>OY720610.1:0-4800000 GCA_963151315.1 Nymphalis c-album
AAGCAACACTACTCGAAGGTGCACCGTGATGGCAGGCGCACCTTCCTACTCTGGCGTCCTTTCGACGCCACATCATCAGACCGGCGGCGGTAGCGTTCGCATTGCGAAGGCTCGCCGTCGCCGCCCTGACCTCCTCCGACGTAGCGGGAGCGAGTTGGGATCGTCCTCCCTCACTCGCTCCGCCGCCTCCTTTTGCGACAGTACGGCGTCGCTAAACGCGCATACTGCCGCCCAGGCCTCTTTGCTTTCGGTCATTCTCTTAACGAGGACCGGAAGCGACAGGTCTCCTCCTGCTATGGCAGTGGATAGCACAGCGCGAGGCTCCGCCCAAGCTGGGGCACTCTGCGCGCGTGTGTTCGGCCGTATCCACGGCTACATAGCCACAATGGTGGCACAACTCCGAGGGTTCCCTGCCCACCACCTCGCACAGATACTTGGCAAAGCATCCGTGCCCGGTCAAGAGCTGCGCGAGGTGATATGTGGAGGGGCCGTGCTTGCGCTCGACCCACTCCCTCAGTACGGGCCGAATAGCCGCTACGAGTTCCGGCTGGATCCGGGACTCCTAGTCTCTCCGACCATTTGGCGAAGAGCCTTTCGCGGGCCCTCTTCGCGCCAATGGTGGACCTCACTTGGATGGGGTCGGTTCCCGTCTGCTATTGGCAAACTTCGCCCGCCAGTAGACGCTCGAATTGGCCTCGGCCTCGAGGTCCCAAGGCGGGGTTCCGGCGAGCAGACACGCCGCGTTGTACGACACCGTGCGGTACGCACGGGCCGCCCTGAGCGCCATCGCCCGCTGCGGACGCCGCAGCGAAGCGACGTTGCGAGCGCTCAGTGCGTCCGCCCATATCGGCGCCCCGTAGAGCGCCATTGAGCGAACGACACCGGCGTACAAACGCCTGCAGGCGCCTCCTGGCCCGCCCACGTTGGGAAGGATCTGGCCGAGCGCTCCGGCTGCAACCTAACCTAACCTAACCTAACCTAACCTAACCTAACCTAACCTAACCTAACCTAACCTAACCTAACCTAACCTAACCTTTTTTTTTTTTTTTTTTTTTTTTAACGAGGGGAAATGCATTTACGCATACCGCCCGGCCGGGTGGCCGCGACGGCTATGTGGGACTCACCGGGGACCCCGAGTCATCGGCTGTCCGATACCCGGCTGCCCGTCCTACCCACTAAAACCAGACCTCGATATTCCGCCTTCGCGCAAGGCGGCAGGGTTACGGGAACGCGTTTGCTTGCAACCGCGACCCCGCCTGCGAATGTTGCTTCTGAGCAACACTACTCGAAGGTGCACCGTGATGGCAGGCGCACCTTCCTACTCTGGCGTCTTTCGACGCCACATCATCAGACCGGCGGCGGTAGCGTTCGCAGTGCGAAGGCTCGCCGTCGCCGCCCTGACCTCCTCCGACGTAGCGGGAGCGAGTTGGGATCGTCCTCCCTCTCTCGCTCCGCCGCCTCCTTTTGCGACAGTACGGCGTCGCTAAACGCGCATACTGCCGCCCAGGCCTCTTTGCTTTCGGTCATTCTCTTAACGAGGACCGGAAGCGACAGGTCTCCTCCTGCTATGGCAGTGGATAGCACAGCGCGAGGCTCCGCCCAGGCTGGGCACTCTGCGCGCGTGTGTTCGGCCGTATCCACGGCTACATAGCCACAATGGTGGCACAACTCCGAGGGTTCCCTGCCCACCACCTCGCACAGATACTTGGCAAAGCATCCGTGCCCGGTCAAGAGCTGTGCGAGGTGATATGTGGAGGGGCCGTGCTTGCGCTCGACCCACTCCCTCAGTACGGGCCGAATAGCCGCTACGAGTTCCCGGCTGGATCCCGGGACTCCTAGTCTCTCCGACCATTTGGCGAAGAGCCTTTCGCGGGCCTCTTCGCGCCAATGGTGGACCTCACTTGGATGGGGTCGGTTCCCGTCTGCTATTGCAACCTTCGCCCGCCAGTAGACGCTCGAATTGGCCTCGGCCTCGAGGTCCCACGGCGGGGTTCCGGCGAGCAGACACGCCGCGTTGTACGACACCGTGCGGTACGCACGGGCCGCCCTGAGCGCCATCGCCCGCTGCGGACGCCGCAGCGAAGCGACGTTGCGAGCGCTCAGTGCGTCCGCCCATATCGGCGCCCCGTAGAGCGCCATCGAGCGAACGACACCGGCGTACAAACGCCTGCAGGCGCCTCCTGGCCCGCCCACGTTGGGAAGGATCTGGCCGAGCGCTCCGGCTGCGGCCACCAACCTTGGGGCCAAGCGCCGGAAGTGCTCTTCGAAATTCCACCTACCGTCGAGGACGAGTCCGAGATATCTCATCGTCGCCCCGACAGAGATGGAGATTCCGCCCACCGTTATTGTCGCCCCCGGTGGTGGTCCGTTCCGAGGCCCGTGAAACACGAGTGCCTCGGATTTGTGCAGGGCGACCTCCAGACCCAAAGCGCGGATGCGGTGCACAGCGTGTGCCACTCCCGCCGTGGCGAGATAGGCCGCCTCGCGATAGGAACTGCCACGGGCCGACACGAGGGTGTCGTCGGCGTAACAAGTTACGTCGACCCCCCGCAGCGTGGCCCCGCGCAGCACCCAGTCGTACCCTATGTTCCACAGGAGTGGTCCTAGGACCGAACCCTGCGGGACACCGCACGACAACGCCCTCCTACCCCAGCCCTCCCTGGTCGGGTAGGCCACCGCTCTGCCCGAAAAATAATCGGCCACGGTACGCCTCAAGTAGGCCGGCACATTGTGGAATCGCAACGCCTCCGTCACCACTTCCCAAGGAAGGGTGTTGAAGGCATTGGAGATATCCAATGACACCGCCATTACGACCCCACCCCGTGAGACCTCCTCCTCTGCCAGGTCCCGTACCCTGGCGATCGCGTCCAGTGTCGAGCGGCCAGGGCGAAAACCATACTGCCGCTCGCTAAGACCCGGCTCCATGCTACCCGCAAGACGGGTAGCGAGCACACGCTCGAATAGCTTGCTCGTCTCGTCGAGCAACACTATCGGGCGGTAGGCCGAAGGCTGATCGGGAGGTCGTCCGTCCTTGCGGATCAGAACGAGTCTGCCCGTTTTCCACCGATGCGGAAACCTACCCTGAGTCAGGCACTCGGTGAAAAAGTGCCGAATACTGATCCCCATCTCATCCAACGCGATCGCCAAGGCGCGCCCCGGGATACCGTCGGGCCCCGGTGCCGTCTTTTTCGACCGGAGTTTCAGGGCGGCCTCCTGTAACTCCGTCTCCGTGACCGCCGGAATCACCGGATCCTCGATCTCGCGAGGTCCGATGATGGGCGCCATCGTCGGAGGCACGAATTCTTCCCTTTCGGGAAAAAGTGCACCCACTACACTCTCCAGGAGTGACGGCTGGAGACTGCTGGTTAGCGGGGGAGCATACGGTCGGAGCTTTTGCCGCACGACACGATATGGTCTCCCCCAAGGGTCCCTATCGAGTGTCGCAAGCCATTCCCCCCACGCCGCTTCTTTGGCCTGCGCGATGGCCGTTTGCAGCGTTTGACAGGCGGCCCTGTAGGCGGCGTATAAGACGCCTTCGGAGTCGTGGTCACGGACCCTTCTCCTCCTACACCGACTGTAGCGTCGGCGTGCTGCCACGCACGCTTTGCGCAATTGGCGGAGCTCTGGACGCCACCAGTACAGCCGACGGCGCGGCTTGTACGGTTTCGCCCTCGGCATCGCCGCATCGCAAATGCGAGACAGAGCGGCACCGATTCGGTCGGCCTCTCGATCGACCTCTCGGACTACCGCCATGTCGGAACCTGCCCCCCAGGTTTCGACGATGGCCGCCTCTTTCGCCAGCTGGCTGTCGAGACGGCTCAGACACCAGCGTGGCCCATCCGTACGTCCGGCGGTGGGCAGAGCGTCGTTTCCTGTGGGAGAGACGGAAGACGCAGAACCGAAGCCGAACCGGATATACCGGTGGTCGGACAGCGTCTCCACGTTCGTCACCACTCTCCAATCCCGAGCACGACGGGCGAGGGCGTTGGACGCGAACGTGATGTCCACGATCGATTCGCCCTGCTGCCGCACGCACGTGCTCTCCGACCCATCGTTGAGGACTACGAGCCCCAGCGACGTGGCCCACTCGACCAAAGCCTCACCTCGTGAATCCGTCCTCGGGGAACCCCAAGCCGTTGATTTGGCGTTGAAGTCCCCCGCGACCAGCACGGGGGTGGGCGATATCTGCCCGACCAGAGCCCCGACCTCGATCAGCATACGCTCGAACTCGGCGAGACTCCGATTGGGCGACGCGTAGACGCCGACGACTGCCACACCACCGACGACGGCCAGCACGAACCCCCTACCCTTTGCGACACCCTCGATGGCCGGGGAGCCAGCCACGGCGGGGGCGACAATAGCCACCACCCTATCGTGATCGGAGACCCAGTCGTCCCGCGAGGGAACGAAATAGGGCTCCGACACCACCGCCAGGTTGATTCGCCACTCTGCTATGCTTTGGACCAGGAGGTCCTGAGCTCTTGCAGAGTGGTTCACATTGGCCTGGAGACAGTGTAAGGCCATCGTTATTACGAGGTCTCCATTGTCTCCACCGGCGGCCGTGACGACGAGGCTACTGGGCCTTTCGCCACTGTCTTGGCCTTCTTGTTTACGAGTGCCGTTCGGGCTTTACCGCCCTGGCACTCTTTGCTGCCAACGGCATGAGCCGCTGGCTTACCTGCCGCTACACAGACGACGCAGCTTGCGTCAGCGGCGGTGCACTCCCGGTACTTGTGGCCAGGCTGACCACACCGGAAGCACAACAGGCTACGGTCGACACCCCTGTCGCACCTGGCTCCCATATGTCCCCCCTCGAGACACCGGAAACAGCGCAGTGGCCTGGGCTCGAGCAGTACCACCCGAGCCGAAACCCACCCGACTCTAACCCGGCCGGCCTCGACTATGGGTTTTGCCGCCCCTACTGGGCAGCTTAACCACAGCGAGCCGGAACCCCTCGGTCCCCGAGTGATGACCCCGGGTCTGATCGCTCCTGAGGAGCAACCCCCATCTGCAGCGACCGCTGCCACGACCTCCTCAGCCGTGACCGAGTCGTCCAGGTCCATGACCCTAAGCTCTACGCACTTAGTGGGTCGATGCACCTGGACCACGTCCGGACTGAGGACTTCGCGGAGCTTGCCCGCTAGGGCATCTGCCGCCTTCTCCGCCTCATTTGTGCCCGGAGGTATCTCCAACATCCGGGCACCCGTGGCTGACGTACGGAATCGCACCGTCGTCAGGCCGATCTCGCGCAGGCTGATTTGGCTCTTAGCTTGAGCCAAAACCTGTTCGTATGTCGCTCCTTTCTCCTCAGCACCGGGCTTTAACGTGATAGTTATCACCTCGGTGCGAGGGGAGCGGAGCTTCACCCTACGTTTTTTGGACTCCTTTGCAGGAGTCTTTTTCGCCTTCTTGGCTTTTTTAGACTCCTTCGCAGGAGCCTGCCTCGTCGTCGTCGCCGCCGCCGGTTTGCTTGTCGCCTTCTTGGACTTTCGTCCGACGACAGCGCTCCACGGAACAGCCGCGGCCTCTGGCACCGCGGGTTCCGCGGACGTGGAAGGAGCGGTCCTTTTGGCCGCCGCTTCTTTGGCAGCCAAGTTCGAGCGTCGTGAACGCTTCGGCTTGGCCACCTCTACCGAGGACACCTTCTCAGGTGCCTTCGTTTTTGCAGCCTGAGCTGCTTTCCGGTCGGCGGCGAGCGGAGGCCGCAACCGAGGCTCCGGAAGGAGGCGGTCCTCGATCCCCTCGAAGCGTGCGTTCAGCATTCTGAACTGCTCCTGGTTCGCTCGGATTACCTCTTCCATCGCCTTCTTGAATTCAGCCGTGCTACTCGCAGCGGGCTGTTGCCGTATCTGGGCGACCTCTCGGCGCAGCTCGGCCAATTGGCCCGCCATCTGCGCGTTGAGTGCCTCCAAGCGGGCAACATCATCACACTTCTTGATCGTCCTCAACTCGGACGACGCACCTTTGATGGTGTCAACGGCCGACCTGAGGGCCCGAACGTATGTGCCTTTGAGGTTGCTCGACTTGTCGGCCACCTGCGCTACGACATTCGCTGCCTCCTTAATTTCTGCCTCTAGAGCAGCGGAGGTCCGCGGCACGTCCTCGACAACCACACGGTTTCTCAGGCGTGCCGCCCTTTCCTCAATGGCCACCTTGGCCTTGGCGTTGTAAAGGACCAGCGCATCCTCTGTCTGGAAGCGCTGCTCCTTCGCCTTCTCCGCTTGGAGCTCGGCTCGGTGCTTGCCGAAGCCCACATATTGTCCGGTCGAGGGCGGTCGGCCCCGCCCCCTTTTGGACGAAGGCTTCAGCCACCGACCGATTGATGCATCTGAGCCGCAGTCACTTTGCTGCGCGCTCGCATCACTCTCGGATCCGGAGAAGTTGTCCCTGGGATGGGACCGCTTCTCCGCCTTTCGTCTATTCCTATCCGTCATGCTAACATAACTGGCGGCCGACGAGTCCGACTCAGAGAGCCGTTCAAGCCGAACCACCAGTTCCTTTGTTACGCCAAGGTCTTTGGTTTCAGCGCGCGCCATCGGGGCGCCCACCTCCACCACCGTTTCGTCAATAGCCATTCGTGTAGCAATCGGAAGTCCGTTGTTTGGGTTTTTTATTGAGCTTTCCATAAAAAGTCCCACGAGTAAGGCGGAAATAAATTGTCCACCAAGGCAGTGCCCCCTGTACCTTGGTAACCCTATTACACCGTGAGGTCGGGCGGTATCACGGGATCTCTATGCTATTGTTTTTTATTGAGGTTGGCTCCTCTCGACCCAGCCGACTAAGGCAAGGCCCTCGGTCCCACTCCAGGCTGCGAGACATGATCCACAACACCCAGAATGGGGAAACGAGTTCGAGAGGTGGTGACAATAGTCTTGTTTACTCAGACTCGATACCGAGAATGAGTAAACCCGCCTCTCCTCCTACTCGACTCTAAAAACCGATAACGAGTCCCTCCGAAATGTAAAGAAAATATAATATAAAATAAATATATATATTCCCCCCCCCCCCCGCTGCGCCCACTTGTAAAGAAGTGGGCGCCCTCGTGGCCAAAACCCAGACCACGAGATAACCGCCGCGTCAGTCGTTAGCCGCGATCGACAGGCATTACCGGAAAATCGTCGGAATGCCGGTCGACCCCGTTGCCCAGGGTGCACCACGAGGAGGTGACCGACATGCACCCCAACCTAACCTAACCTAACCTAACCTAACCTAACCTAACCTTTTTTTTTTTTTTTTTTTTTTTTTTTTTTTTTTTTTTTTTTTTTTTTTAACGAGGGGAAATGCATTTACGCATTCCGCCCGGTCCAAAAGGGGAACCGGGACGGGTATGTGGGACTCACGGGGACCCCGAGTCATCGGCTGTCCGATACCCGGCTGCCCGTCCTACCCACTAAAACCACCTCGACTTTCCGCCTCGCCGCAAGGCGGCAGGACTACGGGAACGCCAGTGGCACACCACCGCGGCCCTGCCAGCGGCCGTCGCTGTAAAAGCGCGACTCTTCTCATCATGACGACAGCGGATGTAAAATTCCGCTGCCAACCACCATTCAACGACGACAGCGGATGTAAAATTCCGCTGCCAACCAACACTCAACGACGACAACGGATGTAAAAGTCCGCTGCCAACCACCATTCAACGACGACAGCGGATGTAAAGTTCCGCTGCCAACCACACTGACCCGTTCAAAGCAACCGGCCTAGATGGTCGCGGCGCCGTCGACCAGGTCTCCGTCGACGCAGCGGGAGGGAATTTGGGTCGTCCTCCCGCTGTCGCTCCGCCTTCTCCTTCGCGGACATTACGGCTTCACTGAAGACCCGTAATGCCGCCCACTCCTCTTTGCTCGCGACCATCTTCCCAATCAGGGCCGGAAGCGAGATGTCATGTCCAATTGCCGTGGACAGGGCTGCGCGAGGCTCCGCCCAGGCTGGGCACTCTGCGCGCGTATGCTCGGCCGTGTCCACGGCTCCGTCGTCACAATGAAGACATATCACCGACGGCTCCCTCCCGACCACTTCGCACAAGTATTTGGCGAAGCAGCCGTGACCGGTAAGGAGCTGCGTCAGGTGATACGTCAGTGGGCCGTGCTTGCGCTCGACCCACTCTCTAAACACAGGGCGAATGGCCGCCACAAGTTCCCCACTAGCATCCGGAACTCGTAGTCGATCCTCCCATTTGTCCAAGAGGCGATGTCTCGCCTCCTCCCGCCACTGTCGAACCTCCCGAGGATGGGGTCGGTTCCCCTCCGCTCTTGCCGCCTTGACCCGCCAATAAACACTCGAGATCACTTCGGCCTCGAGGTCCCAAGGCGGGCTTCCGGACAGCAAGCAGGCCGCGGTGTATGACACCGTACGGTACGCCCGAGCCGCCCTGAGCGCCATCGCCCGCTGCGGACGTCGCAGCGAGGCAACGTTACGAGCACTCAGAGCGTCCGCCCATATCGGCGCACCGTAAAGCGCCATCGAGCGCACCACGCCGGAGTACAGCCGCCTGCAGGGATTACCCGGCCCACCAACGTTGGGCAATATTCGCCCGAGCGCTCCGGCTGCAGCCACCAGTCTTGGGGCCAAGCGCCGGAAGTGCTCCTCGAACTTCCACCTGCCGTCGAGAACGAGTCCGAGGTATCTCATCGTCGACCCGACGGTGATGGAAGTTCCGCCGACCGTTATAGACATACCTTGAGGTGGCGCGTTCCGAGGTCCATAGAAGACTAGGGCCTCGGACTTGTGCAAGGCCACCTCAAGGCCCAGAGCACGAATGCGGTGCACAGCATGTGCCACTCCCGCCGTGGCAAGATATGCCGCCTCACGATGGGTACTGCCGCGGGCCGACACGAGGGTGTCGTCAGCGTAACAGGTCAAGCTGACCCCCCGCAAAGTGGCCCCGCGAAGCACCCAATCGTAGCCGATGTTCCACAGTAACGGCCCCAAAACTGAGCCCTGTGGAACACCGCATGTCATCTCCCTCCTGCCAAATCCCTCCTTAGTCGGGAACACCACCGCCCTGCCGGAGAAGTAATCGGCGACGGTTCGCCGCAGGTATCCTGGAACGTTGTGGTATCTGAGGGCTTCTAGTACCACTTCCCAGGGCAGAGTGTTAAAGGCGTTGGAAATATCTAACGACACTGCCAACAACACCCCACCCCGAGAGACCTCCTCCTCTGCGAGCTCCCTGAGCCTGGCGACTGCGTCCAGTGTCGAGAGGCCCCGGCGAAAGCCGAACTGAAATCCGCTCAGACCTGGCTCCATACTGCCGATTAGACGGGCTGAAAGTACACGCTCGAAGAGCTTGCCCGCCTCGTCGAGCAGCACGATGGGTCGGTAGGCCGACGGCTGATCGGGGGCTCGTCCCTCCTTGCGGATGAGTACGAGCCTACCCGTTTTCCACCGATGCGGAAACCTTCCCTGAGCCAGGCAGGCGGAGAACAGCTGGCACATGCCATCGCCCAACTCCTCCAGCGCAATCGCCAGAGCGCGTCCCGGTATCCCGTCAGGCCCGGGGGCTGTCCTTTTCGAACGGAGCTTCAGGACAGCCGCACACAACTCCGCCTCGGTAACCGGGGACGCCTCATCTGCCATCTCCCTCACATACTCGGGCTCCATCGCCGGTGGGACGAACACTCCTCTTGATGGAAAAAGCTCCTCCGTGATGCGATCTAAAAACTGCGGCTCGATAGTGGTGGTGAGCGGGGGTGTCCAGGGTCGGAGCTTCTGCCTCACGACCCGGTACGGTCTCCCCCACGGATCTGCATCGAGCGAAGTGAGCCACTCCACCCACGCCGCTTCCTTCGCCTGTGCAATGGCCTTCTGTAGCGATACGCAAGCCTCCCTGTAGGAGGTGTAAAGAGCCTCCTCCAGGTTGTGGTCGCGTATCCGTCTTCTCCTCGACCTGGCGTACCGACGGCGGGCTGCAACGCACGCTCTCCGTAGCGTTCGTAGTTCCGGGCGCCACCAGTACACGCGACGACGTGGAGTCTGAGACCTCACCCTCGGCATCGCCACATCGCAAATGCGAAACAGGGCGGCGCCGAGTCGGTCAGCCTCTCGGTCGACCTGGACGACCGGGTCGGAACCGGCGCACCAGGCCTCCACGATGGCCGCCTCTTTTGCCAACTGGCTATCGAGACGGCCAAGACTCCACCGCGGACCTTCTGACCGCTCAACAGCAGGCTGGACGACGGGAACCGCGGAGACATCAAATCGGATATACAGATGGTCCGACAGAGTCTCCACCCCCGTCTCCACCCTCCAATCCCGAACACGGCGGGCCAGAGCGATGGACGCGAACGTCAAGTCCACGATCGACTCGCCCTGCTGCCGCACGCACGTGCTCTCCGATCCTCTGTTGATCGTCGCGAGCCCCAATGACACGGCCCACTCCTCTACCACCTCTCCTCTGGCATCGGTCGCAGGGGAACCCCAAGCCGTAGATTTGGCATTGAAGTCCCCCGCAACTATCACCGGTCTCGGTGATACTTGCCCGACCAGAGCCCCGACCTCAACCAAAAGTTGTTCAAATTCGGCGAGACTCCGGTTGGGAGAGGCGTAGACTCCTACGAACGCTGTACCGTTGACTATAGCGGCCACGCACCCTCTGCCTTTGGCCACCCAATCGATCGCAGGGGCGCCAGCAATAGCGGGAGCGACGATGGAAACGACTCCCTCGTGGTCGGATACCCAGTCGTCCCGTAAATGAACGACATAGGGCTCCGCCACCACTGCTACTCCAATTTGCCACTCCGCCATGCTCTGAAGAAGAAGGTCCTGAGCTCTGGCGGAGTGGTTAATATTGGCCTGGAGACAACGCAGGGCCATTATTGTGCGGTCTCCATGGGCACCTCAGTCCGTTGGGACACGGTGACGGGCCCTTTCGTCACCGGACCTCCCATTTTCCTTGGGCGAGCATTGCTGCCCTGACACGTCCTACTGCCGACGGAGTGCGCCGCTGGCTTACCGGCCGCTGAGCACAAGATGCAGTTCGCTTCAGCGGCGGTGCACTCGCGGGCCTTGTGGTCGGGTTGACCGCAGCGGAAGCACAAACGGCTGCGGTCCACCCCCCTGTCACAGACGGCCCCCATATGGCCCCCCTCCAGGCATCTAAAGCAGCGGAGTGGCCTCTGCTCGAGCAATAGCACCCGCGCCGAGACCCACCCCACTCTGACTCTTCCAGATTCCAAAATCTTTTTGGCCGCTGCGACTGGACAGCTGAGCCACAACGACCTGCAGCCGTTGAATCCCCGGACAATCGCGCCCGGCCTAATCGCGCCATCAGAGCAACCTCCTTCACTGGCCACCGCTGCGACCACCTCCTCCGTCGTCACCGAGTCGTCCAGATCCATGACCCTGATTTCGACGCATTTCGTCGGCCGATGGATCTGGACCTCGTCCGGACTTAGGACCTCACGAAGCTTATCCGCAAGGGCATCCGCCGACTTCTCCGCGTCAACCGTGCCCGGCGGAATTTCAAGGATCCGCGCTCCAGTGGCCGCTGTCCTGAAACGAACCGCAGTCAAGCCGACCTCGCTCAACTTGATGCGGCTCTTCGCTTGAGCCAGGACAGCCTCGTACTTGAGGCCCTTCTCTTCGGCACCGGGCCTCAGCGTGATCGTCACCACCGCGGTGCGAGGAGAGCGGAGTTTCCTCCTGCCAGACGTCTTCTTCCCATTTCTGGCAGGAACGGTCTTCGCCTTCGCCGATTCCTTCGCCTTGGAATTTTTGGACGGCTTGTTCGGCTGCTGACGAACAACAGCCGCCCATGAAACACTCGAACTGCCCGGCTTCGGAGTTGGTGGAGGGACAGCTTTCTTCGCCGCAGCCGCTGCCGCCTCCTGGGCAGCCATACTGGGGCGTTTCAACTTCTTCTTTTTTCGTGCCGTTTTAGCGCTACCTCTCTTCTCCACGACTTTGACAGTTGGCGACTCAGATGGTGTTTCAGATGATGGTGCCCTTGCAGTAGCGACTGCAGTCTTCGCCGCCTTGCGGTCTGCGGCTAGCGGAGGGCGCAGCCGAGGCTCCGGAAGGAGGCGGGGCTCGATGCCCTCCAGTCTGGCGTTGAGCATGTTGCCGTATTGCTCACGGCTACACCGCAGCGCCTCCTCCGTGATGCGCTTGATGGCGTCGTCGCTGATTTCTGCCGGTCTCCTGCGCATCTCGGCCATCTCCCTACGTACTTCGGCCAGCTGGCCCGAAAGCTGTGCGTTGGCAGCTGCCAGGCGGGCCCCCTCTTCCGACGTGGTCAGGGTTTTGAACTCCGCCACCACACCTTTTATGGTGTCATGGGCGGTCCTCAGGGCCCTGACGTAAGTACCCTTCAGGTTACCCGACTTGTCAGCAACCTGGAGCACCACTTCTAATGCATGCAGGGCGTCCGCTTCCAAAGTGGCGGACGTCTTCGGTGCGTCCTCGGCAATTGTGCCCGCAGTTTGGCGATCCCTAGCACGGGCCGCTCTTTCCTCCATCGCCAACTTGGCCGTTTCGTTGTAAGCGGCCAACGCGTCTTCCGTCTGGAAGCGATCCATCTTGGTCTTCGCTTCGCGGAGCTCCTCCTGTGACTTCCCTATACCGACGTATTTTCCGTGAGTGGGCGGCCGGCCACGCCCCCTCTTACTTGCTGGTTTCAGCCACCTGCTTACTGAGGATTCCGAGTTATCACTCGGCTGCACGCTCGCGTCACTCTCGGAGCCAGAGCAGCTATCCCCAGCGTGGGTCCGCTTTTCACCCTTTCGCCGTGTCAAGTCCTGTGTGTGTGGAATGTCTAATGACTCCACCGTCCGCATGCTGCAGGCCGAAGAGTCCGACTCAGAGAGCCGCTCTAGCCGTACAGCAAGTCGTTTGAGTACGCCGGGGTCCTTGGCTTCAGTGCGCGCCATCGGGGCGCCCACCTCCACCACCATGTCGTCGCTATTCGTTCGTTTAGCAAATCGGTGTCCATTGTGATTTTTTTGTTTTAAATTTTCCATAAAAATCCCACGAGTAAGGGGGAAGGGGTGGTCCGTCCAGGTGGTGCCCCCTGCACCTGGATAAGCCTTTCGTAACTCGTCGAGGGTGTCGGCCGGTACCCTGACGAGGATCGCAGTAACGACTGATCTTCCCATCAGCCATGCATCCATCGCGCTGCGTCGCCACTTGGGATTGGGGTGATTTTTATAGAGGTTGTCTTCCTCACGGACCGGCCGGTTAAGGCAAGACCCGCGGTCCTGCACTAAGCCGCGAGACATGTCCACGAAACCTCACTGTGCAGGATTACGCGTTACTCCTTCAATCTCCGGAAGCCCAAAAAGACCCCGGAGATTCAACAGCCAAAAGCTGTACACACTAATGACCTAATCTAACCTAAGCTAGCCTAGCCTAACCTAACCTAACCTAGCCTATCAGGTCTTACCTCCCTAACCTAACGCAAACTAGCCTTGCTAGTCTACTACACCTATCTAACCTAGCCTAACCTAGTCTATCCTACGTAAACCTAACCTAACCTAATGTCAGTCGTTAGCCGCGATCGACAGGCATTACCGGAAAATCGTCGGAATGCCGGTCGACCCCGTTGCCCAGGGTGCACCACGAGGAGGTGACCGACTTGCACCCCAACCTAACCTAACCTAACCTAACCTAACCTAACCTAACCTAACCTAACCTAACCTAACCTAACCTAACCTAACCTAACCTAACCTAACCTTTTTTTTTTTTTTTTTTTTTTTTTTTTTTTTTTTTTTTAACGAGGGGAAATGCATTTACGCATACCGCCCGGCCGGGTGGCCGCGACGGCTATGTGGGACTCACCGGGGACCCCGAGTCATCGGCTGTCCGATACCCGGCTGCCCGTCCTACCCACTAAAACCAGACCTCGATATTCCGCCTTCGCGCAAGGCGGCAGGGTTACGGGAACGCGTTTGCTTGCAACCGCGACCCCGCCTGCGAATGTTGCTTCTAAGCAACACTACTCGAAGGTGCACCGTGATGGCAGGCGCATCTTCCTACTCTGGCGTCTTTCGACGCCACATCATCAGACCGGCGGCGGTAGCGTTCGCATTGCGAAGGCTCGCCGTCGCCGCCCTGACCTCCTCCGACGTAGCGGGAGCGAGTTGGGATCGTCCTCCCTCTCTCGCTCCGCCGCCTCCTTTTGCGACAGTACGGCGTCGCTAAACGCGCATACTGCCGCCCAGGCCTCTTTGCTTTCGGTCATTCTCTTAACGAGGACCGGAAGCGACAGGTCTCCTCCTGCTATGGCAGTGGATAGCACAGCGCGAGGCTCCGCCCAAGCTGGGCACTCTGCGCGCGTGTGTTCGGCCGTATCCACGGCTACATAGCCACAATGGTGGCACAACTCCGAGGGTTCCCTGCCCACCACCTCGCACAGATACTTGGCAAAGCATCCGTGCCCGGTCAAGAGCTGCGCGAGGTGATATGTGGAGGGGCCGTGCTTGCGCTCGACCCACTCCCTCAGTACGGGCCGAATAGCCGCTACGAGTTCCCGGCTGGATCCCGGGACTCCTAGTCTCTCCGACCATTTGGCGAAGAGCCTTTCGCGGGCCTCTTCGCGCCAATGGTGGACCTCACTTGGATGGGGTCGGTTCCCGTCTGCTATTGCAACCTTCGCCCGCCAGTAGACGCTCGAATTGGCCTCGGCCTCGAGGTCCCAAGGCGGGGTTCCGGCGAGCAGACACGCCGCGTTGTACGACACCGTGCGGTACGCACGGGCCGCCCTTAGCGCCATCGCCCGCTGCGGACGCCGTAGCGAAGCGACGTTGCGAGCGCTCAGTGCGTCCGCCCATATCGGCGCCCCGTAGAGCGCCATCGAGCGAACGACACCGGCGTACAAACGCCTGCAGGCGCCTCCTGGCCCGCCCACGTTGGGAAGGATCTGGCCGAGCGCTCCGGCTGCGGCCACCAACCTTGGGGCCAAGCGCCGGAAGTGCTCTTCGAAATTCCACCTACCGTCGAGGACGAGTCCGAGATATCTCATCGTCGCCCCGACGGGGATGGAGATTCCGCCCACCGTTATTGTCGCCCCCGGTGGTGGTCCGTTCCGAGGCCCGTGAAACACGAGTGCCTCGGATTTGTGCAGGGCGACCTCCAGACCCAAAGCGCGGATGCGGTGCACAGCGTGTGCCACTCCCGCCGTGGCGAGATAGGCCGCCTCGCGATAGGAACTGCCACGGGCCGACACGAGGGTGTCGTCGGCGTAACAAGTTACGTCGACCCCCCGCAGCGTGGCCCCGCGCAGCACCCAGTCGTACCCTATGTTCCACAGGAGTGGTCCTAGGACCGAACCCTGCGGGACACCGCACGACAACGCCCTCCTACCCCAGCCCTCCCTGGTCGGGTAGGCCACCGCTCTGCCCGAAAAATAATCGGCCACGGTACGCCTCAAGTAGGCCGGCACATTGTGGAATCGCAACGCCTCCGTCACCACTTCCCAAGGAAGGGTGTTGAAGGCATTGGAGATATCCAATGACACCGCCATTACGACCCCACCCCGTGAGACCTCCTTCTCTGCCAGATCCCGTACCCTGGCGATCGCGTCCAGTGTCGAGCGGCCAGGGCGAAAACCATACTGCCGCTCGCTAAGACCCGGCTCCATGCTACCCGCGAGACGGGTAGCGAGCACACGCTCGAATAGCTTGCTCGTCTCGTCGAGCAACACTATCGGGCGGTAGGCCGAAGGCTGATCGGGAGGTCGTCCGTCCTTGCGGATCAGAACGAGTCTGCCCGTTTTCCACCGATGCGGAAACCTACCCTGAGTCAGGCACTCGGTGAAAAAGTGCCGAATACTGATCCCCATCTCATCCAACGCGATCGCCAAGGCGCGCCCCGGGATACCATCGGGCCCAGGTGCCGTCTTTTTCGACCGGAGTTTCAGGGCGGCCTCCTGTAACTCCGTCTCAGTGACCGCCGGAATCACCGGATCCTCGATCTCGCGAGGTCCGATGATGGGCGCCATCGTCGGAGGCACGAATTCTTCCCTTTCGGGAAAAAGTGCACCCACTACACTCTCCAGGAGTGACGGCTGGAGACTGCTGGTTAGCGGGGGAGTATACGGTCGGAGCTTTTGCCGCACGACACGATATGGTCTCCCCCAAGGGTCCCTATCGAGTGTCGCAAGCCATTCCCCCCACGCCGCTTCTTTGGCCTGCGCGATGGCCGTTTGCAGCGTTTGACAGGCGGCCCTGTAGGCGGCGTATAAGACGCCTTCGGAGTCGAGGTCACGGACCCTTCTCCTCCTACACCGACTGTAGCGTCGGCGTGCTGCCACGCACGCTTTGCGCAATTGGCGGAGCTCTGGACGCCACCAGTACAGCCGACGGAGCGGCTTGTACGGTTTCGCCCTCGGCATCGCCGCATCGCAAATGCGAGACAGAGCGGCACCGATTCGGTCAGCCTCTCGGTCGACCTCTCGGACTACCGCCATGTCGGAACCTGCCCCCCAGGCTTCGACGATGGCCGCCTCTTTCGCCAGCTGGCTGTCGAGCCGGCTCAGACACCAGCGTGGCCCATCCGTACGTCGGGCGGTGGGCAGAGCGTCGTTTCCTGTGGGAGAGACGGAAGACGCAGAACCGAAACCGAACCGGATATACCGGTGGTCGGACAGCGTCTCCACGTTCGTCACCACTCTCCAATCCCGAGCACGACGGGCGAGGGCGTTGGACGCGAACGTGATGTCCACGATCGATTCGCCCTGCTGCCGCACGCACGTGCTCTCCGACCCATCGTTGAGGACGACGAGCCCCAGCGACGTGGCCCACTCGACCAAAGCCTCACCTCGTGAATCCGTCCTCGGGGAACCCCAAGCCGTTGATTTGGCGTTGAAGTCCCCCGCGACCAGCACAGGGGTGGGCGATATCTGCCCGACCAGAGCCCCGACCTCGATCAGCATACGCTCGAACTCGGCGAGACTCCGATTGGGCGACGCGTAGACGCCGACGACTGCCACACCACCGACGACGGCCAGCACGAACCCCCTACCCTTTGCGACACCCTCGATGGCCGGGGAGCCAGCCACGGCGGGGGCGACAATAGCCACCACCCTATCGTGATCGGAGACCCAGTCGTCCCGCGAGGGAACGAAATAGGGCTCCGACACCACCGCCAGGTTGATTCGCCACTCTGCTATGCTTTGGACCAGGAGGTCCTGAGCTCTTGCAGAGTGGTTCACATTGGCCTGGAGACAGTGTAAGGCCATCGTTATTACGAGGTCTCCATTGTCTCCACCGGCGGCCGTGACGACGAGGCTACTGGGCCTTTCGTCACTGTCTTGGCCTTCTTGTTTACGAGTGCCGTTCGGGCTTTACCGCCCTGGCACTCTTTGCTGCCAACGGCATGAGCCGCTGGCTTACCTGCCGCTACGCAGACGACGCAGTTTGCGTCAGCGGCGGTGCACTCCCGGTACTTGTGGCCAGGCTGACCACACCGGAAGCACAACAGGCTACGGTCGACACCCCTGTCGCACCTGGCCCCCATATGTCCCCCCTCGAGACACCGGAAACAGCGCAGTGGCCTGGGCTCGAGCAGTACCACCCGAGCCGAAACCCACCCGACTCTAACCCGGCCGGCCTCGACTATGGGTTTTGCCGCCCCTACTGGGCAGCTTAACCACAGCGAGCCGGAACCCCTCGGTCCC
Source organism: Nymphalis c-album (assembly GCA_963151315.1). NCBI lineage: Eukaryota > Metazoa > Arthropoda > Insecta > Lepidoptera > Nymphalidae > Nymphalis > Nymphalis c-album. Next base: position 17,612 of record OY720610.1, read on the forward strand.
CGAGTGATGACCCCGGGTCTGATCGCTCCTGAGGAGCAACCCCCATCTGCAGCGACCGCTGCCACGACCTCCTCAGCCGTGACCGAGTCGTCCAGGTCCATGACCCTAAGCTCTACGCACTTAGTGGGTCGATGCACCTGGACCACGTCCGGACTGAGGACTTCGCGGAGCTTGCCCGCTAGGGCATCTGCCGCCTTCTCCGCCTCATTTGTGCCCGGAGGTATCTCCAACATCCGGGCACCCGTGGCTGACGTACGGAATCGCACCGTCGTCAGGCCGATCTCGCGCAGGCTGATTTGGCTCTTAGCTTGAGCCAAAACCTGTTCGTATGTCGCTCCTTTCTCCTCAGCACCGGGCTTTAACGTGATAGTTATCACCTCGGTGCGAGGGGAGCGGAGCTTCACCCTAAGTTTTTTGGACTCCTTTGCAGGAGTCTTTTTCGCCTTCTTGGCTTTTTTAGACTCCTTCGCAGGAGCCTGCCTCGTCGTCGTCGCCGCCGCCGGTTTGCTTGCCGCCTTCTTGGACTTTCGTCCGACGACAGCGCTCCACGGAACAGCCGCGGCCTCTGGCACCGCGGGTTCCGCGGACGTGGAAGGAGCGGTCCTTTTGGCCGCCGCTTCTTTGGCAGCCAAGTTCGAGCGTCGTGAACGCTTCGGCTTGGCCACCTCTACCGAGGACACCTTCTCAGGTGCCTTCGTTTTTGCAGCCTGAGCTGCTTTCCGGTCGGCGGCGAGCGGAGGCCGCAACCGAGGCTCCGGAAGGAGGCGGTCCTCGATCCCCTCGAAGCGTGCGTTCAGCATTCTGAACTGCTCCTGGTTCGCTCGGATTACCTCTTCCATCGCCTTCTTGAATTCAGCCGTGCTACTCGCAGCGGGCTGTTGCCGTATCTGGGCGACCTCTCGGCGCAGCTCGGCCAATTGGCCCGCCATCTGCGCGTTGAGTGCCTCCAAGCGGGCAACATCATCGCACTTCTTGATCGTCCTCAACTCGGACGACGCACCTTTGATGGTGTCAACGGCCGACCTGAGGGCCCGAACGTATGTGCCTTTGAGGTTGCTCGACTTGTCGGCCACCTGCGCTACGACATTCGCTGCCTCCTTAATTTCTGCCTCTAGAGCAGCGGAGGTCCGCGGCACGTCCTCGACAACCACACGGTTTCTCAGGCGTGCCGCCCTTTCCTCAATGGCCACCTTGGCCTTGGCGTTGTAAAGGACCAGCGCATCCTCTGTCTGGAAGCGCTGCTCCTTCGCCTTCTCCGCTTGGAGCTCGGCTCGGTGCTTGCCGAAGCCCACATATTGTCCGGTCGAGGGCGGTCGGCCCCGCCCCCTTTTGGACGAAGGCTTCAGCCACCGACCGATTGATGCATCTGAGCCGCAGTCACTTTGCTGCGCGCTCGCATCACTCTCGGATCCGGAGAAGTTGTCCCTGGGATGGGACCGCTTCTCCGCCTTTCGTCTATTCCTATCCGTCATGCTAACATAACTGGCGGCCGACGAGTCCGACTCAGAGAGCCGTTCAAGCCGAACCACCAGTTCCTTTGTTACGCCAAGGTCTTTGGTTTCAGCGTGCGCCATCGGGGCGCCCACCTCCACCACCATATCGTCATTATCCAATCGTAAGGCTGTATCGGTTTGTCCGTGTGTGGTTTTAATTTTAGAACTTTCCATATTAGTCCCACGAGTATGGCGGAAATAAATCGTCCACCAAGGCAGTGCCCCCTGTACCTTGGTAACCCTATTACACCGTGAGGTCGGGCGGTATCACGGGATCTCTATGCTATTGTTTTTTATTGAGGTTGGCTCCTCTCGACCCGGCCGACTAAGGCAAGGCCCTCGGTCCCACTCCAGGCTGCGAGACATGATCCACAACACCCAGAATGGGGAAACGAGTTCGAGAGGTGGTGACAATAGTCTTGTTTACTCAGACTCGATACCGAGAATGAGTAAACCCGCCTCTCCGCCTACTCGACTCTATAAAACCGACAATGAGTCCCTCCGTAATGTAAAGAATATAAATAAAGTGTATATATATATTCCCCCCCCCCCGCTGCGCCCACTTGTAAAGAAGTGGGCGCCCTCGTGGCCAAAACCCAGACCACGAGATAACCGCCGCGTCAGTCGTTAGCCGTGTCGATAGAGGCATTTCCGGAAAAAACATCGGAAAGCGTGTCGACCCGTTGCCCAGGATGCACCACGAGGAGGTGACCGACATGCACCCCAACCTAACCTAACCTAACCTAACCTAACCTAACCTAACCTAACCTTTTTTTTTTTTTTTTTTTTTTTTTTTTTTTTTTTTTTTTTTTTTAACGAGGGGAAATGCATTTACGCATTCCGCCCGGTCCAAAAGGGGAACCGGGACGGGTATGTGGGACTCACGGGGACCCCGAGTCATCGGCTGTCCGATACCCGGCTGCCCGTCCTACCCACTAAAACCGCCTCGACTTTCCGCCTCACCGCAAGGCGGCAGGACTACGGGAACGCAAGTGGCACACCACCGCGGCCCTGCCAGCGGCCGTCGCTGTAAATGGGCGACTCTCCTCGAAGACGTGCCAGGGTGTTACGGCACGCTTCCTGCTCTGCATCGACGACAGCGGATGTAAAATTCCGCTGCCAACCAACACTCAACGACGACAGCGGATGTAAAATTCCGCTGCCAACCACCATTCATCGACGACAGCGGATGTAAAGTTCCGCTGCCAACCACACTGTCCCGTTCAAAGCAACCGGCCTAGATAGTCGCGGCGCCGTCGACCAGGTCTCCGTCGACGCAGCGGGAGGGAATTTGGGTCGTCCTCCCGCTGTCGCTCTGCCGCCTCCTTTGCGGACATTACGGCTTCACTGAAGACACGTAATGCCGCCCACGCCTCTTCGCTCGCGACCATCTTCCCAATCAGGGCCGGAAGCGAGATGTCATGTCCAATAGCCGTGGACAGGGCTGCGCGAGGCTCCGCCCAGGCTGGGCACTCTGCGCGCGTATGCTCGGCCGTGTCCACGGCTTCGTCGTCACAATGAGGACATACCACCGACGGCTCTCTCCCGACCACTTCGCACAAATATTTGGCGAAGCAGCCGTGACCGGTCATGAGCTGCGTCAGGTGGTACGTCAGTGGGCCGTGTTTGCGCTCGACCCACTCTTTCAACACAGGCCGAATGGCCGCTACGAGTTCCCCACTGGCTCCCGGAACTCGTAGCCTTTCTTCCCACTTGCCAAAAAGGCTTTCGCGGGCCTCCTCCCTCCACTGCTGGACCTCACGGGGGTGGGGCCGGTTCCCCTCTGCTCTTGCTGCCTTGACCCGCCAGAATACACCAGAGTTGACCTCTGCCTCGAGGTCCCAAGGCGGGCTTCCGGACAGCAAGCAGGCCGCGGTGTATGACACCGTACGGTACGCCCGAGCCGCTCTGAGCGCCATCGCGCGCTGCGGACGTCGCAGCGAGGCGACGTTACGGGCACTCAGAGCGTCCGCCCATATCGGCGCCCCGTAGAGTGCCATCGAGCGCACCACGCCGGCGTAAAGCCGCCTGCACGAGCCTCCTGGCCCCCCGATATTGGGCAAAATCCGCCCAAGCGCTCCGGCTGCAGCCACCAGTCTTGGGGCCAAGCGCCGGAAGTGCTCCTCGAACTTCCACCTGCCGTCGAGGACGAGTCCCAGGTACTTCATCGTCGACCCGATGGCGATGGAAGTTCCGCCGACTGTAATAGCTAATCCCTGAGGTGGGGCATTCCGAGGCCCATGAAAGACTAGGGCCTCGGATTTGTGTAAGGCCACCTCAAGGCCCAGTGCGCGGATGCGGTGAACCGCGTGTGCTACACCCGCTGTGGCTAGGTACGCCGCCTCCCGATGGGTTCTGCCGCGGGCCGACACGAGGGTGTCGTCAGCGTAGCAGGTCACGCTGACCCCCCGCAACGTGGCCCCGCGAAGTACCCAATCGTAGCCGATGTTCCACAGTAGCGGCCCCAAAACCGAGCCCTGTGGAACACCGCATGCCATTCGCCTTCGGCCCAGACCCTCTCTCGTCGGGTAGACCACCGCTCGGCCGGAGAAGTAGTCGGCGATCGTTCGACGAAGGTAAAATGGTACGCCATGGTATATGAGGCCCTCCGTTATCACCTCCCAGGGCAGGGTATTGAAGGCGTTGGATATATCCAGCGACACTGCCATCAGTACCCCACCCCGAAAAACCTCTTCTTCTGCGAGCTCCCTTACTCTTGCAATCGCGTCCAGCGTCGAGCGGCCGGGGCGGAAGCCGTACTGCCACTCACTAAGGCCTGGCTCCATGCTGCCGACTAGACGGGCCGCAAGCACACGCTCAAATAGCTTGCTCGCCTCGTCGAGCAGCACGATTGGGCGGTAAGCCGACGGCTGATCGGGTGCTCGTCCCTCCTTGCGGATGAGTACGAGCCTTCCCGTTTTCCACCGATCGGGGAACCTGCCTTGAGCCAGACACGCGGAGAATAGGCGCCGGACGCTCTCACCAATTTCTCGTAAGGCGATTGCCAGGGCGCGCCCCGGAATACCGTCAGGCCCTGGGGCTGTCCTTTTCGAACGAAGGTTCAGGGCAGCCGCACACAACTCCGCCTCGGTAACCGGGTACGCCTGGTCCACCATCTCTCGGTCCATGTAACTGGGTACCATCGTCGGTGGGACAAACGCTCCTCGCTCGGGAAAGAGTTCCTCCACAATTTGATCTAAGAGCTGCGGCTGGAGACTGCTGGTGAGCGGGGGAGTCCAGGGTCGGAGTTTTTGTCTCACAACCCGATACGGTCTCCCCCATGGATCCCTGTCGAGGGTAGCCAGCCACTCCTTCCACGCCTCCTCTTTGGCCTGGGCTATGGCCTTTTGGAGCGTGATACATGCGGTCCTGTAAAGGGCGTAGAGGACGTCCTCTGATGCGTGGTCCCGGACTCGCCTCCTCCTATAACGAACATACCGGCGACGGGCTGCAACACAAGCTCTCCGAAGCTGACGGAGCTCAGGACGCCACCAGTAAACGCGGCGACGTGGGGTCTGAGGCTTGACTCTCGGCATCGCCACATCGCAAATGCGGAACAGGGCGGCGCCAAGTTGATCAGCCTCTCGGTCGACCTGGACTACCGGGTCGGAACCGGCGCACCAGGCCTCCACGATGGCCGCCTCTTTTGCCAACTGGCTATCGAGACGGCCAAGACTCCACCGCGGACCTTCTGACCGCTCAACAGCGGGCTGGACGACGGGAACCGCGGAGACATCAAACCGGATGTACCGGTGATCCGATAGAGTCTCCACACCCGTCTCCACCCTCCAGTCCCGAACACGGCGGGCCAGGGCGTTGGACGCGAACGAGATGTCGACGATCGATTCGCCCTGCTGCCGCACGCACGTGCTCTCCGACCCACTGTTGATCACCGCGAGACCCAGTGAAACAGCCCACTCCTCCAAGACCTCTCCTCTGCAATCCGTCGCAGGGGAACCCCAAGCCGTGGATTTGGCATTGAAGTCCCCCGCAACTACCACCGGACTGGGCGATACCTGCCCAACCAGAGCCCCGACCTCAACCAGAAGTTGCTCAAACTCGGCGAGACTCCGATTGGGAGAGGCGTACACCCCCACGACCACCACCTCACCCACGACGGCGAGCACGCACCCTCTGCCTTTGGCTACACCCACGATGGACGGGGAGCCAGCGACAGCAGGGGCAGCGATTGCCACCACTTTGTCGTGGTCGGAGACCCAATCGTCCCGCGAGGGAACGAAGTAGGGCTCCGATACCACCGCAACGCCGATTTGCCACTCTGCCATGCTTTGGACTAGGAGGTCCTGAGCCCTGGCAGAGTGGTTGATGTTTGCCTGGAGAAAACGCAGGGCCATTAATGCGTCTCCATAGGCTCCACCGAAATGTTTGCAGGTGCGGCTACGGGACCCTTCGTAGTCACTCTGCCTCTCTGCGTACCACCTTTGCCGCCCTGGCACATCTTGCTCCCGACGGCATGCACTGCTGGTTTACCAGCCGCTGAACAGACCACGCATTTTGGTTCAGCGGCGGTACATTCTCGGGCCTTGTGGTCCGGTTGACCGCAGCGGAAGCACAAACGGCTGCGGTCGACACACCTGTCACACTTGGCCCCCATGTGGCCCCCCTCCAGACACCTAAAGCAGCGTAACGGCCTCGGTTCGAGCAGCATTACCCGCGCCGAGACCCACCCCACCTTAACGCGGCCAGCCTCCACTACTTTTTTAGCGGCCGCCACCGGACAGTTCATCCAGAGGGAGCCAGAGCCCTTGGAGCCCCGAGCGATCACCCCCGGCCTTATAGCTCCAGCAGAGCAGCCTCCCTCTTCGGCCACCGCAACTACCACCTCGTCCGCTGTCACGGAGTCGTCCAAATCCATGACCCGTATCTCCACGCATTTGGTCGGTCGATGGATCTGGACGTCGTCCGGCCTGAGAACTTCGCGGAGCTTGTTTGCCAGGGCATCCGCCGCCTTTTCCGCATCATTGGTGCCCGGCGGTATCTCCAGCATCCGGGCACCCGTGGCTGCTGTGCGGAAACGAACCGCAGTCAAGCCAACGTCACTCAGTTTTATCTGACTTTTGGCTTGAGCCAACACCTGCTCGTATCGTATCCCTCTCTCCTCAGCCCCGGGCTTCAACGTTATCGTTACCACAGCTGTGCGAGGCGGGCGGAGTCTCTTCTTCGGCGGGGCCTTTTTGGGCGTCTTAGTTGGAGTCTGCTTCGTTGCCGCCGGTTTGTTGGCCGTCTTATTGGGTTTTCTCCCGACGACAGCACTCCACGTAATCGGCGTGGCTTCTGACTCCGCGGACGGCGTAGGAGCATTCCTACGGGACGCCGCTTCTTGGGCAGCTAAGTTTGGGCGCCTCGACCGCTTAGGCTTGGCCACCCCAGTGCTCTGTTCCACTTCGGCTGAGTGGGCCGAGGATACCTTCATAGATGCTGACGGTCGAGAGGCGGCTGGAGCATCCTTGTTCGTCGTAGCCTGTGCTGCCTTCCGATCAGCGGCCAGTGGAGGTCGCAATCGGGTCTCCGGGAGGAGTCGGTCATCGATCCCCTCAATCCGGGCGTTCAACATCGAGCTGAATTGCTCGCGGTTCGAGCGCAGCGCTTCGTCAATCATGCGCTGGATGTCCGACGCAGTTATGGTGCCCGCAGCAGGCTGATGGCGCATCTGAGCGAACTCTCTGCGCAGCTCGGCCAATTGACCCGAAAGTTGCGCATTGGCTGCCTCCAGGCGAGCAACCTCCTCTGTCATGGTTAGGGCCTTCCAGTCAGACACCGCCCCTTTGATAACGTCTGCGGCCGTCTTCAGGGCCCGAACAAAGGTGCCTTTCAAGTTTCCCGATTTGTCGGCCACATGAATCACCACATTGAGTGCCTCTTGCACCGCTGCAACCATTGCTGCAGACGTCTTCGGCTTGTCCTCTATCGCCTCTGGAAGACGATTCTTTAGACGGGCCGCCCTTTCTTCTAAAGCCAACTTGGCTGCGGCATTATAAGTTACCAGCGCATCTTCCGCCTGGATGCGCTGCTCCTTCGTCTTCTCCATGTTGAGCAAGGCTTTGGCTTTTCCGAGCCCAACATATTCACCAGTGGTGGATCGCCCTCGCCCCCTCTTTGAGGACGGTTTCAACCACTCCGATGCGTATCCAGAGACGCCAGGCTGCGCGCTAGCGTCACTTTCGGAGCCCGAGCATAAGTCCCGTGAATAGGACCGCTTCTCACCCTTCCGTCGTTCATCCGTAACAATTGTGCAATCCGACGCGTCCGACTCAGAGAGCCGTTCCAGCCGGACAATCAACTCCTTCTTCACGCAAAAGTCCAAGGTTTCAGCGAGCGCCATCGGGGCGCCCACATCCACCGCCATATCGCCAGTGTCCAATCGTTCAGGCAAATCAAGTCCATGTTCGTTAATATTTGAGTTCAATTCCATAACTAATCCCACGAGTGTGGGGGAAATAAACAGTCCACCAAGGCAGTGCCCCCTGTACCTTGGCAACCCTATTACACCGTGAGGTCGGGCGGTATCACGGGATCTCTAAAACTAGTGTTTTTTAGTGAGGTTGGCTCCTCTTGGCCCGGCCGGTTAAGGCAAGGCCCTCGGTCCCACCACAGGCTGCGAGACGTGTCCACAACACCCGGATGGGGAAACGAGTTTGAGAGGCGGTGACAATAGTCTTGCTTACTCAGAATCGACACCGAAACTGAGCAAGCCCGCCTCTCCCACCACTGTCTCCGGTAGCCCAAAAAGACCCCGAAGACCTAGCAAAAGCTATTTACACCAATAACAAAATATAAAATTTTATGTACAACAACAAATTGTAACAACAATAAACAAATCGTAACAATAAACACCAACAACAAATTGTAAACAACAATAAAAATCGTAACAATGAACACCAACAACAAATTGTAAACAACAATAAACATCAACAAATTGTAAACAACAATAACAACGTCAAAAACAACAAAACCCCCCCTTGCCACAAAGCCGCTCACACAGTCCACTCTGCTGAACAGAGAAGTACCAGGAACGGTCTGTGGCATACCCTCCGCGGTCAGTCTTAGCCGTTGCCGACAAAAACGTCGTCGACACCGTTGCCCAGGGTGCGCCACGAGGAGGCGACTGACATGCACCCCAACCTAACCTTTTTTTTTTTTTTTTTTTTTTTTTTTTTTTTTTTTTTTTTTTTTTAACGAGGGGAAATGCATTTACGCATACCGCCCGGCCGGGTGGCCGCGACGGCTATGTGGGACTCACCGGGGACCCCGAGTCATCGGCTGTCCGATACCCGGCTGCCCGTCCTACCCACTAAAACCAGACCTCGATATTCCGCCTTCGCGCAAGGCGGCAGGGTTACGGGAACGCGTTTGCTTGCAACCGCGACCCCGCCTGCGAATGTTGCTTCTGAGCAACACTACTCGAAGGTGCACCGTGATGGCAGGCGCACCTTCCTACTCTGGCGTCTTTCGACGCCACATCATCAGACCGGCGGCGGTAGCGTTCGCATTGCGAAGGCTCGCCGTCGCCGCCCTGACCTCCTCCGACGTAGCGGGAGCGAGTTGGGATCGTCCTCCCTCTCTCGCTCCGCCGCCTCCTTTTGCGACAGTACGGCGTCGCTAAACGCGCATACTGCCGCCCAGGCCTCTTTGCTTTCGGTCATTCTCTTAACGAGGACCGGAAGCGACAGGTCTCCTCCTGCTATGGCAGTGGATAGCACAGCGCGAGGCTCCGCCCAGGCTGGGCACTCTGCGCGCGTGTGTTCGGCCGTATCCACGGCTACATAGCCACAATGGTGGCACAACTCCGAGGGTTCCCTGCCCACCACCTCGCACAGATACTTGGCAAAGCATCCGTGCCCGGTCAAGAGCTGCGCGAGGTGATATGTGGAGGGGCCGTGCTTGCGCTCGACCCACTCCCTCAGTACGGGCCGAATAGCCGCCACGAGTTCCCGGCTGGATCCCGGGACTCCTAGTCTCTCCGACCATTTGGCGAAGAGCCTTTCGCGGGCCTCTTCGCGCCAATGGTGGACCTCACTTGGATGGGGTCGGTTCCCGTCTGCTATTGTAACCTTCGCCCGCCAGTAGACGCTCGAATTGGCCTCGGCCTCGAGGTCCCAAGGCGGGGTTCCGGCGAGCAGACACGCCGCGTTGTACGACACCGTGCGGTACGCACGGGCCGCCCTCAGCGCCATCGCCCGCTGCGGACGCCGCAGCGAAGCGACGTTGCGAGCGCTCAGTGCGTCCGCCCATATCGGCGCCCCGTAGAGCGCCATCGAGCGAACGACACCGGCGTACAAACGCCTGCAGGCGCCTCCTGGCCCGCCCACGTTGGGAAGGATCTGGCCGAGCGCTCCGGCTGCGGCCACCAACCTTGGGGCCAAGCGCCGGAAGTGCTCTTCGAAATTCCACCTACCGTCGAGGACGAGTCCGAGATATCTCATCGTCGCCCCGACGGAGATGGAGATTCCGCCCACCGTTATTGTCGCCCCCGGTGGTGGTCCGTTCCGAGGCCCGTGAAACACGAGTGCCTCGGATTTGTGCAGGGCGACCTCCAGACCCAAAGCGCGGATGCGGTGCACAGCGTGTGCCACTCCCGCCGTGGCGAGATAGGCCGCCTCGCGATAGGAACTGCCACGGGCCGACACGAGGGTGTCGTCGGCGTAACAAGTTACGTCGACCCCCCGCAGCGTGGCCCCGCGCAGCACCCAGTCGTACCCTATGTTCCACAGGAGTGGTCCTAGGACCGAACCCTGCGGGACACCGCACGACAACGCCCTCCTACCCCAGCCCTCCCTGGTCGGGTAGGCCACCGCTCTGCCCGATAAATAATCGGCCACGGTACGCCTCAAGTAGGCCGGCACATTGTGGAATCGCAACGCCTCCGTCACCACTTCCCAAGGAAGGGTGTTGAAGGCATTGGAGATATCCAATGACACCGCCATTACGACCCCACCCCGTGAGACCTCCTTCTCTGCCAGATCCCGTACCCTGGCGATCGCGTCCAGTGTCGAGCGGCCAGGGCGAAAACCATACTGCCGCTCGCTAAGACCCGGCTCCATGCTACCCGCGAGACGGGTAGCGAGCACACGCTCGAATAGCTTGCTCGTCTCGTCGAGCAACACTATCGGGCGGTAGGCCGAAGGCTGATCGGGCGGTCGTCCGTCCTTGCGGATCAGAACGAGTCTGCCCGTTTTCCACCGTTGCGGAAACCTACCCTGAGCCAAGCACGCGGTGAAAAAGTGCTTAATGCTGTCCCCCATCTCATCCAACGCGATCGCCAAGGCACGCCCCGGGATACCATCGGGCCCCGGGGCCGTCCTTTTCGACCGGAGTTTCAGGGCGGCCTCCTGTAACTCCGTCTCAGTGACCGCCGGAATCACCGGATCCTCGATCTCGCGAGGTCCGATGATGGGCGCCATCGTCGGAGGCACGAATTCTTCCCTTTCGGGAAAAAGTGCACCCACTACACTCTCCAGGAGTGACGGCTGGAGACTGCTGGTTAGCGGGGGAGCATACGGTCGGAGCTTTTGCCGCACGACACGATATGGTCTCCCCCAAGGGTCCCTATCGAGTGTCGCAAGCCATTCCCCCCACGCCGCTTCTTTGGCCTGCGCGATGGCCGTTTGCAGCGTTTGACAGGCGGCCCTGTAGGCGGCGTATAAGACGCCTTCGGAGTCGTGGTCACGGACCCTTCTCCTCCTACACCGACTGTAGCGTCGGCGTGCTGCCACGCACGCTTTGCGCAATTGGCGGAGCTCTGGACGCCACCAGTACAGCCGACGGCGCGGCTTGTACGGTTTCGCCCTCGGCATCGCCGCATCGCAAATGCGAGACAGAGCGGCACCGATTCGGTCGGCCTCTCGATCGACCTCTCGGACTACCACCATGTCGGAACCTGCCCCCCAGGCTTCGACGATGGCCGCCTCTTTCGCCAGCTGGCTGTCGAGACGGCTCAGACACCAGCGTGGCCCATCCGTACGTCCGGCGGTGGGCAGAGCGTCGTTTCCTGTGGGAGAGACGGAAGACGCAGAGCCGAAACCGAACCGGATATACCGGTGGTCGGACAGCGTCTCCACGTTCGTCACCACTCTCCAATCCCGAGCACGACGGGCGAGGGCGTTGGACGCGAACGTGATGTCCACGATCGATTCGCCCTGCTGCCGCACGCACGTGCTCTCCGACCCATCGTTGAGGACTACGAGCCCCAGCGACGTGGCCCACTCGACCAAAGCCTCACCTCGTGAATCCGTCCTCGGGGAACCCCAAGCCGTTGATTTGGCGTTGAAGTCCCCCGCGACCAGCACAGGGGTGGGCGATATCTGCCCGACCAGAGCCCCGACCTCGATCAGCATACGCTCGAACTCGGCGAGACTCCGATTGGGCGACGCGTAGACGCCGACGACTGCCACACCACCGACGACGGCCAGCACGAACCCCCTACCCTTTGCGACACCCTCGATGGCCGGGGAGCCAGCCACGGCGGGGGCGACAATAGCCACCACCCTATCGTGATCGGAGACCCAGTCGTCCCGCGAGGGAACGAAATAGGGCTCCGACACCACCGCCAGGTTGATTCGCCACTCTGCTATGCTTTGGACCAGGAGGTCCTGAGCTCTTGCAGAGTGGTTCACATTGGCCTGGAGACAGTGTAAGGCCATCGTTATTACGAGGTCTCCATTGTCTCCACCGGCGGCCGTGACGACGAGGCTACTGGGCCTTTCGTCACTGTCTTGGCCTTCTTGTTTACGAGTGCCGTTCGGGCTTTACCGCCCTGGCACTCTTTGCTGCCAACGGCATGAGCCGCTGGCTTACCTGCCGCTACGCAGACGACGCAGTTTGCGTCAGCGGCGGTGCACTCCCGGTACTTGTGGCCAGGCTGACCACACCGGAAGCACAACAGGCTACGGTCGACACCCCTGTCGCACCTGGCCCCCATATGTCCCCCCTCGAGACACCGGAAACAGCGCAGTGGCCTGGGCTCGAGCAGTACCACCCGAGCCGAAACCCACCCGACTCTAACCCGGCCGGCCTCGACTATGGGTTTTGCCGCCCCTACTGGGCAGCTTAACCACAGCGAGCCGGAACCCCTCGGTCCCCGAGTGATGACCCCGGGTCTGATCGCTCCTGAGGAGCAACCCCCATCTGCAGCGACCGCTGCCACGACCTCCTCAGCCGTGACCGAGTCGTCCAGGTCCATGACCCTAAGCTCTACGCACTTAGTGGGTCGATGCACCTGGACCACGTCCGGACTGAGGACTTCGCGGAGCTTGCCCGCTAGGGCATCTGCCGCCTTCTCCGCCTCATTTGTGCCCGGAGGTATCTCCAACATCCGGGCACCCGTGGCTGACGTACGGAATCGCACCGTCGTCAGGCCGATCTCGCGCAGGCTGATTTGGCTCTTAGCTTGAGCCAAAACCTGTTCGTATGTCGCTCCTTTCTCCTCAGCACCGGGCTTTAACGTGATAGTTATCACCTCGGTGCGAGGGGAGCGGAGCTTCACCCTACGTTTTTTGGACTCCTTTGCAGGAGTCTTTTTCGCCTTCTTGGCTTTTTTAGACTCCTTCGCAGGAGCCTGCCTCGTCGTCGTCGCCGCCGCCGGTTTGCTTGTCGCCTTCTTGGACTTTCGTCCGACGACAGCGCTCCACGGAACAGCCGCGGCCTCTGGCACCGCGGGTTCCGCGGACGTGGAAGGAGCGGTCCTTTTGGCCGCCGCTTCTTTGGCAGCCAAGTTCGAGCGTCGTGAACGCTTCGGCTTGGCCACCTCTACCGAGGACACCTTCTCAGGTGCCTTCGTTTTTGCAGCCTGAGCTGCTTTCCGGTCGGCGGCGAGCGGAGGCCGCAGCCGAGGCTCCGGAAGGAGGCGGTCCTCGATCCCCTCGAAGCGTGCGTTCAGCATTCTGAACTGCTCCTGGTTCGCTCGGATTACCTCTTCCATCGCCTTCTTGAATTCAGCCGTGCTACTCGCAGCGGGCTGTTGCCGTATCTGGGCGACCTCTCGGCGCAGCTCGGCCAATTGGCCCGCCATCTGCGCGTTGAGTGCCTCCAAGCGGGCAACATCATCACACTTCTTGATCGTCCTCAACTCGGACGACGCACCTTTGATGGTGTCAACGGCCGACCTGAGGGCCCGAACGTATGTGCCCTTGAGGTTGCTCGACTTGTCGGCCACCTGCGCTACGACATTCGCTGCCTCCTTAATTTCTGCCTCCAGAGCAGCGGAGGTCCGCGGCACGTCCTCGACAACCACACGGTTTCTCAGGCGTGCCGCCCTTTCCTCAATGGCCACCTTGGCCTTGGCGTTGTAAAGGACCAGCGCATCCTCTGTCTGGAAGCGCTGCTCCTTCGCCTTCTCCGCTTGGAGCTCGGCTCGGTGCTTGCCGAAGCCCACATATTGTCCGGTCGAGGGCGGTCGGCCCCGCCCCCTTTTGGACGAAGGCTTCAGCCACCGACCGATTGATGCATCTGAGCCGCAGTCACTTTGCTGCGCGCTCGCATCACTCTCAGTTCCGGAGAAGTTGTCCCTGGGATGGGACCGCTTCTCCGCCTTTCGTCTATTCCTATCCGTCATGCTAACATAACTGGCGTTCGACGAGTCCGACTCAGAGAGCCGTTCCAATCGAACAACCAGTTCCTTTGTTACGCCAAGGTCTTTGGTTTCAGCGCGCGCCATCGGGGCGCCCACCTCCACCACCGTTTCGTCAATAGCCATTCGTGTAGCAATCGGAAGTCCGTTGTTTGGGTTTTTTATTGAGCTTTCCATAAAAAGTCCCACGAGTAAGGCGGAAATAAATTGTCCACCAAGGCAGTGCCCCCTGTACCTTGGTAACCCTATTACACCGTGAGGTCGGGCGGTATCACGGGATCTCTATGCTATTGTTTTTTATTGAGGTTGGCTCCTCTCGACCCAGCCGACTAAGGCAAGGCCCTCGGTCCCACTCCAGGCTGCGAGACATGATCCACAACACCCAGAATGGGGAAACGAGTTCGAGAGGTGGTGACAATAGTCTTGTTTACTCAGACTCGATACCGAGAATGAGTAAACCCGCCTCTCCTCCTACTCGACTCTAAAAACCGATAACGAGTCCCTCCGAAATATAAAGAAAATATAATATAAAATAAATATATATATTCCACCCCCCCGCTGCGCCCACTTGTAAAGAAGTGGGCGCCCTCGTGGCCAAAACCCAGACCACGAGATAACCGCCGCGTCAGTCGTTAGCCGCGATCGACAGGCATTACCGGAAAATCGTCGGAATGCCGGTCGACCCCGTTGCCCAGGGTGCACCACGAGGAGGTGACCGACATGCACCCCACCCCAACCTAACCTAACCTTTTTTTTTTTTTTTTTTTTTTTTTTTTTTTTTTTTTTTTTTTTTTTAACGAGGGGAAATGCATTTACGCATTCCGCCCGGTCCAAAAGGGGAACCGGGACGGGTATGTGGGACTCACGGGGACCCCGAGTCATCGGCTGTCCGATACCCGGCTGCCCGTCCTACCCACTAAAACCACCTCGACTTTCCGCCTCGCCGCAAGGCGGCAGGACTACGGGAACGCAAGTGGCACACCACCGCGGCCCTGCCAGCGGCCGTCGCTGTAAATGGGCGACTCTTCTCATCATGACGACAGCGGATGTAAAATTCCGCTGTCAACCACCATTCAACGACGACAGCGGATGTAAAATTCCGCTGCCAACCACCATTCAACGACGACAGCGGATGTAAAATTCCGCTGCCAACCACCATTCAACGACGACAGCGGATGTAAAATTCCGCTGCCAACCAACACTCAACGACGACAGCGGATGTAAAAGTCCGCTGCCAACCAACACTCAACGACGACAGCGGATGTAAAAGTCCGCTGCCAACACTGTCTAAATCAAGGCAACCGGCCTAGATGGTCGCGGCGCCGTCGACCAGGTCTCCGTCGACGCAGCGGGAGGGAATTTGGGTCGTCCTCCCGCTGTCGCTCCGCCTCCTCCTTCGCGGACATTACGGCTTCACTGAAGACCCGTAATGCCGCCCACGCCTCTTTGCTCGCGACCATCTTCCCAATCAAGGCCGGAAGCGAGATGTCATGTCCAATTGCCGTGGACAGGGCTGCGCGAGGCTCCGCCCAGGCTGGGCACTCTGCGCGCGTATGCTCGGCCGTGTCCACGGCTCCGTCGTTACAATGAAGACATATCACCGACGGCTCCCTCCCGACCACTTCGCACAAGTATTTGGCGAAGCAGCCGTGACCGGTAAGGAGCTGCGTCAGGTGATACGTCAGTGGGCCGTGCTTGCGCTCGACCCACTCTCTAAACACAGGGCGAATGGCCGCCACAAGTTCCCCACTAGCATCCGGAACTCGTAGTCGATCCTCCCATTTGTCCAAGAGGCGATGTCTCGCCTCCTCCCGCCACTGCCGAACCTCCCGAGGATGGGGCCGGTTCCCCTCCGCTCTTGCAGCCTTGACCCGCCAATAGACGCTCGAGTTCACCTCGGCCTCGAGGTCCCATGGCGGGCTTCCGGACAGCAAGCATGCCGCGGTGTATGACACCGTACGGTACGCCCGAGCCACTCTGAGCGCCATCGCCCGCTGCGGACGTCGCAGCGAGGCGACGTTACGGGCACTCAGAGCGTCCGCCCATATCGGCGCCCCGTAGAGTGCCATCGAGCGCACTACGCTGGAGTATAGCCGCCTGCAGGGATTACCCGGCCCACCAACGTTGGGCAATATTCGCCCGAGCGCTCCGGCTGCAGCCACCAGTCTTGGGGCCAAGCGCCGGAAGTGCTCCTCGAACTTCCACCTGCCGTCGAGAACGAGTCCGAGGTATCTCATCGTCGACCCGACGGTGATGGAAGTTCCGCCGACCGTTATAGACATACCTTGAGGTGGCGCGTTCCGAGGTCCATGGAAGACTAGGGCCTCGGACTTGTGCAAGGCCACCTCAAGGCCCAGAGCACGAATGCGGTGCACAGCATGTGCCACTCCCGCCGTGGCAAGATATGCCGCCTCACGATGGGTACTGCCGCGGGCCGACACGAGGGTGTCGTCAGCGTAACAGGTCAAGCTGACCCCCCGCAAAGTGGCCCCGCGAAGCACCCAATCGTAGCCGATGTTCCACAGTAACGGCCCCAAAACTGAGCCCTGTGGAACACCGCATGTCATCTCCCTCCTGCCAAATCCCTCTTTAGTCGGGAACACCACCGCCCTGCCGGAGAAGTAATCGGCGACGGTTCGCCGCAGGTATCCTGGAACGTTGTGGTATCTGAGGGCTTCTAGTACCACTTCCCAGGGCAGAGTGTTAAAGGCGTTGGAAATATCTAACGACACTGCCAACAACACCCCACCCCGAGAGACCTCCTCCTCTGCGAGCTCCCTGAGCCTGGCGACTGCGTCCAGTGTCGAGAGGCCCCGGCGAAAGCCGAACTGAAATCCGCTCAGACCTGGCTCCATACTGCCGATTAGACGGGCTGAAAGTACACGCTCGAAGAGCTTGCCCGCCTCGTCGAGCAGCACGATGGGTCGGTAGGCCGACGGCTGATCGGGGGCTCGTCCCTCCTTGCGGATGAGTACGAGCCTACCCGTTTTCCACCGATGCGGAAACCTTCCCTGAGCCAGGCAGGCGGAGAACAGCTGGCACATGCCATCGCCCAACTCCTCCAGCGCAATCGCCAGAGCGCGTCCCGGTATCCCGTCAGGCCCGGGGGCTGTCCTTTTCGAACGGAGCTTCAGGACAGCCGCACACAACTCCGCCTCGGTAACCGGGGACGCCTCATCCGCCATCTCCCTCACATACTCGGGCTCCATCGCCGGTGGGACGAACACTCCTCTTGATGGAAAAAGTTCCTCAGTAATTCGTCGTAGAAGCTGCGGCTCGATGGTGGTGGTGAGCGGGGGTGTCCAGGGTCGGAGCTTCTGCCTCACGACCCGGTACGGTCTCCCCCACGGATCTGCATCGAGCGAAGTGAGCCACTCCACCCACGCCGCTTCCTTCGCCTGCGCGATGGCCTTCTGAAGCGATACGCAAGCCTCCCTGTAGGAGGTGTAAAGAGCCTCCTCCAGGTTGTGGTCGCGCATCCGTCTTCTCCTGGACCTGGCGTATCGACGACGGGCCGCAACGCACGCTCTCCGTAGTGTTCGTAGTTCCGGGCGCCACCAGTACACACGACGACGTGGAGTCTGAGACCTCACCCTCGGCATCGCCACATCGCAAATGCGAAACAGGGCGGCGCCGAGTCGGTCGGCCTCTCGGTCGACCTGGACGACCGGGTCGGAACCGGCGCACCAGGCCTCCACGATGGCCGCCTCTTTTGCCAACTGGCTATCGAGACGGCCAAGACTCCACCGCGGACCTTCTGACCGCTCAACAGCGGGCTGGACAACGGGAACCGCGGAGACATCAAATCGGATATAAAGATGGTCCGACAGAGTCTCCACCCCCGTCTCCACCCTCCAATCCCGAACACGGCGGGCCAGGGCGATGGACGCAAACGTCAAGTCCACGATCGACTCGCCCTGCTGCCGCACGCACGTGCTCTCCGATCCTCTGTTGATCGTCGCGAGCCCTAATGACACGGCCCACTCCTCTAACACCTCTCCTCTGGCATCGGTCGCAGGGGAACCCCAAGCCGTAGATTTGGCATTGAAGTCCCCCGCAACTATCACCGGTCTCGGCGATACCTGCCCGACCAGAGCCCCGACCTCAACCAAAAGTTGTTCAAATTCGGCGAGACTCCGGTTTGGAGAGGCGTAGACTCCTACGAACACTGTGCCGTTGACTAAAGCGGCCACGCACCCTCTGCCTTTGGCCACCCAATCGATCGCAGGGGCGCCAGCAATAGCGGGAGCGACGATGGAAACGACTCCCTCGTGGTCGGATACCCAGTCGTCCCGTAAATGAACGACATAGGGCTCCGCCACCACTGCTACTCCGATTTGCCACTCCACCATGCTCTGAAGAAGAAGGTCCTGGGCTCTGGCGGAGTGGTTTATATTGGCCTGGAGACAACGCAGGGCCATTACTGTGCGGTCTCCATGGGCTCCTCAGTCCGTTGGGACACGGTGACGGGCCCTTTCGTCACCGGACCTCCCGTTTTCTTCGGGCGAGCATTGCTGCCCTGACACGTCCTACTGCCGACGGAGTGCGCCGCTGGCTTACCGGCCGCTGAGCACAAGACGCAGTTCGCCTCAGCGGCGGTGCACTCGCGGGCCTTGTGGTCGGGTTGACCGCAGCGGAAGCACAAACGGCTGCGGTCCACCCCCCTGTCACAGACGGCCCCCATATGCCCGCCCTCCAGGCATCTAAAGCAGCGGAGTGGCCTCTGCTCGAGTAATAGCACCCGCGCCGAGACCCACCCCACTCTGACTCTGCCAGACTCCAAAATCTTTTTGGCCGCTGCGACTGGACAGCTGAGCCACAGCGACCTGCAGCCGTTGAATCCCCGGACAATAACGCCCGGCCTGATTGCGCCATCGGAGCAACCTCCTTCACTGGCCACCGCTGCCACCACCTCCTCCGACGTCACCGAGTCGTCCAGATCCATGACCCTGACCTCGACGCATTTCGTCGGTCGATGGATCTGGACCTCGTCCGGGCTTAGGACCTCACGAAGTTTAGCCGCAAGGGCATCCGCCGACTTCTCCGCGTCAACCGTGCCCGGCGGAATTTCAAGGATCCGCGCTCCAGTGGCCGCTGTCCTGAAGCGAACCGCAGTCAAGCCGACCTCGCTCAACTTGATGCGGCTCTTTGCTTGAGCCAGGACAGCCTCGTACTTGAGGCCCTTCTCTTCAGCACCGGGCCTCAACGTGATCGTCACCACCGCGGTGCGAGGAGAGCGGAGTTTCCTCTTGCGGGCCTTCTTTTCTTTGGCAGGAACGGTCTTCTGTTTCGCTGCCTTCGTCGACGCTGTCACCTTTGACTTATTGGACGGCTTCTTCGGCTGTTGTCGAACTACAGCCGCCCATGATACATCCGAGCTGCCCGGCTTCGAGGTTGGTGGAGGGGCAGATATCTTCACCGCAGCCGCTGCCGCCTCCTGGGCAGCCATACTGGGGCGTTTCGTCTTCTTCTTTCGTGCCGTTTTAGCGCTACCACTCTTCTCCACGACTTTGGCAGTTGGTGACTCAGATGGTGTCTCAGATGATGGAGCCCTTGCAGTAGCGACTGCAATCTTCGCCGCTCTGCGGTCTGCGGCCAGCGGAGGTCGCAGCCGAGGCTCTGGAAGGAGGCGGGGCTCGATGCCCTCCATTCTGGCGTTGAGCATGTTGCCGTATTGCTCACGGCTACACCGCAGCGCCTCCTCCGTGATGCGCTTGATGGCGTCGTCGCTGAGTTCTGCCGGTCTCCGGCGCATCTCAGCCATCTCCCTACGTACTTCGGCCAGCTGGCCCGAAAGCTGTGCGTTGGCAGCTGCCAGGCGGGCCCCCTCTTCCGACGTGGTCAGGGTTTTGAACTCCGCCACCACACCTTTTATGGTGTCATGGGCGGTCCTCAGGGCCCTGACGTAAGTACCCTTCAGGTTACCCGACTTGTCGGCAACCTGGAGCACCACTTCTAATGCCTGCAGGGCGTCCGCTTCCAAAGCGGCGGACGTCTTCGGTGCGTCCTCGGCAATTGTGCCCACAGTTTGGCGATCCCTAGCACGGGCCGCTCTTTCCTCCATCGCCAACTTGGCCGTTTCGTTGTAAGCGGCCAACGCGTCTTCCGTCTGGAAGCGATCCATCTTGGTCTTCGCTTCGCGGAGCTCCTCCTGCGACTTCCCTATACCGACGTATTTGCCGTGAGTGGGCGGCCGGCCACGCCCCCTCTTACTTGCTGGTTTCAGCCACCTGCTTACTGAGGATTCCGAGTTTTCACTCAGCTGCACGCTCGCGTCACTCTCGGAGCCTGAGCTATCCCCATCGTGGGTCCGCTTTTCGCCTTTTCGCCGTGTCATGTCCATGGGTGGATCGTCTAATGACTCCACCGTCCGCATGCTGCAGGCCGAAGAGTCCGACTCAGAGAGTCGCTCTAACCGTACAGCAAGCCGTTTTAGTGCGCCGGGGTCCTTGGCTTCAGTGCGCGCCATCGGGGCGCCCACATCCACCGCCATATCGTCGTTATCCATTCGTTTGGAAGATCGGAGTCCTTTGTGAGTTTTTGATTTTTGATTTTCCATATAAAATCCCACGAGTAAGGGGGAAGGGGTGGTCCGTCCAGGTGGTGCCCCCTGCACCTGGATAAGCCTTGCGTAACTCGTCGAGGGTGTCGGCCGGTACCCTGACGAGGATCGCAGTAACGACTGATCTTCCCATCAGCCATGCATCCATCGCGCTGCGTCGCCACTTGGGATTGGGGTGATTTTTATAGAGGTTGTCTTCCTCACGGTCCGGCCGGTTAAGGCAAGACCCGCGGCCCTGCACGAAGCCGCGAGACATGTCCACGAAACCTGTGCAGGATTACGCGTTACTCCTTCAATCTCCGGAAGCCCAAAAAGACCCCGGAGATTCAACAGCCAAAAGCTGTACACACTAATGACCTAATCTAACCTAAGCTAGCCTAGCCTAACCTAACCTAACCTAGCCTATCAGGTCTTACCTCCCTAACCTAACGCAAACTAGCCTTGCTAGTCTACTACACCTATCTAACCTAGCCTAACCTAGTCTATCCTACGTAAACCTAACCTAACCTAATGTCAGTCGTTAGCCGCGATCGACAGGCATTACCGGAAAATCGTCGGAATGCCGGTCGACCCCGTTGCCCAGGGTGCACCACGAGGAGGTGACCGACATGCACCCCAACCTAACCTAACCTAACCTAACCTAACCTAACCTAACCTAACCTAACCTAACCTAACCTAACCTTTTTTTTTTTTTTTTTTTTTTTTTTTTTTTTTTTTTTTTTTTTTTAACGAGGGGAAATGCATTTACGCATACCGCCCGGCCGGGTGGCCGCGACGGCTATGTGGGACTCACCGGGGACCCCGAGTCATCGGCTGTCCGATACCCGGCTGCCCGTCCTACCCACTAAAACCAGACCTCGATATTCCGCCTTCGCGCAAGGCGGCAGGGTTACGGGAACGCGTTTGCTTGCAACCGCGACCCCGCCTGCGAATGTTGCTTCTGAGCAACACTACTCGAAGGTGCACCGTGATGGCAGGCGCACCTTCCTACTCTGGCGTCTTTCGACGCCACATCATCAGACCGGCGGCGGTAGCGTTCGCATTGCGAAGGCTCGCCGTCGCCGCCCTGACCTCCTCCGACGTAGCGGGAGCGAGTTGGGATCGTCCTCCCTCTCTCGCTCCGCCGCCTCCTTTTGCGACAGTACGGCGTCGCTAAACGCGCATACTGCCGCCCAGGCCTCTTTGCTTTCGGTCATTCTCTTAACGAGGACCGGAAGCGACAGGTCTCCTCCTGCTATGGCAGTGGATAGCACAGCGCGAGGCTCCGCCCAAGCTGGGCACTCTGCGCGCGTGTGTTCGGCCGTATCCACGGCTACATAGCCACAATGGTGGCACAACTCCGAGGGTTCCCTGCCCACCACCTCGCACAGATACTTGGCAAAGCATCCGTGCCCGGTCAAGAGCTGCGCGAGGTGATATGTGGAGGGGCCGTGCTTGCGCTCGACCCACTCCCTCAGTACGGGCCGAATAGCCGCTACGAGTTCCCGGCTGGATCCCGGGACTCCTAGTCTCTCCGACCATTTGGCGAAGAGCCTTTCGCGGGCCTCTTCGCGCCAATGGTGGACCTCACTTGGATGGGGTCGGTTCCCGTCTGCTATTGCAACCTTCGCCCGCCAGTAGACGCTCGAATTGGCCTCGGCCTCGAGGTCCCAAGGCGGGGTTCCGGCGAGCAGACACGCCGCGTTGTACGACACCGTGCGGTACGCACGGGCCGCCCTGAGCGCCATCGCCCGCTGCGGACGCCGCAGCGAAGCGACGTTGCGAGCGCTCAGTGCGTCCGCCCATATCGGCGCCCCGTAGAGCGCCATCGAGCGAACGACACCGGCGTACAAACGCCTGCAGGCGCCTCCTGGCCCGCCCACGTTGGGAAGGATCTGGCCGAGCGCTCCGGCTGCGGCCACCAACCTTGGGGCCAAGCGCCGGAAGTGCTCTTCGAAATTCCACCTACCGTCGAGGACGAGTCCGAGATATCTCATCGTCGCCCCGACGGAGATGGAGATTCCGCCCACCGTTATTGTCGCCCCCGGTGGTGGTCCGTTCCGAGGCCCGTGAAACACGAGTGCCTCGGATTTGTGCAGGGCGACCTCCAGACCCAAAGCGCGGATGCGGTGCACAGCGTGTGCCACTCCCGCCGTGGCGAGATAGGCTGCCTCGCGATAGGAACTGCCACGGGCCGACACGAGGGTGTCGTCGGCGTAACAAGTTACGTCGACCCCCCGCAGCGTGGCCCCGCGCAGCACCCAGTCGTACCCTATGTTCCACAGGAGTGGTCCTAGGACCGAACCCTGCGGGACACCGCACGACAACGCCCTCCTACCCCAGCCCTCCCTGGTCGGGTAGGCCACCGCTCTGCCCGATAAATAATCGGCCACGGTACGCCTCAAGTAGGCCGGCACATTGTGGAATCGCAACGCCTCCGTCACCACTTCCCAAGGAAGGATGTTGAAGGCATTGGAGATATCCAATGACACCGCCATTACGACCCCACCCCGTGAGACCTCCTTCTCTGCCAGATCCCGTACCCTGGCGATCGCGTCCAGTGTCGAGCGGCCAGGGCGAAAACCATACTGCCGCTCGCTAAGACCCGGCTCCATGCTACCCGCGAGACGGGTAGCGAGCACACGCTCGAATAGCTTGCTCGTCTCGTCGAGCAACACTATCGGGCGGTAGGCCGAAGGCTGATCGGGCGGTCGTCCGTCCTTGCGGATCAGAACGAGTCTGCCCGTTTTCCACCGTTGCGGAAACCTACCCTGAGCCAAGCACGCGGTGAAAAAGTGCTTAATGCTGTCCCCCATCTCATCCAACGCGATCGCCAAGGCACGCCCCGGGATACCATCGGGCCCCGGGGCCGTCCTTTTCGACCGGAGTTTCAGGGCGGCCTCCTGTAACTCCGTCTCAGTGACCGCCGGAATCACCGGATCCTCGATCTCGCGAGGTCCGATGATGGGCGCCATCGTCGGAGGCACGAATTCTTCCCTTTCGGGAAAAAGTGCACCCACTACACTCTCCAGGAGTGACGGCTGGAGACTGCTGGTTAGCGGGGGAGCATACGGTCGGAGCTTTTGCCGCACGACACGATATGGTCTCCCCCAAGGGTCCCTATCGAGTGTCGCAAGCCATTCCCCCCACGCCGCTTCTTTGGCCTGCGCGATGGCCGTTTGCAGCGTTTGACAGGCGGCCCTGTAGGCGGCGTATAAGACGCCTTCGGAGTCGTGGTCACGGACCCTTCTCCTCCTACACCGACTGTAGCGTCGGCGTGCTGCCACGCACGCTTTGCGCAATTGGCGGAGCTCTGGACGCCACCAGTACAGCCGACGGCGCGGCTTGTACGGTTTCGCCCTCGGCATCGCCGCATCGCAAATGCGAGACAGAGCGGCACCGATTCGGTCGGCCTCTCGATCGACCTCTCGGACTACCGCCATGTCGGAACCTGCCCCCCAGGCTTCGACGATGGCCGCCTCTTTCGCCAGCTGGCTGTCGAGACGGCTCAGACACCAGCGTGGCCCATCCGTACGTCCGGCGGTGGGCAGAGCGTCGTTTCCTGTGGGAGAGACGGAAGACGCAGAACCGAAACCGAACCGGATATACCGGTGGTCGGACAGCGTCTCCACGTTCGTCACCACTCTCCAATCCCGAGCACGACGGGCGAGGGCGTTGGACGCGAACGTGATGTCCACGATCGATTCGCCCTGCTGCCGCACGCACGTGCTAACCTAACCTAACCTAACCTAACCTAACCTAACCTAACCTAACCTAACCTAACCTAACCTAACCTAACCTAACCTAACCTAACCTAACCTAACCTAACCTAACCTAACCTAACCTAACCTAACCTAACCTAACCTAACCTAACCTAACCTAACCTAACCTAACCTAACCTAACCCAGTAACCGATAGATATGCGTGCAATTAACATCTCGCTCCGCATTAAAAATTAATATTAATTGGTTTTTGCAGTGATCAGTGCACAAAAGTGAGTTAGTTGTGTTCTCTAGTGTCGAAATAACCGGGAATATTGTTTGTGAGAAAAAATTCCTTAAGGATCGCAAAGGACAGCACTCCAAACTTCCAGAGGTCATACCACCTAGAGGGCAAGAGCTTAGACCCAGCTGTTAATATCACCGGGAAGCCGTTCTACAGCTCTACGAAACAACACCCAGAGCAAGAAAATCGAACCAGAAACAGGCGAGTTATTAGCTATCCAATATCACCCAAGTTCCATACAAACGGCGGATAGCTAACTGCTGTGACGTCGCGGCAAACTCGCGTCGAGGCTCGAGACTACGTCACGGCAAACTCGCGTCGAAGCTGAGTCTACGTCATTCGAAATTCGCTGCCAGCCAGCGGATACAAAAAACATCTAGTGACGCGCTGTGACGTCAAGGCAAACTCGCGTCTAAGCTCAAGACTTCTAGTAAGAAATCCGGAGCCGGCACCCTAGCGTATAGCCTATCACAAGTTCGGTGAGAGAGAACCGAGGGACCTCCCTAAACCCCAACCCTTAAGGACAACCCCCACCCCTCCCAAAAAAAAAAAAAAAAAAACCCTTTACATATATTTTTATCCCCTCATTCCTCAGGCGGTATATATCCGTCGGAATACCATTTAACCCTCATCCCCTCACACCACCCCCCTCGAACAAGCTCCGAAGTGACCAGAGCTAGATAGGCCGTATAAGGGCTCAAACCAAAGGGCAACAGACCACCTTTTTTTTTGCCCCTGGTAGATTCCTGGATTTCTTAAAGGGAAGACCGGGATACACGGGAACCAACCACTCACATCAAGTAACAACAATTGTGCGGGTCTGGAGTTAAAGAGCAACCAACACCAGCTTCAAATCAGACCTCGCCCACCCCCCTGTTCATTGCGCCTCACCCCCCCTGGGACCAGCTCCTTCAAATTAGGACCTACAGGACCGCGAAAAGGCAAGTTCGACTCGCCTATAAAAGTCTTGTAAATTGGCCCCAGCGAAACCGGCGAACATAACAGCACAGAAGAACCAGGGAAGCACAAGATCACTGGGAAGACCACGACTGCAGCAGAACATCGCGCCCCACGACCTACAGCGCCGCTGCAAAACGCAGTGGGACTTCACATCGCAGCACACCAGCGACGTACAGGTGAGCCCGCACTGACCATATAAAAAAAAAAAAAAAAAAAAAAAAAAAAAAAAAAAAAAAAAAAAATCACACACACATTAAGGCAAATTTAATTATTAAGCGTATTCTTATATTGTATTAAGTAAAAAAAAAAAAAAAAAAAAACCATGTCTTCAAAAAGCGACATTGCGAAGGCACGCAAAATAACTGACACCTCCAAACCTAAATGCCTTAGGCAAACTGTGCTAAAGAAAAATGTAACCAAAGACGCACTCCAAACACCACCACTCCCACAAACAACTGAGAGCCTGCCACAGTCGTCACAGTCAAACGTGGCAGAGTACTCGTTCTCCTACGACCCTGAGGCTCGTCCGGAGTCCCGCCAAACTGATTTCGACGACCTAGAAACTTCGTCCGTCGGATCCGGTGCCTCTACATATGACAGGAGGATAAGCCTCCTGTATACCACACCTAAAAGAGGCACCGGAGTGGCGATGGACCTTGTAACGGTAGAGGCAAATGAGCTCCTGCAAAAAGGAAAAGGCGCGCTGGAGATAGCAGGCAACATAAAGCGCGAAGCCAAAGTTGCCATGCATGACGCTCTGCAGGGCTTCTATGAAATCGTGCTTTCCCTCTCGGACTCCCGAAATCGGCATAAGTGCAACGTGGAGCAGGAGCGCTCCCGACACGCAAAAGAAATGGTGCGTGTCGAGAGGGCCCACAACAAAGACCAGAAAGAGGCCCAGGGAGCTATCGCACTAATGCAAGATCAACTGCAAGAGAACCGCAATGCGATTAGGGAGGTTCTGAAGGAAACCCAGGCGGTCCGTAGCTGGCTCGGCTACGAGACTATGGAACCCTTCAGAGCCATCCAGGAGATCCGGGAGGCGCAGGCGGGTTTGGAGGACAGACTCAAGGCCCAAACCCCCACGACCATCGACACAGGAAAAGAAGGCACGAGGTGGGACAAGGTGGAAGCTGGTTTGATAGGGCTGCAGAAGCAAATGGGCAGCCTAAGCAACCAGTTGGATGCTCTGCGGCAAGACGTAGACAAGGCCGCTACGATTGTCGCAGACCTACCAAAGACCCCTCCGCCCACTGCCCCCCAAACCCCGCCTGCGATAGACACAACCCTCAGGGAGACGCTAGGCCAGATGGAGGCAAACATAGAAGAATTAAAAAAAATCACAGCCATAATACAAAAGACCACACATGACAGCAACACTAACGACCCGACTCCAAAAATACAACTCATGTCAGAAAAACTAGACATAATGTCGTCAGACGTGCGCGCTCTTAGGAACGCCAAGCCCAAGGCCACTTCACCCCCCCGACCGTCCTTGGAAACTGAATTAGCGGTTAAGGAGGTAAAGGAGACCCTTGACAGCATCCAGCAGGGGGTAAAAAAGCTGAGCAGCGGAGAAAAGCAAGCCGTGGGCCCCTTAACCTTCGCCCAAGCAGCTGCAAAGCCGAAACCCCCCCAGCGACCAAACCACACCCTGATCGTCTCATCAAAAGACCCTGGTGAGACCAGTGACCAAGTCATTGGTAAGATCAGGGCCGCCCTGGATTTAAAAACCACTGGGGCGAGGGTAGACAGGGTCCGAAAGGCTCGGGATCAAAAGGTGGTCCTACGATGCGCCTCTAAAGACGACATGAATATAGTAAAGAGTCGGGTCCAAGCTAACAAAGACCTTAACATCAGGGAGCCCGCAAACCAAAACCCTCTGGTCTGCGTGCGGGGAGTACTGGCCTGCTTCACTAATGAAGAGATCATTGAGTACACCAAAGCGCAAAACAAATCTATCCTGCGCGACGTTGGTGAAGCAGACCTAAAGATGAGGGTTCGATATAGGAAGCGAGCCCGGAACCCGCACGAGTGTCACCCAGTCCTGGAGTTGTCCCCAGAAATATGGAAAAGATTCACACAAGCAGGGAAAATCTACGTGGGCTTCGGTAGATGCTCGGTGGAGGACCAGTCCCCCCTCATCCAATGCGCCAAGTGCCTAAGCTACGGGCACACAAAACAACTGTGCAGGGCTACAAAAGACACATGTAGCTACTGCAGTGGCGACCACATAGGGAGAGACTGTCCCGCTAGGGCGAAGACTGAGGCCCCGCGTTGTGCGAACTGTACCCGTGCAAAAAGAGACAATTCCGACCTGGCACACACAGCATACAGTCCCGAATGCCAAGAGCGCCAAAAATGGGACTTTATAGCAAGATCAAGGGTTCAGTATTGCTAAAGGCTCCCCAGACACACCTGACACATCGGTCCCATCCAGAGGAATGGACGGAGGGGCGGGCAGGCTCTTGTTTATACAAGCAAACCTGCAGCGCTCAAAACTGGCCACGGCTGAACTGCTCCAGACGGCACAGGATAAAGGCATAACCATCGCGCTTGTCCAAGAACCCTACGTAGGAAGGACAGGCGTGATGAAGCAATACCCCGGCACGCAAGTCATCCAGTGCACCCTGAACCGTCAAAAACCCGTAAAGGCAGCCATACTGGTTTTCGGTGACAGGCTGGAGGTCATCCACGACCCCCAAATTGTCACCGAAAACGTTGCGGCAGTCTTTGTGAAGGCGGGACAGCTGAGGCTAGGAATTCTGTCCGTTTACTTCGAAGGGGACCAAGACATACACCCATACTTGGAACACATAAGGGCGGCCACAAACAAAGTTCCTACCAAGAACCTGCTAGTGGCAGGGGACGTGAACGCTTGGAGCCACTGGTGGGGCAGCAACTCCGAAGACCATCGCGGAGCGGAATACCACGCCTTCACTACCGAAATGGACCTCCACATCCTCAACACCGGCAACGTACCGACCTTTGAAACCTACAGAGGGGACAGGTCGTATACTAGCTGTGTGGACGTGACGCTGACGAGCCAATCCCTGATAGGCAGAATGGAAGACTGGAGAGTGGATAGAAGTCTTATAACATCAGACCACAACGCTATTACCTTCGCCATGCGTCTAGAGAAAACCCTGGAACCCCTGCGGACCAGCTCTACGCGCATGTATAACACCAAGAAGGCAAAATGGTCAGACTTCTCCACGAAATTCAGAACCAAACTTGCCGAAAGCGGAATTACTCTGGAACGCGTCTCGAGGATCACAAGTACAGAGGACCTTGAAGAGATGTATACCACCTACACATCAATCATCCACGGGTCGTGCGAAGGCACGATCCCGAAAGCGAAGGCGTGGAAAGGCGATCCAAGACCACCCTGGTGGTCTGCCGTCCTTGAAGACCTTAAAACGGACGTGCTAAGGAAAAAACGCCGTATCCGAAATGCTGCACCCAGTCGGAAACAACTCACGATCCGAGAGTACATACTGGCAAGGGATAACTACCAGGAAAAAGCGATGGAAGCAGCCACGAAAAGCTGGAAGGAGTTTTGTTCGACCCAGGACCGCGAAAGTGTCTGGGACGGCGTATACAGAGTCATAAGAAAAACATCAAAAAGGCGGGACGACCTGCTATTGAGGGACACGGCTGGCGAAACTTTGTCACCAAACCAGTCAGCCGAACTACTAGCGAGGACATTCTACCCAGATGACTCTGTAGAAACCGAAAATGAACAACAGCGATCCATAAGATCGATCACTGAGAACAAAACTCCAGCGGAGATTCAAGACCTGTCGGCCGATGATCCACCATTTACTAACGCGGAGCTGGAAATGGTTCTTTCGAGCCTCAATCCGAAGAAAGCTCCAGGCCCGGATGGATTGACGTCCGACATATGCACTGCGGCCATAAACTGTGACAGGGAGGTATTCTTGGCGTTAGCAAATAAGTGCTTTGCGCTGTCATACTTCCCCAAGCAGTGGAAGGTCGCCCACGTGTGCATCCTCCGCAAACCTGGCAAAGAGGACTACACCCATCCAAAATCCTACAGGCCGATTGGACTTCTGTCAATTCTCGGCAAAATTGTAGAGAAGATGATGGTGGGTAGGATCCAATGGCGCCTGCTCCCCTCACTACACCCAAGCCAGTATGGATTCATGCCACAGCGTGGAACGGAAGACGCCCTCTACGACCTGATCGGGCATATCCAGGAGGAAGTAAAAGCGAAAAAAATAGTACTTCTGGTATCGCTAGATATAGAGGGCGCTTTCGACAATGCATGGTGGCCAGCCCTCAAGAAACAGATGATAGAGAAAAACTGCCCGAGAAACTTGTATGCCATGGTTTCCTCGTACCTACAAGACCGGAGGATCGTAGTAAACTACGCTAGAGCGACCAGTGAGAAGGGTACTACGAAGGGCTGTGTCCAAGGCTCCATCGGTGGACCGACCTTCTGGAACCTCATCCTGGACTCGCTATTACAAAAAATGGCGACAATGGGGGTCTACTGTCAGGCCTTCGCGGATGACGTGGTCCTGGTCTTCTCCGACCACCAAACCAGCGGGTTACAGACCACAGCGGAATCCACCTTAGCGGCTGTACAAGAATGGGGCGTCGAAAACAAATTGAGCTTCGCAGCGCACAAAACAAACGCGATGGTCATCACAAAGAAGCTCAAATACGATGCCCCCGTGATTCACATGTCCGGCACTCCGCTGAGTCTAGTGACCGAGGTCAAACTGCTGGGTCTTATAATAGACTCCAAGCTCACCTTTAACGCGCATGTCTCTGCCACCTGTAAGAAAGTGGCAGACATATACAAACAGCTCGCATGTGCGGCGAAGGTGACCTGGGGTCTAAACGGAGAAATAATCAGGACCATCTATGTGGCGGTGATAGAGCCCATCGTCCTGTACGCAGCGAGCGCATGGTCTCCTGCAGCTGAGAAGCTAATGATAAAAAATAAGCTAGACTCGCTGCAAAGAGGCTTCGCCCAAAAAATCTGCAAGGCGTACAGAACGGTGTCTCTAACATCGGCACTCATCCTATCCGGCCAACTCCCCCTCGACCTCCGCGTCAAAGAGGCAGCCACCCTATTTAAGATCAAAAAAGGCTACTGCGTGGACCTTATACCGCCGGGACGAGAAATCGAGCGCAGAGTGGGACCTCTACAAAACCCACATCCATCGCAACTCATAACAACCGAGTATGCGCGCTTAGAGAATCTGGATACGCAAACCCTTGAGGAACACCATATAGTCGGCCCCCTGATATTCACCGACGGCAGCAAGATTGAGGGGAAAGTCGGAGCTGCCCTAACATGGTGGGATCAAGGAAGAGAAACCAGATACTCCACGTTCCGACTAGAGCCGCATAACACCGTCTTCCAGTCCGAGATGTACGCGCTCCTCAGAGCAATCAAAATGGTGAGGAACTCGAAACATCGCTCTGCAAACATCTTGAGCGACTCGAGATCCTCGCTTGACCTGCTCAGGTGCCCATCGGTCTCTCACCCGATGGCCCTCGAAATGAAGGAGCACTTACGGCAAATAGGAGAAGAAGGCAGAATTGTGCGGCTCTTTTGGCTCAGGGCCCACGTAGGTACACCGGGCAATGAACGAGCTGACGAACTGGCAAAGAAAGCGGCCTTAACCAAAAAAACGGCACCTGACTACGACAAAGTCCCAATATCGTACGTCAGAAGGCGGATACGAGAAGCGACTGTCGAAAAGTGGCAGGCGCGCTACGACTCCTCGGAAACCGGATCAGTGACAAGGGTATTCTTACCAGACGTTAAAGTCGCAAAGAAAGTGGTAAGAACGGTGGCATTAACACCCACCGACACCCAAATACTGACCGGACACGGGGGTTTCGCGGCGTACCTCCACCGCTTTAAGCTGAAAGACAGCCCATCCTGTATCTGCGATCCCGAATGCGAGGAAACAATCCTCCACCTAATCTTGGAATGTCCTAGATTTGGCCGAGACAGACTGGCGTTGGAAATCCAAACGCATCATAACCTAGAACAGTCTACTCTCCACACCATCATGGAGAGGGAGGATCTCAGAACACCTTTCCTTGCATTCGCGAGAAAAGCCGTAAGACTGGCTGCAAAAAGGAACAGCTCAACAGCTCTACCATCTGTTACAGACACAGTCCCACCAACACAACACGACCCCACACAGCAACCGACCACCACACAAACTGCTCACACTGCTACACAAACAGCACCACCAACACCATCCAGGCAAAGAGCGGACCAGCCAACTCGGAGACGGGGGCTACAGGCTCTCTCAAGCATCATGCGGGGACTGCTCATGAGGAGAAACCAACCCACCAGGCTGCTGCAACCCACTCACTACGCCGCGTTCGCAGAACTTATACAAGAGGTAGGAGAACGCGGCGCCCCGGGTATCGCAGTAAAAGGCGTGGCCCTCTTCATGAGCGACAAAACGGAAAAGCTGGGCATCAGCTTCTGCCGCCTAGAGGGTTCGGACCACGTGACGGTGTCACCCGGACTAGCTTTGCTGATCAAAGGAAGCACATCGAAAGTGAGCATTAAGCGCGCCACCATCGAAGCGCTCACCGTGCAGATGCCGGGAGATCTGACCTGTCGACTAGTGCGGCCACAAAACAAAGTGGTCGCCCTCTTCGAGTGGGGAGGAGATACCCCATTTGCACAAGCATGCTCACAGCTCCTGAAACTCGGTGAGGGAGTCCGGGATGGCACACCACGTCGGATAAGCGTGGATGCCATGAAGGTCGGCATCGAAAAAGGCGACGTAGCAGCTCGCTACGGCTGCCTGATGGCCTCGAAAACACACGAGGTTATAGCATACGAGGACAGGGGGGAAGACCTAGGTTTTCTTAAACCAGAGGTCAAAACACCTTTCCCCCCCGGAGTGCCGACCGCCATGGAAAGCCCGCTAAGTGGATCCGAGCGCCTGCAAAAGAGGATGGCGGCGAAGAAACCTGCCCAAGCCGTGAAGCCCAACAAGGAGCCAAGCCCCCAAAAGCCACAAATGGCTCTGTTCAAGACAATCCAAGATCTGGTCTCCCCCAAACAACCCAAACCAGTCCCAGGGCCGTCGACATCAGTGGACCGACAAGCGACGGCGATGAGGGAATTTCTCAGGGCAGAAAACCCGAGGGTTCCCAAAACGTCACGCACTGGCTCGACAAGAGCCGACTGGGGACAGATATCACCACCAAAGCTGAGACCAGCGTCAAACCCGAGAGACCACGCAGTAAATGCATTCTTAGAGTTCCAGGCTATAGTAACGGCAACCCGTGAGGTTCACTTAGCCACTTGCAAAAAGATCATGCAGACCTACCAGCGAGGCAACGAAAAGTTGCTGGAGGTGGAGCTCAAAGAAGCCGAGGCGGCCATATATGACAACGACACTTCCCATGTCATCAAAGGGAACATGTCGGGGTGGTACATGGCTGCATACAGTGCTGTGGGAGGTTTCGTGGGCCTGGTTGATGCGGAACGGCGTGGAGACACACCTCCCAAATTCCTTGCCCCCAGAGGAGACCCAGTCTTGGTAGTTTCCAGATGTACGAGAATAATGCTAGACGACAGGATACTGGAGATGGCAAAATCCATTTCAGAAGGTCCCGGGGTCGACGCACCTCTCGACGGCTGGGAACTACCGAGATTATCTTGGATCAATGGAGTACCGGGGTGCGGAAAGACGACTCACATAGTGAGGAACTTCAACGAGGACAACGAAATTGTCGCCACCACCACATTGGAAGCCGCCAAAGACCTAAAAGAACACCTGACACACCGATTTGGAGAAAAGGCCAGATCAAGGGTACGAACTATGGCCTCCATCCTAGTTAATAGTTTTCATGAGGACATAAAATGTGATCGTCTCACGATCGACGAAGCCCTCATGAACCATTTCGGAGCCATAGTGATGGCGGCGAGGCTGTCGGGCGCAAAAGAAGTCGTCCTCGTCGGAGACATAAACCAGCTGCCTTACATCGACAGAGAAAATCTGTTCGAACTGAGGTACTGCAGGCCAAACCTCACAACCTACATCTCGAGTGAGTTGTCATGCACGTACAGGTGCCCCATGGACGTCGCATATGCCATCAGCGACGTATACAGAGTCATTTACTCAGCAAACCCCATCGTCCACTCCCTAAAAATGGATAGATTCACTGGCGCGAAAATACCAGCCGACCAAGCTGAAACCCTATACCTGGTCCATACGCAGGAAGAAAAGAAACTCCTGATGGACCAGGGATATGGCAAAGGCGAAGGGTCACGCGTCATGACGATCCACGAGTCGCAGGGACAGACATACGGCGAAGTCATCATCGTCCAAACCAGACGCGCGGGGCTCACGATCCATCGGAGCGTACCCCACGCAGTGGTGGCCATCACAAGACACACAAAATCCTGTGTCTACTACACGGATGACTGTGACGACGCAATCGGCAACCTCATCAGCCGAACGGTGGGGGTCTCCCCAAAGTCCATCCTAGAGCACAGCCTGAAAATGGCTATTCACAAGCGAGACAACATCGTCGCTGAGGCTGTGCTCTCACTCCTACACCAAAGCGCCAAAGCGACACTTAAGCCTAATTAGTAGTAGTGTAACATAAGAAAAAGTATATGTATAAAATAGTTGTAGTGACCACAATCAAATAAAAAAATAGAAATAAGGTAACAAGCATGTCAAAAATAGTATAGCATAATAAAAATGTATATAACAGTTATAGTGACTGTAATTGTAAACACAACATGTATAGTTATAGTGACTGTAATTCTCTAAATTAGATATAATAAGAAATAGATATAAGTTAATAGCATGTTAAAGTACAATACACATTAACACAAACACGAAAAAAAAAAAAAAAAAAAAAAAAAAAAAAAAAAAAAAAAAAAAAAAAAAAAAAAAAAAAAAAAAATTATCATATATATATAAATAAAAATGGTCAGTGCGGCTCCCTCAATCGAAGGGAAGCCTCGAAAAATCGGAAAGAAGATCTGCTGCTGCAGTCCAGTGTTAGAGTAGTTAATATATTATTGTAAACATAGTTTAGTAACTACTGTAACACTCATAGTACGTCAAATAAATATTATTGTAAAAAAAGGCACGGGCAAGCATGAGCCTGTGGATGTTGTTTTACTTAAAAAAAAAAAAAAAAAAAAAAAAAAAAACCTAACCTAACCTTACCTAACCTAACCTTTTTTTTTTTTTTTTTTTTTTTTTTTTTTTTTTAACGAGGGGAAATGCATTTACGCATACCGCCCGGCCGGGTGGCCGCGACGGCTATGTGGGACTCACCGGGGACCCCGAGTCATCGGCTGTCCGATACCCGGCTGCCCGTCCTACCCACTAAAACCAGACCTCGATATTCCGCCTTCGCGCAAGGCGGCAGGGTTACGGGAACGCGTTTGCTTGCAACCGCGACCCCGCCTGCGAATGTTGCTTCTGAGCAACACTACTCGAAGGTGCACCGTGATGGCAGGCGCACCTTCCTACTCTGGCGTCTTTCGACGCCACATCATCAGACCGGCGGCGGTAGCGTTCGCATTGCGAAGGCTCGCCGTCGCCGCCCTGACCTCCTCCGACGTAGCGGGAGCGAGTTGGGATCGTCCTCCCTCTCTCGCTCCGCCGCCTCCTTTTGCGACAGTACGGCGTCGCTAAACGCGCATACTGCCGCCCAGGCCTCTTTGCTTTCGGTCATTCTCTTAACGAGGACCGGAAGCGACAGGTCTCCTCCTGTACCTAACCTAACCTAACCTAACCTAACCTAACCTAACCTAACCTAACCTAACCTAACCTTTTTTTTTTTTTTTTTTTTTTTTTTTTTTTTTTTTTTTTTTAACGAGGGGAAATGCATTTACGCATTCCGCCCGGTCCAAAAGGGGAACCGGGACGGGTATGTGGGACTCACGGGGACCCCGAGTCATCGGCTGTCCGATACCCGGCTGCCCGTCCTACCCACTAAAACCGCCTCGACTTTCCGCCTCACCGCAAGGCGGCAGGACTACGGGAACGCAAGTGGCACACCACCGCGGCCCTGCCAGCGGCCGTCGCTGTAAATGGGCGACTCTCCTCGAAGACGTGCCAGGGTGTTACGGCACGCTTCCTGCTCTGCATCGACGACAGCGGATGTAAAATTCCGCTGCCAACCAACACTCAACGACGACAGCGGATGTAAAATTCCGCTGCCAACCACCATTCATCGACGACAGCGGATGTAAAGTTCCGCTGCCAACCACACTGTCCCGTTCAAAGCAACCGGCCTAGATAGTCGCGGCGCCGTCGACCAGGTCTCCGTCGACGCAGCGGGAGGGAATTTGGGTCGTCCTCCCGCTGTCGCTCTGCCGCCTCCTTTGCGGACATTACGGCTTCACTGAAGACACGTAATGCCGCCCACGCCTCTTCGCTCGCGACCATCTTCCCAATCAGGGCCGGAAGCGAGATGTCATGTCCAATAGCCGTGGACAGGGCTGCGCGAGGCTCCGCCCAGGCTGGGCACTCTGCGCGCGTATGCTCGGCCGTGTCCACGGCTTCGTCGTCACAATGAGGACATACCACCGACGGCTCTCTCCCGACCACTTCGCACAAATATTTGGCGAAGCAGCCGTGACCGGTCATGAGCTGCGTCAGGTGGTACGTCAGTGGGCCGTGTTTGCGCTCGACCCACTCTTTCAACACAGGCCGAATGGCCGCTACGAGTTCCCCACTGGCTCCCGGAACTCGTAGCCTTTCTTCCCACTTGCCAAAAAGGCTTTCGCGGGCCTCCTCCCTCCACTGCTGGACCTCACGGGGGTGGGGCCGGTTCCCCTCTGCTCTTGCTGCCTTGACCCGCCAGAATACACCAGAGTTGACCTCTGCCTCGAGGTCCCAAGGCGGGCTTCCGGACAGCAAGCAGGCCGCGGTGTATGACACCGTACGGTACGCCCGAGCCGCTCTGAGCGCCATCGCGCGCTGCGGACGTCGCA
The DNA here is from genome assembly GCA_963151315.1 of Nymphalis c-album. NCBI lineage: Eukaryota > Metazoa > Arthropoda > Insecta > Lepidoptera > Nymphalidae > Nymphalis > Nymphalis c-album. Next base: position 54,178 of record OY720610.1, read on the forward strand.
GCGAGGCGACGTTACGGGCACTCAGAGCGTCCGCCCATATCGGCGCCCCGTAGAGTGCCATCGAGCGCACCACGCCGGCGTAAAGCCGCCTGCACGAGCCTCCTGGCCCCCCGATATTGGGCAAAATCCGCCCAAGCGCTCCGGCTGCAGCCACCAGTCTTGGGGCCAAGCGCCGGAAGTGCTCCTCGAACTTCCACCTGCCGTCGAGGACGAGTCCCAGGTACTTCATCGTCGACCCGATGGCGATGGAAGTTCCGCCGACTGTAATAGCTAATCCCTGAGGTGGGGCATTCCGAGGCCCATGAAAGACTAGGGCCTCGGATTTGTGTAAGGCCACCTCAAGGCCCAGTGCGCGGATGCGGTGAACCGCGTGTGCTACACCCGCTGTGGCTAGGTACGCCGCCTCCCGATGGGTTCTGCCGCGGGCCGACACGAGGGTGTCGTCAGCGTAGCAGGTCACGCTGACCCCCCGCAACGTGGCCCCGCGAAGTACCCAATCGTAGCCGATGTTCCACAGTAGCGGCCCCAAAACCGAGCCCTGTGGAACACCGCATGCCATTCGCCTTCGGCCCAGACCCTCTCTCGTCGGGTAGACCACCGCTCGGCCGGAGAAGTAGTCGGCGATCGTTCGACGAAGGTAAAATGGTACGCCATGGTATATGAGGCCCTCCGTTATCACCTCCCAGGGCAGGGTATTGAAGGCGTTGGATATATCCAGCGACACTGCCATCAGTACCCCACCCCGAAAAACCTCTTCTTCTGCGAGCTCCCTTACTCTTGCAATCGCGTCCAGCGTCGAGCGGCCGGGGCGGAAGCCGTACTGCCACTCACTAAGGCCTGGCTCCATGCTGCCGACTAGACGGGCCGCAAGCACACGCTCAAATAGCTTGCTCGCCTCGTCGAGCAGCACGATTGGGCGGTAAGCCGACGGCTGATCGGGTGCTCGTCCCTCCTTGCGGATGAGTACGAGCCTTCCCGTTTTCCACCGATCGGGGAACCTGCCTTGAGCCAGACACGCGGAGAATAGGCGCCGGACGCTCTCACCAATTTCTCGTAAGGCGATTGCCAGGGCGCGCCCCGGAATACCGTCAGGCCCTGGGGCTGTCCTTTTCGAACGAAGGTTCAGGGCAGCCGCACACAACTCCGCCTCGGTAACCGGGTACGCCTGGTCCACCATCTCTCGGTCCATGTAACTGGGTACCATCGTCGGTGGGACAAACGCTCCTCGCTCGGGAAAGAGTTCCTCCACAATTTGATCTAAGAGCTGCGGCTGGAGACTGCTGGTGAGCGGGGGAGTCCAGGGTCGGAGTTTTTGTCTCACAACCCGATACGGTCTCCCCCATGGATCCCTGTCGAGGGTAGCCAGCCACTCCTTCCACGCCTCCTCTTTGGCCTGGGCTATGGCCTTTTGGAGCGTGATACATGCGGTCCTGTAAAGGGCGTAGAGGACGTCCTCTGATGCGTGGTCCCGGACTCGCCTCCTCCTATAACGAACATACCGGCGACGGGCTGCAACACAAGCTCTCCGAAGCTGACGGAGCTCAGGACGCCACCAGTAAACGCGGCGACGTGGGGTCTGAGGCTTGACTCTCGGCATCGCCACATCGCAAATGCGGAACAGGGCGGCGCCAAGTTGATCAGCCTCTCGGTCGACCTGGACTACCGGGTCGGAACCGGCGCACCAGGCCTCCACGATGGCCGCCTCTTTTGCCAACTGGCTATCGAGACGGCCAAGACTCCACCGCGGACCTTCTGACCGCTCAACAGCGGGCTGGACGACGGGAACCGCGGAGACATCAAACCGGATGTACCGGTGATCCGATAGAGTCTCCACACCCGTCTCCACCCTCCAGTCCCGAACACGGCGGGCCAGGGCGTTGGACGCGAACGAGATGTCGACGATCGATTCGCCCTGCTGCCGCACGCACGTGCTCTCCGACCCACTGTTGATCACCGCGAGACCCAGTGAAACAGCCCACTCCTCCAAGACCTCTCCTCTGCAATCCGTCGCAGGGGAACCCCAAGCCGTGGATTTGGCATTGAAGTCCCCCGCAACTACCACCGGACTGGGCGATACCTGCCCAACCAGAGCCCCGACCTCAACCAGAAGTTGCTCAAACTCGGCGAGACTCCGATTGGGAGAGGCGTACACCCCCACGACCACCACCTCACCCACGACGGCGAGCACGCACCCTCTGCCTTTGGCTACACCCACGATGGACGGGGAGCCAGCGACAGCAGGGGCAGCGATTGCCACCACTTTGTCGTGGTCGGAGACCCAATCGTCCCGCGAGGGAACGAAGTAGGGCTCCGATACCACCGCAACGCCGATTTGCCACTCTGCCATGCTTTGGACTAGGAGGTCCTGAGCCCTGGCAGAGTGGTTGATGTTTGCCTGGAGAAAACGCAGGGCCATTAATGCGTCTCCATAGGCTCCACCGAAATGTTTGCAGGTGCGGCTACGGGACCCTTCGTAGTCACTCTGCCTCTCTGCGTACCACCTTTGCCGCCCTGGCACATCTTGCTCCCGACGGCATGCACTGCTGGTTTACCAGCCGCTGAACAGACCACGCATTTTGGTTCAGCGGCGGTACATTCTCGGGCCTTGTGGTCCGGTTGACCGCAGCGGAAGCACAAACGGCTGCGGTCGACACACCTGTCACACTTGGCCCCCATGTGGCCCCCCTCCAGACACCTAAAGCAGCGTAACGGCCTCGGTTCGAGCAGCATTACCCGCGCCGAGACCCACCCCACCTTAACGCGGCCAGCCTCCACTACTTTTTTAGCGGCCGCCACCGGACAGTTCATCCAGAGGGAGCCAGAGCCCTTGGAGCCCCGAGCGATCACCCCCGGCCTTATAGCTCCAGCAGAGCAGCCTCCCTCTTCGGCCACCGCAACTACCACCTCGTCCGCTGTCACGGAGTCGTCCAAATCCATGACCCGTATCTCCACGCATTTGGTCGGTCGATGGATCTGGACGTCGTCCGGCCTGAGAACTTCGCGGAGCTTGTTTGCCAGGGCATCCGCCGCCTTTTCCGCATCATTGGTGCCCGGCGGTATCTCCAGCATCCGGGCACCCGTGGCTGCTGTGCGGAAACGAACCGCAGTCAAGCCAACGTCACTCAGTTTTATCTGACTTTTGGCTTGAGCCAACACCTGCTCGTATCGTATCCCTCTCTCCTCAGCCCCGGGCTTCAACGTTATCGTTACCACAGCTGTGCGAGGCGGGCGGAGTCTCTTCTTCGGCGGGGCCTTTTTGGGCGTCTTAGTTGGAGTCTGCTTCGTTGCCGCCGGTTTGTTGGCCGTCTTATTGGGTTTTCTCCCGACGACAGCACTCCACGTAATCGGCGTGGCTTCTGACTCCGCGGACGGCGTAGGAGCATTCCTACGGGACGCCGCTTCTTGGGCAGCTAAGTTTGGGCGCCTCGACCGCTTAGGCTTGGCCACCCCAGTGCTCTGTTCCACTTCGGCTGAGTGGGCCGAGGATACCTTCACAGATGCTGACGGTCGAGAGGCGACTGGAGCATCCTTGTTCGTCGTAGCCTGTGCTGCCTTCCGATCAGCGGCCAGTGGAGGTCGCAATCGGGTCTCCGGGAGGAGTCGGTCATCGATCCCCTCAATCCGGGCGTTCAACATCGAGCTGAATTGCTCGCGGTTCGAGCGCAGCGCTTCGTCAATCATGCGCTGGATGTCCGACGCAGTTATGGTGCCCGCAGCAGGCTGATGGCGCATCTGAGCGAACTCTCTGCGCAGCTCGGCCAATTGACCCGAAAGTTGCGCATTGGCTGCCTCCAGGCGAGCAACCTCCTCTGTCATGGTTAGGGCCTTCCAGTCAGACACCGCCCCTTTGATAACGTCTGCGGCCGTCTTCAGGGCCCGAACAAAGGTGCCTTTCAAGTTTCCCGATTTGTCGGCCACATGAATCACCACATTGAGTGCCTCTTGCACCGCTGCAACCATTGCTGCAGACGTCTTCGGCTTGTCCTCTATCGCCTCTGGAAGACGATTCTTTAGACGGGCCGCCCTTTCTTCTAAAGCCAACTTGGCTGCGGCATTATAAGTTACCAGCGCATCTTCCGCCTGGATGCGCTGCTCCTTCGTCTTCTCCATGTTGAGCAAGGCTTTGGCTTTTCCGAGCCCAACATATTCACCAGTGGTGGATCGCCCTCGCCCCCTCTTTGAGGACGGTTTCAACCACTCCGATGCGTATCCAGAGACGCCAGGCTGCGCGCTAGCGTCACTTTCGGAGCCCGAGCATAAGTCCCGTGAATAGGACCGCTTCTCACCCTTCCGTCGTTCATCCGTAACAATTGTGCAATCCGACGCGTCCGACTCAGAGAGCCGTTCCAGCCGGACAATCAACTCCTTCTTCACGCAAAAGTCCAAGGTTTCAGCGAGCGCCATCGGGGCGCCCACATCCACCGCCATATCGCCAGTGTCCAATCGTTCAGGCAAATCAAGTCCATGTTCGTTAATATTTGAGTTCAATTCCATAACTAATCCCACGAGTGTGGGGGAAATAAACAGTCCACCAAGGCAGTGCCCCCTGTACCTTGGCAACCCTATTACACCGTGAGGTCGGGCGGTATCACGGGATCTCTAAAACTAGTGTTTTTTAGTGAGGTTGGCTCCTCTTGGCCCGGCCGGTTAAGGCAAGGCCCTCGGTCCCACCACAGGCTGCGAGACGTGTCCACAACACCCGGATGGGGAAACGAGTTTGAGAGGCGGTGACAATAGTCTTGCTTACTCAGAATCGACACCGAAACTGAGCAAGCCCGCCTCTCCCACCACTGTCTCCGGTAGCCCAAAAAGACCCCGAAGACCTAGCAAAAGCTATTTACACCAATAACAAAATATAAAATTTTATGTACAACAACAAATTGTAACAACAATAAACAAATCGTAACAATAAACACCAACAACAAATTGTAAACAACAATAAAAATCGTAACAATGAACACCAACAACAAATTGTAAACAACAATAAACATCAACAAATTGTAAACAACAATAACAACGTCAAAAACAACAAAACCCCCCCTTGCCACAAAGCCGCTCACACAGTCCACTCTGCTGAACAGAGAAGTACCAGGAACGGTCTGTGGCATACCCTCCGCGGTCAGTCTTAGCCGTTGCCGACAAAAACGTCGTCGACACCGTTGCCCAGGGTGCGCCACGAGGAGGCGACTGACATGCACCCCAACCTAACCTAACCTAACCTAACCTAACCTAACCTAACCTAACCTAACCGCCTCGGATTCGGGCACGGCAAAAAAACGTGTAGTGAGAGTGATGAGATGTGCAGCCACTGTACCGGGCAGCACCTGAAGAGTGAGTGCCCCTGGTGGAAGGCAGGAAGCCCACCAAAGTGCCTGAATTGCCAGCGGGAAAACGGTGAGGACGCGGCCCACAACTGCTTCGACGAAGCGTGCCCAGTCCGAAGTAAGTGGGACCGGCTGGCGAGGGCAATGGTGGCGTACTGCTAGGGGCGCTCGCTCGGAAGGTAGACGTAGTGTGCCAACCATAGAATCAGGCTATGAAGAACTTAAGAGATCCTCTCGGTTGGCCAAAAGGATAGCAAATCTTCGGGTCCGATCATACAGCATTGGACACCCGGAAATTATAGCAACACACGAATCCCAAGTAAATAAACAAGTAACATCTGGACCAACCCGAGAGGTGACACCCCCATAGCCCAGACGACTCTGTGTACTACAGATATCATTAGAATATTTAGTATCTACAAGAATTGCTGGGAAGGGGAGGAACGAAGAGTAAATATGTCAAGCCAAATTCTAAAACAAACATAAGGAATTAGACCAAAATCAACTAATATTAGAGACAAAATAAAAGTATAAAAATATAAGATCAAAACCATTTAATATTAGAAACAAAATAACAATATAAAAATGAAAGACCAAAACCATTAAATAGAGATAAAACAACAATACATAATAGTAAGAACAAAATAGAACAAGCAAGAAAACAACCTTAAAAGATATGCAGAAATAATGTTAAATTGAAATCAAAATAGAAATAGAACATTGAAATTGAAAAATAGGAAACAGTGTAGAAAACTAGAATGAAATATAACAACAGATTAGAAAAAGTAAATAAAGTTAACAAAGACCGAACAATACAAAAACTAAAGTCAAAGAAAAGGCACACTACAGAGTAGTACAACGGTAATTAAAAATGATGTATCTCTAAAAAAAAAAAAAAAAAATCCTCCAAAGTAAAAAAAGAAACTCGAAAACAAGGTCTCCGACCATCATGTCGGAGGAGATGCTGCGGACGCCCTGCAGAAAGCAGGGAGTCACTTATAAAAAAAAAAAAAAAAAAAAACCTAACCTAACCTAACCTAACCTAACCTAACCTAACCTAACCTAACCTAACCTAACCTAACCTAACCTAACCTAACCTAACCTAACCTAACCTACCTACCTACCTACCTACCTACCTACCTACCTACCTACCTACCTACCTACCTACCTACCTACCTACCTACCTACCTACCTACCTACCTACCTACCTACCTACCTACCTACCTACCTACCTACCTACCTACCTACCTACCTACCTACCTACCTACCTACCTACCTACCTACCTACCTACCTACCTACCTACCTACCTACCTACCTACCTACCTACCTACCTACCTACCTACCTACCTACCTACCTACCTACCTACCTACCTACCTACCTACCTACCTACCTACCTACCTACCTACCTACCTACCTACCTACCTACCTACCTACCTACCTACCTACCTACCTACCTACCTACCTACCTACCTACCTACCTACCTACCTACCTACCTACCTACCTACCTACCTACCTACCTACCTACCTACCTACCTACCTACCTACCTACCTACCTACCTACCTACCTACCTACCTACCTACCTACCTACCTACCTACCTACCTACCTACCTACCTACCTACCTACCTACCTACCTACCTACCTACCTACCTACCTACCTACCTACCTACCTACCTACCTACCTACCTACCTACCTACCTACCTACCTACCTACCTACCTACCTACCTACCTACCTACCTACCTACCTACCTACCTACCTACCTACCTACCTACCTACCTACCTACCTACCTACCTACCTACCTACCTACCTACCTACCTACCTACCTACCTACCTACCTACCTACCTACCTACCTACCCGCTTTAAATTTTTACTGTCGTAAGTTTACTAAACATGTTTTCGGTCTGTAGGGCCTTATATACTTTTTCTGCCGTCATACGAAGAAGGCTATAACGACCTCAACCTTCATTCCGAAATAATTGAAGTTTTATCTAAAATGAAAGGGTTTTAGTAATTGATTCTTATTTAATAAATTGTATAAAAAAAAAAAAAAAAAAAAAAAAAAAATATATAAGCTTTATGTTGTACCATAATTTATTTAAATTCATAAATGCGTATTTATTTTATTTCGTTAATTCCCTTTATTTGGGCAAATTGGAATTTGTCATAGAATTCAATCTTCCTTAAACAAGACATATTTAAATTTAACACAACATATTTACTAAAATAGGTAGTTTAGGTTTAAAGAATATTTATTCCCATAAAGACAAAAACGTCACTTACATGAGAACAACATTGAACTTAAAATTAGTTATTACATTTTAGTTATTTGCTAAGAAGCGAATGATCGATTATAAGATATGCGGCTAATCGCGTCTTAAATGTGCCAAGTGAACTCACATTTCTTATACTTGAGGGTATTTTGTTAAAAAGTTGCACTCCTTTAAATGTTATCGTTTTTTTGCCATACTTCGTTCTAACCTTAGGTAGAACAATGAGACTCGCTCGACGCGTGTTTCGTTTAGACTGCTGTTTTAGTTTAGTAAAATTTAGTTTGCTATGGACACTTTTTGAAGGGTTTTTTAATAAATATGCAAACATTGTAAATATATAATTGGCGAATATTCATTATTTTTGTTTCGGTATAGATTTTAATAGTTGGTGTAAGCTATGGGTATTTAAAGAGTAGTTAGACTTCGAGACTTAAGAATTGTTTTTTGTATTTTTTTTAAGAGGGGTAAACCTTTTTAGTAAAATTTTAATTGAGTTAATTTCTCGTGAAACATATTAAAAAAGGTATTTAAAAAAAACAACAGCATTTATTAAACAGAAAATTAATTCTTAATAACTTTAATGTTAATATCAGTCTTAATAATTGCTGTTTTTATTTCTTTTAATCACACACAGATTCACTTTTAAGCGGTTGAATCTTATAGTTCAAGTTTGTCAGCCAGTCAGTCTTTTAAACAATTAACTAACACGTTAAATAGACTTCTTTGATGATATAATAAAATTGGATTTTGACTGCCTCGTTGGTCTAGTGGCTAGATAAAAGGACGCAGACAGCTAGATAAAAGGTCCCGGGTTCAATTCTCAGGTCGGGCCAATAAATAGTTATTGGGGTTTTCTGTCAGAAATTCTGAGTAGCAGCCCGGATTCTGAAAATTGGAAGTATGTACACTCCCGTGCCTCGGAAAGCATGTTAAGCCGTTGGTCCTGCGCCTGAACTCTTTCCGGTCTTGCCGGATTGCCGTCCCATCGGATTATGAGAGCTAAGGAAAAGAGAGTGCACCTGTGTTTGCGCACAATTGTGCACTATAATATCTCCTGCGCAGTTGACTAATCTCTCTTGAGATTGGCCGCCGTGCCGAAATCGGTCTGGAGGACCTTATTAAAATGGGCTTTTAAAAAAAAAGTGTCAACAGCTTTTCGACAATCTGTTTCCGATTGTTGTGATAATGCCACCGGACAAGGAGAATACTACTCGTTTTCGACCAGATGGCGCTGAGCTCCTTCAATTATTTGAAAATATAAAAGATTACATAACAATTTCGACAATTGTGTCTCATCTCGAGTCTCGACTCGAAAGTCCCGGGACTCGAGACAACTAAAATTACGAAAATTCCCGGGACTTCGAGACACGAGACGTCCCGGGACCCAAACCATAGGCATACTTCAATTAGATACGAAATATGAGGTTTAACCAAGGTGTGTCGTCGTGTGTCGTAAACGACGCGGGATACAGCGCACCATGTTTCGGAAAGAGCCAAGAAGTGATAAAAGCCTACTTATAATGTATTCTGAAACTTACAGGTTAATTTATTGTCTATTCGTAGGCCTAAGTATTTTTCTGTACTTTTTTGTTCCAACGGTATATTGTCGATTGACAGCGGATTACGCAACGGAATCACCTTATTGTTTGCTTTAAAAATCATATAGCGTGTTTTAGAAACATTTATAGTAAGTAGATTGTTTTGATACCATGAGAACAAAGAGTCTAAGTCTTCTTGAGCTCATAAGATTAAGTCATTTATCGATGATCCATAGTAAAATAAGCAAGTATCGTCTGCATATAAAGTGATATGACCATGTAATCCTATTTTATCTATGTTATTAATATAAGTCAAAAAGAGCAAAGGTCATAATATAGATCCTTGTGGTACACCACATGTAATTGGTAAAGCATTGCTTTGAAAGTTTTCTATTCGGACTTCTTGTGTTCTGTTTGTTAAATATGATTCAAACATTTTTAAGGCAATGCCAGTGATACCTATAGTTTCTAGTTTTTTTAAGAGTTACTTATGACTGACAGTGTCAAAAGCTTTCTTCAAATCAATAAAGATTCCTAACGCTATATTTTTACTATCAATTTTTTGTTTGATTTTTGTAACAAGATCAACGGTTGCTGTAAGTGTGTTGCTTTTTGGTCTAAACCCGTACTGTTGTTCAGATATGTAGTTGATGGATTTTAAGAAATTTTGTAAGCGAATGTATAAGAGTTTTTCAAAAATCTTGGATAGTACATGTAAGACTGAAATGGGCCGGTAATTACCTGGATCGCTTTTTTGTCCCGACTTATAAATAGGAGTTACCTTCGCAATTTTCATTGTGTCAGGAAATAACATTTCCTGACACAATGTTCATTAATAATTTATTAAAACATTCAGTCAAATTATTCGCTATTAGAAATTTTACACATTTTATCATTTTAGTGCTTATCCCATCTACCCCAACACTACAATTTGAGTCGAGATTATATACTACAGCATACTTTGATGCTACGGTTTCGTTTCGGATCAAACTTACCAATTCTAAAAGTTGTTATTAGTTGCGGAATGTCTTTCTCGGTAGGCCTACTATTATTATATTCTTCTCTCTATTTTGTCGCTCTTGTACTTCGCGAACTAGCTGTTCACTTAAATGTAACTGATTTTAACACAGAGATGAGGTAGTTTGTGAGGTTGATTTTAGGTGGTCAAGAGAAGATTCGAGCAAGTTCATTTTATTTTCTCCCTGGGACACTAACTTTTCTAGACGTGTTATGTTGGTTTTTATGTCCTTTTGCTCCTCGACGATGCCGATCGTTACTTTTTTAATGTCACCGATTTGCAACTTAACTTCCGATACGTTTTCGCGAATTAGAGTTATTGTTTTTTCGTTGGATGATTTTATTTCGCTGATTTGGGTTTTAACTTCTGAAATACTTTCTTGCATTTTACTTATAATATCTTGGTTAGATCCAACATATTGTTCTAGTAAGGAACTCATCCGAGTTAGCTCCATTCGAATTTCAGTTATCTCGATAGAGCATCCGCATTCACGATCTAATTAATGTTTTCGTTTTCGAAGAGTTATTTGTGGGTCTGCGGTGAGAGTACTCATTTTTGATAGGTCTGGTTGCGATCCACCGCCAGTTAGTGATCGCGTTGGTGATCGCTGTACACTCGTGTTTGTGTAAAGTTCTTTCAATGATTCAAATTTTGATGAATTGATGAATGAATTATTACTTCATTAATATTAAATAGTATTAATTATTTAATAGTAGGTATAAAACAATATTTTCAAAGGAACATCCTACGATCATTATAATATTATTAATTGAAAGGCACATATTTCTTAATAGTCACATTTTTCTCATTGTCTATCTAAAAAAAAAAAAAAAAAACAAATGAATTACTCCCTTCAAAATACTTATAAGAAAAGCATAAGGAGCACTTCTTATTACATACTCAATATTTCCAGAATGCATTGTATAAATTTAGATAGTTTTAAAATTACGATAACTCCTAAGATATTAATTTAAAATGGGTGGTGTAAAGGGTAATTATAATATACATGAAATGCTTAAAGTAAATAACGTATTTAATTTGATAAGAATTAATATCATATCCATTTTTATAGCTTTCCAATTATAACATTATTATCTTATTTGTTTCGCCACTCTACGCGAGATGGCACTGATCCCAACTTATGATAACGTACTTTTTATATCTAGTGTGTGTTATAATGTTATATCAAATTTTACTTTATGGTAGATGAAGGATGCCCTTTTCACTGGTTAAAATGGTTAAATAAATATGATAAAATAACAATATAATAAATTTACCATAATACCTGTAGCAGCAGCGGTGAGGGGTTGAATAATGGTTCTTTCAAATTTTGATGAATTGATGAATGAATTATTACTTCATTAATATTAAATAGTATTAATTATTTAATACTTGAAGATAAGTTATAAAAATGGCGAAATCTAAAAAATGTGTAGTGTTCTCAAAAAATTGCGTGTAATAATGGTCAGTAAGTTAATGTACAGAGATCGAGGAGAGGGGGGTGCGGGGACATTGTTTAAAATTTAAATTTACCCAATTGCGGTCGCTAAAAGGTATGACTTTGCAACGGTGAAACGTTAGTTGAACTTCTCGTCCCTAGATGTCGTCAACTGTACCTAAACACCGTATCTAAAATGTATGAAACGGCGTAAAAAGAAATTACTGAACATATTGCTGGTCATAAGAGGAGGAGAACACGTGTGCTGGTAAAGAATTCCATGTTTTGGAGGTGCGACAAAGAAAAGAGTTGCCAATGTCACAATCAGGCGGTGACAGCCAGCACGCGTAGACTTGTGAAGGAAAGGGGAAGCAGGAATGAGGGAGAATCATTCCTCTGAGCACTCGCCGTGATACAGTCTATAGAAAGTGCTCAGTGCCACTATCTCAATTGTAAAGGCTCGATGGCATAGGTGACCTTTACGTCGCCAATGATGCGAACCGCACGTCGCTGCAACCGATCCAAGGCCTCCAATAAGTTCTTAGAGGAGCCATTCCAAAGGTGCGAGCAATTGTTGGCGCAGAACCGGTGCGGTCTTTTATACCATGACGGTCTCACAGAAGGAGACTACAGCCCTCCACGCCGATTCCCTGCGAAGCATCGCCGACACGATTGCTCGCAGGGACAGGTCTTGGCCGACTTCACGGACCAGGATCTCCCTCTCCGCACTCCACGCTGGGCACGCTTCCAACGTGTGCTGGGCAGTGTCCCGGTCCGCGCCACAATGGTGGCACATCGCCGTCGATTCGCGTCCGATCTTACACAGGTATTCTCCAAAGCAACCGTGACCGGTCATTACCTGCGTAAGTCGGAAGGTGACTCGTCGCTTTCGTCTCATCCAGGCTTCGAAGGCCGGCAGGATTGCTCCGACGACGCGTTTACGCACGAACCGCTCTTCGCAGAGACGGTCGCGCCACGTCGTAAGAGCCCTTCTGTGTTCCCGCCGCTTCAACGCCTGGAGCGCACTCGGAAGGGGCGCGCTTTCAGCGTTCTGACGGAGGAAGCGGATCTGTTTATAGATCCTCGCGTCCATATCCGCCAGAATGTCCAAAGGCGGAAAGCGCGCCAGGACAGTTGCCGCCTCGTAGGATATCGTACGATATCCCCGCACAATGCGGATGGCCACTCTCCGCTGCGAACTTTGGATCTTAGTCCTGCAGCGGCGAACGCCCGACAGCCTATGAGACCAAACGGGCGCCCCGTAGAGGGCCATCGATCGCACGACACCGGCATAAAGACGGCGAACTTCCTCCCTCGGTCCCCCGAGATTAGGCAGCAGTCTGTGCATGGCACCCGCTACCTTCTCGATCCGGGGGGCAAGGCGCTCGAAGTGCTCCTCGAAGCCCCAGCGACCGTCCAGTGTGAGTCCTAGGTATTTCATGTACCTAGCCACCTGGACGTTTGAGTCACCTACGCGGACGTGCGAATCGGGCGGTTCCCTGCTCCTCGGCAGTTTATGAAACCATAGCGCCTCCGTCTTATGAGACGCTATCCGTAGGCCCAATTCGCAGATCTTGCTGACGACGATGTTCACCCCGAGCTCAGCGAGCTCTTTGGTTCTCTCAAAATTCTCCCCCGATGCCAGCACCAAAGTGTCGTCTGCATAACAGACGACGCTGACACCTTCAGGGAGAGCGACGCGCAGGACTGCGTCATACGCGAGGTTCCACAACAGAGGCCCCAAGACAGACCCCTGTGGGACCCCACAGCAAACCTCTCTCCGGGTCCTCGTACCGTCTTGCACCATATACGAAACGTATCTGTCGCGCAAGTAGTCGCCGACGATCGCCTGCAGGTAAGGGGGCACATGATGGTGTAAGAGTGCCCCCCTAATAGCGTCCCAGGGTAACGTGTTGAATGCGTTGACGATATCGAGACTTATCGCCAACGCAACGCCACCCCGGGCCACCGCCTGCTCCGACAGAGACCGGACGCGCAAGATCGCGTCGACAGTCGAACGGCCCTGTCGGAAGCCGAACTGACACTCAGCCAGGTCGGGACCGACACGCGACAGATGCCCACATAGACGAGAAGCGACAATTCGCTCAAAAAGCTTGCCAGCCTCGTCCAGCAGACATATGGGACGGTACGCAGAGAGAGATTCTGCAGCCCTGCCATCTTTCTTCAAGAGAACCAAATTCGCCTCCTTCCAGACCTTAGGGAATGTGCCAGTACGGAGGCAGCTGTCGAACAGCCGCCTCAGCCTATTCCCCAATGAAGCTGAAGCTAACACCAACGCTCGCCCCGGAATGCCATCAGGGCCGGGCGCGGTGTTACGAGCCCGCATGCGATCGATTGCACGGTTCAGCTCCTGTTCGGTCACCCCCAGCTCATCGGACCAGGCCGGTATTGGTAGGGGGGGGACGCGGGGACTTGACCGGATCACTGGGAAGAGCACATCTATCACCCTCCTCAGTAGATCTGGATCTATGGTCTCCGTTAGTGGGGGCATCCACGGGCGCAATTTGCCCAGCACCATACGGTATGGACGCCCGAACGGATCCCTGTCGAGTCCCTCCAGGAGCTCGTTCCAAGAACGAGTGTGGGCGTTCGAGATCTCGGCTCTGAGAGCCAACTTGGCTTCCCGGAACGCCTCGTACGCTTCAGCTTTCTGGTCTAGAGTTGCTCGCCTTCTTCTTCGGGTACGGGTGTACTCACGGCGTGCGCGCAGACAGGATTCACGCAGTTGTGCGATCTGTGCTGTCCACCAGTACACCGCCCGGCGCTCGGGGCGGCCCACTCGGGGCATAGAGACATCACAGATTGACGTCATTGTATCCCGGAGATGGACCGACTCACCCTCTGGATCGGACAAGACCTCTTCGGCACTTTCTGGCCAGGCCGCGACGATGGCAGCAGCTTCGAGAAAGTCTCGATTTAGTTGCTTAAGGGACCATCGACGCAGCGGGTTGCTTTCTCGATGATGGCTAGAGCGTTTAAGACGACGGAGAGCTACATCGAATACGATGTAGCGGTGGTCGGATAGTGTGACCACCTCTTCCGCGACGCGCCATCCTGACACCATGCGAGTAGCGGCGGGAGTCAGCCATGTAAGATCAATGACCGACTCACCCTGCCATCGCACGCACGTGCTCTCCGAACCCCGGTTCAATAGCCGGAGGTCCAGAACTGCTGCCCACTCGAGTAACGTCTCTCCTCTAGGATCGTCTCTGAGGTTACCCCAAGCCCTGGCGTGGGCGTTGAAGTCCCCTAGGACGATCATGGGACGGGGTAGGCATCTGCGTATGCAGCTTCCCAGCCCGTCTAGGTACGCCTCATAGTCGGCGAGGGACCTATTGGGAGAGACGTAGCAACCCACAATAGCCAAAGGGCCCCAATGTACGGCCACGAATCCATGCCCCCTTTCAATCAGGGAACAAGGTGGAACTCCAAAACCGCCCGCCCAATAGACGGCGACTGTTCCAGTAACGTCCCCGTACCAGCGAGGGTGGTCGGGGACATTATAGGGCTCCGCCACAACTGCAAGGCCTATGGACCGCTCCGCAACGGTCTGCATCAGCAATTGCTGAGCGTTGCGGCAGTGGTTAAGGTTCGCCTGGATCACCCCTACACCCGCGAATTGGAAACCTCCATTGCCTCCGGCGGGCTAGGGCCCGGTGCTGAGGCAAGAGCCTCGGCGGTCGTCTGGGGTGGGACAGGAGGAGCTTTGTTCTTCCTCCTTCCCTTTGTCGGGCAGCAATCTTTGGCGCCGAAACGGTGAGCCGAAGGACGACCCATGTCCACGCACAAAGGGCACTTCATCGACTGAGAGGTGCATTCCTTCGCCCTATGGCCAATCTCACCACAAGCGAAGCACCTGTCACTACGGTCGACGGTGCTTGAGCACCTCTGCCCGACGTGACCTTTCTCGAGGCACCGGTAGCAGTGTAGAGGTCTGCTCTCCAATGCCTTGATTCTTGCGGAACTCCATCCAATGCGGATCCGCCCCGCTGCCGTCACTTTGCATACGGCATCAAGTGGACATCGGACCCAGACGACGCCTAGGGACATGGGTGCTCGGCGGATTTCTCCTACCTTTACGTTCTCCACCGAACATTCGCCCACTTCCGCGACAGCCAACGCAACTTCGGTCGGCGTCGTGGCATCGTCCAAGTCCAGGATCTTAAGCTCTCCCGTTTTAATTGGGCGAGCTATCCTTACACTGAAGTCCGTAAGGACTTCACGCATTCGCGTAGCGAGGCGGTCGGCCTTCTCATGACAGTCAGGGCCGCTGATATTGAGCAGCATACCACCTGTCAGAGCCCTTCTAAGGCCAATCGTCTCGATGCCAAGGTCAGACAGCTTAATTCTGCTCTTGGCAGCTGCCATGACCTCAGCATATGAAGTCTCTTCTTTTTGGACTGTCACCGCGACCGCTGCGGTGTTCGAGACTGTCCGCCGTCTCTTTTTACGCCGTCGCTTCTTCGCCTCCTTTTGAGGAGCTTCTTTCGGCTGGGACTTGGGTTTTGTTTTCCTCTTCGTCACCGACGCCCAAGTCTCAGGTGGTGTCACCGAATTTGTTGCCTGAGGTACCATGCTGTCCACCGCAGGCAAATCAATCACAGGAGGATGAGCGGGTACTTTGTTCCTGCCCTTCCTCTTCCCCTTTTTACTTTTAGGCGGCCCTTGTGCTGCCTCCACCGCAGATGCTGAAATCCTCCCCAACGGAGGTCTTATGGCCCGGTCGGGAAAGATTTTGGCCTCGAAGGCGGCTAGTTTTGCCTCCATAATGGCCTCGAGCCGCTCCGAAAGCCTGGCGTCACTTTCTCTTGCTGCAGTCGAGGTGGTAGGTGCGGAATGAACCTTTGGAACAACTGCCACTACACCACGCTTTGCTTTACCCTTTTTTTGTCAGAGCAGCAGAAGTTATCTCCTCCGGCTTACGTGTGTCTGGCGCTGGCGCTGGAGCACTCTCCCTGGCACGGGTCGATCCCAGCTCCTGCGTAAGTACCTCCACGCGTTTGCTGAGGTTGGCATTTTTGGTGCGTAGTTCAGAGATTTCACGCTCCAACCTCAGGATATCGTCATTTACGACTCGTCGTCGTGTCAATTCCGCCACTGCAGCAGTCACTCTACGAGTGGCCACACGTAGACCGCGGACAAAGCTCCCTTTAATGTTTCGAGAGCGGTCCGCAACTTTTTCAATCGCCAGCAGGTCGTTGGTAATACAGGCACTTAGTTCGTCAGTTTGACGTGCCTGCATTTCAACCCCAAGCTCTTCGGGTCCAGGGAGGCTCCCCTTTGCTCTCCTGGCAGCTGGCGCCACGGAAGGATCGAAGAGCTCGTCCTCAGTATACCCGTCAGAAGCAGGGTCGTTAGCTTCGAATACCCTCGTGTCTAAGGGACTCAGACAACTCATGTCCGAATCCTCGCCCATTATATCCTCCTCGGCCGTACTTGGATCCAGCGCACCCGGGCGTATAAAACGCCCACATTGATCCCGCCGCAGTCTCGCTGGTTTCTTCGTAGTGACCTGCGACCTGCCTCTCCCCGCCCGTGCTTTCGGCACCTTCGGAGGCGGCAGTGCGTCACTTGAAGCCGACTCTAGCCCAAGTGGTTCCCTTCTCTTTTTACACAGGCGAGTTTGGGCCTCCGGTCCCGCTTGTGCACTGTCGATTACTCTCACAGTTTCGAGGCTGCGAGAGCGTCTTGAGTCTCCTTGACTCTTCTCGCCCGAAGGCACGTGTGTGTGGCAAATGCTGCCCGCTGGCTGAGTTTGCGCTGGCTGCGATGCAGCTACTGCGCGCTCAGCGTTGCCTCCTTGGCTAACCTCGACCGTTTCATCTTGGGTTTTTTTTAAACCTAACCTAACCTAACCTAACCTAACCTAACCTAACCTAACCTAACCTAACCTAACCTAACCTAACCTAACCTAACCTAACCTAACCTAACCTACCTACCTACCTACCTACCTACCTACCTACCTACCTACCTACCTACCTACCTACCTACCTACCTACCTACCTACCTACCTACCTACCTACCTACCTACCTACCTACCTACCTACCTACCTACCTACCTACCTACCTACCTACCTACCTACCTACCTACCTACCTACCTACCTACCTACCTACCTACCTACCTACCTACCTACCTACCTACCTACCTACCTACCTACCTACCTACCTACCTACCTACCTACCTACCTACCTACCTACCTACCTACCTACCTACCTACCTACCTACCTACCTACCTACCTACCTACCTACCTACCTACCTACCTACCTACCTACCTACCTACCTACCTACCTACCTACCTACCTACCTACCTACCTACCTACCTACCTACCTACCTACCTACCTACCTACCTACCTACCTACCTACCTACCTACCTACCTACCTACCTACCTACCTACCTACCTACCTACCTACCTACCTACCTACCTACCTACCTACCTACCTACCTACCTACCTACCTACCTACCTACCTACCTACCTACCTACCTACCTACCTACCTACCTACCTACCTACCTACCTACCTACCTACCTACCTACCTACCTACCTACCTACCTACCTACCTACCTACCTACCTACCTACCTACCTACCTACCTACCTACCTACCTACCTACCTACCTACCTACCTACCTACCTACCTACCTACCTACCTACCTACCTACCTACCTACCTACCTACCTACCTACCTACCTACCTACCTACCTACCTACCTACCTACCTACCTACCTACCTACCTACCTACCTACCTACCTACCTACCTACCTACCTACCTACCTACCTACCTACCTACCTACCTACCTACCTACCTACCTACCTACCTACCTACCTACCTACCCGCTTTAAATTTTTACTGTCGTAAGTTTACTAAACATGTTTTCGGTCTGTAGGGCCTTATATACTTTTTCTGCCGTCATACGAAGAAGGCTATAACGACCTCAACCTTCATTCCGAAATAATTGAAGTTTTATCTAAAATGAAAGGGTTTTAGTAATTGATTCTTATTTAATAAATTGTATAAAAAAAAAAAAAAAAAAAAAAAAAAATATATAAGCTTTATGTTGTACCATAATTTATTTAAATTCATAAATGCGTATTTATTTTATTTCGTTAATTCCCTTTATTTGGGCAAATTGGAATTTGTCATAGAATTCAATCTTCCTTAAACAAGACATATTTAAATTTAACACAACATATTTACTAAAATAGGTAGTTTAGGTTTAAAGAATATTTATTCCCATAAAGACAAAAACGTCACTTACATGAGAACAACATTGAACTTAAAATTAGTTATTACATTTTAGTTATTTGCTAAGAAGCGAATGATCGATTATAAGATATGCGGCTAATCGCGTCTTAAATGTGCCAAGTGAACTCACATTTCTTATACTTGAGGGTATTTTGTTAAAAAGTTGCACTCCTTTAAATGTTATCGTTTTTTTGCCATACTTCGTTCTAACCTTAGGTAGAACAATGAGACTCGCTCGACGCGTGTTTCGTTTAGACTGCTGTTTTAGTTTAGTAAAATTTAGTTTGCTATGGACACTTTTTGAAGGGTTTTTTAATAAATATGCAAACATTGTAAATATATAATTGGCGAATATTCATTATTTTTGTTTCGGTATAGATTTTAATAGTTGGTGTAAGCTATGGGTATTTAAAGAGTAGTTAGACTTCGAGACTTAAGAATTGTTTTTTGTATTTTTTTTAAGAGGGGTAAACCTTTTTAGTAAAATTTTAATTGAGTTAATTTCTCGTGAAACATATTAAAAAAGGTATTTAAAAAAAACAACAGCATTTATTAAACAGAAAATTAATTCTTAATAACTTTAATGTTAATATCAGTCTTAATAATTGCTGTTTTTATTTCTTTTAATCACACACAGATTCACTTTTAAGCGGTTGAATCTTATAGTTCAAGTTTGTCAGCCAGTCAGTCTTTTAAACAATTAACTAACACGTTAAATAGACTTCTTTGATGATATAATAAAATTGGATTTTGACTGCCTCGTTGGTCTAGTGGCTAGATAAAAGGACGCAGACAGCTAGATAAAAGGTCCCGGGTTCAATTCTCAGGTCGGGCCAATAAATAGTTATTGGGGTTTTCTGTCAGAAATTCTGAGTAGCAGCCCGGATTCTGAAAATTGGAAGTATGTACACTCCCGTGCCTCGGAAAGCATGTTAAGCCGTTGGTCCTGCGCCTGAACTCTTTCCGGTCTTGCCGGATTGCCGTCCCATCGGATTATGAGAGCTAAGGAAAAGAGAGTGCACCTGTGTTTGCGCACAATTGTGCACTATAATATCTCCTGCGCAGTTGACTAATCTCTCTTGAGATTGGCCGCCGTGCCGAAATCGGTCTGGAGGACCTTATTAAAATGGGCTTTTAAAAAAAAAGTGTCAACAGCTTTTCGACAATCTGTTTCCGATTGTTGTGATAATGCCACCGGACAAGGAGAATACTACTCGTTTTCGACCAGATGGCGCTGAGCTCCTTCAATTATTTGAAAATATAAAAGATTACATAACAATTTCGACAATTGTGTCTCATCTCGAGTCTCGACTCGAAAGTCCCGGGACTCGAGACAACTAAAATTACGAAAATTCCCGGGACTTCGAGACACGAGACGTCCCGGGACCCAAACCATAGGCATACTTCAATTAGATACGAAATATGAGGTTTAACCAAGGTGTGTCGTCGTGTGTCGTAAACGACGCGGGATACAGCGCACCATGTTTCGGAAAGAGCCAAGAAGTGATAAAAGCCTACTTATAATGTATTCTGAAACTTACAGGTTAATTTATTGTCTATTCGTAGGCCTAAGTATTTTTCTGTACTTTTTTGTTCCAACGGTATATTGTCGATTGACAGCGGATTACGCAACGGAATCACCTTATTGTTTGCTTTAAAAATCATATAGCGTGTTTTAGAAACATTTATAGTAAGTAGATTGTTTTGATACCATGAGAACAAAGAGTCTAAGTCTTCTTGAGCTCATAAGATTAAGTCATTTATCGATGATCCATAGTAAAATAAGCAAGTATCGTCTGCATATAAAGTGATATGACCATGTAATCCTATTTTATCTATGTTATTAATATAAGTCAAAAAGAGCAAAGGTCATAATATAGATCCTTGTGGTACACCACATGTAATTGGTAAAGCATTGCTTTGAAAGTTTTCTATTCGGACTTCTTGTGTTCTGTTTGTTAAATATGATTCAAACATTTTTAAGGCAATGCCAGTGATACCTATAGTTTCTAGTTTTTTTAAGAGTTACTTATGACTGACAGTGTCAAAAGCTTTCTTCAAATCAATAAAGATTCCTAACGCTATATTTTTACTATCAATTTTTTGTTTGATTTTTGTAACAAGATCAACGGTTGCTGTAAGTGTGTTGCTTTTTGGTCTAAACCCGTACTGTTGTTCAGATATGTAGTTGATGGATTTTAAGAAATTTTGTAAGCGAATGTATAAGAGTTTTTCAAAAATCTTGGATAGTACATGTAAGACTGAAATGGGCCGGTAATTACCTGGATCGCTTTTTTGTCCCGACTTATAAATAGGAGTTACCTTCGCAATTTTCATTGTGTCAGGAAATAACATTTCCTGACACAATGTTCATTAATAATTTATTAAAACATTCAGTCAAATTATTCGCTATTAGAAATTTTACACATTTTATCATTTTAGTGCTTATCCCATCTACCCCAACACTACAATTTGAGTCGAGATTATATACTACAGCATACTTTGATGCTACGGTTTCGTTTCGGATCAAACTTACCAATTCTAAAAGTTGTTATTAGTTGCGGAATGTCTTTCTCGGTAGGCCTACTATTATTATATTCTTCTCTCTATTTTGTCGCTCTTGTACTTCGCGAACTAGCTGTTCACTTAAATGTAACTGATTTTAACACAGAGATGAGGTAGTTTGTGAGGTTGATTTTAGGTGGTCAAGAGAAGATTCGAGCAAGTTCATTTTATTTTCTCCCTGGGACACTAACTTTTCTAGACGTGTTATGTTGGTTTTTATGTCCTTTTGCTCCTCGACGATGCCGATCGTTACTTTTTTAATGTCACCGATTTGCAACTTAACTTCCGATACGTTTTCGCGAATTAGAGTTATTGTTTTTTCGTTGGATGATTTTATTTCGCTGATTTGGGTTTTAACTTCTGAAATACTTTCTTGCATTTTACTTATAATATCTTGGTTAGATCCAACATATTGTTCTAGTAAGGAACTCATCCGAGTTAGCTCCATTCGAATTTCAGTTATCTCGATAGAGCATCCGCATTCACGATCTAATTAATGTTTTCGTTTTCGAAGAGTTATTTGTGGGTCTGCGGTGAGAGTACTCATTTTTGATAGGTCTGGTTGCGATCCACCGCCAGTTAGTGATCGCGTTGGTGATCGCTGTACACTCGTGTTTGTGTAAAGTTCTTTCAATGATTCAAATTTTGATGAATTGATGAATGAATTATTACTTCATTAATATTAAATAGTATTAATTATTTAATAGTAGGTATAAAACAATATTTTCAAAGGAACATCCTACGATCATTATAATATTATTAATTGAAAGGCACATATTTCTTAATAGTCACATTTTTCTCATTGTCTATCTAAAAAAAAAAAAAAAAAACAAATGAATTACTCCCTTCAAAATACTTATAAGAAAAGCATAAGGAGCACTTCTTATTACATACTCAATATTTCCAGAATGCATTGTATAAATTTAGATAGTTTTAAAATTACGATAACTCCTAAGATATTAATTTAAAATGGGTGGTGTAAAGGGTAATTATAATATACATGAAATGCTTAAAGTAAATAACGTATTTAATTTGATAAGAATTAATATCATATCCATTTTTATAGCTTTCCAATTATAACATTATTATCTTATTTGTTTCGCCACTCTACGCGAGATGGCACTGATCCCAACTTATGATAACGTACTTTTTATATCTAGTGTGTGTTATAATGTTATATCAAATTTTACTTTATGGTAGATGAAGGATGCCCTTTTCACTGGTTAAAATGGTTAAATAAATATGATAAAATAACAATATAATAAATTTACCATAATACCTGTAGCAGCAGCGGTGAGGGGTTGAATAATGGTTCTTTCAAATTTTGATGAATTGATGAATGAATTATTACTTCATTAATATTAAATAGTATTAATTATTTAATACTTGAAGATAAGTTATAAAAATGGCGAAATCTAAAAAATGTGTAGTGTTCTCAAAAAATTGCGTGTAATAATGGTCAGTAAGTTAATGTACAGAGATCGAGGAGAGGGGGGTGCGGGGACATTGTTTAAAATTTAAATTTACCCAATTGCGGTCGCTAAAAGGTATGACTTTGCAACGGTGAAACGTTAGTTGAACTTCTCGTCCCTAGATGTCGTCAACTGTACCTAAACACCGTATCTAAAATGTATGAAACGGCGTAAAAAGAAATTACTGAACATATTGCTGGTCATAAGAGGAGGAGAACACGTGTGCTGGTAAAGAATTCCATGTTTTGGAGGTGCGACAAAGAAAAGAGTTGCCAATGTCACAATCAGGCGGTGACAGCCAGCACGCGTAGACTTGTGAAGGAAAGGGGAAGCAGGAATGAGGGAGAATCATTCCTCTGAGCACTCGCCGTGATACAGTCTATAGAAAGTGCTCAGTGCCACTATCTCAATTGTAAAGGCTCGATGGCATAGGTGACCTTTACGTCGCCAATGATGCGAACCGCACGTCGCTGCAACCGATCCAAGGCCTCCAATAAGTTCTTAGAGGAGCCATTCCAAAGGTGCGAGCAATTGTTGGCGCAGAACCGGTGCGGTCTTTTATACAACAGAGTTTTCGTGAGGCTGTTTTTATAACAGCCTCGATGTGATCCTTTGGATTGAGGTTGCGCCGAACTTTAATATATTATATTAAACTGTTACTGAGTATAAGTATGAAAAAAATGCGTGGATAGAATAATTGCTGGTTTGCTGAATATCGTGCAGGAATGAAGTGTGTGTAGTTAGTACAAATTTGTATTTCGCAATTAAAAAAAAATGATGTACTGATGCACTCCGTAAAATCCACATTCCGAACCGGAAACGGAAGCGGAACGCTTGACGTTTCAATATTACTTGTAAAAGTATTTCGGTTTTATTTAATTTGATTATCAAAATGAAGTGAAATTTATGCACTCTCTTTTTGAATAAAATTATTTTGGTCATTATTCATAGATTAATTTAACATCGATGAAATCTGTGTCGTTTTTACTAGCATTATCAATGTAAATCCGGCTAATGCGTTAACTAGCAAATTCAATAAATATTATTAAGTAATTAAGTATGATTAACGTGAAACATTGAAAAAAAAAGCCCAGAGACATCTGTTTAGAAGAAACAACCTCGAGCGACGAGTAGGTTTGTTATTGTCAATGTCTATAATACCTGCTTCTGCCTTCTACTTTTTTAAACGTAACTCGTAAGAGCGAGTGGATAGATGTTATTTATCGAGCAGCGTTTATGTGTCATTGTCAGTGTCAGAGTTTCAAAACAAGTCGCGTGGATCAACTAAACGGCGGTGTCGTTCTGTACTGCGTAGCTTCCTGAGCGGATTGAAGGCACATCGCCTGAGATAACGCGTAATATGTTTAATTAAATTGTGATGTGGAGCAGCGGGTGGGCCGCGGCGCGGGCGGTAGGCGTCGGAATGGGGCGAGCGCAAGCCATGTGACTTGGCGACTCGATACTGCGTCGCGGCCTTCGCCGCCGCGTGCTCTAGTATAATCTGGTTAGCGAATGTTCGGGTGCGGACCGCCGACTGTCGAGTGCCGATGCACCGGACGGCACCGCGGCCGTAGGCAGTGCGCGGGCCCGAGACCCGAGCAGTGCGCTCACTGCTCTGTTGTGTGGTGTGTGCAGGACCCAGGTCGCGGTGCTACGGCGCTGTGCCGGCTACCGGCGACATGAAGCCACAGGATGACTACAGAAATGGAGATGGTAAGTTGCCCGTGCTATAATTGAATAAAATCATTAAACTCATTATTTATATATATTTCAAAGTATTCAAGCCACCAATTACAACTAATTAAAGGCGAAGAAAAAATAGGTATTAATTTTATTTCAGATGTTCTGTTGGTAATTACATGTGTAGTTATAGGGTTAATACTTTGACATATTGTCATATTTGTCTCACTATCAGGGAGATAAATATGTTAATTACAAAGTGATATATAACAGACAATGAGCAATTGTGGAATGTTGTATAACACGGGTTCTCTTGTTGAACTTAACATTCAGTAAATGGTTACTCAAACACTTACCGCATTCTTTGCCTTCCATACTGTATACAACCTAGTTACGTGAAAACTTTTGAATTCACTTTACCTTTTGTTCTTTATGTAAAGTGTGTTGTTAATGTTTTAAACTTCCTAACTGTACACCAATAATATAACAACATGAAACTTGACATGACACTTAAACAGCTTGAACTTATTAGACAGTGAACTTATTCCAGAAAAGAGGAGATTCAATCTTGGTTATACTAAAGAAAGAAAGGTGATAAAAGTAAATAAAAACCAGATACTTGACTAAAAACATGCACAGTGTGCATCTGTCCTTGTACATACCACAGCAATATTTATTATCATGAATGTGTGTTTCCCAATCTCATAATATCAATATGGTTTTTTTTTCTGTTGCGAGTACCTCATAAGCATTTAATTATTCTCTTGTTGGCGCATATATTTCCATTAATAAAATGCAGGCAATGATTCTCATTATAATAAATAGTAATTTCTTGGTCTACATATTGTTGGTCACATTATATTACTTGGCTTTAAAAAGTATTACCAGTACTAATCACATTGCTGAGAGCTCTTGATACATATTATAATAAATTACAGTTTCCACAATTGCTCATTATATGTTATATATTTGTAGGCATCAAATAATAAGGATATTACGTTACTATTTAGCTAGTATTGCTTTGTAATCTTTGAAATAGATAGGTAAATATTGGTAAAGTTGCTCGTTATTTACTAACTACTTTACCACCTTCTGTTAACACATCAGCAAGTGAGAATTATTTTGAGAGATATTTAAGCGGATTAGATTGTTGAAAAGATTTGCATTAAGTGTTGTTTTGATGTAATTATTTAGCTTAGATAGAAATGGCACGGGCAGTTTAAAAACCAAATTAATTTTGTTTATAAACCCATAGAAACACCTTTTAGTATCACCAAAACTATTAATCAGCAGTATATAGTTGTACAAGCAATCTTTGTTAATTTATTTTAATACAACATTTAGTTCATCTTCCAATTTACATTCTATTCATTATAAAAACTGTTAGCAACTGTAAATCTAAATAAATCTCATAAAAACTAGGACTTGTAAGAGGCTGCTCGAATGAAGTATATTTAGATACAGAAAGAGTATTCAAAATATTTTATAGAATACAAAATTAATTATCATATACAGGCTTACTTATTAAATTGTAATTGAGTGAAATAAATAACAACAGAAGTTTACTGCTGCTTGGTATGTCAAAGAAATGGCTCTCCCATTAGCGCGTCGGCGTCGGTATTCGGCTCCCATCGAATGCAACTCGCTCGAGCTGTGGCGGTACCTCGCGTGATATCTTTCCGTACCAATCACTCTCAATGACATCATTGAATATAATTGGTTCGTTTTTAGTTGTGATTATTTTGGTACGCTGTGAGTTATATACCTATTTGAAAGTAATTCAATCGATTTATAATCTGCAACCAAGGAACCGACGTCGCATAAACAAGTCAAGGTTTTTACAATGTCGATTACGATATTAGCACGGAAACGTGACGCCGCACTCCGTAGCCCGCAACTCGACCCGCTCTAATGGAACTTACTTTGTTATTGTTACTGATACTGTTCGTCGCCCGCAGCTTCACCATCTCCGTTCGTCCGTCCGTCCGTGTGTCGATGTCGGTCGTCTCGCACGAGTACTCTTTCGTTGCTATTTAATATTAAAGGACCGAAGCGCGAGACTTCCATGTTTTGTTAGATATTTTTCTATTTTGTTTTCAGTGCGCTTTACATTCCTTAAGTCTGATAACGTTTGTAAGACTTTATTTTTATCTTAAGTGTCTAGAAGGAATAAACTGAACGGGTCGATTGGACCCCCTTAGATTAGCTTAAAATGCAAAATTTACGAAATGCTTTGTTAGTGTTCTACAAAATTCAAGTCCTTATTTCAATACAGTACAATATACTTAATATCATATGTTAGGTTAAGTTGTGCATTAGACGGGCAGACAGGACATTGGAATTTATATATAGTTACTTGCAAAATACAATAGGTATTTAAATATGTATATTTTATACTACATACATTTCTAGCATGAAGTATCGAGAAACGAAGTATTATTTGATGTAGGAATGTTTCCAAACTAGCCTCGCGTCGTATGCGGAAGGTCAGAGTAATTTGTTTTTTACTGTTTTATAATTAAAGCATATAAGTCGTAATGCAGTGTATTAGTTTGACGACTAATTTCGCGTGTTGGTTTGCGGTCGACCGAACTAGTCGTCGGCGGCGACAACGGGTGAACCAATTGATGAAACATTCAGATAATTAATTAGTCCTGAATTTCTTCGGCGTAGTACGACTCACGCTCACGAGTGTTGCTCGAAACATTGACCGAGTCTCAATTACAAGGACTCGGTTATGAAATGTACGCGGAATTCGATGAGAATAATAGAAGATAAATTTACACGAGTCGAGCTTAGCTTCGAGCGGTTTACGAAAATAAACAATGTTCTTTAGATTAGGAAGCGACCCGAGTCACGATTCGATTCGCTAACCGTCTCAAACTGTTTGTTTATGTTCCTCACTATTTACGATTTTAATATATTTGACTTTGTCTACAGTGTGTGCCCACGTAGTATATCAATGAAATATCAGATAACGTTGCTTAATCGTAAGATAACAATAACCAAAAGTAAGGTTGTCATGTTGTTTACCGTTTGCCGTCCGTGTACCGTGTACCGTGTGATGTGAGAACAGGGCGCCTCCTCTTGAAACAGTTTTACGGTTCTGTCCCATTAACATTTACATCTAACATTGCATCTCGACAGTCAGTTAAATTTTGGTTTAGTTATCAGTGTCATTCGTCAGTCCGCAGTCGCGGTCGTCACGCGTGGCGTGTCGCTAGTGGATAGCGCGCTAGCGCTGTAGTGCTCAGTGCTCGCAGTGGTGAGCTCGCATCCAGCGATCCACTTATTATAATAATAACAACAGTAGATCGCCGTGCAATTAGCTGCTATTTACTTATATTATGACTGTTTGTTATTTTCATTTGTTGTTCGATATATAATATACCTACTCAACTTTGGAGCGAGATAGCTCTCGGCCCAAATGGCGTCTGTGCGATTCCCAGAGCGCGGTAACTAATGACTAATAAAAATATAATAACTTTAAAAGAGACAAAGAAAATCGTGAATAACGCGCTTCGTGGTCAGGCGGGGCGACATCGGCGGCTTCGAGGTCGGACGACAGCGAGGGCGAGGAGATCAGCGCACTCGAGCAGGAGTTGTCACTCGACGACCCCGAGGCGCCGGCGCGCGCGCTCGCCGCCCTCAACGCGCTGCGCAAGGCGCGCCAGCACTACGACGTGCTGCTGGCGGCGGCCGGCGAGGAGGTGGCCGCGCACCGCGCCGTGCTGGCCGCCGTCTCGCCGCGCCTGCTCGCCGCGCTCGGCGCCGGCCCGCCCGCCGCCGCGCCCGAGACCCTGCGCGTGTCCGGCGTCGAAGCGGACGCGCTGCGCGAGCTGGTGGAGTACGCCTACACGGGCCGCCTGCGCGTGCGCGACGCGGCGACGGCGCGCCGGCTGTACTGCGCCGCCGCCAAGCTGCGCGTGGAGCCGGCGCGCGCGCACCTCGCCGAGCGACTCATGCGCCGCCTCGCACCCCACGATTGTCTAGCGTTGCGTGCTCTGCCGGATCTCGCCCCGCACCACCGAGCACAACTCGACACCTTCATAGCGCAGAACGTAAGTTTGGTTCGTTCGAGTGTACTTATGATTTTATCGATATCTTACGAATTACGAAAAAAAAATTGCATTTTCAGTTCGACGAAATATGCGCGAGCGGTGCGTTAGCGGCGCTGCCGTTGATTCGAATCGAGTTGTTACGGGAGACGAGTGCGGACGGTGGCGAGGAGGCTCCCGCGGCCGTGGCCGACGCCGCCCTGGCGTGGCTGCGGGACCATCACGCCGCAGATGTCGACGTGAGTCGGGACTCAGGACTACCCCTTAGACATAATATACGAATGAGGAAGAGGTTGTATGGGACGAGGTCGTTTTTGCTTACAGTTAGAGGAGTTGTGCTCGCGGACTCATCTTCTATTCGTGGACGCCAAAGGTTCGCTGCGCGACTGCGGCGAGCTGCCGGCGGCGCGCGGGGACGCTCCCGAGCTGCAGGAGTACCGCCGGGAGGCGCGCGAGCGGGAGCGCGGACAGCGGCGCCGGGACAAGCCGCCCGACCGCGCCGGCGCCGACGACGAGGTACGGCGCGCGACGGCCACTCGAGCGAGCGAGCGAGCGATAGGCTACACTGACACCCACGTCTCGTGCAGGTCCCGGGTGAGTGCTCGGTCATAGCGGCGCGGGCCGGCGTCGGGGCCGGCGGGGGCGGAGCCGGCGCGGCCGTGACGCGTGCGGTGGTGGCGATCCGAGGACGGCTGGCCGGAGCCCGAGTGGCGTGGCGTGTGGGAAACGCGGAGGGTCCGCGCGGGGGGAGGCTGGGGGGCACGCGGCCCGACGAGGCGCCGCCGGAGCCCGAGTGCGCGGGCGAGGTGCGCGCGCACATGACGGTGGGGCGCTGCGCGGTGGGCGCGGCCGCGCTCGGCCAGCGACTCGTCGTGTGCGGCGGCTACGACCGCGCCCGCGTGCTCCGCGCCGCGGAGGCCTACGACCCGCAGACCAACTCGTGGTCGCCGCTCCCGGACATGAAGAGGGCTCGCGCGCGCTTCCCCGCCGCCCGCCTCGGCAACTCGCTGTACGTGTTCGGGGGCTCGGACGGGCAGACGGAGCTGGACTCGGTCGACGTGTACGAGGAGGACGCGGCGGGCGGCGGCTCGTGGCGGGCCCGCGCGCGCATGCCGCTGGCGCGCTCGCACGCGGCGGCGGCGGCGGACGAGGCGCGCGGGGCGCTGTACGTGGTGGGCGGCTGGGCGGGCGGGCGCAGCCTGCGCGCCGTGCACCGCTACTCGCCGGCCGAGGACCGCTGGAGCGAAGCGCCGGCGCTGGTGACGGGCCGCTCGCAATGCGCCGGCGTCGTGTGGGAGGACGCGCTGTGGGTGTTCGGCGGCTGCGACGCCTGGAACTGCATCGCTTCGACCGAGATGCTGCCCCTCGACGGTCGCTCCTCCGCCTGGATCGAAGGTAACGATTCGTCCCTCCGACGCCACCGATCCGCTCGGAGATCGAGGTGAAATATCGACGGCTAAAGCGAGTCTCGGGTACTGCACACACTATCTCGCCTCGACCATATCGCGTATCGCTCGGCAGGGCCGCCGCTGGGCACGGCGCGGCGCTCGGTGGGCGCGGCGGTGTGGCGCGGGCTGGCCGTGGCGGCGGGCGGGTCGGCGGGCGCGGCGTCGCTGCGCGGCACGGCGCTATTGGCGCGCGGCGCGGGGGCGTGGCGCGCCGGCCCCGCCCTGCGCCGCGCGCGCGCCGCCCCCGCGCTGGCCGCGCTGCACGACGTGCTGTACGCCGCCGGCGGCTTCTCGGGCAAGGAGTTCCTCGCCTGCGTCGAGTGCCTGTACGAGCCGGACGGCGAGTGGACCACGCTGTGCGCGCCGCCGCCGCCGTCGCGCGCGCTGCCCGCCGCCGACACGAACGGCGAGGCGTCGCCGGAGGGCTAGCGCCCCGCGGCGCGTCCCGCGATATTGAGTAATTTTAATCTTGAGTATTATATTTAATGTGTACGAGATGTCTGTGACGAACGTGCGAGCCGAGCGTCGTCCGAACCTACCTCAAAATTATTCGTGCCCGTCGCCCGAGCGCTCGCCTCGGAGCGCCCTCTGTCGATGCGAGGCGGGCGGAGTCGGTCGCCGCGCGCGCGTCCGACGCGCTCGGCGGGTCGCGCACTAACGCCACATTCCAGTCGGCGCGCGACGCGGCGACCGCTCCGTCCCCCCCGTGTGGGTATGTTATATATTTTTATTAGGAACTGAAATGTTCGTTTTTAAAATGAGTATTCGTACTGAACAATATTTGCATTTTATTATACTACGAAACTATTCCAGAGCGTCAGTGAATGTTACACTATTGTGCTTTATGCCTATTGCATGTTTACATTATGTGATGTACTGTACAAACGTACGGCCGCCGGAGCGCCGGCCGCCCACGACGCCGGCAGTCGGTCGGTCGGGTCGCCGGCGGTCCGTCGGCCGCGGTCGAGCCTCGAGCGGTCAGTTTGTAATGTGCGTCGTGACCGCTCCGCCCGAGCGGTCGCTCTTTAGTTAATAAAAGACACTAATTTTAATAGCGCCAGGTCGCCAGGTCGCTGCGACCCCTGAGACCTCGTGTCCCCTCGTCTATTTGTTACAAGCCCGTTAGTGAAATATTTGTTACAATGATTCGTTGTTAGAGTTTAAAGAGATTGAGATATAAAGGGGCGTCGCAGCGCCGGCGGCCGCGCGTCGAGTTGCTTCCTGTACTATTGTTTACGTTTCATTTAATAAACGTGATTAAGATTTGCTGCGTGTTTTCTTATTGTTCCTGTACTCGCATGCGACTACATACGACGTGAGGCTACCATGACTAAAGCCCTTGTCGGTGTGTTCGTAACTTATCAACAGCATTGACCTCGCCGTTCGCAAAACGTACACGTAACGTGTTTAAGGAATAAAAGTAATGACGGTAGATCGATCGATTGGACGAACCTAACCTGTGATATGAAACATCTATTGAACACCGTCGCCCGGTTTGATTTACCTTATCTGACTACTTTTAGTATATATCGCTCTACAATATTCCGTTTTAGGTACTTTTTGTGTGTAATAACAATAGTTAAATAAAACTACCATTATTTAATAAATCGATTCATTTCATTGCAATAATTTCATCAATGTTTTGCTATGACGTTGTCACGTTGAACTATCGTCCGTAAACCGACTTCAGACAACCATTTTTTTGGAACGAAGTTCCTTATGGCGCGTTGCGGAGGGGGGGTACCCTAGCCGCCAAAAAACCTAAGTAACGTTAAAAAAAAAACGTAAGATTTTTATGTCTATGTGTGATGGCTATACAGTGTCTTATTAATGTATGAGTGCTATTATTATTGCAGTTTGCTAATATTATTATATCATTCAATAATTACACCATCTGGTGGTCAATAGTGGAACCATCTGACCATTATTACTTGCGTTAAACGCATGGAGGCTATACACCAGCGGTACTCAACCTTTTTCTTATAGGGGCCACAAACACGTGTTAGTCATGGTGCCGCGGGCCGCACGCGAAAAATTTTGATAATGATTTCTTAGGTTTTGATTGGGGATTGTTACAAATTGACTTAAACAAATAAGAACGGATTTATTGCGTAATTTTTTGTACCTGTAATTACACTGTACTGTACTCACCCTTCAAACCGGATCTCAGCAATACAAAGTACTGCTGTTTTGCGGCAGAATATCTGTGAGTGAGTGGTACCTACCCAGACGAGCTTGCACAAAGCTTTACCACCAAGTAAATTTTAACATTTTTTTTTATAATTTCCTGATGATTCACTTTACACTGTCCGTGATTACGAGCACTTGCTTGATAATGATTTTGGTGTTAAAAATCTTTGAAAAGAGGTCCCATCTCCAATAGCGACGTAATACATCGTTGGAAAGGTATTATTGAGATTAACAATAGCTCCAGGTTTGCAATCGTTTGGTACCTATGGTTCGGCAGGCATGAGGGATTTGCAGGACCAGCCTTACAGTAGATTGAAATAACAGTGGCCCATTTCACATAACAAAATAACGTTCATACATCGCGCCTACCAAATGATACAAAATGCGATGCGTTGGGCGTTCTAATTCTTGATATAAGGAATATTAATCATCGCTTACACCGGCTATGCGCCACCAATCTTGGGAACTAAGATGTAATGTCCCTTTTGTTTGCAATTACACTGATTCACTGTATCTTCAAACCGGAACACAACAATACCAAGTGAAAGTACTGTTGTTTTGCCGTAGAATTTTTGATGAATGGGTGGTACCTACACAGGCGAGCTTACACAAAGCGTTACCACCAAGCAGGTAAATATACTAGAATTAATACACAGAATGCACTGTATTGTGGTTTACCATTATTTTTGAAAAGTTCAGCTTAAAAATACTTATCCAACGATGTATTAAACGTCGCTATTGGAGGCGGGGCCAGAGTTCATACAAATCCTTGCATCATCCTTTAAAATAGTTGAAAATAATATACGTTTATGTTCAAAATAATGTTGGTCCAGGCGGGCCAATCAAAAAGCCCGGCGGGCCACATGCGGCCCGCGGGCCGCAGGTTGAGTATCGCTGCTATACACTATGTACAGGTGTGTATGGTCTTATTTTGTAAATCATTGTAAACAAAATAAAGGTGTTAAGATAATTTTGTAAAGTAGTTTTTTTTATTTTTATTTTCCTTATACCTCAAATAGAACTAGATTTTTTTTATAATAAGGAACTTCGTTCCTATCTGGTGTCCCACGACACCACACCGTTTGTTATTCAAGTATTTTCAATGAATTTTCAGTAACTTTACAAAATGAATTTATGAGTAATCGCATACATAGGCATAAATCCGGTTAAGAAAAAAACATATTGTCTGATCATTTATTCTATGTTGTTTCTTTGACACGAGACGATGTACTCTCGCAAATATATTCGTCTCTTTTTCACTCGTGATACTTCAATCATGCCACCCTAGTTTAGCGGTGAATCGTAATGTAGTGTGTATATTGCAATATAAAGTTATTCATGTGTTTTTCAGTTCGACCAAAATATTACCATTAGTAATTATAAATGATTTATCTGCATATTATTGCTCTTTGTTTATACACCAACCTATATATTATTCACGTATTATTCGTCACCGAGTTAACTGACCTCACTAAGGGGGGGGGGGGTCTGTCAATAGTAGTCAATACTATCTTATGAAGATATTGAGATGAGATCAAAGACAATTTTTCGTACATTTTATAGTTTTCCTTCCGACATATTCCTAATACCTGTCTAAGTCCTGCTTTAATAGCAACACTTGTTTTTAACTGATTTCATGAAGGGGGACGTCATACACATATTCTATGATTTTTTTAAATATATGTCCATCAGTTACACCGAAACAGTTACACGACATCATATAGTGTTTGATTTAAATTTTAAGAATGAATTTATATTTACTTAAAAAAAATCTCCCAAGTGTACTATTTCGTGAACCTTAGGATTATTAGGTTACACTGTTGTTTCTACTCTCGTTATTTATAATTAAAATTGTCGAATGACATTTTTTTTAAATAAGTTCGGTATATATGTTAGACTGATACGACTGCCTCGTTGGTCTAGTGACTAGATATAAGGCCGCAGACCCGGTGGTCCTGGGTTCAATTTTCAAGTCGGGCCAATAAATAGTAATTGGGTTTTTCTGTCAGAAAATTCTCAGTGGCAGCCCAGAGTCTAGAAGTTGAAAGTGTGTACACTCCCGTGCCTCGGAAAGTACGTTAAGTCGTTGGTCCTGCACCTGTCCGTGCTGTCCTTTCCGGTCGTGTCGGATTGCCGTCCCATCGGATTATGAGAGCTAAGGAAAAGAGAGAGTACACTTGTGTTTGCGCACACAATTGTGTACTATAATATCTCCTGCGCAGTTGGCTAATCTCTCTTGAGATTGGCCGCCGTGGCCGAAATCGGTCTGGAGGACCTTAGACTAATAAGAGCAGTAAATCCAAAACTTTGCAGTTGATTGTCTTGTCTAAATTGAATGTGGTGGTATTTTTAAAGGTGACAAAATATTTCCTCTTGTATAATATACATTTATAGTTTTCTAATTTTACTTAAACATAGGTATTGTTTGAACACTTAAATATGAAATGACTGATCTCATTATTGTGAGATTAAAGATAGATATGATTGTTATCTCTACTAATATTATAAACGCGAAAGTTTGTAAGTATGGATGGATGTTTATTACTCTTTCACGTATAAACTACTGAATTGATTTTAATGAAACTTTACAATAATATAGCTTATACATCAGAATAACGCTTAGGCTTCATTTTATTAAGATAGTGTGTGAAATGTCCAAAATATAATACAAGTAAGTACGAGGGGCGTTCAATGTATTCTCGGTATGGGTAATTTAGAAAAGAGATAAATCAGCAGCCTTGGAGAGCCGCGCAGTGTGAACAGGCGCGTTGTCGCGAAGAAACAGCGCTTTCTTTGGCAGCGTTTCTCTTCTTTTTTCTTTTATTGCTCCGCTCAAACGGCGTAAAATGGTTGACTATTTTTCTGCGTTGATAGTTTCACCTTCTTTTGTGTACTCGGTTAATAGTATTCCTTTAGAATCCCAGAAAACTGTGGCCATGATTCTGCCACCCGATGGAGTGACTTATGCCACTGCATAGACTCCTATTTACTCTCAGGGTGATAGTGATGAACCCACGTTTCAACAAATGTAACTACACTTTGCTGCACTTTTGTAAACACTTGCTGGATCGTCGCTAAACAGCTCTAAAAACTCCTTACAAGTGTCATCTCGCGCCTGCGTTTGAAGCGCGATGAGCATGCGCGGCACCCATCTTGCACTGACTTTTGTAAGGCTGAGATTATCATGTAGAATAGTGTGTATAGTACCAACGGATAGCTTAGTTATTTCTGCCAACATCTAGATTTTTACACGTGCCTCTTCTAATACAAGTTTTTCGATAATTTTCACATTTTCTTCGGTAGCACCGCCCAATGCTGGATTTTCTTCAACATTGTCGCGTTAGTCATTTTCGTTGTCTTTGTCTGGAGGTGGCAAACTAATGAAGTTATCAACATGAAATTGTATATGAATACTCTTACATAATGTGAGCTAATGATATATTTTAATTATCCACAATAATATCAAATCACCCCGATACCGAGAATACATTGAACGCCCCTCGTAGGAAAATGTCTACCATCTGCGAGCTATTCTGGCGTGCGCTGAAGTTACACATAATATGTCATGTATGATGGAAATGTTTATCTTAAATAGTCCTACAAAAAAGCCAGCCACAGTACATATCTATATCTTATGTGTAAGCCATTATAGCCGAAATAGTGAACCATAACTACAATAAAAATTGTGAATTTATTTCAAATGCACATTCTACTCCTAAATGAAAATAGATACTTTTATCGCTTCTGGTATTTAAAGTAGAATAAATATGTCTCACTTAATTGATATAACACTTTAGTTCCCAAGATTAAGGAATGGTAATATTTCTTACGACATAGGCGACTATGTCTATGGGCTTTTTACGGTAACCTGTTTTAATAATGAAAGAAAAACTATGTAACTTACATTTACAAAATAAAACAAATCTATACTAATATATAAAGCTGAAGAGTTTGTTTGTTTGATCCGGCTAATCTCAGGAACTACTGGTTTAAATTTAAAAAATATTTTCATGTTTGATCGAGGAAGGCTCTAGGCTGATGTTTATTCATTATATTTTTATTAATTATACGCGGGTGAAACCGCGGGGCACAGCTAGTTTTATTATATTTTTCTGCATAATTGTTTAAATTCCCCTTTTAATTTAAACAATTTGCTTAACTATTTTCTCGTAGAATCATGTTTTTTTAATTGTATACTAGTAGGGGAGCAGCCCACGATGCTAAATGGGGATTCACTCGAATGTCAGAGACCGATTGGGTTGCAAAGCTTAGATGATAAAAAGAAAAACATGTTATATAATGTGTGCCTTTTCATCGGTGGGGGGAGCGGCTATAGAATTTGAAAATGAATTTCGAAATGAATTACTATCAAATGTGCAAAAGAATTAGAGCGTTTTTTAGGTTCACTTAACATTCCCTTCTATCTATCTGACGCGCTCGATAATTATTATTTTTTGTTCATCTTTAACCCTTACGTATGACTACTCCCATCATGCAATAGATCAGATTAACATACGTGCATTATTAAAAATATGTTGGGCATGTATGCTATCAATATTTGACGCGCTCGAGTATGTCGAGGTGACTTTTTTACAAATTTGTAGCCCTCCCCTTTCTTTACGTCACTGTCAAATTGTCAGATTAGTGGAATATACACGTTTTAGCATGTCATCAACTCACTCTACCTTAATCTGACGCCCTCGAAAGTATCTGACGATCAATTTTTTATTTTACTTATCTGGTCCGTTATCCTTGACGGGCGGCCATATATATGGGGCTCGTTTTTGGTGGAGATACTTAACTAGGTACAATCTGCCGCGCTCGAGGAAATCCCGAAATCCCCTGTTGGGCTCCCCTACCATAGGTCTATATTAGGAATGAAAATGTTATGTTCGGTGTGCCTGTCATTACACTGGCTCACTACATTACTGCTGATTTGCGGTAGAATATCTGAGTACCTGCCCAGACAGCTTGCACAAAGCTCTTTCAGCGAGTATGAGTAATTTTTAAGAAAGACTATTTTCTTAAAAATTACGTACCAGTTGCAATATTTTCGTAACTATGTAGAAAAGTGACTCCAACGGATTATAACAGTTCGGCCGCGATCCGTAAATACGATCGAATAAACGTCAACGAAGTCTGTACGTTCACGCGGAGCACGGGAACGCGGAATACTTTCCCACGAGATCCCGATTATAAAACCGAGAAACGGAATTAAACAAAAATCTGTCAGAAACTGCAAATTTATTTTCTTTTATGATCATAAATGACGTAACGGCGAGCGGTCAAGCGAGCTCGGCCTGCGTCTGCAGCAGCAGCTTGGCGAGCGAGTGGCGCGCGCCCAGCTGCAGGTCGGCGAACCCGCGCGCGCGCGAGCGGCGCAGGCAGGCCAGCTCGGGGGCGGGGCCGGCGGGGGCGGCGGGGCGCGCGGGGCAGGGCGGCGCGCGCGGCGCGAGCAGCAGCGCGGGCTCGGGCGCGCGCACGGCGCGGAGCGGCGCCGCGCTCAGCAGCGCGCCCGCGTCCGGCGCGCCCGGCCCCCCCGCGCCCCCCGCGCGCTCCGCCCACGCCTGCAGCGCTACGGGCGGGACACACTCTCACACACGTCGCCGGCCACTGTCTACCGTATTCAACTCTCCCTCCGTCTCCCGGGCACATGCGGTCCACCGCATTCGTGCTCAGTGCTTTACTGACTCGGTTCCGAGTCGCGACGATTACGACGGATAGTAGATTTGGTTAGTTCGTTAATAAACTAGATATACTATATAATAATATACAATAATAGATGGAAGTTATTTTTATTCGGTTATTTCGTTCGCAAAACTAGTCGTAATAGATAAGAATAAAATAATTATGTTTCCTCCTAGATAATTGAATGATTCAATAGTAGTTTTTCTTAAGGGTGTAAAAAGATAAGCTAATCTAACGTTATGTACCGGTTCTCGTCCGCATTTTGGCGGTGAGCAGATGTCGGGGGCGGTCCTTTCTCGAGTTCGACCTCGTTTCGTACCAAATTTAATAAAAATCAACGCAAACTTGAAAACGTAACAGACGACAGATAGTTTTATAGAGAAATGTCGAACGCTAGGCTTCGAACAGTTGGCCCCAGGCGGCGGCTCACCGGCGTCGTAGTCGCGGCGCGTGGCGGCGAGCACGAGCGGCGCGGCGCGCGCGGCGAAGCGGCCCGCGTCGAGCGCCGCCCGCCCGCCGCGCGCGTCCGCGAGCTGCGGGTGCGCGAACTGCGAGTAGCGCGCGAACGGCAGCGGCAGGAACCACTGCTCGCCCGCGATCGTGTTCATGCGCACCTGCGGCACCCGCGCTCGCGGTGAAACACTCGACGGATGATTAGATGTCATAGTCATACGTTATTCGAACTTAGATCTTTAACACTTTCTCAGCGTTTATCGAACTGCCGTATCGTGATACCAACTGTGACCCGATAGACATTTTCGAAACCGATAATGGCTCTTTGTAAATTTCTTTGTGAAACTCGACGTTAAACTTGTATAACTTGCTTCTATAATTTACTCGGTGGTAGAGCTTTGTGCGAGCTCGTCTGGGTAGGTACCACCCACTCATCAGATATTCTGCCGCAAAACAGCAGTAATTTGTATTGCTGTGTTCCGGTTTGAAGGGTGAGTGAGCCAGTGTAATTACAGACACAAGGGACATAACATCTTAGTTCCCAAGGTTGGTGGCGCATTGTATTGCAAGCGATGGTTAACATTACTTACAGTGCCAATGTCTATGGGCGTTGGTGACCACTTACCATCAGGTGGCCCATATGCTAGTCCGCCTTCCTATACAATATAAAAAAAAATATATAACACTAGTATGACATTCAATATTGATGACATGAAGCGACACTAGCGGTCGTACCCTATTGAGAAAGTCCTCGGTGAACTCCATGTGCGGGAGCGACAGCAGGAACAGAGTGTCGCGCGACAGGCGAGGCATCGCCGTCGCCAGCGCCACGCGCGCCGCGTACTGCTGCAGCTCCGCCTCGCTGGCGTCGGCCGCCACGGGGCCCCGCTCGGCCAGCAGCACCTCCAGCTGCGCGCCGCGGTGCCGCTCCCCCAGCGCGCGCAGAGCCTCGCGCGCCGCCGCCAGCGCCGCGTCCTCCTCCGCCGACGCACTCTCGCTCGTCGGGACGACCACCTGCGGCGTGACGCAGTACGACCTTGGTATTAGCGGAACTTCGAGGTTTCGCGTCGACGGTCCAGCGTTCGGAGCACTCACGACGGTGAGGGCGGTGTTGGCGTCGCGTTGCAGGCACACGCTCTCGTAGCGGTGCAGGAAGGCGGGA
Source organism: Nymphalis c-album (assembly GCA_963151315.1). NCBI lineage: Eukaryota > Metazoa > Arthropoda > Insecta > Lepidoptera > Nymphalidae > Nymphalis > Nymphalis c-album. Next base: position 93,756 of record OY720610.1, read on the forward strand.
AGCGCGTCCGCGTGCGGCACCGGCAGCGGCAGCAGCAGCAGCACGCGCGCGCTCTCCGTCACGTAGCGCGCGGGCGCCAGGCGGGCCGCGCCCAGCGCGCGCGCCGCCTCCACCTGCACCAGCGCGCCCGGGCCCTGCGGGGGACGCACACGTGAGCGGCGCCGGCGGGGCTCGCGGGGAGAGGGTCGCGCACGCACCTCTGCGCGCGGCACACGCAGCAGCATGCGGTACCGCAGTGCGCGCGGCGGCTCCCAGCACCAGGCGCCCTCCTCCAGCGCCACGGCGTCGGCCCCGCCGGCCACGCCCCAGCGCCGCGCCGCCCACGCGCGCACCTCCTCCACGATCAGCTGCGGACACGACGGGGTGTAATGGCACGCGGCGTGTGAGGGAACGCGTCCGGAGCGCATCGGAGCGGAACTCACGTCGACCGCCTCCTTGTACGCGGACGAGAGCGGCGCCAGCGCGCGGTGGTCGTCCGGCATGTACGCGTGCGTCAGGTTGAAGCGAGTCCAGCGGAGGTGATCGAACCTGAAAGAGATGGGATGAAATGAGGTCGTTAACACTCGGAGGCTGCGATCTACACGCAGAGCGCGGGGCGGCGCGGGGCGGGTACCGGGAGGGGGGCGGCGCGGGCGCCAGGCCGGCGTCGTCGCGCAGCGCGGGCGGCCACGACGCGTTGCGGAAGCCGCGCGGGTGGCGGCGCGCGCTGAGCGCGGCGCGCGCGCGCTCGCGGGCCGCCTGCGCCTGCGCGCGCTCGAGGTACACCTGCGGGCGGGGCGGGTGACGCTTCACTACGTATTCCTCGTAAGGGTCTCCCGCTGACCGGGTGTTTCCTTACTCGCGATACGAAAGCGTGCAGCTGGTAGAAGTGTTCGGGCTCCAGTGCGGGGTGCGCCACTACCGCGTCGGCGAGCTCCTCCACCAACGCTTTCTTCACGCCACCGTCTGCTTCTGCGAATCCCTCTATCGGCATGGACACGTAGCTCTCGCCCTGTCGAAGGACGATATTAAAGTATAATAATAATGGATCTCCTGGCCGATTTCGCTCACGAGGGCGTCTCAATCTCAAGAGAGATCCCACCGACTCCGCAGGAGATATTGTAGTGCGCAAACACAGGTGCACTCTGTTCCCTGACTCTCATAACCCGATAGGTCGGTAATCCGACACGACCGGAAAGAGAGCAGGACCAGCAGGAGCTTTCAGACTCCAGGCTGCTTCTGAGAATTTTCGATATCAAATCTCAAAAACTTTTTAGTGGCCCGTCCTGGGATTTGAACTCAGAACCTCCGAGATAGCGGCCTTAATCCTAGCCCTACTAGACCAACGAGGCAGTCAGTAAAGTATATAGGAGACGATCACGAGGGGCCGGGTGGCTGCACCTGCGCGGCGGCGGCGCAGGGCAGGTGCGCGGCGTGCAGCACGCAGCGGCCGAGGTTCTCGTGGTGGTGCGGCGAGTACGAGTTGCGCACGCACCAGTCCAGCTCGCCGTGCACGGCGCGCAGCACCGAGTTAGACAGCAGGATGCCGCCCTCTAAACATACTTACTACTCAACTCAAGTCGTTTGTTTGTCACTATTTACAATAGCATATAACTTCTATTATATTAGTATAAATAATATGCTATATATACAGGTGACTGGTGAATTACTATCAATATTTAAGGAGAGTACTCGTTCATGATTCTCATTCGAATTATGTAAAAAAATAGGTACGTAATTTTTGACCAAATTTCCATAAATTTTAATTTAAATAAATGAAGTGTGGACGCATTTCCAGCCATGCCGGCGGCGCGTGCGGCGTGCACCGGCAACCCCCGCCCCGTGCGAACGCGCCCCTCACGAAGACATTCTCGAATATTTCGAGAACAACCCAGAAGCGAGTACTCGAAAGTTAAATAATACGTTCGAAGATCGCTGAATATGGCGCGGAGGGCCTGCGCCATGGCCGGCTCGCTCTTTAGATCTCACGCCGCTCGTCTCGTGTATGCTACAGAGTATGCAGGGAGGAGTTGAAATTATAAATCACCAGTGCTTTCGAAACTGTTAAGTGACCCATTCGTGTTAAATCGTGTGAAAGACACAATGCGTAAACGTGCCGAACTGTGTGTCACGCGAGAAGGAGCTCACTTTGAACATATTTTGTTAAGGTTAGTGTAGTTATGTAGGTAAATAGGTAGTTCAATGATTGTACAATCGTTGTAAATAAGTATGATTCCATTTTTAAATGCGCCAGAAAAACCAAGATAGGTAAACAGTTCATATTAATTTTTGTCACAAGTTCACACCATTTACCTAGTCAACAAATTTGTTGCTTCAACGAGTCAAATATCTTGGTATTTTTGCCTGTCCTAAGCCAGGATTAAAGTATGAAGGGGGATTGGATCATGCTTGTTTATCAAAGGTCGCCTGCTACGCTGTTAACACGTGGTGGCGTTTGGACGTAGGAAAACGTAAATGTACCTACCTACATACAGTTTTCTTGATAAAGTTAATATTTATGTTATATGTATTTTTTTTGTCATATATGATCGTCAAATATTGATCTATCACATACTTAAATATTGATAGTATTCAAACAGTCTTCATGTATATTTATATAAATAATTCCCTGGCTGACTTTGTTTTGCTGGTTCTACACTACTCTAAGATAATGTCTTTTGAAACAATAGAACAGGCTTTGTGTCCAATTCAAATATAAATTATTGAAGAAAAATTTGGTTTTATGTTTTAAGCAAAATTTCACAAATGAAATAAATCTGTTGTCATTAAAAAATACAAAAATGTAATGTATAAATTATAAAATTTTGTTGCAAGCTGAAATTTGGAACATAGGTGTATTTTATAATGTAAGCTTGCACTAAGATAGGGTTTTTAGAAATTTCAACTTCTTATAAGTTGTCAGCAGATACAGTACAAAGTCTTTCAAATTTAGAATTTACTTACCTAAAGTACAGTAATGTGTGTCGTCATCGGCAATGGTACCCATATAGATATCCTGACTCACACTTAGTTTTGATACAAGCTCTGTCAGTCGGCGAGAATTTACAAATGATGTATCAGACACCAGAAAGAAAAAATCATATTCTTCTAAATAATTATCAGCCAAGTATTTGAGAGCATGAAATGGTTTGAGCATTTCTCTGGTATCAGTGAAGCCAACAACATTTGCTCGACCTGGAGCAGCTTGTAAAGCACTTGCTGTGATAAAAAATCGAAGGGCAGGTTGGAGACGTGCAGCTGTTTGGTTAAGTGCAGCTGCACGAGTTTCTAAAACATCTTCTGAACTAAGTACCCCTGAAATATGTACAATGATTATTAATATATTGATAAAATAACTTCATGAAATTGACACTGAAGATATATATATGTCAGTGATAGATTATATAAACTTGTATTTTTTTTTCTAGGTACTGTAATTTACTGTTAGATAGAGTATTTTTTTATTAACTCTTACAAACCTGCAAGCAATCCCCCTCGCATACCCAGCTCAGTGCTATAATACCGAGGTCGTTGCACGCTGCGCCCTGCCTGGCCCGCGGGGCCGAGCGGACGTTCCTCACGGTGTGGTTCAAACTCATCTGGCGCGCCTACCGTCACTGTTGGCTCGCAGGCTGTCACCTCCTCATCTAATGGTATCGTCGCTAGTGCTAACCACAGGCCTATCCCTAACCCCACGAGAAAGTAAGAATTATGTTTAACTTGCGACACTACGTAGCGTGAAAACATCTTCTTAAATTAGACATAAAACAGTTCACGTCGACATGCCTATAATATCAGATAGGCTCGATAACGGTTAAGGTTTTTCTTTACTTATCAGAGTTTTACCAAGAAATAGTGCAGTAATAAATGTACGATATTTGACAGCACATAAGGAACTAGACTGTCAGTGTCAAGTATCAATTGTCAAATCTGACGATTGACGACCAGTGCTGCCAGTCTTATGATTTAAATCGTATTTATACGATATCTTTGGAGCTGTACTACCATGTACAACTAAATATTGTAGCATGAATTCTAAATCATATAATATTTTTGAGATAATAAAATAAAAAAATACTATAACATTAAGTTCATTTTGTCGATATAAAAAATCAATATACCAACTAAGAAGCCAGCAATACTTTCTGATATAATCAATAATTTATGTTGCTTGTCCCGACGTCTTACGGGTAAAATAAGTACATAATCATACATAAGCTAACTTATCGATCTATTCGCTCATACAGTTCTAAGAGCATAAAATAGAATAGGTATACTACATTCATAACACTACGTTTTTTCCATACATTTATTTAAATAACATTAAATTAGTAATATTTTAAATAACTGGTTCAACTTGTATAGTCTTAGTATTAGCAATATTTATCAAAATTAACTCTTCTTTATTTCATATATTACGTCTAAAGGTTATAAATTCTTATCAAAAAACATAATAATTTAGTGGGAATAGAGATTATTATGTATGATTTATAGACAATAATTTAAAAAAAAACTGGTTGATTGTAAAGTCTAATGTAAATCTATCTATCTAAATAATGAGTCAATCGAGTGAAAGAGAGATAGATGCGGCGCAAGCGTACAATCAGCGTAACGGGACAATGAGTCATCCTTTTTCGCTTTTTTATGCTTTACAAGTTTATTTCAATATTTTTTTTTATATCTATCACCAGAAAGAAGAAAATAAACAAACAATAATTCTCACTTTCTGGCTCGATATCTCAACAACGGTCAACGGTGAGTGAAAAATTTATATGACCTTAATTGTAGAGCGGAAAATTGCAACAAAAAAGCATTTAAGCTCAATTTTCCGAAGAGCTCGGGGAAATCGAGGTCGAAACTTGAAGTTTAGCAACATACACCATATCCAAAAATCAGCTTTCTTGGTTCACATGCTTTTTCAAATTCAAAATTTCAAATTAATTTTATAGGAAAAATTTATGGTATATTTTTCTTATATATATTGTATTTTCGTTATATTAAAGCAATTTTCGTAGGTATCTCTAATTGTCTTGAAAGTAAAATGTTGCCTATGTAGGCACACTTATTGGCTTGAATGATTGAAATCCAAGTTTATAATACAATCGCTGATTAACGAATTAACTACTTACTTAAATAAAACATCTTATTTAAATCCGTCTTAACTTTTAACTCATTTTAATATAGATGTCTACGTTTAGGTAAATACACGCAATAAAACTTTGTTTGGCCTTCCTAAACCAATACTAAATCCGAAAATTGTTTCCATATCGTTCGTTCGGCTTGTTCAAATATTACTTTTTCAAATGTTAAATACAATATGTTATATTGATCTAAAGCAATTGAATAATAGTCGGCGATACCTTAGTTTAACCTTCTTCAAAAGCGAAGAATACGATTAAGGTGTATGTTTTATGCGTTCGCCATTTACACTAATACGGCTTAAATAGTTCAGATGACACTGTATTCATAATATATTATGCCGTCTAATATTTAGCTACTTATTTATATTGATATAATGACAATCATGAAAACTAATTACGAAGACCATTGACAGTGCTTTTAATTACTAACACTATTCCGAAAGAAAGTTTTCCTTTTTCTAATACTTACAGATTTTTCTTCCTTCCATTTAACGACAACTCTCTATAACGTCGAAATATGCACAGACTTGTAACTTATAATATTCCCTTACACTAAGAATAGAAAAAAAATGTAAATTATTTAATTAAATGTGTAAAATTAATTAGTAATTGTTAAGTAATTATTGATAATTATTATATAATAATTTAGTTAATAAATCCAATTCAAAAGTTTCGTCATAAATGTGATGCTAACTTCGCGTATAGGTACCCTATTCGTATGACATCAAATTTAAAAAAATAAGATTTTTTTGTGGTATTTTTCCCTACCAATATCATAAACTATTTGCACGTCCAGGTACGTGGTCACCACCGCCCATGACTATGGGCGGTGTAAAAAAATATTACGAAGTCGTTATGTCTGTTGCGCAAAGCTCCACGACAAGAGTCGAAATCCATCGAGTTCTATATTATAAACAGTTATTGTTCTGTATGTTGACTTTTAAGTAACGTTAAATATGAGATGTTCTAACTTCGTTTACAAAATTGAGATGCTGTTCTGGGATCTGCCTCTTATAAAATTAATCAAAGTTATAACTAGCAACTGTCTTTGCAAGGTTCAGAAAAATTTCGTCATCCCGCACTTCTAATCTTAATTTTCTAAAATTATATATTTTGTGTAAAAATCTCAGAAATTGCGCGGTGCTAGTTATAATAATATGTAATTAAATGAGTGGTACGATTTTAAAGATAGCACGGCGATCAGACGAGTTGTGTCAGATTATTTTACCTTCCTTATCGCGGGAAATGCCGCGCACGAGGCAACTACTCACCGTGGAGTATGTTCAACGTGCCGCGAATATATTTCACTCTTTACGCTATTTATTTGTATAATACCAACTAATAAACTATGTACAGCCCATTAAACTATAAAATTTTAGTCAAAAAATCCTTAGCGAGCGTACTAATTCCTCAAATGCTGGCAACTCACCTGCAAGTCCTCGGGTGTTGCAGATGTCCATGGACGGTGGCAGTCACTCTCCATCAGGTTAGCCTCCTGCTCGTTTTTTACAAACTTACTTTTCGACAAATGTTTTTTATTTTGTTTTACAATTACATACATTACTTTCGATATGAGCACTGATGGTCCAGCGGGAGTAGCGGACCCTGCCCTTAAAATTATTCATAACTTGTTCGGCGGTGAGAGAAATCATGGTGAGGAAGCCTGCATGCCTGTGTGGTACATATTACAATATTTACATATTGGAGCTGAGTGTGTGGCTCCAAAACCCTTTGAAGAAGAAGAAACATAAAGTGGACATCGTCACGTGCTGTTGCTGAAGGAAATTATTGAATTGAGTTGATTGCACGAATGCTTCTTGAATCATTTTATGTTATATATGGATGAATAATAATTGATAATGAATGATGAAATAAAAATAATAATATTTCAAGTTCAACGTTTATTGTTCCCAAAATGGACGAGAACTGTTATTATTGTTTGTTTATAAAGTTGTTGATACGTTTGTATTACTCGCCTTCCGCGTTTCCATAACAAAGATGCGACTTGTGGAGTGAATGCATAATATTAATGCATTTATTATTTACGTATCGTATCGGCAATTTAACTAATGGGCATAGCGATAAACGGTAATGTCGATTACTCTTGAATGTTAATTAATTGAATCTGTATAAAGGCTTTGTTGCCCAGGCTTGCGCATGCGCGGTGTGATGATAAAGCTTTTGGTATTTCTGTCGTGTCCGACTAGTTTGTACGATATTATAAACGAAAAGTTTTATACTATTAATCTTTAATTAGTTTGAATAAGCTATACAGAAACTGTCCCACTGCTGGACGTGGGCCTTCTCTGCACTCACCGGCTTAAAATCTTAGTTTCCTTTGTTAGTGGCAGTGTCTGCGAAGCTGGCCACTTAAGTACTACATACGGTGGGCTTTTGCTCCTTTGTCTTTCTAAAAAAACCATTTTCCAATGAGATGTGAATGTTACGTAATATTTACAGTGTACCGCACACAAGAGGCCTACACACTGCGTTTGTTTGCGTACACTCCGACCAGTTTTTATCGACAAATGAATCTGCGTTGTGTTGTTGTTTTCTAATAAAACGTTTATAGAACCATCTTCATTATATATTCATTCATTAAAAAATATTAACAAAAAATATCCCAGCGAGAGCCTGTAGACACATCGCAAACTACAATGATTCCAACTTGATTACTTTTTATGTGTTTTTTTTCGCACGGTCACGTTTTGTGACGGGTGGTGTGTGTGTTATGTGTGTACGAATATCGTTATTACTACTTATATGATTATCATAACTAGAGAGCTGGAAATACACAGATGCGATGTATTGCATTTACATGATACCTAATCGTAGTCAACGTGTTATCCAATTGATCGATACTGGTTATATAAAAAAAACATACAGACGAATTGATAACCTCCTCCTTTTTTTGAAGTCGGTTAAAAATAACTAGTGTTCGCCCTCTCGTCAGGGCAGAGAAGTGTTAAATTGCTTTATATGGTATGTCGTGGTGTAGCCACGAAAGTGAAACTAACAAACACATTTACGTTCTCATTTATAACATTAGTTAATTTTAGCGTTGATGGAAGTCCTCTAATGTGATTTAATTTAAAAAGTGTTGTATTAACCGAGACTCTCCACTATTAATTTGGCTGTGCATAGACTTTTTTTATGCAATACAAGAAATGTACACATACGTATTATTAAAATGTAACTGATCGCTGTCTTTACGTGGAAGATATATGAGTAAAACTATTATCGGGGTCATTTATTGACTTAATAGAACCCAAAACAATGATTGTTAGAATTTTAGTCAGATATGGTAGCGATTTCCACGAAGGTATTGTGGCAAACCTCAGTTTCAATTTAGCGTTTGTTTTATTTCAACCGGTGTATAAATAAAAAAGTAAAGTCAATTTAAAGAATCATGTTGAACATTAATTAAATAAATAAATAAATATCCTGCGACATTATTCACACACGGCCATCTGATCCCAAACTATGCAGAGCTTGTACTATGGAAACCAGACCAGTTTTTTTTTAATACATACTTATATAGGTAATAACACCCAGACTCAGGACAAACAGACATATTCATGCACACAAATGTCTGTCCTGGGTGGGAATCGAACCCATGACCTACGGCGTGTAAGGCAAGTATCTTACCAACCACGCCAACCGGGTCGTCAATTATTCGATAAAAATGCTACAAAATAACTGTTCAGTTGAATTAGCTCAAACTTTAGCGACCTATAGATGATAGTCTGTAAAATTATGATGATTGAAAGTACATAGGAACAAAATAAAGTCAAAAAATGGTTATTTGCAGAGATTTCTGAATCTTCCAATGTAAGTTGAACTCACTCAGATCTATATGATCTATCTATGATTCTAATCACATCTGCGATAGTGGTGGAATGTGGGGGAGCGATAGCGTGAAGACGCGGCTAAAATAAACTGCCTGCTAGCTTTGCTCGGTGCAACGGTTGACGAGCAAGTATAATATATTTAACTCTCTTTCGACTCAATTGTACGACGCTCATGCCCCTGGATTACGTCCGAAATAAAAGAGCCCCAGCAAAAGAAAAACTTGGCTAAAGCAAAATATAAGGTTAACCCGTCTGATAAATAAAAATTAACCTATAAAAAATATCGGAGTCGTTGCAACATGCTTTGCAGGAATGCACATCAGAGGCACATTTATAAATCTGTTGTTACGACGACGACACTTCCATAGTCTGGAAATTTCTTAAGCCTCTAGGAGTTGGCAAGACACATACTGACACTTTCACTAATAACCTGAATCTCAACCATTTTAACCGTTAATAGTTCAACTAAATCGAACACATTAAATTTACTATCTGCTTCATCAACTCCGACTTTCTCGCCCTTTATTTTTCGTGATTTTACCGAAAGTGATATTAAGAAGAATATCTTTGCGATAAACTCTGATGCCGTCGGCTCTGACTGCATTAGCTCTAAATGATTCTGCATATAGTTGATTTTTTAACTCCGGCTATAACTTATATATTCAATAACTGCATTAATTCCAGTACCTTTCCTGCTTCCTGGAAAGACGCTCAAATAATTCCTTTACCCAAAATTAACAATCCTTCAGCTTATGGTGATTACCGTTCTATTTCCATCCTCCCATTTCTTTCTAAAGTCCTTGAGCGTCTTTTGTATCAACAACTTGACCTGTACCTGTCTTCCTACAACCAGCTAAATCCCTTTTAATCTGGTTTTAGACCTGGTCATAGTTAAGTTACATTAAGAGTCATTAGTCATTGGCTACTGCATTGGTTAAGATTACTGACGACATCAGATTAGCCAAGGATAACAAGGAACTTACGGTTTTAACATTGCTTGATTTTAGTAATGCATTTAATACTGTAGATCTTGACATACTCCTAGCTATACTAAATTCTCTTAATATTTCTCCTTCGGTAATTCATTTAAAAGTTATCTCAAAGGTCTACGAGTCCAGGATTCTCACTCTGACTGGTTGACGGTAAATGCCGGTGTTCCTCTTCTTTTCTCTATCTTCATAAGCTCCGTAACTCAAACTATATATTCTTCCTATCACTTGTATGCCGACGATCTCTAGATTTATGCTCATTCCAAAATTACTGATTAACTTCTGAGCAAACAATTAATTAATTCGGACTTAGATTTTTTTTAAGTGGAGTATTTCTTTTGGTCTAAATCCTATCAAAAGTCAGGCTTTTGTAATTGGTAGTTACAAATTATTACTCTATTGTGTAGACTATTCTTTTTTGCCACTTATTGTCTTTAATAAAACTATAATCCCTTTAAGTAAAAAAGTTAAAAATTTAGTTAATAAATTTCTCTTGGATATCACAATTAAGTGAATTTATCATGAAAATGTTCCACTCGATTGGATCCATTCGCAGATTATGTAATTTTTTTCCAATTCCTACCAAAATTGCGCTAGCTCAAAAAAATCTTCTTCCCATCCTTGATTATGCTGACACCTGATATCTTGATCACCAAGAGGAGCAATTAAATAAACGCTCGAGTTTACAAACGTTACGTTTCGAATCTCTTAAAGACTCGCATGGCCGCACTACGATCTGATGAAAATCTTATTCTTCCTTCTCATTCTTCTTCTTTCTATACCAATTCCTTTTCCGTCCGAGCAGTTCGCCTTTGGAATTCCTTACCGCTTCACTTAAAACGATATCAATCCATCAACACGTTTAAAATCCGACTCAAGGCGTACTATTTAACTATGTGTTCGGTATGGTTTATATATATATTTATATAGTTTATTGTGTGTGTGTGTAATCACTTATACGTATGTATATATATATGTATATAGTATAATAGTAGTATGTATAGTAGTAAAATAAAACAATATTTCCTTTAAATTATTTGATTTGTACACCTCCACCGCTTTATTAAGCTCATGTCCTTCTACCAAAGGTTGTCTGGAAGAAATCGCCGATATGACCGCCTTTTGTACTACAGGAATATATTATTCTTTTTTTCCATTACTGTATGTTTCTGTAACTTTGTGTGTTTTTTTCTATTTTATAGGGAGGTGGACGAGCATATGGTAAGAAGTACCAGATGGTAAGTGGTCACCAACGCCCAAAGACAATGGCATTGTAAGAAATGTTAACCATCGCTTCATAGCCAATGCGCCACCAACCTTGGGAACTAAGATGTTATGTCCCTTGTGCCTGTAATAACACTGGCTCACTCACCCTTCAAACCGGAACACAACAGTATGATTTATGAAGTACTGTTGTTTTGCGGCAGAATGTCTGACGAGTGGGTGGTACCAACTCTTTTTTTTTTTTTTTTTTATTTTTTTTTATTTTTTTTTTTATTGCATAGGAAGGCGGACGAGCATATGGGCCACCTGATGGTAAGTGGTCACCAACGCCCATAGACATTGGCGTTGTAAGAGCTGTTAACCATCTCTTACATCGCCAATGCGCCACCAACCTTGGGAACTAAGATGTTATGTCCCTTGTGCCTGTAATTACACTGGCTCACTCACCCTTCAAACCGGAACACAGCAATAACAAGTACTGCTGTTTTGCGGTAGAATATCTGATGAGTGGGTGGTACCTACTCAGACGGGCTTGCACAAAGCTTGGTGAGCACTTATGGCCTTCGTGGCCGATATGCTCGGCCGCTTTCCTATGTACAAGTATGTCGGAAAAGATTAAAGGATTGCTGTATTTCTTATACTAAAATAAACTTAAAATTTTGTATATTTAATGAAATTTTAGATGTGTTCTCTTAGCGATTTGTTGAAATTACACGCGATGACATCGCGGGCACAGCTAGTTTCAATTAGGTTTAATCACAATAGGTCACGTGAGTGTGTCGGTCACGGGTTGCGAATGTGTGTCGAATTTTGAATGTGCTTCATATAATCACTTTATTTTCTTGTGTAAATGCTGATTTTATAAATACTTTTGTAACAAATTATCAAAACAAAAAAAATTATAATAATAATATAATAATATTAATATCTATTATTAAGTGATAATTGAGACGAAATAACTTAATAACGCCTACGAATAGCTTAAAAGTAAAAATTTAAGCTTAAATTTAATTAAAACTAAATATATGACATTCAGAAATAGACACATGACATTTAACAATTACACGGAGACGTTCCCATCACAATATAAAAGGGTACCTACGATAACCTTCTTAGGAATATATATGGACGAATACTGTACACGGGGTCGTCATATTCATTACATATGTAATAAAATTAATAATTTTGTTTTTCCGTTACGCAGACTATCTAAACCTGCTGACCAAAGCACAGTTTTATGGATATGGATTAATATAATGTCTAATATTCGTTACGGTATTTTAATTTGGGGTAACACGTCGGATGTAAATAAAGTTTTCATAATACAAAAAAAAGTGCAATTTGCAACCAAGGTCCCGTGCAATCATGCAAGCCCCTTTACAAAGTGATGAAGTTGTTATCACTTCCGTGTACATAATATATATATTTACGAAATGCCTGTTTCATGAAAAAGTATAAGAGTGATTTCTTTGGCACACGTGGTAATACTAACCCATTTAACACAAGACATCCACAGAAAATGTATTATCCGAAATGCAAAACTGCTCTAAAGCTCAAAAAGTTGCTGTCACGTGATGATCATTATTTATTTAATTTAACAAATTTATAAAATACTGCGCGACTGATTAGTTTACAAATTACTCCGTTAAAGAATTTCTGACAGATAAAGTTTAAATCATAAATGATATTATTGTTTTTATTTAAATAGTATACATTATTTTATTTTATGATGTATACTGACTATTATGAATATGATAAATTTTAAATTATTTAAATCATGGAATAAATACACAATCTGGTTATGTAATTCTACAAATCTAAAATAATATTTGCAGGTCGCGTATGTGACTGGACATGTATGTGTATATTAAAATGTATACTATCGTGTTTTGTGCAAAAAAAAACTATTATTATTATTATTCATAGGTGTGGATAGTTTTCTCACATTAATATTTTGTTTTTAAAACTATTTTATTTTTATAATAGTTTTGTTTGCATATAAATATATTTTATTGCTCTACACTTACATACGTGACTGTATGGGTTTTTAATATAATAAATAAGGCGATGTCTAGCACGAGGAGCTGCGACAAACGCGGAATATAATATAGTAACGACCGACTCCGTCCTGTCGCTGGGCGGGCGCGCGGTTTATACCACGGCGTACGCCGAAGGGACGCAGTGACGGCGCGGACTGCTGCTGCTGCGCTCACCGCGACAACAACACTACACAATACATCGTGCCTAATTTGTGTTATCAACTACAAATTGTTCAGTACTCAGTTAAGTGATAATTATATTAATACGGTTTGCTGAAAACGGTGAGACTAATTTGTGAGTGTCATGACAGTTAAGAACCACTGGGCCCAGCTGGCCGGTGTACGAGGAGCGGTCAATCAGATTTTGTTGGTGTTTTTAAGTAAGTATGATAAATTACAACATTCTAAAACACAACTTGGTGCTTAAGTCACATGCTGATCTATTAGATGGATATTATCCCCTAATTGTGTAAAATATATGTAAACCTTTGGATTTTTTTAGAAAATTGTGTGTTCAACAGCTATTTCGTTCAATACACAAGGTTGGTAACGGATATTGAATATAGGCTTCCATTTGTAATCTATGTGTTCTAGTCACTCGGCCTGCGCGGTTTTTCTCGTTGGACTATCGGAAGTGTGCAGCAAGGCGTTTTGTTTACATTTCAAGACTGACAATTGGAGAGACCAATTAAAAAAAAATAGTGTTTTCTATAAAGAAATTCTCAGTTGTAGCGCGGAGTGGAGTTTACATTCTCGTGACTCCAAAGAAAGAACCAACGGATCTCGTTCTAAGTATTAGACTCATATTCATGTTTAAAACGTTTCGACATTAACGATTCACGTAAATACGTTATTACAACGACGCCGATTAATGTTATTACTTAGAATTTAGATAATATAAATGACGATACCTATTATCGATTAATTGTTCTGGAAACAAAATCTTAATTGTAGAAATACTTTGTGGTTACCGTGACGCGTGACAAATTAATTTTGAAAGATCCTGTTTTTTCCGCACCTTTAATTGTACTGTGAATTTGATTATTGCAGTGCCTTCCTTATGGCTGAAATAATTATAATGGTTAGTGTTTGACCGCTGCTGTCGCCGTCGTGCGGCACGGTCGGTTAACGGTCACCGATATGTAATCATGTATGATAATAATTGCGTACAAACGTACGTACGCTACGTAATTTTTTTAGTTATTTAATATTAATTATCACTGAAAAGAGACTTCCCTTATGAAAGGGAGGACTACTAAAACATTTTATTTTTTTATTTCTATTTTATACAAAATTATCGAATTGGGACCGTGCCCTGTAATGGTGTATACAGTGTTTGTAAATAAATAAATAAATTTTGTACCGCCTTCGTGGATTTCTGGTGCACCCAAAGGTTTACTGGTAGAGAATGCCTACAGGCATTAAGTCCGCCTTTTGTCCCATATTTGTATCAGTGGTGATAATAAAGTTTTTAAATAAATAAATAAATACCTTCGGCTCGTTTGATACGAACTGTCGTATCCCTATAACCGAACTTCAGTCTCCGCTGACAGTCGAGGTCTTGTCGACATAGCACGTGTCTGTCATGTTTGCTCATAGCTTTAGTCTCAACATGTATTTAGTCTATTTACTCTCCATTTTGTCGCTCGTCACATCCGAATTACAACATTCTCTTCAACAAATATTCTGCAAGTTCGTCATTGCAAGATATTATATTTGTATAGTGTGGTCTTGGCCTTGAGTGTCGGCGCTTTATCGATTTATTCAAAACAAACAAAACCTGCATGCCGGGTTAATAAAAGTATTAACGATAGAATTTAATCATAATATGATGTTTATGTATTTGATTAATACCATACGGTGCATATTGGGTTTTGAACCTGAATGTAATCCTATTTCCTACTAATATTATAAATGCGAATGTTTGTACGGATGTTTGTTACTCTTTCACGCAAAAACTACTTAATGGATTTCTTACACTTCACAATAATATAGCTCATACATCAGAATAACATTTTGACGTATTATAGGCTAATAATTTATAATGATATTTAGTAAATTGGAAAAAATATAACAGTAACTATCTTCATAATTTGTAGGAGAGCACATGAAACAGTACGTGAAGAAGGTAAACATATCGAAAAGTAACCGTTGCCGTACTAACCGATTTCGTGATGTTTATATTGATAAACTAGCTGTTGACTGCGGCTTCGCTAATCTATGTCTGTCCTTATATTATAAAGAGGTAAATTTAGTTTTTTTTTGTGCCTATGTTTGTTGGTAGTGAATAAACTCAAAAACTGCTGTAGTGCTTTTTAAAAAATATTTTACCTATAGAAAGATAATATGTTATCAGCAAGTAACTAGCTGCCCGTCCCGACTTCGTACGAGTATAATAAAGAATTTATCCCGTGCATTTATTAATCAATACTTTTATTTTTATTTATTTAATAAGGTTTACCAACTAGAGTACCTACATACATAAATGCAATTAGCAAAATAGTATTACGTACTTTCTTTTTATATTAGGTACTCGAAATTAAAGGCATGCACAACATTTTATAACAATAATATTTTTTTACTAACAATATACTTTTTTTTGGTTTACATATTAAAAGGTATTTACTACATACATACACTGCTAAAATAATATTATTAGAGAAATATATATATTTGTATAAATAAAAAGTAAAACACTACATGACTTCTCGAAGATACTTTTTTAAATTGTACATTGTATTAGAGAATATATTCATTCGTCGATTCGTCGATATTTTAGAAATCATTCAATTCTTCAAGCGAATTTATCTTGCTTAATCGTTCCTTAACTTTATTGTAGTCAGCTTTGAAGAAGTTAATATGTTGGAAAAAAGGTTTGCATTTTATTTTAGGCATGCTCATAATGATTTCGACCGGTGGATGGTACTGGTCCTCTTTATATAAATAGCTTGTGCTTTTTCTACAGCAATATCGTGATTAGTCAGTACCAGATCCAAGGTTTTACTTTGGTTATTTTTTACGTTATTAAATTGATTTGAATTGTTGGATGACATAAAATCAATTAGAGTTTACCCTGAGTTGCTGTTAAAGTTTAGAGGTTTGTATCTTTTATCCAATAAACATTGATCATATTAAAATCGCCAATTATGAATACATTATTTAGTTTATGCTTTAATAGTGAATTTTTCCAAGCTAGCAACATTAATAGGTGTGGTTGTATAAATCCCGCAAATATATATTTCAACAGTAGCTTTATTTTGCAATGGTATATCTATTTTTAACCAAATATCCTCACGATCACTTTCGTATGAGCAACTTCTTGTTGCTTTATAACGCCTGTCTACAGCAATGAGGACTCCACCTCCGTTTTTATTTTTTTCTGATTAATAAAATTATACCTCTGCATATCCTTCCTAAATACTTCATACAATCAAATAATTCTGCATAGTAAATATTATTATTCAACCATGATTCTGTATTAACAATTATGTTGTAATTGTAATTATTAACTAAAACATTTGTATTAATATATTTAGTTTTCGCGTAATTGAGTTTCTTTCTTCTTGTTCTGATAATATATGTTTAAAGAATCGAATACAAAATCGTTAAGTATAAATATATTAACACAATAAAATAATAATAAAAATAAATAGAAATTTCAAATGCATTAAACTGTCCTATTTTGTTTTACTTTAGCAAGTGAATTTTCATCCTTTCTTATCAATATCATACCGTTACGACCTTTTAAGCGGGTGGCTGCGTGCAGTTGCTTATTTTGTGGAGTCACGTACACTCTTAAGTATACCGACGATGTGTTTCCCCAAATCCCAACAGCGATGCGTTTAGTTTTTCTTTTGAATGATTTTTATTGTAGATGTAAACTGCGGCTAAGAAGTTGTCTCTTTTCAATTTGTGGACAAATGTACATACTATCGTTCTTGGTTTTTAACCGACTTCAAAAAAAGGAGGAGGTTATCAATTCGTCTGTATGTTTTTTTTTTTTTTTTTTTCGATTTTGATGTTTTTTTTTATTTGAAAGGGATTGCTTCCCATGGAGTCCCATTTTTTTTTGGTCCAGGTTTGACAATGGAATCCATGAGAAAACCATATAAGTCATAAATTTGCATGAGGTATGTGCGCGACAAATGGACGAATAACTCAATATCACGCCAACCGATTTTGATGAAATTTTTTTTATTGGAAAGAGTATACTTCAAGGGTTGTTTGATGATAGTTTGGTTAGATTCTGATTATAGGATCCATGACAAAGTAAAAAATAATAACTTTTATAGGCAACAGTTTGATACGTTGGGTTACATTGCTCCATTTTAAGTAGGGATCTATAAGATTTTGAAAATATAATATAGCCTATGTTACTCGGTAAAGACGTGGCTTTCTAAGGGTGAAAGAATTTTTAAAATCGGTCGAGTGGTTTTTGATTTAAATCGTAATAAAAAATCAAACAAAAATCAAATCTTTCCTCTTTGTAATATGAGTTATGCATGTAAGCATTAGTATATATGTATATGTTTGTAATTGAAACATATTTGAACATCTCCTAAAAGTTGAGACCAATTTTTAAAATTATACATATATATAGAATCGTATAAGTACTCTTATATACATGTTATATTTATGTATATTTATATATTGATTACTAGTGTTTTTCCCGCGGTTTCACCCGCGTAGTTCCCGTTCCCGTGGGAATATGGGAACAAAATGTAGCCTATATTACTCCCTGATAATGTAGCTTTCCATTGGTGAAAGAATTTTTTAAATCGGCTTAGTGGTTTAGGCGTGAAAGCGTCACAAATAAACTTACTTTCGCATTCATAATATTAGTTAAGATAATATAGATACTTCCCCTTTTTTTAATATACAGACATTCCGTCATATTTTATGGTGAAGAATGGTATAACACAACATCTATAAACATACAGATAATTTAATTATTAGGTACTAGAAATAACTATTTGTTTATGTTATGGCTGCTCAACACCCCACCAACTAAATCTATTTAATCAAAACATGTTAATTTATATTCATACATTTAACCATATTAACTAATATTTATTAATTAAGTACCAAAATGCATTCTTCTTTACGTTTCACTGTTTTAGATTAATATATTTAAATAATAATATAAATGGCGCTGCCTCACATGAGCTGCACGTTTAGTAGGTCTACCTATATTCTACAAATTAGTGAGTCTACTTCAGATTCACTAAAAATCGAAAAATAAATAAAAATTTTAACAAAACAAAAACCGACTTCATAGGAAAAACAAATTAATATGCACTAAAAAGTAAAAAAATAATTGCGTATTCTTCTATAATTTGATAATTAACTTACTATTTTCTACTCATCAATGTGTAGGTACGAATGAGTTGTGTGGTTGATAATGTATTTACAATTATTGTTACTTTTGGAGTCGATGTCAGCCAAGGTGGGTTTATAACTACATACATAGTTAGTTATAGGTGAGATGTGCTTGTGTCGCACGCGCAACTTTACGAGGCGAATAAAAGTCAATTTGTAATGTGTTTGTGTTTGTTTTTAAAAGATTCCCGTATTATTACTGCTAGGTATATTATAGTGTTTTCTTAGCTGACATCGATATCGATATTTGACAATTTGTCTATAGTTTTTAATTCTATAACAAGCTACTACGTCATTGTCGGCCAAGGGAAAACTTACTACACGGCTTATCTGTTCAATAGTTTTAATTAGGTTTTCTAAACTCCGGTAAGCAGAGAATTTCTATATTGTTTTCTCGTGCGTCTTGTTGCATTTGTGATAGTCATTTCAAGATTTTTGACCGTGCCTAACAAATTGTTCGATTTCGAGGTTAGTGCTTGAACTTCTTTCGACCGTTTTCCTAACGATTTTTTAGTAGAAGTTAATAGATTCTTCCAGTGAACTTATCTCTTTTTTGAAGTGAAACTTCTTTATGCGCACCGCACACAGATTTTTTCGTGGGTAGTAAGTTAGGCTGATCCGTCATGCTCTGAGGTGAAACGCTCGATCGGGTGAACTCGGGACCGCCGAGTGTACCCGAGCGAGAAAGATACAGTCAGCTGCTCTTCGCAGTTGTATCGCCGTATTTCGTATGATCAATTCTTACGTCTTAATTGTCTTTATTAAATTCATAGTAATTGATACGTAATGATAATTATTATTTTATCAGTTTTACATTGTGAGGTTAGTGTGTGTATTTAGCGGTTTGGTAAAAATAATACAGTTTAAAAAAATTATATATATTGAGAAAAAAATTATAAGCAATAAAATTCAAAAGGAAGTATATATTTCTTACTTTAGTTATCACAACCCGATTATATCCTTTGTAGGATACAATAACAAATAATAAATAATTTGATTTATATAGAATTTAATAAATATTAACTTTAATTTCTGACTTGTTTCTCATTCAATCTACGATCACGATCCCTAATAATACTACTTAATACATAATACTACTTACTATATATTTATAAATTGATTGCGATTGGCCAATGAAGTTTTCACTTCTGCCGTGCGGTCTTAAGCGCACACTTTTTTTAAATTAAACTTAACTGTGGCAAAAATCACACTCGTCCGTGCACGCAATATTAATGCTACATGTTAACTCCACGTATTAATATTTTACGGCAGCAAATTCCGAAGTTATTGTTTCTCTTATTATTCCTGGCAGTTCAGAACTTAGTATACTCAAAATCTCAGCCCGGAGGTTTGTTGAGTTACAGTTGCAACTATTATTATTTATTATCATTTGGAAAGGTTTGTGACGACGGAGTGTGACATTTGCATCATGAGTGATCTCAATAGCAGTTTTGACCGGGGTATTGTCGTTTGGCACCCCAGCCTTTCGTTGCTTAGATAAAAGAATCATTGAACAACTAAGGAGTTTCCAGTTACGTTTATTTTTATCTTCAACTGCTATGTTAACACAAGCCATGTGAAACTCGTTATTGCAAGACTGTGACTACACTGAATTTTTTAATTAATTGTCTTTTTAATATCTTTATTGCATCCTTGGCATGTATTCATTGCGCTAATGTTAATTTTATTAACTGTACTGTAGAACTGCATCTCTTAAATTAGCCATTAACGCTAAAATAGCCGCAAATACAATAACATTTGATATTTATTTCCAAAGTGCACATTTTGTGTTAAAAAATTGATTTTTGTTTTGTCTTCTATCATCATCGTCGAGCGTAAACTTTTCAGGTTAGGGCCATGAAATTTGGTGAGTATGGTCGTTTTATTGAGTAGACACCCAGTAGGGGGTGAAATAGGGGTTGAGTTTTTATGGAAATCGTGCATTTTTTAAGTTAAATCCATGAAATTTTGTATATTTACATGCCTCTGGTGGAAATAAATTAATATTTATTTCAGGGTTTTCGAAAATCAACCCCAGAGGGCGAAAAAGGGGTTGAATGTTTGTATTGCGGGTCCGTCATTTGTCATGTAAAAAGCTTGAAATTTAATTTTAAAGCTTCTGTGCAAAAATAAATCCATACTTATTTTGTCATTTTTGAAAATTCAACCCTAAACGGGAGTAATGGGTTGAAAACATTACTATAAAAAATGGTCTGATCTGCTTGAAATTTACTGTTTTCACAGCTAAAATAGATCATAATACTGTGTATGGCTCAAGACTGTGTATCACTTCAATCTGACCTTAATAGCTTAAGTAACTATTGCATTAAAAATCTTTTGTATCTAAATATTAAAAAATGTAACATAATTACGTTCACAAGGAAAAAAAACCCTATCGTATATAATTACTCTCTGCAGGATACCTTGTTAGCCAGAATATCAGAGGTTAGGGATCTGGGTGTACTTTTAGACCACAAGTTAGCGTTTACTTGTCATATCGATAATATCACTTCCAAGGCTTATCGTATGCTTGGTTTTATCTTAAGATTAAGTAAAGAATTTACACATTGCACCACCCTTATTCTTTTATTCAACGCATACGTGAGGTCTACACTTGAATATTGTTCTACAGTTTGGAATCCCAATTATAACATCCATGTAGATAAGATAGAAAGATTACAAAATAAGTTCTTAAAACATTTGCGATTCAGAGCTGGTTTATCTGATAACGAAGATATCTCTAGAATAGTCCCATTAACTGTGCGTAGACAATTAAGAGACCAAATATATTTGTATAAAATAATTAATAACATGGTTGACTCTAAATATCTTCTAAGTAACATATTATTTAAATGTCCTCGTCTTAGTGGTAGAAATTATTCATTGTTCTTTATACCCTCATGTAGAAATAAATTTACAAAAAATGTGTTTTTGTACCGTTCTTGCTTAAATTATAATAATAACTTCCAAAAATTAGACCTTTTTTGCCCAAAAATTGGTGTATATAAAAAAGCAGTTCGTGATATCTTAAAATGTTAACTGTTTCTAAATTGATAATGTACTTATATGCTGTTTTTATTTTTGTTTTAATTTTAATTTAAATTGTAAATATATTTTTGTGTTTTACCTTTAAGTGGAAACTTGATTGATTTGTGTTTTATGTTATTTTTGTTTTATATTACAGTGTTTTTAAAATTGTTTGTTTCCCAAATAAATAAATAAATAAATAAATAAATAAATAAATAAATAAATAAATAAATAAATAATTAACGTATTTTATTATTTTTGTTTGTGTCGCGGGTAAAGCCGCGGATGAACCGCTAGACATGATATAAAATGGTAATGGATCTCATGGTGCTCCATGATCACCATCGCCTTGTAGGTTATTCTACCTTCGTGCAATGCTGCCCCACGACCAGCAGTTTTGTAATTATGTGAAAGTTAAGTCATATTAATCATTGTTAATCTATGTTAACCTAGTATATTTCAGGTGTTCTCAAAGAGATGTTTTTTTTATTGCATAGTTGATGGTAAGTATTGGCATTGTAAGGGATGCTAACCGTCAGTTACATCACCAATGCGCCACCAACCTTGGGAACTAAGATGTTATATCCCTTGTGCCTGGAACACTAGCTAACTCATCAAACCGGAACATAACAATAGCAAGAACTGCTGTTTTGCGGCAGAATATCTGATGAGTGGGTGGTACCTACCCAGACGAGCTAGCACAAAGCTCTACCACCAAGTGAATGTAGTGATTTCCATGCAATATAAAATGTAATAATATATTTCATATAATATAATCATTAATTAACTAAAAGTATGGTTTTATTATTCTTTAGGCACGTGTATTTTTTATTTGATCTAAGCTTGTAGGTTAAATAATACCTGAGTAAGTATAGTAAAACGTACGTAAAACATTTTGTACTATCTTAATTACGTTTGTCTCTATAAATAAATCATAATATTTCTCTTTCACGTAGTCAATGTTCCCACGGTGTCGTTCGGGCTGGCGCTAGGCTGGGTGTCTCTGGCGAGCGGCGAAGCGGGCGCGGCGGACGCGGCGGGTGCGGGCGGAGGGAATGAAGCTGGCCGGGGCGCCGTGGTCGCGGCCGTGACCACGTACACAGCGTCGCTGGTGGGCGTCCCGCTCAGCGCCCGTGCTCTGGACGCCGGGAGGAAGGTGGCGCTCATCGCTACTTCTTCTTGCTTCGTGGTCGGTACGATTTACATAAATAATTTTCGTTAACAGTTTTAACAAATTTAGATTTAAAACAAACTTTACAAGATGGTGATATAACAGTATCGTTTATAAGTAATTAATGTGTAACGTATGTTTTTAAAGTGTTTTTAAAAATACATGTAAGTATGTAATAATGAAATACCGATCTCTCACTTCTCCTTAATATAATACGCAACACAATCTTCAAGTTCAAGATGACATCAGATTCATAACAAGTTTACCTAAAGACTGGTCACTAACCAGGTACCATACCTTTAGTAAATACAATGTTACTCCTACTTGAATTGAATTCGTATCGTATTCGTTTCCGGAAGGTCTCAGCTTAATAAACGAAACAAAATGCACTGCAGGTTTGTTGGTCGCTCAAGCTAGTGAGCGTGTGGGGCGGCGCGTGGTGCGTGGTGGTGGCGCGCGTGGCGGCCGGGCTCGGCGGCGCCGCGGCCTGGGCCCTCGCCCCATTGCTGGCCAGAGAAGTAATTAACACTAATATACCACACGCACTATTCACAAATTATTTGATACATTTACGGCCGCCAACTAGCCGGACTCCATCCCTTGGAAATCATTTGTTCGTTTATCGTTTCCAACCCGTTATAACGGTTGAGCTCTTGATGTAATCGAATAATGGAGACATATATCATTATATAAAAATCCCGAGAGAGTGGCTCCATTCTTCTTTACTAGAGTCACGTGGGTAATATCTGATGAGTGGGTGGATAGGTACCACCCACTCATCAGATATTCTACTGCAAAACAGCAGTACTTGTTATTACTGTATTTCGGTTTGAAGGGTGAGTGAGCCAGTGTAATTATAGGCACTTGGGAAATAACATCTTAGTTCCCAAGCTAGGTGACGCACTGGCGATGTAAGCTGCTCGTTCGCCTACGTAGCATATACAAAGAATCATTGAGCAGCTAATCAGTATTATCGAGGGATATATATTTATTTATAAGTATAAACGGATGTTGATCGTGGCCGATGGAAGTAGAAATCGATAATTTCAGATGTGTAGCAAGAAATACCAAGGAGCTGCGGTGTCGGCGCTGGCGCTGGCTCATAACTTCGGCGTCCTGCTCATGTACCTCGCTGCTGATGCGGCAATACCGCACAGGTAATTTTTGAGTACAGTTTACCGAGCTTGTACTGAGTGAAATATTTCATGGCTTTTGAACTTTCTTTCAAAAAGCTTGCGCTGTTTCAATGCGCACCTACAGTATGTTCGGGTCAAATATAGCAACTAAGATTTAAACAATTCCATCGATAGACTGATGTCACCGATATAATTTTATTCTCGGATGTTTCAAACGTGGACTGCACACGATACGATATTATCATTTGCACCTTCCAATATTACTGTCTTACTCTATACGAAATAGCAAAAAACTTTCTCGAACTTTCTCGAATATTTTATTTTGATTTATTGACATTAATAGTAGCCACATGGATATTTTTATATTTTATAACATAGTTCTTCAAATCAACTTATTTTTATATTTTGTTTTCTAGGACGATACTGTGGTGCTGCTTGGGCCTGTCCGTCACACACTGCGTGATCTTCGCATTCGTTCCTGAGTCCCCTTCGTTTCTGGCAGCCAAAGGCAAAATAAAGGTAACCAATACGTTTAATTATTCTTTTACTGCAAAACTCTTTGTTATTGTGTTACGTCATCGGTAAGTGGGCAAACTGGCTCACTTTGGCACCTGGCAGGCACAGTTACAGGAACTAAGGTCCAATAGAGGCACATTCGGGGTTAAACTTTTTTCAGTGCGTATGTCGAATCCACTTACCTTCTCATACACCTGTCTTCTAAAAACATAAAATGATTATATATTTTTTAATATTTTCTTTATGACTTTCAGAACCAAAAGTATAATACGTAAAATGACGTAGAACGTAGACTATTATATAATTTACTTTGGTTTGATAAATATTATATATGAAATATGACCATCTAATATTATATAATTTATACAAAACATATAAGTATTGTATGCGTTTAATGCGCATAAAATCGTCTCTTTCTAACAACAAGTGCCGTGGCTTCTATCAATGAATCTTGTATATTATTATACTGTTTACATAATTGTACGATTGTGGTCAGAAAATTTAAATAACTGCATCTATTTATAGGTAATGCTACCTACTGTTAACCTAAGCTGCAGTTTTGTTTCAATTCATGTATTACATGAGACCACAACATTCTTCTTCCTATATCCAGCTCTCCTGTCACGGGTGGCACGGGTCGACGACACGGGCAAGCGGATCAAAAATATAATTTGGAATTAGACAGAATATTGATTTGGACCATGTCCTTCTATCAACAAAACAATTGTATGCTCTCGTTGAGATTTTAATGAACCAACATAATTTACAGGAAGCTTGCGTGTCCCTGGCGTGGTTCCGTGGCGTGTCGGTGTCGGACCCTGCTTTGGAGTCGGAGCTGCGGTCGCTGCCGCCCCTCGAGCGCGACCAGTCGTCCTGGAGCCTCGCGAAAGAAATGCGTGCGTTGTGTCTTCAGCAATATTTTCAAGCGAGCTAGTCGATTAATTTAATTCGGTTTAAACTTTTCCTAAAGAATCTGTTAATATAACTGTTCACCTTTTTTCACGTTGTGCGTCAACAAACAGAAATGGGTGCAAACTATTTTTGTTTTATTGCATAGGAAGGCCGACGAGCATATGGGCCACCGGATGGTAAGTGGTCACCAACGCCCATAGACATTGGCATTGTAAGTGATGTTAACCATCGCTTACACCGCCAATGCGCCACCAACCTTGGGAACTAAGATCTTACGTTCCTTGTGCCTGTAATTATACTGGCTCACTCACCCTTCAAACCGGAACACAACAATAGCAAGTATTGCTGTTTTGCGGTAGAATATCTGATGAGTGGGTGGTACCTAGCCAGACGAGCTTGCACAAAGCCCTACCATCATTTAAGGTTACACATCGTACAAAAAAATGGTATCCGTAATACATTAAAAATTATTGTCAGCTTAGTTCAACTAAATTAGATTTCGTTAGATTTTCTGGCGAACTATATTTTATTCTTAATAACAGTATTTAATGACAGAATAATATTAATCAATTGTTGTCGTATATAACTTGATTCTTCTTTCAAGGTTTCTCTTTTTAACGAAACTATTAAATTATAAAATCTTGACAGTGAGCGACCCACAGCGACGTCGAGCCTTCATAATCGGAGCCGTAGCGGTGATAGGTCAGGAGACTTGCGGCGTGCTGGCCATCCTCCAGTACGCCGAGCGAGTGTTCGTCGTGGTGCGGGACGAGAGCGAGCCGCCGCCCCCGCTGAGCACGCGCCCCCTCCCCGCGCCCGGAGCTCTGGTCGCCCCGGTCATCCCGGTCGCCCCGGTCATCCCGGTCGCTCCGGTCGCCCCGGTCGCCCCGGTCGCCGAGCTGATGCCTCCGGCGCGACACGCCGTCGTCATCGGAGCCGTCCAACTTTTGATGTCGGCCCTCTCACTCTACCTCGTTGAAAGGATCGGACGAAGGGTCAGTCTTTCTTTGTTGGTAAGGTAATAAGCCAAGAAGTTCTCGATATAAATATTAATTTATATGCTTGATATTTCATAAAAAAATAAAAAGCAGATTGTCAATGAGAAGACAAGCTCCTCAGAGAGAAGTCGCCCAAACCCAGGGTTGCCGTTATATAGTAGATATTTCCAAGCCAAAGTAAGATAATTTATTTATTCGGCGTAAAACCCATGACTGAGGATCACACACCTAGCTGTGACTTAAAATTCGTCAATTCTGATGTTCCACGAGGCTGCGTATTTTGTCTGCAACAACTAGTATTAGAATACTTGGCGTCGACATTTCGAGCGTCGTTTATCCGCAACCAAATGGAAAGTAAAGCCAATTTAGCTTCTAAATAGCTTGGTATGCTCAGCAAGGCGAGACAGTACTACGTGTCGGCACAACGCCTAAAACTTTAGAAGGCGCAAATTCGGCCCCACATCATCCTCTAGTTCTGCTGTCGTCTCTGGGCAGGAGCTAACCTGTACTGGCTTCTTCTATTTGACCGTATTCAACTTAGAGTAGCTCGAAATATCGACGATCAAGCTCTTTCCCACTAGCTCGATCTTTTGCATTGCTTTTGAGTTGCTGGATTACTCTTTATCCTCCACTGGATATGCCACGGGAAATGTTTGGACTAACTCCGATCACTGAATCCCACCATTAGACTTTGCGTCCACAACACGTCAATGCCTAAAATTCCACACCAGTGCGATTTTTTGGGCACTATCTGCTTCACACAGACACAACCAATCACTAAGTGAGCCCGTTTAAAGAAAACTTATAAATGTATAAAGGTTAACAGGAGTTCAGGATATTGTACCCGAAAATGTTGAAGAAAAAAATATTATAAATAGAAGTTGATTTATCTACCTATTTCCTTGTTCCTATATCCGTTCTAGTTTTGCCTAAACCGGCAAGATATTATTATACAGTACATATTTGTGTCTAAAAGATACAATACCACAGCCGCTGCTGGTCGTGTGCGCGGTATTGACGGGTGCAGCACTGGCTCTGGCAGCTGTACTTACGGGCATCAGCTCGGGCGGAACCACTGCCGCTATTGCCATTGCCGTGGCGGCTGACTCCGCCGGCTTGCAGCCAGCGCCCTACGCGATGCTCGCTGATATGTTTCACTATCAGGTCAGTAATGATCAGACACACACAATTTTATGTGAACTTTTTTTATAATCTTTTTACGAATAAATCGCTGCGATTAAGCAAGTCAACCGTGCACCCACAGTACCGCAGCTGCGCGCTAATGCTGGTGAGCGCGGGCGGCTGTGTCGGCAACGCACTGGAGGTGGCGCTGTTCCCGCTGGCGGCGGCGGCGGGCGGCCTGCGCGGCGCGCTGGGGCTGGCGGCCGCGCTCACTCTCGCGTACGCGCTCTTCGCGGCGCTGCTCGTGCCGGAGACGCGTGGCCGCTCGCCGGAGCAGATATACGCCGCCGTCGGTCCCGACCGGCTCGACCGACCGGACGCCTGCGAACGCGGGCCGGACTATAAGTGCAATGAACTCTCTGTGTGTACAAAACTGTGATATTTGTTGACTAGGATGATTTAAATACAACTTATTTTTAGCCCGAGTGTTTCATTCCTATCCTTATTATTTTTCTTTCATCTGAGTATAACATGTTTATGACCAAATGAAGCATTAAAGTATGTGATTGAAAGTAGGGCAATAGTTCAAGATGAAATAATGATAAATATTTCATATTTATATCGCAAAATGTTATTAATAAGAAAAACTCATAAAAGATGTTGTCGCTTAAAATGATGAGTATGAATGTCGTCGACGATCCTCTACACGTGACTGGCGAGTGACCGCGCCCGCATTACTTCTTCATCTCGCGCTAAATTCCATCGGTATCAGGGCGAATGCGGAGCGACTTTTGCATTTCATTCTTTACGGAATCTTTTGTTCGCTTAAATCGATTCAATTCTTTTCTTGGATCCCTATTTAGAAGATTGATTAAATACCAATATTTAATATATATATATATATATTATTCAAGAAATAGTTGATTAATGTTTTTTGAGAATGAGTATAAATAGCTACTGAGTTTCGTACTGAGGCTCAGTAGTAATTGTTTTGAAACAGATACAGATTACCAAAGCAGTTAGGTTTGATTTGGAAACTGCCAAATCATATTTTATAAACAAGAAGGCAATAGTTGTGTAGGTAAGTACTAATTAAGACGCGTCACTGCCACTAGATACCAGTAGGTATCTTCGAACACGATACTCGTGTATTGAGACATTTTTATTTCCAAATTTCTTACTTATCATAATTAAATGGTGACTCCATTTAAATTAATACTTGGAGATTTAAAAATAATGATAATATATATATAGCGGTATAGCTGCGTCAGTGTTTGTGGACTGGTTTCCATAGCAACGTCCGGCCAACACCTATGCGACGCGAATAACGTAATGCTCAAGAGAAGTGATTTTGCGTTGATTTACCAAAGCGCTGGAATTAATGAAGCTCGGAACGATCATAACCGAGTCAATGGGAAGTGGCAGAGTATGCGACGCAGAGCCAGCGACCCGCGTGCAGTACGGAGTGATTGATGTTACTGCGGCACCGGCCTGCGGCTTACAAGGACTTTACTAGGGGAAACTACACCACGAATACAAGTTTAGTATAAATATAATAACAATTAATTTAATCCATTTTGCTTTGTCCCATTTTAATTATGACATAATAAGTAATATATCAACTTTATTTACTTCGATATTTTATTTCACAATGTTAAATTACACAACGATTAATATGAGAAATCTTATGATTATTGCATTTTATAAATATAAAATATTTCATAAATAGACATGAACGATTGAACTTTGAACGCTTATAATAGTTTTGTTTTACGTAGCCGTCATTTTGTAACCATCAGGCGTATTGTTTGAATCTTCACTCCTGACGTCGTAAAATAGTAAAAAATGCACAATTTATTGCGTAAAATTAAAGTTTTTAAAAAGAAAATGCTTCATCAGATGCTCGCACATATAAAAATATAAAAGTTTTATAAAAGTGATATTATTGAGTAGCTCTTACATCTCTGTTCAGTATAGTTCGAGTATGGGTTTGCTGGACAAGCTGTCGGCGTGGATAGGCGGCGGCGGCACGCAGGTGACGGTGCTGGTGCTGGGCTTGGACAGCAGTGGGAAGACGTCCACTCTGAACGCGATGCGCCCGCCCGAGCAGCGCGTCTCGCACACGCTACCCACTGTCGGCCACCAACAGGACCACTTTCAGAGTTAGACCACCTTTATTATTTCTAGTGGCTCAGAAACACATTTAAATATTAATAAACAAGCCTGCTAAATCTGCCACTTGAAAAAAGTATAAAATAACTCTGTCCGAACTTTTTTTGGCACCCTTAGATTTCTTTTATAGCAAAAGTTATTATTTTAAGATTTTGTAAATAAATCCTCATTTTTGTTAGAGCTGATGACAGGAATTGCCAACAAAATGTCAACCAAACAAATAAGGACGTAGAGTACAAGTGTTAGTATAAGTAGTTATCTGTCTCCATCCTGTTAAACGAAAGATCAATACGGATTGGTTGTTTATGTTTAGATTAAAATGCGCTGTTTTTTTAACTTTAATGAAAATTGTGGTAAAATGTTGTAATCTTTAAAGCGGGTAGCTTACCCGTATCACATTCGTAACTGACTAATATAGCTAAGAATCATTACGATATTGTATTGATATTCAATAAAATCGGATCGGTCGTGTTAGCGCACTGTCAGCTCTAAATTAGGACTTTGTATTGACATGGGCATCTCTATATTATATTATCTATTCGTTTCCATTTGACTTTATATGAATGAAATATAAGTGATTACTTCAATGGGTTATTTAGAAATATGCAGTTCATAACCTCGAAACATGAAACCCCAATATCTTTTGTTTTCCACTTTGCCAAATAAAAACAAAAACCGACTTCATAGGAAAAACAAATTAATATGCACTAAAAAGTAAAAAAATAATTGTGTATTCTTCTATAATTTGATAATTAACTTACTATTTTCTACTCATCAATATGTAGGTACGAATGTGTTGTGTGGTTGATAATTTATTTACAATTATTGTTACTTTTGGAGTCGATGTCAGCCAAGGTGGGTTTATAACTACGTACATAACTAACTGTTATAGGTGAGATGTGCTTGTGTCGCACGCGCAACTTAACGAGGCGAATAAAAGTCAATTTGTAATGTGTATAATTTTGTTTGTTTTTAAAAGATTCCCGTTATTATTGCTAGGTATATTATAGTGTTTCCTTAGCTGAAAAAATCATCGAAATCGGTTGAATAGATATCGAGTTATTCGTCCATTTGTCGCGCACATATTTATGCAAATTTACGACTTATATGGTTTTGTCATGGATGCCAGTGTCACAACTGGACTAAAAAAAACTGGGACCAATTGGGGACAACCCCTTTCAAATAAAAAAAAATCATCAAAATCGATTCACCCAGTCGAAAGTTAAACGTTAAAAGTGAAAGTTAAAAGGTAACAACACCAAAAAAAAAACATACAGACGAATTGATAACCTCCTCCTTTTTTTGAAGTCGGTTAAAAATATAATTTATTTATCTACTTTTACGGTTATTAATTCTAGATTACAAATTAATAAATAAAAAAAAATAACACCCAGAAATCAAATAATGCAAATAATAGGTATCCTGAGAAATGTCTGTAGCTCCGAAAGGACAGTTAAGCACTTAGCGAACGAAGTTGAAACAGGAGCTGAATGTTAATAATATTAGTTAAATGATGCAAATGTATATTTGGGATTTAATTTTAACACTAAACTTGTATACTTACTGCGCCTGTAGGCGGCGGCGTGTCGTTCAGCGCGTGGGACGTGTCGGGCGCGGCGCGCATGCGCTCGCTGTGGGAGCGCCACTACCGGCACGCGCACGCCGTCATCTTCGTCGTCGACTCGGCGGATCACTTGCGACTGGGTCTGCTTGGACTCTTTATTTCCGACAATTTTTGTAAATTCTTAAATAGTTAACTATATATACATGAAATAAGAAGGTTTGACAAGACGGTTGGTGTGTTTGGTAAGATACCTGCCTTTCACGCCGCAGGTTGTGGGTTCGATTTCCACCCAGGACAGACATTTGTGTGTATGAACATATCTTTTGTCCTGAGTGGGTGTAAAATATCTATATAAGTATATATTTACAAAAGAAAAGTATGTAAATATATCAGTTGTCTGGTTTATCTGCTCTGCTTAGTTTGGGATCAGATAGCCGTGTGTGAATATTAATTTCCTCCCAGGATATTAATTTAAGTATGTGCGCGTGACATCTGACGTGTATTGAATATGAAGCCAAATTCAATGAACTAAATTTTTCATTTACTTATAGTATAAGGACCGATTTCGGCTACGGCGGCCAATCTCAAGATAGATTAGCCAACTGCGCAGGAGATATTATAGTGCACAAGTGTGTGCACAAACACAGGTGTACTCTCTTTTCCTTAGCTCACATAATCCGATGGGACGGCATTTCCGACACGACCGGAAAGAGTTTAGGCGCAGGACCAACGGCTTAACGTGCTTTCCGAGGCACTGGAGTGTACACTCTTCCAACTTTCAGACTCCGGTCTGCTACTGAGAATTTTCTGTGAGTCTGCGGCCTTATATCAATCCACTAGACCAACGAGGCAGTATAGTACTAATGACATAACAAATTGAAAAAAGCTTCTATTAAAACTCGCGCTCTCAGCATTATCTACGAAACAAGAAAATAGTCTTGTCTGAAAGTCTTATGTATCATCTAGTGATTCAGTAAGTAATTCCCATCTCATAAATAGACAACGTGTATTTCAATTGAACACAGAACATAAAACCATACTCCCTCCCCTTGGCTTGGTCGACGAAATATTTTCGCTGAAGTACAGAGATTAACTAATAAAAGCTTGTCTTTGAAAGGCTTGTTTCACAGTATATTATTATTAGTGATTAACTTTTCAATGTTACTTATCATCATTATAAATTTGACTTATTCAACGGGATCCAACATGTGTATAATTAATAATTATATTTCTTTAAATACAATTTCTATGACATTTTCAAAATATTGTTTTATAATAGTAGTTGTGGTACTGCGCTGTTGCAGTGGTGGCCCGCGAAGAGCTGGAGCTGATGCTGGCTCACCCGGACATGTTCGGGCGGCGCACGCCGCTGCTCGTGCTCGCCAACAAGAGCGACGCGCCGCACGCGCTGTCCGCCTCGCACGTCGCCGCCGGTAAGGCGCCACTTACACTAACGTTACCGCCCACTTTCGCATAACGTACGGTACGTCAACGGAGCAGTCGGCAGTATAAACACAGCCAGCGGCCTACTGCCGACAAATTGTTTCGAGATTGGAGTCCAAATAAAATTTGTATAGTCATCACTAATCCTAAAATTTACATAAAATATCTGACTGGATACTCGATATTTAAGCAAAAAAACCGGCCAAGTGCGAGACGGCCTGACACACGAAGGGTTCCGTACCATTATCTTTAAAAGCGACAAAAAGTCATGTCTGTTGTATGGGAGCTCCACTAAAATATTTATTTTATTTCGTTTTATAGCGGTGAAATACATCATCTGTGAAAATTTCAACTGTCTAACTATCACGGTTCATGAGATACAGCCTGCTGAACGGATAGCGGAGTCTTAGTAATAGACATTAGATTAGAATAATAAGTAATAGAATAGATTTACCTTTTGGAAGCGGACTCCTAAAATTTTCCCACATTATCTAAAAATGTGTAATATGTGTTTGTATGTTTTTGTTGAATTCAAGTCTAAATGCTGGTTGGTTCCCTAAACGTAGAGCTGGTGTTGTCGCTGCTAACGTTTCGTCGCGCACGCGGCCAGTTAACTCTCACTGACTTATATTACAAGTTGTCAGACATGTAGCACCATTGTTGCATTCGCACGACGCGGGCGACGAGGATTTTGTACGGAAATCATAAGCCTCCCTTGTATTGCAATTTTAATAAAGCTTTTATGAATGTCTCTACGTTACTTAGCTCTAGGTTTGGAGCGCATCACCGACAAGCCGTGGCATATTTGTTCCTGCAGCGCTCTCACGGGCATGGGGCTGGCTGACGGGATCGCGTGGTTGGCGAGGCAGCTGCGCGAACAGCGCACGAATCGCTAACACTATCTTCAATCACAATATAAGGAAGCATCGAGTTGTTGACTTGCATCAGGCATGGTTGACTCATTCGCCTCATTTGTCATTTTTAATTAATAGTATTTGTGACTATCTGTCTAGTATAGTGTCGCCTTATAATTACAAATCAAAGGACTGTAAAGCCAACATTTGTATTGCGTACCACTACGATTATTATATTTTGGTGTTATTAATGTTTTATGCACCTGAATGGTTGGTCGTTTTAATTTGTGTATTTACTAAATATTTGGTCAAACAAACCGATATTGGTATATCGGTAACACTCAAAACTAATTCAACAAAACTGTATATCATCTTTAATTACATAAATATAGCACATCTAAAATTGAGCATCAAATAATGCTACAGAAGTACAGAATAGCAGATAATTATACTGTATAATAATATGTAATTACAATGATGATTTAAAATATTTCAGTTGCAAGATATTCAGAAGTTGATATCGTAAAGAAGCTGTAACATTGTACGGTTAGTCAGTTATATTCAAAATAGAATGTAGGGAAGAAGAATTATGCATTCATTTATAATGACCGTAACAATAAATAAAACGAAACTGAATTTACGCGCCGTTAAAGTTTCCTCTGCGGCTGACGGACGAATGGTCGCCGAGACTCGGCCGCTGACTCGCCGACAGACGTGACGTAGTTTGTGAGTTAGCCGATATTACATTTACGAATATATCGTTGAGATAGCGATTATCTTCGCGACGGTATTTTTGTCGGATACAAGACTTGAAAATATTTTCGTGACAAACAAAACGAGCATTACCTCAATTGAGAAAAATATATTAAACATGTTCGGGCAAGAAGCAAGCAAGCTGTTATAACTTGGAGATGTCTAATGTTGAGCCGGCCATCATTTTTAAACTTTCTGTGTTATCATTATTAAGAATATTATAGTTATGTACAATTGACAAATAAAAATGAAAATTGTAAGCAGATCTATCAAAAGTATATACATATATGGATGCATGTTGTAACACCGTGACACTGCTGAAGTATAAAGTAGGTATTAGTTATTATTATTATTAGTATCAGTTATATATTATTAGTAGTATTGTCGCGAAATTATTAACACGCTTTTATTAGCTTGGGTTGTATGTAACGGAATCTTTGAACTTAATTTTCACCAATTTCCAGAAGTCTGATTAATTTGAAACTTTGCATACGTATCAAGGACCGATGACAATGCAATAATTTGATAACAGTTTCTTTTTTTTTTTCGAGGTTTCAAGGATAAAAGTTATAAAAGTGAGATATTAAAATATTTTACAAATAAGTAACATTTAAGAATAAACTGAATATTAATAAATATTTAATAGAGTAAAATAAAATACCTATTTATTTTATTTTAAACTGTTTTATTGGTTTCATTTTAATTTGACCGTTAATGTGTTTGTATAAATGTATGAATCTGTTGTATTGCTTATTGCTAAATAATACGCAGTTACCGCCAACAACAATAGTTAATTTGTATGTGCGTATTTTGTATTGATTCAAAGGGCGAGTGAGCCAGTGTAACAGGCTAGGGTATAAGTGTCATAATATCTTAGTTCCCAAGGTCAGTAATGCGTTAATGGTAAACGGAAAATTCGATATTTCCTATGGTGTCAACGTCCATGGACAGCTCATTTACAGAAGACAACAAATACAGCTTGTGAGATCTAAGTTGACCACCTCAACGCCAGCCTCTCGACATTGAGGAAATGGATTTTTAATGTATAAATTGTACTGTTAAGTTACTTTAAAAGATCGCAAAGATATACACTCAAAAATACAGAAAACAGATTGTTTTTTTATGGAGTTGGTTAAAATGTTAACTTTAAAATTTTCATAATAGTTGCATCGTTGCGTACTCAAAGCATCATTTTCTTTACAGTGGAACAGGATTAAAAGGACATTCGGTACTCTTTAGAGATTAGCGCTCACAGGAAACGCTCGCGGCGGTACTTTATGTACGGTACTTTGTGCGAAATTAAAGTGCTCACTAACACTTGATTATATATTGTCATAGTAATGTCCTCCGAACCGAGCTGCAAGTCTAGCAATTTGCACGCTTAACACCCTCATTCTCATACTCCATTGAGACGATAATCAGACACAACCCAACTAAATAATATGGCGCTTGTATAACGACTCTAACGGCCGAATACTGAAACGTCATTCAAATATGATTGGGACTTAATTATTTGGAACGTCATTAATTTCAAAATTTAGTATGCGAAATTTGAAATTAATGGCGTTCCAAATAATTAAGTCCCACTTACTATTTGAAAGACGTTTCAGTATTCGGCTAATAGAGGTTGTTATGGAGTGTAAGGAGGAAAATAATAACTTTCTTATTCACAATAAGCCACCAGAGCATATAACCGCTACTCGAATATAAAATAAATGTATAATTGGTTAAACCGACTTCTCGCGGAGCGTCGTCGTATTGTTTTACGTATCTGGTCAATTCGATGTGCGCTCACGGAGTCCAGACCAAGGATATCTTATAGAATCATAGCCTCTAAGTCTAATAATCAAGTCTGCAATGTGCCAGAATTATATTGATAATAATCACCTCTCTCATTTTAACCATGATATGAATTACTAAAGACGAGGAATGCTTTATCCCTTAATAATTAATACGCGTCCAGTGGCGACTGACGTGCAATGATGCGCTGATCTTCACACATACCAACGTGAGACGAGTGATTGGGCACTTCGAACGGGTGACAGAGATGAAGCGACGTATTTAGATTCCTCAAAGACCAAAGCGAGAGGTATTAAGTTAACAGTGACGTTTGTTGATCAGTAACGGATGAGTTACTATACGATTATATCATTAGTGTATATAATATATATTATATAAACATGTTGACAGACAAATTTAAAATAAATTAATGTATGTTGTAGCTAAAAGTTATAATTAGGTACATTATGAAATTAAAATTAAAAAAAAATGTTAAATGTTCATGTTAACTTACTATTACTGTGAAAATATGAGGACTCGAGAAATACTTTCCTGGGATTAACTCTATTCTGAAACAGAGCAATTAATATTTATTTATTTATAAACTCTGTACACACCATTACAGGACATGATCGTCCCTATTCGATAATACAGTATTTAAATATTATTAATATAAATTGCACTAGATAGGTAAGTACACAGACACATGAGAAAAGGTGAATCCGTGTCCCTCCACGGTGGATAATTTATTGTAATATTTTCATATGCTTACATTTGTAATATTTCATAGTTGTTGAGCTCCGTAGGGTCTGAGCTTGACCTAATTTTATTAAGTTAATATCAAGATATTTTGTAGCTTTGACCTATTTTGTGTGCCAAATGTTAGAAATAAATTAGACTAATTTGAATAGCTTTTATTTTGATCATATGGAGTTCATAAACATTTTGTCTATTTTTATTGTAATAAAGATGATGATAGTCAGGAGGACCCTGGCCGATTTGACTACGGCGGCCAATTTCAAGGGAGATTACCGACTGTGCACTACATATTTTTAGTGCATTCTATCGCAAAACAGCAATAATTGTTATTGTTGTGCACTGGTTTGTGGGGTGAGTGAGCCAGCGTTATTACAGACTCAAGGGATATAACATCTTAGTTCCCAAGGTTGGTGGCGCATTAGAAAAGTAAGCGATGGTTAACATTTTTTTGCAATTCCGATGTCTACTGGTGTAGGTGACCACTTACCATCAGGTGGCACACATGCCCGTCCGCACGCTATTCTAAAAATCCAAATGCAAAAAAGCTCATACTGAGTTTCTTTAAAGAAGAACTTAAAAACTCTGATGGCTCGACCCGGAGATTACAAGAGGATTTCAAACACCGGTTTGTTAGTTAGAACTTAGAACACACATGTGATATCTTGTTAGTGATCAAATTTTATTAAAAAGCAATAATACGGTGGTAACTATTCAGAATTGGCTTGCAAAAAACCATAACACAGAGTGAATTGCCGAATGTAGTCAATTTTAAAATTTCGATACTTAATTCTAAATTATTTAAACAAATCCTTAGACGTACACGAGTAAGTCTTGTAGCCATAATTATGTTGTTGTGCAGTTGCTCCTCATACACTCACCTCACTATAGAGAATATATGACAATTTCAGTGGGCTTATTAAATCACTTACCAAAGTCTAGGGATTCGATTGATGCATTGTCTGCCCACGTATTGCCCGCTCGCATCCTGTACGTGTTATGTACGTCTCATATGTGTATCGGCCCGGCTTCGTCTAATATCGTCTCCGTCCTATACCGTGTCACGCGCATGTGTGGTTTCGCTTTAACATGCAGATGGCGTTCTGTTTGAAATTCCTAATTACTTGATTAACGGAGAGGGATCGTCACATAGGAGATCGATTTGTCAGAAACGACTGATCTGTACAAATTATAAAAGTCGTATTACTATATATTTAGCATCCAGAAGAACTGGTTTAAACCTAAAGTTTGGTTCGTTAATTTTATAAAACCGTAGTATCATACCCTTAAGTGTATATTGGTATACTGAAATTTAATTTATTTGAACAAAAACAAAATTTTTTGATGATGAAAACAAAATAGATAAATATAACAAAAATTGATTTTGGTTGGCTTATTGAAAAATTGGGTTTATAAAATAAAAAAAAAAGTTGAAGCACAGGTTTTTTCTTGTAATAAGGTGTATTACTTCCACGTGCACTCTTATTATAGATTTTAATTGATTCGCATATATCTGATTAGACGGTTATTAAACGGTCTTGCGGAATATTGTTCCATTCTTGTGAAATCGCTGTTCTTAGTGCAGCCACTGTTGTGGGCACAGGATTTATCGCATATACAGGTTTTTTAAACTGTCTTAACATGCTCAATGTGATTAAGACCCGGGCTGCGTGCTGGCCAATTCATTGTACGTAGTATGGCGTATGTTATAGGGGCATTATTTTGCATTACAGTAAAATTTTCGCCTATTTATCCCATGTAACCACCACGTGAGCTTCTAATCCTCTATTATACAGCGTTTTACCGTCACGCCGTGCCGTACCACCTCTTCTACTGTTTTGACAAACTATGTCGATGAACTCAAGTTCCGTTTGCCCGATCATCGAAATGCCACCCCACACCATACACGAACCGGCAACCGCCTTCAAAAGGAAAATGCTCCTCAATTCAACTTTGAGCATATCTCTCCTCACGTCGACGATAGACCCTTCTGCGACCGTTTGCTTGTTGTTAAACAAGTCCTACGCTCATCGGTAAACAATATGGAGGCCCATTACTCTTCGGTCCCTCCCAATTAAGAAGTTCATGCTCAAATTTTAAAGGAGCTTGTCTGTGAGCTTCAGATAGCTTTGGACCATTTGCTAGTCTAAAAGGGATGATTGCCTCTTCCTTAAGCCTTCTTCTTATTGTTCGGACACTCAAGTTAACTCCACGCACTTCATTCAGTTTGTTTTGATGTTTAACTGACGTGAGGAAACGATTTCGTTGGGAAATTGAAACAAAAAATCGGTCGTCACAACGAGTTGTTGCTCGAGTTTTGCCGGTAACGGGTCTACTTTTGTAAGAACCTGTCTCCTGTCAAACCTTCGGTATACTCTAGAAACCAGAGACTGGTTTATATTTAAATTTCGATCTATATTATATTTTATTTTAGTAATCGTTCGTTGATCCAAGCCTGCCCGCACCAATGCCATAATTGGAGCGGCTTGTTCGGACAAAGTATCCATA
This sequence comes from Nymphalis c-album, assembly GCA_963151315.1. Classification (NCBI taxonomy): domain Eukaryota; kingdom Metazoa; phylum Arthropoda; class Insecta; order Lepidoptera; family Nymphalidae; genus Nymphalis; species Nymphalis c-album. The sequence goes on from OY720610.1 coordinate 133,069, forward strand.
TTAATCGTTACGAAACTTTTGTTGAGTTTAAAAGACTAATAATCAATACTATTGGTAACAATAATTTAAATCGCAAATGTAAAAAGAAACAAAAATAATTAAATTAATCGAACTTTACTCTAATTAACACACGAATTTGAGACTATGCTGAAATTTTATTTTACCGGCTATAATTTAATATTTTACTACAGTTCTATTTTTAAATTTTGTTTTTTTTTAAAGATTAGTGGACAGCCGACGTTTTCATTTAGTTTTACCTGAAAAGTTTGCATACTTATCGAAAACATTAATTCGAAAGTAATCCTGAAATTTGATGCAGTTTATGAGTCCGCCAGTGTACTTCATTTAAATGAATGTTATAGGAGTTACGGCAGATTTAAAAATTCTCGCAAGAGAACAAAATATGCAAGAAAAAATACTATGGTGGTGGTCAACGATGCGATGGCGGAGTAGACGGCACCAAGGTCGGGTATGTTCTATTCGTATGTAGAATGTTTATCACATATTCTACCGCCAAACAGCAACATTGAGTATTTCCGTGTTCCGGTTTAATTGGCGAATGAGCCAGTGTGACTAAAGGCACAAGGGATATAACAGTTCAGTTCACAAAGTTGGTGGTGCGCCGTGCATTGGCGATGGCGGACAGCCATCCAACATACTAAGCTAGGACTAATAATAATCGTAGCTAAACGTTGTGTTTGGTGCACATAGGATAGGTACAAAAATATTCACGATATAAATAAAAGTAAACAAACAGACAATAATAAAAATATCTGTCATTTTCCTTCGTCATTAATACTGTCACTTCCTGAGTGTTCAATTTAAGAATCCATATTTCGTTGTCTGCATATGCCTTGTTAGTATTTTTTTTATTACGAAAATAAAACATTATCTTAAAAAAGTTATACAATACTACAGATCCCCACCAAAGGCAACGTACATAAAAGTATAATATTTTTTTTACATATTTACAAAATTGGAATTCCAATACTTCCTGTATTATATTTTTATATCTGGCAAATTTATTATTTTTTATAATATTTTCTTCGGGCGAACTGAGCACTTCAGGAGGCCTGTTGAAGTACTAAGCAAATCAATATTTTATAAGGAAATATTTAAAAGAACAACGAATAAGAAATATATAACGTCAAAATTGTTTCATGTAGGTATTTTGTGTTTCAGTACGGGGTTCCGTCGCGACTCGCGTCCCGTGGTTTCTGAATTTGAGTCGGCACCGGCAGTGAGGCGCCGGCCGCCGGCGTGCGGTGATGTGTGTGTGGTTGTGTAAACAGTAATTGGATTAACTTAAAACGTAAACGCGTCCGAACTGTGGAAGTGTTTCAGTGTGATTTATTTGGATTTGGTGAGTACAACACAAAAGTTACTTAATGCTACTAAGTGGGTTATCGTGTTTTCTAGTATGTATGAGAATTTTAATGTTTGTTTAGACTTGTCCTTAAGTTTCGTTATGATACTACAATTAAAAACATACCCGTACATAATTAACAAAAACAACAACTACATAAGTGCCATTTAGTATAGGTACTGTTATAGTTTTTAATCATATGTTATAATTGTTTGTAACAGTCTACTGTGTGTCTACTGTATTTACTTTGAGTTGCCCAGTAGCCGCAACACGGGGTGTGTGACAGTTCGTCATGCTCGTAAAATAGTGTCGGTATAGCAAAAAAAATCATAAATCACTTTTGCTATATTTGGATTTTACGTATTTGAAATATTATTACCACAGTAACAATTTTTATTTTATTTTTTAGGGATATTAATTTTCAATATGGAAGTAAATATACGTTTTCCTACGAATTGGCTACTGACTCGTGATCACAACCGAGTACCGACGATATTCTACGCATGCTCTCTGATATAAAGTTAAACAAATGAAGCGAATAATTATAAAACTAAACATTGTCACTTGTTTGTGTTCTTAGAGAAGATCGTTGTAAGCCTGTGGATCAGAACCCGTCCTTGTATTTATTGCCGTCATTATAATAATATTCAATGCATAATCATAATATTTAATGTGTTGACTACCTACTCATTAAATTTTAGTACCTCAATCCAAATCATCCGTTAATTACCTCCACATTCATTTTAAATTCATTTACTTTCTCTGAACAAACTACCCCACTTCATATTCATATTGTGATTGAATGGGATGCAAAGTACCTATAAAATAATTTAGAGTCAAACAGTACAATACCGAAAAAAATTGTCAAAAAATTTATGCCACCATTGGCTCTCTCAGGCGCTGGAAAAAAATTCTGGCGTTTAATACCAAACTCGCCTTAGCCAACTCTCTGCTATTGCCTCTATTGGACTATGCCGACTCCTCTGTCTAGATTCTAGATCTTTCTTTTATTTTTTTTCTTTCAAATTTTTCGAGTCAATAGTATATTAAAAAAGTTAATAATTCGTTATAAAAAAACTACGAAAAATATTTGAAATGGTTGCCCTGTAAAGTTTATAAAATGCTAGATCCGTCACTGTTCTACGATTATGACGAATTGATCATTCTATATGTTGAGGGTAATAAGGTATATATATAAGGTACTGATGGGTACTCTTTCAGTTTGTTTAGGTTATTTTTCGTTCCTTAAGTGAAATGTTGTAATTGAGCGGGGACACTTTATCATTTTTTATGGATACAACAATACAGATATTGATATTTCTCTGGTACAATATTTTAATATTTTAAATTTCTTATTGTATACGTAGACTCAGCTTACGAGATTAAACTTGTTCCTTAATTGTTTATATAGCTCACCACCGCCCTTGATATTGGCGCTTCGAGCTCACCATTCCGTATATAGACATAAGCCAATGCGCCACCAACCTTGAAAACAAAGTTAATACAATGGAAACAAGTCGATACTACTCAATTAGGAATATTATTTTGGGATGACTACAGATACTGAAAGTCTCATTCTGAGAAAATGAAAATTCCCGTCTACCTATCTTGGAGCTCAAAACTCTCGGGATTTTTTTAACGATGAACATAAAAACAGGTAGAAAATAATAAAGCCGAATTGATAACCATGTTTTCTAAGAAGGTTTAATATATTTAACAAAATTGTTTTACATTAACCGATAGCAGTTTTTCAGTTATTAGTCTATAATTTGTTTTTTGAAATAGGGGGGCGAACGTGCATATCGGCCACCTAATGGTAAGTGGTCACCATCAGGTGGCCCAAACGCTCGTCCCCCTTGCTATGCAATAAAAAAAATATTTGGGCTACTTCGGTTTTCATCAAACTTACAGAAACGTAAGATTTGAATTGACTTAAAGATGGCTCATTCGCCAAATTGTAAATTTTCCACGAGTTTACCAAGACACTGTCTATTAAATTGGTGAACAGTGGCTACCGCCACTTTTTTCCTCTTACTCGAATCCTATAATTGGCTCAATAACGGACAATAATCCCAAAACAGTATTTTCTCTCAGACCTAAATCATTTCATTTACTTTTCTTTCCGGCATATGGAATAAACTGATATAGATAATTAGATAACCACTTGAAGTATACAAGCATCATAATTTGAATACAAATCTTACCGGCTTTCCCTTGATGAACATCTTTCAACCATGACGTCCAAAATATTGTACCATTTCTTCGTCAATTGACAAGTGGGAAAATATTATTTTGGTTTATTACATTAAAAAATAGGACGCAATTTAGCGTATTTATAATTTGGATCCTGGTCAACATTGTCACATAAAAGAAATTTTTCTTGTATAGAGACCTATAGTACCGACGACGTCATTCCTGTCGCTGTCTGTCACTGGTCGAACTTGTTCGACGTTGGCTTTCATACTTTTACATATTTCGTCGACTTCCAAGATATTTTTTTGCAAATATTTAAAATGGACTATCTATCAACATCAACATAACAATACCACTAATATTCCGAAAAAAAGCTGAGTTGACTCATGTTTTGTGCCAATGTGTCCATCTACTTCAACAAACTTTCCAAATAAATTGTTTATGACTGGACCTTCTGACGCAAAACTGAGAAAAAAGTGGTTTCAAGCTGCGAAGAGAATTAACAATTATTCTCCAAAAACTATTATTCGATGCTGTGAAGATCACTTTGACGTAAGTCGGCGAATATACTTCTTGTTATATGCTAAGTTAATCTTCTTGGACGTAAAAACACGTTAGTTACTTACCTTACTAAACTTGTATACTTACAAAACTTGTCTATAACATATTTTTAATTTTGCAGTTGGAGAACGACGTCGAAAATTGGATAAAGTTTAAAATCCCCAAAAGACTGTAGCTTTATCATCTAAGCGACAACAGGAGTGACGTCACTAAACGCTGATTGGTGTTTTGAATTACATTTGTTTCACGTAATATTTAATTCGTAATTATTGTTAAAAATCAACATTATGTAAAATAACACGATGCGGTGGCTCTTCTTTTAACATTTTAATCACGAATTTTTCATAAATATTATATTGGCATCTTCCCTATTGATACAATTTTTCTTGATATTTTGACCAGTATAATTTACCCACTGTCGTTTCCGCATTTTAGAAGCTGTCTTTCTAGCAAATATATGTAGTGGTACCCATTATTATGGGTACCATTAACTTAAAAATGTTAAATTAGAAAGAAAATAAATTGCGAAATATACCAACTTCACAATAAATATACTTAATAAATGTTCAATAATCGCTAGTAACTCAAATGTAAGGTAGATATAGATAAAGGAGGTTGAGGTGGTTTTTTATGTAAAAGGAGGTCTCCAATAAATAACGATAAGTTATTTCATTATACATTTTACAAGTTGCTAAAATTATATTCAGATCTACCGATACGATTACCTCACGACTGAAAAACAAATTAGGAACGATTAAAAACGGAAACAACTAGCGGCATTACATTACGATCCTGTTATTATAAAAGAGCTGAGGTTAGAGTGAGTTTCTGGTAAGTTAGCAGAATGTATACTGATGTCGTGACGTAGCCGTGTCGTTCTCGTTTCGGTTTAATGGACCAGTTTTGAGGTCGCGTTAGATTAATACGGTTCCAATCCCGAGCCGCCCGTAAATTGCGCTGAACTCGACCTTGTAAATAATATCATCCTGGAATATTAAGCAGCTCGTACCACTTACACTAAATATGTACTTATTTTATAATGTTATCATTTCTAGTCATTGTAAAGTCATCTACGTTTAATCTGCGGCCTCGTTCGACTACAGACACTAGACTAATTGTATCTTCTTGTTGTCTTCTATTGTCTACGCATGTTGTTCTTCTGCGATTAAATTTTTTGTCGCCTGGTTTGTTATAAAATATACTTCAATGCTGGCATTTCTTTTTGTTTCAAACTATCTGGAAAAATATAATTTTTATTGTATAGGTAGGCGGACTAGCTTATGGGCCACTTGATGGTAAGTGGTCACCAACGCCCATAGACATTGGCATTGTAAGAAATCTTAACAATGACTTACATCGCCAATGCGCCACCAACCTTGGGGACTAAGATGTTATGTCCCTTGTGCCTATAATTACACTGGCTCACTCAACTTTCAAACCGGAACACAACAATTCAAACAATTCAAAGTACTGCTATTTTGCGGTGGAATATCTGAAGAGTGGGTGGTACCTACCCAGACGAGCTTGTATAAAGCCCTACCGCCAAGTAAACAAAGCCAAGTGAAGTAACACCAATATTCCGTACTGGTACTGGCTTTTTAAATTTAATTAACCTTGTAAAATGACGATCCAAAAGTGCTTATAAGAGCCTACGAGTCTTCTAACAAAGTATAGTTCGATTTTATCCTTGATGTTAAAAAGAAAATAGGAAAGTAATCAAACTGGTATCTTTTATGACTGCGTCATTGCTCTTAGAGAATCGCCACGATTGGCATTGACATGTATCGCGTGAGGGCCGTGTGAAAAATATTTTTCGTGTGCTTAGCATCGGCACTCGGGATGAATATATTTAATATAATCAACGAGCGAGCCTTTGTAATGTCGGGCTAAACGTATTTTACATTTTGATAGAAGGTACAACCTAACATTGGGCGGAGTTTTACTTGATATCTATATTTATTATTATACAGTTCTTTGTAGAGTTCAGGAGTCTCGAATGTATTTGACGTCGCTGGTATCGTGGCTAGCCCATAAAGTTACATATTTCGAAATCTTGGGTTCGAACCCTGGGTCGGGCTAATTAAAACTCGGCTAGTCTTCTTTGAGTATGGTCGCGGGCGGGGAAGAGACCATAGAACATACAGAAAATATTCAAAGTTCGGTCGGTCTTCGCTCGGTCTATAGTATCCATACCCTATATAAATATATTCAACGTAAGACTCATTAAAAAAATAATCTTAACCACGTTTCTATTAAAGTCGTTTGACCTCGTATGTGTTATTTTTAGACGCGTGTTAAAATAAAAAGTTAAATTCCTTTTTGTAATGAATATTAACTTAATTAACTACGATTTATGTATATATACGTTTTATGTATTATATTATATATTCATCTTATCGGCTTATATAAAATGTAAGATAACTCTGAGTGGAGATGAAGGATAAAAAAAATTTTAACAAAACAAAAACCGACTTCATAGGAAAAACAAATTAATATGCACTAAAAAGTATAAAAATAATTGCGTATTCTTCTATAATTTGATAATTAACTTACTATTTTCTACTCAACAATATGTAGGACGAATGTGTAGTGTGGTTGATAATTTATTTACAATTATTGTTACTTTTGGAGTCGATGTCAGCCAAGATGGGTTTATAACTACATACATAGTTAGTTATAGGTGAGATGTACTTGTGTCGCACGCGCAACTTAACGAGGCGAATAAAAGTCAATTTGTAATGTGTATGTTTTTGTTTGTTTTTAAAAGATTCCCGTATTATTATTGCTAGGTATATTATAGTGTTTCCTTAGCTGACATCGACTCCAAAAATAACAATAATTGTAAATAAATTATCAACCACACTACACATTCGTCCTACATATTGTTGAGTAGAAAATAGTAAGTTAATTATCAAATTATAGAAGAATACGCAATTATTTTTATACTTTTTAGTGCATATTAATTTGTTTTTCCTATGAAGTCGGTTTTTGTTTTGTTAAAATTTTTATTTATTTTTCGATTTTTAGTGAATCTGAAGTACACTCACTAATTTGTAGAATATGGGTAGACCTACTAAACGTGCAGCTCATATGAGACAGCGCCGTTTATATTATTATTTAAATATATTAATCTAAAACAATGAAACGTAAAGAAAAATGCATTTTGGTACTGAATTAATAAATATTAGTTAATATGGTTAAATGTATGAATATAAATTAACATGTTTTGATTAAATAGATTTAGTTGGTGGGGTGTTGGGCAGCCATAACATAATCAAATAGTTATTTCTAGTAATCATTAAATAAACTGTATGTTTATAGATGTTGCGTTATACCATTCTTCACCATAAACTATGACGGAAAGTCTGTATATTAAAAAAAGGGGAAGTATCTATATTATCCTAACTAATATTATAATTGCGAAAGTAAGTTTGTTTGTGACGCTTTCACGCATGTTTATGCGTGTAGTGGTTTCACTAAGCCGATTTAAAAAATTCTTTCACCAATGGAAAGCTTCATTATCAGGGAGTAACATAGGCTACATTTTGTCCCCATATTCCGGGTGAAATCCGAACTACGCGGGTGAAACCGCGGGAAAAACACTAGTAATCAATATATAAATATACATAAATATAACATGTATATAAGAGTACTTATACGATTCTATATATATAAAATTTTCAAAATTGGTCTCAACTTTTAGTAGATGTTCAAATATGTTTCAATTACAAACATAACATATATACTAATGCTTACATGCATAACTCATATTATAAAGAGGAAAGATTTGATTTTTGTTTGATTTTTTATTACGATTTAAATCAAAAACTACTCGACCGATTTTAAAAATTCTTTCACCCTTAGAAAGCTACGTCTTTACCAAGTAACATAGGCTATATTATATTTTAAAAAACTTATAGATCCCTTCTTAAAATGGAGCAATGTAACCCAACGTATTTAACTGTTGCCTATAAAAGTTATAATTTCGCGTGCGCTGCGAAAACTATTGACGGTATATAAAGAAGTGTTTTATACAATAGTACTACAAGTACTTGATTATAACGATGTTATGGTAGGTGAATGATAAATCTAGATAGCCTATAAAAGATTCGGTCGTGTATCGTCAATTTGCTCCTAAGAATTGAAGATTTCCGTTACTTTGTCATGGATCCTATAATCAGAATCTAACCAAACTATCATCAAACAACCCTTAAAGTATACTCTTTCCAATAAAAAAAAAAATCATCGAAATCCGTTGAATAGAAATCGAGTTATTCGACCATTTGTCGCGCACATACCTCATGCAAATTTACGACTTATATGGTTTTCTCATGGATTCCACTGTCAAAACTGGACCAAAAAAAAATGGGACCAATGGGAAAGCAAACCCTTTCAAATAAAAAAAAAATCATCGAAATCGATTCATCCAGTCGAGAGTTATGAGGTAACAACACCAAAAAAAAAAAAAAAAAAACATACAGACGAATTGATAACCTCCTCCTTTTTTTGAAGTCGGTTAATAATACGGGCAATTTCATATCAGACTACGCAGATGGTGAGCTTCCATTGTCATGTAAAGTACACGAAACAAGAGTATCCTCACGACCAGTATCAGCCCTCGGTTGATATGCATAACAATAAATAAAAATTTTAACAAAACAAAAACCGACTTCATAAGAAAACAAATTAATATAAACTAAAAAGTAAAAAAATAATTGCGTATTCTTCTATAATTTGATAATTAACTTACTATTTTCTACTCATCAATATGTAGGTACGAATGTGTTGTATGGTTGATAATTTATTTACAATTATTGTTACTTTTGGAGTCGATGTCAGCCAAGGTGGGCTTATAACTACATACATAGTTGTAGGTGAGATGTGCTTGTGTCGCACGCGCAACTTAACGAAGCGAATAAAAGTCAATTTGTAATGTGTATGTTTTTAAAAGATTCCCGTATTATTATTGCTAGGTATATTATACTGTTTCCTTAGCTGACATCGACTCCAAAAATAACAATAATTGTAAAAAAATTATCAACCATACAACACATTCGTACCTACATATTGATGAGTAGAAAATAGTAAGTTAATTATCAAATTATAGAAGAATACGCAATTATTTTTTTACTTTTTAGTTTATATTAATTTGTTTTCTTATGAAGTCGGTTTTTGTTTTGTTAAAATTTTTATTTATTTTTCGATTTTTAGTGAATCTGAAGTACACTCACTAATTTGTAGAATATGGGTAGACCTACTAAACGTGCAGCTCATATGAGACAGCGCCATTTATATTATTATTTAAATATATTAATCTAAAACAGTGAAACATAAAGAAAAATGCATTTTGGTACTTAATTAATAAATATTAGTTAATATGGTTAAATGTATGAATATAAATTAACATGTTTTGATTAAATAGATTTAGTTGGTGGGGTAATTTAGTTGGGCAGCCATAACATAACCAAATAGTTATTTCTAGTAATAATTAAATAAACTGTATGTTTATAGATGTTGTGTTATACCATTCTTCACCATAAAATATGACGGAATATCTGTATATTAAAAAAGGGGAAGTATCTATATTATCCTAACTAATATTATAAATGCGAAAGTAAGCTTGTTTGTGACGCTTTCACGCTTAAACCACTAAGCCGATTTAAAAAATTATTTCACCAATGGAAAGCTACATTATCAGGGAGTAATATAGGCTACATTTTGCCCCATATTCCCACGGGAACAGGAACTACGCGGGTGAAACCGCGGGAAAAAACACTAGTAATCAATATATAAATATACATAAATATAACATGTATATAAGAGTACTTATACGATTCTATATATATATATATGTATAATTTTCAAAATTGGTCTCAACTTTTAGGAGATGTTCAAATATGTTTCAATTACAAACATATACATATTATATACTAATGCTTACATGCATAACTCATATTATAAAGAGGAAAGATTTGATTTTTGTTCGATTTTTTATTACGATTTAAATCAAAAACTACTCGACCGATTTTAAAAATTCTTTCACCCTTAGAAAGCTACGTCTTTACCGAGTAACATAGGCTATATTATATTTTCAAAATCTTATAGATCCCTACTTAAAATGGAGCAATGTAACCCAACGTATCAAACTGTTGCCTATAAAAGTTATTATTTCGCGTGCGCTGCGAAAAGTATTGACGGTATATAAAGAAGTGTTTTTTACAATAGTACTATAATTACTTGATCATAACGATGTTATGGTAGGTGAATGATAAATCTAGATAGCCTATAAAAGATTCGGCCGTGTATCGTTAGTTTGCTACTAAGAATTGAAGATTTCCGTTACTTTGTCATGGATCCTATAATCAGAATCTAACCAAACTATCATCAAACAACCCTTGAAGTATACTCTTTCTAATAAAAAAAAAATCATCGAAATCGGTTGGCGTGATATTGAGTTATTCGTCCATTTGTCGCGCACATACCTCATGCAAATTTACGACTTATATGGTTTTCTCATGGATTCTATTGTCAAACCTGGACTAAAAAAAATGGGACCCCATGGGAAGCAACCCCTTTCAAATAAAAAAAAAAACATCAAAATCGATTCACCCAGTCGAAAGTTATGAGGTAACAAACACAAAAAAAAAAAAAAACATACAGACGAATTGATAACCTCCTCCTTTTTTTGAAGTCGGTTAAAAACGCGATACGTCATTTCTTAGACATTTTGAAAGATGTTATGAAAATAGTGAATATTACTATGAGATCTATGTTAATCGAAGAGCGTGGGTTCAAATCTTATAAGAAGTATAAACTCACTTATTTGTAATTCATCTCGTATCAGCGGTGAAGTAGAACGTCGTTACGAAAGCTACAGCTGAATTTAATTCGGACAAATTCTGAAACCTTCTCTTCTTACTTTACTGTAAAAATTATAATTAAAGTCGAAACTAGTGGTCAAGTGCTTTGTTTGCTGATAAAAAACAATTGCTTATAAAACTCACGAGAGTCGGCTTAATAAAAAAAATCAATTATATAATAAACCAGATTTTATTATCAGATAACATAAATGTTCGTAATAAAAATCTTTATCAAAGGCTACTGGACGAAGTCCTTTAGACTTTGTCCTTCACATTTATTGGATCACGTCAACTCATAGCAATTTAGTTCAAGTCTTTATATATATTTTAATTTTACAACCAAAAAACCTTAACTAAATACAAATAACAATTAAAAATAATTATTATACAAGTCGTGACCGCGTGGAATGGTGGCAAGAATGCTAGCAGCATTTCCCCTTTGATGATTTATAAAAAATTGTTTTATAATCAAAGCGATATAAAGTCGGTCCGTCATTTTCATCGTTCCGACAAATGTGACTAACCAATATACATCCGGTATATTGGTTTTTGTCTTTAAAGATACGGTTCGCGTGAGTGGAATCCGATAAAGCTATCAACTACGGCATTTTTACCGGACGATCTCAACGTTATAAACATGAGAATAACACGGTATATTCTAAACATTCAATTAATCTCACATGGCAGTCATGATTCCAAAATGTTTGTAAGAACTTACTTGAATCATTTTTGATTTTGATACGATTTGAATACGAAACGAGCTATGCTTGTAAGATTTTTATTAGCAGATGTTCCAGTTTCATTGAATCCATTCAGCCTCATGCTTCTGTTGTTTGTGAATACTTCGGTTCACATTAACATGCCCTGGATGCGTTTGGTGCTGAAGACAAAGTATACTTAATGGTAGTATTTCAGTAGATGGAATAAAAAATACTTAATTTGTTAAAACACAATTAAATTTATTGAATAATCAAATTCAAGGTTGTTTTTGAGATATTTTTTTTAATTTTGTTGATTTTAATAACAAACTTTTAGCTACTTTTCATAATAGACTAGTTTAGAACTTAATGCTCTCAGAGAGAATGCGTTGAAGCCTTTAACAATACAACGATGTTCGCGCTGTCCGGGTTAGAAATGGTGAAGATATTAACTATGAAACTTACCTTATAGAAAACTATATCGTATTATTTACATAGTAATGAAATACTTGATTTGATAGTTACTGCGACTCTTATCATTGTCCTAGTGAGATGTAAGCAATGAACTTGTACATAAACACTATTAACGAACTTGTTCAAAGTTTCTAGCTTTCGCGCATCATTTCTTTCTTGTATGTTTTTGTCCGTAACTCTCATCCTCATGACTGTGATCTGTTCCTTACGTTTAACAAAATATAAATTGTTAATTAATGAAGCGTAAATCCTACTATTTTTTTTATATAAATTATTTGTGAAAAAACATTCTTTATCAAAATCCTGAACCCTCAAACAGTTTACGTGTGTAATTGGCTTTAATTCAACTCCATGTATATAACGTTATTAAATTTTTCAATAACATTGAAAAATATTTTTTTATATAAAATTTTAGTCGTGGTATTTTTTTAGAGATTGTTTGAAAGTCACTGGCTGGAAGCGCATTGGCAGAGTAAGAAATTGTGTATGGTGTCTAGTCAGTGGTGACCACTTACCATCCTATGTTCCCATTTACCTTACATCAGTAAATAACTAATACAAACAATTAAATTTAATTTTTAAAATAACAAGTAATTACAAATGTAGCACACTTAGCCTGTTAAATATATTAAGAGAGTATCGTTCGGCGGCGGGCGAGCCGACTCACGCAATATTATAAACGGCCGCCTAATGGGAGGTCAATGATATTTGATTACAATATTTTTAAATAGGAATTAATGTTTAAGTGTTATTACTAACGCTAACTCTTGTACAACTTACTGATTATGATCTCGTGCTTCTGACCGGTTTAGCCGCGCCAGCCAACCGCATAGGGGATGTTTATTTCAAATTCCAGCTTGCTACAAGGAATTTCTCAGAAGAAAAATTTCTATTGTTCGGGGTGCAGTCTGTAAATAGTGTTCTCAACTAGACCAACGAAGCAATCACCAAAATAAAACCTCGTGTACATTTTTTTTGTCTCATAATACTCCAAAATAATAATTCGTCTATTTCAGTCTCAAGAATAAAATGGTGATTCGTACATTTCTATAAGATTCGGATATTTTTTAAAAATAATTTCGTTAAATCTGTCACAGCTTGCAAGCCGTCCGTCTCCATGCCGCTCGGACCGACGATTTTCTCTCCGAGTACGTTGATTTAATAATGTCTGTCATAAAATATGCAACGTATAAATTATCACGATAAGAAAACCTTTTTGAAAAGAACATTTTTATTTAATCCATGTTCTGAAACGAATATTAATGAATATACTATACTTGATTGTTTTGTAATAGACATCGACAGCTCAACAGGTTGGGATGGGAGATCTGACTAAGAACCTAAGTATTTGCAAATCTTCACCTGGAGTGTGCGGGATTAGTTATGTTTAATTATGTTCACGTAGTAATACATTTAAACAAGAAGTTAAACTAATGTTATAATATTTCATTTTATTACGATTACGTCGTAATTATTATTATTTGGTTACGTATTTATTCTCGAAATACTACTTATACATATGTAATATAATATGTGACAAAATTACCTTTTGTTTTAATTTAATGTGTTTATACAACAAGTCTGTATGGACTGTATGAGACATGGTCACGAAACGGTTACCGTAAATTAATTATATAATTAGCTAAACAGTATGAAAGCGAATATCAACGGGTTCACATTATATAACGCCATGATATTTACCGGTGGTGGTGCACCAGAGTGCACGCTGCTACAATATAAGGCCAAACAGAAAGACAAAGTGTTGCTGTGTTTCGGTTTGAATTTGAAGGACGAGAGAGGCGGTGTCATCACGGGAACAAAGCATTTAACAACTTATGTCCTATGATAACATAACTTATAAAGTTGTCGATACGTCTAAGTTCATATAATTACAGAGGAAGTGGTAGCGACCACTCACCGTCACCGTTACCTCCTTGCTTTAATTATAAATTCAAAAGAAACGGTGTCGTCTCTGGAATCCCAATAAATCGGATTGCGTCAAGACTGTCCGTCGAGGAATTAATTAAAAATGTTGTAATCGGATTTGGTTACGTTTGAAAAGAATAAAGTTTACCGAAACAATAAGGTAGGTACTAAGGGTTTTGTTTGTTTTAAAATTTACAACACAAACATAGTTAATATTGCCCAATAATCAACGGAAGAGGATTATTTAGTATATAGAAACTTAACTTTATTTTCAAATTAAAAAAAACAACGATTATTGAGTATAATGACTTACTTGCGATATTTAACCTAAAAAGTTACGTAATTTTAATAGTAATCGAACTGTATATTTTGCGCCCTACGATTTAAAATTCAAATCTGCTCAGACGTGTAGCGTTTCGTAGCGTAAATAAAGTACCACGAAGCATCGCATAGTGTTATTTTTGCAAGATAGATAAATGTGGAAAAAAATAATATAAAATTTGTGAATGATAAATTATGGAACATGTTCTTAGTAATAAATAATTATAGGCAGTAATTTTATACAGCAACTAATTAATGGATATAGACAGCGCCTGCTCTTATAAAGTATGTAAATTGGTGTTCCATTATATACTTAATGATAGATAATATTAAATGTTCATTAATTTAACAGCGTCGAATAATTTAAATAATACATTATAAATATATAAAGGCGATTAATAAATGTAGGCCATCGTCATCAATTTGCTCAGCTTAAAAATACTGTCAGAGAATGGCGTGGCGTGGCGTTCTTTTGTGACGTTATACAGTCAATATGCAATCTTTCTCCTTTTTACAAGTTTTTGAAGTTATACTTCTTCTGGCGTGATGGAGAAAACTGATGAGAGTGAATTTTTACGATGCGCGCGCACACCGACAACTGAATTCTACATCGTGAAGTTAGTTCGAGGTGGCATGAAAATCGATAACTATGTTCAAGTTGTATATTCTAGTATTTTTATATTTAGAGCACGTGTTTCGTAACAGTACAATTAAACAGTGTGAATAAATATATATTATTTTGGTGTTTTCATTAAATCAATTTCACATACGACGGTGAAAGTATTTACTAATAATTTATTTATTTAAATAAAATCTTTTTTATCAATTTTAATATTTATCGTTAATCACTACTGCATTTTAGTTATTTTTTTTTTCCATGCACCAAAGAAGTATAACTTCTAACGCGTGTACATAAGTACACACACTCTTTTTTTTTTATTAAATACTTTGGAGTGGCAAATGGACAAACTGATGGTCACCAACGAGTACGAAGTGGTTAATAGTTCGTACATCCCCTAAGCGCCACCAAGCTTGGAAAACAAAAGGTGTCTGCACTACACTGGCACACTCAGCATAACGGAATAAAAAATCTATACTAATGTATAGTTTGTTTGCTAGAAGCTGAACAGTTTGTTTGTTTGATCCGGCTAATCACAGGAACTACTGGTTCAAATTTACCAAAATTATTTTTGTGTTGTATAGTCCTTTTATCGAGGAAGGTTCTGGGCTGATTTTTATTCATTCTATTTTTTATTAATTATACGCGGATGAAACCGGGGGCACAGCTAGTACTAAATATTACTGTTGGGCTTACAGTAACTGATGACTGGGTGGTAACCCAGGCGGTGTTATTCTCTAGGACTATTTATTATAATGATTCTGTTAAAATATGAAGTATTTTTGTCGACCGGTAATAGATTTTAGATAATCAATGAGTAAATTGAACGCTTCCTGATCCGGAGACCGTTCTACATTGAACAAATATTTTGACTTCGCCAAGACTTCACCGATAGGCGTTAAATTCGCTATTGTAACATGCAAATTGTTTTCGATGAATTAATTATTAAAAAAGTAAACTAAATTAAAGGTTCCAATTTTTATAACGACTTTAAATCCGTGTTTCAGTTCTTTCAAAAGGGGATATAAAGCATCTGCAAGTGCTTTATAATAAACGAATACGATTGAACCAACACAATAAAGACTCAATTTGCATAAACAACATAAACAACGCAAACACTTAACCGGGATTACTTCCACGCTAACAAATTTAATCACGTGACACGTCGCTACGGGATAATATACCTTATGTCATATCATATGAAATCGTTAAAACTCATTACAGTATCGTATTATCAAATTTGACCACAAGTGAAGTTTGTTCAGTTACTATACGACTATTAAAGTAATTGGAAAGATATAATATAAGTGTACAAATAATGTTAAATATGTTGTGCAGAAATCGCTATTTTGAAATATAATAAGTTATTCTAAATATAAGAGAAAGCTTAAAATACGTTATTATTTTTTAGAAAATGGAACTTATTTTAATGCAGGTTTTCTTTCATTTTCCATTTCACTTCAGCGTAAATCTGGTCTTTCACGATTTCTTTAAAACTCTCTCTTATAAAATATATGGAACTTCCTCGAGTCCTACTTCAAAATAATATACATTCAAATTCGGTCTCGCCGTTTCTCAAAAGACGACTAATGTATTTAAAAAAAAACACATGCGCGTCCTCTTCCAATTTTTGAAATTGAATTGAAGTCAAGCTCGCTTAAGTTTGTAATGCAATACACGTCGTACAGGAACACGGAGCTAGATGAAGGCTAAAGTGCTAAGTTCTAGAACACAAACATTGACTTCAGGTAATTATGTTTGCACGCGCTGCATACGTTGCGTCGGATTTTGATTCCAAACTTTACTATGTATTTTAGGGAGTGTAGATATCATCACGAACTACTGCGTTGCTCCAGTTGATGGTACAGGTACATATGGCAGATTTTCGTCCGATACATTCAAGTAACTACACGAAGTCACGTCAGTACCGAGAACGAGATGAATTGTAAATACAAATTAAGTACGTGGAAGTTCTTGACGTGGTCTTCGTTTCATATTCCACGCGAGCTCTTTGTTACTAAATATTTTATTAAGTCAAGTGATATCACGTCATTTGGTGGGTTTGCAAGCCGAAGTCTTCTTTTTGTTTTATGTTTTGTCTATTAAGAAAAATATCACAGAGCGTGCACTGTGTACTTATTCAAATTACCTGATATATTACAAATACAATTCGACACCTTTCGAAGGTTTGGAAAGAAAGTGGCGTACAGAGCAGACGTGTCGGCAAATTATTTAAATTATTTAAATTATTTAAATTATTCAGCAAGTGAAAAGCATCTTTCATCCTAACTAATAGAATCGCAAACTATTTACAAATATTGTGAGTTGTTACGACCTTTGACATTGCAATACCTCGACCCGGTAACGGACTAGCCCTCCCCTCTCCACCTCGAGGAAACGAGACGAGCTCATAATTTTTTCGTCCTCTACGCCCAACGTCATACGTAAGTTACACAGAACAACATGAGTGTAGTAAGATCTCCGACTGGAAGTGCCACAAGCGTAGTACGAAGTGACTCACAACCGAACCTCTCAAAAGTGAATTCGAAAGATGAATTTTCGGGTGCAACTAAAATAACATTTCGCAGCAAACGGAAGCATTATGAACAGGATGACCATATAAGGGATGAACTAAGTGAAATACGGCAGCAAATGTCTAATATTATGTCAACATTAACATCTATAAGTAACAGTCAAAAAGACTTCATTGAAAAAATTACGGATGATATTACTGTTATCAAAACACAAGTAAGTGACATAAAATCTACTATTGAGTCTCTAACAAGAGAACAAGATATGATTAAAACTGACCTAACGTGTTTAAAAAATAAAAATATAACGCTAGAGAGTAAAATAGAAAAACTTCAATCTTTAGTCGAAAAAACAGATTCATGTTTAGAAAACGATTCTTCTTATATCAGTGAAAATGTAATAGCAGAAATTAATGAACGACAATTAAGAAGTAAAAATTTAATACTTGTTGGAATTCCGGAACCAGTTGCAGCCAGTAAAGATGAAAGAATAGAGAAAGATAAGACTGAGGTAAGCAATGCCCTAAAAGGAATTGTTGCAGAGTGTCCAGAGCCTGAAAGAATCTTTCGTCTTGGTAAATATGATCCTAAATACAACCGTCCTATAAAAATAATATTTAAATCAAAAGAAACAACATTAACCCTATTACGTAAGAAGAAAAGTCTAACTAGTGATTTAAAAATATACTCTGATCAGACACCTTTACAACAAAGACAATTAAAAGAATTACAAAACAAACTTAAATATGAACACGATAAAGGTAATAAGCATCTTATTATAAAATATATAAAAGGAGTTCCTAAAATAACTGATTCAGCACCAAAAAACTAAGAAAATTAAAAGCTAATCAAAACAATAAATTTATTACAACTTTAGATAATATTATCTCTTACCAGATTACGAATTCCTATGAAAATGTCCTAAGTAGCAAAAAATCTATTAGATTTCTTTATACAAATGCTCGGAGCCTTGTTAAGTCAACCAAATTAGATGAACTTAAATGTGTAATACAATCATTCAGAAATCCTCTGGATGTAATTGTTGTGACGGAAACGTGGATTAAATCCAACTATGAAGCTAAAAGACTACAAATAACTGGTTATACACACTATTTCAATCACCGGTGTAATACACGAGGTGGTGGAGTTTCTATTTTTATACAAAATAATCTAAATCATTGTTTAATCGAAGAAAAATGCTTGGATGAAAATCATTACCTCTGGGTACATCTTAAAAATTATTCATTGGATATCGGAGCTATATACAGAAGACCTACATTAAATAATGCCCAAAACTTTCTTGACACTTATAGTTACCAACTGCATCAGAGGAAGAGAGAAATTGTGTTTGGAGACTTTAACTTTAACTTACTAAGCTCAGATAACTTAATTAAGTCTTACAAAGAAATCTTACAAGAAAATGGATATAATATTTTGAACAACATCAATCCAGATTACTGTACTAGAGAAACAGCTACTACCAGTACCATTATTGACCACGTATGCACCAATTTAAATGAAAATAAATTCCACTTTGCCATAATAAATACAGCGATGTCAGATCACAAACATATATATCTGGAAATCAAGAAGAACTATCAAAACTCTACACCTACGATTGAATATGACGCAGTTAACTATATCGAGATGTACAAAATAATGGAAAGTCAACAAAGTGACAAAAACAACTCTGAGTATCGCATATTCGAAGAAAAAATTACTGCAAGCATTAAAAAAAGCAAAATAACCAAAACTAAAATATTGAACCCTAGGTGGGTTCACGTGGGGACAAGAATGGATAAATAAAGAAATTATAAATCAAATCAATCAACGGAACATGCTATGGACCAGATACAAAAGTAATCCTCATGATGAAAAATATAAAAATCTTTTTATAAAAAATCGAACTGAAGTAACTTTAAAAATACAAGAAACAAAAAGTAAGTTCTATCTTTGTGCTTTTAATAAGTGCAAGAATAAACCTAAAAAAATGCAGAATTTAATAAACAGCCTCACCAATAACAAACATAAAAAGATCGTAGCACCAAACAAACTTCAAATATTAGACAAATCTGTAACAGACATAAGAGATATCTGTGAATGCTTCAACGACTTCTTTTCAAATGTAGGATCGGTATTAGCTAATCAAATTCCTAAACATTATCACAGTAAGAATTCCATATATTGTAAGCCTTCATCCAAAACATCTACGCTAACCCAATTTACACCGACTACAGAAAGCGAAGTAGCTGGGATCATACGTAAGTTAGATTCCAATACTAGTTTGGGAATAGATGGTATAATAACTAAATCACTAAAATGTATTTCAAACTTAGTAGTTGGAGAAATTACTCGCTGTATCAATAAAAATCTAAAAGAAGGAACATTTCCAGATAGTCTTAAAATTGCCAAAGTCACGCCAATATTTAAGACAGGGAGTCAATCCGAACCAAGTAATTATCGACCCATATCAGTACTTCCTGTTCTCTCAAAAATCTATGAAAGGATTATCTATAATCGCTTAGATACATACTTAACTAGTCAAAATTTTTTGTATAAGAAACAGTACGGCTTTAGACAAAAATCTAATACTCTATCAGCAACGGTAGATCTGATAACAAAAATAAAACAAAGTATCGATAACAAGCAAATAGCCTTAGGAATATTTATTGACCTTAAAAAAGCTTTTGACACTATAAGCCACAACCTGCTGCTAAAAAAATTAACGGCCATCGGTATAACAGGAGACGCATATAACGTTCTTAAATCTTATCTCACTAATAGAGTCCAGATTGTTAAAATTGGTAATATACAAAGCAGTCCTAAAAATATTACGTTCGGTATACCACAAGGATCGATATTGGGGCCGCTGTTATTTCTTATATATATAAACAGCATTCAGAATATTGGATTAAAAGGCGACGTTACTCTTTATGCTGATGATACGTCCCTGTTTTATTTTGGTAACTCCATCAATGCGATAATTTCAGAAGCCCAAGAAGATTTAAATAAATTAAATATCTGGTTTCGATATAACCTACTAACAATAAATACTACTAAAACAGATTATATAATTTTTTCAGCAAAAAATAAAAGAATATCACACCACAAACCATTAATGATAAACAATCAAATTATAAATAAAGTAGGTGAAGAAAAGTATTTAGGATTAATTTTAGACAGCCACCTAACTTGGAAACCACATCTTGAAAAAATTAAAAGCAAATTAACATCATTAAGCGGAATGATCAGAAGTATTACTAGATGTCTTCCACGCCAAGTAAAGTATACGATTTATAACTCCTTAATCAAACCACATTTAGACTACTTAATAGAAATCTGGGGTACAGCTGCCCCAACAAACTTAGCGCAATTGCAAGTTAAGCAGAACAAATTAGTAAAAACACTTTTTAATTACGACTTTCTCACATCAACTCAAAAAATTTACAAAGATACAAAAATAATGAATGTCGCTCAAACCTACAATTACTTTACTTGTATACTAATCAAAAAAATAATGGACAAAAATATACACACGGAAATACAATTTAATAAAAACCAACAATCACAAAGAATAAAATTATGAAACGCTAATGATATAAAACTATCAAAACCTCGCACTATTAACTATGGAAATAAAAATATAATGTTTGACGGAGCAAAACGATATAATAATTTACCAAAAAATATTAAAGAAGCAAAAAGTATGCGTCAGTTTAAGATGCTATTAAAAATATATGTTAAAAATAATATAAAATAACACAAATTCGTAACATGAAACACACCATATAATAAGGTAAAATAAAAAAATAAATAAAAAAATATTACATTTAATATTATTAAAACAAACAATTAACAAAAAAAAAAAAAAAACCATAATGAATACACTCCCCACTCACTCATACCACTTCCAGCTGTATTTAATCCGTGTATTTGCGATAAGACCAGACCATCCACAATAATGCAAATTATTCACAGATACCCTCTTTGTAATTGTATTTATTTAAGATTATGCTTCTTGATAATGTTACTTTGTTACGCCGCTAGGAAATTATTGTAATTGTGTATTTAATGTTCTCATGTAAGTGAATATCATGTATTCTTAATGAGAAATAAAGATCTTTAACCCGAATATAAACATTATTATATATAAATACTTGTATATATTTTGTTAAGGAATATCTTATTTGTCATAATTACTCCACATAATTTATTTAGTAATAATTATAATAGATGTTCTTACGTGTTATGTCTTTATTCATTTAAATCCTAGCTAAATAATGAGCTCGGCTTTAGTCTGTTTAGTTGGTGTATGCTACCTGCGGTCGCCGCCATGTTTGTTAATACTAGTGCATTGGCATTAACTATATTAAATATTACTGTCGACGTTCGTTGATATTCTAAAATATTTACTTTTGAAAATTGCAGACTTATTTTCATAGGATTCTTTCCAAGAAAATACATTCAAAGCCACTGTATGTACCGAAACCTTCATTTTGGTGATTTTTAAAATATTACTTACTTTAGATATATGTTTTGTTAAGTATTCTATAAACTATAGACTAATGGACAAAGCTACCAATCGTGATTATAACAATATGTACAGAAAATGCTGAATAAAGCGGAAATGTTGCCAGCTATAGCATTGTTGATGACTTTGAGCAAGACTATTTAAAATAAATCAAATAGACCTTTCACTTCTACATTTACAGAGCAAATGCGGATCCATAAATATCTTCATATCTATGTACGTAATATCATCGAGCGAGCTACTTGCACACATCGTTAGAGAAGACGCTGCACTGTAGCAAACAGGATCTAGGTTCTTAAGAGCGTTGCGCCTGCAATTACATTGGATTGTTCATATTTCATATTGTATTACAGAAACACAGCGCGTTGTTTGATAGAACGGGCGTTTTTGCTTTGGTAGTGTTGTTATGCAAATATACCTAAACTTGTTTCTAAAAAAATGCTCAGAACATTCCTACGTCATAATCATCGTCTTAGAAAAGTAAACTGCTAAAGAAATAGCGATTGGGAAAATATTGTTATAAATTTAAAATATCCTTGCGATTCTATCAAAGCTCGAAATAAGTATACTGTAAATAAGTTGACACCAACATGTTACAGAGAAGACGGGTCCGGAAGCCACTAACCACTCGATAGTGTTGTGCGGCTGTAGTGCAACTATCGATACTGTCGTAACCACAAATAATAATTCACTTAAGATACAGTTTATCGATATCTCATTAATATCAAGTTTTTCTTTTAGCGGCTAGATCTTCAGCCTTAGGAAGAGCTCGATTTTAAGCCTTAGATCTTTCTAAGGCTTGCTCATCATAAGCATATCATAGGCATGCAAATAATATAGTTGACAGTATTAAAATTAAATGCCTTTAAAAACTCATAAGTTCTGCCCCTGTTCCGTCTGCCCATGTCTGTGGTATCACATATATACATTAACGCATCAAGCTAGTCTGCGTTGATTGTGACGCCTTGTTTATTATCTGTAATAAGTTCTTCTGGTGGTTTTTTTTATTGACCTCCTTCATTATATTCATAGGTTTTCATGACCATTGTAATAACTGTGTTTTATAATATAAATATTATATTTTTGTTGTGACCACTATCCATAATAATTATATCAATTTATTATTGACCATCGATAGTTCCTAACACTATTTCTGAAGAAATAGAATGTCACATACAAAATGAAACTTCTCTTGATAAGTTGCAATTTTTAAACTTCGAATGTGATGTGGATGTGTGTGGTGGTGCTTTGAATGAAATAATGGTAATAATCAGCTCCGAAAAGTTGTTTAATACAATGGATCAAGTAAGTTATTGAGAGATTGTTTTTTAAGAGATTCCATGAATATTATTGTTTTAGCTTTATGTCTAGCAATATAAAGATAATTTGGAACACGATCGGAATCGAATAAGTTGAACTAGTTTTTCGATTCAGATTGATTCATTTATACAAACAAAGGTAGTTTGGCTGGACGTTACACAAGTTTTGAAAAAGCATGCCCTTTTTTTTTAGAATAGATAATCTAGAATTTTACATTTCGTTAATTTCAGCTGAAAGTATTGCACGTTGTCGACAAATAGCTAATAAATATTCACTTAAAATAGCGCGGATTCCGAAATCGAGTCAGAAAATGAGGAATCGGATAAAACAGACTCACAGACAAAGCTCGAGCGACTTTTAAGGTAATGAGAAGTTACGGAACGAGTATTTGAAATAGCCAGTACTAGTAAATATTGAAGTGAATAAAACGACCTTTTAAAAAGTGAAACCAAGTAACAATAAAATTATTATTAATTATATTGAGTTTACACCTGACCTAATTGTAAAATAAAAAACTAAAACTTGCTGCGGAGCTACTTTATCCGTGTGCGCTGTGTACGATTATGTACACTTATAGCGACAAACTGAATCCCAAGCAAAGTCGCGAGCAAAGCTACTTTGATATTATAATTATACTTAAAATGTTGAAATAAATGGGGTTAACATACATATTATAAGTAATGGCATCGGAGTTCGTAGTCGTAGTAGTAGTTAGTAGTTCGCAAGACATCAAAACATCCGCAAAGCATTTATTATTCATAGATCTCCCTTGAGACAGAACTCAATTTAAACTTAAAGACGACCAGCCGCGAAGACGCTTTCATTCGCGACAGCCACTCGCGGACGCAAATGTTGGTTTTGAAAAATAAATTTACTAGTTGTACAGCTCGCGTACGCTGCTATACTCTGTTTAATGTCGCCTGTGCGTCGGTCTTAAACGAACAAGGTAGGTAATAACATAATGAAATAGATTTTCTTAGATGTATAAAGTTTATTATGCCGTATAGCTCCCCGTTCCGGCTTCGTACGGGTACAATAAGGGTCTATATAAAACGTTTATGTCGTAATACTATATATATAACTTTGTTGGTTTACTAGGTGCACGCCAGTAACGATCCCAGTGGGCATTATTTTTTTTCGATATTTTTAACAATCATTGCATTACATATGCATACCCATAAATATATGCCAAGAAAATAATGTCGCTTATTAAAAACCTTAAAATAGATCTGAATTAGTAATTTGTAGTCTGTGTTATTATTTTTTCAGCTATTTCACTTCTTTGTTTGTGTAACAATATTCTCAAATGGAATGGACGTACGAATACGACGCTAAACGTAGTTACCTGTACCGCGGCTCCGATGTTCCACTAACTAAGACGGTTTATCTCGATTTCACACAAACGCCTCTAACGATTCGTCTCGTCGACCGGAGGCAGTTTCAGTAACAAATCGTTTCGACGTTGACAAAACATTCGGACACGTTTACTTAGAGTTCGGGTCTCGAGGGAACTTTGACTGATGGCCTGATTTGCATTAGGCTTACGCGTAAGTGTCGAAGTGGAAGTAAAACGAAATCAAAGTCAAGTATTTCCGTTTATGTTATCTAATGTAAGGAAAATGAAAAATATAAACCTAAATGAAATGTCCCAAATGTAAGGCAAAGGTATTTTTCACTTCTAAGGAAAGTTTTGAGTTTGGTCAAATACACTGCTTTAACTGTTGTAGAAAACAGAAACATCCAACGCGTGTAGGTTTCCTTACAGTAACCGCCGCACGACACGAATTATAGACACAAATTAAGAACTTGCAAAATGAGGAATTTGCGAAATAAATAATGCCCGGACTTGAACAATAATTATTATTCCCACCACCACTCTTATACCACTCCTATAGTTATAATCCACCACTACACTCCCAAAGTTAAAATTTTATTTTGTGGAAGTTGCGTTTATTCCTGTAGTGTTTGTATTTAATAATAACTATAGTAATAGTTATTTACACTGTCTCATGATCACCTTATGGTGGGGGCGACGACGTCATTCAAGTGAGAGCCATTGGCGAGAGCGGACGTGTCGCTTGCGCATACGGTGTGTTGTCGAGCCAGTGAACCGTTAGTGTAGTGTACAGTATATAGTGAACACTACAAATGGCGACGAGGATAAAGGTCAGTTGGCACATATATATAAAAACAAAAAAAAAAAATCAACATAAAAGGGAGCAATGTGTCGAACTTTACTAAATAAAACTATTATTTTCGATGAAATATCGTAGAACATACTTATAAATAGTATGAAACATCGGTATTAACTAAACAATTATTACCTAAAGATACGATATAGTAGGGTAGTTGGAAAAAGATTAAAATTATTTTGATAATATTATATTGTGCAGGCTATACAAATTAATTAATTAACTAGGCCATTTATTAATATTTAATACAATTACGTGTTACGTGAGTAATTGTGTGATAGAATCACATTAATAAAGAACGCCTACAATATTTGCAATTTTATAAGTATTGTTATCAAGATCAAAATTAACGTATCTATTATTTTCTTTGTATTGTTGCCAGGCGTATGACCCATGAATCCGAGAGCCCGATGGTCATTACACTTTAAAAAAAAAAAACCTTAATGTATTTAACATACTTGGTCAATGTAGTAAAGACAAATAATAATAATAAAACCTAGCGAAATGAGTAGATTATTAAATATTTGCTAACGGTAAAAGCATAAACCCTACTTCCTACTAATATTATAAACGCGAATGTTTCTGGGGATGATTATTATTCTTTACCGCAAAAACTACAAATGGATTTTAATGAAACTTTACAACAGTATAGCTTATACATCAAACCGTAAGAAAAACGCCTCAAAAAACCGTAAGTTACACGAATATAATGTTTAATGGAAATGTATCTCTTAAATACTTCTACAAAAAGTCCGCGACACTAAATTTGTTTGTTTTATGTGTAAGTC
Organism: Nymphalis c-album; assembly: GCA_963151315.1. Lineage (NCBI taxonomy): Eukaryota > Metazoa > Arthropoda > Insecta > Lepidoptera > Nymphalidae > Nymphalis > Nymphalis c-album. The sequence goes on from OY720610.1 coordinate 159,449, forward strand.
ATTATCACTAAAATAGTGAATCAAAAATACAATAAAATTTGATATGTATTTCCGAAATGCACATACTGTATTAACAAATTGATTCTTATGAAAACAAATACTTCTATCACCTCTAATATTAAAGTAGATAAACTTTGTGTTTTACATTATGTTATTAAGACAAATATTTCACATGTTACGATGATTGTTAAAGATGCACTTTACCGGTTTGTAATGGAAAGGTTAATAATAATATAAATTGAAAGGTTTTTGGAAAGAAGTTCTTTTACGCGGCTTACAATAGAGTGAAATGGCGGTGACCCAAGGTATTAAGATATAACGAAATTGCGTTCATACCGTGCCTACCAAATGCGATGCGTTACGCGTTCGAATTATTGAGCGCCAAACCACACCAACAATAAAGCGTGAACTGTATAATGCGCCTATCATTTAATTATGAATTATGTTATATAGTTAAATATAAGCAAACTAAATCAAGATAATAAGTGTTATTAAAATACATGTCTGGCTTGCTTAAAAACAAAATATAAACGTAATACAAGAGCATATAAGTACCAAAAGCGGTACGTACGTAAGTTTCAGTTTCGAGCTTTGGACTATTCTCACAATTGCCATCATAAACTTTGTTTGGTTAGAGGGGTAAATTATAAAAATAATATTAAACTATTAATAGGTGCGTTAGACTGGGGATTGCTATAATAATAATAATAATAGCTAGATCATGTATCTGTTTGTATGTTTGCCTGTGTGTATACGCTTATCTTAAAAATGGCGTAACAGTGGCGTAGTAACGTAAGTACTAATGGAAAAAAAGATTTGTTAAAAAGAATAAGGTGAGATGAGGTTAAAAATTTATTATAATATTTCACAATGCAAGCAAGATTTCTTATCACACCTGTCGACCAGCCGCGCTAAGTCTTGTTGTTTACCACATTTTATTGTATATTCCTAATGAGTTTAACTAATAATAAGTGAATGTAAGATGAATGTATATATTGACGAGCGTATTCGATAGAATAACTTAATTAAGCTATCTTGAGCTTATCTATGTTATCGGTACAAATTAATTGTTAAGATTTGTTAAGAATATAATTTTTTTAACGAAAGGTTTGATATGTCACGCCTTATGTATTATATACTTATGTCAGTGTGTATTTAAGATGTTTGTGTATATAATGGGTATATTTGTGTTTATTCGTAGGGAATAAATACCTAATCACATTTATGTATTGTGAATTTATATAATAAAAGACATATAAGTACAAAATGAGAAAGTGATAAAATAAAAGGAAATATAAGTTTATTTTCTTAGAAGACCAATATGACAGGTCACAAATGGTGTGAAAGTTGACAGAGGGCACCATGTTTATTGTGAGGTCAATATGAGAGGCCCTGTGTAAATAAGAGGTCAATAAGATAGACTTATAATGAAGTGTTGTGACTTTGTAAAAGGAATGTTGTTGAAAGGTCAATAGGATAGACTGTTATAATGAAGTGTTAAAATATGTCATTGCTGAAAGACTTTTGTTGGAAGGTCAATATGAGAGACCGCGTGGTTAACGAATGGTCAATAAGAAAGGGTTGTTTTGTCAATATGAAAGACTAAACAGGTCAATAAGATAGACCGTATTGTTTAAGTGAAAGGGTTGTTTTGTCAATATGAAAGACTAAACAGGTCAATAAGATAGACCGTATTGTTTAAGTGAAAGGGTTGTTTTGTCAATATGAAAGACTAAACAGGTCAATAAGATAGACCGTATTGTTTAAGTGAAAGGGTTGTTTTGTCAATATGAAAGACTAAACAGGTCAATAAGATAGACCGTATTGTTTAAGTGAAAGGGTTGTTTTGTCAATATGAAAGACTAAGGAGGTCAATAAGATAGACCGTATTGTTTAAGTGAAAGGGTTGTTTTGACTGATTAGGTGTTCAACCGGCGTAGCGTGCGGGTGTGCGTCATCGCTCTGTAGATATAGCGGTGTGCCTTAACGTGCATTTTACAAGTGGTTTTGTGGTCACATGATAAAAAATCAAGGTCAAATTGGAAAATCATGGTACTAAGATGCTTTCCATTAAATTGAAAAATTGGTACAAATGTATTCCATTAAATTGGGATTTTGTGGTAATATGATACCTCCATCTAATTAGTAAATCATGATACTAAGATGGCTCCATTAAATTGGAAATTGGTTTAAAGGTACCTCCATCAGATTGGTAAATCATGATACTAAGATGGCTCCATTAAATTGGAAATTGGTTTAAAGGTACCTCCATCAAATTGGTAAATCATGGTACTAAGATGGCTCCATTAAATTGGAAATTGATTTAAAGGTACCTCCATCAAATTGGAAAATCATGAAACTAAGATGGCTCCATTGAATTGGAAATTGGTTTAAAGGTACCTCCATCAAACTGGGAAATTGGTACAAATGCACCTCCATTAAATTGGAAATATCCGGCATAATATGCCAACACTTGACGACCCGGTGGGCGTGATTGGTGAATACCTGTCTTGAGATTATGTCAGAAGCAAACTGGGATATTGTTGTCAAATATGGTCGCCCTCATATCAAGTTTATGTCGGTCGTGGGTTCGATTCCCAACCAGGACAGTGTAAAGGCCTTGTGTAAATGGTGTCCAGGTTTATTACATTATTATTGAATTATATTAACTGCCTCGTTGGTCTAGTGGCTTGGTATGGGGCCGCGGACTCTGTGGTCCTGGGTTCGATTCCCGGGTCGGTCCAGTGAATGCTTGTTGGGGTTTTCTGTCAGAGAATTCTCATCATCATTCTTTATGTGTGCACTCCCGTGCCTCGGAGGGCACGTTGAGTCGTTGGTCCTGCGCCTCCTGAGCTCCTTCCGGTCGTGTCGGATTGCCGTCCCATCGGATTGTGAGAGCTGGGGAAAAGAGAGTGCACTTGCGTTTGCGCGAACACTTGTGTACTGGAATATCTCCTGCGCAGTTGCCTAGTCTCTCGGGATTGGCCGTCGTGGCCGGGGTCGGTCTGGAGGACTTTATTAGTTATATTAACAATATACATTTTTAGTCGATTAGGTTTCCCTTAATATATAACAGCAGCTAATAGTGGACAATGTAACCGCGAAGTTGAGAGGACAAATCGCGACATATTAAAAGTTACAAGGAAATCACCAACCAAACTATTATTTAAAAGACAAAATTTCAACTCTACAAGACTTAAATAATAATGAAGATGACACTGAGGTCAGGGACCGGGATCAAGAACAAAAGTAAAAAGAGAAGGGGTATGGAGATAAGAGAGGGAATGCACGGGATGCAAATTTGAATGAAGGACAAAGTATAAGTAAAAGAAATTAATAAAACAAATAAATAAATAAGTTATACCAAATTAAAACGCCTCATACCGTGGAGAAAGCAAACGATGGAGATATAGCCCTCAGAAGCGAAGAAACTGGACTATATTGCATTTGGAAAGAATTGAAGGCGAATGGATATTTATTCGAGGAAAGAAAGCTTGGAATTATGATGTGGAGTAAGAGTATTCGTAATCAAGACAATGATAAAATATGACAAAGTAAATAAGTATGAATTATTGAATTCTAATGATTATTCAATTTTCAATAAGGAAGGGATGTAGTGTTTGTATTTAATAATAACTATAGTAATAGTTATTTACACTGTCTCATGATCACCTTATGGTGGGGGCGACGACGTCATTCAAGTGAGAGCCATTGGCGAGAGCGGACGTGTCGCTTGCGCATACGGTGTGTTGTCGAGCCAGTGAACCGTTAGTGTAGTGTACAGTATATAGTGAACACTACAATTCCACCCAATAGAAATAAAATATAAAAAGAAAAACCTTATTTAAATTTAAAATTTGAGCAAAAACGTTTGAGTCGTTTCCAAAATACACAAACTATCCTATATATGTACATTAATATGCAAGAATTTCTTATTCAATATATAATAAATATAGAGATAAAATTTCTGATGTCTCCGAGACTGAGCCTCAACGTTGGCAAGCTATAAGGGGAGGGGGGGGAGTAGTTCGGGTGGCATCTTATAATTTCCGACGACACACGGCTCGCCAATCAACCCGAGACTTACGATCTATTAAGCATTCATCAATCACACGCTAGAAACAGCTGTGTGGAGCCAATTACATCGACCCAGAGTGGTGGGACATTGTGTCGAGCTCGGACACAGAACCTCATACTACGTACTCGTATGTACGAATATAATTAAATGTTTCAATAAATGAATGTATATGTTTACCAGATCTACTTTTATAGCTGGGTAGACTGGCGAGTGATTCATCACGTTGTAAGTGGTCACCACCGAGAAGAAATATCAACCGCCCTCGGCCCTACACGGCCAATGCACCACCAACCTTGGGAAATTATCGTAAGATGTTACGTACTTGTATTTATAGTTATACTGGCACACACTATTCGAACCGAAAAGCAACAACTACCACCTAACTATTACCTTCCACTTACCAGACTGGCTTGTACAAACGTTTACCACCAAAAAGAAAGAACTTCTCTATTTTATAAAAAACGAATAAATACGTTGTCCTCATTTATAGTTTGTCAGTTTCCTCGAAATTCCACATAATGATGTGATTTAATAATATCTACTTTAGTCTTATTGAAACTTAACAGTAACTGAAGCGCTAACTAAGTTAGTCAACTTCTTCGTCGCCTTTGAAGTCGAACCAATGAACAGATTTTGTGTAGTTGTTGTTAATGATTTTCTTTAATTATGTAGCTTTTAGTTTTCTAAATTATTTTAGACCACCTGATGGTAAGCTTCACTTTTGACTATATCTAGTAACTACAAGCCACTATACGCCGAACAAAAAATATATCGTATATGTTTCATAAATTAAAGTTAGTAACTTAGTAAGCAAGTTATATATAAGCAAATACTACTTATCGCGAGATCTCCCTAAAATGTCCTCTATATATATCCATATACTAGCTTGATTGGCTTGATATTTGTTACAGCTACTCCCCGACATGACTCTCACTAAGAACGGATTTTACGCAAATACTATTCATTTTTTTTATCTACTCGTGCGAAGTAGTGACGATTAACTAGTATGTTAGATTGTGACGAGTTATAATTTCGTAAGGCGAGCGCGTTGCGCGGTGACGAAAGAAAACGTTCTGAAGTACCTGTTTTGGGTGAAATTCTGTCGCAAGTATTGTGGGGTAAATCGCATTGTAGCAGAAAGCTCCAAATACCTGCTCCTTAAGACGAGGGGAGACCTATGCTCTGTGACACCGGACTGTGTAACATATGGCTCGATACTTTTTGTATATATTGAGGATTAATGTTGAAACGCGTTTGTCTATTTAACCACTTGACAATAATTGTGTGTCGGTTGTTGCGTGACGCGGCCCATTGAATATATATTAGAAGTAATAACTAGAATTGAGTAAGTGTAACACAATAACGAGCGAAACATTATCACGGTGACGTCACTACGCAGTATATGAAAAGGTTCCTGTGAACATTTTTAAACTAAATCGTGATGTTGTAAGTTATTTTTTTATCGTTAATGTATTTTCGTATTGAATCTTATATATTATATTTTGTGCATAATATTCACAATACATAACTTAATATTATAGATTAAACATTCTCTCGTCGGGTTATATGTAACGGTTCGTTATGTCCAGGGAGCCAACTCTACTAACAAATTGTCGCTTTATCGCAATCGAATCGAAGCTGGATCGTCGCCGTTTATCCGATTTCCTATTCTTTAATTTAATTATCGACTATTGACAGAAAAGTTGACTATTAATTTTGACTTTGACATAACGGTATATTTTAACATCATGTCAGTTCGGTTCTAATCCGAATAATAATAGAATAGTTAAAGATTGCAATCAAAAGTGTTGAACTCGCTATCTTTAGTTAAAATCTAGTAGAATTCGGCACCTGCTGTTTCAATGAAAGTACACAAGTACAGCAGTAAGTTAATAATAAGTTCGACCTCGAAGACTCATAAAAATTCGGTATCCGTCCCTCTGGAGCAAGAAACTACAGTTCTCGCTACATGTTTTACAGTATTAATAGTGAACATATTCTGTCTGAACAATTGCATCAATAGCCATGTCCAGAAAAAGAAAAAAAAAACTATTTAAAAAAAAACATGACGTTAATATACGTTAATTTTTTTACAGAAATTGTCAGGCGTCACATTAAAATTAAGCTACTCACTGAAAATTAGCTTGATGGTAATCAAGTGCAAAAATGGACTCTGGATCTCGGACTATTACTCTTTCACTCATTAAACTACATAATAGAAACGCACACTACATTAATCGTTAGAATCATAAATTGTAGTCAATAATTAGCTGTAGTCTAGTTGTTTTGTTTCGAAGACTGTTTCGTTGTTCAGAAAATACTGTAAAATACTTACAACATCAAAACAAAAGCTCGATCAACAATGGCAATGTTTGCAATATAACTGCCTATACTCACAATAGAATACATTTTTTGCAGCTAACTGTTCTTTGATATACTTTCCTATACGCAATAGATTTTTCATTGTCCATTGATCCAATATCAATCGTCCATCTGACAGAGACAGATGGGAGACCAGCCGTAAGTTACACAAGCTGTGTCCGTGAAATTGTTAGCGCAGACTATGAATATGGATGTTCCACTTACCGTTAAGCTGGGTTTATATATTATACTTATTATATTTTCTCCTGTACTTTGAATGATTTCATAAGGATAGCATTGTTTATAATTTGTTATAGTAGATAAGTAGATATAATATTAAGCTCTTAAAATTAATCAGATAACTAGGTACACTATTGTATTAGGTATATCCTGTAATGATGGTTGTAATGTGAAATAAATAAACAAATAAATACATATTTCTGTACATTATTTTGTGATTAAACTGATTTCAACAAAATGTATTTCATGTATGTGAGAATTATGAAACAGCTCCTGAACGGTACCCATGATGTGGAGCACGCTGTTTAATATTTGGGGCGCACGTATATACTTAACTTGGTGCGGCGCACATAAATAGCACTAATATATATATTAGTGTGCTCTTGTCAATAGACGTGTGGATTTTCTAAGGCAAAGCTTAATTCACCACACTCGTCCATATTGGGTTGGTCACTGCAGTCGTCTACTGCTTAACGTAAGTTGATTTATAAACTTTAATGAAACATAATATAAAATATCAAACTATTGAACTTGCTATCTTCAGTTAAAATCCAGGTGATTTTTTCGAAGGGTAAACATATCCCTCTGTCTGCAACTTGATGTGTATGGCTGTCGCTAGCGGTGTGAGTTACAGTTTATCCTTTACGAGATCTCTTTACGAGAATAAATTCATCACGTTCCCTTAAATCACGCAGCTTTCTTCATTTGCTGATTTTTGAAAGTAATAAATTGTCAAGATGTATGAATGTATTTATACTTAATGTTATGTTTGTTATGTTATGTTATTTATCTTATGCTTATAACCTATCCGATATATATCTTGGAGTATAATAACTTTCTTAGCGTTTGGAGTAATATAAGCGTTTCGTTTGTAACTTCGCTGAGCGATGTTTATTCTGATTAATCACTAAAGCCATCAAAACTAAAGCCCACAAATTATCGTATTATGGGCGTAAAGTGGAGGTTTTGTGAACACTTCATTGAGCAAGCGGTTCATACATAAACATGTTCGAGAGCTCTCTGCTGATTAGCGAGACGTCACGACGTCACGACGATACGAACTAGACATCGCAGACATCGGTCACCTAAATGTCACTCCGGACTAAAAGAACTCGCTGTGTTGTCTAGTGAGAAATATAGTTTATTTTCATATAAATATTTCATTACAACTAATAAATATATTTAAAACTTCAACAATTACATAGGTAAGGCAATTTGACTTAACTTAAGATAACCCTTGTGCTTGTAATTATACCGGCTCACTAGCTCACACTGGAATATATTATGTTTGTGTGGGCGGTGTCCACCCGCCCAGCATACGTTGAGATAGATATTTATTTTCGTTCATTACATGTTCTTACTTTCTTTATATTACAATTATTTTGTTCACTTAATGAATAGTCTTATTTTATGTATAAGATAATAAAACCGTGATTATTAACTTACAGAAGTGATGTGGCGCGGTGTCAGTATATCTGGCATGTGGTAATTCTCCGCACCGGCAGCTCGAACGAGACCCTCCTACACTCATAGCCTCCCAGTGTAATTAAGTTTAATCATTTATTTACTGAGCACAAACACTTCAACGATAAACTTCTAACACCCAAAAACTTTGAACAGCTATTTAATTAACTACCATGATTATGAATCTTCTCAATTCAAATTGCTCTTATACACAGTAAATAGAACACACTAAAATAAGATAATGTAAGAATGCAAACGATTGTATGTTTTAATTTAACGTCGTTAAGTCTAAAATCATATACGTGCGTATGTAGTTAAATCGTTACGGGATAGAAGCAGCCACCTGTTGGATTCCACGTTCGCCTCCAGTGGGAATCCGTTCTAACTCGTCAGTTCGTTCCTTGTGCAGCCTTAATGAAGTGTTTGACTTGTAAAAGGTTTTATGTGGAAAGAAAACAGTTAAAGTTTTTTTGTTTAAATCAGATTAAATAGCTCAGTCATTGCATTACTAATATGTTTTATTTAGTTTTTTTTTAACATTACTTTAATTGACAAAGGTAAAAATAGCAAAAATAATTTTATAAATTTCGACATAAATTCTATTTCGTGTATGAAGGACGTTTTGAGTTTTGCGGAGCGGAATATAGCACGAACTTTTCTTTGGTGTTATATTGTGTGCAATATGAGACAATATATTCAAATTGAATGAGAAAAGGATCGCAGTGAGAACGATATTGAAATAATAAATCGTCCACATAAAGAAGGTTTACGGAAGCCGGTTTGAGGAACTGCAAAATCCTATCGTTATTATCAGTCTCCGGAGCGAGTCAGTTAGAAATAGTCTAGTTATTATAATTATATATATTAGGTCCTTACATATGAAATTAGCGTTTTGTCGTACTGACCACTTTGATCTGAAATATCTCCTCTTTGGTTAAGAATTCCAAATTCAAATTTATAAATTCATTTAGCTGCTACATTTGAGTTTTCAAAACAGCCATTCATTTGTTTTTTCCTCATTATTTTTTCTTTGGCGTCGCTTATGACCGCACAAATGGAAGACATGAAATATTGGTATATTTACGAGTGCGAGTTCTACCGTGGCACTAGTGCTGCAGAAACAGCTCGAAGGATTAATTATGTGTACGGCGCACGGCAAATAAACATCGTATTTTTGGTTTCAACGTTTTCGTTCTGGAAATTTCTACCTTCAGAAATCAGAACCAACCACGTGGACGGCCGGAGACCAAAGTGGAAAATGAAGAATTAAAGGCTATTGTGGAAGCGGATCCATCACAAAGCACTTCAGAGATAGCTGCAGGCGCCGGGGTAAGTGATAAAACTGTATTATTTCACTTGAAGCAAATCGGGAAAGTAAAAAAACTTGAACGATGGGTACCTCATGAATTGAGTGAATCGAACTTGCAAACACGCGTCGACTGCTGTGTTACTTTGCTCAACCGACACAATAATGAAGGGATTTTAAATCGAATTATCGTGCATACTTTGATTAATTAAATATATTTTACAAAATAAAAGACTATATTCCTCCCGTACAAAACGCCAATTTCATATGTAAAGGTCCTAATAAATGTAAATGAATATTTTAATTTAAATAAACATAATTGTATTATAATAAAAAATACTACTTACTAGGTCCTCGATAGATACATCGATAATTTCTTTAACATATTTGTTAGTGTAATATAATATGTTTGATTATTTTTCTTTGTACGGTTAAATACACGACAAACAAACATTGTTCAATACACAGAAGTATATGTAAACGCTGTGCGCTAGTAATAACATTAATAACATACTATATCGGCAGAAATTCAATCGACACATGCATGTTTCCTTTCCAGTATTTCATTTTGTTAAACATATATGTATATAATCTATTTATATGAATAATTCAAGCGAGTCATTCCTCCCTAACTCGGAGACGCGGACGTGAGGATTTTTAAAGTTCTGTCGAAGGTGAGAGGTCAGACTCGGGTGACCATGTATTTGTAATTATTATTTCGTATTTATATTAAGCTCACAGGCATTTCTAGTATAATCTTTGTGAAATAATTGGATTTTAATTAGAAAATATCAATATATGGATTCAACACGTCATGTTTGAAAATTTAATTTTGAATGTTTTTGCTCGTATAGTCATGAGTTATAGTAAATTGAAATAGAGAATTTTAACGAAAGATTGCGGATTTATACTCGGAACACTGAGTCCACACGTGCGTAATTCATGTGCGCGACTACTTCAATCTGTTTCCTTTTTTACTTTATAATGTGTAAGTCTTCTAAAAAAACACAGATTTGATATCGGCCGTTGTGTGGCGAGGCATCTCGATGACATAAGCCTCCACTTGTCTCTCGAACGGCTAAGATCTCTTTGCTTTTGACATTTACTAGCTTCGGCTCGTTTTTATTGTTTCTAAAAATAGTATAAAGAGAAATTATTATTGGCTGATTATTATTAATACGGTCATCGTTATACAACACGACACGTAACCGGAAGATGATATGAGATAAAGTAAAACGTTCGTAAAACGTAAAATTAATAGAAACATGCCTCCTTGGGCTAGTGGGGAGCTTATTCCGGCATCCTAGGATCAACCCCGAGTTGGGCCAAAGTAAGTTATTGCATTCGTTGTAATTTGGCAGTGTTTACTCGTCTGACTCGAAAATAACTAATAACCCGATTTACAGCCTATTTACAAATGTGTCAGAATTCTTCTATACAAATCTTCCGTAAAAACTTGTGCATTATTATATCCCTTATGTGTCATCATTGGTAACATGCACATGCAACTTAATGTTAAACTACAGACGCTTTTAGTCTTGTGATAAAATAAATGTCATAAGATACTTTTAAATGTTGTCATATGTATCTTAACAGACCCGAGTCGTTTCGCTTCTTTAGTAATATATTGTCTATTACGCAGAAACAACAAGTTTTATTTCAATCGATAAAATGTTATACGAAACCATTAAAATAGTAAGCTGTTTGTTAAAATACTTTAACGCATTCGTTATTTATTGTTTCGTCGTCGAGCGCGTTGAACAACGCGGGGTCGGGACGTGCTCAAGGGTCTAAAATGGATTCAGATTCCTAAATAACGGCGATTACTTACTAAACAGTATTGCTTAATTGAATATATGTTTATGTCCGTAAAACTCCAGTACTACGGTCAGTGATTATTATCAATAGCAACATCGTTCCCCGCCAAGCTGTTTCCCGTTTTATTACGATTAAATAAACTAACACCAAAGGAGGTTAGTTAAGTATTTTAGGAATAGCATGATTTAAAGTTTATTCTATTAAGGTGTTTAACCAAGTACAAAATGGACCCAGTTTCCCGAACATCAGGATCCATGTTCAGTTGACTGCCATCGATGTATGCTTTTCATAGTTTTTGTGACAAACGATGTCAAATCATAGTTATAGATATTTGGGCAAGATTGCATTAATCACCTTTAGTGCGAATAAAAGTAAAGTAAGAAATCAATAAAAGAAACCCCACCATAATTACAACATATAATAAAAAAGGTGATAAGTAACTATTGGGTTTGGCAGTTTTTAATATTATTTAAATTTACTATTAAACTCCTCGAAGTTAGGAATAATTAAAATATCTTACAGCGCTAACTAAGCTATCATAAAATGTTAGTTTAAGTTTAAAAAAAATACTATTTGAACTATAGTATAATTATGTTCTTTATTTAAAATCATTTAACGCGTTCCTCAACGTTCTTAAAAAGCCTTAAACATTCGGGAGACCACAGTTATTGTGCAATATATGCCGAAACTGAACCAAATTACTTTCGGATTATCCGACTGATTACATGAAATCAACAGGGAATATGGCTTGGTACTGTATTGCGTGGCTTATCGATATGTACTTTTATACGTTTGTGATATTGTCGATAAATAAATATACTTATAAACAACGGCATTTTTACCGTCGGTATTTTTTTACTGGAATATTTACTTACTACTTTAAAAACTTCTCAGTTGGTTTAGTTTTTTTACATCAAAACATAATATGCTAAATCATTTCAAACATGCACCGCTGCTCGTTTCAAGAACATTGCATTGCACAAGGCATTCGGCTACGCAGCGCTACGTGGTTTGCTACGAATGTTCTTTAAGATAATTTAAGACACTGGTAATTTCTTATTCTATTTGTTAATTATGTACATTTCATTTTATTTACTTTAACTGAGAGTCAAGCTCTCATGCGCATACGTCATAATGTAGTGTAAAACTATATTTTATGTTTATTTGTTATGGGGAAAAAGATAGATATGGGAAGGAAGAAATCTTAGTTTCTGAGAGTGGTCACCCTTACGTTCATTCACTTCAATAGTGTAGGTTGTCCGACGCTGTCCGACGCCGTGCGCACTGCGCGCAGCACTCGCGATGAGATCAGCTGATTTATAACGTAATTATTATCTCCTTATTTAAGCGTTATCGTACGATTTTTAAGTTGAGTATCTAGTAATAAGCAGTACAGTAATACCAGTTACATCTTTTTATGAATATTTTTTAAAACTTTATTAAATAAAACTTAATTTAATATATGAATATATTAAGCAAACTATTGCTAAAATTGGTATTGACATCTTCAGTTTTGTGCACAGAATTAAAATTACAGACATAAGCTATTAATGGTGACTAAGGTCATTTCTTAATCCTGTAAAGCTGTTCCGTGAGATCAAAACTCACCGTAGACACGTTCCTGAAATGTCATATAACTGATATCGGACGTTGGCTGTAATCATTATTACATTTCAATGAAGTGTGTATCATATTCGTATTTTATAAATGAGATTATGAGTTCTTATAGAAATGCATTGAAGTACCTGAATTAAAATACTTATATTTTAATGGATTATCTAGAAAAACATTATAAGTGCCTCGGAAAGCACGTTAAGCCGTTGGTCCTGCGCCTGAACTCTTTCCGGTCGTGTCGGATTGCCGTCCCATCAGATTATGAGAGCTAAGGAAAAGAGAGTGCACCTGTGTTTGCGCACACACGTGTGCACTTTAATATCTCCTGCGCAGTTGGCTAATATCTCTGGAGATGGCCGCCGTGGCCGAAATTGGTCTGGAGGACCTTATATTATTATTTTTTTGTATTTAATTATTTTTGTGCTCTGCGATATAAAAAACACAGTGAGGAAACAGTGTATTGCCACATAAAGATAACATATAAATTTATATCCAATCACACTGAAGTGACATGGTGGCCTCGCCTTTACTTTTTGATTTTATAGCCAAAGAGGTCTTTGCACAGCAGCGGGGCATTTTCAAGCTCTCATTGTATAAGTATTCGGTTCGATGGGACTGTAAATGAACAATAAAGGCATAAAGTCGCTCCGACCGCCGATGCCGCGTCCGTATGGTACAAGTTATGTTCCTGTTGGCAATAAAGGCTGCGAATGAGCATTGTTGTTTAAAGTTTAGTGCTGTTGGCGCACATCCAACTTTTTATTAACTTTTTCCGCAGTTATAATTTACGTTTTAATTTCTGTTCAAAAATATTTTTCCTTTAAACAATCGGTAACGTAATTTATACTAGAAGAGGTATATCGCAATTTTTTTTGGTCAAAATTATGATAGGAAATTTTTTAACAAGAACAACAAACCAGGCCTTACATCATAAATACGTCGCGCACCAGTATCATTCCTTGCGCCGGTAATTACTCTAGTTCATTCTTACTCCCTTTAACCGAAATACAACCATACAAAATATTGATGTTTGTCCGTAGAGTAAGTGACGAATAGACGGTATCTATACTGACGGCTGAAGGGATGCGCAAAGTGCTACAGCTCTACCTACTACCCTGAATAAGATACGAAAGCTAGCTTAATTACTGGTTAAATATTTTTTTACCTAAAAATAAAAATATTCAAATGTTGCCGTAATGTAAACTAAAAGTAAAATCTAATATATTAATTACATTTTAACAAAACTAATTAATATAGTAGTTACATTGTTTAAAAAATAAGTAGTTGGAAGTTTTTTGTACGAAAGTAAGAATGCTCACATAAAGAGTTTTTATAACAAAAATGCAAGCAGAATTAAAGCTTCCGTAGATAAGAACACCTTCCGTCTGTTCTTTTAGAAGATATTTTAATTACACTGCGAGCGTATTCATGAAACCGTTTTGTCTCCTACTGCACTCTCACTCGCGTTATTAAACGAAACAATATGGTAATCTTTTGTTTGTTTTACTAAAAGGCGACGTGTGGGATGACAAACGAATGTAGCGAAACACTACGAATTAACATTTTTTATAAAAATAATATTCCTCATAAGTTTTTCTTCTGATATATCATGGCCGTACACAAATATGTGGCAAAATATTTTGGCAAATTGTTACGTAATGAACCAACCAATTATATGATGTTCTTATTTTAATTACACGTTACGTATTATTACTATTCGAATATGTTTATTCATTTATACAATGTATAATTGGTATAAAGACGTTGTTTGTTATACGACACGCCGTCAATAAGCGCGTCATTTTTCGAGTGATTTATTACAAAATAACTTTTACACGTATTTTCTTGGCCTGAAATAGGATACTGCTCGAAAATAATAAAGTCATAAAACGTACGATTTATTCATATAATTTATCAAAAAGACAGATTGAAGCAATTAATAATGTTATCAAAATATACTTGAAAGCTTCCGCGTCGTCACTCGGACGGGCCGACGTCGCCGCGCTCCGCCCACCGACGTCACAACCATCCGCCTAATAATAAAATGGGTTTACATACTAAAACGTATCACTTGTAGTAAATATTTTATGTATATAATCCTCCCTTCTATAGACTATACACTTCCTCCTGTCGAGCTTGCACGAGACGCTAAGAACGGATTTCGCATGATTTTAAGGAGGTAGTATTGCCTTACATTTTTAAATTCTTTGCATAGACCCGTCAAGAGTATCAATCATTTGTATAATATATAGAAATTAGTTGAAATATGTATATTCCTTTTATAAATTACACTCACTTTTGTACAATATATTTATTGTGATGTGCAATAAAGAATTTAAAAAATAAATACTACGCTCAACTGATCTAATTATAAAAAAACGAGTGTCACAATAAAAGTAATTTAAATAAAGCAATTCCAAAAGCGATTAATAAAATAGTGATTGAAATAAAGTAAAATACTGTCACGTCGGCTGCGAGTGCGGCGTGCTCCGACGGTCCTGACGTGACGGTCATTATAATTTTTTTTAACAAAGGCGCGCTCAAATACTACTGGAAAAAATATTTAAATCAAACTACAGCTACTCGTGTAAGATAAGATTATTTTTATTTATTAACATTTTGTTCAGTAATCGTGATGACTGTCACAGATTGAATGGCAACATATTGATATAGACGTTTTAATCATTAAGCTCCGACTATTCATACTATAGAACAAAACCTGGCAAATTCCAAGCATAATATGCTACGTCGTAGCTAATCTTAGTAGCATCAAATAACCATGTAAATTAGATAATAATATTCTTGTGAAAGAAGTCATATTGTGTTAGTACTTAGTAGTATACTTGCAAGCACGCTTTAAGATTTGTTTTAATATAATAATTATGTAAAATTAATATCATCTTAAAATATAAACAGCTACAGACTGTGTGCCTGACCGATATTCTCTCAGGAACATACACAGGAATCATTTGTCTTTCTGTTACAGTTTTTTCGTAGTCTGCTCTGTCATGTCGTCTTCTGTAGGCATTAGTTCTACAGAAATAAAAGACGCAATCTTCGGTTAAGTTTCAAGTATTCGAGCCACTGGACCAACTCAGTATAGGTGTTATGAGAAATGCTTGATAAAATTAAATATCTTATCAAAATTATGAAAAAAATGCCGAATTGAAAGGCGCTTAAAAATGTCATTTAGGTTTTATTAAAAGTGTAAGCGTAAAATTTTCTAGATCTTGGACAAGCGAGATGATTTAAATTGTAATCAATTTCACAACTTTTAAACTCACTACAGGTAAACCTTAATTCAATTGTGACAAATAGCTTTAAATATGATATTTAAATTTGTCGCCACAAATTAACGAATGCGCTGCGCGAGAATTCACGACAATAGCGGCTCTGAAATTGTAGAAACTAAACTGAATTATAACTTCCCTGGTTCCGGATTAACGAGTGTAGCGAGTGTGCGGGGAGCTTTGTATTGTAAATTTAGTGTGTGAATCATTGGTTTTCAAAGCTATTATCGTAATTAAAACTTTTGATATTTTAATCACACATTCATCAGAAGTAGGTATTGGTTAGTAATTGTGCAAACGTCCAAGTAAATTTGGAATCAATTCAATCTAACCGATTGTAATTTTCAAATTATTTCCGAAGATCATGCAGACGAATGCTCGGCTTCACGTAGTTCGTTGTAATATAATAAGCACGGACTGTTGAATTGAAGTCTGAAATTGAGTTAATATTGGAATCGGAAAACAATAGATGAATAAAACTCGACGCAAAATCGTTAGCCGACCGACGCCGACGGCGTGACCAGAATCAAATACACAGGATAATTTTCTACGGCTAAGGTTGTATGGCGTTGTGTCTTATGTTTCAAGCTTTCTGAAGGACTCCGCGGTGACTTGTTTATCATAAACTACTTGAAATAGGTAAAGTAGAAGCTACTAAACACAACGCAGTTGCACCTTTTTATCTTCTTAAGAAGAAAGTTTGAAGTTTAATTGAACACGTTTTTTTCGTGTCAGTGATTTTTGCAAGCCCGTCGGGGTACCACCCGCCCGTCTCATATTCTACCGCTAAACAACACTACTTAGTATTGCCGTCCCGATTTGAAGGTCTACTAGGTAGGTAGATCGATATTAAAAATTTGGTGGATAACAGGAAATTATAAAGTTTGAGACCATCTATATCAAATAAGGAAAATGAAATAAAACTCGAAATATGAAGCAAGAGGTTTCATTTTAATTTAAGTAATAATTAAAATACTTATTTACTAATACACATAATCAACAAGAAAACAAAAAATACTAATACTTACGTTTAAAATGTAGTTCATATTTTAAACAGTTTTTTCGTCAAAATACCCTCCCTTGCATTTTATAACTTTTTTCACTAGTCTCGGCATACGAGCAATCAATTTATCAATTGTATCTTGTGAAATATTGTTCCAGCTTTCTTGTTAATTCTTCCACATATCTTCTTGCGAGGAGGGACAAGCATTGCGTACATTCCTATCAAGCTCTTCCCACAAAAGCTCTATTGGGTTGAGATCCGGGCTCTGAGGAGACCACACCATATTTTTTAAAACCCATTCAGTTTCTTTGTGTTCTAAATAACCCCTGCATAATTTTGAACTATGTTTGGGATCATTATTTTGTTGGAAAAAAAATCCATTTCCAATTAATCTTAAGCCAGACGGAACGGCATTTTGCTGTAGTATTCGTTTATACTGCTCCTTTTTCATAATTCATTCGACTCGTACCTAATCTCCGGTTCCATGGCCCCAGAAACATCCCCAGACCATAACAGAACCACCACCATGCCAGATCTTTGGCACCACACAGTGTGGCATCATCTTTTCCTCGGCACTACGTCGAACAAAAATTCGTCGTTTTGATCCAAATATTTCAAATTTGGATTCATCTGTCCAAAGAACTTTTTTTAAGTCTTCTTTAGTCCAGCCTCGATGGGTAAGGGTCCACTGCATCCGTTTGTTCTTATTTTGCGGTCTTAGTAGTGGTTTTCGAACGGCAACGCGACCAAATAACTTAGCATCCCTCAATCGTCTTTTTACTGTAGTCAACGACACCGGCTTAGATCGGGTTTTGTTCACTTTTGCGCGGATTTCTGGTGCTGTTAGGCGTCTATTCCGCTTGCTGGTAACGACGATGAAATGATCCTTGCTAGAAGTGGTAGTTCTCGGCCTTCTCGGTCGCGAACGATTTTGATTACTGCAAGTCTCTTTGTATCGGATCATTGTGTTATGAACACAAGTCTTCGATAACTTAAATTGAGAGGCAATCGCACGTTTAGATTTGCCTTCGTTGTGTAAAACAACTATGGCACAACGAGTTTCAGTACTAATTTGGCGCACTTTACCCATTTTACGTCACCGCAGCTGATGACGAACACTCACCTAACATAATAAAAAAGAAAAAATACACAAACCACCTCCCAATACGGCCGGTCACCGTGGGAGAGTTAGACCACAACCCTCCAAAGAGTTCAGACTGTTCAGGAGAAAAATACTTTATAAATATTTGCACTCTTAACGTAAGATCTTTATCAACACCTGAAAAACTACTAGAATTAAAAACAGCCCTCCGCAATGTAAATCATGATATACTGGGTTTATGTGAGGTACGCCGGCTGGGTGAAGATATAATAGAAGATGAAAACTATCTTATGTATCATATAGGACAAACAAAAGGTCTATATGGCGTAGGTTTCCTAATCAAAAGACAATATAAAGAAAATATAATAAACTTTTCCGGTATATCAGAAAGGGTTTGCATATTAGAAATAAACCTAGCAAACTTACACTTCGCATTTATACAGGCATACGCACCTACAGAATGCTCCACAGAAGAGGAACTAGATTTATTCTACGAAGACTTAGAGAGAGCTCATGATATTGATCTCTACACAATATATAGTAGTAATGGGCGACTTCAACGCACAAATTGGCAAACCGAAGAGCTCTGAAAATAAAGTAGGTGGCATATACGGATTTGGAAACAGAAGTAAAAGAGGAGACAGATTAATTCAGTATTCTAACGAAAATAATTTGAAAATAATTAATACAATGTTTAAATTAAGAGCCAATCGAAGATGGACCTGGATCTCACCAGACAAAAACACTAGAAAAGAGATTGACTATATAACAACCACTAAACCTAAACTGTTCACAAAATACGAAGTGTTGAATAAATTTTTCTTTGGCACAGACCATAGACTCTTGAGAGCAACCCTTAGCCTAGGTATGAGAAAAAAGAACAGAATTAATTTCAAAAGTCCTAAAAACTTACTAAAGACACCAGAAGAAATCAATATATACATGAAAAACTTAAGTGAATTTATACCCGAACTATTAGGAAACTACGAAAAATATACAGTTATGGAATATTACAAGAAGATAGAAAACTCTATATTAACAAGCCTAAAGAATAAAAAACAATCAAGTAAAAGAACAATCCTTTCGGAAAAAGCAATTAAGTTAATGGAACAAAGAAGCACACTGCAAAATAAAACAAACCACACTAAAAAGGATAAAGAAGACCTCAAGAATTTATATAAACAAACGAATAGGGAAATAAGAAAATGTTATGAAAACCATAGACTACACATATTAGAAAAATGTATAGAAAATTCCAGATCCGCTAAAAAAGCGTACAAGGAACTAGACAGGTCAAAAAAATGGATCCCGTCTATTCAACGTGGATCCACAATTTGCAAATCACGAACAGACATTATACATGTAGCCACAAACTTCTATGCGAACCTGTATATCTCTACGCCAGATTTAGGCACAAATACACAACAAAACCAACCAAAGAATACATCGACGGTACAAAACTTTAGTGAAATTGAAATCCTAAAACAAATAAATAAATTAAAATCAGATAAAAGCCCAGGGCCAGACAGTTTAAATAATGAATGCATAAAACACTGTAAAACACTATTATTATCACCCCTCACTATATTATTTAATAAAATACTTGAAGAAGAAACTGTGCCACAGCAATGGACAGAATCGGAAATTATTTTACTATACAAAAAGGGTAACCCTAAAGATATAGGAAATTACCGACCGATAAGTCTCATGTCCTGCCTATATAAACTTTTTGCATCCTGTTTATTAAGCAGAATTTCCTCACAATTAGACTCATGCCAACCCATAGAACAAGCCGGGTTCAGAAGTGGATTTAGTACTATAGATCATTTACATACCGTTGATCAAGTAATCGAAAAATATATAGAATTTAAAAACCGCTCTATATAGCCTTTATTGATTACAAGAAGGCTTTCGATACTATTTCCCACATAAGTATATGGGATGCATTATACAGACAAAACATAAACGCAAAATATATAAATATTATGAAATATATATATAAAAATTGTACTAGCAAGGTCAAGCTGGACAGAGTAGGCAACAATATTAACATCAACCGAGGCGTCAGGCAAGGCGACCCCATCTCGCCGAAATTGTTTATAGCAGTCCTACAAAATATAATGGAAGACCTACCATGGTCAAAGCAAGGTATCAATGTGAATGGGAAATACTTAAGCCACCTACGCTTCGCGGACGACATCGCCGTGTTCTCTGAATGCCCATATAAGCTTAACACAATGATTAGCGAACTGCAAAGCGCTAGTGCTCGGGTAGGCCTAGAAATGAATCTAGAAAAAACTAAAGTAATGACTAACAGTAACTTGACACCAGTACTGATTAATAATGCACCACTAGAGTACGTAGAGAGCTACACTTACCTTGGCAAACAAATCTCATTTAAGAAAGACCGGAATATAGAAGAAATAAATAGGAGAGTAGCTATTACATGGAAAAAGTATTGGGCTCAAAAAGAGATTATAAAATCAAAATTACCAACTAATTTGAAAAGAATAATCTTAGACACGACGATTCTACCCTGTCTCACTTATGGCTGCCAAACATGGACTTACGATTATAAGTCAAGACATAAAATCCAGTCCACTCAGAGGGCAATGGAAAGGAGCTGTTTAAACATAAATTTGAGGGATAGAATACAAAGCATAGAAATTCGAAGAAAAACCAAAGTTAAGGATGCTCTACATTTCTCTCAAAATCTCAAATGGAGGTGGGCTGGTCATGTTGCGAGATACGATGATAATCGATGGACTATCAACACTACAAAATGGAAAGGGCCGTATGGCGTGAGAAGAAGAGGTCGCCCGTGCGCCCGGTGGCAAGACGAGATTGTAGCCTACGCGGGGAGTGATTGGATGACCACCGCCAAAGATAGAGGAAAATGGGACTCTATGGAGGAGGCTTTTACCCTGAAGGGGTCCACACGAAACAAAAATTAATCATATACATCAAAACTGTTTCATATTATTTGTTCTATATATATTTTATGTGTTGTTTCTGTAATATATTGTTTGTATGTATGTGATACAACTAAATTAGTATTTGTAACTTAGAGTAGTACTGTGGAATAAATAAAGCTATTTTATTATTATTATTATTATTATTAATCTATAACAATGACCAGCTCAGACTAACCAAGATAGAGAAAGATTAAAACTCTATAAAAACTCAGGTGGAAAATATGTTTTAGGAAGCCAAAATAATCCTGTTTTTCTATAAACCCGAAACAAAACCAAAATAATTAGTAACGAGGGCCTCATAAAAAATATCACAATGACTCTACCATCTGGTACTTACGCGGAAATCATTTATGTTTTGTAACAATAGACCTTTATAGGATGATAACATAAAAATATACAAAAATAATGCTTCATAGATATTCTTTAATAATAATAGAATACGCAGGTGTTCAAATTAGATCTTTATCATATGTACTTTCGAAATATTTGGTTGGCGAAGAAGATCTTTACAAGTGGTCTCAAACTTTTGGCCGGCAGTATATGTAGATTTGTTATCATGATAAAATCACATGGTTTATAAAGACAGCTTGATAAAATTAGGACATTTCTTTTGATTTAACAACTTACAGCAACAACTAACCTAACAACAGACGTGCGAGGTAATTTGCTTTCGTATAATAACACTTAATCGCTGTCGCAGGTAATTGCAAGTAATGTCTCTGAGCAGCTCTCCTGGTCCGTTATTACTGTTTTGTTAACACTAGCGCTTGATTTACGTACGAAAACGGTGACAGTACAAAAAAAACCAAACTCTGAAACTTATTTTAAGCGAACAAACTTTTCATGTTATTTATTTATAAATAAACAAAACCCAAACTGTTATTATAAATATGAAAGTAAATTTGTTTATTTGATTGTTTTTTGTGATTTTAATACTCTTATTGATTTAACTGATCATCGTGTTATTTTCATACAAGTTTATGGGGGTACAAGAAACGACAGTTTCGTACCTTTTTAATACAAATAACACTGCTTTACAGAAGTCAACAGGCCAACATTCCGAGTCAATAAAAGTCATCTGCACTCACTCAACGACGTCCAATACAAACCTGTATAAACATGAATTCCATATTTTCATCAATTTCTTATTTTCAAATCAGTGTGTGATGCTGCGTGGTAGTAAAAACCCGGACAATTAAAATAACGTGAGAACATGTTTATAACAACTTATGTATTCGCTGCACCTTCAAATATTTGTTGTAATTGTTAACTAGTTTATGTAAAAATAATCGCTAACTAGAAAGCAAAATATTCAGTGCGATTATATCTTCGAGGACTGCGTTGCGCGTTCGCGCCCTCGATACAGTTTTACAGTGCGCGTTTGTACAGACGTGATTGTTTATTCAGACGAGCTTACTGATATTACTCGTGAGATTTAAAGGTCAACGCCACGACCTGTTCACAGTTAATGTGTAGTTAAAGAAAGAAAAGACTAACTACTGAGTTTCACAACTCGAATTCGAAAGCGATTCAGTTTCGGTGCTACAAAAAACAACTATCTATTTAATTGGGCTCGGCACTTATTTCGTGAAGCACTTGAAATTGCTTCACATTATTATATTCACAGCAATCTTATGTATATTCACAAGAATTTAGATAATCTTGAAAGAAACGGTTCCAATCATTGTTACCGAACAAAAACTTAATTTCCGACAAAAATTGAATATTTCTATATTTATATGCACTACAAACTGTGTAAGCGCGGTGTCTTCTCGAAGTATTTAAACCTATTTTATTATGTTAATTTACTCGCCACCGGCAATCTTTCATCGCTATTATTCTATAATAAAATTTGTAAATGACATAATTATAATTATTTTTCACTATTAATAAGGATATTGCTATAAGTGGTTGGTACATTATTTGAGGCTAACGTATGTATTTTTTAATGTTTTAATACAGTTTAGTCAATTATTGGTGTCGATAAAGTGATCCGTGGTGCAGTGTTGATGGGTTGCGAGTGTCGTAAAGAGATTAGCGGATTACTCTCGAGCCAGCGGCGCGGAACATTGAGGGCGTCCGTACAGTGGCTGCATGTTTGGACGCTTTGATTGAAATAAAAGCGAAATAATCGATTATTTCCATGTTACTCAAATATAAGTAACCTTATTTTAATCTTTCATTTCATATCAATTTGAAAATATGTGTTTCTATTAATCAAGTGGAAATCTACAACAGCGCGATTTTTAATGAATTTCCTGTCTCGCACAACATCTCTGTGGAACCAGCTTTATTTGCAGCTGATTTTTCCGAACCGTTATGACATAAAATACAGTAGAATCCTACAAGAAAAGAGCGTACTAATTCTTTAGGGCCGGCAACGCAACTGCAAGATTTCAGCGGTTGCAGAGGGGTGTTGCAGGTGTCATGGGCGGTGGCAGTCACTTTCCATCAGGTGAGCCTCCTGCTCGATTGCCCTCTCTTACATATTATGTTAAATTGACATTAGTTGGGCTTGTTCCACTTTACCCAGTATTTAATTGATTTGTTTTTATTTAAAACTGGTCTAGTCAATGAAAATATATATGTTAATGGTAAAATTACATATATTTATATATAAATAAGTGTTGATTACATAAGCACATATCGTACATACATGTATGTATACGAAATGAAACAAAAAGTCTGTGACTTTTATTATCGAACACGCGAGGAGTAGCGCTCCAGGCTGCGCGTCTGTTCCGGAGATTAGCGAATTACTCGCGGCTCAGTGGCGCGGAATATTGCAGCCGCTTTAAATGTATTTTTTAAACGATACAGGATTAAATTGCATACCAATGTGCTGTACGTAAATAGGAATTAAGCTATTTCTTGTTTCAAGCCGAGATGAGCCAATGCGACGCACATGTGGATCTCAACTAAAGGTCGCAGGTTTAAATACGAACAGTCACCATGATTTTATGTGTTTGATTAGTTTGTATAATTCATCTTGCCCGCGGCGGTAAAGACAAAATAGTGACAAAACTAAAACCTGTCTGGTGAAAATCTACCTCATGTGTATCTATGTCTACAGATCCAAAGAATTTAACTAATTGTAACCTCGTTGTTGTTGTTTCGTTGATCTAATGGCTAAAATTGCCATTTTATTGGATTAAATTAATATAACTATTGAATATAGATTAAAGAGTTACCGTTAAAAATCTTATTTCTTAGAGATTTTATGATTTATTAAAAAAAAAAAGTTATTTAAAATTGTATAAATTAAGGTAACTAATTAATTTCACTTACGTTTAAAACGGAACTCGTATAATAACTCAAAGTATATTTCGACTATAGTGTTTTATTCTCTCTGCGCATCAGACAATCCGAAGCTACAATCGGCCCACCTGTTGCTTCACTGTCCCACGTGACGCGATATATATAGCGGAGGATTTATTTCTTCCACTCTCATTAGTATACCGATCCGTGTGTCTCACAAACCGACTCTCTTATAATTATTATTACAAGCCATCTATCCTCACTTTGATCAAGTAAAAATAACGTTTATATATCATAATGTTTATATTTTAAGTAAATAAGCGAAATAAAATAAGTAAATAGAATATTTTGATGGAAAACAAAAATGTAAACGGCAATTTTTTAAACAATAAACTGCAATAAATAATAATAATAATAAAGCTTCTTAAAGTCAGAAATTCATATTACAGATTTAAACAATTATTTAACAATGAATAATGACATCAATTAGAATACAATTTCGAATTCTATACTGTATTCTATGTGTTGTACAGTTGTGAAGAAATAATAAAGTACATAACTCTGAACATAAGATAATAATCAGCTTTAGTACCTCGTTCTTTGGACAAAGACAGTCAGGTGTACTGTTGATAAGGTTTATCGGAACAAGTGATGTGCTTATCTTATCCGTGCGTATCACCCCTGACTTACCCTTTTCAACGTCAATTTTGCTACATCGTAATATGCATTTGAAAACTTATAGCTGTTCGTGCCTGTATTTGTATATCACTAACTACCTTATTGTCTATGTTCGTCTTAAAAGTATAAACTGAAATAATATGAAAGTTCTTTGCTTAAAATCGGAGAAAAAAAAGCATAAATGATTATAAGATTGTTTGAAAAATGTAAATATATATTTACATATCTCAAGTGAAGCTACTTCTTGCGTAAGTCAAATTTCACACATGAAAACGTTATAAAAGAAGCGTCTCAATTTATTGTTAAACTCAAAAGTACCACCAATGCGTATTTAATTTATAATAGCCTTATATTTGTTTGAGTTAAGTTGATTATAAATGTTTCAATGTTATTACAATTCGTGATATTATTTTTACAACTACCAACATTTAAATGTTTTGACTTTTGTATAAATAGCGATGTATTTGAAATGAACGATCATAATGATTGTTAAACTTGATCAGGGTCGTTACTCTGCCCGTTTAATAAATATTGTTTGTAACAACTCAATACTTATTTCGCTATCTATCCCACCTTCTGTTTCATCATTCTAAATAAACGTTTATGGGATACAGTGTGACGCTATTCTAATTGTAAATAATAGAGATTTCTCTATTAATCTTACGTCACGTAACGATAGCTTTATAATGATAAAATATTCTAATCAGCGATCTACTCGTAATAACAACACTTACTTTTTTAGGCATTTATTTATATGTTAATTTTAAAAGATGCTATCTAACATATTCTTATCAATAAACCAATTAGGAATAAATGATTTAATTTCTGAGCTACGTTTATAGCTAACCTCGAGTTGGGAGCAAAGCTATCCGGGTCAATTATCGGAGACAAAGCCCTTCTCTTTGCTAATAGCGAATAGCGCTATCTTCGATATCTTTGATATCTCCGTTACAGGAGCTGAATTCAAATCGTATGCCTTCAGATGAACGCAATTAGGAAATCATTCAATCATTGATAGATATAGTACAGCAGCTTTATTGAAATTACGCACTGTTTACAGATAAACATATAAACGACATAATGAAAGAGAACATATAACTGGTTAATACTATCTATTACTGAGTATTAATAATAATGGAGTTATTAATATATAAATGTTATGTTTAATAACTTACTAATGTTATTTACTTTTTGGATTTTTATTTATTATTAAAGTGAAATATGTGAACACAATATATTTCACTGAAGGTCTGATCTCTGTCAGAAATGTTAAGAGATAACAGAAAACAAAATGTGGATACATATAGGTAAACACATTTATATGAAGCCAAGACATCCCAGTGAATAGTTTCTATTGCGAGGTCTTGTTCTGTTTTTTGAATATAAATCTAGGTCCTCCGATTATAAGAAGAATAGTTAGATCTAAGAATTATCGGATTGTAACAGTCAACCGCCGGGCATTGCGGGTTAATATATAATCATTTGAACCCGTTAAATTGTGATATATAAAAACCTCAACAGGTTTAAATCTATATACTTTTCAACAATTAAGTTTTTATAAGATATATTTAACAAATATTATATTAATTATTAACGAGACGCGAGATTTGAAATATTCTTATATTCATGAAGAGGCAGCTGGATTTGAGAGGGGGGTCGGGGGTGTGAAAGCCGGTAGTCAAAGGAATTTTCCGCGCGTCGCGTCCGCACAATACGTGTTCCGGACAGACGCGCCGCCGCCGTACATAGCGAGATTACTTTCTCTAAATAAGTGATCGAGAGAAAAACCTTCGACCTATTGATGAGTTAATTACTTTATTTTGATGTATCGCCTTGATAATTATATAAATGTCTCTCTTCTGAGCTAAGGCTTCCTCTCTCGAAGACAATGTTTATTTCATAAACTTTAATAAAATATATTATACTTATTATTTTAAATAATAAAGTTATTTATATAGTATGTTAATTTTGTTTAAAAAAAATAAGATCGCACCCAAATAAAGCTTCTGAATGTAGATAAGAGTGGTCGATTTATTACCCTGCGACGGCTCCTTTGGTTTCGTAAACATCGTTCTGTTTCCGGAGTTATCTCCGCGAGTGCTTTCTTCAGTAAGGCTAATTTACTTGCTTTTTAAGATCAATACGAAATGTATCAATACGTAGGAAAAGGCAATTACCAATAATGCACGTTATAAATATTTTAAATACGAATAAAAGTAGTGCTTGCTATAATATGTAATAATAATTTTATTCTTGTTTTATTACATGTATTTTAGGTTAAATGTTACAAAAAATATATAACTGCAAACAAAGAGAACGTGTTCAGGCGCAGGACCGGACACGACACGACGACGTTACGTGATTTTTGTTCGAACAAAGATAATGTAAACATTTTAAGTTCGAGATTTACTGTTTGCTACTGAGAATTTCTCCCGGAGAAATAACCGGAGTACAAAACTAAGACCTCACGATCTGCGGCCGTATAAACTAGCCAAGCAAGTTAGTTAAACCTCTAATATAATTAACATGAAAACCACTACAAAAAAATCTGTCTGAGTCCCTTCGACTATTCTTCTCATGTCTACGTTAGTTATTTTCGAATCGGTGGTAGATTATTGACACTTAATAAATAAATGTAAAGCTTCTATATTAAATAAAGATTTCAAAAATCATAACAGATTATACACATGTAAACTAACTTAGATAAGCTTACATTCCGTGTCTTTTGAAAATTTTATGTTTAAGGAGGTTTAACGAAAATATATCTTAAGCTAACCAAATATTTCTGATTCTAAGCATAAGCTTGTTATTTAAAACGCATCGGATTATAACAGATTTCTTCAATATTTTGTTTGCAAGAAATATAGAAAATTGGGTTTTATTGTAAATTTGTAACAAGTACTAAATGCGGCGTCAACGCTTCGATAAGCCCAATTAGACGGTCAGGTTTGGACGACATAGATTTGGCGATAGCCGGCGAGGGGGGATGAGGAGGTATTGGAGGAGGGTTGAAGTGTAAAATTACTCGCCTCTCTTATACTTAATTGGGTGAAGTTATCTCGTACATAAAAACGTAAATTATAGTCCCAAGTTGGATTACTTTGAAGACAACGTGGTTTGTTTTCATTTCGTTTTATAGTTAATGTTTGAGTGTGTTTTGAATAATTACTTCTTTGTTCAAATAAATTAAATTTTCGTACGCTTATTTGTTAAAAGAACATTGTTTTTTTATTGTTTGTGAATTTGAGAGTTTTCTTGATTTTAGGGAGTTCACCTTAATTGTGTTATTTTAAACGATATTTGAAGCAAGGATTGGTCTCGTTTATGTAGTACTAACTTACGCCAAATTGTGGATCCTTACAATTTTTATTATTTGAAATAGCTGCGCATTGTTAGGTGTGAATAATTTTGAATCGGAACGACAATTTTTTATATAATGATTATACTTAAAATATGTATACATGTGTCAATATATATGTGATTAGAAATGTTTAAAATACATGAACCACTATAAATATGTAAATTTAGTTAGTGTAAGAAAGTATAGTAAGCACATGCCTTTGTTAATGATCTCTCGTCAAAGGCTGTTTGAGTGACATTTCTGGAAGTAATAAGACGCCTTTGTCCATTTGTCGCAGTACAATTAAACAATTTGAAGCTGCATTATGTAATATCTATAATTACATAAAGGCTTTTCTATTCTAAAGGAGGCGAAAAAAATATTAATACAAATACCTCTTAAAATAACCTAGTTCTTGTCTTGTTTTATTATAGCAGCTTTGATCGTGTGACCTGCGCCGAATAAACCCCGTATGCCATCCGCCGGACCGTCCTAACTCTGACACAATTCCTAAGCACAACCAGCAGCGATAAAGTTTCTGATTAACAAGTTGTGTCTCACACACGCTCTACGTATGTATTCGTCGGCGAAACTTATTTAATACGTGAACTTGGAAATAAGACTAATCGAGTTTTGTAACTTGTGTTCGTCCGGGACTTTTCTCGTATCAATACTTAAGAGATTAATATGTACAATCAATGTAAATTTATTTATATGATCATGATATATAAATGTTTATATTCACGATTCTCAATATATATAGTTGTATATAATTATGTATTTTTATTTGAATACATAAAATATTTCAATTCGTTTCTTAAGTATGCAGCATAAGTATTTTATTCCTGACCGCGACAATTATGTATATAATAAAAGAAAATATATAGAATAATAAAATATATAAATAAATGTATAGAATAAAAGAAAATAGTCTTACATAAATATTTCGTCTTATCGCTCATTTCATATTGTATAAAAAACGAGGCTATACGCTAGCGAGATTGATAAGAACCAACGTTAGGCCTTTCAATCTTTCCCAACATATACTTGACGACGGTATATAACAAAATAAATACGAATAAGGTATATAACAAAAAGTGAATAAGCCGTATACTTATTCTGTACCAAAGGTTTTGTCCACCTGTCA
Organism: Nymphalis c-album; assembly: GCA_963151315.1. Lineage (NCBI taxonomy): Eukaryota > Metazoa > Arthropoda > Insecta > Lepidoptera > Nymphalidae > Nymphalis > Nymphalis c-album. Next base: position 189,123 of record OY720610.1, read on the forward strand.
ATTCTATCTTAGCCTTTGGCACGTGTCAAACACCGCCATTGTTTACGTTTCGCTCGTATCAATGGCGTGTGTGGGCGCTATTATGTGAAAAATACAAACAAAGTGACACTAAAACTTTTATTCAATTTAACACAATAGTGAAAGTTAAGTAAGTAGTAAGCTAAGTTAACAACCTATAACCAGACCTTATAAACGTAACTTATAGCGATATAAGCAGCGCCTCGTGATACCGATTAGGTAATTTTACTAAAAAAAGTAAAAAATATGTAGCAAAAAAATGGTATCAAATATGCGTATTCGGTAAACCCATAAACGATCACTACCATATGTTACCATAGTTATATGGAAATATATTTGTATGCGTATGAATAATATTTTTTATATGTTGGTTAATTTTTAATTTTGCATACCGTTCCATTTACTCATATACATCTTAAGATTAAATTATAAAACAAAAAATAATAACATTCTAAAGGAACAAGCTGTAAGAATTAAGTAAGTTGAACAAACAAGTACATAAACAAAATTAATTGAGTGTCCGTCAAACCGGCGCGAGCTGTCCGAAGGCGATCCTCCGGCTTGTTGTTTGCGAATGAAGTGCGAACCACTCGCTCTAATGCTAAGGCTGGAGTGTACTAAGTATGCGATAATATATATAACTGTATAATTTTTGGCAATATTTAAGAAGTAATAGACTATAATTTATGTTTCACTTTTAAGCATCAAATTTGTAATTGATTCCTAATGACTATCGAAAATTGACTTAAGCTATTATATTATATGTTATCTTGATTGAGTTACTCAAAACTATAACCATACGATTAGTACTATGACTTAAAGACTATATAGTGACGAGCAAGGTGCATATTTAATTATTTATTAATTCAAAAAGGTACATCAACATCACACATATTCAACTCGTACAGAAAAATGATACTGAACAATATTTTACAGAACTGATATGAGTGACACTTACAGACGTGCTCGACATTAACAATAAACCAACTAATGAACAACTCTAAACCTACTTGGTGGTAGGGCTTTGTGCAAGCTCGTCTGGGTAAATGCCTTGTGATGTGAAATGCGTTGGTTCGATCAGATTTTATTCCTTAAGTAGTCTTTGCGCCCACGCCTTTAACATGCATACATTAACTAGTTCGTAATAATAACTGACTTCTGTAGCTTGTTTATCGACATAAATAAACTTACTGTATTCGAGGATCGATTCGCATTTGGTAGGGATAGCAGAAATGTCTACGAGGCATAATTCAAGCTATGATCGGTTTGCTTACTTGCGAAAGTCGACGAATAGTAAAGTAAATATAGGAAGAGAACAGATATTTTGTTTTATCGATGATTATATTTCTGTAAGTAAAACCTACCGTTTTATTTAGTAACAGGACTTTTTAAAGGAGGAAGTAATGTTTTAGCTCATAGTTGGGCTTTTTACAGCCAGCCGTATTCATTTCAAAGTAAAAAGTTAATTGAAAACTAAATTATTCAGTAAGTTATTTGTCGCGTGGTGATTTAATTATCGAGTTAATTAGCGGGTGTGCGCGACTTCGATAAATGCTTCGATAAAATAATGGACAAGTTAAGAACAAATACATTATAGCTAAGCGATACATTTGTATCCTCCTATTTATATGGTCTAACATCTAATAGTTCAAGTTGCGCCCGACCGGCCATTAATAAAGTTAGTGGGTTTTTCTATCAAGAAATTCTCAGTAGCATCCCGAAGTTTGTAAGTTGGCAATGCTAAGAGCAGATGTGACTCAGTGGTTAGTACGCGTGATTTTTACCGATGATCGGGTTTTCAAACTTAGGCAATTATTTATTTCTGAGTTTTCGCTTGCTTAATTTGTGCTTAAAACTCAGCGTCTCGTGCTCGGTGGTGAAGGAAAACATCTTACACATACGTGCATCCACCAACTCGCATTGGACAAGCGTGGTGAAATAAGCTTCACACTTTCTCCTCGAATGGAGAGTAGGCCTAAGCGCAGCAGGACATTCACAGGCACTCCCTGGGAATGCACTTAAAGTAACACAATGTGTTCAAGTAACACAATGTATTCGAATTCTCAATCACATATTTAGCTTATAATATTGTATTGTATTGTATCGACAAAAAACTATATTAAATTTTTATCCGATTGTCTCATTATTTTATTAATTTTTATAATGTTTCACTTTATCATTATTAATTAACTTTTTATAATTATCGTTTTTACAATGTTGACTTATATTTCGATTTTAATGGAATATTAGAACACCTATAAAAAAGTAGGCAATCACCCAATTATTTATAATGACTTGTTTTTTCGTGTATTCTTATTGTGCTACTTGTTGGTGTTGTTGTCAAATAAATAAATAAACACCTGCTCCTCTCTCTTCCATGTCTTCTTTTCGATTGGGTCGTGCTGTCCCATCATTATAAGAGTGAGTGAACGCACCTGTGTTTTTTTAATATGACCTGCGGTTGACTATTGTTTCAAAATCAGTTGGAAGGACGTCATCGTCATGTCATCGTCATCATGTCAGTCACGTTCCAAAATTATTTACTAATTTCAGTTGAATTTTTGGACAGTTGCTTGAAGGATTCTGATACGCGAGTGGTATTGGGTATTAGTCATTAAGAAATTTAATTAGCGACGGATGCTGGGAGTGTACAAGTTTAATATGAAAATAGCTTCACACGAGAGAAACGTCCTTAAGAAAGCGTGTTTAGTTCAACGTCAAGTTGATTAAAATCACTGGCCTCGGTGTTTGATCGCGATAGCAATCAGATAGCTCTGCAGCTCAATACTGGCTTGATTGATACTCAAAACAGCTTTCATGGACAATTAAAACGATTATTAATTTAATTTATCCAAATTACGTTACAACAGTTATATATGATCCTTTAACTTTTTAACAGATATTTCACATGTTTGAATAAAACTTTAGTCGAATTTTACATAAATAAAATAATAAAATAAAACTATTAACATAAATTCTACTTAATAAAATAATATTTTGTTGCTTTATTTACATAAGTGTTATTGTCATTAAATCTGTACAAATCATGACCGCGCCAAGTGGTAAGCATGCTACGAACATTTCTCCGAATAATTAAAATTTCGATTTACTTGGCGAAAAATAAAGCTAACTAACTATTTAATTTACTTAATTAAATTAAATACTTAATTCAATTCAAATTAATGATTTTTATAAAGATAGCCACACTGTCTCAAGATTTTAAAATCTTTTTATTTTGAAACTTTAAGTTGCATAGAACTATTAATGAAAACGTATGTAGAGACAGGGCACTACGGCGCGCGGCGGCGGGCGTTGCAATCCAATACAGATCGCGCATTCGACTCACGTCCGACCAGGAAACCGAAGCACTAATACGAAGGACGATTGATTTCTTTATTCTTCTTTTACTTTACAGTCGAATTTGAACTAAAAGTTACTAACCGGGAATTATATTTTATATTTTTGTATTGAAGAATGAATTAAAAAGTCGCGGCGTGTATACTAAGCTACGAATATATCAAAAAGATTAAATCAATAATCAAACGCAATAAATAATGAGTAAAAAGAATCTAATATCAAACATTACACGTTGGCTGTTTTGTTTTCGATCATATCTTAAAGTCTTAAAAAGTTAAATGAAGTTTATAACATAGCTACTGTGTGCTCTGAATAAATAAAATAATGCTTTGATTAAGTTCTTTATAATTTGATCGGAACATGAATCATTTATCGAACATACAGATTACAGACGGTGGGAGTTTTTATCGCATATCAACATTTCTTTATGACGGTCGTTAAATTTTATGTAATCGCTGACAAATGATCGGACCGAATGTTTGTATAAGTAATAACTTGAACACCCATTAATATAATACAATAAAAATGTTATGAATAATATTATAGAAAAGTACTAGTAGTATTGGTTTCACGAGTAAACACAAAAGGACATTATAGCAAAAGTTTCGTGTCTCGTGTGAGCTCTGACTCGCCGAGTGTCTGAGTACCGTGTCATAAATAACTATGTTCAATAATAATAATACTTCAATGTTATTTATAATGTACGTTAAAGTATTTTTACAACTTAATGAAGAGGGTAAGCGTTACAGTTGGGTAAAGTAAGTAAATTAAAAGCGTGTTCAGTCTCTAGAGATCCATCACGCAGGAGCGGGCGGCAATCTGTTGCAACTACATCCCCTAGTAAGACTCATTTATGGCGTATATTGCGGGACTCGCTGAGACTAATGACGCAACCTGACTTCGTATTAAGTGAACATAATATATATGAACATTACATTGTTATATATGTTTGAGATTTCGACACTCTTAGATGGTAAGTGTTGATGGACAATGTCTTTATACTAATCGCTTTGTTATAACTCGCTACTAGATGGTTCTGGAGCCCATCGACTTCGTTACAATATAACCGAACACCACACCATATCACAGTATATATAGGATCGCACCTCATGTCGGATTTTTACCTAAAACTCCACATGGAGTACTGCTTTAATCTGGGCTGAAGCTCCTCGGGACTATCTTCCTATTAACCGCATTCAACTTCCCGAGTTACGCTAGCATATTTAAAAAGTAGTGTTTCTTTTACGAGGCTGTTGTTCTCAGGTCGCAAGTGTGTTTTTAAGAATGGTTGTAGACTTTTGACAACGATGACAAGTGTTCTGTATTGAATAATGATTTTGACTTTGATCACATTTTCTCTTCCGACTATCACCATCTCGGGCAAGACAATTCTCATATTCTGGCTTATATATATGTTTTTTTTAAATATTATATTTACATTAAAACCTTAACTAAAACAAAAATGTTAAAAAAGTTATAGTTTTTTGTTCGATAGTAAGTTTAGGTAGTTTAAAATTTATTGTTCTATTTTCTTATGTTTAAAACATTGGTATGATATTTTTGTATTGCTGTATTTTTATATTTTTGTGTATTATTGTTTTTATTTAGTATCTATCTGTTGTTAATAATCCGAAAAAGACGATTTGGGCAACTGTAATGTTTTTTTCGGTGTGTGGATAAGTAAATAAATAAATATATTTTTATCATAAAAAATAAAGTAACAATTGACTTAATTTCAAGCTCGTTCGTGTATTGCGCCCGAGGTGCTGTGCCAATTACGTTGCGCTAGAGACTAGCGAGCGATTCTCGGTGCTGAACTAATTATTGACTTTCTTGTTAGAAGAACTGACGAGGAACTCAGGAATAAATTCCGAATCAGAGGATGCCTGACGTTTAGCGTTCTCATGTTTATAACAATTCAGTTATTTTTTAATAACAGTCTCAGAGGTTTGATTTTAATTACATAGTATTTGTTAGTTTATTAAGAAAAAAAATTAAAAACAATAACTCGAAAAATGGCACAGACTCAAAAGAGCGTAGAGGTGAGGTATACCTCATAAACTAAATATCTTATTATTATGTTAGCGACCCGTCACCCATTCATAGGGTACGCGCTACCGGGTCTAAGCCATTCAGGGACTCACTCACAAGGAATTTCATTGAAATCGGTCCTGCCGTTAAGAAGGAGCACCCACATGCCATGGTGGATTTGTATTCACTATTCCGACCCACGTTAATCCTCCAGTTCGAATTCCTTAAGGATCTCCCTTTCTTCCTTTTTTAAACTGTCACTCAAAGTATCCAACATCACCATGGCAACGGCCGCACCCAAGTGTACTGCTTGACGTTTCCGTTACATGTCATTATCAATTTCCAGTATGATTTAATTAATCTACAATCAACAAGATGGCGCCTCAGTGCTGGCGCAGCGACATATATGTTTATATAGAACGTTAAGTAAACATATACAATACATATATAATGTCAAGTTTTCAACTTCCAAGTAGGCTAAATAAAGTAATATATACATATATAATATATAAAGTAATATATACATATCCTATATCATATCAGTCAATATTAAAGTCAATCAGTAAACAGCACGTACCGGCGTCTGTTCACGTAACAGGAAATAAAGTTCTATTGGAGACAGGATATAGCTGTAGATCGTTCCGCCGCGAGATCGATTGACCGTGCGGCTAATATTTGCCAAATGTAATCCAGTAGAGAGCCGAGATGGCACAGTGGCTAGAACATGTGAAGGTTCACTGAAGATTGTAGCTTCAAAACAATATTTGTTTTGTGTCTATACTTTATCTCGCCGGTAACGCACCTGCAAGTCTTCGGATGTTGCAGATGTCCATTGCCGGTGGTAGTCACTTTCCATCAGGTGAGCATCCAGCTCGTTTGCCCCCGGTCTTACATAAAAAAAAATGTCGTTGAACAAATGTGCCAACTGAACACCGGAGTGTTAGCTTATTCCTCCACGCTGCTTCAATGCGGACATTGAAGCAGCCTGGAGGAATAAGCTCTAAAACGTTCTTCTTAAAATAACTTAAAACCTGTACTTAAATTGTGTGACGTAGCGTTTGTTTCTTCTAATAAGAAGAATTGAATTGAATACGAGTATCGAGTCGACTTGTAACGCAGGGACTAGTATCGAGTCGAGCAGTTAGTTCGATCAATAAAATTATCGATATCGATAACAAATGGGATTTTCAAATGCTCTAAAATAATGGTAATTTAAAGACGGTTTCAGGTCGAACCCCGCGATCCCGTACAATCCCACAAATCCCGGGGGATCGTCGCGGCAGTTTCGTAGCGATATTTACATAATGGCCGCGCATTGACTCCGCATAAGATATGTTCGAGGATTTGCATATAATCTAAACATTTTTCAGTCAAAATATCTGTACAGTCTAGTAATAATACCAATAAGTTTAAAACTTCGTTATCATTTTCAATATTATACATACATATACTAAGTGTTGTACCTTTTTAAATATAAAAATATCTGTAATTACTGATCGATAAAACAATAATAAAATATGTAATCGAATGTATTATGGTGTTATAGTTCGATACGATCCAGTGATAGATGAAGAAATTATATTATAGTACTAGCTGATACCCGCGACTTCGGCCGCGTTGCTTGATATATTAAAAAAGTTTTCTTATGTACGAAGGAAAAAACATCAAAAAGATCGCAAGCAAAAATATACTTTGTTTAAACACACATCACTGAACACGCAGTGCATATACAAATCGTTGTTTCTTGAAACTTTAATAACTTTTTATTAAATGAAGATATCGCAATAATTTTTTGATAAGGGCCAAGTGTCTAAGGAATAAAATTTAAAAAAAAATCATTGAAATCTATCCAGTAGTTTTTGCGTGATGCGCGCACAATTGCAGACCTCTATCATTTTATTTATAATGATTAGTTTGACAAAACAATAGCGATACTTCTTATGGTTGTTGTACACTGCTTGAATAATTTGATATTCATTTCAAGTTAGGGGGCATCCATTAATTACGTGCATTAAATTTGGGGATTTTTCGACCCCCGCCCTCCCCTGGGTGAGATGTCGTGAGATTTTGCACGAGTGGAGGATTTTATTGGAAAAACATTTTTTACTTAATGAAATCCAGTTTTCTCGCAGTTTTACACTGTTTCTTCTGGAAAAAAAATTACGTGGTAATTAATGGATGCCCCCTTATTCAAACATTAAAACAATTAAACACTTATTCTGACTTAGTTTCTCTCTGGATAAATCGATTGTATCCGCACACTACCGTTCACCGGAAGATATTCTACCGCAAAACAGCAGTACTACCGCAGTACAGCAATAACATGCTGTGTTCCGGTTTGAAGGGTGAGTGAGCTAGTGTAATTACAGGCACAAGGGACATAACATCTTAGTTCCCAAGGTTGATGGCGCATTGGCGATGTAAGTGATGGTTAACATTTCTTACAATGCCATTGTCTATGGGCGTTGGTGACCACTTACCATCAGGTGGCCCATATGCTCGTCCGCCTTCCTATGCAATAAAAAAAATATATGTATGTTCCTTCTTCAATATATTAACTGTAATGGTACAACTAATTCTGTCTATAAGTAACGGCCTTAAATGTCCATCTCCTCCTGTCTCTCTCCTGGGCATATGCCTCCTCACCTCTTGTCTTATTCCTATCTTATTTGACAGAACTACATCTGACAATAATACCGTTGCGATGTTATCCCAATTATAATTCCAAATTAAATACATGAAAATTCATCGGTGCTTCCCCGACTTCGACGTCACTTTACATTCATGTATTCTGGCCACTGACTCACTTCGCACGACAAGCTTAGCTTGTATTGTCTCTACCATTAATAGTATGTGCAAATATTCTCTCGATCTGTTGAATAGAATTGATATTTAACTCTTAGATACTAGTAAGTGAAGTGAAATCCTAACTTATGTCATAAATGCAAAAGTGAGTTTGTTTATTTGCAACTTAGACTTAAACGTCTTCACTTCATAACAGATCATCGTGTTATTCTGCATTATCGTTGTTAGAGGTGCAGAAAAGTTAACTAAGCTCCTCGACTACACGGGAACTAGTGTTTAATAAAAAAGTTGACTTTGTGTTTTGTATCTGTGACGTGTATTAGAAGCTACATAGTAAAGTTATAAAGCATTTGATTTGTTATTAAATTTGTGTAACAGACCGAAGTCTGAATTTTTACAATAGAAACCGTTTTATGAGTTTCGTGATTTATAAAGTCGATTCTCTTATCTTTTATTACCATCTTCTATAAGGGCGCCTTCATAAATTTGTTTGATATATTGCAATCCTAATTTTGTACTCAGATATTTATTGGACTTCACTTCAGTGACTACATTGCGTTCTACTATTACCTAAGAACTCACTTGAAACCTCACTCACACCGTAGAATGTCAAATGTGGATAGCGACTTTAACTTTAATAATAATTATAAAATTTCAAGAAAACAAGCATTGAGGTATGATACGTCATTTTCCAACATTTGTCGAGTGCGGTACTGTGTTCGTACCGAACTTAGTACTTCTTTATTCCGATATTTTATATTAAGTGGAGATAATAATATTTCGAGTGGTATTCATGTAGACGTTCACTTGCTTACGTTCTGATCTCAGAATCTAATTTAGACAATATATAAGAATAATATAACGGTTTTGTTATAATGATTACGTTTTTTATAACTAAATACTAATGATTACGTTTGTTTTAAAAGAAATTAGGGTACGAAATGAAGTCTTATAAAATAGCATTGCAGATTGTATATTAAAGGCTTAATATATCATATCGATATACCGAACATCAATACATTTAGATCAATATGTCGTAAGCCAGTGTAGTTACAGCTTGTGTAGTACAGATACAAGAGACCACATTTTTAGCTCTTACTAATGCACCTTTGTTATAATATTTATTTAGTTTTCGTAATTTAAAAATCTTACGATATAAGAAACCAAACTGAAACAATGTTATATAATAAAACAATATACTAAAATTTATTATTAAATAGAAAGATAGATTGATAAATTCATAGAAAGTGTAACAGCCTGAACTGTCCTATTGGTCAAAAACATCCTTCCCTTCTTGAGGCGAAGGCTTAGAACTTATTTCCACTACACAGTTCCGATACTAGTTACACTCGTGGCGTGTCTTCACCTGACACGATATGCTTTGGTTAATACCCAAATGTCAAGTATTTTGTATGATTCAATAAAACACGTGGAAAACGAGATGCGAGTGAGAACGAGCTCCAGACTCATGAGAGCTGTTTATATCGTCACGTGACTAGAATATTTACGAAACAAAAACCTTAGACATGTAAATGATACGCGCACATGATACACATGTAACAGCCGCCTTAAGTAAAATATATATTTATATTAAGTAGACAAAAGCGTTCTTGACGAAAATATATAACGCGGTCCTTAGGATAATTGAACGAAAAAAATTAAGTAACAACTTTAATATTGGGTGAGAATTAAATTAATTTCAACATACAACTCAGTAAATCTGAAGTATCCATCTTCTTACCAGACTTGTGACAAGGTGAATCCACACATTAAATAGACAAATTCAGACACAAACAATGTAGCCGTACTGCTAAATCCAACTCATACTAAATAAATCATACTAAAGGTGTAAATAATATAATTTACTTAATATTATCAGTTACATGCAATTTTATATTTTTTTTTATAGAATAGGTAGGCGAACGAGCATATGAGCCACCTGATGGTAAATGGTCACAAACACATTGGTATTATAAGAAATGTTAACTACTTCTGACATTGCCGATGCGCCACCAACCTTGGGAACTAAAAAGTTGCGTTTCTTGAGCCTGTAACTACACTGGCTCTGGCATTTGGCAAGATTTGTGTTAAAAATAAAGATAAAACGATCTTCATGAAATTTTACCTACACTTCAGCGGTACAGATAAAAAGTTACAGTATTTAACATCTTTCACCCGAAAACCCGGCGGAAGCTAGTTGAAATATATAATATTAAATATTTTGAAAATATAATTATCCTGGGTTCCTTCAAACGAAACGTGAAGAAGCATCTCGCGGGCAGGCAAGGCGGGCTAGTGCGGAACACTTCCCGACTGCACTAGTCGTCGTCACGTTTGGACTCTACTACCACTTACCATCAGGTGGAGTAGTCATCCTTCCCAAAAGTTAAAAAAAGTTTGAATATACGTTTTACAATTCATTTTACCCATGCCCAATTAAAACCCCTTACCCTTTGACAAAGACTTACCTTTTGTTTCCACTGCGCCAAAGCGTCTCATATTTTTCTCACAATTACAAATACAATATTATAAGTGATTATATAATAAGATTTCTATAAATGTTAGATATGACGTCAGGTCTTAGTGATTAAGGAATATATTTTGGTTAAAATACAGATTTCATTAATCGTTTCTAGACGGCTCGTTAATAAAAAATACCGCCTTGTCATCCCATCGGAAACTCATCGGGAACAGATCACGTCAGAGCTACAACTGTACGGCCTGATTACTTAATCGATGTTTTGGCTACACCTAATGACTAAGAGACACTGTGAGCTACTTAACGCGACTTCTGGTACAGCTGATGTTTATATTAAAAGCTTAAGAGGGTACTTATGCAGCTGAAAGTAAGAGTAAGTAAATGAATATCTTGTATCCCACTACTGAGCCAAATCGTGCATTTCTTTTAAAAAGAAGAATTTCAGGTACTTGATAACTGAGCCTCCTCGACATGGCTTACATCGCCAATGCGCCCCTCTCGCCCTACAAACCGGAACACAACAGTACGAAGTAGTGCTGTTTCGCGGTACAATATCTGATGAGTGGGTGGTACCTACGTAGACAACCTTGAACAAAGCTCTATCACCAAGTAAATCGAGTAAAACTTTTATATAATAATGCGTATTATATAAAAGATTTATTTACTAATAGAAATTAATCTATTAATTGGAAAAAGTTGCGAAATTTTATCAAGGAAGCGAACAGCTGTATTAAGCCCTAACCTATGCTTAATTTCCGAATCATCATAAAATTTTTAAAAAATAACTATCAAATTATTCGTTCATTACAGTAATTTCGTTTTAAAAACCAGACAACAGCATTGTGCTGGTTAAATATAATACCTATATTAATATTACCTTCACGTTTCAACGCGATACATTTCGATCGAGCCGCGTCTGCTGGCGTTTTCCTTATTGCAAATTATGCTGCAAATATTTGCTTCGTCATTATGGAATAAGCTACGTGATCAGATTATTATTACTTATTAACATTCAAGAGCTTCGGGTACCGTGAGCAAGATTGTCTGTCGGTAGCATTCAGTCATCAGGTTCGTGAATAGGCAAGTTTCACGCGTTCTATCAAACGGACGATGTTGGCTCTCATCGTTGATGGTGTAATTAATCTATACAAATAAATAAAATTGAAGTCTGTCTGTGATTTCAAAATAAGTGCCTCTTTCAAAGGTAAATTAGCTATTTGTGAGTTACCAAAAATATATATTTTTCAATTTGAGTCTGTCTGTCTGTTTTTTCGGGATAACGGGATAAACATTACAAATTGAAATAACTGAATTATTATAAAAAATATTGCAAGGGTCCGTGTAGTCTTACAAAAGTCCGTGTAGAGTTACAAAAAATTTAAAGTTTATATATTTTTGTTGTTATTATATATGTATGTTAAGGCCTTCTAATTAGAGTGACCATCTGCCATATATACCCTTGGCCAAAAGTATGGAGCACCCCCAATATATTTCAATTTTATTATGAAGGCTCATTCGGAAGTAAATGAAACAATTTTATAAGTTTAATATGGTGTTTATTATTACAAAAAATTAGTATTTAGTTGGCCCACCCCTGGCCTTAATCACAGCAGAAATTCTTGCAGGTAGCGACGTAACTAGTTTTTTACAGTCTTCGGTGCTTATATTGTTCCACTCTTCACGTAAGCGCCTTTTCAAGTCTTCTTTGGTGGTTATTGTATGGCGCCGGACCTTACGCTTCAGTATACTCCATAAATGCTCAATGGGGTTCAGATCCGGTGACTGTGCAGGCCACTCTAGAAGCTCTATATTATTTTCCCGAAACCAAGTCATTGTGCGGGCTGACTTGTGACAAGGCGCGTTGTCTTGTTGGAATCTAACTCCGTCCATGTTGGTGTCTCCAAAAAGTGTAGAAAACGAGGGTACCAATGCTGATTCCAGTACATTGATGTACTTTGTAGAGTCCATCCGACCCTCGCACACGAACATTTCACCAACTCCAGAATCAGTCATGCAGCCCCAGACCATTACGCTACCTCCACCGTGTTTTACAGTCGGTACCACGCATTGGGGGTTGAATTCTTCGCCCACGCGACGACGCACGTAGGTGATACCAGGGGTACCAAATACCTGAAATTAATCGTAAACAAGATAGTTAAGAAATTAGGAAACTTAGAATCGGTTAATTAATATTTTAATTTATTTTGTTTTATCTATATTGTATATAATATTATCTGACTTACCTCAAAGTTTGATTCGTCGGACCATATGATATTTGACCAGTCTTCTTTCGTAAAATATTGATATTTTAGGGCCCAGGCGTAGCGGGCTCTTTTGTTATTGTCCGAGAGCCATGGCTTCTTCCTGGCTTTGCAGCCTTTAAGGCCAGCTTCCAGAAGCCTTCTGCGAGTTGTTCTGGCTGATATTGTTTTATTAACTTCCGTTGATAGTTCAGCAGCAAGCTCAGAAGAAGTTTTTTTTCTATTTTTTAAAGATTCCCTTACTAACTTTCGGTCTTCTCGGTCAGTGGTGATGCGTTTGCGGCCTGATTTGGGCCTACTAAGGTGTGAGCCGGTAGCGACGAATCGTTCAATAGCTAATTGCACAGCTCGACGCGAGCATTTTACGGTTTTAGATATTTGAACTTGTGATTTGCCTTGCTCATGCAAAACTTGAATTTGCACTCGTTGTTCCAGAGTAAGTTCATTCTTTTTAGGCATTTTGGAATAATATTAAATAATGTTAACACAAAATAACAGCAAGAGAGCACTAAGTCACAGCATGTGTACACAACGAAAGTGATTAGCGAAGTGATTATTCCAAAGTGATTATTCCAAAAAACGTAAAATCGCAAATTACACAACAATAGGGGTTTTATTACAAGCTACCAAGTAAAACTATTGTTCATAAGACGTTTGAAGATGTCGCCCAGGTAATGTATAAACAAAAGGCTTTGTTTTATGCGGTATTTATGATGCACGTGCAACATTTATAGGGTGCTCCATACTTTTGGCCAAGGCTTATATATATATTAAGATTCATCTTAGAAGTACACAACTTAAACACTTATTTCAATTCACGCTGCTGGGTTAAGGCTTCACTGCTAAAATATGGGGTTCGGTAGATAAATATGTTAGATTCTCATCAGCCACATGTAGGTATCCTCGCGATATTTAGAACTTTCCGCAGGATAGGAATAATAACCAAAATTTAAGTAGGTACATTAAAGTGCACTTGTACTTGCCCGGGTGTGAAATCTGTATAATCGGTTAATATGAACGTCTTATAAACACGCAGCTATCACACCACTAGATACACCCTACTAAATCCACAACACAACACACCACCAACTAAACCGTAGTAGTAGTAGGAGCTTATAATATTAATATTATAATAATAATAACGTTTCAAGGACACGCACATCAACTCAACATATCATCGTATGTCGGACTTCAAGATTGTACGAGTGAGATACGAAGTGAGTTCGTACAGACTTCCGTGCATTTGTATTGTCCGGAAATTATGATACTTCCACTGATATGTCGCGCGATAAACACATTTACAAATGTAGACGTTACAAATGTTTATGCAAATGAGTCTCTAATCTCAAGAACTTAGAAGTTATACAACTAAACGTCTTGTTATAATTTCATGCTTGTTAACTCAGCGTGACATACAAACAAACAAGTTTAATTACGGCTGAGACGAGGCAAACAGATAAACAAACTTCCACCAGCCTTTCGTATACGTTGACTGCTCGGACTGGTACAGACAGCAACGACATGTCCGTCATGAAAACAAACATGCGATGAATGATCTTTCATAGCGTTTGCAACGAATATAATTAGCCAGCGTTATATTTACATCAATGGTGTTGTGTCCAATTAGTCAATTGACAATCGGTATTATTGTTGGCACAACGCCCGGGTTTTAGTAGTCATCCTCCTTTCATCATTAATTAATTTATTATCTTATCATAAATTATAATGAATAAATAATGATCATCATGTGGAAATTTAAATAGAAGGCAGCATAACATAATTTTCTTGAAGAATCCATTCCCTTACTATATTTTTAAATTTGAATAAAATTATGCACTTACATTTCTTAAGCTTAAAATCTTTTTGTTTTTATTTCATACTAATCAAGTATTTTAGATTGAACTATTTTGCTGGCTGTACATTTCAGACACTTTTCACACACTTAAGCTCAAATAATTTCGACTCGACGAAAGTTTAATATGCAGCCGAGTTATTACCCTGTTATTTGGTTTCCACTTCAACCGGTCGAGTGAAATATAAGAATTTTATTTGTCGAACTTAAATATAATAAGCCTTTGAACGGGAGCGGAGGCACGCGCGGGTGTATAGAGTTCGCTTTATTTTTTATTTGAATTTTGATGTTCAGCTGTTACGGCTACGTGACCTCGATGCGGAGAAGCTTGATAACAGTATCATAATATAGTTTCCGCAACCATTTCCGGGTTTTCTATAAGACGATGCCATGTGTCTGGTGACTCTGGTGAAAGAGTGTTGAATATAAAACCTTAAATATATTTTCATAGTGATTTATTATTTATTTTTAAGTATATGGACTCCAGTATATTATTGTAGAACAAAAGGAAATATAAGTTCCTTTTTTTATTCGAAAATTTTACATCGCTCGAGAATATTTTGCAAGAAATTGGATAAGTTACAAGGGGATCAAAAGAGTACGGAGCGCCCTCGAGGGGCAATTTGAAACCGAAGAGGTCGAAGGGACTCGAAAAAGTCAGCGTTGTAAAATCTTATATGACACGTAAAAATGGTAACGTATATTGGCTTAGACTTTCGATTCGAACTCTCGAAAACATGAGTCTTTTAACCTAAATGTCATGAAGGACTCTTACGATCTGTAATAAAGAATTATATTTATTCTTCTTTTGCTTATGATATTTTGATACCATGCGATCACTGTTTGCGTAAAGGTTTGTTATTATTCTAGACAGTGAAATAAATCTGAGATATTATCTTAATTCAATTAATTTTATTATTTTAGATATTTCTGATAATATTCTTCTTCTTCTTCTTTTGTCGAGAAAATTCTGATATTAATAATAGTCACTTCATACTATTTGACTTCATCTAACTTTATTAAACAAAATTTGTTCTTGAACCACTTGTTGTTATCCCTTAGACATTTTCATCTCACTTCTATAATGTTATACTTTTCTGACCTGAATTTTGGTAAATGAATATACAAGTGTAATGTTTATATTGAATAACGATTTAACACTTTGGACACAGATTAATGTAAACATAAATTACCCAGATTAAAAAACACAAATAAAACAGACATCAGCAGACAGACGGTCATTATATACTAAACTAGGGTCGGCGCATTCCTACTGTTTATTTTGTGAAGAAATTTGGTTTATAAATAGCAGAAACGATATAAAGATAAATTTCCGTTAGTTTTAGAAACATCAAACAAAGATTTGTTGCGCGTAACTATTAACACGAGGTCGTCTTATATTTATATTAACACTCGTCTGGAGATAAATAGAAACTAAATTAATTGAGCTTTTGATAAATCTTTTAATTATTTTCAACCAATTACTTCGGAAGTATATATTGGATATAACGGAAATAGAATTAAACACAGGGATACCTTTTCTTAATTGACTAATTTGTTACACTAGTTACTGTTCTTAGAAAAAATGAAGTTAGCTGACAAAAGAAAATTGATAAATAAAATCGCTAACATTAAAATTTACGCTTACATTAAAAATATACATTTTTGAGTCTAATTACTCGTTAAAGTTCTGGAAACAAGCTATGTTATAATATATTAGTTCTAGTATTAAAATTGTAAACATTTATTAAAAACATTTGTTTCGACTTTGAGCTTTTAAGTTCATATTATCATTAATTTAACTGCCTTGTTGGCTAGTGTCTAGTGGCTTGATATAAGGCCGCAGACTCGATGGTCCTGGGTTCAATACCCAGGTCGGTCCAATGAATAGTTATTTGGGTTTTCTGTCAGAAAATTCTCAGTAGCTGCCCGGAGTCTGGAAGTTGTTGGAAGTGTGTACACTCCCGCGTCTCGAAAGCACGTTAAGCCGTTGTTCCTGCGCCTGAAATCTTTCTGGTCGTGTCGAATTGCCGTCCCATCGGATTATGAGAGCTAGGGAATAGAGAGTGCACCTGTGTTTGCGCACACACTTGTGCACTATAATATCTCCTGCGCAGTTGGCTAACCTCTCGTGAGATTGGCCGCCGTGACCGAAAATCTGTCTGGAGGACATTATCATTAGTTACATATATTAAAATTCAATTAAATGAATAAATACATATATTAGAATTCTTTCAAGTATTTAAATTGAGGATGTGAGTGCAATCAAAATTAAAAATAGCCGCTGCATAAATCATGTCCGCGTGGAGTGTTGGCGCGAATGTTAGCAGCGTTTCCCGTTCAATCGAAATTCCGATTATCATTCATTATTAAGAAGACATTAATAATTAATCAATTAATTTATTACATTTGCGTTTTAATCGGGATTATACGTTTTTAATTTGCTCAACGTTTTAATAGAATTTTCCACCAACCTGCATGGAGCAGCGTGGTGGAATAAGCTGCAAATCTTCTCCGCAAAGGGAAGGGGACTGTCACGCACAAGCTTTTACTTTAATTTAACAGTGTTCCATCTGAGTTGGTCCCAAATGTTGTCCATACCGTCAATAAGTATGATCGTGGTTATAAGCATGGGATTATGTCAATAGTATCCAATAAATAGTTATTGGGGTTTTCTGTCAGAAAATTCTCAGTAGCAGCCCGGAGTCTGGAAGTTGGAAGTGTGTACTCCCGTGCCTCGGAAAGCACGTTAAGCCGTTGGTCCTGCGGCTGAACTCTTCGGATTGCCGTCCCATCAGATTATGAGAGCTAAGGAAAAGAGAGTCCACCTGTGATTGCGCACACACTTGTGCACTATAATATCTCCTACGCAGTTGGCTCATCTCGCTTGAGATTGGCCGCCGTGGCCGAAATCAGTCTGGAGGACCTTACTTCACCGTAAAGTTGTTTGAACGTGTTCATACCAGAATCTACCAGTTCGATTTTTAAGTATGTTTTTCAGTTAGGTAGGTTATTTATTGGTAAAGGTCATGGACAATCTAAAACCGTTCCACGACCCACGGGAGCGGGGCAATAACGTTTAACGGCGGTGACACCGCGCGGAGCGACGAGAACTACATAGAACTGAAAATATATACATTTTTATTTCTTTTATAATATGTAATTGTTTATTCGTATATATAAAGTAACGACATATATCTAAGTGATTTATTTTCTCAAAAAATAATCATCATCGATAAATTAAATAGCAGATAATGATGATGACGATAATTTGTGGTGCTTTTGTTCGGCTTTTCTGAATAACGATCATGTATTTAAACAACTAAACAAAAATAATATTCATGTTTGTTCTTATAAATAAGTGGAGACCGCGAATCGGCAAGCGCAGCGTAGGGCGCCCTCCAGCCAGGTGGACCGATGACCTCATGAAGGTGGCGGGGACCGACTGGATGCGGAAGGCGGAGGACCGGGAGCTTTGGCGCACCTTGGGAGAGGCCTATGTTCTGCACTGGACAACGATTGGCTATTGATTGATTGATCTTATAAATAATTGTAATTTACTTTAGTGTGTAATGTGTATTATACTTTTATATTCGTTGTCAATGCGAATTATATTATTACTTTAAAATGATAAGTGTAATCTCCTGGCTGAAGATTAGTTAGCATTATCATCGTAGACGTACGACGTATACGTTTACTTGGTGTAGAGCTTTGTGCAAGCTCGTCTGGGTAGGTACCACCCACTCATCAGATATTCTACCGCAAAACAGCAATACTTTGCTGTGTTGTGTTCCGATGTAAGCGATGGTTAACATTTCTTATAATGCCATTGTCTATGGGCGTTGGTGACCACTTACCATCAGGTGGCCCATAATTATGTTCGTCGTTGTCCCTCGTCGTCGTTGTAGATTTTAGTAAATAGATGATTTATGTTCGGGCACCTTTAAAGTCCACTTCTTCGCAGAACGGAGTACTTCTCCAGATTTCCCTAAGAATAAAAATTTCTCCTTCAAGTAAGAGGGAGTAACAGGATGAAACAATACACAATATAGAATAGTAAGGATGTGCATATTCCGGCGATGTCGGATGGGTAACCAATTAAGGCGAGAACGAAAGTGGGAAACATGGTCATATTTGCGTAGTCCATATATAAACCGAATAAAAGTATTTTGAAGTCTCTCAAGCTTATTTAATTGGTTTTCGGTTAAGTCGACAAAGCTAGCGTCAGCGTAATCAAGAATAGGAAGGAGTAGAGTCTGTGCGAGCATAATTTTAGTTGGAATTGGAAGAAAGTGTCGAAGACGACGCAGAGACCTCAGTGCTGCAAACACTTTCCTGCTGATGCCATTCACATGGTGAGTCCAGCTAAGAGTATTATCAAGTAAAACTCCCAGGTTTTTAACATGGTCACAATAAGGGATAACAATATTGTTAAACACTATTGATGGCAAGGAGGACCAATCGACTTTCGATAATAGTTTCCGGCTGCCAATTAATATGGCTTGGGACTTGCTCGGGTTAACACTAAGGCCAAAAGATTTGCTCCACTCAAGAATGATATTGAGGTCCTTATTCATATTTGCGATGGCCAGAGGAAGATTCTCCAAAGTCGACTGGATGTAGATTTGGACATCGTCTGCATACATGTGGTAGAGAGAAGATAGGTTATGAGTAATCGAATTGATGAAAATTGAGAAAAGTAAAGGTGACAACACGCCGCCCTGTGGTACGCCAGCAGAAATATCGCACCATGATGAGTATGTATCATCAATGCGAATACGCTGCCGACGACCATGAAGGTAACTGTGAAACAAGTCAATAACTGCAGGGGAAACGTTAAGAGAACGCAACTGACTAAGCAGGACATCAAAATCGACATTATTAAAAAAGTATATTTTAGTATTTGTAGTTTCTAAGATTAGCCTGCCCAAACAGACAGACAAAAATAAAAAAATGATTGTTTTGGTTTTGGTAATTGGCAAATACTCACTTACCACTTATTTTGAAATCACTGAAACGCACTGCAATTTTATTTATATGTATAGATGAACAAATCAAATCAATTTTACTGACCCGACAAAAACTTCAAACCCGACTTTCTAAGATCCGAAGCCGTACTAGACTACTAGTCAACTAAAAACCGCTAAAAATTATAATATTGCTTGTATGATAACAAATCAGTGACTTGACTTGATTGAAAATAATCCACTTAATTATTTTTATGTAACACACGTTACATAGTAATGGTCTTTTTATATCTGGCTTTCCTTGCGAGCGGTATCGCGCACTGGCGGTATTCACGCGAGATCTTATCGGGGACGGCTTGTAAGGGCTACCGATTTACGTTATTGGGGTTTAAATTGTATCCATTTTAATAATATTTATAATTAAAAAAAGTTATGATAGCAATCAATGCCCGAATAAATATATTAAAATGTGTAATATTTATCGCAAAAGTTTACACTCACTCGATTACCTTAAGACGACAATCCACAACTTGAAGGATCAGACGACGTGACATGCTTTCCGAAGCACCTGATGGCATCAGTGCGAACTTTCTATCACTGTTGTTACTGAAAAAAAATCTATACAATATTTTTGACCAATATTTTTAACCAATACAATATTTTTTTCGATTCGGCATTCTTACTGACATAAGGATTTGTAACTAAAGATTTGAGCTTAAAGTTTCCATAAGAAAGGACCTTTCGACTTTTATCATGGTCTTCTGCAAAGTGACGTATTGAGTTGCAGGCCTTTTTATATAAACAAATATTATAATACATATAATACACTTAGTAACACTTATTATGAAGCAGTTAACAGCCCTAGCTTCAAGGCCAGGTTTTATACGCAAGTGCAGTTTCTTTGAAGAAATATTTATGCAAAGCCATACTTCCGTCGAATGCCATTACTTTGTTTCACGTGTATAAAGAAAAACAATTAAATCAGAGAACTAAATTATTCATAATAAAAACTACACAAAGTATTAAAACCATTGTGAGCCATTGTGAACAATTATTTCATGTGTAAAATTACCATGTAAAATTTCTCAGTGCAATAAAGAGTATTATATAAAATCCTCCTTAAATATATGGACTGTATTTATTTCTACAGTTGCCTTAATATAAATGCAGAAGTATGTTTGTTGGTTTGTCTTTTTTCAAATTAAATTATTATAAGCATTGATTCTATTCATGTAAAAGCTTTCATGTAAATTTTCCCTACTAGTATGTACACATATTAGTATGGTCAAATCATATTACTTTAATTGAAACCAGTTCGGTATACCCATGTAGTTCTTATGATGTATGTATTTAAATTACTAGCTGTGCCCCGCGGTTTCACCCGTGTATAATTAATAAAAATATAATAAATAAAAATCAGCCTAGAACCTTCCGAGATAAAAGGTCTATATAACACAACAATATTTTTTTTTAATTCCAATCATTAGTTCCTGAGATTAGCCGGATCAAACAAACACACTCTCCAGCTTTATATATTAGCATAGACACGCGCCACGCACATATAAGGGAGTAAGAAGCGACACGGTGTTACTGTCACGGCATACGAGTAAGTGTAACCACCAAGCCCAATATAATATGTTTCAATTTAAAGTAAATAAAATACCCATATCGCGCTGATTCCGAAACTTTGTATTTAGAGCGAAGCTAAACGGTCCGCGCGATAACGAAAGCGAAGCCGTGACAGCGACTAGTATTAAGTAATTAGAAAGCCGTTAAGCCTTAGGGCTGTTATTCAATTTAAAAAAAAATGTTCAAAGATTTATATATTCTATATAATAACAGCTGAGTTTGGCTTTTTAATTTCTTAATCAAATATTAATAACATTAATATATTTTTGCCGATTTCAAAAAGAAGGATATTTTATTTTTTCTTTATTCTCTTTATTGTGAGAGATACTTTAATGGTTTACTTCCAAATCCCCTAAGAGTGGTATAATGGTACAAAACAAGTAAATTTAATTTGATTCAAGAAATCAAGAACTCATTTTTAATATTAATAAATAAGTGTTCCATATTGTACCATATTTTATACTAGAGTAGAATCAGTTTCTATAATAACCTCAAAAAAATATTAGAACTAGTACCGGTAAAACTAATTTTGTAGAATAATGATTCAAAAGTGTGTTTTGATTTTTTTCGCTTTTATCATTGGTAATCGTACTCAAATCGGTTTAATCGTTATGTGTATATTCTATCGTTTACAAAGGGCAACATTAGTAAAGTGACTAAATCATGAAAGCTGAACAAACAAATGCGAACACGTTGACAATAATAGTAAAGACATTCAATAATTCACTGGCGTGATGCCAGCATTTGCAGACTAGTAATAGTCCAGGTCAAGTTTATCTGTCCTGTCTGTTATGTGATATTTTAGGAACAAATACGATTAAAATAATTTGTCCACATAATATAAAACTTTATAATTAGACGTTGTGATACCTGGATCATTATGTTATGGACTCTTACGACTGTATCTTATACTGACGACCAGAACTGACCAACTTCCTGTCAAAACACATTTTGGTCATCCTTTCTATCAATAAGAGTACATAAAATGCTATTCAGGATTCGCTCCACATGTACATAATGCGCCCATAAATTCAAAGCAACTTACAAGTGACTTTTTGTTGCTTCACGAGACTTGAATACTAATGGAAATTTATTGCAGAAACTTGTGTAGGAAGTACTAAAGGAAGTGTGTTACAGCGTCAATGTGTGTGTATCTATTGTGTCCGACCCATATAAATATCCCATTGTTGGTATTCTTTTCCCCAATTAAAGAGGTTTGCAGTTTAATCTTGGGTTGGTGGATAAAAATGTGGCAAATTTTCAGTCAAAGTTTGCAGGTTTCCACATGATGTTTTCCTTCACCGGCGAGCACGAGATTGCGAATGAAACCACATTAAATAAACTGTGCATTCCGCGTGGAGCAACGTGGAGGAATAAGCTTCAAACTTCCTCAAGAGGAGAGTAGGCTTATCCCTTAGTTGGATATGGACTTGTGTTACTTTATTCAAGTTTAATATTTAAGATCAAGCTATCTTTATATATTAAATAAAACTACACTAAGTGTAAAAGGAATCTTTTTCTTACAACCTCATCATATCTAAATCTCGTTTCGGAACCGAGTATATGAGTATAGCGTCAGAGCTATCGACGTACGATCAGGGCGATGGTTTGTTTTATAGGATGTTCGTCCTTATGTTGAAGGTGCTAAGGACTGAGGTGTATTGGACTGAGTTTTAGAAGTAAACAAGATCATAAAGTGAGTCTGAACGTGCGTCGGCCGCGCGGCGCCGCTCAGCAACGACACCGACAAGGGTCACCATGAAAATATTGATAAGAATGCTTGTCACGTCACAATGATTAGAGGTAATTGTTGACATAAATCAAAATACGTAATAAAAGCTATTGAATCCTCATTTTCATCATAATAAAGGTTACACCGACACGTGACGCCTTTAAGCGGCTAGTTAAGGAATTTATATTCCAAGTATTCATTAAATTCATATCATTTTCTTTCGAATGCCTGGACTTTAACGACTCACTTTTGCACTTCGTACAGATGACTGGTAGATATTATATATATATTAAATATAATATATTATTTGAACATGTGGTAATATTTATGTTTGGTGTAGCTGTGTAGCTGGTATATGATTTGCTGATATTTCATATCAAATCGTTAAAAGTTCAGGTTAATACCGATTTACTTAGTGCAGTTAATCTAATTCACTGCTTTTTTAAGTTATTGTGCTTCAAAATAAGTAAAACAGTTATTAAAATAATTGCCCCACGTCTGATTCTGATTTACAGACACAGCTTTCATCGTAAATTAAAATTATCCTCCAAATGTATCTCGTATACAAAAGAGATGTAGATAGAACTAACTAATTATCGCTACGATAACATAAAGTCCCAACTAATTAAGAATTAATATATATTTTTTGGTTTATGTTTAAAAATTAGGAGAAAATTTAACTAAAATTACTAAAACGTTCTTTTACAAATGTAACGGCAACGATCCATTACGTACAACGCTTTCGGTGTTTGATTTAGGTATCAAAAGTAACAGCCGTGAGTGTGCGGCTGGACAAAGGCCCCTCGTCTTAAGTAAAACGGTTGGTACCTTAATGGATCTCGCTCATCCATTATAGAATACGAATATACATGAGTCAGACTTTCATTTGCTTCGTGTAGGTTTCCTCATAATGCTGGTTGCTGTTGAAATTCCAGCAGTGAATTTAATACTATGAGATTAATATTTCAAGGACAAACTAGGCACGTACAAAATAAATGTGGCAACCAGACAACTGATATACTACATAATACTACTTTTGTAAAGTGACACCACGCTACTCCAATATTGGTTGGTGGAATATACATGTGGCAGAATTTGAGTGAAATTTGACACAGGCAGGTTTCACGATGTTTTTATTCATCGTCAAGCACTAGATAAACTATAAAGACAAATTAAGCACAAAAAAATTCAGTGGTGCCTGCCCGAGTTTGAACCCACTGATCATCGGTTAAGATTCATGCGTTCTATCCACTGGGCCATCTCGGCGTTTTTTTTTGTAAAAACATACTTTATAGATAACTACACCCAGACTCAGAACAAACAGACATGTTCATACACACAAATGTCTATAATCACATGTTTTATCCAATGGACTATGTCGAATATTATATAATGTAGAGTATATTCGTAGATACAAATGCGTCACCGTCCTTGACTTCGCCTCCGACAGAGTAAGAAGTAATTTGAAAAAGTATCGTGATCACAATTTGTACGGATATAGCTGATGCTGCAGTAACCCCACCTCAAGGTTGATTGTTTGCCCGACTCGATTATCCTTTCCCGAGAGCCGTCGAGACTGAACAAGATTCGAAATAAGACCCAAATGTGTACGACATAGTTCCGTGTCGTTTGAAAAAAAAACGGACTCAATAGTGTACAACTAAATATTTCAATCTAATTATTTTTATTTAGTTTTGGCATTTGCATGTTATTGGTCAATCTCTCCTTGTGTAACCTTCCTAAGGTAACCTTAATTTCAATTGAACATGTTAATAGTATATCAGCAAATATATAACACGCACACAAACACGCGTGCGCACAGTAATACACACGAAAGTTTTTATTACCACTTCTAATTTATCAACCCACCCGGTCATAATTAGTACATTCGGTATTTTTATTTTTTATTTACACGAGAGACGAAAATAATTAAAATCGAAATAAATAGTAGTTTTCATAATAATAGAAGAATAAAAATACTATTTTCAATACATATAATTTTATTTCTCTGCATATAGTTTTATTTATTTTCAACACATATAATTTAATTTCTTTGCAACTCTTACTAAAAATAACTATAAATAGTTAAGAGCGAGATCTCCTGGCACAGGTATTGTGATTCTTACTAAGAGATCTCAAAATAGTTTTTACCATTAAATACTAAAGTTTATTATTTTAACACTTTCAGTTGCCATTGCTTTTTGATGAAAGTATTTCCATCACTATGGTTACTTTATCAAATTAAAATTTCCATGGAATTCGTAAATCAAATCTCCGCGAGTGAGGTCAAGTATCTGTCTTCATTATCTGATTATCGAAATTCAATAAAGAATTCACAGAGCTCTTCAAAGTTCCCATTGTTGGCAAAAGTGTCTAAATTTTCCGCGCCATAACCCTCGCTCGGTGCGTAGGGATACCATCAAGTACAACTTTCTAAATTACTGACATTTAAAACAGAAGACGATCAAAATTATAGCACTCAGCGTGAGCTTAAGATTTTTTGCAATTTATTAAATTAGTGCTCTTCAGTGAACATGAGGTTCTATTACCTACAACTGAATTTTATAAACTGATATACTGACCGATCACCGCTCGCAGAACTGACGGCCGCTGGGGCAGAAAGGTTCTCGAGTGGCGACCACGAGCTGAAAGACGCATCGACGCAGGATCTCAGAAAGCCGCAGGATGCGGGTAGCGTAAGATTGTGGAAAACCTTTCTGGCTGAAATGATGCTGACCGAAGGGGCACCAAAAAAGAAACATCTCAGTTAAAGAAAAAACAATAGTTCGATCGTTATCAGATCTCAATTTTTTCTTTGAGTTATTGTGTTATGTAATTTAATAAATTAAAGGTCATCAACATATTTTTATTTGTATAATATATGCATTTGTATACTTGTTTATTTTCATATTACATATTAGGTTTTGCGGTGTATAACTTTGGAGTAACGCTACAGATATAAAAACGTTTTCATTCTGTTTTCATTCCGGAGTCTGGAATATTTATATCCTTCAGTTCAAGGCTCCCTTCGAGATGATTTTCATGATATAGAAATGATCCTTTGAATGATCCTTTCCGTAGCTTCATTTTATATATATACCAGAATTTAATATATACTCAAATTAATTTGATTGAGTCTTTGTATAAATAGCATGTGTTAAGTTAAACTTAGAGTTCCACGTTTCAAACTCCAGCAAAGTCTACATACATCCTTGGCAAGGTATTCGTTTCTTTATTAAGACTCTGGCTGTGCAAATAGTTTTATCTTCGCCGGTTAATAAATTTAAATGACATATTAAAAACATATAATGATATGGATATGGCTACACCATATTTTCCTTGTAAGTGTATGAAAACTCATTATCATTATCTAATAGGAATCCACGGCTGGTCATATGCCTATTCCAATATGCGCCAAAGCGCCTGATTCTGCATGATACCTACTCGGCTGCAACTGCCATAGGTACACGTGACCAGCTCACTACCACTTCAGTCTGCTAATGTAATAACAAAGTAAATGAAATGATAAATTCACTTAAGTTTTAAGCAATTAATATAACGATTAAAATATCCTTAAATACATAACCCCACCGTATATAATATGTTGCTCTCAATTGTGAAGATTTTTGTCGGTAATATTTAACTGAATCCGTGGTTTATCATTGATTAATGGTCCCGGTCGGCTTCTATAAATTAGAATGGCTCGCTAAATTATACCTCTTTGTCTTATATTGTTATTTTGATAAATGGCGGATTATATTTACCATTTATATATATTCTATTATTATTATATATATATATATATATATATATATATATATATATATATATATATATATATATATATATATATAAGTTGACAAATATTTAAAACGATCATTTAAAAAAAATTACCGATCGCTACTATTTATGTAAATCTGGTCACTTGAGTCAATAATTATAATGAAAAAAATAATTTTATGTATATCTAGTTAGTGCCACCGTACGAAGCTTAGGGCCGTGTGTTAAAATGTCTGAAAAATATCATTTAACAACAATACGAGGTCATAAAGTTACATTACACTCTAGAATGCTCACTTCTAGAATAATGTGTGACTATTGTCGTCTAAATAGACGAAACCGGCTACAAATATTAGGAAAATTAAACATAATAGCACTATTCCACTGTGATATTGCTTTCTGATTAGTTTGTCCGTTTGTCATGTATGCATAATGGTCTTATATATTAATGTTATTGAAGATACTCTCTTTGAATCAAAAGTGGTAGTTTTATATATTAGACTACTAGCTGCCCGTCCCGACTTCGTACGGGTAAATTAAAAAAATTATCCCGTGCATTTTTTAATCAATAAGATATAAACATTCACCAATCGATTTATTCGCCCATACAGTACAGTTTATATATGTTCAGTACAGGGCATATAATAATTCTATTTCCTACTAATATAATAAACACGAAATTTTGTATGGATGTATGGACATTTGTTACCCTTTCACGTAAAAGTACTGAATGGATTTTAATGAAACTTTACAATAATATAGCTAATACATCAAAATAACAAATAGGCTATAATTTATAAAGCTATTAATAATTATTAATTTATAAATTGACCAAAATATAACAATAAGAATTTTAAAGAAGATAACTTTTGTCTCTTACACTATATCATTTGGACAAATGTTTTAAAAGTTACGACGATGACAAAGTGAGTGCGCGACACTATGCAGCAGTACACTGTGGGAGAAGAATTCGGTCATCGGCTCATCGCTGGGTGTGCGACTCGCATGCAGGAATACGTCATCGATGGTTGTCCGTTTTGCGGTTTTTCAAGTCCCTAGATACGATTGCTTAAAGACGCACTTTACCTGTATGTAATTTATTAATAGGTAGGTTTTTATAGTGCCAGGTTGCATAACCTTCGGGTTGTAGCGGAATGGGCCGGCACGCCCAGCCGGAGTTACCACTCTCTCACTTAAAATCGGCGTAAAGTAATAGCTACGCTACCATAATTTTGAGTGCAAATAACAAAATGCTAAACACACAATGTCTTACTGCTACCCTATGACAACCAAAAGTTCTAAGACCTGTCGTTTTCAATGACCGCCTTGGTTGATTTTAGTGAGAACTCTTATCACATGTACACTTATTATAGTGCATGCTCAAACAATGTCCATTCCCTGCATCGCTAATGCGCCATCAACCGTAGGAACGAAGATGTTATGCCCTATGTGCCTGTAGTTTGATAGAATAAAAAAAATTGTACGCTTGCTCTTTTATGGTTTTAACTATACTCAACGGCGTAGATAGGCGGCGGGCTATTTAATATTAACTATAAATATATTAAGTCAAACTATAGGAATTCATAATAAGTCCACTGATGATTATTTAAAGAATAATCATCAACTTCAAAATAAAAAAAAACCGTTACTAAAGTTTTTCTTAACAGAAATGCATTTCATACATATTAATTTCAAATCACAGATTTTCAAATTTCAAGCAAACATTTATCCTTTACTTATATTTATGCGGGGAACAGCTAGCGTACGGGCGACAGCGGGACGCGGGGCGCGCAAGCGGTTGCATCACGCGTTTGTATGATGGGTGTTGGACCGCCTGAATTTATTTAGTGCGCGATAATTTTAAAATTACGATTACTCCTAAGATATTGATTTAAATTGGGTGGTGTAAAGGGCAATTATAATATACATTAAATGCTTAAAGTAAATAACGTATTTATTTTAATAAGGATTAATATCATATCCGTTTTTATAGCTTTCCAATTTGACCATTTTTATGTAAACATTTTTTAAACATTAAAATGGGTATAGTTAGCTATCCTTAAAAGATAGACATATGCCATCGCGGACTTTTTTGTAGATCTATGAAAGGGGAACAATTTCACCATACATTATTTTGTTATAACTCAAAGGGATTGTACAGCGTTTTCGATGAAAGCTCCCAATCGACTCGTTTTTTTTCCGACTTCTTCAACAATTATCGCTATATTTCAACAAATTTACAGAAAACATTAATGCATTATACACGTAAACCTTCCTCTTGAATCACTTTATCCATTGGTGATAACCGTATGAAAATCCGTTTAGTACTTTTTTAGTTTAGCGCGTTTATACAGAAAGACATGAAACGCGGGGACTTTGTTTTATAATATTTAAGGAAGCGGTTGCATCACGCGTTTGCATGATGGGTGTTGGACCGCCTGAATTTATTTAGTGCGCGATAATTTTAAAATTACGATTACTCCTAAGATATTGATTTAAATTGGGTGGTGTAAAGGGCAATTATAATATACATTAAATGCTCAAAGTAAATAACGTATTTATTTTAATAAGGATTAATATCATATCCGTTTTTATAGCTTTCCAATTTGACCATTTTTATGTAAACATTTTTTAAACATTAAAATGGGTATAGTTAGCTATCCTTAAAAGATAGACATATGCCATCGCGGACTTTTTTGTAGATCTATGAAAGGGGAACAATTTACCATACATTATTTTGTTATAACTCAAAGGGATTGTACAGCGTTTTCGATGAAAGCTCCCAATATGCTCGTTTTTTTCCGACTTCTTCAACAAATTTCGCTATATTTCAACAAATTTACAGAAAATATTAATGAATTATACACGTAAACCATCCACTTGAATCACTTTATCTATTAGTGAAAACCGTATGAAAATCCCTTCAGTAGTTTTTTAGTTTAGCGCGTACATACAGACAGACATGAAACGCGGGGGACTTTGTTTTATAATATTTAAGGAAGTGAAAACCGTATGAAAATCCCTTCAGTAGTTTTTTAGTTTAGCGCGTACATACAGACAGACATGAAACGCGGGGGACTTTGTTTTATAATATTTAAGGATTAAATTGGGTGGTGTAAAGGGCAATTATAATATACATTAAATGCTCAAAGTAAATAACGTATTTATTTTAATAAGGATTAATATCATATCCGTTTTTATAGCTTTCCAATTTGACAATTTTTATGTAAACATTTTTTAAACATTAAAATGGGTATAGTTAGCTATCCTTAAAAGATAGACATATGCCATCGCGGACTTTTTTGTAGATCTATGAAAGGGGAACAATTTCACCATACATTGTTTTGTTATAACTCAAAGGGATTGTACAGCGTTTTCGATGAAAGCTCCCAATATGCTCGTTTTTTTCCGACTTCTTCAACAAATTTCGCTATATTTCAACAAATTTACAGAAAATATTAATGAATTATACACATAAACCATCCACTTGAATCACTTTATCTATTAGTGAAAACCGTATGAAAATCCCTTCAGTAGTTTTTTAGTTTAGCGCGTACATACAGACAGACATGAAACGCGGGGGACTTTGTTTTATAATATTTAAGGATTAATCGAAGAAACGCATACTGCGCTCGAGATATAATAGCGCTCAAGTGTGTGTGCAAACATACACACACAAGTGTACTTTTTATTCCCTCATTGTCACATCTTTTACGAAAGTTCCGCGTATATACTCGTATATACAAACATCAATATATATGAAAAAGGAATATGTTGAACTATTTTTACTATAAAAAGAAGAGCAAGCGATTGGTTAGCAGTTAGAAGTCATAACCAAGAATATAAAATATCCTAGACTATCCTTATTGCAAGACTTTACCAAATATTAAATCTAAAACTTTTTTTTTTTTTTTAGCCCGGGAGGGCAAATGACTCCACTCCACCTGATGGTAAGTGGTAGTAGAGTCCAAACGCGACGGCGGCAAGTGCAGTCGGGAAGAATGATCTGCACTAGCCGCCCCCGCCTTGCCGGCCCGCAAGATGCCTCTTCACGCCTCGTTTATATTACTTATATTAACGTCGCGTAAAGGCCTTTAAAGCAAAGCGTCTTATTATATGTGAAGGTTACACCGGTTCGAGTGTAGATATAATATCTTATGAGGGGAATTGACAATGGCCTTAGTAGTTGCCGTGAAACATGGTAGTGAGGTGCCTTGGGGAAACTGCCCGAATCAAATGCGACGTGATGGCAAACGGTGTGGCTTTACTTATGCCGTACCGTCTCTCGTATACAATATAAGTTGATATATCTATTAGTATAGATATAGCAAAGAACTTATATATTTGTATATATAAAGCTGAAGAGTTTGTTTGGTTCGAATTTAAAAAATATATTTGTGCTTATTTTTTATTCATTATATTTTTATTTATTATTCGCGGGTAAAACCACGGGGCACAGCTATTATTAAGTAGGTATATTTTATAATACAGAAAATCTATGATAAGTTTTATATCATGAACATGTTATTTAGCAAGTAGTCCTTGACAGGTTCTTACAGTTCCCAAATCTAAACTGAACTTACTAGTCATAGAACAAAGCCGAGGTGGCCCAGAAGTAAGAACGCGTGAACCTTAACCGACGATCGTGGATTCAAACCTGGGCAAACACCACTGAATTTTTATGTGCTTTTGAGTTTAAAATTCTGCTCGTGCTTGACGGTGAAGGAAAACATCGTGAGGAAACCTGCATGTCTTTAATTTAATTGAAATTCTGCCACGACTTTTCCACCAACCCGCATTGGAGCAGCGTGGTAGAATAAGCTCCAAACCTTCTGCTCAAAAAAGGAGAGGAGGGCTTAGCCCAGCTGTGGAATTCTGTGGAATTCACAGGCTACTGTAAAATATGTCTAGACTTTTGAAAACAAACTCATTTCATGAATATATGTTCGGCGTAATCTACCTAAACATAGTACATAGTAACTAGTAGTAGTTTAGAACTGGCGAGAATCATAAAATGTACTAAATATACATACCGTGCGAAATACCATCCACAAATATTTTTTACAAAGTTTTTTTTTACCGTTCAGTCTCTGGGGATTACGCCACAGTTCTATCGACCTGTGTCTATACAGCTCTGAGCGATCAGTAAAAAAATATTTATAACATTGCGATATATTGTGTTCCAATTGTCGAAAAAAAACGAAAAAATATTGAAAACCAAAATCGAAGATATTCTCGAGCCGTCGTTTCAAATCATTTGGAAAGTAAATTTTATTCGTCTCAAAATACCGTATTTCTATCGGTGTATTAAGTACACGTGTTTAGTTTTATTGCATAGGATGCACCTGATGGTAAGTGGTCACTAACGCCCATTGACATTGGCATCGTAAGAGATGTTAACCATCGCTTACACCGACAATGCGCCACCAACCTTGGGAACTAAGATGTTACGTCCCTTGTGCCTGTAATTACACTGGTTCACTCCCCCTCGCGTGTGTCACTACAAATGACTGTAAAATCCATAGAAGTTGAAAAGGTGTTCTTGCAATATTGTATTCACGCTAAGTCTATAGCGTTTAAAATAAATTAAAAAGATATACTGTTGACGATTTCAACTTGCTAGGATATAGAAGTTGAAAAACAGCATGATAGTAGTAATAAAATAACCAAGGGGTGTAAAACACGACTCGTAATATTGAACGGAGAAATTGAATCCAGGTCGTAAAAACTGCGGAAACACCAACTATAACGTTTTGGTTGAAACGATTTAATTTTCTTAGTTGTCGGAGTCGTATGTATTCCGTGCACTAGTACGACTACTCTACGAATATTCGAAACAAATGCATTTTAAACGTTGGTCGGTTAGGTGCAGTTTTCAGTTCCAGTTGCATCCGCTCATTAGTTAGAGTATGACGTGTCCGCGATACATCAATCAAATGAAAATCTAATATTTTGGACATTCAAGTCATCTATTCTCAGTCACTACATTCACCTGTAGCTTATTGCAGACAGTGCACATGGCTTGCACAGAGCTCCATCACAAAGTTCATGTCGAACTGAGTGAGTGGGTTTAGAGTTTATTTTGAATATGTTTATAATATCAGCTTCGAAAGTATTATCTGCCTTTTAAATAAGAGTACTTCCTACTATATTATACACTACTTATAGAGTACGACCTCAATGTGAAGCAAGTTTATCTAATATTCTTTCTACAAATGGCAGAAACGTTGTTTGTACAACAACTTGTTCATGGTACGGTGGTAAAGGCGTATTTATTTGTGTTCATTTATTTATTGCCTCTTAAATATTTTCTTAATCTTAAGGTCTTGAAATTAATAATGAGAAAGAAAATATATATTTAACTTCCGATTCATATTATGACCGCTGTTTTATGCTAATACAAATGTTACTATTGCTTGTCTACATAAATTACAAATCTAATATACATATATGTAATATTTTCACTTTAAACCAATTCACATTACTCTCCCTATTACATATATGAATTCACCCAATTACAAAAGTTTTGAAATTAATCTCATAAATATTGCTCTAACAACGAACTTCCTCCGAACCGCCCGGAACCGGCGGCGGCGGAGCGCCTCCTCGTGGTTCATGAATTGTATTTGTTTGTCAACTATCTGAAATCAGTTATCATAGAAAAGCTCTAACTTCCTTAAAACCTTTTACTTCTTTATTTAAAGTCTTAATGACGTAGATTATTTATTAGCTTCAGGATATACTTAGTAGACTTATAGTTAGTTGATGTTAGTCGGTGTGTAGCGCTTTCCACCTTTGGATGTAATGTTGATCTCTAGATTGTCCAAATTTCAAGTCTGAATCTAAAAACTCTACAGCACCACGACGACTTTGTTAATGTCAATACCGTTAAAACAGTCACGATACAAGTAAATACAACTGTTTTATTGTATTGTTCTGTTCATTCTGCTCCCATTACACAGTTGGGGATATTGCGATCTGAAGTAAGTACAATATGAAGGACAGATTTCATTCATATTCCGCTTTAATAATTATAGCGTCGTCTCTACTCCTCGGACGACTCACTATGCGTTTGTATTAGCAAAGAAAAAAACATTATTCAAACAAGAAAACTATACATATCAAATAAACGGTTTACACACAAAAAAACATACGCGTCAAATTTATTAAATCCTCGCTTCTTTTCGAAGTCGACTAAAAGCTGTAATACATTGTAGTGAAAATTACATAACTCGTTTAAAATATATATAAAATAAACTTAATATCGTGTAGTACAGCGCACTTAAATTCAATAAAAATGTGTGTAACACAATAAACATACAAAAGGATTGTCTTTGAGCAACGTCTAACGTAAACAACATTCACAGACCACAAAGACGCATAATTTTAGACTCAACATCCACTAACAGCGCAGAGTTAACAAGCTACGTTTCATGTAACTTTATACTTCTTTGTGCAGTCGGTCAAGTTGAGACTTGAGACCTTTTGGCAGCCTTTGGTTACAGTGACTTATGAGAAGAACATGAATAAAAAAATCCCGCTGAGTTTATTTCGGCGGTATGTCTCGTATCTCTTAAATAAAGTGTATTGATTCTATTGTGTTTGACTTATGTCAATATTCGTTTTAAGGAGCTCAGGTATCCAAATGAGTGCGACGTACAGTACGTGGACCTTAACCGAATCTTAACCAAATCCGACACTTATGGTCAAGGGCTCCTTAAGATGTTTTCCTCCTTGGCATCGTAAGATATCCAGCGTAAATCAGCGGTACTTATGATGAATGAAATTGACTTGGGCAAAGCAGTGAAATAAGCTTCAAGCCTTATGAGAGGAGGCTGGGTAATTGTGGAACATTTTCAAGTCGTTACCTTTATTTTCGTCTTATATAATTAGAATTATATAGTGCAGGCTGTGGAAGTCACCGTTATTTATATGAAGAACAAAATGTTATTAATTGAAGATACAGGTTTTTGTTACTAATGCAAATGTTTTACATCTTCCACGTGTACTGAGTTAAACCTTAATTTTTTTTGTGTAGGTAGGTAGACGAGCATATGGGTCACCTGATGGTAAGAGGTCACTAATGCCCATAGACAAAGGCATTGTAAGAAATGTTAACCATAGCTTACATCGCCAATGCGCCACCCACCTTGGGCACTCCGCACTAAGCTATGTGTCGTAAGATATATCACAGACATTAGCTGTTAGCTTCGCATACTGTGTGCTATAGACTTTACTACAAAGGCGCCGTAAATTAGATTGCTTGCTAGACTTTATCTCGAAGTCACTTTTCACCAGCGTAATGAACACATGATAAATTGGTACCTACTTTGTGTCTATTGAAAAAAAAATTAACCCTGAAATATAATTAACTGCGGTCTTATAAGTATTTGAATTTTCTCACGAGTAAATCGAAAATGTAAATGTTACGTAAATGTTGCCAATGTACGGTTGTTACCACATTTACCATCAGTTCACTGTCCCCGAATAAAGACTTTAAATTATATTTAAAGTATTATATATACTAATAAATATATGTAAATACTAATATGTGTATGTCTTGACTCACATGATGATATTCGTAAAGTTCGAGATATATAATTCTGTTCAGGGGCTTACGAAAATACACTATCACTCTTATATTCCGATCGAACGGCGATCCTACACGACCGTACAGATTAAACAATTTTGCTTTCGGTTAGGGTTCAGCTTTAATTGCATTTACATTACGATAAAAGTATCTCCTTCTACGAAATCAACTGTTGCGATAGCTCGGAGCAGAGATGAGCCCGCTCAATGAGCACGCCGGCAAAGAAACTGCCAGCGCCATAACACGATATCGTAAGCGAGCATCGCATTAGTCGGGATGGAATTTTCTCGAACGATTGGAATACCTCGCGTGTCTGAGATCTCATTACCAACCTTAATACTCTTCCTCATTACCTTTCTTTGCCTTTTTAAGGACATCCGTTTTGTAGGAACTCGATTCGTATCTCAGTCGTGTAACGTCGACAACCGATTTAGGATGACACGCTATTTTGATTCGTGTATAATTTAAATATTATAACTATTACAGTCAATGTTGCTTAACACTTTCGGTCTTGTTAAATACTGAACTAGATATATTTATTTACACTTGATTTTGCAATTAAGTAAAATTAATGAAGTATTAAACTTTGCAGTTTAGTTTTCCTTCACCTATTAGTATGTGGGTTAAACCTTCATTTTATTATTTAAGTGCAATACGTTATAATTTTTCTGTACATTTCTTCTATTCTAATTGAGGAGTAAAATTCTTTTTTATCTTCTTATTTTCTGTCGTAATACCCGCACTTGTTCAGTTTTATTAAGAGATGAGATGAGTATCGCAAATTCCCGAAGTATTTTTACAACAATCTTGAGAAAACTTAACCTAAAAAAATGTATTCATTCTTAAGATTATACTTAAAAAGTACAATTGACGCGATAATGTTCAATATCGTAGACGCCTGAGTGCCTTCGAAATGTTATATTTCGTCGGTAGTTAGTAAAACAGTATAAGTGACAGCACGTAAAAATGTCTCTCTGCTGGGCAGACATTAGACTTAATTGTGTATATATTTTCGGAACTTCACCTGACTCATGCTCATAATTTTTTCCTCCACCGTCACCCATGAGATTACAAATATTAATTGAACACATAAACACAGAGTTCCGGATTTGAACCTGTGATCATCAGCTTAAATCTACTTGTTCGATCTACAAATAATGTTTATTATATTGAGTTGTTGTTTAAATTGATTGCCGATGGCGATGTCTAGTGCGTAAATGCCGCGGATCCTGAGGTTCTGGGCCGGATCAGTAATAGGTCATTAGGTTTTTCTATAAAGGAAGTAACAGTAACAGCCCGGAGTTCGGAAATTGAAAGTCCCTTGAAAAACACGTAAAGCCCTTGGTCCTGTGCCTTAACATTCTCTAGTCGTATCGGATTACGACAGTGTGACGCTGAAATATAAAATAGAATTACAATAAATTATAAATATATTGCGGGTTTTAATGTAAATAAACATTGTAAATAAAAAAAATAAAAAATGTTAAAACACAGATTATGACAAAATTAATACAAAAGCACATTATTTGCTTGAAAGCGGAAGTTTTTTATCGTCTTTATCTTTTGAGGATGTCCCTTATTGAGTTTTTCTACACTTTCATAACCTAATCTTCACTTAAGAATCTTTTGAAGATACTTTTATTATCTGTAGGCGCAAACGACTTCATCCTCGCAAGATCTTAAATCTTTCTTATTTTGAATTTAGTAAAAATATATAATATTAACCCAGTTTTATTTGTTTCAGGTAAAAAAAACTAACAATAATAGAAACTTATGGTAAGTGTTGATAAGGCGTATAAAAATGTTTTATCAAAGATACAGGAGACAGTTGTGCGGAAAAGTGTTATAAATGTACTGTTATGCAGACAAGATAAGTGCAGACAAGCTTGTAAGTGTGGGACGGAAAAAGTTTGAATAATAAGACGTGTAGATACTGTGACGCACTAAAGTGTAATAACTTAGAGACTATGTTTAAGTGAGGAGTACAGCCATGCGGTACACTGGAATGAGTACAGTCGAGGACTCATAAAACATGGTGCAATCGCGGCGAAAATACTTGTTTGAGTGAGGTTCAGAGCAGCGTGTGAAATGCAGACAAACGTGCAGATTGATACGAAGGGGCTCCGCCACTCGCCGGAGCACGGGAAGGGAAAGGGCAACTACAGAGGAGTCACAGCCGAGGTAAGAAGATATTTACAAATATAATGTATTTGGTATTCATATTTTGCATGCGTAAATACGATATACATAATATATGTAACATTTACTACCTAAAATATATGTATAAGTAAAAGGCTTACGTTTGTACAGGATGTGGATAAGCATTTTGACAGATTAAAATAATAAAATACTGTTGAAATAAATATAATTCACTATAAACAATGACAAATTAAAAATACATTTAAATGTGTCAAATTAACTTTAAATATTTATAAAAGTGAATATTAAATCGAGTAAAAGAACAAGGTTATTATTTGTTCAAAATATTGGGTTCAAAAATAAATAAAAATAACTAAGAATAATAATTACACACATAAAAACGCACTTGAATCATATAATATTGAAATTGACGAAATTGAAACGGAGGCGTTGACAACATAATATTAAAAGTCCACCTCGACAGCTCCAACACGCTCATAATGACGTTTAAAAGCCCTTTTTATTTCTTCGATATTATTTTTTAACGATAAAAAAGTCGTAAAAAGTTATTCGCCACAAAAAAGAGCACTAAAAGTTTATTCCCTTAAGTAATGAAATCCTAAAGTTACGTGGAACGTGTCCGGTAGGAGACGGCTGGCACGTGTCCGTCTGAATCGTTTATCGAATATTTAATACTTATATCATTTGGTGTTGTATTTGTACACCATATTAAAACGTTAGTGTAAAGATAAAAATGTGTTATGTATTATATATTCACTCTTGAGTTTCTTTCGCTGGTTGTTCTCAGTAGAGTTATACCGTAATAAGAAAAAACTGAAACTCACTGCAAAACTATCGTAAAATGTCATTAAATAAATACAAATTAATAAAATAGTTACGGTACAAATCGTGACTGCTTGGAGTGGTGGCAAGAGTGCTAGCAGCATTTCCCTAAGAATCGCAATTCCGATTCTCTGTGCGAAATATGAACCAGCCCTCATTTTTTTTTATTGTGTAGGTAGACGGACGATCTTATGGGTAAGTGGTCACCAACGCCCATGGACATTAGCATTGTAAGAGATGTTA
Source organism: Nymphalis c-album (assembly GCA_963151315.1). Lineage (NCBI taxonomy): Eukaryota > Metazoa > Arthropoda > Insecta > Lepidoptera > Nymphalidae > Nymphalis > Nymphalis c-album. The sequence goes on from OY720610.1 coordinate 227,849, forward strand.
ACCGTCAGTTACATAGCCAATGCGCCACCAACCTTGGGAACTAAGATGTTATGTCCCTTGCCTTTAATTACACTGGCTCACTCACCCTTCAAACCCGAACACAATAATACCAAGTACTGTTGTTTTGCGGTAGAATATCTGATGAGTGGGTGGTACATACCCAGACGAGCTTGCACAAAGCTCTACCACCAAATACATGTGACCAGTAGAGGCAATAAGACGGGTCGTAATATTAATGTTTTGACGATTTATTTAAATGAGGCGAATATTTGTTACATTTGTTCGTTTTAGCTTTTTCCGCAGCAGCTCCGGCTTTTACCATTGTTTCCCTGATATTAGATGGGGCCAGTGTGTCAATAATTGTTGCGTCCCACACTCGTCCTCATTCTCAGGGAACCAATGTAAGTCCATCAGGTCTCTTGCCAATAAGTACAGGAACGTCAATGGTGGCAAGAGCCATTTTTATTGTATCATTGAGAGAACCCTGCAAAAAGCCTACCTGAACTTCTTGGACAAGAAAGACCGTGCCGAAAAAGTCAACCTCTTTTCCCCACGGGAATTTGTGCTTAATGCACAACTGTCCTCAGTCGGAGACCTATTGTTATGCGAAAACATTCATTGTCTAAAAGCGTCCCAACATTTTTAGAAGGCAAATCTCTTGTTTGCTAACTTCCTCAGGGATACCGTCATTAGGACACTGTACCTTCCCGTTTTCTATTGCCTCTGTAACGTTTGTGATTTTCACTGTATTTGATTTTAAATTAAGTGAACAAAGAGGTAAATAATAATTGACCATTATTATTATTATTATATTTCAAGAATACACGCATTCTCTGGTTGCTAATGAACTGAACTGCGGGGAGATTAGAAAATGCCATCCATTAACTAAGGAAAAAACTTTTAGTTAAAATTTAATTTTCAATAACCATTAAGCTTTCCTTATTTTTTGTTATTTTGCAGAAATATGTAATCTGTGAAATAAAAATACAGTAAATAATGTTTATCATTGTAAAGTAAATTCAAGCGCCATCTGCCATTACATCTGCGACTTGTAACTGTTTGGACCAAAAGCGCCATCTATACGTTTTCCATCAAAGCATTTTGTTTACACGTGATTGTAGTTCGTGCATAAATTCCTAGATGGCGTTAACAACTAGCTGACTGATTTAGCAACCGTAAACAATATAAATTCTTAACTTTACGAGGCTGACAATATAGTGTTACACAAAATAAGTTATAGAAGAGTCTTAAACTGTTTTTATGTCTGAATGCATGTGATCGAACTAACAACCTTATTATGGTCTAGTGGCTAGCATATAAGGCTGCAGGTAACGAGTTCAATGGTTCGAATAGGGGCTGGTTCAATGTTAAAAGTTATATTATAGCTTTGCTATTAAGAAGATCAGCAGATGACATATTATGTGGCAGTTCAATATGCTTGTATCTCGGAAACCTGTTAGCCGTGGTCTTCCTGAATTTGAGTAAATAGACAGAGTACATCTTAGATAACGCACAAGTTGACTAGGTACACCTTAACGCTGGACGCCTTGTCCGAAAATTGATCATCGAAAATCACTTACATACTGGTAGAATAATTATGTAAGTTGGTTTCAAATATTTATCGAATGCCGCTCTACTAGCGAAAAATGAGACATACACGACATTATTTAGATTGCAAAGATAACCAGCATGATAATGTGATGGTAACGTTTTTTCAGTAGAACTGTTCGGTAAGAACTAATTCGAAATTCAACGAAAACCATTAACATGAAATTTCAGAAAGTGATATGCGACATTGGCCTTAGTAGGTAATCATCACTTTAAAAGGAACCCACGCAACAAAACAGCGATAACACTGATATATAGGTTTTTGCAACATTTCAAGTGTGAGATACACTCGGTGGTAGAACTTTGTGCGAGCTCGTCTGGGTAGGTACCACCCACTCATCAGATATTCTACAGCAAAAAAGCATTACTTTGTATTGTTGTGTTCCGCTTTGAAGGGTGAATGAGCCAGTGTAATTTGGCACAAGGGACATAACATCTTAGTTCCCTAGGTTGGTAAGCCATTGTCAATGTAAGTGTAATAGTTAACATTTCTTACAATGCCATTGTCTATGGGCGTTGGTGATATACCTTTACAATAAAAAAAAAGAATTCGGTCTCTGTTCTTATAATCCCGAAAAAACCTAGCGGATCTAAAACCTCGATAGGTATGTTTGTTATGTGACTCAATGTTTGATTTGTTTTTGATTAAAGTTTTCTATTTGTTTGGATCTAGTTAGAGGTATATAGAAAGTGTAGGGCGAGTGGAGAACGCAGCACCGACCTTGCAGTGAAGGAGACTATAAAGCTGAGGTCTGATCTGAGCGAACCACTTTCTATTCGTTAGCTTTATAATTATATATTTTCTTATTAAAGAAGAAAAATCCTCCAGAAAAAGATTTATTTGTGTCACGAGTTATCTGTGGCATTTGCTCTCTCTATCTTTCTTATTATGATGTGCATCGCTATAAAAAATATTTTAAGTTAATTATTACTCCGAAATAAGGTAATATTCAGCTTTATTCGTGCATTTGAAAATAAAGGTTTTTAAATTTGAGCTGTAGACGTCAATAAATTCAATACTATTACATATTATAGTATAGCTCACCCTCAAACACCAGTCTCAAAGTCACGACATCCTTCAGCTCTTCCAAGGCGGTTAATAAATCCGTGTACACACGAGAGGCCGGCGTTACTCACAGACACCAATTAAAAATGTATACAGTCATTACGTCGCCATCGACTAACACAAGTATGTTATTGAAAAATTAATTCAGCTAGAAATTAGACTCATATACTTTATCAGAGTTAAAATAACTCGTTCATTTTATTTGAGATCTTCGTCTTCCGTCCGTCTTCATCTTGGTGCTAATATTCTTACAACACACATGGATGCCAAAGTTTAATCTTATTGTATATTTATTAGTTTTATTCTTTGTATTTGCTTACTCACAATTCAAGCTGAAAAAGCTGAGATGGCCTAGTGGTAAGAACGCGTGAATCTTAACCGGTGATCGTGGGTTCAAACCCGGGCAAGCACCGCTGAATTTAATGTGCTTCATTTGTCATTATAATTCATCTCATGCTTAACGGTGAAGGAAAACATCGTGAGGAAACCTGCATCTGTCAAATTTCACTGAAATTCTATCACATGTGTATTCCACCAACCCGCACCGGAGCAGCGTGGTGGAATAAGCTCCAAACCATCTCCTCAAAAAGAAGAGAAAAGTGGGACATTCACAGGATGCTATTAATTCAAGCCGTAACAATGTTATTTTTAGGTAGATATAATATAACGGCGATTGCATTTACCCAGAAGGGTAAAAAGCTCTACAGCTTCTTAGAAATCTCCTACCTGCCTACTCTCCCTTGAGGTAGATAATTCTCTAGCTGAATAGGTAATGTTGGCACATTTTACCAAAACATTTCTCCGCGCTTGTCCTCCATTTTATGATCGTTTACTCTGACATATTATTAAGACACGGGGACTGAGCTTAAGATAAAATAACACAAATTGGTCGAGATATATAATTCAATTATTGATTGATTATTATATCATAGGAAAAAAATAAGTCCTTAAAAAATAGGAAGTACTACATTTCTTAGTTATCATACTAAGTAGGTATTACATTTTAACTTGAAGTTCCTTCTTTAAAGTACCGCAGCGAATACTTTTCAACACGGCTTGGGAATAACTGAAGAAAATTACTATTTTTTCCTGTTTGATGTTACCATTGAGACTTAAGGTAAGTGATAGGTAAGAGGGCGTTAAATTAGTAGAATTCTTCCAAGCTTCATTATTGTTAGGAAAATTGTTCAAATTTAACTTCGCTTAATTGACAGAATCGACAATGTTTATGTTTAATATTTCAATATCTTAAGGAAGCTTGGGTATTCGAATTACAATTTTTTATATTCAAATTTAAACTACCTACTCAATACTACGTATTTAAGTCTTATAGCTGTTTTAATTTGATAATTATTATTTTTTCTTCTGCCTGAAAGAGATCGTTGCGTCAGAAGTGTCTATATTATAATTAAAAGTTAAATTAGTGTACAATAAAGGATGTACTGCAGTATTACAACTGTCATATCATATTCGAAGGATATTTGTGTTACGATCGTTTCGTAGTGTGGATTCTACAAAACTTTATTAACTTAGCTTTATTTCTGGTAAAAGACCGTCACGAAGTGCAGCATAAGAAAATCGTTAAATCTTTATATTAATGTTATATGGGATATAAAGTATATTCAAACTTTAAATAGATAAAAATATATACATAATTTATAAAGTCTTATTTGGTGTTAATAAATATACACACAAAAATTACGCAACTCATTTTTTTATAACGATACTTTTATATCCAGCATAGATTGTAAGTTAACGATGTTAAAAGGATGCTATAAATAATAACTCGTTACAAAACCTTTGAAACAGTTTACCGGTTGCAAGCTGCAGTTAATTACAGGCTATTAGTGTTCCTTGGCGAAGGTTTTAAAGCACTTTACTTAGCGTGCATCTCAAACGACTGTATCACTGCCTTAATAAGTTTAAAGTGCCCTCGGTTCAAACTACATGCTGCTATAGACTTTAAACATTTCTATAACTTCAAAATACACGGTAGGAATATCTCATTGTGTACTGTTTTGGAAGAATTTTTCGTCGTTTTTAATAATCGTGGAGTTAGTGTTTATTAATTTCCATTTAGGATAAATAATAGTTTAGCTATATTTTTAACTTTTTATAGTATTTAGTAGACAGACAGACTAGTGGGCCACCGGATAGAACGTGGCCCACACTGTATTGTAAGAAAAATTAACCATTCCTTACATCACTTATTTTGGACTAAAATTTTTTGGGCCTTTGTGCCTATTACTGACTATTAAATGCCTTCAAAACGAAATACGACAATGTGGGTTCAAATTAACAAATAACACTTTGACCACACTTTTCTCACAAGTGGACAGTATGTTAACATTATTATTATTTTTACTTTCATTTCACACGCGTATTAACAACCCTTCGTACATGAAGTGTATTAGTAGAGTATACAAAGGCGTTATTCCCACCGTTTGTGTAATTTTATTTTGTTGTACAAATAAGTAAGATAAGATAAAAGTAAGCAATGTGAAGTCGTTACCGTACATAGTGCGCTACGTCGCGTCGGTACGAGCGAGTCCTTCGAGCGAGTGCTGGACGCAGGTGCCTCCGTGTGGTATAATTTTTATGTATACCTACTTGTATTAAAAGGTTTTCATCCTATTCTATGTACATAATCCACGCTATTGTTTTACACCGAATTGCGGGAGGTGGATGTGGTGCTCGTCTGTATTTTTTGTTTATATATGTTCGTCTATAACTTATAAATGTATAAACTGATATTTAATAATTCTTTTTAGAGCTCACTTTAACAAAGCATCTAAATTACATTGCTATTTTTTTTAAATTCAATTTCTTCAAATACATTTGGTATGGTATTATGTGATACATTGACAACTTTATACATTTAGGTTAGTCTTTAATTAGATTTGAGATTAAATTCTTCAAACAAGTTAACTACAACTATATAACATGCTAAATTCTTATGTCTACAACATAGTGTATATATTAAGCAGCTGTGGTTACTAAGCAACGTACATATTATGTTTCACTATGAAATCGTTACTCTCTTAGAATTAGGAAAGCGCTTCTGTTGTATTTAGTTTTCTATTGTTTATAACGGTTTTAATATTATAATTCCTAATTATAAACATTGCAATAAACATACACACATTACATTCAAGCAAATAATTTAATTAATAAAAGTTAGACGGCCTCATAATTTGCAAATTTATGGTCAACTTATGACTATCTATAGACAGCTATAGCTAATCTGATGTAGCTAAAGGCCCAAAGGACACAGCATGGTCGATTAATTATCACCTACCTATCAGAGTAGTTTTTCATACTCCCAAGAATTTGTGTGCGCACGATAATATAGATCACTGAAATAAACAGCGACAGTCACTGTAAACACGACAAGTAAAGTTAAACTTATAAAATAAAACTCCGCCCCCGCAAAGGCAAGGCAAGGTAACCGTTCTGTATTGAGATTTTGCAGATACATACAATTGTATATAGTTGACGAGGTACATATTCCATTGGAGAAGAATAGTAACTACCGAGTTTCTTACCGGCTCGATTCTGGACAAACTACACTGGGAGACGGTGGAGCTTTACATTCAATTTAATCCCGTTACATGAATATTGAAAAGGACATATAAGTTATTGAGTAGAATATTTTCAATTCGATTTGAGTTTTGCTACGTACTAATATTACGAGTGAGTTAATCTGTCTGTCTGTATCTGTATTCAACTTTTAGTTCTAAACTTACAATTACTATTACACGATTACACAGCGTTAGTAAGTCTTGATAATGTATACGCTTTTACAACAGGATCCCAGAAAGCGTTCAAAAATATTCAATTGTGTAATTTAAAAGAATCGTTAAAGAACGCTTGTGTCCTAAAGGATATTGATCGATCAATGAATTTTTAGACGATTGCACACCTTGGAAATGAAACGATCGCCGATTTCCGAACCGGTGGTAGATTTATGACAATAAGTAAGTGTAACTCTTCTTTATTGAAAAAAGATTTTCGACTTAGACTTTGTTAAACCACTGAACTTGTATTGATGAAATTTTGTATAGCATAGCGAGCTGAAACTCCAGGTAACGAGATACGTAGATATTATAACATCAGTACTTTGTATTGCTGTGTTCCGGTTTGAAGGGTGAGTGAGCCAGTGTAATTACAGGCATAAGGGACAAAACATAATAACATACGCAAAGAGAATCGAATACTTTAACATGATGACCTTGGAAAACAGAAGAACTTTATTAGACCTAATATTCTTATATAAAATCTTTAGAAACAAACTTGACTGTCCCCATTTACTATCCAAATTTAACTTTAGAGCACCATCCAGATACCCTCGTAACCCAGTAAAACCTCTCTCCGCACCACGGCGGAAAACAGTTTTTGGTAATCACTCAGCAGTTGCTCGAATGTCCAAATTGCTCAATGACTTCAGCGATTCAATAGATTTAAACATTGTAAGCCTCCCAAAGTTCCGACATCTAGTTATAGACCGAATTAAAAACGTCTAATTCTATATTGATGTCCAAATTTCAAATTTTTTATTTAATTTATACAAAATTTTACGTTATAATAAACTAAATTTTTTAAACGATTTATGGAACAATACTTTTTTAATTCTATAACTTATTAGATGATAAATGATGAATTGTATAATTATAATTGAATGATAAATTATTTTAATTGTTTTCGTTATCAATGCATGCCATAATATAATTTAATTTTAAGATATTATAATTTTTTATTGATGTATTTTATGATTAGACTAAGTGTTGACTGGATTGATTGTTGAATACTGTTAACCTATTATTTAATCGATGATATTGTAATCTAAATAACCAATTTATTTTAAATTTTAAATTGTAAGAAATCGTTTTAACTTTATTTTAATTGTTATAATTGTAATATTCTTAATTTTTCCTACCATGTGATCATTTTTTACATTTTTGTCAAATTAGAACCACTTAAACAGAATGTATATATTAATCGTACATGTCGTGTTTGCTTTAATATAGTTGGACATTTAGAAAGTAATTAGTTTGTAAATTAATAAATTGTATCATCAAAATGTAACAACTGCTAGCAAACCTAATAATTAAATAAATAAATAAACATCTTAATTCCCAATGTTGATGGCGCATTGGCGAAGTAAGCGATGGTTACATTTCTTACAATGCCATTGTCTATGGGCGTTGGTGACCACTAACCATCAAGTGGCCCGTAAGCACGTCCGCCTTCCTATAAAATAAAATTAAAAACAAACGTACTATCTGTCTATAATACATTTATAAATGCGCCCATAGTGTACACAAAGCTGCTGCGTTTTTATTATTATTAATATTAAGGAAAAAGCTTACACCCTGAAGGTTTATTTGATATTTGCCTTGTATTATTAGTAATTAAAGTTTCTGTTGTAGTCGGACACTCCAAGGATTCCACGAACTGAGAGGCTGTAGGCGAATAATTAATTAATGTTTATCTCAATAACATTCTAGTTGCTAGGACCCAGAATTAAATTATTGATGGGTTTATTTTGTAAACTAAATATACATCAAACAATTTAATTAAAACATTCCAGAAAAATCTGTAGATAATATTTTATGTGAGTATTTTATAATTGAATTACGGTTTGTATAATTAATACCGGCTTTCATCTCGGACGCGGGAAACGTGAGGATATTCTTATATTTATTTTATATACTGAAATTTATTTATAGAAAAACATATGTATTGTATATGCATTAACTTAACCTACCCTGTAGTTCAAATTTCATTAATTCGATATTTGATTTCGCGCTTATGACATTAGTCTGAAATTCTATTATTAATTATTGTTACTTGGTGGATGAGCTTATCAAGTCTGTGTAGGTATCACCCACTCGTGCGATATTCTACCGCTAAATAGCAATATTTGGTATTGTTGTGATCCGGCTTGGAGGGACATAACATCTTCATTAAGTCGGTGGTGCATTAGGGATGTAATAATTACATTGGTGATAATCGGATAAAGTGTTAATAATTAATACATTAGTGGATATCACATGATTAGATTATATCTGTGTACTATTAATTACTCGTGTAAATAAAGGTAAAAAAAATATAAAATATATACCGAAATGATGCAAATATTTGTCTCCAATTATAAATGACGTATTTGTCCGTTTGCAGTTAAACCACATAGACTTCAAAGAGTAAGAAGTTTCAAATTGCCTTCAAATAGCTACACCTATACGGATTATAGTTATAATATATTTGTTTCAGAAAAGTAACAACCTGTGAATGTCCCACTTAAGCTTGTCCCTTTGAGGAGTAAGTTTGGAGCTTATTCCACCGCTTTACAATACTGGTTGGATACCCTTGTGGTAGAATTTCAGTTTAATTAGATACATGAAATCTTAAGATACACTGAGCACGATATGAATTATAAATACAAATTGAGTGTTAGAAAATTGAGCGATGCTTGCCTTGGTTTGTTTCATTATTTACTTAATATGTCATAACTCATGTCTCAACATCATGTTTGTTTGTTTGTTACGCTATCACGCCTAAACTACTAAACCGATATTAAAAATTCACCAATGGAAAGTTACTTTTTTATCCCCGTATTCTCACGGGAATGGGAAATACGCTGGTGAAACCATGGGCAAAATGTTTGTTAAAATATAATATAGTTTATTGTGATTCAAAGTCGGAGAGAATATGATAGTAATTATGTTAAGAAAACTAAAGTGAAGGACAAAATGAAGTATTGCCCGGGACGCTCTTCAGTCAGCTGCTTCCGATATAGATATTCAATCAGTTTGTATTCGACTACAGTTAGTTTCATAAAACTTTCACGATGACGTCTCGTCCGAATGTGTGTACACTTGTAATTTATATATAGAATTGATGAACACCGTCAATAAGCATAAAACGGTGAACCGTATCGTAAAACTTTTAAGATTCTTGTAGATGTACGTTTTTTCAGTATATAGAGCTGCTGTAGCAAATATATTATAACATTTATAAGTATAATTAAACCCCTTAATTGGCGATAGTAATTAATTACTCCGACCGTGATACTTACTTGCTACTTGTGACAGATCACGGTAGACATTGTATTATTTTTGTCGGTTGTATGAAAATTTAAGTTGATGCCGTCCAGTCTCGTCAATTTTCAACAATTTACACAAAATCTGAATGTAACCACAATCCTTCGTCATTAAGCGCTTTATTCATCGGTGATGAATGTATTATGATGAAAATTAGCAAGTTTATCTATTAACGTAAAATAAACTAAAACTTATTTAACTAGAAACATTATATTTTATGATTATCGCTTTTAGGCAGACGGAAAGACTTGGTGGGGGGACTTTGTACAATATTATATTATAAACACATTAAGTGTTATGGAAGACCTGCATATAAGGTGAACCACTGGTCAATTACTAGGTTGGCCCCAATGTCTCTAAATAACTTGAAAATATTTTAAACTGATTATATGTATTGTTTAATATCAAGCAAAAACAGTTCACTAAAAACAAATAAATCAAAAGTCCTTATCACTAAAGAGCGATCTCTCCCAGGTCGCCTCGAGCGGGGTGGAATAGTCGAGTGACGGTGTTTTTATTCCCAGCGAGGAGCACCTGTGATCCCACGAATGACGATGTGTACTTTTTACAGCGCCATTGTCTAAGAGCGGATGTGACCACTGTTCGCGTAGACTTCCTGTTCTAAATAAATATGCAAACTTACACGCCTTTTATGATGTCTGTGATTATAGAATCACCTACATAATACAAATCTATACAAAAAATATAATTTACACCTGCCATTTTTATACATTATTTTATTTTATAGTACATTTAGATTTGTATAATTATTATAATAATGATAATTTATATTATACTAATAACATGAAAACTTTATACTCTGAACTAGGAAAGATACTCTGAACAGAAAATAACTCAGAAAAGATAAATGATTCCTAGATTTCAGTATCGATTTCATAAATGGTGTTTATTCCCAGCCCACGTCTGGTAGCTAATGACAGTCGTCTGAAACGTAATACCACGACAAGCAGATTCAATGTCACATATGTAATATTAGTAATCAATTAGTGAACAGGGTTAGTGGAGAAATTGAGATGATAAAGTATAAGAATGTCGGATATGGGAGTTTGTAAACAGATCCCGGAGAGCCGCCAGTGACGGGACGGAGCGCGTCGCGCGGCAGTCGGCGGGCGGCGAGCGTGGACCGCGCGCCTCGCATAACAAGCCTACAATTTTAATAGCGGCGCGATATTTTTTTAACGTTTATTTTAGATGAATGTTAGGTCTATACAACCCCTAGCGTAGTTTAGTGTTAATTGTATCGTGGGATTGGTTCGTTATAAGTGTTTCGACTTGTGAGTAATATTTGTGTGACTGGTTTCGATTAAAACATATTTCTTTATAATAATAAATATTGCGATTTAACCTTAATTGAGACTATATGTTAGTTATTGTACCGTTTATATAATATAAGCTGGTGAATATATCTGTTGAGCAATATTTTTAATAAAATCTTTAAATTCGTCTATGTTTAGTTCTAGAATTTATTTAAATGTGGATACCAATTTATTTGGCTCCTTTGAATTCATTCGATAGCTCGTAAAATATCGTCAGTTTCAGCGTCTTGTTTATTTTCTTTGAAACAAATTGAATTTTTTGTATTATTTTGACTCGCGAATACTTCTCGTATCTCTAGCTAACTGTTTTATTTACTTTCGACTGAATTTCGTAAACATCTCATCGCGAACTCTTATAATATTACCATTTACTTAATAATTTAGGTTATTTCTTGTTATTTCTGTAAATTTCCTGTTAACTTAGCACCGAGAAAGTTATTTGATAGAACCAATATTAAACTAAAATAAAAATGTAAAATAAATTATTTAAAATCTTTTCAGATAACTATTAACGGCCCACGTCTTTCCTCCTATAGTTTATGATTTTTTTTTACAATTTACCAATTATACTAGTTACGAGAAATGTTTTCTAAGTGTTGGACTAAATACAAAAATAGTTTGCAATGCAATGATCAGTGTTACTCAAGTAGATACAGCCCGAGTTAATAAACAATCCTGACCGTTGTTAAAAAGAATTTGATAAATAATACACTTACCTCAAGAGGCTCATAAGACCGTGCATGTGACAATGTGAGGTAGGACCACTGACCCTGACATGAAGGATGGAGCCTGTGAGGTCAGGCCATGGATCAAGTAGCACGAGAAGTCAGTCAGTCAATCATGTGTTTATCTATACATCTATATGTATAGACGTTCTCATTCAGTATTGATTGTTTAGATAAAATTCAAACGTTAACTCGCCCGTCGCTCCGTCAACTATTTGTTATTATAAAGCCGACGTTAATATCTATTTTGATTTCATTAACCGATGCGCTGACAGAATATCCTTCTTGTCGAAAATTAATTTAAATGTCGAATACATTTTAACAACTATATTAATTAAAACATTTATACTGTTCGTTTACTGTGGTATATAGTGGATTAAGCATTTACTATATATTATCAGTTAGTCAGTTACAAATGTAAAAGTAAAAAGTAAGAGCCTTTAAGTATCTCACATTTGGTTAAATTGCTTAATTTGGGGGTAAGGCTTGGATATTAATTCATCACGCTGTTCCATTTTGGGTTGGCGGCAGATTTTTATTCCACACAAAATGCTACATGTTTCTTTGTAACAGTATCATTAAATTGATATGGAGTATAAACACAAATGTAACAGCTGACAATTAAGTATTGCTTGCTTTGATTTGAGTCTGTTGTCGGTTAAAATGTGTTCTAAGCACTGGACCCTCGGCTCTATTACAGACCTTAAAACTTTAAAGAAAAACGAGCTTTACTAAGTTTGTAATAAATGTCATACTTTTTTTTATTTTACTTTAATATTATGTGTAATCATTATAGGTTTCTTGGTTATAATTAAGTGCTAATTTTACAAAGACATAATAAATTTTTAAAATAATGTTTCATGTGATTTTAAGGAAGAATTATAGTAGCCTCAAAATTCGTTATTATACGGGTAAAAGGTCGCATGTGAAAATTATGTCGTTTACTTAAAAACTGTCGTCTATAAAAATAAATAATTTCCTTATATTCAATTTCAAAATATTTTTATTTTGCAGTTTCTATAAAAACTAATATACATTATATATATAATATTACTTATACTTTAAAAAAATAATTTCGTCAATACGGAAGTTACAACAGTTTTCATTCGGTTTTTAACTCCACATACGACCTTTTGTATGGCAGTGATTTCCGACATTTCTTTTAAAATGATTGCACGAATTTATAAAAACATTTAATAAAAAACTTTAAATAACATAAATAGTAAGTATTATGGCGGGACGTGTGCGTGATGTCTCGAGTATTTATTTCCTATGATTAAATCAAAGTCGGATATATATGTAGGTTCAGTATTTTAGTAATTCATTAAAATACTTTATAACTCCTTAATGTAAAATAACTCGAAATATATTTTAGAACGCGACGAAATAAAGCCTTAAGAGTATTATAAAGTTTGGCATTAAATTATTAATATCAAATGATACTAATAATTATAATAAATATTTAAGAACCCTTTATAAGTAAAATACGAATGCAAATTTACTACCCGGTAGTTTTATATGGTAGCCAGTCACTATGAAGTTCTGTATTCGCCACAGTGATGAACAGTAATTGTTCTTATCTATATATACATAAGGTTCTATTTGCTTTATAAATGGAGCTATACTTGTAGGGCTTTGTGCAAGCCTGTCGTGGATACCGCTCATTCATCTCATATCCACCGCCAAACACTAATACTTAGTATTGTTGTGTTCAGTTTAGAAGTGAAAGTGAGCCAGTATACATTACAGGCACAAGGGACATAACATATTAGTTTCCAAGATTATTGTTGTTGTTTATATTTCTTACGCCGCCAAAGTCAAAGGCGGTAACCACTTACCATCAGGTGGCCCAATTACCGTAGTCTACCCATGATATACACAGCTATAAGATATTTTAATGCACTACTTATTATAGTTAAACTTTTTATAGCCGATATTAAGGCTACGGCTATAAAAATTTGCTCTGAAATTCTGGTTTTCAATCACTCGCTTTGTTAGCATTATTAATAAAATAAGAATTACATACAAGTTTATGAAAAATATAAAGATTGCTTAGTTAAGTCGCAATTGCGTTTGTTGGGAATTCAGTTAACCTATGAGCCGGTTGGCGTGGTTGGTAAGACACTTGCCTTTCACGCCGCAGGTCGTGGGTTCGATTCGCACCCAGGTCAGTCATGCATGTAGACGTGCATGAACATGTCTGTTTGTCCAGAGTATGGGTGTGATCATCTATATAAGTATGTATGTACAAAAGTAGTATAATATGTAATAAATCAATTATCTGGTTTCCATAGTACAAGCTCTGCTTAGTTTTGGGATCAGATGGCCGTGTGTGAATAATGTCCCAGGATATTTATTATTATTATACAACATCGATGTCTTCTGCCGACATCTTAAAATGAAAATTGCACCGAGTCCTCGCAGTACTGATAAATAAGCAAGCTCCCCCTTGCTATGATACCTCCCACGATGAAACTTAAACAATGCAGTTCGTTAGCAATAACGCATCTAATATTAGTTTGTCAATTATTCAGCCGCCAAGTATAACTTTGTATAATTGTGTTGCGGCTTAAAGGGTGAGTGAGCTAGTGTAATTTCAGACACAAGAGATATAAGAATTAACATCCCATGGCTAGCATATTATTGATAGGAAATTATAATAATTATAAATATATATTTTTATAGATTAATTAGTAAATAAAATGAAAATAATTTACACTTCAAGATTCTTAAGTCCCGCACTTCGCCCAGTATTTCATTAAATATATTTCATTTTTATGAATTACATAATAAATATATCGTCGTAATTCTGTCATACTCATTAACATGCGGTAATATTAATTGACCCTTTAAAAGTACTGGAGCGTGGTCTTGAGTGCTTCTACTCCGATGGATCTGTTTAGAGAGGGCTATTTAAAATATTTTAAAGATATTAATTGGGATTAATTCATACTTCAATAATTAAAATACGATGTCTCATAATCATTTACAAACAAATGATGATTGAAAATGAATTGAAAACAAATGAAAACTATGATTATTGATAATTTTTAACTAAAATTATATAAAAAAAATGTATTATAATTAAATATGAAGTTGTTTTATCTTTTGATAGACTTAACTATATTTAAAGTAATGATGATTAATATGCTCACGAATACTCTAAAAGTCTACTTGTGATTTACTTTGTGATTTTAAACCGTGAAGATAATCCCATACAAACAGATAATCACACCGATAAAAATAAAACTATTGGTTGCTTTGGTTTTGATAATTCACAAATAGCAATATAATTATATCAAGTACTATAATTAAATCAGAGATAGACCTTATAATATTTTTTGTTTATATAATAATGTGAGTAAGCGAATATGTTGAATTGGTAGGATCTTATGTAGAATATTTAATCTCTTGTAAATCAGTATGCTCTTCATTGTTTTATCGAGAAGAGAACCACCTCACTTAATACCCGCTGAATAACGTGTTTTAGGCTGGTATTTAGTTAAACGATGTTGTCTTGTTTTTTCTAATATCAAATTAATAATGACAGAAAGAGAGAAATTAGTGTCAGCCGCTAAGCAACGCTAATAAGGCCAATAGTTTTGAAACATAAATTATTCTGCTTCTATTATTTATTCTGCGCTTTAAGTTTAATTATTTAATCAGCTTATTCTTGCTAATTATTGATTAATAATAAAAAGTAATGCCAAACTAAAACTAGGAAAAAAGTAAGTCTTAGTCTGTGCTTTGAAGATTTAGGGCCGGTTTTTTGATCCGTTGTCAAATGCCGTATGACAATTTATTATATTAACCATAGTTAACTTGTTAACTAATGGTCAAACGGCTATTTCGTTTTTCAATGTCTGTTTTAACAAAAGTCAATCTTAACCTTTGGCTATTATATTGCCAGTGAAATCGGAAAAGATTTCCTTAAAATATCTATGGTTTTTTGGGGGTAATATTTTTCTATGTGAGAAAACATGCATAATGAGTGAATAAAACGTCTTTTTTGATAGATTTTGAACTGCCATTAAAAGTCAAATAAAATAACACGAGATTCAACAAACAAGCTTTTCTAAAAAAATGTATGATTATTAGAAAAATGTAAATATGAAAGGCAAAACTAGATTTTATGCAACTAGTTCATAAAATAAAACTTAACTATATTTTATTTAAGTATGTGCTGATCTATAGGAAAACAAGGCGTAGCATTATTGTTAATATAATAATATTTACTGAGCAAATAAGTACGTCGAGGGTGCAATGAGATCGCCTTAAATTTGCTTGAAATATTTTAATTGTACAATGTTTGTTACATAATTGATTTATAATATCACAGAATTAATAATAATGTATCGGTATGGTTCGATCATACAATGGAACAAAGCTTGCTGATATGGAGGTTTCCACGGTGCCACTGTGGTAGGTTTTTGGTTTGCGTGGTTCAAATGGTCAACACATAACATTGCTCCTTCAGAGTTAATAAAGACTAAACACATAACCGTTTTTCCTTGGACCACCGATATGGCCATCTATATACGGAAAATTTCGGCCTTCTCACAAACATGTAATCCGCAAAAATATCATCGCCTGATACACTTTCCGACATATTATAATATCGAACTATATTTCAATTTATAATAAATAATACAAATAATATTTGAAAAATACGACGTTGACAACAAGAAAACTGTCGACAGCTGTCATGGTTGAGAGTTAGCCATTAGTCAGAATGCTAACCCTTCAACGTTGGGTGGTTAAATTTTATAACTAATAGTTCATTATTTGAACATTTGTTATACTAACTATTGATGAAAAAACACATTTTGGCAAAATTTAACCATTTGTAACTATTTTCAACCATTTGTTTAGTTAACTACCGATCAAAAAACCGGCCCTTAATCTGATATTTTATGGCAATTAGTCAATATCACTTGTAAATTTAAATGAAACAAAAGTTTGTCAAGATTATGTTGAATCGCAATATTAAAACATTAATTTCAAATTATATGTTAAAACTATTAATTTGAATTTATTTCCATCATATGAAACAAGTACTGGATAAAACCTAATATCAGTTACGACGGACCAAATCATTTCATTCCAAAATACAATAAGTGAAATAACATAAATAATATCACGAAAGACACAGCCAAGACTGAAACGGGAACAACGAGATTGAAGCGGAGATAACGAAGGAAATGAACGATTAAGATAAAGACAAGGGAAAAATATGTGTTTCATTTAAAACAAATGTACAGGACCCAACGACTTAGCATTTAAAACTAAACAGTGATCTGATAGTTAAAATTAACATCAACATAAATACGTTTAAGAAAATAGACAATACTGAGAGAAAATTAGTCGTTTGTTTAAGAAAAAAGCATAGCATATCACGTTTTCTTTTGTCAATTCTTTATCATTTCGTAGAGTCGTACGATGTGATAATTTTGGAATAATTTTCGGTGAAAACGCGTTACACATATTTCGTTGGACTTATCGTTGATAATTTTATGACATTGCCATCTGAAAATATAGATTTTTGTAGACATTTTTTTATTAGAATATTGACTAACGTCGCCTCTCATAATTAGTAATTACATAATTTAAATAAATATGACGTTATAAATATTCACATTAAAAAATTGTATTTAATATGTGTGTTGAAATACTTAATTAGCAATAAAAATATAAAACATATTCATTAGAACTGTTAAAATCAATAGAAATTATGACTTTATATTAAAAACACATGAAACAATAATAATAATAGTATTAATAAATTGCTTCGTGACTGATGCAAATGATAGTGAATCTAAAAGTGAGGTGTGAGCGTTGGAAAATTAACAAAGAGGCGGACAAACTGTTAAATATTCAAGAGAACAGGATTTTGTTTAAAAGAGTGAAGTGATAAGATTGGAAAATGAATGTGCCGGTGAAGGCAGGCCCGGCGCCAACAGTGGCGGTGGTGCCGGTGCCGGAGAGCGAGATGGACGCGCTGCTGCTCGGCAGGACTGCGGTGAGGACATTTGATCAGTACGTGCGAAATGTATGTATGTTTTCTATTCTTAACGCTTCTCTTGACTTGGCTATGAAAGCATTTAACAAAAATGATTGCTTCTAACATTGCTTAAGTACTATACCTTTATAAAAACTTGTTCGATTTGAGAAAGCGTACCATGACGCCTACTTCAATCTCTTTCGTAGTAGGCGTTAGATTGAATAGTGAGTACCACGGGTGACTTGATCAAAATAATTATTTAATTTCTCTAGGCCAATTCTCGATCAATTTTGATTTAAGTAAATCTACTCCGATCGTCATAATTTTAACGTTCATTCAATCTCAGTTTCCATCATCAATATATTTCGAACATTACGACCCATCAAGGATTTATTTCAACATAATCTTTGAATTAGAGGTCATATATTCACTTGAGGATCACAAAAGTCATAGAATCAAATGCTCTTTCAAGTCATATTAGTCCTAGTAATTAACTATTTACAAAATATCATCATCGTCATCAATGCTTTCAAAGTCCAGACAGCGGAGCTCGTTTTTTAGTTATTGCGTTTCTGTTTTTCACTCGCATATTTTTTCCGCCTCTGTTATTGTTTTATTTCAAAATGCTTTTCATGTTTTAAAACAAATGAATGCAAGTGGATTACAAGCTTAGCTTTGTGACGTGATCTCATGTTAAACATTTTTGCAATGCTAATGTGTTCGTGTTTCTTCCTGCCTTTGATGTGTTCTGTGTTCAAAATTCACGCTTTATTTCTTATATTAGGTTAAGAGATTTAATTCTTTTTTTAAAATTAAATGTGCATTATTTTTTTCATTAAAGTACAATGTAACAAATTTATGACTGAAATATTTTTAAATTGAAAATGCTGAAATATAAATAATATCGTAACTTTAAGAGTTGGAGTTGTGTCTTCGTTTGGATCACTCATCCATTATTCTATTAATACATTTTTACACTCTGTATTGCTATGTTACGGTTTGATGAATTATTGAACTTATCTAATTACATGAACAAGGGATATAACATCTTATCGTATGATGTCTAATTGTTGAAGCGCCTGATGACTTTAAAAAGCAACACGAAGCGCTCCTGTATAACTTAAACTTAATTTTTAAGTCAAATTTTTATGTACACCTTTTTGACGGTGATTAGCGACCTTACCGGCGGCAAGTGAATACACGTTTCTTAAGTTCTCCAAATTCTCCTGTTTTATTTCTCGTTTATGGGCCTATACACTAATTGAGATTGTTTTCTAAAAGTAAATTACCTTTATAACTGTGAGAAGCTTCTTCTCACAGTTATAAAGGTAATTTACTTTATTATAATAATTTACTTTATTATATTATATTATTTGAAGGGAATGGCTTATTTTATTATGTAAGAGGGGGCTCACGTGATGGAAAGTGACTACCACCGCCCCTGGACACCTGCAACATCCGACGACTTGCAGGTGCGTTAAAGTGACTACCACCGCCCCTGGACACCTGCAACATCCGACGACTTGCAGGTGCGTTATGCCGGCTTATTTTTTCTAATGTCAAATCGATGTATTTCAAATTTATGTAGCTGTTTTGTTAAGATAAATTCATCGTTATTCTTCTAAAAACACAGCACATTATTCTCTGTATTATATTGTACAAATCTTATTTTATTCACATAAGGACGTTTCGTGTAAATATTATTTTGTTAATTCTGAATCCTTGTAGTAAAAGGTTTTAATAGAATCTGTCAACAGAAATAATGTTTATTTAGGAAATCTTACATAATATGTCTTTATTTATGTACATTATATATTTGAGCGAACAATATGAAACTTATGTTGGAATAACTGCTTGAGATAAATATAAGCCAATACCGTTTCATTAAACTTTTTCATAGAGTAGATTTTTATGGTATCGATTTGTGGTAACTCGCAGCTAGATACAGCGCCTGTAGCGTACGAATTATATACCATCTAATTGATAACATGAAACTTGGTATATTTATATACCAAGCATCACACAGACGTATATACCCGACCTTTTTTTTTTTTATTAAATAGGAAGGTGGACGAACGTATGGGCCACCTGATGGTAAGTGGTCACCAACGCCCATAGACATTGGCATTGTAGGAGATGTTAACCATCGCTTACATCGCCAATGCGCCACCAACCTTGGGAACTAAGATGTTATGTCCCTTGTGCCTGTAATTACACTGGCTCACTCATCCTTCAAACCGGAACACAACAATAGCGAGTACTGATGTTTTGCGGTAGAATATCTGATGAGTGGGTGGTACCTTCCCAGACGAGCTTGCACAAAGCTCTACCACCGAGTATAAAAAACCTGGTCACTGATATTGACATTGTCACGGATAATACGAAGTAGGACGGTTTTTGCTAATTTAATGTACTACTGGCGAACCCAGGTGCTCTGCACGCAAAAATTTAAGTACATACTTAGATATGTATATTTATGTATTAATTCAGAATATTCAATAGAACTAACAATAGTAGTATATGAAGCTCTTGGAATAAAAATGGTAACTGCAAATCTAATAACAGGATGTAACAGCATGCAAACAGAAAACCTAGTTTGTTACGACCATAGCTTTTTAGTTCAGTTTTAAATTAAAACTTTCTGTCAACGGTACTAAATAAAAAGCCCCGCTCAATAACTACCAACGTACCAACAATTAAACCGTCCAAATCAATGGGCGACGCGAGTGCATGAACCGGTGAGGACAAACACAAGCAATTATCAATTTGTACTATTATGAAGTCTGTCTGTCTCTGTGAAAACACATAATGCACAAATATTCACATGTCAATCGAAGACAAAATTCTTAAATGATATTTGCACCTTATCAAATTTATACTTAATTGGTTTTTTTTTACAGATATTTATGTATATAGTAATGCTACGGAGTTTATAAAGAACTTGAAAGAAGATATGTGAATGTTCTATTGCTAGGCAATTGATTTCTTGAGAGGATGTTAAAATCCATATGCCAATATCCTCACGACGGTTGCCCTCCCCGCCGAGCACAAATGAATAAACACAAATTAAGCACGCGAAAACACAGCGGTGCTTATCTATGTTTGAACCCGCAAACTTCGGTTAAGATTCACGTGTTCTGCCCACTGGGCCATAACGGCTATCATGTATCTTATTGTGTTAAACAAACTCATCGCTACAAACACCAAGGAGTCAGCAATGAAAGTAATTTTGTTTATAATAATTAGAACACAATTAGTGAGGTGTCAATTTCGCCTCAAAACAATCGACGCGAGAACTACTAATGCACTACTCTGCATCTGCGTTATTTCAAACATTTTCCTATTATCTAATAATAAAACTACTACGCTTTATTATAAGTCTATAGGAATGTTTTATTAATAGAGAATGTATTATTGTATCTATACTAACAAATAAAGATAAATGTTTCGTTTGTTTAAACGCGCTTATATTGTGACCTACGAGTCCGATTCGAAACATTTTTGCACTCCTTTATTGAAAAGGGTAACTGACTATATCACATTACGTTACGACCGACGAACCAAACTTCGCGGAACAGCTTGTTCAATAATCCGTCAAAGATAATAACAGGTGTTACATTTTCGTATTTTCAGGTTAAATATACAAGTGGTTACATCTTTATAAAAGAGTAAATGATATCACATTGTAGATAAAAATCATAGATAATTATATAAAGGCTTGTCACATAAATTCGTTGGTGAACCTACTTAATATCTGGTTGGTGAATATATTTAACAGACTTTTTAAAGTCTTTGTAATGTTATTTACCTTTAAGATTGGGTTGAGTGTTAGAGGCGCATCGAGCGTATGATGTACATATTGTATTAATAAAATCTGCTTAATGAAATATATCCTATTGACTATTAGTCAACAGACTACACTTTCGGGTTGAGGTGGGGTGAAACTGATATGGTACGGCCAAGACCACGGTATTTGAACCACGTTACTAGTTTAATGTGAAATATGAAAAAGATTTTTTTTTATGCAAAAAAAGTAGCGAGCTCCGCTGATCGTTTTATGAATATATGTATAAATTTTGCAAGCGATCGCTAAAAATAAATCTAGAATATCGCGATCCCTTTCGTCCGTTGATATATTATTTAAAAATATATATATATATCATTAAAGCCATTATTACAGAACTGATTTGTACCTAATATGATTTTATCTCGATATGCAACAAATAATTTTTTTATAAATTACGAACGAACAACCTGTTTAGGTCGTTAGGTTTGAGATTAATAGACTCCAATACCAAAAACGCAAAAACATCTCCAACACTACTTTACCCATACATGTGTTTTCATGGAAAATATTTTAATACTAAATGTTTTATATTGATGTTACTTGTCGCTAGACAGTGTAACTTGACATCAACTTATATTATATCATTTAACTGATTGCCAAAACAATGGCTATAGTGATGTACAGAACATTGTACATGTAACATGGATGGACAGTTTGTAAATAAAGATTATTATAATTTAACGTAGAGATAACTTAATTAACTTATGTTATACATAATAACATTTATGATGTTCGACATTGGTTGGGCTGTGTGAGCGAGAGTTCCGCTCGATTTAATTATAGAGCCTTCTCTATCTACAAAACGCAGGTGGTTTTACATTTTAATCCAGTAACATGACGATTCGAATGTGCATATGAGGCAATTTGAATAAAGATTTATGTTTCGATTTTTAAAAATCCTAATACAGGGTGTAAGAAAACACGTGTCTGACCCGTGAAGTGGTTATTAGGTATCGTGAGTCGGTATTTATGTGATCATTTTTAAAATGGTAAGCAAAAATTTTACCCCGAATTAAATTTAATTTAACTAAATAACGACAATTACACTGTAACACAGGCGCGGATGACAGCGCTCGATATCTCTTACCTATCGGGTAGCTCAGACACAAGTTTCATGACCATGAAATTTTCGTCATTTACAATAGAAAATGACAATTAATATTTTTTATGGGTATTTTTTTTGCATTATATTTAAAAAAAATAACCGATTCACGATATCTAATAACCACTTCACGGGTCGGACACTTATTTTGTTACATCCTTTATAACAGAAGCCGTTGCAGACCGGACATGTGAATATTTAGCGGGACACGACCGCAACAGTGGACAATATTTAAATCTTTCCAACTGATGCCTCAGGCACGTGTCTGAATTTTTGCATCGAAATGTAAAGTCGGGTTATTGAATTAAGCGGAAATCTGTTTCAAACTTTCTTTTTCTTTATGCAAGTCAAATTCATGAACGTGTAATTAATGTTGGAGTAACTCGAGTGCGTTGTGAGCGACGTGAATGTTTCACTTCATGACCTTCAATGGGATCCCCGTCGGAATGAAACGTTTGAAGCGGGAAGCAGCTGAACTGGCCGTTTGAAGAAATGAACGCTAGCTTCAATTTTCACGAAGGATAAACATTTCATTAACATGCCTATTTAATTTAGCTGGTGGAAAAGATTAGGCAGCTTCCGAGTATCTCGTTGGTTTTTGGTCTTTACGGTGTAATCTACATATTAAACCGATGGTTAATTTGAGTTGAATTCAAATTTAGAACTGACAAACACTAAACGATTTTTCATTATATATTAGCTATTTTTAGATGAGTACAATAAATAAAGTTGTAGTAATAAGTAAGTTATGAAATCCGCGTTTTAAATAAAATAAAATTATAAAAAACTAAATACCTAGAACTAGACATTAAAGGAAATAGCTTATTTAACAAACTTCAACAGCACCTTAACGCAAAGGAAAATTAATTACTTCGTTAGAGCCGCGCACGTGGTTTTAGCTTCCAGACCAGACACAGCGGAATTGCTTTAGACGTTTCAAAAACATGTTTAGACACAAAGCCTTAGATACGAGTATACAAGATAATATTAAATTAAACTGGGATTACGATATAAAAGTCTTGTCGGTATCTCTGTGTGCAGGTACCGAGGTCCTTGAGGTACCGGGATTAAATTATTTTTGGAACGAAGCCCTTTTACGCCGCTTACAGTAGAGTGAAAAGGCAGTGACCCAAGGTCACGTCATATAACGAAGTAGCGTTCATACTGTGCCTACCAAATGATACAAAACGCGATCCGTTGGACGTTCGAATTTAGGAGGACGACACAACTCGACAATAAAAATGAAGAGTCTAGCTCTAACTACGAAAATTTCCATTGCGGCTGAGTTCCATTCCAACCAGGAGTTTTAGAAAAAAAAGTTAGAATTGATTGTTCAATTATTTGATTGTGTGAGTGGATGTCAAAAAAGTAAAGTTTGCCAATCAAAAAAGTGATTGCATCCAATTTTTACAAGTACCAGTCGCCAAGCTTCTTAAAATATTATCTGCCTACATTTTTAGGTGAAGTCAAGCCAAAATTTTAGTTCTTTACTATCGAAAGCAAATAAAGTTTCGCGGAACTCCGCTTACGAATTGTGAACAATGGAACAATAAAATGTTATTGAGATTTTCTGTCGGAAATTCTCAGGAGCAGCCCGGAGTCTGGAAGTTGGAAGTGTTAATCCCGTGACTCAGAAAACACGTTCTGCACTTGAACTCTTTCCGGTCGTGTCGGAATGCCGTCCTATCGGGTTGTGGGAGTTAGGGAATAGAGAGTGCACTTGTGTTTACGCACATACTTGCGCACTATATAATATGCTGCGTAGTTGGTTTATACTTATCCTGCGTAGTCAATATTGAGCCACATGTGACATAGAAACCAGTAATACCATGTCAATGTAATCACCATACTCCGCACGCTGATACGGACACTAATTAGAGCATCAGTGTGCTAGAGCTCCAGCCCTGTAATCAAGACCTCGGGGAGGTGACATTCGATTAGACTCATGTACGCGGTCGCCTTAGGCAAATTTCACACTATTCAATTATGATGCGATGCGATGTACATTAACAAGCCCTTATCTGTTAGTAATGTGTCATTTATTGAAATAAAAAATCTGATTTGAATTATTTTTAATAAAAGTTTGATATCTCGTGTATATATTATAATTTTAGAAAGTTTAAAACATTTTTAATATTTCATATGTCACAGATACCCACCGTCCACCTGATCCCGCTGAGTTTCTTTCGCCGGTTCTTCTCAGGTCTGAGGTGTTTATTTCCGAACCGGTGGTAGATTTATGACAATCAATAAGAAAGTGTAATACTTCAACATTGATTAAAGATATTTGAATTTATATTATAAAAAAATATTATACATTACCTCGGTACCAAAGTCGGGTAGATGTATAATTTAGTATTTACCTTGAGGTCAGGTGTATAATAAAATCCATCTCATTAAGGACTTTCATTTAATATTCTCTGGATGTAATCTGTGCGGTCCGGCGCATAAAACGCTTATTTTTCATTTTCGAGTAATCAAGTTTTTAAGGGAACTTGGTGTTATTACACGAACGTACTTATCATAATTGTTGCAATATTTGATCTTCTCTTGTTTTTGGTAGCACGTATTGCTTAAGTTCTTTCTATTAATCGAGTATTTATTAAAAATACCATCGAATCAAGGAATCTAGTTAAATTATGTTATGGAAAAGTGTTTGATATTTGTAAAGGTTAAAAATATTTTGAACGAGTAATTTAGAGAGAATTTGAAAGAGTGAATTTAAAATAATTTATTCAACCGCAAAGTGACATTAGTCAGTATTGTTCTGTTCCGGCTTGGAGGATGAGTGAGTCAGTGTAAAAACTGAGTAACCAACAAATAAAATGAAACTGTATGACATATTATTTTTCATCTCATATACATTTAGTGATATATGTGTATATATTTTTATTATAATAGTTAAGTGAACTGATATGACGGTAAGTTGCCCATTGATATCGGTGTTCTACAAAATATTCTTATGTCGCCAATAAGCCAACCAACCTTGGGAACTACGAAGTTATGTTTCTTCACTCACCATAGGAACGGGAAATAAAAATGTATATGATGTTTTATGGTATATAAATACGTTCGAAAATGTTAACATAATCAAATATATTTAAAATAGTTTCATTTACTTTTTGTATAATGTATTTTTCTGTCAATAAATTGGTGTAAATAACTACTACACCAATTTTCATTAGAATCGGTATCTAACAAATACCGGTTAGACGTGTAGCCTATGCCTTATCAACTACATTAGGAGCTAATTATAATATCATTCATATTAGTAATATATTAGGACGAATCATTGCAATAAGGTTAATTAGAATAATATCCAACCGTAGAGCCGCGATGAGTCTCTTGAATCTTAACTAAAGATTACTGTATTAATCCCTTAAAGGCGGAATTCTCCTGATTCAAAAAGACAAAGAAACTCTTTAGCTTTATAATATTAATAATAAGAATGAGGTTTTTTCTACGGAACCCCGTTTTAAGCCTAATTATTTTATCATACCTCATCGAGACGACGCATCATTTAACATTTTATAAGGTCTTTCAATTCACACCTAAATACATTTGTTGTCATCTGCTAATGCAGCTTCAATGAATTATTATTAGTACTGTTAGCAGAATAAATAATCCTAAGTATGTATTTTTCACTTATTGTATTAGTACATGTCCGGATCCAGGTTCCTGCAGTTTTATAATTCGAGGTGACAGTAATTCAAATACTACTGAACAGAATTTAGTCGCAGAACTAATAGCTTAACTGGCTTTTCGAGGCACGGTAGTACGGACCGCCATGGCGGAAAATCCCTAACCTTTAAAAACCTTTACTAAAGGGTAATGTCCTTACAAATTACAAGTTACATTGGGCTTTTAGTAAATAATGGGTGATAAAAAAACGCTAATCTTTTTCAAAATTCAGTCCGATTTAGCGGTATGAATGAGATAATTAATTTGTAAATACTAGTAATATTTTTAAATTGCAGACTGAAATGAAATGAAATATCATATTGGTATATTTATAAATATAATATTACGTCGTCTATGATAAATGTTATATTTTCCTCATATTAAGTTCTATTCAAATAACTCCAGCGCGAGTTAATTAACATTATTTACAAACAAACAGCAATTGCTTTACATGAAAATATAAATTCAATAAGCAAATTGTTTACGAATTGAATTTTGCTGTCTGTACTAATGGAGTTAATTCCGAATGAATTTGAATTGAAATGAGCTCGTGCTACTTTCAAATTCAAATCCTTGTCGCTTGAGTTATATTTCTTTTATAGAAGATTCTCTCAGTATCCGACGCGGTAGTGACAATTCCTTTGTCTCATATCAAAAAATAGCACAACTGATAATTATGTTTTTTTTTCCGCTGGAAACAAGGAGACAGTATAAGTGAGTGCGTAAAATTTAGTTCACTTTTATAATTCGATAGGATACCAGCTTGTTACAAAGATTTGAGAAGAGAGGGTGGTCACTTAATCAACGAGTTAGCTAGTGTTAGTAAAAATAGTTGAAATTAAAAATCAAATACAATTAACTACAATACTACTCTTCATTACAAACGATTAACTAACAAGTATAGTATAATATAATTATTAATTAAAATAGTATAGTAGTATAGTACAGTAACAGCCTTTGAATGTCCCACTGCTGGGCTAAGACCTCTTCTCCTCTTTGTGAGAAGGAGGTTATTGCCCTATATAAGGAGGCTTATCCCACCACGCTGCTCCAATTCGGGTTGGTGGAATACACGTGACATAATTTCAATGAATTTTGACACATGCAAGTTTCCTCGCGTTGTTTTCCTTCACCGTCAAGCACAAGATGAATAATAATCACAAATTAAGCATATTAAATTCAGCGGTGCTTTCTCGGTATTTTTTTAAAATAATTAATTTAAAAAAATATATAATTATATTCCATATAAAATATTCTTCTATCGGAGTAAATACGATACATATTGTATTTGAATTGCATATAATTCGAATCAGAGACGGATAAACGGAGCATTTACGTCGTTAGAATTTATGTAGCCTGGAATAGCTTCTACATCGTTGGTGTTGATAAGGATTTAATATGACGTGAGCTTGGATTACGTGGCTTGTTGTCTACGTGTACAAATAGTGATGTGTGAGACGAGGTAGGTTTCGTAACGATTCACACCGGCAGGAGAGGAAAAGAAAATCGAAATATATGTACTTTACTCGAGCAGCTTGACTCGTGATTTTGAATAATTCATGAGATTAATTAAATAAAAGCTACTACGGAGTATAGTATTGAAGCGAAAACAGACGAGAAACTCAGCATTCATTTTTTTATTAATTATTTGTATTAGGTATTTACTTTTGCGCTCTCTTTCTATATATTTAAGAAAATATTTTCAATGTATTTTGCTCGTATCCGTCGTATACATATCTAAGAGTTCTCGCGGACCCGACTCATGCGATTTAATTCAGAGCGAGGGAAATTTGCGCTGACTGTAGTGTTCACTATATACTGTACACTACACTAACGGTTCACTGGCTCGACAACACACCGTATGCGCAAGCGACACGTCCGCTCTCGCCAATGGCTCTCACTTGAATGCCGTTCGGCGTTCGCCCCCACCATAAGGTGATCATGAGACAGTGTAAATAACTATTACTATAGTTATTATTAAATACAAACACTACATCCCTTCCTTATTGAAAATTGAATAATCATTAGAATTCAATAATTCATACTTATTTACTTTATCATATTTTATCATTGTCTTGATTACGAATACTCTTACTCCATATCATAATTCCAAGCTTTCTTTCCTTGAATAAATATCCATTCGCCTTCAATTCTTTCCAAATGCAATATAGTCCAGTTTCTTCGCTTCTGAGGGCTATATCTCCATCTTTTGCTTTCTCCACGGTATGAGGCGTTTTAATTTGGTATAACTTATTTATTTATTTGTTTTATTAATTTCTTTTACTTATACTTTGTCTTTCATTCAAATCTGCATCCCGTGCATTCCCTCTCTTATCTCCATACCCCTTCTCTTTTTACTTTTGTTCTTGATCCCGGTCCCTGACCTCAGTGTCATCTTCATTATTATTTAAGTCTTGTAGAGTTGAAATTTTGTCTTTTAAATAATAGTTTGGTTGGTGATTTCCTTGTAACTTTTAATATGTCGCGATTTGTCCTCTCAACTTCGCGGTTACATTGTCGACTATTAGCTGCTGTTATATATTAAGGGAAACCTAATCGACTAAAAATGTGTATTGTTAATATAACTAATAAAGTCCTCCAGACCGACCCAGGCCACGACGGCCAATCCCGAGAGACTAGGCAACCCCGCAGGAGATATTCCAGCACACAAGTGCT
Organism: Nymphalis c-album; assembly: GCA_963151315.1. Classification (NCBI taxonomy): domain Eukaryota; kingdom Metazoa; phylum Arthropoda; class Insecta; order Lepidoptera; family Nymphalidae; genus Nymphalis; species Nymphalis c-album. Next base: position 256,995 of record OY720610.1, read on the forward strand.
CGCGCAAACGCAAGTGCACTCTCTCCTCCACAGCCCTCACAATCCGATGGGACGGCAATCCGACACGACCGGAAGGAGCTCAGGAGGCGCAGGACCAACGGCCCAACGTGCCCTCCGAGGCACGGGAGTGCACACATAAAGAATGATGATGAGAATTCTCTGACAGAAAACCCCAACAAGTATTCACTGGACCGACCCGGGAATCGAACCCAGGACCACCGAGTCCGCGGCCCCATACCAAGCCACTAGACCAACGAGGCAGTTAATATAATTCAATAATAATGTAATACACTTGGACACCATTTACACAAGGCCTTTACACTGTCCTGGTTGGGAATCGAACCCACGACCGACAGCGCGAAGGTAATCTATTTATTTATTAAGGAACTCCAACAGAAGTACACATAAAAATACAGAAGGTACAAGCATTTACACATGGTTAGATGTACCCCCGATTACTGGAGAACACAACATGCTCTAGAATAGTGTTGATTACAAATATTTAAAATTAATTAAAACAGTAAACTTAACAGTAAACAAGTGAAAATATTTCACTTGTAAATGTAAATCTTTTTAAAAGAATTAAATGTGTCGAAACCCATATCCACCGTTGGTATTGCATTGTATAAACGTGTCATTCGAGCTATTGGTGAATGTTTTCCAAGATTTGTTCTACTTTTCCTAGTTTTAAAAAGTGGACATAGATTACGAGGTGGTCTCCGTGGCACATTCATATTAATTTTCCAAGGAGACATTTACTATCGACTTCATTACGCAAGAGCTTATATAAAAAGGCCAAATCCGATATACTTCTCCGTACATGTAGGGGTTGTAATTTAAAGTACTTAAGTCGATCGCTGAAGCTTTTAAATTGTACCCTCAATCTATAACATATATGTCTAACAAATCTTTTTTGGACTCTTTCAATACGACCGATATAAACTTGATATGAGGGTGACCATATTTGACAACAATGTCCCAGTTTGCTTCTGACATAATCTCAAGACAGGTATTCACCAATCACGCCCACCGGGTCGTCAAGTGTTGGCATATTATGCCGGATATTTCCAATTTAATGGAGGTGCATTTGTACCAATTTCCCAGTTTGATGGAGGTACCTTTAACCAATTTCCAATTTAATGGAGCCATCTTAGTATCATGATTTACTAATTAGATGGAGGTATCATATTACCACAAAATCCCAATTTAATGGAATACATTTGTACCAATTTTCCAATTTAATGGAAAGCATCTTAGTACCATGATTTTCCAATTTAATGGAGGTATCATGTGACCACAAAACCACTTGTAAAATGCACGTTAAGGCACACCGCTATATCTACAGAGCGATGACGCACACCCGCACGCTACGCCGGTTGAACACCCAATCAGTCAAAACAACTCTTTCACTTAAACAATACGGTCTATCTTATTGACCTCCTTTGTCTTTCATATTGACAAAACAACCCTTTCACTTAAACAATACGGTCTATCTTATTGACCTCCTTTGTCTTTCATATTGACAAAACAACCCCTTCACTTAAACAATACGGTCTATCTTATTGACCTCCTTTGTCTTTCATATTGACAAAACAACCCTTTCACTTAAACAATACGGTCTACCTTATTGACCTCCTTTGTCTTTCATATTGACAAAACAACCCTTTTACTTAAACAATACGGTCTATCTTATTGACCTCCTTAGTCTTTCATATTGACTATATAAGCCACAGCGATACTTTACAAGATCTAATAATGCAAGATTAGCCTTTCTTATTGACCATTCGTTAACCACGCGGTCTCTCATATTGACCTTCCAACAAAAGTCTTTCAGCAATGACATATTTTAACACTTCATTATAACAGTCTATCCTTTTGACCTTTCAACAACATTCCTTTTACAAAGTCACTTTTTTTTTTTTTTTTAACACTTCATTATAAGTCTATCTTATTGACCTCTTATTTACACAGGGCCTCTCATATTGACCTCACAATAAACATGGTGCCCTCTGTCAACTTTCACACCATTTGTGACCTGTCATATTGGTCTTCTAAGAAAATAAACTTATATTTCCTTTTATTTTATCACTTTCTCATTTTGTACTTATATGTCTTTTATTATATAAATTCACAATACATAAATGTGATTAGGTATTTATTCCCTACGAATAAACACAAATATACCCATTATATACACAAACATCTTAAATACACACTGACATAAGTATATAATACATAAGGCGTGACATATCAAACCTTTCGTTAAAAAAAAATTATATTGTTAACACATCTTAACAATTAATTTGTACCGATAACATAGATAAGCTCAAGATAGCTTAATTCAAGTTATTCTATCGAATACGCTCGTCAATATATACATTCATCTTACATTCACTTATTATTAGTTAAACTCATTAGGAATATACAATAAAATGTGGTAAACAACAAGACTTAGCGCGGCTGGTCGACAGGTGTGATAAGAAATCTTGCTTGCATTGTGAAATATTATAATAAATTTTTTAACCTCATCTCACCTTATTCTTTTTAACAAATCTTTTTTTTTCATTAGTACTTACGTTACTACGCCACTGTTACGCCATTTTTAAGATGAGCGTATACACACAGGCAAACATACAAACAGATACATGATCTAGCTATTATTATTATTTTTATTATAGCAATCCCCAGTCTAACGCACCTATTAATAGTTTAATATTATTTTTATAATTTACCCCTCTAACCAAACAAAGTTTATGATGGCAATTGTGAGAATAGTCCAAAGCTCGAAACTGAAACTTACGTACGTACCGCTTTTGGTACTTATATGCTCTTGTATTACGTTTATATTTTGTTTTTAAGCAAGCCAGACATGTATTTTAATAACACTTATTATCTTGATTTAGTTTGCTTATATTTAACTATATAACATAATTCATAATTAAATGATAGGCGCATTATACAGTTCACGCTCTATTGTTGGTGTGGTTTGGCGCTCAATAATTCGAACGCGTAACGCATCGCATTTGGTAGGCACGGTATGAACGCAATTTCGTTATATCTTAATACTTTGGGTCACCGCCATTTCACTCTATTGTAAGCCGCGTAAAAGAACTTCTTTCCAAAAACCTTTCAATTTATATTATTATTAACCTTTCCATTACAAACCGGTAAAGTGCATCTTTAACAATCATCGTAACATGTGAAATATTTGTCCTAATAACATAATGTAAAACACAAAGTTTATCTACTTTAATATTAGAGGTGATAGAAGTATTTGTTTTCATAAGAATCAATTTGTTAATACAGTATGTGCATTTCGGAAATACATATCAAATTTTATTGTATTTTTGATTCACTATTTTAGTGATAATGACTTACACATAAAACATAAACAAATTTAGTGTCGCGGACTTTTGTAGAAGTATTTAAGAGATACATTTCCATTAAACATTATATTCGTGTAACTTACGGTTTTTGCGGCGTTTTTCTTACGGTTTGATGTATAAGCTATACTGTTGTAAAGTTTCATTAAAATCCATTTGCAGTTTTTTGCGGTAAAGAATAACAATCATCCCCAGAAACATTCGCGTTTATAATATTAGTAGGAAGTAGGATTTATGCTTTAACCGTTAGCAAATATTTAATAATCTACTCATTTCGCTAGGTTTTATTATTATTATTTGTCTTTACTACATTGACCTAGTATGTTTAATACATTAAGGTTTTTTTTTTTAAAGTGTAATGACCATCGGGCTATCGGATTCATGGGTCATACGCCTGGCAACAATACAAAGAAAATAATAGATACATTAATTTTGATCTTGATAACAATACTTATAAAATTGCAAATATTGTAGGCGTTCTTTATTAATGTGATTCTATCACACAATTACACACGTAACGCGTAATTGTATTAAATATTAATAAATGGCCTAGTTAATTAATTAATTTATATAGCCTGCACAATATAATATGATCAAAATAATTTTAATCTTTTTCCAACTACCCTACTATATCGTATCTTTAGGTAATAATTGTTAATAAATCTACATATAATACCGATGTTTCATACTATTTATAAGTATGTTCTACGATATTTCATCGAAAATAATAGTTAATTAGTAAAGTTCGACACATTGCTTCCTTTTATGTTGATTTTTTTTTTTTTTATATATATGTGCCAACTGACCTTTATCCTCGTCGCCATTTGTAGTGTTCACTATATACTGTACACTACACTAACGGTTCACTGGCTCGACAACACACCGTATGCGCAAGCGACACGTCCGCTCTCGCCAATGGCTCTCACTTGAATGCCGTTCGGCGTTCGCCCCCACCATAAGGTGATCATGAGACAGTGTAAATAACTATTACTATAGTTATTATTAAATACAAACACTACACTGACAATAAAAAGTATTACTATATGTAAGAGATATTTGTTATATAATTAATCTGGTTTGAATCCTAATTAATATTCTTGTGTGGATCCGGCTAGTATACGCTTTCCCGTCTTAACTACTGACCTGATCATCAAGAAATTGTGTGGAGAGTACACAGAGAAGGACATAGGGTACCTAACACCTTCCCTTCATTCTCACACACGGATGTACTTACAGCAGCCCTGAGTCTGGAAGTTTGAAGTGTGTACCGTGCTTCGGAAAGCACGTAAAGCCGTTGATCCTGCACCTGAACTCTTTTCGGTAGTGTCAGATCACCTTACAGCGGGTTATGAGAGTTAGGGAATGGATAGTGCACCTGCGTTTGCGCTCACACTTGTGTACAAAAATATATCCTACGCAGGTGCCTAATCACTCTTGAGATATGCCGCCGCCGTGGCCTTATTAAGTCTCTTAAGATTTGCAACGCGTGGCCTTGTACCTAGAAGACCTGATAGTATTTTGGTATTTTTTATATATTATCGGTAGAATTATTGTTCAATGGGCCACCTAAATAATGGTAAGCAGTCGCCACCGCGCTAGGACGTCGAAGCGCCGGGCATTGGCTTCACATTAAATCGAGTCCTATAAGATTCAAATGTACTTATAATGTTTTAATTTTGCTTTTATTACGTAATAATTTTATCTTCTCAAGGCACAATTTAAAACGGTTCCTGATCAGTTTTATGAGTTCGTCTCGACCTCTGGGGAAGCGGGACCGCTCTAATGCACTTGCAATGCTTCTTCAATTGAAAACTTTTACAGATAAATCATTTTAACGATTAATTAGCGGACGTTTGTAGAAGAACTTGCCCACTTTATTTATTGCGGGAAATAGCTAACGTTTGGGCAGATTATTTTAATCTGTCTATATTAAAATATCGTTTTGTTTATTGTTGGTAAAACAACAGTTGATAACGTTACTTGTTTATTTACTTTTATTAGTTTTATTAAATCAGATTTAATCCAAATACCTTAAAAATAACTGCAACTAAATATTTATAAATTGATATATAAACTGTACAAAAGTTTTAAACTTACATACAATCTTAACTATTTCATTGCGACAAAGTTCTAAACAAAACTTTGAATACTACCAGTAGTATCTGTAATTCTCATACATTTACTTTACTGTGCGTTATTCTTAGCGTTACTTGAATTACTTGAATTTTTGAATGAAGATTCTGTCGGAAATATTTTTTGGCTAAAACGTGAAATTTAAGTTTCAGACACATATAGGTAGTAAAAGTATCACGCATTGTAACCTCTCATTTTAATTACTATGTCACCAGTTATATGACGATCATAAAACTAATCCAATTTGCTATAAAAACTTGTGCAACCAACAAATGAAAAGCACATAAAAACTGGTCGTTATTTGCTTTCCTAGTTTATAGAACTCTCGATTAACGAATAGAAATATTATTTTTACATCAAAGGGATTATGTTTATCCATTTATATATATTTATAAATGGTTTTCTGTTTTTCAAAGGATATAAATAGTTATTTATTTATTTTGAAATCCGAACAAAGTTTGCACAAAATATATGACATCAATTACGGTTTGCCCGTACAAATGTATAAAAATAGTAAAATACGATATATTAATAAATAAAAATTTTAACAAAACAAAAACCGACTTCATTGGAAAAACAAATTAATATGCACTAAAAAGTAAAAAAATAATTGCGTATTCTTCTATAATTTGATAATTAACTTACTATTTTCTACTCAACAATATGTAGGACGAATGTGTAGTGTGGTTGATAATTTATTTACAATTATTGTTACTTTTGGAGTCGATGTCAGCCAAGATGGGTTTATAACTACATACATAGTTAGTTATAGGTGAGATGTGCTTGTGTCGCACGCGCAACTTAACGAGGCAAATAAAAGTCAATTTGTAATGTGTATGTTTTTGTTTGTTTTTAAAAGATTCCCGTATTATTATTGCTAGGTATATTATACTGTTTCCTTAGCTGACATCGACTCCAAAAATAACAATAATTGTAAATAAATTATCAACCACACAACAAATTCGTACCTACATATTGTTGAGTAGAAAATAGTAAGTTAATTATCAAATTATAGAAGAATACGCAATTATTTTTTTACTTTTTAGTGCATATTAATTTGTTTTTCCAATGAAGTCGGTTTTTGTTTTGTTAAAATTTTTATTTATTTTTCGATTTTTAGTGAATCTGAAGTACACTCACTAATTTGTAGAATATGGGTAGACCTTTTTTTTTTTTTTTTTTTTTTTTTTTTTTTCCCTGTGGAAATGCATTTACGCATTCCCCCCGCAAGATGAAAAGCGGGGGGTTATGTGGGACTCGACGGCTGAAGTGCAAGGCCGTAATACCCACTAAAACCACAGCGTAAACTTCACCGCCTTTAGGGGGGTGCCAAGGGGTCGCGTGAGCATTCTACCCTGACACCCCGACGGATAGCCCGAAGGCCACAACCTCCTTGGCGACGGATTAAGTTGTTAGGCTCCGCCGCCAAAAAACACCCTGACGGCCGCAGAGGACAGGGAGGACGGCAACCTGACAACACCGCATCTCCTCTTCCTCTGCGGCCCCACCGCAACGCAACATATGGTGCGCCCCCATTCGGTCGCGGGAGATAGGGCGCGCGGCAACGCAACACCGACACGCCTCTCCTCCCGCGACCGCTCTCGGCTGCAGGGGATGGACCGAACCGTCCCCCACAGCGACACACCCAGCGGCCGCAGAGGACAGGGAGGACGGCAACCTGACAACACCGCATCTCCTCTTCCTCTGCGGCCCCACCGCAACGCACAAATGGTGCGCCCCCATTTGGTCGCGGGAGATAGGGCGCGCGGCAACGCAACACCGACACGCCTCTCCTCCCGCGATCACTCCCGACTGTGAGGGACAGACAGAACTGTCCCCCGCACCCGCCCCTTGGGCGCATCCAACGCAAGCCTCCTCCTGAGGCCCACGAGGAGCGCCCCACGTCCGGGATCCCGCTTAGCTTCCCCGTGGCCGACCTTACCACGGGTACTGAGCCCCCCCACCACGACAAGGTGGAGATCCCACGCGGGGGGGAATATGGGTAGACCTACTAAACGTGCAGCTCATATGAAACAGCGCCATTTATATTATTATTTAAATATATTAATCTAAAACAGTGAAACGTAAAGAAAAATGCATTTTGGTATTGAATTAATAAATATTAGTTAATATGGTTAAATGTATGAATATAAATTAACATGTTTTGATTAAATAGATTTAGTTGGTGGGGTAATTTAGTTGGGCAGCCATAACATAATCAAATAGTTATTTCTAGTAATAATTAAATAAACTGTATGTTTATAGACGTTGTGTTATACCATTCTTCACTATAAAATATGACGGAATGTCTGTATATTAAAAAAAAGGGAAGTATCTATATTATCCTAACTAATATTATAAATGCGAAAGTAAGTTTGTTACTGACGCTTTCACGCCTAAACCACTAAGCCGATTTAAAAAATTCTTTCACCAATGGAAAGCTACATTATCAGGGAGTAACATAGACTACATTTTGTCCCCATATTCCCACGGGAACGGGAACTAAGCGGGTGAAACCGCGGGAAAAACACTAGTAATCAATATATAAATATACATAAATATAACATGTATATAAGAGTACTTATACGATATATATAATTTTCAAATTGGTCTCAACTTTTAAGAGATGTTCAAATATGTTTCAATTACAAACATATACATATATACTAATGCTTACATGCATAACTCATATTATAAAGAGGAAAGATTTGATTTTTGTTTGATTTTTTATTACGAATTAAATCAAAAACTACTCGACCGATTTTAAAAATTCTTTCACCCTTAGAAAGCTACGTCTTTACCGAGTAACATAGGCTATATTATATTTTCAAAATCTTATAGAACCCTACTTAAAATGGAGCAATGTAACCCAACGTATCAAACTGTTGCCTATAAAAGTTATTATTTCGCGTGCGCTGCGAAAACTATTGACGGTATATAAAGAAGTGTTTTTTACAATAGTACTATAATTACTTGATCATAACGATGTTATGGTAGGTGAATGATAAATCTAGATAGCCTATAAAAGATTCGGCCGTGTATCGTTAATTTGCTACTAAGAATTGAAGATTTCCGTTACTTTGTCATGGATCCTATAATCAGAATCTAACCAAACTATCATCAAACAACCCTTGAAGTATACTCTTTCTAATAAAAAAAAAATCATCAAAATCGATTCACCCAGTCGAAAGTTATGAGGTAACAAACACAAAAAAAAAACATACAGACGAATTGATAACCTCCTCCTTTTTTTGAAGTCGGTTAAAAAACAACTGCAGTAAATGACACAGATTTGTCATTATGACGTCATTCATTTCACCACATTATTCTAATACGAGTTCGTGGATACATATGTGCTTCAATACAATTCATCCAATTCAAATTCAAATACTTTATTCAATATTGAAGTATTACACTTACTTATTGATTGTCAAACTAGAAACTACTACCGGTTCGGAAAAGAAACACCCAGCCCTGAGAAGAACCGGCGAAAGAAACTCAGCGGGTTGAAGCTTTTGTTTTTTTTTTTTTTTGTTTTTTGTCTGTTTTTTGTCTTTTACAAAAAAAAAAAAACAAAAGGAAATAGCCATGCGGCGATCGTCTCATTCCCAAGGTGTGCTATCATCCATAAATTCATTAATTGTATAATAACCTTTAGCACACAAGCGTTCCTTTACAATTTTTTTTAAATTTAGTAACTGAAACATTTTGAACGCTTTCTGGGATCCTGTTGTATAAACGTACACATTGCCCCACAAATGAGTTGCTGACTCTATGAAGTCGAGTAACGGGAGTAATTAATTTGTGTTTGTTCCTTGTACCAATGTTATGAGTATCACATTTTCTCACAAAATCATTAATGTGTTTCCGTACAAACATAACATTACATAGTATGTATTGAGAAGCAACAGTTAATATTTTAATTTTTTTTAATTTCTGTCTTAGGGATTCTCTAGCTCCTAGGTTATAGATTGCGCGAATAGCCCTCTTCTGCAATACAAATATCGTATTGATAGCGGCCGCATTACCCCACAGCATAATGCCGTAAGACATGATACTGTGAAAATAACTAAAATATACGAGACGGGCCGTATCGATATCGGTAAAAAATCTTATTTTTTTAACTGCAAAAGCCGCTGAGCTTAGTCTATTCGCCAATCCGTCAATATGGGGGGCCCACTGCAACCTGGCATCAACAGTAATGCCAAGAAATACAGCGGACTCAACTGGATCCATCGACTCCCCATTGATATGTACATTAGCTTTTACATTTTTTACATTTGGCGCGCTAAATTTTACAACTTTTGTTTTTTTATTATTTAACATATGATTATTAACACTAAACCAATGTATCAGAGATAGCATTGTTTACATCGTCATACTGTACTTGTTTTCTTTTAATTTTAAAAACCAAAGAGGTATCATCAGCAAACAATACTATGTCATGTTTATTACCTACAAGATAGGGCAGGTCGTTTATGTAAATCAAGAATAGAAAAGGACCGAGTATTGATCCCTGAGGGACCCCCACACCAACTGAAACCCCAGGAGATCTTTTTCCATTAACGTCGACCTTCTGAATTCTATTCTTAAGATAAGAATTCAAAAGCTCGAGCTCACCTTCTCTGATTCCATAGTGATTCAATTTCCTGACCAGAGTTTCATGTTGAACACAATAAAATGCTTTGGATAAGTCACAGAAAATCTCTAAAGCGTCCTGCGACTCCTCCCATGCTTCATAGATATTCTTAATTAGTTCAATGCCAGCATCAGTTGTTGAACGACCCATTGTGAATCCAAATTGTTTTCTATGAAGCAGATTATGTCTGTTAAAGTGAGCAAGCAATTGATTTAAAATAATTTTTTCAAATATTTTGCTGAGGGTTGGTAGTACTGAAATTGGCCTGAAGTTATTGGGGTCTGAAGAACTACCAGATTTAAATATAGGAATTACCTTGCTATGTTTCATCAGGTCAGGAAATACACCACTCTGAACACATTTATTAAATATTATTACAAGGTGGGGCGCAATCACATCAATAATTGAATTTATCACCTTTACAGATAAACCCCATAAGTCAGCTGTTTTCTTAATCTCTAAAGTCTTAAATGTTTTTAATATATCATTAATGCTTATACTAGAGAAATTAAAGTTAACAGTACATTCTCTTACATTTTCTTTAATCAATGACTCAGCAACAATTGGAGACGAAATGAGCGACTTTGTTGTTAGAACTGGTATGTCAGTAAAGAATTTTTCAAAAACAGAAGCAACCTCCCGATCGTTACAAATCACTTTATTGTTACTAATAACAGACATTTCGGAGCTGCGGAAATTAGTTCTACCAGTTTCACAATTAATAATGTTCCATGTCATTTTTATTTTATCATGTGCATTTTTTATTTTATTTTTAATATGTAATGATTTTGCCAAAGAACATATGTGCTTTGTGCCTGTAGTCACAAAGGCTTTATCACCGTTCAAGCCGGAACACAACAATACTAAATATTGTTGTTTGGCGGTAGAATATCTGAGAAGTGGGTGGAATAATTCAGTGGCCTTTGACAAGTTTTGAACGCAATTTTTCAATAAAATCATGTTTTCTAATCATTGGTTGTTTTTTATTTCAATTATCATGCATCTTTCGATGTGCAATTACTATTTTTAATATAATTTAATAAAATTTCCTGACTAAAAGAACATGGCGGATATCCTCAAGGGAGACTAGACAACTGTATAGGCTTTATCGTCATAGTGCACAACTTGCACAAGTGTATACACAGACACAAGTAGATAGTCTCTGTTCCCTTACTCTCATATACAATTTATAAAATAGTTGAATTTTAGAAAATAATCATTAAAGTTACAATTATACTCTTCTAGGAATGAGGTAATAACGAGAAATACATTTTCATTTTATTTAAACGGAGCGCATTGATCAGTTGTCAGGTCGACCACGCCTCGTTACTTGCTGCTGTAATTGATTGATGAATTATCTCGGAATATCTCCCGACTACGTTCGCAGAGGGGTAACTGCTTGTGGCAGTACATGGTTACTTTAAAATGGAGATACAATTAATGACTTTCAGCAATCGTTTTGTGGACAAAGAATTTTATACATAATAGCGTTAGCAGCCTATAAACTATGTTCCCCTACTTGGTTAAAGTATCTTCTCAAATGGAGGATGGATTGCTACCCATGTGGCAGAATTTCTTCCATCACATTCAGTTTTTCTAAAGATTCATTTCCTTCAACGACGAGAACATAATGAACTAAAAAAACTAACCAGGTCCTACACCTTCAGGTCATCTTGGTTCTGCATCTGATGTGTAATATATTGAACGAATAATTATATTGTCACTTGTTTGAACGCTCTGCGCGATGATATTATTGATAATATGTTTTGTACTTCGTATCGATAAACTTTCCTATCCAACTTTATACGTTGACTTTATTATTAAGTTAATATGAGTGACAGATAAGGTCCTCCAGGCCGATTTCAGTCACGGCGGCCAAGCTTAAGAGAAACTAGCAGGAGATATTATAGTGCACAAGTGTGTGCGCAAACACAAGTGCACACTCTTCACACACAAGAGGCACGGGAGTGTACACACTTCCAACTAATTTCAAAGTGACAGATATAGACCCAACAATAAGTGTTATTGATATTATATAATACAATGAATGATATTAACTTTTATGTATAGCTTCAAACAAGCTCCACGTTTATGGAGGCTTAGATCAGAAATCTTCTTAGCAGAGGTGAAGACTGTCATATGCGGGTTTATACGCCTTCCGGGTTTTATCAAAGTGAAGCATCCGAGCTCAAAGCATAATTCATCTTAAATATCCAAGATCACCTTTTAACGATTGTGTTTTTCTTACTAATTGATTTTGAAGTATATATAATAGTAACATGTTCGTATAATGACAGGCTTATGGTGTTGTGACAATATCCCTCGGTGCCAATGTTTGTGAGTTTAATGTCTGTATTACCAAAATAAGAATTAAATTTATTCACGTAGGTCTTCACTTTTCATTCATAATTTTACAAGATAATTTTTTTTTATGTCAATTTCTTGTCATATTTCTTTTTGCGCCTGTTACCACTCTATAAATTAGCTTTTATTTATTTAATTAAATATGTAAAAGGTCGATATCTCAAATACTAATTGCAATAATCTTTAAAGAGAAGCAATAAAATAGTATTTAATTTAATGATAAAACAAATAACAACAAAATTAAGAAAATATCATAGCTCGTAACAAAATGACAGTTATGTGAAGAATTAATGTTGTGAATAAAAACTCTCGATTCCATAGCGATGAGAGCCTCGGCTGAACTTTGATGGCAATCGCTTTGTGGGAAAACTAAAAACCAGAGAACACGTTATTCGGTCTTTAGTGATTTCTTGGGAAAACTCCAAATATAAAAAAAGTACCTTTTATACTGGAAAAATGGGCAATTATTCGGAATATAAGTGACTAGCAGAACCCGACAGACGTTGTCCATTGTATTGATATCAACTGTCATAGCGATTAGTCGAATGAATTAGCATTGTATGTGTTTCGGTATCTAGTGATAGTCGATGCGGGTAGTATAAAAAACTTTAAATAAAAATTATGTGTCAACATTCAAGGTAAAACACAGTAATATATTAGACATTTTCAATCCCAATTTCCTAATCTTTAAAACCACTGTAATAAATATAATATCAACCATCTAATGATTGACTGATTGTACTTAAATGACTTATTTTTAGACGTACACATACTTTATATTAATTAATTTAATGATAACTACGATTTTATTGTCTAAGGAACTGACTGTATTCATATTATTTTAATCAGCATGCCGTTTACACGTGCTTAGAAGTGTAATCTTGCTTTATGTTGTATAAATTCGTAATACTAATGTGTGTCCTGATTATATTCTGTTTGGGTACTTAAGTAAATAAATAAAATCTGTCAAAGGGCGTTGAAATTTATTTATCTCAACAGATGTTTCAACATCAATTAGTTATGAATATAAATATTTTAGCCACGATTAAGCCGTTTTTATTACGCATGACGTTTCGACAGAGACGTTAGACGTTCGACGTTTGACGTTAGACATCTATAGCTCACTGACCATTAGATAATAACCACAACTGCTAAGACCCGAATGTCCTTTGTAATTTGTAACACCATTGAAAAGGGAGGATACTCCGACCAGACGGGTGTTGTGTCTGGTAGGCTACTGCCCCGACGGTTGTTGTCGGGTTCTTGTATTTATGTTCAATCGCTCTGATAACTTTAATATCGCGATGTAGGATACGTCTGTTCACAGTTCGTATGTAGCGAGGTAGATGTCGCTACAGTAATATTATAAATGCGACAGTGAGTTTGTTTGTTAGTTTATTTATTTTCATGACTTGACTCTCCACTAATAATTATGCATATGTCTAGAAAAATACAGAGCGTACCTAATCAAGTCTAACATGCGGGCGAAGCTGAGGGCAGATCCTATAAACTGTTTAATATACTCCGTGAAGGTTTAATGCAAATGAGATATTACTTAGATAATTACATACATATGTCTTCGTGACAATTTCGAACGTATTGCTTAAATCGTAAGGCTAGTTTTTCCATAATGAAAATTTCCATTAGAAATGTTCATGTTCAAACAAGTGCTACGTTGAAATGAAAAAATCCGCGCGGAATAGACTCAATTATCTGATCCAATCGTTCTCTTATTGAATGAACGTAAAATTTCTTCAAGGGTTGACACAGTAAACTTTTTATTAATAACAAAATCTATAACTGTATTTTTTAATAATACAGGTTATTTAAGTAACAAATATGTATAAGGTATATATTTACTTGGTGGTAGAGCTTTGTGTAGGCTCGTCTGGGTAGGTACCACCCACTCATTCTACCGCTAAACAACAGTACTTGGTACTGTTGTGTTCCGGTTTGAAGGGTGAGTGAGCAAGTGTAATTACAAGCACAAGGGACGTAACATCTTAGTTCCCAAGGTTGGTGGCGCATTGGTGATGTAAGAGATGGTTAACAACTCTTACAATGCTATTGTCTATGGGCGTTGGTGACCACTTACCATCAGGTGGCCTATATGGTCGTCCGCCTTCCTACGAAATAAAAAAAAAGTATTAGATATTTTACAATAAAATTTCAGCGCGCTTGGTAGATTAAAGTGTGAGTGAGTTTTAACTCAGTCAGTTTTTCTCACGATGTTTTCCTTCATCGTCAAGTAAGAGATCGATAAACACAAAGACTATGACAATCCTGGTGGTTATTTGACTTAGAATAGAATCTGCGATTTTAATTAAAACCTACTCCTTCTAACGATTTCACGTTCTGAGTTTGATTTGATGTGGAATTTTTCATTTTTATTTTAGACAGCCTGATTGCAAATGGCGATCTTCCTCCATAGTCATTACCGGAGCTTAAGCCTAGGACATTGAGATCGGTCATATGATAGCCACTACATTTAGAAGGCAGGTGCCTATAACTGTAATTGAACTGTCACTCATCCTTCGAATCAGAACTCAACAATACGAGGTTGATGTGCTGTGACAGGCTGCACAAAGCCTTATCAGCCAATTGTCTTGGAATGATAATTCAATGTTAATATAGATGATTTGCTTGAATATTAAACTAGATTCGTACAAAAATAAATAAACAATTAATATGTGTGGGTCTTTAAGCTTTGCATATTTTATTTGCATTTTTTACAAGCTTGATAGCTTCTCTGGTTAAGAAGCCAAATGCAGATGCTCCGAAAATAAAAAAGTAGCCCACGTAACCCCTTTGTGAGACGAACATCCTGAGAATGAGTTCTGCGAGAAGACTTCTTAGCTTGGGGCATTCTCTATCAATACGTCGCAAGCACAAGACCTCGTGTCCGTCGACGAAGACGGTATATTTGAGGTTTATATGTATATCAGTCTCATCCTAGCTAAATTTGAAGTAATTTTAAATATCAATGTTATTAGGTGTATAGATGATACTAACGTTATTTGCAACGAAGTAGTTTCTAATAGAAACTTCATTATTTAAAAAATACTCAACGATTATATTAAACAATCATTTTAATCATTGTTATATAATATAAGGTATGAAATAGGCACTTCTTGTTTTACGATTTATGCGACAAGGATCAGAGTACACACACACACACATGTATCGTACAAATAGGAACAAACTTGACTTTATACAGACGCGATACGAATGTGTACACACGGATTATGGAACGTTCATAAATTTCAATATTGTCTCGATGTTCGTCGGTGAGATGAGTTGAGTCGAGGAAGGTCGCTTTCAGTTTTCATTTGTTTTATCAGTTTGTATTTCGACTTGTGCTTGGCGATGAAAGAAAGAATCGTGGGATACCTTATTATTGTGTCGAATGAAATTATGCCAATATGTTTAACCAACTTGCATTGGAGTATCATGATAGAATAAGTCCCATAACTTCTCTTTAAAGAAGAGGATGTCGACACTATATTCAATATCGTACTACTTTAGCATAAAATGTGATTATTTATTAGTTTATCTTTCTAGGGTTTTTAGTTTATTATAGTTAACGCTTCCAGCACAATAGATGTTTATAATTCTTAACATGTGCATACATTGCTGAACGTGGGCAAGGTTTACACTTACCATCAGGTGGAGTAAGTCATTTGCCCTCCCGGGTAATATAATATATATATATATATATATATATATATATATATATATAAGGTCCTGGTTCTTTACCTTCCGCATCTGACTTTCCGCATCCGCGGTCTCCTCCTCCTCGAGTTTTGCATGCAATTAGTCTACAGAACAGATTGTGTTATTAACAGTTTAACACACTGTATAAAATCATGTAATAAATATGTTTAAGTGACAACCCTAGATTTTTTGTTCTTGCAATCGAATAACGACGCCGCTTAAATTCTTCTTTTGGAATGAAATTTTAAGTTACTGGTGTTTTTTTAATGATTGATCGATTGGACGGTGTAGACATAGTTTTATGATAAAGACGTCCGGACTTTGCACGGTTGGATTATTTTAAGCAAGGAGATATCAATCTTTGCTAGGCGATTTATTCGCCCGCGTTGGACTAATGTATCGTACACGCCGTATTTCTTCAAGAAATTATTTATAATATTTCTCAAACTTAATAAAACATATAACTGCAACTTGAAAGAATAATAAAATTTCCATATCAAGCGGCTTAGTATTTTTACATCGATGAAAAAAAAATAGCAAACATAACATAAATTAGTGCATACAAAAATTCTACCGCTAGTTGACTAGTTTTAGTGTAATAAATAATACATGTACAAAACAGGAAATATTTTTTTGTAATAAAGAATATATAAGCCGCAGGTTCCGAGTACCATTGAGTAGAATATTATTGAGTATTTTTTATCTACATTTTTTGACGTGACAACGTCTAATAAATCGATGAACGCTGACTCATGCACGAAAAATTGTTCCGTTAGCTCATTGTCCCGTTACACTGATTGTACGCTTGTGCCGCATCTATCTCTCTTTCACTCGATTGCAGTCATTTCATCAATGTTTTGTTATGACGTTAAACTATCGTCCGTAAACCGACTTTACAGACAACCATTTTTTTCAGTAAAACAAGGAGTCTGGCAGTTGGCGATGTTTACATTTTCGCGCCTCGTAAAGCACATAATGGCCGTTGAGCTATTCAATGTAAACTACAGGTATTTAGTACCTGTAATTAAGATGCAACAGGATTTTATTTAGTAAAATATTATATTTTTCTGTAATGTTTATGTGTGTATGTTGTTATTGATCTATATTATCACCTTACTACTTAATGACTCCGTGATAGTTAAAATTCTCAATTTTATTTGTTACTAATTTTCGTTCGCGGTTTGGCCCGCGTGTTAGGGATGGGTGGTGTAGTTAATTATAAAAATGTATCCTATGTCCTTCCTTGGGATTTTGGGGTGGAAACGTAACAGACAGACATACATAGTTACTGTGTCATGTATGATATTAGTATACAGATGTTATTGTATTCGTTATTTCATATATAAGTTTGAAGTCTGACTGCCTCGTTGGTCTAGTGGCTTGATATAAGGCCGCAGACTCGGTGGTCCTGGGTTCAATTCCCAGGTCGGGCCAATAAAGAGTTATTGGGGTTTTCTGTCAGAAAATTCTCAATAGCAGCCCGGAGTCTGGAAGTTGGAAGTGTGGTACACTCCCGTGCCTCGGAAAGCACGTTAAGCCGTTGGTTCTGCGCCTTAACTCTTTCCGGTCGTGTCGGATTGCCGTCCCATCGGATTATGAGAGCTAAGGAATAGAGAGTGCACCTGTGTTTGCGCACACACTTGTGCACTATAATATCTCTTGCGCAGTTGGCTAATCTCTCTTGAGACTGGCCGCCGTGGCCGAAATCGGTCTGGAGGACCTTATTCTTATAAGTTTGAAACAAAATTGCTATTATTGTGTTTCTAAACCTACCTCTAATACCTCTAATAATAAT
Source organism: Nymphalis c-album (assembly GCA_963151315.1). Classification (NCBI taxonomy): domain Eukaryota; kingdom Metazoa; phylum Arthropoda; class Insecta; order Lepidoptera; family Nymphalidae; genus Nymphalis; species Nymphalis c-album. The sequence goes on from OY720610.1 coordinate 275,023, forward strand.
AAATTCTGGCAACAACACAGACAAAGAGTCATTCGCAGTACATAAATATATATCTTCTTTGAAATTTCAGACGTCAGAAACAAGTCATAATTAAAATGGCTTGACCTATCTCAGTAAATAGTGAGTACAGAGATGAGAAATAGGATATTTAAATTTGGAACATTCCTTATCTAAACGTCAGCTTCAGAAAGATTTATTTTCATTTTAAGCCGCCTTATCGAGGGAGTGGATTGGGAAGAACGAGAAAGAAATATTAGTGCTCTAGAAATATATGTAGTTGTATCTATTTACATATATACTTATATTTTTTAAATACTTGGTGGTAGGGCTTTGTGCGAGCTCGTCTGGTACCACCCACTCATTACACTATCTACCGCCAATTAGCAATATTTATTGGTTTGAAGGGTGAGTGAGCAAATTTTGCTACAGCTACTAGGGCCATAAAATCTTAGTTCACAAAAAATATACGGAATGGTTAATATTTCGTAAATCACCATATATATATATGAGCGGTCGTATCTACTTACCCGGTGGTCCATGTCCAATAAAAAAAAATGTATATACGTATACAAAAATAAGGGTGAATTTTCACCACTCGTTACACGAGCTAAATACAACCATGATAATTTATGTTAATATATAAGAAGTAAAAACGAGGTTTTTGAAAACAAAAAACAAGAAATTTCTTCTAATCTATAATTTTTTTTAAATTTTTGATCGAATTTCTTTTTTCACACACGATTCGTACGCGCACGACAATAATTTCTTGGTTTTTTATCTAACGAGATATATTATTATTTTTATGTTTCTGTTTCAGACACAACCCTTGAATGTATAACGTAGAATAGAATAGAATAGAATATGCTTTATTGTACAACACATACATGATCAAGGAAACATACAGTTATAAATACTATTTAAGAACAGTGTTAATGCACAAAAGGCGGTCTTATCGCTAAAAGAGCGATCTCTTCCAGACAACCTTTGGGTAAAGGACACAAGAAAAATAAAGCGGTAAGGAGGTGCACAGAATCTAATTTTACGTTTAAATGAATATGTATAATAAATATACATACATATGTAGTATGATATATAAATAAATAAAAATAAATTTATATATATAAATAAATAAATATAAATTAAATTATATATATGTATATATATACATACGTACATAAAAATATATAATGTGTAACAATAAGTAATTAAGGTAATTATAATAATAAACAGCAATAATGCGTCAGCTGATAAGACAACATCACACTATGTAGACAAATAATAAGCCTTGAGTCGGATTTTAAAAATGTTTATACTCTGAGACCGTCTTAAGTGGAGCGGTAAGGAATTCCATAGGCGAACAGCTTGTACAGAGAAGGAATTGGTATAGAAGGAAGAAGAGTGAGAGGGAATTTTAAGGACAAGATTATCACCAGATCGCAGAGATCGGCCGTGCGAGTCCTTAAGAAACTCGAAACGGTGTTTAAGATAGTGAGGAGAATTTGGATGAAATAGTATAGAGTACAGAAGAGAAAGAATATGAGTATTCCTGCGAAGTCGGATTGGGAGCCACTCGAGTTTTTTGCGAAATTCAGAAATGTGGTCATATTTACGAAGCCCGAATATAAACCGAATGCAGAGATTTTGAATTCGCTCGAGTTTATTTAATTGCTCCTCTCTAAGATCAAGATAGCAGGTGTCGGCATAATCAAGGATGGGCAGGAGAATAGTTTGAGCTAACGCAATTTTGGTAGGAATTGGTAGAAAATTACGCAGTCTGCGTAGATACAATATTATATTTTTTAACTTTCATCTGTATTTATCTATGCGAAATCAAATATTTTATTGCAATTTTGTTAAATACCTCCCTCTTGAATAGTAAAAGAACGCAGAAATGTGACAATTCTGCAATGATTTAAAAAAATGCTTGACTTTTTAATGAGTGTTTTGAAATATTAGTATCATTAAAATATGACAAGTAAAACGCGACATAGCTCCTAGTGCACGTCTGGCCGTGTACCATCATCGGGGCACTCGTAAATCAAGGCGTGGACTGAGTTGATGAAATTATAAAAGCAATCCTCGAGGTCGAAGCGACCCCGTTGCAAACATGAATACTTCTAACCGAATTATCATGGGTGAGTGTTTTGTTCGGATTAATGAAGTTGATTTCATTTCTACGATTTAAGATTTCTTTGTCAAAATAAAAAAGAAACGCCTGCAACTCAATTAACGTTCCGAATTCGTACTGAACGCAAATTCGAAATTCATTTCAATTGTAGTTTTATAGCTATTGTTCATCCATGATCAAAATTCGTCCATGATCATTATTGAATATTAAAGAAAAGAATAGATAGCTGAATTGAAAGTTTTATTTTTGATTTTCTAATAAATAAGTTTCTAAAATGTTTATTAATAACACGTCAAATTAGTAATATATTAGTATATTATTAATATTAGTTCGTCAAATTGCTACCAAACAAAAAAATAATAATTTCGGTTAACGAATAGAGAAAAAAATGTCTAAGGCATTTTTTGACTTTGCCTATTTATATATTATTTGTATGTGAATGAAATCACTTCTTTACATGATTGCAGTACAGATACCTTTGAATAATTTTAAATTAAACTGGCGAATCGCGACAAAGGATTGATACAATGAAATTGGTGGTTAATGATAGCATTTTATACTTTTATTAAAAAAAAAATGGAATAAAATAAAGACGTCTCTAAGTATTTATTAAAATTTACCTTACTAAATTTAAAATTCTCGTGTCCAATAATTAAGTTGCACATACTATTTGAATGACATTTCAGTATTCGGCCGTTAATGTAATTAATAAAATATTTTTTTGCATAAGGGAGTAGAGATTGACAGCGGAAATGACGACATAGAGAGCGTCATGACGTTTATCGTCACGACTTACGACTTTTTTTCGCTAGAGAATTGTATTACGTGTTTTCTTCACATCAAGTGTGCGGGTATTGCAGGACTCACGCGCTGAAGGCGTCGGAATACCCATTAAAAGCAAGCACCCATGCCGTCTCTTCGAAGGGGCGCCACGGGATCGCTTGTCCATTCTACTCTACCACGCATCCGTTGGGCTTACCCTTAAGGCGGCGTGCCTGTGTTAGAAATAAGTAATAATTTATATACAACTTTCATTTAACAAGCATTTAAAATCAGTGGACAAAATAATTAAATTAAAAATGCTGCTCACGGTGTGTTATGAACGGGAGACAAATTAAGATGTTTTGAATAACAACACGGTTAGCGAGGTAACCTCGTTTCTATGAATATGTAGATCTGATGTCACGGATGTTTCTCGAATGTTAATTTCATTTTTAATATTTGCACATTTATTTAACTTTGTTATAATAATAATTATTATTATTTAACATCATATGCAGGCAATAACACGGAAATTTCTACGCGACGCAGTTTTTTAATTGATGAAATAATATGTATTGCAAATTGTATGAAATATTCAGATTATGGATTACTTATCCACCTAAATTTTCCTCGTGAATTTTTTTTTGTATATAGAGTCAACGAGTGACTCTATATACATAAAATTGCTCTCCTAAATTTCTTGATTTACTCGATAGACCTTACGGCCAAAATCGTAGCAAACTTTTAGTTTAATTATTTTAAGAGGTTAGGAAAAGAGCAATTTAAAGTTTTTGTACGAACTCGAATCATGTTGATACATTTTTCAATTTTGTCGTATTTTAAAGCTGTCCATGATGAAGTTTCTTTTACCATTAATTAAAAAAATACGTTCTAACGAAATTTTTGGAATATGAAAACAAGGAAGTGTGAAATTTAATAAGTTCAGTAAAATTTTACCGACGAGGGGTTTCTTTATTAGGGAATTAGGTTCTTAAATCATATTTTAATTCGTTCTTTGTCATTAATAACTTATTCATTTTGTTTAACCGAATATAAAGATAAAAATAGATTCCAATTCCGGATCTATGTTTTAATATTGAGATAAGCAACGCAAGGCGGACGAGCATAATTATGTGCCACATGGTGGTAAGTGGTCACCACCGCCCATAGAGATTGGCATTATAAAAGTGTATAGATACTGTGGTTATCATTCGCATACTTTGGTATCATTCTGGCACCCTGATAGAACCTCGCAGAGAGATGTATTTAGCAACACTGCGTTCTGCACTGTCCACCTGACACCAATTTTCCTTGGAATACTTTGGATAATTGGTCCTATCCGTATTATACGAGGAGTAAGCGTGCTGAATTCACTGATAAGCTTATACAACTAACTTTAAGCCCCTATAACTCTCACCAGATGAGGTGAGATGGCTCTGTTCTACTTATTGAAAACAAACGTCTTGAGAGATATTGAGAAGACATAATCGTTAATATGCTATAATTCTGTAACTGATAAAGGAAACCCAAAAGCCATTTGTTTGATACGTGATTCAATCTTATCTAAACATTAAATAAACCGCTCTAGCTTCCTCGGGGATAACTTTGTAGCTATACGACAACTCTCAAGTGGATTTGATTGAAGCTTTGTTCTCTGATGGCATATTTTTTAAATTTATTATAATACAAATACATATAATGCCATTAACTTGTTTATGCTAAGGTCTAAATTCTTTTATATTTTTTTTAACACGTTATTAAAGTTTATATTTTTATGTTTTGTCACAGTGTTGCTCTAACTTAAGTTGAAACTTAAGTTAGCGAGTAATTGGTATAATATACTTTGAAACACAATTATTGTGTTTACTACTTTAAATACATAATATACATGAAACTTTCCTAAAATCCACATTGCGCTTGGTAATGAGATCAGTCAACATATTATGAGTATTATTAAATATATCGAATATGTAATCTGCATTTACATTGAAACAAACTAAATGGGATTATAACGACGAATTATTTAGTTAATATTAGTATTTTTTTTGCGTAGGGATACGGACTAGCATATGGGCCACCCGATGGTAGGTGGTCACCAACGCCCATAGACATTGGCATTGTAAGAGATGTTGAGCATCGCTTACATCGCCAATGCACTACTACCAACACATCCCAGTTCCCAAGCACTAAGATGTTATGTCCCTTGTGCCTGTAATTACACTGGCTCACTCACCCTTCAAACTGGAACACAACAGTACAAAGTACTGTTGTTTTGCGGTAGAATATCTGAGTGATATGAGTGGGTAGTGCCTACCCAGACGAGCTTGCACAAAGCTCTACTACCAAGCAGATATTTATAGTCTTATATGTATGTTGTTATTCGATATAAATCCATTGAATGACAGCAAATTACTAGATTTACCACAAGGTAAGCGTTACCGCTGTACCGTGCCAATTTTGGCTTATCTTAAATCTACAGATATTACTACTAAATTCGATTCTATTGAATCACGGGACTTCAATATTATTTCGTAATCTGCACTATTATTATGCGATCTATTTAAAACCTTGTTTGAAGATTTCTGGCGTAATAATATGATGATGATCAACTCCGGGGCAATAACGGCCTCGGGCGCCAATCTAAAGCGGGACTAGCCAACTGTGCAGGACATATTATATTATGTAGTTGTGTACTTAAGTCGCTAATCTCTCTTGGGGCTGGTACCGTGGCCGAAATTATTCGTTGCTTATAATTTAACAGACATGACATGATAAAGCATGACATTATTTAAAACTAATTTATTATTTAACATTGCTTTATTTTCAATGACGGCTGTCAAGTTCCCGACGGCCGATCTACGTAAACCGAGTGTCACTAGAGACGATAGTGTTGAATCATTTAAATTATTTATCAGATGAAATAGTAGAAGTGCTGCGATGTCTATACTATTATATAAAACTGAAATGTTTGTTTGAACACACTAACCACAATGTTCACACACCCCTTCCTTCTCATGTCTACACGTGCTGGCTCTCGATGTCACCGATAAACTGTGACATCAATTCCATCGCGATTCGCGCACTAAGAAATTTGGCATCTTTTCTTTGCCGCACTTCCAAAACATGGAATTCCTTACCAGCATACGTGTTCCTCTCCTCGGCAAGGCAAGGCGGCAAGGCGGGAGCGGCTAGGGCAGTTAATTCTTCCTGACTGTACTTGCCGTCGTCGCATTTTGACTCTACTACCACTTACCATCAGGTGGAGTAGAAACATTTGCTCTCCCGCGAACTATATAAAAAAACATTTACCTATATACCAGTCCGATTTTAAATCTATTTTTGATAACCCATTGAGTAAGGTTTTATATTTCGCGCTACGCCCACGGGGTAAGCGTTTAAAGTGACTAAAACCGAGCGGAGCAAATTATTAATATGCATGTGTGTTAGTTTGTCTTTCTTTAGTGCAACGGAGCGGCGGATCAACGTGATTTATGCATAGATATAGTTTACAGGCCAGAGTTATTTTGGTTTGTTATTAAAATATACACGAAAGTAAATGCTGTGGTTAAAACTTCACTCGGTGGTGGAGCTTTGAGCAAGCTCATCTGGGTAGGTACCACCATCAGATATTCTAACGCAAAACAGTAGTACTTGCTATTGTTGTGTTGCGGTTTGAAGGGTGAGTAAGCCAGTATAATTACAGGGACAAGGGACATAAGATCTGTCCCAAGGTTGGTGGCGCATAGGTGATGTAAGCGATGGTTAACATCTTTTACAATGCCAATGTCTATGGTGATTGGTGACCACTTACCATCAGGTGGCCCATATGCTCGCCGCCTTTCTATGCAATAAAAAAATGTTATGGTTAAAACTAATTTATATTTACAAATATTATACGATTGTTAAGAGTACAAAAACGTATTATATCTCGCCACGCTGCGCTGACGACAGGTAGCAGACATCAGCCTCCAAGAACAAAAAGCGCTTGGAGAGCTTTTGTTCTCAGTGTTTTGTTTCCTTAGCGATTTTACGCCGCGCATAAATAATCCCGAAAGCTGTCTCTTAAAAATCCGCTGCATTGTTCTTATCTTACAATAAATACGAAAATATTATTTTACTTCATTACTTACTTCATGAAATTTTTTTTTGTGATTTTTGTTTTTTTTACATGTTTTATTTATTAGTATTTATAAGTATCAATCAGAGGTCTCTGATTCATCATATTATTTCTCATTGATAACTTTAGGTATTTGTTTCAATACTTAAGCGAAACAAAGGCTGAAGCAAACGTACACTCGGCATATGTATTGTATTTCTTCACCGCAGTGAGCTGTCATACGTCACGGCCTCTGCCCCATTTAAGTTTACCTTTATCACACAAAACAAGTCCCGATGTGACGAAGACACGACGAACGGTAATGACGAACGGAGCTCATTTCTGGTCGAAGGATTTCCATATCCGTAGCTTCGTAGAGCCAATAGATTATAGACATTGTTGTACTTATGGTATAGTAATAAATAATAATCTATGTTTATTGTTTACGAAAATACATTGAAATTTTTAAGCGTAATTTTTTTTAATTTATTTATTTGGTGTATTAACAGTCATTTGCACTAAAATAAAATATAAAACTTAGTTTCATGTTAAACAGAATATGCTTAAACATTAATGACCAAATTAAAAAATAATAAAAATAAAATAAAAAGTTTATCAAAGATACAATTAAATAATAATATGTTATTAACAGATATTCGTTTTCAAACAAAGCAAGAACATATTTTTGATTTAGATTATTTTGTAATTTACACTTTTTTTTCTTTTGCTCGCATTATTATGTATTATTTACTTTTGGAAACTGTATTGGTCAATGTTTTATCTTTGTATTTTATTTAAATGTGTTTCTTTGTACTGTTGGTTTCCTTAACGAAATAAAATAAGTAACGCGATAGAAGTGATGCTCTACTATAAGGTCATCCAATATATCTTCATTTGGTGGAAATCGGTCAGATCTGCACCGCGCTTCGCAAACAGCTTCATAATACGTTCTGCCAAAGTGTGTAATCTGCTGCAGGCAATCTGTATTTCCGGGAACATACAACCCAAATGCATTCGAAGCTGAAGTGAACCGGTATTTAATAGGTTTGCTCGCTCCATTATCGACCATTGCTTGATCAAATGGACTAGACTGCGGTCAAGGCAAAAATTTATTCAAAGAAAGCGAATTATATATCTTAATCGTTTTGTCAGCAAAGCAATGACATAATCTTACTTGATATGAGATAATCATTGTTTAAGCACGAGTAAAAACACGAGTAAAGTCAATAAATGCTTCCAAAGGCAAAGCACTTGTCTCTATAATACATTTTCGCAGGAATTTTTAATTTTGATTATAGAAACATTGTAATATTTGGTTAACAAATTATTAAAAAATGAATCATATTTCTCAACACAAGATTATATCATTTATTATGATCGTGAATGTAGTATTTATAGTTTATCATGCATTCCATTTGATTGACATCGTATAATAAGTTTCTCGCTGGCTCTCCTCGGTAGAATACACATTTTAAACAGGACAAATAAACATTGCTTGTAAAAGTCTACTTCGATAAAGTGTATTTTGATTGAAAGCTAATGTATGTGCGTCTTATCATCATAGCATTCCATACGGTTGAAGAAATATTTACCTCTAAATAAAACGATTTGCGTTACCGGCAAAGTCGCCATTACAAGAAATGGTCGTTAACAAATATTTATCTTTCTAACACTCACATAGTTGTAAGAATATTTCTATGTCTTCTATTATAACTTTGTAGATTACTAGTTTAGGTATGTATGTATATCTATTATATAATTACTTATAACTCATATAGTATTACTTTTTTATTATTTTTTTTACTTTTGAGCGGAGAGAATTAAGAGTGCATTTGTGTTTGTGTTGATATTTAAGCACAGTATTTGCTGCGCAGTCAGTCTCTCTTGAGCTTTAACTACACTGCAAAGTTTTGTTTAAAAATAATTAAAACAAAACTTGGATTTATATTGATAAATGTACGTAGGTATAATCAGGTACCCCCGGGAGTAAATTGTATTTATTTAAGATATAGTATGTTTATAATACGGTCATCTCACGCATCAGATGTACACAGAAGCTGTAGGCGTCTTGATGAAACTTTCATCGTAATACACTGTGTGTTTTAGATAAATGAACGTCAATACTCTCTATCCTATTAGTTATTTTTAGCAGATATCCTACAAACTGTCCTTTTATATCTGTTGATGACACAATAAAAATGTCACAGATTTTGTCCTACATGTTATCTTCAGTTAATTTTCAGAAGGGGTGAGGGGATGTATTTGTGGACTTGGGTTTGTTATTGAACTCATATTTTATTGATTGATTAATAAAATTGCAATTTCATAAAACTTATAATATTATGCAAGAATTCTAGGGTTATAAACGACAATGGCACCCAATGCTTTCTCTATCGATTGAAGATTGAAGTTATCATACGGCATGAATGGAAATCTATTGTGTGACCTACCAAATGAAAATGTACCTTATTTCAATTGTTTTGAGACATACATTTCAATAATCACTTCGTCGACCCGGTTACGATATATGGACAATGCTGTCATTGTTGTTGTTGCGCGTATTTTTATTTATTTTATATCTGAATGTATTAAGACTACTATGAATACATTAAATAATTATAACTTTTAATATCGGTACTATATAGTACACAAGTGTATGCGCAAATATAGTCACAGCAGGTTTGTTTACAACGATAATAAAAATTATATAAAATTAACCGTCGCAATTAACGATAGATCTGGATGCTTATTATTAACATCAATATTGTATAATAATAATATATACTGCGGAAGTTCAAAGTGCAAAGTTAATAAATTAGATAAATATATCTATACAAATAAAATAAAGAACAAGTATAAATTTAATTTTAAAAAAACGTCCTTTTCTGTCCTGCGTAAACTTGGAAACAGGTAAAATATATAATAGTTAATTATTCTTAAGACTACTCCAAGTTAAGTCTTTGATTCATGAAAATTAGATTAGTTTATAAGAAGTTAGACTTGCTTAAAGTTTACGTACCATAAACAATTTCCTTTTTCAAATAACCTATTTACTACATGGTAAGGCTTTGTGCAAGCTCGTCTCGGTAGGTAGCGTCCACTCTCCACATAATATATTACGTCCAATCTCCATATATATATATAATATCCTGGGACATTATTCACACACGGCCATCTGATCCCAAACTAAGCAGAGCTTGTAATATGGAAACCAGACAACTGATATACTACATATACTACTTTTCTTTTTGTAAATACATACTTATATAGATAATTACAACCAGACTCAGGACAAACAGACATGTTCATGCACACAAATGTTTGTCCTGGGTGGGAATCGAACCCACGACCAGCGGCGCGAAAGGCAGATGTCTACCAAACACGCCAACCGGCATATTCAAACGTCAAACAGTAATATTTATTATTGTGTTCCATTGCGAAGGGTATATGAGCCAATCTAACCACAGGCTCAAGGAATATAACATCTTACTTCCCCAGACTAGTGGCGCATAAACGATGTAGTGGTGAGCAAATACCATCAGTTAGCCAAACGGGCTAATTGATGGTCAGTCTGCCTACATATTTTAAATAAAAAAATTAAACTAACACAAACGACATGTTTCATATCATCTATAATATAATTTTCGAATAATAAGTATTATGTATTTGTTTACACCGAACTATCGGGGGACCAAACGGTAAATAAAAACCAAGGAAGAGCTTTCCACTAGTCACACTAGAATTTATTGTGTCTAATCAATTTAACAAAATCTCTTTGACATTATATGTGTTGATTAGCGAATCTAGACAGCGCGATTCAGAAAACTGACATATCTTATTAACGCCATCTATCGCTAGAAAATAGTAATACACACCACTATACAGTATTTTTTTAATGATGTTTAAATTCATTAATAGACTAAGATAAGCCCGGTGAGCACAGTAAGTACTTAAATAAAGTAATTCGTGCAAAAAAGTTAAAATAATTCCACAACGAGACGCTTGTTTCGTGAAATAAATAATACTGAAAACTCTCTCCACTTTTCAAATTATTCATTCTGTCTGAGTAATAAGAATTTATGTCATTTTTGCAGGTAAGTGGCGCAGCTGCTTAGTGTCGGTGAGGACGTTCCTTAATGCTTTTTGGCTTCAAGACATTTGTTTTATGCAAAACTTTTAAAAGGTATACTTTTAAACAGATTAAAAACACAAGGTACTTCTATTATTTTTTAAGCGAGTCAAGTTGTCTAAGTTTATAGAAGACCTGGATCGACTTGAGTAAACACACGTGTTACGACGCAACTAATTTGTGTAAAATGAATCTCGTGAATAGGATGAAAAACGAGTCGAAACCTGGCGGATGAAAATCTGCCAATTCACTAACCCGCATTAATACAGTATGGTGGAAAATACAGCTTCCTGTAAATCCTATTTATTTAACATTTTACAACTTTAAATAATAACAATATATTTGATATCGTACTCATAACATCATATCCATACGTTGTATATTTTAAAATACAATAATCGAAAGCTGATAACATCAATTTTCGATTACGTAAAGTTAATTTATGTTTACAAAGTCAAGGTATTCGTTTACTTCTTTAATAAAATTCCGCAGATATTGACGTGATAACGTCTAATAAACCGATGAACGCTGGCTGCATGCATGAAAAAGGATGACTCATTGTCCCGTTACGCTAATTGTACGCTTGCGCCGCATCTATCTGTTATGACGTTGTCACATTAAACTATCGTCCGTAAATCGACTTTACAGACAACCATTTTTTTTAGCTTTGCCTATAAATAAATTTAATATTATATTCATAAGACATTTCTATAAATAGCTAAGCGTCGGGAGTGCGCAGGACGCGCATGTACCCCGGTGCCAGATTGCCGTCCCATTGGAGTATGAGAGTGAGGTGAACAGAGAGTGCACCTGTGTTAGCGCATACACTTGTGAACTATAATATATGTCCTGCGCAGTTGACTAAACTATCTTGGCCTCTCTTGGATGTCCTAAAAATATGTAAAAAGATTATATTATGTTACTTATAGATTTTTTTATTGCAATCAAACAAGTTCCATCTCGCAGGCAACTAAACAAGCCTACGAGTTACATAAAATGAAAGTATTTTTAGTTAAATAGCAAATTTAAATTGTCAAGAGACAACAAGAAAGTAAAGTAAACAACATGTATATATTTACAGGACCGACAGTGGTATATGTCCCTGTTGGACTGAAGCCTTTTATCATTTAAAGGAGATTTGAAGCTTAATAAACTTCAGTGCTTCAGTGCGGGTTGGTGGCACAACAAATGTGGCAGATTTTCAACTAAAACATGCGGGTTTTCCCACGCTGATTTCCATTCACGATATGTATTATATAACAAAATAGATTCCAAATATTTAGATTGATTATTCAATGAATATTAATTTGTCCTATTAATAAGTGTTTTGTGCTTAACAAAGTTTTCATTACAACAATTTTTTCAGATGAAAATTTTATTGTATTTATCTGGTTGTCTGGGTTTGACCCAGCTTGTTTTATGAGTTCTGACAACTGAGCCATCTCGACTTTATTTATCAACTAGAATCATTTTGATTGATACATATTTCATTCAGATATTAAATAAATGTAGTAATTCTTTCTCACTTTCTTAATCAAAAACTCAACATAAAATCTATTGAAAATCAGTTACGTCGTTGCCATATCAGAAACAATAAACCCAGTGTTGCCAACATAAACATATAAAGTTCCACATATATTATTGTTTACAGCAAAACCAGCACCACACCTTTTGTCATAAAAAAACACATAAAATTCCCTATCTCGATGCCCGAATTAAAACTGCGTAATTTCCTATACGCTGTAACAACTTAATCATCTCCATTGCGAGTGGCGTGCCCCTAACATTACGTTTTATTGGACTTCCAGATAATTTGAGCGGCGATCGTAAAAGCGTTTTTATTTTTACGAACGTTTTTACTATCTGGCTTTAAATAATGAAACTAATGGCTTAAAATATCGCCGGTAACAATATATACGTTTGACATTTTAATTACTTTGCAATATTTTCTGACATAAATAAAAATTTTAACAAAACAAAAACCGACTTCATAAAAAAACATTAATATGCACTAAAAAGTAAAAAAATAATTGCGTATTCTTCTATAATTTGATAATAAACTTACTATTTTCTACTCATCAATATGTAGGTACGAATGTGTTGTGTGATTGATAATTTATTTACAATTATTGTTACTTTTGGAGTCGATGTCAGCCAAGGTGGGCTTATAACTACATACATAGTTGTAGGTGAGATGTGCTTGTGTCGCACGCGCAACTTAACGAAGCGAATAAAAGTCAATTTGTAATGTGTATGTTTTTAAAATATTCCCGTATTATTATTGCTAGGTATATTAGAGTGTTTCCTTAGCTGACATCGACTCCAAAAATAACAATAATTGTAAATAAATTATCAATCACACAACACATTCGTACCTACATATTGATGAGTAGAAAATAGTAAGTTTATTATCAAATTATAGAAGAATACGCAATTATTTTTTTACTTTTTAGTGCATATTAATGTTTTAGTGCATATTAATACCTCATAAGTATTATTCTGTCTTATATGCAAATAAAAAAAACCTTATCTTGTTTAGCTCTGGAAGCACTGAATCGTCATTTTATATATTTAAACGAATGACAAAGCACTATTCGGTTATTTCAGGAAAGTCCTTTTTTTTGTAATCATTGTCTAGGTGATTCCTAGTATTATATAATAAAAAATTGGTTGCCTGTAAAGTCGGTATACGGGCGAAAGTTTTACGTGACAACGACTTTGAGTGGTAAAATAATTTTAATGTGAATATTCATTCGTATAGTAGGAAGAAGGATGAAATAATAGTAACAATTTAAAACATTTATTTATACAAAGAATTATATTTAAAACATTAATTTATACAAAGAATCTCGCACTGAATTTCACTTTTTATGTCTGTCTCTCTCGCTCTTAGGCGGGCTAACCATGCCCGAGTGGAAGGGACGCGTGCCTCTCACTCGCTCTCATTGTGAGCGCATAACGTGAGCGGAGCGTAACGCAGTTTCTTGAAGTGTCACCCGGCAAACCAATTTATAAGACGTTGTCACGTCAAAATTAATTTATTATGTTATCATAATTAAAATGAATGAAAATAATTTCATGTGGAATATGCAAAATTGAATAGCCTTACAGGAAGCTACTACCGGGTTCGGGAAGTAGAGTCCATGAATTAAATTAAATTGACTTGTTAATTTTTTAATTCTAAATAAAAATATTTTTAAATCTATTTTTTAAAGCAATTCTCAAGAAAGGTAGATTTGACTTTGAGGCGACAGAGACTTAGGGTTTTAATTTAAATTGAGTGGCTTATTTTTTACTATAATCTTTGAACTTTGTAAGCGGCATAATAGTTATAAGCCCACCTTGGCTGACATCGACTCCAAAAATAACAATAATTGTAAATAAATTATCAATCACACAACACATTCGTACCTACATATTGATGAGTAGAAAATAGTAAGTTTATTATCAAATTATAGAAGAATACGCAATTATTTTTTTACTTTTTAGTGCATATTAATGTTTTTTTATGAAGTCGGTTTTTGTTTTGTTAAAATTTTTATTTATTTTTCGATTTTTAGTGAATCTGAAGTACACTCACTAATTTGTAGAATATGGGTAGACCTACTAAACGTGCAGCTCATATGAGACAGCGCCATTTATATTATTATTTAAATATATTAAACTAAAACAGTGAAACATAAAGAAAAATGCATTTTGGTACTTAATTAATAAATATTAATTAATATGGTTAAATGTATAAATATAAATTAACATGTTTTGATTAAATAGATTTTGTTGGTGGGGTAATTTAGTTGGGCAGTCATAACATAACCAAATAGTTATTTCTAGTAATAATTAAATAAACTGTATGTTTATAGATGTTGTGTTATACCATTCTTCACCATAAAATATGACGGAATGTCTGTATATTAAAAAAAGGGGAAGTATCTATATTATCCTAACTAATATTATAAATGCGAAAGTAAGCTTGTTTGTGACGCTTTCACGCCTAAACCACTAAGCCGATTTAAAAAATTCTTTCACCACTGGAAAGCTACATTATCAGGGAGTAATTTAGGCTACATTTTGTCCCCATATTCCCACGGGAACAGGAACTACGCGGGTGAAACCGCGGGAAAAACACTAGTAATCAATATATAAATATACATAAATATAACATGTATATAAGAGTACTTATACGATTCTATATATATATATATATATAATTTTCATAATTGATCTCAACTTTTAGATGTTCAAATATGTTTCAATTACAAACATATACATATATATTAATGCTTACATGCATAACTCATATTATAAAGAGGAAAGATTTGATTTTTGTTTGATTTTTTATAACGATTTAAATCAAAAACTACTCGACCGATTTTAAAAATTCTTTCACCCTTAGAAAGCTACGTCCTTACCGAGTAATATAGGCTTTATTATATTTTCAAAAACTTATAGATCTCTACTTAAAATGGAGCAATGTAACCCAACGTATCAAACTGTTGCCTATAAAAGTTATTATTTCGCGTGCGCTGCGAAAACTATTGACGGTATATAAAGAAGTGTTTTTTACAATAGAACTATAATTACTTGATCATAACGATGTTATGGTAGGTGAATGATAAATCTAGATAGCCTATAAAAGATTCGGCCGTGTATCGTTAATTTGCTACTAAGAATTGAAGATTTCCGTAACTTTGTCATGGATCCTATAATCAGAATCTAACCAAACTATCATCAAACAACCCTTGAAGTATACTCTTTCTAATAAAAAAAAAATCATCGAAATCGGTTGGCGTAATATTGAGTTATTCGTCCATTTGTCGCGCACATACCTCATGCAAATTTACGACTTATATGGTTTTCTCATGGATTCCATTGTCTAACCTGGACTAAAAAAAAATGGGACCCCATGGGAAGCAACCCCTTTCAAATAAAAAAAAAATCATCAAAATCGATTCACCCAGTCGAAAGTTATGAGGTAACAAACACAAAAAAAAAAAAAAAAACATACAGACGAATTGATAACCTCCTCCTTTTTTTGAAGTCGGTTAAAAACAACACGGTGTGATATATCGCAAGTCAATTGGTTTGATTATAACATCAGTTGTGTTCGGTTTGAAGGGTGAGTGAGCCAGTTTAACTAAACACACAAGGGGCATAAGATCTTAGTAGTCAAGGTTGGGGGCGCTTTGGGGATTTAAGGAATGCTGAATATTTCGGTGGTGCTCTCTTAAAATCGGGAGGCCTTTTTTCGGTCTACCTATTTTACGAGACAGGGACTGGCAAGAAAAAAATCTATTACTTTTGCTCATCAGGGAGATTTGATATAGGAATGAGTATATTAAATGACACATTAAGAAACGCGGCTAGTGCTGCGTTACTAATTGACAGCGTTCTACCCTCCTTTTTTACGAATCCGAATTCGTAAAAATTGGGGTATTACGTCGTTCACTTATAACTGCTTCTTACGATAACGTTCAGAATCTTAGTGAAAACAACGGATGTCGAGGTAGACATCAGGACTCAATTGTTCGATTGATGAAATATGAAAGACTACAGAAAATGTCTGCCAGTGTGTTGCAAAGTTACGTAAACATAATTTTATAACTTATGTTAGACTCCGCTGTTTTGATGAAATAAAACCCAAGGGAACTGCTTATAATTATTTACTTATTTTCATTTGTAATTTTTGTCCGTTTTGAAGATGTGAACACTGACTGACAGACTGACTGAAAAAATAAAAATTATGTTAGGTGGAGTGACGATTTACGCAAAGTGGCTGGCAGCGGGGGGAAATCGAGAGCTGAAGATCGAGCTCAGTGGCGTGCCATTGGAGAGACCTGTGTCCAACAGTGGACGAAAAGTGGTTGATTGTCGCAACTCGCAAATAGCTGTAATTTAAAAAGAGGCAATTCTGATCATAATAGTTAAATATTTGTAAAAACTTAATCTAATTTGGTTCTTTCCATCCAATTATTCAATGTTGAAGAGATTTTTCTTGCCAACATTGACAAATTGGATTTACGTGAATACTGGCCGTATTTATAAAATCAATAGTAACCGTATGTATAATCCTGTCGAATTACGAATGTCGACAAATACGTACATAAAAATAACTAGATCTCTCTGTGAGCAGAATATATGTCGACTTCGAAGCACAATATCCGATTACCGTACGTTGGCCTTCCATCAATGCGTGTCTGAGCACGTATCTATGCAAAATGTATACAATAATCTACTTTATAATACTCGTCATAAGAGTTTAATTTCTATACATTTGATTTAGCTGAGTATTGAAAAGAAATATATTTATTTGATTCCTTATGTTCTGGATGCTAAAAGCGTGATTCCCGTATATTGCGTGAGTGGAATTATGTCATTCAATTGTCTGCTTTATGTGGATATAATAAGATTCTTATTGCCATTGATAATATGAGTTAATGTTTGTAACATTGGACATTCCACTTTATGCGAAGGTGTTAAGAGTGTCTGTCAAATAAACTTATCGCTTATTTCATAATAATGTAATTGTAGGAGTTGAAATACAATTTGTAGAAGGTTACATTTAAAATCACTATACATGGCATAATTATAAAGCGTTTGTTTATACCTCATAAGTATTATTCTGTCTTATATGCAAATAAAAAAAACCTTATCTTGTTTAGCTCTGGAAGCACTGAATCGTCATTTTATATATTTAAACGAATGACAAAGCACTATTCGGTTATTTCAGGAAAGTCCTTTTTTTTGTAATCATTGTCTAGGTGATTCCTAGTATTATATAATAAAAAATTGGTTGCCTGTAAAGTCGGTATACGGGCGAAAGTTTTACGTGACAACGACTTTGAGTGGTAAAATAATTTTAATGTGAATATTCATTCGTATAGTAGGAAGAAGGATGAAATAATAGTAACAATTTAAAACATTTATTTATACAAAGAATTATATTTAAAACATTAATTTATACAAAGAATCTCGCACTGAATTTCACTTTTTATGTCTGTCTCTCTCGCTCTTAGGCGGGCTAACCATGCCCGAGTGGAAGGGACGCGTGCCTCTCACTCGCTCTCATTGTGAGCGCATAACGTGAGCGGAGCGTAACGCAGTTTCTTGAAGTGTCACCCGGCAAACCAATTTATAAGACGTTGTCACGTCAAAATTAATTTATTATGTTATCATAATTAAAATGAATGAAAATAATTTCATGTGGAATATGCAAAATTGAATAGCCTTACAGGAAGCTACTACCGGGTTCGGGAAGTAGAGTCCATGAATTAAATTAAATTGACTTGTTAATTTTTTAATTCTAAATAAAAATATTTTTAAATCTATTTTTTAAAGCAATTCTCAAGAAAGGTAGATTTGACTTTGAGGCGACAGAGACTTAGGGTTTTAATTTAAATTGAGTGGCTTATTTTTTACTATAATCTTTGAACTTTGTAAGCGGCAACTGTAACCATGTTTTTTTTTTCGAACCTAGGACAAAAGTGCTCGAGGGGGCTCATCTGATGAAAAGTGACAACCATGCTATGAGACTGACTAAATCAAATCAAATCAAATCAAAATACTTTATTCAATATTGAAGTATTACACTTACTTATTGATTGTCAAACTGGAAACTACTACCGGTTCGGAAAGAAACACCCAGCCCTGAGAAGAACCGGCGAAAGAAACTCAGCGGGTTTTTTTTTTTTTTACTTTTTTGATTTTTTATGTTTTTTACAAAAAAAAACGAAAGAAATAGCCATGCGGCGATCGTCTCATTCCCAAGGTGTGCTATCATCCATAAATTCATTAATTGTATAATATCCTTTAGCACACAAGCGTTCCTTTACAATTTTTTTAAATTTAGCAACTGAATTATTTTGAACGCTTTCTGGGATCCTGTTGTAGAAACGTACACATAGCCCCACAAAAGAGTTACTGACTCTATGCAGTCGAGTAACGGGAGTAATTAATTTGTGTTTGTTCCTTGTAACAATGTTATGAGTATCACATTTTCTCACAAAATCATTAATGTTTTTCCGTACATACATAACATTACATAATATGTAATGACTAAGATTTATCATTGGGAAAAATAAAAACTTATTTATTATGTATTCCTGGGTAAAACCCGAATATGTTTCAAATGTATAAATTAACATTGTAATGTTGATATATCAAAAATTTTGATAAAATAAAAGTTAAACGGTAACCTATAATAATCGAATTATTAAAACTTATAATTAGTACTTCACATACCCATATTGACTAAAAAGAAGTTTTTTTTAAATCGTTTTAATTTTCTTAAATTTTATTTATATGTATCGTAAAATTACCTGGTGGTACTAACACGTGTTCATCTGTTTCGACTTCAAAATTTATAAGTCTGAATAAACAATTATTTGATATACAATGACTTTTAAATAAATTAAAGATACAAGTAATTTTCTTTTAATTGGTAAATATATATACAATACAATTGAAAATCTCTCTCAGCAGCAGGTTGATGCTCTTCAAGTTATTATAACCAAAAAACTTTGTCCTTAGTACATTCCTTAGACTTTTGTTCTATTTATATTGTACTAGGCTTCGTTAACTGTATATAAGAGTATTTCCTTCCTCTGAGTTCAATCTTGTTATAAACCGAACTTCATCAGAATCGGTTCAGTAGTTTAGTTTAGTAACATAATTACTCACTAACAATTATAGTACGAATTATGTATATATTTTGTTATACAATAGTAAATAATTAAGTATATAAAATTGAAATAAAAGAATCATTTGTAATTTAATTAACGAAAATGAAGCTCAGAGCTTATATAAAATTTAAATTATTTAACATCAGAAACACATTGAATTGGAGCGGTTTCAATAACATTTTGGTCAGCTGTATCGAACAGTGACGTTTCGGCGAATAATAAATTTTGTGATTGACTATTTGGAGCGAGTGGTTTTATTGTATTGTTTTGAAAGTGCATATTGACTTATATTCTGATAAAGCCGCTATGACCCAGCGGATATAACACGTGAATCTTAATCATAGATTGCGGGTTCAAACCCGGGTAATTATCACTGAATTTTCATGTGCTTGAGGCATCAAGTCATCTCGGGCTTGGTAGTGTGATGCAACATGTATTAGTCGGATGAAAATCTGCCACATGTGTATCCTAGATTCTACCAGCACTGTAGAACTGCTGCTGATGTATTAAGATCCTATCCTCAAAAAGGAACGAGGACCTAGCCCAGCAGTGGAACATTTACAGGCTTTACTTATATACTTACTTTATGATGATGACGATGATGATGTGAATTGAAATGTTAAAGATTTTAGCATAATGTTATTGGTAAGTTGGAAGCCATAGTTAATATTTGTAATAATGCCAATATGTCTGTATGGAGATGACAATTTACCACCAGATGGACTAAAAAGTCTTAATATTTTATTTCAATAGGCAGTTGCTTATTGGAATAAAATAATAACGAAACTAAAAACACTAAGCTCAGTTCTAGTATAGTTAGTTCTCACTGAAGTTTAAAAGCAACGTTTTCGAATAATCGTTTACAAATGCAAGTTTATTTGAAAACGTTTATCAGCACGGAGGCAAAACGTAGTAACGCGGAAATTAAATATTACGATGAATAGAATACTCGGAATGTAGACTTAGACTTAATTAAATTCTGTGTACCTCGGGGCGTTGCGCACTTGTACAAATAGCTTTACTTATTTATTTGAGTATTTTGATATTGAGGTCTATTGTTTATTTAATTATTAACAATCCAAGAGTGCTTAAATATTACAAACTATTTTAATATGATACAGAAGAAATATTTGTTCGTTTGTATCCATATAATCTGAAAGTACAGAACCGATTTTAATATTTAGAAGTATCTATAAAATATAGGATTTTCAGTGTAATGAAATTTCAGTCTACAATAATGATATAACAATGGTAGGTGATTGCGACGCGGGTTTTGGTTTTGAACAGTAATCCAATTAACTTTACACGATTTCATTTGAGTTCAAATATCTACATACACAAGTTACAAATATGACTGCCTCGTTGGTCTAGCGGTTTGATATAAGGCCGCAGACTCGGTGGTCCTGGGTTCAATTCCCAGGTCGGGCCAATAAATAGTTATTGGGGTTTTCTGTCAGAAAATTCTCAGTAGCAGCTCGGAGTCTGGAAGTTGGAAGTGTGTACACTCCCGTGCCTCGGAAAGCACGTTAAGCCGTTGGTCCTGCGCCTAAACTCTTTCCGGTCGTGTCGGATTGCCGTCCCATCGGATTATGAGAGCTAAGGAAAAGAGAGTGCACCTGTGTCTGCGCACACACTTGTGCACTATAATATCTCCTGCGCAGTTGGCTAATCTCTCTCGAGATTGACCGCCGTGACCGAAATCGGTCTGGAGGACCTTACAAATATGTTATTAATAACATATATTTTTTTTCCATAACATAAGTAGGCGGATGAGCAAATGAGCCTGATGGTAAGTGGTCACCAACGCCCATAGACATTGGCTTTGTAAGAGATGTTAACCATCACTTACATCGCCACTGCACCACCAACTTTAGGAACTACGGTGTTATGTCTCTTGTGCCTGTGATTACACTGGCTCACTCGCCCTTCCAACCGGAACACAATAATACCAAGTACTACTGTTTTGCGGTAGAATATCTGATGAGTGGGTGGCACCTACACAGACGAGCTTGCACACAGCTTTATCACCAAGTAAACAAAAACACATGAAAAGTACGTAAAAGTATATAATTTGAATATCATACAAAATTACAATTCAACAGATCTTGAAGCAGTTTCTTTAAAGCGACACGACTAAGGTGCTCTGTCAATTAAGTTATGCGTTAAAGCGGCTGCATAAACATCTCGAGTGGCGCCGGCGCCGTCTCTAGTAGGAACTTTATAGAATTCTTAACGACTCAAACACTTATTTCACGAAGGAACGACACACGTAACTATCTGAGTTATCATCATTATTATACACTTTAAACTTTCTCAATGTCGAGTTTATATTTGTTGTTGTATTCGAGTTTTAGATTCATACATTTAAAATAATAAAAGCCAAATAAATGTCTCACTGCTGTGGTCAGACTTAGTTAATTTTTAAGAAAAGGTATGAGTAAAATTAATTACTTTTATTCGTTGGTAGAACTTTGTGCAAGCTCGTCTAGTACGTAGGTATCACCCACTCATCAGATATTATATTATAGCAAAACAGCAGTACTTTGTACTCGACTCTCAGTTTATGTCACGTGTTTCAGATTAGCAATCACATCCCCTACATATATAGCATTGTGCAATGTGACGACATTTTAATATAACTAGGAAACCGTCAGACGTAAAATAAACCGTTTCACAAGCATGGAGTGCAAGACTTCCAACGCTAACTCTGATTTGCTGCTGAAAAATATAAACACGACACGCGATACGAACAATACCGTAACTATAATCGAAGCCATAATAATATATGACCCGCAAACAACAAGTCAGTAATCATAACATATAATTAAGGTTAGTAAGATTGTGATATTTGTGCCTTTCAACGTATTTCAAACGACTAGTGTTAAGGTTCTTTGTGATTAAGCCGGCTAGTGTGTTTAGGCCTTACACAATGTGCGGTTGTTGTGTTTAGGCCTTACACTGTACACAATATCGTGTTAGCCTTCATAGACATGAAAGCTCGTTGGTTGGATTAAAACATCACTCGCCTGTCATACGCAAAACGCACGATGTTATTTCGAAGGTTTAATAGTTTCCTGATAATACAATAATCTACAAGTACAATACCTAATTCTTTATTTCATTTTTATCAACAGTGATGTTATTCTTATCGATAAAGTAGTACATTTTTTTTAAATTCAATCGAATACATAATAACAAATATAATATGTATGTATTTGTCGTTTCAACAGGATTATATCAAATATCAGCCACGGAAAAATATCACTTGATATAACTTGATTTCCGATATAAGTTAATGTATGTAGTACCAATATAAAAACCTCGGGCTAACAAAATTAAAATTTCTTGACAGAAAACCCAAATAACATATATTAGATCCACAGTATATGCAGAAAGTTACCTACACTTAATCAACGGTTAAGAGTAATCCATAAAAAAACTCGTATTAAATATTATCATAGAAGCTGAACCGCGCCGCGCGATAACGACTGACCATCAAACGGTCGTTTAATTGTATCGTAAAGTTTCAGGTCATTTGAAGGCGATCGGGTATGGCCATTAAAGAGACGTGTGAGAACAACAGGGTAGGTGACCTAGCATTTTTTATTGAGAGCAAGATGACAGCAAAAGAGGTCAAACGTGCCCAGACATTGGTAGTAAAATGGCACATAAACTTAGTTTATAATCTGAGCTAAAACTGTAATTAAAATTGTTTATTCACAATATGATGTAACTACAATGATTAACTGTTATTTGATTGTGTATTTGATTGTTATTTAACTATGTAAGGTAGGCTAAGTAACAGAACAATTTACTATATCCATGGTAAGTGGATAATAGTAAAGGTTGGTAAACACTGAACATTCAAGGCATAGATACAAAAGTGATAGTTTATTTTTTATTGAATGAATTAAATTTTGTTTTGTATGTGGGTCAAGAAATACTTTTAGATATATCTCTGTTAAACATCTCATCATCATTCATCTTTCAAATATCAGTTTTTGAAATTATTATTCAGATTCAAAGAATGAACGATACAAGTGTGATTCAACCAGCTATATCAATTATAGGACTAAATAATATTGAGACGGACCGAAGTTAAGTTAGTTATAATATGACGATACTCTATCTAGTTCACTTATAACGTTTCGTCGTCAACTGATATCACGTATAAATACATATATTACATTATATAATACTTTATGAATATTATTATTATATTATCAAATTTTTTATATCGCATTTCGTGGCCCCACACGATTTAAGTTTAATCACACAATGACACCCACGTGTTACCATCGATAATATACAACAAAGTGTGCAACTTTATATAGAGTTCATAGCGGTGGAGTTTGTATAACGCGAAGTTGTTAAATATCATAAATATATATATAATAAATTCTTATATGACTTCACTAGTACCAATAAAAACATTATATAATATATACAATCGGTCGGGATTTGATTGGCCTCCCCCCACAAATGGTAATATAGACTCTAGATATAGAGCTCTGTACGAAATAAATCTTCTCTAAATCAGCTTTTACATCCTTGCCTCGTATTCAAATGGATATTCGACCCTGAATATTTCATTGCCAATGCGTTACCGGCCTCGGGTCTTGTAGTCACAATATCGTAGTATTAACCTAACGAGATTAAACACAGCGGGTCGGATTATGTCCCGCAGCTGGAAACCAACAGATGAATTCATTTTGTTTACGTTGTACATCGCCACACAGGTGAGCAACGATTATTTGGTCCAAACTATATAGATATAGATTTTAACAAATAAAACGAATATAGCAAGTTATTTATTTTATTTATGTAACACTAGAGCGGAGCCCGCGGCTTCGCTCGTATCTTAATCAACATTCTAGTTAAACGGTATAAGAAAACCGAAATATGTTAATAGTCATATTAACTTCAAAAGAAACAGGTATTTTGAAATCGCAGATAGACCTTTCTATTTTTGACGTGACAACGTCTAATAAATCGATGAACGCTGGTTGCATGCACGAAAAGGAAGACTCATTGTCCCGTTACGCTGATTGTACGCTTGAGCCGCATCTATCTCTCTTCCACTCGATTGGCCTATGCGTCCGTCATTTCATCAATGTTTGGTTATGACGTTGTCACGTTAAACTATCGTCCGTAAACCGACTTTACAGACAACCTTTTTTTTTATAGATATACATTTATATATAATGTTACATTTAATCGAAATTGAGGTATATTATCTTCTAGCTGCTCCTCAATATGCAAAGCAATGACTCTTTAAATTTGCTTGTAAACTTTTATTTCATACGACTTGCACTAAAATATTACCGCTACTCAAATTTATACCGAATTTCACGATACAGAATCATGAACTGCGGCTCCATTTCGTGGTGACCGACAAAGTGGAACTCATTAGTGATGGTAATTTAAAACTATTTTCGTCGATAAAGTCATATCGAAATATTATACGCGATACGTATATATGAATATGGCCATTATATAATAAACTTCATATTTATAACGAGAAACAATTGTATACTGTTTTTTTTTATTTTATGATAAAACAAACGATTTCATAACTAAGATGTGTATTCCTTTGAAGTCCAAAAGTTAATTAAATAGCTCTGAATGTCCCTGATGGCTCAGTATATATTGACCGCTGTCGGTCCGCAAGGTCTCATCACGTGGCAATACTGTAGATGTACGATAAAAATAAAAACAAAATACAACTATATACTATACAACTACATACGTTGAAAGCCTCGTATTATATGAGAGATAGAAGTAAAGTAAAGTAAAGTGACAGCCTGTGAATGTCCCACTGCTGAGCTAAGGCCTCTTCTCCTTTTTTGAGGAGAAGGTTTGGAGCTTATTCCACCACGCTGCTCCAATGCGGGTTGGTGGAATACACATGTGGCAGAATTCAAGTGAAATTTGGCACATGCAGGTTTCCTCACGATGTTTTCCTTCACCGTCGAGCATGAGATGAATTAAAAACACAAATTAAGCAGATTAAAATTCAGTGGTGCCTACCCGGGTTTGAACCCACGAACCCACGGCTTGGCCATCTCGGCTTCGATAGTTAGAAATTATACATTAAAACATTTTGTTCTAAAAAATCAAATTGAGGTGTCCAATTTGATTTCAAAGCAACTTTTATTTTTAATTTATATCTGTTTGTCCGACTTAGTCTTAAAACAGGCGCGGCCGTCCCGCGGGTTAAGGTTCTAGGTACTCTATATTATTTTAGTAGCCTTGACAGCGTATGTGCAAAAAATCATGATGATCGTTTGAGTATTTATAACGTGAATGAATAAACAAACTCATTTACAACATTAGTTAGGAAACGTTGAACTACAATGATAATCCTTACTAAAGAACGGAATTCTTTCAAACGGCTGACTGTCAACTAACAAATATATTTTTGTACGATATATTTGTTTTTATAGCATAGAAAGGTGGACGCGCGTATGGGCCACCTGATGGTAAGTGGTCACCAAATATATATAATATATAATAATAATAGAATAGATAGATCGAATATTGAATGAATGCAATGGAATGGCTGAATCTGTGAATGATAGCATGTAGATTCCTAAATAGATTTTAAAATATATTAAATTCATCCACCAAAATATCATACCTGATGTTAAAAAAGACAATGTAATAAAAATTGTAATAAAAAAAACTCTGAAAGCAAACGCATTCTTGAGAAAACACAAACATTACTTGTAAATTGTTTATCGTATACAGGAGTTACATGCTGGCACATGAAGGTTCACCGATGTTTCATCGCCAGAAAATGAAAATCCAGTGCTCGGGTTTGAACCCGCAATCTTCGATTAAGATTCATGTGTTGTGATCACTGGTATATCTATGCACAGGGCTATATATTATTAATACAAAAGTTATTTTGTTTGTCTGTTACGCTTCCCCACCGGAAAATAGAACCTATTTTAATGAAATATCATAAGAAAACTTAAACCAAGAAAGGACATAGGCTTTTTTATAACAACCCAACAGCAACATCTTCCTCCTCACCTACCAAGCGGGCGAACAGTAGAACTGTAATGTACTATGTATGTATGTACATAGTGACGGTCTATATAATATTGTGTTCGGTCACGTAGCCTCGTATCGTGATCGCGACTGAACTCGTTTCGGTCTCGTCTTGTATTATCTTGGGAAATCCAGTGAGTTTATATTTATAGGTCCGGCTCAAAGGATGTCTCTGTACGACATTCCTGAACGAAACACAGTGTTAGGAGACCTTTCTATATTTGAAAAATTGTTTTTATTTTTATTTCATTAGCAAGCCGTCTGGCAAGTGTGCCAGCTGATGCAGTGGCATCACCTTTAGGCATCAGCAAAGTGATTTAGTAATAAGAAATTTTAACTACTCCATACATGGTCAAAGCGCTACCACCCTTGATTACTTGGTTACTAATTTGTCGATCAGATTAACTATTTAAAAAAAAAAAACAAAATAATAATGTTTGTCACCGCACGTTTGTAAAACTACGCGCGAATAAACTCAACTATTTTGACGAGCCCGTTGGCGTGGTTGGTAAGACACTTGCTTTTTCACGCCGCTGGTCGTGGGTTCGATTCCCACCCAGGACAGACATTTGTGTGCATGAACATGTCTGTTTGTCCTGAGTCTGGGTGTTATTATCTATATAAGTATGTATTTACAAAAGTAGTATATGTAGTATATCAGTTGTCTGGTTTCGATAGTACAAGCTCTGCTAAGCTTGGGATCAGTTGGCCGTGTGTGAATAATGTCCCAGGATTTTATTATGATTATTATTATTGCCTCGTGAAATGTGAAATGATCTCAGTTAGTTATTAAAGTAATCTAAGTAACTTATTAAACGTTATTCAGGTCAAAGGAAATTGTCTGATACTCACATTTTCCACTTTGTCGACTGACATCAATTAAAGCCGCACCTTATTTACTTGGAAGTTAGTATTTTTTTCCATAGAAATCTTACTTTTCTGGGAAATAATAATAAACGTGATAAAGTTCGAAGTTTAGGTCTTCGTTGTGACCGTAGGTTAGAAGCCTGTTTAAAATTTGTCAAACTTTAAGAGGAGGAGAAAAATGAAATCATTCAAATGTTTTTACTAGTGAAAGCATTTGAATAACACTTGTTATAGTTCACACCCGAACTTAAGAAATAGGGCGTAGCCGCGTTACTCGCTTTTCTTTGAATTTATTATGTTTTATATTGGAAAGTTCACATGTAAAATCGTACTCTTCTAAATTGTTTTATATGTATGCATATATTGTTGACATATATGAATGAAATACTTTGTCACAGTATTAGTACCCTATACTAAAAGGGTTTCTAACACAGATTTAAGTGTTATAAATGTTGTGTATAAGCACACGGTGTGACAGCGGCCTAACCGCAGCGATGCCCGCGATGTGGTTTCCGTTAAGCGGGCTTATCAAAGAGCTGTATTACAGAAGTGGCATAATGACAAAAGAAATTACATTATATTAAGATTTTAAGCGCAAGACCGGCCAAAATGGAAATCCTTGGGGGAGGCCTTTGTCCAGCAGTGGACGTCTTTTTGCTGACATGATGATGATGAATGTAAACCACCAATGACCTTTGAGTTGGATCTCATTCTGCCAATAAAATGATACAATGTTTTAGCTATTTGATGAGAGTTTAAATATTTTAAATTAATTTACATAATTTGTACATTCATATATTCGTTGCTGATTTATATAGTTACAGTGTATACATCTATATAAATAAAATGATAGAGTTGTGCGCACATCACGAAAAAACTATTGGATAGATTTCAATGAAATTTTTAAATTTTATTTCTTAGACACTTGGCCCTTATCAAAAAAAAAATTAAGAAGTTATTAAAGTTTCACGAAACAACGATTTGTATATGCACTGCGTGTTCAGTGATGTATGTTTAAACAAAGTATATTTTTACTTGCGATCTTTTTGATGTTTTTTCCTTCGTACATAAGAAAACTTTGTTAATATATCAAGCAACGTGGACGAAGTCATTTATTCGTTATTTTTTATTAAAGGCATAAATTTTTAATTATACATAATGTAACTTGGTCTAAATGGTAATAAAAAAGGAAACCTAATGAAATGTCAATATTCTGCTGGTAATAGCCTGTATTTAAGCCGGTTAAAATTTAGATGTTCGCGGCCACCGGACTATCTCGATTCAATAATGATTTACATCATCATGATTACTGCATGTGTTTTTTTTTACATATTATACGTGTATCAAAGGTCAAAGCACTTCTATTTTATTCTCAACTCTCCAATCAACCAGACACATGACAACGGACAGTAATGGCCGCTTTGTGGTTTGAGATAGATCGACGCTTGTTGAAAGATCACATTACAATCGTTGCCAACACACGGCCTTGTGTATCGATCAGAGTTTTCGGTAATTTCATTCGTTTGATTATCTTTTAGATGCCCAAATAAAGTAACGGCTTGAGAATGTCCCACTGCTGGGCTAAGGCCTCTTCTCCTCTTTGTGAGGAGTAGGTTTTGGAGCTTATACCCAAACAATCATTTAATTTTATTATATCACAATAAAAATATCACAAAGCTTGCGCTCGAATAATTATTTATTAAATTATTTGAATTGATCCGGTTTATTGAGTAATTAAAATTATTAACATGAAATCCATAAATATACACAAGAAAAATAAAAAAAAATCAGTACAAATCAAGACCGCTAGGTGGCAAGAATGTCAGCAGCATTCTTCAAATCCCAATTCCAATATTCTGGGCTAAACTTGGTGGTAGAGCTTTGTGCAAGCTCGTCTGGGTAGGTACCACCCACTCATCAGATATTCTGCCGCAAAACAGCAGTACTTTGTATTGCTGTGTTCCGGTTTGAAGGCTGAGTGAGCCAATGTAATTATAGGCACAAGGGACATAACATCTTAGTTCCCAAGGTTGGTGGCGCATTGGCGATGTAAGCGATGGTTAACATTTCTTACAGTGCTATTGTCTATGAGCGTTGGTGACCACTTACCATCAGGTTGTCCGTATTCTCGTCCGCCTTCCTATACAATAAAAAAAAAATGAACCAGCTCTAGGTTCTAATCCCGCCATACTAATCGACTGCGGGTTTTGGATAACATAGAGCAGAATGTCAGTCGATACAGTTTTCTCTAACTTTTGAGTACGAGATAATTTTAACTCAATCGCTAATATTTTCTCCTCTAGTAAAGTGTTAAGTTTGTAATTGAAGGCTCATATGCTACGGCAATGATTCCAGATTTTGTCAATATTTAAATTGCAATAATTTTGTATTTTTGTCGTTTTTATGCAGCTATTTATATTGTTGTGTATTTTTCATCTTCTAGTAAAAATAAGTAAGTTTAAATAAGTTTCTATATTAAATATGAGTAGACTCTTCGAACCGCTTTGAGAAAATTAAACAGTCTCGCTTAATGAAACGAGCAACAAACATTAAGTTCCAGCCCAAAGAGTAGCTTTTTTAATTACATGAAACCAAACAACGTTTATCCTGTATAATATACAACAAAATATACTTATTATAATTAGCTTACAACAGGTAAATTTAAAAAGAGAAACATACATATAAAATAGACGATTAAAACCTTCTTTGATAACTAATAACCACAGATCCAAATCGCATCAAAATATTTTGACGTGACAACGTCTTATAAATTGGTTTGCCGGGTGGCACTTCAAGAAACTGCGTTACGCTCCGCTCACGTTATGCGCTCACAATGAGAGCGAGTGAGAGGCACGCGTCCCTTCCACTCGGGCATGGTTAGCCCGCCTAAGAGCGAGAGAGACAGACATAAAAAGTGAAAGGCACGCCTCTTCTTCCTACTATACGAATGAATATTCACATTAAAATTATTTTACCACTCAAAGTCGTCACGTAAAACTTTCGCCCGTATACCGACTTTACAGGCAACCAATTTTTTTTTTATTCATACTTTTATTAGTACTTTTGATTGAACTTAATTTAAATAGAAGTTTCATTAATCAGTAGAAATGTAATTCAAAAGGAATTCCAGCCTCCTCCAACAGCCACTTGCAAATTGACTCTAAATATTATCACAGCTATGATCATATTTTGTAAATCAGAGAACTTTTATTAAACAAAAATAAATAACTTACTTTATTCAACATTTTTGCAATTTTGAATAGTCATTATATAATGTGACACACTTATATAGCTTAAGCTGGTTTTGACTTGAAGAAGTCGGCAAGTTGAATGTAGTAGTTGAAAGTAACTTCGGAGAAGAGATATAAGTTTTGTCTGGGAATTATTGTTTTTAATTTTTAAATCATGATTGTAACAAAAATTAAATAATGAATTTTACTAAATAAATACAAGACTAAATACATTCAATATCAAATAAAATGCTATTTGTATATACAGATGTAAACATTCAAACCAATTAAATCTTTTTTTACATTGCGTCTATACTTTATTGACTTGTAAAATTTCGACTGTATGTAAGAATATAAGAATGTATATTTTTTAAGCTAAAATCTGTAATACAGAGAATATTGCGTGACAACGAGCGACGTAAGCGGATAAAACAATGCATCGCTTACACACGAGATCATAGATCCCTCCCCGCACACTCGACGCACGTCGCGCCTGTTGAGAACTTAACGGAATTATACATTAACTGGAGACATTGTAAAATAATAAACAACCGACTTATTCTTTAATAAAAATTCACTTCATTACTCACCCGTAAGATGTCACAACCGATTTATTATTACCGAGTGATACAGTATTTTGATGTTTGTGAAGCCGTGATGGCCCAGTGGTAAAAACGCGTGAATCTTAACCGATGATCGTGGGTTTAAACCCAGGCAAGCATAAGTGAATTTCATGAGCTTAATTTGTGATTATAATTCGTCTCGTTCTTGACGGTGAAGGAAGATATCGTGCGATATCCTCATGCATGAGTTTCACTGAAATTCTATCACTTGTGTATTCCACCAATCCGCATTGGAGCAGCGTGGTGGAATAAGCTCCAAACCTTTTCTACAAAAAGAGTAGAAGAAGCCTTAGCTCAGCAGTGGCACATTCACAGGCAGCTAGTATATGTTTGTATTCTTGAAATGTTATGATTATTATGGTCATTATCGCATATGACATGTCAGGACTGTTTCACCCAGTCATATATTCCACCGCCAAACAGCAATACTTAGTACTATTGTGTTCCGATATGACTAGGGACATAACATTCTAGTTCTCAAGGTGGCGCATTGAGAATGTAAGAAATAATATTATTGAATCATAGCTAATGCAATTAACATTGGCTTTCTGACTGCTTAAATATTACTTGAAATAAGAATAAATAAAAATTTTAACAAAACAAAAACCGACTTCATAGGAAAAACAAATTAATATGCACTAAAAAGTAAAAAAATAATTGCGTATTCTTCTATAATTTGATAATTAACTTACTATTTTCTACTCAACAATATGTAGGACGAATGTGTAGTGTGGTTGATAATTTATTTACAATTATTGTTACTTTTGGAGTCGATGTCAGCCAAGATGGGTTTATAACTACATACATAGTTAGTTATAGGTGAGATGTGCTTGTGTCGCACGCGCAACTTAACGAGGCGAATAAAAGTCAATTTGTAATGTGTATGTTTTTAAATGTATGTTTGATTCCCGTATTATTATATTAGGTATATTATAGTGTTTCCTTAGCTGACATCGACTCCAAAAATAACAATAATTGTAAATAAATTATCAACCACACTACACATTCGTCCTACATATTGTTGAGTAGAAAATAGTAAGTTAATTATCAAATTATAGAAGAATACGCAATTATTTTTTTACTTTTTAGTGCATATTAATTTGTTTTTCCTATGAAGTCGGTTTTTGTTTTGTTAAAATTTTTATTTATTTTTCGATTTTTAGTGAATCTGAAGTACACTCACTAATTTGTAGAATATGGGTAGACCTACTAAACGTGCAGCTCATATGAGACAGCGCCGTTTATATTATTATTTAAATATATTAATCTAAAACAGTGAAACGTAAAGAAAAATGCATTTTGGTACTGAATTAATAAATATTAGTTAATATGGTTAAATGTATGAATATAAATTAACATGTTTTGATTAAATAGATTTAGTTGGTGGGGTGTTGGGCAGCCATTACATAATCAAATAGTTATTTCTAGTAATAATTAAATAAACTGTATGTTTATAGATGTTGCGTTATACCATTCTTCACCATAAACTATGACGGAATGTCTGTATAATTATTAAAAAAAGGGGAAGTATCTATATTATCCTAACTAATATTATAATTGCGAAAGTAAGTTTGTTTGTGACGCTTTCACGCATGTTTATGCGTGTAGTGGTTTCACTAAGCCGATTTAAAAAATTCTTTCACCAATGGAAAGCTACATTATCAGGGAGTAACATAGGCTACATTTTGTCCCCATATTCGTTACTTGAAAAATTCTTTAAAAATATGTATAACGGAAATATTTCTTTCGTTTTTATTATTATCATATTTTTTGTAGGCAAATCAAAAGTTTCTTTATTTGGTTTTATCAGTTTAATACCAAAACATTGAACATCGTGCGGACGGACGTACGTACGTAAGTTTATCGTTATTGCTACTTGTCATGTGTAACTACAAAATCACGTTTTAATTATACCTTGAGTTTTTTTATCTTTCAATTATATAATAATTCATATTTATTAATTGATAGAATGGTTTTTTGAGAACAATACGCAGGAGCTACACTATTTCCACAACTGCTACGTATCTGCTACGACACACGCGTTTAATCGTAGTAAAATGAAGTTTTATATTATAACGTCGTGCGCGATGTATAGAATGATATATAAGCTGAAATTAAATTGCACATTTTACGTATTTTTTATTAAAATTTGGTATTGTTACATTAGTGATGTGGCTAGCTTATAAATCTGCAGTTCCTTACTTCATAATCGTCGTCTTTGGTTTGTACCAATTACAATTTATAAAATTAACAAAATGACAGACAATTTTATTACTTTCATATTATTTATGATAACAATATGAAATGAATCGTCAAATATTCTACAATGTTGCTACTTTGGCACCTCGATCGTGATCGTTAATTTTTTAGCAACAATTATGTACAGATATATACAAACCGCTCACAAAAAACATACTGAATTTAAACTATGAACTGCTTGTGAGTCGATGTAATTACAGACATAAGTGACGTCATAATTTAGGTCACAGTTCACAGCAAGGCATTTAAACTCGGAGTGTTCCTAGCATTAGTAATGTGAGACCATTTGTGCACTCGTTTGTTATGCATTATTGACTTTTACCTAAAAATCAACTAAACTAAAACTAAACTCGAATTCCTTTATTCAGTAGAAAAGTAAATCGTTCGAAAAGAGGAAATATCGAGACCTGAGAAGAAAGAACGAAAGAAACTTAACGTAATATTTATTTTATTTTATTATTGTTGACAATATATATGAATGTTATAAATGCGAATGTGAGTTTGTTTGTTTATTACATTTTGACGTCTTTACTACTCAAGCAAAATTTCATGATGATAATTTTGCTGTGCATTGTGAATTCATTAACGGTTGCTAAATAATTAACGTAAGCACAAAATACCAATGAATAGAAGATAAAAAAACCACACGGTGACGGTACAATGATAAAACTAAACATGTTTTATCATTGTAGCGTTTATATTTGTAGATTTCTTTTTTAAGTTTGTATATTTGGAAATGACTTTCTTGTTATTAAACGTACAATACTGAAACAGCGTCACTAAAAGTACTACACATCACTTGTGTGTACTTAACCGCAGAGGTTGCTCAGTTACCGAAAAAATTTGAGTCAATCTTCCAAATAACAGTATTATGCTACTGACACACATACCGAGTCAATAAAAAGTCATCAAATGTAGACCAAAAATTATATTTCAATGAAATGAACATCATAATTACATCATACTTTTAATCCTGAAAAGTAAATTGTAATGCTGATAATGAACGTACATGCAATTAATATTATCAAAAAAGAGGTTTCACTGTTAAAAAAAGCGAACAAATCCTCTAAAATAAGAGGTTGGTGATAAACAACGAAATATAAAAAAAAATCTCAAAGTAACGTCCACGTGAACTAGGTCGCGTGCAATACTTCGAGGTAGCTATGATAATAAACTTAAGTTATTACGAGCACGCTGCATACATTCTTATACCTACTGTAATGGCTTCGTATTTGAATAGATGAGCCCACGTTCGAATGTGCTTGTGCGCGTGATCGTCCAATATCATTGGCGAAACGTTTGTTTAAACACATCAGTGACACGGGGAAAAGTTATTTCATTAATTTGTTAAAAAAGAGGTGGATATTCAAATCCATTTTTTTAAAAAGAGGTGGATATTCAAATCCATTTTTTTAAAAAGAGGTAGATATTCAAATCCATTTTTTTAAAAAGAGGTGGATATTCAAATCCATTTTATTAAAAAGAGGTGGATATTCAAATAAGCCATCTGATTGGTGCTGTAAGAAAAAGTAACTATTCCTTATATCGCCAAATTGCCACTAATCTTTGAAACTAAGATGTTATTTTTTTTTTCTTGTAGTAATGTATACTGACTCACTCAGCCTTTAAACCGGATCACAACAATAGTGAGTATTAGTGTTTAGCGGTAGAATAATTGATAAGTGGATGGTACGTATCCAGACGGACTCACACAAAGCCTTATCCCCCCTTCTTCCCCAATATTAATCAAACGCTAACAACCAAGTAATTCGTGCACTGATTGTAGCTAAAATACACTTGGATTAATTGATCAATTTTTTTTTCTCTCCCTCATTCAGCCACCCATGCATTAATTGAAGTTGAATTAGGCTTGGATTCATTAATTAATTACTTTATATGCATTCAGTATTTTATTCATTTATTTATTTTTTACTGCACTATATAATTTATATATATTATGAATATAGTTCGAAGTAGGATTTGAGACTGTGATCGACGGTAAAGATTCACTTGTTCTGTCTACTGGGCCGTCTTGACTCTCAATTTAACCGCATATAATAGTAAATATTTAATTAAGCTTACGACCAGGAAACAACAGATAAATAATAAAATAAAAAATAATATTATATATTTTACTTAAAACAAATTCAGGAAAATTATATAAAAAAACCTCAGATATATTCGAAGTGTTGTATAACTAATAAAAATTGAATTTCAAACTATTAAAAGAATCACTCTCTGAAGAAACATATTTGCTGAAAATCTCTTTCCGTTGTGTTAAAAAATCTCATAAAACTTCAACGCGACTGCTTTCCCTTGCAGGAAAACCTTTTATATGGAAACTAGCACCCCCTAGCGGATTCCAGTTGACTCTAGCGTGAATTTTAATAAAAAAGACTCTTTGAGCTTTGCGAGTTATACATTTTTGGAATTTACGAACTTTACAAAGGCTGCGAAAGGCTTTTTTTATTTCATGTGAGTGTCAATAGAAGAAGTCGGAAATATACTCATTATATTTTAAATAAGTTGGAAAAATTACGTTTCCAATATATTTAATTGTAAATAAACGACATCTTCGAAAAAAGTCATATTTCGGTTTTCAAAGATGTCAGAAATAAACTTTGATTTCTTTCGTGTTTCGCCTTCGTTCAGACAGACACAAAGATGCGTCGAGGTGCTTTGTTTTTGCGAGGGCTTAGTGATGATAAACTTAATTTAAGTTCATTCTAAAATAACATCAATATTATTATGATGAAACTGAAGACATATTTATTTATAAGCTTTTTATAAGTAAACTGTAAAATATCTATGTAAACTCTGTCGGCTGTCAAATGTGTGATTGATCCAACACCAACCTAACGCGTACTCTAGTTACTAGTACTTACAAATCATATTTCATATCCGTCCCAGATTCACGTAGCGAATGGAAATTGAACAAATCCGACCTACATAAAGCACAAAAGTGACGTCGAAAAATGGCCGACCATTCTCTTCTTCGTATTGTGTTTTACAATATGCGATTGTTGCATTGCCTTCTTTACTTTGTAAATGTTTTGTTACTTTTTAATCTTTATATTAACACGAATTATTGTGTTTTTTTTAAGCGATTCATGTATAAATAAAGTTTCTCAAAGAAACTGGTCCATATTTCTGGTGACCCAAGAACTGGGGCTTATTTAGTCCGAAGACTAAGTCTACCGGTGCAGAAAGGCCATAGTGCCAGCGTCTTGGGTACAATGTCACAGGACAATATTTTAGAAGGCACGTGTTTTTTCTTTAAATTGGGAATGTGTAGTTTATTTTATTTTATTTTTAGTTCTAGAATATAATAATAAATATGTACTTGCTTTTTGTTATATTATATTATGTACAGTGCTGTAACAGTCTGTGAATGTCCAACTGCTGGGATAAGGCCGCTTCTCATTTTTTTTGAGGAGAGGTTATGGATCTTATTCCATCACGCTGCTCAAATGCGGCATGTTGGCATACACATGTGACAGAATATCAGTGAAATCTGACACATGCAGGTTTCCTCACGATGTTTTCCTTCGCCGTCAAAAACGAGATGAATTATAATCATAAATTAAGCACATGAAATTCAGTGGTGCTTGCCCGGGATTGAACCAAGTATCATCGGTTAAGATTCACGCGTTCATACCGCTGGGCCATACGAACTTAAAATAAATATACAATATTTTTACAACATAGTAAACTGATTAAACTAAGAAATAAAAAAATAATTAAACAAACATTACAAAATTTAAATTCGATCTGTAGTCCCTGATCTCGTTCCAATCGTGTCTCGGATAGCCGTCCCATCGGATTATGAGAGTGAAAGCATAAAACCCGACCCTAAAAAATATAGGTTAATTCTGGGTCAAAATAAGGTCATGTAGTAAAACTAAAACACTATGCGAACTTATTTCACGTGTAAAGTTAATGGAAACGAAGCGAGCAGTTCGTTAACTTATAAAACTTGAGTCGTACACGTGTACGACGAAGTCGCATTCCCTGTTTCGTCGTAAAGTAATTCGATTCGTCGGAAATATTCACAGTACACTTTGGTACGCGCCAAATCATGTTACGCGAGGTGGTCGCTTGATTGTGTTGTAGTTATAATATGATTATCGATATATTTTAGAACTGTCTAGTATGCATTTTAGCATGTTTACAGCATAGATAACACAACAAGAACAAATAATAAAACTTTTTAACGCTTCATCGATTTCGTATTCTTTATTTAAAGATTGTCTAGAAGAAATCGCTCTCCGGTAAGGCTGTTAATTGTCATTTATAAATATATTAGTATCTATTTTTACAATTTTTGCACATAAAAGTTCAAAGTCTATTTTATATATATACAAATACATAAAGCACTCACAAAATACTAAATTGATTTTAACCAAACTTCCTAAAGATAATTGCTTAAAAAACATGTAACATTCATAGAATATGCAGATTTTTAATTACATGAAAATAGTGTTCGCAATAAGTATAAAATGAAATCATACTTAAGTAAATCACATGTGTAAATTAAACAGAAATTAGTTTAAGGCCAGGTACTATGTGTGCAGGTTAAAGTCAAATCATGTCTTATGTTTTTTTTACCTGTGTATCCGACAACCTGCATAAAAGCATTTGGATCGTTATGCTACAGTTAAAACAAATGTCATACAAAAATTAACAGATATTACATATATTTCCCGATACCACAAATTAACTATAACGTATCACATGTGAAAGCCAATTGTAAGAAAATCGAGTTGCGAAACCCATTCTGTCGTATATCGCGATAAGGTCCCGGGTTCATTTCTAACATATACAACAACATATTATACAACGTTTATACAACAGAACTGAGTTAGTGAAAATCTAGATTATATAAACGCTGATCCAGACTCAAGAGAATACAAGTCCGTTGTGCTCGCAGCTTTTCATATAATTTTCAATTACTGAAATTTTACATGCGAACCTTTATCAAAGTTATGCTTGTAATGAGCTGCTGTATTATAACTTTACTTCAAATATATTACAATATTTGTAATAACGACAAAGATCTTTACTTTGTCCGGGTATCAGAAAATTAAACGCAGTTGCTCTTAGTCTTAGATAAGTAACCAGAAATATATACCCTCATCTGATAAATGAATGTAAATACATACTTATATAGATAAATACATCCAGACTCAGGACAAACAGACATGTTCATGCAGACAAATGTCTGTCTTGGGTGGGAATCGGACCCACGAACTGCGGCGCGAATGGCGGATGTCTACCAAACACGCCAACCGGCTCGTCAACAAACCAGTCACTAAGTAACGTCTTTAAGTAACACCGTATATGTATATGCCTGAATAAAATATATATTATACACATAACAAACAAGGGCAGCGGTGAAGAGGAGACAATGTCATGACGATGGATGGTATAAGAGAGCGTCATGCCGTTTGCTTTTAACGGTCGGCTCTACGAGACGCTCTATCGTGAAAGCGTCTTTAACATTAAAATTGATTATAAAATCAAATACCTTTAACCAACAAAGAAACAACACGTACAATAAGTACCTGTATTTTCGCACACACTTGTGCACTTTAATAATCGGTATAATCGGTCTGGAGAACCTTATTATCTTAATATCAGTTTTTTTTATTGCAAAGAAAGGCGGACGAGCATGTGGGCCACCTGATACACGCATTATAAGAGATGTTAACCATCGCTTACATTGCCAATGCGCCACCAATCTTGGGAACTAAGATGTTATGTCCCTAGTGCCTGTAATTACACTGGCTCACTCACCCTTCAAACCGGAACACAACAGTACCAAGTACTGCTGTTTTGCGGTAGAATATCTGATGAGTGGGTGGTACCTACCCAGACGAGCTTGCACAAAGCTCTACCACCAAGTTACAAGTAACATTATGTCCAACGTCATCTCATCGTGTAACGAAATAGTATCACAGACGGTCAACGGTCAATGACCCCTCTGAATCAGTTTCAATATCAACTTGGTATTTGTGTTCATTTTTCGACACTCGCTTTGAACATTGTCAGCTTTGATCTTGGGTTCATTCAAATTGTATTTTGCTAAAGAAATTTGTTATCAAAGTATGAAGTTTTTCGGGGAATTTATCTTAGTAATATTTCATTTCTTTTTGGAAATAATAATTTAGAACAAGTGAATTGAAAAATATAATAATTGTTTAAAATCTAAGCAAACCATTATTTTCATGTGATTCGTTTGTTTTAACTTCACTTCCAACGTGTTAGAATCGAATAAGAGAAATAAGTTAATTTAAAAAATATATAATTATATTTAAAGAAACAAATTAGATCATCTCATTCATTTGAACGTCAGAGGTAAATTGCAAAATCATTAATTTTAGGAAAAATAAATGTTTCATTATTATTTAAACTACCGGTCACAGTACTACCAGTAATTATCCAGTCTATTCTCTATCGCTCTTTGTCTCAGTAACAGTAACAGCCTGTGGATGTCCCACTTCTGTAATAACAAAAACTCAAGCAAGCCCAGGCCAAGTTACTAGTG
This sequence comes from Nymphalis c-album, assembly GCA_963151315.1. Classification (NCBI taxonomy): domain Eukaryota; kingdom Metazoa; phylum Arthropoda; class Insecta; order Lepidoptera; family Nymphalidae; genus Nymphalis; species Nymphalis c-album. The sequence goes on from OY720610.1 coordinate 315,398, forward strand.
TAATAATGAAGTTGTTACAGGAGTCTCTTCAAAGAAAGCTGAATGTGGAGTGCAGTTACGTCTCGTGACGTAGCAAAATGTCAAGAGTTCTCGTAGATGTCAAGCAGGCCGTTTAACTCGTTCATTAGGGTTACTTCATTTCGAAATAAGTTCTTCTGTAATCAAATATTACTTCTTTCATTCCAAGCTTTGTGCAAGCTCCTCTGGGTAGGTACCATCCACTCATCTGATATTCTACCACAAAACATCAGTACTTTGTATTGTTGTGTTCCGGTTTGAAGGGTGAGTGAGCCAGTATAACTACAGGACATAATATCTCAGTATCCAACGTTGGTGGTGAATTGTTGATGTAAGCGATGGTTAACATCTCTTACAACGCCAATATCTATGGGCGTTGGTGACCACTTACCATCATGTGGGCCATATGCTCGTCCGTCCCGCCGATTTCAGTTAATGTGATAAGAGAGACTAGTAACTGCACAGGATATATAAAGTGCAAAAGTATATGTGCAAATATCGAAGTCTCCTTTCCCTCAACCTCATACTTCGATGGGAGGGCATGCCAAAATGTGTGTATATATTATATGAAAGCGAGACTATGGCGCCGTCATCGATTGGTACTATGAGTATTTAGACGAGAGTTATTGCATACTTTTGGCTTTTATGCCACTGGCGAAACTGATGTTCGAAGTCTCAGTTAGCCCCCACCTCGTTAAAAATTACCGTTAAAAATTTGTGTCTCAAGTTTCGTGCATTATTGTTACGTTGTCAACATAATGTTTATCGTATGTTTCATGCTCTTGATAACGAGGATACTCATACAAAATACACAAACATACTGCAATATGAAATGACGAACGTAATTCTAAGTGCACTTCGTCGTCGATCATACTCGATCATTACTGTGCGAAGGTACGTAATTATTATGATATTGTTTGCTCGCACGACATCTGTTATGACTTTTCCCGCAATAAATTTTTGCCATTATTCAATGCTAAGGGATTAAAAAATTGTTCTATGTAAGCGTTTGAGTAAGATGCGGATTTGAATTTAGAAGAATCCCGCTGAGCTGTCATGTGCTTAATAAACAATATAAGAAATTTCGTGCTTTGCAATGAAGAAAAACCTAGGGAAACCTTCATGTACCGGACGAAATTGTACCACCATATTTATCCATAAACTCGTATGGCATCGTATGGTACTCGGAGCCTTGTGGAATAGACTTTATAAATAAGCTATAGCGAGCCACATTAGGGCTCATGTTAGAAATGACAATTAATTTCTAGGGTCGCCGTCATCGAAATCGATGAGGAGGACTATAATACTATATATATAAATAAGCTAAGAAATGTCGGACTGTATGTCGGTGACGAGTATTGGTCTTTAAGACCAAAACCGGTCAAGATGATGCGTTCACTACATGTTGTTAAACAAAGTACCCCGCGTCTGTCTGTTTATCATCACAATGTACGTCACGTCATCTGCTTCTGTGTTGTCTCATATTTATTTTTAATTATAAATAAAACATTTTAAAAGAAAAGATTTGAATAAATTTATTTACGTAACAAATCTTGTATTTCTTGTATTTTTTGGAAAACAAGACACTACCCATGTAGTCTTGTTTTCCTTTAAGCACCTACTAATCAGTTTTTCTACGGATAAAAATGGCCAGCATTTTTTACTACGGTGTTATATACGTACTTATATTTAGATTAAAAAAAACAAACTACAGTGATATATGCTTATAATATATATTTTTTAAAGTATTAGTTAACTTCCGTCACGAAGGTTGAAAGAGATCGTTGAAGCGATAATTCCGCCTTTGCACGCATTTAACTTGATGTTTAATTTAAAAAATAGGTTTTAAATAAAATACTAAAGTACCAGGTAGGGCTTTGTGCCAGCCCTACTAGGTACCACACACTCATCAGATATTCCACCATTAAACAGTCATGTTTAGTATTATTGCGTCCCGATTCGAAATTTAATTGAATTTGGTTGAGTGAGCAAGTGTAACTACAGGAACATAACGTATTAGTTGCAAGCGCATTGGTGATATAAGAAATGGTTAATATAACAAATAATATTTAAGGCCGACAACGCACCTGCAAGTCCTCGGATGTTGCAGATGTTCATGGGCGGTGGTAGTCACTTTCCATCAGATGAGCCTCGTTGGAACGAGGAGGTCGTTTGCCCCCCTCTTACATAAAAAAAAAAATATTCTGGGCGTTGCTGACTGCTTACTATCACGTGTCCGGTTTGTCAGTTCACCAAGTAAATGTTAGATAATTCATCCTTACCTGATATGGGCTGTTTTGAGCTGCGTGTCCTAGCCACGGGGCCAACGGTACAAATCTCGTTCGTATTTTCAATTAAATATCTCTAGTCAATATTTCAAATAAAAAACATAAAATGTAATCGGATTACGTCGTACTGGATCAACGTTCAGAGATTTCATATTGGCGAGTGAATTGGAAACCTAATGGGATTCAAAGTCAGTGAATACTTTGTGTGATTATAATTATATAATGGAAATACTATAGCTTAGTCATCTTATATACAAGTTCAAATTGATGATTGTGTTAATAAAATACCACATTGTACGTAAATACTACTTAGTGTTTTAAATATTTACTCGGTGGTAGGGTTTTGTGCGAGCTCGTCTGGGTAGGTACCACCCACTCATCAGATATTCTCCCGCATAACAGCCGTACATCCTATTGGAGTGTTCGGGTATGAAGGGTGAGTGAGCCAGTGTAATTACAGGCACAAGGGACATAACATCTTTGTTTCTAAGGTTGATGGCGCATTGGCGATGTTAGCGACGGTAACATCTATCATAACGCCAATGGGCGTTAGTGACCACTTATCATCATGTGGCCCCCATATGGCTCGCCATGTGGCTCGTCCGCCTTCCGATGAAATTTTTTTTTTCACAATTGCTAAATAAAACATTTTAAAATAAGGATCTATATTTTTAAAATTTCTACTTTTAAGATTTTCAGTTGTTTTATAAATCCTGTTGTACTCATGTACAAAATAAATAACTTTAATTTTGTAATCACATAAAATAAAATACGTTCATAATTAATGGAAGTGTAGTAACGAACTTTTACTTCTGACGTCTGTTGGAACATGGCAGAATTAACTTTGTTACAATATTTATGATTACGCCCGAAGAAGTTTCACATCAAACATAGTACAGTTCAAAAACATAAAAAACATTTCTTCAATGTGGTCTCCGTGGAGGCACAGATTGTAAAATGACTGTGAAATTTGAAAAGTGAACAAATTCGGTCGGAAAGCGGTTTAGCAATCCGATTGTGGGACACGTGTCTAGGGATGTAAGCGATTGAATCTCGAGTTTCGTGTTGTTTTATTACTTCAATGTATTTTCAGCCGTATGGCTTTTTCTTAAAGTTCAAATTGTAATATATTTCATTATTCATATGTCTTGATATGCTATTATGACACTCACTATCTTGACTATAAAGTATATATTGCTATGTAGTGATGGAATTTTATATTCAATGCAATTGAGACCATCTTAAGAATTACTTAAGAATGAAGACCTCGTAATGCAAATAGCATGAAAATATTGAATTTAATGGTCGATAAAGGCATACGCTACACACATTACAAGTCACTCTGCGCTAAACGCTGTGTCCCACGTTGTTGAAAACCACTAAATGTTAATAAAGTCTATAAACATTACATAAGATTATCACAAATAGAAAGGAGATTAGTCCTCTTAGATACCATTGTAGATAACCAGACTATCTCTGAAGGGTGACTGTGTTATGGTTTTTGTTTTGAATGTAACCTCCTTTTTTGTAAATGTTATTAATATGTTTTATTAAATTAAAACATTAAATTAATTAATAAAAATATAATGAATTTTACGAAAGTGACTAAAACAAAAGTAATACGTAATATGTTGATTAAAACTAAGAAACAAAATAACGAGTTTTGATTTGCAATAAATGTGATACGAGTTTTAATTATTAATCCCGTCACATACCCAGCTTCTTCCTTTTGACCGTATTCAACGTAGAGCGGTTCGAATTGTCGGCGATCAAACTATTACCGACCGGCTTGATTCTTTGGATTTGCGTAGAAATGTTGGGTCACTCTGCATCCTCTATCGCATGTATCACGGGGAGTGTTCTGAGGAGTTGTTTGGATTAGTCCCGGCACCTGAATTTCACCACCGGACATCGCACCAGAACTTAAAATTCCATCCCTATCACCTCGATGTCTGGAAATCCACAACAGTGCGTTTCTTAAGGCATTTCCTGCCTCGCACAATCAGTCTGTGGAACCAGCTTTCGCCGGCGACTTTTCCGAACCGATATGACATAAAAACCTTCAAGAAGAGAGCGTACTCTTTCCTCCAAGGCCAGCAACGCACCCGCAAGTCTTCGGATGTTGCAGGTGTCCATGGGCGGTGGTAGTCACTTTCCATCAGGTAAGCCTCCAGTTCGTTTGCACCCTCTTACATAAAAAAAAATCAGCGTTCTGACATAGCAATATGAACTCCGATAAGTACTCACCGATCATACCTAGAATGGCAGAAGCCTAATCTATCCTTTATCCTACAGAAACATCCTCAAGAATTGTAATACTAAGCTCTGAGGTGAATGACCTGAATCTTTGGGGATATAAGTTGGTAATGTTTGTTATATATGTTTATACGTAGCGAGTATTCAATCTTATAACTTGGAGCCAAGTAATCCAAAGTTCACACGTAATTTATACAAAGATAAATCTTAACAAACATAGCGCTTATTAATATTCAAGGAGTTATAAACGCGACGCGACGTCGAATCAATTATTTAAACCTGTAACCGAATTATGAACGAGTCATTTATTCTGTAGGTATAAGTTTAGTTCAGTGGATTTAGAAGTCGAGTATTCGACGAGACATATATAGGATGCATTGTCGCTGAAAGGAATATTAACCAATCCAATATGCCACCAACATTTAAAATGTTGCCAATACACCACCAACCTTGGGCACTAAGTTGTTTTGTCCCTTGTGCTTTACTGGCTTACTCACCCTTCAAACCGGAACACAACAATGGCAATTAGCAAATACTGCTGTTTTGCTGTAGAATATTTGATGAGTGGTACCCAGACAAGCTTGCACAAAGCTCTACCACCAAGTAATATTGAAGCATTTTATTCTGTCTGTCTGTATTTTTTATTATAAAATATGTTTTTAATGAATGTTTCTTTATAAATATATAATTTTATTTAAGTTTATCTATATAAGTATCTTTTCAGAAAAGAAGCAATTTTTTACTATAAAAAATTTATAACCACTCATATAAAACGGCAGAGCGGAGCTCGATCACAGGCACGTATATCTCAAGTTACAAATGTACATATGTGTAGAAAAATACAGGCACAAGGGACATAACATCTTAGTTCCCAAGGTTGATAGCGCATTGGTGATGTAAGCGATGGTTAACATCTCTTACAATGCCAATGTCTATGGGTGTTGGTGACCACACACATCAGGTGGCCCAAACGCTCGTCCGCCTTACTATGCAATAAAAAAAATTGCCACGTGGCTATTTTCCCTCTACTTTCTCTTTAGATAAATAAGTATATACACTAAAGCTAGCATAAGGTCAACCACCTAGTTACCCATTAATCGGTGAAGTGAAAAAAGAGACGAAGCGTTCTACGCGTCTGTATAAAAATGCTCAATTTCCACGCTCTGGAAACTCTTTTGAAAGATAAAGATAGCTTAAGAAATAAAAGCGCACATTTATAGTTCAACGAGTGACTGATCTAAGAGTATGATTACCGGCTACCGACTCTAACGCGGTCAAAATGGCGTGTAAGGAATGGTCTCTTGTCAGGGCAATTTGTGGTACGATGCTTGGTTTAAGTCATAGAATTATCGACCCTAAATGTGTTATGAAACAATAATTTATTTTTTGTGGATAATAAAACATTTTTAACATGTAATATTTTGTTAAGAAATGATTTATTAATAGTTGGTTATTATTTTACAATGTTTACATCGCAAATAGTTCAAATATATTACGTTCTAAATGAACACGAACTAGGTATATATTAATAACTAGCTGTGCGGCGCGGTTCGACCCGCGTATAAAGATTAAAAATATAATAAAAAAAAATTAATCTAAAACCTTCCTCGATAAAAGGACTATTACTAGGAAAACAAAAAATATTTTTAAATTTGAACCAAAAAATAATTCCTGAGATTAGCCGGATCAAACAAACTCTTCAGCTTTTTATATTAGTATAGATAATGACCTCCTGGCGAATATTTACCTTGACAAGTACAGTATTATAGTGTACGTATATACTATATAAGCTAAACATATAACAGATGATTTTCTTACGCTTATAGGCTTTTTTAAAACTTTTAGCTTCAATGTTTATAGTTAAATGTAACCTAAAAATAGCATAAATCACTGCACGAATAGGAAATACAAACGCTAACTCTTATTACTTACACTCGAAGGATTTCAAGACCTAATTACTGTCTTAATTAGTTCTGAAAATGACTTATTACGTTTGTTCGGATCATTACGTATGTTTGCAAGTGGCAACGGTTATCCTAAATGGGTTAAAATTACATATTGAATGAATGGAAGCCATAAAAAGTATTAACAAAATATTACCTATTAAAAAAAAATAAAAAATATAAATTAACTTTATTTAAGTAAGAGGTTTGGAGCTTATTCCACCACACTTCTCTATTGGTGGATAAAAATAGTGGTTTATTTTACCACTAAGAATTAATTTTAAGCACAAATTAAGTATTGACTTTCTTTACTAGGCTGAGATATATCGAAAGTTGTCAACGCCGCAATAGACATTGGCGTTGTAAGAAATATATTTTTTTCCGTACATCGCCAATGCGCCACCAAACTTGGGAACTAAGATGTCCCTAGTGCTTGAAGCTGCACTGGCTCACTCAGATATCAGACGAGTGGGTGGTACCTGCCCAAAAGGGCTTACCAAGCTCTACCGTCAAGTTACTTTAACATAACTTCACACATATATATTATATATAGCTAGCTATATATATATATATATATATATATATATATATATATATATACATATATATATATATACATATATATTCAAATAACTTTATGTGTCGTTTTGAACGCAAATACATACCTAAGTAATATTTGTTCAGATCTCACGGCGTCTTATGTTTCAATATGTATTCATGGTTCAAGATTGAATACATTTGATAATATTCAATGTGTGGACCGTCATTTCCATATTATGTAAAGCACGTCCCGATATATATGATATGATAAGATACTCTACAATTTCATAGTCGAAACTTAACACGTAGCTTTTGTTTAGCTTAACAAACATGAGGGGTTTGTTAAAGATACATCCTTAGATATAATTGTGAAGAATTCAAACTATTTACTGGAATGCAATTATCGCACGGGATCGATAATAATTTTTAATCTTGCGATACTATCTGCCGAATACTGAAACGTCAATCAAATATTAAGTGGAACTTAATTATTTGAGTCAAATGATTAACTCAAATAAAATTATTCAACTCAAATAATTAAGTTGCACTTAATATTTATATGACGTTTCAGTATTCGACCGAATTTATTATTAGGCGGTAATTAAATCTAATTAATGTATTTAAAAGATATTCCATAAAAAATATGTAAAGTAAATATTCATATTTAACTAGTAGCAGTAACTAACCTAACTCGTTAGTCTAACGTTATATACCTATACACGATATAAGTATCGTGTAATTCTCACGGGATTAGAATCACAGTTAGATTGCAATACCCTATGTCTAATATTTATGACATTAAACCTACCATAGAACAAGTTACATTTTAAAATACTTTTTTTTTTTCAATGAATATGAAACGGAATTGGATAAAAACGAATGTAATTGAGCACACAAATTATTTGGGTCAAAGTACATTCGTTTGGTCTAGTCATTTAGTCCTAAAAGTTCTAAACACTTCCAGGACTAATTTTCCAGCGAGTGTGCTCTAGTCAATTATCATTTTTCATAAACATATTATGTTATTTCAAAACGACCTTTAGTTCAAAAATTTTATTTTCTTCTTTAAAGTGCTAAAGTTACTAGCAAAGTTGAAACTATACGGGCAATGTGAACTAAACTAATCCGAGCGGATCACACTCTGTATAGAAGTTTTAGCACTTATGTCCGTTTTTATGAACTATATGAGAATAGCTCAAACAAAAAATAAGTATTAACTGTGCGTTCTACTAAGTACACGTCACAGGGAGATAATTACACTGAAATTCCGCCACATGTGTATTCCACCAACCCGTATTGGAGCAGCGTGGTGACCTTAGCTCCAAACCTTCTCTTCAATAAAGAATAAGAGGCCTTAGCAGTAGGACATTCACAGGCTGTTAATGTAAAATAAATAAAATAAAAATTTGCTCCAATATTATTATTAAAACATTAAAATACTGTTTTCAGTCATAGCTATGTATGTTATATCACATTTGAACATACATATAAATAAATAACCTGCATTGTTTCTCATAACGCGAAGGCTTTTATTATGAAAAATGTCCGTTTAGCTTACATTCCGCCCATTGTTGCTTTTATTATTGTTATTCATATATTACTTTTAAGTTGAAAACTAAGAATCTTTACTATTATGACTGTACTGAGACGGGATGGTCCAGTGGTTAGAATGAATCTCAACTGATCTTGGTTTCAAACTCAGGCAAGCAACGCTTAATTTTCATGTGCATAACTTGTGTTTATAATTCAAAATGTATTTGATGGTGAAAGAAACCTGCATGTGTATAATTTCACTGAAATTCTACATTTTTCGATTTTTTTTGTCGCTGAAAAAACGCGTTTATGCGTTTCCCCAACGTGAAGTGGGGGGGGGGGGATAATTGAGGCTCACCGGCACTGAAGGCGCCGGAATACCCACTTAAAACCAGCGGTATCCTCGCCGTTTGGTCGCGGGGCGCCACGGGATCGCTTGCGCATCCTATGCAATGCATGACGCCTCGACGGTTTCCGAACCTGTAATTACAGGCACAAGGGATATAACATCTTAGTTTCCAAGGTTAACATCTCTTACAATGCCATTGTCTATGGGCGTTGGTGACTACTTACCATCAGGTGGCCCACATGCTCGTCTGCCTTCCTATGAAATAAAAAAATAGAGATAATAAACTAAAATATGTGAAAGATATATAAAACTTGAGGGCGGTACAAATCCCTTAAAGTTTCGCAAGTAATATATTTATGATTAATAAAGTTGTGAAATTGATTTAGACTTAGTTTACTTTTAGCCGTTTGTCTTAGTCCTTTGTGAATAAGAAGATTGACTGATAAGTCATATGTGTTTAACCCATTAACTTTAGTTTTAACAGTATTATACATTCGTAGTACCGAGGGATCAAACTTAACATCTTTACTACTATAAATGCCAAATTGAGGCTTAACTATTCGATCGAACTTCATGAAGTTTTGTATACACGTCGTCGGTGATCCAGAAAAGGACAAAAGATAACTAAACCCGTCCCTTTCACACAAGGACGATAACATGGGCGGAAACTAGTCCTAAATAAATGTCAGTAGCTACCAGTTAAAAATATATTCTACTTGTTGTAAGAATGAATTTAGAATATAACTTAAGAATTGTTATGGATATTATTTAACATTTTTTACACTACCAGTGACTATGAACGTTGGTGGCTACTTACCATCAGGTGGCCCATATGCTCGTCCGTCTACTTATACTATAGAAAAAAAAAATATTCTAACAATAACATCAAAGAGGCTTGACTCGAGATTGTAAGCCGTTATCGAGTAACATAAAGCCTTATAAACCAACCACTCTTATAGTTACATAGAATATTCATTAATCAGGACAACTACAGCATCCGACTTTAAATAAACATCACCAGAAGATGAAGAAATAATAAACAACTTCGATTGAATATTCAAAGTCGATAAGAAAACAAACAACTCACTTCGAACTCTATTTAGATACAAGGAGCGGACTGTTTATTCAGAGGAGTTAGCTAACTTCCTCTACAGAGCACGTATCTTGACTTTGACTTCGTTTACTTAAAGTTAGTACTAATTGAGATACTTGTATTTATGTATTGAGGGTTCACGCATAAGTAACATTCGAGTCGCTTGCAAGTGTTTTCAATTGAGAATTGCGAAGTGATTTGAATTTCAATGAATGTTTTCATGCAGGCTACGTACGTTTAATTATAACTAAGTCGGGTTAGTAATTAAGGCGTGTATTGTAAACAAGATAGCTAATGAGATTTTGCTGTTTCGTGTTTACTTACTATTATATTAGATTCTCATACAAACAATCACTGATAAATATGTCTTTATGTAATTTATTAATAATTTAGGCTAAGGCGATTCAATTTCAAAGAGGAAATGCTGCTAGCATTCTTGCCACCATTCCAGATGGTCACGATTTGTACAGTTACTATTTTAAATTTTTATTTGTATATATTTAAGGCTTTAATGTAGGTAAATAATCATCATCAATTAATGAAGAATATACAAAATAGGTTATTTAATATAAAAAATATGTTGCTCATAATCTGTGATAATAATTTTCTTATATAATATAAATATAGTTTAAAGTTATAGTTTGAAATTATATATAAGAAATATATAATAATAATAATAATGGTCCTCCAGGCCAATTTCGGCCACGGCGGCCAATCTCGAGAGAGATTAGACAACTGCGTAGGAGACATTATATTGGACAAGTGTGTGCAAACACAGGTACTCACTCTATTCTCTTACTCTCATAACCAGATTGGATCGGCAATCCGATACGACCGGAAAGAGTTCAGGCGCAGGACCAACGCCTTTAGGTGCTTTCCGAGCCACGGGAGTGTACATACTTCCAACTTCCAGACTCTAGGCAGCTACTGAGAATTTTCGACAGAAAATCGACACAGAAAAACCGTGTATGTGGACTTACATGTAGCCACTAAACCGACGAAGCAGTCAAGAATTATATATACATATATTTATAACAGTTAGCGCAGTGGTTCGAATAACAAACATGGGTTTTTGTGTACTAAATGTCGACCAAATACGAAATTATTATTCGCAAACTCCTGTTCCCGGGTAACTAGATACTGAAGCCAAAAGTTAAAACAAATAAAATGTCACTTGTGTTCCAAATTTGAAAGAATGTTTAATTAGAAATTAAATGTTATCTATCCGGTCAATAGCAAAACCCACATGGGCCTTAAATAGGTTAAACTGTGTCTCTATAATTCGATACGTCAGCCGTCAGCTCGTGAGTAATGGGCGGCGACTGGTAATGAGATTACTGTGAAACCACTGTGAAATGATCACTGAAGAGCAATTGGGTATATATCGCCGCAACGCTTACAATATGTCATTAATATAATGTACACGAAACGACACGAATATAATGAACAACTTGTATTCTGCAGTACTTATAATCTGTTATATTGTAATACTATGAAGTTAAAGTGTTTGTTCTTTTAAAAAAAATGTTTGCGTTATATAAGGTAGGTTAATTGTACATTTGTAACAAGGTGTGTTGCCGGTTTTCCCAGTAGAATCTGCATTGTAAACCGGTGGCTCATCTAAATTTAAAGTAATACTGTCTGTAGTGTACACTATGTTAAACGGTCACTGGCGCGACAACACACAGTACACGCGAGCAATTACAGGCGACCACGTGAATCACATAAAGTAATGACTGAATAGAATTAAAAAATATTGCTTAATTCTATAAATATCTATGTAAAGAAAGAAATGTGGTACTCAATAAATTAATTTAGTAACTATAAAAAAAAACAATTGTAATTAAGACTATGACTACATAACAAAATATCAAAAATATATTAAAATAGTAATATATAGAATATTAAGATTTTATTTCAATTTAATATTTGAAATGTGCGTTTGAACTTGTCTCATAGTTGATTAGACGATATTGTATTTAAGTAGTGATGAAAAACGTCACAAGATCTATATGTTACTTGAACTGCTAAATATATACGGCGATATAAGCATCCTGCGATAAAATTCGGTATCACTGTAACTCTAAACCATCTTAAATATATCAGCTATGTAATACAATCTCTATGCCTCAGACAATACCGATCAAAATGGAATAATTTTTTTTTTATAAAATATTTTTCCAAAAGTTCCTTCTTACAAAGAGTTATGCGCTATTTGCTTCACAAACGAGCGACTAATCTTTGTACAATCACGTTCCAAGCGGCTTCCGTGCTTAGAAAGGGCAGAGAAGATCAAGGGATGAAAAAATATCTTAAATTTTACCTTAGGCCCGAGATGTAAGTTTGAAACAAGGGTGAGGATGGTTTATGATATTGTTTCATGTACTTTATTTGCAGCTGAAATTCATGTTTTTTTTTTCATAATCTTTCCTTATCAAAACGAAGGTAAGTGTTGTATTAAAGTATGATTAAAATTTTATATCATAAGTTGAGCAGCTGGTAAATATTCCTCTGTCTGGACAGGGGTTCTTTTAAGAGCTGCGCAGATGGGACATACCAACTTATAGCTGTAGTTGTGTTAACAAAATATAAATAGCATTAAACAAATTTCCTTAAGTTAAAATTTTAATTTCCAAGTTCATGATAATTTACATAAGCGAAGTTACTACATCGCTGTCCATGTGATTACTTTACCTCTCAGCTTAATATGATATACGTGGTTCAAGATCCACTCACTAACAGACATTATATTTGAACAAAGAGACATACAAATGAAAAACTGTCTATTATATTTGAAAATATTATTTTGTTGTATCGATGATTTTTAGATCATTAAAAACATTTAATATACGTGGTAATATTGATTCTATGTTTGTTCGTGTAATAAAACTTTCGCTACACTAACGCCATCTACTTATTACTTATAACGCAATTATATCTAGAGCACGTAACTTGTAACACCTGCGTCTCTACAATGAGTTTACAAGCTCGTTAGAAACTAACGATTGAAAATAATTACAAGATGAAAAATAATACAGCATTGTTATTGCTTTAGAAATAGTCCGACAGACTAAAGTTTATTTCTAATTGATGAAGCATAGCTATTAAATGTATCACAGCTGGATAAAAGTGGCTTCCTATGTAAAGGAAAAGGTAATATCCTGCGTTTGAACATGAACTCTTTGGTTGGAATTTCAGGTGAAAAAGTTTACTTGGTGGTAGAGCTTTGTGCAAGCTCGTCTGGGTAGGTACCGACCACTCATCTGATATTCTACCGCAAAACAGCACTTGCTATTGTTGTGTTCCGGTTTGAAGTGTGAGTGAGCCAGTGTAATTACATGCACCAACCTTGGGAACTAAGATGTTATGCATCTTAGTTCCCAAGGTTGGTGGCGCATTGGTGATGTAAGCGATGGTGAGCATCTCTTACATTGCCCATCTCTATGGGCGTTGGTGACCATTTACCATCAGGTTGCCCCTACGCTCATCAGCCTACCTATGCATTAGAAAAAAAGACATTAGATGTCCTTAATACTGGGAAAACTATAAACCACTCCTTGCACCATAAATATTGCTTTTAGCGATGGACGATGACGATTGCTTTGACTATGACTATTAATTACCGTTAATATTAACTAAATTACACGTTTTTAGTAATTTTCTGATATTTTTTTACACTTATCCATAAACATTATCTTAAATTCGAATGTTCCAGACGTAAGTTAAATTAATTGGCCAACTGTGTGATTTATTTCAAGGTTGTGGAGCGTCGCTTTCTATATAATTCTTACTGAGACGACCCTTCAGATTGCGATGAATGATCCATGACATTGATTTTGACTCTTACTATGTCGATGACATTGAAAATGACTATTACGATTACGGCTACGATATCGATGACGATAATTATGACTGACTATTTCGACGAAGATGTCGATATAAATGATTTTAGGTATTTTTCATCCGACGTTAGCATCGTTCATCCGACACAGGACGGGCTCATGTACCGCCCGTAATGTCACATACGATCTGACCTTATTCTCGTAGATCTTTGATAGTTTATTGGATTTCAATGATCATTTCATTGAGCATGGGCTTGGATATAACGAAGAATTATTATCTAAATCGTTACAGCTACATTTATGTCTTGTCTTTAGACTATCTTCAATTTATCGTCATTTTATATTATATTAGCCACCCTTTCTGGCTTCGCGCGGGTAGAATAAAGGTTTGCATAAAATGTTTATATCGTAATATTGTATACATTATATTGTATTTCCAGTTTCTCAGTGTCCAGGCACAATTTAAATTAGTACAGATTTTAATCATCTTAAATGGTCTCAAATAATTAGGTTATGTTAGATTCTTAAAATATTTTTTCGTACAAAAAAAAGACATCGGTGATCAAAAGTTTTATTGCGATCATATTATGAAAAGTTAATCAGTGTCGTAAGAGCCGCAATAGCTAAGCTCCTAGGTGACGTAATTAATCAATTAAAATGACGATTTAAAAGTCTTCAAAGGAACCTACTTTAATAATATACTATATTTCGTACTTAAATTTGAATTATTTAAAAAAATATTAGTCTATCCATACATGTCACATTTAGTACTAAATTGAGATTCTGTTCGATGATCGAAAACTTTAACAGGAACTAGTAAACAGTTCCCAGATATAACATCTAAGTCAATTCGTAAAGTATCTCTGAAACTGGTGTAGTTCGTAATGTGTTTCTGGTATCAAAGCGGGATTGGGGGAAATAGTTTCGTTTCGAACTAGTCTCGCTGTAACCGCGAGTTAAATAAGATGAGTAATCGTTTTGTGTACGACTGACAAACGTTAATTACGTTTGTTTTTACAGTATTGATTTTATTCATTACGTCAGATAGCACCGTTTGTTTATATTATAGTATAGTGTTCTGGTACTTTCATTATAATTGCTTTTCAATTTCAAACAGCTAAACAATAATTTCATTTGTTAATACGTCTTTAAGTGTTTAATATGTGTGATGTACCTTTTAGATAAATTAAAGAATAAGTTAATTTTCTTAATTAAATCTGTACGTCTCATTAATCAAAATATTCAAATTATACTACCACTATATCATATTACATATACCTGCCCTGGCTTTTTATACTAACAAATATTTTTTATTACAGGTAAGTACAGAGCAGACAGCAGATCCGTGAGTAGAATAAAACCTTACCTTGATGTAATTGCATTAGCATTTATTTTTAATTAAAACTATGAACTAGTTAACTTAATTAAGGTAACTAAAACATTAATTTGTTTTATTATGAGATAAATTATCTAGTATATAGAAAATGTTATGTTTTAGAATGTTTTATTTTATATCAATTATATTATATAATGGAAGAATGCTGAATTACATCAGTGTCACACGTCTTCTACCCCCCTGACTTCAACGTAGTCCTAAGCCGAGGTCCGGCCTCACAGGAGGCACCCTTAGGTCGTCCGCTCCCCTTGAGCCCCTAATGTGAGATCCCAACATCCGGCTGAGTTCATCTCACCTATCCCGCCCGGTAACGTATGAGGCCACTAGAGCCAACAGCAATACAGAATATGAAAAAAAATCATCAGTGAATAGAAAATATTCTTACAACAAACCTTCACAAGATTCTATGAAAGAAAAATAAAATAATTTGTAATATTTCTGGAGACTTGACACACTAAGACACGTCCTACGTATAAAGACGGTTGCCATGACAACGATACCAGAGATACAAGTTCCAAAGTAACATTACCGGGTCGGAGCTATGTACATGAACCGACAAAGACACCGCATCTTCCGTTTACGATCTCTTTGATGGTAAATTTAACAAATTTCTATTGATGCGATTATGCTTTGAACTCAATTTTGTATTTGTAAATTGAAATTACGTACTCAATATCAATTCCTCTTGAATCTATGTGATTTATAATACGTAGGTTCCTATTTAAATATTTAAAGATTTATATTTATTAATTTTGTATTTGTACATTTAAATTAGATACTAAATGTGGAGTACATTTTATTTTGACAAACGTAATAATATGTAAAGTTAAATAAAACCACGTTCTTTATGACGAACTCCAAAATAATACGATTAGAATGAGAATGTTGCTGTTTAGTTGAGAACACCAGCTGTCGACGCATGCACTTAATAATGCACTACATATTTTATATATTTTATTTAATATTCTTAAATAAAAAAATAAGGACATTATAATAATTAATATCAGCTTATATCGCTATCCTCGTATTACTATTGATGTAACGTGCTAACTCTTTTTCACTTTAATTAATATTTAACAGCAGGCAACCTCTATTTGCGAGTAATTTAACAGAGGCAGAGGCAACAGATACCATACCTTTCCAAGTTATTTTCATACATTGCTATGGAGTGGATTGTAGTTTATTTTCATAACAAGTGACTGAAATATTTTGGAAAAGGTCATTTCATATTACGGGAAAATTTTGATTGGCATAGATTGATAGCTTGGCGGTTCACATTTAAATTTTGATTGGTTATAATCTTTTAACCCTAAAGACATTAAACGTTCATAAAGTAAGGCCTAATCTTACACCCTGAAAAAAAAAGATTCCCCCATTTATAATTATAGATAAAAAAATAGATTATGATTATATACGTAGTGATCTTGCAGCCGGATCTTAGACTATTAAATGTTATATATTTTGGATCTCAATTCGTGTACATAACATATATCACGTGTACATATTATGTTCGGGTATAAAATATATATATTTTTAACCGATTTTTGTATTTTTTGATTTTATTAGATTACATTCCGATATATTTTGAAGATCCCCCCGACTCCTTCATCGTTTTCTTGGAATTTTCTTTTACAAAACTTTACGTCTTTGATGTGTTTTATAACATGAATCGATTTAATTTAACATAAAATTTTCATACAAGTCTTAGGAGTTCGTTCTCGTCTCATCGCGTTTAAAATTGACGTAAAGTTTCAAAGTAATTCCATTATTGGCCGGAGTAACTTTTGAGGAGCCAACGGACGACGTTACTTCTTTGATGCAACTTCACTTAGACGTTGAATCTTGAGAATATTATTAGCTTTAAAAATATGTAAAAAGAAATGTTTTTTTTTTTCAATAGTGTTTCAAGAATTCTAAAAGTAATTGATTTATCTCTGACCGATCGGACACAGCGCACATCGCATATGTTACACGGTACACAAACTAAGTGCAATTTTTTCATTTTCTTACGCCTTGATTGGAATGTGAAACCTTTTTGTGTCAAAAACGTTTCCCACAATCGTTACACAAAAAACGTTTTACCAGATTTTCGATCGTGATTTTTTACTGTCAAACTTTCGGAGAGACGTGTCGTATTAATATATTCGAGTGTGGAGCGGAGTGACAAAAGAATATAAGGCTTAGGGCGCACTGCGAAATAACACCGTGCGATTATTATTATTTCTAATATTTTAATCCACGCGGTACTGTTTCAATGATAATAGTAAGAAACGTTACTAAACTTTATTAGGTTCGCTGTTGACGCTAAAAAATGAACAAAACATTTTGTTAACATCAGTGCTATTATTGTTACAGAAATTAGTTAAATTAAGGTTTTTTTGCAGTGTAGACTATCCTTAACAGTAACAAAGCAAAGCTGGTGCGAAAAAATGTGTGATATCTGGATTTATACACAATACATTATTGAAACAAGAATATTATATTTGTCGAACGATTACAACGGTAAATAAACTCGTGTACGATTCTTTTATGTATTCAAATGATATAGGAAGCGGGTATCGCTTATTGTCGTTCGTAACTGATGTTCGTGGGTTTAAACCCAGGTAGTCACTGATTAATTTTCATGTGCCTAGTTTATGTTTTTAATTCGTTTCGTGCTCGATGTATCTTATTACACGGAAATCTATCACATGTATTCTACACAAATTGAGGCAGCGTGGTGGAAAGTGCTCTAATCCTTCACAGCAAAAAAGAGAAGAGGCTTTTACTGAACTGTACTTGTACCGCTTATTATAATTTGATGTTATATATATATCTGAGGTAAGGATAGTGTTATTGCAGGCTTAGGAAATATTCAGGACTGTCGCATTCACTGTAGCAAAGAGGTTAGGGGAGCACCATCGCCCCCTGAGGAGAGCTGCCGATTAACGATCGGAGCACAGCACAGCAGGGGTCGGGATGCGTTTTATCAACACGATCCAGAGATAAATAGTGCCGTCCTAACGGATTATGAGAGGGAATAGAAAGTGCACCTGTGTTTGTTCACAGACTTGAGTTATATAATGTCTCTTGTTTAGATGGCTATTCTCCATTAAAATGAAATATATCATCATATCCCAGACTACCAGTGTATATATATCTTTATATATTTACTGAATATAATGTGATATAAACTTGTTACAATATAATTTTAAGTTCTTAAAAAAGTGGTATGAATGCGTGAATTTTAACCGTGAATCTTGATCGTGGGTTCAAACCCGGGCAAGCACCACTGAATTTCATGTGCGTAATTTGTGATTATAATTCATCTCGTGCTTGACGGTGAAGGAAAACATCGTGAGAAAACCTGTATGTCTCAAATTTCACTGAGATCCTGTCACATGTGTATTCCACCAACCCGCATTGGAGCCGCGTGGTGGAATGAGCTCCAAACTTTCTCCTCAAAAAGAGTAGAAGAGGCCATAGCCCAGTTACTGTATATTGTAACTTGAAGTATATTCATCTCTTTATTTATGTAACATTTATTTTTATTGTAACATTTTTTAGGGTTCCGTACCTCAAAAGCTAAAAACGGAACCTTTATAGGATCACTTTGTTGTTCGTCCGTCCGTCTGTCTGTCTGTCTATCTAGACCCTTTATCTGGGGAACGCGTGGATATATCGAGTTGAAATTAAAACAATATACTTACTCAAGTCTACGGTCTCTTGAAGCTGTGAAAAAATCGAACTTTTAAGTTAACGTAAAAAAAAGATACGTTAATGCCTCAAAAAAACGTATGTTTCGACACTCTAGGAAATCAAAATTCATAGGGTATCTCCCATTGACCTAGAACTATGAAATTCGGCAAGTAATACCGTCATATACTTGTAGTAAGTATAGGGAAAAACTATACATTTGTAATTAAATCATAAAAAACAGGATCTTTATGCAAGAGACGGCGGTCCAACTTTTGAATTGAGTTAACCGTGTCATGTGTGGTATCGTATGAAAGAGCTTCATTGGCACAAACTTAAACAGTGTTAATTATTTTTATGATGTTTAGTTTTCGATATATGAAGAAGAATACCTACCTAACCTTTTCCCTTTTTATAAGTATAGGTTACCTAATAATTTTGGTGTATGTACTTAACCAAAACTAACAGTTTGCACTGTTATGCATACCTGCTTATTTAATTTAAAATTTTGAAAATTAACAAATTAACACAACCCTAAATATGTACTGAACCCTCGGTGGGCGAGTCCGACTCGCATTTGTCCGCTTGTTTTTTTCTTATCTATTACATTTTTTTTAAATAAATAATAAATACATATTTTGAGCTTTGACACAAATTATTTATTTGCATCATCAGACAAGACTTTTTGACCAGACAGACAATTAGCCTTCATATACAATAAATTTAAGTAAATGTATAAATGTAATCCAATTTAATATATAAATAGTCGCCCCACACAGCCTTATGCCGAAAGACCCATTTTATCAAAGAAATAAAAGAAATCCCAGACAGGCTGGCTTACGAAAGAAGCATCAGGCTCATTATATCGTAATCTTGATCGGCTCAATGCTTCAGCGTTTTTGTTTTTGTGAAAGAAACGATCGAATTCAGGCGTTTTTGAATAAAATAGAAGAAAATTGTCGAGAAAATTAATACAATTGACACTTTTACTTGGTGGTAGAGGTACCTCAACAGATATTCTACAACAAAAACTAGCAATACTGTTGTGTTCTGGTTTGAAGGGAGAGTGAGCCAGTGTAGTTACAGGCAGATAAAATCTTAGTTCCCAACATCTCTTGCAATGACAATGTCTAGGGGCGCTGGTGAACACTTACCATCAAAAAACTAAGCTTATAAAAAAATCTTGATCAAAGCTATACTTATTACAAATTAATGAGTATAGAGGAAATCAGTAAGTTAGGGAAGATAGACAATTTTGATAGAGAGCGTAAACTTTGACCAAGTATTAAGAAAAAATATCGTAAGAAAAATACGTGGCGAAATATATTCTAACATATACCAGCTCGAACTAAAGCGTGACGGGAAGGGCTCCAAGTCTTCTCCATAACAGAAGAAAATACCTTTGTCAAGCAGTATATTCAGGTACGTGTTCCTATATAGTGCCACCGAAGCTCACGTTCGTTTGCCTGTATAAAATAAATTAAAAAAAAACTAAGTTTTTGACCGTTTTATTAAAACATTATGTCATTAACGAATGTGTATGTTACAGGTTATAGTATAAGTCACAGCGCACTCTACCCGTTATAATGAAAATACAGTGTAATAAAGAAGAGACTATTAAGCCCTACTCGCTCATATCGCTTGAAATTGTTACATTTTTACGATTCATACATAAATGCTTGTTTACTAAAAGATATTTACAGGCAACGATACGGTTACGATACGACATGTTGTGTTCCTCGCGCGAGACATTGGCGAAATATCAGCGACCAGTAGGTACAACTAATAGTACTTAGGCTTGGAAGGTGTGTGAGTCAGTATTATGACGAGCACAAGAAGATTTGAGGAGGTAAGGCATTAATTACCTAAGTAATATTTCTTACTACGGCATTGTCTATGGACAATGGTTTATTTTTTTTTATAGCAGAGGGAGGCGGAATGGCATATGGGCCACCTGATGGTAAGTGGTCACCAACGCCCATAGACATTGACATTGTAGGTAACGTTAACCATCGCCTACATCGCCAATGTGCCACCAACATTGAAGATGTTATGTCCCTTGTGCCTGTAATTACACTGGCTCACTCACCCTTCAAACCGGAAGACAGCAATACAGAGTACTGATGTTTTGCGATAGAAGATCTGATGAAGACCTACACAGACAAGCCTGCACAAAGCCCTATCACCAAGTAAATTTATTTTGACTACTGTTATAAAGACTGTTACAAAAATACTAAATCTTACTCGATATTTTGAGTTATCGTGTATGTAACGTACATTACATATGGTTTTTGGGATTAGTTGCTGTGACACTCTATAGAGTATTCATTGGCATTTGTCATAATTATCTAAAATATATTTTTTAGATAATTGTGATAATTTTTTAAATACGATTTTAAATCTAATAAAAACAGATACATAACAAGTGTTTTAAGTTCTCCTGCGTTAAACTTATTATGTCTTCCTTTTGGTAAAGCGTTTCTTATTACGTTAAAGCTACATATAAATCGTCTGTTTCACCAAACAATGAATCAAGTAAAAGGAAAATTTTTATCCGGAGAGCTCGTATTTTAACTTTATCTTCCACGTGAAAGCCGGTACACGGCGTACTCTAACAGCCCGTAACCGGTTAAATCCGGTTCGTTCTGGTTCGTTCCGGTTCGAAGCGATTATATCTCGTATAAGTATACTCGTATATTTAAATGTGCCGCTCGATTTGCTTCGTTCAGGTTTACGACGGTATCTTTATGAATGCAAAACATTTATTTTATCCATTAATTTAACAAAATTTATTACGTTGTTAAATTTTTAATGGGCGTTTATGTATGAATGATATAATGTTTGACTAGATTACAGGCTTTGAAAGAATAGAAGACCGAATGTAGGGTATTTATGATCTTTTGATTTTATTTAACTTTTATTAAATAAAAGAAAACCTTCAAACACAATATGAGCCCGTGAAAGAATTCATCACCTATGTTTTCACCCTTGGAGATAGTATTTATTCGTATTTAATCGAAAAATAAATAGTTAGGTTCATGCTCATAAATGACAGAGTTTTGAAGAAACAACAAAAAAAAAGAAAAAAATATAACATAATTGTGAATCTCCTCTTTTTTTTTTTTGAAGCCCGTTAATATGGTATGAAAACTAGGCGTGTTTTTTTTGTACCCACTACGACTCGAGAAAATTTTGGTACAATGTAATGGTATAATGGTATGAGAACATATTATGTCCGAACAGGATCCCATCTTCGTCAGATAAGTCGGCTATTGGAGCCAAACCTTTCAAACAAAGCATGCACGTATTATTTTTAAGCAAATGCAAGTGGTTTAAATGATCCAATAATTAAAGTAGGTATTTAAAATGAAAAGGACGCAAGTTTAAACTTTTTGATTATCTCGACAAATGATAGAGACCTTCATCAACAGTCGTAGACACAGACCAGTGCCTCTGGAAGTTTAATATTTCAAAACTTACAAAATTCAATGTAAATTTGAAATCATTATGAGTTTGACAACTCGCTCAACAATAATATTGTAGCGTTTGTAAACAATGGTAAGTAAAATGTCCGCTGAGACTATTCCGTTTTCAGTTTCTCCATTTTATCAACTATAGTTCTGACACAGTTGCTGCAACTTTGTAGCGAGGTCGGTTGATAATTAACAGCTGATTCTAGTTTGCAACTTAATAAGAGTTACTTAAGTAGAGTGGCTGTGATAATAATTGAAATAGCTTTACGTGTAATTGAATTTATTATCTAAAAATAGTCAATAATGTACTCTGCAATGGAATTTTATAACGTGTATATTGGTCATATGAATAAATTAATCAATTGTGGTTGTAATGTATTTGTTTAGAACGCGATATGTAACCACGATTTCATTTGTATAATGATGATGTACATTTATAAGCATATTAGCGAAAACAAATTGAAAATGTAGGGATCGTCATATAATTCAATTGAACTGTTACAAGCATTCGGTATATTATTATTATTCTGTAAAATGAACCCACAAATAAGTGTGTTTTCCTCATTTCAGATAAAAATGTCACTCGTGAAATGTCGATAAGCGACTTACGGTGACACGCTATTTAGATGCGTGTATTCTTTTAATGTTATAATAATTACAGTCAATATCACGTATCGCTTTCGAACAATCAATCGAAATTCGTGATCTTTTTCTACGGTGAGTTTCAAGTTTGTGCTTGCACAACACTACAACAATCAACTACGCGACATTATTTCTTTTCATTCGCTCCATGAGCCCTGGAAGGGATGGAAACCCTGGGGAAACATGTTGATTAATGTTAGACTTTAACATGTGAAATAGGAATACCTTACACTTTATTCAGTAATAAGATTCGATATTTTGCTTATAAAACATAACAATATGGATCAGTGGCTAGAATTTGAATTATTAACGGATTCGGACGGACGGCTGGTTCAAAACCGGACTAGCATTACTGAACTTGCCCGTTTAATTTGTGACATATAACACACAAAAAAGGAGAAATGCCTTTGCTCAGCAGTGGCAGTGGTGAGTGGTGACACTTACTATTACTTTACTTTATGACAGATATTTATTGTTATAAAATAAATAATTCAGTGCCATAATAGATCCTAGAGACGGAATGCTGAATTCCCTAAAGGCGTCCTTGGACTGAGAGCCTGTTCTGATGCAATCATTAGGCTTGTAGAGGATTCACTTACTTCATAATTTGTAGGTATATTACCACTATTAGTGACAGAATAGATCAAATAATTAAATAAAATTTCATCACAGTGAATCACGCCTTTTTTGATACGATCATCAAAAGATACACATAGATTAGTCCTTTTGCAAAAATCACTAGTAAATTGATATAGCCATTGTAGCACAGCGATTCACGAGTAGTATGCCTATGTCATTTAGGCACGAACCGTTGAAACACTTTAGCTTTTCATGTTTTGTGGTTTCTTAGAAATGGCGAATATTGATTTATTTGTTTTATAGCTAATACATACTCATACTATCTAAACGAAATATAATAATCTTGTGATGACTTATCACTAATGAAATATCTGATTAATATTCATATTAGATTTAAAACAGGTCCATTTTCAATTATTCCAATTTTATTTTTCAAACTGCATACATTATATAGTTACTAGAACGATTTTTTTATCTTAATCCCAAGGTCACGTGGTTTGTGGTAAATTCAATAATAGGCAATTAGGAGTAGGTTAGTTTAGTTCCTATAAAATAAGTTGCTTCACCAACTTTTCAAAGCCACACCGAAAAGAATCGTCAAAATCGAAAATAATCACATTTCCAAGCATTTTCAGTTGTCATTTTAAATGAGAATTCAAACACAATTAAATTAATTTATTATCACGATATTATAGAGAGAAAAGTAGACCCTTTATCTTACAACCACAGTTGCTTAAGGCAATAGTGCCTAAGAAACTTCCATTTAAGACACGTGACATGAGAATGTACTTCACAAAACAGTAAATGTATGTCTGTGTCTAATGGCCGTTTCACCGCTAAGTATACACGATTCATCTCGCGAGACCAACACGAACCGGTTAAATAGCGCTGTTAAATTCAATTGATAGAATTTATCAGTGACAAGTTCAGAAATAGAATGTATTTATAGTCACAGCGCCATATTATTCATGAGTTAAAATAGTGATTCTTTATTTTATGAAAGTTAAAGGCACCTAAACCACGATAGTGGTCACCGCTCCCCGAAGTCGCTGCCAGTTAAAAAGTTAATGAATGCTTAAATCGTTAATGTGCGGCCAATCTTGAGAGTTGTGGGTAATAATCATTTGGGTCTAGAAACGCACAGAACTATCACCGGTAAAATACAGTATCCAAAAGTATTCTAGCGTTTTAATTCTAAAACGAAGATAGATAAGATTTAAAGATTTCAAAAGCAATTAATCTTTCGCGGTAATGTTGTGGAACCATTTGTAGCACGAGCGCTTACGCCTCGCTGGAGGGGAAAGGGGCTTATGAATGTCTAATATAAATTCACAAAGGATGATTGTATATTCATAAACAACTACCAGCCAGCGTTGAATCATAATAAATTGAGGTAAAAGTCACTGTAAATGTGGAGAAATACGGAAATGGTGACAAGGAAAATGAAAAAAAGAAACTCGATTTAGTTAGATGTGACCAATATGGATTAGAGGCTCAAAAAAGTGAATTTTAGATCTGATATTAGGTGTGCCTAATTTGTATAAATGGTAAAACGATGGCAATTTTTTTTTATTGTATAGTTAGGCGGAAGCGTATGGGCTATTTTCTCCGTGCAGTGACGGAGTAAGAATACAATTCACTGCCCCTCTCTCTCCCATGGGTGTCGTAAGAGGCGACTAAGGGATAGCTGAGCGACCATCTGCTCATCTGGTGGTAGGATGTTAATCATCCGCCTGGCTTGTTACCACCGTAAGCATGGTGAAAAACTCGTGAAGTGGCTGCTTGCAGCCGCGTTTCGAGATCAGCCAGCGTACAGCCAGTGCCCGAGCGCGCATTGCCGCGATATGTGGTGGTCCGGTGGAAGTTGCTGTTGAACCAATGCCGGGGGAAATTATATTGACCCGCCGGTCAGGGAGACCCGTAGAAACGGTTGTTCCGCTGGCCGCCCGTGGCAGAGTACAGGGGCCCAAGCGTTCTTAACCAGCTCGCGAGGCTGCCCCACCAGGCTACGCATAATCTCGGAGTGGACCGTCGTGCCGGTTGGTGACCGGACGGTGGGGTCCCGGCGGCCACTTCCGGGAGGGTTCGGGGGCCCTTCCGTCCGGCGGATCAGTTTATTTTCCCTTCTGGCAGCTTCTTGGGGAAACACAGCTCCACACTTTGACCATCCTTATCGTGGCAATGCGACGCTCGCTTCACGTCTCTTCCTCTTTCTCCCCCCCTATTTCATGACAGTGCATATAAGGAATAACGGTCGTACAGCGGTGCACACCCCCACCATACCTTCGCTGTTTGAGGTTGAGTTCGCTAACATCCGTGGACTCCACGCTAACCTCAATGCTGTCCACCACCATCTCGAGACAGCACGGCCAGCAATGTTGTTTCTTACGGAGACTCAAATACTCCGTCCTATCGATACCAGCTACCTTAATTATCCCGGCTATATGCTTGAAGAATCCTTCAAAGCGAAAGCCGGAGTATGCTTGTTCGTCAGGATGGATGTTTGTTGTCACCAGGGTTTGGGAATTCCCGACAATTTCAAAGTCCCGGGACACGAGACAGCCTACACTCAAAGTCTCGGGAATTCCCGGGACTTCGAGACTTAAGAATTATTTTTTTAAGAGGGATAAACCTTTTTAGTAAAATTTTAATTGAGTTAATTTCTGGTGAAACTTATTAAAAAAGGTATTTAAAAAAAAAGCAACAACATTTATTAAACAGAAAATTAATTCTTAATAACTTTAACGTGAATATCAGCTGCATAATAATTGCTGTTTTTATTTCTTTTAATCACACACAGATTCACTTTTAAGCGGTTGAATCTTATAATTCATGTTTGTCAGCCAGTCAGTCTTTTAAACAATTAACTAACACGTTAAATAGACTTCTTTGATGATGTAATAAAATAGCATTTTGACTGCCCGTTGGTCTAGATAAAAGGACGCAGACAGCTAGACAAAAGGTCCTGGGTTCAATTCCCAGGTCGGGCCAATAAATAGTTATTGGGTTTTTCTGTCAGAAATTCTCAGTAGCATCCCGGAGTCTGGAAATTGGAAGTATGTACACTCCCGTGCCTCGGAAAGCACGTTAAGCCGTTGGTCCTGCACCTGAACTCTTTTCGGTCTTGCCGGATTGCCGTCCCATCGGATATTGAGAGCTAAGGAAAAGAGAGTGCACCTGTGTTTGCGCACAATTGTGTCTTATAGTATCTCCTGCGCAGTTGGCTAATCTCTCTTGAGATTGGCCGCCGTGGCCGAAATCGGTCTGGATTACCTTATTAAAATGGGCTTTTAAAAAAATCAGTGTGAACAGCTTTGTCCGACAATCTGTTTCTGATTTTTGTGATAATGCCACCGGGCAAGGAGAATACTACTCGTTTTCGACCAGATGGCGCTGAGCTCCTTCAATTATTTGAAAATATAAAAGATTACATAACAATTTCGACAATCGTGTCTCGTCTCGAGTCTCGACTCGAAATTCCCGGGACTCGAGACAACTAAAATTACGAAAATTCCCGGGACTTCAAGACACGAGACGTCCCGGGACCCAAACCCTAGTTGTCACCGTCTGCGCTGCTTGGAGGACCCTTCCTTCTCCATGATAGTGGTGCGTGTGGACTTGGTTCGTCAGAGTCGAGTCTACGTGTGCCTCTACAGATCCCATAATGGTGACTTGGAGACAAGCCGGCTATTTGACCATCTTAGTCGGATGGCAGATGCTGCGCAAGAGCAGTTTCCTAACGCGGAACTGGTGTTTTTGGGGGACTTTAACGCTCACCATGAATCATGGTTGAAGTCCCTTAAAACTGACCATGCTGGTAGGACTGCTCATGCTTTCGCTCTCACGCATGACTTGACCCAGCTGGTTGATCAGCCCACCAGGATCCCAGACATTGACGGGCAAGCGCCATCTCTACTGGACCTTCTGCTGACTAGCCACCCGGTGGAATATCAGGTAGAGGTTCGGGCTCCTCTTGGTTCTTCGGATCACTGCCTGATTTCTACCAAAGTGCCACAGACCAAGCTGCCGTCACCAACGGTATGCAAACGTCGCGTTTGGCACTATAAGTCGGCAGATTGGGACGGTTTGCGCGATTACTATGCGTCAGTCCCTTGGAAGGAACGTTGCTTCAGTGAGAATGACCCGACAGCTAGCGCCGCTGCTATTGCTGGTGAGATCCTGTTGGGGATGGAATACTACATTCCTAACTCAGACCTCGCCAGTAAGGGTACGCGTAACCGTCATATGTCCGCCGCGCGCGCGTCAACGACATCGTTTTGTTTTTCGTCTGCCAATAATAATTAAAATATACATTAGAAATAAAACAAGTTCCATTAAATAGTTGATATTAAGCAACAATAGTAGTGTTCGTATAAAGTTACAGTGAAATAAAAACATATTGTGTTAGTTATAAGTGGAATTAAAGTGTTTTTAACTAAAAGAAATAATAACAAAGACCGTCGGCATTACTCATCGACTGTGCTCACGGCTTATCGCATAACCGTCCTGTGCAGACAAGGGATAATCACCTCTAGTGCGACAGCGCTTACTATCATTATTGCATATACAGTTCCGTCGAACCAGTGGAAGATTGTGCAGTTTTAATTTTATAATCTACCGACAACATTTTAACAACAATTTTTATTCGCATTATTTATTGAAAATTAATATATATAATTTTAGAACACACAAAAATGAAATGCTTTGCATGTAACAAACCGATACAACGCAGCCAGCTTTTAACTTGCACTTCGTGCCATAACACTTACGACTATAAGTGTCTAAATATAAGTGAGGAACAGTTTCACAAGCATTTTCAAAAAATAAAACGCACTTGGTTGTGTCCCTCCTGTATGAATGTCACTCGTCGTAAAAATGACAATACACCAGTGCGCAATCAATTTGAATCTTTACTCGAGGATGCGAACATGTCCTGCGAAGACCTATTACCCAACTCAGGCGACGCTTGCGTATCGGGAGAAGGTACTGTTATGCGTGTAGGTGAAGAATCTGCATTTGGCAACAACTCATTTCCGACGATTTCAACTAACGCAATTCCGTATGAACAATTTGGTATGTTACTTGACTCTAAAATTGAACAAATCAGAAACACTTTACTATCGGATTTTAAAAAAGAATTTTCTCTTGCTGTTGAAAGACTAAAATCGGAATTCACTCAATCACTGGAATTTATTGCTGCAGAACAAAATTCTCTAAAAGACGATGTGAAAACTTTAAGAAAAACCGTCCACACACTTCAAGAAGAAAATACAAAATTAAAGTCTGATGTCAATGATGCAAGTCGGAGACTGGCCATTTTAGAGAAATCGTCAAGAAGTCGTAACGTCGAAATTCACCTCATCCCTGAGAAAAGAAACGAAAACATACTGGGCATAATCAAAAAAATCTGCGAAGTGGTCACGGCACCAATTACAGAGAGTGACATATGTGCCTTTCGTCGGGTCTCCAAGTTGAATGCGTCCTCAGACCGTCCCCGTAACATACTTGTTACGCTGCCCTCTGAGCGGCATCGTGACGTACTCATATCAGCGTTTAGAAGATACAATAAAACGAACAAATCGAGTCCACTCAATACATCAGACTTGCAAATTCCTGGTGATAAGAAAAATATATTTTTGGCTGAACACTTATCCCCGGAATGCAAAATTGTTCATGCTGCTACTAGGAAAATGGCTAAAGAACGTTCTTATACGTTTGTATGGGTGAGAAATGATCGCGTTTATACAAGGAAAAATGAGCAATCCCCTGCATTATTAATAAAGAACATCGAGGACTTAAAAAAGCTAACATAGTTTTTCTATATTGAACTGTTGGTTTATAACTTTGGTTGATTTAAATTAAATTATGTTAATATATTATCAAAACGTCAACAGAATTCGATCAAAAATAAAAGATCTCTATCTTAATTCACTCACTAACTGTTACGACTTAATTTGTTTAACTGAAACTAATCTGAATTCCTGTATTTATGATAATGAATTATTGGATGATCGATATTTTATATTTAGACGTGACCGTTCAAGTACATGCATTAATAAAAATGAAGGCGGTGGCGTTCTGATAGCAGTCAATAAGGAAATAAATGTAGTTCGACGAGTAAATTGGGAAAGTCCTATTGAAGATATTTGGGTAAGCATCGTATTGCCAAACAATAAATTAAAAATCAATTTATGTGTATGCTACTTACCTCCTGATTTGTCACAATATCATTATAAATGTTTTTTTGATAATATGCATAAAAATATTTTACTAGCTGGAACTAACGACATTAACCTTATTATAGGAGATTTTAACATCCCGACTCTTTCTTGGTCACGCTGTGAATTAAACAATAAACTTACACCTACCAGTACAACATCTTTAGACTTTAAGTCATCAATATTTCTTGAATCACTAGCGATATGTAATCTTTCTCAATTTAACTTTATCCCTAACAAAAATAATCGACAACTAGATCTTGTTTTGTGTTCTGTTGATAATATTGTTGTTGAAAATGCTGATCCACTTGTACGCATGGACAATTACCATCCCCCATTACAGATACTTATTACAGATATTAAAATTTTTAAAAGTAATAAAACAAATAATCAATCCTACTATAATGTTTACAAATGCAATTTTACTAAGGTACAAGAATTGTTAAACCAGATTGATTGGTATAGCTTGGTCGAGGATAAAGACATAGATATAGTTGTGGATATGTTCTATATAAAGCTTAATGAAATAATAAAAAAATGCACTCCTACCGTTAAGAAATCATCTAACTATAACCACCCGAGCTGGTTTAAAAAATCACTCATAAAGTGTTTAGCTGAAAAAAACAAATACCATCGTCGCTTTAAACTGTACAACAATCCTCGTGATTATGATACTTTTTCGATGTTACGCGCTAGATGCAATAAATTAACAAAACTATCTTTTGACAACTACCTATCCTTTACAGAAAAATCAGTAATACATAATATTAAAGCATTTTATAGATATGTAAATAATAAAAAGAATACATACGATTTACCGCAAAACATGTATTATAAAGATTCGGATACAACAGATGCCCAGGAATGCTGTGAACTGTTCTCTAGGTACTTTAGTTCTGTATTTGATGAGTCTCTAGATATTTATTCTAATTTAGAAACAAACTTTGAACCTAACTACAATTTGACTCTAAGTTCAATTCATGTCACACAAAAAGAGATTTTTTTGGCTTTAAAAAATTTGGACCCTAACAAAAGCTCGGGTCCCGATGGAATTCCTCCATATTTTCTAAAAAAAATGTGCCGTTGAACTGTCCTTGCCGTTGTATTTAATTTGTAACAAATCTCTTGATTCCGGTAAATTTCCTTCAGTTTGGAAAACGGCACATTTAGTCCCAATCCATAAATCTGGCGATAAATCAGACTGTGCAAATTATAGACCAATAAGCATTCTATCAGGTATGGCTAAAGTATTTGAAGCTTCGGTTTACAAGTATTTGTACAGTCACATTAGTCCTTCCTTATCCCAAAACCAGCATGGCTTTATTAAGGGAAAATCTACTGTCACCAATCTATTAGAATATAAAAATTTCTTATGTAATGCTTTTGCGAAAAAAGGTCAAGTAGATTCAATATACACAGATTTTAGCAAGGCTTTCGATAAAGTTAATCACAAAATTTTGCTGGAAAAATTAAAACTGTATGGTATTCATGGTTGCTTGTTTAGATGGGTAAAATCGTATCTATTAAATAGAAATCAATTAGTACGACTAAAAGGTCTATTATCGTCACCGGTTATTATTAAATCAGGTGTGCCCCAAGGTTCACATTTGGGGCCTCTTTTCTTTAACGTATTTATAAATGACCTCATTAATGAGTTAACTTCACCCTCTTTACTATATGCGGACGATTTAAAAATATTTAACGTCATTACTAATTATCTTGACTGTGTAAATCTACAAAATGACCTTACTACCCTGTCCAAATGGTGTCAAGTAAATAAAATGAACTTAAATATTAAAAAATGCTTTGTTATTTCTTTTACAAAAAAACGTCATAAAATATCTTTTGAGTACAAATTACAAGGCCAGGCAATTGCTCGACAATCAGTAGCTAAAGATCTTGGAATACTTTTTGATGACCAATTAACTTTTCGCGATCATTATAATTATATTACAACCAAAGCTTTAAAAAATTTGGGTTTCATAATACGTACAACAAGCTTAGTATACGTACCTTAGTTCGGAGCATCCTGGAGTACTGTGCCGTGGTTTGGTCTCCTTCTTACTATGTGCATTCAGATAGAATTGAAAAAATACAGCGAAAGTTTCTAAAAGTATTAACTTATCGAAACAATCTTAATAGGCAAATCAAAAGCTACAAAGATCGTCTAATAAAATTCAAAATGACCCCATTAAGTACTCGTCGACAGCAGCAGGACTTGATTACACTTCACAAAATCATACACTCAAATTTAGATTCTTCTGCTTTGCTAGCGAACATAAATATTAATACGAGGTACAACTGCCGCAAGCCAAAAACATTTTCTTTACAAGTTTTTAAAAACAATACCTCTTTTTATAATCCAGTTATCAGAATGTGCCGCCTTTATAATGAAATAACTAATAATAATAATCATGAAATTGACATTTTTAATACAAATCAAGCGACCTTTGTAAAAATTGTAAAAAAATGTCTATTTTAAAAATGTAATTTGTAAATTTAAAAAATTGTAATTATTAACGTTTATATTTCTTTTGTCTTTTTTGTAAATTCAAACCAAAAGTGTTTATTATACCAATTATTTATTTTCCTCTTGTAAATTAAATTCGTGTAACTTCATTGAATATCAATTTTAATATTTTATTTTTGTCTTTTTTTGTTTAGTCCATGTAATTTAATTTTATTATGTTCTTGATATACCTACTGTTGTTATTGTTTAGTACTAATACATAGTTATCCCCTGTATTGGAATTTGTTAACTGTAATAATTGGCAATCCCGTCATGTTGTGCATGCACCCTTAGGGTTATAATCTGTTCGATACTATTAATGTTTATGAAATATTCTCTATGTGATTGTAACCTGTTGTGTTTGCCTTAATAAATAAATAAATAAATAAAACCGTTGGTTCACTCGCGAATGTGCCGATGCTGTGTCATCTAAGCAGGCGGCATATCGCGCGTGGATCAATGGCCGCGTTAGCGGGGCATCTAACATTGACTCACTGAAAGCAACCTACAATAAAACCTCCAAGTCCTGTAGGAAGGCATACACAAGAGCGGATGCACAGCGCATTGTACAGATTGGCCATGACCTTGCTTTACATCCTAGGGGCTCCCGTAGCTTCTGGCGTCTGACCAAATCTGTGCAAAGCAATTTCTGCCAACCTTCGCTGCCACCGCTCCGGTATCCGGACGGATCGCTAGCTCACAGTCCGCAGGAGAAAGCCGATCTTCTGGCAAAACTCTTTGCGGATAGCTCCGTGATCAATGATTGTAGTGCGCTGCCACCAACTATCCCTTCTTGTGGCCACACGATGCCTGACATCAAAATCAGACAGCGTGATGTGCGTGCAGAGCTGCAATCACTTGATGTACGGAAGGCTAGCGGTCCCGATGGAATACCAGCCATAGTGCTGATGAAGTGTGCAGCGGAGCTGTCTCCTGTGTTGACGCGCCTGTTCCAACTGTCTCTCTCTACATGATGTGTGCCGGATTCTTGGAGAGAAGCTAATGTGCAAGCGGTTCCCAAAAAAGGGGATCGATCAGACCCGGCAAATTATCGGCCAATAGCTATCACCTCAGTTCTCTGTAAGGTGATGGAACGGATCTTAAACAACCAACTGATCCATTACCTAGAAGATCACTGTCTAATTAATGATCGTCAGTACGGGTTTCGACCAAAACGGTCCACAGGTGATCTTCTAGCGTACGTAACACACCTCTGGGGTGAAGCTATCGACAAGCATGGGGAGTCGTTGGCTGTCAGCCTCGATATCTCCAAGGCTTTCGACAAGGTCTGGCACAGAAGTCTTCTCTCCAAGCTGCCGGCATACGGTCTGCCAGCTCAGCTCTGCACCTGGATTGCTAGCTTCCTACACAAGCGTAGCCTTCGCGTTTTAGTCGATGGTTGCGCTTCACAATTCCATGTAGTGAATGCTGGGGTCCCCCAGGGGTCTGTGCTATCTCCCACACTCTTTCTTTTGCATATCAATGATATGCTCTCTCTCGGGAACATACATTGCTATGCAGATGATAGTACAGTGCATGGGGGATACCACGGACGCGCAGTAGCCGGGCGGGCGGAAACTGGGGAGAGGTGGAGGGATCTTGTTGTTGAACTCGATAGGACGTTAGGACTCATCGCCAAATGGGGCTCTGACAATCTTGTTGAGTTTAACGCCAAGAAAACACAGGTATGCGCTCTCACAGCGAAAAAGTCACCATTTTCCCCTCCTCCTTCCCTCTGTGGCACTACGCTGGAGGTACAAAGCAAAGTCGCCATACTGGGGATCGACGTTCGGTGCGACCTCAATCCAAAGGATCACATCGAGGCTGTTATAAAAACAGCCTCACGTAAACTCGGAGTCCTGAACAAGGTGCGGCGTTTTTTCACGCCACAACAACTGCTCCTGTTATATAAAACGCAGGTGCGGTCTTGCGTTGAATATTGCTCGCACCTTTGGGATGGCTCCGCCAAGTACTTACTGGAGGCCTTGAATCGGTTGCAGCGACGTGCGGTTCGCATTATTGGCGACGTAAAGGTCACCAACACCCTCGAGCCTTTACAATTGCGTCGAGAGATAGCGGCACTCAGCGCTTTCTATCGAATGTATCACGGCGAGTGCTCAGAGGAACTATTCTCCCTCATTCCTGCTTCCCCTTTCCTTCACAAATCTACGCGTGCTGGTTCTCGATGTCACCGCCTAACTGTGACATCAATTCCATCGCGAACGAAGAAATTTGGCAACTCTTTTCTTTGTCGCACCTCCAAAACATGGAATTCTTTACCAGCACACGTGTTCCCCTCCTCTTATGACCTGGGTTCCTTCAAACGAGGCGTGAAGAGGCATCTTGCGGGCCGGCAAGGCGGGGGCGGCTAGTGCAGATCATTCTTCCCGACTGCACTAGCCGTCGTCGCGTTTGGACTCTACTACCACTTACCATCAGGTGGAGTGGAGTCATTTGCACCCCGGGCGATAAAAAAAAAAAAAACCTGATGGTAAGTGGTCACCAATGCCCATTGACATTGGCATTGTAAGAGATGTTAACAATAGCTTACATCGCCAATGCGCCACCAACCTTGGGAACTAAAATGTTATGTCCACTGTGCCTGTAATTACGTGAGAATATTTAGACATGTCTAATATCGTGAGGATATTTGGACATGTCAGATGATATTCGGCTACATGTTCATCCACCAACTCTTATCAGTGCAGCTTGTTATATTTAAACGTGCCTCCAATAAAGAGCCCGCTTCAAACATATTTTCTATAAAATTAAATTATGAATGCAATGTATTTTTATATTTATTTATTTAAGTGCATCGACCATGGTTAAGTCCATAGCTGAAGACATTTAACTGGGTATATTTATTTTAAATCAATGCTAAAACCATCGATATCAGAACGATCAGCTCTCTTCAGCTTCTTCCTCTTCCTTGGTGCAGATGCTGGTGTTGTTCTCTCTTCGTTAGGAGTTCGAGCTGCATCGGTCTTGATGTCAGGTAATTCTGGTATTATGATCTTCTTTGGTTTGAAATCTGAATAGTATTTGAAGGGGCTTACTGTTGTTGTTCGTTTCCTACCGCGGTAGTATCCCGGCATCTGAAAAAAGCAAGTTCAATCAATCAAAAATAAAAAAAATCTAAATTTGCGGTCATAATTTAAGTTCATCGTTTTTGAAACCTTTATATATCAACCAATCTATTCGTCTAATGTGCATGATTTAAATGATTTAAGGAATATTCTCTCACAATGGTCACTTTTAAAATTATTACGGAATACCAGTATAAGTACTGCCAAAACCAAGTTAGACCTACTGCTTCTAAGCTCCCTCTAATACATTAATATATACAAGTAAAATAAGATTGTGTAAAAGGTGGTGTAAGTACTTAAGAACACTTTAAGTTAGATTTAACAATCAATAAATAAAAATTTTAACAAAACAAAAACCGACTTCATAGGAGCAACTAATTAATATGCACTAAAAAGTAAAAAAAATAATTGCGTATTCTTCTATTATTTGATAATTAACTTACTATTTTCTACTCATCAATATGTAGGTACGAATGTGTTGTGTGGTTGATAATTTATTTACAATTATTGTTATTTTCGGAGTCGATGTCAGCTAAGGAAACACTATAATATACCTAGCAATAATAGTACGGGTATCTTTTAAAAACAAACAAAAACATATACATTACAAATTGACTTTTATTCGCCTCGTTAAGTTGCGCGTGCGACACAAGCACATCTCACCTATAACTAACTATGTATGTAGTTATAAACCCACCTTGGCTGACATCGACTCCAAAAGTAACAATAATTGTAAATAAATTATCAACCACACAACACATTCGTACCTACATATTGATGAGTAGAAAATATTAAGTTAATTATCAAATTATAGAAGAATACGCAATTATTTTTTTACTTTTGTTTTTCATTTGAAGTCGGTTTTTGTTTTGTTAAAATTTTTGTTTATTTTATATTGTGTATTAATTAATCGGTGTCCTAATATGTTTTGCATATATTCTAATATGAAATAAAGAAATCCTAAAATATACAGACATCAATCCAATATTTAAAGAAATAAGCTAAGTGAAAGCCTAAGCTTAATAGTATTTATCACTCGCCTGCGATCCAATCTTGATAACGATGAAGATGAAATATTTAAATTTGTATCACTTTAAGAGTTATTGACGCATCAACGAAAATGGTCTCTGTACCTCGTTATGTATGTAGATATTTTATCAATTTATGACCACTGTATAAAGGATTTATTGCTTTGTATTTGATTTTTTCGTGGTAAATATGTATATATACTTTAGTAGTCAGGTGGTAACTCTAAGTAGGTAGCTAGGGCTCCTTAAGTTATAGAGTATAGTTTTTTTCAAGTGGGTATTTTGACACTCTGCCTTATTAAAATACCCCCTTTGGGTACATTAAATATATTCGCGTCGTGAAAAACGTTTGCTTCAATTTGTAAATATTTCATACTCACAGTTTCATTGACAGTTTCAATCCAGTCAGCGTAGGCTCCGACGAGTGTGAACACCGTTGGCGCATTCGGATAGCCGCATACCGATGGTCCGAACGATATGATCCCAACAAGCTTACCAGCCATCACAGCTGGACCACCAGCGTCATGCTGTATGTACATTTTGTAGTTATGTATACGTAAGTATTTGGGGGTAAAATTTCGAAGGAATTTGATGCATTTTTTTTTCAAGCAGTTTCTTAAGTACACCTCTCTATTTATTTTTAAGTTGGATTTGAGATTTTCTGCCGTACCCAAAATTCTTTTAGGAGGATCATACAGTTAAATAATAATTTAAAAAATAGGTTTAGAATTAAGCTTTGTGGTAAGAATGTGTAATAAGATTGTGGTAGATATGCACATTTGTTCGCCCACTAGCCTAGATTTTTTTGTAATCTTAGTTTCTCGTATTATTCCAATTTAATGCTTACGTCACAAGCTCCTTCCCCGGTTGTGAAGGTTCCGGCGCAGAACATAGTTTTCGAAATGAATTTTCTGAAAGGTTTTTTTTTTTATAATATAACAATAACGTTTGACTTAATTAAATTAATAAAGTGATAAAATAAATAAAAATATTATTAAAACCATCGGTGATGTAAATAATGACTAGTTTTTCCATGCTCACATTAAATTGTAGTTCATTAAGACGTGACACTAAACATTTTTGTTGTTAATTTTCCAAACGGATTTATAAATATATTTGTGAAGCTACGTAATTTAATGCATATCCCAAAAAAAGCAATTAAAATCCATTTCAATATGCATGTTAATTTAATATCGTGATGCGCATTTTGTGTGCGATAGAACTTTATACTGTACACATTAATGTATTTTATATTCTCCTAGTGAACCTTTATTTATTTAAATGAAATCGAATATATTCGTTATTTATATTGGCCTATAATTTGAACTCTTTTATACAATTTTGAATCATCGTGTTATAAGATTAATGTAAATTTAATGAAAACCTACCGGTTCGCACAATCGGTTCTTCCGAGAAAAACTGACACGATATTTGGTGGTTACTTTTTTGAAATGAAATATGTACATATTCTCATAAGAAATAAATATTAATATAATATTTTATATAATAGCAAAGCTGGGACTAGTAGCTAGTGTTGGATGTAAAGTAAGGCACGCTTGAACAAGATACTTACTCTCCGTAAACTTCTTTGCAAAATACATTCGGATAGATTGGTAGGAATTTTCTATTCAGGAATACGGGTTCGTATGACAACATTTGTGACATCTAAAACAAATAGTGTTACTAGAAATTAATTCTAAATTGGGATTAAAATGATTCTTGTCTTATATGATTATAATAGGATTTAGAGTTTTTTCACCGGTGGTACGATTCTGCAGGTCCAGTTGGTCGCCCCTAGACCAAGAATTGTTTCAGCCATAATTACAGTCATAGCACTGTAATTATTATGGCTTAACAACATCTTACTTTACATCTTAGTTACTACTTAGTTTTAATTTTATAGTCTTACCTTACTAACGCCCCATCCAAGTACCAAGACTTCAGAAGTCGGAGCAAGTCCGTCACCATTATATGAGATGTTAATTATCTTTGGGATGCGATGATAGGTGAAAAACAAGTGGCGTCGAAGTCTGATGATAGCAATGTTGTTATTGAGGGTACGTGGGTTGTAGGCTGGATGGAAATACACCTGAGAAAAGGAAATTTGTATAAAAAAAACTAATAAAAATAAATTTAGAAAAAGTACGTTATACATTTTGTTAACCATTTTTTTTTATAGAATAGATAGAACAAGCAGCTGGGCCACCTCATGGCAAGTGGTAACCATTGCTCATCGACATTAACATTGTAAGAATTTTTAACGATCGCGATCGCTAATATTGCCAACGCGGCACCAACTATAAGAACTAAGATGTTATGTCTCTTGTGTTACTCACCCTTCCACACACACCCACCCACCCTTCTCTCACCCCTCAAACCGGACAACAACAATAGCAAGTACTGTTATTTTGCGGTAGAAAATCTGATGATGAGTGGGTGGTACTTACCCAGACGAGCTTTTAAAAGGCCCTACCACTGTGTCAATATATTAGGCATGTTGTGTTAAGGGAGAATGTGAATTATTGGCGAAGTACAACGGAAACAGTGACTACGAATAAAAATGTAAGTTGTTATATATTTCGAGCGGAATTACCACGATTAAAACCCAAAAACCTACTAGTATATATTTTATGGCAATACCTCAAGAGCTTCAATCATTTCACCTCCAATTCTGCTGTGATTACTGCCGACTCTTACTCTTAATACACTTGGGTTCTCACGAAATAGCCTATTGTTGTGCATGCTGTAAATAAGTAAACAAATAAGAACCAGTATATATGTACATAAAAAACGAATATTTTATTGTCATTTACAACAAAGGTTTACTCCTTAAAGGTTCTCGGTATTGTTTGTTCAAGTCTATGGAGCTGTTTATATTTAAAGGAACGAGTAACTTGCTTCAATTATAAGTATTTTCATGGGCGAAATCAGAAGAAATAATGTAAATAAGAAATTGTATATTCTTTGTATGATATAAATCATCCCTAATTATTATTGTAGACTATTGCAATGTTTAATTCTACGTAAATGTTTGAAGTGTTATGGAAGGTCAGGGTCAGGGCCAGGGTATCCTAATACAAGTACGAATAGAATTGTAAACGTACTCATGAATCCGTAATTTAAAAATATATTTCACTAAAATTTTAATAATTAATATCTAGATCAAATTATATAAAAATATATTTACAGTTGTAAGCAAGCAGCTGAAGTAAGGACGATGTCGTGCCAATAAATCACACCTCCGCACCAAAATCTGCCCATAACGTGAACAGATACCATGAAGGGGTAATATCTGATTGTAGTTCTTTCTCCTTTAAAAATCCTACGACCATCGTGTCGATGAAACTGCTCTAAGTCTTCCAATTCACTTTGAGGATCTAAGAATACAATGTACAATTTAGTGTCAATTAAAACTTAATTAAGGTCATGCTAAGATTGAAGAATCTGAATTTCGTGTATCATCATGTATAGTAGCCATATCCTTACAATATAAAGAAAAGCAAAAGATACTGCATGAAAAGTTAAATCAAATATTTATGAGCTATCACAGGGTTAGGATGCCAATTCTACTGAGTAGTTATTCCCTTTACCGCTGTTTTCTTGTACCTAATCATATATCCATAGACTTGTGGTCCGTGCTTTTATTGTATATTTTCTTTTAATTTCAATTTTATTTAATGTGCCTACACAATTTTATTGCCAGGCG
Organism: Nymphalis c-album; assembly: GCA_963151315.1. Lineage (NCBI taxonomy): Eukaryota > Metazoa > Arthropoda > Insecta > Lepidoptera > Nymphalidae > Nymphalis > Nymphalis c-album. Next base: position 355,572 of record OY720610.1, read on the forward strand.
TATACATTTTAGAATTATTGATGATTATATAAGTTTTCATCGGACGAATTTTGCATTGACTGGAATATTGTATGATTTTTGTCTTTCATCAATTACGTATCATGTATCTTTTTATAAAATTAAAGCAGTTTTTGATAAAAAAAATATTACAAAAAAAATCTATCACATTACCCCAATATTTATTATCTTCCTTTGTATAATTAAACTTATGTTTATCTGAAGGAACTTCCGCTATAAATTTATCAACAACAGTATCAACCACTGCTTCACCGACATCGATTTTTCCAATTAAATTACTTTTCATCATTTTTCTTGCAGATTTAGAAATGCCACCGCGTTTATTATATTCTTTTAGAATATTGAAAATATCATCTCTATTCATTTTTTCTTTTAATGTCAGGTACAAATTCTTCGGTTCATTTTCCGAAAGAAACTTATAATGATCAGTTGTATTTAAAGCAGTAAAAAAGTTCGTTTCATTCAAATTACTACTTGCTGTTTCATTCATTAAGAATTCAGCTAATTTATCATTATCGACAACATATTTGTCTATTTTTGTTAATTTATCTCTTAAATCTCTGATTCGTATATTCTCTTCATCGATTCCGAATAGACTTAATAGTGCTTCAGCTACATAATTTATATTATCATATTTGTTTTTCTCAGTAACATTTTCACAATTTCCCAATAGCACAGGAAGAAAAATAACACAATATAAATAATGCATCACACTACTCTACAGAAAATACATTTAATTCTGCTCGACATTTACAGCCAATAACTTTTATTGCTACGTGTGATGTGTTACTCATAAATTATTTATAGAAATAAAAATTTATCGACTTCAGTTTATACGTTTTCTTAAAACTGATCTTTTATACCGTATCACATAATATAAGACGTCTTAAAACGTTTTTTTTTTATTACAACTGCAACGATTTTACGATAATAAAATCATCATTTATAATATTTCTAAGTCGTTAAGATTTTTGTAATTATTAATATAATAGATTTAGTTTATAATAAAAAGAGCTATTATTTGGAAAGTTTATAATTTTTCGTTATCTTTACTGTCATCGTCATCGTCACACTGTATTTGTCGGCTGTTATTAAGTAACCTGTAAATAACTTACTGCTGGGCCTTTTCTGTTCTTGGAGAGAGGACTTGGAGATTCTGTCACGTGGCTTCAATGTAAGTTTGTGGATACAAATATTACAGCATTAAATTTGTTAGATCTAGGTATTTTTACAATATTTTCCTTCACAAAGCATGATTTTAATCATAAGTACACGTTAAGCATAAGAAAATTCATTGGTGCTTTCCCAGGTTTGAACCCGCGATCATTGGGTTTTCACTAATTTTTACCAAAATTTACACAAAAGCAGAAGCAATTTCACTCAAACTACTTAAGATAAGAAGTAATAATGTTTTTCTTTGTAATTTTTTATCATGTATATTAAAGTGTAGTATTATGATAAACACAAACCACGACAACTAATCTTTAGTATAAATATTGAATTAAATTATGAAATCCAATTCTATAAACATATTTACTCTCCGTGCTGTTTGGTCAGACTAATATAGTTATTTGTTTTTCATTTACCAGTACGAACTAAATAAATAATACACTCTAGTATGAACGTGATTCAGACACTTGGTGCTATTAAAATTATGCTTAAACTATTAACGGGATTATAGACGCTGTTTAGCTGGTTATGAGTTAAACGCTTTGTCTTATTCTTTCTAATGCCAAATCCATAATGACAGAAAGAGATAAATCAGTGTTTAACTAAACAGCCGCTAAGCAACGTATATAATGCCGTTAATTTTTTATAAAAGTATGATTAAGCTCGTTATTATTCATTACATCCTGATTATGGAGACTCTTTGTTGTGTTTCGTTTCATTTCCTTCAGAGATTGATTTTATATGTATTTTTGTTCGGCCGATATGGTCAGTATGCACGTAAGCCACAGTCGATTGTCCACAACACAATGACTTCGAACCTCGCTCTACATGACTGACTCACGATAACTCATGAACTGTCAAAGCATCTTAATATGCCACCGTTAGTGTCAGTGTCGTCATACACAAGTACAAACACACTATATTTAACAATTTTAGTTATTTAGATATATATATATATATATATATATATATATAATTATATATTTAGAATCACGATGTGAAAACTGATTTTATAAAAAGGTCGAATTGTTCTTTTTATAAATAGAACACCGAAACACATAAATTGATGTAAATTCCTCACTCAATTACTATTTAAAATCCAAATAACACATTTGTACACATCACAAATCACAAGTCGCCCCAATAATGAATTAATTACTTTACCCTTATCTGCACTAACAATATGGCGTGAGTTTCTTGTGTTTCTAGATTTTATTGAGAAGATTCGACAAGTAACTCAGTAGTCTGTCTCTTTTCCACAAATTATATACATAAATATATTATAATAATGGATTTGTTATTAGTATTAGTATTAAGCCACCTTTGCAGGCAAAAAAATGGCGTAAAAACGTTGATAAATAGGTCAAGCTACAGTTTATAGTAATGCGTCGGATCGTTCACCTGCCTGTGATTGATGACTCTTGATGAGCCTCTGGCCAATACAGGATATTGGATTTTTCGATACTAATAAATTGAAAAAAGTTACAAATGACTCAACTTTCTTCGAACGATAAATTCCAAAGATAAAACTGTAACGTATGAATTAAAAGCTTTCCAAAGACGTATCTAAGTACGTCGCCTGAAAGCTTCGACATTTTTTTAATAAAAATTGAGATATTACACTTACTTATATTTAATGTTTTTTTTTTCACTTATTAGAAAATTCGAAATATAATACTTTGGAATTAGAATCCTGTACAAGAACCGTCATAGAACTTTCGTAGATTTTTAAGACACTTAATACCTACCCATAAAGCGTAAAAACACCTAAGAATTATAAGTAAATAGTAAAATAGCTTGCTAGAAATGCCAGGGACTGCACACACACACAACCATCCAAACAAGAAATACCCATAAGGTCCTCCAGACCGATTTCGGCCACGGCGGCCAATCTCAAGAGAGATTAGCCAACTGCGCAAGATATATTATAGTGCACAAGTGTGTGCGCAAACAAAGGTGGACTCTCTTTTCCTTAGCTCTCATAATCCGATGGGACGGCAATCCGACACGACCGGAAAGAGTTCAGGCGCAGGCCCAACGGCTTAACGTGCTTTCCGAGGCACGGAAGTGTACACACTTCCAACTTCCAGACTCCGGGCTGCTACTGAGAAGTTTCTGACAGAAAACCCCAATAACTATTTATTGGCCCGAACTGGTAATTAAACCCAGAACCGCTGAGTCTGCGGCCTTATATCAAGCCACTAGACCAACGAGGCAGTCGAAATACACATACATACGATTTTATAGCAATTTTTTGAACTCGGTTAATAATGAAGCTGTCACGAGTCGGTACTCCAAACCATTTGGAGACAATGTGAAAGTGGCGTAGATTACATTCATTTGTTCCGTCGCGTAGGCTCTTTTTTGCTCCAGTAAAGAGACGACGTCCGTTTTCTAAATTCCCTATTGAGAAATGGTTTCTTTCTATTTTTCGTTTTATGGTGTCTTACAATGGTACGAGAAGGGCATTAACCCTGGTATATCATCTGATTTATATATCAAGATTCCTTGAGTTTTTATTTTTTATATTATGTATATTATCTTATATATAATACACATCGATAAAAAATTACGTATAGTTGCAATATTCAGAGACTACTTGAATAATTACGTTTGAAGTAAGATTATAAGAGAAATACTGTTTATGTTTATAAAAAAAACGAATGGTTCTAAAAACTATAAGATATAAGACATAGACCTTAGAAATAGGTAGTGAGGTAGGTTCAGTCCAGGTAAGCAGTTCAACTCTCAATACCGGTGATGAAGAAATAACATTTTTATGATACCTGTGTAAGACATGTTAACCTCTAAATATTCCTACCTGACTGTTACTATATAGTTTGATATAAATCACTATAAAGATAAAGCCATTTTAACTTGGTGGTAGCAAGCGGTTTTTGATTAGCTACGCGTCAAATATTATGTGAACTAAAAACAGTATTTAGTATTACTGTGTTGCAATTTGAAGAGTGAGTGAGCCAGTGAAATTAGAGGAACAGGGGATGTAACATCTTAAATGGTTAATATTTCTTACGTCATTGTATTGGCGATGGGGATCACTTACCACCAGGTGGCCCATTTGCCAATTCGTCTGCCTACCTATATCATAAAAACAATTATGCCTCCTTTCTAAATTGAACTGAAACAAATTTGGTTAGTTTTGACATATTATTAATAGTGGCCAAGGAAATGTGAATGTCAGGAGCATATGCCTTCAAAGTAGACTAATGGAATACGCGCACAAGGGTCTCCGAAAATAACATGTTATTTTATCTTGGAAAAACTTTATCAGCAAATTGAATTAAGCCACATACCAAGAAACATTTATAAATGGAAAACAATTCCTAAGTTGATTCGCATTTTTTTTAATTTATAACTTACATTTTTTACTTTTTTTCCTGAAAAGCCAAGATAGCCCAGAGGTAAGAGTAACCTTAACCGATGATCGTGGGTTCAAACCCGGGCAAGCACGAGTGAATTTCATGTGCTTAATTTGTGATTATAATGAATAACGTGCTTGACGGTGAAGGAAAACATCTAGAGGAAACCTGCATGTGTAAAATTTCACTGAAAGTCTGTCACATGTGTATTCCACCAATCTGCATTGGAGCAGCGTGGTCCAATAAGTCCAATGTCCCACAACTGGGCTAAAGCCTCTTTTCCTCTTTTGAGGAGAAGGTTTGGAGCTTAATCCACCTCGCTGCTCCAATGCGGGTTGGTCCTGATGCGGATTATATAAATATCCTGCTTGGAATTCAACATATTATACTAACTACAAATTTAATTATCAGCTATATAATATTCTTTAGAGTAATGTTCTTCATTTATTAATGTTTTAAAAAAGAAAAATACATACATTTTCATTTTGTCAAAATTCCGCTGGTATTTTGTCAAAAAGGAATTGTAATCTTGACAAAAGCTTTTTGTTATAATCTTATACTTACTTCTCGCACCTATTCATGCCATTAAAAATCTATACTTATTTATAAAGCTGAAGATTTTGTTTGTTTGATTCGGCTTATCTCAGGAACTACTTTTAGGTTTGAATTTAAAAATTATTTTTGTGTTGTATAGTCCTTTTACCGAGGAAGGCTGATTTTTTTTTACTTATTATATTTTTATTAATTATATGCGGGTGAAACCGCGGGTCACAGCAGTATTTGATAAATTTGTTGTTCATAGTTCACATTATTAACACTGAACTAGATATTGAACTTTCCGAAGAATTTCCTACTCCCCGATCTTATAGCTTTATATTAAAACATCGTCTTACCAGACAATTCTAAAATCTACCACCAGCCTGATAAATACCTAGCCCATAGAAGAACCGGATTTTTTCTGGTGGTAGGTGATGATGGTAATTAGTGATGATGGTATGTGAAAAAATCTATACATGTGACAATTATTGAAGGAAAATAATTTATTTAAATTCATCATCAGTGTAATGGACGAACAATTTGAAACCAAACAATTAAAAAAGGAAGTTAGAAGTCGTGTTTCAGGATTTATTGGGGCTTGTGGTATCTGAAATGGACGGCAAAATTCAATTTCATGAATTTATAGATCTCTTTATGGGCGTGTTCGTGTTTGAAATATATTTAGATTTTTTTAGTCGAACGTTTCTGTTTCATTACTTTGTTAGTTATTGTTTCGTCTCAATTATGCTTTTGAATTTATATTATTGAAGTAATAAATTTAAGGTTTACTTGGACTTTGTGCAAGCCCGTTTGGGTAGGTATTAACTACTTATTAGATATTCTATCGCTAAACAGAACTTCATATTGTGTATGAATATTATATCTATTATATAAATGTATAGTATATCTTATTAGCCAGTATCACTACTAGTTCCCAAAGTGGGCACATTATCGATACAAGGAACGGTTAATATATCTTACAGGGCCGGTGCCTTTAGGCGTTGGTGACTTACCAGCAGGTGAACCATGTACTTATCCGTAAACGTATTTTATAAGAAACTAGCCGTAACAGCGACTTTGTCCGCGTAGAATTTAACAAAAATGTTAATTAGTTTTTTTTTTTCGGTTTTTTATTTTAATTATCATTTTTTTCTAAAATAAAAGTAGCCTAAGTTACTCCTTATTACATCAGCTACCTGCCAATAAAAATCTCATCAAAATCGGTCCAGCCGTTTCAGAGATTAGCCGGAACAAACAGACAGACAGACAGACAAAAAATTGTAAAAAAAGTAATTTTGGTGTATGTACCATATATATTATATTCATAATATGCATGTAGTAAAAAGCGGTTATTTCAATATTAAAAACAGGCACTCCAATTTTATTTATATGTATATGTATAGAAATGTATAGATAAAGTGACCATCACCCTTATATCTATATATTTAAATGTATCAATCAACAAATAATCTAATTATTCTTATAAATATGTTTATTCGAATCGATTTACAATCGAGAAAAGTAAAAACATGTAGTAGTAGTAACAAAAATTATTTAGAGTAGTAGTAGTAACAAAAATTATATTTTTTGTAAAAGAACATGATGATATGAAATGATGAAAAAACACAATCAGTAAGTATTTCAAGGTAATTTTATTCGTAATAATATCTTCATTTGTTGCTAAGTATATAAAGGTGACATTTATACAAACCGTTTTGTTTCTCAATGAAGCTGAAGCTTTTATTAAACCTGTCTTAATTTCATTCAGTATTCGCGCTATGAACGAACATCGCCCACACCAAACAATTTCGAAATTATTTCGCGAGAAAAATTATAACTGAGATTTGTCGTCAACATCATAAAGCGTTTTTAGAATATTATGATCAGAAAAGTATACTTCATGTACTCATGCTAGGCTTTCAACTACCTAGCAAGTGTAAAGTGTATAACCTCACATGCTTAAGTAAGTAAGCTACCGCCTTTGAATGTCTCACAGCTGAGCTGAGGCCTCTTCTCCTCTTTTTGAGGAGAAGGTTTGAAGCTTATTTCACAACGCTGCTCCAATGCGGCCAATCCTCCTCCAATGATAGAATACATAATATGTGACAGAATTTAAATGAAATTATACCCATGCAGGTTTCCTCACGATGTATTTTTTCTTAAGCACGAGATGAAGTAAATCACAAATGAAGCACATGAAATTCAGTGATGCTAGCCCGGGTTTGAACCCAGGATCATCATGAGTTTTAGTTTTACTTTAGCATGAAGCTTGTAAGTTATCCACACTTGTAAGTTATACCTGGGAAAGTATGTAAACACGTTGGCTGCATCATCAGCGTCTCCGCTTGTTTTGGATGGCCACCCGTAGATTATATGAGAGAGTGAATAGAGAGTGCGCCTATGTCTTGACACATGCTTGAGTCTAATATATTTTTTTAATATTTCGTCAGTCTCTGTTGAGAATGACATTCTCAAATATTAAAATAAAATTACCTTTTTTATTGTATAAATAGGTGGACGAGCATATGGGCCACATGTAAGTGGTTACCAATGCCCGTAGATAATGGCAGTGTAAGAAATGTTAACCATAGCTTACATCGCCGATACATCACTAACCTTGGGAACTAAGATGTCCCTTGTGCCTGTAATAACACTGGCTCACTCACACCTTCATAACGGAACACAACAATATCAAGTTCTGCTGTTTTGCCTGTTTTTTTAATTGTCATTATAAATTATATTAGATAGAGATTAGATAGAGCTCATATCCTTGAAAGGTCAGTCAGGACAAGGAGTTGTAACTATTTACCATATCAATGTGGTCGATTAGCATAATACCTTCGTGCTATAAAACAAGATTTAATTTATTACAAATATACAATTAGTTTCATTATATCACAAAGCCAAACAAAAATACAATTTCCGTTACATTATTATCAAATAATGGAACATTTTCTTTGACGATAACACAATGAATGTATTGTGCCATTTATGTATCATAGTTTGATTAAGTTACTTATCGTAAGGTGACGACTTTCGTTAGTAATATAAATATAAGTAAATAGACAGTAATAATATTTTCATTTTGGTTCAAGTAATTAAATAACAAAGAATGTACAGGAAGTTGTTTTATTATTATTAAATAAAGAGGCAGGAGTTTATTTAAGTTTTTCAGTCATTTCTTTGGAACTATACTGTAGGAAAAATCTTTAAGATTGTCACCGATGAGTTCTATCATGGGAAGTCCGAAGATACCAAACAGCCTAACACTATTAAATAATCTTTACAAGTAAGGCAGTAACGGTTAAACGATAATCTATAATACCTAAAATACTTTTTAAATGATAAAAAAATACATAATATTATATTATTTTGATCCCCTATTGAGTGCCCTCTGTTGACGAAATATTATTTAGTACTACGCCATCTCGTGGCTAGTAGGAAAATTCTACATAGTACACAGTACATACTAAATGTACTACCACGAACTTCCGAACAGCGACACGAGATGGCAGTGTTAAAGATATGTAAATCAAATAAAAAGTTATCTAAATGAAAAAGAATTAAACAACAATCATACAGAACGTTAATTTTAATATACTAACCCCTTATAATAAATATAACATTTTTAATTATAACAATTGTTCACAAATACATAAATATTTTATAAATAGAAATTAACTTGTTTTTTCATACTGGTGAATCACTAAGGCTCAGGTCATTCAGTTTTATGTACTTAATTTGTGTTTATAATTCATCCCGCGCTTGTGTTTAGCATCGTAAGCCACAAGTGTATCCACCAAACCGTGTTGGAGTAGGTTGGTGAAATTAGCTCCAAACCTCTACCGTTACTTTAACTTATACTTTGTGATACTATTTTAAGATCCCAACAAGGAATACACATCACAAACATATACGACACGAGTTATAAGTGCTCCCTCAATTATAGGAAACCACAACATCCATCTCACATGACGAATTAACAGTTAATATTATAAATAATAAAATTGTACAAGTTAAAAATTTTACTTATTTTTTTTTAATAAATAACAAAACTATGAAAGCAATTCAAAGCAAATATTTTCATGTAGTACAAAAACTGCATGCATTTGCAGTTAATAAATGCAAAAACGTTATCTAGATCAAATCAAAACGAAGTTACCGCCGTTCACAAGTTGGTATATCTTTTATTATAAAACAGGCCCAGTTAATTAATTAAACCAATTAAAATCTATACAAACAGTTTCTTTATGGATTAACGGAGTGGGCGAGGCTTTGTTAAAACGAGATAGTAGTTAATTTTGCGAAATAATTGCTACCGGGAGCCATGAAACTTGATTATTATTAGAGTAATACCAGTATGAGTTTTAGAAATTTCTACAACTCAAGATATTTTTTTTTTTTTTTTATTGCATAGTAAGGCGGACGAGCATATGGGCCACCTGATGGTAAGTGGTCACCAACGCCCATAGACATTGGCGTTGTAAAAGCTGTTAACCATCTCTTACATCGCCAATGCGTCACCAACCTTGGGAACTAAGATGTTATGTCCCTTGTGCCTGTAATTACACTGGCTCACTCACCCTTCAAACCGGAACACAGCAATAACAAGTACTGCTGTTTTGCGGTAGAATATCTGATGAGTGGGTGGTACCTACCCAGACGAGCTTGCACAAAGCTCTACCACCAAGTAATATTTCATATCATATAGGGACAGAAGTAGGACAACTTGATGGTAGAGCTTTTTGCAAGCTCGTCTGCGTAGGTACCTTACTTATCAGACATTCCACCGCAAAACAGTAGTACTTTGTCTTGTTGTGCCGGTTTTAAGGGTAAGTGAGCCAGTGTAATTACAGGCACAAGGGACATAACATCTTAGTTCCCAAGGTTGGTGGCGCATTGGCGATGTAAGCGATGGTAAACACTTCTTACAATGCCAGTATCTATGGGCGTTGGTAACCAATTACCATCAGGTGGCCCATATGCAATAAAACGATATAAAGATACTCGTAGATAAAACAGGCTAAGTTATCTAAGTTGATATTTCTTTGTGCCTGTAATTACACTGGCTCACTCAACCCCTGAACATAGAGTAACGATTGGTATGTGGTCGCCGCTCAGTCGGGTCGGAACGAAAGGTCTACATTGTAATTTTAAAAATGTTAAATTTAATTAACTGTTTATAACGAGGACATTATTTTAAATAGTCCGTCTGGCAGTTCATTCGTGTCTGAGGAATAAGACGTTAAACATCGAGCTTATAATTTTATTTCTTAAATACTACAATAATATAACAACAACTATAAGCAGGTAATGCTATTCCATAAGAACACACTTCTTTACTCATCCGTGAAACGTAGACAACCGACTTATTGCGATATACTATTCTGATTCGTGTATTCTTGAAATTTTATCGTTATTATGACTCATATCAATATCAAAGTCGCATATAACTTACTGACATTATACGCCCGTTTTATGCGGTGATTTTCGAGTTTTTACGGAAAAGTCTCATAGCCCAGTTAGTGGCCGTAAAGCAATCTTTCACCGGCCCACCGTAATGTTTAATTTCGGTGAAAGCGATGAAAGTGGATTCTGTAAGAAATTTAATTTTCAAATCTATTGCAGAAGACGAGTCTGATGTGATCAAGACAATCTGAACATTAATTGCGTTGAATTAACTAATTAATTCTTTACTAAATGACTTAAAAACAATAAAATCTCTAACACACAAACTAAAGTATTATTTAATGTTATAAAATACGTAATACAACATTAAAATGAAAATATTTAAAACAATCTGTTTATAATAAAAACAAGTTTATCAAAAATCTCGTGTTTATCAAAACCATTAACTTTATAATATACGGCTTCATATTAGTATAAATCCAGAAAGTTTTAATAAATGACACGCACTATTACATTTTTCAGACCTTGAATAAAAACTTACATATAATTATAATATATTATATTATTACAAACAACAACATTATTTGTCGACGAGATTAATGTTTGCGGACTTATAATACCAATACAATGCATGATATAATTTCGGTAACTTTTTGTGTCGCGAAGAAAACACTATAATACACAATACTATAGTTAATAAAGTTGATAAATCTCTAAGTATTATTTTATAGGATATGTAGGTGGACGAGCATATGGGATATCTGATAGTAAGTGGTCACCAACGCCCATAGACAGTGGCAGTGTAAGAAATGTTAACTGTCGGTTCCATCGCCAATGCGCCACCAACCTTGAGAACTAAGATGTTATGTCCCTTGTGCCTGTAATTACACTGGCTCACTCACCCTTAAAACTGGAACAGAGAAATAGAGACACAATAAAATGTGCAAACTATTTATAAAAGCTAAAATTAATAGGCTCATCCACTTTAGTGTTTTTTTATCATTTAAGTGTTATCTAACGTCGTTAAACATAATGAAGATAGAGTGAATCGCTATTTTAATTTGATATCGATAATAGAGCACTACCGCTTCACTTCGAGGTGTGCAATACACTAATCACTCGAAGCTTTCGTCTTAATAAGCTTAGTAATACATATTTAAAAGCTGGATAAGCACACATTTTAAATCGGTGTAGATGCCAATGATAATTTAATTTAATATTCTACCGCAAAATAGCATTGCTTGTTATTGTTGGGTTCAGCTTTGAAGGGTGAGTGAGCCAGTTTCGTTACATGCTCAAGGGACATAATATTTTAGTTCCCAGGTTACCCATTAGTTTTAATGTTTCATACCCGCCGTGTAAATCCTTAACAGCCATATTTTATTTATCAGTGTAGTGTTCACTATATACTATACACTACACTAACGGTTCACTGGCTCGACAACACACCGTATGCGCAAGCGACACGTCCGCTCTCGCCAATGGCTCTCACTTGAATGACGTTCGCACCCACCATAAGGTGATCATGAGACAGTGTAAATAACTATTACTATAGTTATTATTAAATACAAACACTACATCCCTTCCTTATTGAAAATTGAATAATCATTAGAATTCAATAATTCATACTTATTTACTTTGTCATATTTTACCATTCTCTTGATTACGAATACTCTTACTCCATATCATAATTCCAAGCTTTCTTTCCTTGAATAAATATCCATTCGCCTTCAATTCTTTCCAAATGCAATATAGTCCAGTTTCTTCGCTTCTGAGGGCTATATCTCCATCTTTTGCTTTCTCCACGGTATGAGGCGTTTTAATTTGGTATAACTTATTTATTTATTTGTTTTATTAATTTCTTTTACTTATACTTTGTCCTTCATTCAAATCTGCATCCCGTGCATTCCCTCTCTTATCTCCATACCCCTTCTCTTTTTACTTTTGTTCTTGATCCCGGTCCCTGACCTCAGTGTCATGTTCATTATTATTTAAGTCTTGTAGAGTTGAAATTTTGTCTTTTAAATAATAGTTTGGTTGGTGATTTCCTTGTAACTTTTAATATGTCGCGATTTGTCCTCTCAACTTCGCGGTTACATTGTCGACTATTAGCTGCTGTTATATATTAAGGGAAACCTAATCGACTAAAAATGTATATTGTTGATATAACTAATAAAGTCCTCCAGACCGACCCCGGCCACGACGGCCAATCCCGAGAGACTAGGCAACTGCGCAGGAGATATTCCAGTACACAAGTGTTTGCGCAAACGCAAGTGCACTCTCTTTTCCCCAGCTCTCACAATCCGATGGGACGGCAATCCGACACGACCGGAAGGAGCTCAGGAGGCGCAGGACCAACGGCTCAACGTGCCCTCCGAGGCACGGGAGTGCACACATAAAGAATGATGATGAGAATTCTCTGACAAAAAACCCCAACAAGCATTCACTGGACCGACCCGGGAATCGATCCCAGGACCACAGAGTCCGCGGCCCCATACCAAGCCACTAGACCAACGAGGCAGTTAATATAATTCAATAATAATGTAATAAACCTGGACACCATTTACACAAGGCCTTTACACTGTCCTGGTTGGGAATCGACCCCACGACCGACATAACCTTGATATGAGGGTGACCATATTTGACAACAATATCCCAGTTTGCTTCTGACATAATCTCAAGACAGGTATTCACCAATCACGCCCACCGGGTCGTCAAGTGTTGGCATATTATGCCGGATATTTCCAATTTAATGGAGGTGCATTTGTACCAATTTCCCAGTTTGATGGAGGTACCTTTAAGCCAATTTCCAATTCAATGGAGCCATCTTAGTTTCATGATTTTCCAATTTGATGGAGGTACCTTTAAACCAATTTCCAATTTAATGGAGCCATCTTAGTACCATGATTTACCAATTTGATGGAGGTACCTTTAAACCAATTTCCAATTCAATGGAGCCATCTTAGTTTCATGATTTTCCAATTTGATGGAGGTACCTTTAAACCAATTTCCAATTTAATGGAGCCATCTTAGTACCATGATTTACCAATTTGATGGAGGTACCTTTAAACCAATTTCCAATTTAATGGAGCCATCTTAGTATCATGATTTACCAATCTGATGGAGGTACCTTTAAACCAATTTCCAATTTAATGGAGCCATCTTAGTATCATGATTTACTAATTAGATGGAGGTATCATATTACCACAAAATCCCAATTTAATGGAATACATTTGTACCAATTTTCCAATTTAATGGAAAGCATCTTAGTACCATGATTTTCCAATTTAATGGAGGTATCATGTGACCACAAAACCACTTGTAAAATGCACGTTAAGGCACACCGCTATATCTACAGAGCGATGACGCACACCCGCACGCTACGCCGGTTGAACACCTAATCAGTCAAAACAACCCTTTCACTTAAACAATACGGTCTATCTTATTGACCTCCTTAGTCTTTAATATTGCCAAAACAACCCTTTCACTTAAACAATACGGTCTATCTTATTGACCTGTTTAGTCTTTCATATTGACAAAACAACCCTTTCACTTAAACAATACGGTCTATCTTATTGACCTGTTTAGTCTTTCATATTGACAAAACAACCCTTTCACTTAAACAATACGGTCTATCTTATTGACCTGTTTAGTCTTTCATATTGACTATATAAGCCACAGCGATATTTTACAAGATCTAATAATGCAAGATTAGCCTTTCTTATTGACCATTCGTTAACCACGCGGTCTCTCATATTGACCTTCCAACAAAAGTCTTTCAGCAATGACATATTTTAACAATTCATTATAACAGTCTATCCTATTGACCTTTCAACAACATTCCTTTTACAAAGTCACAACACTTCATTATAAGTCTATATTATTGACCTCTTATTTACACAGGGCCTCTCATATTGACCTCACAATAAACATGGTGCCCTCTGTCAACTTTCACACCATATTTTGTGACCTGTCATATTGGTCTTCTAAGAAAATAAACTTATATTTCCTTTGTAGCGACATCTATCTCGCCACATACGAACTATGAACAAACGTATCCTACATCGCGATATTAAAGTTATCAGAGCGATTGAACATAAATACAAGAACCCGACAACAATCGTCGGGGCAGTAGCCCACCAGACACAACACCCGTCTGGTCGGACGATCCTCCCTTTTCAATGGTGACTCATCGCCAAACCTTTTATTTTATCACTTTCTCATTTTGTACTTATATGTCTTTTATTATATAAATTCACAATACATAAATGTGATTAGGTATTTATTCCCTACGAATAAACACAAATATACCCATTATATACACAAACATCTTAAATACACACTAACATAAGTATATAATACATAAGGCGTGACATATCAAACCTTTCCTTAAAAAAAATTATATTCTTAACAAATCTTAACAATTAATTTGTACCGATAACATAGATAAGCTCAAGATAGCTTAATTAAGTTATTCTATCGAATACGCTCGTCAATATATATATTCATCTTACATTCACTTATTATTAGTTAAACTCATTAGGAATATACAATAAAATGTGGTAAACAACAAGACTTAGCGCGGCTGGTCGACAGGTGTGATAAGAAATCTTGCTTGCATTGTGAAATATTATAATAAATTTTTAACCGCATCTCACCTTATTCTTTTTAACAAATCTTTTTTTCCATTAGTACTTACGTTACTACGCCACTGTTACGCCATTTTTAAGATAAGCGTATACACACAGGCAAACATACAAACAGATACATGATCTAGCTATTATTATTATTATTTTTATTATAGCAATCCCCAGTCTAACGCACCTATTAATAGTTTAATATTATTTTTATAATTTACCCCTCTAACCAAACAAAGTTTATGATGGCAATTGTGAGAATAGTCCAAAGCTCGAAACTGAAACTTACGTACGTACCGCTTTTGGTACTTATATGCTCTTGTATTACGTTTATATTTTGTTTTTAAGCAAGCCAGACATGTATTTTAATAACACTTATTATCTTGATTTAGTTTGCTTATATTTAACTATATAACATAATTCATAATTAAATGATAGGCGCATTATACAGTTCACGCTTTATTGTTGGTGTGGTTTGGCGCTCAATAATTCGAACGCGTAACTCAACGCTCAATAATTTGGTAGGCACGGTATGAACGCAATTTCGTTATATATTAATACCTTGGGTCACCGCCATTTCACTCTATTGTAAGCCGCGTAAAAGAACTTCTTTCCAAAAACCTTTCAATTTATATTATTATTAACCTTTCCATTACAAACCGGTAAAGTGCATCTTTAACAATCATCGTAACATGTGAAATATTTGTCTTAATAACATAATGTAAAACACAAAGTTTATCTACTTTAATATTAGAGCTGATAGAAGTATTTGTTTTCATAAGAATCAATTTGTTAATACAGTATGTGCATTTCGGAAATACATATCAAATTTTATTGTATTTTTGATTCACTATTTTAGTGATAATGACTTACACATAAAACATAAACAAATTTAGTGTCGCGGACTTTTTGTAGAAGTATTTAAGAGATACATTTCCATTAAACATTATATTCGTGTAACTTACGGTTTTTGCGGCGTTTTTCTTACGGTTTGATGTATAAGCTATACTGTTGTAAAGTTTCATTAAAATCCATTTGTAGTTTTTTGCGGTAAAGAATAATAATCATCCCCAGAAACATTCGCGTTTATAATATTAGTAGGAAGTAGGATTTATGCTTTTACCGTTAGCAAATATTTAATAATATACTCATTTCGCTAGGTTTTATTATTATTATTTGTCTTTACTACATTGACCAAGTATGTTTAATACATTAAGGTTTTTTTTTTTTTTTTAAAGTGTAATGACCATCGGGCTATCGGATTCATGGGTCATACGCCTGGCAACAATACAAAGAAAATAATAGATACATTAATTTTGATCTTGATAACAATACTTATAAAATTGCAAATATTGTAGGCGTTCTTTATTAATGTGATTCTATCACACAATTACACACGTAACGCGTAATTGTATTAAATATTAATAAATGGCCTAGTTAATTAATTAATTTGTATAGCCTGCACAATATAATATGATCAAAATAATTTTAATCTTTTTCCAACTACCCTACTATATCGTATCTTTAGGTAATAATTGTTAATAAATCTATATATAATACCGATTTTTCATACTATTTATAAGTATGTTCTACGATATTTCATCGAAAATAATAGTTTTATTTAATTAGTAAAGTTCGACACATTGCTCCCTTTTATGTTGATTTTTTTTTTTTTGTTTTTATATATATGTGCCAACTGACCTTTATCCTCGTCGCCATTTGTAGTGTTCACTATATACTGTACACTACACTAACGGTTCACTGGCTCGACAACACACCGTATGCGCAAGCGACACGTCCGCTCTCGCCAATGCCTCTCACTTGAATGACGTTCGCACCCACCATAAGGTGATCATGAGACAGTGTAAATAACTATTACTATAGTTATTATTAAATACAAACACTACAATCAGTCTATATTAGTATAGCTGGAGGGATGATCTATGCCTATAACATTAATTATTTAGCGGCTGCATTGCAATGTTAACATATTTAAGCTGAAAAGTTACTTTAAACACATTTCGAGGTTTTTTAATATAACGTATGAAAACAAAGAAAGGAGATAGTCCAGTGCTTAGTAAACGTGAATCTTAACCGTTGATTGCTTGAACTGTAGATTGATTGGTTAAAACCTGAGAAAGCATCACTGTATTTCATGTGTTGAATTTGTATTTATAATTCGTCTCGTCCACGGTATAAGCAAAATCGTATGTATTGGATGAAATTTTAAAACGAAATGGAACAGCCCTAAAAACCTTTTACAATGAACGGGACCCATCAATGGTAAATTAAAACGGAGTTGTATTGTACATTGAATAATATTGCTATTTTTTTTTAAATATAGGTATGTAGAAAGAGTGGCACCTGATCACCACCACCCAAGAATATTGGCATTGTAGGAAATGTCAGCCATCCGTTTAATCATTGATGCGTCACCAACCTCAGGATCGAAGAGGTTATGTTCTGTGGGCACAGGCACATTGGTTCGTTCCGGAAACAACCGGAACACAAGAATACGCAGAAGACTTACACAACGTTTACTTTGTCTTTATTGTATTCATGGTTGCAATCACCGTTGCTTTGGGGAATCGCTCGTAGGTTGTAATGTTACCTTTCAAAGAATAATAATGTCTTATTCTTATATTATGTTTTCCAATGCTTGAGTATATTCTTTAAGATAATATAAAAATTCAAGTTGGATTCCTGCCATACATTGCATTTGACCTACATTATAACTATATGATTATTCTGTATATTTGGGAATAATAAGGACTCCAGCTAATGGACTGCACCTACGCGCGAATTAATATCAGTAAAATGATACATCTAGGAATATGAACTTTGTGGTTATAGACTTACGGTTCAAGTTTCAATGTGGATCATAAAACTTTATTGTAGCCTCCAGAGGCGTCTATCATGAAACACGTAGATAATCTCATTCGCTTTTATAACGAATGAGACGATCGTATTTGTTTCAAAACGTGCTTCGTGTACAAAAGGAATATTTGCGCTGCGTTTTTATTTGTGATCAATTTTACGACGTTAATAAATCAAAAGCATTCTTGTACGAAACGGAATATTATAGTTGACGAACAGGTAATAATATAAGGTAGGCAAACTGGCAAGTGGGCAACCTGATGGTAAGTGGTCAGCACCGCCTAGACATTGGACATAGAGTGGCATTGTAAGAAATGTTAAACATGTAAGCGATGGCTAACATCTTACAATGTCAATGTCTATGGGCGTTGGTGACCACTTACCATCAGGTGGCCCATATGCACGTCCGCCTACTTATGCTATAAAAAAACATCCCTTACATCGCCTATGCGCCACCAACGTTGAGAACTAAGGTGTTCTGTCGCTTGTAGCTGTACTGTACACTGGCTCACTTACTTATTCATTAAACAAAGCATTTCTTAATATTATATCAGTCTATGAAAATTCGATAGCTTATAGCTATTAGTTATGGAAATACAGATTTGCGAACGGTTGATGTGTTCGTACCTTTCAGTGATTGACACTGGCACGGATAGTAATATGACTGACTCCTTCGACTTTCAACAGCCTGTCAAACACAGATTTTTTTCTTTTTGCTTATTTGCGGTAGAATGTCTGATGAGTGAGTGATACCTACCTTGACGAGCTTGCACAAAGCTATACAACTGATTAAATGTTAGAAATATTTATTTGTAATTACACTGGCTCACTCGCGTTTGAAAATAGAACAGAACAATACAGAGTATTATTATTATTAATAATAATAATAAGTTTGTTCTACTAATCAAGAAAAATCTCCATAAAGATCTTATATCTTTTATAAGGCTTTTAGGCATAATATAAATGCAAAAGATCTTACAAAGGCTGGTGTAACTACCATATCTTTGTAACAAATTGTACGCATCTTTAGAAGACTCTAAAGGCCGGTTCTTCTCGTTAACCATCAGACCTTTTGACGTGACAACGTCGAATAAATCGATGAACGCTGGCTGCATGCACGGAAAAGAATGACTCATAGTCCCGTTTCGCTGATTGTACCCTTGCGCCGCATCTACCTCTCTTTCACTCGATTGGCCTATGAGTGCAAATAAAAGTAAATTTATCAATTAAATTGTAGATTTCATTTCACTCCTATGTATCCATACAGAATAATGATAATTCAATAAAAAATATTCAATTTTATTCATAAAAGTATGCAGTCATTTCATCAATGTTTTGTTATGACGTTGTCACGTTAAACTATCGTCCGTAAACCGACTTTACAGACAACCATTTTTTTTCAACTAAAGTATATTTTAATTATGACGAATGATATGAGAATAGACACCTATCTCATTCCCAGTGCGTTTTACAATTTGCACTTGTCTTATTTAATTACTGTTACAACTACTACGCGCGGGAATGGTTTAACTTTAGTACATAACACTGATTAAACCGTATAATTGAATTCTACAAAACTTTTGTTAACACCGATATATGGCACTTGTCGATTAATTTGACTTTTGTATACCAATATTATAAATGCAAAAGTTACTCTGTCTGTCTGTCACGTTTTCACTGCTAAACCACTAATTCGCCTTGGAAGAAACTTAGTAGCATGCTTGAGCCTCAAGAAAAGACAGACATAGTCTTACTTTTTTTAAATAATAAAACGCGTGTTATATCACGGACCAAAACTAGTGTCTATATAAATTAATTTTAAATTTAATAGACTTCGACACATATAGATAGCGCTTACTTAATAAAATTAAATGTTGTACATACCTATATGATAGTAATTGAAATGATTTTTTTTATTGTATAGGAAGGCGGACGAGCATTTGGGCCACCTGATGGTAAGTGGTCACCAACGCCCATAGACAATGGCATTGTAAGAAAGGTTAATCGCTTACATCGCCAATACGCCACCAACCAGTGTAATTACAGGCACAAGGGACATAACATCTTAGTTCCCAAGGTACAATGTACAAAAGACTTAGTGACTATGCAGTCGAGTATATTTCTCCTCAATATCAAGCTTTATTAATAATTAAATAAAATATAAGTGATAGTCCATTTACAAACAGACAGTATGACCTTAACCGACATTAACAAACCATTGTTTACTGAATGTGCCTTTACTGGGTGTGATATTCAAACTGGGAGCGGAAGAGCGTCGGCCATTATCGCGTAATGACGTATTTCCTGTAGAGAGGGCGTGGGGTCCATTATTAGAGACTTTAACTATGAGGAATATAATTGTTGGGAGTTTTGTATTGGATAATAGCAATAGAAATATTATTATCGTGAAGTATCTTAAGCGAAGACAAATGGTGGCCTAGGGGATAATAGTTTGATGAATACGCTACTATAAGTTCGGCTTAAATTATCAAGTTAATTTCCCCTTACATTTATTATAATCTCCCTTTGATCACGATCATGTCACAGTGAGCAATCACAAACACTAGCTATCAGCGCAGTAAATATTACAAAGCACAAATACACCTATTCCCTCACTCTCATATTCCGATGAGGCGGCGAACAGACATGACAGGACTTATCTACTTGCTTTCCAAGGTAAGGGAGTGTCAGTATTGTCAACTTCCAAATTCTAGCTTACTTTTGTGAATTACCAAAAAAGATTAGAGAAATACCGACGTGTGTAATATCATTGTCCTGGGGATGTACAAGCTACTAAGCTAGCCAACAGATTAACAGTTACTTACAAATACGTGACCTATATCTACTTTTCTGACTAAGAAATGTATGGTAGAAAATATGCAGTATATTTTGTTTTCATGTGATTTGTATGAAATCAATATTGTGGTTAGTTTAAGAGTGAATTCTGTTAAATCGTTCGCCACAAAATATGTTTCGAAACAAGGAAGATATTTGATATGGACCAATCAAATCGAGCGGATTTATGTGTGCGGTACGAGTATGTTCACATTCTACAAACAAGTCGAGTTTAACAAGTATGTTTGTTCGATTTTAAAATGGCACTACGGATTTTATGTTCGCGTCGTATTTTACTTGACTTTAAATTGGAAAGAAAACTTCTAAATCTTTGAAATGTCGACGGAATAGATTTCTTCGATATGAAACGAACTATTTCGTTTTATTTAAATTTATTTTGGTAATTTTTCACTTCAGCCACAAACTTTAACATTTCGAATGATCAATTTTATTTAGAATTGAAAGTTTATGCAATTAATACATTATATCAGTATCTAATATTTTAAATAATGACAATAGTTTGTCATTAACAATCTTGAACACTTAATACAATTACTATCAAATTTTTACTCATTCTTTGTAGTTAAGTTTATTTCGTGAAATTCCAAATTTAATTTGGTATATAAGATGCTTGGACTCAAGCTCGGGTTCCTACGCAGGACTGATCAGAAACAAATTGTAAACATTAACCATATAATAAATCTGAATTTACTATATTACATATTATTACTTATTGTTTCTTCTCGCTAGAGGCTGCTTTCCTAACTCTATAGCGAGTTAAAATAGAAACGATTTAACAACGCTTTATTATAAAGTAGACTGAATAAATACATAAAATATGATTATGTTAACATCTCAATAGTTATGTATGTTCTATGTAACGTAACAACAACAAAAAATGATGTAGAGTACGATTAAGATTCACATAATTACATAACTTTGTGACGATTGGTAATAATTAATTATTAAAAACTGACTACAGAAAACCCCATTCCATCTCTCCATTTACCGATAAAATATGTCCCACGCATTATCATCTTGTGATCCGCAGCGCTCAAGATACATTGAAACATTAAATACCACATCTTAATATATATATTGTTAGATGGCAACACCATACCCAGGCCATCTATAAAACATGCGAGCTGACGGACGGCGCTACTTTTGTTTCTCTGCTTGTCAAATGATTCTAGAAGCGACATTCATACTCTGCCCATTGTTGTCTTCATTATATTTGATTTAAATTGTAATTTTATAAACCGCATAACTGTTTCCAGCTATTTAATAAAAAATAGTAAAAAATGTTGTTTAATTTATAACAATATATACATTTATTGCATTGTATGTACTTATCGTTATGATTGTCGTACTATGAGTACTCATCGTCAGTAAAAGTTCCAACTCGTGAAAGATTTTAGAAAACCAGAATAACTCGTATGGTGTATTCTTTTGTCTTTAGTATTTCTGTTGTATAGAAATGGAAGCGAGCTTTCTCTCTTTGAGATTTGAAACATCTATTGTTCAACTTTTCAAACAAACACGTCATGTCTGATAAAAAATATTGAAACTGGCTCTTTATGGTTACATTTTTAAAATGTCTGGCGGGAGCAGCTTCCTTTTATTAGTCATTGTATACGGACGTACGTATAAAACGTATAAAATTATGATAATATTATTAAGTAAATTATTTTTTTTAATTTATATGTATATATACGTAATTATTATCACGATCGATTTTGTTCCGAAGCTTTCTAATACGTTATAATAATTTTAGTGTGCTCTGTTTTCTTGAATTTTATAAATATGATTATTCTATTAAGCTTAAGCAAGAAATATTTAATTTTAGTTTGTAATTATTTATATAACTCTAAATTAAAAAATATATATTACTTTAAATGAATGCCCGTCATCTTGTATTGATAAATAGAATAAGCCATAAAAATTTAAAAATTATCAAATCTTCATAAAAGTATCCAGACAATTTATTATAAAATAATAATATATACATATAACTATAATAAATATTACTTTATAATAAATAACTATAATAAATAAATAAATATTAGTATGACATAATATAATATATGTGCATAAAGCTCGTAGCAATACGTAGTATAAGCTACGAGTACAACCGCTACATTACAAATATTACGTAGCTACGGACTACGAATACCGAAAAAAATTGTCTCTCACGTAGCAAGTAATGTTGGATAAAGTCCAATTTCAATTATAAAATTATATTATATTTGATGGATAAATAATTTACTATTTTTGATACAAACTTATAAATTAAAACACCTATTTCTATAAGCGTTATTAAAAATTCACGATAAAAATAAAATATTTTTATTTAACGCAAATGGCGCTCCTATTAAATTCCTGTTCTAAACCCGTTATCCTTTTGCTATGCAGAAAAATTCGGATACTTTTTTAATTAAGTGGAGGAATGTAAATTATCTTCAATATTTATAAGGAAAAAAAAATCATAAGAAAAATGAAAGAATGCTTAAGTTTTTAACTCTTGTTTTGTTATTATTACCAAGTTAGCTTGTACAGGAATTTATTTTAATGTTACTGTTTATAACTTGTGTTCTTGCAAACTTTAATTATCAGTTTTTTGAATATCACATTTATACGATGTAAAACGACATAAAAATAAAACAGATTAAGAGATGTATATGAATCTGTATATATAGTCAGTATCTATATATTGTGTTATTTAAATTACCTTTGAGTCATGTTCTTATCCTTGGTCCTTCGAGCCGGATCACTATCTGACTCCTTGATTTTGTAAATTGATTAATACATTATACCCTAAACGTATAACCCTCGGTGGTAGCGTATATTTAAATGGAAATTATAAAACGATGATCAAAAGTGCTTGTGAGAGCCTATTTAAATAAATTATGTTTGGACTTTGACCCAAATTTTTTCTTTGCATTATTTGTAGTTTTTGATCTCACCGTCAAAACCTTGTATTACTCGAAATTATAATTCTAAAAAAAAGTACTTCAATTATTTGACTGATATTCCAGCAGTATATCTACTCTTGCATTTATTTATTAAGCCTTTTTATAACATCCATGTTTACCATATGGAAACATCTGTTTACAGAGGCTTAACTGAAATCAAAAGGTATTCAAAAATAAACCTAAATGCTTGGAAATAGAGTTTCAATTCGAGTATTATTTGTTTATTGAAACGTGCTGTTTTTGCAGGCAGTTTATTTGTATTGTATTTTGCATAAATGCTTCGTATTTTTATTTATAAAACCGTATAATATTGATGTTTCAGTAGAATAAACATAAAGTAATTAAAAATAAAGAGCCCAGCGTTATCTTTTTCCTATATAATGATATACATACGTCATTATTAATGATTAATGATGACTTCAAAAATATTAAAATTAAAATAAGTTACCGCATTCTTTAGAGTATTGTAAAATATATGCAACACTCAATACAATACTGCCGGTCGTTGGAGAAAGAAGAAGCACAGATATGAGATCACGTATCGAGTGGGGTGTGTGAGAAGTGCGCGGATGAAATTTTGGTAATTTTGGCGTGTTCTTAATTGGAAATCTTATAATAGGTATGACACCAGCAACATTATATATTACTTTTTCTGGTTGCAAAGAACTACATATAGTGCCAATGTTTTAGTTCAAGGCTAAAACTTATTTCCTTACTCGAGAATTTATAAACCTACTTATTGCCAGCCTATCGATGATATGAAAGACGCTTTATACCGATTGTCTACCTTACCACTGACCACTGGAACACACACACAAAGACCATGGCAAATATAGTAATTGACAAATATAATTTAGTAGTAATATTAACGCAGTGAAAAATATTGCTTCTTTATAACATTTGATTAAATCAATGAAGATTATTATGAAAGGATAGAGAAATAACCTGAATAATAAGATATATTATGAAAACGACGACCATTTACAACCAAAATACTTATAATAATTTTTCCGTACACTTTGTGTAATTTAACGATAACATATTTTTCATTTGTTAACAGAAAAACTCAGTAACTATTTCAACTCTTGCCAAACTCGATTACTTGTATAACTTAACTCTTAACGAACGAAACTCCAGACCCAATTTCATCCGTTAGTACTTAGCTTAAGTACATTTTTGGCATTTCTCAAAGGCTGATGTTCCTAATTGATTTGTGAGGTAGTTACATTTAATAAAGCACAATTAAAACAATTTACGATCCAGAGGGTTACTACTGAAACTCCCAAATGGAATTGAATTTTTTTAAGTTTCGCGTGTCACGTTCAATATTAAGGTCTTAAGCTATAAATTTCCAGCTACAAATTCTATGAGCTTATATAATCTATTGCTGTTTATTTGATGGTGATTATTTCTTTGATGGTGTGATTGCTATTTCTCAAATACAGACCGGAGAAACTAACTATAAGTCGGCAGCGATACACTCCGCGGATATTGTCAAGCTCAAGTTCGTTAGCCCCGCGCCTGATATCTATCCGATCCCAAACTTAAGCACTATAATATAATTGATGTAAATCGAAGTTAGTTTCCTTAGAGTTTCCGTACCCTTTATATAGTGGACGTAATAGGGGAGTCCACCTTAAACGCAGGCGAATATTAAAATACGTATAACTGAATTAAATAGAAACAAAAACAGTATTTTCCATCTCACTTTCACACTAATTCGTGAAATTAATTTTATAATGCAATTAATACTCAGATATTTGAAACACTTCAAGATTTTTCTGAATCGAGTGCAACGTATTTGTGTAAAGTTTGAGTGAAACGTAAATCCGGAAAGAGTTTCATCTCCTGCCACGTATCAGCCAGTGCCGGCGAGCTGAACGCGCTTTAATATTTATTTTTCATTTTTATGATGATTAACTTGTCAAAAAACATCGCTTAAAACGCTTTGTGGTAAAAAATTGACCCATATTAATACTCCACACTATAAAGTATAGATGACGTTTGAAGTGTAATGGCTTTTTGGACGGGAAGCGATTTAAAAGAGTTTCTGAACAGTTTTCGTCGTGTCCCACTTTCCCTTAATGGATGAATGCATACTCGAAATCGACGATTCTGCATAGGAACTTTATGTCGTTGAATATATGTGGTTCGTGATCTGTTTAATAGTTAGCTATTTATCCTGAAATTATCATTATACAGCTCAAAACGTACCTATGTAAACGTTCTTATTTGGTTTAAAAATAATAAATATACATAATTATTTAGAATCGGAAAAAAGGTGATGTTCATCTATTCAGTTAGTAATGAAACGAAAGCGCATCCAGCCACTCTTTGTACTTGGTATCTAATTATCTTCAGTAACTAACGCATTTTAATACGTAAATAAATATAAAAAAAAAAATTATTTTAAATATATCTCCAGATCAGTAAAAAGAGGTGTTTCTATTCTATTATAAATATATTTTATCTATTTTTGAAATTGTAAAGATATGGAAAGGACAGGCACGGAATAAAGGCAAAGGCCACCCTGCCTTTTGAGGAGAAGTATCGAAGAAGTTTATTCCAAAACGTTTCAATGCAGGTTGGTGAAAGTGCATGTGGCAGTTTTGCGTCGGAATCGGAAATATGCAAACTTCCTCAAACCGTTTAAAGTCTTTTCAATTATTACTACTTACATTTACTTTACTTTATTATCTATGCAATCTTCCTCACAATATTTTCTTTCAGTGCTGAGCAGGGGGTGACTTGATTTGATCCCGCAATATCTGGTTAAGATCCATGTGTTTAAACCATTGGGCCATCTTGCGTCATATAGTTATAGAAGGCATGTATGAATATAGCTTGTTAAAAGCTTTTTACGTTTGCATCTATAAATAATACAAATGTATCTTATTCTCTAACTAATCCATACTTGGGACAGGACGGCAGGCCATCCTTAAGACTTTATTCTTATAAACTAGCTAGGATGACCAGACTCTAAATTTCTAAAATGTCTTTGTTAACTTTGAGTTATCTCTTGTCTAGACTTAATAAATGTATAAATGTGATATAAAAGTAAAGTTAAAAAGAAAAGTAAAGTAACAGCTTGTGAATGTCCCACTGCTGGGCTAAGGCCTTTTCTCCTCTCTGTGAGGAGAAGGAGAGAGGAATATGTTAAATGCGAAAGTAACCCTGTCTTATAACACTGAACAGATTTTGATGAAAATTGGTACGAAGCTAACTCAAGAAAGGGAATAGGAATCTTATAACAGACCCTCCCCAACACAAGGCAAAACGCAGGGCGTACACTAGCTATTGTATCATATTAAATATTGGATTTGAAAATGGAATTCATCCACTATAGCTAAAAGGGGTTTGGAGATCAAAAAGTAATCCCATGTAAAACCCGTGACCGTAATAAAAACTCATCGAGAATTGATATAAGTTGATTCTCGTATTAAGTTAAATGCCACGAAAAAAATTTTTTTTAGCATTTTTTCTAATAATATGTACGCGCTGATTAAGAAAAATTCTATTTTTTTTGACGTGACAACGTCTTATAAATTGGTTTGCCGGGTGACACTTCAAGAAACTGCGTTACGCTCCGCTCACGTTATGCGCTCACAATGAGAGCGAGTGAGAGGCACGCGTCCCTTCCACTCGGGCATGGTTAGCCCGCCTAAGAGCGAGAGAGACAGACATAAAAAGTGAAAGGCACGCGTCGTTTGTATAAATTAATGTTTTAAATATAATTCTTTGTATAAATAAATGTTTTAAATTGTTACTATTATTTCATCCTTCTTCCTACTATACGAATGAATATTCACATTAAAATTATTTTACCACTCAAAGTCGTTGTCACGTAAAACTTTCGCCCGTATACCGACTTTACAGGCAACCAATTTTTTATTGTAAAGAAAGGCGGACGAGCATATGGGCCACCTGATGGTAAGTGGTCACCAACGCCCATAGACAATGGCATTGTAAGAAATGGTAACCATCCCTTACATCGCCAATGCGCCACCAAACTTGGGAACTAAGATGTTATGTCCCTTGTGCCTGTAATTACACTGGCTCACTCACCCTTCAAACCGGAACACAGCAATACAAAGTACTGCTGTTTTGCGGCAGAATATCTGATGAGTGGGTGGTACCTACCCAGACGAGCTTGCACAAAGCTCTACCACCAAGTAAAAGTCTATGTCATGTATAATTATTCATTTGATACATTTGACTTTACTTCGTCATAATAGTAACACTTTAATACTTATTTTTTTATTATCCTGCGACTGAACACACGGATGGTATATGCACACACATTTTTATCTGTAGATTTCTGAACGAAACGCAACAATAAATCCGTCTACCCGTGTAACGCAATTTATTCTGCGTTGATTAATTACGTAGCCCTTTGTTTAACCACTTTTCGCGTGTTTTTTCAGTAAGAGGATTAATTTGATCTGAAAAAACTTTATTACAATAAAATTCGAAATGTTAAAAAGCTGGGTTTAAGTTGAAACAAAATGTCGTATTGTTGTTGTATTCTTTTTTATTGTATAGGTAGGTGGACGAGCATTTGGGCCATCGGATGGTAAGTGATCACCAACGCCCATAGACAATGGCATTGTAAGAAATTTTAACCATCGCTTGAGCTTACCTTGGGACCTAAGATGTTATGTCCCATGTAATTACACTGGCTCACTCACGCTTGAAACCGGAACACAACAATAACAAGTACTGCTGTTTTGCGGTTGAATATCTATGACATGGTTACACAGTGACAACCATTTACTATCTTTATACATATAGTATATATATATTTTAATTTATTACATTAGAATTTATTTAAATGTTAAATAGTCGACCCTATAATAAGCAAAAAAATTTTTTGTCGTCATTTAATGTCTTAACTTACTATCAACACAAAAGACACAAGTTCAAATTCACACACGCATTTAGAGACAGCTCAGAGCATGCACTTACAAACAAAACTATAACATATATATTTATATATATATTAAGATATATAGGATTTTTATATATTAAAGAATATTCAAAAGTTCATTAACAGTATTATGTTACAATTTATCGGATGTGGGGCACCAAGATTTATAAGCGCTGATTAATTGTATGACTCGTCGTCCAATTACGCGCCACGTTCTTATCGTAATAGGATTAATTCTGAGCAACCGGTGCTCTACCCTCGAGCGAATAATAACTACTTATCACTTTTGGGAACTGCTGTTCAGATAAAGTAGAAATCTTATATGTTCGCACATTTATAATGTAACTGGTGGTATACACTAATGAACAATGCTGTCTTATTCTTTCTGGTTAGATACCAATGATGACAAAAAGAGATAAATATTTATGTGTAGGTGTTTTTATTCATCTAAAATAAAATGTAAGGTAAAATTAAAAAATGTTTTTAAACATTTAATGTTTAAAAATAAGGAGCCCTTTTGTTAACAAAACTTAAGTCCATAATAAAAGTCCGTCAAAGTTATCTGAATTAATTTAGCTGAAAGTAATTCATTTAGTCTGTAATAAGTTTTATCAAACAGAAAATAATCCTGGGAAACAGTATAATCTTATCTTATGTTATATTCTTTTTTTTAACGAAAAAATAATCTTCAAAAAAACGTTGAGAATTATTTTGGTAAACCTCGAATGAATATAGAAAGTTGGGATAAGATTTTGGGTTTTTAGAAATTATAAAGTACTTAAGAAAATAATTCTTTTTTATTAAAAAAAATGGATAAAATATCCAATTACAAACTCAAATGCTGACATCTACCGACATTTCTAACCTTCATTGAACCCGGCTTAGCCCTGGGGCAGTTATACGATATTGAAAAATGGCCCTTTCTCCCTGACCAATAATATAAGGTGTTCAATATTCTTTTGTAATCGGATCGCTAAAGGTTTGGTCGATGCTGATAAATTCAAGAGGTTTTTTATGAATATGATAAAACGATCACAGAATGCCTTTAAATGAAAAATATGCAAATGGTATGTCATAAAGAAATCAGAACTGGAACACGAGTACGGATTAGATGGTGACAGTCAGAAAACGTGAAACGAGAACAGAAGATCACGGGTTCAAATCGAACAAGCGCCAATGAGTTACCGTGAGGTTCTTTATATAATAATGATTAATTAAATAAATAGTCTCGTTCTTGAAGGTGAAGAGAACATACATAAGTATAGACCAAGTTATATTAGAAGAAAATTACATTCAAAACATCAAGAAGAATCAGAAACATCTGATTAGCAGCGGGATATTTACTGATAAAGCTCCCTCTGCCATGTATCTTACTATACTATATGGAACCAATTATAATTAAAGACACATTGATTTATTAGTGGAATAATTCTGTACTGGTTTGGTCAAAATATTTGTTCTAAGAAATTGTTCCACCGACAATCAATAATATTTCCACATTTGAGGAGCGAGTTGGTTGAATTGTGCCTGAGGGATATAGAAATTGTTCCATGGATGGCAACATTGTAAGTCTATACAATGTATATTATAAAAATACTTCGTATTGGTATTGTTCTAAGCTCATATTAGAAATATAAGAAATAAAATACTTAAAATGTTTTATTCGAAAACGAAATAACATTGTTAAGTATAATTCAAAGAAAAATATTTAAGCCTGTTCATACACATGAAGATGAGTGACTATGTAGCGATGTTCACACCATGAAACAAAGCGTTTGTGGATTCTCTTTATGTCGTCATAGCTTACTCAGGTGCCGACGTAGCCTTTGTGCTTATACAGCATATTCGTGTCTAAATTGTCATAAACAGAACGTGATTAGAAAACGAATTCATCACGTGGTCTTACAAAGTCTGTTACAAAAAAGGTTTTATTATTTCACAAAATGGAAAACTCAAGTAATTGAAGTTGTTGTTGTTCCAAATATTGTTTTCGCTTAGTTCTGAAACTAAAAGTTCGCTGGAAATGATTTATTTGTTTTGTAAATCAAATTACAATTGTCATTACAAAATATCTTTGTAGGTCTAGTGGTTTAGTTTTAAGGCTGTAGACTCCTGTATTCGAACCCATGATCGGGCCAATAAAAGAAGCTACTATTAAATAGAAAAAAACTACCAATATTATAGTATTTTCAATTTTACATATAAATGTTATAGGACATAAGTGAACTGATGAAAAAAGAAGAAAAACATAAAGAGAAGAGAATTAAATATTAAATATATTATATGTGAAATTATTTAAATAATAACAGCTATCAGTTAGTTTATAAATTTGTAACATAGATTTTAGTAAGACGATATTAAATATGTATATAATTATTTATAAAAAGTTCATTGCGTATGAAACCTCAAACATTTCTAGATACTTTTTACAGTTTTTTTTTATGTGATCACGAAATGTGTCTGTGGTTCGAGTTATTTATTATCTCATGTTTATCCTAATTGACACGTTTGATACTCTCTCTCAATAATGAGGCGAGAGTGTTTTCATTCTACGAGGGTATTTTTTGTGTTTTAATTTGTTTTCATAGTCGACTTCAAAGCCTACGTTATCTCACTTCTAATTTATTTTTTATTTTTTCATTTTGATGATTTTTATTAAAAAGGTTAGACCTCGACCGACCTCGACCTCGACATATCTCAATTTATACCTACACTAGTTAATTACTACTACTACTACTAAAACATATATATTTGTATACACTGTATATTAATATATATATATATATATATATAAATATTACTTTCACTTATATACAAGTGACTCATAATGACTGCTGAATAAAATATAAGTAAAAGGACGTCGTTTTATAATTTAACGCTGTTTTAATTACGCGTATAATTTAAACAAGTATGGAATTAAATTAAGTTACACAACGAATTTAACGTCGTTTTGGGTTCTATTTTATACGTCGTAAAAGTTATTATGCTGTAAATATTTAAGTAAAGCTACAAAAGCTACGGCGTAGATCTCGTAACTCGTAGCACTTTTGCGTAATAATTTAAATACCAAGGTTTTATAAGGTGTTTCGATAATAATATTATTAAAATAATATTGTATGCTTAAAAAATGTTTTTAAAGTAATCACTCCTAACTAATAAACTAGGCGCCTGATAGCCATTGGAAAAAAATAATATAATAAAGATATTACTTACAATTTTCTCCCTTAAGCTAACAAGCTTGTGAGGGTGTGTGTTATATGTTACTACTAACATAAGTCTAATTAAGTTAAAAAATAATTTAAAAGATTTTTTTGCTTCATAATATAGGCTATATAAGGTTAGGGTATGTGGATTGGGTGGATGTGCCACCTGATGGTATGTGGTCACTACCATAAAGACACCATAAGAAATAATTACTATTCCTTACATCACTAATGAGCCACCAAACAATTGGGAATAAAGAGGTTATGACCCTTGTGCACGTAGTTAGCAGCTTACGGTAGCGTACTCACCATTCCAGCCGGAATACATTTTATTTTATTTTATAGGAAGGCGGACGATATAGGCCACCTGATGGTAAGTGGTCACCAACGCAAATAGACAATGAAATTGTAAGAGATGGTAACCATCGCTTACATTGCCAATGCACCAACCTTGGGAACTTTTAGATGTTATGTACCTTGTGCCTGTAATTACACTGGCTCACTCACCCTTCGAACAGTACCAAGTATTGCTGTTTAGAGGGTGATGATTCGCGAGGGTGATGATACATGATGAGTGTGTGGTACCGACCCAGACGGGTTTGCACAAAGCCCACTGAGCAAAAACCAAATGATTCTTTTAAATATTTTAGAAACAAGAACATATAATTTTTGAACATTTAACACGATTAAGACCTGAAAATGGGATTATGTAAACCTCATCTCCTTCAGCGTGAACACCTTCATAAAATTCTGAACCAATAAATATATATCGTGTCCTTTTTTCGTTCGTGAAAAATGTTTTCCATCTCAGACTGAAAACCCAGAGTATTTTTATCGAGACCGCATGTAATGAATTGAACGTAAAGAGTGGAATTCGGATGGCATTTGGCAGGTTTCGTTGTATCCTGAGCGCTGGATATTCTGGCGTTTGATGGGAATTCTTACTTATCGATCTGTGAAAATGTTTCGGAGCTACTAAAAGGTATTGTAGCGACATTCGTATAGCAAATTAAATTACAATCTTGGAATGTTATTTTAAATTAGGTATAGTTCTTGATTCTAAGAACATAGGCTACTTTTATACTCCTAATAGGAGTCTATTAGCCTAGAGAAAAGTCGCAGATGAAGTTAACAAAATAAGTGGTACAAAATATCGGAAAGTAATTAAAACCCACTTAAACCCAATATTTGACCGCTTTACAATTTGTCGAACAAGTTTATTTGCTTTTTGATAGAAGGCACTAGTGAGTGCTGCAACGGAACGTTTCAATTATCGTTTGATACTTTAATCTTACTTAATTATGTACAATGGATGATCGGTTTTGTCTGACAAACAAAAATTAAGGCTTTTATTTTTAAAAAAACTAGCACTATCGGGTCGTATATATCGTAATCTTATCGATTAACGAATAAAAAAAAGTTTTTTATATTGGGATTACATTTTTAAACGCACTGTTGTTTGTGCAGTTAAAAAATCACGGTATACATTTTTGCGTTTAAGTTGGAAAACCCCGCTAGAGATAAATAAGGTTTATGTTTTTACTATTATAAAGGTAATTTAAGCAAACAACCATGACTGCATAATTCATATATTTCAAATTTCAGAAATAATCTCATTTCTAACTTTTTTTCAGTCACGTAAGCTTGTCAAGACGTAATATTAAACAGAAAGCGTTCTTTGTATGGAATATAGTTTGTTAGACGTTCATACAAAGTTACGTCGTCAATTAAGCACTTAGGCTTGCTTCTATTGCAAGATGCTTAATACACGTAGTTTTATAAATAACTAGTTGTGTCCCGCAGCTTCACCCACGTATATTTAATAAAAATATAATAAATTATCTTATTACTATAATAACACACACACACACGAGCACACACACACGAGCACACACACACACACTACTGGTAAAGAAATGCGTAATAAACATTTGAAATTAATTTTCATAAGATACCGTAGGGTTCACCGGTGCGCCTTCATATTTTCTTTGTGTGTACCAATTTTGCTCAAGATTAGTCTAGCCGTTCTTGAGTTATAAGAAGACATACAGACAGACAGGCACACAGACAAAAATGAAAAACATAGTATAAAATTAGGTAAAAAAAATGTACAAACAGAACCAATAGATTTATATAGTAGTATGGATAGTATAGATATAGATAATACCTTTAATTTTTTACATGACCGGGTTGTACGAGCTGTCCATTTGAATGGGCAATACATTCAGCCATATAGGTACAAACTATAAAAAAAAATATTATTTTACTAATTAATTTTCTTTTTTATAATTAATATTAATATTTTTTGACGTGACAACGTCTAATAAATCGATGAACGCTGGCTGCATGCACGAAAAAGGATGACATCATTGTCCCGTTACGCTGATTGAACGCTTGCGCCGCATCTATCTCTCTTTCATTCGATTGGCCTAAGCGTCCGAAGAGAAGCAAGACAGCGGCAGCACAAAACTTACATCTACGTGAACTATTTCGTCGACTAATATAATCTGTTAAAGTAATTAAAATATTTGAATTAATGAGTGCAAATAAAAGTTAATTTATCAATTCAATAGTAGATTTCATTTCACTCCTTCTTTGTATCTATACAGAATAATGATAATTCAATAAAAATATTCAATTTAATTCATAAAAGTATGCAGTCATTTCATCAATGTTTTGTTATGACGTTGTCACTTTAAACTATCGTCCGCAAACCGACTTTACAGACAACCATTTTTTTTTATAATTAGTAATGAGTACAGTGCCAATATCTATGGCAGTTGTGAGGACTTACCATCGGGTGTCCCAGTTATATTGCATCGAATACCCCTGGCCGCAACCAGTTAGAAGGCTGAATCATATTTCTATTCAATTCTAAAGACTAAAAGTGTTATTAATTTATGTCATAAAGTATATGGTAGAAGCAAATATATCAGACGTTGTAGACAAAATTGTCTGACTGAAAACTTGGAAACGGCGGCTAAACTATTACAAATACGCTGAAACTTTGAACGGGAACACTATAGCCTCGAAAGTGGTATAATGTTATGAATACATGAGTCTGTTTTATTTAAGTTTAACATAACTAGCTGATCAAACTAAACGCCTCTTTGTACCTTATGAATAAATTATTAAATTTTATTTACGTTTTGTAATTTATAACAGACAACGAATATTAGTAACGTCATGGATTACCTAATTTCTTGTATTATCGTAACTTTTTTCCGACGAAATTGATCAGTAATTGAAGTAAAATAATATTAATCGATGGAAAGAAAAACTCAAAAAGTTATATTATGCTATATGATAATAATAAATATGATATTAAGGTACGTTACAATCAACGTAAGTCAACTTTAAAAAATTCACAACTAAAATACGAAATATTGCGGCATTGTTATTTATTTTACCACTTTTTACACGCAAAGCTAATCCGCTGCCACGCTACATATGTAATCAAAGTCATTATGCCTCCTTTTCCTGCATTTATATTGGCTCAATCACCGTTTATGCCGTGACTAAGTGATTGCAGATTATTCGTAGAACAACGAGCAAGTGTCAGGTACTAACTAAGCCCTACCGCCGCCGGTAAAACCTCTATTTTATGCTGTGTTTTTTATATTTTACTTAAATTTATAACGAAAAATTTTAAGGCAATCAAGAAAGGGGTAGATTATCGCGTAACTTATAATAAATATAAAAAACTTACGTTCTTGTAATCGCTCAGCTTAAATCAAGATTAAGTAATGAAAAGGCGTACATAAAATCAGCAAACTTAAAAGAAATTTACGATAAAAAATCTCCCACTGCTAGCTTATTTAATTGAAGCCTCTTATGGTATAGGGAGTAAATGCGCACGAGACTGTAAGTGCGATCATAACGCTTGTTTCCCAAGTCGTTTCGGTTCGGAAAAACCACCGGAAATGCCATGAAAATTTCATTTTTCTTTATTGCATAGGAAGGCGGACGAGCATATGGGCCACCTGATGATAAGTGGTCACCAACGCCCATAGACATTGGCACTGTAAGAGATGTTAACCATCGCTTAATTCGCCAATGCGCCACCAACCTTGGGAACTAAGATGTTTCTGTAATTACGCTGGCTCACTCACCGTTCAAACCGGAACACAACGGTTCCTAGTACTGCTGTTTTGAGGTAGAATATCTGATGAGTGGGTGGTATCTACCCAGACGAGCTTGCACAAAGCTCTACCACCAGGTATATATTTCCAGACATCGAGATAGTGTGTAATATGTATCTCATTTAGCCGGATTTTTTAAATAACATGCCCAATTAATAGCCGTATAAGTTGGTACAAACAAAAAATATATATGAATTCTCCCACACACTATTATTTCACTCTATAATCATTTACACTCAACATATTTATGTAATACTAACGTTTATTTATAAGTCGAGTGATTAGCTCCTTCCGTAAATACAAATAACTTACACACGGAGGTCTGTTTTATTTTCTGTTACTCGAAATTCTATTTACAGTGACGTATGCAAATGTTCGTGAAGCGATACACGCGGGGAATTCATTTGAATACAATAAACAAGTATTTTTATGTTAATTATATTGCCGTACTGGTATCACCTGCTCACCAAATATTTAGCCAAATATTAATAGTACCTGGTTCTCGTGTGCAGTTTTATTGGTCGTTTTATTTGTATTTGGTATATAACATAATTTTGTTTATAGTTTTCTCATGTTGTAACAATTATGTGTATTTACTTACGTATATATATATATATAAGTTTGCATATTGCGTATATTTGTTCTTGGTTGCTATAGTCATTAAATTTGATTTTCCCTTATTGTGGTTTATATTAGGTTTTGGTTTGACTGAAAAATAATCAGTATCAATAATATAATTTATAAATAAAAGTCATTTACAAGACTATAAATAGTAGATTTTACTGAGACGAACCGCCTAGAAACTTATGACCTTAAAAATGCTATTTAGTGTGAATATCACATCAATATTGTCAAAAAGAGAAAAATTAATGTTTAGATAAACAGCCGCTTAGCAACGTTTACAAATAATTAATTAAAATTCGTTATTTTCTTTCCACCATTTAATTACGATATGTATGTAAAAAGTATAAATAAATAAAATTAGTATTCATGTCATAGTTTCATCATCTAGAATATAATCTTTTACTAAGTTATGTTCTCTATTAATTGTTATTAACAAATTCATAAATTGGCAAGGTTGATAAAATCTACGGTTTGATGCAACCTAGGAGTACCTTGAAGCACCTGGCCCCAATGAATAAAATTGATTTTGCGGAGTTGGAACCATTTAAATATATATTTATGAGATTAGAACGTGTTGCGCTGAAAACGCACATTTTTTAACTTCCCGCGAGCTGAGCCGCAATGCGTATTTCTGGTCAAATATAAATTTAAATTTGTCCAACGTTCTTTATATCTAGCTGTACGTATTAATATCAGTTACGACGAAATCTGAATCCTTATAAGATCGCTCACGTATCCACCGTGTTTAAAATTCTACATTCATAAAGTATACGCTTCTTTTTTTTTTTAAAGTTTGGCAGACTCGCACATGGGCCACCAGATGATAAGTGTGCACATACGATTGGTAATGCAAGGAACATTAACATTCATTTAGTTCGTCAATGCACCACCAGCCTTGGAGACTTAGATGTTATGTCGAAATATAACAATTCTAGCGACAAGTATTGCTTTTGCGCGTTGGTATGTGTAATGAGTTCAGCTCGCATTATGACCACGTCAGTGTCAAAATTTCGTTATGTATAGGAAAAATAACTTTTCGATTTTATTTTTAATACATATAAGAGAGTAAGAGTTGTAGCTAAGTGACGTGATATATTATTCCTTAAATATTTATGAATTGAGGCGGAAAATAAATACTTGTCAACTGAGTTCATTTTGATGAAACTCGGTTGCAATGATAAATTTATTTCGGTAAAATTATTTTGTTTAAACCTGAGCCAATAAATTAATAATACATAATAAATAAGCTGTATTTCAGAAGTTACAATAATTTTTATTTTGGTATAACCTAATATGTATAGTTGTACAAAATAATATGTCTAGTTATTAGATTTTTACATATAATAGTAAAAAAATGAAATAATAAAAAAATGTACCTTTGTTTGATAAGATTTAATTGAGCGTAAGGCGCCCACTGTTCGCAAATGTAGACTCCACGAATAACCATCCAAAAGTTAAGTAGTTACTCTTTCATGTATTACATAAATAAACGAAAAACTATGTTATCATCACAAATGAAAAACATAATATTATTAATGCAAGTAAGTTTTTAAAAGCATTTTTCAAATATGTTACAGTATTGAATTAAATGTAAAGCTAACTTTTCATAAAAAATATATATATAAGGCTATCACCGGTTCAGAATATAAATTCAACCGTCGCAAAATATACTCAGAATTAATTCCTTATCGTCAATATTAACATAATTAATTTAATTAAATACAATTAAATTTGTTATTTAAATATCCTGTATAAAATTTTCACGATTACTAATTGCTCGCTTTTCAACATTTTAATTATTTATTGCGTGAGAAGCTTTATTTATCA
This sequence comes from Nymphalis c-album, assembly GCA_963151315.1. NCBI lineage: Eukaryota > Metazoa > Arthropoda > Insecta > Lepidoptera > Nymphalidae > Nymphalis > Nymphalis c-album. The sequence goes on from OY720610.1 coordinate 394,130, forward strand.
ATTACTTTTTATATGAGATTTAATTGTAATAATAGGCCAAGTATCTACAACGCCTTTAAATTTTTAATCAAAAAAAATATACGAACAATAGAAGTACGAATTGTATTTAATGCGGATACATTTTTAAATAATAAATTGAGTCACGGATAACGCGGATTACAACAAGCTTAATTTTCGAAACCAAAACAAAACAATGCCCAAACATCAAAATGAAAAACGAACATCCTTAATTATTTTAAATATATGACTTATCAACAAGTTGGCCAACTGGTTAGTCGATGGATCGGAGTATCCTTGCGAATTTTGGTTGCCCAGTGAGCGCTCAGTCGCTCTTGGGACGGCGATGGGGGTGGTCGTACCAGCCGTCGCTTCTCAATCCATTTTTCAAAAACTTCACTTCTCTAAAATAAAAACTTACTTCTCTGTATGACTGTTTACGCGGTTACGTTCGAATTTTTAAATTAGAACTCTTTTCCGAATATCGAATCTACAGGTGGCCACGTGGTTAAAGCCATGCAACTGGCTGGTAAAGGATTATTTTTCGTTCATCCAATAAAAAAAAATCGCGTGGTATAAATTAGTGTTGTTTTTATAAAATTAAAAGTTATTGTCAATATTATATTTCGTGGCCTAAGTGTTAAGTGTTCTGTGATATTGTTTAGTGTCGTTACATATATATATATTTTGATCGTTAAAATCGTGTTTAAAGTTTTTTCATTTAAACAATAACGGTAGGTATTATAATTTATTTTTAAAATTGGAGACAAACAATAGTAGAGCCCTCATAAACAAACTTATACTACTTTCATACAAAAAAATAATAATTTAGCATTTGCTGTATTATTTCATATTTTATTAACATTTTATGAATGTCGATTGTTGATATTATATTTTCGTTAAACCTGTTCAATATTTTATAAATAATAAAAATAATGTATACTTTAATTTACTGAATAACATAACAACTCTATCCATAAAGATTTTATTATTAAAATACATTTAATCGTAAACAAAGATGATTCTTACATTATTTAAATAAGTATTTGTAAAAAATATTAACATGTAAATAACCCACAGTGCTAAGGCTCTCCCTCCGTTTGAGCAGAAGATAAATGTAAGTCACCACGCCGTTTAAATGCGGGTTGATGGATGCACATGAAACATATTTTCATAATTGCTTTCTCCACCACGGAGCATGAGATAAATTATGAATAAGAAATGAACTTCGATCAGATTAGGATATACTCCACCTATTATTTTCATAACATCTTCTTAGTATTTGCAGAGCAATATATGTCATAAATATATACATATATGTTTCAAAAACTACTTCTAAGATTCAACTGGAAAGCTGTTTACATTAATTAAATTATATTACATTATTCGTTTTTATAAAATCGTTATATTTAAACATACTTCGTAGGGTTAGTCTTGTGGCATGTTCTTGTTTTATATAAACTATGTCACTAACACTAACTTATTACTCTTGTTACTCCAGTCCATAGAGTCTTTAACTTTTTGGAGGGACAACGTATTTACAGCTTTACAACATAATACTGGTGAGCGTGCAAATTTCTTTGGTTGCTAAATAAAAACTAAAATATTGTGTATTATAAGCAATTACAGCAAAAGTTGCAGCTATTTTTGCACTCTCATACATAATACTAGCTGATACCCACGACTTCGTCCACGTTGCTTGATATATTAACAAAGTTTTCTTATGTATAATAATAATAATAATATAATAATATCCTGGGACATTTTTCACACACGGTCATCTGATCCCAAACTAAGCAGAGCTCGTACTATGGAAACCAGACAACTGATATACTACATATACTACTTTTTCTTTTGTAAATACATACTTATATAGATAATTACAACCAGACTCAGGACAAACAGACATGTTCATGCACACAAATGTCTGTCCTGGGTGGGAATCGAACCCACGACCTGCGGCGCGAAAGGCAGGGTATCTACCAATCACGCCAACCGGCTCGTCATGTACGAAGGAAAAAACATCAAAAAGATCGCAAGCAAAAATATACTTTGTTTAAACATACATCACTGAACAAGCAGTGCATATACAAATCGTTGTTTCTTGAAACTTTAGTAACTTTTTATTAAATTAAGATATCGCATCGCAATCATTTTGATATGGTATCATGATGATAAGGGCCAAGTGTCTAAGAAATAAAATTTAGAAAATTTCATTGAAATCTATCCAGTAGTTTTTCCGTGATGCGCGCACAACTGCAGACCTCTATCATTTTATTTATATAGATGTAACAGCCTGTAAATGTCCCACTACTAGGCTAAGAACTCCCCTACGTTTTTGAGTTAGTAGTAAAGTAAAGTAACATAGATAAGGCCTCTTCTCCTTTTTTGAGGAGAAGGTTTAGAGCTTATTCCACCACGCTGCTCCAATGCGGGTTGGCAGAATACACATGTGGCAGAATTTGAGTGAAATTTGACACATGCAGGTTTCCTCACCATGTTTTCCTTCACCGTCAAGCACGAGATGAATTATAAACTCAAATTAAGCACTTGAAAATTCAGTGGTGCCTACCCGGGCTTGAACCCACGTTCATCGGTTAAGATTCACGCATTCTAGCCACTGGGCCATCTCGGCTTTTGAGATAGTATGGAACTTATTCCACTTCGCTTTCCCAACGCGGCTGGCCTAGCTTTGAAGCTGAAGTCTTCTTCGTCTTGAAGATTAAGATTCCCCCGTCAGCTACTGGGCCATTACGGCTCCAATCGATATAGGCTTACGTGTAAACAAAAATATGGCTTACAACATAATATAATATATATATATATTATTACGCCTAAATAAAACAATGAATTTTACGTTATTTTATTTTATCTCGCAATCGAACGCCTTAATTGATTGAAAAAATAAATTGCAAAACAGCCAGTTTCCATTGTGTCTGATTCGAAAATCATTCGGAAGGGTATTCGCTAAATTTAACCTGAGATTTCTCTGTAAGTATGTCAAGAGAGCTCGTCCCACCTCAATGGTCCCAGTTTGACGCTTAGAACTCTTTGATGTGACGGATAATTACGAAATTACAAATTCTTTTGTATTTCACTTACACAGCGTTTAATGGCAGAACGTTAACAATTTCATATTGCTAGTAATTCCTCCCCGACATCGTATGGGTAAAATACATACGAATTTACCTTTGTCATTTATACCCAAGTTAAAGTTCAAATATCCAAAAAATCTTTCTTAACGGACGCTTACGTTATAATATGAACTTATATTCCAAATTTCACTGCCTCGACTCAGTTATTTCGCATTGATAGTCAGGACAAACGTTTTATAAGATGTTTTAATTTTATAGACAGCATTCATGCAACATTTATTAGTATGTCTGCGTAATTATTGCGTACGTACTATTATTATCATTTAATGATCAAATATAAACACAATAATATTTAGTGGTCTTTGTATGACTTTAAATAAATTATGACTATATCTGCATATATGACTTTTCTAGGTTTTAAGTTGAAACTTAATTTTTACATACGACCTTATGCACTAACGTTATAATATGTAACTAAGTTATCTTAACTTAGCAAGCTTAATCCAGTTTGTTTTATGTACACTGCATTCACTGTTATGTAGTTGAACCCGTTACAGTGTGAAGTGCTTTATGAATTTTCCCTTTTCAAATTTTATTTCCAGTTGAAACCGGATGTTTAAGTTTTTATTTTATTACTGGCTGTACCCGCGACTTCGTCCGCGTAGAATTTAACAAAAAAGTTAATCATTTTTATTTTTATTATCAGTTTTTTCCTAAAATAAAAGTAGCCTAAGTTACTCCTTATAACATCAGCTACCTGCCAATAAAAGTCCCGTCAAAATCGGTCCAGCCATTTCAGAGATTAGCCGGAACAAACAGACAGACAGACAAAAATTGTAAAAAATGTCATATTGGTGTATGTACCGTATATATGTTCATATGCATGTAGTAAAAAGCGGTTATGTCAATATTAAAAACTGACACTCCAATTTTATTTATAATTATTATTATTATGTAAAGATTGCATAACTTCAATTTAATGATATTTTATGGCTGATTAAAACCGGACTGAACTGGTATTATTTGGTTAATCTAGTGTTACGTTGATAGACAATTTCGAGGTCGCTTCGTAACTAAGCGCATAAGATACTATTTGATAGATGATCCTTTTGGAAATATAAGATATAATGTCTCGTGTTGTATGAGAATAAAATTATTCTTTTCTTGGAAGACGATTCAAGCTTGGCATTCGTTACGTTGTTTTTATATTTATGTCAGGCGATATTTTCAATAAGTACTCGTCTTATTTTATGTTATATTTTTGTTACTTAAGGTTTTTTTTTTAATTCTATAGTAAGGCAGACGAGAATATGGGCTACCTGATGGTATGTGGTTACCAACGCCCATAGGCAATGGCATTGTAAGAAATGTTAACCATCGCTTACATCGCCAATGCGCCGCCAACCTTGTTAAGACTAACTAAAGATGTTATGTTCCCTGTGCCTGTAACTACACTGGCTCACTCACCCTTCAAACCGAAACATAACAATAACAAGTACTGCTGTTTTGCGGTAGAATATCTGATGAGTGGGTGGTACCTACTCAGACGAGCTTGCACAAAGCTCTACCACCAAGTAAAGGTTTCAGTTCCTCTCTTGAAAATATTAGTTTCTGCGAAATAATTTGGATATTATTTAAAGATTATTATATGATTTAATTATATTATAATATGCTTAAAAATATATATGGTACCTATTCGTTATCAGCACACGCGTTCCCCTCCTCATATGAACTTGCGGGCTGGCAAGGCGGAGACGGCTAATGCATCATTCTTCTTGACTACTTACTAGCCGTCGTCGCGTTTGTACTCTATTACCACTTACCATCAAATTGTGTAGAGTAATTTGCCCTCTCCGGTAAGCTTACTTCAGCCAATGCAATATACCTGAATAAATTAAAATAACTTTGAACTGGTGACATATTTCAACTATCATTTTTAATACTACCATCGTGAAATTAATTTGTTCCATGCATATTTCTATTATTCATACATAAAAATACGCTTATAATTAAACTATTACATAGCAGCGGTAATGTAAATGAATGAGATGGGCGATGTGGCATTGGTAATTCGCAAATAGAAATACAACGTACAAATAAAATTACAGACCAACATTTCTATTTTATAGCAGCGAAAAAGTATTAATATTTTAAATCATTTAATTAAGAATTTTAAGTGTTATTCATTACAAACTGTTAATTCCATGTTAGCTAAACCCCGGTTTTATTAGTATTTCAATAATTATTCTACCATTAAATGTTATACAAATATGTTATATAACTGTAGATTTTATTTAAATTAACTTGCCTTATTAACCTAAGTCAATATGTACAGAGGTACGGGGCACGAACATGAGTGTAGTTCACGCACGTGGCTGTTTGTAACACAACCTTAACGAATATTTATCACTTTAACACCGACTACGGGCACTGTTATTATAAAACACATTAGTATACTATTATTCTTTCAGTTTTGGAGAGTGTTGGAGTTTATACACGCTCCTCAAATTTGGAATGGTGGAATACACGTGGCAGTTTTTCATCAGACACACAGTTTCTATAAGATGTTTTTCTTTACCGCGGGAAACGAGATGAATTATAAAGGTAAATTAAGCACATTTTTCAATCAAGATACAAAGGTGCTTACCTGGGCTTGAACCTGCGATCATTGGTTAAAGCCATTGTCTATTTAAATATTACTAATTTCCTTCCAATTAAGCGTAAACTTGTGCTAGGAGTCCGGACGACAATAGTCCAATAGGTTTCATTTCATTAACCTTCAAACTCATTTCTAATCGCTGTGAACCACCCGAATATCTTTAAGCATTTTCATTAACGGCAAAATTAGTCTGAACAAATGTTAAATTATAGCATTCAATATTTCGCTGATACAACTTATAAGAAGAAAAATATATATCTGATACGAGATAAGGTTCTTTAAAAACAAATCCTTTGAAATATTATTATCATTTGTCAAACTAACCTTAAAACTAATTTTTTTTAATTTTATCATATTCTTGCACATCATCATATGCACAGTGAACTCTACTCTTGCATCTAGTAACTCAGTAAATATATCGAAGTCTATCGATATCACCTTAAATAGTATGTTACGTTATGTACATACACTATATGGCTCTATATATTTTAAGGCTAATGAACGTTCAGATCGCAAACTTTATACACAAAGTTGTACCATCAGGAACACGACACCGACGCCACGCATCGGGAGACACTTTAAAGCGATGCCTGTGGTAACAACTTTGCAACATCAATTCAACAATGTATTAAATTTTATCGCTTATTCCTTTTGTATTCGTACAAGTTATAAGCGGATTAAGGATATTATTATATTTTCATTTATCCTAGTATACTCTAAGGTCTCACTTTCCTTCGAAAAAAAAGAAACAACCCACTAGACTTATAAGGGAGTTTTCTTCTAAACTAAAATTTTTTCCAAGGATAAGTTTGAATATAACGGATACAGGATCAAATGTATCCAACCAGTCTATTTGATTTTATTCGCTATCCTTTTAAATTCTATCAGAAAACAAAAAAAGAAGGTTAGATTGATGTAGAAATTTTTCAGTAATTATAAAACACACGGAATGCCGACAAGATTTTAATTGACTGCAGCTTAGTATTTCTCACGTTTCACTTCTTTGGTAACCAGAAGTGCACTATCGTGGCCTACATAGAACGAATTTTAATGTGAAACACCATTTTCACTTCGAAATTATAATTGTTGGTAAAATAACATTTTTCGTGCTTAAAATTAATCAAATTTTGAATGTCAGAATATATCCATTATTGCGTTAATTCAAAATATGTTTTACTCGGTGGTAGAGCTTTGTGCAAGCTCATCTGGGTAGTTACCAGTTATCACTCACGTATCAGATATGCTGCATTCACAAAACAGCAGTACTTGGTATTTTTCTATTCCAGTTGTGTAATTACACTGGCTTAAATATAAAAAAATATATAAGATAAAGTGTCTAATAGAAAAACATAAATAAATAAAATATCAAGTATTAATATAATAAATAAGCAAACACAATATGTGCTTCATAAAAAGCTAGAGTTGGATATTTTATTATATAAATAATGATGACCTGTCCGATTTCATTTACAGTGCCTATTCTTCAACCAGGCATTTTTTCAGGAGGTATTATAATGTCTTAATACGAATTCGGTTGCACTCTATATTCCATCCCTCTCATGGTACGATAATACTACAAAATCAAAATCAAACGCAGGATACTGTCAGCAGAGGGTAAATACTGTCAACTAACGTCATGCTGCTTTAAATAATATTATGTTGATTTCAAATTATAATCGAAATTATTCTCCACTTGATCATCATCGTCATTTAACCAATTGTAATCCAGTTCTGGACATTGACCCCTTCTAAAGTTGGCTTAAGTTCCTGGTTCTTTCAGATACAGTCGGTTATTTAAAAAAATATATTAATCCTTCGTCACTTAAACCACTCAACTCGATAAAGTTGATCACCACAGCGTGTTCAGTCGAAAACTCTTTAGGCCGATGGTTTAAGTCTCAAACTTTCTGAATAGTCAATACTTAAATAAATCCTAAAAAAAGAATTGGCATTTAAAATACAGAATTCAAAATTAATAAAATTTTATATACAACGCGTTTTTTTTTGAACCATTGAAAGGTTCAGATGATTTAAACTGTGTTTTATAAGGAGCCTGAAATAATATCATTAATAAATTATTATCAGTTTTAACTTATAAGGTACGTTTTAGAATTTTCTTATTCATATAATACTAGTTCCATCGCGCGGTTGCATCCACGTTAAACGTAACTGCTCCGCCCCTGTACCTCGTAGTATAATGTTATACAGTCTATTAACCTCGCAGACTGAATGGAATTTTCCGCAAAATAGATCCTAAGATTTACGCTATCAAACAAGCAAACTCTACAGTACTATTTACGCAGTATATAGTAGTATAATAACACATTTGAACACATTAGAAATCATAACTCGTGCCAAAAATTACATTACCTTTAGGTGCACTAAAAAATAATAAGGTCCTCCAGACCGATTTCGGCCACGGCGGCCAATCTCAAGAGAGATTAGCCAACTGCGCAGGAGATATTATAGTGCACAAGTGTGTGCGCAAGCACAGGTGCACTCTCTTTTCCTTAGCTCTCATAATCCGATGGGACGGCAATCCGACACGACCGGAAAGAGTTCAGGCGCAGGACCAACGGCTTAACGTGCTTTCCGAGGCACGGGAGTGTACACACTTCCAACTTCCAGACTCCGGGCTGCTACTGAGAATTTTCTGACAGAAAACCCCAATAACTATTTATAGGCCCGACCTGGGAATTGAACCCAGAACCACCGAGTCTGCGGCCTTATATCAAGCCACTAGACCAACGAGGAGTCAATATGTGCACTAACAAGATGGCGGCGGTAACAATTAGCGCGCTTCTTTTTTTTAAATAACGCTGTTGTTTGTACCAAGGAGTCTCCTAACTATATATATATTGAAAAAACAGCTCCGCTTATAATTATAACGAAAGTATGTTTAAATTTCACCTAAATAGCTTAGCGGCTGTTATAAATATTATTGTTAACGTATTTGATATTGCGTGTCGTGCAGATACGTTCTATATATTTGAGCGAATATTTACAAAATATGTCATAATAAAAAAATAACAAAACAAAAACCGACTTCATAGGAAAAACAAATTAATATGCACTAAAAAGTAAAAACTTAACTGCGTATTCTTCTATAATTTGCTAATTAACTTACTATTTTCTACTCATCAAAATGTAGGTACGAATGTGTTGTGTGGTTGATAATGTATTTACAATTATTGTTATTTTTGGAGTCGATGTCAGCTAAGAAAATACTATAATATACCTAGCCCAAAAAACCCTTGAAGTACAGAGTGTACTTCAAGGGCCTTCAAATAAAAAAAATCATCAAAAAGGAATCACCCAGTCGAAAGTTATGAGGTAAGAAACACAAAAAAAAACATACAGACGAATTGATAACCTCCTTCGTTTTTTGAAGTAGGTTAAAAAGCATTTAGTGCTTTTTTACTTTTTTCTTTTTTATAAAAAAGGAGGTTGCGGGCAATGGGGCTCCATGGTAAGTGATCACAATCACTCATTTAAAAGAATGACTTTTAATACATTTTACAATACGAAGATGTATTATTGTGAATAACAATCCTACGTCGCGGTTGTCTGTATATATGATATTTAAAAACATAATAATTATATACAATATATATCTCATATTAAAACGAAAATAGCAGAATTATCAGATATATAAACGTAAAAACTATTTAAAAATATTGAGCAATTAAGCGACCGCGTTTAAATCTCATTTGAAATGCCAATATAATATATTGAGATTTACACGCACTTACTCGCGCAAAACATTTTACACTTGCACGTGTAGTCTAGACCTTAGTGTTCGCAATAAAAGTAATATATATTTAGACACAAACCTTTAAATATGCGCTCGAATACGTTTATTCAAAATATATTTTTCATTTTATATTCATAATGAAATCTCTAATATTTCATTTCGGAATGGAATGTTTTTATATTTGTCTCTAAATTTTCCAATTTATTGCATTTAAACAACAATACATACAAAGCTTTTTCAAAATAACTAGTGTATTTGTGCCTCTTATGATCATTATCACAAGCTACTAACTCTAAGCGTTGTCTTTGAAAAGTGCGGCAACACTTATTTCATTTCAAAGAAATCTATTAAACCATTTATAACCATTTATTTATATTGTGATTTGCTAAAAGTAATGAGACTTCAAATGGGTCGATTGTAATTGTAATTTAAAAACCATTCTCCGCCAACACGAGAAATAAATAATGCGCAATACGTGCGTTTTTAATAATAATGATAATTTAAAAAAACTACTTTTGATGACGTTGTCATGTCTGTACAATAGTTGACCGTCCCGGCTATGCACATGTAGAATAAGGGTCTACATAACACGTTAATACTGTAATATTATACATATACGTAATTCAGAAGAGTTTAGTTTACGCAGCTCACGGCAGTAAAGGCAGTAAAGCTCCCCAAAAGTCGGTATGATTTTTACGACATCTTCAACAATCGTTCAGCCAATTAACACCAAACCATTATTACACCGAGCACTTTCTTATGAAACTTTTACTTGGTGGTAGAGCTTTGTGCAGGCTTGTCTGGGGAGGTACCACCATATTCTACTGCAAAACGGCAGTACTTGCTGCTGTTGTGTTCCGGTTTGAAGGGTGAGTGAGAATTAAGAATTACATATGTACGTTACTAGTCACGTGACCTATATTTTGTTTGTGGTTTATTTAAAATGGCGGAGTTAAAGGAAAGTGTAAAATGGTCGCGTGCACAATTTATCATTAAACTAATGGCACGCAGTATGAATATTTAAAAAATATAATTGTTTTATATCGTGCTAAGTGAAGTACGTGATTTTATTAGCATTTGTTGCTTTGACAGCTCATAAATTGTATTAAAAAACATTTTAGTTTTTTAATCAACTATTTGAAATTTCTACTTCAAGTCATACGTAATACGTCATATTTAGAAAAAGAAATAAGTGCGGTCAGTGCGTTTCGAGTTTTATATATTGATTTTTACAATTATCAAATTTTATGTCATGTTTAAATATTGCAATATATGGGAATATTAATTATTTGTTTATATAAACTATATAAAATTCTATACTATAGTATTTTTCTCAATAAATAATTAATTATTGTTAACACTATAAAATTAATAAAAAAATGGTTGTCTGTAAAGTCGGTTTACGGACGATAGTTTAACGTGACAACGTCATAACAAAACATTGACCTCGAACGCATAATGCCACGCCAATCGAGTGAAAGAGAGATAGATGCGGCGCAAGCGTACAATCAGAGTAACGGGACAATGAGTCATCCTTTTTCGTGCATGCAGCCAGCGTTCATCGATTTATTAGACGTTGTCACGTCAAAATAATTGCGTGTACAGTAAAAAAGCTCGCACAAGGAAAAAAGGAACGATTTTGTATTCTCCTTACACAAACACAAGTGTAACGGCGAAGAGGGGTGCATGTCGCATGATGACATAAGAGAGCGAAAGCGAGGTTAGAAGTAGAGATATGATGGCGTAAAAGAGCGTCATCCCTTGTGACGTCATGGCATACGAGTCTTACAGGCATGCTAATAGATGTCTTACATCAACCGTTTTAAACAACTTGAAATAATTGAATTAAATATTAGTAAGCAAAATGAATGTTTATTTATTATTTATTTGTAATCTATCATCAATGATCACACGCGAATTATATAACATTTCATACGAACAATTTTTTACTATATACATAATTATTTTTTTATTTACTTTGCCTCGTGCGTGTAGCACACAAAGACATGTTTCTCTTTACCATAAATAAAATAATTTATTGTCAAAGTACATAAAAACGATAAAAGTTTCTTTCATAACCTATTTATTGCAGTTCCAACGAGTTATAAGGATGTAGAAATATAAATCTCGAATATTGGTACTACATAAATTTAGTAGAACAGAGAGTGCATTTGTGATTATTCATATGCTTGTGCACTATAATATATCCTGCGTATTTGGCTAATCTCTCTTAAAATTGACCAGTTTCCGAAATCGGCGGAATCACGGAAATGACATCGGAGTTACTACTAAGATTTAAGCTGTTTCTTTTTGATATAATTTATTATACATTTGAATTCAATAAATTACTATAGGAGTAATAGTGTCAAAAAATTCATCCAAAATATTACTCCCCGCCTTATTGCCTTAACTGGTGACAGGAGGGCTGATTCATTTTTCGCCCAGAGAATCGGAATTGCGATTCAAAGGGGAAATGCTGCTAGTATTCTTGCCACCATTCCACGCGGTCACGACATGTGTAACAATTATTTTTAATTTATAAGTCTGTTATATTATTTATATTTAGATTATTTAAAAAAAAATACTTTACCATGATGATTGAAAAATTTGTCTACAGTAATTAACGTTTTTTTTATTACTGAACGTTTACAGTTAATTTGATAGCAAATATATTATGATGAACAATGAAATTGTACTTAAATATACATTTACAAAGGCACTGTTGCCCTCACCCTTAAGTGACGTCTAAAATATTCACACAATATCTGAAATCTCTGTTGAATTAAACACTCTTGTGAAAGCTCGCTTGAATCATAGATGAGCGAGTCTTGTTGCAGAATGCGGTAACAGACCAACCCGTTTTAAATTTTTAAAGCAAACTAGACATTTGTGGAGTTTCCGTATACATTCTTCGAGAAAAATATTTCTACTTAGTTATTATTTAATGATCTTGATGTAATCTCCTTTCTATATTTGTAGTCGAAACTTTAGTAACAAACTTATTTTATCTGCTGTTCTTCTAAAGTAGTTAATAAACCAGCGTGGTTGTCAAATCTCTTTAAAGGCCGACAACACATGCAGGTGTAATGCAAGTGTTCGCATGTTGCAGATGTCCATGGGCAGTGGTAGTCTCTCCATCAGGTGAGCCTCCTGCTCGCTTGCATAAAAAAATTAACTTAAGATAATCTACAATCAAATATTACTTATTTCTAATTCACTGTTCCAGTTTGAGTTGGTTAACCAGTACAATAGTCACAAGAGACAAATTAAAACTTCCAAAGTTGGCGGGGTATTCATTGTATATCATATTATTTTATTATTCCTTATTATGTAAATAGCCGAATTTATGAAATTGCCCTCCCTAGGCCAGTTTGATATCATTGTAATGTTAAATAAAAAATATATATTAAGACAACAAGTGGTCACAATACAAGCTAAAATTTGCAAAAAATATTAACAGCGTTGATGCAATCTCAAAATAAATAAATTTATTTTCACAAAGTTTCATGATCGTGGATATCTGTTACATCGACAAATAGGTATCTCTAAATAAAATTATGCTAAAATTGTATTCTAAAAGTTAGATATGTGTTCGGAGTGGCAACGCGAAAAAGTTGCAACTTCCATATGAATATATCGCCTGACTTCGCACTCGCTTTGAAACCCAAACACGACAACGTATAAAATAATTCTACTTACCGATTTTTGTTTTCGATTGTTGAAATTAAAACATTGTAACAAATATTAACGTCCCTTTTCGATGTATTTACTAACCCTAATAGTAGGTATAAGATTAATCTTTCAATTTAACTTCTATCCGTGGCATCGTAGCTCCTAAAGGGATGAGTCGTTTTGATTTAGTTTTTGACGTGACAACGTCTTATAAATTGGTTTGCCGGGTGACACTTCAAGAAACTGCGTTACGCTCCGCTCACGTTATGCGCTCACAATGAGAGCGAGTGAGAGGCACGCGTCCCTTCCACTCGGGCATGGTTAAGCGGCAAGGCGGGCGCCTAAGAGCGAGAGAGACAGACTTTCAGTGCGAGATTCTTTGTATAAATTAATGTTTTAAATATAATTCTTTGTATAAATAAATGTTTTAAATTGTTACTATTATTTCATCCTTCTTCCTACTATACGAATGAATATTCACATTAAAATTATTTTACCACTCAAAGTCGTTGTCACGTAAAACTTTCGCCCGTATACCGACTTTACAGGCAACCATTATTTTTTCTTTGAAAGGGGACTTGATCCATCAAGATTGATTGTCATTAAAGAAAAACTCTTTAACTGTTTGAAGAGCATCAGAAAATGCAGAAAATGCTTGCCTGGGCTTAAACTTGCAATCATCGGTTAAGATTTTTGCCCTCTACCCCTTAGAAATGGAGGCCCGCATGGGTGGGCCGACCGTAGGGGCGTCACGCAAGCGATCCCGTGGCCCTCCCCGACTAGACGGAGAGGATACTGCTGGTTTTTGAGTGGGTATTCTGGCACCTTCAGTGCCGGCGAGCCCCACATACCCCCACTTAATGTGGGGAAAACGCGTAAGGAGTTTTTCTAGTGAAAAAAATAAACAAAAAAAATGACGTGTCTGACGCTATATAGAAGGTGTATATTGTAGTGTACTCACATAAAAAACCGCGCAAATATAACACATGTATTTTTATTTCCGAACGATTCTGACGCTCCGTTTCACGCATTTTGCATTTTTTTGTAATATATTTATGGACTAGTGAAAATATTGAATGTTTTCTGCATTTATTACATAAACAGACGAAATACTTCAATCGAATACTCTATTTTTGTTAAAGTGAAACATTCCAAACATTTAAAAAAGTTTGAGTGTTTTTCTGTTTATGTTTGTATATTTTTGTTTTTCTGTTTGTACGTTACTACGCATCTTTTCCAAATCTATATTAACATAAGCTATTAACACTATTCAGATGCTAGTAGATTATTTTTCTGGGGTAGTACATTAAGGTTTCTTTTTGCTTATCACAGAGTTGAAGTGTTGCACTGACTCAGCACCCGAAAGTTAAACGTGCTCCGTTTAATTGGGAACCTTCGCAACATCACCTTGTCGTAGAATTAAGCTGAATTCCATTGAATATAGCATCGCGTATCGTGTTATCGCGCAATATTAAAAATATACAAGACATGTAATTATTATTCATTGCTCTACTCTTAACCTGACTGTATCACGGCGAGTGCTCAGAGGCATTATTCTCCCTTATTCCTGCTTCCCCATTCCTTCACAAGTCTACGCGTGCTGGCTCTCGATGTCACCGCCTAACTGTGACATCAATTCCATCGTGCACGAAGAAATTTGGCAACTCTTATCTTTGTCGTACCTCTTAATCATGGAATTCTTTACCAGCACACGTTTTCTCCTCCTCTTATGACCTGGGTTCCTTCAAACGAGGCGTGAAGAGGCAGGGCGGGGGCGGCTTGGGCAAATCATTCTTCATGATTGCACTAACCGTCGTCGCGTTTGGACTCTACTACCACTTACCATCAGGTGGAGTAGTCATTTGCCGTCCCAGGCTATAAAAAAAATCATTATTTCATGATAAGCCTAATCTAGCAAATTGATACTTAAGTATACTTTTAATTGGTTCTTATTTGATTCATTAGCTGTGACGGTGTCGCCTTTGGAACCAATTTATCGGTGTTCACGAGGAAAGCTCCTTCACGTGGCACCAAATTAAAAGTATTTAACACAAATTAAGAATTGTAATTTACAAATTATACTATGTAATTAATGTATGGCATGATTTTTATATTATCGTATTTTTTTTATTAATATGAGATACTTGATGTTTTTGTATAAAATCTTTTATTTTACTTTATAGGAAATAAAGTATCTCTGCCCTGAAATCATCTACGTCATTTTTTTAAGGTAACTTTTTATACAATATATATTTTGTGTTGTTCAATAAAGTATTGAACGCCTAATAAACGTTGCTTATCGGTTGTTTAGTTATACTGTATATACTGATCTCTCTTTCTGTCATTATTAAGTTCTCATTAGAAAGAATAAGACACAGCATTGTCTAACTAATCATACTTTAAGTAACGTTTATAATAACTAATACTATAGTTGATGAGGAAGTAGGACTATAAGTTATTTCAAAATATATATAACTATATAGCGCTATATATTTGGTGGATAGCGATAGTAAGTTCTCTTGTTACACTTCGAGCTGCGTCGAGTAACTCTACTTCTTTAATCGTTACTTTCTTCGCTTCTGAAGTTCAAACTTTCAGTACTTGTATTTTACTTTAAGTGTTTTTATATTTACTTTTATTAATAAGATGAATATTCAAATTTATTAGTGCTCAGTGAAAAAGTTATCATTTTTAAATAAATTACAGCTAGCTGGCTTCTCAAAGCGGAAGCTTAGATCATATTTCACCATACTGCTTTGGTGTAAGCTACACTAGAGACAATTCATTGTCTGGATTTGTATTACAAGTTTGATATCTATATAAATAAAATGAAAGAGGTCTGCAGTTGTGCGCGCATCACGGAAAAACTACTGGATAGATTTCAATGAAATTTTCTAAATTTTATTTCTTAGACACTTGGTCCTTATCAAAAGAAAAAATAATTGCGATATCTTCATTTAATAAAATATAATTAAAGTTTCAAGAAACAACGATTTGTATATGCACTGCGTGTTCAGTGATGTATGTTTAAACAAAGTATATTTTTGCTTGCGATCTTTTTGATGTTTTTTCCTTCATACTTTGTTAATATATCAAACAACGCGGACGAAGTCGCGGGTATCAGCTAGTATAATATAAAGTCGGTTTTCTTTCTTACATATACCATCAGATAATGACCAGTAACATACATATTTACATGCTTATAAATTGTAATTTTTTAATGTAATTTTATCTTCCACCCTGAAATTTTAATTCTAAACGCTAGAAGATAACTACAAATAAAATATACTTAACTACAGCTTAAAGTTTTAACAATCCTTATTATTTTATATTGTGTTAGATTAACTTAATTTGCAACGTATTTGACTAATAAATTACCGCTTTGCTTAAACATACGTTTCAGGTTATCCAAAATTGAAAATGGCAATGTTTGCTCGCGCTCTCGAATTAATGTGTTTAATATATTCGAATAAATATTGCGGATGCGTGGATTATTATCAGTGAAAATTAGGTGACATAAATTATTCCGGAATATTACGATTTAGGAAAATAAATCACACGAAATATAATAACGATAACAAGAAATGCAAAGTCAAAAGAAACTGACCTAGATTCTAGTATCATTAGCACCAAGTGTGTAATAACAATAATAAGGAATGCAGTGTCACGCAATGCGAAAAAATTAAAACAAGTCCAAGAAAAAAAACGGACCTAGAGGGTGCACATCCACCAAGTGTATGTACACCCTCAACGATAAGTTATAGAGATTTTAAATTTTAAGGAGATTCATTTCGTCAGTACCCACCTGCTGCATTGTTCATTAATAGTTTTAATATTAATCTGTATTTCTCATATTATGAGAAATAAGTGTATTAACCTTAAACATATAACATATTAGATACCACCCGTGACTTCCGGCTCATTTGATTCAGGTAATCCTGCTATCCGGCTATGTATGATATAAAAAAACACTTACGGCTGAATACTGAAACGTCACTTAAATATTAAACGCAACTTAATTATTTTAGACGCCGTTTAATTCAAATTTCGCATACTAATTTAGGAGCTTCTCAATGTTAAGTAGTGTTGAAATTTGAGTGACGTTTCAGTATTCGGCCGTTATTGTGTCAGATATTATATGCACAATTTTAAATAAATTTACGTTAAGAAATACTGATCGATTAAAGAATAGCTAACTAGCGAATATTAATCATTTAAAAATATATGTTAATTGTGTACAATGTACATAAAATGTACCAAAAATTCGCTAACTTTGTGTCGCTGGTTCCTCTCAACTCGTTCTTTTCGAATCGAATTTCAATCTTCTTATAATGAGAGGTAGCCTTTGCCCGCCAGTGGGAGATTTATAGGCTGTTATATACAATCAAATGTACAGTGTACATTTGATTGAAATAATAGTAAATATATTATAGTAAATGTTGAACAGGTTCATACGAAATTATATTATATATGATAACTTTTATTTGAAGGTTAATACTTATTTAAATGTTTTTTTTTTTAAATATTACTGATCTGAAATAAGCAATTAAAAAATTAAATTACGAAGTGCTGTGAATTTGACTTTTAACAGTGCCTAAGTAGTGAATCGTGTCCATTTAACGGTAGTTGTTTTTTACAAAAAAATAATATAAAAAAAATCATCAAACTATTAAATTACCTCAAGAAATATAACAATAAATTAAATATTTTAAAAATCATATGAATAAAACCAAAATTGTAAATATACGAGTTGTATATACGTCTGTGCACATGTGTTAGTTTTGTGATCATGAACACAGTTCAGAGCAGCGGCGGTGGCCATGGCCCTCTCAAGAAAGATCATAAACACGAGGTAAGTTTTCATATATGTATGTATGTATGTACGGAAACACATTAATGATTTTGTGAGAAAATGTGATACTCATAACATTGGTACAAGGAACAAACACAAATTAATTACTCCCGTTACTCGACTTCATAGAGTCAGTAACTCTTTTGTGGGGCAATGTGTACGTTTATACAACAGGATCCCAGAAAGCGTTCAAAATGTTTCAGTTACTAAATTTAAAAAAATTGTAAAGGAACGCTTGTGTGCTAAAGGTTATTATACAATTAATGAATTTATGGATGATAGCACACCTTGGGAATGAGACGATCGCCGCATGGCTATTTCCTTTTGTTTTTTTTTTTGTAAAAGACAAAAAACAGACAAAAAAAAAAAAAACAAAAACATCAACCCGCTGAGTTTCTTTCGCCGGTTCTTCTCAGGGCTGGGTGTTTCTTTTTCGAACCGGTAGTAGTTTCTAGTTTGACAATCAATAAGTAAGATGTGCTTATTTTATTTACATTAAAATAAGTAAGTGTAATACTTCAATATTGAATAAAGTATTTGAATTTGAATTGAATTTGAATTAATATCATTTCGAAAACGTTGGAATAGTTATTAAACATTTATATAAAAAAATAATTATATCTCTATAATATAACTTTTTGTCTTTCTTCTATTTATCTATCTTTATCTGTTTTAGACTTAACGATTAATCTACAATAGTATGTTTTTTTAATGTAAATAAGTACATAGAACATGGTATGTACAAACATGAGGTTATATATTTTTACGAAGGTACATAATCATCAAGTGGTTGAAGCACGTGGATCGTACTTTTTTTCTGTCTTTTTTTTCTAAGTAGTAAACTTTTCATGTGCTTGTTATTATTAACTTCACGCTCGGCGGTAAAGAAGAATATCTTGAGGAAACCTATTTGTGTTGGATGAAATTATGGTTTATCTTCCGCCCGACATTAGAGTTGTGTGGCGAAATGAGCTCCAAACTCTTGAAAGCTTCTCCTCCATGAAAGGGCGTTAGCCCAGGATTGGTATTAAAAGTGGAAACTTTAAAAACCTTGCCCGGATTCTTGTATTATTATATTCTTTACTCAACATAATATTTATAAACAAAATGAATGTTATTCCTAGGCGTTATGTAATTGAAGTCGAAAGGATTATAAATGATGGCGCAGTGCGTTTTTACCACCCCGTATATCACTCGCTAATGGCTTTTACTTGAGTTTCATAAACCTTAGCCTTAACAACAAAATAACCGCGACTATGTCTTTGTATAACTTACTACTTAAACAATATTTTAGAGTATATGTTACATACGGGCAAATTAGGGTAAGTTACTTGGTATCGGTTTGTGCGAACTCGTCTGGCCCGGTATCACCTTCTCATCAGATAGTCTACCGCAAAACAGTAGTTTTTGCTATTGTTGTGTTCTGGTATGAAGGGTGAGTGAGCCAGTGTAATTACAGGCACAAGGGGCATGACATATTAGTCCCCAAGGTTGGTGGCGCATTGGCGATGCAAGGGATGGTAACATCTCTTACAATCTCGTCGTCTCGTTGGTGACCACTTACCATCAGATGGCCCATTGATGTTAGACGCATCTTTTATCTTTAAAAGGTCACTCCTTATAGTACTGAAACAAAACTATATATGTATATTACTTTTTGTGTATAGGTACTCGTAGAATACATAATGAATGGGTGAATGAGTGAACACAATCTTTCTGTCATTATGATATCAAAACATGAGTAGATGTTATGTACCCCATGTCCTTTTATGTATCACGGACAATGTGTATGAAAAGTTCCACAACAAAACAAACAAATAAACTCACTATTTTATTTTATTCTTTATTTCATAGGAAGGCGGACGAGCATATTGGGCCACCTGATGGTAAGTGGTCACCAACGCCCATAGACAATGGCATTGTAAGAGATCGCTTACATCGCTTACATCGCCAATGCGCCACCAACCTTGGAAACTAAGATGTTATGTCCCTTGTGCCTGTAATTACACTGGCTCACTCACCCTTCAAACCGGAACACAACAGTACCAAGTACTGCTGTTTTGGGGTAGAATATCTGATGTGTGGGTGGTACCTACCCAGACGAGCCTGCACAAAGCTCTACCACCAAGTAAAACTCTCGCTCTTACAACATTAATAAAGATTACGAGAATATATTATATACTAATATATATAAAATGCGCGATATTATCTTTAGTTATTATTTCTACGTTTTAAAAGTAAGAGACCGAGATGGCCCATTTGTAAGAACGCGAGAATCTTAACCGATGATCGTGGGTTCAAACCCGGGCAAGCACCACAGAATTTCATGTGCTTAATTTGTGATTATAAATCATCTCGTTCATGACGGTAAAGGAAAACATCGTGAGAAAACCTGCATGTGCCCAATTTACATTGAAATTCTGTCCAATGTGTATTCCACCAACCCGCATTGCAGCAACGTGGTGGAATAACTTTCTCTTCAAAAGAGGAGAGCCTTAGCCCAGCAGTGGGACATTTACGGGCTATTACTGTACTGTACTCTACGTTGTAAAATATTTACTGCATTGCGGTTTGAAAAAAAGTTAAGAACATGGTTCGCCACTTTCAAGCCGACATATCAATAGATAAACATACATAAAAATAACTACATGCGCGTGGAACGTACAACCTTTTTTTTCAAGTCGGTTAAAATTAGAATTTGATTATATTTGTCTTAAAAAATCACAGGTATTTTCAACGTAATAAATAAGACCATAAAAGAGGGAAGTATTCATTTATTGCAATCACATTTCAATACATATAATAATTTTAAAGAGTTTAGGATAATAGTTATTTGGTGGAAATGTCGTTTATGATCGAAGACCTTCATCCTAATTATTAGCAGGGTCCGGTGTGCAGGAACTTAGCTTTTGCACATTTCAGACTGAAAAGAATAACAATTAATGTTACTAGAATCTACGGATAAAATTAATGTAACTACGTGGTGGTGAGGTTTCGTGCAAGCCTGTCTGGGTAGTTCCACCCAATCACCTCATATCCTGCCGCCAAACAGCAATATTTAGTATTGTTGTGTTTCGGTTTGAACAGTGAGTGAGGCAGTGTAATAACAAGCAAAAGGGGCATAACCTATTTTTATGAAATAGGTAGACCGACTGCGCATTGGCGATACAAGGAATGGTTAATTAATATTAACTGAACTTATAGTGCCAATGTCTATGATCGGTGGAGATTTTTACCATCACAATACTAAATAAAAAAAATTATATATAAATGTAAGCTATTGTATAAAATAATGGCGTCTAGACAACAGTGTGACGTTGCAAAAGGTATTTATAAACAAAAAAAAAACCATAATTAGTGTCAACTTGACAGGTTTAACCATATATGCACATAATATAAGCGTTATCCTGTATAACCTGTATCGTCTCAAGGCTATTATTGTTCGTCTAAAACTTCCTTATTGACAAAGAGGTTTAACCACTATTTAATATTCGTCGCTCATTCGATATTCATACTATACTCACTGGCAGCGACTGCTGTACGTTTCGCCCGAGGTAGCGCAGACCGGACTATATACTGCTGGACAGTAGCATCCCGCAGTTTGCGCCGCTGCGGTCGCGAACGCGATGACAATAGTGAAGATAACTAAGAACAGAGTCAATTAATACAAATATTCGGATATAATCTGTGAAATCCAAATTAAAAACAGCTTATTTATAACTGCGATTCGTCTCTTTTTCTCATGAGCAAGTTGACATTGGAAAGAACGTAACAAAACATCGTTGAATAAATTGATTTTCATATTAGAAAGGGATATTTAAAGTATGTTTTATATTATATCTGTTTTGGTTGTTTCATTTAAATATTATTTTATAGTTTCATTTTTTTTTAATTATAAATGTTGTGAATTATGATTTAATGGTACAACTGTGCTGCTGATGTTATGTATGTGCAAGCCTTGATGTTCTATCTATCTTTCAACTCTCGTAATAATTAATCAGACTATATATCGTAAAAACAATAAAATAACAAAAAAATATACATTCCTGTTATATTTTTTACCGTCATTAAAATAAAGATAGCATTTTGAGTTATTTTTTTTTGTTATCATTAGTAGTTAATTAGATGTACATTCATTAAATACCTAAGTCTATTTTAATTGTAATTAAATTGACTCACGAAATAAAAACTTCATGGCGACCGCGGTGATTGTTGCTCAGACAGAACGGGTGGACTGACACTCTTAAGGTTTGAGATGTGCCATTTATCCGCGAGTTTTTTGATTTTTATCTTAAACTAGTTTTCTTGTATGACTTGACTTAATTGGAAATATTGTATTATATTCTAGAATTAGCATAAGTTTTTATACGCGTTTATAATTCATGTTTTTTTTTAAATTTTGTAATGGAATTACTGCGCTTCCAAATTCAAATTTAATTTTAAAATGGCAAATCGTTACTACGAAAATTACAAATTAGTTTAACAGATTTAAATCAAAATACAGAGTATACGAAAGCGGATATGAAAAATAAAATCACAACAAAAAAAATGGTTGTCTGTAAAGTCGGTTTACGGACGATAGTTTAACGTGACAACGTCATAACCAAACATTGATGAAATGACTGCAATCGAGTGAAAGAGAGATAGATGCGGCGCAAGCGTAAAATCAGCGTAACGGGACAAAGCGCGTAATGGGACAATTTTTCGTGCATGGAGCCAGCGTTCATCGATTTATTAGACGTTGTCACGTCAAAATAATTATAAGAGATGATTTTATTGCCTTATTTTAATCATTTATCGTTGAATTTTGTTAGCCGACACTATACATAACGTGTTTTGTTTTGAATATATATATTAAACATACACGCAACTGTACAATGTATTAGTAGGATTTTATATAATTCAAAAGGAAAATGTTGAGGATAAACATTGAATAGTAGGTATCCGTGAACAATCTATAACAATGTATGCATATAACTATAACAAAGGCAATATTGTTGATTGATCTCTTGTTTAAGCCTTGTGTTTGCAAAGAATAGCCAGTCACTTAGCACGTGTTAATGGTGCCCACTATCATGTAATAAATAGTTAAAAAAACCGGACAAGTGCGAGTCGGACACACCCACCGAGGGTTCCGTACGTATTTGTAGGTACACATTTAAGGTTGTGTTTAATTTTCAAAATTTTCAAACAGTGCAAACTGTTAGGTACTATATACACCAAAATTATTAGGTACCTACCAATAATTATAAAAAAAGGAAAAAGGCTTTTTTTATCTTAGTCATAAAGCGAAAACTATACATAAAAGTAATTAAAAATCTTGTGCTAATGAAGCCCTTTCATACGATACGCCACATGACACGGTTTATATCAATTCAAAATTTGGATCGGTCCTTGCATAAAGCCTGTTTTTTATGATTTAATTACAAATATATTGTAGTATATGACGGTATAACTTGCCAAATTTCATAGTTCTAGGTTAACGGGAAATACCCTATGAATTTTGATTTCCTTGAGTGTCGAAATATAGGTTTTTTAAGGCATAAACGACCGTATCTTTTTACGTTATCTTAGAAGTTTGATTTTTTCACAGCTTAAAGAGACTGTAGAGTATATCGTTTTAATTTCAACTCGACACCTCCACGCGTTCCCAAGATAAAGGGTCTTGACAGACAGACAGACAGACGGAGGAACAACAAAGTGATCCGATAAGGGTTCCGTTTTTACCTTTTGAGGTACGGAACCCTAAAAATGAGCAGTATTTTATTTATTTTATTATTTTATTTTATGGCATAGGAGGGTGTCCGAGCATACAGGCCACCTGATGATAAGTGATAGTAGAGTCCAAACGCGACGATGGCCAGTAGGTACATTATATTAATAAACAAAATGAACAATGTTAGTTATAATTAAAGTCGAAAGGATTATAAATGATGGCGCAGTGCGTTTTTACCACCCCGTATATCACTCGCTAATGGCTTTCACTTGAGCTTCATAAACCTTAGCCTTAACTACAAAATACCCGTGACTTTGTTTGGGTATAACTTACTACTTAAACAATATTTTAGATTAACTGGTTTCTGTTGGCGGTTTCCCTTGCTTATTGGGGGTTGTTTGCTACGTTTAAAAATAGTCTAAAATTTCAAGCATGCTTTTTACCAGAAGTCATGAATTTCACTTTAGTGGTTAAAGCGTAACAGACAGTTAGACTTAATTTAAATAATAAAAGTTTTGTTTACAATTTTGAATATAGGTAGGCAGACTGGTAAATGGGACGCATGATGGTAAATGATAGATATCACCGAAAAACATTTACACTTAAGAAAAAAATTAAGAATTGAAATAAACAACACGAAATCACACTCAGTTTGACAATCATTTTTCACTTTTGCTTTTCAAGTTCGCCTTCCACGCAGGCTTTGATCAAAACTAATCGTTAAACGTACTTAAGAAAGTAACATACGCCTCGAACAAACAACCCCCTCTTTTTTAAAGTCGTTTAAAAATACTTGGAATATAGTTATTAAAAAAAATCTATATATACTAATAAGTATTTATTGCAATCACATTTCAATATTTAAGTAAATTAATTTTGAAGATTATAAGATTAAAATAAATCGGTGGAGATATCGCTTATGGTTCAGATTAGCAGGCTCCGTCCCGCAGATACTGAGCTCGGTCACATCTCAAACTGAAAAGAATAAAAAAAAGTGTAACAATGTTCCAAAAACCATTAGATAAAATTATTGTAAACACAATTTACTGCTTAACAATACAATAATTATGTATTATAGTAATATATTAGAATTTACACTTTCAACTTTAAGTCTGCGAGCTGCTACTGATTTTTCGACCGAAAAAACCCAATAATTTTATTAGCCGGATCTGGGATTTGAACCCACAACCTCGGGTCTATACCTAACTAATATAAAAACGAGGCAGTAAAATCAAAATACACAATAATCGTCGTTATAATTTAAAGAAGCAAGTTGGCTGATTTAAATGTGATTGTTATATATTGTAAGAATTACTAAACTTGTATAAACATTTTTTTAGTTCTGTTCTGTTTTTTTAGTTATTTTAAGTCTTTTTTTATGAAATCGGTAGATGAACTTTCCATTCCTTGCATCGCCAGTACACCACCAACCTTTGGAACCAAGATTTACATACATAACATTCCCTGTGTTCACACTCGTCCGTTCACCCTTGAAACTGGTATCATATAATACTAACTGGTACTGCTTAGCAGTAAAATGTGATGAGCAGGTGCTACTAAACAAGACAGGTTTGAACAAAGTTCTATCACCAAGTAAAGTCTGATCGTCAAAGTGATCTGTTCACCGTTTTTTTTTCTTAATTCCATTGATTTAATTGTTACGAATATTTATATTATATACTCACGAGCAACGATTACTATACGTGCGGCCCGCGGTAGAGCAGACTGGTCGATAATCGAACGTACAGGCACATACCGCCGCTGATGCGGCCGAGAACGCGATGAAAATAGTGAAGATCACTAAGAACAAAAGTGATTTATACAAATGATCATTTATAATCTCTATATAGCTTTGCGAAGGTAGCGCTAACGTTCATGCTCGGGTCACCAGTTTTGGGGTGGTGAGGAATAGGGTGTAAAGTACCTCAACCACCATTGAAAAGGGAGGATCCTCCGACCAGACGGGTGTTGTGTCTGGTGGGCTACTGCCCCCAACGGTTGTTGTCGGGTTCTTGTTTATATGTACAATTGCTCTGATAACTTTAATATCGCGATGTAGGACACGTCAGTTTTTAGTTCGTATGTGGCGAGATAGATGTCGCTACATAAGTGTGATAGTTAAAATTTGTATGAAAAATTTATTGTAGTATGTGTTGCAAATACATTATATTGAATAAATGCCTGTCTGTCTAGTGGCTAGACATAAGGCCGCAGACCCGGTGGTCCTGGGTTCAATTTTTAGGTCGGGCCAATAAATAGTTAATGAGTTTTTCTGTCTGAAAATTCTCAGAGTAGCAGCCCAAATTCTGTAAGGTCAAAGTGTGTATACTCCCGTGCCTCAGAAAGCACGTAAAGCCGTTGGTCCTGCGCCTGAACTCTTTCTGGTCTTGTCGGATTGCCGTCCCATCGGATTATGAGAGGTAGGGAATAGTGAGTGCACCTGTGTTTGTGCACTCACTTGTGCACTATAGTATCTCCTGCGCAGGTGGCTAATCTCTCTTGAGATTGGCCGTCATGACCAAAATTGGTCTGGAGGACATTATTATTAACAAATACTCATTTACGTATTTACGTTAAATAATAGTTTTCGCGGGCAAAGTACTATATTAAATAAAGTATTTTGAATTTATTAAAGATACATTTTCTGCACTACTTCCTCATATAAACTTTAATTATGCCACATCTCACTACTCCATGAACGCAATATGCTTAAAAAAGTGAACAAGTTTACTTTCAAGTATTTCTATACAGCGTGTAACAAAAACCCTGTCCTACCCGTGAACTGGTTATTAGGTAAGCGAAAAATTTACCCCGAAAAAAATGTAATTTACTTAAATGACGAAAATTATATAGCAACACAAGTGCGGGCGACAGTTCTTACCTATCGGGTAGCTAGGACAAGAGGTCATTACCTCAGTTGTCTATGAAATTTTTGTCATTTACAATTGAAAATGTCAATTAATATTTTTTCTGGGTAATTTTTTTCTTAGTATTTTAAAAATGATTACATAAATAGAACAAACTCACGATACCTAATAATCAGTTCACGGGTCAGACAGGGTTTTTGTTACACGCTGTATATATATCAATACAATTATTCATATAATATATTGCCGTAAAATTCTTAATTTGTATAGTTTTATATATATAGTTGTTTTGTCAACATTAAGTATATAAATAAACGAACATTCATCGAAAAGGGAATTATAATAGTAATTAAATTGACTCACGTAATAATAACTTCATTGTGACCGCGATGATTGTTACTCGAACTAAACAAGTTTACTGGAGTTCTAAAGTCTTGAGAGGTAGTATATATACGCATGATTTATTTAATTAAAAGTAATATACTATATACTATAATTACCCGCGACTTCCACTGTCATTGTAATAAATATTAACAATTCCATACATCAATAAAGCGTCACTAACCCTGGGAAGTAGGATGTTCCGACCGTTACACTGTAGTTTAAGGCTTGTCTCAAACCCTAGGTCGAGCCAATAAAAGTTTTTGCTTTTTTCCTTCGAAAATTCCTAGCAACACAGATTCTAGGTGGAGGTTAAGACGAGCGTTGACTGTCCTGGATTGAGGTAGAACCCTAAAGTACATATGGAGCCAATCAAATTCACTCACCCTTCAAACCGGAACACAACAATATCTTACTAGATAATTTGCGCAATGGGTATTTTAGGGGGTATTCCGACGCATACTCGGTATGTCAGTAAGTGATTCAAGTTTTTTAACGAAATCTTAAAATATCTAATGCAACATACATACATCTTAATTTTAAATACTAATGAAGTAAATACAAAACCATCAAGGATAATTGAACAGACTAGTAAATTATGTAACTAATGCCGTTAACACACTGCCTCGACATCAAAACGAAACGAAACACTAGCGATATAGCGAAGCATCGTCGTGTATGATTTTGTTGTTGCATCTGACACAGCGAACTTGAAAAAATATATAATATCGCCATGGATCCGTGCTACCTGTTTAAAACACATATGGGTATTTTAAAAATCGAACTGTGTTTATCATAATTGATAATATTATAACAAAATAAAACAATAGAAACATTCAAGAAGAGAATGTTTTTATGTGCTATGAGTCACAAGGACTACATTCTGTAGCAGCTCTTTTTGAGGATAAGGTTTTGGAGCTTATTCCACCACGCTGCTCCAATGCGGGTTGGTGGAATACACATGTGACAGAATTTAAAATGTCACACATGCAGGTTTCCTGACGATGTTTTCCTTCGCCGTCAAGCACGAGATGAATACATCACAAATTAAGCACATGAAATTCAGTGGTGCTTGCCCGGGTTTGAACTTACGAACATCTGTTAAGAGTTACGCGTTCTTACCACTTGGCCATCTCAGCTTTTACAAGGACTTTAAAGACATATTCAAAAACGTGGTAGCTTGGGCATATATTGTTAATGTAATAGAATTTGACGTTTCACTCTGAGCATTGGATATGATGTTAATTATTTTCTTGTTACAAAACAAAACTAAAGTTGAACGTATTGTTTTACTCCAAACTGGTCCGTATTCAGTGCACCGTTTAGATATTCCTACTACGCGAAAGCGATACGTTAGTGTCCAGAACTTTACGCTCCGTTATCGCTCCGCTTTCGAGTCTCTGTGTGCTACAAGCATAAACAATCAACTGTAATAATCTTTTGCGTCGCGTTTTAGTATAACAAAGCAAATATATCAGTGATGAAGAATTTATCCTCTAGTTTCGCTACAGAGCTCCGTTTTTGCATATCGATAACTGTTAATATGCACAATTTATATTGTTAACGAAAAAAAATGATTTCGTTTATACAACAATTCATTCTAAACGTTTTAGGAAATAATTTTACTAATTATATTTTACATTTTGAAATATACAATTCTTCGCAGAGTAGTTTTAGTAAAACACTTACATGGATTAGTATATTTCGAATATATTGTTTTCTATATTATATCCAAATATTTTTATTGAAACTTCTCATTAGATTTCAAATAAAACAACGGGTCGCACTCCGGAAGTGCCGGCAGAAGTGAAAACTTGAATTATAACGTTGTGTATTTTTGATATTTTGGAAAGGATAGGGAAAAATTTTGCACGAATTTAATTATCAGTATAAAAGTACTATCAATAATGTGATAAAAATATACAATATTCATTTATTTATATTTATATACTATCGTACACAAACATGAATTTAACACTTCAGAATTCATCTTACGAATTTTCAATCAGGGTCACGTGACCTGAAGCGAGTTTGACATTTTTTATATCATGGTACCACCCGTACCTAACCAGATCGTAGTCCATCTGATGGTCAAACTATTACTTACTAGCATTCTTGCCACCTTTACACCAGGTTATTATTGAACGGTTTTTGTTAGTCTAGTGTCCAAAGCCCTTTACTTTAAAAGAATTAATTAAACAGGAATTTCGCTTAGTGAAAGGTGATAGAAATCACCGAGAATTATTTGCACTTAAGAAAATAAAATAATTTAAATAACCAACACGAAATTACACAGTTTTACAATCGTTTTTCACTTTTGCTTTTCAAATTTGCCTTCCACGCAGGCTTTGATCAAAACTAATCGTTAAACGTACTTAAGAACATACGCCTCGAACAAACATTTTGAAAAAAAATACAACCCCCTTGTATAATGGTATGTGTTCCTATTTTCTAGCGATAGATGGCGTTAATAAAATATGTCAGTTTTCTGAATCGCGCTGTCTAGATTCGCTAATCGATACGTCAAAGAGATTTTGTTAAATTGATCAGACACAATAAATTGTAGTGTGACTAGTGGAAAGCTCTTCCTTGGTTTTTATTTACCGTTTGATCCCCCGATATTAGTTCGGTGTAAACACCCCTCTTTTTTGAAGTCGTTTAAAATATTAAAAATACTTGAAATATAGTTATTAAAAAAAAATCATGAACAAATATTTTATTTTTTTCCTTTTAGATCAAACATTATAAATATTTTGAAGATTAAAAGATCAAAATATTAAATAACTGGAAAGAAATATCGCTTATGATCCAGATGGGCATGCTCCGTTTTGCAGAAACTCAGCTCCGGCACATTTCAGACTGAAATTAATAAAAAAAAATTGTAATAATATCCAAAAAACCAATGGATAAAATTATTGTTCTAACACAATAGAATAATTAATATATACATAATATATAATATAATTTAATTATGTAGAATATAATTTTAGATAAATTGGATGTGCAGGTCTCCTCCCAATGTTTTACCTCACCGCCAAGTACGACATTATCATAATAATAATATCCTGGAATATTACTCACACAAGGCCATCTGATCCCAAACTAAGCAAAGCTCGTACTATGGAAACCAAACAACAGCTGATATAGTAAAAAAATGAGCGTGCAGACAACAAATAATGTTATTGGGTTTTTCTGCCCTGACAATCTGTACTCTCAGGACCGAGACAGGCATAGGACCAAAGTCTTTACTTCCTGAGATAAGGGAGTGCACATACTTTCAACTTCCACGACGTCAGGTGCGGCTTTATGTCTACCCATTAGACGAGGCAGACACAACAATCGTCCTTATAATTCAATTAAGTAAAGCTGATTGTAATGTTATTAATATATTATAAGAATTACTAAACATGTAGAAGCAGTAGTTTTTATGGAATAGGTAGGCAAACGTTCCATTCCTTGTATAGCCAATGCACCACCAACCTTGGGCACCAAGATGTACATACAGGTATGTTCCCTTGCGCAGACACAGTAGTACTGGGTTCAATTTCCATGTGGGGTCAATAAAATTCGATTGAGATTTTCTGTCAAAAAAATTCAGTAGAAGCCCGGAGTCTTGAAGTTAGAAGTGTGTACACTCCTGTCCTGCGCCTGAACTCTTTCCGGTCGTGTCGGATTGCCGTCCCATCGGATTATGAGTGCTAAGGAAGAGAGAGTGCGCCCATTTTTGCGTACACACTTGCGCACTACAATGTCTCCTGCGCACTTTGCTAATCTCTTTTGAGATTGGCCTTTATGTCTTAAATCGGTCTGGAGGACTTTTTCGTATTTGTAATTACAGAGTGAATGTGATAAGCGGGTGTTGCCAAAGAAGACTGACTTGCACAAAGTTCTTTCACCAACTAAAGTCTGTTCGTCAAGGTAATCTGTACACTGTTTTTTTTTAAATTCCAATTGTTCATTCGATGCTTATATACTCACTAGCAAATATTGCTGTACGTGGTGCCAGCGGTAGAGCAGACTGGTTCATATTCCGCCGTACAGAAACAATCTGAACTTTGCGCCGCTGCCGTCGCGAACGCGATGAAAATAGTGAAGATCACTAAGAACAAACGTGATTTATACAAAACATCAGTTATAATATTTGGATATATATATTTTTAATATATAAAACAAATCATATACATCCTTAATTTAAATATTAATACGTCAAGAGAAATGTTTGATTCACTATTAAGTATTTTGCAATATACTTAAAAGTGAATAGATGAAGTATATTGTTTTATGTAGTTGCTTTTTTGTCCATATTATTTTAATAAATAAATTAACATTCATTGAATAGCTAAGTCAATTTTAATTGTAAAATTAAATTAACTCACGCAATAAAAACTTCATGGTGATCGCGTCGGTTGTTACTCAGACAGATCAAGTGTACTGGCGTTCTTAAGTTTTGAGACGCGGTATATATACGCTAGTTTTTTTTATTCAATTGTTTTTCATAAATTAAATTAAAAGTAATATACTAGAACGGCCCGAGGTTTCATTCAACCTAAAATGTTTATTATGCTGAAGTTATTATAATATCTTCCGAACCGATACGACATAAAAACCTTCGTAGAGAGCGTACTCTTTCCTCAAAGGCCGGCAACGCACCTGCAAGTCCACGGATGTTGCAGGTGTCCATGGGCGGGGGTAGTCACTTTCAATCAGGTGAGCCTCAAGCTCGTTTGCCCACTCTTACATAAAAAAAACTATTATTTGACTATCACTGGTATTGTAAGAAATATTTACGATTCCTTACATCGATTGCGTCACCAACCTTGGCGACTATGGTGTTACGACAGTTACGCCTGTAGATTAAGGCTTGTCTTCAAACCCTAGGTCGAGCCAATAACACTTTTTAGATTTTTCTGACGAAAATTCTCAGTAGCAGCCCGGAGTCTAGAAAAATGTACAGATTCTAGGTGGAAGCTAAGACGAGCGTTGACCGTTCACGGTTGGCAGAGCTGGAAACCTAAAGTACCTAGGGTGCCAATCGGCAGGCCTTTTTTTATGTAAGAGGGGGCAAACGAGCAGGAGGCTCACCTGATGGGGAAAGTGACTACCACCGCCCATGGACACCTGCAACATCCGAGGACTTGCAGGTACCTGGCGATAGCTAAGTATGTACCTTAGGAATAATTAATTTTTTTTACCGAATATCTTAAAATATCTGATGCAACATACATACGTATCTTAATTTTAAATACTATTAAATAAAATACAAAACCATCAAGGATGAACAAACCGACTTGTATATTATGTACCTAATGCCTTTGCACACTGCCATGAAAGCAAAACGAAACGAAACACTAGCGAAGCATTGGCCTGTATGATTTTTTTGTTGCGTCTCACACAGAGAAGGAGAATTCGAAAAAAATAATAATTTCGCCTTGGATCTGCGTCAACTGTTGGAAACACATAATTATGAATATATTTTTAAATATTGAACAGAAAGTAAATTGACTAATTGATAATATAACAATAATGAAGTAGGAGGTGACGTTTCACTCTGAGCATTGGATATGATGTTTACTGATTTCTTGTTACAAAACAAAACTATAATTGAACATATTGTTTTTCTACAAACTGGTATGAATTTGGATAGTATTCAGTTTATCGTTTAGATGCTTCTGCGCGAAAGCGATACGTTAGTGTACATAACTTTACGCTCCGTTATAGCTCCGCTTTCAAGTCTCTGTGTGCTACAAGCGTAAACAACCAGCTGTAATAATATTTGCGTTACGTTTTGTTATAACAAAGCAAAAACACCTTTGATGAAGAATTTGTCTTCTTGTCACGCTACAGAGCTCGATTAATACATATATATGTGTATTGTGTGTAAAATATAATATTTTCGTTTATGTAACAATTTATTTTAAGTTTTAAGAAATAATAATATGCGTGGCAAGAATGCTAGCAATATATCCCCATGAAAGAGCAGGTTGGCGGGGTAAAACATACAAGCTATGACCAATGTAGGCAATAAAATGAAGTGTTATATATTTTAAAAACTATAATTAAAATCTGAATACCAAATAGTTTATGTGTTTACCGAGGTACAGGAGTGTTACTCTGCCAACTGGACTTCGTGCTACTACTCTTTAGATAAACCCTATAACATTTATTAGTCTGATTCGAGGCTCGAAACCTGTCTCGGATTTTGCGGCTTCATAAACCAGCCTTATAACAGTGTTCTGCTACTGTAAAGGATGCAGCCGTAACTGTCAACTCATATAACATTAACAAAGAGAATTTGCAAGTACTTGATGTTGCCGTGTCTTATCAGGGATTTGTGTGTTGTGGTCCATCGTTTGAATCAACGGCTATCTTGTTTATTTTTACTTATTTATGTTTTTATTTATTCATTTAATTCAGCCAGATGGCCATAGAGTGTAAGTAACAGTATCCTTAATAACTATGTTAGTAGCATAAATAATAGGAACAATGAAAAATAATTACAATTAATTAAATATTGGAGAACAATTCCAATTTACTTCTAGTGATAGGGGTTTACAAATTCTTTACAAAATGAAGTTGAACCCATCGCTTCACCATCAGCGAGTCGAATGCGAGTAGGATAGTTGTGACTTCTACTCAGGATCTATCAATACATCTGGATCAACTATTACATCTAATTATCAAATCTCTGTTACTAAAAAATATGTCGAAATTGTTTCTTATATTTACTTCGACGTATATTCAATCGAATGTATAGAAGATTAATTTCAAATTACATTAATGTTATTCGCAAACCGAAATTCTACAATTACTCCTTGAACTAATAGTCTATTCCATTAATCTTAACGATATAGCGAATACATTCATTTCGACAATTAATCTCGAAGCGAATACTGGATCATGTTCTGTTGAGGTTATTATTTATTACGTTCATTCATTTATTACGTACGACGATTTTTACTTCATTTTGACCAGCTCCCCCGTCTATATTAGAAATTTGAAATAGATAGCTCTACGAAAAAAAAAGCTAAAAGCTTGTGCACATCAGCAAAAAATTAGCACTCAATCGGGTAGCTCGGGTGCTCATGGAAATAGTGTACCTTAGTTTTATTTATAATCTTACGAAAAAACTATCAATACTCCCGACCACCTCCTTGTGAGAAAAAATAAGAAATGGTCGACCCCTCCCCCCCTAAGTCGTCTTACGTAATAAATGAATGCCCCCTGATGAACATTTATTATCAATATAATTAATCCAGAAATGTATGTCCTATTGACACCACTTGGCTAATTGTTCAATTATTAATATATAAATTCTTTTCATTTTAATTTTCATTAATCATAGAAGCAGTAGTATAAGCTTATGCACCAGTTGCATTTACATTGTTACATACGGACAATTAATATAATATGCAAATATGTAGAATTATACGAGAACAATTGTGGATTGTACAAATAACCTATTTTTATTTTTACTTTTAGTGTTACTATTCAATTGTTTTGAATGATTTTTGTGTGATTGTTGTGTCTTGCTGTTTGGTGGTAGAATATATGATGAGTGGGTGGTACCAACCTTAAAACGGGGATGTACAAAGAAAAATAATATCATAATTATTTTTGTTAATCGTACCATTCTAGTTTTTTATTAAATTATTAAAAGTCACAATTTAACAAGCAAGAGCTTGACATAGATTAATTATACATAACAATAAGTGATCCGGTCTCGCGTAGCGCGATATTTCTTCGTAGTAAAGTAAAACATCTAGGTTAACGAGAAAAATCTCTTATAACTTTTGATAAATGATTTTCTTAAGATAAAGCGTGTTTATTTCCAAATTGCCTCAACACAAAACTGATATCAATAAATTACGTAAGTAATAATTGTCTAAGTACACTTCTTAACTCACCCGTGAAATAATGATAAAGGGTTATACTATTTTGATCCTTGTATTCTTGAAATGCTTTAATTATTACAGTCAATGTCGCATATCAATTTCTAATAACTCACGATCGTTGTCTGCGATGAGTTTCAATTTTCTTCGTAGTGTATACAGTTTCTGATAATTTATGCAATAAATAGTTAAATTTTAAATAACTACATTTTTCTAATTATAAAGGAACATTAATACCCGAGTCGAGATGGCTCATTGTACTCGAGATGGATCTTGGATTATAGTAATTTTGTAACTAAGATAGAAAACATAGAAAATAGAGGAGATGACAAAGTCATTTTCTCTTTACCTGTTGATTAAGTGATAAGAAGATTCGTTTGACATTCTCGTAGTTTACATTTCTCTGTATTAACTAACAAGTTATTTACCGCCAAACATGAGGTATGTCATCCTAATTGTGATGTTGTTCATGTTTATACATCAGCGAGAGAGAGGCTTCAATTAATAAGTTTGATGTTTGATGGAAAATTAAAATACTTAACTAAAATAAATTAGTAATAAAAAAGCTATTTCAAAATTTCGTTGATCATTAAAGAGGTCGTTCATCTGCGTTCAATCCTGGGTCTGAATCAGGCCACGGTTACCATAAAAATGCATTATCATCGGAACTGAACCAATGTATGATATTTCAACTGCGAAAGGTAATAAGTGGTTCATATTCAGCGTTCAAGATTTATCCTAAATGAACTACATCAACGAAATTGTTGAAATTTAAAATAATACCAAACAGACTTTATGACACCAACATTTATACATTACATACAACATATACATAGTTTTTTATGATTATTTTTTTATTACACAAACAATTTAACAAACAAAAGCTTGACATAGATTAATTATACATAACAATAAGTGATCCGGTCTCGCGTAGCGCGATATTTCTTCGTAGTAAAGTAAAACATCTAGGTTAACGAGAAAAATCTCTTATAACTTTTAATGATGATAATGATAAATGATTTTCTTAAGATAAAGCGTGTTTATTTCCAAATTGCCTCAACACAAAACTGATATCAATAAATTACGTAAGTAATAATTGTCTAAGTACAATTCTTAACTCACCCGTGAAATAATGATAAAGGGTTATACTAATTTGATCCTTGTATTCTTGAAATGCTTTAATTATTACAGTCAATGTCGCATATCAGTTTCTAATAACTCACGATCGTTGTCTGCGATGAGTTTCAAGTTTCTTCGTAGTGTATACAGTTTCTGATAATTTATGCAATAAATAGTTAAATTTTAAATAACTACATTTTTCTAATTATAAAGGAACATTAATACCCGATTCAAGATGGCTCATTGTATTCGAGATGGATCTTGGATTATAGTAATTTTGTAACTAAGATAGAAAACATAGAAAATAGAGGAGATGACAAACTCGTTTTCTCTTTAGCTGTTGATTGAGTGATAAGAAGATTCCTTTGACATTTTCGTAGTTTACATTTCTCTGTATTAACTAACAAGTTATTTACCGCCAAACATGAGGTATGTCATCCTAATTGTGATGTTGTTCATGTTTATACATCAGCGAGAGAGTAGCTTCAATTAATAAGCTTGATGTTTGATGGAAAATTAAAATACTTAACTAAAATAAATTAGTAATAAAAAAGCTATTTCAAAATTTCGTTGATCATTAAAGGGGTCTTTCATCTGCAGTCAATCCTGGGTCTGAATCAGGCCACGGTTACCATAAAAATGCATTATCATCGGAACTGAACCAATGTATGATAGTTCAACTTCGTAAGGTAACAAGTGGTTCATATTCAGCGTTCAAGATTTATCCTAAATGAACTACATCAACGAAATTGTTGAAATTTAATATAATACCAAACAGACTGTATGACACCAACATATAAATTACATATACATAGTTTTTTACGTTTTTTTTTTTATTATACAAACTATTTGCACTACAATTAAAAAATACTGAATTCACTCATACTAAATTAAACCTTACACTCATAAAATTAAGTTCAAGTTCGCTCAACAACGTGATAACTGTTGAACAATATTTCATGCACAACATATAATATAATTTGCATTATGATCACGCTTGTAAGTAATAGTTGAATCTAAAGTGGAATGGTCACTGCAATGCGAAATGGTCCTGAATTTCTTAAATAGAATATTACATACAGTTTAAGGTAGAAACAAACGCATTTTTAGATTCCGAGTAAGAAAGCATCTGTGTTATTTGCATATACTGCATTGTATAATTTAAACACTTTAACATTAACTCTAAATTATAAGCCTAGACGGCCTTTTTGTCAGAACGCGTTAATCTTAGCCACTGATCGTGGGTTCAAACCGGGCAAGCACCACTGAATTCTCATGCGCTTAATTTGTGTTTGTAATTAATCTCGTGCTTGACGGCAAAGGAAAACATCGTGAGGAAAGCATGTCTAATTTCACTGAAATTCTGCCACATGAGTATTCCACCAACCCACATTGGAGTAGCGGTGGAATAAGCTCCAAAACTTCGCCCCAAAAAAGAGAAGAAGCTAAGCAGTTGATTATTCACAGGCTGATACTTTACATTATACTATATTATGATTTGTTATTGTTGTACATAATATCAAGGCTTGCTAAGATATATCTACTAATTTGGTAAATGCAGAACATGTATATGGAAAATCTTCATTTAAGAAATATATATAAATAATCTTGCACAAAGCTCTACCACCAAATAAATGAAGCGGTACTTCAACACTATTCCTAAACTTTGTCATTTCCGATCGAGAATCAAAGATGGAAGTTTAACTGTCAAAGTTGTCGACTAACTATTCTCGCTTTGTAAATGAGATTTATAGTTATCAAATATTTTCAACCACAGATACTTGAATATAGACTTTTAATGCGTTTGATGTTTATAGCGTACATTTTAATTCTAATATAAAACGGGAGGTGTCATAATGATTAAATTATGTAATAAATTATATGCTCAATGAATATAACTATAAATTAAATGAAAAATGAAAAGCACTTGATATTGTCGTGTTCTGGTTTGAAGAGTGAGTGAGCCAGTGTATCAACGGGTACAAGCGACATAACATCTTAGCTCCCAAGGTCGTCGTTCTTACATTAGCATCGTTTATGAGCGTTGGTGACCACTTACCATCAGGTGGTCCATATGTTCGCCCGCCTACCTATATACTATGAAAATCGTTTTTTTTAAGTCCAGTGATAAACACCATCAATATAATAATGAATAAATTAACATTCTGCATAATTTAATTTCCATGTCTTAATTATACTTAATATTTTTCCTAGAGCATATAATTGCAGATCAAATGCTTCATCTAATCTTACAGTTTCCTCAATTATGATAAAAGGAATGCGATAAACTTACATTGGAATTGTGAATAAAATACAGATTACATCTTTTTACTAGTAATTATACAAATTAAATCAAATGCAATAATAGAGTTATATCTGACTATTTGCTCTCGCGTATAACTTAAGTTGCTTGTTTGAGTACCTGGGTTGAGGTGGTGAAAAGTTATTGGTATATTTTTTAAGAATTTCCCAGTAGTAAGGAAGTAGAGTATTATTAGTACACGAACGGCCCTCGGAAATGAAGCTTCTGTTTTGACGCTGCAGTCGCTTCGCCATAATTTCATTACTCCCTTGTTATGTGATTAATTAAATGACTTATCTTTGATAATGAAACAAGGTTATAATATGTGTAATTAGGTATAAAACCTCTATGATTTTACGATTCGTGTATATATTTCCCGTACTGTGCGTTATTCGTGAGCTTAAAGGCATGTATGCTATAACATACTAGGCTATTATATTTTGCATCGTTATC
Source organism: Nymphalis c-album (assembly GCA_963151315.1). Classification (NCBI taxonomy): domain Eukaryota; kingdom Metazoa; phylum Arthropoda; class Insecta; order Lepidoptera; family Nymphalidae; genus Nymphalis; species Nymphalis c-album. Next base: position 432,886 of record OY720610.1, read on the forward strand.
TTAAATTTTATTTTAAAAGCTACGCCGATTACGGGATTCACTATGATCTTTGGTTCTCTGATCATTGAACCAAAAATTCGGAAATAAATGACTTTTTATATGTATAAAGATATATCTTCTATTTTAAGAAAGAATAAGAGTAGTAAATAAGGACGGAAGGTGTGGTTAGTATTTCTTACAGAGACAGTGTCTATAGTCGAAGGATCCCATTGGTCGTCTTCCGTCTTCATGTAAATTAGAATATGAGAGTATAAAAATAGTAGTTTTCCAATTTCTAGAAAAATTCCCAACTTTATCAATAAACACAAACTTAGAACGTACTTGAACGCTAAGAAGTTTCTCAATTTGAAAAAAAAGGTAGGAAACAGTTTGAGTTAAAAAATTAATTTCAGCTTTTTGTTCGGGCGTTAATTAAAATTTCTGTATGAATAACGCAATGCAGCTCGCACTGAAAGAAGTTATAACTCTTTCATTTACTTTTTTTTGTAGTCGTAAATAACAAAAAAAAAAAACAAGATTTAATTTTATGCACTTAAACGAATAGACTGCCTCGTTGGTATAGTAGACTCCGTTAACAGGTAGAAATCAATACCTAAGTAAGAAGTTTGAGTAATGTCTAAAGTCTAAAAAAATCAGAAAGTATGTGGATCCTGAGTGTGACATTTCTCAGACTACGACAGATCCCGTCTCATCGGAATGTGGAAGTAGGGGTATAGAGAACACAACTGCTGATTGCGCTCAAATTCGTGCACAATGCTGTTTCCTTTACAGTTTTTTAACAGACTAGTCTTCGTTGCGAATGGCCGGCCTCAGTCAGCAGTCAGCAGGACTTCGTTTGTGCAGATGACATCTTCTTTTTTTATATTGAGCAAACAAACATACAAAACCACACATTGATAGAAAGAAATACAAAGACAAACAATAAAGTTTAGTTAATAATAGTCTTTGTGTCGACGCGTGCGCGATCAACCTTGGAAATTATAATGTCCCTTATGCCTATGGGTCAATTAAAATTAATATTTCCGAGTCTATCTTTATAGAATAAAATCGAGCCAAACAAATAATAAGATAATGTTTATTACAATTAGGTACTACAAGTCGAGATATTGAATACACTTGTAGAAATGATTGCTTTCTGGCTAATTAAATCAGATACAATAAAAATAAATGGAAATTATTATTTTCTTAGGATACGAGATTGAAGGCGACCCACTATGATGAGATTGTATAGTTTTTGTTGGTAGTCTGGTACTCAGCCAGGTGGCGGTAATTTTAATTATTACTTATACGAATGTAACTAACATTCTATTATTAATTATATCTGGAATAATATAAGCACATGATTATGTACTGCAACCTAATCCAGATACAATCAGGTTTCAGATACGAGTATATAGACGATTCAGTTATCGTAAATACCGGACCATAATATTGACTTTAACTACGACGTTAATCTGATGGAAGATTATTAGACTGTATCGAAGTCCTTTGTCCAGATATGATCAGGATTTAGGAAGGTGGACAGTAGAGGTTCCTGTGCTTAAGGAAACGTCGTTGGTCCTGGTTCTGAGCTTTCTTCGGTAGTCGAATTAAACTATAAAAATGAGGGACAAGGATAGCATCTGTGCTGTTTCTCAAAATTGTGCGTTATAATCGTCTTGTGTAGATGTCTCGTCTTTGCGTGTAGCCGTCATCTCATTTTTTTCAGTCAGATTTCTTATAAATTTGCTTATATTTGCGTGTTTATGATTTAAGTCAACTCCACCTGCTAGTTTGCATGCCTCTCATAGTTCTACGCTGTTTCGTAACTATACGATTTAACAAAGTTTTATTTCTCAGAATAAATTGAAGTTTATTTAAAATGTTTTTAAAGTACATGCATATTAGACATATTATTATTGTTTAATACGCTCATTTGTTAAATGTTTTGTATGTATGTTGTATGTGTGCTTTTAAGAATAAATAAATAAATAAAAAGCAGATTTATAGTCGAACATTTGTTAGGTACTGTTACTTTGTAAAAAAACGACATAATTAATCTTGGAGCGCAAGCGAGAAGCTCTCAAAGATTACCTATAAATAGTCCAAGCAATTATTTTTTCTAAAATGAAAACAGTTTGAATAACTTCACGTTAACCGAACTGCATGTTAGAAGATCTTTTTAAAAGACTGTTGTAAATTACTAAGTAGCAACTTCGTAAAAGTTGATGTTATTTATTTACGCTTGGAGATATGGAATTCCTTTAAATTGCTCTCTTTCTTCCTGTTTTATAAGTAAGAAGAAACTTTAAACACATTTCTTTGAAATACGAATAAAAAAATTGAGAGAGAAAGTCATTGAAATATATTGTGACTTTAAAATAATATAGGTGTTATGATATTACATTATTATATATGTATGTACATTGTATATATGTGTGTGCGTGCGAAATACCACTCACTGGCCCAATCGATTTAAAAAGCATTATTACTTCTTTCGCAACGTAAACACTAAGAAAGGACTCAAATCCTATCTGAAATTTGGAACATAATATTCAACTTAATTTGAAATTAAAAAGGGTTACATTGAATTAATTCGGTTTTTGAAAAAAAAAATATCGATTATTTTATTTATTTGAAAACTTTAAAATAAATTGTATTCACAATTGATGCGAAAAACCTTTAAATTATTTTTTCAATTAATTATAAGCAATTTTAAATATGATTTTGATAAAATTTTAAAAATAACCGTGACGAAGAACGCGCCACGTTTGGTCGCCATGTTTGTGACGTCCCAATGTTAAAAGAATTTATCGATATATTGACGATATTAACAAGATATTATCGGTTAAACGTCAAAACACTGTATCAGCTGTGTGCTACAATGAGTCGAAATTAACATTGTGATTTGTGACGTCACACGCGCTCGGGTTTGCTCGGGAAGTGTCGGCTTGTTTTCGGTACTGGATTCAACACAATATTTATAATTTAATATAACTTTTTAATTATAGCAGATAAAAAAAAAAAAACTAAAAATAGTTTTGTTATAAAACTTATGATCTTTCCATTTATCACAAACAATTTTGTTTTTCAAAAATCAATTGCCCACCAAGACCAAAAAAAAACCATACAGACGAATTGATAACCTCCTCCTTTTTTTGTAGTCGGTTAAAACAGCTGTTGCATTGAAACAAATAACGAAATAAATATTGCAGGCAGTATTGTTAAGGAGCGACGTGTTCCAAGTAACCTTAAAGGTCGAAGAAAAGATTTAGACTAGCCGTATATTTGTCTTATTAGAAATATTATATCTGGGTGCAATAAGGAGTATTACTATTAATAATAAATTCAATCTACACATACTATACAGACAGTATGATATATTTGTCTTCGTTAATAAGAATTCAGAAACTAACCAGCGGTACTACTCCATTGTAGTTTTGTGGATAAACATACTGCAGCTGCCGTAGTTACGATGTTTTTCTTCCAAACTCAAGCAGTTATAAAACTAACAAGTTCTATATAACATCATTTGTAAAATTTGTAAAGTAAACTGTTATAATATACTCAAATTTAACATATTAATTTGAAGTATAATAAATATATTTTTGTCAGAATGGAAATCTCAATTAAAATACGTGAATAATCACAAATTAATGAACTGATGGACATGGTATAAAGACAATAAAGGAACAATACATAATTATTATCATTGTATTAGTTAATTATGTGATATTTTTTTATTGTATAAGTTGGCGGACGAGCATATGGGCCACCTGATGGTAAGTGGTCACCAACGCCCATAGACGTTGGCATTTTAAGAGATGTTAACCATCGCTTACATCGCCAATGCGCCACCAACCTTGGGAACTACGATGTTATGTCTCTTGTGTCTGTAATTACATTGGCTCACTCACCCTTCAAAACAAAACACAACCGTACCAAGTACTGCTGTTTTGCGGTAGAATATCTGATGAGTAGCAGGTACCTACCCAGAAGAGCCTGCACAAAGCTCTACCACCAAAATAAAAGTAAAATAAAAAATATTTACACAGCACATCAAAATATTGCGCTGTTAGATAAAAACTCTCATAGTAACCGCATGATGACCGCAAGCGATAAATAGAAAAACAAAAGGTGTCCTTGTCCGACTACGATATATATGCGGCCAGGCCTATTGTCCACAGACAGTTGCTAACAATGTTATATAAGGCATATAAATATACTAAACTTAATTATATAGATAACATGCAAGATCTAGTACATATTCAAAACTGTATTTACGAGTATATAATTTGACTGTTGGTGAATAACAACTACTGACCTTTTTTCGGTTATTCTCGGCATATACTTATATTCTAAAGCGGTTGTAGCTTTTCTTTAAAGAGCTTGATAAAGCTTCCATGAATTAATTCTTTATTGATTGATTCAGAGTTTGATGATGTAGGACATGTCCAGTGATTTTGACAAGTAAGGTCCTCCAGTCCGATTTCGGCCACGGCGGCCAATCACAAGAGAGATTAGCCAACTGCGCAGGAGATATTATAGTGCACAAGCGTGTGCGCAAACACAGGTGCTCTCTTTTCCTTAGCTCTCATAATCCGATGGGACGGCAATCCGACACGACCGGAAAGAGTTCAGGCGCAGGACCAACGGCTTAACGTGCTTTCCGAGGCACGGGAGTGTACACACTTCGACCTTTCAGACTTCGTGCTGCTACTCTGAAAATTATCTGACAGAAAACCCCATTAACTATTTATTGGCCCGACCTAAAGCCACTAGACCAACGAGACAGTGAAAAGTTTTGACAAGTAGATAAGCGGGCGCAGAATCTCTTTTCTATCATTAAGCGATGAGCGGCAATCTGATACAATCGCAGATAATTAAGAAGTAAAATTATCATATTTACGTGGTTTTCGAATTACGGCTGTGTCAGGGTAATCAACATCTATACTCCGGTCTGCTATTGAAGGTATCTTGACAGAAAATCCCGAATACTTTTTATTGACTCAAACTAAGGCTTGAACCCAGGACTTTAAGATCTTTCAGCCTGGTAACCCAGACACTAGACCAATGAGGCAGGCATTCTAACAGCCCTATATCTTTATAATACTACATATTGAGGTCAACTATGTACGTTTTAGTTTATGAATAGAGGTCTATAATTTAATTTGAATAGCTCAAACCAGTCTGTTGCAGATTAAACTGACTCTTATCACGATTCAAAACATAACTCTCGCGGGACGGCTTTATTTGGAGCGTAACAATATATCCGTCTACATAACAACATTGTATAAGATAATATTTTTGCATGTTATCTAGAATAGAAATTGTAATGTTACTAATTTCAATGAAACTTTTTAAGGAAATATGGCATATTGTTATGGTCGCCGCAATGTTATATCACAATGCAATCACCATATAGGCTATTGAGATGCTAATTCTTACGTCATTTATATAATTAAACTCGGTGATTTTACGCAATTTTGTTCAAGATCTCCTGGATAGGTACCACCCACTCATCAGATATTCTGTCGCAAATCAGCAGTACTTAGTATTGTTTTTTACAGTTTGAAGGGCGAGTTAGCCAATATAATTACAGGCGCAAGCGATGGTTAACATTTCTTACAACGTCATTGTCTATGGGCGTTGGTGACCACTTAACATCAGGTGGCCCAAATGCTCGTCCGCCTCTAGCATTATTTGTGCAAAGGTTACAAGTTGGTATAAAAATAGTTAAGGATACTGTGTCTTACCAATATTGTTGTGGAAACTCGTCTTGTAAAAGTATAACGTAAGTAACACTGTGATTGTCTCACAGCTGGGCTACGGCCTCCTTTTTGAGAAGAAGATTTGGAGCTTATTCTATCAGGATGCTGCAATGCAGTTTGGTGGTAGAATTGCAGTGAAATTTGACACATGCAGGTTTCCTTACGATGTTTTCCTTCACCTTCAAGCACGTGATTTTTTTTTTTTATTGCAAAGGAAGGCGGACGAGTATGTGGGCCACCTGAAGGTAAGTGGTCACCAATGCCCATAAACATTGGCATTGTAAGAGATGTTAACCATCGCTTACATTGCCAATGCGCCACCAACCTTGGGAACTAAGATATGTCCCTTGTGCCTGTAATTACACTGGCTCACTCACCCTTCAAACCGGAACACAACAGTACCAAGTACTGCTGTTTTGCGGTAGAATATCTGATGAGTGGGTGGTACCTACCCAGACGAGCTTGCACAAAGCTCTACCACCAAGTGATTGATTATAAACCCAAATTAAGCGCTTAAAAATTCCCTGGTGCTTGCTCAGGTTTGACTCACGATAATCGCTTTCATTCTAAACACTGCCACCGCGGCGTAATGTATGATCAATTAAATTAATTTACAGTAAAAGATGTAAATCATCATGTCACCAGAATGACAAAATAAATTAATATCTATTATTTCGAAAATCAATACTCCGGGTATGTCAAACTAGAATTAATGTAACCTAAACTTTATAATAATTGTGTTTCTCTTTTTCAGGTAAGTACGAGTAGAAGTAGTAAAGGGTTCACAGCGCCAGTTAACGGGAGTCGGTAAGTTTTACTTTGTAAGTCGTAGTAGATATAATAAAACTTTTTCATTAACTTTATTTTCCCGTTTGAGCAAAACTATTTTAAAAGTAACTGTTTTAAAATTATATGTTTAAATACAAAGTGTTACAAATTGAGTATGTAGAACGTTTCAGGGTAAACTGACGTAACTTCATCCTTCTTGGCAACGATTCTGAAAAACCTTATAGAGTCGACTACTGTGACACAAATATTATGTTTATAAAATTCATTTATTTCATCTTCTTATTGAATTTCAAAAATACAACAACAACAATTAATCTTTTGTGTTTACATTACACAGGCAATGATAAATTACAGCGAATTAATAATTAAAGAACAACAATAAAATAATACAACAATTGCAAAAACTACGTAAAGGCCATTTCGAAGTTTTATAGCAACACGCCGTTACCTAAGATTTCTGATGACGTCACAATTAGCTATTGTAACAAATATCTTAACTGACGGTAAAATATTATCGTCGACTGTCATAAGTGATATGCGACATTGACTATAATTGTTATCATATTTAAAATATACGCGCATCAAAATAGCGTATCAACGTTAGTTGGTTTTCAACTTTTCAAGAGTGAGATACAAAATGAGATCTTATTAAGCTAGTTTTCGCTTGCTTATTCTAAACATTGGACATTTTTGCAAATTGTACGATTAGATTTTTTTTTAATTTCTTAATATTAAAGATTTTTTTAATATTTAATAACTATTCAACTCATTTAATCTCGTATCTACTTAGGTTGCTTAAAAAATTTATTGCAATTTATTTATTATTGAATTGTACGTAGCTCTACGAAAACACCACCGTACGTACATATTTTTACGATAAAAAATAGATACATGAGAGGTAAGTTACCTCACAATTGTTGATATATATAGCTTGTTTCAAATGTCTCGAAGACGAAGACAACTTATTATGATACATTATAAATATTCAATCAGCAACGAGGTTATATTACAAACATTCTTAAATAAGAATATAATTTTCATTATTTAATTTATATTTGTAATTAATAATTTTGAAGTTTTATTTTAAAACAAGAAAGTTTTGTCGTTTACTTATAACCTAGCATCAATATAGACTATAGACTCTGAGATTACCCGTCAAGTTTAAAAATACGTCTTATTTTATCGTCTTACAACGATCACTTAAGCTATTCATTACTGATATAAAATTACAAAGCTAACAATCCCCGGACAAGCATATTCAATTTACAGCGATACTTTGCCAAATTTAAGAGCACTCACTGACGCTGATAAAAAGTAACTTAATAAATGCTGTTTAAAGAGATTTAGAAGAACACTTCATTGAGAGTTATTATAATAAATAAAATAGATCTTTTTTATACAAAGGAAGTTGGTGTACCTGTGGTCCAATTATGTTACGTAATTAAAACCGTTAATATTTTAAATTCTGTCGTATATTTTCACTTTAATTTATTTAGCTAATAAAATACTTTATTATTTTTATAGATTAGGAAATTAAATATATTAATTTCAAGCCACCTTTTTAAAAAAACGTTTTTACTTGCCCCAATAAAATTTTAGTACAGTTTGAAGCTTCCATAACTTTTAACATTGCGTTATTAAGACTGTCGTCCGGCCGACACTGTCCCTCGCCTCATGATTTTAATACATTACTTTTATGTAAAACGCATTACTTGAAGCAGAGAGAAAATTTAAATATTTCAGCCATTCAGATTTAATCGAGTTATATTTCTGTAAAAAATGGCTATTATTGTTAATTTCGAAATCAAACTGCCATGGACGCCATGACAGTACAATTTTAAACTTGAATGCAACGATTTCATATGTATCGTTTAAGTTAAACTTATTTGGCGTAACTTCTGTCACGTGTTGTACTTTTTTTAAATGTACGTAGCAGACAAATGTCGAATGGAATCAATCCACATTGGGATTCGTGGTTTCGTGGTCAAATAATGTCTTTCGATGTTCATATGTAAACATTTTAGCGCTCAGTATACCGTAAGGGCACAGGGCTAATTACTGAGACTTCAAGTTTTTGATGACGCCAAGGTAAGATTTCGAGCGTCAGACGATGTCGGCATAAGATCTGTTATTGTACATAATTAGCCTGTGCGTAAGAACATGATATTTACACATCAACTCTTGTGAGTACCTTGTACTTCGTACTCACATAATTTTTTTTCATTTTCTGATGGTATAAGCAACGGTAAGTCGCTTCTAACACTCATTTCTCATATCCTAATCCCATAAGATGTATTTAATCCTTAATGGCGTGGGGTTTTAATTTCTTTACAAAGATCTTGATATATGAGCTTGGGTTCTCATAGTTGATTTATCGTCTGAGGGATTATGCGGACCAGGGTTGTGCTATTCATGTTTTTGGCTTTTAGCTTGTCGTTTCAACTCAAATTCTTTTAAATTGCAATTTAATAATTTGGTACAAAAATTATGTCTTTTTTTAACATGATAACTTTGAAGTCTTATTGGATTTTTTATAGTATAGGTAGATGGACGAGCATATGAGCCACCTGACGGTAAGTGGTCACTAACATTCATAGTCATTGGCATAGTAAGAAATGTTACCATCGCTTACATCGCCAATGTGCCACCAATTACCTAATCAGATATTCTACCGCAAAACTATTTTGAGGTAGAATATCTGATGAGTGGGTGGTACCTACTCAGACGAGCTGGAACAAAGCTCTACCACCAGATAATAGTGGGATTTATAATACGAAATAAAACATTAATTAGTTCGGCCATTTTGGCTCCTGAATAATGTTGAAGTAAATGGTAAAGTAGGTTAGGTTAGGTTATTTCATATCGCTTTCCAGGGGTCGGTCAAAAAATCCAAGTGAACAGACCGCAATTATTCTTTTACATAATATTTAATAAGGTAATTGTCATTCCTAGTCAGGCTTATCGAATGGAGACCCGCCAAATGCTTGCAACGGTTCTTGGCTGTTGATACAATAATTATTATTACAATAATAATTATAAACAAAAGTTTTAAAAAAACAAAAACCGACTTCAAAGGCAAATCAAATTAATATGCACTAAAAAGTAAAAAAAAAATTGCGTATACTTCCATAATTTGATAATTAACTTACTATTTTCTACTCATCAATATGTAGGTACGATTGTGTTGTGTGGTTGATAATGTAGTTACAATTATTGTTATTTTTGGAGTCAGTCAAAGAAAGTAAAATCATCGAAATCGGTTGGCGTCATATTGAGTTATTCGTCCATTTGTCGCGCACATACTTAATGCAAATTTACGACTTATAAGGTTTTCTCATGGATACCATTGTCAAAACTGGACCAAATTAAAATGGGACCAAAAGGGAAGCACCCCCTTTCAAATAAAAAAAAAAATCATCAAAATCGATTACCCAGTCCAAAGCTATGAGGTAACAAATATAAACAAAAAAAAAACATACAGACGAATTGATAACCTCCTCCTTTTTTTGAAGTCGGTTAAAAATATTAGGTAATAAGACTTTTTTATTCTTTTATTTGGAATCACCTGACTCACCTGATGGAAAGTGACTACCACCACCCATGAACATCTGCGACACCCGAGGGCTTGCAGGTGCGTTGCCGGCCTTTGAACGAAATCTAAATTCAACGTTTCAATGAGTAACATAATATTTATAATTACTATTATTATAGAAAATATAAGGTGATTTTTTGACGTAAAATTTTTTGACATAAAAATAATTGAACTTGCTGTGGTAACCTTTGTAATCAAAATAGCTTATTATAATATTTTAGTAAATAGGATACTAAACTAAATTATCTAAAACATTACTTGGAGTTGATTCCACACACTGCGATGTCAGCGGTTGGATATTGTGCTAGATTTTCCTCGGAGTATGCAGATTCCCTGACAGTTCCTTAATTTATATATAAGCTACTGCGTATGTTTGTGAAAGGAGAACTGGCGTTCGTATTTATAGCCTTACTCATAACGGTTATTTTGCGGCATTAATTAGACATAGATTTCTCTCTTTCTGACACATTGATTTGGATTTCGATAGAAGGAAATAGCATTGTTTAGGTGTTAATGAATACGGTTTCGTTATCCAATAAAAGTCACTCTTAATTAACTTGACTCGGACGGTGAAGTAATCAAAGAGAAGAATACAGCGTTAATTTGATTAAACTTTAGATAGGTTTGAGGTACTTGAGTTGTACCTTCGCTCACGTCATAATTGAGAATCGAGAATACATTCCATAGCGCTTTCTTCTAAAATTAAGGATTTTCATGCAAACAAGTCAATCGAGTATAGTTTTATATACATATAAAAAATGACTGCCTCGTTGGTCTTGTGGCTAGATATAAGACCGCAGACTCGGTGGTCCTGGGTTCAATTCCCAGGTCGGGCCAATAAAAAGCTATTAGGTTTTTCTGTCAAAAAATTCACAGTAGCGGCTCGGAGTCTGGCAGTTGGAAGTGTGTACACTCCCGTGCACGTTAAGCCATTGGTCCTGCGCCTGAACTCATTCCGGTCGTGTCGGATTGCCGTCCCATCGGATTATGAGAGCTAGGGAATAGAGCACTCTCTACGCTTGTGCACACATACTTTTCCACTATAATCTCCTGCGCAGTTTGCTAACCTTGCTTTATTGGCCGCCGTGACCGAAAATCTATCTATCATTATATATATTATTATTATATACATATAGTAGTATATATATATTGCTATACAGTTTTCTTACATATGTACATGTTTAGATCAAAAACAAAAGGAACAAGTTGTAGATTTTTGAAAATTGAATAACAATTGTAACGCTTCTAAATTGAATAAAGGTCTTGATTTTAATAGAATTTAATTAAATGTTAATGTATCATCGGTTCGGAAAATAGAGGTAAATAACTACACCAAAAAGTAAGTACACCAACCGGGGATAGTCTGTTCAGACTTGTGCTTTGTTTCAGATCATATATTTAGTTTATTATTTTAACAGAACAATTAGCTTTTAAACTTTTCTTATAGTATGTTATTTTTATATACTTCTATTGTAAGAAATTTTAACCACCTCTTTAATTGTAAATGCGCCACCAAAATAGGTTATTAAGAAGAACGTCCGTTACACCTTTCATTCAAACAAAAATAATATAGCAACGCTTTGATTGCTATTTGACTAGCTAGGTATAATATATGATCACTGGGTGGTAACTACTGAGGTGGGTTTGCACAAAGCTCTACCACTAAGTAAGTTCCTATGATATTCCTACAATATACTTACGGAATCACACAATAATATTTGTGAATTTAAATAAAAATATCTGTTTTCTATGAAGCTTTACTACATGACGTACGAAATTAATAGTTGTCATGTTTTTGGCAAGCATTCGAGCTATTTGCATACTACTATGGTTCGTATTACCGAGAAGGATGTAGAGTTTAATTTGCCTTTTACATTTTTTTTATCTAAAGCCTACATTTTTGGTTATAAGATTGTTATTCACTCCAATAGACTAATTTGGAAGCATTTTTCTTAGATTTAATGAAATTCAATGTTATACTGTATAATATCTTATATCTTTAAATGAGCAATTCTTGTATATATATATATAATCTGAATCTCGGAAACGACTCCAACGATTTTCATAAAATTTAGTATGCTGGTGGTTTCGGGGGTGATAAATCGATCTAGCTAGGTTTTATTTTTAGCAAATGACATTTTTTTCGTATTTTCAATAATCAACTTTATCGATAATAATCAATAACTCTTCCTGACATCTATTGGCGAGTATTTTTTTAATTGAGAGCAACGACACAACAACACTAAAGTAACTCCAGTAGATGGCGTTGTATAATTTCGAAAAAACACAATTTAGCAATAAAAAAATACCGAGCAAAGCTCGGTCATCCAGGTACTATTATTTAAATTCACAAAACCTATAGGTTCTATTCTATGAAGATTATATTAAGAATTGCAGACTCTGTATGATATGCTAATTATCCTTGTATATTCGTGTGTCTGAACTGTCTCCAGTCGTGTCGGATTGCCATCCCATCGGATTATGAGAGTGAGTGAGATGGAATACCTAGACTCAAAATTCAAATGGAATACTCATTTGTCGTCCCTTACAAGACAGCTCCCCAACCGGTGCGGATAGGAAAGTTTAACAGTTAATTGAGACTGTGCGCTTTGTATATATTTGTTATATATTAAGTAGCACATCCTTTGAGGTATAAGAAACTGTGTTTATTCTTCCAAAACGAGTGCGTATTTCGGTTTGTAAAATTATTGCTAGCCTAGATGTTTTGAAATACGTACGGTAGCTTGACAAAATATTTACAACTATATAGGTTTTTTATAACATAGGTAGGCATAATTATGGACCACCTGATGGTAAGTGGCCCCGAACGCACATAACATTAGCATTGTAAGAAATATTAACCATCGCTTACATCGGCAATGCGAAATTTATTATTATAAAAAGTATTTAATATTATAAGAAAATCTGTTAAAAGAAGAGTTTACAAATTAGTTATATAAATTCGTCTTAACTATCGTGTCGTGTCATTGCCAGCATGCCAACTCCTTGTAAACTTTTCAACCTAATCGGTTGGGTCCAAATTGCTTTACAAATACACATACATTTTTATTTGAATCAATAAAAAAATCTAGGAAAATGAATCGCTACGACTGAAATACATCAAGGTCATTGACTTGAGTATAGTCTGACAGTGACTTAAGACTGCCGTGAGGCAATTTATCGATATTGACATATAGTTGACGTAAGTTATACATCGTGTTCGTGTATTCGAAAGCACTTGATTATACATGAATAAGTAAAATGTTGATAACGTTTTCTTCATAATAATACGTAATTTGAACGATAAGATATATTCAATTTGAAATTAAATGTGTGAATATTATATAGTTATCATTGCAATTTTAAAACTTTTTTAAGGTGCTTGCTGTGGGTTATGCTTTAAATATACTTTAATAACCAGATTTTTATAGACTACCAACCTAATATATTAAAAAATAAACAAAATATTTTACGAAAACTTACTAAGCATAATAATAAAGTAACCTATAAACATCCCACGCTTAGCTAACGCCTCCGATAATGAGGAGTTAGGAGGCTAAGAGCTTATACCAACTCGCTGCTCCAATGCGGGTTGATAGATCATTTGGCTGATTTTAGTCCATGCAGGTTTCCTCACGATATTTTTCTTAACAACGGAGCATGAAATGAATTATAACTAAAACTATTCTTTATTTATTCATTAGGGGCCAATGTTAGTTACTAAGAAATACATTTTTTAAATGCGTATATAAAAATAATGTTACAAAGTATATAACCATTACAATTTACAGGCTATCTTAATGCAAATGAAAGTTGATGTTCTAATTGACGAAAGACAAAGAAAAAAACCGGACAAGTGCCAGTCGGACTTGAGCACCGAGACTTCCGTTCATATTTTCAAAATTTTAAATTAAATAAGCAGGTATGCATAACAGTGCCAACTGTTAGTTTTGGTTAAGTACATACACCAAAATTATTAGATACCTATACTTACAAAAAAGGGAAAAGGTTTTTTTCATTCTTCGTCATAAATAGAAAACTATACATCATAAAAATAAAAAACACTCTGTTTAAGCTTGTGCCAATGAAGCCCTTTCATATGATACCCCACATGACACGGTTACCTCAATTCAAAATTTGGGCCCCCATCTCTCGCATAAAGACCCTGTTATTTTATGATTTAATTACAAATGTATAGTTTTCAGATTTTTCCTTATACTTGTAGTATATGACGCTATTACTTGCCAAATTTCATAGTTCTAGGGGAATCAAAATTCATAGTGAAATACCCTATGAATTTTGATTTCCTAGTATCGAAATATACGTTTATTGAGGCATAAACGGCCGTATCTTTTTTTTACGTTAACTTAGAAGTTTGATTTTTTCACAGCTTTAAGAGATCGTAGACTTGAGTATATCGTTTTAATTTCAACTCGATACCTCCACGCGTTCCCGAGATAAAGGGTCTTGACAGACGGACGGACGGACGGACGGACGGACAGTGATCCTATAAGGGTTCCGTTTTTTTCCTTATGAGGCACGGAACCCTAAAAATAAAATTTCTATCGAATCAGTTTTATATAATATAAGAGATTTGGAAGAAGTAAACATATTACTGGTCCTCCTGACCGATTTCGGCCACGGCGGCCAATCTTAAGAGAGATTAGCCAACTGCGCAGGAGATATTATAGTGCACAAGTGTTTGCGCAAACACAGGTGCACTCTCTATTCCTTTTACTCTCATAACCCGATGGGAAGGCAATCCGACACGACCGGAAAGAGTTTAGGCGCAGGACCAACGGCTTTACGTGCTTTCCGAGGCACGGGAGTGTACACACTTCCAACTTCCAGACTCCGGGCTGCTACTGAGAAATTTCGACAGAAAATCTCAATAACATTTTTTTTCGGCCCGACCTGGGAATTGAACCCAGGACCACCGTGTCAGCGGCCTTACATGTAGCCACTAGACCAACGAGTCAGTCGAAACCTTTTGTATAAAATGAATTTCTTATGGTCTAGTATTTCGAACGGGAGAATCTCAACTGAATATTTTTATTATGTAACAACTGTACAGACAAATCTTATACCATTAAAATGATTTAATACACTAATGGCCGAATACTGAAACGTCATTCAAATATTAAGTGGGACTTAATTATTTGATACGCCATTGAAATTAATGGTTTAGTATGCAAAATTTTAAATTAACGGCGTCTCAAATAATTAAGTTCCACTTCATATTTGAATGACGTTTCAGTATTCGGCCGTATATTATACAGCAATATAGTACAGATGTACTTTGACGTTTGTATTAATCAGAAGTTCTTACATACCATCCTATTACACAACGTAATCTAGTAGTCATGAGCGAGAGAAATATGTAGTTATAATCCAGACGTATCTATCTAATTAGTTGTTCGCAATTGTTCCTGCTCGCATATGTTAGTGTTTTAATCATCATTACTATTTGAAATATATACATAATGTATGTTACTGAGTTGACACAATACATTTTCGCATTTAATATGAATAGACTTCTTTTTTATTACATAAGTAGGCGGACGAACATATGGGCCAGCTTTTCTTTTTCTTTCCTTTCATTTATTAAGGTTGCCTTATGTACTTGTGAATTTTCAGTGACGGTGTTTAGGTGGAAATGGTTTGGAATGTCTGCGTAACGGTTCTTTGTACTTATGTAAAGTACATTGATTCCGAAAATTTTGATAGGACGATATAAATTTATTCATCTGTTTTATTATATCAGTTTTTTTATTGTATAGGTAAGCGGACGAGCATATGGGCCGCCTGATAGTAAGTGGTCACCAACGCCCATAGACAATGGTATTGTAAGAAATGTTAACCATCGCTTAAGTCGCCAAAGCGCCACCAACTTTAGGAACTAAGTTATTATGTCCCTTGTGCCTGTTATTACACTGGCTCACTCACCCTTCAAACCGGAACACAACAATACACAATACTGCTGTTTTGCGGTAGAATATCTGATGAGTGGGTGGTTCCTACCCATACGCTCGTCCGCCTTCCTATGAAATAAAAAAAAAAATAACTCTTTTTCTTTTTACAATGTTACTCACTTATAATGTTGATTTCTGTAGGTGAAAGAGTTATTGAAATCGGCTTAGAACGTTTTGAGTTTATCCATTACAAACAAACATACAAAAAAACACAAATCATACCCCTTTATAACATTAGTATAGATAATGTTCAATACTATCCTTGAGACAAAGTTTTCGCTACAAAGCCACAAAACAACAAAGTCATATTTTCCTAAAATGTATATTACCTAATGTATATTACATTACACATATTGGAACTTATATTATTTCGGAATAAAACATTGACAAAGTAATATCGTCTCTTACGTTTATCGAAAAACCCTTTATCATTTCAGTAATACAAAAAGGCAAGTAACAGCAAGCGGCACCAATATAAATGTTTCATTACTGGGCTAACTTTATCTCATTTGAAAATATTTTTGGAATACCAAACGCCGCTAACTTCGGGAACTAAAATTTTATGTCGGTTGTACCTGTAGTTACTCTGGCTCACTCACCCTTCAAATCGGAACAAAACAATATTAAGTACAACAGCTTGGTGATAGAATATATGATCAGTAAATGGTTGCTAGCCAAACGGATTTGCACATAGCTCTACTACCAAGGAAACATTTTCAAAAACAAATTAAATAGTGACAACAAGTCAATGTCGCGGCGGAATCTAAATTTCGAACCGGTGAGTGGTGATATTTAAATAATCCAATATTGTTAATATTATGACCCCTATTATGAACCTACTTAGACATATTTATCAAAACAGTTTTTAATATGATAGTTTTTTTATTGATAGGTCAAACGAAAAAAAAATATCTTCACTTAATTTCATCGGTTAATATTATATTATTTAAAAGGAACTAGTTTTAAACCTGATGCCGTACTTTGATGCGAAGTAAAAATCATTAGAAAGACAAAAAAATAGGTAAACCGCGAAGTTCAAGACTGAGTGGAGTGAGAAACGCAATGGACGCCTTCTACTCCAAATATTTCGCCTTTTATTTTGTATCCGCGCGAATACCGGATACTCAAATTACTACTCCTAAATTACCGAAAACCTACAATTACCTTTGGAAGCACAATGGTTCAAATTTAATTAAAACCATCTACAAATACATTCGATACAATAAAGAACAAATAAACGTGTTACTGTGATTAAACATAAAATAATAATGGTGTAATTGTATTATGCACTTAAACCAATAACAGTGAATTTCGAAAATTGCAATTGTACAAATTCGCGCTAAATGCAGCTGAATAATTGGACGAAATATCCGGTATGCTATATTTGACTAGTTGGTCTAGTGGCTTGATATAAGGCCGCAGACTCGGTGGTCCTGGGTTCAATTCCCAGGTCGGGCCAATAAATAGTTATTGGGATTTTCTGTCAGAAAATTGTCAGTAGCAATCCGGAATCTGGAAGTTGGAAGTGTGTACAATCCCGTGCCTCGGAAAACACGTTAATCCGTTGGTCATGCGCCTGAACTCTTTTCGGTCGTGTCGGATTGCCGTTCCATCGGATTATGAGAGCTAAGGAAAAGAGAGTGCACCTGTGTTTGCGCACTCACTTGTGCACTATAATATCTCCTGCGCAGTTGGCTAACTCTCTTGAGATGGCCGCCGTGGTCCAAATCGGTCTGGAGGACCTTATTCTTAAGCTATATTTGCCGCCTCTTTGTTTTAGTGGCGTGTCTGTTCGACAGATCATAACATCATGTGTTCGATACTTAGTCCATAAGATATTGACCATAGTCGACGAGCCAGTTGGCGTGGTTGGTAAGATACTTGCCTTTCACGCCGCAGGTCGTGGATTCGATTCCCACCCAGGACAGACATTTTTGTGCATGCACATGTCTGTTTGTCCTGAGTCTGGGTGTAATTATCTTTATTATAAGTATGTATTTATAAAAAAAGTAGTATATGTATGTAAATGATAGTATATCAGTTGTCTGGTTTCCATAGTACAAGTATTATTAAATATTATTATTATTTAATAATAAAAGTGCGTGGGAATTTTCTCTTAGGAAATTCTTAACAACAGCGGGAAGATTTATTTTATTGTATCTATGGTATTAGGTATATCCTGTAATGATAGTTGTAATGTGAAATAAATAAATAAAAAAGATATAGAGTAGCCATATTGGACTCCCATGCCTCGGAAAGCACATAAAACCGTTCGTGCACTTAATCTTGATTGTCATCCAAGTATATTATGAGAGTCACAAAATAGAGAGTACGCCCGACGAATGACTTTATTTCTGGTTTTATTCTTCAAAGATACGCTAAGCGGCCCACTCGTGAACAAGTTTGTATGCCATTGCAATGGTAAAGCAGTATTGGTAACATCCTTCTAATGAAAATTCTACAAACGGTCAATTTATTTCCGGATAAACGTTTACCTATTCTCGGACAAATTTTCCTTTTATCTGGAACGTTCAACGAGATATGCAGTTGAATGAAACGTACACGTAACGTCGAACCGAAGAATATATCAGTTCTAAAATCCTGATATATTATCGCTGTACCAGCGTTTCAGTGAAATAGAAGATCGTGGGAAAATTGTACGTGAAAATACTTGGTGATTTACTGAAATTTATCTTTATAGAAATCGAAAGGAAATCAAGGAAAATAGCATTTAATTTAATTTAGATTATGGTATATTTTTGAATGAGCCACTGGAGTCACATGTGCTTAATTAGTATTTATAATTGAGCTTGAGCTTAGCTTTAAAGGAACATTAATCGCTATGAAACCAAAGTATATGCATGGTTGAAATTATGCCACCACGCCTGATGACCAAAACGCAATCGAGTAGCATGGTTGATAGGCTCGAATCCTTCAAAAGAGAAGGCTCCTTATTCTAATCTCTTCACGCTACAGAATAAAAAAAAACATGTGTGCAATTCACACGTGGTAAAATTGAAACCTTCAAAATTTTTGGCTTCAATTGTATAATGCTTCCTATCTCATTTTCTTTCTCGTAAAATCTTATTAATTTATGTGTCTTGTCTTTTTTTACTGTCGCTTTTTCGTTTCATCGACTTTCAAATCACAACGATGCTAAAGAAGTTTTCACGTCAAAAAGTGAAGTTAAACGCAAAAGTATAGAGGTACATGTCCACTGTACAGCTCCCCTATCCACCGTTGTTATCAGATAAGCTCGATGGTGCCAAATTATTGTAACGTCTGCGTTCTCAGAAACCTGTGGAGTTAATATGAACATTGACAGCGTGTTAATTGACGTGACAAGCGTAAATACATGTATTGAATATAGATTTTGGTTTTGCGTGTTATATAAGTCGAGCAAATATTGTGTTAAAATAAATAAAAATTTTAACAAAACAAAAACCGACTTCATAGAAAAACAAATTAATATGCACTAAAAAGTAAAAAAATAATTTCGTATTCTTCTATAATTTGATAGGTAACTTACTATTTTCTACTCATCAATATGTAGGTACGAATGTGTTGTGTGGTTGATAATTTATTTACAATTATTGTTACTTTTGGAGTCGATGGTGAATGGAAAATCTAGATAGCCTATAAAAGATTCGGCCGTGTATCGTTAATTTGCTACTAAGAATTGAATATTTCCGTTACTTTGTCATGGATCCTATAATCAGAATCTAACCAAACTACGTCACACAAAATTATAACAAAAATAAGCACTGCGTCTCTTTACTCCGGTCAGAGTTAAGTTTTAAATCATATCGAAGTTCTGTCTTTGATAGCAGGATTTGAGTCAAAACGGTATTTAGGAAGCAATCACGCATATTAGAGTCGATTTAATTATAAGAAGAATGTTTTGGCCGCGATCCAGTTTGCACGACGCTGGCTAGTGTTGTAATTACGACATTTTATACCGTCAAAGTACATGGCGCCTGATTGTCTACAGTATTACTTAGTGCAAACAAGTAATCACTTAAGAATTGCAGTTATTTTTCGTTAAGTTTTGGTTAATATTAATATCAGTCTTAACTTTATTACCAGTAACGTTCAATATTAAAAACATTCAAATAAAAATTATATAATCAAATATACGATTTGCAATTATACAATCAAATAAATTAGCAAGGTATTTAAATGAGACAGAACCAGTAATGTAACGTTATAACCCGTTAGAGGAGAATTTATTCCACCAAACTGCCGCAAAAAGAACTGATGGTTACATGTATAATTCTAGATTTCCATTCGACACATTTACTTGGTGGTAGAGCTTTGTGCAAGCTCGTCTGGGTAGATACGTCCCACTCATCAGATATTTTACTGCAAATCAGCAGTACTTTGTACTGTTGTGTTCCGGTTTGAAGGGTGATTGAGCCAGTGAAATTACAGGCACAAGAGACACAACATCTTAGTTCCCAAGGTTTGTGGCGCATTGGCGAAGTAAGCGATGGTTAACATCTCTTACAATGTCAGTGTCACTTACCATCAGGTGGCCCATATGCTCGTCCGCCTACCTAAACAATAAAAAAAAGGTTCCCTCACTTTGATTTCTTTCAAACTCGAGCCCATGATGAATCATAAACATAAATTAAGCACATAAATAATCAGTAGAAGGCTTAAACCTTTAATCTTAACTGACTCATTACAGCTCGAATATATTACGGAAAACCTTTCTACAAAAAAAAAAAATTATCACAGTATTATTTAACCTTATATCTGCTACGACACATTAAACATACTTCAAGATATACTATAGATAAATCTTTTAACAAAAGAACAAAAGCATTTTTACTTTAAACATTATTAGTCTCATAATAGCCAGACATATTTCAACGCTTTAGGTAATATGTTTTAAGTCTGGAAGATGTTTCGAGTTCTTGCAACATTAGCGAATGCTTACCGACGTATTTTAAATGTTTCTTTCATTGTCTGCTTTATGTACAATATGTATTATGTTCTTAATATACATATATGAAAAAATTTAAGACTGCACTTTAAATTTAGCGTTGTTGTTTTTACTCTTGTGTTCACAAATAAATAAATTGATTTACGTGGAACGTATAAACCGTTTTTTGTGCGTTTTAACTGATGTTATTTATCCGTTTCATTTGCGTGCGCTGGGTGAAGCGCACATGCAGAGCAGTGATTTCAAATTGTATGCATGTAAATTTGAGCTAAAAACTTAAAAACAATAAATGAAATTACGTATGAAAAGTCTATACATATATTTATTTTTAATAATTTCATTTATTCATATGTTCATCTTTTATTTAAATGTAAATGTATATAATGCTAAGGTATTTGATTCTAGATATATCAGTTCTATTTAAAAAAACTATGATTACTTTTATTAGGTTGAAATAATGTATGAAATACTACGACCAACTTGAGTGGAGTAGTAACGTTTAACACAAATAAAACCGCACAGAGCATCTACTATTAAAGGATAACTAACTTGCTTTAACGAATTAAGATATCCAAGCACATACACAAAGAAAATCCAAATTGATAACCTTCTTATTCAATTTAAAAAAATATTATTTTACGAAATTAATAAAGAAAAATATAACACTTCCAACTTCCAGACTCCGGGCTGCTCATGAGAATTTTTTGACAGAGAACCCCAATTACTATTTATTGGCCCGACCTGGGAATTGAACCCAGGACCATCGATCTGTGATCTACATTGAATAAAAATATTTTTGAGATCATACAAAACATTATTAGCAGAATAAGCTAATAATCTTGGCTCTAACCTCTTATTAGCCCCCAGACTTCATAGCACGTCACCTATGATCAATAATATTATTCAAGTAGTTCTAATACATGGGCAGTTTTCTTTTACAATTTTTTTTATAAGATGAAATATATATTTGAGTGCTTACACAGTCTCTCAATATTTTATCCGGCTTGAAGGGCCAAGTAGATAACCCTTACAGATAGTTTTAATATAAGTTCAATTGAAATGCATTAAGTAAGCTTTTGATTTATATATCTCCATGATTCAAGCCGACAAGCATGATCAAAAACAAAAAAAAAGCACATTTCACTTAATTACTGTCCGTACGTATATGTCAGACAAAGCTTTAACTATAACAAATAGATGCTTAAAAGTTATCGGAGACGGAATGGCAAATCCGACACGACCGGTGTGAGGTCATGCGCCGCCGGATTCTAACTAGAAACTTTTCGATAGATAAACCCAATAACTTTCAGTAGGTCGCCTCGGGATTCGAACTTTGAATTCAGCGGTAGTAGCAATTTTGTCAATAGACTAAGAATGATTTTTGTCATGGTCATCAATGTTTGTATTTTATTAACGGCCCATACTAGCTTTGATTACTTATCCACTTTTTTATATCACAGATTATCTATGCAATAGTAATAGTGTGATTTAGAATCATTATGTTCTGGTATATTTATCGATACGTGTTATTCTGATTGTTTACATTCCTTCGAGCTTTTTAACTTACTAATTAGCTTTTGTACTTTTTTGAGTATTTCTCTCGAGATAAATATATATTTCAGTAGTAGCCTGGAGTCTAAAAATCGCACCTGTTTTTTTTCCGCTCCGACGCCGACGGACAATAGGCAACGCATCTGTGATAGCGCACACACACTTGTGCACTATAATGTGTTCCGCGTAGCTGGCTAGTCTCTCTAGAATATCCGCTTAGGCCGAAGTCATAATTTATGTTCTATAGTTTATTACTCAGAAGTTAATCAAAATCGATATAGTATTGAAACATTCATAAATACCTTTTGTAAATTCATATCGATAATAAATAGTTAATAAAAAAAAAAATTATTCAACGAAGTGTTATAGAAAGTTCCACACTGAAAACAAATATTTAAATTCTGAGCTCTGTTTGAGGATCCTTGAATTGGAAACTTTCGGCTTTAAATATTCTCAAGCTGTTTGCGCACCATAGTCTGCGCTGAAGCTAAAATAAGCCGTGCAAATTACTTTCGAATCCCCAGCCTAAAGGCTTCGGCCACGACAATTAAACAAAAACCTCTTATTTCGAACTTGGACGAGTTGTGAACAAACTTTATACGGCCTACTTTACGTCATCGTTTCGATTGCAGTTATTTTTTGTTCGTAGCTACAACAACAAGTTCTGTTAACTTTAATATAACCAGTGAATTACAAGTTGTCAGAGAAGTCGTGATCGGATTTAATTTTAAAATAATTTATTTTAAGTCTGCTCTGCTTGAATACAACTGCTGTGTAAATGCAGGCGGCAGCTCGGATATCGCACGATATCATCTTGCGGGTCGGTAGATACACATTTGGTAGAATTGCTTGATGATTTTTCTCTCGAGCGAAATCGAGATGAATTATAAAAACAAATTAAGAAAGCATTGAATCGATCTGAACCTTTAAAATAAAAATTTTAACCAAATAAAAACCGACTAAAAAGTGATAAAATAATTGCGTATTCTTCTACGATTTGATAATGAAATTACTATTTTCTACTCATCAATACGTATGTACGATTGTGTTGTGTGGTTGATAATGTAATTACAATTATTGCTATTTTTGGAGTCGATGTCAGCCAAGGAAACACTACAATATACCTAGCAATAATAATACTAGAATACTTTAAGAAATATTTTTTTTTTTACAAATTACTACACTGTACTACTACTGTTGTGTTACGGTTTGAAGGGTGAGAGAGCCAGTGTAATTACAGGAACGAGGGACATAACATCTTAGTTCCCAAGGTTGGTGGCGCGATGTTAGCGATTATTTATTTTCAATTTATTATTGCATTTTGATCAATGATCGAGAATGATTGCAAATATTAGTTTTACGAATACATAAATGCATACATACTTAAATGAGCTATCTAATACAAAAAATATCTTCAGCTGTAAAATAATATAATAGTATACATAACAATAATTAAATGACCTGCTGCTCATAAGCTGGACATAATGAAGTTACTATGTCCACACTCAAGAAATTAATAGCATATATCAAGTAAATTAATCCCTCAACCGGAACCCTTACATTGTGTACATTAAGACCCTCGGCCGAGAGTCCTGTCATCAGACCTAGAGGTTTATAAGTCTCTTAGGCATTGGAGTCACACCATTTACTTTGTTTATAACAAGTAATTCAAGTAATGTCTGAGTACTCTTACATTTACGCGTATGATATATTATAAAAGTTTTTATCTGATTTATATATTTATTTATAATCTCCGTCTTATGTATTTTATAATCAGTCGTCAACCTTAAATTTTCCTGGAATCGCTGCTTAAGAGGTAAGTCAAGTAATGTATTCTTATTTATCAATAGCCATTCGGACATGTTATAGTAGTAGATTTTATAGCTGACAACGAGTCTATTTGTTAAACAATTGTTAAATCAAAAGCGACATACACTAACTGGACGTACTGACAATCAAATGCAACTAGAAATGGTTTATTTCATACTTAGTCATTCTATAGTTTTATTTAAAAATATATATTAAACAACAGCTCTTAATAAATTAAAATTAAAATGTATTGGTCAGCTATATGTGACCATTAAAAACGTTTCGAAAATTTTTAGAGCAAACTGATGTTTTTGGTTTTATATTGACTTAGCTGTACATTTTTTCCTTTGTGCTGAGATAAATAAATTTCATTTTATATATTGCGTAAAATATTATATTATATATAATATTAATAAAATATTTTGTTAGTATAAAAAATTATCAAGTTTGTTAAAATTATAGTTAGATTTGATTGATTAGTTTTCATAAAATACTTGATAATATAATGCATGGTATTGTGTAAGTAAAGACATGTACATAAATACTTTATATGTGAACAGTAGTATATACTACGAAAATATAAAGTATTTTTATAAGTTGAGTTGAGTTGAGTCTGGTTTCATATTTGTAATATTAAAATATATAGTACAGTGGCGTGCACTGTGTTAGAACACGTGAAGAATGCTATTATTGTGGAGGAACCTTAAAAATACAACTTCAAATACATTTTTGTATTTATATAAGTTTCATTGTGCTATGTATCACGAGCAGTCCGGTTTTATTTCAAAACTATCTGTGCCCGGCGGTTTCACCCACGTATCTATACTAATATATAAAGCTGAAGAGTTTGTTTGTTAGATCTGGCTAATCTCAGGAACTACTGGTTCGAATTTAAAAATTATTTTTGAGTTTTATAGTCCTTTTATCGAGGAAGGTTCTAGCCTAATATTTATTAATTGTTTATATTATAGTATTTTATTAATTATACCCGGGTGAAACCGCGGGCCAGAGCTAGTACGGTATAGATACTACTGTGGTTTTACTCGTTAAAAATTTGGACTATTGACGAACTGTTCCTGAATATCTTAAGAATAAGTAAGCTATTTTCCACCACAAGCTATTTTATGCAGTAGTTATTTTGTGGGTCGATAATCAATATTGAAATCACAAAGTACACAACGAGTCTTTGTCAACCAATTTCTTTCTTATTTGAATATAAAGTAGTTACATAACGCGAAGGGTGATGGCAATTGCTTGATGCATTTGAACGATATACAAATATACCAAGATTTTGTTATACAGTTCAACTATAAAACAGCCCTTTTCGTGATACAATTTGTATTTTGACTGCCTCGTTGGTCTTGCCTTGGTGGCTAACAAAATAAAACGATCATAACATTTTGTTACTACTTTACTTAACGTTTTGACAGTTAATGTATCTGAATCAGAGATACCACGTGGACTGCACGAGTCCTCTCACTCCATTACACCTATTTCGTCAACCTCCATTACTCGTTATTGCTACTATAATGCTGCGATCACACTACATTAACACAATCGGAATCGGTGTTCGCAGCAATTTAATTTTATGAATTCTGTGTACCTACTTCCCTCCGAGTTCCGCTTTACTGAAAATTTAATTCCATTGTTGGGGTAAAAGTTTATATGCTTCGTAATTCGTAATGGCTTAGTATATTAAGCAGCTAAAGTACTTCGACTTTTATTATTTAGACACAAATAGTTCTTAAAATGTAACCTGGATCCTTTCACCCTTTGGACAAGCTCAGTCATCTGATTGTGATATACAAAGCAAATACTTAATCACTAATTGTTCAGTGATGCTATGATACATTGATAATAAAATAAAATAAAATCTTCTCATATGAAATCATTGATGACATAAAGAGAAAAAGTGTTATCTAAAGACACGCTTATATTTTTAAGAAAAACTGATTGATTTTGGACCATTTGCTTTATTATTATAGTATAGAGTTCGCCTGTATTATTGTTCCGTGGTCGAAATTAGAATCAATTCCATGAGTAACTGTTAATGAAACTTTTACGAATATATGTTAAACTATTATTCATATTCATAAAACAAATATAATATAATTTAGTTCAAAAGTTAAAAATTAACTTCGATTTAAATTTAATAAAGTTTATTTGTCTATTAATACTTAGGTAAGTTGACTACTAGAATGTTATCAAAATGTTTAATAGAGCTTCGTAAATATTACGTCGAAACTCGTACGTAAATTTTATTTTAATTTTTATTTATAATGTTAGTTTAGATTAAATTAATGATTTTTGATTTACTTCTTCGTGAATACTTGATTGGCTGTATTTTTTTTAATGTGATAATATCTTTCATATTTTGTAACAAAATGGGTCGGTACTGGCTTTTGAAGCGAAAGCCTAGCTTAAGTTGGAGGTGTGTTCCGCGTTACACACTGAGACGCGGCGAGATCACTCTTCCCTCTGAGGCGAGATCGAGACAAGAGCGGTGATGAGACGGGCAGTTGATGAGTTTGTGTAAACAATCCGCCACTGAGATTAGTGTGAGCAGTCATCGCAGAATTATATTAGCAATTTTACCCACATAACCCGGTCACAGAGTTCAATAGCCTCACTTAAAAACATCTAAAAAAATATAGAAACTACTTAGATTATATTTAATTTTTTTTTTATGTTATAGCATGAAACTTCGCTGGGCAACCGATATTATCTCATGTGTCACTGTGGCTGGCATATAGCCAGCTCAGTAGTGTTGAGTTGACCCACTGACATAAGTTGAGGTATTTCTATTGTGTTGTTATATTCGATGCTTGTTAAAAACAGGATTGACTGTTATTAATTAAAAGTTCCACAGTATTAATTTTAATTATTTTTTCATTCGAAGTACGTATTCAATTAAAATCCAATTTAAGATTTTTGTATTCAAATAGACTTTTATAAGTATAAATACACGACTTAATTGTCGGGCCATTGTTTGTTTTATTTATTATAAAAAAAATATGTTTAAATCATGTTATAGTATTCATACTATTATAAAAATGATTAATTTAAGTCTTATTAATGATCAAATTAATATTGTAACGTAGTCAACTTTATGTCAAAAGTATGACTAATTAAATATCAGTTAATATTTTCACGTAAAACGAATCAACAATATTATAAATAGCAGATTTAAAATAATCCCCTATGTCGCATAATACATTATAAAATATACTTTTATCCTTTTAGAATTATTAAGATTAAAGCCTTTAATCTATACAAATAAATGAAATTAGCTACTAAATAGCTCCCGCGCGGAATGATGGCAGTAAATCTCCTTTGAATTGCAATCACGATCCTCTCGGCGAAAAATGAACCACTTGCACTAATTCTCGATCAGCGCTGGTGGTGGTCGCGTGCAGTCAATACACAGTGTACTGAAATAATGAGTTCAGTCATAAAAAGCGAAAAAATTAATAAGAAGTAAAATAAATATAAATATAAAGTTGCATTTATACGGAAGGCAGTACCTCAATAAATGTTTCGTTAAATATAACATAAATGTAAACGACTCCACATCTTCCTCTGTTCTATCAGTTGACTCAATTGCTACAGGTGTTCCGAAATAGCTTAACCTAACTTCAAAGCACTTGGTTAGTTAAAATTCTCGAACTTAGTTTTCTCAAGGAAAACTTGTTTGAAACTTCTTCACTCCGAAGTTTATTCTTGGGTTCAGTTGATGATGCATAGAACGTGTTGTAGAAGTAGTTTAGGAGTGTTATTTGTCTGACTGTGCGTATGATTAGAGGTTTCATTCACATAACTATATATTATATATTATATTTTACTTGGTGGTAGAGCTTAGTGCAGGCTCGTCTGCACTAAGCTCTAGTAGCAGTACTTTATATTGTTGTGTTCCGGGTGAGTGTTATGTTATAAAATATGTATATATAAATGTTATAAAGAAATCGAGCGTGTCAGTGTATCAGGAAAAGACAGCTGCACTGGATAAGCACCTACACACAAGGCATCTGTTATACAACTATTGGAAATAGCTTCTACCTTTTAATGTACCTTTTATTTAGAGAATAATGGGATTTCCTTTGTATGTACAATATTTACAACTAGTCTTAACAAAATTATTACATTATAATCATTAAATGTGCAGTAACAATACAGTAACAGCCTGTGAACATCCCACTGCTGGGCTAAGACCTTCTCTCCTTTTTGAAGAGAAGGTTTTGGAGCTTATTCCACCACGCCGTTCCAATGCGGGTTGGTGGAATTCACGTGTGGCAAAATTTCAGTGAAATTAGACACATGCAGGTTTCCTCACTTTGATTTCCAGCACCGTTAAGCACGAGATGAATTTTAAATATAAATACAAATTAAGAACCTGAAAAGTGGTGCTTGCCCGGGTTTGAACCCACGATCATCGGTTAAGATTCACGTGTTCTAACCACTGGGCCATCTCGGCTTATTAAATGTTCGCGCTTCAGTAATTACTTAATATAATCTTCCACTACAAAGTTACAATACTGAAATTATTAAGGTTTTGGAGCATACTCCACCACGCTGCTCCAACGCAGTGGATACGCAAGGAAGTTTTTTTATCCAAAACTAAAAGTCAACTAAAAATAATCCATTGTTATCTAACCTATCCAATTAGAAAACATCAAAGTCGATGCACAGTTTACGAATTGAGAGGAAACTAGATCGTATTGATTACCTCCTAATTGAAGTCGTCTAAAAACAGATACCGTTATAAGATCACTCTTGTGTCTGCCTCTCCGTCTGACAGCCTATTTTCTCCGAATGTACTGGACCAATATAGCCGAAATTCAGTTCTCAAATGGAGTTGACGGTGACCCAATCGCGAAGGTATATCGTAAATAAACGAATTGGAATTAAGTGCATAAAAGTAAAAAATATACATTTTTCAAGAGCATTTTATTTCATAATTTTAATATTAATAATTATTCAGTGTATATCTTAATCATTTTTCATTTATCTTAATGATTTCTCATTGTTACTATTATTTATGCTACTAACATAGTTATTAAGGATACTGTTACTAACACTTGTCGAAATTAAATGAATAAAAAAAAAAAACGTGTCATTCAGCTTAGCCGTAATATAATTTCATACTTATACCTACAAAATCGAGGGCATAATATTATATACTTGTTATATATTCAAACTACACTGCACAACTTACAACTTATCTTGAAACATTATACTTAAGATAACAATAATATCACAACATATCACACACACACACTACTATAAGGTGGTGTGTGTGAGTTATGTTAATTACACAACAACAACGGAACATCGACAACAACGAGAACTTGTTCGAAGTTCAATGTTGTATCAGAACTCGACTTGGTTGTTTCAAATGAACAATGAGTCTGGTTTCAATTTTACTTTATGTATAAAAAAATATTGCGTCATGCTAAATAAATTTATAAGCATTGCTTAAAATTGCTGCATAAATATTAAAGAGGAAACATATAAACATAAACAGAAAATTATCTTCTTTCGTCTTTTTAATTTTTCAGTTAAATTTTATTTATTAATCTTATCTTACTATAAACATGGTTCTTTACTTAACATTAATAAAAGGTTGTTTTGACATAACTTAAAGAAATGATCTCGATATAATGTACGTTCCTGCATCGTCGCCAGTGTTTCATTTCGAACAAAGATACAAGTTAAAATTTAATATCAGAGATCATGGAACGGTATACACTGTTGTGAATAATATTAATACCCGATTGAATATTCAACAAAGGATATTTGAATGACAGAGATATTATCGCCGGAGATCAGCCATAGGAAGTCGTTCAGCTAAATATATATTTTTTTTATCTAAGAGGGGGCAAACGAGCATGAGGCTCACCTGATGGAAAGTGACTACCACCGCCCATGGACACCTGCAACATCTGAGGACTTGGAGGAAAGAGTACGCTCTCTTCTTGAAGGATTTTATTTGCATCATAAGCAAATCTTTTAGGTTATTAATGCGTTTTTTTTTAAATCGAAATATTCTCGCTAATGCAACTTATTTTTAATTCCATTGTGACTTATTAAATGTAAGAGAGATATTCAGAACCGCAACGAATTGATTCGGCTCTCGGCAAATAATAAATAAGTAGTATGGGATTCCCTTAACTCGTTGGTAATATGGTAATAAGGATCAAATAATTAATTATTTGTCAAGTTTGATCACTTGTAATATGACAAACTAATGGCCGAATACTGAAACGTCTTTCAAATATAAATCGGGACTTAATTATTTGGAACGTCATTAATTTCAAATTTCGCATACAAAATTTTAAAATTAATGACGTTCCAAATAATTAAGTCCCATTTCATTAACCGACTTCAAAAAAAGGAGGAGGTTATCAATTCGTCTGTATGTTTTTTTTTGAATGACGTTTCAGTATTCGGCCGTAAGACACTCATAACACATTTTGTTGTTTTAAAACAATGCTTGTACGAGTCTACGAATTACGTTGGGTGCAACCGGAGGATCCAAGAAAAATGCAAATTAAATTTAAAATTAATATATTGACTGTTGTAAAGAAACTATGACTAAATTTAATTGATGACAATTGGTCGATGCTTGTACCAAGAGTGGCGCTTCCACATTTTAGGCTTCGAAGGAAATCTTCGATTGACGTCAATGATTGACGTCAATGATTGACGTCAATGCTGCTTGTAGTTGCTGCGCTTGTAAAACGTGGAGCCTATGTAGGTCGTAGGTGCCGTGTGCATTAGGCAAGCACGCTGATGCAGCGATCTACTGGCTATGTGTAATACCTCCCCCCGAAGAACAGCGAGTATCGATGGACTTGTGCGAGATGGTCGCTGCTAGGCATCCAGGATCAACCCTTATATGGCTGGGGTTGATAGTGCGTGGAGCTGGGACTGCACAAACGATTTCAGGGTTGCTGCTGTAGTTTTCCGTGACGACTTTGGATACTTTTCTTGTGCGTAGCCGGCGGTAGAGTAGAGTAGCGATGAGCGCGCATGTACCGAAGAGTGTGAGGTACATGGGTATAGTTGTGTGATATATGACTGGGTCGGTGACGTTATCTAGATGTATGGGCGATTGCGTCGCTATCTCGTTGCTCAGGGCGTGAAGTTTTTGTAGATTCGGGGAATTCAAGATGAGCTTCGAGTGACTTTGATGTCTTGACTCGTTGTATAGGGGCATCTCGATGATCTTTATGACATGTCCTTTGATTTGGTCGTTGGAGTTGGAGATAGTGAAGGCGGGTGTTCTCAGGTTGCAGTTTAGTGGGATAACTGCCAAGTAGCTGCCGTGTAGAGTCTGGTATTGTTCTTGACCGCAGGATATCTTCACCTTGGTTGGGACGGGAAAGCTCAGGGTGTAGTGCTTGTCGTCCAGGGCTTCCAGGGCTTCGGTAGTGAGAGCTACGGGTGTTAGTTTACAGTTGGGCTGAAGTTCTTGGTGGGCTATGAGATGCTGGATACAATCTCCCTGGCTCTGAGTATGAAGGCTGGGTGTCGACTCACAGAGATATAAAGAATTTATCTTCGGGCATTCTGCCTCTATGTACCTAGAATCTGCGCTAGAGAGTGCTACGAAAGGAGAGGGTGGTATAAGGGTTTCATGGTATCTATTGGGAACTAGGGAGAGCTTATAGAAATCATATGTGGAAGAAACGATAATTGGAATCTTTACAACTAGTACTATTTGTTTGCCTAAATAGAAATACCCTAATTTAATTACTTCATAAAAGTACTTACTTTCTATGTTAAGGATCTCATTATTAGAATATAAAATCCTTAATTTACTTAACATGTCCTTAATTTCATCTAAACTAAATAAAGAGTACGGGGTGCTCGATGCACGAATAAAAGTTAAGGTGTTCTCTAAATTCTGTAACTCTTCATAAAGATCTCCTATATTATCTCCTAGGATTAATAAATGTTGTGCTATGTGAGCGTACCTAATTAAATCTCTATCTCTGGCAGCGTTAATGTCTAAGATTAAATTCAAGGCTTTGTTCATCTTATCCTGATTCGAGATTATATTACTTATTATCTGAGAGCTTTGTGAAATGAATTTACTATTTAAACTAACATGATTATTGATCTCTAATTCTAGCTTGTGCTCATTATTACGCAACGTTTTTATAGCGTTTTCATATTTAAGTGCGTCAGTGTAATCTAAATTACCGGAAATTGATTTTATTACGGAGCCTTAGAATTTTATTACTGATTAAGGTGATTTTACTATCGAGATGTTCTAGGTGAGGGTCAAAGAGAGATAATGTCAATTCATCCGGGTCCATTGTCAAGTGAGTCAATTGTTATCTCCTGTCCTCGGGTCGGATGTAGAGTCGTCAGCCAAAGTAGTATCCTGTAACAAGGTAGGATTCTTAGGAATTCGCTTAAGGCGTGATTTAGCTACAGGACCGCGTTTCTTCTTTGTATAGATGTGAATTGGAAGATCTGCGAGTACAGTGTCCTGTGTATATCGCGGGGCTAACTTCTGTCGGGATGCCATAGGATTGCGTACAAAGACTTGTTGGTCAGGGGTGTAGCTTTTCTCGGGTTCTCTATCTTTATTACGATTTTCAGTCAGTTGTGTCCGGTCATGTAGGGAGGTCTGGTTGATAAGGTCGTATACCTGACTCATGCGTTTCCTATGGTCTTGAGAGTATTGTTGAAATAAGTGTTCGGTTAAGTCAATATCTATCGGGTCTCGAGGGTCAAAATGTCCAGTTATCAAGTCTAAAGGTCTACATCTGGTAAAACTATGGATAGAACTATTATACGCTAGGATAGCATAAGGCATGAGATTAACAACCGGTTCATTTCGTTTCTCTAACTTTAGTATTCTAAGATGTTCAAGGATTGTAGAATGAAATCTCTCTACAATGCCATTGTCATTAGGGGAATGTGCAAATATTTTATCGTGCTTTACCTTATGAACTCGACAAAATTCTAGGAAAATCTGATTAGAAAATTCAGGGCCTCCGTCTGTAACAATCGTTAATGGGACCCCGTGGTGGGTACAAAATACGAGTAGGGCTTGTACTACACTTAGAGCGGTGCTATCTCTGAGATGATATGCCTGAGCGTACTTTGAGAAAGCGTCTACGATGGTTACGAATTTCTCAGTTTGAGCTGTAAAAAGATCTAAGTGAACAATTTTGAAGGGTTTACTAGGGGGTGGAACTATATTAAATCTCTGCTTAAAAGGATGACGGTCGTATTTAGCCTGGCCACAGATAGTACATTCATTTATGTACTTAGAGATGTGTTCTTTCATCTTAGGCCAGTAGTATTTAGATGATAAGGCTAAATAGCACTCGGTAATACCGCGATGGTTGGTTTTACCTTCGTGATATTTTTTGATAATATCTTGTTGACGTAAGTAATCTTTTACGTTCTCTAATTCTACTTTAGTTAAGACCATGTTCAAGGAAGAGCTCTTAAAGTTATCCTGAGTTATTTAGTTTAGTTATCCTGAGTTTTTTAGTTATAGTTATCCTAAATTATTATACCGGTTTTGACTTTAGGGTTCACATATTCTTTTACTGCATTTATTACGTCATTGGTCAAGTTAGATTCAGAGAGTTGAATGGTCTTTCGGGTATGTGTTTCAAAGGGCTTAGTTACTGTCGGTCGTTTCTTAATGTCACCTACAAGTACAAAACAGATTTGTCTACTAAACCTATTTAAGGGGTCATCGGTTATTGGGACTTCCAGAATAGGGGATTCCTTGCTAGTATGTATAGTCTCTGTGTCAGAGTTGTCAGTAGGGGCTGTTAGGGTTTCGGAACCTACTACTAAGTGAGACTTTTCAGATACATTTACTGCAATAGACATAGCGTCCTCGTTGTTAATTTCAATGCGGGACAAAGCATCGGCGTTGGTGTTTTGTTTGCCTTGCTTGTATACTGTAGTAAAATTATATTCGCTCAACTTAAGTCTCCATCGGGTGAGTCTGGAACCTGGTTCTTTAAGGCTCATAACCCATTGCAGGGGTTTATGATCTGTAACTATTTTAAACTTTCTCCCGAATAAGTATGGACGAAAGTATTTGGTAGCCCACACCATAGCTAATAACTCTTTCTCAATTACACTATAATTAATTTCAGTAGAATTTAAGGTCCTAGAGGCGTAGGCAATGGGCTTGTCGTGTCCTATGGGCCCTTGGGAAAGGACAGCACCTATGGCAAAGTTAGATGCGTCAGTCGTAAGTACAAAGTCCTTAGAAAAGTCTGGGTACTGTAAGATAGGGTCATTAGTCAGTAGTGATTTACACTTTTCAAAACAGTCAATGTACTTAGGGTCTTTAAAGGTGATCTTAGAACCATTTTTAAGACATTGCGTCATAGGTTTTACAATGCGCGCAAAGTCTGGAATAAACTTTCTATAATATCCTAATAATCCAAGAAAACGTTTTATCTCGGTGGCTGTCTTAGGAATGGGAAATTTCTGGATGGCGGCGATCTTGTCAGGGTTAGGCTTAATGCCGTCCTTACTTATTACGTGGCCTAAGTACGAGGTTTCTAGCTTCAAAAACTCAGACTTATCCATCTGAATCTTAAAGTTCGATTCCCTAAGTCTTTTGAAGACTCTCTCTAAATTTACCATATGTTCCTGCAAGGACACACTAAAAACGATTATATCATCAAGATAAACGAGACAAATGACATTTTGAAGGTCTCTTAGGACGTTATCCATCACACGTTGGAACGTAGATGGTGAATTCTTAAGACCCATGGGCATACGTAAAAATTCAAAGTGTCCATGATTTACATTAAAGGCCGTTTTGTGAATATCGGCTGGGTCCATTTCAACTTGATAAAATCCGCTGGCGAGGTCTAACGTTGTAAAATAATGGCAGTTACCGAGCTTATCTAAGATGTCATTGATATTAGGGATCGGGTACTTATCGTCGATCGTCTTTTCATTAACTTTACGAAAGTCAATGACTATGCGCCATTTGACTTTACCAGATGCGTCAGCTTTCTTGGGAACTACCCAGATGGGGGAGCTCCAGGCTGATTGTGAAGGGCGGATTATCCCTTGATCTAACATTTTGGTTATTTGATCTTGAACCTCCTGTCTGTGAACGAAAGGGTATCTATAGGTCTTAGTATAGACAGGTAATTCATCCGTGGTACGAATACTATGTTTTATTTGATTGGTGAAGGTTAGAGGTTCACCGTCTATATAGAAAACGTCCGCATATTGTGCACAAAGAGACTCTAAGTTAGCTCGTTCTTCAGGATTCAGGTGGTCAGTACGTAATCTCGAGAGTACTTTTGATACGCGATCGCTATGCTGACTGGTACGCATGCACTGCTCATTAAAAAGTTCGGCACAAACTGGTCTATCCATTGAGAATACTACATCATGTTTTGTAGGGTTAGTAATTTCTATAATGCCGCGGTTATTCTTAACGGAGGTAACGCAGTCGCGAATAGTGCAATTAGATATTATTTGTTCCGAAATCATTACATCGCCGTCATGAAAGTTAATAGGTACTCGGGCTAATTTGGAACTATTAGCGGCTATTATATCCTCATATAAATTGCAATTCGGCGAATCGTACATATTCAATGGGTTAGACGAATGACGTGTAACGAGAACTTTATTTTTTAAATCTATGTTTGACTCTAACTTTTCTAGCAAGTCCAAACCAATTAAACTGTCAAAATAATTATGGAATTTATAAATGAAAAGAGTGATATCACAAATTTCGTTAAACTCGGGGAAGCAGGGTAAGGTTATGGAGTAGTCATTACGGGTTGTTGCGTGGATGTTAGTTACTTCAAAGGGGTCATAGTTACATTGAATATGAGAGTAAAATCTATCTACTATTTCGGGGCTAATAAACGACTGATTCGCGCCGGTATCTACTAATAATTTAATAGGTGGATTACTAATCTGAATATAAGGAAGTTGTCTCTGAGTTTGTAAGTTAATCTCTATTTTGGCTTGTCTGACTTCGGGGCTAACTGAAAATCCTGATCTACAGCGGATGTACCTTCGGGCGCGTCCTGATGTTCCTCTACGTACGCGGGGACAATATCGGTGTAATAAGCTGAGGGCTCATATACAGGCTCGTAGATGCAAGGTTCGGGGTAAGACTGATCGTAATAACTGTCATAGGCATAGTCGAGGTATTCATAATAGTCATAGCAATCTACTTCGTTCATATTCATCTCTCTAGCCTTGAAGTAATTAGACGGGGGCGGATTTCCGTGTTTCGTCCAGTCATGTTCTGTCAGGGGCCTAGGCATAGGTTTAGGAACAAAATGGCTAACACCACTCATAGGCTTAGAGCCATTACTAAGGGGAGTGTAACCTGGCTTTTGTTGAGGCACTCGGAACACGTTACTCTGTGGCCTATAGTTAGGCGGGGGTGCGCTGAACATTTGTTGGGTTCGCGAGGGACCGCGGTTAAAAGGCAAGTGCCTTTCAAGGCAAGGGGTCTCCAAGCTTGCATTGGCCTTGGCGGTTGTGGCTGATAAAAAGGTTTCGATTGACCGGGCTGATTTAATAGATTTGAAAAAATAAAAGGTCGCTGCGCAGGCAAATTAAATAACTTACCTTGAACATTATTAGGGTTAAAGGAAGACGTGGACTGCACAGCTCTGCGCTCCGGTAACTGGTCGTTACGCTGCTGTAGGTACAAGGTGTTAACTTCCTCATGAACAAACTCAAGAGCCTTTTCAATTGTCTCGGGTCGCATACACCTAATACGTGAGCCTAATGGTTCTTTAAGACCCCGAACATATGCTTGTAGGGTTAACTTTTTGTATAGAGCGCGTTTTGCCTCGATAGTGGTAGGTATAGACTCGTGTAAAGTCACATACGTCATTATCGTACTG
Organism: Nymphalis c-album; assembly: GCA_963151315.1. Classification (NCBI taxonomy): domain Eukaryota; kingdom Metazoa; phylum Arthropoda; class Insecta; order Lepidoptera; family Nymphalidae; genus Nymphalis; species Nymphalis c-album. The sequence goes on from OY720610.1 coordinate 470,178, forward strand.
AATAAACTTTGACACTTCTCATAGAACTCTTGCGGTGTTAAATGTTTCTGAGTAAGCAAAGCCAAATCGTTGTATAAAGCGGTCTCATCTCGTTGGTCTGAGAAATTATTGATTAAAGCATTTCTTATACCCTGCCAGGTTTCAGGGATGCCGTTTGAATTAATTGTGCGAGCAGCATGTCCGGTAATTTTATTTAAAATGCCGTTTAATAAGGCTAAGTTGCTAAGCTCAAAACCTGGCTCTGCCCGAACAAATTGCGTAACCAGTTGGTCGCATAAATGAACAAAACGCGTGAGCACATTCGGGTTCCCATCGAACTCGGGTAAAAGGCGTAAGGCCTTATAGACTTGATATACCAAATCAACGCTCATTTTTAAAAATAAATTACACCCAAAAATTAAATTACTAGATTCTACACTATCACTATTTTCTAAAATACTCTCTAAATTCCTATTCGCATCGATTTGCGAGATTCTATTAATATTATTTGACCCAGAGGTCTGCGATTTACGTGGGTGAAAAATTTTGAAAAATTAATAGAACCACTGAGGAAATTAACACTAGAAAAATACACTAAGGAAAATTAAAATAAAGGATAATTAAAATATAGGAAGGAGAGCAACTCTAGTAAGATCTAGGTACTCACCAAATCTGCATTTCTCTGTGTATCGATATTCGGATACTCCTCCTTAGCCGCACACCCTTAGGTTCGTAGAATAGCCCTTCTCGGTGATCGATTCACTGAATTTACTGGACTATCCTACCGACTGCGCCAATTACGTTGGGTGCAACCGGAGGATCCAAGAAAAATGCAAATTAAATTTAAAATTAATATATTGACTGTTGTAAAGAAACTATGACTAAATTTAATTGATGACAATTGGTCGATGCTTGTACCAAGAGTGGCGCTTCCACATTTTAGGCTTCGAAGGAAATCTTCGATTGACGTCAATGATTGACGTCAATGCTGCTTGTAGTTGCTGCGCTTGTAAAACGTGGAGCCTATGTAGGTCGTAGGTGCCGTGTGCATTAGGCAAGCACGCTGATGCAGCGATCTACTGGCTATGTGTAACATACGGGTTACTAATACGGACGCATAACGGGTTTTGATTCATTCTTGCTCGAGGACTCGGAGTGTACAAACCTCTCTTGTTATATCATATAATTGGCGTAATTAAGATTTAGTTTTGCGATATCACACGTAACCTGGAATATACTATGACTCAGTATAGTCAATGACATAAAGATAACCAGATGAAATCTCTATTTCTTTTATAGCATAGGTAGCCGGACGATATATGGGCTACCCGATATTAAGTGGTCATTGGCATTGTAAGAGATGTTAAGCATCGCTTACATCGCCAATGCGCCACCAACCTTGGGGACCAAGATGTTATGTCCCTCGTGCCTGCAATTACACTGGCTCTATTTCTCGTTAAGTCCAAAAAATTTAAGAACAGACCAATTTTTTTCGTGTACCAAAACACTCCTGGATCGAAAAACTTTCCAATTGACAACGGAAAGTTCTTTACCGGCTTCCGATCCTCGGCAATGAGATTACAACCCGCGTCACGCCCAGCTGGATCTTATAGGTTGTGAGAAAAACATGTTAAAAGTTCTGTATTTTAGTTCTCAGATAGAAAAACTTCTGGAAGTATGCTGTCTGATAAAACTTCACACTTCAATACACAAAGATTGCGTTTAGTTATTTTTATCACTAAATAGTGCGTATAACAACGTACGCTTGTTAAAAGGTGAAAAATATAAAGTATTTTACTTTCGATTCTCTTCCATACATGCTTCACAAACTAATTTTATAGACTCGACATGGGTTTTGAACCCCGTACCTCGGGATCTACGACCTTCTTTGTAAAGGGTTTTCCATTAAGGGCGCTTGATCTTTGAAATGCAAAAAAAAAATACATGTAGGAGAGATATTTGCGAATTTTTTTTTTATTTGGAAGGTCTATCGACCCCATTATGTATGGAATATGACATCATTCAAATGACCGCCACGGCTTCGGTTGGTGGCGCGCACACGAAAGGACCATCGGTGGTTTGCGGCTTGTTGGCATAGACCTGCGACTTAAGAAAACCCCACAAGAAAAAGTCCAGCGGGGTCAAATCGCACGATCTCGGTGGCCAGTTCACGTCGCCTCCGCGCGAGATGACCATGTCCAGAAATTGCTCGTGCAGAACTTCCATCGTAGCGTGTGCTGTGTGGCACGTAGCGCCGTCCTGTTAAAACCACATGTTGTCCAGATCCATATTCTCGATTTCAGGCCAAAAGAAGTTGGTTATCATCGACCGGTATCGCTCACCATTGACGGTGACGGCCACACCATTATCGTTTTCGAAAAAATACGGACCAATCACGCCTCCGGCCCAAAATCCGCACCAAACAGTCACTTTCTGCGGGTGCATTGCCACTTGGTGAACCTCGTGTGGATTGGTCTCGTCCCAAATACGGCAATTTTGCTTGTTGACATAGCCATTCATCCAAAAATGCGCCTCGTCGCTGAAGATGATTTTTTTGCCAAAATCGGCGTCAACTTCCAACTGCTCTAATGCCCAGTCAGCGAACACACGGCGCTGTCTATGGTCATTAACCTTGAGCTCTTGGGTCAGCTGGATCTTGTACGGGTGCAGGCTCAAGTCACAACGCAAAATTCGCCAAGTTGTCGTCTGCGAAAGGCCGAGTTCCTGTGCGCGACGCGGAATTGACTGCCGCGGGTTTTCGAGGACACTGTCGCGCACAGCGGCGATATTCTCGGCAGATCTCGCGTTACGTTGACGCACGGGAACCGGTTGATTGTTAACTGACCCGGTTGACTCGAATTTGTCCACCAATCGACGGATAGTGGACTCGGCAGGACGATCATCGCGACCGTAAAACGTGCGAAGTGCGCGGAACGTTGCTCGAACTGAAGACCCATTTTCATAAAACAATTTTATGATTTGCACGTGCTGCTCGACACTGTAACCTGCCATGGTGGTTTGGGAGAACGGAATGAATATAACACACTGCATTTGACAGCTGTCACTCAAACAACATGGCCGCAATCAGCTGTCAAAGTTCAAGCGTCCCTATTGGAAAACCCCATAGTTACTAAACCATCGATGCATTTTAGAAACTTATTACAAGCTTAAAGGAATGAGAGAAACGACCGGCCAGGAATAAGTGGTATCTGTCACACTGAACATTAGCACTTAGCTTGCTTTACAAATGCACTGCAAACCGACAAACTGCATTTTTGTCAGAATATCTCACGAAGCCCAGAAATTTTGCTGGGACTTTTTGAAGTTAACTTTGGATGAATTCATTTATACTTAATTAATTTACTCCCACGGATTCCTCCTTGTGGAGGGGGGTAGTTGGTAGGCAGTTGGTAGGCAGTAAACAAACAAACCCACCTTAATACACTACACCTTATAATATTACTAAGAATGTTAGTTGCTTCAATTTAAATTATTTACGCTTTGTGCCTGTACTTTATACTGTTACACTAATAGTTCAAACTGGAATATAACAACACTATGTATTGCTGTTTGGCGATAGAGTATGTAATAAATAGGCTCTTCCAACCCAAACGGGTTTAATGCAATATCTCACTTCCCATCCCAAAATAAGCTACGTAAGTATATAAATACGTTTAAATAAATAGGTTCATTCTTTACCGAATCTTTAATAAAAAAAATCAGTTTAATTAAAATTGACTCATTTGCGCATTTTCTGCACCCACACTCAAATATTCCATTCCGAATGTTCTTTTTATGAACTGCTAACTGGCCCGCAGTTAAACCCATTGAATGATTCAGTGATAATCTACAAAAAAAAAATTGTGGCGAAGATTTTCCATTCGAGACTTTTCCATTCCATATTTGAAATTCAAATTAATAAATGCCATCTGACGGCCATTAGTGTTATTGGAACATTTTAAAGTTCAATTACACATTTCTAATGCTGATAAATTACGGTTGGAATTTCATTTTAGAAGTAAATATCTTAGTTCCCAAGTTGGTGGCCTATTAGCGATGTAAGAAATGGTTAATATTTTAAATAGCTATTGTCTATGGACTGTGATGAACCCTTACCATCAGGTACTTGGTGGTAGAGCTATGTGCAAGCTCGTCTGGGTAGGTACCACCCACTCATCAGTTATTCTACCGCAAAACAGCAGTACTCGCTATTGTTGTGTTCTGGTTTGAAGGGTGAGCCAGTGTAATTACAGGCACAAGGGAGGGACATAACATCTTAGTTCCCAAGGTTGGTGGCGCATTGGCGATGTAAGCGATGGTTAAAATCTCTTACAATGCCATTGTCTATGGGCGTTGGTGACCACTTACCATCAGGTGGCCCATAGGTACGTCCACCTTCCTATGTAATAAAAAAAGGAGGCCCGTTTACCTATAACATAAAAAAAACTTGACGCTAGCTTTGTCGACTTAACCGAAATCCAATTAAATAAGCTTGAGAGACTTCAAAATACTTTTATTCGGTTCATATATGGATTACGCAAATATGACCATGTTTCCCAATTTCGTTCTCGCCTTAATTGGTTACCCATCCGACATCGCCGGAATATGCACATCCTCTCTATCCTATACTGTGTATTGTTTCATCCTGTTACTCCCCCTTACTTGAAGGAGAAATTTTTATTTTTAGGGAAACCTGGAGAAGCACTCCGTTCTGCGAAGAAATGGACTCTAAAGGTGCCCGAACATAAATCATCTTTTTATAATAATTCTTTTACAGTTCAGGCTATCAAACTCTGGAACGACCTTCCTTTAAATATTCGGGAGGCCAAATCAGTACATATTTTTAAAAAACTCGTAAAAGAGCACTCTTTGTCTCAAATACCTAATCACGAATAATTTTGTATTGTATTTCTTCTTTCTTTTTTTTTGTTTTTTCTTGTTTTGTTTGAGGACTTATTGTTTTTATCATCGTATTTATTGTATGTATCTATGCATATTATATACCTGTAGTCTAAGTATGTATAACAATTTATTTATAAATATAATATAATTATGTATTTTGTATATTGAAAAGTATTTATTATTATTATTATTATTATTTATTTTTTTTGCTATAGTTTATTATTATAATGTTACTTTTATTATTAATGCACCACCTACCCCATATCCTATGGGATATTCCATGCACTGTTGGTTGCCTGGAAGAGATCGCTATGTGGCGATATGACCGCCAAAATTGTATGCCTATTGTTTATTTAACTTTGCAATGTTTTTGTAATTATTTTTTGTGGTGTACAATAAAGTATAAATAAATAAATAAATAAAACTTCTCTCATAAGATACTGTTCATTTATTCATACGTTATATTTGTTATGGTTACAATTATTATTTATACAAATTTTATTTTAAATTTAAAGTTATTTACTCAGGGAGGACGGTCATTTTATTTTAAAATTGTAATATTAAAAATTAAATTCAAATATTTCTGTTTGTTCTATATGCTAATCTTATCTGGGGATCATTATTATACTTTCATCAAAGGACAGACAGTTTCACGTGGAAAGTTTACGTATATGTTCATGAATATTTTGATGACATTTTGTTGGATAACTCTAAATAGATCGTGACTCCTGAGAGCTTTTATGTCTCGCGTTGCGTATATGGATAAAGTAAGATGTGAGAATAATGCAAGTTTAATAATAATTTATCTAAAATATTTCTAGACAATACTCCTCGACTCTTAAGATCAACTTAGCCTCTTTAAGCTACTATATGTATTTTTTTTATTGTAAAGGAAGGCGGACGATCACAAGGGCTACACGATGGTAATATATTTAAGCTGTGCCTATAATTAAACTGGCTCACTCACCCTTCACACCGGAACACAATAGTACAATGTACTGCTGTCTTGCGGTATAATATCTAATGAGTGGGTACCACACGAGCTTGGTGAAAGCTCTACCACCGAGTCTATATATGAATGCGCTTTTATATTCCTTCTCCTCCTTACGATTTTCTCAGTGCTGAGAGTCGTGACCACCTTCTCGCAACGAGAGTTTGTTGTGGATCTCATGAAATTTGTTCCCAACTGCCGCCGAGTGAAGAGCATCGTGGACTGTGGTGTCGAGAGTAGTGCGGATCTGGTCAGTCCAACGTGGTTTCTACCTCGTCGTCTTTTTCTATCCACTTTGCCAGTGACCATTGACTTCAGGTTTATAATGTGTGTATGTATTTTATAGTAATAATATGTATTATATGCTTTTCATTGCACCATTTTAATCTTTATTTCTTTTTTGACCTCGGACTGCCTTATGGCACAAGTCTTTCAGTATTTGTATTACTTTTCCGGTTAACAGTTAAAACCTATGAATCTGTATAAAATAAAATTAAATAGTGTTTTTGACAAAAATGCTAATACATTTTTATTCAATCTATAGTTCCACGTAAAGCTCCTCCCACACCTGAGGACTTGTTATTCATGTCACGACGTGTTTAGCATAAGATGAGGTTGAAGACAAGCCTGTTATTGCCTTTTTATTCAGTTAGGATAAATCTTATAACCTAGGATATTTCTTCATATGTATAGAGGTTCGTTCAACTATATGTAATTTATATTATTTTTCTGTAACAAACAAATAAATAAACGTTACAAGCAAAGTCTTTTTCACATTCATTATTATTCTTTAATAATTTTAATTAAGTTAGAGAAACATGAGAAAGAAACATTCCAATTAATTAACGGTTTGGTTTTTTCAACAACTAAACCAAACCACCAATCCACCAACCAACGAACTAATGTGACATGATAATGGCAACTTAAACTTGTTGTTGACTAATATAATTAAAATATATTTGAAATTTAAGTGTAATCAGGTGAACTTTGATACATTGTTAAGGATTTGTCGAACGAAGCGTATAAAAGATAAGGCTTTGTATTTTAAAAGATACACGTACTTCTGTAAGCCTTCTCCCCCTCGTGAGCAAACTGCGGATTTATAAACGGATCTTTCTTAAACCCAGAGTGAAACTACAGTGGATTTGTAAAATCTTTTAGATTTTTTGATTCGACATTTGGAAGCATGTTCGAAGTAAATTTTATCCATTTATAAAGAAATTATTTATGACTTCAATAATAAAAATAAACAATTATTAATTAAATCCCACACAAAGTACATAATTTATTTATTTAAATCGTTTTTTATAATATTGTCGATTTTTCTTTATTTTACTTTAGTGAATGATATTAACAAATTAAATAAAGCCAATTTAAAAAATCTTTCACATTTGTCCATTTTGTAAGAATAAGGAACACTATAAAAGTGTTGTATACTTTTCACCAAAGGCTCATACGCCTATCCCAAAAAATCTTGTAAGATAAATCAAATAAATTTAACTTCATATCAGCGCAACTACCTCTAGATACCGATAAAGTTTCATTTATTCCTTAGAGACGCTCTTGAAAAATATTCTATACATTTTAAACAAGTCTGGGAGTTTTAAAATTTTTATAAATTAACACTGAAACCAGATCTCGTCTGGCGTGCAGCCAAAGTACAGTTAAGTTTGCTCTTTACAATAACGTTAACTGCAATTTTTCCTACATTTTATATTGTACAACCATTATGCCACGACTCGACTTACGAATAACACAAAACAATAAGATAAGACGCGATGATCACGTTGTTATAACATACTGCATGTTTTTAAGCAAAGTTTTTATGTACTTGACTTCTGTCAATAACGTATCTCGTGATGATGCATGATGAAGGAGACACATCAGGCATTGCGCTAAACCTGTTCCAAAAGATAGGTTGTCTTTAGTTCATAATAAAATACATAAACAGCAAATTAAGTACACACACACTTACAATTTTTATTAATAATACATTTAAAAACTGATGTGAATCTGTTCCTTATAAAAACTTCGACTTCGTCTTTTTGAAAATAGAACGCCAAATCATACAAATTGATACAAATTACTCACTTAGATTACTCGTAAGAATTATCCTTTCTCTCCACCAATCAATGGCGGTTTTAAATTGGCGTGCGTGGTCGTTTTTTATAACAACGCTGTTGTAAGGAATCTCTTAACTATATAATACTTTATCACAGAATACTTTTACTTATACATTTTATAAATGTTATATTATATTAAATTCAAACCTATTAAAATTTTTGATACTTTTAACAATAAAAATAATATTTTTGTCACGTTAAACTCCCCCAGGGAGCGTTTTCCTGTGTAAGCATAAAAATACGTGCAATTGAAAACGTGACAATTTGAGGATTTTAAATGAATATTTTTCTGAATAATCGAGTCTTACAAGCGAATATAACCCATGTACCGTAAAAAATAAGGTTAAATTTTAAAGCACTGTCTAGTACTCACATAATTATGTGTGGTGGTTATTTGTAGAGCGTAAGATAAACATAGTCTTTGGATGAAGAGGGCGTGGGAATGCAACACGGTGGCGTTTATAACCTTCATTTTCTTGGAACGTGCTTCGGATCTAATGTTCTTACTAGTGAAAGTCGTCCAGTGTAGCCGCTGCAGCTTCTGAAACTCCTGTGGGACTATTTTGTCCACATTCTTAGCGGCCCAAGAAGCAACGTCTTAAGCACCGCGCGCGAGCCGCACGCGCCGATCGGACAATCCTTTGTCTACGCAACTCGCAAAACAACGCGTCAGTTCGCCGACGGCTTTCATACGCTTGACCCGCTCGCGCTCGCTAATAACTTTGCTAAGCAACCTTAGACTTTATTCCTATACGCTTAAGACTGCTCTCATAATTTCATACTTATTTTCTTCTCATCTTTATAATTTCATCTGCTTTCCTATCTGTGCTTGTGTTCCTAATTCTTGTGCTTGTGTATTAATGTACTATAAAACTATATGTGCCTTCTGACTTTTATGTGGACTTGTAATATAGACATTATACAAGTAAGTGACTTTTATTTCTAGTGTAGTGTAAACTAACCACATATTGGTGACCCCGACGAGGACAATTAATATTATAAAGTACACAAGTGAGTTAGACCGTTAACCCGCAAGGTCATAAGGTCACGGAAAATTTGAACGAAGACCGTTAAAATGTCACAAAGCGACGCGACCGGAGAATTGTGTAGGGTAGGAGTCAAAGTACCCGAATTCTGGCCTGATCGCCCAGATGTTTGGTTCGCCCAATTAGAAGCGCAATTTATAGTCGCTAATATAACAGCAGATACGACCAGATTTTATTACGTGATATCACAGCTGGGCAATCAATATGCAGCGGAAGTATTAGACCTTATTAAATGCCCGCCTAAGGAGAATAAGTACGAAACTTTAAAATCAGAGCTTATTAAGCGTTTATCGGTCAGTCAAGAGAAGAAGGTGCAACAGCTATTAATGCATGAAGAGCTCGGTGACCGTAAGCCATCACAATTTTTACGTCACCTTCAAAGCTTAGCGGGATCAGCGGTATCAGATGACTTCATGCGCACGTTATGGTCAAGCCGACTTCCACAGCATGTTCAAGCTGTAATTGCTACCCAGACTGACTCGCCACTTAGGAAAATTGCAGACTTGGCAGATAAAGTTCACGAAATCGCACCTAATACACCTCAAGTTGCTAGCACCAGCGCGATTCAACGGGATTCCACTAGTCCAGCAATTTTAGAAGTTATGATGAAGAACATGGCGGACTTGACGCGACAAGTTGCTGCGCTTACGGCGCAGATTTCGAGATCTCGTCCACGATCACGATCTTCCAGTCAGCGCAGAAGCATATCCAGACATCGATCGCCCTCCGGTCCGCGCATTTGCTGGTATCATCGAAGATTTCGCACTAAGGCGTATAAATGTACGAGCCCGTGTAGTTTCAACGCGGTAAACTCCGAGGACAGCCGTCAGTAGCGGCCAGCGCCTGTCCTGTCTCCTCTGGCCGCCTCTTCGTAACCGACCGCAAGACGAAGACGCAGTTCCTCGTAGATACGGGATCGGACCTGTGCGTCTTCCCGCGCTCCGCGGCTAAGGATAAACGGAAGAAGAGTGGGTATAGCCTTTTTGCAGCGAATGGTTCCGAAATACCAACCTACGGCTTCGCACATTTATCCCTCGATCTCGGCCTACGTCGAGATTTCTCATGGAGGTTTGTAATCGCTGATGTAACCAAAGCCATCATAGGTATAGACTTCCTTTCATACTATAACATCTTAGTCGATTGTAGGCATCATAGACTTATAGACAATACCACTTCATTAGCCACTGACGCTTTCCCTGTTAAGCCTAATGAAAGCGTTTCGTCTATCAAAACTAATTGTTATAGTGACAATAGATATCAAGCTATTTTAAAAAATTACCCTGACATTACTAGACCAGCTGGTAATCCTAAAGACTGTAAGCATAACACAGTACATTATATAAAAACTACTCCAGGACCACCAATCTCTAGCAGACCCCGTCGCTTACCACCTGACAAGTTACAGATCGCCAAACATGAGTTTAACGAAATGATCAAGAACGGTACAGCCCGCCCGTCCGATAGCCCTTGGTCATCGCCTCTTCACCTGGCACCAAAAAAGGACAACGGATGGAGACCATGCGGCGACTATCGAGCTCTCAATGCAAGAACGATACCAGATAAGTATCCCATTAAACACATACAGGATTTTAATTTGAATCTTTTTGGATGTACAATATTTTCTAAGCTCGATCTCGTTAAGGCATACAACCAAATTCCAATTTATGAAGGTGATATATGTAAAACAGCCATCGTTACACCATTTGGTTTATACGAATTCCCAATGATGACATTCGGACTTAGAAATGCGGGCCAAACATTTCAAAGATTCATTGATGAAGTTACTAGGGGCTTAGATTTCTGTTATGGTTATCTGGATGATATCCTGATTTTCTCTCACAACCCAGAAGAGCATGAACGCCATCTTCATGAAATTTTCAGGAGGCTGAACCAGTATGGAGTGCTGCTAAACATTTCAAAGTGCGTTTTTGGAGCATCCCAGGTCACCTTTCTCGGCTACACTGTGTCTGCTGAAGGGATCCGGCCTCTTGAAGAGAGAATAGAGGTAATCAAAAATTTTCCTGAGCCCAAGACCATAAAGGAGCTGCGAAGATTTCTCGGTATGTACAACTTTTACCACCGATTCATACCTCATTCAGCAGAGTTACAAACGCCCTTGAACGATATGCTTAAAGGATCCACTAAGGGTTCTCAGCCAATAAAGTTAGACGAGACACAGCGTCAAGCATTTGACAATTGCAAGACAGAACTAGGAAAAGCAGCTCTGTTAGCGCACCCAGACACAGATGCCAAACTAACCCTAGTAACTGATGCATCAAGTATCGCCATAGGCGGAGTACTTCAGCAGTTGCGTGGTGATTGCTGGGAACCGTTGGCATTTTTCTCTCGCAAGCTATCACCTGCCCAAACTAAATACAGCCCTTATGATAGAGAACTGTTGGCTATTTACAAATCTATCCAATACTTTCGACACATGCTTGAAGCAAGAGTATTTACCATTTTTACTGACCATCGCCCGTTAACTCACGCTTTCCAAATCAACCGCGACAAATGTTCCCCTAGGCAATTTAGATACCTGGATTATATCTCGCAGTTCTCCACGGATATCCGTCACATTTCTGGTAAGGATAACATGGTAGCTGACACTCTCTCCAGGATTGAAGCTGTCACAGCAGGGGTAGATTACGAAGCTCTAGCAAGGAAACAGCAGTCGGATCCTGAATTAAAAACCTTACTAACTGAAGGTAGTTCTCTGAATTTAAAAGAGATACATATGCCTGGAACCGAGGTAATGATATTCTGTGATATAAGTACTCCATCACCTAGACCTTTTATTGTAACATCAATGAGACAACAAGCTTTTGAATCAATACATTCACTTAGTCATCCCAGTGCCAACGCGACCATAAAGCTAGTAACGCAGCGTTTTGTTTGGCCCGGAATCAAAAAAGACTGTCGTGATTGGAGTCGAGCTTGCCTTTCCTGTCAACAAGCCAAAGTGACACGGCACGTTTCATCACCTCTAAGCTCATTTAACTTACCAACTGCCAGATTCCTTCATATACACATAGACCTTATTGGCCCCTTGCCCTATTCCAACGGATATAAGTACTGTCTCACAGCCATCGATAGGTTTTCGCGTTGGCCTGAGGCAATACCGCTTACCGACATAACAGCAGAGTCAACGGCCAAGGCCCTTCTATCAGGATGGATTTCAAGGTTTGGTTGTCCCCAAAGTATAACCACGGACCGCGGTAGGCAATTCGAGTCCAGCCTTTTCAAGTCACTCGCACTACTAACGGGATCTCAGCATAAAATGACCACCGCTTATCATCCAGCCGCAAATGGAATCATCGAGCGATTCCATAGACAATTAAAAGCAGCTATTATGTGTCACACAAATCAATACTGGACTGAATATCTACCTCTCGTATTATTGGGTATACGCAGTGCATACAAGGAAGACATCCAGTCATCCGCAGCAGAAATGCTTTATGGTGAAACTCTCCGTTTACCTGGTCAATTTTTCGCTGACAATTGTAACAGCACAACAGATATAAGCGACTACATCTCAAGATTAAGATCATTCGCCGCTCAAATTAGACCCGTTCCAGCAGCTCACCATACTCCAAAAAAATATTTCGTTTTCAGAGATTTAGACACTGCAGACCAAGTATTTTTACGGCAAGACGCTTTACGTAAAAGCTTACAACCTCCTTATACTGGACCATACCAAGTCATTAAAAGAGGACAAAAGACTTTCCAGATATTAGTTAAAAATAAGAAAATAACTGTGTCCATTGATCGTCTCAAGCCAGCTTATACAATTAAGACAAACAGCGATATAGGAACTGAACAGCGACCTAATATAAAGACTACCAGGTCAGGTAGAAAAGTTCACTTTCCACAATATTATCGCCCGTAGTAACGGTCTCAGCGGGGGAGTGATGTGGGACTATTTTGTCCACATTCTTAGCGGCCCAAGAAGCAACGTCTTAAGCACCGCGCGCGAGCCGCACGCGCCGATCGGACAATCCTTTGTCTACGCAACTCGCAAAACAACGCGTCAGTTCGCCGACGGCTTTCATACGCTTGACCCGCTCGCGCTCGCTAATAACTTTGCTAAGCAACCTTAGACTTTATTCCTATACGCTTAAGACTGCTCTCATAATTTCATACTTATTTTCTTCTCATCTTTATAATTTCATCTGCTTTCCTATCTGTGCTTGTGTTCCTAATTCTTGTGCTTGTGTATTAATGTACTATAAAACTATATGTGCCTTCTGACTTTTATGTGGACTTGTAATATAGACATTATACAAGTAAGTGACTTTTATTTCTAGTGTAGTGTAAACTAACCACACTCCCATTTACTAAGATGGATATGAATATTCTGTTTATTGTCTTTTATTCTTCAACACTGTGTAATACAAGATCAATATAAACAGATGAGCAGCGGCTTTACCCGACTCCGTGGACTAAGCCTGTCCTCTCCAAACGTAGCAAACATTTGCTGGTTGGTGTTCCGACCCGAGTGGTTATCACGGCCTTGGATCACCTCGGATGTAATATGAAGAATGTACACAATCCCTTATTTTCAAACATTTTTCCTCTCTTTGTTTCCATTAATTTGTTTTCCCTATTGTTATTAAGGTTTTTTTCTTATTATATAATCATATTTGTTATATATCTTGATAGCACATTTTAATTTAATAACTTACTATAAAAAATACGAAAAAAATTAAATTATGCAGACTAAAAAGATAATAAGACACAATATACATGACATTTCGCTTTCAAAGTTACGATGATCATCGCATATAACGATATTACCGTTATATATAAATACAATCTTGCCTACATGATTACTGAAACATAAATTAACTAACATTTATGTCATATTAAAAATCTACCTGTTAATAAACCTCGCTATACATAAATTTGTTTAACTTTGAATAACATTATTTCGACGATAAAACAATGAATAATAGATAAATACGTTATAATTAATCATTATCATAATGGTAGCGATGTAATGATATCAAATTATATTTCGGATATATTACTCTAGCAAACAGCTTCAGGTTCTAATTTTAAACATAACAATGAAACTAGGGTGCTGATTTTTCTCTTTCTTACATCAATGATTTTAGTTTCGAAAGAAGAAGACGGGACATTGTTTTACGTATACTTTAGTTTCAATTAAGTATAATCGTAAGTGAGTATGATTATTGATTATTTGTTGTGTAAGTGATCTTTGCCAATTCCGGCCACGGCGGTCATCCCCTGAGGGAGAAGCCAACTGTGCAGGACCTCTAATAATGCAATACATGCATGAATAATGCGTGCATGCGCTTTTAGATAATTATACTCAATTGTATATGATGTTCATATTTACACTCCCAGATAACGCTAAGCAATTCACTTGTAAATTACAAAATTCGCTAAGGATGGTTTATTTGCTAACGGATATTAACAGATGTACTAAGTTTTTAGACGATTACATAACTTGGGAAAAAAAACGATCAGATCATCCCGATAATCTTTATAAATAAAAATTAATATCAGTATATTTGTGCTCTCCCTTGTGACATTCAAAACACCACTGTTTTCCAAATCCATAGTGAACACAGATTGTTTAAGATTTCGATCAATGATATCGCATCAATTCGACGTCAAAGCTGTTTACTTTGTTTTTACTCTACTTATGGTTGGATCAACCTACGGTGATCTTCGTCTCCTAAAGAATGACCATATTACAACTAAAGTGACGATAGCGAGCATATCACAAAAAAATACTTTTTGACAAAATCTAAAAATATATGTATTAAATACGCAAAGAATATTAGCCAACTTCGAAAGGTGTAAGCGTTTTATGTCAAACACATTTACAAAGTAATGTCCCCGAAGGGCTCCTAGACCCGCAATGCGGTTAGAATCGGTTACAATTAAAGTGTTTTTATATATAATCTGTGATACGTCTGCTATTGATTGTAACCCCTAATCGACTGGATTCATTGAATTCATAAAAGTAAAGTAACAGCCTGTGAATGTCCCACTGTTGGGCTAAGGCCTCTTCTCCCCTTTATGAGGAGAAGGATTTGGAGCTTATTCCACCACGCTGCTCCAATGCGGATTGGTGGAATACACATGTGACAGAATTTCAATGAAATTTGACACATGCAGGTTTCCTCGCGATGTTTTCCTTCACCGTCAAGCACGAGATGAATTATAGTCACAAATTAAGCACATGAATTTCAGCGGTGCTTGTCCGGGTTTGAACCCAAGATCATCGGTTAAGATTCACCATTCTTACCCCTGGGCTATCTCGGCGTTATTGAATTCAAACTATTTTTAAATTTAAAATAAGTAGGCATAATTGGACACCACCGTTAATGGACAACAACACTGTAAGAAATATTAACCATCTTTTACAACGACAATGCGTCACCAACCTTCGAAATGAATATAGAGCAGATATCTTCCATTAATTATTAAAAACCTTTATCAAGAGGCCTCGCTCTTCCTGTTTCACAATAAATTCATACATATTATTACATGCAAGATAATGTTGGTGTGTATGTATGTGGGGGTGCGTTTGTATATGTGACCCTTCATTCCTGCTGTTTGGCAGTAAATGTGATTTGTGGGTGGTTCCTACCCAGACGGTGCACACAACACCTTACAATTAATTAATATTCTTGTATGAAGCTATAATTATGTTTTTAGCAAATTATTTACTTACGGTTCAATACGGATCATTTTGCCTTAATGCCAAAAAATCACAAAATATGTACCCGATACACGGTGGTCGAGTTATTAATAAATTTTATTATTTTGCATTTTCGAAGCTGCTACGTGAGTTGCTTTTACTTAAAACATAATATAAAACATATATATATGTAATTAGCTAATTGGTCTCTGACACCTTAGGTTATTTTAACGCTCACCCCTAACGCAAACTTTACTTAATTGGAGGGGAAAATAGGAATATTAGTATTTGCAAAGGCTAGTATACGTTTTTATTAAACTTTCTTTTATATATCTTATTAATAATGTTTAGCTAATTATACCCACCTACACAGAGTAGTGAGTAATATGTAATAGTAATTATGCACCGTGATGGCTCAGTGTTCGGAAAACGATACTGGTTTTAGTTTCGAAATATTTTAAAACTAGCTGTGTCCCGTGGTTTCACCCGCGTATAATTAATAAAAATATAATGAATAAAATTCTGCCTCCCACGATATCCATACATTTACACAATATCTTTATAACTTGTAGTCTGTGTATTATTCTGATGTATAAGCTATATTATTGTAGTTTAATTAAAATGTATTCAGTAGTTTTTACGTGAAAGAGTAACAAACATCCTTCCATACTTACAAATTTTCGTTTTTATAATATTAGTATAGATATAACGCATTTTAGGATAATAAAATATTAGAATTTAGTGACATAATTTAATATAAATATATAATGTATTTATTTATAATATTATTATCTTTATGGAGAATAACATATTATTATAAAAATAAATAATATATTCATTTATAAAGGTTTTATGTATATAAATAATGCCTTTGCAATTCGCAAGTAGTTTCGGAAATATAACAATATAGATCGGTTGGCTTATGTTTTTTTTTATTTACATTTCATTTCGTCTTTATGGACTCTTTATACGTGTTATATGTCTTTGATGTATCTTTCTATTACTTTGAGTTTGTTAGTTTGATGTGCTCCATGTTTTTATTTCTACGTAAGGTAACAAGCAATAGTTAAGTATTGCATTTTTTGTAAGTCTTCCTCTTGTTGCGAGTCAGTTGAATATCTGTATTGTCAGTTGATCTTAGTGGGATGGAATAAAATCTCGAGATAAATTTCCTAGGAAATTATTGAAATAACAGATATAGAATAAGCAAGCTTGACAGAATAAGCAACAGAATGAGAAGTGTTTACTAAAATTTACAAATCACCGTTAATAATGAGATATATAATGTTATATCAACACCAAGCAAGCTTCACTTGTCAATTGGTAAATGAAGCAATCTTATTCAATGATCATGAAGCAATACAATGATTGGTATATGATTGCAAATAGCCTATTAAATAGTGGTTTAATTATCCAAAACTGAGGGAGCATAGATAAGTTTTCATGGGCACGATTTAAATTTTTAATTTAATTAAACTTGCATGTGTCTGGCCAAATCCCGCCACATGTGAATCTACCGACTCCCCTAACAAAGCCTAACAAAGAGTGAAAAATAAATTCAAAATAATTTGTATTTCGGCCATATCGTTAAGACTACCATTAAGGATATCTTTCTAAGAATGTATGTACTTAACGATTACGTATTCTTACAAAGTGTACGCACGTCTCGAAGTCTTGTCCGTCGCAATGCGGCTCCTATGTTACATTTCACCAACTTTGATTCATAGAAAATTTAAAGAGAAAACTCGTCCTGAATTCTAAGAAATATTACGAAAAAGCAAATTTATATGGACTTTGCACTACAACGGAAACCTAAATAAAAAGTTAACCTTTTAAGTTATAAAGCAGCTCTTCCCCATTGAGCTCCATTTGTTTTTGTGGGTGATCATTACGGAGCTAAGTATGTTTCCTCTGGGAAATTTCGGAAATCTTGTAACTGTTCTGTTTTTTTATTCCATGAATTTGTGCAGCCAATAACCACCCATTGGTCACGGATAACCACAATTACTGGGATATGATACTGCTAGATGTATTAGTTAATAATTTTAAGACAGACACAGGCATATAATGTGTATAGATACTTTTGGATATAGGCACCTCATTATAAACTAGGACTTAGGATTATGGATTAGGACATATACGAAGGGAGCACTATCCACACTAAGTAGCACAGCAATTCTATGTCTACAACAGACTCACATCGAGACAAATTAATAAAGATCATAAACAATGATTATAATCACAATGTGCAAAAAAGGATAATATACATTTTTATATTATTTATGACTTTAGAAGCTCCAAATAATCTTCATGAGAGGACAGGAGGACTTTACACAGTTCTATTTTTTAAAAGAAGTTACTGATAAGAAAAGATAAAAATGTCTCACACGTTTACAAACGCACACATGCACGGAAACATTCTAGAAAGAAATAGAACATGAAATAGAATATACAACAAATGTCAGTTTGTTTGCTATTCAAGTAAGGCGGAATATGTTTTGTTTCACCTCAAGGGATTCCAAACGTAACTCGTTAAGGTGTTCAAGACTACGCGGGCGCTGTACACGTACTGCTATTTTACAATATTTCATACTTGCTTAAAACCCACCCTGCTTTTGTTCGCTGGACTTAAATGATAAGTTTTTGTATGTATGTATGTATGTATGTGTGCCGTTCGTTGACATTAGTACACGCAGTTTTAACAGGCTCTATTTATATAATTGAGTCACAAAAACTGGTGGTAGGTTGTTGTCCCTGTGACCGTTTTAATTATATTTTTTAATCGGCTTATTTAAAGAAAAATTAATTTAAATCGCCCATTATATCTATGTAGTAACAATATATACTAAATATATACTATACCTTTCTAACAAATTTTAAAATAATTAATGAATACCAACAAATTCCATTAAAAAATCAAAATAAACTTTATTCAAATATGCTCTTACAGGCACTTCTGAAACGTCATTTTAGGTTTAATTAAAACTTTAAGTTGCTATTGTTTCGAAACAAGTGAGTAGTTACTTTTAAATATAATTGTTACAGCTATTTAATTATAGCTAATACAAAAAAAAAATACCTTTTTGGATCCCCTTGTAAAATCAACGAAAGCTAAAACATTTTTAAAACTAGATGGTAAACTTTTCAAAATCTATAATTCTTCTTTTGTAAAATTTCATGTGCTTAATTTGTAATTATAATTCATCTCGTTCTTAACGATGAAGGAAAACATCGTGAGAAAAAAAAAGATAACAAAACAAACATACCCTGAACACATTATTTTCTAACGAAAAAACCCGAAGAGATCTTTATAATTAAAACATTCTGGTTATGATAATTATACAGACATCGTTTGTAAGGTTTCCTGCCAAACATGTCCGAGTAGAAACGTCCGGGTCACACCCACAGGGAGTCATTTACATATGTATGAGGTTTTACATGTCTACCCTGGCTTACCATGGTAATAGCTTGGGATGATATATTGTACGAAGATAGTCGATAATAATGATTATCGCATATTTTTTTTAAATAGTTTAAATTGTCCTGGCTCTCTTATTACTTGTTTTTTTTTACACAATCAGTCGATTTCTACTAAAGTAGACAAATTAATGCCTGCGTTACAGGGAACTAATATATACACAAATATTGAAGAAAGATATAAATAATTAATACAAACTGTTGTACATAATACACTCGGATTCGAAGCGTGAATAGAGCCCTCAATGTCACTGACAACTGCACCAATGTTGTCGATGAACGTCAGTCATAGGAAACCTCTAAAAATATTATGACGAATTTCTCCTTTTACTTCCCCTTTTTTGCCCTTTAGCCGTCTAAATTCGTAACAGTGATATCCTAAGCGGTTAAATATATTTGTTATTTAAAGTTAGATATAGTTTTTTATTGGTAATTATAAAAATATCATAAATGGTATGAAATGGTTTTTTGTTGCGATTAAATAAACCTTCCATATTTTAAAGATTTTAGAGATTATAATGAAATTAATGTATGCAATAAATTAAAAAAAAAAGAATGACAATTTTAAATATTTAAAAATCGAAGAAGTATTTAAGTGTTATATACCTGCCTATAATTTTGTTCCATAATATAATCACTTTAAAACTGAAATTTGAATGCATTAGAACATTCATTTGTGATTCTAAGGCAATACGGCCGCTGTTCGAATGAGTTTTACGTCACCATATCATTCACAGATAATCGGTTTCCAGCTATTTTATCGAGAGTCACTTTAAAATTTATATATAGCTTTGATCACTCAGTCACACTTTGTACGGAGTGTTTGTTAATATTAATAAATCCCACCAAGATTGAGACCTTAATCTTATTACGGTAAGACAGATTTTCTTCCATAATGCACCATAACCACAAATTATCTTACATCTTTACAAAAGCTCCACATCCCTCATGATACAACACATCTCGCTGAGATCACTCTCAAAGATCACATGCCCTTAATGAAACAGCGTCCGTTAAAACGTACATTTCCCAAGAGACGAGTGTGAAGGAAATCTTGAGTTTTTTCTTGTATTAAAAATGCGATCCCATTTCGATGTACATTACTAACGAACCACATTTGCTTCATGCGAGTTAAAATTTTATGATTGATTAAAAACATCTAACAACTTTATTGTATATCAAAGTTGATATAAGAGAGTATCTCGACGTATGTACCTACTTGTACCATACCACTCATGCAGGTTTCCTCACGATGTTTTCCAACCAGGTTAGGTTAGCTTCCAGGCGTGAAAACAGATTTTGGAAAAACTTCGAATTGGTCCTTTTAAAAATAGAACACAAAATCATACATTGATTTTAATAATCCACACATACGAATAAAAATACAAATAACACATTTGAACACATCACAAATTACAAGGCACGTCAATTATCATTGTACTATATCGCGTATAATCAATCAATCACTTTCTGTCCACTAACAAAATGGCGGTTTTAAATTAGTGCGCGCCGTTTTTTAAGCTGTTGTATGGATCTTTTAAATTGTTTTATAAATATAGTATTCATGTACTTTTCATTAATATTATGTACACTTGTCATTAATGTCTGTACATATCAGTGGGTATGTCACCCTTAAATTTATCTTTCTTTGAATTTGATTTTGAATCATTTCAATACCTCGTTGGTGTAGTGGCTACATATAGTGCCGCAGATACCTAGGACCTGGATTCAAATCTCAAATCGGGCCAATAAAATAAGACCCTGATTTTTTTCTGTGGAAGACTAGAAGCCCGGCACTCGGAGATGGGTAGTGTGCACACTAACGTGTATCGGAAATCGGCACGAGACGAGTAGAGTGTGCATCTGTGTTTACGCAACTCTTGTGCTATGTGTTGGCTAATCTCTCTTGAGATTGCGCCACCTCTCCGGGCGCCATCACCAATTTTACATAACGTATGTATTAACCTCCAAAATAAATAAAAAATAAACCGTTTGTCAGATAATTGATTTCCAGATGTTATTTTTATTACCTTTCGAGGCAGACGAAACGGGCCGCATGGTGGTAAGCAGTCACCGTCACCCATGAGCATCAGCAATGTCAGGGGAATAGACAAGCCTCGTTTAAAAATGACATAATATTGTAGCGCTGAAGGAACACCGAACTCAGTAGAAGCCCCTCAAATGTCTATTAAGAGTTATATAAGGCTTCTCGGGTCGGCATATACTTGAACTTGCACTTCGGTCACTCGTGTAATCTGACACCATACGTACGGTCAGCCATCTGAAATCGTTTTTTTATTGTATTCAATGTTTGTTCAATAAAGTCGTTTTTTACTAAGAGTTCTTCGTCATGTTTTATTAATTAGATTCTATACTTTTTTTTATAATGATAATTATTTGTATTGTTTAAGTACTATTTAATAACAATTAAAATTTGACTATGCATTTTAACAATTAAAAATCACAGTATTTTAAAACTGTACATACAAATGAAGTACTATCACTTCACAGATTTCCATCCTACACAGGTGTACCCACCTCGAATACCAAACATCAGAGAACTCGGCTGAAAACTCGATCAAACTTTTTCCATTACTTCCAATCCAGGGACACATAAATCTCAATAACTTCATATCCGGTGAATTTTCAACAAAACATCATAGATTTATGAATTAAAACCGCTTAAACAGAATTTTATATTATATTAAAAATAAAATTTTGTCTTTAATATAGGATATTAGTATAATTAATAAAAAAGTTTAGTTTTGTAATAACAGAAAGGCCCTGAAATGCGATTTTTTTAAAGACCTATAATGGTCATGTAATTTATAATCATCATGTAATCTATAAATCCATAATGATCATGTAATACGGTCCTCTTGACTTATTTCACTGCGGTCATTCTCAACGGAGGACGTTTTTTTTTTATTTCATAGGAAGGCGGACGAGCAAATGGGCCACCTGATGACAAGTGGTCACCAACACCCATATACATTCGCATTGTAAGAGTTGTTAATCATCTCATACATCGCCAATGCGCCACTAGCCTTGGGAACTAAGATGTTATGTCCCTTGTGCCTGTAATTACACTGGCTCACTCACCCTTCAAACCGGAACACAACAGTACCAAGTACTGCTGTTTGGCGGTAGAATATCTGATGAGTGGGTGGTACCTACCCAGACGAGCCTGCACAAAGCTCTACCACCATGTAACTATGCAGAACATATTTCGTACTCGAGTGTGGTACGAACAATCTCGAATGGTGGAACCATCTTGAATAGTTTATAGCCAAAAGCAAAACCAAGGGGTAGAACGAAAACTTAGTAAGCGACCCTGACTTGTACTTACATATTTGTCAAGATATTTAATTTTGATTTTTAAATATTTAAGTCTTGAATGTGTAAATACTGTTTCATTACGTCTTAATATGAATAAATATGTTATTTAATTTGATGAAAAATGTATAATATCACGGAGCAAAGGAATGTTATGTAAATAAGCCTATATTTTCCTTACGAGAAATCACAGCGTAACATGACATTATCGGTGAGAAATGGGATGTTGTCAGACGATTTATCTCAACGTTCTTCCATCTGTCGCGTGGATACAAATGATACGATTTCTGGTGATATTTACGAAGTCTTTTTGAAGTGAAACCTCGTTGAATGTGATGGATTTTGAAGCGTCACTAGCGCAACGGACTGCCTCGCGATGTAAAGGTCGCAGGTTCGGTCTTGAGCCTTTGTACTATGCTGTACGCTTAATGAAAGGAAGGCGTAAATAGTAATATTAGTAATGTCCAAATGTATTAGTGAAATCTGTCCAAGAAAATATCAATAAGCCAGCAGGTATTACAAATGAAGAAATGAAGCAATTTATTGGCATCGTTATTTTTATGTCATGTGTGAAGTTGCCAACAACGAGGATGTATTGGACAAAACACGTTGGCCAGGCAGAGGTGTATGAAGTTATGAAGCAGCATGTCAGGCTTTAGTTATGACTTTGACATACTTACTGGCTACCTAAGAAATACATATCCTACAGGTACCCCTGATCTCGATGCATGTTCAAATTCTGTGACTCGACTCACCACCACAGTTCCACGACATGTTAACGACAAAAGTTTGTTTCAACAACTGGTTCAATAGTCCGAATCTTCCAATTGATTTACACCAAAATGGCATATTGCCTTTAGGTACTGTGAGACTCAATCGCTTATCAAACATACCTTCTGAAAACAAATTGAAAAGATTGGGTCGAGGAAGTTTCGAAGAAAAAAATTGTATATGACGTTAAACTAAGTTTGATTTTATGGTTTGATAATAAGAATATCAATATTTTATCGACAAATGTAGGCAGTGAACCAACCACAAAAAAAACGATGTTATTCTCGACGAGAAAAGAAGTATAAAGAGGTTACTGGTCCTCAAGCTATAGATGTTTATAACTAGCAGATGGTAAGAGTTGATTTACTCAACTCAATACTCGATTATCACAGGATTCATTTACGATAACACAAATGGTATAAAAGGATATTCTTCCATTTGATAGACTTGTGTATGGTTAACGCATGGATTTTATGGCGGAGGGTTAATGAAAATCAATACATATCACTGTTTGATTTCAAGCTTGTAGTTTCGGAACATATGCGTAAAGCAGGAAAGTTCTCTTTAAGGCAAAAAAACATAGTCCAGAAACTCATATTCTTTTGAGAACACCGACATCTTTGAGTGCCGGTACCGTATCGAGTCGTGATAGCAGTCCAACACCTGGCCAGTTTCAACAATATCTTTGAAAAAGCCACGAAAAGTTCCACCCAGGCGTTAAGATATACCATTAACATCAGTACGTACTGACAACATCGATCACTTTCCATTTTGGGTTAAAAATAATCGTCAATTATGCCAGTTCTGCTCAAAGCTCCTATCTTACACAAAATGTGAAAAATGTATGGTCTTTTTTTGTTACAACGAGAAGCGAAATTGTTTTAAATAATTTCACAGAATGTAGTCACATGCATATGAAGCCATATTACTAAATGCAAGCCATATATGGCTTCACACGAAGTTCTTATATAAAGTCAAGTTCACAAGTTGGAGAACTAGGTTGTTTTATTATGATTGACTTTGCATGTCGTATTTTATATGTTCGAATTCATAGTCATTAGAAAATGCTTAGTCCTTTATATTGTAAAGTGAATTTAGAGATTTTTTTTTTTATTGTATAGGTAGGTGGACGAGCATATGGGCCACCTGATGGTAATTGGTCACTATTGCCCATAGACAATAGCATTGTAATATATGTTAACCACCGCTAACATCGCTAAGATATTACGTCCCTTGTGCCTGTAATTACACTGGCTCACCCTTCAAACCGGAACACAACTATACAAAGTACTGTTGTTTTGCGGTAGAATATCTGATGAGTGGGTGGTACCCTGGTACCTACCCACACTTGCACAAGGCTCTATCACCGAGTTATTTGTAAATTATGACAACTGTCATCACATTAAATTGATTTCTTGTAACGAATTCATTTCTTGTCGAATCATCTGAGTCGAACAGTATTATAGTTTTGTATTTAATGAAATTATTAAAACGTTTTTTATTTTTTTATAAGGCCGAACATAAAATGTATTTTATTTATTTACTTCTCATGTACATCTACATAAAATATATGTAGACTCAATCCGTTCCGCGTCCTGTTATTTGATTGATGGAGGTAATTGATGAATTGTCATTCAACAATCATTAACAATCATCAATAATGCGAGTCAGATGGAAACGGGAAGTCCATTTTCCATTTTAAATTATGTTTGCGAATTGATTGTGTAATTTCAACCAATGTTAATTTTGACAATTTAAACCAGACGTATTATATCATCAAAAAATAATTTAAATTAAATGTCCTACTGCTGGGCTAAAGGTTTCATTATTTTTGGGGAAAAGGTTTCGAGCTTATTTCAGTATCCTGTTTTGTGGATACAAATACACGTGGATGATAATCTGATGCAGGTTTTTCTTCTGCTAAGCACGAGATGCGCATTAATGAAGTATAAACACAAATTAGCACGTAAAAAATGATGCTTTCATGCAACATATTAACGAATATTCATAATTCTATTCATAATTATTTTCATAAGGCGAGGATTACCTCGCCTTAGCTCATATATATAATATATAATTGAATATGAGCAGGTAGTGAGCAGGGATTAAATTAAAAATAAGTAACTGTTAGTTTTATTGTATTTGTATATAACTTGTCTCGGTATTATATGAAAATATCTTGAGGAATCAATGGTACGTATCCGTATGCCTATAATGTAGAATATTCGTAAGCTTCTAATCCTGTAGGATTTTTGTGATGTTGTCTTTACCTCACAATGGGATATATGTAGTTAAGCTCCATATTTTACTTTACTTTACGTTAATATACTTAACGTTTATTCAGAATGATCAAAGCAAATTCCCGTAATAATAAAAGTCTGTCTCCATATTTTCCGTCCACACGAACAAAACGGATACGGCAACTCAAACGTTAATAAAATTGTTATTTTAAATTCAACGTTTTATATTTTTAGGGTTCCGTAAAAAAATAAACTTTTATTAGGGTGAAAATTGATTGATCAATCATTACTATTTCCATGTGTAAATTAAATTGCTTTTAATCTTTTAATACAATCACGCCGATATCCACTTCTATTGAATATAATTATATATTTTTATATGTATATTGTTTTTCATGGAAAAGGCTTATTTACTGTTCTTTACTTAGTTATTATTAACTTTTAAAGTAAAAAAAAACTTGTTTTGTTTTTGTTGTGTATTCCCTATAATATGTTATTACCAATCTAGAAAAAATATTAAATGTCTCTTACTCTACCCAACCCAGGTGGTTGGTAGAGTAAGAGATAGTGCGAGACAAAAACGTAGCTATAAAGAAAATAAACAATACGCTACTTAATAAATAGTTACTACTGAGTACAGTAGTGTATTGTACGGAACTTTTGGTTCATTGTAACTTACACTTGGCCATTTTTATACAGAATGGCAATATTTTTTTATGCTAATATGAAACCCCCTTTAGTTTTTTCAGGCAACCGCTTTCTCAATACTATAGTAGTGAATTCTGATGAATAGACTCTATGCAAGTCTGTGTGGGTGAACACCAAAAAATCATTATTTATTCTTCAATACCAAACTTATTACTTTATTTCAATTAAAAATCAAAAATATTTTATAAGCAATTTTGAATTATTGTAATTTTATAAAATAATAGTTAGTCAATTTTCATCGTCATCATAAATATGTCCATGTAATAATAACATACAATTACTATGTATGTATCTTGTTTAGAATACTAATTCCATAGTTTGACCGTCTTGTAAAGTTATGTCCTATTTATTATTATAAATTCTTCAATTATTAAATGTAAAATGTTCACCAGCAGTTACACATACAAGGGACATAAGTCCAGGATTTACTTCTCATTATTCTAAGTTGTTCTTCATGGTATCATTCATAAGATAAGATAAGAAAAAAGGTAAAGAATGGTAACAACTTACCATAAGATTGAACTATATTTTCTTATTATATAAGAAGAAAGATCCATGCTTATAATTACTAGCTGAAAATAATATCGATCAGTAATAATACTACTTGTTGCTATATTCAGCCATGAAAAATAATTATTATTAATTAGAAGGATCGGTGTAATTAAATGTGAAAAGGAATTACTTAACAACTGAGATCCCTTGTTGGCTAATTAGCAAGATAATGAGTAGCTGATAATCTTATAACACAAAGGATATATACAAGATCAACCGCTTTGTTCTACTAGTGTCTAAGTACGATATTTATAAAATAATACAATATAAGATTTTAATAAAATCCAACATTTTATTTAGCTACAATATTTCTGCATGATTTGTTCTTATTATTCTATATTTCATAAATTAAATATTTCGAACATATATTTCTTTCTTATACAATTTTAATATTTCATGAGAGTAAATATTATTTTTCTACTGTAGCATGAAATAATACTTTCCTTTCATTCCCGTAGCACCTCGTAGCTCAACGTAGCTGTTGCAAGGATACGACGTTATGACACTAAGTTTTATCTAGAGAAGAAAAAGAGGTTTGAATATTTTGAAACGAATACTTTAGATCTAAATAAAACTTTTGTTCTCAGTTTTTTCTCAGCTCATACTTTTCTAACTGTTGAAGTCAATTATTATAAGCTTAAAACGAATATTATAAGCTTAAAAAACTAATTGAATAAAATAAAAATCCACTTACAAGTAAAAGATAATTCAACTGTGTTTTTGATTTTACTTTAAAATATATAATATGTATATATTTAACAGAAAAGTAAATAATAATTATTGCTTAGAGGTTATTGACCACAGTATGTACTCGTAAATAAATAAATCAGAGGCTTTAAAGATTTATTTCTTTCACTGATCATAGTAGAATATTTTATTATTTATTAGGATTGATAATTACGTTCACAAACAGTGATCTGTAATTTTATTCTACGCATTTAATGTTTAATTAAATCCCCTTTGAGCTACCTACTCTATTACCTAACATTCATAATCTACATTTCGGAGTCTAGGACTCAAAGATACGGTTTAACAAAGGCTCATAAACTAAGCTCACGCTTTCAGAAGGCTTCATCTAGGATCAAAATGCGTAATATGTTTTCACACTGTAGAAAATTATATGTAAAAAACTCCTAGAGTTATTACTTTTGTATACCTCAACACTATTGAAAGTATCCATTATAATAATAATTAAAGTTAAATAAAAACAATAAAAGTTTATTAAATAGCCGTTACGGGACGGTCTAGTTGATTTGAAAGGTCGTTGGATATTGATTGAATGAATTTCTAATTAAATGAAACCGATAAATGTGGAGAAAAACAAAAATTAAAATAGTTATTTTTTTTTTTTAATTATTGTAATAATACAACAAAGTATATCGTATATACTTACACATACAAGGCTAAATTAGTTGAGTGAGAAAAAAGTAAAGTTTGAGCTTGTAAATGTCTCTGGTGGGCTACGGCATCCTCTCTATTTTGAAGAGCAGGCTTGAAGCTTATTCCAACAAATTAAGCACATGATGATGATTGTCGTCTGACGTGTTACATTAGTATTATATCGTATTCATTTTAATCAACGTCAAGCATTATCACTATCAAGCTTAGCTACTCGTAGCGCCATCTATTTAATTTGACTTACTCCTATATATTTCTGTTGAAACGCCATCTAGTGACAAAGGGAGACGCTACTAGGTCATGGTTCATATCTTTTCATTCCATCTGTATCGCTGCCGTCATCTAGCGGTGGATAGCTGAAAACATTGGGTGGTTCGCTCTGAAATACATGCAATTTAAACGAACTGAAGCGCAATTCAAGTAGAAGTTTCAGAATAATAAAGTTCGACTTCATGTAATAGTCTTTTAATAGATGGCGCTCTCACACAAATTACATAATAAACTGGTGACAGTCTATAACATTTTGTTATATTATGATTTTGCTTAATATCATATTTTTTAATTATCATTTTTTTATACCGTAGGTAGGCGGACGTGCACGTGGGCCACATGATGGTCACCAACGCCCATAGACAGTGTAATTGTACATTTCTTTAAAAAAATCGCCAATTCACCACCAACCTTGGGAACTAAGATGTTATTACACGAAACTAAGATTGTAGCATTTACAAATACTTTTTTTTTTAATTCTTGTATTTTGAGTTTCTTTCGCCGGTTCTTCTCAGGTCTGAGGTTTATTTCCGAACCGGTGGTAGATTTATGATTTCAATAAGAAAGGTGTAACACTTCGACATTGAATAAAGATATTTGATTTGATTTGATTTAAGGGGCCTTTATAGGTAGCCTATATGTCGACCCCATCGTTACACGTTACATTAAATCAAAAATGTACTAATACTTACAAATGATTGAAATAAATTTAAGTACTTTTCTATTGTATTTATAAAGCAGTAAATTACTTTCTTAAAGTTTGACGTTATAATATTGTATTATATGGTAAAAAAAAACCAATATGAAGAAACGACAAAAAACTAGTAAATAAACAAATCTTTTATAAATTTAAAGATTAACTTCAGGAAACTTTAAGAAATTTTAAAACTTTAAACTTAAGAGATCGTATTACCGAAGAAAAATGGCTTTGAAACTTAAGAACCCTTTCGAACTAAAGGAAAAATTTCGTCAGCCTTAATTACAGTGATAAATTGCCTTACTTTAAAAATGCAATCGACGCAGACTGTGACAAAGTTGCATTTACAAAATGCACAAGTTTTGGCCAAGTTCTAGTATGGCTTAAAAGTATTTTGAGATATTTCAGTTAAACTAAAATAAATGACAGTACAGCCAAGGAGGTAATTTGTGCCTGTAGATAAAAAATATCTTAAATTAAACTAGCGAGTTGAGGTCCAAGTAAGCACCATTATACTTGGCGGTAGGGCTTTGTGCAAGTCCGTCTGAGTAGGTATCACATATCACATATATTGAGAAAGCTTAGTGTTGTTTTGTTGGTGGGGCATTGGGGATGTAAGAGACACTGAATATTTTTTACAATGCCAATATCTACGGTCAGTGGTGATCACTTAACATCAAGTAACAACTTGACAGTCTGGCGTAAGTGTCACGGAAAATTATTTATCCTCATTTATGGCTTTTACTTACTTATAGCGTAACCTATCAAAAACTGTATTTATTGGTAAGCATGGTGTTCGGTTCTTCAAACTGAAACTCCGCTACACATTTAGCTTCGTCTACGAATTGTTTTTTTTTTAATGGTAGACAATTTATTAAGGTAAGAAAAAATAACTGCGCGAAAATGTATCCCAGTTGAACCCCAATTAAAACGATAAATTCTCTTTTTAATTTCGAAGGCGCATGTACGGATTTAGAAAAAAAATATTTATTTTATTCTATTACAAATGTTATTGACTTTATTTAATTTGATTATCATTACCTATGAAATAATAATTAATGAAAGTATTTGCTAAACTAGCACACAACTTAAATCATGGAAACTTTATCAATCTAAGCCTAGTGAGTTTTAGTTCTAAAGTTTTCAAGACTTTGAGCTTAGTACTCAAACTTAAACCACTCAAAGTACATCCTTTGTTGTCATTTGGGTCGAGCGACAAACAAACAAAGTTTTATTTCACAAATCTCAGTGAATACACAACGCAATAGAGCATAGGAAACTACTAATCCTCCAGAAATTGTTTCTAAGCAGCTTAAGATTCTTAAGGATTTATTATGTAAGTATTTTTTTTTTATGTAAGAGGGGACGAACGAGCAGGAGGCTCTCCTGATGGAAAGTGACTACCACCGCCCATGGACATCTGTAACATCCGAGGACTTGCAGATGTAATCTAATCTAATCTACTTGTAGATTTACTTCTAAGATTTTTCTGCTAAAAAAGAACTGAACGGAATAAAAATGTGTCGTATGAAACCAAAGTAAATCATATCAGTTAAGTGTGGTACACAAATATAAATTACAAAATATAAATTCAATCGTCAAATAAAAAATGTGAATAATATTTCGACAGCTACTAGGATCACATGACAACAAAGGATGTTTGAGTCCGTTTGTGTGAAATGGAATTGACAATAATGGTGTGACAGTTCAATTTCGGAATTGAAACGCAGATTGTGGATAGGTCTGTCAATAGAACACGCCTAAGCTTGATTAAAATCACAGTATATATGTATATAATATTAATTTCAGTCATGTGTTTTATTTATATATTATATGTTTCAAAGTTTTTAATTTTATTCTTGCTTTGTTTGAAACACTAAAGTTAGTCAATATATGCCAAAGAAATTCAGTTGACAAATAGGAGAAAATGATGCGAAGTCGTTTTGTTTTCCATATTTATAGACACGATGTGGGCTTGTATGTTATTGTTAATAATAAGTGGATCAGATTGATCTAATTTAAAAATCTACAACATCCTTATATATTATCTACATTTATCTACAATATTTAATAACTAATACTAAAAAAATTTAGACCGCCGTTCCTTACATAAAGACTCTGTTTTTTATGATTTAATTACAAATATATAGTTTCAGATTTTTCCCTTTACTTGTAGTATATAACGGTATTACTTGCCAAATTTCATAATTCTAGGTTAACGGGAAATACCCTATGAATTTTGATTTCCTTGAGTGTCGAAATATACGTTTTTTAAGGCTTAAACGGCCGTATTTTTTTTTACGTTAACTTAGAAGTTTGATTTTTTCACAGCTTCAAGAGACCGTAGACTTGAGTATATCGTTTTAATTTAAACTCGATACCTCCACGCGTTCCCGAGATAAAGGGTATTGACAGACAGACAGACATACAGACAGACGGACGGACGGACGGACGGACGGACAACTAAGTGATCCTATAAGGATTCCGTTTTTACCTTTTGAGGTAGGGAACCCTAAAAACAATTTATATAATGACAATATTTGAAATTTTTTATCCTTGAAGACATATTCAATTCTGTTATATATATTAAATATATATATTACAGCTGGAATTTTTTTAAATAACTACAAGTTAGAAACACAAATAAAAATAAATAAATCTAAACAGCTACAAAGGCTTCCTGAAGTCTTTGAAATAAAATTTTAACGTTATCTTCATGGAGTATTTTTACAAACTCTAAGAGAACAGCGATATTGTTTTATTTCATATTTAAACGTATTCTGCGGCTGAATAAATATTATTTGTATTTTTTAAATTCTATTTATCTTTCAAACAAGAAGACTTTTTCGCAAATAACCTGCTATAAAAACAACCACCTATCAAATAGAATTGGGATACACTGTCTAACTCACCATTCATACCAAAAACACGAATATACATTATTTCCCTTTAATAGTAGAATAGTTGAATAAATACTATCTAGGACCTAGGTGATACACAATGTTTTACCACCAAGAGGATCTACTAAGTTATTTTATTAAAGTTTTTGCTTATTGTCTTAACCGTATCGATCTGAACTTTGCAAGCACTAATGAGTTTTATATGCTTACATAGATATTAGGTACCTTGCGTCCTTTTCTCTGCGCCACAAAATGTTTATGCACAATTTCATGAAACAAACACTCATTTTCAAATTTTATAATATTAGTACGTAGACAAGATAACGGGAGCGAAACAGCCTTTTTAAAAATATATATTTTATTTTTATATAAAAATATATTTAATTATAACGAAAATTGAATCGACTGAACAGAAGTGCATGCTCTAATCGAATGATGTTACATTCGTAACAATTCCTTTCCCAGGACATATACAACATAATATAATACAATAGGCTGCATTCCGCTGATTAAGCGTTAACTTCTATTCTCTTCATGCTTTGGGCTAACATAACTAACTACGTTTCAGATATTGTTTAGTTTAGAAGTAAAAACTTCTAAATAATTTGTTGAATGTTTTATGACACAACAGAAATATATTTCAATCGTAGAAAAGGTCCAGTTAATACTTTGTTAATCAATCAACTTTTGAACCTATAGTAATGCTTTAAAAGTTGTATCATCATGTGATATATCAGTTACACTAAGATTTCCATTGAGCATGCATTGAAGGCGGTGTTGGTTAACTTTATGTGCGGTATCTACAACGCAAGCATTCAATTTACAATCACAACTGTTACTATAAATTAGTATTGTATGTATGTTGGTCGTTACGTAACACGTCTAATTAATCCGGCCGGTTTAGATAGATGAGGAGATCTAACTCGTCGTGACATGCGACAACTACGTGACACGAGAACCAGAACGTAGACACGGAATCACCAAATCAAATTGGACATACGATTGTTACTATAAATGTTATCACTACATATTATAAAACAAAGTTCCGCGTTTCCTGTCTGTCTGTATGAACGCGATAAACTAAAAAACTACTGAAGGGATTTTCATACGGTTTATACCAATGGATAAATAAGGTGATTCAAGACGAGGTTTAAATGTATAATTAATTAATGTTTTGTGTGAATTTGTTGAAATATGACGATAATTATTGAAGAAGTTGGAAAAAAACGAGCCATTGGGAGCTTTTATCGAAAACGCAGTAAAATCCCTTTGAATTATAACAAAATAATGTATGGTGAAATTATATCTTGGGAGTTATCGTAATATTAAAACTATCGTGCACTAAATAAATTCAAGCGGTCCCACACCGATAATACGTTAGTATTAGCGCGATGCAACCGCCTTGCGTGCTTTCGCGCTGCGTCCCGCTGTCGTTTTTAGGAATTTACTATGCTACTCGGGCGAAGCCGGGGCGGGTCGCTAGTAAGAAATATGCAAATTTGTTATAACATTAGACCCTGTAAATGCGTTTGATTACGATCCTCAATATCTCGGAAGGTATGAAATTACAACATCCGGTATGGTTACGAATTGCCCTCTCAATGAACTACTTTCGGCTACATCTACAGCATTCAATTTTTTTTTGAACGATAGATATAAAATTTATAGACAATTTTAATGAATTATATTTCGTTATATACAAAGTTAGCAGATTTTTTTTATGAGCCTACTTTCAGCGTGCTAGGTATAGCAACTGGTTATCGTCCATAGACAAAGGCAACGACAAAGTATAAGAAAACAAATGCGTTGCCAGTACGATCTAAAATATTTTACCCACAAAACACAAACTCAATGTTATCTCATCTCAAAAAATATTTTCAGACCAATTAAAAAAACATATATATAAAAGGACGACGGTGGTATCTTCTTTATCTATTGACTCCATGCTTTATCTTCAGTAGGCGTGGGTAGGGCGAGGAGAATATTTCAACAACCAGTTGGGTAACGCTCCACCAAACACGTAGCAGGTTATTCTTGACATACGTCGGTTACCTCTTCTTTTCGGTAATGGCGGACCTGTCAGATCTGTTGCACTAGCGCTCGGTGTTGCGTTAGAGTGAACGAGACTGGGCGATAACAGTTGCTAGGTTACCTTTCATGCCAGAACGTCTACTCTAGTAATCAAATGCGCCGTCATATACCTATATAAAAAACTAGCTTTAAATATTTATATATTTAATATATTTTAAATACACTCTATGTTACTCGCTGATAATGTAGCTTTCCATTGGTCAAAATCGGTTTAGTGGTTTAGGCGTAAAAGTGTAACAAACAGACAAACTCACAATCAAATTTATAATAATATTAATTTGGTTGTAGTAGGGTTAAAAGGTTACTCGGTGATAGGGTTTTGAACAATAATCTCTCACATTGTATCCCTGAATCACAACAAACGGTATATTATAATCTAAAAACATTTTGTTAGCTGAGTGCTGAGGGTAGGACTTTTTTTACACATGTTATAATACTTAAGTCTATGGGTATGTAACAGATTATCACCAGGTGGCCCATTTGCCTTTCAGAAGGTAAAAAGACCGAAGTCCTTTTTTGCAAATGGGCCACCTGGAAATTTCAAGACTTCTTATCCCACAGCTTAATGTATTAAGAGTGTTTAAGTATTGAGTAGCACTGGTACCTCGTTAAGTAATGACAAAAAATGAAAAATTACGGAAAACCACGTGTTGAACCCGCGTATTATAAAAGTCCGCAACGTCCTGTAAAGATGACAGAGGAATATTTGTAACAAGTCCTGGTTTTGCTCTGGTTTAATAATGCAGCACAATTCAATACTTCCTTATTAATATTATAAATGCGAAAGTGAGTCATTAGTTAGTTAATCTTTAAATTCAACTAATCATCATGAAATTTTGCGCATACCCATACATTACTACCCAGGCATTTTACTTGGTGGTAGGGCTTAGTGCAAGCTCATCTGGGTAGGTACCACCCACTCATCCGATATTCTACCGCAAAACAGCAGTACTTGGTATTGTTGTGTTCCGGTTTGAAGGGTGAGTGAGCCAGTGTAATTACAGGTACAATGGACTTAACGTCTTAGTTCCCAAGGTTGGTGGCGCATTGGCCATGTAAGCGATGGTTAACATTTCTTACAATGCCATTGTCTATGGGCTTTGGTGACCACTTACCATCTGGTGGCCCATAAGCTCGTCCTCCTACCTATACAATAATAAAAGAAACAGCTCAAGCCTAACTAATTTACACATCTACGAGTAAATAATATTTATAAATTCATATGAGAAAGCCAATTTCAAAGTCTATTCAAAGAAAATCTATAGTTATCATCTATTATATCATCTATTTGAGGAAAAGTTCTGAATGAGGAAAGCCTCCTCGTCTCAAAGCCTATTCATACATTTCAATACGATATGAGATGAATTGACGGCCATCGACATTTTATATCGCTTCATGAAATATAATTTTATATGATTACGCTAATGATATCACTATTTTCCTGTGCTGAATGTAATTTCACACACACGGAATAAAAAATGTGATATTTTTTTATTTTTATATACAGGGTTATTTGTAATGACCCAGCAACCTCGCAGGACTAGATAGCTAACACCATAAGCAACTTTTGTTCGACGACTTTTGATAATTTGTTAGGTTTTATTTTCATACAAAAATAAGTATTAATTTAATTTCCCGCTTGAACTTATATAAATCTACGTCGCGTTGCCTTTTCGTGTATGAATGAAATATAGACCTACAAATGTCACGACAGTACGAAGAAACTTTTAAAATCATTTTTTTTTTCATGTATTGAGTTATGTCTGAAGTCGTAGAACAAAAGATGTAGCTGTTGTTGTTATTTTACGCAAATCCTAAATACATTTTCTACTTATTAATCCGGGCGAAGCTGGGTCGATTAACTAGTTTTCATTAAAGATTGTACCACCATTAAGTGTAACATTAAATTGCAAGAAGTCATATCTGCCAATGAATTAGAATTGCAAGAGATTGATAACTCAATCATAATTAAATTCGATAAAAGAATGAAACAAAATTCACAAAGTTATTCTTTATCTTCATTAAAGATTATTATCATTTTATTATTCACTGTTCAAGTAAGATCAACTCTTGAAGATATCTATTGAAAATCTTATTTAGTTATCAGATAAAATTGATTAATACGATACTTAAATATCTGAAATTCAATTATCTTGACTCATTTCTTCGGTTTCTCACTTTATGGTCAGTTCGTGACAAGATTAAATTCTTATCATATTCTATTTTCATATTACACCCACTCTAACCACTATTTTTAATAGATTCGTTGGCGGAATCCTTGTATCAAGTATTAAAAATAAAAGTAGAATTTCTAAAATCAGCTTTAAATTATATTTCGAAATTTTCAATTACTATTTGATAAATGAAATAGAAAAATCATCTTTTTTAATATTATTGACTCCCTTATATGTATATATACAGCCTTTTTAATATTAATATGGATAGGCTGTATATACATTTGAATGTACAGCCTATCCATATTAATATTAAAAGTTACATAGGTGTCTTATACATACTCAAATGTAATATTTTTAATACAGGTTATATATATTTAAGCGTTAATCAAAGCAGAGTATAATTTTAATTGTTCAGTTGTCTTTTGTGTTTTAGAGTTTGAAGTTCAATTATTACAAAACCACACATACGATTTTTTTTATATTAAATTATCATAATTAAAAGGATCGCTTAAATAAATGCCTTTGAAGAATAAAATTATCAATTCTATATGATATGTTTTCGATGAGAGTGATAGAGAAAAATATATTAGAGATAAGAGAAAAATATAGAGAAGCGGTAAGACAAGGAAAAAATGTTTGTGACGTCAGACAGAGTTTAGAATTAATTATCATATTTATATGTAACATTAATCCTATTAAATTGGTCATCGTTGATAAACGATAATATTTAGGCAGCGTACGACCTCTGTGTAAAGAACATCTTCAAGTTAAAGGTGTTAACTGTTTGAACAGACGCCATTAAAAACCAGTACAATAGATTCGCCTTAAATTATACAATAAAATGTTTTATTAATTAAATAATTAATTTTAATAGAAGTCTTTGTAATCATATAGAAATTAAAATAGAAATTATATATAACGCTTATATTATTAAAATGTATTGAAAATAATTGAAAGAAAACAACAATAAAATGATAGCAAATAGCGATATTTAATACTTTCGAGCCCTTTTTTGATTTGTCATAAAATCCCTAAAGACTATAGAAAACAGATATCCAACAAACAACAATATCGTCCGACCACAACGAAAACGAATAATTCGCTTGTTCTTTTCGTATATATAGTAAAATAATTCAGGATTTTACCACCCCAGGGCGTCTCCCGGGGTTGTACACGCCGTCAGTCTGTCGCCGACCGCCGATCAGGTCACTCGTGTCCTTATTAAGTATATAATTTACGTATATACTCGCCAAAAGGAATTTAAAAAAATAATAGAATATTAAACTTTCCTTATGTGCGAAGATTTGACAGAGATGTTATTTAGTGAATTCGAGTGTTTCTTTAATATTGTAGTGTATAAATAAAATAACAAACGGTAAGGTCGGTCGCCGTTCTATTGTTATTGAATTCGAGATTTTCGGTGAGCGTTAGACTTTAGCTGTAAGGCAATTCTTAAATTATAAATAATAATAATAAAATTAAAGTAACATATATAATTAAAGTATATTCTTATGTTAACACAAAATGAAAACAACTTTCATTGAAATAGAATAAATTGCAACCTTTTCTTGAACACGAAAATATGCGTTTGCTCAACAGGAACATACGTGCTGTCAATGTTATATAAAAGTTTTTTTTATTATACTAACATCAAATAAATTTATTTATTTTTTTCTATTAATAATAAAATTATTAAAAGTATGACTTGAAGGTTATAAAAGATTCGCTCCTGCTTATGTTTTCATATTATCAAGGCCGTATTCACCGATGGATAGTGTAAAAATTGTTTACGTTCTGACATGACAGGTGAAATAAATAAGATAAAATTAAAACATACTAAAATAAATATTCATTTTCATTCTTACATCAAAAGATGAGTGTTATAATAAACGTACACATGAAAAAGGTAAATTTTGATCGTTTGTTTGTTTCTTTACAGACATTCTTAATATTGAAGATGTTTTTTTAAATGAACAAATATTATAATATGTCACAAATATTGGAACATCAGAACAGATATTATAATATCAATGGCACTTTCAATACGATTACATTGTAACTATTTCCAGCAAAAGATTGTCATGTGTATATAAATTATGATACCGTAATTAAATAAATCAATTGTTGATTATAACAGCACAAGGCAATGTTAAATCATTTCTCGTATAAATTAAACTTTTGTTAGCGATCGAGGAATGCGAGGTGCCGATATTGTTGATTTATTGAATAATTAAGTTCGTGCCGGGAAACTGTTCAATGTTCGATCTTTAATTAAATTACTTTCATCTCTATTAACGTAAACACAGACAAATATAATAAGCTATTCTTGATTTAATAAATTTACATTTTCCAAAACATAATACTTTGGAAATTCTATATTCCTTCTGAGCTAACTTTGTGTTGACTATTTAGAGCGGTGACTGACACTTGAATGAAAAAAATAATATTTGTAGGCATAATAATAATCACAACATAGTCATTAATGTAATAGTGTAATAAAAGATGACATAAAATTGAACCCTGTGAGACCCCGAAGTTCAAATCATGGCGTCATCAAACGGTAAAGAGAGTGGAAAATTAACAGCCTCGATAGACAGTTTAAAACTATCGAGTAAAAATACATCGAAACATGCGTCATCTGAATCGGTTCTGTCAAAAAAAGACAAGGAGTGCTTGCAAATGCAAGAGTGCAAGAAGAAATTACTGGCTATGGAACCACAGATCATCATACGAGATGAGAACGTGGTGTTGCGATCTCCGCCACAGAAGAAAATCGTGATGCCTCCAACAATAAATCCGGAGGTAGGTTCACTCCAATATAATGAGTAGATTACGAACAGCGTAAACATTAGAATAGTTTTTATTTTAGTGAATTTAGGCAACATATTTTCGAATGTTACGATTTCTGTAACGATAAAAATAAGTTAGAAATAGTGTTGTATTTATAAGGATCAACAAAGCCTTGAGAACAGTTGCATCATGCCCTACGTTTGAATTATATTGTAAAGCATTGCTGATGACACGATGCTTTTATACTAAAACAATACATTCGTATCAATAATTGTATTTCATTTTACAAAATAAACAATTAACGTAATACAACAATTTTATATTAATTTCAACACCTTTAGTTTACAAACCCAATTCACAAAACTAGAGAGCCCCTGATCGATTCAAAGCAACCTTTTGATGTCATCAATTCCATAGCTATGAGAATTATAATAGGTATTTGTATAACCGTATCTACATAGCTTAATATGGAACATATAATGGTATATATATATATATATATATATATATATATATATATATATATATATTTATCAAGGTATCTGTTTATTTTAGTGTGTTTGTAATGTACAATTCTGTTTACTTCCGGGCCCCTATAACGTCGCTCTTCAGGGGAAACTTCGCTCTCAGACAACATGAATTTACAGGAGACGATAAAATCTGCTTAGTAAAAAGCCAGCCGAAAATGCTACACTGCTACGCAAATTTCACATTTAGCTTGGAACTGCAGCATCGTGCTGTTACAACTTTGCTTGGTGAATACGATGATTTGTCAGAATTTTAATCTACACATATAGGTATTCTCGCAATATTTTCTGATTCCATGAGAACCATGATATAAAAAGTGTTTTCTCATATAAATATTAATTAATTATTATTAATTACCGTACGGTGTTGCAAATAAAAACTTAACAAAGTCAAATATCAATAAAATTAAGATGGCGGTATATACTGAGACCAACGCAAAAATAATCACCAGATGCAGATAATATTCTATCTTACAGCCTATATACAAAAGTGATTAGGATAAATCTACACAAAAATATAGTGTATCACAAAGTATCTGACAAAGTTACTGGATATACATATGTGAAACCGTATAGAAGGTTCAAAGTCAACATCTACCACCTGATTTACGAACATTGGCATTATAAGAAATGTTAACCATCGCTTACATCGCCAACCTTGGGAATTAAGATGTTATGTCCCTTGTGCCTGTAATTATACCAGCTCACTCACCATTCAAATCGGAACACAAAAATACTAAGTACTGCTGCTTTGCGGTAGAATATCTTATAAATGGGTGGTACCTACCCAGACGAGCTTCCATATAGCCCTACCACAAGTAAAATGTAGATTATTTCGAAAAGAACCCGCAAAAAATTTACAAGTTAGTCTTTTTATGATACTTATTGAGTGTAAGTATCTATTATGTTATGTTATAAAAATTCTATTAACATTCTTTAATATCAGATTCAATTCTAACATCTAAACTATTCCTATACACATATAATAAATAGTTGTATTACAAACAACGTAACACATTCCTGAATATGTCCCGGAACCCCACAAACCTGAGGCGGGCGGACAGCCGTGAAATCGATTCACCTAACTGAAATTCATGACGCTTAGAATTTAATTCATCTTGTATGCCTCAGTCATACGCTTTCGTAATTAGGATATTTTTAGTATATGATCAGCTGTCGACTAATTTGCAGCTTGCATTGTGTAAACCAGGCATTACATTTAAAAGTATCAATTTTGTTATCCAATCTTACTAACTACCGTGTCTCCGTTATAAATTGCATTGCTGTAATAATTTCAACAAATTGCGAGCTACTAACAAAAATATTCATAATTATATTACAAAATTACAGTCCAATTTGATAAATTCCTTCTGGCGTTAGATAGCCCTTTTATTGAGGAATTTTATAGGCTATAATATCATGCCACGCTACGACCTTAAGAAATGAAGTGACTATAAACGTATGAGACAGGCATGTATACTTCGAATGAATTGCGGGTACGAGTGTGTGTCACAGCTTAACATATTGAATGAATAGTTTCTGCCTGCGGCGATCAGGGACTCCTCCATTGTAGCTTAAGTAGGTATCCTTTTCTGCAACCTTGATAACATTTATACAAAATATCATAATAATTGATTATGTAGTTAATAGGTGTTAGCGTAATAAAAAAATAAACAAACTCTCTGTCACATTAATAATCTTAATTGTGATTTATTCAAATATAAGTCATTGACTCCAAATTAACTTCTTGAATTCAAACATTTTGGAAATGTTTGCTAATTATAATGAAATCCCTATTCAGAATTGGTCACGCGTTATTTCTAAGCAAATCTCATTATGTTCAACTTTTCATTCAATTTTACGCACAGTTGGCTTACAAAAGAATTCCTAAACAGCAAATTGGAATAGACCTATTTTCTTTTACATACACAAAGGATCCATTTCATGGTATCCAATAAATATAAAGCACTCATGTGGTTCCTTAAATATAACCTTTTGTGCTGTATTTTGTGCTAACATCAACCTAACACAATCCGAGACTAATTTGCAAAATGGAAAGTTTGATGCTATTTACAGACATTTGTACCAATTCACAGTTAGAGAATCAATGGCTTCCAATTCTGTAATAGAAGCCGGCCAACTCACTCCGGTCTTTATGGATTCACGTCTCTTTAGATTATGAGTGAGAGTATGACAGTGAATTATGATGTAAATCATAAACTTTTTTTTTGCATGATACTATATTAGTAATTCAATTTTATATAATTTATTAATTATTATTTTTTATATGTCTTCTGTAAAGGTCAAAATTCTATATACAGCGAAGTAGCGTTAGACATTTACCACTATGAGTAACCCCTAGGTACGTATTTTATTGAAAACAAACCTGATTGATGAAAATACATATATTAGTAACTAGTAATAGTCTGTGAATGTCCCATTACTGGGCTAAAGCCTCGTCTCCACTTATTGATAAGAAGGTTTTTGAGCTTATTCCACCACCGTCAAACATGAGATGCATTATAATCACAAATAGAGCACTTGAAATTCAATGGTACTTGCCCGTTTGAACCAACGACCATCGGTTAAGATTCACGCGTTCTTACCACTGGGCCATCTCAGCTTAATTAAAATACATAAGTAAAGAGCAAAATATACGTATATCATGCATAAAAAACTTTTATAACACCAGTATTTATCTGTTCGTCTATCACAGCTAATTTTGTATAAAACTAAAGGATCAAACAAAAAACATTCATATTCACACCTAATAAGGAACCAAATTCCGGACATTTATTGCAAAAAAAAAGGTTTATTGCTTTCAGGTTTTGTTTTGAAGGGCAATTAGTTAATTTACCGCTACCGAGCTACCGTCCTTTCATTTACATCATCAATTTATTACAAAAAACGGGAAACCTTTGCCATACTTATCCTTTTCAATAAATGGATATCCTCAATTTGTAAATTCCCGGAAACTTGAATAAGTAGTACCGGACCGCACTTGACGGTATTATTATATAAAATAGAGATAGGATATTTTTCATAAACTCTATTAGCTTTGAATAATAGTCATTGGAAAAATCTAGGAAGTCGAATAATGTAAGATAGAACAAATTATTACTTTTAAACAACTATTTAAAGTTCGTAACTACTCTTTAACGGGTAAAAGAGAGTTATCGATATAATATATTACTTGGTGGTCATTCATTAATTGTGCAAACTTGTCTGCTTAGATAACCTACTCATCTTATATTCACTGCCTATTCTATTTAATAATAATAGTAATAAAATGTCTTACTGCTGGACCTCTTTAAAGGCATTGGCTTTCCATAGCAGTTCGCTTGCAGGCAGGATTTAAAAATTGGTGCTTCTAGAATTAGCTTGAATAAAACGTTACTAAACGGTCGCCCTGATTTATGGAGCTTATTATATTTACACATGAGTGTAGCTTGTTTTTATTTCATATGCAAGCTTGGGCTGTTGATGTATGTATTTATACTTACCTGATTGAATTTCACATCACCATTGTTATCACGAATAATGTCAAGGAGTAATCATTACACTGGAGACATAACCGTGCATACACGTGCAAATAGAGGTGCATATTAATCTCATTCCTTACCATCTTCAATCAGATAAGAAACTTGTCCATTTGTCGCTTATACGTAAAAAAAGATACAACTGTTTTGCCTGCTATATGACAATCATAAAAATATAACATGCTAACGTTATTTCGTGCTGGTTAACACTGATTTTTTTGGCAGAACAACAACTTTTTCTTTGCTTACTCGACCTGAGATTCAAACCCGGAACCTTGAGAACTGCAGCCGTATAAACTCGCCAGTAAATATTAAGTTTCTTTTGCCGCATAATTATTGATTTTTCCAACAAACTTTGAAATACCATTTCACTCTATCCCCTAACTTCAACGATGCTTCAATCAATCTTGGTGATCTTGAATCAGAATGTTCAGTCAAATTTTTAATTACAACCATTTATTTATAACGCTTCGTATAACTTTTCGGAATGTTCACATAATGTATTCTTCAATAGGTACTAATGAAAGAGATATAAGTATCAAATTAAAAGTATTGTAAGATAAAAGAAAAAGTCGAGATGGCCCAGTGGCTACAACGCGTGAATATTAACCGATGATCGTGGGTTCAAACCCCGGCAGGCACCACTGAATTTTCAAGTGCTTAATTTGTGTTTATAATCTCGTGCTTGACGGTGAAGGAAAACATCGTGAGGAAACCTGCATGTGTCAAATTTCACTCAAAATTCTGCCACATGTGAATTCCACCAATCCGCATTGGAGCAGCGTGGTGGAATAAGCTCCAAACCTTCTCCTAAAAAAAGGAGAAGAGGTCTTAGCTCACCAGTGGGACATTTACAGGCTGTTAATTTACTTTTCAGATAAAAGAAATAAGAAAATTCTATGTACGGTGTCTTCAACTTTCACTTACTTGGAACAGAATGGGTTAAAATATGTTCCATATCGTTTTCCTGGTAAAACTTCAATCTTCGGTTAATATTCGTATTTACTTCGTGGTAGAGATTTGTGCAAGCTCGTCTGAGTGGGTACCACCCACTCAGCAGATATTCTACCGCAAATCAACAATACTTTCTCTTGTTGTGTTCCTGTTTAAATGGTGACTGAGCCAGTGTAATTACAAGCACAAGGAACATTTTAGTTCTCTGGGTTGGTGGCGCATTGGCGATGTAAGCGATAGTTAACATCTCTTACAATGCCTATGGGTGTTAGTGACCACTTATCATCAGGAGGCACATAAGCTCGTCCGCCTATGCTATAAAAAAAATCAACCACTGCGGAAATTTCGTTCCAACAAGTGTTTGTGTTAAATTAATGAAAGCATATTGCTGAGGATCTTGGATTATTGCGGATTTATAATGGAGCCGATTGGGAAACCATTTGTTATTAATGGATTAAGGAGTTAAAATAACAAGGATCGTTTAATTTATAATTGTTGTTACGTAGGATCACTTCTATTTTCCCGCCCAGTGTGCAGTAAAATGAGATAACTTGATTTTCAAATATTTTCAAATTCAAACGTAAGGCAGTATTTTGCAAAATATTATTGAATAAAGATGTTGAATCTGACTTGTATA
The DNA here is from genome assembly GCA_963151315.1 of Nymphalis c-album. Classification (NCBI taxonomy): domain Eukaryota; kingdom Metazoa; phylum Arthropoda; class Insecta; order Lepidoptera; family Nymphalidae; genus Nymphalis; species Nymphalis c-album. Next base: position 514,956 of record OY720610.1, read on the forward strand.
AAAAGCTCCTAGACTATAATAGACTTCATTGAACGTTATATTCTATTTATGTAACATATTATAATTCAAATAGATCATCAATTAAGTTATTTATTGCTCGAATACTAGGCATATAACGGCATATTTCGGCACTATGGTTATGTAGGGAGCGAAGGGGACGTTGTCCGCAAACATTTCGAATATTTCAGAGTAGTTAATAATAATATGATTATTAACGGTTCTTAACTTGTTGTATGTCGATGATAAAATGTTATACAAATACACCTATATTTATCTCTTGTACTCAGCTTATTTATATCAAAGACCTTTTTCTTATTGCATAGGAAAGTGGACGAACATGTGGGTCACTTGATGGTAAGTGGTCACCAACGCCCATAGACATTGGCGTTGTAAGAGATGTTACCATCTTGTGCCTGTAATTACACTGGCTCACACACCCTTCATACCGGAACACAACAATAGCAAGTACTGCTGTTTTGCGGTAGAATATCTGATGAGTGGGTGGTACCTACCCAGACGAACCTGCACAAAGCCCTACCACCAACTATAATAGACCTATCCATATATAAGAGCTTCAATTATATAGGTCCATAGATTACTTTCAGGAACTTATTATTTTTATAAATTTAATGCTACCAACTGCTTGGAATGTGGAATCAAATAAAAATAATTAGCAGAAAAATATGAAGATACTCATTTTCATCTCTACATCTATACAAATAAAAAAATGGAGTGTCTGTTTGTAATATTAAAATAACCGGGTTTTACTAAATGCATATGGATGTATACACGGTATAACATTTTTGACTGCCTCGTTGGTCTAGTGGCTTGATATAAGGCCGCAGACGCGGTGGTCCTGGGTTCAATCAGGTCGGGCCTATATATAGTTATTGGGGTTTTCTGTCAGAAAATTCTCAGTAGCAGCCCGGAGTCTGGAAGTTGGAAGTGTGTACACTCCCGTGCCTCGGAAAGCACGTTAAGCCGTTGGTCCTGCGCCTGAACTCTTTCCGGTCGTGTCGGATTGCCGTCCCATCGGATTATGAGAGCTAAGGAAAAGAGAGTGCACCTGTGTTTGCGCACACACTTGTGCACTATAATATAAGTCCTGCGCAGTTGGCTAATCTCTCTTAAGATTGGCCGCCGTGGCCGAAATCGGTCTGGAGGACCTTATAACATTTTTAACACATACACACGGTACAAATTTTGTCTGTCTGTCTCTTTGTTACGTCTAATCTCTGAAACGGCTGGACTGATTTTGACGGGACTTTCATTGACAGATAGCTGATGTAATAAGGAGTAACTGAGGCTTCTTTGATAATAGAAAATAAAACAATTCATAAAATAGAATAATTTCTTTAAAATTAGCATATGTATTTTTTTACGCGGAATACAGAATAAATAAGTTAGCGTAAACTCTTCGAACTGAACAATAACTTTTTTATTAAACTCCAAGCGGACGAAGTCGCGGGTAACAGTATTATATAAAAAATAACTAATACTAATTTTTTAGACGTATATATGTATGTAATTATACAGACTTTTGCAAAATAGCGTGATTCAATATTAATATTTGATTCGAGCTTCAATTTTAATGAATTCATTGTTAAATATTATAAAATGATATGCTGGATCATATTACATTAGAAGTATTATAAAGCTACCGTAATAATTACTGCTATGTTAAAAACATTTCGTTGCTCGAAATTGAATACGAGATTTTAATTCTAATTATTTTCTATATTTTGCATAATTTGTAGTTAAGAAGACACTTGATTTATATAAATTTATAATTAATGACTCATTTGTATTTATTTGTGTACTCCTTGTTTGTCTTGATATTTTAATAAAAAAATATATTGCTTATATAGATATACAGGGTTATTTGTAACGACCCAGCAACCTTGCAGGTCTAGACATATAACTAACACCATGAGCGAAAACTTTTGTTCTACGACTTCGAACACAACTCAATACATGAAAAAAAAATGATAAAATGGCCCTGCGCCTAACTCATTCCGGTCGAGTCGGATTGCCATCCCATTAGGTCATCACAGTTAGGAATAGAGATTGTACCTGTGTTTGTGCACACACTTGAGCACTATAATATCTCCTTCGCAGTTGACTAATCTCTCACGAGATTGGTCGCCGTGGCCGAAATCGTTTTGGGGGAATATTATTATTATTAATGACTTCAACTCATCAACTTTAAACAATAAAGATGTAGTTTTCTTTTTGGTACATACGAGTACGTATGTACGTATGCGTGTACATTTGAGTAGGTGTATGAATTACGCATAATATAATTAAGTGGTAGAATTTCATCCGATATATGAAGGCTTCAAAGTCAGTTAGTCAAGATTTGAACCACCCACGTCTTTGAAATAAAAAAGTGTATTTTGATAAAGTATTTCTTATTATAATTATAAAGTTTAATAAGTGCCTACTCTGCGACTATATTACTAAATCGATTATATAAGGATGTGTACTTAAGCTTAGTTTTATAACAAATTTTTAAGATACCTGAATTATTTAATGACGCGTTGTTAGTGATCCGAGCATATGACGTAACAAGAAATCCAATATGGCTGACGAGAATCCCGCATTTCAAACTAAAGCTTTTATTTGAGTTTGGTATAAAACATCCACAAAGTGCACTTTGTAATTTTTTGTTACTTTTATTAAGACTTTTAACGTTTAAAACATTATCTAGTTTCTAGTGTATTTAAATTTTAATAAACATATGTTGGCTTTCACATACATTTAATAAAATCAATAATGACATCAAACAGAGCCAATACTTTGTGTATGCACTATGACGCTTATTGTATTGTTTTCCGAGCCGAGGTGACCTAATGGCGCGACGAGTAAGAATTTAAACGTTGATTACGGGTTAAAACCCCAGCAACACGCTTCTGAATATCCATGTGATTCAGTTGTAATTATTTATCTCGGGTGGTTCAAGTTAATAATCCGCCACTGGTGACCATGGCATTGGGAAGGCGTTGTGGATTAATCTACAAGCCTCAAAGCGAAAGAGGAAGTCTTAGCCCAGTTGTGGAAAATTTATAATAGTATTCTATAGATATAAGTATATAATATGGTATTTCTTTACCTAACCGGTCGTAGATTCTAATTTGACAATTAATAAGTAAATGTAATAGACTGCCTACAATAGAGAGCCTGTTGGCATGGTTGGTGAGACAGTTACACGCCGTAGGTCGTGGGTTCGATTCCCACTCAGGACAGACATTTGTGCGCATGAACATATCTGTTTGTCCTGAGTCTGGGTGTAATTATCTATATAAGTATGTGTTAACAAAAAACAAGAAGTAGTATATGTAGTATATCAGTTGTCTGGTTTCCATAGTACGAGCTCTGCTTAGTTTGGGATCAGATATTTAGATGTGAATCGTGTGTGAATAATGTCCGCAAGATATTTATTTATTATTTATTTATTATATTATGTAATGCTTCTATGTTGAATAGAGAATTTTTATTTGATTTGATTGGTACATATGTTCGTTTTATATACTTTCACATAAGTCAGTGGTGTGCGTGTACACTCACACTATATAAAGTCATACACAACAAATTGTATAAAACGATATACGCAGCTCTAAAATCCCCTTTCTAACAAAAACGCAGCTTATAGCCAAAAAAAAAAAACGCCGTTTATTAAACTTGGATACAACGCAACAAATATTTTATCGACGTGCAATATTTAAGGGGAGTTTTCTCTGCGACATATTTTTCTGGTTATAAATACTTGCTATTACTATTGCTTTAAGATATAAGACTATTAGACCAGCCTTCATTAATCTTATCAATATTGCCAATCTTATAAATAAGTTACTTAATTATTATAAATTGCATGATTTGCAGGAATGCATGAGTTTTAATCAATATTTTTAATAATTTCAATTACGTTATACCTTATTGATTTTTTACTTATTCTTGTTGTAATAATGACGTAAATTTATAATTTCATTTTATCTTATAATTATTATGATTTTTTTCTAACTTCTAACTTATGAATTTGGAAGTACTTTGTACGTTTGTAATTGACACGCATATTAGATATATATTATCATTTTACAAGTTCATATTTAAATGCTTTATATGTTACAAATGTTATTTTACAAATAAATAAATAAATCATCATTCATTCATCTTCTGAGTATCAAACTAAACGAATACTTAAATAATTTGGTTAAGGCATTTTTCTGTTAATACTGCTTGTACACTATACCAATATTAAAATATCCGATACAATCCACTAAGCCAAGGCATTAAGCCAGTCGAATGAAAAATGCAATATAATTTACATGTAGACCTATACGAGGTTCTTCTTTTTAATGCTAGAAATCGTTCTATTTCAGTGGATTGGCTTGATCAATGGCTTGTTGGCAGTCTAATGTAGCGGATTGTTTATATTTAGCCAATATTGGATTGGCTTGGTGAATTGGTTCGGTTATTGGCCTCGAGTAAATGCATCATAATATATACATGATTATAATCATGAAGCAAGACGAAGATACAATATTTATTCTACATAGAAGCATAACACTTTTTTATTGATTGTCAAAAATCTACCACCAGTTTGGAAATAAACACCTCAGTGGTACCACCTACAGGGCTATTCTGTAAAAGTGAAATTGAAGCTCACTGCATAAAACGGTCGAGATATGTGCGAATGTGACATTGATTATAATAATTATAACATTTCAAGCAAACACACATCAAATTGTATATAACGACAACAACGATAAGTCGGGTTTTAACACTTCACTAGTGTGATGCAGTGAGTCCTTAATAGCGCAGACCTGAGAAGAACAGGCGAAAAACACTCTTCAAACACCCCAACGGCAATACATTCGTTAAGATGACTTTTAAAAAAGTGTACAAAAATAACATACATGTAACATTTAACATTTCCTGCACTTGCGTATAATTCATAATTATTTTAATTAATATATTAATTGAAATGGTGAGCGTAATTTCATTACGTAATAATTTTCATTTTGGTTTCAAATGTATTGAATATAATTTAATTTTAGTTACTGTGTGCCGTGTGTGCCCATCGGACTTCGTAATGGTAAAATGCGGATTTCATTCTGTAAATTGTGTGAATCTATCAAAGATTTATGATGTCGCTGATTTTTTTTAGATATTTTTGGATACCTAAAAAACTCTCAAATATTTTTGTTTATCTGTTATACTTAGTGCCGTGTTTGGTTCAAAGATTTCTTAATTACATCTGGTTTATCTGCGTTCCTAAATCTAGGAAATCAATTGTCTATGGTCAAATAACATATTGGTAGGGATAGAATTGATGTCATCCTGAAAAATTTCGACCACAGTGACCAATCTCTAGAAAGTTTAGCCAACTGTGTCAATATTACAGTGATACTCTTTGCGCAAACATAGGTACACTCTCTATCCCCTCACTTTTACAATCCGATGGGATGGCACGACACGACCGAAAAGAGTTCAGGCGCAGGACCAACGGCTTACACACTTTCAACTTCCAGACTCAGTTGCTGAAAAGAATCTTTGACAAACAAACCGAATATTTTTTTATCGGCCTTACTGGTGATTTAAATCAAGGACTTCAGGATCTGCGGCCTTATATCTAGACTATACTACACTAGACCACCAAGTCAAAGACAAATAAAGACGATGGAGCAGATGTTTTAGCAATATAAACTAAAGTTAAATTTAAAAGATGATAGCTCTCCACAACACATCGTGTTATGTGAACAGTTAAAAGACTCGTGTGCCGTAAAAGTGTACAGCCATCTGCATAGATAGGAACTTAATGATTATGACGCGGTTATAAAATACTCGTAAACTTTTGTTGAATTGCTATAAAAATACAATCTAATGTAAGAAAAATGTCTTTATGATAACGACGTCTACGCTCTGAAATATAAAACGTATGCACTTATATGATAAAAGAACCCAAACATTATGTTTTGAACATTCTAAGCGAACACACAATATACATCTGCTTCATTTGTGTTCCTAATTTAAATATTTTAAAAATGAACAGAAATTAATATTTAAAAAAATAAATAATTTCTTTTGAAGTGAAACTTATTTAGGCGCACCACACACATTTTTTCGTGGGTAGTAAGTTAGGCTGATCCCTCATGCTCTGAGGTGAAACGCTCGATCGGGTGAACTCGGGACCGCCGAGTGTACCCGAGCGAGAAAGATATAGTCAGCTGCTCTTCGCAGTTGTATCGCTGAATTTCGTATGATCAATTCTTACGTCTTAATTGTCTTTATTAAATTGATACGTAATGATAATTATTATTTTAACAACAATATGTTTTACATTGTGAGGTTAGTGTGTGTACAATTGATATATATATATATATATATATATATTCATTCATGAAGTTTTCACTTCTGCCGTGCGGTCTTAAACGCACACTTTTTTTTATAGCAGCGGACGAGCATATGGGCCACCTGATGGTAAGTGGTCACTAACGTCCATAGACAATGGCATTGTAAGAGATTTTAACCCTCGCTAACATCGCCAATGCGCCACCAACCTTGGGAACTAAGATGTTATGTCCCTTGTGCCTGTAATTACACTGGCTCACTCACCCTTCAAACCGGAACACAACAGTACAAAGTACTGCTATTTTGCGGTAGAATATCTGATGAGTGGGTGGTACTTACCCAGACGAGCTTGCACAAAGCTCTACCACCAAGTAACACCAATTAACATATTATATGCCTTCAGTTGATTAATAAGACTATTTCTGGTTACCTGGGCAGAATTCAATAGAATCATTAGAAACCTGAATAGAGAAGACTAATCTAAAACTATAAATATGAATGAAAATTGAAATAGCGTATCTAGAAGCAATGCACTAAGACTAAAACTTTCGTTTACAAAGACCAATTAAATAAACCTACGTAGCTATGTCCGTTTGTGTAAGTCAAGATTTTATTTCAAAAGCCGAGATGGCTCACGAGTTTGAACGCGTGAATCTTAAACGAACGTCACAGTTTCAAACCCCAGTAAAATCACCACTGAATTTTCAAGTGCTTATGTAGCGACATCCATCTCGCCACATACGAACTATGAACAGACGTATCCTACATCGCGATATTAAAGTTATCAGAGCGATTGAATATAAATACAAGAACCCTACAACAATCGTCGGGCAGTAGCCCACCAGGCACAACACCCGTCTGGTCGGAGGATCATCCCTTTTCAATGGTGGATGAGGAACTTTACACCCTCTCCCTTTCACCCCCAAACTTATTATGTGTCTATAATTCATCTTGTACACGATAGTGAAGGACAACCTAGCCAGGAAACCTGCATTTGTCTATTTTCACTAAAATTGTGTTACATATTTCTTCACTAACCCATATTGATGGGTGGGTGAGTTAAGATAAGGCCTTAGCCCAGCATTGAGATATTAACAGTCTGTGGCAGCTTTTAGGTTTTGGCTTTAAAAGCTGGGGATCTGTAAATGTCCTGTCAAGAACCCAATAACTTTTATCAGCCCGAATCGGAGTAATGAACTGAAAACCTCAGGGTAAACAGCCTTTCAAGAACTACCAGTCAATTATATTTTCAATAATGATAAATAAAAAAAAAATAACATCTTGCGCATATTGTCCGTCTTTATTAGTAATACATGCACTCGAGTCAGTTTATGCCCAACAGTATGCCATGGTTTGTTTAGGGCTTACGTGCTCAGACTCCGTAAACCGCTGTCTAGTCGAATATGGGACTGCGGTAATAATCCAAGATACTGCACGCACACATAGCTACAAAGATGAATCGTAAACAATTCAGTATAGTAGTCATGTTCATGGAAATCATGTAAAGTTATACATTATAATATACCATCATGTGAGACAGCGCTTTAAGCGGCTATAAATATTAATTATCAATCTATTTTCTTCCTCGTACGTATGTATTTTACGATGATATTTTCTTTCTTATTAATAAGGTTATTAGTTTGGGATACTTATTAATAGCAATAAAGTTTATCGTTTGTATGATACTTACAGATTTTTTATTATACATTTTTACATATTAAGTCTATACATAAATATTTTTAAGGGTTAATTTTATGATGTTGATGCTCTCTTGATCGATTTAGGTTAAGGCAATTTCAAACGGAGAAAAAAGACTGGTATATAACAGTGTACAAAAGTATGCGAAAACACAGTGGCACAATCTTCTCTTACACTCTCATAATATATAGTATTATAAAACCAAGATATTAGGAAACCGAGGATAAAGTTCATGCGTGGAGCCAGCGAAATCGCTTTCTGGGATATGGTAGCACAAAAACAGTCAGATATCAAACTAGGTACTACTGAAAAAAGTCTTAACGGAAAAATACTAACTTTTATAGCCAGCGTCTTGAACCTTAGAAGTTGCAGTTCTTTAGACTTAGCTCTAGAACAACAAGACAGTCAATAGCATTAATATCGAATGCTAAGAAGAGCATCATACGTCTTCGCCACAACCACAGCAACAACAATGTACAGACAGACGAACTCGCACTTACAAAGTTGCTCTTAAATAATAACTTATCAATTTAATCAGTAAACTTATCAGGAACAGTACTTTATAATTGGCAAAGTTTTAAATAAAGTTATTGCCACGTTCTAAATTCAAAATACATCTTAGTTGTTTTACATAGCGAGCTAACGCCCGCCTGGTTTTTTTTTCTTATTCAAAATTGATAGGCGAACAGGCAAAGAGGTCAACTTACATTCTGTGTTATATAGCCACTCAACATCACCTGGCCCATTTACCTGATCACCTTTCATATAAAAAATCACAGATTTTCGCCGATGTTAGAAAGCCAGCTTAAACCCAAGCATTAGTCGAAGGACACGACACACGCGTCGCAAATTATATATAATGGACATCATTATCCTCACATGTGCTATATTAGTCTTGTATTAAGTACACTTTCTATATATTATATACTTTCAGATTCTGTGGTGATTATTCTTGTAACATAAGTCCTTGTCAATGTATAGGAATGGCACATCGGCAAATATGACGTCACATGTACTTGATACGGAAATAATAATAATAATAATTTATTTATTACTTCTAATTTATAACATAAACACTGGTGGTGGACCTCTGACCCCGAAACTAATATAAATTGTACTATCAGGGTCAGCGATTCTTCAACAATTAATTGCACACACGATTAGAATGCTTTTAAAAATAGATCTACTATATTTATAAACACGACGTACACTACTAAGAAATTTCTGTATTCTTTTTTTTATTGTTTGGTAACCTGATAGTAAGTTCCCCCCACCGACCAGACACATTGGCACTGTCAGAAATACTAACCGTTCGTTACATCGCCAATGCGCCACCAAACTTGGGAACGTAGAATTTTGTATCCCTCGTACCATTAGTTACACTGACTCACGAAACACAACCAAACTAATTTTCTATTTGGTATCAGGATATGAGACTATTTATGTTGTCATATATGTTGTATCAGCTGTTATGATACATACATATAAATAGTATTAAAAGCATTATGGTGATTATGGTAAAGGTTTTAAGAAAAACTATTTATCTTCATATATTCAATACATAGACAACGTCGAGGGCACAACTTGTGTAAGATATAAGGCTATATTGGAAAGAAATATCGTGACACATTTTCATGAGTCGAGCGAGCACGCAATAGCTCCATTACTTTTATATGAAGACAAGAAAAAGTAACGTAACGTCCCTATATCGAAACATGCTCGCATTCTCGTACATATATATATTAGCTTCTTTTGTTGCACAAGCGATATGGCTCAGTGGATATTTGCAGAATCAAATATAATAAGTGTCAAGTTATACTGTATGCCGGAATACCCATTATAAACTAGTACCTTCTCCTTAAAAAAATAATCTCCTAAAAAAAATTAATAAAGAGGCAGTGGTGAATTAGGTTATATTTTTGAAAATTTACGCCTTTGTGAATCCTGTCCTGTCGAAGTTTCTGGAAGTATAAGACTCACTCATTACACTGTACCTTAAGTCTAAGCTTATTACTAATTTATTTAAATAAAACTTATCTACGATACGGCTACAAAAAATAACTTATCCGTAAGTCCAGGGTAAGTTTGCTAAGCAGTTGGGGGTTTCTTGGGCTGTAATTTGATTTATTTTTATAGGAGTTTGGTTTATATTTGTCGCAAGGGTCAAGAAACTTTTTGACTTATATTTATAATGGCGTTACGAATGTTTGTTTAGGTTTAGTTGATGTTAGCACTTTGTTTCCACATTGTGTTTTGAATACCTTTTTATATTATTAAAGGCGTTAACCAACACTTATGACTTGTTCACATTTTGGATTAATATTTTTTTAACATAGGTAAATAGATTTGCGTTAAAAACAAGGTGACTTTGACTTAGATAATTGAAGTAAAGTGACAGTCTATGAATGTTCCACTGCTGAGCTAAGGTCTCTTCTCCTTTTTTTGACGAGAACTTTTGTAGCTTGTTCCACCACGCTGCTCCAATGTGGGTTGTTGAAATACACATGTGGCAGAATTTGATTGAAATTTGACACATGCAGGTTTCCTCACGATGATTTCTTTCACCGTCAACCGCACGAGATGAATTATGAACATAAATTAAGCACATGAAAATTCAGTGGTGCCCGGGTTTGAACCCACGACATCTGTTAAGATTGCGTTCTAACCACTGGGCCATCTAGGCATGAGGTGATTGACTTAGGTGATTCAAGTATACGTTTGAGACTTTTACTTTAATTAGTATTGAGTAAAATTGTAATAAATATGTTCGTATTTAATTAATACGTTTGCGCCCCTGTGATAGACGCCGTCCGTCATATACCTAAATCGCGCTATAATGTGTACGCATGCAATAAACCTAGCTACCTGACTATGTATAGTAATTAAGGCGGAGTCTAGTAGTCGCCCTCTCGCGCTGCGACGCTATAATAAACAGCATTTAGATATAACTAAAGAAAATAAATACATAATTGCGGAATAAAAATATATTTAAAAGAAATATCATATGTTTGTCTATATAATATAATATGTTTAAAATCGAAATAAATTACATGCATATATTGAAATTAAAAAGTACTAGCTTAGAGATATATAGAAAATCCTTACCACATAAATAATAATAATAATAATAACAATATATAGTATCATTGTTTACAAGTATTATTAGCTGACTTTATATCTAAAAGATATTTTCAAATACATCGAAAAAAAGGTAAATGGACGACGAAAGTACAATATTTACAAAGGATTCAAGTATCAAGGTAAAACATTTGATTTGGAAATAATAAAAGTCTTTTGTTACAATCTAAACAGTTACAAAAACGCTAGATTAACGCAACTAAGAATATAGAACGGCGTTGCTCGAAATACTAATTTTCATACAAACGGAATACTCCCGACGCCATAAACTCGGTCAACTAAAAATGTGATAGCTGGCGTTAGTCTGTGAAGTATATAATGTATCTATTGTTACAAATACTGATACATTTCAAGTATTTTACATTGTGTAATTTTCACTCTTTACTGTTGGTCGTAAAACATTTCGTCGAAATATCTTTATGACTGAGACTTAGAACAGTGAGAGTTGGAAATATCACATCGCTATGTAATTATAAGAAATCGTATATAAATAAAATGATAGAGGTCTGCAGTTGTGCGCGCATCACGGAAAAACTACTGGATAGATTTCAATGAAATTTTCTAAATTTTATATCTTAGACACTTGGCCCTTAAAAAAAATGATTGCGATATCTTCATTTAATAAAAAGTTATTAAAGTTTCAAGAAACAACTATTTGTATATGCACTGCGTGTTCAGTGATGTATGTTTAAACAAAGTATATTTTTGCTTACGATCTTTTTTATGTTTTTTCCTTCATACATAAGAAAGCAACGCGGACGAAGTCGCGGGTATCAGCTAGTCGTATATAAAAATTAATTGTATAGGTATTCAAACCGCAAATATTTGTATGTAAACATTTTTTATGACTTTCATTGTATGAAACTGTTAGACATATATATGTACATTGTACATACTATTATAAACACAGGGCTTGTGAAAACCCACTTATTACAGTACTGTTGTGTACCGGTTTGTAGAGTCAAAATTACCAAGGTTGGTGGCGCATTGGCGTTTGAACCAATGGTCTATATTTCTTACGGCGCCGACATCTATTGGCAATGGTGACCATTTGACCGCCCTGGCTTTGCTGTCCCTGTTGGCTTGCTCATTTTAGGTACCACGTATCCTTTTTTGTAACCCTAACAATGTGTTTACAAATTTTCATAATGATTAGTTGATTAGTTAAAACGTGAACACGTAATAAACAAAGTCACTTTCGAATTTATTATATGAGTTTAGATTACTAAATAGTAGCGTTGTACCGGTTTCACCCGCGTAGTTTCCGTTCCCGTGGAAATACAAAGACAAAATGTTAGCCTGTATTCCTCGCTGATAATAGCTTTCCATTGATGAAAGAATTTTTAAAATAGCTTTATAGCTTAAGCGTGAAAGCGTAACAAAAAAACAAACTCATATTTGAATTTATAATATTAGTTAGGATATTTTAATTTTAAAAAGTTCTTAACGACACTTCTGAACCAATTGATTCTGTGTCTCGACTCCGTTATATATTTAGCGAGCGTGTAATATATTTACATGGCGATGCCTTACGGTCGGTTAGTCGATATGAGCGAAACACTCATGAAAAGTGAATAAATATGATAAGCGGTTCGGTTTATGATTACTGGGCCGGTGGGCGCGCTTGGCAACACTTAACAAGACGCGCTATTTGAATCTTGCAAAAACACAAAGTCTAGGAGTTTTTATATTACAAATCAACGAAAAAAAAAAAGGTTTTTTATAAGAGTAAACTTACCACCTTTTTAGATATACTTATTATTGTTGTGTTTCGGTTTGAAAGGTAAATAAGCCAGTGTAACTGTAGCCACAAGGAACATAACATCTTAGTTCCCAAGGTTCGTAAGTGCACTGACGATACTGACACTCACCATCAACCTAGGTGGCCCATTTGTCTGTTCACCTAGTTTGTAGGTCTTTTAAAAAACTGAGAAGTTGTTTTCCTTCCTCACACCTCCGGTAACCATTAAATTATTCTAAGCCACGTACTATCAAAGGGCCCTAAATCTTGCTTATGCAAAAAATAACCCACGGGCTATTTATAATATGAATATAAGGATAATTATTTCTTTTTTATATATAATTTTATCATGTAAAAGCGGGCTCATGTTCAGTCGAGCGTAACAAGCGATCAGAGCGTCACAACCTTCGTCACTTTAAGCCATGACGCTATTCAAAATGTATCGCGTAAAAATAAATAAAGCGTCTATTATTATTCGCTGCTTATTTAAGATACCTTGATAACAGTTTTTGAAATTGTTATTATTAAAGTGAAGCTTCGGTTGCCAATTACGCAGTATATGCGAATGTGAGTTTGTTTGTTTGTTTCACGCCTAACCCACTATGCTGATCTTGAGAATTCTTTCATCAATGGAAAGCTACATTATCAGCGTGTATCAAAGGCCTCATTTTGTCCACGTATTCCCAAGGCAACGGGAACTACGTGTCTGAAAACGTGGGCAAAATGCTAGGAGGTATATTGTAGTTGCAAAACATGGCTCGTGGATAAAAATAATTTTAAAACATATAACATCCCTTATTGCCTCGCAGGACGGCTGGTTCATTTTTCGTCCAGAGAATCGGTATTACGATAAGCGGGAAAACGCTGCTAGCATTTTGCCACCATTTCACGTGACTAAAATTCGTATAAACATATTAGTTTTTTTATATAAAAATATTATACTTTACAGTTTAACCTAGAATGAGAAAATGAAAAATATGGAATATGACAAAACTAAAGACGAGTGTTTGAGTGGCCTGGATATTAATTCGAAATGTCTCTATGTATTCTTATAAACTTCAAGCTTTATTCACTACGAAAAATGTTTTATAGTACAGGTAGGCGGACGAGCATATAGGCCATCTGATGAGTAAGTGGTCACCAAAACCCATAGACAATGGCATTGTAGTTATGTTAAAAAAAAAATCGCCAATGCGCCACCAACCTTGGGAACAAAGATGTTATGTACCTAGTGCCTGTAATTACAATAGCTCACTCACCCTTCAAACCGGAATACAACAACAGCAAGTAATGCTGTTTTGCGGTAGAATATCTGATGAGTGGGTGGTACCCAGACGAGCTTGCACAAAGCCCTACCACCAATTGATTCATAGTTTAAAACACGATATGAAAATTTAGTATCAAATTGAAAATAACGACATCTAAGGACATGCTACTCGGTAGTTTGATAAGATGCTTTCCCAATTAGGCTGTGCACCGGAGTGTGAGGCGAAATTGGTGCGATGCATTTGGTCTTAAGCGACTGTGACGTAACCGTGGCGTGTCGTGTGGATATTTTGTTGAGAATTAGAATTTACACCGTTCTATATTTATTGGAAGAAATGGCTTTTATAATTTATATATCTACTAGTTTTCGGGGGCCTTGTCAGATTGTTGTGTTAGTTATAAAAATAAGTCTTTATCTTCTTAGGCTTACTTGATACGAAACTTCATCAAAATCAGTTCAGTGATTCAGCGGACCAAGCAAAATGACAGACAGAATTGTATAGATAATTCCCGAGTCCCGAGTCCCGACGTACTTCGTTGAAGAAATGTCATAATTTTAAGCACGTTCCGTAATTTATTTGCTTCAAAGGATTTTACCTTAAGTTTTAAGATAATAGAAACATGACTCGTCCCAGAAGTAACATAGTGCCAGTAAACCGCCATATTGGATATCTAACGGAACAAAACCTATCAAAACGAAGTTATTAAGAAAAAATAAATCTCGTTACAAAGCGTTAACAATGAGTATCGTAAGAGTCTAAAATAGTTAATTATTTATTAGTTTGATGTTTTTTTTTTTTTAAATAACAAAATTGAGTTTTTTTTTAGATACGATCCTTCGACTAACGCCAGCAATTTTAACACGCTCGACGAAACAGAAAAGACCGTCTCGAATAAACAGAATATAAAAGTGTTATGTTTATTTGTTCACCGGTTCGATTCCCGGCAGTAAAATCGCCATCAAAGCAATACAACGCACCTGCGGTAACGTTTATTGCATCGTAAAATCGACCAAAGAAACTGTCATGATGAAATAAAATACGTTTTGCGTATTGACTACATGAATTCTTGAAATATAATAATGTATTGTATTCGGTTACATGAATATGTTATTGCTTTTTGAAAGCTTCGTGTGCTAGTCAGACTCGAATCATAAATCGAGTTTTGGCGCAATGTGTATTTATATGTTGTGTTATACGTTATGCGCCCGCGTTTGGAAGGGACAGGTACATATTATGTATAAAACTGACTACCTCGTTGGTCTAGTGGCTATATAACGCCGCAGACCCTGTGGTTCTGGATTCAATTTCCAAAAAATAGTTATTGGGTTTTTCTGTCAGAAAATTCTCAGTGGAAGCCCGGAGTCTGGAAGTTGGCTGTGTACACTCCCGTGCCTCGGAAAGGACGTTAAGCCGTTGGTCCTGCACCTGAACTCTTTCCGGTCGTGTCGGAGTGCCATCCCAACAGATTATGAGAGCAATGGAAAAGAGAGTGCACCCGTGTATGCGCACACACTTGTGCGTAAACACAGGTGTGAAATCGGTCAGGAGGACAATTATTTTCATGGTGATCGCTAAAAATCTAATTAATAATAATAATTCCAATGTCCTCTGTTATCTTAATAATCTATGACGAAAGATTAACCAGCGTAACAAGTTCCTAATGAAACAATTCCCCTGGAACCACTCAGCGTTATACACAAGTGAATTATAGTGACGTTTCACGCACTTAGACACATTTATATAGTTTCTAAGTTAAGTGAAGTTTAGATTGCATAACCCGTAGGGCGAATACCATTAAAACGTTAACAAGGGCAGATTTTAATGTCTACACCATGTAAAAGGAGTGTATCCTTCTATCTGACTTGGTGGTTGAGCGCTGTGTAAGTCTGGGTAGGTACCACCCAGGTATCAGATATTCTACCGCAAAACAGCAGTGATTGGTATTGGTGATCACTTACCATCAAGTGGCACATATGATCGTACCTACCTATGCTATAAAAGTCATTATTCAGGCTATCGTGTAATTTTAATTTTAAACGTAAAAAATTGTTATGTAAAAATATTTTTATTTACCAAGTATAGTTTTTTAATATGCTAAGCTTATTCATAGGGAAAACAATAACAATAACACAAATCGCCATTTCGATTCAATAAAATTAACATAAAAATACTAAAAACCAAGGTCTTAAGTATTAGATCACATTAATAGTTATTCGGTAACAGTTATATTGGCAGAGACCCATTTATTCGAGTTCACATTCTGCCCATTCTGCTGCATCGCAACTTTTGACATGATTCTCTATGCCAAGATTATTTTATTCGAAGTTTGTTTCATCCTGAAGTACCTTCATAGGAATATAATTACTGTATAATTTTGTTACTCAGGGTCTTAGAATAGTGTTTCATTAGAGTTTTTATGATGATGTGTTTAACCTAAATAAAAGTTTGCAATTATTTAAGAGGCGTATCTCATAGGCCGGCAGCGTATTGCCAGTTTTCCTGGTTCTGCTAATGATCATTGGCAGCGATAATCACTTGCAGGCCCACAAAAACAGATACGGGTAAGAGAAGAATTTAAAAAGTTATTTAAAATAATAGCCCTTTAATACGTACTACAGTTTCAAGAGAAGTTGTGCGGCATATTCCGCCACGCTGCTGCAATGTGGCTTGGTAGATACATATTATGTGACAGAAATTCGTCCCAAATATACCATCATTTTTCACTGATCACGAAATAATCACTCGGCTCTAATATATTATAATAGATTGATTTTATCACCAGCTTCCCAACCTTCATCAAAGCCTAAGATACTTGTCACCAGTATAATTAATTCAATTTGAATTCCATCATATTATTCTAACTGTATCAGCTCTTATCAGCCCGAAATACGTTCCTGAATTATGAAGACAGTGGCCAGTGTCAGTAAGATCTATTGTCATGATATATTAATGTTTCAAGCAATAAATCCCAGATGAAATATAATCAGTATCAATTTGCGAGCTGTCTTCATTCTATTAAGTCAAAGATATCATATCATTAATACGGCAATTGTTTTTTTGGAAATAGTTGTTTTACTTTGTATTGCTATAAGGAGTGCAAGACATTTATTTTTATAAAAAAAAATATCTAATCTCCAACGACTGAGTAGTTTTGATCTAGTTGAACTACTACTAGATTTTTTATGGTGATTGTATGTTTAGCTGTATATGTAGGAATTGACCGGTAGGTATTTTACGCGCTTTCGTAAAAACTGTAATGTCTGTTCTTTTTGAGTTCTATCATTAAAGATACATATAACAAGTATGGGCGACACTCCCTGGTTCCTTCAGCAACTAGTAACCTAAGGAAGACGTCTAAATATGAGAACAGACACTTACTTGGCCCAGTCTACGTAAGCTAGTTAGTGCTGATGATTAGTTGTGGTTAGGTTTATTCCTTGTGGTATATGGCCAATATCATTTTTACTACACAAGTGTATCTTTCAGAATCTAAGGCTTTAAATAACATGTTTTATCTACTGAGCTAACTTGGTATATTTTTATATAAATCGTTTTAAATCACATCGAGTACAGCATAAACCAATTTAAACCATCCCCAAGTAAACCTTAAACCTTTCGAAAGGCTAAAAGTCATTCGATAGGAGATAAGGTCACATAAACAGTTTACACGTCTGAACTTAATAGTAACCTTTTTAAATAAGTTCCAAGTCTTTAAAAGTTCCAAATCATCTGCTTTATCTTCGAGACAGTACATTGACCTTCTGATTTCCCACAGGGCGCGCCGCGGGGACACCATGTGAAATTGATTTTGTGAGCTCTTAGAAAACTATATCTTTTATGTTATCTGTATTTTAGCGATAGTAAGCATCGCTAAATTGTAATATGACAAATACATTACTTTGCACAATTGAATTTTGAGTACGGCGCGGCGCGGCGTCCAAAAGCGACCTCCCTCCAAGGGAAAAGAATGACTTAAGTATTCTTGAAATTATTTGGCGACGATGCCAAATTATCTGTAAGATCTTTTTATATTGTCTTTTAAATTATTCTTTTATTATTTTTAAACTTCCTGTCTATTATAATTTAACTCACTTTATATTAACTGTACTTATTTAAAGTCGGTTAAGATTCACGCGTTCTTACCACTGGGCCATCTCGGCTTTTTACCTTCTCCTCACAAAGAGGAGAAGAGGCCTTAGTCCAGCAGTGGGACATTCACAGGCTGTTACTTTATTTAAAGTCAATATCTAAACATGGTAGCACACAAAAGTCAAATAATTTTATCAGTAGAGAAGCGGTTGCTTTTGATTTATCAATTGTCAAAAATCTTTTCGAAACAAATACCTAATAGTATACATAATTATGTACATAATAATATACTTTTGCATATATAAATAGACAAAAACTGTTCAATAGATTTTTTTCTTCTCCCATGTTTATCACCAATTTGTCTTTTTTTGTTTTTATTAGCTATTGACAAGCTAGTATTATCAATACAAAAATCCGAAATATGTATAGATCATTATATTTTTCGCAATTTTTTTAATAATAATCATTTTTAAATTTCGTCTACTGTTCGTCATGTTTATTTGTATGACGTATGATTTTAAGAAATTGTTTTTCTCTCAATTTTTTCTTTTGTGCTTGGCTGATTCTCGTAGGCCGCTTTTAGTACAATATACATATATATATAATTTGTTTTGTGCGAAAGAATACTAAATAAATAAAGAGTAACAAACAAAATTTAATACAAAAAAAAAATAACAGCACTCCAGTAAAGAGATGTGACACAAATTGGGGTACCACTCAAAACCGTTGCTGAAGCGCCACCTCAACGTTTCTGGTCACAGACCAGCTGTAGTCGCGATTATGATTAGATCCGACAGATAAATAATAACATACATATACTTATATACTTTCATATGCAAAAAATGCACTTTTAATCACAAAAAATATTATTATTGTAAAATTATTATATTAAATATTTCAAATAAGTTAATTCTTAATTCAAGTAGGCATATAAATTGACTTTTCGAATTATAATGTTACAGCAATTAAAATTTAAATCTACCTCTCACGAGATACTCAGGAGTTATTGACTAATATCTTATTTTTCACATATTTTTGACTTGTAGCTTAAATTTATTGTACATAACTATTATCACAGCCTTACTAATTTACAAACCGCACAAAATTAACCTTGATTATCGGTTGACCGATGCGACCGCGACGCTATATCGTAAATTATGTAAATACCGTAAATTCTGTAAAGTCGAACCCGATACGGCTTGGTCATAAATAAGGCTGACATACGATCGTGTATTGAATAAGCGAAATATTAACAGCGCCGTAATAAATATGTCGGATTTTCTTAACACGTCATTAAAATTATGAGCGAGCTATCAGTGTGCCCCGACGCGTCGGGGTAGCGTCGTCAGGCAGATAACCTTTGCGAATTATAAGAATTAACTTCATTTGCTATTATATTTTTTATAGCTTTACAGGATTCTACAATATTGTTATTATTGTAGAAAATAAACATTAACAATACGCTGAAAAACGCGACAAAACCGTGGGATCGAAGATTTGACTTGTGAATACTGGCTCGCTTTAAAACACTTTCTGTCGATGTTTGGCGATAGAATTTAGTGAGGTTTTTTTCCTGGTCCTAGTAAGTAAACGAAGGTTTTAGTTAAAATTTTGCTACGTATCTTAAAATATTACGTACGTGCCTCGTCTAGCGGAATATTCTAGACGTTTTCGCACTATAAGAATTAATATATCAACTCTTTTGCGATATCTATCTGTCGCTGATCGCGGTCATTGACACCAAATTTATAGCTTACTAGGAATTTATGCAACGTCGAAGGATGTCCATAAATTATGGCGCAGATTGCCCTGACGCAAACTTATGATAGTTTTTACATGAATATTTTATACGTATTTGCTATTTATTAAGTTTCAATATTGGATCTAGAAATATGAAATATGAGGGATAAGCATGTTAGTAGAAGGGTGATGTGTATGAATGTTGATGGTAAAGGGTGGGGGAGGCCGAAGAAAGTGTGGATGGATTATGTAAGAATATATGTGTGTAAGAAAGGGGTAAATACTGAGATGAAAAATTACAGAAAGAAGTGGATGGAAGGTTTTATAATTTTCTAACAAGTAATTTGGAATTTATTATATTTATAGTTTATTTCGGAAACGGCACTAACGATTTGGCTCGAATTGTATGTTTTTATAAGGTTTTTATATATATATATATATATATAATTTGTTTTGTGCAAAAGAATACTAAATAAAAAAGAGTAACAAACAAAATTTTATACAAAAAAAATAACAGCACTCCAGTAAAGAGATATGACACAAATTGGGGTACCACTCAAAACCGTTGCTGAAGCGCCACCTCAACGTTTCTGGTCACAGACCAGCTGTAGTCGCGATTATGATTAGATCCGACAGATAAATAATAACATACATATACTTATATACTTTCATATGCAAAAAATGCACTTTTAATCACAAAAAATATTATTATTATAAAATTATTATATTAAATATTTCATATAAGTTAATTCTTAATTCAAGTAGGCATATAAATTCATTTTTCGAATTGTAATGTTACAGCAATTAAAATTTAAATCTACCACTCACAAGATACTCAGGAGTTATTCTTTTTCCTCTTTTTAATTAATCAATCAAATACAATTTAATTAATGCATATCCTGCTTGGAAATCAACAAATACTAACTCGACACTTTTTTATCACTTATACTTTACACACTACACTTATATTTATATTTTGACTAATATGTCTTATTTTTCACTTATTTCTGATTTGAAACTTAAATATATCGTACTTAATTTAAAAACTAACGCCTGATTTTTTTAACTTTGCATGGTAATAAATAGATGCCCATACTCTGCGATGCGCGTGACCAGACACCGACCCTGTTTTTATATAATAAATACTTCTTAATCTTTTCATATCCCAACTTTAATTAATTTCACCAAACCAACCTACATCCCATTCATATATACATAGTATGTAATAGTACTCATTAGTTAAATAATACATAGGATTTATTTGACGGCTTTTGTTATAACAAATCTACAGCTTTTAATATTATTATGACAATAACTAACAACCTCATAAAGTGAAGCTAGACACATTAATAAGGATTTCTATAATATTATGACTTGGCTTAGTTATACTACTTATTTGAGTGTAATATAAAAGAGGTAACGGAATTAACTAGCCGACATATCATAGAACCCATTGTTAGGGACGCATTGATAACGTAACCTTAGTTCCATTAATACTTTGTTATTAAATCAGAAAAAAATGCATTGGTTTTTAATTTCCTGGCAGTAAGTGGGTCTGTGTCTACATTTGCATTTCTAGTATTATCTGTTTACGTTCGAAGTATTTTTGGGGAAACAAACGGTGAATGAGACAAGGAAGTGCTTTCAGTCGTACATGTATTATTAATTCTTTCTCGTCTATTAATACAGTAGTGAATATTCTAGTTTGCGATTCTAGAATATGATATTATCTATCTGAGTTAAGCATTGTACATGGAATTGAATGAAGTTTTATGTGAACTAGTATGTCTGATAAATGAAGAGTTCCAGCAAAATTAGGCGTTATTAAATATTTTTATCAATTATTTTTATAATCAATTTAATATTGACTAATGTTTCCTTTTTCTTTCAGGTAAGTTAAAAAATACGGAATCAACGAATGTTCCAGAATTGTAAGTATGTTACAATATCGCACAGAACTTCAAATCTACCGGAGGTCCCCCGAACGCACAAATTTTCTTGTAAGAAGCATGTTTTTTTTAAGGAAAGGTACCAATATTTTCTTAACTCAAAAAACAAAACCTTATAAAAACATACAATTCGAGCCAAATCGTTAGTACCGTTTCCGAGATAAACTAATAAATTCCAAATTACTTGTTAGAAAATTATAAAACCTTCCATCCACTTCTTTCTGTAATTTTTCATCTCTTACCCCTTTACCCCTTTCTTACACACATATATTCTTACATAGTCCATCCACACTTTCCTCGCCCTCCCCCACCCTTTACCATCAACATTCATACACATCACCCTTCAACTAACATGCTTATCCCTCATATTTCATATTTCTAGATCCAATATTGAAACTTAATAAATAGCAAATACGTATAAAATATTCATGTAAAAACTATCATAAGTTTGCGTCAGGGCAATCTGCGCCATAATTTATGAACATCCTTCGACGTTGCATAAATTCCTAGTAAGCTATAAATTTAGTGTCAATGACCGCGATCAGCAAAAGAGTTGATATATTAATCCTTATAGTGCGAAAACGTCTACAACTTTCCGCTAGACGAGGCACGTACGTAATATTTTAAGATACGTAGCAAAAATTTAACTAAAACCTTCATTCACTTACTAGGACCAGGAAACGTCCCACGGTTGTACCGCGTTTTTCAGCGTATTGTCAATGTTTTCTTTCTACAGTAATAACAATACTGTAGAATCCTGTATAGCTTTAAATAATGTAATACCAAATGAAGGTAATTATTATAAATCGCAAAGGTTATCTGCCTGACGACGCTACCCCGACGCGTCGGGGCACCCTGATAGCTCGCTCATAATTTTAATGACGTGTTAAGAAAATCCGACATATTTATTACGTCGCAGTTAATATTTCGCTTATTCAATACACGATCGTATGTCAGCCTTATTTATGACCAAGCCGTATCGGGTTCGACTTTACAGAATTTACGGTATTTACATAATTTACGATATAGCGTCGCGGTCGCATCGGTCAACCGATAATCAAGGTTAATTTTGTGCGGTTTGTAAATTAGTAAGACTGTGGTAATATTTATGCTCTTAAAATACACCTTGAATCTACTTTTTTCTTTTTTTTTATTGCGTAGGTTGGCGGACGAGCATATGAGCCGCCTGATGGTAAGTGGTCACCAACACCCATAGACGTTGGCATTGTAAGAGATGTTAACCATCGCTTACATCGCCAATGCGCCACCAACCTTAGGTAGTAAGATGTTATGTCCCTTGTGCCTGTAATTACACTGGCTCACTCACCCTTCAAACCGGAACACAACAGTTCCAAGTACTGTTGTTTTGCGGTAGAATATCTGATGAGTGGGTGGTACCTACCCAGAAGAGCTTGCACAAAGCTCTACCACCAAGTATGTCCTATGTATGTGATATTCAGTATATACACCCATTTAAATTAAATTCGAATATATAATAAAGACGCGTCTATAACGCAAATGTAAAAATCACAGGTTCGATTCTTAACGCTTGGGCTATCGTCGTCCCCACTATAAAACGATAGGACAACGAAAAAGAAACGAGAAAATAACTACATAATAGGTTTTTTACTAACTCATATAAAACACCTCAACAACCTGGGCTCAAACGCCCAGTTAGCTCTATGAAAAGGTATAAGGTTCTTTTGACAAGAAATTCTCAGAAGCAGTCTGAAGGTGTAGTATTAACACTTCCTTGTCAGTGTATGTAAAGCCTTTACGTGCTTTCCGAACTTGGCCTGCGTCTGAACTCTCTCCGGTCCTGTCAGATTACTGTCTCATAGGATGTGTGTCAAATAGAGAGCTTGCACTTAAACGGCCTGTACAATTTGCTGTTCTCAATTTATAACGGCCGTCGTGAGCAAAATCGGTCAGAAGTACATCATCATGTAACATAAGAAAACCCGCTATTTATTTCATGTAATGTATACACAGACAAGTACTTTTTTGGGGTAGCAATTGTATTGTATATAATACTAGCTGTACCCCCGGTTTCACCCGCGTATAATTAATTAAAATATAATAAATAAAAATTGGTCGCACCAACTCAGAAACCTTTGTGGGCTCATGCACAACACTTTGCTGAAGATCATGACATGATCAAATGCATAGTTTACGATTCTATAAAGGACATACGGGCAAACATTTATTTTTATATATATAAAACAAAGTCCCCCGCGGTTGCTGTCTGTCTGTATGAACGCGATAAACTAATAAATAAAAATTTTAACAAAACAAAAACCGACTTCATAAAAAAACATATTAATATGCACTAAAAAGTAAAAAAATAATTGCGTATTCTTCTATAATTTGATAATAAACTTACTATTTTCTACTCATCAATATGTAGGTACGAATGTGTTGTGTGATTGATAATTTATTTACAATTATTGTTACTTTTGGAGTCGATGTCAGCCAAGGTGGGCTTATAACTACATACACAGTTGTAGGTGAGATGTGCTTGTGTCGCACACGCAACTTAACGAAGCGAATAAAAGTCAATTTGTAATGTGTATGTTTTTAAAATATTCCCGTATTATTATTGCTAGGTATATTATAGTGTTTCCTTAGCTGACATCGACTCCAAAAATAACAATAATTGTAAATAAATTATCAATCACACATAACACATTCGTACCTACATATTGATGAGTAGAAAATAGTAAGTTTATTATCAAATTATAGAAGAATACGCAATTATTTTTTTACTTCTTAGTGCATATTAATATGTTTTTTTATGAAGTCGGTTTTTGTTTTGTTAAAATTTTTATTTATTTTTCGATTTTTAGTGAATCTGAAGTACACTCACTAATTTGTAGAATATGGGTAGACCTACTAAACGTGCAGCTCATATGAGACAGCGCCATTTATATTATTTTTTAAATATATTAAACTAAAACAGTGGAACATAAAGAAAAATGCATTTTGGTACTTAATTAATAAATATTAGTTAATATGGTTGTTTATGGTTGTTTATTAGTTAAATGTATGAATATAAATTAACATGTTTTGATTAAATAGATTTAGTTGGTGGGGTAATTTAGTTGGGCAGCCATAACATAACCAAATAGTTATTTCTAGTAATAATTAAATAAACTGCATGTTTATAGATGTTGTGTTATACCATTCTTCACCATAAAATGTGACGGAATGTCTGTATATTAAAAAAAGGGGAAGTATCTATATTATCCTAACTAATATTATAAATGCGAAAGTAAGCTTGTTTGTGACGCTTTCACGCCTAAACCACAAAGCCGATTTAAAAAACTCTTTCACCAATGGAAAGCTACATTATCAGGGAGTAATTTAGGCTACATTTTGTCCCCATATTCCCACGGGAACAGGAACTACGCGGGTGAAACCGCGGGAAAAACACTAGTAATCAATATATAAATATACATAAATATAACATGTATATAAGAGTACTTATACGATTCTATATATACATATATGTATAATTTTCAAAATTGGTCAGGAGTCGATGTCAGCCAAGGTGGGCTTATAACTACATACACAGTTGTAGGTGAGATGTGCTTGTGTCGCACACGCAACTTAACGAAGCGAATAAAAGTCAATTTGTAATGTGTATGTTTTTAAAATATTCCCGTATTATTATTGCTAGGTGTATTATAGTGTTTCCTTAGCTGACATCGACTCCAAAAATAACAATAATTGTAAATAAATTATCAATCACACAACACATTCGTACCTACATATTGATGAGTAGAAAATAGTAAGTTTATTATCAAATTATAGAAGAATACGCAAATATTTTTTTACTTTTTAGTGCATATTAATATGTTTTTTTATGAAGTCGGTTTTTGTTTTGTTAAAATTTTTATTTATTTTTCGATTTTTAGTGAATCTGAAGTACACTCACTAATTTGTAGAATATGGGTAGACCTACTAAACGTGCAGCTCATATGAGACAGCGCCATTTATATTATTATTTAAATATATTAAACTAAAACAGTGAAACATAAAGAAAAATGCATTTTGGTACTTAATTAATAAATATTAGTTAATATGGTTAAATGTATGAATATAAATTAACATGTTTTGATTAAATAGATTTAGTTGGTGGGGTAATTTAGTTGGGCAGCCATAACATAACCAAATAGTTATTTCTAGTAATAATTAAATAAACTGCATGTTTATAGATGTTGTGTTATACCATTCTTCACCATAAAATGTGACGGAATGTCTGTATATTAAAAAAAGGGGAAGTATCTATATTATCCTAACTAATATTATAAATGCGAAAGTAAGCTTGTTTGTGACGCTTTCACGCCTAAACCACAAAGCCGATTTAAAAAACTCTTTCACCAATGGAAAGCTACATTATCAGGGAGTAATTTAGGCTACATTTTGTCCCCATATTCCCACGGGAACAGGAACTACGCGGGTGAAACCGCGGGAAAAACACTAGTAATCAATATATAAATATACATAAATATAACATGTATATAAGAGTACTTATACGATTCTATATATACATATATGTATAATTTTCAAAATTGGTCTCAACTTTTAGGAGATGTTCAAATATGTTTCAATTACAAACATATACATATATACTAATGCTTACATGCATAACTCATATTATAAAGAGGAAAGATTTGATTTTTGTTTGATTTTTTATTACGATTTAAATCAAAAACTACTCGACCGATTTTAAAAATTCTTTCACCCTTAGAAAGCTACGTCCTTACCGAGTAACATAGGCTATACTATATTTTCAAAAACTTATAGATCCCTACTTAAAATGGAGCAATGTAACCCATCGTATCAAACTGTTGCCTATAAAAGTTATTATTTCGCGTGCGCTGCGAAAACTATTGACGGTATATAAAGAAGTGTTTTTTACAATAGTACTATAATTACTTGATCATAACGATGTTATGGTAGGTGAATGATAAATCTAGATAGCCTATAAAAGATTCGGCCGTGTATCGTTAATTTGCTACTAAGAATTGAAGATTTCCGTTACTTTGTCATGGATCCTATAATCAAAATCTAACCAAACTATCATCAAACAACCCTTGAAGTATACTCTTTCTAATAAAAAAAAAATCATCGAAATCGGTTGGCGTGATATTGAGTTATTCGTCCATTTGTCGCGCACATACCTCATGCAAATTTACGACTTATATGGTTTTCTCATGGATTCCATTGTCAAACCTGGACTAAAAAAAAATGGGACCCCATGGGAAGCAACCCCTTTCAAATAAAAAAAAAATCATCAAAATCGATTCACCCAGTCGAAAGTTATGAGGTAACAAACATAAAAAAAAAAAAAAAAAAAAAAAAAAAACATACAGACGAATTGATAACCTCCTCCTTTTTTTGAAGTCGGTTAAAAAACTATTAAACGGATTTTCATACGGTTTTCACCAATGGCCAAAGTGATTCAACAGGAAGGTTTACGTGTATAATTCATTATTTTTTTCTGCAAATTTGTTAAAATATGACGATAATTGTTGACGAAAGAAAAAAACGAGCTGATTAGGAACTTTCATCGAAAACGCTGTAAAATCCCTTTGAATTATAACAAAATAATGTATGGTAAAATTGTACCCCTCTCATAGATCTACAGAAAAGTCCGCAATGGCATATGTCTATCTTTTAAGGATAGCTAACTATACCCACATTAATGTTTAAAAAATAGGTACTTCTGATAATTGGAAAGCTATGAAAACGGATATGATATATTAAATAGATATAGAAATAGATGTTTAAACTTCAAGTAAGTTGCTTTTATCTTTAAATAGTCTTAAATAGAACTGACGATGGGTACTAAATTGCAGAAACGAAACACACAATGTGTATCGTTCTCTTAAACTATCGAGTTTAGTAGTTTGTAGACCGCGAACTAAACTAGCATTCTGGGAAACTTTGCCAAACAGAGTTTACAAGTGACGATATTCCAGGCGAATTATTTTTATTGTAATATTAGGTGTATAATATACTTTTTATATACAACAGCCCATCTTAACCATCTCTTACATCTGCTGTTTTGTGGTAGAATATCTGATGAGTGGGTGGTACCTATCCAGACGAGCTTGCACAAAGCTCTACCACCGATTATTTTACTAATATATACTCAACATATAATATCCATACAATATAAACGTTGAAGCGAAAAGGGTTTCTAAATATATTTTATTCGAATTGCCATATAAGCACTTTTCAATCGTCATTTCAAGATTATGTCAGTTCCAGTAGAAACGGTTCGGCATATGGATATTACAAAGAAAAATCTGCGAAGACTTCTCTAGTAACACGTCCAAATTTATTTTCATAAAAGTATTGTTCAATAACACATTTCGCTGAGTTTTCCGATATGAATTTATTAGGGTAAGTGAATGTAAAAAAGTATTTAACAGAAGCAAAATATATATATATTTAATTTAAGATCGGTAAGTCGATCAGTTAATCTGTGAAAATATATATGTGTAGATAATATATAATGTATAATGAAACTCAGCGTTGTTTGAGCAGTATTAATATTCATATTTCATTAACGAAATATTGTTCTGCAATATATTCATATAATATGTATTTATTTACTTTATATTGAACCAATAATAACTTTAATTTGGTTAATTCAATTTTACTGTTACGTTAATAACCAAATTCATTTTATGACGTATAACTTAAAGACTGACCGTCCATCGAGTGAAGCAACACTCAGGCAATCAACAATATCTTCTTATTTTAAGAAAAAAAAACACGATAAATTTCCATTATCCAAATGAAAGCGCAACCTTTCCATTATCTTTTCCTTTTAAAATAAAAAAGATGCCTCCAAAAAATCCACAGAAACAAGCGGCTTAATGTAACCCAAATCCCTAAATCCCACTTAACGATATATTTGAACGATTTATCTCGTTATTATTTTATCTATTTTATAATTCATAGATGTTATGATAGTTTTTCCACAGGAAAATTGTATTGCTATAATTTACGTTAAGGCTTATTTAGGTTTTTTTAACTGGTATCCCCCCTTCTGATTTTTGATTGAATTGATTGTATTTTGATCACAGCGGTTATTCTAAAGGGCGCCTTGTCAAGTCTATAGGACATATTATTCTAGAAGTGAACTCTCTTATTCTCCCAATCGGCTCGTTTTTTCCGACTTCTCGAACAAGTATCGTCATATTTCAACAAAATTACAGAAAACATTAATTAATTATTCGTGTAAATTCCGGGCTCCTAATAAAAACATGTTACAAAAAAACCCCAATTATATATATTTTTTGTATGAAGCATTTTGAATTATTTAAGTTTTTTGTAATGCCATGAAATAATACTTTTGAATATCTGAAGTTACTTCTATCTTTTGATCATTTTAAACGTGCGCCGTACACACATATTGTGTTGTTGATGCTTCACAAATTTTCCATTTAAACCAAAAATGTCAGTTCCAATGAAATGAATCGTTTAGAAACTCAAACTTTTTCTTTGTACGTTTCTGCCGCTCGAAAAATATTCCTGTCTTCGCTAATAACGAGTTCTTGTAAAAGTGGCCATTGTGGCTGAAACTTTTGTCCCAAAAAATGCAAAGTTATATTGATCTAACTTGGAAAAGTCACAAAGAAAGCGTAACATTTTCATAATCGCTTATTAATTCATTTTCTTAATGTCTTTAATATATTTATTGGGAAAAACACAGCGTAACACATTACATAAACATTTGACATGGCTGGTATTGTTATCTTTATGTTTGTATGTGTGTGATTGTGCTGTAAAATAAAAATGAGTTTGAGTCTATAAAAATAATAATGAGCCTATGTCAGGATTAGTTTCCAAGAATACCATTAATATCCTTTTGTTTGCTTAAAAACAACATAATTTAAAACGTCAGACTGGAAAATAATTTCAAATTTACTCATGCGACATTAAATAAATTCCATTCAGACAGCAGCTCGCTATAAATCTAGTGATGTCATCAACGCACTGGGAACTAACCCCTAATGACTTGGAACAGAGGCTGAATGACAGTTAAACGATTTTTCTGACGTCATGAAGATATTATACTCTAACTCAACTTATTCATAATAAGAAACACCACTTAATACCGCAGCACATAAAACACAGTACATCGATAAATATAAAATCGCTTAGTAATACACAAAGATCCAAATTATTCGCTATATTTGCAGGTATCTTCACTGAACTTCCCTAAAGATGTATTTATATCCCTTCCGATCATCCGCCATCACAGAACGTGCTATTTATAAGCATATACTACTATTATTACATAACAATGCCGAGTCGAGTTCGAACTATATACGGTGTACTATAAGTAACTTAAAGAAATAATCTATTTTAGTTTTCTAAAGCTGAGCTATGTTCTAGATTTTTGTTGATGGATCTATTGATATATATTAGAGTAATATTATGCAGTGCTTATTAATAGTTTTAATACAAGTCTTTAT
This sequence comes from Nymphalis c-album, assembly GCA_963151315.1. Classification (NCBI taxonomy): domain Eukaryota; kingdom Metazoa; phylum Arthropoda; class Insecta; order Lepidoptera; family Nymphalidae; genus Nymphalis; species Nymphalis c-album. Next base: position 545,428 of record OY720610.1, read on the forward strand.
GATTATACTTGTATATATTTCTCCTTCGCTTTTGGTTTTTTTATGTAATTTAGTACGCATTTTCAATACTTTCCATTCGTATCCGCGACTTAAGACAATGAACAGTTTTAACTCGTTACATTTGGCCTAGATAAGTAAAAGTAATTATTTTAACCAATATTAATCTACCCGGTATTTTAAGACTAGAATGAGTTTTATATTCAATTTAAACCCTAACCTGAATATAACAAGAGATGATTTGTTTGAATAAAACAATGTATGTAATTCTTCCTGACTGGCCGAGGTCAGTCTTTGTACGTCTGCCAAGCTGAGCCTCTTTATCAAGACGAAGAAGTTTTATATAGCATCTGCTACCTCGTGAGGTTCTATTTTTATATCGAGGAAAAGATGAGTACCTAAATATTTTGTAGATAGAACGAGTAGCAATTTATATGGACTTATAATTTTATTATTACATTCAAGTTAACTTCCTCGTTGGTTTACTGGTTAGTTTGTAAGGCTGCACATTATGAGGTCCTAGGTTCCAATCCCGGATCCGGATTCCGGGCTAAAAAAATCATTGTTATGTTTATGGAAAAGAGCTTGAAGTTATAAAATTGGCAGTATTACACTTTAGTGACAAAAATAATATAAAGCCTCGTCTTGCACCTGACATTTGTCCTGCCATGTCGGATTGTCGTTCTAATAGATTTGGAAATTGGTGGTATCGAAAGTTCACCTGTCACTATAATCTTTCCTGAGCTGATCAATTTCGTTAAGATTTGTCTCCAAAAGTCGGTCAAATGTCATAAATATTATGTCGACTTATAACAGAGGAAAAAATAACTTGATACGATTAGCAAAAGATCTTCAAAACAGAAAGTAAGTTTCCCTCTGTATAACTTTTCTAACAAATTCTCCAACCAAATTATTAGAATTCTCATATTGTTCCTCAGAGAACTCATAAAGGCCTCTCCAAGTTGTTATCATAAACAGTTGATAATAAAAGCGAACTTGGCCAATACAATTGTTGTTATCAAATTCACGCTCAGGCAACTAATTGTATACTCGAATTTGGTTTGGTCAAGTCTCACTCTTGAGGGACATATTATCAAGTAATTAATTATTAGTATTGATCTCATAAATATAATCTTAATCGTTTAAATGAGATTATTATTCTAGTCAATGGAGTTATTTTATAAGCGATACAAGCTTTTGTTTATATTTTTTCCGTGTAGTTTTTTATATATCTGTTTTTTAGTTCTTGTTTTAGTTGTTTGTTTCGTTGCAAGTTTTATATTTATTGTGCATAACTTTTACGAGTTATGAGAGTAATACTACTAAGAGAAGTTATATTAATGTTAATATAATAAATTCAAACAAAACATGAAAGTAAAACGAAACGGTGTTGTCCCACGTTGGTCGCCATTTTCTTTTCTTTTTTAAATATAAGTAGAATTTATTATTTATAATTACTTTACGATTGACGAGCCCGTTGGCGTGGTTGGTAAGACACTTTCTTTTCACCTCGCAGGTCGTGGGTTCGATTCCCACCCAGACAGACAGACATTTGTGTGCATGAACATGTCTGTTTGTCCTGAGTCTGGGTGTAATTATCTATATAAGTATGTATTTATGAAAGAAAAAGTAGTATATGTAGTATATCAGTTGTCTGGTTTCCATAGTACAAGCTCTGCTTAGTTTGGGTGAATGATGTCTCAATGTCCCAATATTTTTTTACATAAACAATTATTTGAAAATTTGATTATATATTAGTTAATATGTCAATTTTGTTTATAAAGTTCAAATAAATTAAGAAATATATAAATATATATATAATTGTTTATGTATATATATACATATAAATAATACAGTACATATAAATAAAAAATATTTTTTCGGATTCGAGATACTAGTATGCAAATGCTCTACACACCGAACATTCATATAAAATTAAATAGAAACGCATCCCTACGCAACATTTTAACGTAAATATCCCGACAACGTTTCGAGAAATAATAGCTGTTAATTTTAACGTTTCAAGTGCCGTTATTAACCTCGACGGGCGAGTTAAGCCTGCTTGTATTGTCGTGTCAGACGAACATACAACTATATACTTTATAGCTAACGTGTTAAGAATTATAAACGAACGCGACCAACAAGAGCCAAGACTTGAAAGGCATATTAAAGTTTTTGGAGCGAAGAATGAAAGAAAACTGCTTCGCCAGGAAAGGAACAATGTGGCTATGTGTAGACTTTCTTGAGCCACATGCAGGCGTAATGCATATTTCATAAGCGTGTAAGGTACAAGAGTAGAATAAAAAATGTAAGACATTACCTTTTTATTGCTACGAAAATAACAATGACTAGATTTTCTTGATGTGATTATTATTTTATTTCATTTCTTCGATGTTCATCACTAAGGGATGGGAGCGAATGAGAAACTGTGAAGTAGAACGTGAGCATCCTATTTGCTGCTAAATTGATCGGCCAATAATAGCATAAGATCAAATGTCGCTTTACGAAATATTGCCAATATACGGTATATAAATGAATTTTCCTTGTATATATTTTCATTAAAATATGATGAGAGCTATTGCGTTTTAATATAAAATCGAAGATATAATGGAATAATCACAAAGTTGTTATGAAACACAATACCGCAAACATGTTAAAATTGTAGGTGTTTCTAATAAAAAAAACATGTGTGCAATTCACACGTGGTAGAAGTGAAACCTTCAAAAATGTTGGCTTCAATTGTATAATGCTTCCTATCTCATTTTCTGTCGATTTTTCGTTTCATCGATTTCAAAACACAACGATGCTAAAGAAGTTATCACTTCAGTAAAAATAATTATGAACGATCTACTATATCCGGAAGAGACTGGTGTATTTTTTGAAAATTATATTTATATGACGCTTCTTTTTAAAAATATATATGTACGTTCTTGTTGGACGGCTTAGTATCAGATTTTGTGAATACGCCAAACAGGTTACAGGTTTGAATATACTTTGTCAGGGGTCCAGTAAAGAACATTACTTAATACGTGACAAGACGCGAACTTTTATTTAGTCTGACCAGGGACTTGAACCTACACTTCGTGCTCAGCTTAAACACTAGCTAGTTAACCAATGAGACTGTCAACAGTAACACGCGTATGTAAATGTAAAATCACAGAACACTGCTATTGTGTATCGACGAAGGTAAACACTGCACTGTATTATAGTGACTATTATTATTATTTTGTCGCTTTGTATTCTTACTCAAATCGAAACAATGTTGTATCACGACGAGCTGGTTGGTGTGGTTGGTGACTACCCTTTCGCGCTGCAGGTTGTGGGATCGAATCCCAACCAGGACAGACATTTGTGTGCATGAACCTAATGTTTGTTTATGAATCTGGATGTAATTATCTGTATAAGTATGTATTTATAAAAGAAAAGTAGTGTATGTAGTATATAACTTGTCTGGTTTCCATAGTACAAGCTCTGCTTAGTTTGGGATCAGATGGCATTGTGTGAATAAAGTCCCAGGATATTATCAGATATCAACATTAACATATTTTCAGATAAGTTTTATTTTAATCGTATTTAATTATATTTGTAATTACTATACTATAGTACTTACGTAAAATGAACTACTCGCCCACTCGTCTCCTTTGAATATAATATATTTTGCTTTCGTTTGAGTTATATCGCGAAGGTAAATATAAACCATATTAACTTGCTTGTTATTTAAAGATTTAACTCAAACATTATATATGTATCATTATTTATTTATTTATAGAACAGAAAATAAGTGGTTCTTTCTGCCTTAGCCTTAAAAATACGGCTTTTTAATAAACCTAGCTTTCTTTCATCGTGGATTTGAGTCAGTCACAGTAAGGCTTCACCTCGCATCCCGCAGGGACTGTGCACTTTGTAAATACAAGTTACATTTAACTTTAGAGTACCACTTCAAAGTTTCGAATTTACAAACCAACATCATATTTTATTCTGTAAATTTTCTAACTGTATTTTCACCAAGTTAAAGGTTGTATTTTGTTGAAGTGTTTTAAACTATTGCCCTATTGTCAACATAATCTTGGTTGAAGGGATTTTTTTAACATAAAAACAATATTCTATAATATTTTACTAGCTGCTAGTTCCAACCAGATACATTCATAGATACAATTAAAGTTGAAAATTCTAAAAATAATTCCTCAGTGGATATTTTCGTTAAAATATTCTTATTTTCCTAAGCTTGAGGGCTCAATATTTTTGACTGTGGTTTAAAAGTCAGTTAAAATAAAACATATTATTAATTTTCCATCATAATTTACTCAGTGGTAGAGCTTTGTGCAAGCTCATCTGGGTAGGTACCACACACTCATCAGATATTCTACCACAAAACAGCTGTACAGTTGTGTTCCAGATTGAAGGGTTAGTGAGCCAGTGTATTTACAGGCACAAGGGACATAACATCTTAGTTCCCAAGGTTGGTGGCGCATTGGCGATATAAGCGATGGTTAACTTACGATGCCAATGTCTATGGGCGTTGGTGACACCTTGCCATTAGGTGGCCCATACGCTCATCCACCTACCTATGCTATAAAAAAAATATCTACATTCATTTATTTCAATTCAAGCAAAATATAATTCAGATACATTGAATGATGAGTTTTCATAAATGTGATATAATTTTAATTACTAAATAAAATTCGATAATGTAATAACTCTCTTATTTATGCCTGCGAAAAAATATTTCAGACATAAGCAGCCTTTTTATATCTATCAACTAGTGAAAATTGTGTTCAGAATATTGGAACCTACCTTTATTTTAATTACAACCTACGAGTTCATTAGACCTTAATGTCGTTCCTTTAATTTGTGTTAAAGAAACTAATTTTCTTCTAAATAGTGCAGACAATTACGTTTAAATATACTCCCAAGTCGTTGACCCTAACTATTAGTTACGTACAGGCGTTCCTTTATTAGGTGATATTTTTCGAGGGTCAATTACTTTAACCCTCGTAAATAAAATGTAAACGTTTGTTTTTCTCGTACATTGTTAGTGAACCAATAGTTTTGTAACAAGAGTTTATTTTTGATCAATATAGCGTTTCGCGTTTTATGTATTATTAGTTTTCGTCCGTATACCTGGCTCATTCTCGTAACTGTAAAAAAAAAATAATCATAACAAAATCAAAACTTACATATATTGTCGCAATCATGGGTCACCTGATGGTAAGTGGTCACCACCGCCCATTGACATTGGCACAAAAATACTAAACACTAGTCAATGCGCCTACATAAAATATCCAGCAATATTCGGTAGCAAAATATTTATTATCTACACTGCAGATAATTGAACCTTATATTTACTTTACTACTTTTTTTCATTGTAACTATTTCGTATTGTTCAAGCTTGCCAAATATCTTCAAGTTTGGCAAAGCGCATTTTAGCTAACAGTTCAAATAGTTTATTTTCTAGTTAAATATCTGAGCACATGTCGTCGGTTTATTTTGCAATAACATTTACAGCGAGTCGTGATTGCTCGGCGAATAGTTAAAGTGGATATTTGAGGACCAACGCTGAGCTTCTCTGTGCTTAATTTGTGTTTACATATTACATACAATTTGTGTTTGTATCTCAGATTCGTTGAAATAAAATGCGAATAAAGTATGTGGAGGGATGATTTGCGTGTGCTGAATGAGATTCAAATTTGTTGACGTGAGCTCATTACAGCATTGGAGTTTGAGCTCATTCCTAGTTTACTTAGTAAATAAGGCCCAGTAGTAGGTCTACCGTAACTTGTTTTTTACATCTATACTAATGTATAAAGCTGAAGAGTTTGTTTGTTTGATCCGGCTAGCCTCAGGAACTACTAGTTCGAATAAATTTTGTTTTGGATAGGCCTTTTATCAAGGAAGGCTCTAGGCTTATTTTTATTAATAATTATACGCACGTGAAACCGCGGAGCACAGCTAGTGTTAGATATAAATTAAATGATACAACTTATGTTTTAAGTTAAAATCCGGTTCATTGACGAGGCAATATTTTTAGCCTACTTCCATTTGCTTATGATTTTTTTATAACAGTTATTTATACATTTATATATATAACAACAGTAAAACAATATCCATATGGAACCTCACGCAAAATTTCATTTCGTGCAACTTTTTAAGTAATACACCTAAGAAAGGATGACATTCGTTATCAATGCAACGATGTTTTTTAGAAAATAACTTTGTAATTATATAACAGGTTGAAGACTGTTTTTAATTTTACGTTCTCATAGTTATAAATGAGTATTTTAATTATTTGAAGTGAAAACTTCTTTAGCATCGTTGTGATTTGAAAGTCGATGAAACGAAAAAGCGAAAGTAAAAAGAGACAGAAGCATAAATTTCATAAGATTTAACGTGGGAGAAAATGAGATAGGAAGCATTATACAGTGTTTCTTATCATCGTGGTTCTCTTTGTGCTCTGCTTCGTACCCCCTCCACTCGTGTTTACCAAGGCATAGTGCCAACATTTTGGAAGGTTTCACTTCTACCACGTGTGAATGGCACCCATGTTTCTTTGCATAGCAAATATTTCTATACTTTTTACTCACTATATAAATTTATTTTTTTATTTTATTCAATTCAAATAAGTACAAAATAACTACATTAATTTAGAGCTGAAGAGATTAATAAATCAAATCAAAGCAGCACTGAATGCCAGATTATTTATCTATCCACATTTGGAGTAAAACTGGAATCCAGTATTCAAGCACACCACATTGGCGATGTAAAGCACGCCACTAACAATGCCAATTTCCACCACAAATTCGATCATTAATAATGAAAATTCACTCTAAATGTCGTGAAGTACGCCATTGTATTATCAAATCAATTCCATCAATGCAAATGTATGTTGGTTGGTAATTTTCACTGACTGCTCAACCACAGCTTCGTAAGTGATGTAATTTCTATTTTAACGTTATCTTTTAATTATATAAAACTTATTGAATTCTCGTGTATTACTTTGTTCGCTTACTTCTTCTAAAATACTCGATAGATCTAGACAATGTACAATTACTTCTAGGTAATATTTGTAGGGAAGCTTTAGTATATTGTGCTTGTCTGCGTCATTCAAATTAAATAAAATTAATAATAAACAGTATAAATAACAAGTACCTATAATGAATAGATATACTCGCACGCACACTAATACAAACGCACACAAACAAGAGGTCCAATTCTTGTTCCCATCTTACCCATCAGCGCCCAGTTACAAAAAGGCGTATATCGATCGCTCCCAAATTTGTCATAAAAATCACTACAATTAGTCAAGAGACAATCGCTATAAACTACTAAGCAAGTAACTAAAGTGGGTTTATGCTGTGTGGCTTTAAAATTAATATCGGTGGGTGATGATCATGAACTCATGCCATGGAATTCCTTTGTTCGTCTTCTGCAATCGAAGAAAACTCCACCTTCATTTTTTTACCCACAGTGGTAATATGATATCCAATTTAGTAACTGTAGAATAAATTGATGTTTTGTAATTTCAATCAAAATCTAATCAAATCTAAAATGGGTTCAAACCCGGGTGCTCAATATGTATGTTTATCTCGTTTTTGACGGCTAAAGAAAATATATTTTTACTTATCATGATACAATAAGCCTCAAAAACTTATATTCAAGAAGAGAGGAGGCTTTTTACCGATTATTACTTACTTGGTACGGCGCTTTAATACTTAGACGGTCGCTGTGACCGTCTGTTTAGTCTAAAGCTTTACGATGCCGTACTTTGTATATGTTTAAATACATATAAGTGTATTTGAAATATGCTACTTAGCTCATATTTACATATCTGTAAAACTTTTTTTAGCAATTTCCTTCGATTCTAATAGGATAGAAATCTTAATCTTCCTTTTATTATTTCTACCTATCGTATATAATCTGTCGTATAAGGAACATTAAAGTAAATAAAATATAAATAGATCATTTTCTTTCGTGATATAAAAATGATGGCAGGATATCCGTCTCTTGTTAATATCAATATATTATTTATATTTTTACACTATATAATATAGGTGTCTACATATTTCGTAGCATGTTAATGAATATATGTATATGTGTATGATTGTGTACTTATATCTGTATTGTTGATAATATCCGCCTTTTTTCCAACTGCATACTTAAAGTTTATAAATAAATAAAATATAAAATATTACTGACTGGGTAATTCTCTCGTTGTGGTTAAAAACAAAGTCTAGAAACGATGAAATGTAATCATGTTAAAAACCGTACATAGTTTGCCGAAAAATCATGGCGTTGCTGGAATCGCTGAAGCTAGAAATATGCAATTTACGGAAATTGTTTGTTTTATGACTTACGAAGCTATGAATTTTCGAAATTATACGCTTTGTGGTGGAATATCAGTTTTGAAAGATTGTACGGACGTTTGTAATATTAGAAAACAGATTCATGAAATTATTTTTGCTTAAAAACAGAATCGAGTTTTTTCTGTCTTATCTGGTAACCGTAACACAAATAATTTCTACGCCAAGTAGTAATACTTTATGCTGTTGTGTTCTGATTCAAAGTGTGAGTGAGTCAGTGTGATTACAGGCGTCATCAAGAAGCGTCAAATAATAGATAACAAGACAGGTGTAAATTAACGAAGATGACATTGCGACCAAGTAAATCATAGTCTCGCATATTTAAAAAAAAATACAATCTTTGAAATCGACACTTAAATAATAAGGTGGACTAGCTGATTTTAAATGGTCATAACTAACCAACCCTTACATCGTCAAACACCATAAACTAAGGGAACTAAGGTGTTATGTTATTTGTATCTGTAGTTTCATTGACGCGCTCATCCTTCAAACTGGATCGCATCAATACGAAGTTTAATTGTTTGGCGATTGACTAAAAAATTGCGTGTTAGTTTGCGTGTTTTATACGGACAAAGTTATATGATAATAAATGTATGTATATATATCCAAAGACCACGCCAATAAGTCGGAGTACAGGTCATAAAATTAAAGTTCAATTCTTGTATTCGTAACAGTTGAATACTTAGATGATTAACGAATAACGGCTTTTCTACATTAGTCGGCTGAATAATGGCCGCTGATACCGCGAACTGAAAAACGAATTTTGTAGACACAATGGCGTCTCATTCCGTCAGTGTCGGTACGATTACAATTTTTAATTAATAAAATGGTGTGGTATGTTCTTTTTCCCATAAGAATGATTTATATCCATGACTTAAAGAAGTATACAAATCAAAATAAAAACAGCTGCTGTACAAATCATGTGGATCTACAAGCACAAGGGGTATAGCATTTTAGGTCCTAATAAATAATATCCTAGGATATTATTATATTAAGTATCTTTTAACGCCGCAAACATGAACATGGCGTAGACATTATTTTGTTTTTTAATTAAGTAGCATATCGACATAATCAAGTTAAAAACCTCACGGTAATATTAAGTATTGCTTGTATTAAATTTTTGGAAATGTTAGAATTTTTTAGAAGCTAAAAAACACTGATATAATATATCCATATAACGAAGACATACGGCAATTTTAGATCGAAAATCTTTCAGGCCAATTCAGATCTCTGCCATAAAGATATTAAACATGCATCACTCATAAGGCTGTGCGCTGACAAAGCTTTGAGCTTTATCGTTCTGTGACGGATTTGAATTTATTTCTACATAAACACTGGTATTTATATAATATGTACATATATTCACCTGAAATATTTCAGCCCTGAAAGCACAATGAATAGAAAACGTAAATATTCGTGCAGATTGCTACAATACCATTCGACTTCGTGGTCGCTTCTCTTTATTCTTCGTATACGTTACGATATGTACGTGTCACATTTGTATCCACCATCTGATTGTAAGTGGTCACCAAAACCCTAAGATATTGGCAGTGAAAGAAATGTTAACCATCGCTTACATCGCCGATCCGCCACCAACCTTGGAGACTAAGATAACTTTCTTGTACCTGTAAATACACTGGCTCACTCACTCTTCAAACCGGAACACAAGAATAACAAGTACCTACTGCTGTTTTGCGGTAGAATATCTGATGAGTGGGTTGTACCTAACCAGACAAGCTCTATAAAGTAGTAATAACAGTTTCTAGCTTACGATGCTATGCTATAAATAATGATGTACCAGCCTTATTCCCAGTATATTTTATTAAAGACCGTTGTAAAGGACGTCGCGGCAAAGGGCCGAATAGTGGTATCGCTTTGATTACTGAATGAAACGCCTCAAAGCTTCTGCTCGCCTGGTACATTATTAATAGGCCTGAGTATTGCTTATATATTTATGTCCACATCTACATTGAATTTGATCCTAATTTTAATTTTCACCTTTATTAAAATACAGTTAGGGTATAATTTATTAAAAAATAAACAAAAATTTTAACAAAACAAAAACCGACTTCAAAGGAAAAACAATTTAATATGCACTAAAAAGTAAAAGATCAGGTTTAGTTATGCAATTCGATATATTATGACATATATATGAGTAGGTATTAGAAAATATTCTAGAATACGAAATAAATAAGTAATTTTTACAATCATGAACCGTGATAGACAGTTGAAATTTTCACAGATGATGTATTTCTGTTGCCGTTATGGAATTTATTAATTACAACAAATAAAACATAACTCAAAAGAATGAAATAAATATTAACCGGTTTTTTTTTGTGAATAGTCCACGACATTCTCTGACATGAAGCTCAGTGGCCTTGTTTATGTGGTTTATTTGAATTTTTTTTTGTTACAAATTCATTTTTCTAAATGGTAATGTTATAATTTTGATTCATTTACCAATCCATAATTCATACTTTTTAGATGATTGCACCTTGGAAATGAAACGATCGCCTCAAGACTATTTTAAATAAAATAAGTATTATTCTTTTGTTGTATAAATGAAGGCATTCATTTGTAAAGACGAGCTATAAAACAAAACATCCGCCGAGTTTCTTTCACCAGTCATTTTCAGATCTGAGGTGTTTATTTCTGAACAGATGGTAGATTTTGAAGTAACTTATATATTTTTATAATTTTTGTACGGTCCCAAATAAAAATCTTCTTTCTTTCTTTCTATTTATGACAATCAATAAGCAAATGTAACACCTCTATATTGAATAAAGATTTTTGAATTTGAATCGTTTATTGGTAGTACTGTTAGTAACAGTTTAGTGTTTCTTGGATACTAGTATATTAACTGTTGGATAACAGACTTTATTTAATTTGTTGTATATTGTTGGTAGGCGGACGTTTAAACGGGCCACCTGGTGGGGAGTTGTCACCATTGCCTTTGAAATTTTAACCTATTCTTACACCGCCAATACTCCACCAACCATGGCAACTGCACACAACAATCACCACACTTCACTTCTATATTGAAACATTAACTTAATAATAGTAAAACCCAAAAAAGGTTCGATACATTTTATTATTCCATTCAATTCCGAAGTACTTTCCGAAATAAAGCAAACAAAAGAAGTTTAGGTTATCCCTTAGACAGGGCGATCATTCTTCCTGACAATTCTCATCCCGTACTACGTTTGTACTTCCGTTAGTTTAAGTTTCAATGTGTTGTAAATGATAGATCGAATATTATTTGTGGTAAGGTTGTTTTGAATAAATAAATAAAACATCTGGAAAGAAAGAGATGACGCTATTATCAAATATTTATTATATTTGTGCGATTAATGTTTACTCTGTTTAAAAAGCCGAGATGGGCCAGAGGTTAGATCGCGTGAATCTTAACCGATGATCGTGGGTTCAAACCCGGGCATGCACCACTGAATTTTCATGTACTTAATTTGTTATAATAAATCTCGTGCTCGGTCGTGGTGGAAAATATCTGCATGTGTCTAATTTCACTGATATTTTTCTACCTGTGTATTCCACTAACCCGCTAGGTGGAATGAGTTCCATACCTTCTCCTCAAAAAAGTAGAGGAGGCCTTAGCCCAGCAGGACATTCACATGTTACTGCAATACTTATAAATCATTTTAATTTTACTGTTATGACATAAAAATTTACATGATATAATAATTTGTTTTAATAAGCCGTAATTCAAAAACCATATGTATAAAGCGCTTGTTTTTAAACAGCTCATTTGGCTAATAGAGCAATTACGAAAAAAATTACATTATTTAAATCGTACATATTTTTTGCAGCTTTTGTTTGAGGCAGATTTGCCTTAATAGGTTTATATAACAGAAAGTGCAGAGCTTAGCTTACAATTAAACACTGCGTATATATTAATCAATTAATCAAAGTTTACTTCATTCAAGAATGCTTTTACAAGCACGTTTTAATAGACATTTTACAGGATTATGTTTTACATTTATGTAAAGCTGCCGTCGTTTCCCGAGCCGATATGGCAGTAGTGTCTCTATTTCACTATACCCTTATTTATCATCGACTGCCTCGTTGGTCTAGTGGCTTGATATAAGGCCGCAGACGCGGTGGTCCTGGGTTCAATTCCCAGGTCGGGCCAATAAATAGTTATTGGGATTTTCTGTCAGAAAATTCTCAGTAGCAGCCCGGAGTCTGGAAGTTGGAAGTGTGGTACACTCTCGTGCCTCGGAAAGCACGTTAAGCCTTTGGTCCTGCGCCTGAACTCTTTCCGGTCGTGTCGGATTGCCGTCCCATCGGATTATGAGAGCTAAGGAAAAGAGAGTGCACCTGTGTTTGCGCACACACTTGTGCACTATAATATCTCCTGCGCAGTTGGCTAATCTCTCTAGAGATTGGCCGCCGTGGCCGAAATCGGTCTGGAGGACCTTATTTATCATCTTATACCTACAATTCTTACCTTGTATGTATAATAAATATATAAATATATCGTCCCGGAGTTATATCAAGACGATATAAGGGAAAGTGCATTCGAAAATAGCGGTCGAAGCGATTCCTAATTTCGATTTCATATAATATATATTTATCTAGCTGTGCTCTGCGGTTTCACCCGCGTATTTTTAATAAAAATATAATGAATAAAAAGAAGCCTTCCTCGCTAAAAGGCCTCTAGAACACAAAAAAAAAAATTAATTCGAACCAGTAGCTATTGAGATTAGCCGGAACAAACAAACTCTTCAGCTTTATATATTAGTATAGATGCAAAATTTCATAGGAAATTTACTCGGTGGTAGAGCTTTGTGCAACCTCGTCTGGGTAGGTACTACCCACTCAACAGATATTCTACCGCAAAACAGCAGTACTTGGTATTGTTGTGTTTCAGTTTGTATATTGTATTGTATATATATACTAGTATAGATAAGTATATTATTGATCACATGATAAATCGAATACATATATGAAATTCATCGCCATCGTACTTTATCTAGACAATACATTGATCTCTGCTCACTGAATGTTAGTAAAATAAATTACAATGAAAATAAGAAAAAGCTTTCATTCATAAGGCCCATTAGGCTAAAGCCTCTTGTTTAGGACCCGAAGCTTAATTTATCAAACTCCAACGGTTGACATGTAATTACAAACCATTATGGTTCCAACAACTTTGTTCAGAGTATTCAGTCTATTGCTGTTTTAAGAAATGAAGACTAAGACAGTGGTAATTACGATTGCCTTACACAACTTGCCTTAGGAGAGTCGTTGGGAAAAGTGTTATACGTCGCATGTATGGATGAAGCTTTACCGTCGATCCTCTAGTGCAGTGTAGCTCCTAAGTGTAGTTGATTCCAATGTTATTCCAAGCTGATAGTGGCTTCTTGGTAGATTTTTAATTGATTTTAAATGATATTTAGCTTTAACTTTAGAGCGTGCTTAGAGAAAAGACATCTTAAGGTATTAAATATTTTCTTGAGTGTGTCTTAATACAAAACTAAATATGTCCAAACTGGATAAGATGTAATTTTAATTGTTCCATTTTTATCAGCTTTGTTACACAAATGGTAATATAGTCGCTAGGACTGTACGGAATTTTATAAAAACGTTACCAATTTGCTGACATGGCTCAATTTGCAAGGTATTTCAGGTGTGCAGGTGAACGTCGCTCAAAAGAGTTTGTTAGAATATTTAAATATTGATTGATTTTAACGTTCGTGTTTTATTTTTTAAAAAATTTTGTAAATATTTTTTACTATTATAGTAACAGTCTATTAATTTAACACTACTAGTCTACTAGACAATAGCCACCTTAAGGTGATGGCTTGAAGCTTAATCCACCACTCTTTGCCACGCTCCTTGCGGGATGGTGGAAACATAGTACTAGATATATCTTGCACATTAAAGTTACCTTATGACGTTTTCTTTATCCGTCGAGCACAAGACAGACAAGAGTTGAAAACACAAATAAAGCACATGAAAATACCGGATTTGAACCCCTGAAATTCGGTTACGATTTACGTGTTTCATCCACTGAGCCCACTGAACTCTCATATAGTACTCACATAATAGGTGAAAATACTTTATTCTGTAATGCATTTTCTTGTATATCGTAACTGTGCCCTTGGATAAAAATACATTATTTTAAACTTCCACAAACTTTAAAACTAACTTTGATAGCCATCAAACTGAAAGTTCCATTAATCGTACGTCACACGTCATCCGGCCGTCTTGACGGAGCGCCGGAAACACCAAGTTTCTAGTCACGGACGGAACTGTTTTACAAACTAAACGTTTCTAAATGTCTGATTTTAAGAACATACTAATTTTCCTTTGTTTTTAGCCATGTGTTTCAGTATTATTATAATCAAACCTTATTTATTTGTTAATTTATTTAGTACTTTTTTTGCACTTCTTCTTCTTCTTCTTCTTCTTCTTAGTCGTACACTCCTGACGGAGTGGTCGTGGTCATGGATAGTCTGATGAGTTGGTTGCGGCTTTTGCGAGACTTCTCCATTTCTCTCTATTTATGGCACTGCGTGTACATTCGATAAGGGAACACTACCTACAAAAAAAAGATATTGTATAAAAATCTGGAATGTATTTATAAATGCCAAAAGCATTGCCTACCAGCCAAGATAAGAATGTACGAAACAAGCCTTTCCACCGTATCTCAAGTTATGGGTACTCAGTAAAATATTCTTTAATTTACTTATATATACTAATATTATAATTAAGATTATAATCAAAACAATGACACATTAATCGAGATTTATTTCAAGACATATTTATTGCGGGAAGTAAGATAATATACTATATAAAACATAGTTCAACTTAATAAAATATATACACAAATTAAATAGCTTTATATTTCGTGGCCTCCCTGACTAATGTTTTGATTTTACAATGTTATATTAAATCTAAGACAACAGTAAAATGTTTAATGTCATTCTGTAATTCTATAGTAATTTCTATAATATGAACCTACGAGAATACCATACCAACTGAAATCGATTATTGATTCATTCGATCGTGCTGGCCACATTCATTGGTTCTGGTGAACATTTTGCTCAAAATTAATGAAACATCTTAAGAGTATGTGCTTGCTGATCTTTAATTCATCAGTTGATCTCGTATTCACTTTAATTACATAAAAATGAATATTTTTAATACTTTGAATTTTATAATTATTTAAAACCTTGCCAAATTCAAATGTTTACAATGACCCATAAATATAGGTATATATTTATATTTTAATTTATTTCGATTAAATTCAATTCACGATCAGCTTCGTCAAATCTCTAACGTTCTTAATTTCCTTTTATATTGTTTTATGTTGAGGGCTTTTAAATATAAATCGTCAGAAATATAACCTCAACTGACGCGTACCCAGCAACACGTTACCAATACATGAGGTGACATTTCGAGACAGGTGAAGCTTTTCACGTCCCTCGAATATTCTTGAAAGCTTTCAAGAGATCTTTGTACTTTTCAATTTTCTTTACACATATGTATATTCTTTACTAGTATTAGTGCACGATTAACAGTAACAGGCTCCGTAACAGCCAACGATTGTCCCTCTGCTGGGCAAGGCCTCCTCTCCGTGTTTGAAGAGACGGCTTGGAGCTCATTCCACCACACTGCGCTACTGCGGGTTGGTAAATGCACATGTGGCAAAATGGAGTGAAATTAGAAAGTTTTCTCACAATGTTTTTCTTCACCGTCAAGCACGAGATTAATTATAAACACAAATTAAGCACATTCAAATCAAGAAAATTCAATGGTGCTTACCATTGGGCCATCTCGGCTTTTATTTTTGTAAGCATAAAGCTATTCATCCCGAGAAAATTTAAAATATCCCAGTTTTTTTCACAGCGTCTTAAATTTTATTTATTTGGATTTGTACAGAGAGAGTTACGAATGCAACGTCTTATAAAATCTAAACACTGCTGGCAGTATGCATTTGGTAATCATGAACATATTTATATACTCCATCGACCCCTTAATAAAAATCTAGAATCTAGCTCAAATATTCAAATAATGTAGCTCAAATTTTCTTTTAATTCAGGGAAATTCAGTGACCATTATATAAATTCTAAATATAATAAACCTGATATTGGAGTTCGGTTTGCTCTGTTGAGTTGTTTATAAAGTTTTATATTTCAAGCTCGATATAAGTGTATTATTTGTAGTTATTTATTGTTATGTGCTTTATGTTTCTACATATTTAGTGAATGTTCCCGTTGTAGAACTTTGTGCAAGCTCGTCTGGGTAGGTACCACCCACTCATCAGATATTCAGCAATACTTGGTACTGCTGTGTTCCGGTTTGAAGGGTGAGTGAGCCAGTGTAATTACAGGCACAAGGGACATAACATCTTAGTTCCCAAGGTTGGTGGCGCATTGGCGATGTAAGAGATGGTTAACATCTTTTACAACGCCAATGTCTATGGGCGTTGGTGACCACTTACCATCAGGTGGCCCATATGCTCGTCCGCCTTCCTATGCAATAAAAAAAAAAAAGTTGTAATATAATAGACATGTATATAAAAGCTAGTACCATAATGATGTAATCAGCTTACAATTTGAAGTAATAATAACATGTCTATGTAAACTTAAATATAAATTGTGGTGGCTGGACCTCTGTAAAGTACTGAGCGGTTTGGTACAATAATAATTACATACTTCTTATTTATAACGTCTCGATAATTTGTTAATTGAAGGATAATATTTACTGCTTGGCCTATGTGTTCGGTTATAATTCTAGTTGTGTTGTAACCTGATTAGGAAAAAACACTGAATCGCTGGTTTGGTTGATCCTGATTGTTATTAATCTAAAGATTTTTTTTGATTATAATCAATTATTATATATGTATTATAAGGTCCTCCAGACCGATTTCGGCCACGGCGGCCAATCTCAAGAGAGACTAGCCAACTGCGCAGGAGATATTATAGTGCACAAGTGTGTGCGCAAACACAGGTGCACTCTCTTTTCCTTAGCTCTCATAATCCGATGGGACGACAATCCGACACGACCGGAAGAGTTCAGGCGCAGGACCAACGGCTTAACGTGCTTTCCGAGGCACGGGAGTGTGCACACTTCCAACTTCCAGTATGTATTATAATACACTTACCAAAAATATAAACTTAATTGATGAGGTATTAATTAATTAAAAAAGTTATTTTTAAATAATGTGAGATTAACTTTACTTTCATTGAGTTTGTGAAAAAATCCAATCAACTTTTCGAAATGCGAATCAAACTTGAATCATCTGAACTGAGCACAGCTGTTGCTACTGCGTGCGTCAGACATTCGTTTCAAGACGAAACTTTATTATATCTTATTAAATAATCACAAGAAAAACAAGATTCATAAAGTTATTTTTAATAAGTATATGAATAACGTGATTACTCGGTGATAGAGTTTTGTGCAAGCTCGTCTGGGTAGGTACCACCCACTCATCAGATATTCTACCGCGAAACAGCAGTACTTTGTATTGTTGTGTTCCGGTTTGAAGGGTGAGCAAGTCAGTGACATGTGTCATAACATCTTATTTCCTGAGGTTGGTGGCGCATTGGCTATTGCTAATGGGCTGTGGGCCCATATGCTCGTCCCTATATTATAAAAAAAAACCTAAGAATATCAAAAACTTTTCCTTTATGACTTTATGACTATAACAATACAAGGCCAAGATCTTTAATGCAATTTTATTACTATTTACTTATAACTAATACGTCTCTCACTGTACTTGACGAGTTGAAACATGGACATCATATTATCAGCTAAAATATTATCGTTATAAAATACAGGTGATTTTTAAAACCGGTGACTTGTAAAACAATATTTTCCACCGGGGCGCACTTAGCGACTCATTACGAATTCTTAAGATGAATGAGCCTTTTATGCTCGAAAAATAGATTTCAAATATTCATAGCGAAGGATTTCGAGGATGACGTCATACTTCCTTTCTAATTTTGGGGTTTTGAGAAGATTATGGTATTGCTTCACGTATGAAAGCGATACTATGACATGATTTAAATAAGACACAACCATAAAAAGCGCTTGTAAAAAACAAATCATTCACAGTACTAGAATGTTATCTGAGGTAAGACATATTCTTTTAGGTATTTTTTCTTGTGAATGATTCTGCAATTAAAGGAATAATAATTATTAATGTTTTTATTGATTTTCTTTGAAGCATATTTTTAAAATGACAAATGTATTAACGCGTTCTCTAATTATTCTTATAAATTGTAAAAAAAATTACAAAACTCAGCCTCTTACCATCCACTGCTGGATGAAAGACTACCCCATAAAACGCCATCGTGTCGACTCCATCGGCCATCATAGCGCCTGGAGATACGACCAGCCCACTTCCACTTACGCGAGCTATTTCTACGCGCTACGCAAATAATATAAAATATATAATTCTGTATAATTATCTCCATAGTATACTCGTATGTCTAATAACTATAAATTCCCTAAACGTAAACTCAATATATATTTATTTAAGAAGTAAAATAGATTCTGTGCACCTCCTTACCGCTTTACTTTTCTCGTGTCCTTTACCCAAAGGTTGTCTGGAAGAGATCGCTCTTTTAACGATAAGAACGCCTTTTGTACTTACATTAATACATTTCTTAAATAGCATTTATAATTGTATGTTTCTGTAATCTTGTATGTGTACAATGAAGCATATTCTATTCTATTCTATGTAAAATACTGCTAAGTTATTTTCTCTTCAAAGTACATTTTTTCGCACTGGATTAGTCAGACCATAACATTATTTCTCCCCTCATTATGAATGCTTAGAACGTCAGTCTTTAGATAAATTAAATGTATGAATTTCAAAGTCATTTCGGTAAACATTTTCAAAAGAGCTTTTGTGGAAAAAAATGTTAAAATTTTCTTCATTTTAATGAACTTACTGCGAGTGACCATATCTTTGGACTACATCGCTTTTCATCTTATCTTATACATAATAAATTATAACATATACTCTGTATGATACATAGTGCTTAAAGATAACGATGATCTGGTTGGTGTGGTTGGTAAGATACTTGCCTTTCACGTCGCAGGTCGTGGATTCGATTCCCACCCAGGACAGACATTTGTGTGCATGAACATGTCTGTTTGTCCTGATTCTTGGTGTAATTATCCATATAAGTATTTATTTACAAAAGAGAATTAGTATGTCTAAGTATATCAGTTGTCTGGTTGCCATAGTAAAAGCTCTGCTTAGTTTGGGATAAGATAGCCGTGTGTGAATAATGTCTCAGGATATTACTATTATTATTATATAACCAACCTTAAACTTGATCTTATTTAAAAACATCAATAAAATCGACACTTAATCAGTGATAACACTTTATACTCCTTTTTTCAATCCGGTCTATGCCATACATTATTCCAAAATGTTATGATTATGTAATGAGCGACAATAAACAAAAACCTTCAATCTTTATTATGTATTTTTTGTCTGAAGCTGTCAATGGACAAAATCTCTTGATCAGTTGTATTGCGGTTACTCAGCCCTCAATTAAGGGTTTCGAGGGCTGAACATTGTACGTTAATTCAGTATCGGATATTATGTTATAACAAGAACATTCTTAATGTAGAAGTTTTATTTCACACTAATATATTATAATAACAGCTTACTTAAGAACGCCGTTAACGTTAGAACAGTTGTATGGTGCAGTGAAAATGAAATAATAATATAGAAACGATTTAAATATTTCAATGCACATTATATATTAATATTGTATATGTTATTTCTCAAAAAACTCTTGAGCAGACAGACTTAATCATAGATCAGGATTACTAACAATTTCATACAACGCTTAACGAAGAAAATAACAGTTTTGTACGAAATACTACATAAGACAAGACTAATAATAAGAATTTATGAAGTTAGTAATTTCTTAAAAACAAGTTCGTTGACCGATATATTAGGATGCCTTAAGTTTTATTAAAGACGAGACGATATTAGACTTATTATACAAATTACATTAAAAGCTTAGAGCAAACTGTTTTACCCGACTACGATGAAGCCGAAGTAAGGGAGATTTCAGTATTTATGTATCCCTTCTGTTCCCGTATATCTTCTAAACCTAATAAAATTTGACTTTGAGCATTCCTCGATAAAAGGACAACACAAATATAAATTTAAATTCGAACCACTAGTTCGTGAGATTAGCGGGATCAAACAAACAAACAAACTATTCAGCTTTATATATTAGTATAGATGATGTTGATAAATATTTGAATAATTTGAAAACTTCGAACAAGAATATCTTCTAGTTTAAGAAAATATTTTTAAGTTTGTTTTTAACTCTCAAACTTATATCTTATTACAAATACGAATTATAACTAAGAAATAAAACGTCATTTACTTTTTCAACAAACAGTACGTACGTTATACAAGATTTGACGTGAGATAGCAGCTTGAGATTTTAAGAAATAATAGGGTTAAAGGATTCGACTGTCTGAGATGTTCGAGAAATATTAATATGTTATTTTTTTTAGTCTATTAGAACTCACTTCGCATCGCACTAGAAATAAAACTGACATTTGCATTGTAAGAGATGTAAACCATCGCTTACATCGCCAATGCGCCACCAACCTTGGGAACTAAGATGTTATGTCCCTTGTGCCTGTAATTACACTGGCTCACTCACCCTTCAAACCGGAACACAACAATAGCAAGTACTGCTGCTTTGTGGTAGAATATCTGATGAGTGGGTGGTACCTACCCAGACTAGCTAGCGCTACCACCAAGTGGCTTTGCCAATCCTACCTAATATGATAATTTAAAAAAAAAAGTCCTTTTGTTAACTTTCATATATCTACTACGTTGAACAGCAAGTCGACTCAGCGTTCATTTAATTAATTTGCATTGCATAATTGAATTAATAAACTTAAATACCGTCTGCGAACCTCAAATTATACACTTACTTCAAGTTAGGGAATCCTTCATATATTCTCTAAGGCCGACTTAAAAGTCCTTTTTTATTGAATAAGTTATATATTATATTGAGGGTGGACTCATTTTAATTAAAAAACAAAAAGTATTAAAAGTATTGGAATAGACGCAAAAAACTTTTCACTTATTGCGTTGTACAATAAGTCTTTAACAAAAGTGGATCTTCGCCGCTTGTTAAGGGATTATGATCATATTTTTTTAATGAGTTTTACCTTGAGAGTAAAACTCTACACTTCAACGTGTAATGATGTTATAAAACTAGTGGATCGCGAGTGTGTCACCTATCTTGGAAACTAAAATTTTACGTCCCTTGTATCTGTACTTACATTGGATCAATCTTCAAACCGAGAGAATATTGTGATGGTGAACCGGCTTGCACAAAGCCATATCAAGCAAACAAAGCTTTACGTTTCATTGAATCTAAGATATAAGACTAGTTTATACATAAGCCTCGTCGTTTCTCATCTTACAGGAAGGTACTTGAATAAAGAATATATATTTTTGGAGTATCTACAACAATTGTAAACCGATAATTCATCTCGTATCTGATGGGAGAGGAATATTTTCCTTGAGTAAAACTGCATGTGTCTAATCCAGTGTTTCCCAACGTGGGGCTCACGACCCACAGGGGGGCAATTTGATAGATAAGGGGGGCAATTTAAACTTTCTTCTTCAATAAAATTATTTTGAATTTCAGTTTTTCATTGTATGTTTCGAAATTTTACTTACGGTGTTTTGATAACAATTTATAAAGATTAAAAATATCATAGACAGGGGGCATAAAAGTTTTCGAAATGTTAAGATGGGGCATGGCCTAAAAAAGATTGGAAAACACTGGTCTAATCTAACTGAAATTCTGCCACCAACCCGAATTGGAGCAGCGTTGTGGAATAAGCTAAGAGAGGTGGCCTTAACCCAGCAGTTACTTTTATTTTATGTTTAATAATCTGTGGTATTACATTCGAAAGCTTAAAATCGGAAAGTGTTTTTAAAATTGTTCATCTACTGGTCGCGGATTATGTATATATATGTAAATACGACCGCAATCACAGCAGCTACCGATAATCGGCTTAAAAATGACAGACATCGTGTTCAATTCAATTCTATCCGCGCTCTTGCGAACATGATCGATATTTTGTACACGATACAGTTTTTAAATGCCTTTGATAATTATAACTCGACGAAAATGTATGTGGTGAATTTCTATAATCTTTATTTTTTTTATGATTAATATTTCAAGAAATACGTGTATTTTTTATTTGTATGTTGATATGAATCAGTTGTCTCGAAACCATGTTACCTTACATGTGAATTAATATATTACATAGGTACCTCTTAATTTGTTCTTCATTCACAAATATAAAACAAAATTACTAAATTTAGCTTGCTTAGATTTAAAGTGGAATGATATTCTTGTATTTTATCAACCGTACAATTCCGGCTACAATCATGAATGTTTTTAAGTACCCGCACTTATCTTTCGCACCTTCTGAAAATGACAGCGCAGTTAAGAAACTCTTCCTAACGATGACTATTCAGCATGACTTAAACGTCACAAGTGCCAGGAAAAGATACTTGAGATATTCAACTGTCTTACCTTAATTGTGTCTATTATAATGAAAGATTTGTACTTTCAGCATTTTTTTCTATATAAAACAAATTTGTTATTTCTATCATTGCTATATTCCCATTTCCTTAACGTTGCGATAACGGTTTTGAACATATTTGAGAAATTAACGGCCGAATACTAAAACGTCACTTAAATATTAAATGCAACTTAATTATTTGAGACGCCGTTAATTTTAAATTTCGCATACTAATTTAGGAGCTTCTCAATGTTAAGTAGCTTTTAACTTTGAGGGACATTTCAGTATTCGCCAATTTTCAACAAATTCATACAACGATTATGTTTTAAAAATAAAAATTTTAACAAAACAAAAACCGACTTCATAGAAAAACAAATTAATATGCACTAAAAAGTTAAAAAAATAATTGCGTATTCTTCTATAATTTGATAATTAACTTACTATTTTCTACTCATCAATATGTAGGTACGAATGTGTTGAGTGGTTGATAATGTATTTACAATTATTGTTACTTTTGGAGTCGATGTCAGCCAAGGTGGGTTTATAACTACATACATAGTTAGTTATAGGTGAGATGTGCTTGTGTCACACGCGCAACTTTACGAGGCGAATAAAAGTCAATTTGTAATGTGTATGTTTTTGTTTGTTTTTAAAAGATTCCCGTATTATTATTGCTAGATATATTATAGTGTTTCCTTAGCTGACATCGACTCCAAAAATAACAATAATTGTAAATACATTATCAACCACTCAACACATTCGTACCTACATATTGATGAGTAGAAAATAGTAAGTTAATTATCAAATTATAGAAGAATACGCAATTTTTTTTTACTTTTTAGTGCATATTAATTTGTTTTTCTATGAAGTCGGTTTTTGTTTTGTTAAAATTTTTATTTATTTTTTGATTTTTAGTGAATCTGAAGTACACTCACTAATTTGTAGAATATAGGTAGACCTACTAAACGTACAGCTCATATGAGACAGCGCCGTTTATATTATTATTTAAATATATTAATCTAAAACAGTGAAACGTAAAGAAAAATGCATTTTGGTACTTAATTAATAAATATTAGTTAATATGGTTAAATGTATGAATATAATTTAACATGTTTTGATTAAATAGATTTAGTTGGTGGGGTGTTGGGCAGCCATAACATAATCAAATAGTTATTTCTAGTAATAATTAAATAATCTGTATGTTTATAGATGTTGTGTTATACCATTTTTCACCATAAATATGACGGAATGTCTGTATATTAAAAAAAGGGGAAGTATCTATATCATCCTAAACTAACTAATATTATGAATGCGAAAGTATGTTTGTTCGTGACGCTTTCACGCCTAAACCACTAAGCCGATTTAAAAAATTCTTTCACCAATGGAAAGCAACATTATCAGGGAGTAACATAGGCTACATTTTGTCCCCATATTCCCACGGGAACGGGAACTACGTGGGTGAAACCGCGGGAAAAACACTAGTAATCAATATATAAATATACATAAATATAACATGTATAAAAGAGTACTTATACGATTGTATATATATATATGTATAATTTTCAAAATTGGTCTCAACTTTTAGGAGATGTTCAAAAATGTTTCAATTACAAACATAACATATATACTAATGCTTACATGCATAACTCATATTATAAAGAGGAAAGATTTGATTTTTGTTTCATTTTTTATTACGATTTAAATCAAAAACTACTCGACCGATTTTAAAAATTCTTTCACCCTTAGAATGCTACCTCTTTACCAAGTAACATAGGCTATATTATATTTTCAAAAACTTATAGATCCCTTCTTAAAATGGAGCAATGTAACCCAACGTATTTAACTGTTGCCTATAAAAGTTATTATTTCGCGTGCGCTGCAAAAACCATTGACGGTATATAAAGAAGTGTTTTATACAATAGTACTACAATTACTTGATCATAACGATGTTGTGGTAAGTGAATGACAAATCTAGATAGCCTATAAAAGATTCGGCCGTGTATCGTTAATTTGCTACTAAGAATTGAAGATTTCCGTTACTTTGTCATGGATCCTATAATCAGAATCTAACCAAACTATCATCAAACAACCCTTGAAGTATACTCTTTCCAATAAAAAAAAAATCATCGAAATCCGTTGAATAGATATCGAGTTATTCGTCTATTTGTCGCGCACATACCTCATGCAAATTTACGACTTATATGGTTTTCTCATGGATTCCACTGTCAAAACTGGACCAAAAAAAAATGGGACCAATGAAAAAGCACCACCTTTCAAATAAAAAAAAAATCATCGAAATCGATTCATCCAGTCGAAAGTTATGAGGTAACAACACCAAAAAAAAAAAAAACATACAGACGAATTGATAACCTCCTCCTTTTTTTGAAGTCGGTTAAAAAAAAAATTAAATTGACTGTAAAGTAATCAAATCACAATATGACACATATTTAAAATGAGTACATATTCAAAATGAATATATATTAAGTAAACCCTAATTTCATATTAATTTGCTTATTAACGATATACATATTTTACTTTACTTTGAGAGTTACTAAAACCAAAACAACATTTTTCTTTTATTTTAGTTTATCTCTATGTAATAATTTAAATATTTTGTATCATTGAAATAGGTATTATATTCGTTAAAATGGAACCGCGGGTTTCACTAGTTTATAATACAAATAAATAGAACAGTTTTGCGAACCTGTAAGTGTACTTTAATGAAGACAAAATAACAAACCCAACCTTTTCTCGTCACAACCTTTCCACGGTCGCTCTCACTTTACGGCTCTTAACATACGTTTTATTATTAGAATGTTATAATAATATGGTTCGTATTATAATTATTCATAAAGTTTATTTTTATGTTTTCATTTTCAAGTTATGTTTTAATTATAAGCATTAACTAGCTAACCTGGATTGAACCCGGGCAACATTGAGGTACACCCATGATATATGTCAACGTAAAATCTAATTGAGATTTTCCGTCGAATATTCTTAGTAGTAGCGCAGAGTCTGGAATTTGTGAGATGTCCACTCCCGTGCCTCGGAAAGCACGTAAGGTCGTGCGCTTGTACTCTTTCCGGTCATGTCAGATTGCCGTCCCATAGAGTTATGAGAGTAAGGGAATAGAGAGTGCCTCTGTATCTGCATAAAAAATCTATGGTTTTGGACTGAAATATGACTTTGATTTGTACTATTTAAAGATACATAAAGCGAACTTCAGGCTCGAAATTAAAGTGTGAAGTCAGAGTTGTCGTTCAACACACGCAATCGTTACACGTCCACACGCTCAACGAATATGGACAATGAAATACGCGCTTCTGTTATAGACGTGTTGCACTTTTTGGCATCATTGAAATACGCAAATTTAAAATTTAAAAAAATCTTGAAAAATAATGCCACCCATTGGCAGCCCGCGAGTCTTAGGCGAAGATGAAGGGATTAAACTCACTGTATAACTGAGCTTTAAAAACTCGAAATTCTTTCAAGACCAGAGGTCTGTGCTCAGCAGTAAACACACTTACGGACTGTTCCCAAGCACTGAGTGCTCACAATAAGTGCGTGTATCTATTCCACACTTAGAAATCCAATATTTTTCAAATCCAAAATTTACTTTTGTTTGTATTTACAGAATCTTTACCTTTTAAAGCTATTGATTTAAAGATTCATAATTACATTATGCTATGCATTCGTTTATGTGAATGTCAACAGTTATTTATTTTGTTATATATGAGTTAAAGATGTTTTTTTGTTTTTTTGTCAATTACAGTTATCGTCTTTATTTAAATGGTAACCAGTATAAACAATAAGGCATTGTTTTTCTTAATAAATAACGTTGGCTTACTAGTTAAAAAAATAAAAAAAAACCATACAAAATCGAGCAAAACTTCTATTGCATATGCAACTCCATTAAATATGCCCTATGAAAAAACCCACTCAATACGTCTTATTTGATCGTCTTATGAAAAAAAAGTAAATAGATAAAATCATCACGTTTCAGAATAAAATACGAAATTGTAATAAAACAAGTCTCATGTTCCGTCGCTAGCAGCTGACGGTGCAAAAAGTTGCATTATACTGCACTCCGCAACTTTGATATTTGACTCACTGTTTATGTTATGTAGTCGCTTCATTACAGACTTATATTAATTGTAAAATTAAAAATGTTTAGATTACATTAGTTTTTTATCTATAATTTTATATACTTTAATATTACAAGTACGACAGTAACTCTGTAATGACATACACAACTAAAACACTAAACCGATTTTGATGAAGTTTTGCATGAAGCAAGCTTGAACCTCGAGCGAGGACATAGTCTACTTTTTATAACGCCTGCAATCCTGCATACTTAATACGCGATCGAATCTGCGACGCGACACTAGTATAGTATAAATAATAATTAATGTTTATTAAAAATATATAATTTACCACTTTCAATTTAATACCAGAATCAATTAAATGTAGGCGTAAATAAAATACAAACAACAAATGTTTTTCAAATGTTTACCTATTACATTAACAAACGTATGATAAAAGTAATTTATATATAGATAAATAAAATTGTTTAAGGTGATGTATATCATCATCTTAAACAATTAACTATCACATTTTGCTTATAAATATTGCTACTGTAAGATTCAAAGTCCATTCTTACAAAGTCATACTTGGTGGTAGGGCTTTGTGCGAGCTCGACTGGGACTGGGTAGGTACCACCCACTCATGGGATATTCTACCGCAAAACAACAGTACTTGATATTGTTGTGTTCCGGTTTGAAGGGTGAGTGAGGCAGTGTAATTACAGGCACATGGAACAAAACATCTTAGTTCCCAAGGTTGGTAGCGCATTGGCTATGTAAGCGATGGTAACATCTCTCACAACGCCAATGTCTATAGGCGTTGGTGACCACTTACCATCAGGTGGCCCACATGCTCGTCCGCCTTCCTATGTAATAAAAAAATCATAATGTACTTATTATGACACTGGCTCATTCACTCTTCCACCGAAACACAACCTCGCCTAAACTTAGCAATCAAATAAGTAATGAATACCTATTAAACTGGACTGCCAGACGAATAATAAGCGAATCATATAAAAGTAAAGTCAAACTAATTTTCAATTTTTCTTGTCACCAGGAGCTAGCTGCTGCAACACCAACACAGCGAAACTGGCGTGGGATTCTCATAGCGCTACTGGTGATCGCAGCTGTGCTGGGCTTGATAGTGTTCAGCATAGCACTGTTGACTCCAGCTGGGGACGACGGCAGAGGACGAGGCAGGAGGCCAACTCTCAGTGACGTCCTAACTGACCATTATAAGCCGTTTAATGGTACATGGCTCTCAGGTAAGACCTACCTTTTACTTTGTGCATGACGAAGTTACTGTGTTTGTCCGTGAAATATCACGGACTAATGCAACGCAACTAACTTACTATACAAGCACGAAGAAAAACACAGGGCGAATTAAAACAGTATTTCTTCAAATTTAAAGTTAATTTACTTATTTCTATTGTAATCCGCTCATATATAATTATGAGCATACAAACAACTGATAAAAAAAAATTACCCCTTAGCGGCGGTATGGCATGCATTTGAACCCACAGAAATGATGATGATGGTTTTATGTGCAAAAATTAGCCTAGTACAAATGGTTGAATAGGTTTTTTTTAAATTAATGTGTTCTCGTAGGTACTGCGGAGTCACACCGGAGAAGTGTGGCATTAAGCTACCGCCTACTTATGTTTTCATCGACTATCAGAAATCACAAGAAATTTTGGGGAAAAAATCGTTCGACACTCGTTATTTATCAGCGCTATGACAATCATTTTCCTTTTAGTCATTACCTATTAGACCCTCGAAGAGTCGCTAACAAATGACCTGTTTTTTTTTTGTTACCATCACCCGATCCATTACTCTGTCTCGTTCGGAATCAAGAGTAAGTTTACATGTAATGTAAAACGCTCGCTACAACGGAACGCACCTCATTGACTGAGATGAGCATCTTCTTGCTCATGGGTGAGCGAGACGGATTACAATAAAGCGAAAGTTTATAGAACATAATATCATATTCATATTAATATAACTGCATTTATAAAAACCAATTAAATAATGATATTCTTATCAAATGAATATTAAGTCATGTTCATTAAAATAATTTTCCGCGTACATATTTTATTTTCAATTACTTATATTTTAAAAGTTAATTATTACCTAATACCTACTCAAAATCCTCAAAAAATTATATGCTATATTCTACAACATAAACAAAAATTATGATTTGTTGATGCGTGGACAAGCGGTCACGCAGATCCTCTTCCAAATACTTCGGCGATCGCGGATTGAAAACTAAGATAATAGAATTTTTTATCTTGTAACATTGTGCTTACAGTTTGCGAACATTCTTTCTCTTCGACCATTTTAAACGGCTCATTGAGTCATAATGATTTTTCTTTCAAACGAAACAATTTTTAAAGGCTATCAAAATACATTCCTTTTACTCTGAAACATCCGGTATCGTCGTTTCCTTTTGCGTCTTTTATTTCAATTATCATTTGTTTTTCACATCAATTTTCTTTTTTCTCTAAATTTATTTACTTTATTTGTTCTCCTACTATTTTTATTTCTCCTCCAAGGAATGAACTACTAGTTTTGTTTATTTAAAATCTGACGTGTACGATTGGTCGTGCAATTGCACCAGTATTTCAGTCAATCGATATATCACGTCCGTAGTCATGGATTGAATTGATGAAATAATCGCCGAAACCCATTTGTCAGCTCTTCAATTAATCCAGACATTACGTGATCGATCAGTCTTCAATAACACCGTCAACGATTGCTGGGATGATCGGCTTATCGTCACCTAACTTGGGCTTAATTGTTCCGTATTAATAAATGCATTTAATCAGCTTCAAAGACCTCGGGCATGGTTCTTGCAATACTATATGATTAGTTAAAAATGTAACACAAGTCGTTTTACTTCGGTATCAAGACTACATCCCACAATTGTTCACTCTAGATTATTTTTTAACCGTCCCAAAAAACATTTCAGAAATATTCGAGTGGTTAACATTGCCTTGCAATATTTTATTTCTTTTATTATCTTTTGTTACAGCCGAACATACATTACATACATTACATTACAGAAACACTGTATCGAGTGGACAACTTGTTAGTTTTTTGTTTTTTGTATATGATTTTAGTTGATATATCCCATCAAGGAAATCAAAATAATTTATTTAATACATTTATACAGTAGAAATTATTTATATAATAAATATGCGCTGTTTCTATACTTCAGCATTTTCCACTACGGCTCCAGCTTTTAATATTTCCCTAATATGGGACAGAGCCATAAGTCAATGCTATAACGACGTACAATAGATCTCGACTCCAGAGAACCGATGTCAATCTATCAGGTCTATCATCACGACGATCCAGTGAGCTGAAACTAGGTGCCTACATACTAATTCAGCTGCCAAGCTACGAACAATATTGAAGACTCAATAGCTATTGGACGCATACTTGATGAATTTAAAGCAAAAATGATTATTGGAAGCTTTAAATTTAACTTTTGGAATTTATAAGGTTTAAAAAGGTTACCGTGAAGAATACATAAGTGTACGCATTTATTTTCTTTCTACATCAATATTTTGCCTGTGCTTAAAATCTCATAACGTCCAGATAACTTTGTCAAAGATGCAATATCTCGTAGTTGCGACTTACTCGCGCTTAATAACTTAAATTGATATTTGCTGTCAATAATATTACGTAGTTCATTAAGAGCAGTTCTTAAGGAAATACTGCGAAATTGTCTATTAAATCCACTAAATATACTAATATAGATTATATTGTAATCAAATAACAATCTTTACCTACATTGTAAATTTTTTTTAGCATCATATAATTATAATGCTATATAAAACACACCCATAAATTATAATTTCTATTTTCTTCTGTAAAGATAATACACGCGTCTTAAACAGGCCGATCAATTTTAGAGAACTACCTCATTGTTCAAGTTACACATTTTTATAGCCGCAGATATCTTGACATATTATGTCTTAAACACAAATCCTGGGTAGGCCCAATAAATTTTATTAGTATTTTCTTTTTACTTTCGCGCTTAAGATCATTAAATAATTAATGTTATGGGTCCTGCGTCTGAACTCGTTCCGGTCGTGTCGAATTGTTTTCCCATCGGATTATGAGAGCTAAGAAAAGAGTGTGCACTTGTGTTTGCCCACACACTTATGCACTATAATATCTCCTGCGCAGTTGGCTCTCTCTTGAGATTGGCTGCCGTGGCTGAAATCGGTCTGAAGGACGTTATTGTTATTATGTTACTGTTCTGAAGGTATATAACGCGATATCCATGGTGCTAATCTAACACTTGAAACACTTTTAGAATTTTTAGAATTTTTTACTTATTTGTCTATTATATGTCAATGGACACTTTTATTCAAACGAAACTCCCCCACCGTAGCGCACTAGTCGAGTTGAAAGAAGTTTTCTTGCGATTATTATCGACGAGAAGTCTCAAAAGGAGTACTCTATTAAATTAAATTCAGTTTCGCTTTGATGAAAATGGATTTTTTATTTTTATAGTAATAGAAAACCGCATTGTAAATAAGTTACTCCCTGAAGTTACATGATTCATCGTTATTAGTTATAATGGTGAAATAAAATAACAGGAGTCTCTTACAATACCAAGACTATGAGCGTTGGTGACGTACCATCAGGTGGCGAATATGCTCGTCCGCCTTCATATGTCAAAAAAAAGCTCATCCAAACCTTCAATAAAAATATACCCAAAATAAGTTCATAACATCCTTGATTTCACTTTTCAGAAAAGGAGCCCTTTTTACATAATGAAAAACAATTCTGGTAAAAGAAAAAATGAACGAGAAATCGTAGAGAATACGAAGCACAATACATTGAACTCGATCCTCTAAAAGACCCAAATTAGTAAAACCGCAAACCTTTCCATCGAGCCGGGAGAGGAATCAAATGTACCCGAAAATTATTTATAGCTTCCCAAAATGCTTACAAATAACGTAAAGGAAAATTCGAATATCCCTTTCGAATGAGAAAAAGTCCGTTCGTTATCGACTGTGATGTTCATAGATTGTTTAAATGAATCTTTATATTATACAAGCTGGGCGCCGCGGTTTTACCCGCGTATAATTAATAAAAATATTATAATGAATAAAAATCGGCCTAGAACCTTCTTCGATAAAAGGACTAATTATTTTACTTCTTCTTACTAATAATTTTTAAATTCGAACCAGTAGTTCCTGAGCCGGATCAAACAAACGAACTCTTCAACCTTATATATTAGTATAGATTATCGAGGTGACTTCGACAAAGTCCTTGCATTTTACCAAAAACATGTAGTAACATTTATTTACAAGGAAATCGCATAAACCCATATGTGAATATCTCCTAACATTATAATAAATACAATATAGTAAATATACCATTCCACGCGGTCACGACTTGTATAATAATTATTTTTAAATGTTATTTGTATTTAGTTAAGGTTTTAATGTAAATAAAATTATATATTGCCCAAAAAAAAAAAAAAAAAAAAAAAAAAAAAAAAAAAAAAAAAAAAAAAAAAAAAAAAAAAAAAAAAAAAAAAAAAAAAAAAATATAGTATAAATAATGTAATGCAATGCAATACAATATAATAACTATATGACTATTGAATACGTTCATTTCAATTAATTTTGACAAAAGCCTTTGAGCTTATCCTTTGATTGAGATGAAGTCACATACATGCAGTACCACCCATTCTAAGAAACAATTAATAACCTTGCACCTGTAATTAATATACTGGATTATTATTGGCAACAGTAATACCATTGACTACATAAGAAACACACACACACACACACACACACACACGCACACAAAATGTACATCGACAGGTGTACGAGTATGTTGTTTATTTAAGTGATTTTCTAACGGTATATATTTTTATATATCATAGGCAGCGGAGTGGTGGTAAGTTGTCACCACCGCCCATAGACATTAGCGTTTTACAAAATTATAATCATCCATGATACTTGCACAAAGATCTACCACCATGACGTCCTTACAATTTACTTTAGCTTTACTAAAAATAAACTGAATAAACAAAAATTTTAACAAAACAATAACCGACCTCAAAAGAAAAACAAATTAATATGCACTAAAAAGTAAAAAAATAATTGCGTATTCTTCTATAATTTGGAAAAAGAAACCTCCTCCTTTTTTTGAAGTCGGTTAAATCTTAGACCACAAAAAATAATATTACGCATTTTGGTGTTAGGCAAAAAGATAAAGAAAGAAAAAATCTTTGTGCACTATTATATCTCAGACAGGGTCCAATTATCACTAGGAATTGTTCTGGAAGATACTTACTCACTCACTTGATTATTATAGCAACGATTACAAATATTCTGATAAAGTAGTTTAAGTAGAAAAAAAGATATAATTTATAAATAAAGTATCCTTTTTTCAATAAACGCCGTTCTTACTTTGTACAATGAATGTATTTTGAAATATCCGCTCAATAAAGAGAAAACCCGATTTCAAACCAAAGAGACGTGAATATTCAGCAGAAAAAGAGAATTGGTCGCTCCAGAACTTGTTGAAACTTACTTCAACACGACCCGCTGTAATTTGAAATACGTAACAGACAGAGGAATATAACCCTTATTGGTTTTGCATTAAAAATCTCTAAAATTATGACTTTTTTACGAAAACAAGCCAAGAAATAATTATTGATGTTGGCAATAAACAAATGATAAAAAATTCATTGAAAAAACAATACTTGCAGTCGACATTTATATAATTATAGCTCCAAAATCTATTGATGATTGCCCTATTTCTAATGATATGTTAGCCATCAATGAGTATCACCCACGCACCGCTTATAGCATCATCAAAGATCAATGCAAAGTCGCCCCGACATGATAACCAAGTATAACAGTAAATAGTGTATTGGCAACAAAAGATTAGCACATTAAAAATGCACCATTTAATAGCCACCATCGTGCATCTCCCTATGGTAATAATTAAAAGATTTTTATAAAAAATTTTGGCTACATAATTCTTATTTTGTCTAATCTCGATGAACTTGCGTTATATATGAATAGCCTAAAACGTTATTCAATGAACAATTAATTAATCTAATTAGTTCAAGTATAGTTGATATATCAAAGGAACGAAAGGTACGCGTCTTATATAAATGGAAAAACATAAACACTATTATATAAAATTAGAAAAGCTAGGGAAGGTTAGCTTGATACCCGACCGATATTTACCTCTATTAACTGATATTTTCGTCCGGTATTTATAAGGAAAACTTCTTGAGACGCGTTGAGCGTTTTTGATAGAAGAAAATCTATGCGGTCTCATCGACGTGCTAATGTTAACAATTTATCTGTATTTATATATATAAGATAATATTTTAAAAGTTGATCAATAGATAAAATCACGAGTATCCTCTATTCATAATTTTTTTTATATTTGCACGTAATGGGTTATTGAAAAAAAAATCAATAATTAATTATACATATTTACTAATTAATAATGGCTTTTACTGATATTTTGTAAAATATTTTGTAACAATAAACAGCTTTTGGCTCTTACTACATTTTATTTCCGCGAAAAACCGCCCATACTTTAAACATTATTTTATTTGATTAAAACGAGAGAACTACATGAAAAAATTTATTGGCCTTTGTATTATTCAGAATTATTTGTAAAATATGTGAAAAATGAAAAATAATTAAATACAATATTGCCGGTTCTTGTAAATTGAAAAATCGTATAAATGTATCACGCACTAAGAGGGGCATATATAAGGCACTCGGGGCACAAATCATCTAAAATCACTTGAAAAAAAAAAAAAATTACATTTTAGTGAGTATTGACTCTAGTGTTGCGTGTATCAACACTATTTCTATCTGTTCATCGTTAGAACGTGCTCCTCTCGTTACACTGTCTTTTACTGTAGAATTTAACTACGGCTTGTAATATCACTTTGACTTTACAAAGTCTTGTTAATATTTGAGCGGGAATATTAAAGATGTACTGTCGTGCGAATTTCTCAAGGTTTCAATAAGGCATGTCGCTGCAAGAATGCGTTTGAACATCAAAGACTAAGTTAATGACTTGCATGAGCGCTATAGTGTTGTGCTCCAGTTTTGTATGAATTTAAATAAAAGAACTTGATATATACATTATATATTGTATAAATATATTATAAAGGATATATAGTTCAGTGAACTACTGCTTTACTTTTATACTTTTAAATATAAAAGCGAATGTTTTTTACCCGGTTTTTGTTTGGTCGTATTATCTGGAAAAATAATGGTTGCTATCCGGATGGCAAGACTGTCCTTTTAGATAGATGAAACCTTGCATTTGTGGTCCCATTTATTTAATATTTAGATTAGCTCAGTACCGAAACAGATGACTTGCAGCTAAGTAAATACCTCAATGATGGACTAAGGATTCTTCTCCTTATAAGAAGAAAGATTAGAGAGTATTCCATTATGCTGCTTCGATTCGGGTTGCTAGATACACATGTTGCAGAAATTGAAATAAAGCAAAATAGAGGTTACCCGGATTTGATCCAGTTAAGATCCGCGCCCTCCATCTACTGGACCATCATTTCGTTCGTTAAAAGTCCAACAAAATCCTGAACAAATCTCATAACTGATTATACTGAAGTTTCTTAATAAAAGAATTACAGAATCATTTCAAAACCACTTTATCGTTTCGTCTCAGAATTTCAAAGCAACAAAGACCTCGTAACAATGGTTCGATGGAACTAATTAAAGGAAGAACTACAAAAGTTTGCTAATATAAACTTCTATTCCGACAAAGGATTGAAAATAATGAAATCTGAGTTAAATATTACCATTGTATTGCTTTCATGATTAAATAAACCAAACTTTACTTATGTAAGATATATAAAAGTATGCATATTATAAACATACGATCAAAGTATATAATATAAAATAGGTAAACCGACGGGCAAATATTCCCCTGTTGAATATTAACCATTCCTTTCATCGCCTCTTGGGCCTGTGGATACACTGGGTCACTCACCCTTGAAATTCTACCACAACCATGTAAGCACTGTTTTGTGGAGGTAGAATATCTGATACGTCGAACCAAGATAAGCTTGCACAAATCCCTACACTAAGAAGAGAATATTTTTTCTGAACCGATAGGACATGGGAACCTTCAAGAAAAGAACTACCAGATGAGGCTCCGTTCAACTTTTCCCTGTCTTTCATAAAAATAAAAACTATATTCAAGTATATGTATATTACAAGATTTTTGTAAAGAAACTACTGTTTTCGAATGTTGATTCTACTGATAAGAAATGACAAGTATTAAAGTAGATCCTCGGGTTCGTATTATGTTTTATACAGTCTCGACTCTGAATTTTTTATCATTTATATAATACGTAATAAGCATCGTATTATTTATTTCTATTGCATACTAAATTAATTCTAAATACTGATTTATTTAACAAGATCTAATGCTTGTCAGATTTGAATCCTGAAGTAAGATTTACTACGCTAACGTAGATTTACTACGCTACGCTAACTAATAAGTAGCTACGCGAATCAGAGGCCCTAGCCAAGTTGACATTCTACAATTGTAAACGCTAATAGAAATGTATGAAAGTGACCACATGACTTATCGTTGTGAGATGTCACTCTCATACATTTATTTAGTTTTCTATTAGCGTTTACAATTGTATAATGTCAACTTGGCAAGGGCCTCAGTCTTCACCATAGTTCCGTACGTAGCTCACAAGTGAAACACACCAATAGACCTCAGAACAATAAAACCGAAGGTCACACCGCCCATGGCTCATATCCGAAGAGTGTCCGTTTGATAAGAAACGATTGCTGCCAACTGAACGGTCATCTTATGTGACGGTGAGATTATTTATCTTTAGTGATATGTCCGGGCGTCACATGGGTACAATAAAGTTTTATTATTTGACCAAACAGAGATTTTTGGACAAGGTTATATATAATACCGTATATCAAGATATCATTTTATTCTAAACTACAGTTTTGCCCGCGGTTTCACTCGCGGAGCTCCCGTTCCTGTGAAAATTCGGGGACAAAATATAGCCTATGTTACTCGCTGACAATGTAGCTTTCCACTGGAGAAAGAATTTTTGAAATCGGTTTAGTGGTTTAGGCGTGAAAGCGTAACAAACAAACTTGCATTTATAATATTAGTAAGGATATGGATGACGAGGACTTGGAATCATATTATAGTCATATATTTTTTATAGTATCGGTAGGATGACGACCATATGGGCCACCTGATGGTAAGTGGTAACCAACGCCCACAGAAATTGACATGGCACTGTGAGAGATGTTAACCATTGCTTACATAGCCAATGCGCCACCAACCTTGGGAAATAAGATGTTATATCCCTTATGCATATGATTACACTGGCTCACTCACTTCAAACCGGAACACAGCAATATGATGAATATGATGGGAGCGTGGTGCCTACTCAAACGAGCTTGCACAAAGCTCTACCACCAAGCAAATATCATCATATTTCTAATACATAATATATAATAGAATATATAATTATATCTTGCTAATCGTACTTCTCATTTTGTAATCGTATTGTATCATTGGTTGTCAGGTTCATTTTTAGAATCTTACAACCAATGATACAATTCAGCATCCTGTCGTATTATATTTATACTTGGTGGTAGAGCTTTGTGCAAGCTCGTCTGGGTAGGTACCACCCACTCATCAGATGTTCTACCGCAAAACAGCAGTACTCGCTATTGTTGTGTTCCGGTTTGAAGGGTGAGTGAGCCAGTGTAATTACAGGCACAAGGGACATAACATCTTAGTTCCCAAGGTTGGTGGCGGTTTGGCGATGTAAGCGATGGTTAACATCTCTTACAATGCCATTATCTATGGGCGTTGGTGACCACTTACCATCAGGTGGCCCATACGTTCGTCCACATTCCTATGTAATAAAAAAATATATATATAAAATATTAGATATTAAATTATTATATACAAAAATGCTTTTTTTCTAGAATCAAAACCTACAAACTCTGAGTATTACTGTGCCATAATCCAGCCGTAAATTTGTAATAAGCACTAAAAGTTGCACAACGCTCCACTTTTCTCTCGGAACTAAACACGAACAAAGTTGGAAAAAAACCGTTAGTAAAATTTAGATAAAACTTCAGATGTGCTTAGCTTAATGTTAGAAACTACGTAACTGAATCATGAACAACCTATTTTAAAACTGGACCTTCGTTTATCAAACGACACTTTTACTTCCAATTGCAATGTTTTGAAGGATGAGTGAGCTACACTCACACTGTAATATCATGCATGAGATGTATATGTTACAGGCCAAACCCGATTTCAGGACAAACTAGTTTTGCCTAGGCTAAATTAGTTTTTCCTATACGCGATAGGATTAACTAGCCTAGTCCAAACTAATTTGTCCTAAGCCCCATAGGATAAACCAGTTTAGGCTAGTCTAAGCTAATTTGTCCTAAGCCCGATAGGATAGACCAGTTTAGGCTAGGCCAAACTAGTTGATTCTAATATAAATACGTCGTCAATGCGTCGCCAATGCGTCACCAACCTTGGAAACGAAGATGTTATGTGCCTGGGTAAGCTACAGGGTAGTTACACTGGCTCACTCGCCCTTCAAACTGGAACGCAACAATACCAAGTACTGCTGTTTTGCGGTAGAATATCTGATGAGTGGGTGGTACCTACCCAGACGGGGCTGGCACAAAAGCCTACTAAGCGTAAATATTCTGTCAAGATAATAATTATACTAGTTTAAAAAATATGCGTATTCTTAGTACCTCAGATAGTCTTACACAAAGTTTAACCATCGTTACAATATTCTTAGAAACTTGGCTCATTACGAACAAAGCCTACGTAGCCTAACAATTAGAAGTTTTAATCGAGCATTATCGTAAATTTTAACTTATATAATTGTTATCCGATTACGACGCTACCTTGAAGTATTATGAATAGATATTTGATTTATATTATCCCGTAAAAATACTTATATGACGTAGTATTCGTTAGATTCGGATCGTAATTAAATTATCTTAAAGTTAATTACATAGATGACTACTATTATAGTTACCATCTGTGAGGGGGCTGTAATTAGTGGAGGGATGGAGGCTGTAGTTTACTGTAGTAGAGATAGACAGATGGCTTATAGCCTATTTTGAACCCCTTACAAAGTGTATGCAAAATGTAATGATGAGCGGTTGAATAGTTTAGACGTGAAAGCGTAACAAACAAACAAAGAAAGGAACGAAAAAATTATATATTTATAACATCAGTAAGGACTAGATTTCGTCCGTGGCTTCGCCTTGAAAAGAAACAGACTTCATAGCAAATTTCATTAAAATCGGTTCAGGTATTTAGCTGTGAAAACGTAACAGACAGACAGTTACTTTCGCATTTATAATATTAGTATGTGGTGGAAAGTTAATTCTATTATTTCTCTATGAAAATACGATTCATATTTTATTTAAGGTGAATAAGTTTATGAGTTTTCTCTTAACGGAAATGCTCTTTATACGATCTTTGCTCAAAACCTTCCCCAGGATTTTTAATGCGTCTAGCAATTTCACTGTCTCGTCTG
The DNA here is from genome assembly GCA_963151315.1 of Nymphalis c-album. Lineage (NCBI taxonomy): Eukaryota > Metazoa > Arthropoda > Insecta > Lepidoptera > Nymphalidae > Nymphalis > Nymphalis c-album. The sequence continues at coordinate 585,030 of OY720610.1, forward strand.
CGAAGTAGTCTTAGTACTTATTGCTAGTATTGACTCATTATATAAACATACAAAGAGGATAACATCTGAGATCCCTTCCAGATCCCAGTTAAGATAGTTGGCGCCTTGACGGAGTACGAAGTCGCATTTGAAATAAACAGTATTATTTTTAGTTTATTTTAAAAATTCAAGCCATTTCTCTACTTTGTATATCAGAAGAACGTATTTAAAAATTATACTCCAAGGAATCTGAAAATAACAAATAATGTATTCATAACAGTCTCCTAATAAAAAAAAAAACATACAGACGAATTGATAACCTCCTCCTTTTTTTGAAGTCGGTTAAAAATGGACGGATACTTCAAGGCTCTTCAAATCTAGGGTAATCTAAATATTAAAGAGATTTCACTCGCAGACATCATTTGAATACTTATTTGATAAAACTAGCTTTGTTAGTGTAGTGTAAATTCTAAGATGAATTATTCTTATAATCTTAAACCCAGATGGATTTTTTTTAACATAATAATTGTTCGAAAATGTTGAATTGTAATATTTATTTAATAATTCATTCTACAATTAATACAACAAGTTAAATCAAGGATGAAGTTAAATATTACTCAACATTATCTAGATTCCTGTAAATGTAATTAAAATTTTAATTTAGACTGACCCAAGATGTTACCAAGTAAGTATAAGAAAGTTAAATCCATCTGCTTCCAGTTGATATAATTCTTACTTTGGCTATTTTTTGTCAACAAGTAATTAAAATAATACTAATAATACTACTTATATACTAATAACGTAATACAAAGATTGTTCTTTAATCGAAACGAAAAAAAAGAAGAAAGCGGCGAAAGCGTTTTTTTTTTAATAAAACCGAAGTGTATTACATAAAATCCCTTAATTCAGCCCTAGATTATGAGTAATTATATAATTGATAATCCATGTTTTGTTCAAATATCACACAGAATTACGAGTATTACCAAAAATATATATATTATAGGAGGATATATATATTTAAGATTTTCGTTTGTTTGATTTTTTGACGGGCTTGCACAAAACCCTATCAAGTAAAAAGTTCTCCGAACAAACGTCTCATGGTCTTTTAAATAGTAACTTCAGTAAGTAATGAACTAGTATAGCTTTAAAGACTTGAAAGTTTAAGTAAGAAGCGGAATATCTTAATTTGAAGAGCCGTTAGTCGCGACATGAATATTCGATTACTAAGAACGAACGGGACGACGATCTCGCGAAGATTTTTGCAATTTAACACTTTTAAATGAAACTTTGAATAGAATGAGAAAGCTATTTAAATAGTTGTCTTTTTTCTTAAAAGATCCATATTATTAATTTTATACTTATACTCAACTATTATTTTTAAGACTTTGTATTCTGTTGGAACTAGTGAGTGCCGAAAGTACAATTTTGATTACCGATTCTTTTATTGATAATTGGTACCGATTATCGATTTTTTATTGTCGAATAAAAAAATTCTTTGTTTTGTTAGTGGCTTCTGTGCTTTTTGTTTTTATTATTAAATAAATTACGTAGGGCTGCCGTTGAGGATGCAGAATGAAACCGAACGAATTTAACTTATACGTTTATTTAAGTAATTAAATTTAACAATTAATTATTTCTAATTTATAATACATGCGTAAGCGTTGTGCATCAATGCTGCGTCGTTCGCGCGACAGCCCTAACACTATCCTACGCGCATTGGTGGACAGTTTCGACTCGCTGATGGTGAAGCGATGGGTTCAACTTCATGTTGTGAAGGATTTGTAAACCTCTATCACCAGAAGTGAAAACGGAATTGTCCTCCAAAATTCAATATTTATAAATTTATTATTTAATTAGTCCCAATTATTTTTCATTGTTATTTGTTATTATTATTTATGATACTAACATAATTATTAAGAATACTTTATGGACACCTGTCTGATTTAAATAAATAAATAAATAAAAAAATACGTGACAGTCTGTTCGATGTCAGAACAAAAAGTGAAGATCTGTAGTCTGAATTACATATTTATAACGAAATCGGTGAATCACTGAATGGTCCCCACGGTATGGTAATTCTGGGTAGCGCTCGATGTTCGGGAGGTCTTGCGATTATTTCTTAACAAATACGAAACTATATGAATTGATTACTTTGTTGACAATACTTTAAAGAAACGGAGTTTTCTGTATTCCGGGAAAGCCTCTCGATGTCGGTAGCCCGATAAGCCAACCATTGAGTCGTCACGATACTGCATTTTTCCTTAGAATGTCCAAATAGAAAGATTATAGAGAGAGTACATACCCTCACTCTGATAAAATACATAGATAAAAGCTACATAATATTATATACAGAATTGAAATATAAAGTTATAAAAATATTGTACTACCTCTGCAGTGTGCAAAAGTATGCAGGTCGGTGACGGTGACCACAACAGGTGCACCGTCCCTCGAAACGACGGACAAAATGGTAAAATTGAATAACAAAAATAAAGTTATGATGGCAATTTAAACCCGACTATAAAATATAAAATGTACAGATAACTCGAAAGAGATCCTTAAAACATATTTCATTCAATAACTTCATACTATTAATTTACGTTAATTAAATAATTTTATCTTTTTGAAACTTGAGTTAGAACTTAAATTTCACTTTGTGTTCCTTCTCAGAGCCTTTCAATTGTTGCAGTTCTAAGAAGCAACTCAAAGTTTTTCTCTGGTGTCTCTTAATTTCAGGATAACCATTGTAAGTTTCCTAATTGTATCAAATTTAGAAGATAAATGAAAAATGTTACTTATTTTCTTAACATTTCGTTCCAATTTTCAGGTGATAAATAAAAAGTATATAGGTTGTAGTTGTATTGCCAAAGCTGGTGGTTTTAGTCGGTAGGAGTCCGACATAACCCTCCATTCTGCATCACATATGGAGGGTATCCATGATGGATTTCCCCACGAAAAAAAAAAAAAAAAAAAAAAGGGTTGCTTTCGAAAAATATTGATTAATGCGTCGTCGAGTTTTTAAAAATTTTAATAAAATTCTACCATATAATCGATGGTGTCTTATATATAAAAATATTTTAATTTTATCAAGGAATCTGGACGCCTTAACACATTTTTTAGTATTATTGTTTTAAAAAAATACGATCAATAACATACGGCCGAATACTGAAATGTCATTCAAATGTGAAGTGGAACTTAATTATTTGAGACGCCGTTAATTTAAAATTTCGCATTAATGGCGAATTTGAAATTAATGGCGTTCCAAATAATTAAGTCCCACTTAATATTTGAATGACGTTTCAGTATTCGGCCAATAACCTTTAAGTAATCTCTCTCATTAACATAGTATTAAAAACTCCTTCGCAACGTTGCATGCTTCTAGAGCCGCCATTTTAATCTATATATGTCAGTCAACCAATCAGTCCTTCATTAGTATAAGTGTTATACACTTGTTATGCTATAATACCGTCATTAGCTCGAACTATACAACGCAAATGTTTAATCAAAATTGATTTATCATTAACGTCTCAATGACAACATACAAATAGACAAACCATTCTAAAATGATAGAACGGATAAGTATGCCACAAATCGTGCCGCTTTATCGTGGAACAGAATACAAATATACTTTTTGCATAAAATTTCGATTAGTTGTCGTTAACGATGACATTATGAGGTACTTTTACGGCGAGCGAGATAGTACTCTAGGGTTCGGGAACGTAAGATAAAAACCCTTGAAGGTTAAGCTTTATTATACATTTGTAAGTCTGTCTACAAAGATTTAAACTATGAGGTATATATAAGGTTATTTGCATAATGAAATATTTAAATGATATGTCACTCCATAAAAAAATACCACAGTCAAAGGACACTTTTTTTTATTATATAATTGACCACTTGGTCGTAAATGGCCACCACCGCATTCTTTACATCGACAAATCCCCATCAATCTTAAGAACTAAGAAGTATATTCTTTGTGCCTATATATTACACTGGCTCACTCACCCTTCAAATCGTAACACAACCATACCAAGTACTGTCGTTCTACCAAATAATTTATGAATACATTGTTTAAATATATCCCTAGATGGCGATGATTACGCGACACATTGCAGATAGTCTATAAATATATGCAGCTATTTATTTACACTGTACGGAACCCGTAATATGTGTTACAGCTTCGGTCGTTTTATTCCTCGATTCAGACATTTTACCTCGTCCGACTGCCGGCGGGGACACTGCGCGATGTAGGGCCTCACCGTTATTTATTATCAGTAAGTCATGTGCTGCCAATATTTTAACTGTAATGGTTCTTACAAATTCATCTAAAATAAATTCTGCCTGTGAGTTTGTTCATTAAAACTTTATGATATATTTTTAGAGATATCCCTATATATGTTCTTCAGGTCTTGAATGAGAACTCAAAAGCTACCGAACGAATTATCGAATAGTTTCTTCCACTGGAGGCAGATCCATGGGAAAGATACCTAGACCTTTTTCGATTCGTAAAAAGCCGGGATTTAAAGCCAGTAAATATATATATTATTAACATTATTTACTATATATATATATATATATATATATATATATATATATATATATTAAACAGGAATAACTTCGTCATTCGGGTTCTTATCAATAATGTAAATTCCACAGTAAATATACCTAAATCAAATTTAAAACCAACATTACAATTCTTGCTTGCAGGGAGAGATAGCATGCAACATTTTTGCTTTCAATTCTTTGCGTATTTATAATGTTGCTGATGCGTGAGTCATAATGTTACAACAGCATGTGCTTAAAATTGTTCTTTGTACTATAAATTCCTTTAATTTACTTAGTAGGCTCTGTGAAAGCACGGCTAGGTACATGGTGATAGGCCACCGCCAAACAGCAACACATAATATTGGTTGGTTCTGGTTCGAAGGTTGAGTGAGCAAGTGTACCTACAGGCTCAAGGCTCATTGGCGATGTAAGGGATGGTTAATATTTCTCATAGATCAATAGGCAGTGGAGACCACTTGCCAACAGATGCTTCATTTTCTGGTCTGCTTACCTAATCAAAGTTGAAAAAAAAGTGAGATTTTAGTATTGGCACCCAGCCCACGCTTTTGAGGAAATTGAAAAAAAAAACCTTAAAAATGTTTCAAAACGAAAAGCCTCTCTTTCTCGAACGACATTCTCTCTTTTTAAAGTAACTTTGAGTTGTTTTATTTTCAATGTTTTATGTTATTACTTATAAAACATTTTTCCTTTGTAGGTTGGTGAACATAGAATAGATACGAGTTGATGAGACTCGTGCAGGCTAACTCACCATGTTTTTCATATCTGAGTACGGGGCGAACCAAAGTTAAAAAATCAAATGAAAATCTCAACGACACTTGTTCATATGAAACCTTTGATTTGTATTCAGTTTTTAACTATTTTATTCAAGTAGTTATGCAAGTATACGTTTTTTATCTTTAACATTTTGAGTGTTGTTTTGATAGAATTGCATATGTCGTGACTACGGCTGGTGTAAAATATGATATTACATGGATATATCCTACTAATATTTTACACGCGATGGCTTGTGAAGATCGAACTTCGTTACTCTTACACGCAAAAACTACTGAACGGAATTGAATGAAGTTTAGAATAGAAATAGCATATACATGTAGAAATAGGAGTGTAGGGTTTACTTGGTGGTAGAACTTTGTGCGAGCTCGTCTGGGTAGGTACCACCCACTCATCAGATATTCTACCGCAAAACAGCAGTACTTTGTATTGCTGTGTTCCGGTTTGAAGGGTGAGTGAGCCAGTGTAATAACAGGCACAAGGGACATAACATCTTAGTTCCCAAGGTTGGTGGCGCATTGGCGATGTAAGAGATGGTTAACAACTCTTACATTGCCATTGTCTATGGGCGTTGGTGACCACTTACCATCAGGTGGCCCATATGCTCGTCCGCCTTCCTATGAAATAAAAAAAGGGGCTTAGTAAGGGTGACTCAACACATAGGGGGACGTAGCCGGAGCTAGAAGCTAGTATTATAAATGGATATTGTTGTTTGAAATTAATAATAATATTTGCAATTGCAATACGCTTACAGCAATATGATCAAGCGAAATAAATAAAATGAACGAATAGCATTATACGTGCGCGTCACCATATGAATTGTTTCTTTATTGTTTCTACTGACAAAACACTCATGTATAGTCCTCGATAGCACGCTTAATTATTTTGAAATATGTCGGAATGTAATAACAATAATTAATTTAATAGAATTCCTAAACATGAAGCGGAAAATTTAGCTGCAACTGTTATTCAGACAGGTCGAATTGTCAAAAAGCCAATCACCTCAGACGAGAATCCGTACGTGACTCGAGTTGCCAACCTAAATACAAGTGCTAAACCACGTCCTGTTCTCATTAGGTTACGCAGTTTAAGGTACAATGATGCTTCCAATTCAGCTGTTTTGAATTTCAACAAGACTACTAGACTAGTTATTCTCTTTTCATGGAATTTATGACCCACAAAAGCCTGTTTGTTTATCTGAACATTTAACACCGAACAATAAAGTTCGTCCCTTCGGATATAAAAACTAAAGCAATGAGCTATCGTTTTATTCGGATAGAAATTTAAATGATGAAAATAATCAAGCATAGTTAATAAAAAATATAATCATTCACTGAAGCTAATAAACTGTAAAAATTTTGAACTTTAGTATTATGTACGAAAAAAAAATACGACAAGAAGATGAGTAATATCGAAATATATGGTATGTGCTTATAATTATAGAAAACCGACAAATAAACCGTGTGTAAAGTAAATAATATTATAATAATAAGTATATTGCAAAAATATGTAGTATATAGAATAGCCATGGAACACACAAGGAAGAAGAGAATTGCGTTAAGTTGATGAATATAAACACAATATTCAACTTATCGTCTCCAAGAATACTTTTTAAAATCTTTTACGGTTATAAAATAAGAAAGTTTCGAGATAGTACCATAAAATGCTTGTATGAATTTGGACAATACAAATCCCTTCTCCACCTTTAATGTTTTAACATTTAAATTAAATCACTCCAATTATTTACTAATTCTGCTTTCCTATTATTATTTTTTATTAATTTATATTTAGTCGGTAACGTATGCTGATGAAAGTCATCTGTTCTTACTATCATTTAAAAAGAAAAATGATGCTGTACTAGGTTTTGTTGTTGTAAATTGTAGTTAAAATAAAAGCTTATATTATTTTCTTATGTCTATTTCGCATGTATTTATATTATCAGAGATTATAATGTAGGTACTTATCGTTATTGTATTTATTAATAGATCATAAATATTCACAAAATATATATTATATTTTTATTTTATAAAAAAATAAATGTTATATTGTATAGATTATAAGTAAATAAAGAAAGAGTGCATTGTAATATATTTGATGGTTGGCGGAAAAAAGTGTTCTTTTTCAAATTTCTGAATTAATAGCTAATTATTATTATTTAAAATCGAAAACTATCATATTTTGATAGATTTTCTTGTTTACAAGGTAATTATAATCGTATTTCAATTATTTGACAATGACTCCTTTACCTTACGCCATATTGGATGTCAAGTGACATCACAACCATTCCAATCCCATTTCTACAAATTTAACGCTCTCATTTGTCTAAACCGATAGAAGCATTAAGACATAAATGCATTACCATTTTCTGAGCCGTAGTCGGGTAATAAAATCAGTCGAATTCCCACAGAGCGTAGTAGTTGAAAACTTCTCTGCAGTTTTGGCAAAACGCCAGACATAAGTCCGGAGTGACCTGTCCGAAACAGAGATTGTGAATATTGTTGATTTGATTGGCCATTCTGATAAGAGCTATGATTGATTGGCCATGAACTTTCATAATCCAATTGCATGTTAAAGATTTTGTGGCAAATCGAATTTCACTCACGAATACTAGCCAAGTTTTACTTCCCAATTACAAAAGGTCTTAAAGAAGAAATATCGATATTAGATACCGCTACGAGCCAATTATGGGAATAGCTGCCGCAGTGAGGAATGGCCCAGTCGATAGAACGCCACATCTTAATAAAAAATCACTGGTTCAAATCCAGACAAGCATAACCAATTCTAATTTACACCTGTTTATTATGAGTTTATAGTTCATGTCGTACTCGTGGCAGAAAAAATGGTAAAGGAAACCTGCATGTCTTGGATAGAACTGACCCATTAATAAACAAGCACTTTTTGAGATAGCATACTTTTAGGTTTGTATTGCATTTTCGTAATAAATATAATAACAAAATAACTATATTGAGTTTGTCAGTTACTAGCACAATCGAACTACTAGCTCCATAGCTCTCGGCTGCTACTGAGAAATATCTATATAAATTTAAGATTGAGTAAGAAATCTACAGATATTGGATCTACATACGGAGGGATCTTTAAAAGAGATGTGAACCTGGGAGAAAGCAGGCGAGTCTACTGTACCTCGCTTTTGGCTCGGCAGTGCTCTATCCGGGGAAAGAGAGTAACCTTGCCCCTCGCACCCCTCACGTTTCACGTTTGTCCCGGCCGCCTAATAATGTCAGGATATGGACTTAAAATTAAAAAGAAATCACTCACTTTATATAACTTCAAATATATAACCTTTCGAATAATGTCGAGGTGTTCTAAAAAACTTTATTTCCGTAATAATAAAAGTTGATTAAATTAAAAAATAAACAAACACAACATTAACGTTACACGAATACTTCCCGCTGATACAAAAATGTTAATTCGCTGTAAAGTTTAAAGTTCAACGCGGTGATGGATAATGCGTTGGGGCAACAAATATAATATTAATTTCTATCCAGGGAAATGAAAATGTTTTCATGTTCAGAAAACTGTTTATTTCAGCGGCCATTGCAATCAAGTCACGAATCAAAACGATCATAGTTTTTTAGGTTAACTTGTTAGCTCTCGGTGCTCAGCAGGGACTAACTGAGACTTGAGTGTTAGCCGAGTAAGCGTAAGATTTCGAGCGTTAAATGACGTCAGCGTTAGATTTGTTACTGTAAGTGCGTTAAGGTACGGTAAGTTACCAATCTCACCCACACAGGTGAGATTGGTACACGATAAGGGATAACTGAGACTGAAAACTGACATGCTTACTCATAATTTTCGAGAGTACCTTCTATGTAACTTTCCTTCCTAACTAACCTTCTATATAACTTTGATTTCAACATTCATTTTTTTGTATTGAATAGGAAGGCGGACGAGCGTATGGGCCACCTGATGGTAAGGGTCACCAACGTCTATAGACAAAGGCATCGTAAGAGATGTTAACCATCACTTACATATCCAATGCGCCACTAACCTTGGGAACTAAGATGTTATGTCCCTTGTGCCTGTAATTACACTGGCTCACTCACCCTTCAAACCGGAACACAGCAATAACAAGTACTGCTGTTTTGCGGTAGAATATCTGATGAGTGAGTGGTACCAACCCAGACGAGCTTGCACTAAGCCCGACCACCAGTGAAATAATGATTATATGCAGGAATCCTATTTGACAACCTTCGATATTCTATGGACATCCTTATGATGTGCGAAGTCAAAGCGGATAGCTAGTGTAATATATCGGAACAGTTCGTTAAATCAGCGATTTAGCTCACGTCTCGGAAAGTTGGCCCTTAATTGGAAAGCAGCGTCGATCTCGCTTTAACAACTTCTGAGATTGGAAATATTATTTTATAACGTACACTTTCATACTCAATTATGTACCCTTTTGAATTCCAGTATTTTTATTTATGGCATTCCTAAGTGATTTCGTGACACTTACAGGGTGATACTGAAATGTACGAAATAAAACTCCATATTGTTTTATTCGCTCGAACTGAAGACCTGAAGGGGATTTGAACCCAGTGCCTCAGGTTCTGTGGTCTTATATCTAGCCACTAGATTAACGAGGTAGTCGATTTTCCTTATATAAATACTGTATGTCTCCAAATTATTCGAAATATAAAATCCTAAAATATAATTAGTGTCGTTAGGTGTACTATATTTAATGCTCCGACAGTCCGTACATATGTAGGTACATATACCAATTCATTAGTGTCATGGCTTCCATCAAACTTTTAACCAATTAACGTTTCCATAGTTGTAATATCTCGAATAATATGCGCGCGCATGTTTCATAACAGAGTTAAAACTTTGTTTAGTTTCGTGAAGTTTCTATCGGATCGCTTCATGGATGTATTAAATACTAAATTGCGTTATAAAATGTTTTAAACAGACGAAACACGAGTCGCTAGTATTACGAGCACTATCAATTACACGAGACTTTATACAACCAATGGACAACTGGAAACAAAAGCGATCCAATAATCATTTCGATATTCCTTGTGTAGAGTAAAATATTTGAGGAAATATTGAAGTGAAACGTCTATTGGCGCTCGTTGGGGGTAAGATTGGCTCATACGCCGTGATGGCAAGCAGCGTGACGCTTTATTTTATAGTATGGGTAGGTGGACGAGCAAATGGGCCACCTGATGTTACCATCACCCCTGGTGTTAACCAACGCCCCTAGTCAATGAGCCACCAATGTTGGGGACGAAGATGCTATTATCATTGCCTATAATTACACTGGCTTACTTACCCTTCAAACCGGGACACAAGAATACCAAGTACTGCTGTTTTGCGGTAGAATATCTGATGAGTGGGTGGTACCTACCCAGACGAGCTTACACGAAGCCCTACCACTACGATCCGAAATGCTGTCTTGCCTGTCTTTACGCTATTTACTCCCCTGTGCGTGATTGGACCATATACATACTTTATCGCTATCTATCGTTAATAAATAATAAAATATATATTTTTAAGGAAACTCTTTGTTTATTTATTTTGCTCCATAGTTTTTGGTTTTATTTAATTCTAATTTTAATAACTAAAAATTTCGATAACATAACAGACGTCCCGTGGCGGCCATATTGTTTTTTTTAATTAGTGTATTTTCTATTTCTATATAAATGTTATTTTGCATACGTATGTATTACTTTAGTAAAGCTACCTGGACTGACGCATGAATGGCGTAAATCGGACTGAATACAATGCGTGGGTGAAATCATAGTGCTATTGGGAAATGGGGTTTCTCTATGGCATGCGACCAAAACTGTTCTGAACGGCACTATATATATATGTATGTGTTACATTAAAAAATATAAATTATCAATAAATATATATAAATTAATAATATATATTACTTGGTAAACAAGAGTTTCATTCATGAATATTCTCTTATTTGGTAATTTTCAGAGCGAGATTTCTTTCGTAGTTATATTTTTTAATTTATTCTTTATTATTATTCTTGTACGAAATTCTCCAGTCCAGTCCTTTCGCCAGGAAACACTAGCTGTTTCTTATCGTAAACTTTACTGTCTAACTGTTCATTATATATCTTAAAACTAGTCTTAAAGGTTAAACTAGTTTGTATTTTCTGAACCGTTGTATCTTTAACGTTGAAATAGTCGAGACCGCGATATCGCCTGCGTAGAAGTGCGCTTTTCCTTCTGACTAATATTACGAATACTTATATTGTACTAAAATATTATTATCAATGAAAAAAAGCCTATGTAATTGATAAAATAGCTATCCAATAGTGAAAGAATTATCAAAATCGCCACAGTAACTCTAAGCAACTACAAGCAAAAATTAAATAAAAAAAATATGCCGTAATAATTTTATAGTATAGTTTAGAATATAGATATAAAGCCATGCTAGTTAATTTCTATGGTGACTTACCATACAGATTCCCAGTCACTCTACCCTCTAATCTAAAAACGGCGTATAAAGTAGTCGTGAGTCCCTATTTAGTTTTGTTAACCCCTCTACTAAAACAAGTGGAAGGTATTACCGCGTTTTCTCATTATCGGTTAAAGCTTTGCGGGTTTACTCGGCTAACTAAGCCTCCAAATAGATTTCAAGTTAAACCCGTTGGTTTTAACGATATACATACTTCTAACAATATAAAATATAAAGGTATATGCTTATTAAATTACATCAAAACTATAAAAAAATCTTTATACAAAATCATAATAGTATGAAGTAAATACCATAAAACCTATAAGTGTCCCACTGCTGGGCTAAAACCTCTTCTGAAAGAGGAAATTTCTAGATTATTTCATACAAACATACAAGTGTCTAAATTTGTTCTAACAAGTACCCGTTATCAACGGTTACTATTTACGACTCAATCGTGATACTTATTTGAATCTTACAATACTAATTAAACTGTTTTTCTCAAAAAGATTAAATAAATAAGATGCGCCACCAACATTGGAATCTAATAACACTGGCTCACTAACCACGGCAACCGAAACAAATAGAATATATGATCGGTGGGTGGTACCTACCCAGCCCGGCTTGCGCAAAACCATGCCAAGTAAATTTCTGCTAAAACCTACCTTAACAAAGTATATCTTGATTTTATATATTATTTTTATTTATTTTAATTATTAAAATTGCCTTTATTATTATTTTTTGTTTTTTTTATTGTATAGGAAGGCGAACGGGCATATGGGCCACCTGATGGTAAGTGGTCACCAACGCCCATAGACAGTGGCATTGTAAGAAATGTTAACCACTTACATCGTCAATGCGCCACCAACCTTAGGAACTAAGATGTTATGTCCCTTGTGCCTGTAATTACACTGGCTCACTCACCCTTCAAACCGGAACACAATAATACAAACTACTGCTGTTTTGCGGCAGAATATCTGATGAGTGGGTGGTACCTACCCAGACGAGCTTGCACAAAGCTCTACCACCGAGTATCACATATATATACAAATTACATAACAAAATAGTGCCTATAGTTACGTTAATTTATTAATTGTAAGAATATGTAATGTACTATATTTGAATATTCAGTTTCATGAATATTTATCAGGCAATTTCAATTGTTCAGTAATTGAATAATAACGATTTGTAAATTTACTAAATAGTTTTTATTATCATAAGAGGTGCCAGTGTGTGAATTGTAAAATAGACGCGAACAGAGATGACAGTTGTGACTTGAAATAAGTGATAGAAAACGGAGTTGCTTTTTTTAAATAACTTCAAGTATCCAACGCTATCTATATTTGATATTAACACATGCAAACAAAACAAAACTCACAATATCAGCTTTCTGAATATATTTGTACTAGTCTCCGCTCGCAGATTCGACAGCTTCGACAGCGTGAGTAGCGTGTGTGTCGAGTGCTAGTTATCGTTTTCTGTACCCCTGACAAGGAGAATATGTCACAGTAAAATTTTAAATATCGTATTGATCGTATTGATTATAATCTATATCTAGATTCGAAAACAAACGAATTAATAAACAAATATGGCGTCGCGGGGCATATGACGTCAAACCAATCAGCGCGCGAGGTTCGTTCCGTCGCATGCCATTTCATAATCTAACAGTATTTATAATTTTACGTAGACATACAGAACTTCATGCTGAACAGTTTAAGACTCGAAAGCGTAACAAACAAACTCACTTTCGAATTTATAATATTATTTAAGATAAATACGCATTGCTCATAACTTCGCCTTTTACTCCGAGAAAACTGTAAAGTAAAATCCATTAAAACATCCTGCTACGTATCAAGCGGAACCCAGCCGCTTTACTAATGGCAAATTAATCCCAGCCGAGCCTCAGCTTCACATTCACCTTCGAAGCTCAATGAGAACATATTTTATAAAAAATATATATTTCAAGTTATATTCAAGTCTATATAAGTCAATCTTTATAATGTCCTCTGCTGGACTTCCCTCCTTTTTTTAAGGTGCTTGTTCCACCACGCTGCTCAAATGAGGTTTGGTAGAATACACATGCGGCAGAATATCAGTAAAAATAGACACATACAGGTTTCCTCACGATGATTTCCTTCGACGTCAAGCACAAGATGACTTATAAACACATGAAAATTAAGTGGTGCTTGCCCGAGTATGAACCCACGATCATCGACTGAAATTCGGTTCTTGTTACTTAATAAGAGAAAAAAGAGTTTTTTTTTTTAAATAACAATATTTAAAATGTTTACTAAAACACAAACTCAAACGTCGTTTCGGCAACAACGAAAACATCTGTCGTGGAAGTTCGTCAAAGTTTGTTGAATTTTAATAAGGTTTCACTTATTAAAATAAATGTAAATGTTGAAATATTAAAATTGACAACATTTTTATAAAATATATTTAAAAATCATTATTAACCACTGCTATGTGATTACTATAACCAATTATTTATCAATTTAACACCAATACACAAACATATGGTAATATTTTTGCTTAATATTTTAAAAATGTTTTTTACTTGGTGGTAGAGCTTTGTGCAAGCTCGTCTGGGTAGGTACCACCCACTCATCAGATATTCTACAGCAAAACAGAAGTACTTTGTATTGCTGTATTCCGGTTTGAAGGTTGAGTGAGCCAGTGTAATTACAGGCACAAGGGAGATAACATCTTAGTTCCCAAGGTTGGTGGCGCATTGGTGATGTAAGCGATGGTTAACATTTCTTACAATGCCATTGTCTATGGGCGTTGGTGACCACTTACCATCAGGTGGCCCATACGCTCGTCCGCCTTCCTATACAATAAAAAAAAAATAAAAAAAATGTTTACATAAATAGAACCGACTCATGATACCTAATAACCACTTCACGGGTCGGACACGTATTTTGGTACAGCCTGTATAATAACAGTACATAAACGGTTTTATTTAGCTTACTTTGTTTGTTGGTTTGTTTGGATCAAATTTATGGGCGCGTTTATTTTCAAGTCGACCGCTATAATGCCATTTATGTATTTATTCAAGTCACTCTTCGCCCAACGATTTTATTTTTTTGACTGATCAATGCCCTAGATTGATGAGGACAGTGTTGTAACGACTGGTACCTATGATCTACCTAATTATTTTTTAGCTTTTAGTCTTATTTTTATACAAACGTACGTTTAACTTAAAATTAGTTTTTTTTTCTAATTATTATATTTCAATAATATAACATGACAAATCAAAAGTACTTATATGAATCTACTTGAATAAGTAATATTTTATTTGCTTACTGATTTTATTACTTAAATACAGAGCATTTAAAAAAAAGGTAAGCTAAATCCTTAAAGGAATAATAGCAAAAACGACTAGAATATAATAATACAACGTGTCTTACCACTGTTGAAATTTAATAAAAAAATATCTTAACACTCTTTCCCGTACGATGGTATCACATACTTATATCCTCATTAACGGCGAGAGAATAAAAATTACTGTGGAAGTGCTGTGTGGTAGCGATGGTAACATTATTTTTATTTATAGAATTATTACTTTCTTATAAAATTATACTTTGTTTAACTCCAGCGGCATTTTTTAAATTATAAATCTATTAATTTATATTTAGATATTAAATCATTAATTAGCGGGTTTTGTCATGTGACGGCTAGTCCTGCTGTTTCTATGTCTTAATACATCATTTTAAAGTTTCTGTCTATCCGTTCTGTTCTGTTTGGTCTGTTTAGACCTAAGAAGCATAACGATGAATAAAAAATTGTTTCATAAAAAATATTAATTTAATTAATTAATGATTACTTTTGCGTTCTAAGAACCGGAATTGCGATGTAACGGACGGATGTTGCCTCCATGTTAAGGAAAGCATTAAGTCATTTCCAGAACACTTCATGTTCTATAGTTAGCAGAAAATTTCTTCATCTTAATTCCTCTACAAAGCCTGCTATAAAAGTAATTCCAGACATCACGAGTACCATCCACCGTAACATTATCATTTAGTAGAAATGTTATAATTATTTTAAATCTAATAATGATTATACAGCTCGAAACCTTTTCTTCAGCAATTTATTATGAATATCCATATCATATTATATTATCCATAAATGTACAATTATAGCAACAATAAACAGAAGAATTATTGAAACGAAGTCTTTTTGCGGCTTACAGTAGAGTGAAGTGGTAGGATGTGTCGCATAACGAAATAGCGTTAGGCCTATCAAATTTTACAAAATGCACAACAAAATACGAAAATCTATATTTTTAAAATGCAAAGAACTTCCTTCCTGACGGCGGTCCCATGACCTCACAATTTTAATTATTTATGAATAATTTCCATTTTTACATACGTTATTTATCGAGGAATCCTTGACAAGTTTCAGGAAGTATACATACGTATGTATATATCAGATATCAATGATGATGGAAACTGAGGATAAATGAACTGAGTGAAACCAAAAGGAAATAATAACAATATTAATAATATAATAATTAATTATTTTGGCTCCTTTCATACTTTATTATACAAGTTAAATATATAATATGAACGAATGGATACCGAAAAATTAATTCAATTATGAAGTACATTTATTTGTGTTTACATTTGAAGTGAGATCGGGAACCAAATGATTATTAAAACAAGAAGAATTATTTTCCATTGTTTACGAAAATATTACCGATATAAGTATATTCGAAATGCTGTTTGCCTATTGTCAATAGGCCAACAGCCTTGGCAGCATTATTGAACAGGAAGGTAAGCTCTGAGAACAAGTCACATATTAAGTCTCAGGCTACTAACTAACGACTACAAATATTAAAGTAGAAGCCTGTAAATGTTAATTGTTTGGTTAAGGCCAAGTAGGCTGTAGGCGAAAGTTTAGATCTTATTTCTTAGCATTTTGGTGTAGCTTGTTACCAATTCGTTAAATGATTATATTTTCCATCACAGTCAAGCATAAATCAAACTTTAAACACAAAATAAGCTTATTTAATTTGAGGAGTGTGTTTCTTACAGCGCCAATGTCTATGTGATATGATGACCATTTACCATCTGGTGGCCCATTTGCCAGGACCTAAACAAAAAATAAACATTCCAGTGTCCAAAACACCAGTACACTTTTACTTTTATGACGATACAAACATATTCACGCATCAAGGTTTCCGAGATATAATAGAACAATAACAGTTAGATGGGATTAAATCTCAACCGCCACCAGATATGGGGCGCGATGTTTTCTAATCTTACACGTTGCAATGCAGAGTCACAATCTCATTAGTGTAATGTGTTCACATAGACTTGCGACAATTCTGTCGGAGTTCAACGATAAAAATTAAAATAAAAAATCTTTATTGACATATCACACGCAAATATTTCTTCCATTCAGTTGTTCTTCCGACAGATATCGTTCACGGCGGCCACTACCAACAGAGACCACCGATAATATTATATGCACACAGCACAAGTAGGTATGCCAACACAGGCGACCTCACTTAGTTTCTACATTATCTTAATTTCCTAGTTTAAAGGCGCTAAAACATATATATATGTTTATAACTATAAGTATTTTACATAATTTAGTATCAAATTACAAATTTGTTAAATCGCCTACAATTCCCAACAGCCTTTAAAAGGCAATTTAAAAAGTAATCAAGTAACATCCCATCATAATTATACCTCCTCTGGGATAAGGGCTCTCTCTCCCTTTAATGAAGAAGGATAATATCTTACCTAGCAGTTCTACTAAAGGTTCACTGGTTTTGTTAATATATTTACTTTATTAGTACATTTCTTTATATACGCATATCATTTTCGATACAACCGATTACCAGCTTACTTACTTATCACCTACTATTTGTATCACTTTGAATCTTGAATAATCCAGTGACGTTTTTTATTGCATAAGTAGGCGGACAAGCATATGGGCCACCTGATGGTAGGTGGTCACCAACGCCCAAAGACATTGGCATTGTAAGAGATGTTAACCATCGCTTACATCGCTAAATCAAACCTATAATACCAAGTTTCCAACTAATTCACACAACAAGTGGAAAAATATTTGATATATAAAACAATTCTTCAAACATTTTGAACTGGAAATCCACATCAGCGCAATTTTAAGGCATTTCTCCCCTAACACCACCTCTTTGTGGAACCAGCTTTCGCCGGCGATTTTGCGAACCGATATGACATAGTAACCTTCAAGAAAAGACTCTCATTCCTTAAATGCCGGCAACGCGTCTGTAAGTACTCCGGTGATGCAGGTATCCATGGGTGGTGTTAGTAACTTGAAGTTGAGCCTCCGGCCTCTTATAACCCTTTTACAAAAAAAAACAACCTACAAATAAAGTATACTTTTACATTTACAGTTTTGTAATTGTAATTGTAAATTTGTAATTTGTAATGGATTGATGTAAGATTAGATATTTTCCCAACATTGGGACGTTAATGAGTTTTTATTTTATTCAATTAATAAATTAGATTTATGTTTCACGTACGTCTGTGACAAACCCTGATAATGTTATTTGTATAACGGGATTTGCTTTGAATTTTATTTTCAACTTTCATTAATTATATTACGTTCTGATGTCAAAGCCGTTCAAACATGAAAGAGATTCAACGAGGCGTCAGAGATACCACACATTATGTAAACTATACACATTACTGTGTAGTCTATACGTATGTATACATAAACAAATTATACATTTATACATACATTGTCAGTTTTACGTTAATTTACATCCGTTTGAAATGTTATCGAAAAGAATTAATAGATACGAATTGAAAAATTTGCTTAATAGTCAAAATGGCCTATGCGACATTATGAATTTGCATATTTCCATCATTCCATTTGTAAAATGTTTGTATTGATAACACTAAATTACTTCAATACCAAACAAAAAAAATGGACGGAAAAAATAATGTTATTGTTTAGGTAATATTGATTCTGTAATGTAATAGTGCACGCTGAGACTTTGTAAGTGAGCATTCTCCAAAATGATTTCGAAATGTAATTTTATTTTAACAGTATCACATACAGTTGAGTGTCCGATTAAAAAATAAAAATAAACAAAACAGCAATTACTGAACTAATATGCCTTTGCCTATTTTTGTATAAATTACTTTGTTTTTATATAAATCAACGTTTTCCAGTTAATGAAATACACTAATTGGTAGTGTTAAATATATGCCTAGAGTGACATTTTGAAAGCGGCTAAAATTTAAAGGCTCGAATCATAACTAACGAAGCTGTTAAGAGGATTACTTACTCCCAATCAATTAAAAATACTGCATAATATATTAATTAAATGTAAATAGACAGAACGGCCGATCGTCGAAAACAACAAAGCGACGGATGGCGGAAAAAGTAGCCGACACAGGATGTACGCATGTACCCATTTACCCAAACGTGCGCGCTGCTTTGCGCGGTGTTCTCACCGATAATGTTTTCGCACGGATGCACGCTTACTCGAGTATCCGCGCAAATTCTCGCGCTGTATCCGGTTTTCCGTAGACTATAAGATCATCCTTACTAATATTATAAATGCGAATGTAAGTTTGTTTGTTACGCTTTCACGCCTAAACCACTAAGCCGATTTTAAAAATTATTTCACCAATGGACAGTTACATTATCAGCGAGTAACATAGGCTATATTTTGTCCCCGAATTCCCAAGGGAACAGGAACTACGCGAGTGAAACCACGGGCAAAATTCTAGTATCTAATATTTTTACTATTTTTTGTGTACAAGAAATAAATAATAAATAAAGAAAAATAAATCAAATAATTAAGGACGTTAATAATAAAATGAGAAGATAGTAAAAAATATATTCTTTCTACAAAATAATAAACGCGCTGCAGCATAACGGAGTATGCCTAGGGCATAATGCAACTCTGTTTTATACCAATTAACGGTTATTTACGTTATAAGAGGCAAACAATTGTTAAAATAGAACTATATTAGGAAAAAGACATTTTATTTTTGCCACTCTTGATAGTATGGCTTTGTTTAAGCCCGCCTGGGTACTTATCACCTTTTCTACCGCTAAACAGAGATACTTGTATCTCGTTTTGAAAGGGGAGTGAACCATTGTAATTACAGGCACAAGATACATGACTCCTTATTTGCCTATTCCGAATTGTTCCCATGTAAGGATTAACAATTCTAACAATCCCAATGACTAACAGCGGCGATGACCACTTACCATCACATAGTCTATAAGCCAGTCCACCTACGTACGTATGTTTTAGTTCCATGTTTTAAAGTAAAAAAAAAGTAACAGCCTGTGAATGTCCCACTGCTGGGCTAAGGCCTCTTCTCTTTGTGAGGAGAAGGTATTGGAGCTTATTCCACCACGCTGCTCCAAAAGGGTTGGTGGAATACACATGAGACAGAATTTCAATGAAATTGGACACATGCAGGTTTCCTCACGATGTTTTCCTTCACCGTCAAGCACGAGATGAATTATAATCACAAATTAAGCACATGAAATTCAGCGGTGCTTGCCCGGGTTTGAACCCACGCACATCGGTTAAGATTCACACGTTCTGACCATTGGGCCATCTCGGCTTTTTTATCTTCACTTATTGATACATAAGTATAAATATAGATTTATATGAAAGCGCTATAATAAATCAACGTAAATCCCTTTCAGGTGGAGCGGTAAATCCCAACACTTACATACAGACAATATTAAGCAGGCGTGGTGACGCCGCGCGTTACAATCCTGATTTTTTGTTTTTATTTCGCAAAACAGACTTTGTTATCGTTCATAAATGTTTGCAGTTGGAGAGGACGTTATTCATTGTATTATTTGTTGACTTTCCGTTTACAAGCCTGTCTTAGCGAAAACTGGACCAGTCCGGACCGGACCTGTAAAGGCCGCACTTTGCCAATTAATATAATTAACAAATAATATACAACTTACTACCTTAAGAATTAAAAAAACACGATCATCCTAAACAAAAAAAATATTATAACCAGTGTTACTCGGGATGTAAGGATTCTATCGATACACACAAACCAATTCAGGAATTTTAAAGTTACAGTGAAATTAAGAAACTCACATATATTACTTTTAACATTCCAACGAAATAACATAAGAATATACATATATAGTAACTACTGAATTTCTTGCTAATTCTTCGGGGAAGAACGGATATTTACATTTCATATAATCTTGTAAAATGTCGATTCAAAACTGCATGAGAAAGTCTATATAAATAAAAAATATTATGATTCTAATTAAGACAATATTGGAGTATATAATGTAATAACATTATGTCTATCATACAACTAAACAATGTAATTATTTTTTTGTATAGGAAGTCGGACAAGCATATGGGCCACCTGATGGTAAGTTTCCTTGTGTTTAGATATGAATCTTAATCAATGACAAGGAGCTCAAATTCAAGCACTGCAGTTGTGTTAAATAATTCATATCATGCTTGATGGTTAAAGAGAACTTTCCTGAAGTAACCTTTTCCGGAAGTAACCTGCATTTTTTTTTACATAGGAAGGTGGACGTACGAATGGGTCAGCTGATGGTAAGTGGTCACCAACGCCCATAGAGAATGGCATTGTAAGAAATGTTAAACATCGCTTACATTGCCAATGCACCACCAACTTTGGGAACTAAGATGTTACGTCCCTTGTGCCTGTAATTACACTGGCTCACTCACCCTTCAAACCGGAACACAACAATACCAAGTACTGTTGTTTTGCGACAGAATATCTGATGAGTGGGTGGTACCTACCCAGACGAGCTTGCAGAAAGCTCCACCACCAAGTAAATAATATCATAAAATAAGTATTACAGAGATTTAAACCAAATATTTAATCTCTTAAACAATGTGATATTACAGGATTTGTGTTAATAAACCCTTTATCGGAGAAATTTTCATAAAGTTTACATTTAAGCCGGCAGAGTTACATGCGAAAAACATACACCGGTTTCAATCTGGTTAATATACACAATACCAGCTTCATGACCCGAATTCACATAGATACATGACTTTATTAAATATTATTTGGTCGATTTTTAGTGTATGGTAGTGGAGTAACTGATGACGCGATTTAAGACAAAAACGAATGGGTAACAAATAACACACTGGATTTACACCATTTTTTCAAATGATGGCATTTTTTTCACCCATAGACAGCTATTAATTAAACCAATCCTGATGCTACTATATATTTGGTGCTGATGAATTCAAATTTGCAATACAAACTGAATAACAACAATCAAAGGTATTCACTGTATAAAGGTAGAACGATGATGGCGTTAATGATTATGATGATGGACATTGCGACAATGTTGATGGTTATGATGATTGCAATAATATTGATAATGTGATGATGTTGATGATAATTGGGATGATGTTAATGATGATGATGATTGCGACGATTGAAGTTTATGATAACGATAATTGCTACGATCGATAGTTGTAATGATATCATCATTACAACGCATTGCAAGGATTTAATGATGACGATGATTGCGACGATTGATAGTTGTAATGATGATAATTGCGACGATTGATAGTTACGATGACGATTGCGATGATTGATAGTTATGATGATAATTGCGATGATGATAATGATGATGATGATTGCGACGATTGATAGTTGGAATTATGATAATTGCGATGACGTTAATGATGATGATGATTGTGACGATTGATAGTTGTAATGATGATAATTGCGATGATGTTAATGATGATGATGATTGCTACGATCGATAGTTGTAATGATATCATCATTACAACGCATTGCAATGATTTAATGATGACAATGATTGCGATGATTGATAGTTACGATGACGATTGCGATGATATTGATGATGATGATGACTGTGATCATAATCATAATTACAAAACAGTTTGTAATAAACAATTATAAAACATAGTTATCAGAATATTATCAACCAATTAATATCTAGTCTATAGTTAAAATAATGAATATATTAGTAATTCCGTAACATACAAACGAGACTTACTACAATAACACCTCGAGGATGTTTATTAACACACATCCGGAACACTCAACGATTTATACGTCAGCTATCAATGCATTATCGGTAACGTAGCTGCGGTGAATTGAACTCATTAAAATGATTGCATATGCAAAGCTCTGTAGTGATGTGATTTATGTTATCGATATTTTGTAAAAAGTGAAGGTAACATGTTTTATATTCAAATCTTGTTTAACTAAATTGGCTAATAAATTTGGATATACTTGTTATTTTAGTGATAAAGATCTAGCCAGGAACTTATAAGGCCTATAACAATCCCCTAAATCCAACTATCGTTGATAATTTTGATGGATTTGGAGCTTTAATCAAACACACTGCTTAAATGCAGGTTACTTCCGGAAGTTCTCTTTAACCATCAAGCACGATATGAATTATTTAACACAACTGCAGTGCTTGAATTTGAGCTCCTTGTCATTGGTCAAGATTCATATCTAAACACAAGGAAATATATTGTGTATCGGTTCTCAGAAACTAAATCGATTAAATTAAATAATAATTATGAAATATTGAGAAAACGTTGTTTCCACAGCTATATATGTATATATATATGTATATTTTATATGCATGTATATTTGTTCGTTGAACAATTAAAAACGTAATCTTCAATATACTTAAATGTGAAGTTGGTGAGAAAAAAAATTTACGTGACCAAAAATATCACAGCTAAACAGCTGTTTGTTTAAATAGTGACGGGATTAAAAATAATAATAAAAATTAAAAATCACATTAAGTTAATTTTTAAACATTTTATTTAATCTGTTGCCGAACTAAATATAATAACATTGAATAAGAAAGTATCTTCGAATCTTCAAATTACAAGTCTATTACGTTAGTTCAATTTAAACCACGGTTGTGATTAGAATTGACTCGCTATTTCAAGCGATATTGTAATTTATATAATGGACTTCAGACTTGCAATACTTATTCAATCCATACTAAATTGCAGGAGCTATCTCCTAAAACCTAACCTAAAAGTAAAAAGCGAGCTAATGTCCTACTGCTGGGCTGTCTCTTGTCCTTTTAAAAAGAAGCTTATTTAACTACGCTGCTCCCCAGAATATCGGTGAATACACATGTAGTAGAATACCATCCACACATGCTGGTTTCCTGATAACATTTCGAAGTAGAAATTAAACTCAATAAAACTCAGTGATAAGAAAGTAAAAGTTCTAAAAACACCCCATGCATCCTAATCTGTATTAAAAAGTTTTGATTGAATAATGATCCTCACATACTTATATACTAATATATTCAAATTATATTATTCAAATTATTCAAATATACTTATATATTCAAATTAAATATATAAATGTACTTTATTCAATCATTCTTAAAACATTATGTCAGCCATTGTTAGTTACCATTCATTGCAAAAAAACGAATGATTTATCAGGATTCTTCCTGTCATGAATGTATTATAATAATACGTTATTTATTTCCATTTCTCGTGCTAAAGAAAAACTTCCGATATAAACTATTTTCTTATGTATGCGTGTCAAAGTGTTTCTTTATGTCGCTTCTAAGCACGTATCGTAACTACACTCGAGTGATTTATCGATACACATATCCCATCACTATTTACATAACGATTCCATATAAAATTTATGTCAGGTGTGCATTCAAACGATTGTTTGTTCACTCTAACCACGCATATTGAATTGAAATGCACATTTCAACTTTAAATGTAATAGAATTTGGTTTAAGTGGAATCACAATAACTAGATTTTATTATGAAGAATTATGTAAATTAAGCAACGATTAAAACTTAGTGATAGAAATGCCTAGCAGTAAATATTCTTTACTCGGAGACATTGTCATTGCTAGTAAAGGAGCTCGCTTCTCAAAGGTCATCTTGGAGCTCTACCATCTAGAAGAAGATTAACCGTTTGAGAAAACTGCCTTCAGACACTAGACGAAAAGCGCCAGTTAAGAAAAGAGAGACCTAAGCCCTACTACACATATACATATACAATATACATATATATATATATATAGAGCTCACAAAGGACTATCTCATATATTACGTAGACTTGTGCTGTATTATCGAATGGGACCGTGTCCTGTAATGGTGTATACAGTGTTTGTAAATAAATAAATATAACTCTGCAGGCCAAATGTATTGTAGCACATATCGAAGGGGTTTTAAAACCAAATTTGGTCTAGTGAACCACATTAGGGCACATGTTAAAAATAATAATTAATTTCTAGGGTCGCCGTCATCAAAATCGATGAGGAGGACTATAAAGTAAAATAATCCACTACTGACGCCGTCAGTGTACCAACCGTCGGGTGCATTCAAACTATTAATTAAAACCGAAATACAACAATATAAGGTAATTAATTACATAGCCGTGGTATAAAAGCTTATGATGATGATGATGATGATGATGATGACGAGGATGGTGATAATGATTGCTAAAAATAAATAACAATAGTGATGTTCCGCAACCCATCTTATTGACAGTCTACTTATGGCGATTCCCTATTTTGTTGTGCCTATCAATCAAATGGTTAGCGAATATAATAGAAGGTCTGGGGAAAGTTGATGGGTTTTTTTCTTCATCAAGAATTTCTTAGTAACGTGGAAATATTATGCCTTGGAAAGTAAATAGAGAAGCTATGTTATTCATGTTCCTGGTCTCCGATCGTGAGATATGAGATTTAAGAGTGCGGTTAGTGTAGCAGTTTGTGTATTATTATATCCCCTGCATTTAACTACGCCCATACAGAAACTATTATTAACACCCGCTATAATTTTACAAGCAGCGTTTAACCGGCAATTGCTAAAAGCTTATCCTAATAAATACAGCCAAAGGAAACTTACCCCCTATTTCACAAGGATCGTCAATTTATACCCGGAAGGGGAAACAGGCCGGGTATAATTAATAGCCTTATAAGTGGCTGGTGAGTTATACCAATCGATTCTTAATTTACTCTCGATAAATACCATTCTGTTAGTAGCACATGGATTCACATTTCACATATAAATTAATACATGGTAAAAATTAGTGATCTCTTTCAGACTATTTTACATATCATATAAAAAAATATTAATATAAATCTTAATATTTAAAAAATTGTTTCTTAATAAAGATTTTAGGGCGGAATTCCTGAACAAACCTAATTACAGGCACAAGGGATATAACATCTTAGTTCCCAGGGCTCTAAATATACTATAAAAAAATAATAGAACAAACTACGATATATCTGCTGTAATATTTATTAACCCATCTAATGTAAAAACTGTAAATGAATTTCGTTCAACGCCTTTCTCAAGTCCGAGTGTTTTAATCTCCGAACTTGTAGTAGTTTTTAAGTGTATACTTCGACATTGAACTTGAATGGAATTACTAGCTTAAAACCCGAATGAATTGGCTTATCTAATAGAAAGAGAGCTAATTCCTACTTTACCCTCAAATTAAACGTAAGTCTTGTGACAGGAGTGGGTATCACAAAAACCTCAAAATTCCAGGAGAGAAATTGCACCAGACACATTACAACCATATGTCGCTGAGCGGATAACTAACTGAATATACGAATTTTATTAAAACATAATTATAAAACAAAAATTTCAATTATTCTATTTCAACACGTTTACATAAACTTTGGGAAACGTTTTTGCCCCAACCCGGCCTGTCCCGGCGATTTATAGCCGGGAAAACGAGCCCAACTAAAATTGATGGTGCAAAATGGAGACTGGTTTAACCTGCCGGCTAATCGTGCTCTAACCGGAGATTTGGAAATTCAGAATATGAAGGGCGAGAAAATTTGTGGTTTAACGGGTGGCCTGATTTATTGTGGGCCAGTTAACGGGTGCCTTCG
This sequence comes from Nymphalis c-album, assembly GCA_963151315.1. Taxonomy (NCBI): domain Eukaryota; kingdom Metazoa; phylum Arthropoda; class Insecta; order Lepidoptera; family Nymphalidae; genus Nymphalis; species Nymphalis c-album. The sequence goes on from OY720610.1 coordinate 611,649, forward strand.
GATTTTATTAAAATACTGGAGAGGGTTTGTTGAGCTCCCTAGTGCTGAAGAGTTAATGAGATAAAAGTAAATATACAAATTTTGTTTTATATATACAACATAATTTTGAAAAAAAGAAGCTTCATATATCCAGCAAAAAAAGGAAACAAATGTAGCTGAAAATGCCTAATGCGTTAGCATAGCTTATTAATATTTTTGAAGTTATACTTCTTTAGGCGCGTTATGAAAAAATGATGAGAGTGAAATTTTAAGATGCGCGCGCATCTGTGACACAAAATTAACACTATGAAGTTGTCTGCTTAACCGCTCATTAAACACCTGAATTCTAAAACGTGAAGTTAGTTCTAGGTGGCATGAAAATCGATAACTATGTTCAAGTTGTATATTCTAGTATTTTTATTACGTTAATAAAACCTTTTTTATTTAAATAAAATCTTTTTTATCAATTTTAATATTTCTCGTTAATCACTACTGCATTTTAGTTATTTTTTTTTCCATACGCCAAAGAAGTATAACTTCTAACGCGTGTACATAAGTACACCCACTCTTTTTTTTAATTAATAACTGATAATAATAACTATACGCTAGGCTAATATATATTTATATATATGTATAGAGATAAGTTTCCTAATTACCTTCTTAAACGTTATTTAAGTTCATGGTGTTGTTTTTCACCCAAAGTTCTATCCAATTGCCCAAGAAGCACTGATCTATACCAATCATAGTGCGAGAAGATCCAAACAATCCTTACAAAATATTTTGGTGGTAGGGCTCTATGCAAACCGTCTCAGTAGGTAAACCTTTCACTCAACAGATATTCCATCGCCAAAAAGAAAACATTCCGGTTTAAAGAATGATTGAGCCAGGGTACAGGCATCCGTCGGAGCGTCACGGTTGAATGCGCAAGCGATCCCGTAGCGCTCCACTTAAGACGGGAAGGGTACCGCTGATTTTTTAGTGGGTATTCCGATGTCCCGGTTGCACTCGGTGCCCTGGACATGCGGCGAGTCCCACATACCCCCCCCCCCATGTTACCAGTGGGGGGAAACGCGTCATGCGTTTTTCCAGCGTAATAAAAAAAAGGGTAACTATATTCTTAACAGCACCATTGTCTGGGGCATTGTTTAGCATTTACCACCAGGTGGCTCATTTAACCGCCATAAAAAATTTCACCTAAATATTTATCTTACAGAATCTAAATTAAGCTACATTTACGCGTTGCTACAAAAAGATTCAATATTGAAATTTCTCGAACATTCGATAATAAAACAACCATCCCTTTAAAGCTGTAAGACGATACGTCGACAAACTTCGTCGACCCACTTGTTCTGTTAACTCGCTTTCTTACAAGGCTTAGGATTTTCTTTTACGAAATAAACAAAAATATAGAGGTACGTAAATATATGAAGATCAACAAAAACGAATGCAAAAATAAATGTTCCTTCGAGAAATATGCGGATAAGCTATCCATCATTATGTTGAATAAAAAGATGTTTTTTATAAATGTATAGCTATCAGTTACGTCAGTACGAATAATACAAATAATAATACTCTTATTTCTGCGTTTTTCATGCGTTCAAGCGTCATTTATTGGATTGAGTTCAATCTTTATACAGACTTTTCACTTATATTAAATGTTCTGGCAACATTTATGTATTCCGGTTCCAAAGAGCCTCTCTAACTACAACTACGGGGAAAATCTTAGTTCCCAATGTTGGTGGAGCATTGGAGATGTAAGCGATGGTTAACATTTCTTACTTGGACGTTGGTGACCGCTTACCATCAGGTGACCTATATGCTCGTCCGCCTACCTACACTGTAATATATACCAGCTGTTAAAAAAACATCCCGAAGGAAGTCTCGAGTTCTCAAATTGTAACGCCTGGTTAATATTTCTTACAATGCTAATTTCTATGGACGGTGGTGCTTACCATTAGGCCCAATTGCCAGACTGCGAATTTTATTTTAAAAAAAAACAACTACAGCAGAATAAATACAAATAATTCTTCCAAGAAATATCATTAATTCCAAATCCTTTAGCGCAACAAGACTGTGTTTTATACGTTACTTATTTTAATAGTTGGTTAACCGACGCTACATTTTCGACTGCACTGGTTTTCTGTTTTATTACCGTCGGCAGGCTCTTTATTCAAATAACAAACCTACTTACGGCTACAGATCATGATGAACAGAGTTCGAATCCTGGGTAATTTCCATTTAAAAATCCATTTAACATTTTGTTTTATTCTGTCTACAAATTCCCAGAATACGGGCTGGGCTTAAGAAGTCAGGGTGGGTAAATTCTCCAACCACAAAGGAATACCTGTGCATCAGTAAGTAAGTATAATGCTATAATGTTGAATAAAGATTTTACTTTACTATCGCAATTGGTTTAGACAGTCAGTTATCATATCTAACGACGCTGATGACCACTTACCATCATCATACCAACTGGTCTGCTAATGCGTTGATAATACAAGTAAATGAAAAGAATATATTTGTCCAGTTAAAAAGAATCCTTGAAAATAATGCTTACAAAAATGCAGGTTGAACGCGTGCCAACTGAAGCGTCCGTCGAAAAAGTCCTATTGTGGTCCGGTAATTGAATTTCACTACAAAACCAAACAATATCTACCACTCCTGGACGTACGTCCGAGCTACACTAGCGCACCAATTTAAGTGAAGTATTTTAATAAAACTTTCTTTAATAAGAAACAAATATTTTTATTTTAATACTCGTATATAATTAAGATATACTTTTTTTTCGCTTGAAAAACGCATTTACGCGATTCCCCACATTAAGTGGGGCATGGGGCTCAACGGCACTGAAGGCGCCGGAATATCCACTAAAAAACCAGCGGGATCCTCTCCGTCTAGTCGGGGGGCGCCATGGGATCGCTTGCGCATGCTGCCGTGACGCCTCGACAGTCGTCTCGACAGTTAGTGTCTACACGATATTTCTGCGGCATTAATTGCGGTTTTATGTAGATGTAAAAAAATGTAGCATAAAACTTAGAAACTCAGTTAAAATAATCGAAACGTCAATGTCAGTTTTTAGTTTCGTATGTGTCGAGATAGATGTCACTACACACCTTAACTATTTATATGCACCTCTACCTGTTCTCTTACAAAACTAATATCACCATTGGTTGTCTGTGAGAGATCGCTATGCGATAACACCGCGTTTACGCACCATTTGCTGTTTGATTTATTCTCTTCTGTTACTTTTATGCCTCATTTTGGTTATATTTTGAGCAATAAACTATTACATAAATAAATTTATTATGAAACTTATACCAATGAATGCAACGATTTCCGGAAAAGATTTTTGGTATATATTATCTTATAAGTAGATGTGCTTAGCAGTTTTATTCGCCTCATATTGAGTCAATAGACCAACGAGGCAACCAATGAATAATAACAATATATTCTCAATGTTACTTGTTTACTCAGTGGTAGAGCTTTGTGCAAGCTTGTCTGGGTAGGTGCCACCTACTCATCAGATATTCTACCGCAAAACAGCAGTACTTGCTATTGTTGTGTTCCGGTTTGAAGGGTGAGTGAGCTGTGTAATTACAGGTACAAGGGACATGAAATGTTAAATCCCAAGGTTGGTGGCGTATTGGCGATATGAGCGATGGTTAAAATTTCTTACGATGCCATTGTCTATGGGCGTCGGTGACCACTTCACTTACCATCAGGTGGCCCATACGCTCGTTCACCTATCTATAAAATAAAATAAATCAAAAAATATTTCATTTAAAATAATATAAGTCCGAATATTTTTGTTATAAAATATGTATTAATAATCGTAATGGCGGTTCCATGTTACGTTAGTGTAAGAGAGACCGGGATTACTGATGCTTACGGCGGTGTTTCCGGACACCGGACGAGTATACCGGATGTCAATTTGACCGTGTGTTCAAAGTTGGAATATACTGAATTTTTTCCAGCTATATTCACTCGTATCAGAGAAATATGGAATTACTTTTATATATTTAGTTTATCGGCTATCATGCTGTAGCGCTTCGAAATAATTGTCGAATAAGTATGACTGATATCAAAAGCGCCGGAAGCTATATAATGTCAAATAAAAATGTTATGTGCGATAAATGCGCTGAATTTTCATTTTATTGTTATCGAGAATCTCTTATTTGTATTGAATTAAAACGGTATACACTATCAACAATTATTTCTTAAATGCGCTGTGAACATTGTCATACCTAACGATCAATATATATCCAACTAATTTGCATAAGCCTCATAAAATACAAGTACGGGGAGAACCTCATCTTTGGGTTGGTTAATAGCAAATTTTTATTTCATTTACCTCAAAAAATGGTTTGCTATCTGAAATAAAAATTTAAAAACCTTTTGTTCGAACAATCTCTTATTTAAAGTAATATAATGTAGTATAACAGATTCTATTGTTATCTCCAACAAAAGAGTGTACAAAATGTCTGCAAAATCAGTTGGATTAAACTGGTTTTAATTATATATGTATATATATATATGTGTGTATAGTTGCTAGATTTTACCAGACCTTACTAATGCTCACTCTATATAAGCTGTGAACCACAAGCGTAGATGGGGTCTAACTTAGCGTTAGCGTTTTTGGCGTTCCCCGTTTGGTTGTCGGTTGTCCCATGACAAAGGCTTCGTTCTGGTTACTATTCTACTGTGAATTTTGCAAGTGGATACCACGCGCTAATCGCGTTTAAAGTTCGCAGTTGCGATTCATCGGCGAATGTAGGCTTAACACTGTAGTTAAATATTTTGTTCAATCACATAAATGATGAACCTAACAGTAACAGCGTCTTCTCCTCTTTTTAAGGAGAAGGTTTTTGGGCTTATTCCACCACGCTGCTCCAATGCGGTTTGGTGGAATACCAGTGTGACAGAACTGACAATGAAATTTGACACATGCAGATTGTGTTGGCCCGGGTTTGAACCCACGATCATTGTTTAAGATTCACGCGTTCTTACCACTGGGCCATCTCGGCTTCATTAAACCTATCGAACGCCAATTAGTATTGGCTGATGAACGCCAATGGCTATCGAACGCCAGTACGATAGGCTCTCTAATATTAGAGTATAAATTATAAAACTGATCAATCTAAGGTCAATTACATTAACTGGTCTCTAAGATTGATCGCCTCTTTGCAAAAACGTAGCATCGATTCTCGATGCTATTTGGTCAGGCGATGTTTTTTCATCCCGATCGAAAGTTTGTTAAATCTTAATTAAGACTCCATCAGACTTTCGCGTCACCCCATCGCTTCTGAATTACGGACACACAGGCAGACAAAACTACGGACTATTATGGGACTAGTCTATTATGGGATTTGATTTTTTGATAAAGTATCTTTTTTTATGTTATTGGTAGGCGGAGGGGCAAATGGTCCACCTAATGTTAAGTGGTCACCACTGTCGATAGAGGCACCGTAAGAAATATTACCATCCCTTACGTCGTCAATGCGGTACCAACATTGGGAACTAAGATGTTATGTCTCTTGTGTCTAAAATTGCGGCTCAATCTTAAAACCAGAACGCAACAATACTAAGTATTGCTGTTTGGCGGTAGGATATCTTCTGAGTGGTACCTACCCAGTCGAGCACAGATGATTACGGACGTAAGAAATATAATATAATATTCTAATCTTATATCTTTTTTCAGACACCGGAGGAATAAATACAAATAAACAACTTTGACATTGAATAATATGATATCATTGTACAAGATCTTGAAAAATCTATCGTATTAAATTTATAATATTCTTGAATAATGAGGCTTTGAATATCGGAGAATTTATAGGAACTTTGAAAGTAAAATTAGAGTGGATTTAAGTAGTTCAGTGGAACAGTGTTGTATTAATCTATACTAATATATAAAGCTGAAGAGTTTCTTTCTTTGATCCGGGTAATCTCGGGAACTACTGGTTTGAATTTAAAAAACATTTTTGTGTTGTATAGTCCTTATATCGAGGAAGGTTCTAGGCTATTTTTATTAATTATGCTAGGGTGAAACCGCGGGACACAGCTAGTTAATAATAAATATAAAATCAATAAATGTTTGTAGTTTAATATATAAGCAAATCACATCAAATATGTGATATAAATTATTTAGTTTGTTTATTCTTTTGCGATTGGAACAGATCAGAGATTGTTCCATCGGATTGGTTGTGTACGTAGTGACTAACAATTTAAACCGTAATATAACAATCCAAAGCATTACTGTTTGTTGATACGATAAATGATTTAATAATTAATTCGCAGCTGTTCAAACATCGTATGGGAAATAATGAAATTATATTAGATCACCGGTGTGATTCTGGAATTACATAGAAAACTAAAGGAAGAAGTTTAACCTGATTAATTACAGCTCTCGAATAATAAAGTGTTTACGTTCTTTTTTTAAATATAATTATTTTATCCACGACAGTCTTTTCCGCCAGTGTTAGTAATATTTATTTTTTGTATTTTTTATTTTCATTGCATTCTTCTTATAAATTACTTTCCTGGTAATATTTCGAAATGGGATCATTATGTCACCATCACGAATGAAGCGTTTAGCTTTAATTAATAGTCGAGATGGAGCAGTGGTTACAAAAATACACCCTGTATATCTGTTATGAGAACCTGCTACATATCCAAAAACATCCTGTACATTCATATGAATTCTGGATTTTGAATAACAAACATAAAGTGACCTTAAGCTTACGATGTGACTCTTGGATGTTTCAACACACCTCAATGCAGCATTTCTTGTTCAGCAACTAACAACACCAATACCCATCAAGTTCCGCACTCCTCTTTACGATATACCTGACCAAGTCGGTAAGGCTACGTTCACACTGGAATATTGCATGCTCTTAATAACATCAGATTTTAAACGCAGTATCAGCGGGATGTATCTTTATTGGATTTCCATTCGTATAAAATACGACCAGTCGCAGTTTTATCACAGCTGTCATGCTGAGCAGACGTCTGATCAGTCGCTTGCAGTATGTTCGAGGTTAAAGAAAAAATAAACATATACTTTATTTAAGTAGTTTTATTTGTCAATTATATTAACGATTAACGTATTTACTGGTGTAGTTTCTATACTTGGTCTAACCAGGGCTTAGTGCAAGCTGCTGGGTAGCTACCACCTACCATATCTTGTTAAATACTTAGTACTGTTGTGTTCAGGTTTGATCGGTAGTCAATAGAGCTACAGGCACAAGGGACTTAACATCTCAGTTCCCAAAGTCGGTGATGCATTGACAATGTAAGGGATGGTAATAGTTCTTACGCGCCACTATCGGCAGTGTTGATCACTTAGCATATTTTTTTATTTGCTAAAGTAGAAATACAACATTGATAATAGGGTTTTCTACCCGGGTACCCGGACCCGGGTATACCCGGACCCGGGTATACCCGGGTATTTGCAATTTTTAGGACCCGGGTAATATTTCATGTCGGATCCGGGTACCCGGGTATCCACTTTGATTAAAGAATCCATAGAAATTCTAAGAAAATTATTACTAAGCATTTATCTAACATAAAAAGTATTTTAGTTCTTTTTTATGTAAGAGGAGGCAAACGAGCAGGAGGCTCACCTGATAGAAAGAGCCCAGCACCGCCCATGGACATCTGCAACATACGAGGATATGCAGGTGCGTTGCCGGCCTTTGAGGTAAGAGTTCGCTTTTTTCTTGAAGGTTTTAATGTTCGGTTCGGAAAAGTCGCCGGCGAAAGCTGTGCCACAGAGTGATTGTGCGAGGCAGGAAATGTCTTAAGAAACGCACTGTTGTGGAGTTCCATACATCGGAGGTGGTGATGATGGAATTTTGAGTTCTGGCGCGATGTCCGGTGGTGGAATTCAGCGGCCGGGACTAAGCCAAACAACTCCTCAAAACACTCCCCGTGGTACAGGCGATAGAGATTGCAGAGTGACCCAACATCTCTATGCAAATCCAAATAATCAAGCCGTAATAACTGGATCGTCGACAATTCGAACTGCTCTACGTTGAAAGCGGTCAAAAGGAAGAAGCTGGTACTGGGGAGCTCCCTCCCAGAGGTAAGAGCAGTACTCCATGTGGGGCCGAATTTGCGCCTTGTAAAGTTTTAGGCAATGTGCCGTGAAGTACTGTCTCGCCTTGTTGGGCACTCCAAGCTTTTTGGAAGCCAATTTGGCTTAAACTTCCAATTGACCGCGGAACTGAACGACGTTTGAAATCTCGACGCCAAGTATGCCGATACTGGCTGTGGCAGGGAGAGGAGTGTTTTCAAAATGAGGGGATATGACAAAAGGAGACTTTTTAGTGGTTAACGCGCAAACTTGAGTCTTATTGGGGTACAAAGGTACCCAAGGTACAAAGAAATGTTCCAACTTGTACCTCGCGTAGGAGAGGAATGAGGTGTCCGCCGGAGATGATATCTGGGTCTCGGTTAGAAAGAGCAAGGCCAGCTTCGCCGTGTCAAGATGGAAGTGGTTGGCGTTTAAGTTGGAATTCAGTCCCCATATGTTGCAGAAGTCTACAGCGAGGGGTTGCCTTTAGATGCCTGCTCCGTTTGCCTCGACAATTTTTGCAATCATGAGTAGGTACTATTAATATATAGAACGTTAATTTATACATCGTCAACAGTTTTCGCAGCGCATGCAAAAAATATAACTTTCATAGGCAACATTTTGATACTTTGGGTTACATTTTTTCATTTTATGTAAGGTAGGGATCTCTAATTTTTTTGAAAATATAATATAGCCTAAGTTACTCGGTGAGGATGTAGCTTTCTAATAGGGAAATAATTAAAAATGGATCTAGTAGTTTTTGAGTGAAATTTTAGCAAACAAACAAACAATCGAATCTTTTCTCTTTATAATATTAAGAATAGAGGACTATTTATCTGAGTGTGAAAGTTTATTTGGTTATATTTTTGTTATTTTATAACATAATTTATTGTTGAAAAAAGTCATTTTATCTTCTAATTAGTTAATGAGAACAAGACTTTAAACTGATTGTACTATAAGTTAAGGTGACTTATTGACATACATAACTGTTTCGTAGGCAAATAAAACATGATTATAAAAAAATGACCTTTTTTTCTGAAAAAATTGCACATACCCGGGTACCCGGGTATACCCGGGTATTTGAAAAAATAATACCCGATACCCGGGTATCAAAAAAAGCCGGGTACGCGAAAACCCTAATTGATAATAATCTTATGTACTAGAAATGTGATACATTATTTGATGATCACTAACATCTTAACTAAGTCGAGAGCGTATGTTACATCCTAGTTACCTATGTAACAAAAAGTAGTACAATGTCCAATTTAGTACAATGTATACATACTTATTGGACATATTCTGTAACTGCATACATTGTCGTGTGAACCCAGTCTTAGAGTAGCTGTTTTACGACCATTGCTAATCTTTTAGAATTTCAGCTTTGAACTGACTTAGATGCTGTACAGTTTTGTCTATCCAGTGTTTTGAGATATAATGTTTGTCTACAAAGTGTGTATTCGGTTCTTCACGTTTTCTCATGAAAACCCTGGTAACTTTTAAAGTTGTGTGAATTATTTGAAGTCGTATCTAAAGTCAAATATAATTTAGATTCTTGTATCAATAATGAATTCTTTGATATCCTTAGTATTTTTTCTTCTTTATTACAATGTGAAAATGGATACCCCAATAAATATTTTTTATCTTAATCTAAAATACAGAATCCAAAAATAAGAGCGTACAAATATAATTGCGCTTTGCATTATCTCAGTCTTATCATTATGAGTCGTATTTGATTAAGTGGGACTAGCAAAAAGAGACATTACACTTCTGATATCAATGGTACTGTTACCATTGAGGCACAGGGTTAATGGTTCTCGTGCAGGAACTTCGAATCTGCTTCCTTAATAGTTAGCCGCTAAAACAATAATAAGCCGAGATTGCTCAGAGGTAAGAACGCGTGAATCTTAACCGATGATCTTGGGTTCAAACCCGGGCAAGCACCACTGAATTTCATGTGCTTTATTTGTGATTGTAATTCATCTCGTGTGACGGTGAAGGAAAACATCGTGAGGAAAGCTGCATGTGTCAAATTTCAAAGAAATTCTATCATTGTGTACTCCACCATCCCGCATAAGAGTAGTGTGGAGAAGAGGTCTTAGCAGGCCTTAACAAACGGATACAGATTTAGTCTCGCACCATTTGAATGAATAGATAGATTCAGCTCAAACTAGCTTTGAATATAATACAAAAGTTCATCTAACTTCAGCGCCATGTGTCACGCGACCCTGTGTAAAAGCCGACTCGTGTAGGGAGTGATTGATTACATGACCCCGCCCGCGGTACAAATACATCTTCCAAAACTTTTTCATTATTAAACCCGTGTCTCCGAAGCTGTGTGATGCAAAGAATATATGGAGAGAACGAATACTTTGAAGTAAACTTGCTGAGGTTTAAGTCAATTTTAAAAACATACTTTAATCGACTTTTTCAACTTTAATCAGCTTAACAATCAACGAGTTTGTTTGTTTGTTAAGCTATCACGTCTGAAATATTCAACCAATTATCATGGAATGTTACATAGATATATACATATTTATATAAGCTCGGATGTTCTACCGCAAAACAGCAGTCCTTTGTACTGTTGTGTTCCAGTTTGAAGGGTGAGTGAGCCAGTGTTATTACAGGCACAAGGGACATAACATCTTATTTCCCAAGGTTGGCGCATTGGCGATGTAAAAGATGGTTAACATTTCTTACAATGCCAATATCCATACCATAGGCATTCGTGACCACTTCCCAAAAATACACGCTGCCTAAAGTTTTGAAAACGGCATAAGGAAACTAACACCTGACCCTTCCCCTCGCAGACGAAGACGTACACTGCAGCTAGCTCTTCTTAAATCGGCACCAAATATATATCGCTGAAGACATCGAGCAACAGGAACCCATAAAATAATCTCAGTATATGTATGTATATTTACTTGTTACAGATGAGGAGCTGGTATTTCGAGACCGATGGGGGGGACTGACGCTGTTCAACGTGAAGAACTTTACGACCAGATTACTTATGAATAATTCTACTTTTGTGAGTATTATATATATATTTTAATTCTAGTTTAAAAATGCGGTAAATCATCTTTTTGATATAAATAAAAAAAAAACTTTGTTACGGTTATTTCTAAGTAAGTTACAGTCAGTTTTAAGTTCTTCTTCGTATGAAAATCATGTAGCCCTTTATAATGACAACTGAATATGTTAAGTAAACGGTGGTAATCATAAAATAGTAATAATGCTGTTAAAATAACATATCTCATAACATTAACTATGAAACCATACTATTAATTTAAAATTATAACTTTGCAGATATTTCATATACAATTTATTTCAATCCATATGAGTAATCGTTTACATTATTAAATAAAAAAACCCTTTATGATATATGCAAGTCTTAGTCTTCGTCACGGTAGCATGCGCAAGCGATCCCGTGGCGCTCCCCCTTAAGACGGGAAGGGTACCGTGGTGGTTTTAGTCGGTAGGAGTCCAACATAACCCTCCATCAAGTCATCACATATGGAGGGTGTCCATGATGGATTTCCCCACGAAAAAAAAAGTCTTAGTCTTAGACTAATATAAACAGAAAATAAATAAAATAACAAAAGCCCGTGTAACTTTTTCGTATGAGAAACGTGTCGCACACACAAACCTTGATATCTTAGTCTCGTTACGATTATGAAATATATAAGCAAAATTAATAGGCATAATGATAACGTACTTTATAATATTATATATACCTGATCGTAAATGATCGCCATCACATAGACTCAATGGAATTTGATATGAAGCAAGCTTGAACCCAAGAAGCCAAATAGGCAACCTTCCTACTTAGCATCTGGCCCTATCCCCTAAACGCGTGCAAAGCCGCGAACGAAAACATTATGTATCTTACTAGCTGTGCGTATAATTAATACAAATATAATTAATAAAAATCTAGAACCTTTCTCGATAAAAGGACTATACAAGGCAAAAATAATTGAATCCTGAGATTAGCCGAATGAAACAAACAAACTATCTCTTCAGCTTTGTATATTAGTATAGATATAATTATATAATACTACCTATATGATTTACATTAATCAACTTACTTATCTTCTTGTTTTACATAACTACATTAAATAAACAACTTTTAAGAGGATCGAGGCCTTTTATGATTTTCTTACTTGTAAATATAATATATTAACCTACACTATAAGGAAAATTGTTTGCTAAGCGGATTTCATCTTAGATTTTGGCATTAAGTTTGCATATTTTATAGCGGTGGCTGTTTGAGGTGCAGCCAAATAGGCTAATAATTTTTATATTGGATGTATTTATATCCGTATTTAAAATATTAAACCTATATTCAACTTACATAATAGCATAAAATAACATTTGAAAACGACACTTTTTTATCTTTATATAACTTAGTATACAGGTCAGGGGACGATAAGAAACGGCCAGAAACTCAGAAGTCACTTTTTAATATGAAACATATCGTATACAATATTTTTTATGTATCCTATATGAATAGTAACTTTGAGCTCTTATATCATCTATAATATTTTTTATTTATTAATTAACAATTTTTGAATTAAGTTTTAAATGTAATTATACGTAAATGTAAAATAATAATCAGCGGAACATTAATATAGAATGTTAAATTATCAAAGATAATGTTGAGACTATTAACTATCATTATGTAAAAATTGTATTTATTTAGTAGTTTTACTTGAAAATGAAATGTAAAATCGGATTGAGTTATTTGAAACTAATCTGACGCAAAAAAAAACCTTTTGAATAATATAATTTATGGTATAACATAATATTAAAGGGTTAGTAGAGATAACAATACTATATTTAAATATGCACATTGTACAAAGAATAATTTATATACTTAGTTTTATCGAATTTTTAATACCATTTCCACAAATCACTTCTCAAAGGTACAAATAAGAACGTCTCCATTGTTAACTCTTCTGCGCTCGAGGAAAGGAAAAACAAATGGATATTAAAAATGATTACGCAATAGTCCGCCTATCACACCGCACAATTTAATTCCTAAGATATAAATTAATAGGCTCTGACTGAACTGTCTATTTCACTGAAGTGGTAGTAAATGTCGTCCTGGATTCTTTAATGAAAAACTCTTAATTTATCTCTTTCGAACGGTTAATTGGGATAAGCACAAAAACAAAGAGATCAAGGTTTTTTATTGTTAGAAGGAAGGTAGACATAATATTATGAATTTACTTTGTATTATATTATCTTGTAGTCTCCACTGACGTGTTGTCCGTGACTTTGTTCCTACAGTTTTAAAGTTTGGTAGTTGACCGATGACTTATTAATCAAGCGAGTCAGCAAAATACCTAGTGTGCCTAGTGCGAGTTTTTTTACTTATTCGATAACGTTGAAGTAAGTTGCGATTATTGTTGCTAGAGGGCGCTGTTTTCATGCCATATATATATTGCAACTAAAGTAAAATCTTTAATTAAGGAAAAAAACTCGCACTAAACACGCTGAAAAGTAAATAAACTCGAATCTGACGTACTGTAGATACAAAGATACATCAAAATATTTTTTTCTGAACGTATTGCAATTAAATCAAATTATACATTTGAATACATCGATACATTTATTTTAGGATTTAATAAATAAATAAGGAACTTATTTTTAATTCTACGTTTATTATATCGATATTGTACCAATGATTGTGGACAAGCACCACTGACTCATGTGCTTAATTTGTTCTTATAATTTAATTTGTGCTCGGCGGTTAAGGGAAACATTGAACACAATCAATCGCATTGGAAGTATTTCACGTGGTAAAGTAACCTGTAAATCTACCCCACAAATGAAGGAGAGGCGTTAGCTCAGCAGTGACACATTTAAGGCTGTTACTTGCTTTTTTAACCGACTTCAAAAAAGGAGGAGGTTATCAATTCGTCTGTATGTTTTTTTTTTTTTTTTGTGTTTGTTACCTCATAACTTTCGACTGGGTGAATCGATTTTGATGATTTTTTTTTCATTTGAAAGGGGTTGCTTCCCATGGGGTCCCATTTTTTTTTGGTCCAGGTTTGACAGTGGAATCCATGAGAAAACCATATAAGTCGTAAATTTGCATGAGGTATGTGCGCGACAAATGGACGAATAACTCAATATCACGCCAACCGATTTCGATGATTTTTTTTTTATTAGAAAGAATATACTTCAAGGAATGTTTGATGATAGTTTGGTTACATTCTGATTATAGGATCCATGACAAAGTAACGGAAATCTTCAATTCTTAGTAGCAAATTAACGATACACGGCCGAATCTTTTATAGGCTATCTAGATTTTTCATTCACCTACCATAACATCGTTATGATCAAGTAATTGTAGTACTATTGTATAAAACACTTCTTTATATACCGTCAATAGTTTTCGCAGCGCACGCGAAATAATAACTTTTATAGGCAACAGTTTGATACGTTGGGTTACATTGCTCCATTTTAAGTAGGGATCTATAAGTTTTTGAAAATATAATAAAGCCTATATTACTTGGTAAAGACGTAGCTTTCTAAGGGTGAAAGAATTTTTAAAATCGGTCAAGTAGTTTTTGATTTAAATCGTAATAAAAAATCAAACAAAAATCAAATCTTTCCTCTTTATAATATGAGTTATGCATGTAAGCATTAGTATATATGTATATGTTTGTAATTGAAACATATTTGAACATCTCCTAAAAGTTGAGACCAATTTTGAAAATTATACATATATATATAGAATCGTATAAGTACTCTTATATACATGTTATATTTATGTATATTTATATATTGATTACTAGTGTATTTCCCGCGGTTTAACCCGCGTAGTTCCTGTTCCCGTGGGAATATGGGGACAAAATGTAGCCTATATTACTCCCTGATAATGTAGCTTTCCATTGGTGAAAGAATTTTTTAAATCGGCTTAGTGGTTTAGGCGTGAAAGCGTCACAAACAAGCTTACTTTCGCATTTATAATATTAGTTAGGATAATATAGATACTTCCCCTTTTTTTAATATACAGACATTCCGTCATATTTTATGGTGAAGAATGGTATAACACAACATCTATAAACACACAGTTTATTTATATATTACTAGAAATAACTATTTGGTTATGTTATGGCTGCCCAACTAAATTACCCCACCAACTAAATCTATTTAATCAAAACATGTTAATTTATATTCATACATTTAACCATATTAACTAATATTTATTAATTAAGTACCAAAATGCATTTTACTTTATGTTTCACTGTTTTAGATTAATATATTTAAAAAATAATATAAATGGCGCTGTCTCATATGAGCTGCACGTATAGTAGGTCTACCCATATTCTACAAATTAGTGAGTTTACTTCAGATTCACTAAAAATCGAAAAATAAATAAAAAATTTAACAAAACAAAAACCGACTTCATAATAAAACAAATTAATATGCACTAAAAATTAAAAAAATAATTGCGTATTCTTCTATAATTTGATAATTAACTTACTATTTTCTACTCATCAATATGTAGGTACGAATGTGTTGTGTGGTTGATAATTTATTTAAAATTATTGTTATTTTTGGAGTCGATGTCAGCTAAGGAAACACTATAATATACCTAGCAATAATAATACGGGAATCTTTTAAAAATATACACATTACAAATTGACTTTTATTCGCTACGTTAAGTTGCGCGTGCGACACAAGCACATCTCACCTACAACTATGTATGTAGTTATAAGCCCACCTTGGCTGACATCGACTCCAAACATAACAATAATTGTAAATAAATTATCAACCACACAACACATTCGTACCTACATATTGATGAGTAGAAAATAGTAAGTTAATTATCAAATTATAGAAGAATACGCAATTATTTTTTTAATTTTTAGTGCATATTAATTTGTTTTATTATGAAGTCGGTTTTTGTTTTGTTAAAATTTTTATTTATTTATATAACTTTATTGACCACAATATGCAGTTGAAACAAAACGCGGATTTAATGCCTGAAGACATTCTCTGTCAGTCAACCTTTAGGCAAAACAAAAATCCGTGAAGGCAGGAATATACGGTGTAATAGGCAGCCTTGATATAGACCGTACACAGTCAAATATACTATTGAGGATTGCACGTATAGACATATTGTTACCTTCTCTTTACGCTATAATGAGTTCGCGTAATGAATCCTATTGAATGTCTCTGATTTTCTCGAGATAAATCTACTGATACATTATTTTCAAATATATACTTTTTCTCTTTAAAGGAATTATAGTTATTGGAATTCTGTTAATAGTTTTAGAAAAAAATATATCTATCGGTAATCAACTTTGATCATACATGATGTATGATTTGAAACAAAAATAGTTTAAGTATTATTTATGTTTTCCACATCATCCACAATACATACATTCTTGAGGGTTGATCAGGATACATATTGATTATTTATTGTAAACCCAACCGTTTCTATAAATATATAAAATATATGTAGGATTATATGGAATTTGATTAAGTGAGTCAAAATGAGTTTCATTCAAATCTTACTGGTACTGATTTCGGTTTTGTGTACTAATAAAATGACTTAAAACAAGAATTAAAACTAAAAGAAAGTATTAAAACTTATATAAGAAAATGGAGCGCGGAACTAAATAAATCAGTCTGTCTGTCTGCCTATCTGCAGTGCCGGATTTAGCAAACCCGGGCCCTGTAGCAAGTTCATTCGAAGAGCCCTTGATCACACTTTTTTTCTCGTTTTTTCGTGAGTCAATAAACGGTTTTTTTATAATATAACCGGCTCAAAAAACAGAGCTATCCTCTGATGCAAGGAAATCTCTCTTAAATTAATAAAATATGTATATTATATTATATTTACTCATTACTTGTGGTTAATCCGGGCCTGCCTATCTGTCATGCTGAACCGATCTGAGTGAAATTTAGAGCAAGCTTGAACCCTAAAAGAAGACGTAGACTATTTTTATACGAATATTAGTATTATTATGTAATAAGCTGGGCTTTGCAGTTTCACTCAATTCAAATGTAACTATTGACGTGACAGGCGCGAATTTAACGTTTTTGTAATAAATGAAAACTATTTTAGGTTGGATATAAAAACAACTAGATCTGAAAGCAATTTTTATGTAAAACTTCTATTAGCACCCTTGTGGATAATATCGAGTTGAAGGCCGTATGGGCAAACGGCACTATGCTCTTTTGTGCCGTCATACCCCGCTCCTTGCCACCGCTTTATACCCCTTATGTTGGTGTGAATAATATAATATACTTAGCACCGTTGGAGTGTAAATTCTACCGAGAAGTGACAAAAAAAAATCAAATTAAATAAGAGAAGTAAAGTCGGCTTGTTTGACCGAGTCAGTAGTTACTCCTTTTAATCAATCGTATACATATAATATTCATATACATAAACCTATTTGAAAATCAGCAATAACTAAATCTAAGCTCTTTCATCATATATAATAGATTACACAAAGCTAAAGTTGCACGCCTACCAGCTTATCTGGTTCAATCGTGTTAGTATATAGTCGTATGGTTGATAATTACAGATGGCCTGTCGACTCTGGCACGTGTGCGTTGTAATGATCAGCGCGGACTCGCCGTGCATTGTATAGAATGTTAATTGCGAAGCAATTTTAGATTATTCGACATTTGGATTGTGGACGCATGTAACCGAATTTGCTTTCAGTAATTGCTTGATTTTAGCTGGCGGTTACGTTAGTCATGGAACGAGTTTCAACTGATAATGTGACGTAACGATTTGTTAGAGCTGATGTATCGAAGATTTTGTCTTTACTAATATATAAAGTGGAAGGTAGTATTAGTAGTATATTGGTTTAGTTAGTTTGAACATCTGTCTGTCCGATTTTTGTTTTAGATAGAACGTTTATTGAAATAGGCTACAGACTATATAATGTTGATGTTTGATGGATAATGATGACGCTAGCCAACTATGCAGGAAAAATATTGCAAAAGTGTACCTATATGCAAACACAGGTTCACTCTCTATTCCCTGACATTATCGGATAGAGTTCAGGCGTAAACTCAACGGCTTTACGTACCTTCCGAGGTACAGGCCAGTACACACTTCCAATTTCCGGCCTCCGAGCTGCTACTGTTAATTTTTAGCAGAAAACCCAATAAGTTTTTATCGACCTGACATGGGGTTTGAATTCAGGACATCGAGTTCTACGGCCTTGTACCCAATCACTAGACCAACGAGGCAGTCAAAAATAAATAACCATTATGAAATATTAACCATTCCGTACATCTTCAACGCGCCACCAACCATGTTATGTCCCACTACAATCCTAAACTTCTATTTGGTGGTAGAATATCTGATGAGTGGGTGGTACTTAACCAGACGGGCCCGCATAAAGCTCTACCACCAAGTATAAGACAATATGTAAAGATCCAAGTTATCTCTGCACCTGAACCCAAGCGGGCTGCGCCTACTAAAACTTTTCGCTTCGTTCTTATAAGTTTTATAAGTTTCCCCATCTTATCAGTTTGTGCCTTTATACAAATTATATTATAATTCTATACCGTTGCCAATAATACTTTAGACCTTATTTTTTTAATAATAAAGTCTATACTAAAATAAACAACAATCGTATTTTGAAACAAAATTTCATGTACAAGCACGTTCCAACTAAAAGTTTATTATTTATATATAGATAGATATCTGAACTCGACTACGATATAAAAGCAATTTTCAATTAATACCAGTTGTTTCGGCTGTTTGGTCCAATGTTGGAACAAATCTTCCGTGGCAATATTCACACTGAAAAAACTCCGGAACCAATTTTATTTCGATAAAAAGTTTTCAAATAAATTGTAGTTATAACTAAACTTTAAAAAAAGTAATTTCGAATCGTCATTTATAATCTTGACTCATTTGTGGCACAACGCACACAAGTTTGTGCACAAACACAGATTCACCCTTTTTCCTGTATCAAAATTTGTTGGTATATGTAGGTACAGGCGGTATTTACTCGTTTTCATAATATTAGAAATTAAAAATATGTACAAAACAAACTATGTCTCATATAGGAGGTCAAATTATGGTAAGCATTTTATTGGACAAATATTTGCGCCAACGATTGATACCAACTCTGTATATAAAATTGGTAGCACATTCAAAAAAGAGTAATAACTCAACGTCAATGTTAGCTGACGTAAATATATCGGCACAATTTATTCAAATTCTTAGGGACGTTTTGTATGGGGATTGAATGAGAAGTTGTGAGAAGATATTATATATGATATATATGAGTGAGAAGATATTATGTTTACAAAGTTTTTACACGCTTACAAAGAAAATGTCGAATTTATTTTGTTTAATACTCATTTATAAATCGCATTTGTGAAACAGACACAAAATATTCAGCCTTGAAATGGATTGTCATCCATCTTTACAAGTTAACAGCTTTGTGCAAACACTTTTAGCGAAATTAAAAATAATAATATAGTAACATATTAATATTATGAGTATCATGCTAGCTACACTCTTTACCTTACGGAAAATATTCATTGAATTAATATGTAGTTTTTTTCAGCTACTCATTTTACTTTATATATAATGTTCTAAGCTGAAGTTGGGCCTTTTGTCACTTGTAGAGGAGGGTTTGCTTATTACGCCACGCTGCATTAAGATCGGTGGATCCATGTGTGACAGGTTATCATCGGACATGCAACAAACCTCGCGAATTTCAGTGGTAATCTATACTAATATAAAAAGCTGAAGAGTTTGTTTGTTTGATCCGGCTAATCTCGGAAACTACTGGTTCGAATTTAAAAAATATTTTTGTGTTGGATAGTCCTTTTATCGAGGAAGGCTCTAGGCTATTTTTATTTTTTATATTTTTGTCAATTATACGCGGGTGAAACCGCGGGCGACAGCTAGTATAAGTACTTTATGAGTGCATCGTAATTCCAAATTTGAATACTAGATGGCGCTGTATAATAATTGTAATATTACTACATCGCGGTCGCAAGATTCCACATGTGTTTAATATAGGTTAAGAATAAATCTTAATATAAAATGGAAAACAGTGATATTTGTTTTATTTTACAATAGTTTATCAAAGTAAAGTAAAGTACATACTTAAGGTCTAGTTAACAAGTTCTTCATATACTTTTGCGATTAACTTACTGTAACAAATAGGCCAACAATTATTTCATGTATTGAGTTATGTCCGAAGTCGTAGAACAAAAGTTGTCGCTTATAATATCATCTAACTAGTCCTGCGAGGTTGCTGGGTCATTACAAATAACCCTGTATAATGCCCTTACGCGTTGAGTTCGTTCGAGAGTTAAAATCATCATTTACGATAAATATCACAAATTTTACATAATAACATACATAATATGGACCATTTCTGAAAATTCAAAACTTGAAGATTTGTCAAAGTTTAAACTTCCAAAAATCATCATATACACAATTATTTACAAATGTGAAGTAAATAAAATATATTAATGTATGACATTATATAAAATAAATCAATCTTTGACGACATTTCTTCAATATTTATTAATTTTATATGAATTTCAATTGTTTGATAATCTTATTTTGGTATACATTTTACATAAAAATATATAATGTAATAACAGTATATACAATTTGTTTATTTATTTATTTGTTTCATAATAAATTAATTACGCTTATCTGATCTGATCAAAATCAAATTGTAATTACACTGACTCACTCACCCTTCAAACCAGAACACAACAATAGCAAGTACTGCTGTTTTGCGGTAGAATATCTGATGAGTGGGTGGTACCTACCCAGACGAGCTTGCACAAAGCCCTACCACAAAGTGAATGATAATGATAAAATATATGAAATATATAAAATGATAAAATATATAGATATCAACTGTCACATCAATGCAACGAATGCGTTCACAAATTAACATAATTCCTAATACAAACTTGCCCCAATCATTAGAAAACATAATAAAATGATTATCCTTTAAAAAGCCTTCAATATAAAAATATTTATTATATTATACATACAAAATATGTTTTTTGTGAATGTGTTTTACTCAATCACACACGAACGACTCGAACGATTGTATGGTTTCGATTGAAATTCGGCTGAGAATCCGATTATGTGCCGACATCCCACATATTGTTCAAAATTTCTAAACCGGAGTTTGCGCCCAGTATCTAATCTACTTACTTACTAAGTACTGACTAAACTAAACATGCATGCAATGCTGGCTATCAAATGGGTGTTCTTAAGGTATTTCTTATTTTGTACATGATTTATTGGGAAATCATTTATGTAAGATCCGCTAGCAAATCAAAAATTAATAAATAAACGGCAATACTTAGTATTGTTTTGTTCCGATTTAAAGATTGAGTGAGCATATGTAATAACGGGCACAACGCATACGATTTCGTAGTTTCAAATATTGGTCGCATCGACGATGTGAGGAATCGTAAATAATACTTACAGCACCAAAGTCTGCTGGCATTGGTGACCAATTACCAACGAGTAGCCTTTAGCCGGCCCGATTACGTATATAAAAAGTGTATTTCTACGAAGCTGAACGAATGAAAACACCCAAAACTATTGCATGAGACTTCTTAATCTAGTATGTCGAAAAATATGTTCTCTCCACACAATTTAAAAAAAAATACAGAACACATCAAAGTGCAAGACGTTATCTTAGGCGCCAACCTGTAGCGATTGGACAGAAACTGATCAGTAGTGATGCACTGTATATTCACTTTTAAGAAACGAGTTAATAGTTAATCATTATTATAATTAAATAAATTCCAATAAGCAAGATATTGAAATCCATAGCTAGTACTTACTTCATTAATGAACAAATTAGCAGCGATATTCACAATCACAATCGCAAAACAAAATAATGAAAATTGACACCCAGGTTGGTTTTTTTTGTATAAAATAATAGGAAAGCATAGCCTCAACGGCGACATGTATATTTTCAATAATACCGAATAATCCTTAGCGATTCATTAAAGTTCAATCTGTCATAGTTCTATTTCAAACGTTATCGACTGTTAATGTTGTCTGCGGTTTTCATTTCATTTCAGCGAAATAATATTTGAACGGTAATTAGCCGAACGATCAGAGATTTGTGATTAATGATGACAATAAATGATTTTAATTGTATATCGAGAGCAAGAGTGTTCGAGAATAGATATCTTCATATAGTAAAAGCTTCATATAGTAATTAGTATATGGATTATATATACAATTTTATTCGTTGGTCTAGTGGCTAGATATAAGGTGGTCCTGGGTTCAATTCCCAGGCCTGGTCAATTAATAGTTATTGAGTTTTTCTGTCAGATAATTCTCAGTAGTCCGGAGTCTGGAAACTGAACTCTGAACTCTTTCCGGTCGTATCAGATTGCCATTCCATTGGATTATGAGAGTTAAAGAAAAGAGAGTACACCTGTGTTTGCGAACACACCTTTGCACTACAATATCTCCTGCGCAGTTGGCTAATCTCTCTTGAGGTTTTTAATTTTGATACGGGCAAATAATAAATTTGTAATTTAAATAATGCTACTTTCCAAGATTTTATTTACATTGGTTATAAAATAGTATTTTTAATTATACGTCATTTATTTTCAGAGGGAGCTAAACGCGGTCGACTTCAAGGTGTCTGTGGATTTGAAGTTCGTGCTACTCATCTCGGACGTGAGGCCGGGCTGGAGACACGCTCGGCTCGCGAGATATCACGTCTATGATGTCATCACTAGGTATCATATATACAATAATAGAATGGAACAGTTCTTTATATTTAAACATACGGCAATACAAAAACTGTAAAAAAAATCCGGGGTTGAGCCCACAATCTTCGATTAAGATTCCCGTGTTTTGGTAAGCCTCATCTTGGCTTACCAAAAATAAAACAGGGAACCATTTCTCAACATTTTAAATGTAATTATAACAATATTTACTCGGTGGTAGAGCTTTCTGCAAGCTCGTCTGGGTAGGTACCACCCAAAACAGCAGTATTTTGTATTGTTGTGCGGTTTGAAGGGTGATGGAGCCATTGTAATTACAGGCACAAGGGACATAACATCTTAGATTCCAAGGTTGGTAGCGCAGTGACGATGTTGTTTTTTTTTAAGAAATGTACAAACCACTGTCTACTGGGCGTTGGTGACCATTTTACCATCAGGTGGCCCACCAAAGAATACTATTAGTATTTTTATGTCTGTCTATTATTCTTTCATGACGAAACTGCTGAACCGATATCAATTAAATTTGACTATTTTTTGGTAACTTTTCATATCTAAAACATGATCCCAAACGGGTGAACCCGCGGCCGATAACTATTATTTAATATAAAATCAAATCAAAACACTAATTAAAAAAAATATTCAAATTTATTGAAATTCAAATTTTATTCAAATATACTTTTCGAGTACTTTTGATAAACACAGTAGTTACTCTTTCATTTTTACAAAAAATACAAATTTGTATAAATTACATAAACTTATTTTCCTGTAAGAGATCCAGCAATCACGCACGCATTGTGTAACAGGCATATAATTATATAGGACATAAATTAAGTAGCGGAGTATATATCGCAAAACAAAAGAGTTCTCCTCGCTTTAAGTTTGTTAAGTTCAGCTAAGTTGCGAGACGCGAACTTAGCTCGTTACTTTGATATATTAATACCGATATAATAAGCAACACGTGTTCCTAATAGACAATTCCCTTGAACACGATGTTGATATTAATTGTATTAACACAATAACTGACAGTGTTCAAAGTCTCCTCAAATTGTCAAGTTCTAGAAAAGACCGTTTGAGTATACGACACGACAACACTTGGACGTCGGTCTGATACATTAGATAATAGTATTCGCCCACGGCTTAACCCGAATGTAAGAAATGGCCTATGTCCTTCCTTTGGGTTTAAAACTTCATAATTTAGTCGTGAAGCCATAGACAGAACATTTTCAATACCGATTCCAATCCGGTTTCTGTCCGTGGCCATCCTAGATAGAGTACAGAAATCACTTGACAAGTAACTCAGCCGATCTGAACCTATAATTGGGGCCTCCGGGCCTTTTACATACACGGTTGTATTGCCCGTCACAATAAGCTATTCTGTTATGCCAATACTACTACTATGGCAGAAATTTGAAGAAAGTGCCATTGTCACAACATTTGCACAAATTTGATTAAGTTTCAATTAAGTTCTAACTAAATAAATAGCATCGTGTGCACGTAGCTCAAAACGCAAATAGCCAGTTCGACAGCACTTATGCTATGTATATAAATAAAAGCCGGATAAACAATCACTACACCATTAAAATCGGCGTCCTTATCGTACGTTCATTCGTTCGTATCGGTATCATTCGTTCTCATCGTTGATTAATTATGGAACATCACTAAACCTACTATACGTTTTTTATACTGTGATTTGATCGAACGTTATTCAAAAACAGACATAGTTCGTATTCGAATCGATATGTATTAATGTTATCATTGCAAAGCACTGTCTATCTGAATTGTGGACCTAGACAAAATCACAAAGAGATTGCCGAGTTTGCTTATAAAAAAAGCAAAATGTATCCAAATTATGTATTCGATTTATCACGTGATCAACAATTGACGTTGAATTGGATAATTTAGACGAAAGCGATGTTCGTAATTGCTTCGATTGACGAATGTAATTTATCCCCCGATATCGTATCGATGAGTGCAAATACGCCGTCAGCGAGATTAAACTTCAAGTACTTTATTTTGAGGCCGCCTTCGTCCGTTGCCATGGCAACCGTTGGAATGTAATTAGTTCTTGTAATCTTAGACGAAGTAAAGTAACGAGATAATTTGATAGTGTGGTTTTCAAGTTTCGTCTGTCTTGAATGTTCGATTTAGTTTGTAAGTACATTGTCAAGGGCTTTCTGCTCGTTTGTGTTGGTGGATACAACTTAATTATCAAGTACATATAAATAGTAATTTTGCTGAAAATAAATTCTAACGAGAAAGACCGGTAAAAAACTTAAAAGTAGTACTACGTTATCATTAAATAAATTACATATTATACTCACTTTATACTCTTACAAGCAGCTGCCAGCTACCGTCTCAATCTCCTTTATGCGACTCTTCTAATCAAAGATAATTAATTACTTTGATTAAGTTTGCTTACATTTAAGTATTTCACTTAATTAATAATAAAATATTATATATAAATATATAATAATAACAAAAAACAAGTTGTGAGTATTGTAAAAACAAATTTAAAGACAAGATTCTCGCTATATACATCTGTGTAGCGAGCTACACAGATGTATATAGCGAGAATCATTACATAGTAGATTTTGTGTATATAAACAAACAAAATCACTAATTAACGAAATAGTAACGCGCTTGGAAACAAGTTCATATAACCAAATGGACTTACCCGCAGTCTGTGCTTACTACTATTGATTGAAACGGGAATTGTGACCGCAAGCTTTAGAGCTGAATCAAGTTCAGGTGAACATTGTACCAGCATTGGCTACGGGGTAATTGCTCTTAAATTTAACGATTCTGTTAAAGTCCAAAGGAATTCAAAGCTGAGCACTGACATTAGAAACTTATTTGCAATCTAATTTGTATTTCCAAAAAAAAAACTAACAAGCTTAGAATAACATTGAATTAAAAAGAAAATATAATGCTATAATAAAAATATATATCAATTCTATTTTTAACTTAAATAATTTAACGGTATGTGAATAACCTAGCGATGTAAAGGTTCGATCTTAAGATCCTACACTTGCAATGCTAATGCCAGCTATGCTATGCTAAGCCAATTATTATTATTATTATATTATAAAATTATTCATTAAAATAATTAATGCCTCTTCCCTGTAACGACTTGGAACAGTATATGACTGTTATCATTATTTCATTCTTTAGGAACAAAATCCCGATATCGCCAGTCGAAGATGACAGATCAGCGCCGTTGCTGCAGTACGCGGAGTGGGCGCCAACTGGCTCCGGTCTGGTCTTCGTGTACGACAACGATATCTACTACAAGCCAAAGGTGCTGAAGACTCTTGTCTGCAGGATCACAAGCAATGGTGAGCAAATCAAAATTTATATTTCTAAAGTTGTTTTATGAAACTTAATATATGTATGTGATCAATTGGACAACATCGGTGAGCCCTGGAGATAGGGCATAACACAAACAGCACGACGCTCTCCTGTGGTTTTTTTTTATCGAATAGAAAGGTGGACCACCTGATGGTCTGTGGCCACCAACGCCCATAGACATTGGCGTTGTAAGAAATGTTAACCATCGCTTACATCACCAATGCGCCACAAACCTTGGGAACTAAGATGTTATGTCTCTTGTGCCTGTAATTACACTGGCTCACTCACCTTTCAAACCGGAACACAACAGTACCAAGTACTGCTGTTTTGCGGTAGAATATCTGATAATTGGGTGGTAAATATCCAGACGAGCCTGCACAAAGCTCTACCACCTACCCACTCTATATATTTATGATGTTATGGTAATTGACACCCACGACCTTTACATCGCAATTTTAATGAAATCAGACGGCTTCATAAAGCGTGAAAAATGATATAATCTAAAGGAAAGTCGAATTTTGATGAAAACTGACGCTTTCTCGGAAATCAATAAGGAAATTCGTTTCGCATTTTTAACGAGAAATTAAAACTGAAAGGTCTTTAATTAATCTTTAAGGTTGAATAATAAAAATACGCAAAATTATAGACGAGAAAGTTGTTAGAAGACGAATTTTGTTCTCAGTTTGATATTTCAATGAATAGCTTTAACCCTTTTGATCCGTATAATTAGAAATCGAATTATGTTAACTTAACCTTTATGATATTGAATTTAATTTTCGGCTTAAAATAATCAAATAATCGTCGACGACATTGGACGCTCTATATATATAGACTATTTCTGGCGGCTACGCTTTCATACCTAACGTTTTAATGATGTAGCAAAGATGGCTCAGTAACTAATATGCGTGAATCTTAAACGATATTTGCGAGTTAATTTTCATCAATCATTCATAAGATACCGTAGGGCTTACCGGTCCAACTAGATAAAGACATCAATACGGACAATACTAAGGTTTTATTTATTGAAATAGGTTATCAATTTATCACTAAACCCTTAAAATTAACAACTAAAAGACACGTTACGATCTTAAAAAGACGTTACTGTCTTTAAAAAATGTAAGCATTTTAAGCAATAATAATATAAGTTTAGCAGTATATGCATTTATTGAGATTTTTATAACAATAATAATATCCTGGAACATTATTCACACACGGTCATCTGATCCCAAACTAAGCAGAGCTTGTAATTTGGAAACCAGACAACTGATATACTACATATTATAAATATACTACTACTTTATATACTACTTTTCTTGTAAATACATACTTGTAAAGATAATTACACCCAGACTCAGGACAAACAGATATGTTCATGCACACAAATGTCTGTCCTGGGTGGGAATCGAACCCACGACCTGCGGCGCGAAAGGCAGATCACCAACACGCCAACCGGCTCGTCCAAACGTCGTTATCTGTGACCTGATACATATATATACATAATAAATAATTTATTTTAACAGCAGCGTTATATATAATACGTTTACATTATTGAGTGTTCGTTCAGCCAGCTGTTTGCATTCCACCCCCGTGCGTCACAAAGGCAATCTTCCGTTAAATCAGCATCCAATATACGTAACGCGTTTATCTTTCTAAACTTTGTATTCCAACAATGGGGGACGTGGGAAAGAGGTCCATATCTGATTACATCGAGGTTCCAATTCTAAGGTATAACGTGAAAATTGCTGAAGGTAGGGTGGCTTTGAGAATATATAACGATTATTTAAAACTGTTCTTTATAGTGTAGAACATAAAGATGTTTTTTAAATGTCATAAACGAAAAGAAATAAAATTTGCTTCAAATTTATATTTTATTGTATTGTCACGAACACAAACACGGCGTGTCCAATTACATCTCAATCAGTTGGAAAAATTGTTTTAAAATTTATTTTCAATATTTATTCCACATAAACTATGAAATGAAGTAAATTAAAATCTCGATATTGGAAAAAAAATAAAACATAAACTTTTTTTTTGATATCCTGGCCTAGCCTGGAAGAAATGGTTGAATAGTTTTTCTTTTTTTAAAATTAACGTGTTCTCGTCGGTATGGCGTTCCGCAAGTCACACCTGAGATGTATGAAATTACACAACCAGCTACTTCCTTTTTCATCCACTATCGGAAAATACAAGAACATTTGTGGAATAAAACGTTCGACACTCGTAATTTATCCAACATGTTCACGATTAAGTCCACGCTATTGGTCCGCCGGTAGCAGCGCTATGACCAACATTTTCCTTTTCGTCATTACGTAACTAGTTGAAATGACTGCCTCGTTGGTCTAGTGGCTTGATATAAGGCCGCAGACTCGGTGGTCCTGGGTTCAATTCCCAGGTCGGGCCAATAAATAGTTATTGGGGTTTTCTGTCAGAAAATCTCTCAGTAGCAGCCCGGAGTCTGGAAGTTGGAAGTGTGTACACTCCCGTGCCTCGGAAAGCACGTTAAGCCGTTGGTCCTGCGCCTGAACTCGTTCCAGTCGTGTTGGATTGCCGTCCCATCGGCTTATGAGAGCTAAGGAAAAGAGAGTGCACCTGTGTTTGCGCACACACTTGTGCACTATAATATCTCCTGCGCAGTTGGCTAGTCTCTCTTGAGATTGGCCGCCTTGGCCGGAATTGGTCTGGAGGACCTTATTTTTAACCGACTTCAAAAAAAGGAGGAGGTTATCATTTCGGTTATCAATTTTTTTTTATTTGAAAGGTGGTGCTTTCCCATTGGTCCCATTTTTTTTTGCTCCAGTTTTGACAATGGAATCCATGGGAAAACCATATAAGTCGTAAATTTGCATGAGGTATGTGCGCGACAAATGGACGAATAACTCGATATCTATTCAACGGATTTCAATGATTTTTTTTTTATTGGAAAGAGTGTACTTGAAGGCTTGTTTGATGACAGTTTGGTTAGATTCTGATTATAGAATCCATGACAAAGTAACGGAAATCTTCAATTCTTAGTAGCAAACTAACGATACACGGCCGAATCTTTTATGGGCTATCTAGATTTTTCATTCACCTACCATAACATCGTTATGATCAAGTAATTGTAGTACTATTGTATAAAACACTTCTTTATATACCGTCAATAGATTTCGCAGCGCACGCGAAATAATAACTTTTATAGGCAACAGTTTGATACGTTGGGTTACATTGCTCCATTTTAAGTAGGGATCTATAAGATTTTTAAAATATAATATAGCCTATGTTACTCGGTAAAGACGTAGCTTTTTAAGGGTGAAAGAATTTTTAAAATCGGTCAAGTAGGTTTTGATTTAATTCGTAATAAAAAATCAAACAAAAATCAAATCTTTCCTCTTTATAATATGAGTTATGCATGTAAGCATTAGTATATATGTATATGTTTGTAATTGAAACATATTTGAACATCTCCTAAAAGTTGAGACCAATTTTGAAAATTATATATATATAGAATCGTATAAGTACTCTTATATACAGGTTATATTTATGTATATTTATATATTGATTACTAGTGTTTTTCCCGCGGTTTCACCCACGTAGTTCCCGTTCCCGTGGGAATATGGGGACTAAATGTAGCCTATGTTACTCCCTGATAATGTTGCTTTCCATTGGTGAAAGAATTTTTTAAATCGGCTTAGTGGTTTAGGCGTGAAAGCGTCACAAACACCCTTACTTTCGCATTTATAATATTAGTTAGGATAATATAGATACTTCCCCTTTTTTTAATATACAGATATTCCGTCATATTTTTCAGGTGAAGAATGGTATAACACAACATCTATAAACATACAGTTTATTTAATTATTACTAGAAATAATTATTTGATTATGTTATGGCTGCCCAACACCCCACCAACTAAATCTATTTAATCAAAACATGTTAATTTATATTCATACATTTAACCATATTAACTAATATTTATTAATTAAGTACCAAAATGCATTTTTCTTTACGTTTCACTGTTTTAAATTAATATATTTAAATAATAATATAAGCGGCGCTGTCTCATATGAGCTGCACGTTTAGTAGGTCTACCCATATTCTACAAATTAGTGAGTGTACTTCAGATTCACTAAAAATCGAAAAATAAATAAAAATTTTAACAAAACAAAAACCGACTTCATAGGAAAAACAAATTAATATGCACTAAAAAGTAAAAAAATAATTGCGTATTCTTCTATAATTTGATAATTAACTTACTATTTTCTACTCATCAATATGTAGGTACGAATGTGTTGAGTGGTTGATAATGTATTTACAATTATTGTTATTTTTGGAGTCGATGTCAGCTAAGGAAACACTATAATATACCTAGCAATAATAATACGGGAATCTTTTAAAAACAAACAAAAACATACACATTACAAATCGACTTTTATTCGCCTCGTTAAGTTGCGCGTGTGACACAAGCACATCTCACCTATAACTAACTATGTATGTAGTTATAAACCCACCTTGGCTGACATCGACTCCAAAAGTAACAATAATTGTAAATACATTATCAACCACTCAACACATTCGTACCTACATATTGATGAGTAGAAAATAGTAAGTTAATTATCAAATTATAGAAGAATACGCAATTATTTTTTTACTTTTTAGTGCATATTAATTTGTTTTTCCTATTAAGTCGGTTTTTGTTTTGTTAAAATTTTTATTTATTACTTAATTAGTTGAAGAGTTGCCATACTGGTACAAATAACCTGAAATTTTGTGTCACCATCTCCTAGTCTATACATATATATACGTTGCTGTCATTATTGATTTGACATTCGAAAAAAAAAAACACAGCACTGTTTAACTAATCACCCACTAAGCTAAGTTTATAAATAAAGCCGTAACATTTTATCGGAACTGTTCTGAACGTTGTGATAAAGAGAGAAGAGGATAACAACAAATAACAGCTGCCTTTTATCTTACTCACGCGACAGCGTTCGATCGAGTCCTGGGACAATAGGATAAATTTTTTTCTTTGAAATGAAATTATTATCAGGAAATTCTACAAAACCCTTATCTTTATGGTGCTGATAATAAATAATAATAAATAATAATAATACTACTATTTATTATATTTATTATACTATATTTTAAACATGATTTCTCCTACTTTAAACGTTACTACTCGGCTTCCGTGGTTCCTTGTGTGATGTTATATTTTATGCAGTCTTTCTCTATAAATGGGCTATGACGCAATAATATATTTAAAAATCGAACTAGTACATCTTGAGATTAGTTTAATCAAACCGATAAACTAAACTGTTTTCAGAATTACATTATTGGTCCAGATGAATATGTATAAGACTTTTAAATAAAATGTAAATAATTTCCAGGTATCCCAGGAGTGATCTTCAACGGTGTACCGGATTTCTTATATGAATCAGAAGTGCTTAGACTGGATCGAGCCCTTTGGTTCAGCCCAGACGGCCAGACCCTCATGTATGTCACGTACAACGACACTCTCGTCCAGCAGCACAAATACCCCTGGTATGGGTTAGACCAGCAAGAACCACCCGCCTACCCAACTATCAGGACCTTGAGATATCCAAAGGTAATAAAAAGATCTTTTTTAATATGTGTATGTATGTCTACACGTATTTTATTATTTTCTCTTAAACAAAGTCAAATATCCGATATTACTGATAATATAGGTACTTATTATTGCTTGACAGTATTACTTTGTATCGTAAATTAAGAAGACTGGCTAATTTAATTCGTACATTTTCGAGTATTTGTTTTTTTTAACAAAAAATATTAGATTTTTTTTTCTATATAATGTTCTTTTATTATTTTTTATACTATCGTGAGCTTGTTTATATTAACTGATATTTAAAAAATAAAGAAACATGAAAAAGCCTTCAAAAATGTTGGCTTCAACTGTATAATGCTTCCTATCTCATTTTCTCCCACGTTAAATCTTATGAATTTATGTGTCTGTCTCTTTTTACTGTCGCTTTTTCGTTTCATCGACTTTCAAATCACAACGATGCTAAAGAAGTTTTCACTTCAATAATCGTTTAAACTGGAGTAATTTTGACCCATTGATGAGATAAAAGTGTAGCGTACCTTCACTAACAAGGACGCATATTTCTATTCTAGTCGAAAGTTACAAGTTAAAATCCTGACAAACACCAAAGGGCTTTCATAAAAACACCATCACGTTCTCAGGCGTGAAGGAAGACATGTACCAACTAATCCTAAAGCCGAAAACTACAAGAACTATTCAATTAAGTCATACAAAAAATAAAGTAGTACCGAGTCTCCTGACATTTCTTCCACGATGGCTTATTCGTTTATTAAAAAAGTAAAGTAGCAGCCTGTGAATGTCCCACTGCTGGGCTAAGGCCTCTTCTCCTCTTTGTGAGGAGAAGGTTTTGGAGCTTATTCCACCACGCTGCTCCAATGCGGGTTGGTGGAATACACATGTGACAGAATTTCAATGAAATTTGACACATGCAGGTTTCCTCACGATGTTTTCCTTCACCGTCAAGCACGAGATGAATTATAATCACAAATTAAGCACATGAAATTCAGCGGTGCTTGCCCGGGTTTGAACCCACGATCATCGGTTAATTCACGATTCACGCGTTCTTACCACTGGGCCATCTCGGCCACTATTCGTTTATTACTTAAACGAAAACGTTCTGTTTTTGGGGCGATACGTGAGTCGAATGTATTAAGGATGAGCTAGAATGATATGAGGTTCTGGAGGATATGTTTTTTTTTTTGTACCCCTTACGAAGGTGGATGCTTCGTACATGATAGGCTTATCTCTTAGATTACATTTTTCTTTTGTTAGTCTATTCATCTCATTGAAATGAATACGTAAATCTTCACTGAATATTCTGGACTTAAATCCAAGCAAGCATACATTTTCATATGCGTTTGTGAGATCTATATTATGCATCTGGTGCTAAACGAAGACAAATTTTGAGGAACCTGGGTTGTGGTTTGATCATATATCAACGACACGAATCGATGGAGCGATGTGATGGTATAAATTCCTTACCCTCTTAAGAGATGCTCTTGCCCAGCTGCAGTCACAATTTAATCAGTAAACTTCGATCTATTTAATGGATCTATTTTAAATTGCTGTACATTTTATTTTTCAGATGAACACAAACAATCCGGTAGCGACCCTGTACGTCGTCAGCATCAAAACGCCAAAATTTCTGTTCCCGCACGCCATACAGTTTAACTCACCAGTTGACAGCAGTATGTACATTTTGGATTTGTATCTTATTTTTAAATCCCATTTCTAAATAGGGTCCACTTTAGGTGCAAAGTTTCCGAAATTATAACATAATATGTATATTACAAAAGCACATGCATACTGTGATTACAATATGCATGTGCTTTTAAGTTTTTTTAGTATTTATAAATATTTAATTTTATCTTCAAAAAAACTATGTCTTAGTGGATGGGCGATGTGACTGTTAGCCGAAGATCGGGGGTTCAAACCTTCAAGACGAACTCGACTCGACTTTAAGAACTCGATTTTACTCTAGAGTTTTTACAGAAGGGACGACATGTAAACCATGCGGAGCAACTAGACTTTTATGTTTACCGTTCCAGGTTGGTACGTGCGCTGGTCGAGCTGGATATCTGAGCGCCAGATAGCCGTCCTGCTGCTCAATCGACCGCAGAACGTTTCGATCATCAGCATCTGTAACGCAGTTCAATATAATTGTCAGGATGTAAGTAAAATCTACTTTGATATGAACTTTTTTTACCAATCAATTCAACATTTCCATTTTGGTCAATTTAAACTACATTCATAACCCTAAATTAGTAATAATTTGCACCGGTGCAAATAAGAAAAAGAATGTATTTTAAGTCTTCATAACAGTCCAGAGAGCAGTGGTTCAAGTACGAATTAGAATTACTGAGTTTTCATCATAATATATACATAAATACATATATTATATTATAATATGGTGAGGTGCGATGAAGGAAAACCTCGTGAGAAACTTGCGTTTAGAGTCGTGTGATGAAATTCTGCCACGTGTGTATTCCATCCAACCCCCATGAAGTAGTGCAATTAACTCCAAAATATCTTTATCAAAAACTATTTATAGTAACAAATCAGTGTATATAACGTCTTCAGTAAGTAACTACTCCATTGTTTTACATTGACTCTATTTGTTATTATCTATATGTCTATTTTATTTATATATATATTTATTTCTATATTTATTTTTTATCTATATGTTATATTCATATATTCCTGCTATATTTTGTATATCATCCGTTCTTGTCATGTATATCTTCATTTATTTATATTCGAACTTCATTGTTGAATATAATTACATTTTCTTTTGATAAAATTAACAAAAACCAAAGATAAAATTAATGAATCTTCTCGACATCGCGGAAATAAATCAAATGAAGCATTCGCGAGGTCGCGGTCGTTTCGTTTTATTTTCCACTTCACTAGATAGCAAATTTCTCGTCTGGTCCCTAGTTTCATCTACTAGAGTAACACTTGGTACTCGTAAATTATAAATAAACTTTTAAAACATTGTTGCTTAATCATGAATCTTTTATTAATATATAGCGTATATAAAATGTTCGCGTTATAAGACATATTGTAGAATGTAGTTATTTTAGTTCATTAAGATAAATATTCCCGATAATAAATAATATAAATGAATAAGAAAATACTGATAATTTGAATTTTCCTCAAATATTGTCAGAGTATTCGGGTCATCTAATGTGTTAGCAATTCTGCAACATTAGACAAACTTATGCCACACGATGATGTCCTGCTGGCCGATTAGTCACAGGTTCTTGAAAGAAAGACACAGTAACTTTTTTGATCCAATGTGAGATTTGAACTCGGACTTTTGAATAGGATTGCTTAGCTCAATAACGATGGAGTTTTACGACTAGGTCCATACAATCCAATGAATATATTAAAACTCTGTGCACTCTGTTAAATGTTCGATGTGTTAAATAATAAAATATTAACCATTAATTCCATACAACTGTTCTAGATCTATCGAGATGAATCAGATGGCACGCGCTGGTCAGGTTTAGGATCTGATCCAGTTGAAGAAGACTGCGGGTGGTGTGGGGGAGGCGCTCTAGTAGGCGGGAGGAGTGGAGTATTCACAACTGCCCCTATAACTGATCAAGGTGGTATTTGGAGACACGCTGTTCACCTAACCCAGGATACGCGGACCACTATCACCCAAGGGAATTTCGAAATCACACAATTAGTTGGTTGGGATGAGAGAAGA
This sequence comes from Nymphalis c-album, assembly GCA_963151315.1. Classification (NCBI taxonomy): domain Eukaryota; kingdom Metazoa; phylum Arthropoda; class Insecta; order Lepidoptera; family Nymphalidae; genus Nymphalis; species Nymphalis c-album. The sequence continues at coordinate 647,046 of OY720610.1, forward strand.
AGGCTATTGTAAGTATAGAAATTATTATTTAATTTCATAATTCGAATCCTGTGTATATTAAAAAGATGCTTAATTCTTGAGCCAAACGTCTGCTTTTTTAGTTTATTGGTAGAACAGCTACAGAAAAAGATAGAGAGATGATTATTTAAATTATTTTATGGGATATCCCAGCGAGGTTTAAGAACTGTTCTCATATAGGCTTTTTTACTAGTGGTTCCGGGTGCTACAAACTACAAAGTACTGAACCAAAACTTCGCACTACATTGACATGATTGAGGGTGAAAGTTACATATATATATTGTATAATAGTAGTATACAATTATACTTTTTACAATGCTAGTGTAAGGTCGAAGGTATTTGCTAATCTGCCTTGCGAAAGAAAAGTTTGCAATAAACTTTGGCATTGTTTAGGTACGTAATCGGAACAGCTCCAGAAAAAGCTGGTGAGAGACACGTGTACCGAGTGTCGGTACCAGTGGATGGCTGGCCACCACCACCGACCTGCCTCACTTGCCCAGGCAACGTACCAGATAGCACCGTCGAACCTAGCACTGAGGAACTGGTTAGTGTATCATTCCAAATTAATTTTAGATGGCGATCAGCTATTTGATTTTATATAATATAATAAAATTGATACTGAAAAGGGAATGTAGGTTCCAAATATATCAAACGAGTGCAAATTTATTTATAATTTAATCATTTCTGTCTCCATTTTCAGGAGTACGAGAATGCGACATCTGCGTTGCCAGCGTGGCCGACGTCGACGGTGTTGCCGCATGTCGCCGATGAGAACGATTCCCTACCAACAGTCTGTCTGTACAATCGCGTCATGTTCAGCAAGAACTTCTCGTATTTTGTTCAAGTAATATGCTTACTCGTAATAAACAAGTCATTACTGATAAAGCTATATAATATGATTAGCACTACATGATGTGCGTACTGTTCAGGAGTGCCTGGGCCCGGGCGCGCCGGCCACGTTCGTGTGCTCGGCGGGGGGCGCGCGGCGCGCGGTGCTGTGGGACGGCGCCCCGCTGCGCAGTAAGTTCGCCGCGCTCGCCGCGCCGCAGTCCAAGGTCTTCAGAGTCGAGGTCATTGACTATTTCTAATATATATATACATAAGCCTTTCAGTTTGTTGGGATGTTGTTGTTTATGGTATTTGTATGCGGATATATGTTTATATTTAATTTCTAGGTCTATGTAAATTGTTCATGATGAGTGTACCCAAAGCTCATGAGTATTTTTACATAATACAAAGACATTTGTTTACATCTGGGTGCTGTTATCTCAATCATTTTATTTAGAAGTTAGGTTTAATTGAAAGTTTCATTTAATCTGTTTATTGAATTTGCATGAATTTGAAAAAAAATGTGAAATAAAGCAGTAATTTAAAAATAACGGTAAATATTTGGTAGATTGTTGTTCAAAGATTATATAATTTTAAATGATCTTAAAAAGAGAAATAATTTTAATGTTACACAGGTGCAAGCGCACAGAGAAGCTCGCGTACGTCTCTTACTGCCGCCAGGACTGAGGGAGACTGACGACCTACCGCTGCCATTAGTTTTACATGTGTGAGTGTAAGCAATTATGTTACACAAACAAAAACATACTGATTATATAGATATAAATTCTATGAACAATTCATATAATACAAAGATCTTTGTCGATAGAAAATGAACAAATCATACATTATATCTATATAAAAGTTAAAACGTTTATGACAATATGTTGGAACATATACAATATACATAAATTTATATATATTATATATATGGGATTATATATATATATATATATATATATATATATATATATATATATATATATATATATATATAATATGAGGCTTTACCTTCCTTACCGTTAGTTTCTTAAATAAAATAAAATCTAAGAATTAAACAAATGAATAGGTAAAGTTGTAAAAAAATCTCTAGTGCCATGATATCCTGACATAGCTTACATGACGTATTCAATAAGCAAATGTAACTAAAGAACCTCGTCATAGTATATAGCTATACACAATTGTCATGCTTCATATTATATTCAAAAGCAATATTCAAAATCATCAATTTATACATTTAGATCAGCAGAACCAGGCGGACAGCTCGTGACTGAACGATGGCGCCCAGACTGGGGCTGGTACTTGGCTACAGCTAGGAATTTCATTGTTGCTGAAATTGATGCAAGAGGATCTGGAGGGCAGGTAACTATTTGTTTCAGAACTTTGTGTGAACCCGTCTGGATAGTTACACTGTTGCTTTAACAAAACCTTTAGAGTAGATTAGATTAAACTAGCTGTGCCTCGCGGTTTCACGCGCGTATAATTAATTAATAAAAATATAATGAATAAAAATCAGCCTCCCTCGATATCCCTACATTCACGCAATTTATTTATGCATTGTAGCCTATGTGCTATTCTGATGTATAAGATAGATTATTGTAAAGTTTAATTAAAATCCATTCAGTAGTTTTTACGTGAAAGAGTCACAAACATTCATACTTACAAACTTTCGCGTTTATAATATTAGTTAGATTAAATGATTTCTTCCAATTGCTTAATATGATATTTCAATGATAAAATATGCGTTTTTTTATATCCTCGTCATACACCATCACAATATAGAATAATCGTTTCAGGGCGAAGAACTCAGAACCGAAATATACCAGAGATTACTGTCGGTCGACGTCGAAGACCAAATAGCAGTTTTATCGTAAGTGTGCTAAGCTCAGAATTTTTGATTATAAAGGTTCAATCTAATCGATCATTATATAATTCTGAATTCATATGATCTACCGAATTCCACAATCGCAGGTATCTCCGGGACAACTTGAAGATGGTGGACGGCGCGCGCGTGGGCGCGTGGGGGCGCGGGCTGGGCGCGGGCGCGGCGCTGGCGCTCGCGGCCGGCGACGCGCGCAACCTCACGCGCTGCCTCGCGCTGCTGGCGCCGCTCGCCGACCTGCGCCACCACAGTGAGTCCCGACACACTTGGCATTGTGATAATGGTCGCTAATCGGCCGAGCGTGAATTGACACGACTTGCATAATTAAAGATCCGCCACAAAGAGGTACACTTCGGAGTAAGCACGATAGTGTCTCCGGTGAGAGACATCGGTCCGGCCGTGGCGCATCGACGTGTCGTTACATGTTCCTCCACTCAACAAAACTTGACACCTACGACACCGTTCCCCGCAGACTCGTACTGGACGGAGCGGTACAGCGGGGGCGGCGCGGGCGGCGCGGCGCTGGCGGTGTGGCGGCGCGCGGGCAACCTGCCCCCGCGCCGCGTGCTGCTGGCGCACGCCACGGCCGACCTGCGCGCGCCGCCCGCGCACGCGCTCGCCCTCGCGCGCGCGCTCATCCGCGCGCAGGCGCTCTACACGCACCAGGTGACGCGCGCACCCACATACTTTATATTGTCGGTCGCGGGTTCTAGTAATAAAAATAGTTTTGATACCCGATTGGATCCCGCATCTATAGATGTTTTCATTACCTTTGAAAATACATACAATCTTTTATCATTTTGTAAAAACTATTCAATAGTGCCATTTGAAAGAATATGCACCTTAGTTATTTATGTCATGTCCTTTTTTAATAGTTAGTTTATTAAACTAATCACTTGTTTAAGGTCTATCCTGACGAGGGGCACGATTTCGAGCGATCTACGCTCCACGTTCATAAGACAATGGAACAATTCTTCGACGAATGCTTCGGGCCAGTAGAGGTGGCGGACTGGGACGCGGGCGGAGTGGGAGGACTCTTCCCTTTCCGAGACTAGTGGAATGTAGAGGGGTAGAGAAACCCCTAGAAGAACAAGGGATAATTTAAATCCAGTTTTTCGTTCGAGGATTGACACAAAAAGCGGTCACCGGCGTAAAAAAAACTTAATAACTAATAAAAATCGAAAGTGCTTATCATATTTTAATAAACTAAGTTTTAAATTTGAATATACAAATATAAAAAAAAATTGAAAAAGTTTAAAATATGTAACTTAGTTAAAGTGACAGGAGTAAAACATTTTCGCGGCAGAAACGTTTGGATATGATATTTAGCAACATTGCACATTATCTACACATTACAATTAAAAAATCTAAATACACATCTAACATCTATGTTCGAATGTTTTCAGTAAATAAACTACCATAAAGAATAACTAAGGTAAACTGCTTAAGAAACGAACGGTGTTGCTACATGCAATTTAAATTAATCGATATAGAATCGGATTTGTAAATTAAAGCTTATGTGAGTCGATATTTGAAATCTAAAAAAAATACAAGAAAATTATTCTAAATGTCTCGAAATTAATAAATATCAAAATTAGGATATACATTATCATTGTGATGGAATATACATGTATAACCACTAATTATAAAATAAATAAACTATTATATTATAATATAAAAATCACAATAAGTTCATTTATATCTTAGAACAAACGTAAACTTATTGTTATCCGTTTTTCTATATATATTAAGTCTAGCGAGTTTTATTAGACATCAATTAATATATAACAATATCATAACATTTACCTGTTAACAGAGTTAATATTAGCAAAGACCATTTAAATAATTTATTAGATAACATTAATTATTATCGATGGATATTTAAAAATTTAAAAATACATCGATTTATACTGCCATTACGGAAGTATCAATCTTTATTTTAAATTATATCATTCATTAACTGAAAAAATTACGTTAATAAAATTAAATATTTAAAAAAAAAATAAAGAGTACAGATTATCGCACCAAGATTACCAAATATATTCATAGTGAAGATGTAGATTATTTAAATTGATATAATGGTGCATTTTTAAAAGAGTTCAATCAAAGAATTCAATATTTTAGCCTAAATACATTTTACTAGGTAGTTGAAATTAGACAAAGAGATATAAATACAATGTGTCACTTTTAAACCTTGATGTATTATTAGAATAATATATGTGTTTGGGAATAGAGTGTGAACAATTTCGCTTTTTTTTTAAATAAATGTTGCCAACAATGTTGTCTGGCTAACAAATCTAGCACAATCTAGCAACGGTTCCTCGTGGGATTATTTACTTTTTATTTTTTAAAAACTTGCAATATTTAAAATTGTATAAGATTTTCTTTTTAAATAAAATAACTTAAACTTTAATTAGGGCAACCTACGTCCTATTTATTAATTTAATAGCAATAAAAAATTGTTCACAAACTATAAAACGGGGTTTATCTCCAGTGAAATTTTCTTATGATTATATTATAAGGAATATTATATTTTAATGTTAAAGCAACAATCACCTTTATCTTTATATTTCTATGTCGCTTTCAATGTCATCGTAAAAGATATGTAGCTTTAATATATTATTATGTATACTTAGAAATTGTTGTCCCAAAGGCGTAAATGTTATAGTCAGAATATTTCTGTAGTCAGTTTCAATGAAATTTGTACGAAAGATGATTGAAATGAAAATATTAATTTATATATACGTGTTACATATTAGTTCCACGTCGGATCTTCCATAAAGTTTACGCGAAAATAAATGATAAATAATAATAGTAATGAGACTCAGACTCAATTTGTTAAAGGCCATCACATATCTGTACTGCTATTCTTTAAGGGCAAACTCGAAACTCACTACAAAAAACGGTCGTAACATGTCAAAAAGTGATATGCAACATTGACCATTATTAATCATAACATTTCAAGAAGGCACGCATCAAAATAGCATATCAACATCTCACGGGGGAGTAATGAAGTGAGTTTTGTACAGAATATCACCACGTCAATGTGGCGCTGTCAAGAGTGAGGAGTTATTTGCAATAGATATGGTAAAATGGGCATAGCGTTTGAGTTTCTTGTTAAATAAAACTTTCAAACATAATTTATTTTCCAGTTACTGGTAAAACTTAATCTCTTCAGATAAATTAATCAGTTAATAACATATGGCATTGACATTGCAAAATGGCGTCGTACTTCTTTATGCCGCTGATCTAGATAAGTCTGTAGCACTATACCATCAAGCGTCAATGTGCCTGTAAATAAAGATGGGTGGGTGGATGAAAGGAGTTGCTTTTTAAAATTGTCTTTATCGAAACCCTTATTTAGATTATATAAATGTCTTTCACTCGTTAACTTTAGGATATCTTATTCAATCGTTGCAAGATTTCTGAAATGCAAATTCTTGTATTTATAAAATGTTCCACGAACTCAAAGACATGTCACCCAAAAAAAAATGATCCAGTAATTCTTAAATAAGTTATGTATCAGTAATTAACTATTCACGTGGTGTATTTTTTATATAGAGCTAAATCTTACAATTTTTAACAGAAACATTAATTGATATCGAAATTTCTTAAAGCTTATGTAACCTATTCTCTGAATTAAGTACCAATTCAATCACTCTCTTATCTCTATTCTCTCAATCACACTTGGACATCATGTAATCATATTAATGATTAACGATTACAATATGTAATCACCAATCACGATTACAGTATAACAGAAGTAATAAAAAAAATAAAGTGAACGAGTGAGTCAAGTAAGTGTTACCACTTACAAATCATCAATATCAAACTTGGATCAGATAAAAATGTTTCAATATTATCAAAATTCTAAGAAAGGTCGCCATATTGTTATCTAGGTAATTTGAACATGAGTTCTACTTGGATATTATATAGATCTCACTACCTTAACCAATGACGGTAATTCATATGTTACCATCTAGTTATTAAATATCTTTACCCATTTAGATACTATCGTCTTCGTCTTTAACTAATTAATTATTAGTAAGTTTCCCAAGGTAGGGTTAATTTTCAAATATAAAATACTTAAAACATTGTAAGTTGTCTTAACTTGTCGCGTCGTTATTAATAATTTTTCCAATCACAATTTTCTCTTTGTACAAATTTATTTGAAGCCGAATATACATATTAAAATATATTTCATAGAACAATAAATGAAAACATTAAATGTTGCTAGTGTAAATAAATCGTAACAAAAACTAATTTTTGAAATATCAATGTTACTAGTATTCATGTTAAGACAAATAGATATTGATGAATGAAATAGGAAAGTTGAAGGAATTTCTCTGTTTATAGCTTTTTTGCCTATTTTGTTATGTTGCCATATCACAAAATATTTACGTATTATTAATTAGGATGACCTTCTTTTAGATAATATTAGAGTAAATTTATATAATCATGTACCGAATTTCTTAGCTAATTATTTTATTGTTTTCTCAGTAAAAAGTAAAAGGTTAACTGGAGTTGATACATTATTGGGATAAGTTGGCATTTGTGAATTAATTTTTTTGTATATTTAAGTTATTGTTTGTAATATAATTTATGTACAATAAAAATTTTCAACAATAACATCAACAACAAAGTCATAATTCTTGGACTATTATAATTATACGAATATTTTTTGTGATATTAATGTCTAATCCAAAACTCTAGTCACCTCCCCTTTTAGAGGAAATAGTGTTATACATTAAAATAATATATTTAGTTTTTATAATTATATATAGTTAATTTGCAATCAATCATTTAAAACTTATTTCACCAATACTATGAAATCATTTTGAATTCATTCGGCAGTTTTTTTTTGAAAAATATAAATATAACTGCCATTAATATGTGTTAACGGAAACAAAAAATGTAAAATTAAATGTATTTAATACCATACACATTTATGTTAATATCAAAACTAATAATACATTTATTTTTAAAGTCTAAGGTCCAATATAAGCAAAACAATAATCAATTTCTGGCATAAAAAAATATTCTAAATTCAAATATTATGTATGTATTTGAATTAAGAATGATAATGAACCTTGTATAAGCAATCTGGACTTATCCAATTATAAATATTGATATTGACGGTATTGCTATGTTCCATTTTTAAAAATCAATATGAACTTGCTTTTTTTTAAACCGACAACTGTTCTGGCCCTAATATCTAATTTGCATGATACTGAAATGTTTTATGTAATTTATTAGACTCATGTCGATGTTTCATGTCTAAATTAAATCTTGTGACAATCTTGTAATAAATGTGACAGTAAACTTCATTAAATAAAGTATTGTATAATATATTAATTCATTATATAGTTACATATACAATATGTATTTTTAAATGCTCAGTGGATGGAAATGTCGTTTATTTATGTTAAAATGTTATTTTATAAAAAATTGTTCCAAGATTTTGTTTTATTTATCCTGTAAAAATAATTAAACCCGAACTTTATAATATATCTTAAATGATTTTTAAATAATAAAGTTTGGACAGGCCTGTACTCGAATCATCATAATAAATTATTTTAGCTTTACCCTTTAATTATAATGAGTACAGTTATATAAATAAATGCATATACAAGTGAAAGAGTATAATTGTTTGGAATCACAATTTATTTTTATATCTTACAGATTTATTTTCTTATATAACATTGTCTACTCTACCGCTAGCCAGCCCCTTTGTTAAGCACCAAACGGTTATACCTGTGGATGAAATCAAATATAAATTTACAATAGTTTATGCAGATAGAAATTATTATATAAAAGACAAAGATATGGTTGTGTAGTTGTAGGTATGGTAAGTGTGTCACCGCCCTTAGATATTGACGCTGTGAGAAATATTAACTATTTCTTACATCACTAAACCTTACCTGTAACACTGACTCACTCATCCATCAAACTAGAACACATTATACTAATTATTGTTGTGTGTCGGTAGAATACCTGATGAAGGGTGCCTACTCAGACTTGCACAAAGTCCTACCACCAAAAATTATTGAGTAACCTTTATCAAACAACATCATCATCATTTTACCTAATCTACTTATGAGAGTCAAGGGGTTTAGTGTGCACACACATGACACAACTTCACTTTAATATCTCTTGCACAGACACACTTTACTCGTGTTATCTTTGTTATTAAAGTTTTAGTATCACCAAGTGGGTGTTCTTTTTTATAATATCACAAATAACTTACACAATTTACTTCCAGCGGTTGTTCTCGTAATCCCACTTGGAGGATAATCCATCGACGGGGTTCACCTTCAAGTCCAACATACGCTTCAGCTGAGCCTTCTGGTGCTCATCATCGAAGGAGTCAGGCAGAGGACTATACACTGGAATTAATAATCATAGTTACATCACAGACTATAATAGTAAGCAACATAAACAAGCTATAAATGTTTACCTTTCCTATTGAGCATGAGATAAATGATAAAAACTAATTATAGACCTCTTTTGATCCCACAATCTTAACTCTGCCGCCTTGGCATCATATCATAGTACCAATTTTATGGTGAATACAGCAAACATGCAACCTTTGTTGTTTTACATAACAAAAACAAATTGATATAATTGTTGAATATAAGAACTTATATAATAATAATCTTCTCCCTGCCCTTAGCCCTCTATGGGGTCGGCACAACTGCTTCCACTTTTTTCTGTCACTCCTATTCTCAGTACTTACCCCATTCATCCACTCAATCACTTATCCTTTCTTTCGCAATCCATCCACACTTTCTTCGGCCCCCCCGTTCCCCGTCCCCTATATCCAACAATATTCTTTTTTTTTTGGATAGGATGACGGACGAGCATATGGGCCACCTGATGGTAAGTGGTCACCAACGCCCATAGACAATGGCATTGTAAGAAATGTTAACCATAGCTTACATCGCCAATAGGCCACCAACCTTGGGAACTAAGATGTTATGTCCCTTGTGCCTGTAATTACACTGGCTCACTCACCCTTCAAACCGGAACACAACAATACAAAGTATTGCTGTTTTGCGGCAGAATATCTGCTGAGTGGGTGGTACCTACCCAGACGAGCTTGCACAAATCTCTACCACCAAGTAAAATACAATATATTCATACTCATTACCCTTCTCATCTCATCAGCAGTTAAATCTCACATGCCAAATAGTTATAAAATATGAACATGTAATGAGAAAAGAATATTACAAGAACCTAATCGATCATATATCACAATCTGAACCATATAACACCCGTCTTAATAATACCATTACTATAAACTAATTAATTTGCCCAGGATAAGACTAGTCTGACAATGGGCTTAAAATCGATAATATTTATTTACCAAACGACTTCATGGCCATGTAAATCCAGACTGAGAGGGAAGCGATGCAAAGCGCCCAGCCGACAGCTCCCTTCCATTCTCCAGTGGGAGCCTGGAACTCGGCGAAGGTCTGGCAGAAGGAAGCGCGGTAGAGGGCTTTCTTTTCCTCCAGGGTCAGCTTGCGCCAATCACCCTTTTCCTTTTCACGGAGTGACTGCGGACGTTTTTAAATATTTGTATTAATATCTTATTGCCATCTCTAGTGAGACGAGGGTTAATTTTACAATCATACAGTTGAATCAGTCACTCCACCATATACTGATATACCGATTTGTACATGAAACAGTTAATTAATATTGTTCTATAATCTATATATTTAAATAGATTATATAAATTCATAACATTAATTTAAAATTCATATTTACTCTAGTCTAAAAAAATATATTACCTTGATGTCGGGTGTGTCGGGACGGAACCTGACGGCGGGGAGGGGGAAGTCAGGCCTGTCTACGTAATTGGGCTGACCGTTGAATCCGTAGCCTACCCACTCCCGACTGCCAACCTAGAAAAATACAATGACATTACATTCTTATGCAGGACATAAATTTTATTTTATATTGGATATGTAATTTAAATTGAGAAATGGAAGTTTCATGGTGGTTCTTTTCAGTAAAATCTGACAACTAAGTCAAAGAAAGTTATGATGAAAATGAAATGAAAGAAAATGAAGCTCCTTTAAAATTGAAAATATTTGTCATAAGTGAAGCATACTTTGAATATTAAACTAAAGTAACAGCTTTTCAGGTGCTTGCCTAAGATTGAACCCAAATTCCTTTAAGATATACTTGTTCATACCACAGCTCTAGTGTTACATAAATTTAACTTTAATTCTAATGTCTAATTTTCATTATAAATATTATGAAGCAGTAAAAGAAACAATTGCTGATAAGAAAATAAATCTGACTTACCTTGGCAAGTTCGCTGGAAGCCCGGGCACCAACAGGTACGCGGACTGCATCTAACAGCGCACGACGCAACAGGAAATTAGCCATAATTCTGCAACAAATACACTTTTATTAGGTAGATATTCTAAGCATATGTTCAACATTGTTATATTGCCACTATTGTTGGATAAAAATGAAGACTATTTGAATATGATCAAAAGTCACAATCAGCTTTTTTTATAGGATAGGTAGGCGGTCGATCATGTGGGCTACCTGATGGTAAGTGGTCACCAATGCCCACTTCACCATCGCTTATCTCGCCAATGCTCCACCAACCTTGGGAACTAAGCTGTTATGATTGACTCTTATGCCTGTAATTAATAATTAATTGTAAGTGTGAAGGGCGAGTGCACCACTGTTATTAATTTCACAAAGGACTTAACATCTTAGTCAATTCATTGACAATATAAGTGATGATTATAACTTGCAATGCTAATGTCTAGTGCTGGTAAACTCTCAGGCTTATTTGCCAGTCTCCTAAAATAAAAAAGCAGCTGAAATTATTTTGTTCAAACTGAACAAGAAATTGGCACTAAACAGATAACAAAAATTTAAATTTCACAAAGGAACCAGCTGTGTATAACTGAGTTGAAACATGGCACTGGTTTTTACTGGTCCCTTCACCTCACTAATTATGCGAGATCAAGGTAAACTATTACTCAACCGTAACAGCCTGCTGTCCCAATGCTAAGGACTACTCTCTTTTTTTGGGGAGAAGATTTGGAACTTATTCCACACTGCTCCATTGCGGGTTAGTGGAATACAAATGGGGCAGACTTTCAGTGAAATTAGACACATAACGGTTTCCTTCACCACCAACCACGAAATAAATTATAAACAAAGCAAATTAAGCAATTGAAAATTCAGTGGTGCTCGCCTGAACCCATGATCATTGGTTAAGGCTCAAGTGATCTAACCAATGGGCCAATTGTACTATTGTTTATTAGACATGAAGTTATTGGTACTAATATACTCTATCTAATATTGACAACACTGAAGGACACAAACTGACTAATATTGTCGACTCTGAAGGTCCAAAGAAGGGAGTAGCGTATAACCCAGTACTTCAATAATCTAGCCTAATATAAATTATATGTATAATTATTTCCTAATGAGAACAATAAAATAAACCTTATTAGAAATTATATAGAAGTACATTCTATCTATCTTTAATGTGCAGATCAAGGGTATGTATGGTAGGGTTAAAATTTTGTATTACATTATGAATAAATTTAATTCCTTGTAATTATTTACACAATTATATTAATGTTGTATATGATATAAAACTTATAAATTAAATAAAAATTGTAATATGTTTGAAACCATATAAACAATTGAGTTTCTAATACATATTTGATAGTACCATTGCAATGTTAATGTTAAAATTCAATGAAACATTTGTCTATATAATATATTTAAAAGTTAAGGACAAGTTATTGTTTATATTTTTATAAATATAAATGTATACTTATTTTCTTATTACTATTTTTATCCATTAGTTTATTATTTTAAAATAATTAATTTTCTACACCAGGTTCAGATGGATACAAATAATTTAGATGCAATGATAAAATATTGATAACGTTAATAGGTTATGTCTATCGATCGTCAGTTACATAACGAGAAAATTTTAGCTCAACGTGAATAATTTGTACGAAAATACTTTTTATAGTATCTAAATATTAATTAGTTGAATATAATCTAATGCGATTAAAACAAAATACGTTCTTAATAGGTTTATTTTGAATTTAGAATTGCGATGACATGTTCATATAATAACTTTTTACTTACCGCTTGTCGAAACTATTTTAGTAGTACTAATTAAAGGAATATTACAACACAATAACTGCTTATTTTAAAAGCTGCTTATTTCTTGACTTTTTTTATAATTATATTTACCTTATATTGTCGCAACACCACCCTACACTGTGTAAAAAACAGCGACCTCTGGTGTAAAAAGTAAATACTGAACTTAAAATTTGCGCAATGCGCATAGATAGAATATAAAAATTGCGTTTCGCATATGCTTTGATTATCATTTATTACTTATTTTACAAAATTTCCCTAAGAATTGAACAAAATGAATATAAAAATCGTAAATTATTTGTTATCAAAACTATTAGATTTTTTTTAATATCTTTACTTTTATAAAAACCAAATATTGTAAAAATCTAAAATATTGTTTGGAATCCTTAAATTCAAATTCAAAATTCAAAATATTTATTTTCTAATTCATTCTAGTAATAAAACACGAGTTAATTTATATATCCAACCTCATCTCTGATAACATCAGATAATAATTCGTACAAAACACTTTCTGGTAAAACACCATTCACATCCTCTTTAGCCCTTGTTAAATCTTCAAATATATTACCTGGAATACTCATACCTACGTCTTTTATTTTATGTTTTGCTTTATCACCAGAAATCATTTTAACATTAATATGTTTTTCATCTTCTGGCGTTGCTAATTTTTCCACTTCTTTGATTTTATGCTTAGATTTACTTTTTGTATTTTTATCTATAAATGGAACCATAACTTCTTCTTTTATGATTCGCTTTAAGTCTACAGTATCCATTATTTTGGATACTTTTTCACCTAAATCTTCTTCGTAAAGATTATTTTCTGGATCCATAACTGTATATGCAGTGTCAATATTGTTTTTAGGACTTTCGTAATCTATTGATCCATCTAGCAGTGATGTATGTGGTTCGACTATATTCTGAGGTTCAGTGACCGGATTAATTGTATACGAAACTGTTTCATCAATATCTTTATCACTAGTGACATAATCTGTTATAGCATTATCATCATCTTTAAGAATATCTTTATATTCGTTTATTTCTTTACTATTAAACATGGTAGCGAGGAAATCTTTGAAAACATTTTCATCAATTATTCTGAGTTGAGTATCGATTTGAGAAATTGATATTGGGGTCATTGTTTTTCCAGTTATTGGTGCTATTTTGAAGGTGGTTGGTTTTGGTGGGACGTATCTAAAAGGAGCAGTGTGACCATATGTTGGCTTAAGAGTTGTTCGCTTCTTTGACACTGGAACATACTGTTAACAAAAAGGTATTAAGTTTTAATTTAGTGATTTATATCATTTGACTGATTCAATTGATTTGAACATTTGTACCTGCTCCATTATATCTTCAATCCAATCACTATAGTAGCCCAGTTTTGTGAAGACGGTTGGAGCATCAGGCATGCCACAGACTGGTGAACCAAAGCTTATCACACCAAGCAATTTTCCATACGATATACCTGGACCTCCAACATCTCGCTATCATTTGAAACAAAGTGTTAAGATATATAATTAAAATAGTTATTCATAGCTTTGCATTTAAATAACCAAACGAAACAAAAGCAATTTTTTTTGGCTTGTAAAATAATTGTAACTTTTTTTACAAAATAACAAAAAAACTAAAAAACTATGAATATATCTAAACGTTTAGAGTCAAATAATTAATCAACATTCAATGATTTCGTACGAAAAATAATTATTTAAATTTGTTATAAAAATAAATATGATGCAAATGAATTCAATAGAAAAGTTTAATGCAAAAGAGAAAAGAGTTTAAAAAAATAAAAAATTTGAACACAAACATTACAAGCTCCTCCACCTCTTGAAAAGAAGCCAGCACAGAAATTCTTCTTTGTTACGTATTCTCTGCAATATACATAGAAAATATTAAATTACAATTAATTATTTTATCAAACGCTGAGTTATTCTTAAAGTAATTTATTTACAAGCAAACCTTGAATAAACCTCCTGGCATTCTCTCAGTGGATAAAAATCAAGAACAGCTTCGGACAATTTATTTTTCCAAGGGTTACCAATAATTGAGCTGTGCTGTAATAAACAAAATGTTAAGTATATATTCATATATTTATCATCAAGTGTTATATTTGTAGCAAACCTCTTTCGCACCCCAACCAACTACTGTAATTCCGGGAGTATTGAAAGGAAGCTTGAACTCATTTCTGTCGAAGTCGATTTTCTTGATATATTTTTGTCGTCGGTTAAATTTTAAATGCCTGGTGAGACGCAGTAAGCATAAATTGTCTTTCAAATTCTTGGGGTTGTATCCAGGATAAAAGTAGACTTCAAGTATGGGTATAACCTCTCCGCCTCCATTATAAAAACTGCTGCCAACACGAGCTGAGAGAAAAGCAGGATTCTCTCTGAATAAACGATTGTTCCAAGCTCTAAAATATAACAATTATGAGATAAATAAAATAGACCTTATGTTGCATGAATCAATTAAAAACGTAGTATCTAACATGAAGTCTCTTATTGAGCGTTGACTACATACGACCATTCAGACTGAAACATTCGTGGCAAATAAAAATCCAGTAGGAGTTTTTGATGTTACAACGATTTTCATTTTACTAAATACAATTTACAGTAAGCTTACAGTTGTAAACACGAAGCAGCGGTTATAATAAGATCAGATTTAATTATAGATCCTGCACAGTGAAAGTTATTGAAAATCTGAATCGTGGCCATGAAAGGATAGTGTTTTATCTTCGTCCTTTCACCTTTAAATATTCTACGTCCACTCGGTTCTAGAGAATGAAATTAAGTATATTAAAGAAGTTCTGTAAAAAATATTAATTTTAAATGTTTAGTTTAGTTTACCCCAAAAGTCGTTATCACTGGAAATAACATTATTTTCTTCAGACTTATGTAATCTAGATTCTATATCTGATACATTTATAGATTTTAATTTTACATTTGGTTCTTGTAAAAGTTCGAGAACCTTCTCATTTATGTTCACATATTCGTTATCAACGTTTAACTCTCGTTTCAATTGTTGAAGGTTGTTTAAAAACAATTCTATAAAATTTGTCACGTTCGTATGTTTACTGATTTCTATTTCGTTTTGTACAGTCTTCGAATTGTCTTCTTCGAGCACATTATTTATGATTGCAATTAAACTATCTTCTTCACCTTTACTATTTACTCTTGTAAGTCTTATAATTTCGTTCAGGTTTTCATAACTTTGTAAAGTCAATGTTGTGAAATATTGGTGTAAAGTATTATACTCGTTAAAACTTGCCTGTTTGCTGTCTTTATTTAATTGAAGTGTTCTAAAAAGATTGTTGATCGTATGATGAATAATGGTCTCTGCTACAACTTTCTTGTGATTTTCCCCTGGTGGCAGTTCTACAAGGCTATGACTTAAATCAGGTAATACTAAGACTATGTAGCTGAAGAAGATAAAATTAACAGAAATCATATGAATAAATCTATTTAGTTTTTTGAAGATGTTCTATTTTAGTTTTCACATATGTACAATATAATATTTCCTGTATTAAAATATTGTCATTGAAGTCGTATTTTTTTTCAAATCAATTTTAAATAAATCCTAAAAGTCGTAATGTATTTAATGTTTCAGTTTTATTGTTACCTTTATTGAATAGTAAAAATTCAATAAAGCAATAAGTAATAAAAAGCACGCTACATATATTAAGCAAGCATAAATGTATCAAAGATTTTTAGAAGGCGCAACTACATTAATTTTATTTGGAATTATTGAAAGTAATTATATTTCGAAGAAAAATCTACGTTTAGATGATGTTACAAACGAAAATATTCAGATAATAACTAACAAGCTATTCTCA
Organism: Nymphalis c-album; assembly: GCA_963151315.1. Taxonomy (NCBI): domain Eukaryota; kingdom Metazoa; phylum Arthropoda; class Insecta; order Lepidoptera; family Nymphalidae; genus Nymphalis; species Nymphalis c-album. Next base: position 663,752 of record OY720610.1, read on the forward strand.
AGTTTAGGACTTAGAAGCATTTATCAAAATTCTGATAACACTCAGGACATGCTGGCTGAATTTTATAAATTAAACAAGTTTTTTGGCATAAATGACCAAATATATAAGATGGCAACAGAACTGTGTAAAGAGATGAACGAAGAAACAATACAATCTGATCTAATACTTAAAATGATTAATTCAGTTAAAGATCCTATTACTGAAAGTGAATTAATTACTCAACCGAGAGACTTTTTTGAAAATATTAGTAAAACTATAGAAAATGTTTTACAAAATAAACTAACTAACGTAAAAGAAATAGTCAAATACACAAATTTATCACAAATAACAACTATGCCTTCGCCTAAGTCAAAAAAGAAAATGGTTAAAATAATAGAAGAAAACATAAAAGCTTCAATCGAAATACAAAATGCAAGTTATTCCGATTCAGCGTTTTTTGATAAATTTCGTCGTAAAATTAACGATCTTACTCTAGATGATTTTGTAGATAAGAGAACTAAGAATCATTCAGATCACAAAGACGTGATGCAATATAATTGGTATACAAAACAGAACGATACAGTTGCCACAGAATAAATAACGTTTCACAACAAATAAACATATTGACAAATATATTAATACAATAGCGAATTATATTTTAGTTTGATATTTTTTTACTTTTTAAATTTAAGCAGTAAATATTATTAATATAGAACTCCATATTATTTGGATAACCGACAGATTTGAAAGCGAAGATCGGTTGTAGCGAAACACATAACAGTTCCATATATATACGAATATATAAACTTACTAATGCAAACAAGGCAAAGTAGAAATACCTTATGACGTAATCATTTTTTCTAATTCGTGTTGATAAATATCGAACAATTCAAAATCTGTGGTAACTTGGTGGTAGAGCTTTGTGCAAGCTCGTCTGGGTAGGTACCACCCACTCATCAGATATTCTGCCGCAATTTTTATTGCTGTGTTCCGGTTTGAAGGGTGAGAGAGCCAGTGTAATTACAGGCACAAGGGACATAACATCTTAGTTCCCGAGGTTGGTGGCGCATTGGCGATGTAAGCGATGGTTAACATTACTTACAATGCCATTGTCTATGGGCGTTGGTGACCACTTACCATCAGGTGGCCCATATGCTCGTCCGCCTTCCTAAACAATAAAAAAAAAAACGTCTTTGCTACTGTCTGCTGGTTTTGTCGAACCACATATTATTTAATAACTTCATCATCAATTTTTTCAAATATCAGAATGATCTACCTACCAATTGTTGAAACACATTTCTTATCACATCAGTAACAAATAGTTGTATAGCATTAATTGAATTACATAGATACTTATGTAACCTCTTTTGATGTCGTATATAATGTCACTTTTTATTTGTAAATTAAAATTATATATTGCCAATAAACGTCTTATAACTTCCATGGTCCAAGAACACTGAAAATATAAAAAATGCTTCCATTAGTTAAATCTCCATTGACTTTCAAACCAAGGTCGCAATTCATCAGAACCGTATATGGTTACTGGAGAATCGGCTGCAGGGATGTCGTGGGCCACGGCATCAATGGTTCTGCGAGCTACAAAGACGATGCCTTATTTCCATTTCCAGCGATCCGATTTAAAGAAAATACAAGAGACATTTGTGTAAGTTAATTTAATTCTTCTATTAAGGTATGTATTATGTATTTAGATGTAGTTATGTATTTAGAAACACAATGTAGTCGGTGAATATCAGATAATTACTTTTGACTCACACTATCAAGAACTATCACTTTCTTAGGCACTAAGAGAAAAAGAAAGAGGTGACTGGCGACTGCTATGTTGCGAGGAGAAGAAAGAACTGTACCGTGCCTCCTTCTGCCAGACCTTCGCTGAATTCAAGGCCCCGACGGGACAGTGGAAGTTTATTATGGGCTGGGTCTTCATATGTACCTCCTTTGCATTTTGGGCTTCTATATTCTGCCATTATTATGGTAACCCATTTCTTTATTTATTTCTATTAATATACATATACCTAGTTCTTGATACATGAATAGCTTCCTTACAAATACACTGATTTGTAGAGTTTCGTACATAACATAATCATTTTACTTGGTGGTAGAGCTTTGTGCAAGCTCGTCTGGGTAGGTACCACCCACTCATCAGATATTCTGCCGCAAAACAGCAGTACTTTGTATTGCTGTGTTCCGGTTTGAAGGGTGAGTGAGCCAGTGTAATTACAGGCCCAAGGGACATAACATCTTAGTTCCCAAGGTTGGTGGCGCATTGGCGATGTAAGCGATGGTTAACATTTCTTACAATGCCAATGTCTATGGGCGTTGGTGACCACTTACCATCAGGTGGCCCATATGCTCGTCCGCCTTCCTATACTATAAAAAAAAAAAAATAACAGATAATGTATTAAAAGAAAATATGTTTACATACAAATAAAAAAAAAAGTATTTACTCGCTGTTTTGCCTCACTTTGTGATTGACAATAGGTTATACACTATAATAATAATCGGTTATCACGGACAACGATTCAATGTGTTACATCTTGTACAAAAGAAAAATTCTATTTGAGATGATTAATTACGGAGAATTAACCAAAAAAGTAATATTATTTTTATAATGATTTGATGATTATTATATGAATTACATTATTTACATTAATACTATAAAAGTTCAATGATATGAGTATTATTTAAATGCCAGCCTTATTGGTCTAGTGGCTTTGGAACTTGGAATTGGTGTCTACTCCCGTGCTTCGGAAAGCATGTAAAGCCGCTGGTACTGCGCCCGAACTCTTTTGGGATTTTGAAAGAAAGGGAATAAAGAGTGCATCTGTGTTTGCGCATACACTTGTACACTCTAATATGTCCTGCGCAGTTGGCTAATCTATTTTAAGATTGGTCGCCATGACCAAAATCAGTCATCATCGTCATTATTGTAATAATGCCTTTGTGTTTTAGTATTCGAGCCACTACCCAGCTCGTTCTCTAAGGCGTCACAAAAAGCCCAGCTGCGTAGGATGCTGGAGCTACGTGTGAACCCTATAGACGGTATCTCGTCTTTGTGGGACTATGACAACGATCGGTGGAAGGTGAAAATAAATCTGATACATAACCCTTTATGCTTGCCAATGAATATATTCTTATGCATCTAGCACATAATGCTACCATAATATAAATCAAATTAAATCAAAATGGTTAATCATTTCTATATTAATTCTTCATTTAACTTATTTATTGATTGCAAAATTTGAAACTACCACCGGTTCGGAAAAAAATACTCAGACCTGAGAGGAACCAGAGAAAGAAACACAGCGGGTTTTTTCATGCTTATTTCATACCAAATTTCATCAAAAATAATATTAGTAACTACTATTGTAATATAGTATTAGTATAATATTATGTTTCTGAATGCGATATAACAGTTTCTTTTTCTTTTTCAGTAATGCGATATGTGAAGATATTTTTTTTTCTGAATAATGTTCTTTAAAGTTACCATTTGTTTGTTAATGAAGAATAAAGTGTTTTATTTAATTTATTATAAATTATTTTCATTTAAACAAATAAAATTGCATTTTAATTAACACAATTATTAGTTTATTTTAAAGTAATTATAAAAAAAATGTATTGTTACAGTTTCCCTTGCGTGTCATCTTGTCTAATTTTGACAAATGCTCACGGGATATTTTATTAAAAAAAAGGTTATAAAAACTGTGTAATCAAAACTATTTGAATATGCTATGCAATTACAATTTGTCTTGTTTTGGGTGTTTGTACTCGCATTCTATATTTCTCTGGAACCTCGCTTGTACCGATGATTGATTCACGTTATTATTTATTTTGCACATGTATCAATGACTTAGATTTCGTGCTTAAATATTAGTAACAGTTTCTAAGTTAAAGGCAAGAACACATTGTAATGATTCCAACTAAAACAATAATAGTTTTTAAATTGACTTACATTTAATAACATTTTCAGATATCGTAGAGTAGATCTTCTATCGTTAGAAGATTAGGTTAATAATTCATGTTGACGCAAAACGCTTATCAACTTAGAACTTTCTTTTTCTTCTCCATACCAACAAAAATATCTTAAACGACATATTCGTTAATATTTACTTATTTTAACAAAATTATCTACTTAATATATTATTTTAAAATCCTGTTCTGGTTTTTATAGATAATGTTTAAGCGATAATATATGTTTTGTATATTTATAATTGACATATATACCAGAAATTGTATATATGAGTAAGTTGTGTCATGTGCGTGCTATTGTGTAATATGTACCTACATATATTAAGAGTTTGCTTATTAAATAAATAAATATAGTTTGAAATTTGAAAAGAATACACATTTATCGTTGTAGTAATTTTTTTGCCTTTCCAAAATTCGACTGCCCTGAGAGGTAGTCAAATTATGTCTGTGTTTAATGTTTGCTACATGTATAATAGTTTAATGTGTACATACCTTTACGGGCCCTAATTCAAACGTAGCACCAGAACGCATACACTAATGCAATTTTGCCAGGATGTCCGTCCATCCATGCGTGAACCAACTAACGCAGTCTATATAAAGGTGTAGGAATTTTGTGAAATTCAAACGTTTTGGTTAATTTCAGTTGATAAACGGGATCTAAAGGACAAAACATGAAGTGCGCTGTAAGTACATTTTAATTTTATTATTGGACGTGACCCATTTATGACTTGCCTCCCTATTTTAAGTTATAAAACAAAAAGCTTTCAGCGAGTCCATTCAATTGTAAATGCGCGTTTTTTTCTAGAATATGAATGTCGAATATGAATGTCGATCATGAAATGTCAGAAAGTGATATGCGACATCGACTGTAGTAATTATAACAAATTATAATTTAAAACATACTCCGAAATAAATTCTTATGGCAGCACTGCTACTTATGACCTTTTTGTGCAATTATGAAATGAAAAATTGTTTCAGGTAGCTATCGTTCTCGCTCTCATCGGCATGTCTCTCGCTCACCCAGCTCCGTCTGGTTTGGGTGGTTTAGGTAATATAAGTTAATTATTATTACTATTATGATAAATCGACCGACAACAATTAAATTTCTAATTATTAGTTAGGTAATCAATATAAGGTTTTTCAGCAATAAATAACGACGAATTTTCTTACGTTTTTAGTGAAAACAGATTCACTTTTAACTTAGAATGAGTTCGACACATTATATTTAATCATACGGAATGTAGCTATTATTACTAAGTATTAATAACAATATAAATCAAATATTACATTTATTTCCAAGAAACAACTTCAATAATAATGACTTTTACAAGTACATCTAAAAGATCCTACAATAATCTCATACCATGAAACTTAAACCTGAATATGAAGTCATTTTGTCTACAATAAAAGATTTGACAAACTGACGTGAACCTTCCCTTTGCAGTGAAGGGAAGCGTGAAGAGAATACGACTGAGGCGGTTTGCTCAGCGCTCGTAGAGGCTTAGGATAACACGAGACTAACGCGTTTGTGGTCACCGTTGTTGCGCAATTTGAAGGTTGACTTTCTTCCACAGCCTATTCACATCTGCTGTTGCCATCCGCCGTAGAGTATAGATCCAGCGTTATCAACCACGGAGTGACCCTCCCACGTATCATTAAGCCCCTCATCCTAACCCCTATTAAACCCATCATAGAGCCCATCATTAAGACCCAAATCATCACACCCATCATCAAACCCTATGGGGGCGGATTGGGATATGGCTTACACTAAATTGTAAGGTAGAAATTCTTGCTATCGACTCACAGCGCTTTATAATTTTATTTACCAATAAAATGTTTATGACTGAATTCTTCGTTTTATTTTATGATTTTTATGTATTTTATTTCGTAAACTATTCGTTCGAAATATTGTTAGCGGTTAATACAAAAAATAGCACATATTGTGCTTATTAATAAAACAGAAATTTGATTTAAAATGGCCTTTAAAACACTATCTGGTCTGATATTAATCACGATAGCTGCGGCCCACATAGAACATAAAGATTTTGATAAAATGTCTTCAGACGACAGTAAGTATCTGTATTGATAATAATGTTTCTGAAAAAGAAAAAACAAAAACCATAGCAGCGATCTGTTTTTGATGATTAAATTTGCTTGGCAAATATGATGATTAGAAAAAAACTATTACAAGCATCCTTAAATATAGCTAAAACAACTGCGGCTAACATTTTGAAGGAATAAAGAATATAGCGTATAAATTGAATTTCTACGGAAACCGTAGGACGAGACCCTCACCACAGGGGTAGGTATGACTCGCTAAGTGCATTTTATTTATGCTTTGATGCTTTTAACTAATTTGACATGAACTCTTGATATCCTTTATACCAAATTATAACATTTGTCCTACCAATGTTATAGATGGATTATTTTACATAGAGATTTCATACATATATGATCTTCTTGTCATCTTCACCTTATAAAATATTCAAATAATCTCAGCAAAATAAACTTGACGACAAAACCAGCTATGGCAATTAAGACGAGAACTGAACGTACTATTAAACTGAACACGTTTTAACGAACAACAGAATATTAAAATAGTTAATTTAACATTTATAAAACTGTATTTCTACAATCAATCACTAGTGGAACGTGAACACATCGTGCGCAAGAACAATGATGATAATGAGTGGCAATACGAAGGAATGACTATTGAATTGCCGCTCGGAAGGACTTATAATGTCCAGAAAAATACCTCTAGTGAGTATGAAGGGCATTGATCGCTCAATTTTAAATTTAGTAAAGATTCTTTCAAACAGGCAATGTACAATTTTAAGAGAATTAAATAAAATTTGGCGAATAAAGTCCCTTAGGAATTTTTGGACAATTATTTAACAATGTTGATGCAATGTAACTTATAAGAGTTATTTAGAGTTATCGTTAAGCTATTATTTAACTAATACTATAATTAAATGAAACGAAATGATAATCGAGTCTTTGTCTTCGTAAGGAAAATATTAATAGCCTGTGAATGACGCGCAACAGGATAAAAGGTCTTTCGTCTATTAAGAAGAGAAATTGGAATTTGGAACTTTTTTCACTACGCTCCTGAGCTGGTGAACCGTGAAAGTGTTCCAATATCTTATACTTACTACGATTATGATTCATATATTCGCATGTTCACTCCCATTTCGTTATTTAAAATCGAGTGACAAGGGCGCTTAATTTCAAAACGGATCCATCAACACAACTATAGAAGTTATTTCTGACATACATAATATGATTATTGAAAATATATAACCCTAAACAGAAAAACCGTCACCGAATCCAGGACTCGATCGACGATACCGTCGCATTTACAACGCCGATGAGACCACTTACATAGAAGATTACCCGTTCCTTGCTGCGCTGCTGGTGAACAAGCAGCTATGGTGTGGAGCTGCTATTATTGACTCTGACAGGATATTGACAGCAGCGCACTGTTTACAATTGTAAGATACTTTAATATTGGCGCTACAATATTATTTACGTACATTGCATTATCTTTAATTTATTTTAAAAGCTAATGGGATACCCTGTCAGTAGCATCGGATGATTTATTAATCATCTGGTATTCCACTTCCAATGATTTCTACGATGTTATATCTGTTGTGGCTTTAATTACACTGGAACATTGAAGTCAAACCAAAATTCACCAATACAGCATTTTTGGCGACAGAAAAATAATAATTGTAAAGAATAGGACATAAGTCTCACCGGGTGGTGATAATATCTATTAGTTCGTAAATAAACCTGTATATTCGACTATTTAAACACAGTCTATTTATAAATTGTTTAAGATGTTAGTTTTAATTGTTTCCCTCAGGTTGGTGTGTACTATGTACTATAGTCATTAGTGGAAACTTGATTAGTTTATTGTATTGTAATTTGTACTGTTTGTTTCCTAAATAAGAATTAATGAATAAAAATATAGAATGCTTCTCAACCAGAAAAACTTATAAATTATTTTTTTTCAGGCATTATCAAATTATTTGAAATAGATGATGAAATATCATTAAACTGCAACGTTATCATCAGTTTATAATCTAAATGAAGGGCTTAAAATAATGATAATATTTTGAAATCGCTTATTATTATGAAACCCTAATTCAATTAATTTAAAGAATTCCATCGAGGCCTAAATTTTGGCGTTCATTTTTTCAGTATTTACCATGGGTAATATATACTTAGTGACCAAAAATCAAATGGATTCGCAATCACCACCCGTCTCCTAGTTGACTTTTTATTATATTTATCTCTTTCTCCATCTTTCTTTCTCTCCTTCTGTATTTCTCAGACAGTACAACAACCGTTTCTTCCGTGAATATGTGAAGATGCTGACAGTTCGAGTGGGGTCGTCCAACGCAACATCCGGCGGTGATATATACCGTGTCACAGAAATCTTCTTCCATCCAAACTACAAGCCCAATACGTTGGAGTTCAATTTTGCCGTCTTGAAACTGCATAAGAATATTTCCTTAGATGGACAAGATAAAGTTGCGAAGATCGATTATTCGACTGATAGAATTGTGCCCACTGATAATAATATTACGTTTTTGGGATGGGGTTCAGTCTTGGTAAGTGTACTATTACAAATTACAGATATATATATATAGAGCTGTGCTGTGTAAAGTATAAAAACAAGCTCGACATGGGTTTCAAGGCTTCAAAATAAATATACTAATATTACAAATGCGAAAGTAGTACTGTTTGTCAATTACGCTGTTACTACACATAACCAACGTGCTCTCCGAGACATGTTAATATAAATATTGCCGACTCCGGGCTGCTATGACGAATTGACGGAGCACATCAATAAGTTTTTTCATTGATCTGACTTGGAGTTTTAACACAGAACCCCGGGTAAAAAGTGTAGGCGGGTAAAAGTTTTTAATATCCTATAGCAGGGATTCCCAAACTATGGGTCGCGACGCGACCCACTGGTGGGTCGCGAGCGAATATTGAGTGGGCCCTGCCTACCCTCCTCCCCTTTACTACCTCATACTTATGTGAGGCTGGGTTTTCGAATATGGTGAACATTAAAACTAAATACCGAAATAAATTGGACTTATCGCATACAATTGTTTGATAAAGATGTAACGTTGAACATCAATATTATTTGTTTATTTTGTCCTTCTAGAGCACAGGTGGCTTAGGCGGTCAAGTGCTGCTACAGAAACTAGTCTTGCCTGTTTACGACCTAGCAGACTGTCAAGAAGTATACGGACGGTAGTTAAATCTGATAATAATTTTATAAATATATTACCAAATAATTACCATTACGCGCATGTCTGTATTCGTGTATTGTTTTTTGGTTAAAAATATATAGGATTGTGGATACATTTGAGGTTTATTATACAAAATTTTCATTTCAAATATATTTTTCTTACTTCAAATTACATCTCATGCTCGGCGGACAATATACATGTGTCAAACGAAAGTTTGCTACATGTGTACCAAACCGCATTGCAACGCGTGGAACGCTCCAAATCATCTCCACAAACAGCCCAGGCCTTAGCCCAGAAGTGGGATATTTAAAAGCTATTCTATTTTCCGTTTTTTCAGAGATCTTGTCACGCGAAATAATTTCTGTGCAGGTTACATCACTTTAGCGAAAAACGTCTGTAATGTAAGTCACCACTTTAATTAAGTTTTCAGCGTATGATCTGTTTTTATCGAGATAATAATAGGTATTAAAAAGTAAAATAAGTTATTACACTAAAACTATCTACCACAAACACAATAACACAAAATACTGCGAGCTTTACTAAACCATTACAGTTATATAAGATGTTATGTATTACGATATAAACGTTGTATATGCCCCATTCTGACCCTGATAAGCCGGAACGGGTAGCTAGTTTAAAAAAAAAAAAACATTTTCATTAGAGCAATATATTTTTACTTTGAACTAATTGTTTATTTAAATAATGATTCTAGCATGACGCAGGTGGCCCAGCAATAATGGATGGATTGCTAGTTGGGATCCTCTCATTCTCATCTAAGCGCTGCGACAAGCCGGACCAACCTGCTGTATTCTCCACCGTTGGACAAATTGCAGACTGGCTTGAGACTCTCTCAGAAAAGAAGATAGCTCTTATGTAATGATTTTCTACCTTCATTTTAATATTTGGGCTTGTCTGCGAAATTTTCTAATTGTTTTTTTTTCTATATCTATACATATTAATACTTGGTGGTAGAACTTTGTGCAAGCTCGACTGGGTAGGTACCACTCACTCATCAGATATTCTACCGGAAAACAGCAGCACTTTGTAATGTTGTGTTCCGGTTTGAAGGGTGATTGAGCCAGTGTAATGCGAATAAAGATATAATATATAATTAACACAATAAATTGATTAATGTACCTTATAAAAATAAGTATCATTTCACCTTAAGATGATTTTAAATAAATAATAATATAGTCAATGTATGCGAAACTAAAACAAACTTCTAACGTAGGACCACCGTTGAGGCAAGAGTGTAAGCTTGTTGAATAGCCAAGGTGGCGCCCCTATCGATTAAGAACATTATCACCAATCAGCCTTAAAGAATAGGATTGCCTCTTCGGTCTAGTGCTGCAGATCGCGAATATTCGTTGATATTTATTACTACTTTTTCAATGGAGTCGTGATAGCTCAGCGGTTCGTTGAAGTGAATCTTAAATTCTTAACCAATGATTCACGAGTTCAATCTATAATTCGTCATCTGCTCGGCGGAAAACGAAAACATCGTGAGGAACTTGCGTGTGAACCCCGCATCGGAGCAACGTAGTGGATTAATTTTACTTTACTTCAAATGTTATTACGGTGAATATTAATATTTGAACAATCCGTTAATATTAGCTAGTAACAAATACTAATAAATCTTAAATTTTGTGTAACTTCGATATCTTTTACCAGAGAAATCTCATTGTACATTGATAAGATTAAAATTTCGAAGGCCTCCAAAAATAGGTTTGGTGAAACAAAACCTACGGCTTCTCTACACAATGAGATTATAATCATTTTTACTTTTTTCAGAAATACAGCAATAAAGAACCCTGATTGGAACGACAAAAGGGAATAAAACAATAATTTTACATCACCAATATATTTTCTAATACTGTACAGACATCGAGACTACCATAACAAGATAAATTAAAAACAACATTATTTTTAAAACTCCATATATTTCTATTCAACATACAACATTGAATAACATACAATTTTTAAAATATAATTTTTTTTTATTGTGTTCTCAAGCGGATCCTTCGACATTAATGGAATGATATCGAGCTGATTGTAATTGAAGGGTTAAATATATTCAATGATTAATTATTATAATTGGCAATACAAGCTATTTCATGTATTTACAGCAAATGGCCATCTTGTTTTCCCGCGTTTTTCTCATCGCACATAGTTGCCATTTAAGACATTTGCACGCGTCCCTAGTGGCTACAGATTATAAACAGAATAATAATAACAATTAGAACTATAATCGGTTGTTCGCAGATTAAATACGCGAAAAAGTTAATAAGTTATGCGTAACATTGGCTTATTCGAAGCGATAATTGATGTGCAGCTCAGGTTTGATGTCATAGACCAAGTTGAGGATGTCAGTGATCACCTGGAATATTAAAAATAATATCATCATAAATTCTCTAATAAATATATTTTTTATGGAATAGTTAATAAAAATATTTATAATAAAAAGATTATGATATATATTATAGTCATAATGCCACCTCATTGTCTTTAATGAGATAAATATTATTTACATAAAATATTCTTTGTCCCAAGTAAGTTTCATGTTTTTATAATATTCCTTTATATAAAATAGTCATTTAATATAAGTGATAATAAGCTAGGATAGTAGTAGTTATATATCACTATTTAATCAAGAAATACGATTTGAACACAATATTGATATCTTTGTGGAGGACTTACCAGTTCCTGCTGTGCCTGAACCATTTTGTTCATTTCTTCGATCTTAACCTTCGTCTCTGCATCGATTTTAGCAGCAACACCTTCCCTTGAGCCCATGTGCTGTTAAGATAATATGAACACAAATAAAATCATCTACATCATCTCGTAGAAAAATTAAGAATTGTTCAAAATACTCCTAGTATAATTAACATATTATATTTCTACTAGCATAAAATATTATAGTTAAAAAATCATCTAATTAAAGTTACTGTTAGATTTTAAAACAAAAAAAATAGCAAGCAATATAAGCATATTTTTTAAAAAGTATATAAAGCATCAATTTGGACATTTAAGAACTTGCATAAGAAACTATTAAGACCACTATGCAGTACCTATAATTACTTTTCTTCAAAATATTCCTTGACAATTTTCTTACATACAAAATATGACACCCAATAAGTATTTTCATTTTATAAAAAAAAAAATCTAAGCTCCATTAATCATAATTATTTATAACTGTGCAGTAACATTTCAAACTCTCCTAATAAATTTGACACTATTGTGACTTCAACTTAACTTAAATCGATGAAATTAAAGGGTAGATCAATAACTATTTGAATTTTTGCTGCATATAAGGCATGGAATAAAACAAATTAATAGGGCTTGTTGAAAAATAACTGTAGCCTAAATTGTGATGTGATGTAACATTGGTGTTGACTCTGTGCTCAATTTAACATGAAATAAGAGTCAACTTAGACAAGTTGATAGAAAATGTGGATTATTTCCAAAGATCACAGGTTCAAATCTCGACAAGCACCATTGACTTATCATGTGCCTAATTTGAGTTTGTAATCAGTCATATGACCTTTGGTGAAGGAAAACATGTTGAGGAAATGTTTATGAATTCAATGAAATCCTTCTACATGTATATATGCAACTTTAACTTAAGCAAGATAATGAAATAAGTTTTAAAGGTAAAAAGGTAGGTTACCATTAAGGGGAGGTATTTTGTCGAAGCAGTAGAACCTATATGTGCAGATTCTTTACATTTGTATAATTGTTTGATTGTAAAAGTGCAAAAGACTTACCTTGGCCTCAAAGTCTTTGAACTGTCGCTCACGTTCCTGTCTGTACTTTTCAACCTCATCTTGAGCCTCTTCCTTGGCTTGCTTTAGGCGTTTTGCTTTCCCTGGTGAATAAAACAATGGTATCATTTACCTTGTAACATTTTTTTTTAATAATATTGGTAGAGAGACAAGTATATTGGCATTGTAAGACATGTTAAACATCTCTTTCATCGCCAATGCACCACCAACTTTGGGACCTAAAAAGTTGTCCCTTGTCAACTGAACATGGCTTAAAAACAGTGGTTCAAATAACTGCTCTTGGAAAATTTAAAATTTGTATATTACAGAGCATACTATGATAAGACTTAGATTGTCTGGTTGTGCAATCCCACTATCCAACATAAATGTTCAATTAAAGAGCATAAGGCTTACTGGGTTGAAAAAATAATATTCAATTAACCTTTCATTAAAATAAAGTTTACCAGGTAATTGCATTTCTTCTGTTAATATATGCCAAATAGCAATTATTTTATAGTTAATTGGAAATATATTTAGCAACCCACTTAATGTTTGTTTAAAAAGTAATTAAATACTTAAAAAGAAACAAGAAGTGGCTCTTATCAGTTTTTACAAAACATATATGAAGTTTGCTGTAAGATCTATGCAACTTACATGGCTAATTTTAAATTTCATTATAATAGCAGACCGATTGAAAACATATTTTCAAGGCGTTGCAAATTTTACTTCAATCACACAAATCTAAATCATGTGATAAGAGCGAACGACAAAGATATTACGGAGAAAATTATTTAAAGAAGAAACTTACAACACAGAATGATTCTGGAAGATGATGTACTAACAATTTGATCATTTATCCAGTAGAATTACCACCATTGAGAAAAAATATGCATATACGCATATAAAGTAGATGTGTAAAAATGTTCTTAATTGACTGTTAAGAACGCATTAAATTGACTTACGCTTTCTAGCCTCTGAAACCTTTTCTGCAGCGCGTTTCTCAGCAGCCAAAAGTTGCTGGATTCCCTGTGTCTGACTCGCCATTTCTAATGTTACACACAAAAACTATCCGGAGAGAATCGAGACCAAGACACAAATCAATAGCAAAGCCAGACGTGACGAAAAGTAGTCATATGATTATTTTAGTTCCATTATGTTGTCACGATTGGCGCTGTCATCGGCTCGTGCTTCGTTGAGTATGCTTGCAACGGAACGTAATATAAAATATATTTCTAATTATATCTACTATCCAAACGGTTATAAACAAAAAAAATATAAAATAAAAAAGGATGTGAAGGAAATCAATTAAACCATAATGACTTTGTGTATTATCTAATTAAAATAAATGAATAAGTAATTAAAAATATTGTGTGAAACGAACAATTGTAAAGAAAGTGATATAATGTTGCTAGTTTATTTAATTCTATTTTTAATTATTTTTAAAAAATAGCAATACACATTTTTTTATTGAAAATCAAACGATATATATTTTTTAATCACTACTTTATTTGTAATAATGTATAATTTCTGATTTCTTATACACTAAATGAAAATTTAATACTGTATTAAAATTTAATGACTACTCTTTTATTGAAAAATTATGAAGTAATTCTGGTCACACTAAATGTCAAACAAAAAGGTGGCAAATTTAAAATTACAAATATTATATCTTTACAGATACAACTAACATATAATGAAATTCTATTATAATATACAAAAGAAATAAAAATAAAACACACTGCTTGGATACAGTAACAATGTCCGTATAGTAATTCTCTAGGTTACTATTTAATTGTCATGACATATGCAATACGTCATTACCTGTTTTGTCCTTGTCTAATATAAGCCGGATAAACGAAACGTCCAATAGATGCAACAGCGGGCGTTCGCCCCATAACTCGATATCGTATTTGTTTGTCTGACGTTGACAATCTACATCGAAGTTTTTGTTGACCAATGTATCTGTACATGTATAAATAAAACAAGCAATGCATTAAATGTTATTCAATATAATCGATACTCCGTTAGGTTTTTCAAGCAAATCCAGTAGTCGGTAACCTGGCACGTCACTGTTTCTTTATCATTTCGGTGGCAAACTTAACGTAGTATGGCCGTCGTTTGGAAGTATTCACAGTTTTACTTCCACAAAGAATACGCGATAAATATTTCACAGAGCGAATTACGAAAGACATTCTTAAATAAATTTTTTACGCGTGTGAGATAAAAATTAAACCTAAGTGTTTGTTTGGAATATAGAAGACAAGAGTAATTTCGACCTAAATTTTTCATAAATTTTGCAAATTTCTCCTGATTTATAAAATTCAAAATGTGGTTAGTCAGCCAGCCAAACTCTGTGATTTTGGAAGTCAAGGTGGAACCTAACTCGATTGGACAGCAATGTTTAGAAAAAGTAAGTAGCACATTAATTTAAAGTTTAAACAATAATATTTAATAAATTCACTTTTAATAATATTTAAAAAAAAAGTTTTTTTTTTTAAATAGGGTAATGTGCACTATTGTGCACTTTCATGTGGTTCGATAATATTACATTTCGCAATATATATTTTTTTTAATTTGGCCTTCGCCTTTATAAATAAGCAACTTGAACAAACTAAAGCAACTCTTCAAAACAGATCCGCGTCAACATGAAATTGTAATCTGTAATTTTTACATTATAAAATTACATGTCATATTATTTGTATAATGTATTATTACAGTTTTCTGTACTATTAAGAAAGCGATTGACACGTTCTCTACAATATTATGACGTCTAGAGTTTTACCTTGTGGACTTTGTACCTCCTATTGTCATATCTCACCTTCACTAAAAAAGTGCCTGGCTCACCTAATTTATCAATACCCGGTTTGAAATTAAAGTATCTTTAAATGGAATTTTATAATTTAATTGCAATAAATTAGCGATATAATGCATATTCGTGTTTGGCGCCTAAAATTTTAAAATGTTTGGCGTTGTTCCAATGTGATATAATAATATAAATTTAGGACAATCTAACAATGTTTCTTATTTCATATGCCTATTTTTACGATTCAAGGAAATTAAGCATTTATTGCCGAAAAGTGGAGCACCAAAGTAACAATAACAATGTTACAATTTATTAAATATCGATTACGTACTTACGCTACGTTTGTTTTTGTTAAAGCAATGTACTCATACAAAGCATTCGTAAATTTAACTGTTATTTTAGTTACCTCGTTATGTAGGTAACTATATAGTGGTTATGGTATATACTATATATGTAGGTAACTATGTGATGGTCTTTGAATACAGATCTTATGATAGTTGCGTAAACCGAAAAAGACTTTATTAGTTGTCTTTTAAATTTTTGAAATGACGAGTCACCCGCCGGCAGCTCATAATACATAATATACTTGGCTGTAAACAATTAATTGTATTCTGAATATTGAAGTACCTATTTCATAGTTATTAAATTGTATCATACATAAACTTATAAAATGTAAATTAATAAATATAAGTAGGTATTCGCTTTCTAATACATAGTTCCTTTCTATAGGATACAATCATATTAATATATTTTATAGGTGATATTTGTTATTTTTTTCAAGTATCAAGCAAATACATCGTCGTATATAGAATGGCAATAAAAAAGTAACAATAATACCAATAAGTTTATTATTAAAAATAAAATTTAGCGCCAAGTAACAAAGCGTGAATGATTATCTTCGGTACGGAATCAAGGCAAGGCGTTCTCGCGTTCGTAACACCGCGACCGGTGATTGTAACGCGGGTCCAAAGTCCAAACCGGCCAAGCAGCTGTGACTCTCTATAAACACGTGCGCGCTACGTGATCGGTACGAACTACGAATGTACGGTGTTTTTTTTGTTTTTCTATAAGCTTTCTTTGTTAGACGAAAACTGCATTATCGAAAAATATATTTTGAAAAAAAAACAACATTTTGCTTTCTTTATGATTTAATTTGTCTTTCTAATATTGGTTTGTACTGTTAAATCGTTGACAATAAACAAAAAAATACATCAAAATATGAAAGCTGCATTTTTTTTTAAAAAAAAACACTAATGAGTGAATGACTGAATTAAATGTCTCATTACAAACGAATAAAACAATCAAAGAAATGACATAAACTCAGGTAGCCGAGACATTAATCATTCAAAACAGATTATAACATCATGTTTAACTCTCATAAATGTTAAAAATAAAACATGTAAGTATTAAAGTGTCATTGCATCACCTGGGTAGCTAACACGCGGCCTTAATGCGAACAAACGAGAGTCCAAACTCCGAAGAACTCAATTTAATTGTGAGGTCACCATCATTCGCGTACGAATTCAGACTCGTTTGTTTTTAGCACAGATTAGGTACCAAACAGGTTTTATGTAATTGGTTATTCTTTAGTGAATTAGGTCTTACAAAATAATGATACCTAGATTATATATGAAATGTATCACGTTGCACCATTTTGCTCGATTTTGAGTAATTTATATCATTATTGCACTGTAATGATTCGATAATTAAAATAAAAATGAATCTTTTTATTTTTTTTAAAGTATTAAAATTAATACATTATGTCAAATGTATCAATTTTAATACTTTACAATTACTTTAGTTAACTTGACGGTGGTATAGCTCAAGTTATGTATTATATGCAAGCAGGTTTTAAATTATTATTATTAGAAAAACCCTTTACCGTTAGATATATTTCTTACCAAAAATTAAAAGTAGTTGCATGTTTTTTTCGTAAAAAGCAATCGTTTTTAACAATTGCGACACCTTCGGAGATCTTACGACTTCTAAATAAAGTACGCTGGCGAGCAGTAATCGTCACCTCTCAATACGAACGGATAGACTCGTAAATTTTAAAATAATCTCGGATTAAAACTTATTCCTACAAGAATGTAACCGAAGCGGTTATATAGATAATACTAAGATGTATATTCAGGACGTGTTGCTAGTTCGATACAGATTTAACCTAACCTTCTTTGACATTCAATAACATTATCTTAAAATATAAAGGCAATTTAGTGTAATGTATATTTTATTCAAATCTTTATATAATAATATTTAAGACTTCATTACAGCGCGATGTGCATTTTTTAAATGTCCCCATTAAATAAATCATATAAGCATTTATTTAAAGTGCTTGGTTGTTTTATTATTGCATTTTGCCTTATTCAACTATTATCTACGTTGCACAAAAAATAAAAATTATTACCTAAAATTTATTGCGAAATGACAGTTTTGTAAAATTTGTTATTCATAATATAGTCTCAAGTTTCGATAACATAAGCAAAAATAGCAATTACATCTGCATTAAAATAGTTGCAATTGCAACATGCTCTAACGGTGATATTTAGCAATAAACATTTTAGCTTATTTAAAGAAACTTAAATATGTAAAAAATCATCATCTTTTTTAATATTTAATATATTTTAAGGTATATTATAAAGTTTGGTTAGGTTTTTATTACATAGAAATATTTTCTATTAACAATATTTTTTATCATCAGTTCTAAGTTCAAATATATTTATTTTGATAGACTATCATCGCCCGAACCGTTTGTACTCTCCAATTAGATTCGTGGACTTTGTACTGTGACGTCACAATACACCGTGTCGGTCTATTATACCCTGTTCGAAGTATTTTAATGGATACATGATTATAATCTGCTATTAGAGTTCACAAACATGATATACCTACAATATCAAAATCGTCTATATAATTTGCAATGATATATTTTGTGGGTAAATATTTCTCAGTATTTCTTACCGAACGGGTTTCTAAGCGTTGTTTTCCTTTAACGCAGAACACGAATTGAACACTTAAAAACGAATTAAATTTGGAAACTCACAATATGTGTAAGCTTAGAGATTATAGGACGAGTAAGTAAAAGTGCTTGTAAAACACTTCAAATTGATATATTTTGAAATTTAGGTAATCTATACTAATATAACAAAATGCGAAATGTATTCTGTATGTCTGTTACGCTTTCACGACGATATCACTGGACCGATTTCGATGAAATTTGTATGAAAGCCTGAACTCATATGGATATACAAAGCAACGTTGAGCAATAATATTCATCCTTACATTTTTGAACGTTGCCATGGTTACACAATGTAATTTTTTAATTTTATGAGGAGAAACATGTCGTGCCTCTTACTTTCTCTCGACACGAAATATCACCGGTCAGAGCCGGAAACATCGCAGGAGTGTATATATAAATAAAATAGTTACATGGTCTTGTCCACAGATGTAATATGAAAACAATAATAATTATGGACAAACATTACTGACAATGCGTTGTGCACTCTTCGAAACAATACATTGATTCAAAATAAACTTGGCACAACTATTTTGATAGGGTTGGGGATATATATATACTAATACTAAAGTTACTATAACTATAGCCTGTTTCAACCACAACAGGAATAAACATAAATAAACAAATTCGACACCGAATTAATGCGATATCATTGGTCATCGATATCAATTGACGAGATGTCATTGGTCGACACCCTGAATAATCTATGACATTCACTATGGATAGGCGAAAAGATGGCTGTTTCAATGTCCGCGAAGTTGTATTCGGAAGTTGTCTTTAGAAGTTAAATTAATGTGGTTATAACTAGTTCATTGGAACAGTGTTGTATTATGAATAAGGGTAAATTCATCAAGAACTGTTTACGATTTGACAATCGCATGCAATTTGTAAATCTTCGGTGTGTTTACATTTATTTCTATTCCCATTGGAATAGGGTATACGTATCAGACTTTGCCATATTTGCATTACTAATTTTCTTAAGGCAACACTAAACCAATAGTTATGACGGTGTTAACCTCCTACGAATAAAATGTACCACAAGTGTACTATCATTGTCCACTATTTCTTCCTGGATTTACTCGGTGGTATATTTGGTTTATTTATACTTGTTTCTGAGATAATACGTGACTAGGAGCACGATTCGCCGAACCTTGGCTTACTTCACTGTATCTGTCACCTCGGTCTAGGATTTAGCTTAAAATAATACAAATCTCAGTATTTCAGTTGATAGGGTTCAGAACTTGTGGTAACGTATAAAGTACATTGAATATATGTTGAAATAGTTGACTAGTACATAGGACAAGGAAATTTGTCTTGATAAATGAATAATTAATTATACATTTAATGACAGGTACCGACTAGCGTTTCATCATAGTTATCAGATTTGTATTTATGTCCTAGGTTATTACATAATACGCAATAGAAAAATCTTATACTATTTAACCTAGGTAAAATTTTGTATTGATTCAAATTGAAATTGGGAAAAGAAATCGCAAAAATCTTTATCGTATGTTGTGGATAATAATATAAATTTCATTTAAATGAAAATGAATCGGGAACTTCTTACAAATTATGACGAAGCCTTAATTAAATGCTAACTACTTAGTTTCCTAAACTGAAGTTAATGAAAATGATCGAAATATGTTTCTTAATGTTTAAAAATAATTGTCATTGAAACGGCCGTCAAAACCCACTTCAGACGATGCAGAAAAACAGCAATACACCAATGACAGATACGGATAGGTGCTTGCCAATGTTATCCAGACATTTTGACCTTCACGCTTTGAGGGCGGATGATTTCGTACGTTTCTATCGAAAATGTAGATCCGGTTCAGGGATCTGCTATCGCTATGATATCAAATAAACGATAAGATATACGTCAGTACGAGCTGTATTTACGAAACTAAATCCTAGTTATTTAAATTATTTTATCTTTGTCTGCTCGCTATTTCTGTTGGCACTAATCTGACCAATAAAACGTAAAATCATTTGACGTCTTTATCGTAATATATTTTTCAAAAGGCATTTGATTGTGCAATCACAAAAGCATTCGATTCCTTTATTCTAATAAGTCTATGGGACGACAAATACGATACGACCGGAAAGAGTTCATATTCCGGGTACTAATGGCAATTTTTCGACTCAAAAACTTTTTATTGGCCCGACCAGAGACCAGTTCGAACCTGATGCCATTTGCCCCAAAAGTACGAGTAGTCATTGAGGCATAATATATAGGGTTTTAATTTATTATCAAATTAATTAATTATATGTGATTTTTCTTCTCTATTATCCATTAATCGTATAGTCGGGCCACTCATTATTACTTAATTATGCAATAAAATTACTTGTAATTATTTTTCCTGATATGCCTCTTGCCATGACCGTGTTGCCCTCTTATCAATGACATGACCTGTTATCACTAAGCGTTACTGTTTTATAAATAATAACATTAAACACTGAATGTTACATGATAATATATATTTTAGGGAAATTCTCTTAATATATTAGGCAAAGTTTTGAATCAAAATTGCTCTTTCATGTTCTGATTTTATATTTTTATGTTTTGATTCTGATTGTAATAAATAAGGAACTATAGCATTAAATAAATAGATTAAATAATTATACTAAATACGTTCTGAGCCTTTGCTTTAAAAGTAGTGGAGACAGGATGTTACTTAAGTAAAAATTGTTTTATTTTATCAAAGTTTAAACAAAGAAATTTAATAGACATTAATATTATAGTGTTATAAATGTGAATAATTAAATTAAACTGATATCGCTAATGACCAACGAGGCTGATTGCGCCGGCGCATCCTTATCAATATACAAATTGAATAATTGTTTCTTTCATTTCAATATCTTTATTACTATCCTCTGATTTTATTGATTTCATAAACACGAGTATGACATTAATTCATCATTAAGATAGTCTACTGAGACACAAACATGGAATTATTTATCGATTTATTACATTGATTCCTATTCTTTACGTTTATATTAAACAATGTTTTTAAATAAATCCTTTATGCTAAAAGATAATATTGATCTTCTGTTCGGTTTTAAACTTCATCAACATAATTGTCCTGGATTATTTATTTATTTATTGTAATATCAACACCAACAAGAAGTGCACCAATAAACACAATATAGTCATTAAACAAAATGGTTATATAAATCGAGTGTCTCCTTAATTATAGGTGTTGCAAGATATATCAATATTACAAGTTAACAAAATATAATAAATATTAACAACAATTCCAATATTAAACATTCGAACAATATTATGGCGGCTGTCATAATAACAGCCTGTGAATGTCCCACTGCTGGGCTACACCGCTCGGCCACGCTGGGCCACGCTGCTCCAATGCGGGTTGGTGGAATGCACATGTGACAGAATTTCAGTGAAATTTGACACATGCAGGTTTCCTCACGATGTTTTCCTTCACCGTTAAGCACGAGATGAATTATAATCACAAATTAAGCACATGAAATTCAGCGGTGCTTGCCCGGGTTTGAACCCACGATCATCGGTTAAGATTCACGCGGTCTTACCACTGGGCCATCTCGGCTTTCATATTATAACATAATATATGTATTTAGATTAAGATCTAGACATTGTTCAAAATCTGGGCAGTATTAGTAGTAAGAAATTCATACAAATTAATTATCTGAGTCTAGGAGATAATGTACAGTGTAGTTGGAAAATCTCTGCAATATCCGCAAGCTACCTGTTCTATTTGTTCGAGATTAGGGTCCAATAGACGTAGTTGTTTGAAGAATCCATTGTTTCTGTGTGACGCGCTCAATTGACGACTTCCTTATATTCTATTGTCAGTGTACTAATTGCTTATAAATAAATTACATTTAACTATCATGTAAAAACTATAATCCAAATTTGATTAAATACAACATTTTAGAATGAACGTCTGTGTTTAAAAACATATTTCGTAATATGTGTGAAATTGGAAGGAAACATTGAACAAACAATTGACAAATTATTATTCGCTTACCCTCTTCCCATTTTATAGGGCCATTGCAAGAAAAAGTTTTTGAGGACGAGGACGATTTGCCTTTGGGTTTTTCTCAGTACTGGTGATATAAAATTGCCTGTAGGATTTGAACTGATACTGTTGGGAAGCTTCTCTAAACCGTCTTATTTTATGTGCTTCTAATCAAGGTTATGTAATTATAAAGTGTTACATGATCAACTGATATGGGTATATGTGCTATCTGCTACGAAAACGGAAAATCTAGTCAAACACGTTTAGATGGTAAGTTCGCTTGGCAATCCCGACAGTCCCAAGTCCATGTAGTTCCCAGTAAGGCCGTCACAGTTATCTGAAACATGTTTCTTACGTGCAAATTACTGTTCATTTATTAGTCACGCGTATTATCCCACAGTTACTTATAACGAACGTCACGATGATTAAGATAAAATTCATCATATGATGATAATAAATGACAGTCGATAACTTTTAAAATGTTACAAATTGATCGAAGATTCGACTGAATGTACGGTACACAACACCACGATTTTTTGGTATTTTTTACAACCAATAACAGATCTCGTTTTATTGTTGAAAAATCAACGGCATTTCCCCAATTGACCACAATTTGAATTATTTACGAGTAATATAGGCCAAGGCGCTAGACGCTTAAATTAGTGAAACGCAATATTGATTACCTATTTAAATTTAATCGCACTAAAAATAAAAACAATAAAAAGATTTCTACGGTGTTGTTTTCTGATTATTCAAAGGGCCATTAGAACATTCAAAGGGCACATGTAACGGATATATTATAAAAGTTGTCTTACTACACAGCCTTGTGGAACACTAAAGGTAGAGTCGAACGCTGCAGTAGTCACGTAAGCCATCCCCTCTCTCAACTGCACATGTATAATAATTGGAGTGAAATTAGTGTACAAAATAAAAGATACTTCTCTCGCATCACGTTTTCTTTAAATAATAAAATATGAATACGACTATCAAACGCTTTGAAATTATTCAGAAAGTCATAGTTTAAAATCAATATAAATTACACTTTCTTACTATCGTGGAATCATTTAATTGTTATACTGTTACTAGATTCCTGCTCCGACTTCGTACGAATAAGGTTTTATCTCAATATTTAATAACATTTAGTTTTGTAAGTAAACTTAAAAATAAATTTTGGAGTCCAATCTTAGACCGCAAATATTCTCCACAAACCATAAAATAATACAATGTGAAAGCGGTTTCAATGTTAATCTGATTGATTAATTTATTTGGAATCGAAAAAAACACATCGAACATCATCTTTATATGATTATGTTTACATTTTTTTTTTTTTATTGCATAGGAAGGCGGACGAGCATATGGGTCACCTGATGGTAAGTGATCACCAACGCCCATAGACATTGGCGTTGTATGAGATGTTAACCATCTCTTACATCGCCAATGCGCCACCAACCTTGGGAACTAAGATGTTACGTCCCTTGTGCCTGTAATTACACTGGCTCACTCATCCTTCAAACCGGAACACAACAATACCAAGTACTGCTGTTTTGCGGTAGAATATCTGATGAGTGGGTGGTACCTACCCAGACGAGCTTGCACATAGCTCTACCACCAAGTAAATTATGTATATTGTCATAATAAAGATGAAGGTTTAAAGCTCATCAGGAGTCTTATGCAATTTAAGCGGATTTACAATTTAGTTATTTAACACATTATTATACGTACGAGAAAAAAAAATACCAAACGAGAATTCAGTAAAAAAGTGGTGCCTATCCCTCAAATAAATTTCTTCCAGGGCATCCAAAAACGGGAATAATTATTACAGATAATCTATAGGTAAACGTTATTCATAAAATACAAATTTATAATATTAAAGTCGTTTATGATATCAAAATTATATTAGGTTTTGTGGGAATGTCGATGTTTTTCTGTAAATTTAATTAAAAAACATATACCGACAATAGTGCGCTACACAGCCGCTTCGTTTTCAGGTTTACATATTTTAACATAACTTAAATTGATGATAATGCTTTGTACCTAACTACATCAATAATCAGTATTAAAAATGCTACTTTAAAAACTAACAAATAAGACTTTACACCTTATGTTATGATAATTCATTTAAAATAATTAGTACATGATGCATATAAAATAAACGTTACTCATTTTCCTTAACTCGACATTAATATTTTAATGAAAATGAGTTACATTATGTATTTGTTAAAATTTATCTCTAAAAAGATTTAAATAAACGATTATTCGATAATTATTTTACGCATACTGCAAAAAAATCATTAATAGTTTTTGTGAGTCAGGTGTTAAGCATTCTTTTGACGTATAACGTGTTGAAATTACTATTTTTTAAAACAAATATCTTGAACGGGAAAAGCTCACGCGTCTTTCGCCTGCTAAGCACGTTGTTTTGGACAGTTTCCAAGCGTTCAAAGTAATGTCAATGACCATCTATCCTAAAGTCTTCATCACTTTCCTTATAGATTTTCCTACTATAGAAATATGCACGATCATTATTTTACTGTAAAACCTAATTTGAGTCATGTATACAATTGTGAAATTCTATGCAATTTATTGCACTAACATGACGATTTTCGAACAATATTTCGTAACCAAATATAATTTAAGTAAGTTGCCTGTTTAATTTTGAAGCACATTAATATGAGAATATAATAAACAAAACCTTATTTTTAGTACAGATAAGTGTGCCAGTTTCACTGTTATTCCGAAGAGCACATGGCGTAATGTGTATCCGAATTACAAAATAACTAATGATATACTCAATCAATATCAATTGTTATTATTGCCATTCAGAGTTGTTCCGAAACTTATATTTTAGATATGATTATATGCAACTGTATCCATGAGCACTTCACCTTACATAACATTGCGTCAATATTCTAGACACATGGACTTGGTTGGCAACTTGCTATATTTACTTCAACAGTAACCACACCTTATTGAATATTTATAAATTATATACATATACGTATTTATTCTTGTTCTGTATAGATAATGATGAAAACTTTACAGATTTGTATAATAAGAATCATGGCCATTATTACCATATTTCATACTTTAAAATATAGTAATCTTGTGTTTAATAATAGCACAAATCTTCGGTATAGCGAAATTAATAAATTCAATTCAGTCTCTTTTCTTTATTTCCTTGTCTCGGCACCTAAGTGCCTTTGTGTTAGTTCCAAGGTTGTCATGTCATGTGTCGATATGACGTCATGTAACCTCATGTACAACAAAAACTTGCTCTCGAATATAAAAAAACAACGCCATAGCCATGCTTGTAAGCTTCATACGTAAACGGCATAGTCGAATGGCCGAAGATGGTTTTTAGACGTTAAAAGTAATGCGTACTTTTAGAGTACCTATATAAAATATATTTATTTATTATTTCGCATTTTGATCGCATGATGTTATTGTGGAAGTTTATATAAATAGCAATAACAGTAAACATTAAAATCCTTCGAGTAATTATTGTCCTGTTCAACAAAGGAAATAACGCTAATAAATTGATTTTTGAGAACGAGGTTACTTCGTATTACTCTGATAATATGCACAAGGACTTATACGACTAATGTCTTTATGCAGAATGAAATAATAAACAGGTGCCGAATTCTACTTATCTGTAACGATAACGATACGTCCTCGATTCGATCCCGATCCAACTTTGACTATTCTACATTTATTCGGATCGGAACCGAACCGATATGATGTTGTTAACATTTACCGTTATCTCAAAACCAAAGTTAATTGTTACCGATTATGCCAAGATCAGGTCTCGATTCGATTGCGATAAAGTGGCAATTTGTAGTAAAATTTACGCGCAGTTTACGCGCTTAGTAACTAAAAAGGCGAACATGGTGACATGTTTATGTAAAAAATAAAAGATCAATAATCTTCTTCGCTCGCACTGATAAGTTTTAGTAAACATTTACATTTGTTATTATCAACAATGATGATATCTTAACACTAACGACTCTTGTTGTCATGGGAATTGATAACCTCGTTAGGTTCTTCATAATATTTAAGTAACACTTTATTAATTTTTATATAATCATAGAAATGATATACTTAAATACGAGACGATGATGAATTTGAAATTAAAGTTTAATAAAGCGTTTTGAATTCAACACGATCGCTAGTTCACTTCATTTAAATCGGAAAACGCAATAAATACCTTCTTTGTATATAATAGCGCAGTTCTATTTAAATCATATACCTACGCCTTTTATAACAAAATAAAAATAAACAACTTTGACCTAAAATTGATAACAATCAAATTATCTTAAGGATAACATATCTAAACCCAAAATGTATATAACCTATGAAATAAAATACTACGCAAAACAAGATGGTGGCCCGGTTTCCGCGTGAAAACTAGCAAAACTTGTGCGCAATTTGAATAGGTAACTGCGATTCAATACATTCAAGGACGATTTATGGTAATATATTATATAGTTTTAATACATAAATGTCGTGACACCATTAAATAGTCGTAATTAATTTATGTTTACAACTTTTTAACATTTAGATGTGATATTTATTACGTCTTTTAATCTAAGAGTTTATGTAATAAAATTAAGATAAATTTAACAGATAAACTATAATCATCTTACAAATGAAAAATGTTTTTATCGAATGCATTTAAATTCTATGCGTGAGGCGAAGCGCCGTCGACGCATATAAAAGGCTACTTTAGCTACCGGCCCCGCTCCATGGACGTTTTTACGACTATACTAATATCTGCTCTTTATTATTATATATGTTTTTGCGTAAGAATTCATTTAATATCGGTGATAGTTTATAAAATATTTTCTGCGTCACATAACAAAATAAAAAACATGAAAAGTTAATATGATTTTCGTTTACTAGTAACTAATACAAAATCACAATAGCCATGCGTTGGTTTTTTAGGTTAGGATTTGCAAGCTGCAAAATATAACCTAAAAATTGCATGCCACCTGTTAAAAACAATAGTTAATCAATGTGTGTTAAATCCAAGGTTAAAAACAAGTTGTTTTGTTATTAACGATTGTTTTCGTTTCAATAATATTGATATTTGTAGATATCGCTCAACTACGCAGTTATCCAACATCAGGTAATTGCTATGCATTTGTTTATGTTAATTAGCCTAAGCTGATTACAATATTAACATATTTTTTTATAAATATGACGAGTATATAAGTTAATATTACCAGTAGAACATTATTTTTCTCTGTTTAAATGTTCTAATTATATATTTAAAAGAACAGCAGTAACACGAATGAAAGCATTTGTGAAACTAAAATATTCTAAAATGATTCACAAAGTGTGTAAAATATTAATTACTATTAACTATGTACATACAAATTACGTTCCAAACAAATATCCAAATTCCAATTCTGAATGTCGATTTAAACATAAGAATTCTTACGAATATATATATTTGACACTTTGATATTGATTTCTTTTAAATAATGTACGAATTGTCGACACGATTAGAAAACATCGACACTATATTAATTAAAATATCGATTATATACGATACATATAGTCGATACATATAGACAAAGGATTTTGAGCCTTATAACATTTTAGTGTTGTGGCATTTTTGAAATAACAACCAAATCTATCTTCAAAACACGTTAATAGTTTAGTTAAACTTAATAACGTGTTATGGTCTGCTAAACAATGAGCAAATATTGTTTCACATTTGGCCAGTATGCTGATAAAAGCTATTTTGACTTGGTTGTCAAGCAAAATTCAGGAATTACGAGGCAAAGTTATATTTTTGTTGACGATTAAATTTATAATACTTTAATTCCATATTAAAATAAACCTAACCGACCTAATGTTAATAGCGAATGTAAGTTCTTATCCAACTTTGTTCTTTGTTTGTCACAGCTTACTTAACTTAGATGTCTATCTATATAAATCTTTCTTAGAAATCGTCTTATGAATAAATGAAATCTGGAAAGCAGACGCTCTTGATAGTAAGATCCTGATGTGCAATGCAGAACTTTAAAATCGTTGCATATGTTTTCGAAATTGGCATGAAAACAGACGTGACGGCATCTTGTCTGTAGTAGCTATTTGTCTGGGCCTAATTTTTATTATTAGCTACAGATGTACAGGAATTAGGGCGATGATCTATCTTCATCTACTTCGATACAATGTAACGTTTTCGTAAAATTGTTTTTTTTTTAAATATATTTTTTGTTAATTTATACTAATGTTATGAACGCGAAAGTAACTCAATCTGTAACGATTTTAAAGCTAAACTACTAAACAGATTTTGATCAAATTTGTTATGAAGCAAGCAGGAACTTTTAAGAATGGGTTTAGGCTTTTTTACTGAAAACCCACCTATTTTACGAGAGAAGCCGAGGATAAATGCTAGTCCTTAATAAATAGCATCGTTTACCTTTCATTTGTTAAATGTAATACATAAAAAATCCTTAATTTATTATATTATCCCTGACCTGATACAATTAAAACCTTCCGTATTTTATTTGTATTATGAATTTTGTGTTTTGATTCAACGTATTCTTTGTTTCGAAAAATTTTATTGTATATTTTAGACTATATAATTCGTTTTAAACTGTCCTTTATTAAATCGTTATTTATCTTGTATTTTATATTCATATATGTATATGTTCCTTTTAATATTAATGATATTATTCATTAAAAAGTTTAATATATATTATTGTGTCATTAAACATAGGTTTTCAAAGGGCGTTTTATTTTTGTATAGAGAAAGTAGGACTCGTATATTATTTTGTAAGTGCATTCACCTCAAAGAACCAGATAAGCGTCCTCATTCGACTATTCAAAAATAACCTATAAACTAAAGCATTAAGGTCTAATGAAGACCGGTAAATGCAGAGGCAAGGCGACACGAGAGATAACGCAAAACAATGATAAATCGATTTGACAAAAGTTCGAAATAAATTTAACATTATATTAATAGTTATAATAACAACAATTCTGATGAACAACTAAACTAAAAAGTATTGCTATCCCCTTTTGCCCCATATACATATGAAAAGGATAACAACTGTAGCTCTGTGTAATAAGTTAGACCGTACCTACATGACAGATGGAATTGGCACCAATATTTGTTGTACGATAAATAGGTGTATCGTATTCCAAACTCGATTCGTTTAATTGAAATTCGTTGATAAAAAATTTTGCTGCAATGTCATTGACTTATGATTGCAAAATGTCGAATTAATTGAAAGTTTTTCTTCGAAATAATATTGGAAAGGTAATTAATCCTTATCAAATTAAAATACACAGTTGTTTTTGATACTCCAATGTGATACATATTATCAAACTCAAATTCAGCATTCGACTTGCTTTTTGATAGTCAAAGTAAAAACCTTCTACCGGTTACCAAAATAAAATATTTGGACCCGAGCAGAACCGGCGAAAGAATCTCATCGACAGTATCGAAGCGTTTTAGATCACTTTGGCGATACATTACACGAACTACTGATTGTTTTGTTTACGAAACTGCTGTCAAAACAATAATTGACTTGTACTTCCAGTGCCAAAAATGGCAATTGTGCTTATCAAAATGATTAGCACTCCATGGACCCAAGTGTATTCTCGAAGATTGTTGCGTATTTTAGAATATGTTATATGATAATAGCTACTTTTACGGTTACTTATAGTATATTAATAACTACATATTCACAGCGTTAGTCGAAGATGAAAAATATAATGACTTTCATCGATCGTTGTTTAGTTGTTTTTTTAAAACAAAAAGTTAATTACTATATCCTAGGAGCTAATTAAATCAGAAATTAATACCTCAATTTCTACATAGGATTGACATGCATATGGACGTGCTTATAATGAACTTAACTCCAAATCGACTGACGTTAAAACCAATCATTAATTACCGACACAGATAAAACCTTTCCTATTCGAAGGGACTAAGATGTAATATCGTCTCCAACCTTGCCTTGTAAGTCGACGTCTTACTAAACCAGCAACAGATGCCAAGAAACACACTCAAATATATTTGGCAGCCATATTAATATTAATCCCACGATCTCCAAACTTGTAAAGCAACTGAGTGAAATCTACTCTTCGTTACATCGTTTCTTGCGATCAATTGGTCGACTGGTCGTGTGTTTTGGATCATGCATCGTGCGCGTGTCGAGAGCGTGATCAGGTGTAAAAGAGATAGCGAAATGCGTTAGAGTGGGACGTGAAGAAAACATCTGGAGTGGAAGAACGTTTTGCCTCTTCTGATTTAACGTTTTCTCTTGCGTTTTTTGTATTTGTGACTATTTTCGTTCCTTTTGTTATATTTGTCGTATTTTGTATCGATTTAGACATATTACTTTCTAATGTATTCGGTCATTAGCGTTTAGTTTTGTCATAGTGTTAGTTTTCAGATCTTTGTCTTAAGAATGACTTCACGAATAAGTTTGTTAAAAGAAACGTTTCAATAACGTATATTATATTTCAAATGCGAAAGTAACTCTGTCTATCTGTCTGGTACGCTTTCACAGCTAAACCACTGAACCGATTTTGATATAATTACACTTATATGGTAAACTCGAGCCCCAAGATGAAGGGCTTTCAAACACCTAAAACATAACAAACAGGCGGTAACGTATAATGTATAAAAGCAAAAGTCAGACAATACTTCCACGACGTTGATGATGATGACGAATGTCTCTTGTCTGTAAGTATATCCTACAAGAAATTAGACAGTAGCAACATTATAATCCAATCTAAAACTCATTTATATGTTCCAAGATTTCTTCAAACCAATTCAATATAATGTACATACAAACACTAGGGGGAAAAACAATAGTAATTATTATTAGTTTCACATATATTATTATACATAATTATATGTAATATTATTTAATGTTTAAAAAAAATGAACTCGCGCTGTGCTTGACGACGATGTTCATTATTTTTAGGCATTTTTTCTACGTGAGAATAGTTGTTGATGAATGCCGTCATACGGTTTTTATTGTAAACGTCTTAATTAGAATTAATATTCTGTATTATAATGTCATTTTTTATGTTTCGATAATCAAATTGTATAATTATATTGTAAACCCGCGCTTTCTTTCCTGATTCCGGAACAAAAAGTAATCTATGTCACTTCAAACTGCTAAATGCTAAGCGATAAACGATTTTTTGTATTTATAAATACGGACTATAATTACATAAATATTATATAGATTTATTATAATTTTACATAATATGTAAATTATAAAATCTATAAAAAACATTATCCATCGTTTATTTAATGATTCAAATGATATAAATTGGAGAGATTAACATTTAATATGTTTGTTAAATATACTATAATTATATCATAAAATTTATTATAGATTTTTTATAATAATAAAAATGTTAAATATACATTATATGCGGAATTTGGAACACTAAATGTTTGTTAAGCCTTTATGGAAACTATCAAGTATTTTTATCATGAAAGTGTTATATTATAATTATAGCTCTAGATATCTTGTTTGTCAACTCTATTATTCTAATGACATACATAATTAATCTATATTGTTTTGTTACGTAAAGTACGATTACAGGTACAAATAAGGGCACTTATAACTAATAACTTATAATCTTTGATTCTTTGATTTCTAATAACTTATATCTCAGCCCCAAAAATAGTTTAATGATCAATATTTGTCTAAGCCTCACTATATTTTGTGCGTTTACTCCTTTGGAAACCTATTAGTTAAAGTATTTTTATTATACTTGGGAGAGGGGTCCAGGCGCCTATGCCTATTTCCTTAGGTTTTAAGCTTGTTTCATACCAAATTTTATCAAAATCGGCTTAGTGGTTAAGTCGCGATAGCATAACAGAAAAAAATACTTATATTATATTATTACAGATTTTGGTTTACTTAAGTTATTTAACGAACAATCCTTATGTATTATACTAGTGATGATGACAATAAAAAACAATTACTAAAGTATGTATATGATACACGACTCTATATAAATGAATCTTAGTTTAACACAATACGGCTTAGCCACATAGACAGGTTGTTGAACTTGCTTTGAGGATGTGCGTGCAATGCCTTAACAATATTACACACATATATCCACTTATATATATTCTATTATATGTTATGCGTATGAGCTTACATACAAGCCGTTGAAAACAACACTTATTACCTGACTGACTGACACTGATAGTTGTGGGTTTATTTGTGTGACGTGGAATGTATTATAACATTATAGAGTACTAATAATTTGCCCAACCACCATACAGTCGACAGGACAGTCATTTGTGTGCATGAACATGTCTGCTTGTCCTGAGTCTGGGTGTAATTATCTATATAAGTATGTATTTACAAAAGAAAAGTAGTGTATGTAATATATCTGTTGTCTGGTTTCCATAGTACGAGCTCTGCTTAGTTTGGGCTCAGATGGCCGTGTGTGAATAATGGCCCAGGATATTATTTGGATATTATTTAGCCCTCCAATTGTAAAGATTGTGTTTTGTTTAGGTTAAATATATCAATACTTTTTGCTTATACTATACTTCTTTTATCCCTAGTTATATTCCTACTTTAATGGTTAAACTTTGTAGATTTTATAAGTATTTCTTTTAGTAATCGTTAATAATAAACGTAAGTCCGAAGTTCAACAATTATCACATCCTTATTATGTGATAACGAAGATTGTTGCTCAAATCTTTCATATCCACAGAGAGCAGATAAGATATAGCGTAAGAAAAATGAAAATAATACGATAAAAATATTCTAAATTATCTTTTGAATCGGCTCCCGAACAACTTTCTTTGAATATGTCGCTGGAATGTTTTAAATATAGTTTGTATGTATGTATGTATGTATGTATGTATGTATGTATGTATGTATGTATGTATATACCTCTAGTCTCGAATGCATCTCATTTTAACTCCGACATTATGTTGTAATGTTTGCTTTAGTAAAGTAGAAGTTTGCATGTATTTACTTTCGATCCTGTATTGAGGTTAGTTTCCTTTATGTAAATAATTCTTCTAAACGATATATCCTAACGAAAATACATACTCCTATTTTGTTATTTTTTGTTTGTCGATCGGTCGGTCGGGACGGTAAAATCTGTTTATATAAATTTATTGATATATTCCTATATAGCTATATTTTTTTTATTGTATAGGAAGGCGGACTAGCATGTGGGCCGCCAGATGGTAAGTGGTCCCCAACGCCCATAGAGAATGGTATTGTAAGAAATGTTAACCATCGCTTACATCGCCTATACGCCACCATCCTTGGGTACCATAAAAACAGATCTCCATTCCATTTATAACAATAAAACTGTTACTACTTATATTGAATGTCAAGTTTAAAATAATAATATACTTGAGCGAGATATTATGTATATATATAAAACTACAGCAACAGTTTAAAATAATTGTCGGAAACAAAGTGTTAAATTAACGACCCGACGCGGACGCGACGTAAATTGGATGGTTATTTATATAATTTTTTTATGTATATTTTAATTATTATAATTAATAACTAATAAAAGTCTAATGAATATTAATATATTAATTATTTGTTTATGGATAAGCATAATATAAAGTGATATTGGAACACATATCGATAGGTTTTGATGGTATTAATACTCTTCTGTCCTGTCTGGTATCTTTAGGCACGTAAAACTTTGGGTTCCGAGTCTGAACTCTTTCTAGTCGTGTCGGATTATAAGAGCGAATGAATAGAGAGTGTACTTATGTTACTTGTGCGCAATAATATATCATATGCGGTCAGTCTAGAGATTGGCAGCCGTGACAGCCGGATTTGAACACACCTCTTGGTATACAGCCTTATAAACTAGACATAGGAGCAATGAGGCAGGCACTAACTTATCCTTTTTAACCCTAAACATAAGAAAGAGATGGAAATGTTTTTAACTTTTTAGTCATGTAAAATAAATAAAATCAGGACCTCAGTGAATATTCATATAAAACGTATAGAAAATAAGTTAGAGACAATTTACGCAGCGTCATTAACGTAACAATATAAATGAATAGTGGTCGCTTAGCATCGGGCCCCTTTGCTCGTCTCTGCTCCCAATAAAAACATTCAACAGAACAGGATGCGAATAATTTTTTATCTCGCGGTTTTTGACCTCTGTGAATTGGGAGAAACAAACAGGCAAACGTTTGTTCGTATATACATACAGGCTATACAGTTGCTTTTAAGACGTGTTGATTAAAGTGACATTTGGTTAATTTATTTAGCGATCATTGCGTCATTTTTAGCCTTCCCTTTATGGATTTAAAGAACTTAATATAGACTTATTATAATACAAGACATATAGTAGATTTTTATTGACAGGTATCGTTTGTGACCACTACTATTTTTACCATTTCTCTTTTCTGGTGGTTGATCTATAGTTAAATTACTTAAAATCAAAGACTTTTACTAGCGCACGAATTTTAGCACACGAATTCATATAAAATATATAATATTTGGAATGTGAGGAGGGACGCATAGACGCCTCGACTTAGTTAATTTTTATTTTATATTTTTAAAAAAAGATGCATATCTTGCATAGTAAATATAATTGAATAATAGAATATATCCCGGAACCGAAGATCTTATAAATTTTATTTAATAAGTAGCTGCTAAAGAATTATTTATTCACGTATGAAACACGGAAAGTCACATACTTAGTATTCGTTGACTTGTATGCAGAATATACAAAATTGAATTGAATTATGAATTTATTATAATCCGTAAAAATCCGGATAAGTAAAGGAGTTACTTGTGGGTACCACTCGATATACAAATACGAAATGTTGAATTAATCTGTTGTTAAAAGACGATAGTTTATTTTAACTAGATTTTAATAAATGTTTTATTATTTTAGCAAGATAATATTTTCTTTAAATATCTCATAAAGTTCTCCTACATATTAAACACATAAAATGATTCTAGCAAATATTCATATAATATATTAGCATTACGTTTTGTAACATCGTTTACACGAACATACACGCGATTTATTTATATATAGTTCATTCACGACCGCACCGCGTGCTCCTAACAGCACTGACGCTGACGTTTCCACCTTGTTGTATTATTAATACGTCTTAGGATCCGTGTAACACGAATTGAAAAAAGATTTTTGCAAGAGTTTTCAGAAAGTAGGTTTTACATGAAAAAATATTGGAAGGAAAAACAGGATCTTAGTCAAAAAAAAGTATATTTTTTAATGTAGCGACGATTTAATATTTATCCGTATCACGACCTCATAGTATAATACAACTGATAGATATTTAATAATGTAACTGTAGACACAAAAAACATTGTAAAGAGCATAAGCAAGAACTTGTTCTTTAGAATGTTACATTAAAGTTTGGTTCCGCATAATTTTGTTTCGAAACATAGACCTCGGAAGTTATTTACGGAACCAAATCATATACTACCTTTTACTTTAATAAAGCTGAAACATAACTGTGATAATATATATACACAAGGAAATTCCAGCATCTCGCACCTTCGAAACAATTTTCTTTTTAATTCTAAGATAAAAATGATCAATTACAGCATCGTCACTGTTATTTGCGATTATAAGGAAAATACGTTAGTTGCATTACATGATCAGAGAATGATGTATGTTTGTAATTAGTATATATAATATAGTAGGAATGATTTTTTTTTAAATATTTTTTTAAGGCGGACGAGAGTATGGGCCTCCTGATGGCAAGTGGTCACCAACGCCCATAGACTTATGTCTTTATGTCTATTGTAAATTGGAGATCTTAACCATAACTTACATCACCAATGCGCCACCAACCTTGGGTACTAAGATGTTATGTCCCTAATTAGAATAATTATATTTCATCGTTCGAAATTTTAGAAAATTGTCTGCTTTATATGCAACGCAATTGTGTCCTTGCTCTTATATCACGAGATGGTAGCGTGTTGTTTTCATATCAATCCAATTTAAACCCTCAGTCAATAAGATTAGAGTTGAAAATACAACTAAGTCTTGTTTATGTGCATTTGAGATGGGGTTTAGTGCGTCTATAAAGTATTTCTGTGCGATTGTTTGCCGTGTAAATTAACTTTAAGTATAATGTTTCTTCACTTCTATACTCCAGATATAATGTATTTTCAAGTGATCTGTTACGACTCGGCTCGAATCGACCTTATGTTTATGACTATAAGACTTAAAATAGAATACTGACCAATTATAATTAGAATCCGACCAGTCTTTCAAGTGTTGTTGAGTAACAAATATTGCCAAAATTGATAGATATATGTATATGAAATTATTTTCCAAATTAAGAAGAACAGCATCGAAAGAATTTACAAAATGTGTTGAGTGCATCTAGTTTAAAATTCAGTGTTTAGTGACATACTTTATTTAAACCAGTCACAAAAACAGGTGTAGTTACAAAACAAATAGATTGCGGTATGCAAAGGACGGAGCTAAAAGTGCTTTTAACTAAAAGCATATTGTATAGATTAGATTAGTTATATTTCAGTAAGCGTTCTATGTGCCGACTTTATGTACTACCTTTTTTTATTGTATAGGAAGGCGGACGAGCATATGGGCCACCTGATGGCAAGTGGTCACCAACGCCCATAGACATTGTCATTGTAAAAGATGTTAACCATCGCTTACATCGCCTATGCGCCACCAACCTTGGGAACTAAGATGTTATGTCCCTTGTGCCTGTGATTACACTGGCTCACTCACCCTTCAAACCGGAACACAGAGCAATACAAAGTACTGCTGTTTTGCGGCAGAATATCTGATGAGTGGGTGGTACCTACCCAGACGAGCTTGCACAAAGCTCTACCACCAAGTAATACCTATATCAGACTCAGTGAACGGACCAAATGGTGAATATCCCTGATGACATGTTACTTTTGACAATGTTGTCAGTTAAATATTGTCTGGGAGACCAGCATCAAGGTATATAAATATTATATACTTACTGCAGTTGTGAATTACATTTAAATTTACCATTTTTTTACTTTTACATTTTAGTTATAGTTATTTGGAAATCTTAGATATCTAAACAAAAATACTTATAACTTTTAATTAATATTTTTATGAATATATTAAATTTATTATAGTTAAATGCTGCACGCGTATGTAATTATGTACGGTTAACCACATTATCTAACACGGTGTAATGGCCGCCGATGTGAAAGTAGCAGGTTTGATCCTGACCCCTTCGATTTTTGTTGTACTCACTTCAAACCAAAGCAGTTAAAATATATTATTAAATAATTCACATCGTTTGCGACTTAAATTCGCTTGTTCATATTGAAATATGTTTAAAATATTTATAGCATGGATATATATTTTAATATTTAACACGATTAATTTACTACGTTTTTTTATTAATTAATTAACGACATTTAATTGTTACAAATGATTACGCATTTAATAAAATGTGTTAATTTTTGTTTAATTTAACACATATTGCAAAATATTATTAAGTAGGTATGATATATATATGATTATATAATACAATTATACACATATAATTTTGTAATTATTTTCTTATCTATATGTAAACAAATGACGCCTGTCTAAAACAAAGTATCGCATATCAAACTTTATGAGTGCATGTAATAAAAAAACTCTTATTAATATACTACGCAACAGCGAAATACCTCCCACCGCCCATTGACATTGTATCCGTACGTGTCGGATAACAATATAGTAAACGATGAGATCTGCGCGTAACTTCGTCTTACGGACTGGTTTTTTTTTAAATTTATTTTATGATCGCATTCGTGCATATTGGCTACCATATCGTTATCTTTGCCCTTAGAAATATCATCCACAGTGTCTTAGATGTTATGTTTTTGTTGTTTCTAAATCTTTTACATCTATACTAATATATAAAGGTGAAGAGTTTGTTTGTTTGATCCGGCTTATCTCAGGAACCAGTAGGGTTCCAATGTAAAAAATATTTTTGTGTCGTATAGTCCTGTTATTGAGGAAGGCTCTAGGCTGATTTTTATTCATTATATTTTTAATAATTATACGCAAGTGAAATAGCACCATATAACATCACAAATAGCACTACAGCACCATAAAAACTCCCGCGCAGTCCTCTTTCCGAAACCGGTCAGAAGTACATCATCATTAACATCATCACTTTCATCGTGTACTATTTGCATTATCATTACTTTATACCCGTTAATTTTCGAAGAATTTATATAATATGATAATAACATTGGAATTTATGGTTAAACTATTATGTTGCGGAACTAAATTATACCTATTTGTTATTAATGGTGTCTCTAATGCAAAAAACTGTAAAATTAATTTTATATATATATATAAATGGAAGGAATCATAAGAATCATAATATAATCATTATTAAACGACTCGCGTACATTATTTATGGTCTACGTGATTTTGTTGTAAGTATATTAAAAGATGCATTTCTATTTTCTATCTCCTTATAACTTTTTATTTTTATGTTAAATATTTTATATTTATGATCAACATATATCATATAATAAAAAAAATAAAAAGTACCAAACTGTTTACATAATATGTACTAAATATTTATTAATAATGTGTATGATAACGGAAGGTTGCAGAACGAAATCTGGTCAATCTAATTTATTTTTTAATCTATCGCGTGCTTGTTGCGACGTGAAACATCGTAAGGGGCTCCTATCTTCCCTTGGTAAGGGATTTGTGTCTAATTACATTCTACTATATCTTATGTATTTTACGTTTAAATAAGCTTAAAAAATCTACATAATGCTACTTATATATTACATAACAGCGTATAACGTATATTATGTATATATAATAATAATCTCAAGTCTCAACCAATAGTATAATAAATAAAAATTACATAAGCGAACACTCAACTACTAATTCCTTAATAGAGCTGAAAAATATATGGCATTAATTTTAGAGAAATCCGTTACACGTAAACATTTTTAATGCGTACACTTGACTTAATCCACTTTCACTAAATAAATGCTACCTGTCAAATATTTCGTACATGATGTTGCCTGTTGGCTATCTATCAACGCAGACGTAATTATAGGGTATAATCCATACTTGCGGTAAGATCTAATTTCGATGTCACATCCTCGTCACATATTAATTGAGCAAAAAATGATTTAATGTAAATCCCACGAATTTATTTGAGTTCGTTATGATATCGTTGAAGTTATACAGCTCGTGTGCCATAATTAGAATGATTGTTGGCAAAAATTTTGCAGCGATTACGAAGAAACTAATTCATTGTTATTTAATGCAAAAACAACAGCAAATGTATATAATTATATACATTTGTTGGCAAATACTTCTAGAGATTATTATTTTAATAGGTCGATTAAATATAATCATCAATCTGTTTATTATAATATATTTTTTTGTATATTTCAGGTGTGCGAAAAACTCGAAATCGGTGCAGAAGCTGACTACTTCGGCCTACGAGTTTGCTCAGGGTCCGGTCCGGGAAGATGGCTAAATCTACGTAATCATTTAGACCCCCACCGCATACCGAGCAGGCGACTCGACCTACGCGTTAAATTTTGGGTCCCTCCTCATCTCCTTATAAACGAACCCACAAGACACCAGTTCTACCTACACGCAAAATTGGACCTTATTGAGGGAAGGTTGGTTGTAGCTGACCAGGAAGTCGCACGACGCATTATCGCATATATTGCTCAAGCGGAGACCGGTGACTGCGATCCCGATGTCCCCACACATGTATACTCGGAGTGCCACAAAATTGGTCCACAGGGTGAGAAGCCAGACGATCATATGGCGAAAATTATAGAATACCATTGTGAGATTTCTGGTATGAAGGCCTCTCAAGCTGAATATAGGCTGTTGAAAGAGATATCGAAGTTGGAGTCCTTTGGGGAGGAGCTGTTCTTCTGCAAGCCAGTGACGCAGAGCAATAACGCTTATAACTTGTACAGCCATCTCTTGTACCACAGACAACAGGCCGAGGAGCCTAGAGCGAGAGATGAGCAGGAGATAGATGGAGGTGCGACGGTCGGTTGCTTGGCAACAGGACAGAATGGAGGGGGTTGTGGATGTAGACTGAGTACATGTGTGGGTGTTGGGCCTCATGGCATCGTCGTGTACAGGCCAGCCTGCAACGGTGAACATGAAATCGGTGTGGAGAAACAGAGGTGAGTTCTCGTTGAATACGACATTTTGCTAAAAAGTTTAAATTATAACCTAATAAGTTTATAGTATTCTTTTAAATTATGTACATATTAATAAAATTCTCAGTTTATCAGTAAACGCCGAACTCTAAAATTGCATATTTTTAGCACAAACATCACATCCGTTCATCGAACTTTTAAATGTATTTTAAAGATAACACAAATATTAATTTATTTTTCTTGTAATTAATCAGATATAATTGTTTGTGTCAAATTAATAAGGATAATCGGTTTTGTTAAGTCGATTATTGATATAAGTTGATGACGTCACATTGTTGCTAGCAACGAAAAATATCACATGACACGTAAATCTAAACATGTCATTTCACATGTAAGTCGAACGCGAATCTCATACATTGATTATTATTTTCTATTCTATTAACGTAAAAGCTACTTGTCTAGGACTGCTGATATCTAGCTCTGACATTACTTTATGATTTAAAAAATAAATCATATATGACATAATAAGAGCAATTATCTTTTTTTTTGGTTGCAAGCGCATTGACGGCTTAGATAATAAAGTAATAGGTAAATATTTTTCTTAGTGCTATTGTCTATGGGCGCGGTAGTTACCTTCAAATTCATTTGATCGTCTGCCTGCGAGATGAAAAATTTAAAAATAAATTCAATAACCAAATAACAATGTACTTAAAATCTTAAAGATAAAATAACAATATAAATGGAAAACAATATTATCGCAATTGTTCCCAAAAGATATATCAAGGATGATCCGACATTATCTCCATCCTGTTATCAATTACACGTAAAAATAGATTTGTTATGAATAACTTTAACCGAAAAAAATTGTTTCAAACTTATGCGCATTTGGGTAGTCTGACATTACATTCTGTAACAGAGGACAAGGGAGAAATTTTATTTATAAAAATCATCAAAAATAAATACTATTTTAATAAAAATAAAATAAACAATTACGCCATATGTTTTTCCAAGTTTG
Organism: Nymphalis c-album; assembly: GCA_963151315.1. Lineage (NCBI taxonomy): Eukaryota > Metazoa > Arthropoda > Insecta > Lepidoptera > Nymphalidae > Nymphalis > Nymphalis c-album. Next base: position 705,718 of record OY720610.1, read on the forward strand.
TCTTTTATTACATACAAACTTTTCATTAGAAGATAAAAAATTAATTGCTCGTTTAAACCGTTCCAAGCGAGTAATTCAATTCATTAACATGTTTCATATTTGATGTAAACAAAATGCGTTTAAATACATATGCAAATACATATTTAAAAACCTATTTTGATAAAGCTTGTAGAACTTTCTTTATTGTTTTGTGTTTACACAGCCGTTATAATCATAACCATACACTCTTATCAATTAATACTCTGTGCTGTTTTTATTTAAAATCTAGAATTAGTACCTCTGGCAACGTTTCATTGATCTGAAATAATGTGTTTTAAAAATAAAATAAACAAATGATTCCTTAAATTATTTTAATGTTGCCATTGTATTTAAAAATGTGTTAGATTAAAAAAATACATTTACTGTAAATCTGTACAGTAATAGCGGTCATTTATAGAATAAATTTATTTGCTTGATTTCTGTTTGTTAAAATTTTTACTAATATAAGACGTGCATAAGAGTAATTTAAATGATAGAATAGATAGGTATACATTTATAAGCCTTTTTTATAATGTCTTTTGTATAATAGTCTGAAAAAAAAACATATCTATAACCTCGTATTTCTCATTCCAGTATCCCATACACCGCAATACACCGGGCTCAGCCTCTTCGCCGTATCTTCCAACTGGCGTTCGTGACGGGAAAAGGTCATGAAGCGACGATGCAATTCAAAATGGCGACTTCTGGACAAGCTGCCGCACTTTACCGCGCTGTCACTGAGAAACACGCATTTTACTGCTGCGAAACAGTCAGAACTGATGTCACGGAGCAATTTATTAGAGATTTAAAGGTAACATTTTGTTTTGGCTATTTTTTTGTTCACAAATGAACACAAAACTGACAATTATCTAAAACCAATATGGCGGCCAGGCATATACTGTAAAACACCTCAAATAAGAAATAACTGCTTATTTCTTAATCACAACATCGATTTATAATTTTATAGTTTCTAGAAGGCAATGATTATTATACATATAATGATAAATGCTATGTCTACGCTATATATTATATTTCAATACAAAATGGCGGCGATGATTCAAGATTACAACCGTCACAATATAAAGGCAGGGTAGGTATTCACTGGACACGGATATTATACATTCTTATTCGTATGGCAATATAGTTAGGAACAACAATACTCCGTTAGTATGAAGATTAAGAAAGTGATACTTGCATTACCCTCAAAATGTGAAAGCAGGGATAATATAATTCGGGATGTCGGGGGTTGGCTGCCCTTATATTTATTAGGGAGATCGGCCGTCGCCTTAGAGAGAGGGGGTTTGACAATCGCTCCAGGTCTTACTTAACGCAAAGGTTGTCCATTGCAGTATAGCGCGTAAACGCGGCCTTTGTTGTTGGCAGCTTCGGGTGAGACACGGGAATATTTTAAAACTTGAAACAAGGCATGCAAAACAACTCTTTAAAAAAAAAGCATTTCATACAAACGTAAATAGTTATGTATTTCAAAATACTTAAATTTACTCAACGTTATATACCAGATACATAATAAACCGACCTCAATTAGTATTATCCTTTGTTTCAAATATTAATTTACGACATCAATTATTTATATGAACCGTTTGTTTCAAAATCAAATTTAAATAACAATTTGCACGACTTAATTTTTAAAGCAAAAATATAATATACTTTGTTAAATATAATACATTTAGAAATATACCGTAGTGTTATTACATAAATACAAAAACAAAATGGACTTTGTTTCCGTAACTAATTAATAGGCAAAGTCATTATTTATTCATGTCGGGGGTGTGTCAGGTTAAGTTATATTTTTATTGGCGATGACGACTGTCGGTTGGTTGAAATGTGAACTGCGTGCAACCTAAAAGTTCATACATTTACCTTTGTTCGTTATCTTGATTAATAATCTCCGGCGTCTTTCAAAATAACAAACCAGTGTGAATATAAAAATACATAACTAATTATATAATTGAGTGGCATGTTATTCGTGAACTAATTAGATATGCATTTAAATAATTTAACATAAATATATTACATGTATCAAAAACTAAATGTACGTGTAAAAAAATATGTTTTCAACAAATCACAATACCTAGCGTTTTTTTATTGCATTAGGTAGGCAGGCAGACTGGCAAGTGGGTCTACTGATCGTAAACGGTTACCACCACCCAGAGATCATTGTCTCTGTAAGAATTATTACTCCTTGACGTCTCCAGTGCCATCAACCTTGGAAACTAAGATGTTACGTCCTTTGTGCCTATAGTTGCAGTCAATCACCCTTCACGGAACACAACAATACTAGGTATTGCTGCTTGGCGATAGAATATGTAATCACTTATCACATATTCCTCGCCGATACCCACCCGGACGGGCTCGCACGAAACCCCACCGCCAAATAATGAAAAACCGTGTCGTATTGTGACACTTACGTGTTATGCAAATGTCGGGACAATAAATTGTATTCAGTCGTTATAATATTCATAACATTCAGTCGTTATCGTACACCGAGCTTAGAACGAAGTGTACTAACTGTAATGTAAATGCATTAAAAACATTTGTACTCGAATTATATTATGGTATTAATTTTTAATTAATTAATGAATAGCAGGAGTTACAACCGGTGTGAATGCGTTTCAACGAGAGCCTTCCATTCCAGGGTACGATCGCGTCGATATTCAACGACTCGTCCACCCTGGGCCGGCGCTACGTGTTCGACATCCGGCGCACGTGTCGCGAGGTGCACGACCGCGCGCGACGCGACGCGCACGCGCGCGCGCCCGCCGAGCCGCGCCGCCGCGCCGCCCGCGCGCCCGAGGTGAGTGTCGCCGGAGCCCCCCGACCCCTCCACCTAATTCTATCAAAAGTCAAAACTAAAGACTATTTCATATCGACTATTTGTACATTTAACTAAACGAGTTCGTTGTTTTCGCAGGAGGCCCGCCAGCGATCCCGCTCGCGCAGTAGCGGCGACGTGTTCGCGTGTCGCGTGTGCATGGACGCCGCCATCGACACGCTGTTCCTGCCGTGTCGACACGTCGTCTGCTGCAACGAATGTGCGCCGAGGTGTGTATCCCGTCTACCGATTACCCCAGTAACTGACTTAACCTGATCGGTTGACCGTCACACATTTCGATGGCCGTGGCCTAATAAAGCATATTTAATAGTGCTTAACTGACTGACTGCCTCGTTGGTCTAGTAGACAGGTAAGGCTGCATACACAGTGCTTCTGAGTTCAAATCCCAGGTGAGGCCAATAAAATGTTATTGGGGGTTTCTGTCAAAAAAATCTCAGCAGCAGCCCGGAGTCTAGAAGCACGTAAAGGTGTTAGTGCGCCTGAACTCTTTCTGGTCGTGTCGGATTGCCGTTCCATCAGGTTAGGAGAGTATGAGAATAGAGAGTGCACCCGTCTCTGCGCACACACTTATGTATATATATTTATATATATATATATATATATATATATATATATATATATATCCTGCGCAGTTGGCTAATTTCTTAAAATTGAAAATCGGTCTGAAGGACTGTTCTTATCAGTGAGGTCCTCCAGACCGATTTCGGCAACAGCGGTCAATCTCAAGAGAGATTAGGTAACTGCGCAGGAGATATTATAGTGCACAAGTGTGTGCGCAAACACAGGTGCACTCTCTTTTCTTTAGCTCTCTTTCCGAGGCACGCGAGTATACACACTTCCAACTTCCAGACTCCGGGCTGCTACTGAGAATTTTCTGACAGAAATCCCCAATAACTATTTATTGGCCAGACCTGGAAATTGAACCCAGGATCACCGAGTCTGCGACCTTATATCTAGCCACTAGACCAACGAGGCAGTCAATTATTATTAGTAGTAGTTAACTATGGAAAGTGCATAAGGATCAACTAATTTCAATTCTTAGCTCAATGGCTTAAGTTATGAAAAAAATGCACAGATTATTTCGGTTATTAAAACAAAATCCAACCTTTGTACAATTTACGAAGTTAAAATGTGGTTCACTATAATATAAATTGTAACAGTACTTTTAGAAGTTTTTGAAAGACTCCTTAGAACAACAATTATAAAGAATTATGTAATTTTTACAGATGTGAACGCTGTCCCTTATGCCGCGGCGAAATAGAGAAGCTAATGCACATTTTCCTACCAGTGGAATATCAGAAGAGCCCTGGTGTGATAATAAAATAATAATCGCTCGACGCGGCGCTTCGCTGTAACGAAATGGAACGTGATTGCTGCAGAAACGTCAAAATTTTCGAACGAAAATTTCTTTAGACGTGTCCGCCCAGTTGGCGCGAAAGTTGACAATAAACTTGACATTGACGGAATGTGCGCGCAAGATTGTGGATTGTGTATCAACTGCCTTATTGGACAATAAAATAAAATTATGAAGTGTGTGTGTGATTGTCTAGTCAGATCTTTTGACGAGTTAAATGTGCATTTTTAAGTATAACATTTTAATGGAATGTCGTTCGACTGCGAGGTTTGATCAAATTCCAAAATTGTATTCAGTTATCCGTACTTACTTCTTAGCATTTAAGAATAAGTGGAGTTTATAAATTACAATTAAAAAATTAACAAAAAAACGTCTTAATACTTACATATTGCTAAGTGAACTTTCCTTCGTTTTAGAAGGCAATATAATATATCTATCTAACTTAGAAATATACTTGTGATAACATTAACATTCTATCTCTGCCACAAGCGTCTTCATTTTTAAATAAAAAGATAGAATAAATTTTACCAAATATGTCTTTATTTAAGTGGAAATTGCATTTTCTTACAATATTGCGTATTGATAATTTTCAATTAATGTCACTTTTAAATATCTAAGTTAAAGTAATCGTAAGACCTGTGGTCTGTAAGTTATTACTGTAAAATGCAATAAAAATACGATAAAATAAAAAATTAGTATACTGCCAAATTTGTTGTTTTATTTTTAACCTTTTTAATGTACAAGCAAAGAAATTAGAAAACACACAGGGAGAAGAGAGCGGCGCGGCAGCGGAGAGAGGTTATGACAGCACACGAACGTCGTGTCGTTTGCCGTTATGGCACACGAGTATGTCTTAACTCTTAACCCACTGGCGCGCCAATAGATGATTACCCAATCAAACTATTTTTTATACGTGTTTTTCATCAAATAAATTGACTAAATTAGTATCGTGCATTTCAGCTGGTTAACGATTCAGTTGCATAATCTGACCGACAGAAAGCCTGTAAACTAGAAGGTCTAATAGTGTCATTGTAGAAACAAAAAGATCACATTAAGAAATCAATTAATGCAATCTTTACACAGAGGTTAGCAAACATACATAGATGACTATCTATATGTCTGCCAGGTACCAGATGTTAGACTAGTTGCTATTTTAACTTTTAGGTCTTGTACCACTAAATAAGTACCTATTTTTTGACATTGTTAATAAATTCATTTAATTTGGGCTTTGTTATTATTTTCATATTTTGTGCAACGGTACCAACTTTTAATTTTAAATACCAACTGTTTGCGACATCTGTGCCAATATAACCTAACTTATGTCATCACTGACAGCTATTTTGACTATATGACGGCGTTCTGAACAAAAAGCAGCATAATTTATAGTTAAATTTATCAGATGCAAATACATACATAATTTTTACTTGTAATTTATAAGACTTGTATTAACATCAAAAAATAATTTATTCCAATTTCTGTAATGTACATCGAATCTGTATGCGAATAAAATAACCATGCAATTTTAAAAACACCAAAGAATTTAATTATTGTACTATTTTTAATAAATAAGTATTGGATCTTTGGTACCTTGATGTTATCTGTTCATACCGTAGCTTATCCCATATCATATACACGGTCTTGTATACTGGTCTAGCAACCGAGTCCAATTTCAAAGGTGAGAGATAGGCGCGATTGTGTAAGCTTTTATTTCGCAGCGGCGCCCGCTGTACGTCGCTGCTATCGAACTTGGTTGAGTGACACGCGGCCTATATTTTTCTCTACCAAGTATTGTGTTATTTAATCATTGTTATATCGTTTTGTTGAGTTTTGTGGATGTGTTGTTATTTTTGTTTTGTTAAGATTTGAAATAGTGTTCGGGATTATTATTACGCGGATTGTCATGCCTCTGGCGGCCGTAAATTGAACTGAACAGCGTCATTAAGTCGACGTACCCCCACTACTGAAGTTGCAAGACCTGTATACAAGACCGTGATATTATACAATCTGTAATTGTAAACAAAATTGTCTTTGATAGTTGTGGGCTACCATTGTACAAAAATGAGTAAATTTAAGGAAATTTGTGTTTATAAGTTTCAAAATAAATATTTTCTATCCCAGTTAATGATAAAAGATTACATACTTTTTATATGTTGTGTTTAATTGTAAATTAGAAAGGTATTAATTTATTCCAAATGTACAGAAACTTGGATTTAAAAAGTTCGGTATTTTTATGTCTAGTAAGGAATTTTTTTTGGCTTTACATGGCAACATCTACAAATTCGCATGAACGCAAGATGGCTGCCAATTTATGTGAATGCAAGGACGAGTAGAAAAGTGTTATGCGCTTGTTAGGTTTAATCCCGTTTATATTGTGATAATAACGCTACGAATATTACATTATTTTGTGTATGTGTTTTCGTGGTATTTGTTATGAGTTATCGATGATAGTAAAATCGTATGTGCAATATTGCGTTGGAAGGCAGATAAAATGTTCAGTGTTGAATTGTGATTATTATTTAAGCTGTGTGAGTCGTTGTTCGTCTGTAGTTATGCTTGTTATTGGATGATACCGGTGTTACTGTCATGTAAGTAATTTTTGACTGTTTCCTTACAATAGCTTAAGCCTTTAAATTTATTAGGCTGGTAACCTAATTGACTATATCAGGTAATCATTCGTGGCGTGGCTTAACTGGCGCCGGCTAGCCGGCCGTGCGTGTCTCACAGCTGTTGGGTTCACACGTTGCCAACAGTCGAGTTTTTATGATATGACCCGGGTAGGACGTCGTAACCCCTATAAAACTTCGGAAACCAGCGTCCCTTTGTTAAAAACCGTTTCTAAACTTCGAACAAAGTTATCAATTATTCTCACTGAGTTATTTTAATAAAAAAGTCAAAGCATTTGTCAAAATTTTGATTTTTTAAATTTCAATACACGTACCGAAACATAGATCGCATTTAATATTTATATCAACAACTTTTTTCTTAAGTTTCAGTTCTACTTATTCTGTAGCTTAGCTTTAAGTAAAGACAAAAATAAATATTAATTTGTAAGCCGGAACATTGAAAACTAACTACACACTTTTTATTGAAATAATTTAAAACATATAATAGCAAAGCTGAAATCGCATATAAATCTAGCATTTAAAGTTTATTATAGATGAATAAAATGTAATGTGATGTATTAAATGTTGTGAAGTTAAATAACAGAATTATTGAATAAAAATAAGTATAAAAGTGGTACCTATTTATCATCAGAAGAAGGTATATAATTTATTCAATATGCCATGTATTTATACTTAGTTAAATTTTATTGTATACTTAAGACTTTAAATAAATACTATTTAGATAAGATACCAGTACACTCTTAGATATGAACAAGGCATGTGTATCTTATTTATATATAGTTCAATGAAAACGGTGTATTATAATGATGGAACAGAAAAGAAACATGTCTTGTCTATATAAAATATAATTGAATAATTAAATACTAAGAGTATTAAATTATATATGAAATTAGTACAAACATAAAGTTCAAAGAGTTAAGTTGAATACTAATAATATATTTAAAATTAAATCTTAAATGTTCATTAGAATATTCTTTAGACTTTATAATGATTGTTAACATATTTGACCACCTGCCATAAAAATGACTGATTCTTGGTGAACTTATTGATATAAAACATTACCAACCTTTAGAATGCATATTCTTAAAAATGTTTTTAGATACAAGTAGGTGATAGGACTCACATTGCACATACATTAATGATAATATTATGCCTAGCAACTTTAACACAACTGCACATGATAACTAAACAAAGTTTTGACTTGGTTTAACTATACATGAATACAATTAATACAATAAAAACAAGAATCATTTTTAGGTATAAGATAAAGTTATAATAATTAACTTTAGACTCGTGATTATTTAATAATTTCGAGTAGAACGAAGTATTTATTTGTAATTTATATAAAATATTTTTTACATAAGAGAAAATATGTAATTAATATAAATATTAATAAAATATGAAAATAATGTTGTTGCCTTGAGTTTTTCTCTTAAACATTTCTTAATATATCCTTGTAAATACTGATGTATTACTATAAAGTATTTACCATCTGCTCCATGTGGTCTCACTCTTGACAAATGTTACTGCTCTGCCTCCATATATGATGTTATATATCCTCCTTAAAATTTTCTATAATAATGTTTTCTGTACAAAAAAAAGGGTGAAATCGGACTGCTAGACACTGAGTTCATAAAAACAATTCTTTAGCTTACCAATAATGTTTAGTTAAGAGTTAAGATGCTTGCTAAATTTGCTTTTAGTGTTTTTTGCATAAGTATGCCAATGAGTTTAATCTTGCATCTGCAGATTAAATATCAGTAAATTTAAATTAGTTTTCTTTTAATTATTTCAAAAACATAGTAGGTCTTTCCAAGAAATTGAAGAATTTTCAAGTCATTGTAGATTATGTCATTAAATATATCAACCTAATCATAATGTCTGATAGAATGTAATAAGTGATCTAGAATAAAAATATATTTATTATCTGTGCCATTACAATATATCAATCAATTTACTTATCATTGAATTATAAAAAACAGATTTGTTAATTAATCTTTCCAAGTTAAAAGTTGTTTCAATTTTTCAAGGTAGCTTACAAGTTAATTTTAAACTTTAATAACATTATGTAACCAATGAATATATTAAATTAAATATGTCATACTTTATATGGCAATTGTACATTTGTGTGTGTATGTATGCACATAAATAATTATATTTTATTAATATATTTTTAACAACAGCTTACTGCATAGTGTATGTATGATACATTTCTTATTATGACATTTATTTATTATTATGTATCAACAATAATAATTTTTCTATTAGTCTGAAGATATTGTAATGATAATTGTCATAGATTCCGATGAGCTCTATTCAATTATTATTAATTAGTATATGTAGATTATTTTTTTTTAGGTTAAGCGTTATCTTTTTTTAATACTCACCTAAAATTAAATTCAATCAGATGAACGAAACACACGAGAGCGTAGAGTATGTAAAAAAAACCAAATTCGTTTTTAAAACTTATCTGTGTAAAGTGTAATCTATTAAGGTAAAAAATACGTACTATGTAAATATTTTTTGCTTAATTTTTTTTCCCATATATTGTACGAAATTTAAGTTTTATACCTACATATTATATGTAGGTATGTATGCATTATGGTTTCAGATAGTAAGATTATAATATTTTGCCGCATTGTTTGAATGATCTAGATACGCTTACATAATAACTAAGTCAAGAGCCTCTATAATACGTGTGTACGATATAAATTTTTATATAATAATAATCCTTATCGTACACTGAATAATTCCATTCAATAATTTACACTATCAATTTGATTCGTCATAATAAAACTGCACTGTGACTTTTATGTCCGGTTGCTATATTTTAGAAACTATAGTTTCGCTTACGAATCGAACGGACGAAATTACGATATCGCGCATGTTACATATATTATGGCGTGAAAACTTATAGAAATTACTAATATCTTGTTGCTCGTAAATCAAAGGTCGGTTCGTTGAATATGAGACCTGGTATTATGTTTTTTTTTTATTATACCGTTAACTCAAAAATCAAAAACAGGAAGAGAAAGTTCTTTAGTAAGTAAGAACTTTTTATGGTTACGATTACTTTTTTTCTTGATCCACTTATCAGTCATGAAAGAATTAAATAAATAATACATTTTCATATTGATACTTCTCATATTTTTAAAACGAAATGTAGTAAATATATAAGTCTATCAATATCAAATAGATGTTAAATAAATTATGTAAATTAATATCGTTTATAAATAATATTATGTAGCTCGTTACATATCTGTGTGCGCCATCACCATGATGGCGACGATTGATGTCCGCTTTTTTAAGTATCTAGTCAGTAGTTAACAGAAAACACAGCCAAAGAACGAAAGATAATGTCATCCTGACCGTTTCATTCACGGCGTTCATTCTTAACAGATTACTCAACGGCACAATACTATTTACTTGGTGGTAGGAACTACCCACTCATTACACGTTCTACCGCAAAATAGCAAAACTTAGTATTGTTTTGTTTTGGTTTGAAGGGCTATTGAACCAGTGTGAATACAGTCACAACGGACATAACATCTTACAGTTCACAAGGTTGGTAGCGCATTGGCGACATTATTGATGTCAGTTTTGTACACTGGTGACCATTTACCATTAAGTCGCCCATTTGTCCGTCCTATGTTATCAAAATATATAGTGGTGAACAAGTATGTCCGCAAACCCTAGGATACTCTCATAATCCGAGGGGTTATTCGATTTGACCGTAGATAATTCATACACAGGACCGAATGTTTTCGGAGGCACGGGAGCGAGAATATTAAGACTATCAAACTCCTAGTAACTACATAGAACATAAGCATATTCGTCATATATAAAGCTTTTAATGATGCCGAATTTAATAAATATTAGCATATACATAGTTTGTTTCAGCAATATTGGCCAATAGATCAAATAAAATTAAAATGAACTAGCAGTGTATTCGTTCTCCGACAGCCCTAGGTTTTAAGTGTCTAGTATTCAGTCAATTGGTAGCTGTTGTCATCTGAGTCACGACATGTTGATAAAACAGAAATCCAATCCATTAGCCACTCTTCAAGTGATTGAGATCCTTCTCTGAATATTAAATGTTTTGTAAACATTACACACGACTTTTGTGTCACATGTACGGCCTTATTTTACAGAATTAACTCGACTTTGAATAATTTATTATATGCTAGAAGACGTACGTACTGTGTTGCATTGTTTCTGAGTTTTAATCGCTTGTGTGCCTTCACGAAGCTCAGTTATTCTTATTATGGTTCGATTAGTCGCAGATTATGTTTCTCAGTCTCTGTTCTTTTCCGTTTCGAAGGTGCTCTAGTCGTGTTGAATGTAGACATTACAGATATAATTTTAAACTAACCGCAGTTATTCGTCAAATACTTTTTACAATGCACTGAGTTTGTCATTGTAACAAATAAATAGTTCTAAATTTATTACATAAGTAAATGAATATATTTATTTAATAAAGCTTTATATTCTTCAGTTCAGAGTAATAGAATTATTTCCAGCAGTTGAGTAACGTCTTTCATTCAACCTTTATACACTCCAATAAAAATGTTAACAATTTATAAACAATTAGGTACAATAATTATATTTAAGTTTCGCTACCTAATGTCAATGACACGAAATATATTGAGAATAAATAATACCTAATTGCAAGCAACTAACCCATGTTTGGAATTCATTAGTAAACATTGTACGAATATTTAATTAATGTTTCAAACAGCGTCAGTTTTGCCGAAAATTCGACTTTGTATTGTTGCAAAGACGTGTAAATAAAGGAGGTTCAAGGTTTTAGTTTTGCTATAATTTGTTCCCATTTTACGGCTCGGCAAAGAAAATCTGGAATGCATTAAATTCATCACATTAATATTATTTATAATAATTTAATTTTTCTTCAAAATATAACATGTCGTTTTCACGTTATTGCCTCTACTGGTCACCGGAGGACTGGTTAATTTTTCGCCCAGAGGATCGTAATTGCGATTCAAAGGGGGAAAATCTGATAGCATTCTTGCCACCATTCCATGCGCTCACGATTTGTACAGCAGCCATTTGTAACTTTTATTTGTATACTAGCTGTGCACCGAGGTTTCACCCGCGTATAATTAAAAAAATATAATGAATAAAAATAGGCCTAGAGCCTTCCTCGATAAAAGGGCTATACAACGCAAAATATTTTTTAAAATCGAACTAGTAGTTTCTGAGATTAGCCGGAGCAAACAAACAAAGTCTTCAGCTTTATATATCAGTAATTTAGTATTGATATTCAAGACTTTAACGTAAATAATTCTGTATAATATAATTTTTAATGTTGTTTTTTATCTGTTAATTATGTTAAGTCGGAATTGTAAGTGTTTATGTTAAAGAGACTTAATTTAGACGTCGGACTGAGTAAAACTGAGCTACGGGCGCTTATAATTATATTAAATTTTATATTAATATTATTAAGATGATGATTTGCTTTGTTATTACTGTTAATCTCATGATCTTTGAAAATATGTTTTTGCGTTCATTATTTAAGAAAAGTTTATAAAACTATTAAAACCGCTACGACCAATGAAGGGCGAAACCGCGCAAGAGAATCTAGTTTAATATAATAATATAATAATAACTTGGGACATTATTCACACACGGCCATCTGATCCCAAACTAAGCAGAGCTTGTACTATGGAAACCAGACAACTGATATACTACATATACTACCTTTTCTTTTGTAAATACATACTTATATAGATAATTACACCCAGACTCAGGACAAACAGACATGTTCATGCACACAAATGTCTGTCCTGGTTGGGAATCGAACCCACGACCTGCGGCGTGAAAAGCAAGTGTCTTACCAACCACGCCAACGGGCTCGTCGAAGTTTGATAAGAATGTCGATCGATATTTAATCAATTCGCGTATGTTTTTACATGTGATTAGCAATAAGATTAGACAATCTGTATAATGCGGTAAAGATTAACGAAACGTTAATAGTCATGGTAACACACGTTGTTTGTCGTACTACTTATCTAGGTCCTATTACGACAGAGAAGTGTCGACTGTGGCGATGTATTATTATCCAGCTGTTTCGCACGCGACCTGACTTTGTCTCTGTTTGAACTATTTGAAAAGCAAGCTTACGTTACAGGCTTTTATTTATCTATTGCTGACAACACTCACTAACTTGTGTGTGTCGAATTTTGCGTTTTAATTTTATATCAGAGCAATTAAACCGCCTTCTATATGTGTACATATTATACTTTATTATATTCGTCATCGTACATAGATAAAAAATAAGTTTGTGTCTGAGCATTTTTTAAGTACTTTTTTTTAAAATTTGTAAATTTGATTAAAATATTTTGACAAATTACGAACAATCGGAAAGAATAAGTAAATTTTGGACGAATAATAATTGTACCAATCTGGTTACAATCGAATGATCTACAATAAAATAGGGTGGGTGCACCAGTCCCACACCAGGAACCAGTAGTACACCATTTCTAACTTAACACCAAAATATTAACGTTCTGTCGAATTTCCCGCCACTTTTTTACGCTTGGTAGCACTGTCGTACTAATATCAACTATTAAGTGATAAACACACCATCTATATTAGTAAAAAACTCATGATTCGAAACGACAATCGTTCACTTCGTTCCGGGTGGCCATATTAGTAAGCGATACATCGACGTTAAGTTTTTTGGATCTTTTTAAATATTTGTTTATATCAATCATTGTAACTTATTTTCCAATTAACTGCCTAGTATGATGTATAAATCAATAATATTATATCTTATTTCATCAGATAATTATAATTTAAATCAAAAGTTTTGATTGGTAAACTAATGGAACACGAATTCAATGATTTTCTAGTAATATTCCATTTGGTCTACAACTGGGTGATTAAGCCTTTTGTTAATTTGTTTATTTTTTTCTTTTCCACTTATTTTGACTTAATATACTGTAATCAATTATTATAAAAAAAGTTAAATTATCCACAATGTTCCTATTGTAGACCAGTGGTATATTACTGGTAATATCTATACTATGACTTTGTTCCAGTAATGGACCACCTAGATTTTTTTACAGACACAATCTCACTGAAAAGATCGTTTTTTCAAATATAAGGGTAAAGATATCTTAAAAGACTCTTCTATCGAGAAGAGATAAGCAAAGGCGCAAAAATTAGAGAAACGTGCCGAAATTGTAATATTTCCCCATAGTACCGAAAAAAAAAAAAATTGTGGTATCCTATCCAAAAAATGGGACTTTCCACTATATTGAACAAGCAAGTAGAAGCTTAGCTCAAAACTTGGATAATAGCAATGGCAAAGAAACGCAGTTAAAATTATAACTGAAGAGAATCGACCAAATCCCTTTAAAGATAATACCCCAGACAGGAAATGGTTTTCCAGTCTTCTAAAACGACATCCAGATATACCTAGTTGATAATTAAAAAAATACCTAGTACCGACCTGAAGGCGTAACTGACATTTTAGAAGATCCCGAAAGGATTATTAATGTAGATAAACCCGAATTTCAAACAAAGGGCTTGTTTGAAAGTCTTTCTGGTTTATTATTGGGTCCGCGAGGGTTTAAATATTTTTATGAAATTAAAGAAAAAGAGGAGATAATAACCTAACTAAATAAAAATGACATAACCGTACTACCCTACTAATCTGGTACCATATTACCACCCTTGATTATATACCCATATGCACGAATTCCATCTAAAAGCGATGGACAAATTAATAAAAATGATGCTCCATCATTGGGAATCTCTTGATAATTGAGATGTTTTCGTTGTTTCAATAAAAAGTTTTAATGATTATTAAGTACATAACTTATTAGTATTCATATATTTTTTTCTTTTTTAATATTTATTAATATTTCTAAAAGAAAACGATTTATTTACTGGTTTACTATTGGCACAATGGCTGGTCTATTGCTGGTACAATCTGGTCAACCTTAGGCACAATGCGACTATCCACTTTCTTTTTTAAATAAAAAGAAAACCAACCTCTATTAAGAAAATCGGAATTAGCTACATGTTTCTATAGTAGATAAGGGATACCCCTTATTCTTTTTTTTGTATTGATTGTTGTAATAATGAAGTCACAACATCAAAATTACTTTCAAAATGTCGCTTAAACGGTTTGTTACTGGTGCACCCACCCTACATTTTGAATTCTAAATAATTGATAATTGAAGGTCTCATCCGGGGATGTTGCGAATATTCGCATCCGCATCCGCAAATGCGGAGCATCCGCATAGATTTGGACATCCGCATCCGCATCCGCAATAATCAATGCGGATTTTCACGCGGATGCGGATGTCATACAAGTTGCGAAATATAAATTATATCTATAAATTGTTCTCTCCCAAGAGAACAATTTCACCTATTTAGATCCTCGCTATATGCACAAATTATTTACACGGGTGGCTGAGGAAAAGATTAAAGACGACATTTTGATGGTAATGACAAATACTGAGAATGACGATTCCGGTTCTCTTAATGCCAATTCCGAAGGGGCCAAAAGAATGAGAATGACTTATTTCACGGAAAGTAACATGGAACAACTAGGACCAGGGCCATCAAGTTTTGTCAGAAAGCCATGCTTAAAAAACGACCTCGCTATGATATTTGATTCGTTAAGTGAAGATGAGAGTCAAGAAGTACCAGAAAATGATAGCACTGAAGCTGTACTCAAGAAGGAATTACATTTTTACCGCGCTAAAAAAAGAGTCAATGTGGATGAAAATCCTCTTAAGTGGTGGAGTGTTCATTGAGAGGAATTTAAGATATTATCACCGATAGCACGAAGATTTTTATCCAATCCACCAGGCAGTGTTACAAGCGAACAATTATTTAGTAGCGCGGGTTTAATTTCCGAACCTCTGGAACCTCTTGAAACAGAAAAGGCAGCAATATTACTCTTTATTAAGTATAATGCTCCTATTTTTAACTTCACTTACTAATATGAAAATTACTAAGTGAAGGACTTAAATAAAAATTGGAGCATTATACTTAATACTAATTTTCATTCATAAAAATGTTAATAATTACTTCAACATTGTTTTAATACTCCATTAATATACTATATTTATATAAGTTTTTAAACATCCGCATCCGCATCCGCATCCGCGGATGTGAGCCTTCAAAGATCCGCATCCGCATCCGCATCCGCGGATGTGAAAAAATCGGCATCCGCAACATCCCTGGTCTCATCTAAAATTTGATTTCTGAAGCTTAAGCTTTGCGTTGATGACGATGATGTCTCAGTCAGGCCATAACGTTTTCACAAATATATAAAGAGTTTCTTTACTATTTTGACGTTTATATTGAACAAATTCTGCAGCAGAAACTTTTACGAACGAACATCGTATCCCCGGATAGTAACGTGAGTGTTGTCTGAAATATTCTAGACTGTTTACACATGACAGCGCCGTCCCGTTCGCTGAGCCAATATTTGCGCAGCCGGGGATGGCATTAACCACTTACCGGAGACGGCCGTGTTGCCGTGCCGAATAAATGTATCGAATAATAGGTACTATATAGAACGTTCGAAACGAATTTAATTTAAACGACATGGTCGACTATGTGTATCTGATTATATGTATTAAATGATAATTCAAAAGTGCTTTAATGTCTACGATTAAATCTTGAGTTGTTTATTTTCTGGGGTTTTAAAATAATATTTTTTATTCGTGAAGGTTTTTGTTGTATGATTTACCTACTTGTACTTTGTGCTATGAGTATGTTTTATTACTATCTATGATGTCAAATGATGTGCTCGATGCTTACGCTCCAGCGTTAGTTTTTCATATTATCCGATGGAGGATTACTCGCTACTATTTATTTAATACTTTATTGTACAACCCAAAAATATCGTGCATAAGGCGGGCTTAATGCTAAAAGCATTGTCTACCAGGCAATTTTAGTAAGCAAGCACTCTAAAGAACGTTTGTAAGCGTGCAAAATAAAATTAAAATATTAAATAGGAAAACGGTTTATTTTTACATAGAATAAACATGTATGTACATATAAAAATAGATGTGTAATAAAAGTTTAATACGTCGATGGCATACGATACATAAACAACTGTGTGCCGAGTGCGTGCTTCTACGCCAACTGCGATGAGTTGTAAATTAAAAATATACCCTCTAGTGATAATAATCGTAATCGCAGTTAAGGTCAACACTATCGAAATCGACATAGAGACACCAGTGGCTCCGTACCCAGACTGGTTTTATTGGCCAGTCAGGAGAAAACCGCACTCACTATCGAAATCGAAAAATAGCACAAGGCACATGATGCCCTTGAGCTTGCCTTGCCTAGCCTTTTCAATAATTCTGACAATGATGAGCTACTGAAAGTTCTCGTCTTACATTACGAGAGGAGTAAACTGACCATTTTCATTGCTAATTGCTATGTTGTTCGTCTTTCATTTGAGTTATTCCCTTACATGTCAACGTTTTTGAGTTTCCTTGAGACAGAAAATATACTGTCTCCAAAAATACCACGATCACCTTGATCAGATAAAAATAATATTTATTCATTTTCGAAAGTAATTTTAATTTGCCGGTTTATAAATTTACATAAGATTTATGTCGGTTTATACGAATTTAATAAATAATCACTCGATAAAAGATCATATTATAGATAGGTGGCAAAAAAGCACAGAGTTAACGCCTGTTGATTTTCAGCCAGAGACATCAAAATAAAATAGTACCTATTTCATTTATAATATATATTTATAAAACGAGTTATTTAATCTGTGGAAAACTGTAACTACCGAGTGTCTTTGTAGAATGTATCCCTATTTGCTGACTTTATTTTATTATAATCCTGTAAAAGATCAGGCCGCGCCTTACCTGACCCGAGAGGTCCTGTGCTACTTTTTCCAAGTTGTTGCCTCCATTCGAGTACTTAAATTTTTAATATCAAAGATCTTGTTTGATACGAATTCAACGATTAAAAATATACATTTTTCATTTCGTATAAATGAATATATTTAATTAATAAAATAATTATTTCATTGATAATATTTAAATATCATCTTAGCCACATCAAAGCGGGACGATTTGAATACAGGAGGGGCCTCAAAAGACTCTTATCGTGAAATGTAATCGTGTTCTGCCGGAACGAGATAATTAATTTAGTTTCAACATTATCAAGTCGAATTACTAAATCATTTCTTTAATGAAATGTTTTTGATCCTTGAACATAATTTAATATAAGAAATTTTGTTAAAATGTTGCCTTGAGTAAGTCTATAATTCTATACGTTATATTTAAATTATATAAGATAAAGTATTTAAGTAAAACATTGATATTGTGGAATAGGGAATATTCTATTTCGCTAATTTGTAAACGAAATTGTGTTAACCTATAATAAGGTCTTTATCATATCTCAATTATTGAACTATCTAAAACAAAGAGATTTTTGGAAATCTACCTAATTGTTCGATGCTGTGAATAGCGTGTTCAAACAAAGCCCTTTTTTTTTTTCGTGGGGAAATCCATCATGGTTACCCTCCATATGTGATGCAGAATGGAGGGTTATGTCGGACTCCTACCGACTAAAACCACCACGGTACCCTTCCCGTCTTAAGGGGAGCGCCACGGGATCGCTTGCGCATGCTACCGTGATTCAAACAAACCCCTGAGATTTATAATAATAGTATAGTTAACAATTAAAAACAACAAAAGGCAGTAATTGTTATAATAATAATAATTATTATTAGTAGGCAAATGTGTCCTAAACGATAATAATACGATACGCTGATGTATAATTAGAACCTATCTCAACACGCATGTACGTTCCGATATTTCGAAGTTTCGAACAATGGGTGTAAATTGTGGGGCGTCAGTTCACCTGCCTTCGAAACACCTGGTTCTATATAAGCTATTCTTGATGGACCCCTGTCGCTGTCGTTAACTGCTTAATGTAAATTATTAATGCGCTGGTCATGTTTTTGTTATCAGATGTGTGTTCTGAAAAAGGCAAGTTTTATAGATAACCCAAATACGGTCATTAGGAACAGAATAATTTCTTATCCCACTGGTAAAATATCATTTTATCATCAAGGTGACCTTTTTATAATTTTATTTAGCTCCGAATTAAGAGCTGTTTATGCTTAGAGATGACAACAAAAAAGATATTGACAGCATTTATTTATGATCTAAGTATAGACAAATCACCATACGCATAGCTTGATTTATTTACAACACTGTTTTGTGTACTTATCACAAACAAGTTTGTTTGTTTGAATGTTTTTTTTTTATCAAAACAAACTTAGAAAATATTTTATTGGATATAATTTCAGTGATATCGTAGAATATATATTTCCAACTAAATTAATTGGACAGTGAAGCCAGGAGGATGAATAATGTAATAATAACTTCAAATGGCATAATCAACAGTATTTATTTATCGTGTCACTAAAATATCGTATTACTAAAATGTTAATAAAATAATAAATAAAAAAAACTCGTTTTATAGTTACAAATTGTGATAGTGACAGTAACATCACTGGAATTACATTAATATTTTACAAATACATATAATACTAACTGTGCGGTTTCAACCGCGTATAATTAATAAAAATATAATGAACAAAAATCAGCCTAGAACCTTCCTTGATAAAAGGTCTATACAACACAAAAATAATTTTGAAATTCGAACCAGTAGTTCCTCTTCAGCTTTAGATATTAAGTATAGATACGAGTTTTAAAATGAATATGTAAGTATACCTACTGTCCTGACCTTGGTCAAGGCGGTCAATCCTATGAGATTAGTAGATTTGTGTAGGATATATATTATAGAACAGAAATATGTGTATATTCCTAAATCTTATCCTAAATAGGGCCGCAATAGGGCACGAGTGAGATATCTTACCCACTTCGCCGACTCCGAGTTACTACTAAACTTACTTTGAGAGAACCCAATAAAAATATTCGATTCTTACATCGGACATCCGGATCTGCAGAAATAACTAGGTAGCCAATTATACGTCTATACAACTAGTAAAGCTATGTCCCCCAAGTTGCACTACCTACAGGTGATTTAAAGAATATTTTCTTATCTATATTTTCAATGACAAGCTATATGTTTACCTATTACTAATAAATATTTCTTTTTTTAACGTTAAGATTGTGTGGGTGGCAAAAGTAAAGGTTGAAGGCTCCTGTTCGATTCGTGGATGTTGAGCTATTTTCGTATACAATAATAGAAGCGAAAATATTAATAACGTCGTGAAAAAAGCTTTTGCTCGTTAGGAAAAGAAATGATTTACGAGATTCAACGAAATATAACGAAATACCTACGCATTTTATTTACTGAATTCATTACTAATAATTGTTAAAAATATATTTACAATGCTTTGTCTTCTTTTTTTAGCATTAAATTGCTGTTGATACAGCAGAGAGAAAACCAACCTTTATTAGTAAGGTTAAAATATAATATTAACGTTTGATTAATTATTTTCAAGCTACACGTAAACTTTTATCCATTACTATTCTATATACAAGCGGAGCCCGGTGTACAGTTAATATTGCGAATGGAACGATCCATCAAACGCCGACACTGAAGGATTAAGCGCTGTGGATCCGCGGGCCATTGATTTAGCGGCTAGCACCGCTTACTGTGTATATATAGTTATATATTATTGTATAAAGTTAGCCGCCCCTATTTCGCATTAGTGTTTTCGAAGTATAACGATATCTATAGTATTCTATTCAACTAGCATAGCATTATGATATAATCTAAATAGGTTATTCAAGTAAAACCTTTCGATCATCATTTTACAATATTCTACCACGAAGAACGAGCAAAAAACTCATTAGTTTCTCTATTTTTTTTAAATCTTATATGCCTAATTAAATTTATTAGTCCTGTTTGAACGAAATGATTTTTTTTAAATTAATTAGCGTTTTAACAATTACATCACTGTAAATTTCTAATGCTAATTATAACAATAGGTATAACTAAATAATATCATAAACATTTTGTACTAATAGCTTTAAATGTTCATATACAGTATAGAATTCATTGGTAGGTAATTAACGATACAATAACATATTGCATCTACTTAGATTACGGAGAGCCAAATTGTTAATAGACACCGTTTTTAATTTAATCATCCGTGGTTCCGAGACGAACAACAATCACTTCACGTTATTGAAGTTCAAATAATAATTTACGTCTAGAAAATTCGGTAGACTATGACGTCACATTTGCTATTCGTTATTCGATACCTCGTAAATATGTACATCATATGCTAATGTCGACACAAATTTGTAAACGGGTTCGCTTTAAAAACATTAAATTATTTAATGAATATTTATATGAAATAAGCTTGTTTTATAGCTTCAATCTTCAATGATGTAACCGGTTTTTAATATTCATTCAGACATGTCGGACTGTAGGTTAGTTAGCATATGACTCATAAACGTCATTTATATATACAAAGGTAAATAGAGAATTAGAAAAATGTATATATAAAAAGATAAAAAATTGTACTCCGTTTTATATATTGCGCGTATTTGTAGCGTATTCGCGTATTTGGTGCTTGAGATATGGCATAGTTAAAGTTTATGGGGAAAATATAAATGGAAATGTAATAAGTGTAACATTTTAAATATGAAAACAAATGAAAACTCATTCGTACTTATCTATAACAGTTGTTGCGCGAGTGTTTACTTCAACAATACTATGTTCTTTCGAATGTCGTATCGATAATTACAGAAAGAGATAAATCTGTCTTTAACTAAACAGTCGCTAAGCAAAGTTTATAAGGAAGGCCGTTATTCGTTTTGCTCATATTGTCAATTTGAAGTATCGTCGTTTTATCAAACTTAAAAGTCAAATGACGCTTTCGACATTTCCTAGGGTTTATTTTAATGGCAATATTGATTAGGGTTCGCCTAGATAAATTTCATTTTCCCTATCTTTTGTATTTTTTGAATAACACGAAAATTAATACTTATTTATATAGGCATATATCAAAGTCAAATCACCAAAAATAACAATAATTGTAAATACCTACATTATCAACCACACAACACATTCGTACCTACATATTGATGAGTAGAAAATAGTAAGTTGATTATCAAATTATAGAAGAATACGCAATTATTTTTTTACTTTTTAGTACATATTAATTTGTTTTTCCTATGAAGTCGGTTTTTGTTTTGTTAAAATTTTTATATATATTTACTAGCTGCCCGTCCCGACTTCGTACGGGTAAAATAAAAAAATTATCCCGTGCATTTTTTAATCAATAAGATATAAACATTCACCAATCGATTTATTCGCCCATACAGTACAGTTTATATATGTTCAGTACCTACAGGGCATATAATAATTCTATTTCCTACTAATATAATAAACACGAAATTTTGTATGGATATATGGACATTTGTTACCCTTTCACGTAAAAGTACTGAATGGATTTTAATGAAACTTTACAATAATATAGCTAATACATCAAAATAACAAATAGGCTATAATTTATAA
This sequence comes from Nymphalis c-album, assembly GCA_963151315.1. Taxonomy (NCBI): domain Eukaryota; kingdom Metazoa; phylum Arthropoda; class Insecta; order Lepidoptera; family Nymphalidae; genus Nymphalis; species Nymphalis c-album. Next base: position 728,087 of record OY720610.1, read on the forward strand.
AGCTATTAATAATTATTAATTTATAAATTGACCAAAATATAACAATAAGAATTTTAAAGAAGATAACTTTTGTCTTTTACACTATATCATTTGGACAAATGTTTTAAAAGTTACGACGATGACAAAGTGAGTGCGCGACACTATGCAGCAGTACACTGTGGGAGAAGAATTCGGTCATCGGCTCATCGCTGGGTGTGCGACTCGCATGCAGGAATACGTCATCGATGGTTGTCCGTTTTGCGGTTTTTCAAGTCCCTAGCGATTGCTTAAAGACGCACTTTACCTGTATGTAATTTATTAATAGGTAGGTTTTTATCACTTAAAATCGGCGTAAAGTAATAGCTACGCTACCATACTTTTGAGTGCAAATAACAAAATGCTAAACACACAATGTCTTACTGCTACCCTATGACAACCAAAAGTTCTAAGACCTGTCGTATTCAATGACCGGCTTGGTTGATTTTAGTGAGAACTGTTATCACATGTACACTTATTATAGTGCATGCTCAAACAATGTCCATTCCCTGCATCGCTAATGCTCCATCAACCGTAGGAACGAAGATGTTATGCCCTATGTGCCTGTAGTTTGATAGAATAAAAAAAATTGTACGCTTGCTCTTTTATGGTTTTAACTATACTCAACGGCGTAGATAGGCGGCGGGCTATTTAATATTTTTATAAATTAAATTTTACTAAAAGCCATTGAAGTAACTATAAATATATTAAGTCAAACTACAGGAATTCATAATAAGTCCACTGATGATTATTTAAAGAATAATCATCAACTTCAAAATAAAAAAAAAACCGTTACTAAAGTTTTTCTTAACAGAAATGCATTTCATACATATTAATTTCAAATCACAGATTTTCAAATTTCAAGCAAACATTTATCCTTTACTTATATTTATGCGGGCAACAGCTAGCGTACGGGCGACAGCGGGACGCGGGGCGTGCAAGCGGTTGCATCACGCGTTTGTATGATGGGTGTTGGACCGCCTGAATTTATTTAGTGCGCGATAATTTTAAAATTACGATTACTCCTAAGATATTGATTTAAATTGGGTGGTGTAAAGGGCAATTATAATATACATTAAATGCTTAAAGTAAATAACGTATTTATTTTAATAAGGATTAATATCATATCCGTTTTTATAGCTTTCCAATTTTACCATTTTTATGTAAACATTTTTTAAACATTAAAATGGGTATAGTTAGCTATCCTTAAAAGATAGACATATGCCATCGCGGACTTTTTTGTAGATCTATGAAAGGGGAACAATTTCACCATACATTATTTTGTTATAACTCAAAGGGATTGTACAGCGTTTTCGATGAAAGCTCCCAATCGGCTCGTTTTTTTTCCGACTTCTTCAACAATTATCGCTATATTTCAACAAATTTACAGAAAATATTAATGAATTATACACGTAAACCATCCACTTGAATCACTTTATCTATTAGTGAAAACCGTATGAAAATCCCTTCAGTAGTTTTTTAGTTTAGCGCGTACATACAGACAGACATGAAACGCGGGGGACTTTGTTTTATAATATTTAAGGATAAGCAATGAATTGCAGTCGTATTTCGACTATTGGATGGACGATTAATCAAAACATGTAATTACGATTAATCTAAAATAACTTACTAACTATTTGATTGTTAATTATTTGTGCGAATCGGTGCTAATTTTTAATGAATGGTATTAAATGACTTAAAATATCACATTTATATAAAGGACAAAATAAAATTATATAATTATATACAAAGGACTTGATGTAGTATCAAACACGGTCATATAGAAAGGAAAATTGGTTTGATTGGCATTTCCCTTTACTCGTTAATCAGATTCGCTTTGAACACGAGATCACAGTTATTGCCGCCTCCCTAAACTCGCTTATCGCTACGTGTATGCACTGTATGTACACATCCAGCACCCACACATGTAGCGAGTATAAACCATATTACTACCTATATAAATAATGTTTATACTCATCTGTCAGGTACTTGTGTTCATTAGAACTATTTTAAAAGTATTAATAATAATTAATTAAAGTACCTATCTATAACAAAGACCCTACTACTACCTAATGCACCTTCCGTAATAATTTTGTATGCGTATAAAAATTGTCAATCAGAGCCTGGAGTTCAAAGGTGGAAGACTTGTGCGTGCATATTTGTACGTATAGAGTATAGACCGAACATAGATTTTTACGTTAATACATAGATTAAAACAAAGCCTTCGTTGTTATTGAGAGTTATTACTGTTCGAAATATTGAGTTAGATAATGTATTCTATTGTTTTTTTTATCTCGGCTTCAACAGATCAATTCGCAACATCTGCGTCCCAGTGAACCCCGAGATCATCTTCAAGTAGATTGTAATAATGTTGGTACTTGTAGACAGATAAGAAGTATTTCTAATAAACAATATAGACCAACGATTTTAAAATAGAAAATTTTGTATAAATACTTACGACGCTGTTTAATTAACAAAAGGGTTAAGTCATTAAGCTGTGTCAAATTGCTGGCCGATACGATGTTTTTATTCGATTGAATAACGCCGATTTAATTTAGGCTTTGATGATAATCTCGAATGTATAATCTCAAATTTGCGATCGACATATCAGCGATTGTGATGTAGATTGTTAAATATTAATAGTCCAATCGATTAGAATATGTATGTGTCCAAAGTAACGGGGCCAGTGAATGAGATAATATCTATTTAAATATATTTTTATGAATTATGTTAGATATTAATGCGGAAATCATTAATTATGTCGTATAAACATAAAAAGAATGTTACTTTTTCAAGGTTACTCAAATTTATAATCGCTCTTTCGTTTTATATCTTTTCTATCTTAAAATTTTATTACAAGACATTTAAAATAGAATATCTGTTAATATAATATTAATTAACTGATATTCTATTTTATTACATAATTAAGTATCAAAGGTGCCGTCGTTCGTATTTCGCAAATGTATTCATAAAATTCCATAATATAAAAATTATGGTACAAACTGCAAAGTGTACTTAAATTCAATTTTTTTTTACATAAAACGCTTTAAATAATTAAGATAATTTCTGATCGGCAAATGAATTGAACTACGTACCTACTTATTGATTATTATTTTTCCTAATTGTGTTATAAACATTGAACTGTTTCCGTTCTGTTTTATAAACTTAAACAATTTTTTGTTGTGAGATCGCAACTTTTAATTTCCCAATCTAATTACCTACGTACATATTTTATAAATAAATATGCAAATAATAAACAGCTAAGCTAAGCTTTTATTATTATTCGGGTTGATTTTGGCCACTAGACGAGCACTATATAAAATCGTTAAGCAAGTTTTTAATATGGCAGTACTGTCTCTTGCACCTAGTTGTCCTACTTGTACTTAGTTGTGACTACGTGAGGGGCATCAGCATTGCTCTTTGTGACGCTAATTAGCCTTAAATATTTTATTTCAATTCGTTGCTATATAGAAACAAACTTAAATACATATTAAATTAACTTTTATCTTAACTTGAAGCAATGTTTAAATTAATGTAACTTTAATTTCTATTATGAAAGAAGGAGGTCGTTTTTCTATACTATATTATTATAAGTAGGTACATTAAAATTTACACATACAAATTCAGAGTGAATTTATAGAACTTATTATACTTTGTTAAAATATCTTATTCATTACTGTCTTTTTGTTGCAAAAACCTTGTTGAAATAAAAGCGATTGTTTGCTCGATTCTGGAAAATTTGTTATAATTTTAATTTTTAATCATAGATAATTAATGTCATATAAAATTGCCGAAATAAATATGGTTCTGTTACAATAGCGATTGCTTGCTTTCTACGTCCCTTCTACCAGAACGGTTTGTTCTGTTTTGTCAGATTCCTAGTCGAGTGCCGGTCTAATCGCTAAAGACCTACTCTACGCTCTTCGTCATAGTAGGACCCACGTGACGCCACGAGATAGCTTGCGATTATACTAAGCACCAGCATGGTGTACATCTTAGTTCCCAAGGTTGGTGGCGCATTGGCGATGTAAGCGATGTTAACATCTCTTACAATGCCAATGTCTACGAGCGTTGGTGACCACTTTCCATCAGGTGGCCCATATGTTCGTCCGCCTACCTATGCTATAAAAAAAACGGTTTTGTCATATCGATAAGAATATAACACAAACATAATTTACGTTAATTAAAATTAATTAGCATTTTTTATATTATAGTATTGTTTTCGTATTGAATTTCATGCTAAAATCAATCATACTACCTAGTACTTGTGTATCATATGTAAAGCTCTCGCCTGAGATGTTCCCCGCATTATTTTTAACGTCATTGTCTAAAGTAATAAATACGTCCACAGTTACGCCCACGTTACTTTTTCAAACCGCTACAGAGGTAATGGCTTCCATTTGGAGTTTCTTTTTTACTGGTCACGTGTTCCTCGTGTTGGATGATATTAAAATTATATTCGAAGTAATAATATTTTAGGTATTTTTTGTTTTAAATGTTCAATATGATTTATTAGTCCATGTGATCAATCATCTTGTCTTAACTAATATTACGAATGCAAAAGTGGTTTTGTTTGTTTGTATTTACGTTTTTACGTCTTAGCTTCTCAAATACAGAAAATGACTTAGGCTGCCTTGCCTCCCACCGCGTATGAGCAAATTTGTCTTATATAAAAATAGAAATTAATAATCAAAACTTTTTCATACGCTTCAATTATCGTTTTCGAAGTAATAATGATAGCTGTTGAGCAACCTATACATACTAAAATATAAAGCTGAAGAGTTTGTTTGTTTGATCCGGGTAATCTCAGGAACTACTAATTAAAATCTATGTATTGTCAATCTTGTTCATTACATGTTAAAATTGCACTTATACTACATATATCTGTCTCTATCAAATTAATTTTGTTATGTAATAATATACTACAATTATGTTTTATTATTTTTTTCCCCTCTAAATGCATTGAAATATACGACCAGCGAAGCAGCGGTTAGACACTGTCATGTATTGGTTGAGTTGTTTATAAAATATCTCTTTGTTTGAAGTTTGAATATAGCTTTTAAAATATTTTTGATAACTTTTCATTGTTATGTTGACATTTAAAGTAAAGCTGTCGTATGACGGTACTTAAATATCCATCTTATAATAGGGAGAAAATAACAAGTTGGCGAAATGACTTTAACAATTTCTTGATCACATTCACAGCCATCAGTCAAATCCTAACGCCAAACGACGGTATTTTCTATAGCTGTGTTCCTTTTTAAAGGTATTTTTAGCTATATATAACTTCTTATTATTTATGGTAGGCGCTTTATAGCGCTGTAAGAAAGAGTTAATATTTCTTAAAGGGCTTAATGACACTGGGGGTGACGTGATCACTTACCACACCCGGTGACTCATTCGCTGCAACCGTCCTATAATAATAATAAAAACTGCATTGATATTTTCAAAAAACATGTATTCAAAATAATTTTTGCCGACTGCACTAGCCGTCGTCGCGTTAGGACTCTACTACCACTTACCATCAGGTGGAGTAGCCATTTGCGCTCCCGGGCTATAAAAACAAAAATCAAATTTGGAATACTGCTTTTTATTTTAAATTAATAATCGCCCTTGGCTTCGCCCATCTGTCTCCGTCCTTGAAATTTAGTTTTGAAAGCGTAATAGACAGACAGAGTTATTTTTGCATTTATAATAGTAAGTAGTCTATAATAATATTAGTCTATGTACCCAACATATTACATAGACAACGACGATTTAAATGAGAGATATGTATTCAAAAAATAAAAACAACGACAATTCGTTGGCAACACACGATACCGGTTGGAGAATTGTTGTGATTCAGAAAACATCGAAAACATTCGTCTAAGTCTAAAAATATCTCAAAAGATTCTCGACCTATCTGAAGGCGGATTGCACTTGAGACTGAGTGGACTACATTGTCGGAAAGTTTCCCTCTCAGCCCTCCAAGACCGTACTTAACTAATGTAGAGTACGCCGTTATCTCTTACTTTTCAACATGAATTATCTATACAGATATATTACAAATTTTATAATATTTTTTTCATGTTGACTTTATTGTGTATACTTATATTGTAAATGCGAAAGTGTGTCTGTCTGCCTGTTCGCTTTCACGGTACCAGAGGGTTCAGCGCGTTTCAAAAAAGGTTTTATTTATTTATTTATTTAAAAACTTTATTGACCACCACAGAGTAAACGGGACAAAAAACGGACTTAAAATCTGAGGGTCAAACAGAAATCCACGTTTTAATAATAGTACCTGGATGACCGAGCTTTGCTCGGTATTTTTTCAGGAAGAGTTATTGATTATCATCGATAAAGTTGATTATTGAAAATACGAAGAAAATGACATTTTCTAAAAATGAAACATAGCTAGATCGATTTATCGCCTCCGAAACCGCCAGCATACTAAATTTCATGAAAATCGTTGGAGCCGTTTCCGAGATTCAGATTATATATATATATATATATATATATATACAAGAATTGCTCGTTTAAATATATAAGATATAAAATTATAATATACCTATAAGAAAGAGCACTTTGTAGTTTCATGATGTGAAAAGCTTTAATTTAATGTTCGTTTTTAAATAATTCAAAACGAATTATGTCTTTGCCTACTCTTATTATTATTATATTTTATAACATAATTAATAATTATGTTATTGCCTTATCTTATCTTAGTCGTAAAGAGGTGAGAGATGATAAATTTATTTATAAACGTTATGCGTAATTTGTATTAATATAATAAACGATACGTTTGTTCATCTGTACACGAAGCCCCCACTTATATCATTAATTAGATAGTCCTTTCTCGTTAATGACGCAATCGAGAAAAGAGATTTTTTTAAGTAAATATTTAAACCCGACAGTGACGTTGAGTACTTACACACTTACTTGTTAATACTTTTGTACTGTTTGTATATATTTATTTGATAGCTGATTATATAAACTATATAGTATTAGTATTCTTTAAACTAAATGCAGGATATATAAACCTAATTATGTTTATTTTTTCCGGTTCTCTTTATTAGAACTTCCGAACCGGTGGTAGCTGTAATTCCGTATTTAATCATAATAAAATGATTAATTAAAAATAGCTTCCAAGAGCCTACTCGATTATAGTATACGATTTTGATTTTATGCTACCTTGTGAATCTGAGGTTTCGAAAAATAAATCAGAATATATTCTCGTCATTAATGACTATAATTTAAACGATTTGTTGAATCGTTTGCGTAACCTTGACGATGTGGTAATTAGGGTTAATTGATCTCCGATGAGAAGATTAAGCATCATTAAACTATCTAACGTAGTGACCAATTAAACCGGACCAGCCAATGTGACTTCGAATATTTTAAGTGTTTTATGTATTTTTAGAATACAAATTTACTTATTAAGTACCTAAAAATAAGTAATCTAGAGGAAATATCGCACTGCTTCGCCGAGGCTTGCTGTCATTTTAATTAGACGATTTTGAGTTTATTCCATCACACTGCTTCGATGCGGGTCCGTGGATACGCATGAGGGTGTTTTCCTACAACACCGAGGACCATATTAATTTGATACACAAATTAAGGACGTGAAATCTCAGAGATGGATTTGAAAAGGCGTTCTTCGGTTCAGATCTACCTGTTTTATCTTTCAGGCCGTCTCGGCTATATTCTTCCCTTATAAATATTTACTTATACATTCTACGAATTTAAAACAATAACAGAATGATAGAATTTATAACAATAAGTTAATTGCATTAACGAAATAGTGTTCTAAAGGAATTCTGATTTCTATCTTATTACCTACAATTAAGTCATTAATTACATTTTTAAAGATTAAGATTCATTCGTTATATTCGTGTTCGAAGATGACTGTCACATTTATATATTAAATGCTTAATATGTTCCATGTTTGATAGTTGATAATAATGACGAATTAACGCGATGGCGTACTGAGGATTCGGAGGCCCCTTAGGTATTTTTATTTGTGTGTTACGCTAATTTAAAAGGTTTATATCCACGACTAATACGACGCGCGTAATACTCGTAGTTGTTTAGGAGAGACTTGTGCAATGGACTCGAGATGAGATAAAATGGAGGAACGGTCCCGCAGTTGGAAAGTACAATCACCCATATATACAGTAACTGCAAAAAATCTTAGGCAATGAGGCGCGAACCATGGGATCCAAGATGTTATATTCCATTATAGCTGTAATTACAAGGTACAATAGTAATAAATTCAGGGGTATTGTTGATATTCCGCTGCTGGTCAAATAATTCCCTCCTTTTAGGACACGGGTTGTAAGATTATTTCACTAAGCTGCGCTGTTCAAACGTTTTCGTTCAAAATTTCACCTGTCACATGTTGATTTATGCACAGTTTTGATTTAGGTATATAAATTCTGAAAGATTAGAGTGTTTTTAATAAAATATATCTCTACTGTTTGTTTGCGTGTCACTTAAATTGAAATCGCCATTTTACACATAAATGCTCTTGACATCAAAGTCAAAGTTACAACATGAAATTTTAAGTTCATGGATAACGGAAATCTCAAGGTTATTATAGGTATATCGACTCTCTATTAATTATGACAATTGGTACATACCAATGATTCGATTTACAAAAAAGTTATACCAACAAAAAAGGAAAGTTAAAAAAGAATATTTGAATCAACAATTGTTGAAAGATTTTGACTTGACTTGATGTCTGTTGTATTTAGATGATTTAAAGTCTATTATTCAGACTTCAATATCGTGATTTTTTTTACAATATTAATGGTTTCAAACAGAGATCACATACCATCATACGTTCTCTCACTTTCCTTCTGATTATTATAAAATTGATAATTTGGACTATTATCGTTCCCACTCCAAACACAAACTTTACATTAAATCGGACGCGTAAATAAGAATAGTAGTTGCTTTTAAACGTCAAGCATTTCTACTATTCATTAAAAGAACTTAGTAAATGAGGCAATCGGATTCATCAACTACTAAAGCTTATAGTGCAACAACAGTGTTGTTTATTTTATCAATAAATTGTTAATATCTTCGAATCGCGGTTCTGCGCAATTAATAGTTTGAAATCGTTTTTTTTTTATCTTGTCCGATGGGCGTGGCAACTCACGATCTACCCAAAGCCGATACCGAGTGTAATATATTTACATGTAAAATCTCTTACGGAGATTATATTGCCGTTAAATAGAAGTGATAATATTTGTTATGTCGATGTGTCTGACATTAAAAAGAAATATAAATTGTGGTTATGTCATACGTCCAGCTCACGTCGAGAATGTTTGAACTAGGTACATAAAGATGTTAATTTCGATAATTTATCGTAACATTTCGTCCGTCATTGAACTTTTGACCGTGATGTATAATTGGTCACGACAGTCGAGCCACGCCCATTTGTTCATGACAATTTTCATTATACAGTCCGTCATAATTGGCGCTGAAACGACCATCGGACGTGCTAATTAGAAGATTTGCACGCAAACTTAGTATCGTTACATGAACTAACTGTTGTAGTTGTGTCTCGCTACCATAGTCTATTTATACTATATATTAAAAAAAGTTTTATGATATTAGAAGCTCTTGTATATTTGATGTCAATGTTTCAATCCACCTACAAATGTTAAATATGATTTGATTAAAAAATAAGTGGTCGTAAATTTAAAAATATATATAAAAGTACCGTGCGTTGTCTGATTGTATAGTGTTTCGCTTTAAATGTATTTCGAAACAGTAGAGTAGGCGTGAACAATTTACACCATGGATGATTGCGAAAATAATGGAGAAAGTGGGTTGTACATCAGAAGCCCACATGGTATCGCATAAACGGTGTTAAGTGCTACGTGTTACAAGCGATTTTTATATATTACAGTTATAAATAGCTTTTTCTTTATATCAAACTATTATTTTCTATTATTTTGTAAAATATTTCTTCTGCAAAATAATCCTAATACCAATATTATAAATGCAAATGTAAGTTTGTTTGTTACGCTTTCACGCCTAAACCACTAAGCCGATTTTAAAAATTCTTTCACCGATAGAAAGCTACATTAAAGCTACAACGAGTAACATAGGCTATATTTTGTCCCCGAATTCCCACAGGAACGGGAACTCCGCGAGTGAAACCGCGTGCAAAACTCTAGTAATATAATACAGCAAAAGCGTTAATCTAAATAATCGATTGTCAAGAAAAGTATACCCTGACCTGAAAAGAACTTGTGAAATAATCTCTACGGGTTTTTTTTGTCTAATTTAGCAATTGCTTACAATTTCAATCCCAAGGTGTCATTCAAGATGTTTTTGTGTCTAAAATATATTTTCAATATTTTTTGCTTCACAGACACAGGACTTTTTTTCTCTTTCTGGGATCTTTGTGAAACTGTATATTACCTTACAAAAAAGTTACTGACTCTATTCATCATAAACATATTTGCGTTCATTAGTTATAAATATATCTGTTATTTATATAAAAACCTCAGATACAAATGTAAGACTTCCTGTCATGGCGACGGAAAATAATATTCGACGTTTATTATAATTTTTGCGAACCAAGATGATTGCGAAATCGTTATCTGAGTTATACTCCCTTTTTATAGATCTGCTATGAAATGTAGCCGAGCTATTTCAAGCCATTAGCTGCGAGTGCGATGATAAAGTTTTTTCTTTGATAATATTTAAATTTCGAATAATGAATAAAAAGTTTAAACGGCCGAATAATATTCGCATCAGTTAAAACAATGTCTAAAATAAATCAATAAGCAATCACATTGGGCCTGCGTAGTTTTGGTTGCGGCAGTTGAAATTTGGGTCAGAGTATAAAATTGAAACGTGGTTATGTATTTTGTATCGATACAAGCGGAAACCGCTGCTGTTTCGCGTATTTTAATTAAAATTGATTCCGCGGCACGAACCATAACCAGACGTAATTAGAAATTGGGAAATCTTTACCGAATTCGCGAATAATGATTCGATTGATGTTGCAGTACTTTCTGTTCTAAACTTAGCTTAATATTTGGTTTTGTTTTAACTTTGAACTTGCACAATGATTTTTTAGTTACTTTTTTAAATTTCTTCTGTTTTTCTTGTTGAAGAATGTTTCCTTACTTTTCGATTTAGATAACTGAACTAAATGTAGAGTTTAATATTTTGTCTTTTGTAAAGTTTGTATATTAGTCCACTTTTTGTGTTCCAACTCGTCTAGCGACAACTTTTTCTCCGTTCATATCCATTGTCTTCGTTTTCGTCACGCGACAAGGTCATCTTGCCAAAAAACGTTTTGCAAGAGGCCTATATCATTCAATGTCAACAATTTCTAGATTTTTTTTATATCTCATTGTTAACATCACGGACAAGCTCAAACGATTTCATTGTTGTTCAGGACGATAGAAGTAATTTTTATTGCACTGAGAATAGATTTTATAAATGATATTAAATCAAAATTTAATTTAAAAAGATTAAATATCAATACTACCTACTCACTAAATTAAGTAAATCGTAAACTAATAAACTTTTAAAAGATATTATACATTTATTGACGTATCAAAAATATTAAGACAATTGCTTATTTTTTTATTTAGAAATACCCACCAAATATAATATAGACGGTTAAGTTTTATAACTGTACCACCTTATTATCAATAGCAATTAGATAGGTCATTTATTAAATAGATTTAAAGATATAAAAGATATAAAGCCCTGATGTTTGTGAGTTGTGACATAAGTATCTTAAATGTTATATTTTACTTGATGGCATAAACGGAACCCTAAAAAAATACCGTATCGCGAAATAGGGCGGGTTGTAAAAATAAACAATTTTACGAGATACGCTTTTATGGACGAAGTTTTATCGTCGCCATGTTGGCTGTTCTGCGTTTGATGTGCGCCTTGTGTTTAAGGATTATTTCATAACTGTACTACCGTCCGAGATTCCTTCAGTGTTGTTTCACATAAGTAATTACCGACAATGTCGTCGCTGGCCGATTGTCGGCTCTTGCTGCTTTCCCTGTATGTTATGCGTACACTTTTATCAGTGGTAGGTTCGTCATTATGAGATTTTGCGCGTTTTTAAGCAAATATAGATCCGACAAAATTGTCGAAACGATGTGTCGGCTCGACCCAATGTGAACAGCGCTTATTGTAAACAATTTCGTGACCATAATGATAATTAATGTTGAACATATATTTCGGATTAGCTATTAATTTCTATGACACTAAAGGGAAAATAATGTATACAAATTATAAAAAAATCCTATCCCAGTTACTGTTGCTGTGTTATTTGTTTTCTTTTTATTTTTGTCGATAAATAAGTAACAGATTGTAATGCGTTAATTTATAAATAAATAAATTCTTTATTAAAGATCTGAAAAGATGAAACAAAAGAACTACATTTTATATAGTTAACTTTATGTAGAGTTCCTAGTTTATTCCGTAGAGAAAGAGGGGGTGTTTATGCAATGTTCAGAAACACACAGCTTTGGTTTTCTCGTATAAATAGGAAAAATTCACGATATAACGTACGAAAAATTTCTCATATTAACCTTTTTCAAACACAAATTGTTCGCTTAAACAAACCGCCCGAGATGGAAATAAAATAAAAAGGAATTCTTATGACGTTTAAAAACGTCGTAAAACTCACAAGGAGTTTACCAAGAAAACCAATTTCGCTCGAAACCATTCCGCTGAGAAAATATCGGCGTATGTACTGACAAGGGACACAAATAAACGGAATCTCTTATATACGACGAGCTGCTGTTCTCGTGGACTTTGGATATCCCATGGGAACCTTTCAATTGGCCGGTATAAAAAGTATTCTATTGGCACACGGTATATAAACTATCGGATTGCTGAATAACATTCGAAATTCATACACTTTACGCAGCAAGCGCTTTTAAATCGCCATTTTACAAATTTAAGTAAAAATATGAGTACAACAAGTTCGGAATGTACTTAGATTATATCGGAGAGAAACAACAAGAAACCGAGTCCTGCATTTTACATCCTGCATATAAATCTATATATGTTATTCCATTTCATTGTGTACCTACTGTTCATCAAATGAATACTGTATATTAATGTTTTTTTTTTATTTCAACTAATTAAGTGGCTAACGAGAATGACTTCGGGACTCATTAAAATTTATCTTACGGTCGTTCGTGATACACGCTTACTCATACTGCGTCATAATACTGTCACCCACGAGTTTATAGTTTTATATTATATTCAATGTAAAGCACGGTCTTTATTACATTATGTATAGAATTCCGGTATCGCTACGACGAGGGTTCGGAAAAAAAAATAGCTCGACCTTTGGACGTTTTAACCTGAAAATGTAGCGGTGCGAGGGCGGTCAAAGGTTATTATTAAATTCAATTTGAACACAAAGTCTAATACGTAAGCTTTAAAGGAATATATAATAGGCCAGCCGAAGAGCTTTTCAAGGTTGCCCTCTGAAACGTTTAGAGAAATTAATAATTCGTTTTTAGTAAAATAATCTTAATTCTTGTTATAGTTTAATTCATATCGTGCCCAGCTGTTACAAAGGACATCGTGAGGTAACCTGCATGCGCCGAATGACAATCTGCCACGTCATGTGTATCCCGTAAAATGCATTAAAATAGCTCGGTGGAATATACTCTTAGCCGTAAACGGAGACGAGGCCTCGGCCCTGCAATGAGAATTTCATATAACTACTAGCTGTACCCTGCGCGCGTTGCTACGCTACTTATTAATTATCAAAACATTGGTCGTACCAACTCAGAAATTCCTTTGATTCTATAAAGGACATACAGACAAACATTCATTTTATATAGATATGAAATAATTATACCTCCTATCGATTGTGACAATCGAACAAGTCTAGACATAATTTTATCCTCCAACCCTTTCTATCCTTGTTCTCGAATACTGGCAATTCGTATCCTGTTGAGACTACGACATTTTGTTTTTTACGTTCATCGTAGTTCGTGTATTCGCTGTCTGTTCTTCTAAAACTCTGTAGTGCATTGACGTAGGGGCAAGAATATATATTTTTTTGATAAATAAAAGAACGATCGCATGAATTGTTTTTATTTGGGTATACAATGCGAATCGTGTATGTACCGTACCGTAGCCCTGACGTTGATGTATTCCTGTTTTAATGTCCAGGACGGACGATTCGTATGTATTTATATATATATGTATGCCCATATCTGCCTACGTTCGGGCCCACTGTCTGTCTGTTTGTACATCGCGCCTGGCCATTAAACCCACGGCTTTTATTGCATTTGTGTGAAATAATAAATAACGTTTTAGTTTTATATATTTTTTTTTATTGATTTAATTGCTTCCATCATAATTAAAGTCGAATCAAATATTGTACTTAAAATTTATAATAAATAAATAAACTCTTTAAAACATTCAATATTACAAATGCAAAAGTAATTTTCTGTCTCTATCCTGTCTGTTACCTTATTACAACGAAACCACTTGATCGGTCGATATAGAGGTGGCCTGGTATTCAAATATTAAAAACTACATTATATGCGACATTTTTACATTAAAAAACGAATATGGTGTTCTAATATAATTGAGTGTTGTGAATATTACGTATATTGAACACAATCTTAGACTATGAAATGTAGACTGTATCTGAATAAACTCCGTGATATGCTAACTACCTTTTATACTGAACTGAACTAGTGAATTGTTTAACATATTTGTTCACAGATGGCGTATTTATTACAATTTCGACATCGAATAGCATTAATATATTAATAGTGATTGAATTAGCTTAACTCGATAAGTCGTAACCGTTGAGCAGAACGCTATTTTAGTGGACGAGACCGCGCAAATTGATTTCCGTTCAGCCGGGATGTAGTCGGTCTGCGTTGGACGCTCGGCTGCTACATTTAACACGACTCCTAAGGGAAATTATATTTTGTATTATTATTTGTATTAATCAACTACCTATTATTATTTTTGCCCTTTTTTAATAATAACCTACCTATACCACGTACGTATAAACTTCTTAGTAGTTACCCGTACCCACCAAAAAAAAGACTTTTATCCATTGAAATATTCAAATACATTTGTGTATCATGCCGTTGATAAAAATATACGAATACTATCTATTTATATTTATAATAAAACAACTGTTATGAGATCTCGTTGCGATTCGAACTATACTGCAATATGTAATGGAAAGATTTCTCTTGATATTTAACTATTTAGTACATACAGAAAAAAAACAATCCATTAACTTTGAATTTAAACAATTAACTTTGAATCCAGTTGGCGCACTCCTTAAAAAAATATCGCCTTAAAAAGTCGATTGTTTTTTAATTTGGTATACAGTTTCTCCAGGTCACTCTGCCATTCTCCATATAAGGGTAGATTCGCCTGTCGATTACAACGAACGATTATCGTGTGTTTGATGTATTACATTGGTAAAAGTAATAATATTTGGCTAGAGAAGCTAGTTATTCAAATAACTGCCAGCCGTGAGACCCAAGGCATTCTCTTTTAATTTATAATGGTATGATCATTCAGTAACGGTTCATAATTAACTCTACAATGTATTATTGATGTTTAGATAAGAGAAAAACATTGTTTTTTTTTATTATATCAAAATCAAAATATACTTTATTCAAGAAGACTACTAACAGTCTGGTTTGAATCGTCATTTAACAGGATTCAATTTAATTTCAAGTTAGACAGTCACTTGAATAAACATACGTAAAAAGTAATTAGGATGATGACGTTAATTATTGTATACTAAGATTATTTGTATTGAGTCAATTATTTGGTGTAAACAAAAGATGGTCTCATATGATACAAACGCGGATTGAAGATAAATAGCAACGTATTCGGGCCCTAGTTTTCCACAACGAATTGCTCTTATTTAAATATTAATTAAGGTTATACAATCTATTCAATAAAGAAAACGATAAAAGTGATCGATTCAAAGTCGCCGGCGATATCAAGTATAACACACGTACACAAAAGCACAACCCGATTGATTATCTTATATTTATTTATTCTGAAATCGGTCAGAGATTGAGATTGAACAGTAAGTTTTCATTGTGCTACTGACTGAACTAATAAAGTAGCGAAGTAACGTCATCTCGTTCCCAATGTTGACGACACGAGATCGAGGTGCTCTACGCTCCGGCATCTGCCCGTGTCGTAGGTCAGGGGCTATCGGAAATTATACGAGATAAACATGTAACAAACCAATCTTAACCTTATCTCGAAAACAGCAAGACTTGAAATAATTCACTATATAATTAAATAGCAAATCCGAAGAAATACAAACTCTATGTTAATAGATTTATTGTTCATTTTCGTTTGTATATTCTCGTTTATAGTAAATTAGTTGAGGCGCATCGTAATAGCGACGAATCGGATTCAACTTTACTTCTATATGCTAAAGTTCAAATTCCTTTGGATAAGATTAGATTCGAATGGTCAATGAATTCATTTATCGCAGCGTGTAGTGTAATGATATAATTTTGAGAGTTGTAATCTTTATTCTGACTTTAATTATATTAGTAATAGTTTATTTTATATTTACACTTTATATATTTCGTCTAGTAAAAAAATAATACAACATTTATTCATAGCACTTACTTATGCTAATTGCTTTAGTGGTAGAGCAATTGATAATTTTTGACGTTTAATTTGTATATATGCGTAACATGAATGAAGTGTTTTAATTAATTTTACAACAAGCATTATTCATGAATTCAGAACGTTCGTTTGGTTCCGTAATTTAATTATGTACTCCTTATTGTTACTGCCAAGGAGTTGTATCTCACATGTGTGCGTGCTGACATACAGATAATCTCTCTCTTTATTCTTACTTTCAAAATTGAACGTTGTCAACACTGCCAACGTTCAAACTCCAAGCTGACCTATAGCTGCTGATCTATAATATAGGTACTTTTAACTATGAATTTAATGACACAATAACTTGAATAGTGTTTGCCGGTATTTGAACCTGAAATCTTTAGTTTATGTCAAACAAAGTCACTTTTGCACTTACATCATCAGTGAGGATAATAAATATTTTTGTTGCAATACCAACTATTTTAATCTTATGAGCACTTATACATAATATGTACATTTCAAGCCGGGATCAATTGTTTTTCACATTACCTCAACGCATGTGTAATAAATTACCTACATTAAATTATATATGTATGTATATTTTTGCTTTTCGAAGCCATTAAGTGGTATTTAAAAAGTAATTTATTATGTTTACGAACGCATAAAAACCGGTACTCTCTCGTCGTCGTAGAACTTGTACACGATGTTATGATGGGACGGTAGAATAATAGAATTACAATAACATCAACGAATGATTTCATTTTCCTAAAATAACTGAATTTGATTAACAGTATTAGACTATCAGTTAACGAAATTAACGATAATAAGAGATTGTTTAATTTTATACATTCGTTCATTTGTATTCGATATCATTGTACCGTTGAAATATTATTATAATTACTAAGATCTAATTAATACTTAGATTGATGATGATGAGATTATTAATATTTATTAATTTATCAAAGTATATGTATGAGTCGGCACCTTCAGGCATATGGCGACAGTAAATGTTAAAAAACCCAATCGGATGATGTTCGCATCACATATAGTATTTAATTTGAATATATAATGCACATATATATGTATTATGTAAAATAGGCAATAAAAACAGCTAATTTCGTCTCGCACAAAATATATTTAATGAGTTATTTCAGGAGAAAAACATTTTGTAACACGAATGCGATGTTTGTTTGTCTGACTATTCATAGTATATTCTAATTATTCTAATTTATTATGATATTAAAATTTAAATTGTTTATAACAATTTTGTTTTTGTAGTTTTATTTATAAATATTTTGTTTTATTTAATTAGTGATGTTATTCTTAAATAATATAATAATATTTATTTTTTTGTTATAAAAATTTCGTCTCGCACAAAATATATTTAATGAGTTATTTCGGGAGAAGTACATTTTGTAACACGAATGCGATGTTTGTTTGTCTGACTATTCATAGTATATTCTAATTATTCTAATTTATTATGATATTAAAATTTAAATTGTTTATAACAATTTTGTTTTTGTAGTTTTATTTATAAATATTTTGTTTTATTTAATTAGTGATGTTATTCTTAAATAATATAATAATATTTATTTTTTTGTTATGAAAATTTTAATTGAGTTTGATTTTGATTGTATTCTAAAATAAGAAACTAAATTGTATACAGCGTTGGCTTCCTATATAATAAAAAAAAAACTTATTTTAGAGCTACTTATATACGCACAAAGATAGATCTAGATAATATCTATAATATAATTAATTTAAGTGTAAAATTATGATCGTAACGAATGGTACCAAAAATTTCATTGTCGATTACACGCCTACAAATTATAATATGTATATCTTAATTTTGAACTAATAATTCGAAGTGTTCGAGTCAACATACATACCATACATCATCCAGTGACCAGTACATTCATAGGTCGCGCCATATTCGGATAAAATGCGCACTTACTTGCGTCTATTTGTGGGGGACACGAAATTCAGTAACTTTACTTTTATTCAAGTACGGCTGGGGTTGGACGGACCCGTCGACGTGTGGTTAGATTCGTTATCCCTTCGTCATTTGGAGGACTGCGTCCCATTTTATTCTGAAGTTTATTTTCAGTGCCAGATACAAAATAATGAGAGGTGGCCAATTAGATCGTCTGCCTACCTTAAATAAATTTACCGTAATTATATGAATTAAATTAAACATTATATTAGTTTAAAATAATTAAATTAAAGTAATTAAACAAATTATAGTTAAACATCATATTGTAAGATGTGGTCTTAACACCTTATACGGATTATTTTTATAGTCTATATAAGCATGTATAGAGTATGTAGTATGTACCTGCGTTATATTTAACTAATATAACGAATGAATCGTCCCCGGGATGAATGTAGATTAATTTTTATTGTTTATTTTTGGAACATTTTTCTTGTATGACTAAATGCCGGATGTGAAGACTATATATTTTGTTATTATATAACTTATGACCTAATTATATTTGCAAACGAAAGTTGTATCAGCAGACTTCCATATCCGACGTCCACGCAAATGTTGCTACAACCACATCGGTTCGTGTTCGACTTCTATCTTTACTTATTTATATTAATGTTGAGCTGGATAATAGAATACATTCTATTTTATTCGATATTATCCGGCATTATTCTTTTTTGATGTAATATTTTTGCGTTAGATAGCCTGTGTATCGAGTACGTAGTAGTAACCGTAAATAATTAACAAACCGGATCAATGAAATGCTGAATAATATAATTTGTAGACTTAAATGCACTTAAATCAGATATCATTTTTCCCGGATAAATACCTATTTACTTTTTTATAACTGAATAGTAAGTAATTAACAATAATAATCAATAATAATTATTAACAATTATTAATACAACAAACCAATTATACATAAATAAATCTGATTTAAGTAAAGTTTTTATTGATATTTCGGTAAAGATATGGCGTTTGATTGTGTTTTTGCACGTACAAAATAAATAGCGGGGAGCGTAGTTCGTGCGTTATGTATGTGTATATAGTATATCTATAGTAACCGATAACACGCCCAACCCCATCCCGCCTCTCACCCCATTCGGCGCACTTTTTTTTGTTAACTTGACGTTTTTATATTTCCGCGACATCCCAATATTGATGCCTATTATAATTCAACTCGGAAAATAAACGATTTACGCTCGCTCGTCCCCGTTCGTGTTTCATTTTCGAAATGTTTTTCCGTTAATAAAATCAACTGAAATCTCGGCGCTGATTAAAATGAGTCCGTTAAATTTATTTGTTTCCGTTCCGTTTTATTGAATTTTTCATTTGGAACGTTCGTTGTTTATTATTTCGTCATTTCATCGGTTTGTATCAGTTAATTGATGTTGTCAATATTTATATTTCCATGTCAATAACGAATGGTGAATTCGAATGTTTTTTAATACGTATATAATAAATTTATTGATGGCTGGGCTTTGTTGACCCCACTATGCATGAACACCACACCCACTCACAATTTATCATATTATTTGGTTAATGACTTGCGAGTGGGTAACGATTATTATCAACGTATGAGACTAACTTTTAGTGAAAATACATTGAAATATATAAATATGCAGTCTGTTGACTTAAAAGAAAAAAAAACTATCGCAGTTCCCGTAGTTGACTCTACATTGTCGGTGATAATAATGATGATGATGATGATGATGCGCGGTCCATTGACATTGCAAGTAATGGTTAATGTTAACACACTATGCCAGCGTCTATGGGCGAGAGTGACTCACTATCTATTAATTTGTCTATTAGCCTGCCTCGACTAGGTAAATTAGTAAAAATAATATAGTGTAGGTATTATGTTTTAAAATAATATATTGAAATAAGTAATTATTACTGCTATGTACAGATATAATAAAACATAATATAATGCTATTATAGTGAAAGTGAACAAACAATTATGTGAATCACGTTTTGATTAGTTCAATAATAGAAAAATCATTTTTAAATTCATTTTTTTCAAATTTTAAGTTTAAGTACGTAGTTATGATAAAGGATAAGAAACCTGATTTATGAAACTAGTTCAAAGGCACCTTGAACATTTTAGATTTTTGCATTTATATATATATATATAAAGCACAAGGCTTACTATAATATTCGTTCGTTGCGTTCATCAAAGTGGATCTTTATAGAGATATATAAATATAGTTGATGTCGCAGGGAACGACTAGTATTGCCTACGCTAACCGTTGGAAATGAGTTTAATTATAACGGATGCAAGCTGAATTTTTTATCTAGTTTTGGAATTATTTTATAGATATAACTTTTCTGTTAAGTTTTTAATGCGCGGTTTCAAATTCTCCGCATGTTTTTTTTTTCATTTAATTAATTGTGAATTCATAACATGTATAGTATTTAATTGCTTGTGAGTTAAAGGCGTGACAACATTAACACAGTGTTCTTTAAGTTTTAACCTAGAGTAGTAGCGTCAGCAGAATCTTATTTGTAGGTATAATATTGCGCTTAAATTACTTATTTGGTTAACAATTTTTTTATTTTATACTTTTATTTATACAAACTTCAACGGGATATATGAGACTATATATTTAAAAAAAAAACTATGTATTTTTACCGAAATAAAATATATTTTCAGTGTTATTCTTTTTCGTTAATTTATTTAATGTATATACTTACTAAGATACAGACAGAATCCCACAGCCAAATAAGAACACTTTATTATATAATGTATTATTAGTTTATTACAGTATAAACTATATTTCGATATCAGTGATAACATATAAAAAATATTATTAACTAGGTACTTCGTTTTTTTCTGATAGATTATGAGTCTGTGGTTTCTCTTTTATTTTCATTTAATATTTTTAGTATTGACTTATCTAAAGTACATGTCATATACCTCCTTGAATAACATTTATATTGATTTTGATATGTACCCTTGACATTTGTCAGATAAAAGATAATCTTATAGTTTTATCATACTTAATAATACAAATTCGATAGGAATTCGGTGGTTATTTTAATGACATCTTTGTGAAAACATACTAATGAATTAATTATAAATTAAATCGTTCAGTTAATTGCAAAAAGTATTATTCTAACTAATTTAAAACCACAATTATGACAAAAACGTCTTAATGTGTTACACGTCGCTGCTGTCCCTACTACAGCAATCAATTTAATGAGTTTGAGTACTCAACAATGTTGCCATTTCTAGTTGCGTAATGTCGGTCGATCCAGTTCGGACCGGTTTCGCTCTCATCCGCCGCCTCCGCGCCTCTGCGCATGCGCATGAACGATTTCATTCATAGCCACCAACACTTACAACTATTTCATATTTATCGTTATCATAACATTATTAATGTTTGAATTGGTTATGTATGGTTATCGCGTATTATATTATTATATGTTAAATCATATTTAGAATCGTAAATAGGTTTTAAAAAATACCATACTTTGAATAGGTTTTATTTCAAATGGGATACTCATATGAGTTTTGTGTTATATAACAGTTAATTATATTATATCAATTAATAAATAAATGAATGAAAAAAAATAAAAAGATAGTAATTTTATTCAAGTCCAATTTGATGGATTATTATTTATTATTATCGTGTATTAAGAAAGAAAAGAAAAACATACGCAGCCCTTTAAAAATATGAATTTACATTTAACACAATTTATTAAAAAAATGTACTTATATATTATTTTTATTAAGTTAGTGTAACATTTTTTTTATATATTATATTGACATATTTGATAAACAATATTGTCGTTTAAAGACAAATAATTCGTATTTATGACAATTTGAACATAAATCTCAATATCTAATCTAGAATCGAATATTCTAGCCCCAGGTTGGGCGCCAAAATTAGGCAAAGTAATAGTAACAATAACATGTGTGAGATTAAAGTACAACTTATTTAGATTTATATCAATACAAGAATTTGTGTAAATAAAATATTATTATAACGTTTTAACTACCGAGGTATTATTAAGAGTTGAGATGTACCAGTGAATCTAAACCGAAAATTGCCGGTTGAGACCGCTTAATATGTATTTATAAGGTTTATTTACGAAATTATATTCGTTCGTTCATTCTAAACGAATATAATACTAGACAAAAATGATTCATTGGTTATAACCCAAAATGGCTATATTAGAGGAAGTTCAGGTGTATAATAACTAACCTCACAATGTTAAAGATTCTTTAATTACGCCAGTTTTCAAAAATACATTAACAGATTTTATACTTAATTTTTCATGTATAAGCCTTGTTGTAGATACATTTTTAAATGGAGTTTCTCTTTAAATGAATAATGTAATCTTCTTTCAGTAATGAAGGTATGTTTAATCGGTTTAAAACCTAAAATCGTTTGTTGGATGAAGTTCTGTTCTGAGTGTTCGTACGTATAACCAGCTTATTCCACCACACTGCTCGGAAGCGAGTTTCATTCAAGCGGTATGACGTTTAATGGTCGTTACTTACCATTACTTGCGTTAGCTTCATTCAATTATCTAACTAATCGAAAAACATTTGTATTGTGTTACCTTAATTTATGCTTTTTATGTTTTTTTATCAAAGACGTGTTTAGCGATTTACAGTCGACTTCAGTTACATCATGATTACGATTTACCTCAAAATAATATACCTTGTATGTAGAAGTTTTGTTAAATATTTATCCATTAAACTCTATAAAAGAACATCATTATGAATCGAAAAAACGCGGTGTGGTTTAAGTATTTTAATATATTATGTATTTAACTTTTGTCTGGGAAGAGTAATCCTTATATCATACACAATAAGGGCCATATTACTAGATATACATAAATTGTTATTTACATACGACACAAAAGGAATAATCTACTATAAGCGCTATATACGAAGCTAGATATCTCAAAGCCTACATCCATGTCGACATTTCAACTACGCAGAAAACTCGTCTCTGTCGCTACACGGCAAAGCTCATAACTCCGTAACGGGTAGCGGTAAACCCTTCGGAGCTGCAATTAGCGGTACGTGTCATATGTATATCGAATGTATTGTCTATTTGTCCGTCGTGCTATATCCAAATGTAATTTGCGTAGGCTTTCATAGGGCCCGGTTTATCGACGGACAGCACACGGGACTTAATCTACCCCCCGAATATCTACATATAGTTATACTTCGGTGTCTGCGCTGATAGGATGCGAGGGGAAGCTTTGTGTATAAAATTGTTGCCGGAAAATAAATCATACGAGGCATACCTATATTCAGTTTAGTTTTTTGTATGTTTATGTATTGAAAAGAAATGATCAAAAATGTCTTATTATTAACATAATATTCAACTATTCAATTTAAAGTCATGAAGCGATAGCTTAAGTTGATATGTGGATTCCGAAGAACAATCGGCGAAGTATTATCACGGGATCCGTATGTATTTGCTTTTAATTAATATTTATGATATATTATTATCGTCATAACAACGTTACTAGTTCCACGAAGTATATTAATAGCTCTTTAATAATTCCCGCAAACGAGATCCCATAATAACCTAAAACATTTTCCCCACAGTAAGCCCCTTAATTCATACATTTCGATGGTTAATGGAGCCTGCGTATGTGTGCACACACACACACACACATATAAATATACGTGTCGGGTTGGTTTATCAGTCAATCAATAATCGTGGGCTTATCGGCGCATCGATCATCGTGTCGTTGCCCTCCGCTGACAACTCCCGGATTAATACTAATGCGATCGCAAGTTTTATATAGCCGCTTAAATAATAAAGATTATTTTCGATAAAATAGCTAAAGCCAATCTAGTTAATACAGAGAGATATAAAGGTGACGACATTTCATTATCGAACCCAGTGGAATTCTACAACTATGGTTGTATTATAAAAACGAGGCGCCGACTTTTGTATCATCATCATTCTGTGAGATTGTTTTAGGAAAAAAAAAAGAAGTTGCTCCGCGCGGTTAATTTCGCGTTAGATGTTACGGCTCCGCTCGTGTGGGTCGCGCGATGTTATGTACATAGTCTGTAACCTTTATCAACACATGGGTTGTTTTCAAATGCAAAAAAATATTTTAAAGCAGACTCGTAAGTATCTTCAAACTAGAAAGACACTTATATAAAAGTACTAGCTAGTCCGGTCGGTTTCACCCGCTTATATAATATATATATAAAGACTCCCCCCGTAGGTTATCCTGCGCGTGTTACGTACCATGTGTCCTTTCTCGTGCCCTGACAACGTTCATGCGAAATTTCATGATTATCTGCTGAGTAGTTAACACGTGAACGCGTAACAAACTCACTTTCGCATTTACAATATTAATAAAGATTCATTTACCTCTATGAATGACTAAAGACAACCTAAGACAATAATATTTTACACATACATACTGAGAGCGCGTCACAATAAACACACGAACAAATCTTTCGCCTTTGTATAAAATAATATACCTACATGTGAGGTAATGGTGTTTGAACATTACGCATTTTTTTAAAGTCACGGTTATAGTTGTGGAGTTGATTGTAATAAAGTATAGTAATAAATATTACTTACTTATTGTTAATTGTACAGTAGATATATACATGTATGATTTCACAAAACAAATATTTTGAGTGACCCTTAACGAGTTCGAAGATATATAAAAGATCATTCGGAATAGAAGCATTATTTTATCACTTATTAATTATTTACTTGGTGGTAGAGCTTTGTGCAAGCTCGTCTGGGTAGGTACCACCCACTCATCAGATATTCTGCCGCAAAACAGCAGTAGTTTGTATTGTTGTGTTCCGGTTTGTGAGCCAGTGTAATTACAGGCTCAAGGGACATAACAAGGGACTTAGTTCCCAAGGTTGGTGGCGCATTGGCGATGTAAGCGATGTTAACATTTCTTACAATGCTAATGTCTATGGGCGTTGGTGACCGCTTACCATCAGGTGGCCCATATGCTCGTCCGCCTACCTATAAAATAAAAAAATATCATTTATATTTGCATTTGTAATGTTTAGCAATTTTAAAGATGATCTGACAACAAACAGACATAAATAATGTTGGTTGTTTGGGTTTTGGTAACTTGCTCTTGGCCCCAAATTAATTGAAAGAGTATTATTAATTTAAAAATCAAAATCGCTTTTATAAGAAATACGTCAGACATGAGAAGAACCGTCGCAAGTACCTATGTGTTGACATATATATTACATATTTTTTATACACATTGCCTTGAGAATATCAGCAAATATTGTCAAATGTTGACAATAAACATAGCAATAAGCGCGGTTTATAGTGATAATTATCGTCAATAAATCGCAAAGGCTAACCCAACGTTGGTATTAAGGATAATAAATTGTAACGTGTTACTTGTGGCGTGGTCTGTGAGCTCGGTCTGGTTTGCGAAGTGTACGATGCCCGTGATAATCTGACCGTTCGATCAGGTCATTTAGCGAACCGAGCCCATCCCACAACTATCTTGATACGTTATCTGGTGTATTAATTGCTAGATTTATGAAAGATAACGACTGTTTAGGGTAAATATATGTAGCTGAATAATACGGGTCGTTATGTCAGGGGGTTGGGTGCATTCTGATGGGTTACGTGATGCATTATATGAAGCAGTTTGTTATTTAATGGCCTTGCTGAATTGAGCTGATATGGCTCAGTGACTAGAACGTTTAAATCGTGGCCGGCGACTGCGGGTTCAGCTGAGTTCGGAGGATGAACTTGTACACAATGTGTATCCACCAAACTGTGTTGAAGCAACGTTAAGAAATAATCCCTCATCTTTATTCTATTAGGTTCGCATCTCAAAATAGTTTTATTTTATTTAGTAATTCAAGTAAGTTATTCAATATATGTTCAAACTAATTGTTTAATACTAGGTATATTTTATTTTAGTTATATTTTATATAATACTCAATATAATAACATGTTGGATTATTATTAAATAAATAAATGACTTGTTCGTCAAATGTAACCGTGAAAACTTATATTCTAATTTTAGTATATGTAATTGGAGTTTTATAACATATGGTAAAATATTGTTAGGGTTGTCGTGTTCAAGGAAACTTTTAAGCCTTGTATTTAAAAAAAATTACCTAAACGTGATATTAATATTGATTTACTAGTTTATCTTCCGGTTAAAAGAATTAAGTAATTGATGACCTAAGACTTCGTAAAGATAACAATAAAAAATGATAACAGCTTACACAAATATGTTCTACCCAATGGTTATGTATTTGACGATGGAAACTTAATATCCAAACACTGACTCATCACAATTTACTTAAACTTTAAACTTTTTGTGGGATCGGTGTTAACTAAAATATTACATCTCAAGATCACCGGAAGGGATTCTAATAAGGTTTCAAAGTGTGACTGTTAATAATTAAATAACGACGATATTATATTCACACTGTTTTATGTATTATGTAATTATGTATTAAAAGAATAACCTTTTGTATTTAGAACAATAAAAATATAATAAAGTCCGAGAGAATTGCTGGAGTCGTGCCGAAATAAAAGCAATAAAAGTAAAAAACATACCAGACAGCCAGCCGTGATCCTAAATCAAAAGCAAATAAACCGAGCCATAACGACGAGATCGATGCATAAAACATAACAAGAACGTATACGGTATGACTTATCAATAGGTAGTTTGACGTATCAATCAATATACATTCGTTTTGTTACAGTTTCGCAATGGAAAAGGCGAAGGCGTACATAAAGAGCTCGCTGAACGCCGGCACGGGGGCGGGTGCCGGCGCCGCAGCCAAGTCGCCAGCCTCGCCCGCGACCCGCGACCAGCCCGCGGAGGAGAGGGTGTGCTTCGTCTGCGGCGGGGCTGGCTTCAGCGAACAGTACACCATTAGAGCGAAGCCTGATCCACAGGTTCGTATGACACGCACACATCAATGTCTATGAGCGGAGATGATCTTATAACATGAACTGTGGTATAAGATCATATTATGATATATACTGATGTATATATAAATGTTTATTATATAATATACATGACAAATTTTAAGGATACTTAAAAATTTAAAATAGGATAATGGTTACTAAATTAAAAAACCAACCAATGCCGGTAACTGGTTTTGTCATAATCATAATATTTTCCATACATCGAACGGATAGTGGATACCAGTGGTTACCCAGCTATATTATAAGTGTTACCCGACACGATTATATTACATACATACAGGGGTATCGTGTTTTGCCATTCAACATAAGTTTCCAGAATTCGATTCGTATGAGTGATATTTATAGCTGTTTCAGTTAAAGAAAATGTTTTGTATTGATCAACCGTTTCGATTGCCTCGATTTTAGTTTTCATTAAAATCAAACAAAGTAAAATCATACCAAAAATATTATGTGAATGAATATAATATATATTTACATAGTCTAAAGCTAAACGCGACTGTCCTCGTACATAAGATCATATTGAATTAAAATATGAAGAGATAACAGCAAATAAATGCTAAAATAAGTACATAATTGCAGAATAAATATTGAACTTACAAATTGGAATTCAAGGTGTAAGCATGTACTCGTACTGATAATATATTTATGTAAATTGATATCTCGCAAATAATTCAAAACGATGTGGTTCTTTCATAATCATCGTAAGTATGACATGACGTATCTAGTCATTGAGAATGATCTTACATACCACTCTGTGCCTGGTGCGTGTTTTTCTCATTATTCAATATCGTTGAAGTTAACTGCGATTGGTATACGATTCTGATTATTGTCACTAGAAGGCGCTGTTTTCATTCGATACAAATCGCCGTTAAAGTCAACGCTATCGAATAGGTAAGTAAAAAAATTCGCACTATGCTC
This sequence comes from Nymphalis c-album, assembly GCA_963151315.1. NCBI lineage: Eukaryota > Metazoa > Arthropoda > Insecta > Lepidoptera > Nymphalidae > Nymphalis > Nymphalis c-album. The sequence continues at coordinate 756,545 of OY720610.1, forward strand.
ACTGATAATATAAATATGATAGTTTGTGTGTTAGGATGTTTTACTAAAACACACTGGAATATCTGAAAGTGGATTACCAAAAGTCGTTGTATAGTAGTAGGGGATGTATTATTCCATAGGAGATACACCTATATGGTTTTTATATGCTCATTAATTGATTGAAGTTTTAAGTTTTGAGATGAGAGCGCTATGCCGCTTCCAGTTGCTACTGAATTTTATTGTTGAAAAGAATCAAATTAAAAATATACAGTGTAAACTCTATAATATAACGACACTCAAGGGACTTTGCATATTTCGACGTTATAGAGAGTTGTCGTTAAATGGAGAGAAGAAAAATCTGTATTAGAAAAATGAAAAGCTTCTTTCAGACTAGTGTTAGTAATTAAATGCACTGTCAACGGTCTTCGTAATTAGGTTTCTATATATATATATAAGTCGATATAATAAAACTTTTTCTTCAATACACAGTGATTTCTCTTACTTACCATGTTTACAATTTGTAAGTTTGTGAGAAACTAAGAATATGATTATACAAATTTGTAAACAAAAGAACGGATGTCTTAAAAAGTTCGGCACGTATGATGCCGATAGTCGAGTATATTACGGGATAGGATAATAAAGTGAAAAAACCTTACACAGCTGTGCAGTTTTTACTAATTTTGGCAACTTAATAAGATTTTTTTCGTCGTTATTGAGACTGGATGTAATCTTATATAGAGTATCTTTGTATGGAAAACAAGCTAAACCAACCAAAGCCGAGAGATTTCGACGCTTTAGGGGAGTTTGTCGTTATATCGAGTGACGTTATATGTAAATAAACTGTATTTCATTTTACAAGCAGTTTTCACATTACAAATTTGTCATGATAGTTATACATCAAGCTTCTTCAAGAGTACATACAGACTAACGAAAATCATCGGCTAGAAACTGCTCTTATCTTTAGAATAAATTTGAAATTATATTGATATTAAGTAATTAATAAAGTATGCATAATACAACGTAATTATGTATTGAAACCGTGCGAGTTAATATTCGTCGAATTTTCTTTAGTTATTAAAAAAGTTAAGTACCGAAGCTAAGTGCGAGTTTACTAATTATTTGTATAAAAATGTATTTGTTGAGTATAATTTGGATTTTTCAGGAAATACACCTGTATAGATAAACTAAACTTTGAGACAAATAGTTAGATCCATTTCATAGACACACTAAATAAGTATATGTACAAAAATTGCTCATAATTATATTCGTTTAAAAGAACAATTTGATCAATTTAAACTAGTTTTAAAGCGCCAATCGTGTTATAATTACAATACTAATTGTCAGTTTCTACGTAGTTCAGGGGACGTTTAGCGACCGGATCGATCCGGTTTCGTAAGACGAATTGTTTTAAACGGTTGACATTTTAACCCGAGACAATTTTTCCTCGTTGACACACGACTGCCGCCGGTGGCCCCTCCGGAATGAATTTGTTTGGTTGATCGACCAGTGTGCTGTTTGTTACGTTCAATAACGAATCATGCATTGGTTTAACATTATTTATGTATGTGTATTTGTGTGTGTGTGTGTATACTGTATGTGGTCGTGGAACTCGATAAATAGATTGCGGGTTGAAGCTATTTACAAAAAAAAAAAAAACGGTTAGGTTATGGGCAAATTGAAATTGCTATAACAAAACGCTTTGTTATATTTTTACAAAACTAACTTTACATCTGATAATGTATACATATTATCAAAATACTAATTAATTATTATTCAAAATATGATTAATTAATTGTAAACGAATGCAATAATGCTTTTTAAAAAATATTACGAAAAATGATTATCACGCCATTGTGCAATAATGTTTTTATGTACAACTAAGATGGCCAATTAGAGATTGGCCGCCGTGATCGAAATCTGTTTAGAGGTCATTATTATTAATAATAATGACTGTTAATTGGTTAATTAATGAATTCAATTATCTAGTGTATATTTTAGAATTTTAGATTGTTATAGCAACTCAGATGGGATTGCATAAAACCTTTACCACCAGGTAATTTGATATTTATAATTGATGAATGTGCCGTTGTCTTAACTCCAGTTAAAAACGCTGATTGAAGTCAGGATAATTTGACTGAAATCTGAAAGGTATAATTGGTCGATGTCAGCCGATGATGCAATAGGTGACCAATGAGCGTTAAGTATTTAATCAGATTTTGCTCATCAGTTCAGATATTGGCGGTTACTTCAGTAAATGACTTTTGGTTTCGTTAAAAACATATTATTATGTTTATAATGCGTAAATGATATATCATTTGTTTATTTATTTCATAGGAAGCCAACGTTATATATGAAGAAAAACATTTGTCAAATGACATGTATAAAAATATTGTAACAAAATATATTAACAAAAAAATATATAAAGGCTAACTTACCATTTAAAAAATAAAAAAATAATGCCTAATTGACGAGAAACAAAATAAGAAAAAATATCTTTAATATAAATATGTATTACTTTTTACACATTGTCTTGCGGATTACATTTTCCATACATCTTGCATTCAAGAAAAAAGTAATTAAATCAATGGGTGCGTGTTTATTCACGTAAATAATTAAATTTTACTGTAATTAATATATAAACAACATATATTTAAGGTTTATGAACGTTAGATTGTAATCGCTCTGTGTGAATAGTAGTGACGAAGTTTAATATAGGAATAATTATATAATGAAACAAATCTTGTGCAATAGATACGATTAAATATCGATTATTATTTTACTTCTTTTTCAAGTGCGTCTCCGACTAGCGAAGGTTGGCAGTAGGATTCGAACACTCCCTCTTGTTCTTCGTGAGGTGGAAACCATCGGCGGCAATCGCGATTCCCGTCCATTCTCGGATGTTGTACAGACAAGACCAGCGATTAACAACTCACCTCCCGGCAACCTTTCCCGTCAGATTGTGTTCCAGAAGTTAATATATGTCATGAATAAGCACATGTCTCGGACATGATATACAATTTTTCTCTTCTTGACAGTAACCAAAAGTTATTATTTTTAAGTTATTTTTTATTGATTTACTAGACGTTTTAATTAAACAATAATGTTATGATGTAAGAAAATATGCAGGGCAAAAAAAAACAACTACAAGGTAAGTATTTTTACACTGGAATTTATTTATTTCACAAATTATTTTACGAAGATGGTTTTCTCTCTTAATTGGGTGAAAAAATAGCTCATATTCTTATAAACCTCTTCTCAGATGAAAATTGCAAAAAAAAAAAACATCGACATCGTTCTGAATTGCCATAAGCTTCATTTTTTTCATTAAGGCTGCCAAGTTTCTAATTGGAAACATTCGATCATTTCCTGTAAGTCTTGGCATCGTATTTTTCACTAGCAATTGACCTATTTTTAATGAAAAGAGTATTACGCCGTCACGTTTAATGGTCATCTAAAGAATTATTTTTAGTAACTAAAAGTTATATTTATCATCGTTAAGTCCTCCGCCGTGTAAATGTATCCACGTTGTACATATATCATCGTATTAAACAGTTACCGTTTGTGTGTGTGTATGTGTGGGCTTGTTTTAAACTTTTAAAAAGGGTACTAATGAATCAATGCTGTTCACTTAAATTAGTTTAACTCTTATTTAAGTTTTGAGTATTTCGTTATCACGATATAAAACACTTTCGTGAACACACTAACGTGAGATAAATTATGATTTAGGCCGGTCATCAATAACTTGCTATTAAGAATATTCGTATGTTCTCTAAATTTGTGTGTAAGATTGTGTTTCAAGTGTAGACGACAATAGCCCAATAGTTGAAGTGACGAATATGCCGTGGAGCTATTGAGATTAAAGGTTATATTAATTATTTATGACATAAAATTCTGCTTCATAGTAATTCATAAACCGCAGTTCAAACTTCATTCGCAATTTTCTCAGTATAAAAAATATAAGCTCATGTACAAAGCCATGCGAACATAACGCGTTTCCCATAAAATTTTCACATATATTGTCGTATACAGCTGTCATTTTATAAGCGTTCGTCACATGGGACCCAGTCTGTTGTAACCACAGAACCGCGTGCATACCGGAAGTGGTATACGAATATGGTTCCTATGTGTATATGTAATTACGTTTATTTTTATTCGCATTTTATTATTAATTTTAAGCTAATATTTGGAACGCGAAATGATAATTCGTTGTTGCCCTTGTTTTTACAGGAAATTATTAAATTTATTAATTTTGTCTTTCGAAGCCTCAATTTGGAAAACTAGTTTGAGATTGATGTTTATTGCCCACTACGTGAATATTTTCAATTGATTTGATATGTTATATTATTACGAACATGTCGGCATACTACGAACGACACGAGACAAACGAGACAACAACGAACATATTTCGAACAAGACACGGCAGGTTTCCACCTCATAAACTAACCTTTTTTTACGCTGAAAAACACATTACGCGTTTCCCCCACGGGAACAGGGGGTGGGGGGTATGTAGGGCTCGCCGTATGTCCAGGGCACCGAGTGCACCCCGGTCATCGGAATACCCACTAAAAAACCAGCGGTACCCTTCCCGTCTTAAGGGGATCGCTTGCGTATGTTACCGTGTCGCTCCGAAGCTCATTAACTAACCTAATCTTAATCTTATTTACAAATCTTAATCACAAATATCACATAATCTATATACATACAGGTAATATAAATCAGTTATATTTCCCTGAGTCATAATTATGAACATCCGATGAAGACAACGTGTCGCTACGCCTGTGCCAGAAAATCGTCATTTCTTATTCGTATTGACTGTTTATAAAATGTTTTATACAAGGCGATGTAACCCGTTACCACCAGGTTGCCAAATCGGTAAACTGATTTCTTACAATGTCTGAAAGGTCCTCAAATGCTTAAAAAGTACACGATTCTCATTCCCAAAGTATGCGACAATAAGCCAGCTGATCTCAGCTTCATAACATGCAAATGTTCTCGAACGGAAAGTGAATTGTTATGTGTTCTGGCAATAATTGAAGTAGCATGTTAACTTTATCTTAATGACCCTTGAGAGGTGTCTCTTGTAAATAAACATTTGGTTTTATCCTCATATTAAATAATCAAGTAAAGTATTATCACGTACAGTCAGATACGACGGTTTATATGTAATTTAAATTTGAATCCGATAGATTATTTATTTTATCGTGTCGTAATTGACAAATATGTGTTGTTCTGACTGTATTTCAAATAAACACTACGTGCTTAAGAGGTGACTCGTTTGGAAAAATTGTGCTAATTGATTTATGGCATAAGGACAAGTTCGAATAAAATAAATATGTGAATGTGTCTTGAAATTTGTTTTCAACATCTTAAGTATAGAAACCTCAATGTAGAAATGCTTATATTTAATGTATCAACTTCCATAGTAACAGGTCAATGTTGCCGAAGTTACTTAATCTCAAAAAGATATACGTAAGTGAATTTTATAATGAATACCTATATAAGATAATTGAATATGTCATGCAAAAATATTCTTAAATACTTTACTGGAACTATATTTGGCGTAAAATATAAAGGCACCTTCGTAAAATAATAAATGTTTTCAGTGCAAATAAAAATTGATTGCAGTTCAATCGGCGCTTTACGGGCAAACAAATAACTTGATGACGTAACGACTACGTGTCATTTATTCATAATCATAAATGAAAAATATATTTTTCGTTACGAGATAATCGTATTCGTACATTGTGATCGGATTTTCAAGCAATGTTTTTCATGTAAATATTACCTTATTCGTCTTACGACTATTATTAGCAACAATATTCTGACATTCATTCAATTACGTATGATCTATTTATTTAAGTATCGGATAAAACTTTAAAGAAACACTATATTCATTTATTTTCATTATACCTATATAAAAAAATTGTATATGATAAATATATGTAGGTATGTATATTACATTATTGATTAAAGGGGAAACGAGTGAATTTCGTACCAACCCTTCTCAGTAGAATATGCAACCGCACGGATTGAAGCGTTTCATCATAAATTTGTGAAAAAAAATATTTATACATATATGACTAATAACATGATATTAGAGGAACATGAAAATAAAAAATATGGTCGATGAAATTTAAACATTAAAGATGTTGATGATAAACAAAAATATATTTGATCGAATAACAAAATCTGCATGCAATACATGTATTATATAAAAAAAATCTGAATCGTTCACAGAGCTCAGAACCTTACTTCCCGTTCCTCGCCGTCAACGCGCCCCCCGCCGGCTACCGGGCCGAGGGCGACGAGGAGGGCACGGTGCGCTGCTGCTGCGTCTGCTACACCTTCCTCAGGCAGCAGTGGGAGCAGTACGACAGGGAGAACAAGCCGCACAGCCAACGGTTCTACTGGATGAAGAGGCTCGATGGGAAACCTTTTATTGGTGAGTCCCTGCGACGATTGGTTTAACAACAAAAAACCTTTCAGCTAACGTTTAGTTACGTTTTAAAGTCTTTTGAATGTCGAATTATTGATGAGAGAACGAGAGATATCAACGATTAAATTATCAGTCATCAAATAACATTTATAGGTGAGGCCGTAAGAGATTTGTTTCATGCATGTCGATGATTGATTCCATGATGAGTTTAGATGACGAGCTATTTAGGGCTGACACGAACGGATGTCAGTGCAAGGCATATAAATTAGACATAGTTTACGTCGTTAATGCGCTTCCGACCGTGGGACGCGTGCGTTGTCAAGTCCTTCGTGTACGGTTTGTATCGACTCTCACGCAATATTTCACATCGAAAAACAACAATACCGAACATTGTCTTGTTGTACGTACTTGCGCTACGTACAACAAGACTACCCAGAAAGGTCTGACCGAGTCTCGCCAGTGTCATGCGTCGATTATTTCAAATTTCTCAATACCCTCGCCATATTTGCGTTAACATTGAATGTTTTTTTTTTTAGAATGTAAAATCGAAAATTTATATTCGAAAACAATTTTTTTTATATAAATATAACCGGTCCGGAGAGAGTATTTATTCTCGGTAACACACCGAACAAGAAATGTACGCCATATCTGCTGATTTATAGGGTGTCTGTGACATCGCAGTTTTTCCTGTTTGTAAGTAAGTGTGTCATATGCACCATGTTCGAGAGACATGACTTCTTTAACGTCTTTCACGCATAATAAAAAAATATCAAGTCTAGACTGTAAAATAATAATCTTATGGGTGTTTATTAGAATACAGAAAATTTTAATTTTTTACCTGGTGTTTAGTTTGTGTGGTTTTTTACATATATTTATTTATTGAAGTTTACGGAAAGGTTTTAGCGTAATAATAATAATAAAAAATATTTTATATAAATGTATTTTTATTGGTTTATTAATCCTTAATTGCACACAATTAACAAACGTATGAAACAAGAAGTACATATAGCAAGCATAAGCGGCTTATCACTTGCAGTGATCTCGTCCAGGCAACCTCTATAAAAAAGAACAACATTATTGTTTTTTAGCCAGGAACATTAATCGGGCGTAAAGTGCGAACAACTTATACTTAAAAATTTACCATTATTATGGGCGTATCTTTACTAAAATTACGATTATTTCGATCGTCCCAATAAACGTGTTTTCAAAAAAAAGTTTCTAAAGCCAATAAAATAAACTTTTATCAATATCCACCAACGCACTCGTAGCGGTGCTGGCGGAGATATGTGAGCTACGGATGCATTTTGTGACATGTATGCTGTAATAGTAATGAAATATTATTGAATTAATCAATTTCATAATCAGGCTTTTTTTTATTGCATAGGAAGGCGGACGAGCATATGGGCCACCTGATGGTAAGTGGTCACCAACGCCCATAGACATTGGCGTTGTTATAGCTGTTAACCATCTCTTACATCGCCAATGCGCGCCACCAACCTTGGGAACTAAGATGTTATGTCCCTTGTGCCTGTAATTACACTGGCTCACTCACCCTTCAAACCGGAACACAACAATAACAAGTACTGCTGTTTTGCGGTAGAATATCTGATGAGTGGGTGGTACCTACCCAGACGAGCTTGCACAAAGCTCTACCACCAAGTAAAGCAAGCTCTGAATTAATTTCGCTCGTTAACCGAACAAATAACTGTCGGTTCCTACTACATGTTAGGACGTGAATGCGTCTACTGTGTCATTTACCTGCGTTGCGGCACACGCTCGTGACCTGTGTACGTCTGCGCCAACAGCTAAGCGCTGCCAATTCCGTTACATCGTCGGCGTCTTTTGCCCGCGTAGACCAAGACCAAGTCGCTGAGTATCAGCGAACTATTCTGATACCATTCAGAAAAGAAAAATAAGCTCGTTTATTGAGGATGGTTTCAGGATATAAAACATTCCGCTATATCCCCAATTAGCGGAGCGGCAGTGGTATTCCGTAACCAACTTATAGTGATATACTATTTTGGTGCGTTTATTCATTAAATGTTATGTTTATAACGGTCAATGTCGCTTATCACTTTCTGACTTTTCACGATAAATTTCGAGTTTATTTTCACAGAATTGACTTAGTTACCATAAATCTTTCAGTCTGTATACTAATTTATATTAATTGTAGATGTGTTTAACTGTTTAGTTTTTACATTGATCTGTCAATCAAGATGTCACTCTGATTGCTTATTGATAACGAAAAGTTGAGATATTCCGTAAGAGCTCGTCTCGGAACACGATCGCAAAACGTCCCATATTAACGGTTGTCATAAATATAACATTTGAATGATACACAATAAAAATAACCTCTCATCGTAAGTCGGTTTTCAATTTCAAAGCGATACATAGTGAGTTTATTTAGTTAGGTAGGTACTCTACTGCTACTCACTGATCAAATATTTTACCGTGAAAAGCAAAACGCACTGTTGTGTTCCGATTTGAAGCGTCAGTGAACCATTGTAACTACAGGCACAAGGGAAGCTTGGTGACACATAGACGATGTAAGCCACGTTCAATGTTACCCACAGCGCCAATGTCTATGTGCAATGATGATTATTTACTGGCTCATACGCCTGTCAGACAAACTAAAAAAATATATCCGAATATCGTTGCTGATTTCTGTTTACGAGCGATTAAACGATATTACTTACATGATATGACATCATGTTACGTCAAACGAGATAGCGTCGTATCGGTGTAATTTACTCCGTGTAGAACTATGTTGATTCGTTCATAGAAGGTTAGCACGAAGAATTGGTATCAATCGAAGATAATACGATATTCAGTTTATCTAATCTCGTCTTAGTATATTGTGACTAGATTGCTTTATTTTTTATCTCTTACTAATTTTCGTTTGCAGTTTAGCCCTCGTGTTAGGGGGAGCGGGACAACCTATGTCCTTCCTTTGGGTTCAATCTTGCTTTGTACCAAACTTTATCAAAATCGGTTCAGTGGTTCTGCCATGAAAGCGTAACGGACAGAATTTCGTATTTATTAGTTTAGTATAGAAGTATAGATTAAACATCAAGGATCTCAAACGACTTACCATGCATTGTATACATATATTTAATTAATGAAAGCCATATTTAATTTAAAAAAAAAACAGTATTATATTATTAGTAACAGATGTAGGAAAACTTAGTACAACTATAACGTTAAACCTCCGCCCTCCACGTAGCAAATGAGCATTCGTGTCCAATCGGAGATCAACATTGAACTGTCGCTCTGCGCTCTGATAACGATTATCGATCGAGATTTGATCGCGTGTACAGCAACGTTTTCGTAAATATTTCATTTGTCACTGTCGGTCGAATTGAAAGTATGACAACAATGGAAAGGTTGCTGACGTCACGACCGTGGTTTTGTAACAATCGCAATTGTATTGGTTTCCTGACATCGACATCGAAGATCGGACTCGGATCTTCAAGCGAACGAATGCCATTCGCTACTAATGTGTTTTTGATATACTCGACCAATATAAAGAAAACAGGTGGTCTCTCCTGTTATTTTCGTCTCTTGTTCAATAGTTTTTTTTCTTTATGTTATAGTTTCCAAATTGTACTTATACTTATAATGACTTTGATTAGTATGACGCGAGTGGCTGCAATTAATCTTTTTTATTGAAAGAAATACTTTAAGTATAAAGGGTTATTTGTAAAACATTATAAATATAACATGACTAACATTATAAGTGACCACTTTTGTTTTGAAATCTATGACTTTTAACAAAACCTATTACGTTATTTTTAAACAGTCTTTCTTTATTAGATCAGAAGGAAGTATTATAGATAAGTAATAATTTATAGATACATTAAGATTCTTCAAACAAATATTGTAGTATGTACATAAATTCTATTAACTCTCTTAATGCGCCACATAAAAGGATTAGCTTGAAATGGATCTTAATTTTGTTATAACCATTGTCTCGTGCACTTATATACACCCGCATATACAATATGATATACTTACATAATAAGATTAACCAATATATAAAACGACATGAAATGTTCGCTTTAACGTTGTTTTCGTAAATCCTTTTTTTTATATAACGTCATTACAATTGCATACATATTTAAAACATCGACCGTTATTTCATATTTATTGATCCCGTGTGGGATGGATTTATGACAAGCTGTGCCAGTTAACGTCGAGAGGACACAGACCGGCCCTTTCAACTCCGATCACGGAATATGATATCAGAAATATATGTTACGCTTGCAGTAGGAAAATCTTCTTATAAAAAATACTCACTACATTTATATAAGAGCTTTAGCAGAGATAATCCAGGGCTCTTAATTAAAATCTGGACAAGAATATGGCAGTTTAAAAAATCTACATGTGTAAAATGAAATTTTGTCACGCGTATCTCCATCAACCAGCACTTAAACTGATATATAAGTGTTATAGAATTATATGGTGAAATACACTCCATACTTTCAAAAGGAGGTCTTCGCCCAGAAATGGGACATTCGCTTCTGATTATATTTTATAGTCTAGTTTCAAAAATTTTTTTACCTCGTTTTAAACCTAAAACATACCTACCTTCTATTACGTACATTACTTACTTGCAATAACTTTAAACATTGAGATTATTAAATGCGAATGTCTAAGACAATACAGTTCATTAATTCAATGGAATATTTAATAAAATTTCGAAAATGTCACGTTACGAACGATTAAATAAGAATAAAACGTTAAAGTTGTTTTTTAAAGGAATGCTTTTGGACCACTGCCACAGTTACATGGCGCTTCATTTAAATATTATACGAATAAGCAGTAAGTCTATATTTTACTATATAGCTCGAGTTTATATCATTGTACGTATTAATGTTGCAAACGACAGAGACTTATTTGAATAATTATATTATACTCACCGTATATAGTTATTAAGAGGACGGTTATAGGCCTTAGACGACCAGTTAATATTAGTATTAACTACTCTCGCAAAGTGTGACAATCGCGCGTATGGAAAATGCGTAAATGATACAAATTTAAAAAGGGGAAAACTAAATAGATGCTCTAATAAAGTATAAGTTACCAACAATATATGTTTGTATCTCTTTTGTCTAAATATCTCAGCTCATTTGAGGTGATTTGAAGCTGTCATCAAACTCCTCTAATGATGCTGATTGATAGATAAATTTAATGTGCTGCAATTTCATTATGCAAGTTTCGTATAATACAAGACGTATAAGCCCATGAGATCTCTGTGGTACTTGAGTGGTTTGAAAAACCTAAACCTTCGGTTAAACCTTACGTTTATCAGCTGGGCTTATACAGATAGGCTCCGCGTCCGCTCGTAAACGTTATAAAAGCGGCAAGAAACTCGATACTATCTAACAGACAAATATTGTAACAATATAAATATCTATACAGGTGTGTCCCAGGATACAATAAAACATCTGCCCCTGTGTGCGTTCGTTCAGTTTTTGCACATTGATGCAGCTGAACCGTTCGGATATAAGTCGCGGCGAGTTTATCGGTATACGCTTCGCAATCGCTAAGAAATGTTAATTCGGATGGAGACATAAATTACACGTGTTATCGTAAATCTCGTTTAATAGCTAGAAACGACGTGCCGTTTGCAATTGCTGCTTTATTTTTTTATATAAAGTTCAACTGCAGTTATGAGATCGTTGGGTGACTGGCGCCATCAGCTATTCCTCTGCGAAGGGGTTCTTGACTGTCGAAAATGTTTAAATTGCTTTCTGTATATAAATTTGTTTCGCCGATTCTTCTCAGGTCTGACTGAGTTGTCTGTTTTCGAAGCTGACGATTGATAAATAATCAAATGTAAGGTTTCTCAATTGAATAAAGATTTTGACTTTTATTTATACATATATGCCATGGCATATTTTTAGAAAAAGTGCATGTTGTCTGTCGGTATGCCACGTGGCGTAAATTATTCTAGAAAAATGTTTTTGTGTATATTGTAACAGACATAGAAATTTAATTCTTACGGTTGTAGCACGTCATGTTGTAAGATATGATGTTAGATTCGATTCTATAAAAAAAATGCTTGTATAATAAATCTCCGATGACTCTGCTCATTCTCGTACTAACTTCCAAATGTCACGCTAACGCTTTAACATAAATAGGATGTATTAGTTCAGCACGATGAGCAATCGTACGTTTTTTTTTTCATTCTAAAAAAAAGTTGAAAAAAAAACATCGAAGAACTCGTTCCTTCAACCCCTTTTGTACATCTTTTTTTACTTATGAAAGAAACCACGCAAAAGGTTACTGCTGCCTAGCAGTGGTTACATCAGAATTTTATTGTGTGTGGTGCATTAATATTTATTCATATTGACGACGGGGCAAATTAGCAAACTAACGGCCGAATACTGAAACGTCATTCAAAATGAAGTGGGACTTAATTATTTGGAACGTCATAAATTTCAAAATTTCGCATACTAAATTTTGACCTATTATTATACTAGGTTTTGGACCTAATACCACCACGATGATTTAATATAACGTGAAACGTATGAAATATAAGTATACTATTGAAAATACTTCATTTGTGGTAAATATTGTCCTCGTCCGGATTACAACCCGCGATACAAATTTTCTATATATCAACCATAGTCTTCTACACTACATTGGTATCAGTCAACATGCGATTGTTATATGCATATATACGTATAGGTAGAGACATTAAGTAGGTTAGATACATCGCATTGGTGAATCTATTTTATATTGTATAACTATAAGAATAACGGCGATCCGTCGAGTTTTTTTTTGTTTTTTTTTTATTGGCCACCTGATGGTAAGTGGTCACCAACGCCCAAAGACATTGGCATTGTAAGAAATGTTAACCATCGTTTACATCGCCAATGCTCCACCAACCTTGGGAACTAAGATATTACGTCCCTTGTGCCTGTAATTACACTGGCTCACTCACCCTTCAAACCGGAACACAACAATAGCAAGTATTGCTGTTTTGCGGTAGAATATCTGATGAATGGGTGGTACCTATCCAGACGAGCTTGCACGAGCCCTAACACTAAGTCCTGACGTCCAACCACGATATAGGCTATCCGTTTAACGTTCCGCCAGTGCTATAGCAAAAGTCTGCTATTCGAGAGATCTCTCGTCTCAAGTTCAATAGTCAAATTAATGACAGGAAACAAAACATGCAAACATATAAACTTTAGTATACCTGATTATAAAAAAAAACAAACGTTGTAAAATTTTAATTGGTCCACAGTGGCTAATTAATTAGAAGCAATCGCAAAACCATACGACCGTTAAATTCGAAAGCAATTTGGCGATCGAATAGTAAACTTGTAATTTGGTTAAACGAGTTTCGTATCTTTTAAAAGGTAACTCGTTGACTTCATTGTATTGTATTGCTTCGACCGGAGACTTTCCGTTCGAAAGTTACGTATTTCATTTTTAATTATGTACTATCAAAGGACTTCAGCTAAAAGCATAATGTTTTTTGTGTTTTTTTTTTCATTCGGTTGGTTTAATTTCAGAATTTTTACATTGAATATTCAAAGCGTTTACTTCGAGCCCAACTGCGAATGACATATTACTTATAATACGATGGAATGACAATTGGAAAGAGTTCAAGTGTAGTACCAACTGTGTTACGTGCTCACCGAGGCACGGAAGTGTACTCACTTCCAAATTCCAGACTCTGGGCTGCTAGTGAGATTTTTCGCCAGAAAAAATAATAACTGATTTATTGGCGCCACCTGATAATTAAGTATTTTAAAGTTATGCTATAACAATCAATTTTAAATCGGTGTATCAAAAGACTGTATGTATTAAATGAAAAGTAAATACTGGACGAAAATGTATATGAGAAGAACCAACGAAACACACAGTATTAGTATTAGTACACACAGTATAAGTATTCAACTCTCAGGTTGATGTAGTGTTTTAAATATATATCCACTCAAATCCAAATCGAATACGTTGGAGAAAAACCCCGACTATATTGAATATTTTCACCGAAGTTTGATTCGCCAAAATATATATGACGAATTCACAATTTTCGTCGTCTCGTTACACCCGATATTGTTTAGAATTAACCAATATTTTTGGAAGTATCCTTTCCGCGTGTAAATAAAGCGAAATATTTTCCATAATCACATGTTAATTTATCCTTATTTCAAAAGTAAAAATAAATATCTCATTTTGATAAGGAACATGTATCTTTACAGCGTGTACCGAACAACGTCGCCTCCATTCAATAAACACGTACAAGCCCCGGGGGACGCTCCTTTATCTCTTGCCTATTGAAAGATCGAAGTATTTTCCCTTATCCGTCCTAGGGTTCCGTTTCGGAATAAAAACAAATTTATGTTTTTATTATACTAAACTAAATATATTTTTTTTGATTTTGAGCGACTTGACCGATTGAATATATGTTACCCGCAATACATTTGCCCTAGGTCCACGTATCCGATACAATAGGTGGCTCTATAATATAGTTTTAATCAATTTTATTTAACTCATAAAATATTTTCGTTTGAAAACAAAATGTTCGGTTTGTTAGTATTTACATAAAATTGCGTAGATGAAAATTGAACAGATTGTAAATTGCATAAGTTTGATATTTGTACTGTGTGCAATTAAAACATCGAAGTGGCTGAAGTTAGTTATTCTTAGTGTGATATATGATATATCCTTAAAAATCTATAGGAGCTTTTAGATGATTAATAAATTAATACACATGTGTATGTATGTTACATGTCGTCTATGAAGATAGCTAGTAGCTAAATTATGTATAAAAAAAAGTATGGGTATATATTTGATATGTCACGTGACTAAAGATTGACGGAAGAAAGACGATAGAAGTCGCTTCGTAACGAATCGAATGCATTTGTCTAAGTCAGCAGCTGTCGCTCATTGTCGACCACAGCGACACAATAGTACACACTCCGACGACTCAGACGCAGATATTGGCATTAAAATAAGCAATGTTTTATGCGACATAAGGCGTAACGGCCGAATACTGAAACGTCATTCAAATATTAGGTGGAACTTAATTATTTGAGACACCGTGAATTTAAAATAAGTATGTGTAATTTAAAATTAACGGCGTCTCTAATAATTATAGATATAATTTAGAAGGTTTATTTATGTTGTGTTCTTGTATATAACTAATCGTTATCGTACTTGATGGTAGGCATTTGTGAAAGGACATTTACGACCCCTTGAAGACGTTCCTGTAAAAACCTTTTTATAGGGACTTTTTACATTACGCCTAATGAACAATTCTATCATCCGTTTGAGAAACGATTCGTAAACATACATATGTACATGCATACATCTGCAATTATTTTATTATATTGGATACATTCCTCTTGGTGCACGCCACTGTTAGAGTTTTCATGCTTGTAACGTATTAACTAGTAAACTAATTACTGGGTCAGTTTAAAAGCTAATTCTCCACATATGTATGGTGTGTTGTTAAATAATAAATGTTTTACTTTATAACTATTTGACATGAAACTAAATCGTTCGTAATAACTGTTATATTGTTTTTCATTCCGCTGAAATATTTTTATGTTTTTAGTCGCTTTATCGTTTTGCCTTTTAAGTTTTCATTTATACATAGTATGTAATACACACTATTTAGTGTTGAAAGCCTGAACGCTATATAGAATCGGATAGCTTAGTAAAAGTTTAAGTTTTAATCCTGATCCCTCCCTAAACTGAAGGAGAAAGAACAATATTAGTACTAGTAATTTGTATTAGAAAATTTTACAGTTTTTTTTTACAAGAATTATTAAATATCATTCACATGGATATTTAAAAACTGTAACGATTCATTTTTAATAGAAATGTTTGAATAAATGCTTGATATATTTCGATAAATATATTTATTTATATCGAGAACCCGAACAGTGAAGTTTTCACTCATACCGTTTCTCTAATGCCGTTTTATCCGGAGACATTTGAATCGTCGTATCCTTCGGAAGTTATCGCCTCCCGCCCGTCCCTCCGCGTCATTCGTATTCCGATCTGTGCGAGTTTTTTTTTTGTATTTTATCCACGTTTTCACGTAAGGCTTAGATGGAAATGTTTTATGAAGCCAGCTATCATCCTCGGCGTTGTCTTTATGAACACGGTCATTGAAATTCGTTTGTTTTGTTATCGAAAGGTTTCTTTTAACCAAATATTATATCAAAAACTGTCAAAGCGATAACATACTTAGATTACTTAGCAATTTTATTCGTAACTAGCTGTGCCCCGCGGTTTCACCCGCATATAATTAATAAAAATAAGCCTAGAGCCTTCCTCAATCGATACAACACAAAAATATTTTTTGAATTCAAAGCAGTAGTGCCTCAGATTAGCCGAATCAAACAAACAAACTCTTCAGCTTTATATATTAGTATAGATATAAAATACCTTGTCTCTCCAGTCGTAAGCTTAAACTAAGTTTAATTCACTTAGAGCGTTTCGACCTTTCACTGCTTGATAGAATGAAAAATCAACAAAGATATTAATAGGAATTTTACTAAAATAATATTGTATTCAATTAAAATAAATCGTATAAATTAATAGCGAGACTACCGTGCACGCTTCCTGCACGCTTTCCGTAGCGATTTCTATAGGTACTATAACTTTGACATTTGACAAGCAAACAAATAATATAATAGAAATATATCGCGTCGCTTGTCAAGGCTGTTGTCATTTGTCTGGTGTATTGCATACCCTTCGATATACATGTCTTTAGAAAATATGTCGCACGGATTTATCGCTTAAATATCAACAATTGTCTACGTCGTTATCTATAATACAATCGTCTATCACGTTAACATATTATCGAATGACTGTAATTTTCATACATTTTGGTCTTTTCTACTAACTTATACAATAATTGATATGAAATTTTATCAATGCCTCGAAGGAGTGTTTCCTTATCAATAATCTCTTATCTTTTTTTGTTAATCTTTTGAAATTTATTTACAAAAAAAATTAAAATGTAATTTCGTTTCCTCCACGATCGTCTTGTAAAACCTATAGTAGAATTTTCTTATTTAATTTTCAAATATTTTAATCGTAGACACACTAGTGTTTCATCTTCATATATTCTTTACCTAGCCGTCTGAGATGATGAGTATCAAGCCAATCGTAGCTTCATAATTACGCCTCGTAAGCAAAACTACTACTATCTATGATATAGTAATGTCCATTAATGGTAGATCGTATCGGGCCGAAGGAAATTTACATTTGAAATTTTCAATGACGAATTCGCCTACACGAAATTGATAGATTGATATTACCCGTTATCAACGATTGACGAATCCGAAACGACTGTCGACCGAACGACAATATTATGTATACTACAGACATTCGTTTATATTCAAGTGATCAATTCCACAGGTTTCCATGTATGTATAATCTTTAATAAGCGACTACGATATCTATTTTACTATTTCATTTAAATGTAAATTTTCGTTTAGTGTAGAGTAAAATAATTTAATTAGTTAATTCCATTCATTAAAATAAAAAACTTTAATATCTAACAGACCGAGCTCAAAGTAGCTTGTATTACGTAATTATGCTTTATGTTTATTTGAGAAAAATAAATATTGTTGTATTTTATTCATCAATTGACGTCAACAACACAGATTTTTTTCTCAGAATCAAATGTCTTACAAAACGTGACTCCTTCTCGGTTTAGTGGTTTCCGTACGATTGGTCTAATCGTCAAACAAACATTTCATTTATATAACTTTTTAGAAGTTAAGAATAAGTTCGGAATAAGAACAGGTGTTTTGTTGTTTTATTTTTTTTCATTTTAATTATTCCATTTCAATTTGTGTACACGTGACAGCCGTTCAGCTACTCTTTGTCTGAAAAAAAATCTTACTTTATGTAAGATTTTTTTTCAGACAAAGAGTCTGAAAAGTCTAAACGTTGTATAACGTGGTGTGTTTTATATAAAAAAACACTGACATTTTCTCTTTCTCTCGTCATTGATTTGAGATAAGAAAGAAGATGACGGAGCGTTGTTTGTCGAAACAACATTTATGTATAGGTAATGCCGTTAGTGTATAATAGACGGATGTTACTTTGTTCTCATACACGCGTATACAACAAAGTCGTACGTCGCGTCGGTCGTAAGGTACAAACCAAACTGTTAAGAACGTGTGTGGTCGATATGTCACGTGTGCCAAATATTTTTTTATATGTCTAATATTAAATAATGTTATCTTTTAACGTGTAGGTGTAGATTATTTCTATTTGTATAGAAGAAAGTTATTAATTAAATATATCGCAATTACCTAACAAGCCCAGACGAGATGGCCCAGTGGTAAGAACGCGTGAATCTTAACCGATGATCGTGGATTCAATCCCGGGCAAGCATCACTGAATTTCACGTGCTTGATTTGTGATTATAATATTCATCTCATGCTTGACGGTGACTGTCACATGCGTATTCCACCAATACGCATTGGAGCAGCGTGGTAGAATAAAATGCATAATCTTCTCAAAAGAGATGAAGATGCCTTAGCCAAGCAGTGAAACATTCACAGGCTGCTACTGATATCGCAATTTATATCCTGTCTGAAATGTCACGTTTAGTGTCGACAACGGTATACTGTTGATAGTCGAGAATTCGAATTAAAATTCCTTAGAATAAACCTTTAATATTTATACAATAAACAGCACAATTGCTATTGTTACGAATCAAGCCGTTTCTATGTCTTCTTTTTTCGTATTTATCTGACAGAGACCAATCGTCATTTCGTAATTAAACGATCGCCCTTCAAAAGTGTATGATTTTGTAAAAATAGGTAATGATTTGTTCTCTGTCTCTCACTCTCTCTCTCTGATAAATCGCTGTGCATCCAACACTGTGCGAAAATAAACGAGACCGTTGAGTAGAACCATGATGTTTTATATGTGGCGAAGTGAACATCGTGTTTTAAACAAAAATATAGCTTATTCAATATCAACTTAAAAGCCCCCAGAGGGTTGATATTAAAACATAGTCGGATATATCGAGTTAAAAATATGTACCGTATAAAATAATTACTGTAATGTATATACATATATAATAACGCACGTATATGATGTCGCGTTTTATGACAACCTGTGTTTATCCTATGTACTTGAAATATACTATCTTTAAGTTTCAATTACTAAATTAAAAAAAAACACAATAATCTAAATAACTAAATTAAATGATAACCTCCTCCTTTTTTTGAAGTCGGTTAAAAAGTACAATTATCTTGTTTTTAACTTTTTTTTAACAAGATCTAAATGCTTAAGACATGTTTCAATTTTCATGAATATCGGTGTAGATTTCGTCTAAAACGGCACTTATTATATGATTTTTTAATTATTGCCTATATATATATATTTGATGTTTATGTTGTTTTTCTTTCTTTAAGTAAACTTCAGTTGTACTCGAGGGTCAGATCTTGCAACTGAACCTTGAATCAGATCCACCAAACCGATGTGAGTTAGAATAATGAAAATATTTAAACTTCTTTTAAAAAAGGTATACATAATATGCACGCAAAGCAAAACAATAGAGGTGATATCACACAGACAAGCGATCCGAACATTCCGCTCGTGCGTGCGCGTGCGTGCCCAAAATGATACGAGCGAAACGATTAATTTTGCATCACTCGGACGAGATAAACGGGAGCGAGATAAGAGCAAGTGTAATTTTAACTCATTGTATTTACAAGCGAAAATCAAACAGAACTGATTAATGTGATGTGTGTAAACAATTTGGACACTGACTTGATGGATTCGGCCGGCTGTTTCTATCGCACACTAAACGATGAACTAGTTTATACTGATTATGAAACCGGCGGGAACCGGTTCGAGGCGGAAACGCGACTTTGAACCGCGTGCTCGCTGATTTAAATCATTATGGTAACTTTTGCGCACATGCGGTCTTTTGACCTCTCTTATTGAGATACACTACCGACGTGGTGCAAGTGTTGTTCATGTGCCTTAGAGTTTCATTCTTATTTTTTTCAATAGTTTTAAATGGGTTATTCGTATCTGATACCGATTTATAAAACTTCGTAAAAAGGCTCATATTGTATTTTACATATTTAGTAAGTTCAGTTTCCATATTCTTAACATTAGTAATAAAGTTAAATTAATTAAAAATGTCATATTTGTCTTAATGTTAAAGTAAATATCAAAAACCAGATCACACTTTAATCAAGTACCCTTGTAACGATCGCCTTTGAAACGTCAAGTAACAAGTTACACGAAAATATATGTAGAAACCGTTCGTTTGGCATTTTAAAGGATTACCTGTTGGAAAGGTTACAAGAACTAATAACGCGAGTGGTCGAAATTCGCCATTTTACCGAACGAACTAGGTCATTTGTTTTTGTTATTTAGTAGAATCATGTCGACTTCTATTCTCCCTCTTTTATTTTCTACGTAAATTACATTTTTTTCTTAAACAATTTCACTTCGGTCTCGAAACAATGCCGGATTTGGTGACACCCACTCGCCAATTATTCTACAGCTATTTATTGCTGTGTTCCTGTTTAAAGGGTCAGCGAGTTCATGTTCAGCCAGGCGTATAAGTTACCATCAGCCAATTTACATCTTTTTCTAATTTCTTAGTGATTGGAACTATGCAGTAGCCATAGCCATGGAAATTCACTGCATATTAATACTTACACTATAGTACCACAATGATTACAGACAAGGATTTCCATGTATCAGATTGCGATGAACTCATCAGGAATCGTCGCGTCACGTTCGCCCGCTAAGGTTTATGAATTAGTACAATCATTTTACAATCGGTGGCGCGCGTGTCGTTTTAACAAATTAAGACCACGTGATCGAAGCAGAGCTGATAAAAAGTATATAAAATAATAATAGGGATGACTATTAATTTTTGCTATACCAATATATACACAATATATGGCGTTGTAATATAAAAGGCGACTTAGCATGCAGGCAGGCTTATTTTCAACTTCCTAATAAAACTGATGTGTGACGTCACACGAGTGACCCGCTGGCCGAAAGTTAAAGGTCCCTAGATAGTATCGAAAGCTTACTCGTCGTCTCATTGCGTCACATTCATCAAATGTATTGGGGCCGCTTTCGCTTGACCGTGTCGAGGTTGCGACCCGCCGAGGAGTGAGTCAGCGGACTACGTGCGGGAATGGTGTTACCAGTTGTGGTACATAGCGGGATTATGACGTATTTGTATACTTCGGATATTAGTTTATAGGATATGTGCAAATTAATGTCGATTATTGCAAATGTGTTATTTCGGGGAGTTTAAGAGATATTCAATTGGATATTTAGAATATGGAGCTGCTTCCATTTTTGTTAAAAATTCTATAACGAATTTATCATCTCTTCAGAGAGATTAGTTCATCAGTGAACTAATGGAATATCACGCGTGGTTGTGAAAATATTTTACAGTTATTGAAATTACATTTTTTGAAAAATATTTTACAAACTTCAAGAATCTGTTATGACCGTCCTAGGATCAAATATCTAACAAAATATTTGGTATAAATTCCAGGTGCAGACATGTCTTTCCAAGGCGAGTACGCCGCGCAGGTGCTCGGGCTGGGCGCGGAGGCGAACGCGACGAGAGACGAGCCCACCAACCCCACGCCGCGACCCGCGTCCCGCCCCCTCGCGGACCCCCCGCGGACCGCATCGCCGAAGAAGGAAAATCACACGACCAAGTTCAATAATGTAACTACTCACTCATTTCGAATGTCGGCCTTTTAAGATTATATTTAGTCGTTTCAATACACGCACGCTACAGTCGGACTGTGCCCGGTTCCAGCAGCGCCTGGCGGGCGCGGGGGCGGGGGGCGCGGACGAGGACGGCGTGCTGGACCTGCGCGCGCGCGAGCCGTCCGTGATCTCGGTGGGCTCGCAGCACTCGGGCGCGTCGGAGCCGGCCGGCTACCTGGACGCCGTGCGCTCCACCGTGTCCGTGTACTCGGGCAACTCCACGTCGTCGTCGGAGCGCGACATCCTCGACCTGTCCATGCCCGACAAGAACTGCATGACGGAGGTGTGCTACGTGTGCGGCGACGAGTACAAGCGCGGCACGCTCTACAACCTGCACACCAAGGAGCCCAAGGACAAGGCCGTGAGCACGCAATACTCGTATACCGCATTGATACCCACTGCTTCCCACTGCTCGACCGGAACCATTTATGAGTAACAGAGTTTGTTTTGTCCAAAAATGTTTCTTATACGTCCCTCGGTGCGCTCTTAAACTTGGTTCTGAGTTAAACGTGCACATTGACGTACAATAATATAACGCACAGTAGACTACTCTACCTGGAGAGAATGATGTTATGAGTTTTAAATTATACATTTAAAACTCATTACATCATTTAAATTAATTTAAACATTAGTTGTCAAAGGGGTCGCGTGAAGCGACTTAAAATGAAATATTAAGTGCGATCTAGAAGCAATAGAAACTATTTTAATTGTTGATATTAAAACGAATTAGTCAATGATTGTTGAAATCAATATAATAGGTAGTAGACGATTCGAATACTTTTGAAGGGTCATTTTACAAGATTAATTAAACCTAAAGCTATCATCGGTTCGGAATGCAAACGGGTAACTAAGAAACGCCATAATATGCATTGCTAATAAAAATAAATAAATTATGCTGTTATAAAATGCTGAGTAAAAATAAAATTATATTTATGCAGGGTTATGTGTAATGAGCCAGCAACATCACAGGACTAGTTAGTTAACATCATAAGCTTTTGATCTACGACTTCGGACGTAACTCAATACATGAAAAAAAAAAAAGATTTTACAAGTTTTTGTCGTACTGTCGTGATATTTTTAGGTCTATATTTCATTCATATACGAAAAGGCGACGCGGCGCGCCGATCTTTGCGATGTTCGTAGATTCATAAACGTTCAAGAGGGGAATTAAATTAATTCTTATTTTTGTATGAAAGTTAAATGTAACAAATTATCAAAAGTCGAAGAATAAAAGTTGTTGCTTATGGTGTTAGCTATCTAGTGCTTCGAGGTTGCTGGGTCATTACAAATAACCCTGTATATATGCAATCTTGAATAATAATATCCTGGGATATTATTCACACACCCAAACTAAGCAGAGCTCGTACTATAGAAACCAGACAACTGATATACTACTTATACTCCTTTAATTTTCTAAATTCACACTTACATAGATAATTACACCCAGGCTCAGGACAAACAGACATGTTCATGTACACATGTACACAAATGTCTGTCCTCGGTGAGAATCGAACCTACGACCTGCGGTGCGAAAGGCTCTTATCTACCAATCACGCCAACCGGCGCAGTTTATATTTATATAAATATAATCTTGAATGTATTTTGCCTTTTACTACGTTTTTTAATATAAAACAATTTTGAATCCGGCTTAAATGAAACGAGTTCCGAAGTTCCAAATTACATAAAATGAACGTATATACATATATGGTTATTTATTATGTGTAATTAACATATTAATTGTGTCCTTACTTAAAACGTTATTGGCGTATTCAATTAGTATGAAAGTTTAAATTATTTCTTTTTTTATTTACTTTAAAGGCACACGAATGAGTCACCCGATGGTATACACTCACCTTCATCCACAGAGACTGTCGTCTGTCGCTGTAGAAATTATGAACCACTACATGCACGGTGAAATGCATTATCAACCCTATGTTTCGTTAATACACTGGCTCACTCACCCTTCGAAGCGAAACACAACAATAAAAAGCATCGTCATTTATCGTTCAAATGAACGGTGAGTGAGTTTATCGGTGGCGGTAAAAATCCAGAATGGTTCCGTAAAGCCAAGACTTTATTGTATATTTAGAAAATATAGTTAAAGTAATAAGTAGTATTTAGTTTTAAAGGAAATTTTGTTGTATTTAGTTTTAAAGGGAGTTCTAAAGGGAATTTTTTGCAAGTTTTAAAGGCTTTTTTTGAAACTCAGGGTTTATAAAATAACGAACTAAAGTATATATTAAATATAGTATATTTATTTGTATAATAAGATCTTATATGAGATTATATTGTGCATATAAAATTGAAATCAAAATCGTGAACTCATATTAACTTTGAATAGCTCCTTTGAAAAAAGGAAACGGTTAAAATGGCTTGTATGTTAAATATAAATTAAATAATTATAACTTTTTTTATGTAATGTAAACGAATATATAAAAAAAGTTATACAATTTAGTTTTAGTCATAATAGATCTAAAAAAACTCCGTCCCCGGTGTCAGCAGTGTATCGCCGCTATCGGCACCCGGACGCGCCCGCACTCGCGCCGATAACCGCCACCGTCTCCGGGACTGCGAGTCGCCACCTCCACATGGACTTCTTCTAACTCTATGTTGTACGACTCCACATATGTCACATCTGTGGATATGTAAAATAGGAGTGGCATATCTCTCTATTGTTTTGATTGAGAGTATTTTTCGAACTGATCATCTGTATTTTTATAAAACATCGCAAATGAAATTTAGAATGTGGACTATGTATAATTTGAATTGTTTAATACTGTTGCATGTAATAAACTAAAAGATTCATTATTTGATTCTGTAGCTTGATCTATACTGATATTATAAATGCGAAATTAACTCTGTCTCGTCTGTTACGGTTAGAAAGCCGAACCGATTTTGATGAAATTTGGTATGAAGCGAGCTCGAAAGAAGGACTTAGGCGTATTACAATCCCTCCCCTCAACACCAACATCTCCCCTCTAGAGTTTTAGATGCTCTTTTTAATAGATTACGTTAAATGACTACACAGACTAAAATGTAAATAAATAAGACACATATTTCCAAAATGTTATATGACAAGTGTAGCTATAAAGATTAAAGATATTGTTTAGTGGCCGGTGACGTCACGAATAATTATAATGATGCAATCAGTATTACGCTTTAGTAAGTCATTAAAAAAAACGCGATAGTGTAACTTTATCGTGAGTAGTAGATGTGGAATACGAATATAATGTTTTATTTAATTGATTTATATTAAGTTCTTATTCATCTCGATATATTTTATACATTTTTAAAAGGCATTTGATGTTATTTACATTCATCCATAGTTTTTTTTTTTATTTAAAACGGTGTGTACTGAGTGTACCATCTAAGAGAATCAGTTCCGTAGTTCCGGTTGACATTTGTTACGATTACGTGTTAATTGGTTTCCGGTAAGAATAGGCACAAAGTTGAGACCTTGATAATGATGTAATTCAGTAATTTGTTGGTATTATCAGTAGACCTATAGACCAGCCCATGATAAAATAATTGTTGAGGATGTGAATAAATATGTCAATTAGAGATTTGTTTTGTAACCAAAAATTATATTATTCAATTACCTGCGTCGTAGACGATACATGTCTGGATGACAGACATCTCACAGACTGCCCGTTAGTCGGCTCCGACGATAACTAACTTGTAACGATGTTTATTATGACTTGAGTCTTACGTTACTTACGTTTGCATTTTCATGTAAATATAATTATTGACTTTTTTGTTAATTATTTCGTATAACCTTTTTGATTTAAGGTGTAGGATGAGCCGGTTGGCGTGATCGGTAGATATTTACCTTTCGCGCCGCAGTTCGCAGGTCGTGGGTTCGATTCCCACCCAGGACAGACATTTGTGTACATGAACATGTCTGCTTGTCCTTAGTCTGGGTGTAATTATTTATATAATTATGTATTTACAAAATAAAAGTATTATATCAGTTGTCTGGTTTCCATAGTACGAGCTCTGCTTAGTTTGGGGTCGGATGGCCTTGTGAAAAAACAAAATGTATGCCTTTAAAATAAAATTAAAATATAGGAATTATGTAATCATCCGAATATTCCATTTGATTTGTGAACACTACAGTTCCCCATCGTTACGAGTGTTTCTTATCGAGTACAAAACAAAATGAAAATTATTTCTCTTAAATAATTTAATGTTTTCTTTTAGAATTCTCGAACGTGATATTTATATTCGCACATGCATTCGCAAATATTGCCAACGTGAGCTGACGGCGGCTCGAATAGGTCCTCGTTACGTCATCAGTTTGCTCAGCTCGCTAATCTTGCGACGAACAATTCGTCGTGTCGTATATGAAAGTAGTGTCCGCGTGTGAACGGCCGACCAGCATGAGTTTAATAATTGTATAACGCACCGACCTGCGTCGCGCGTCGAAGTCGCCAGACTGCACACTCGGTATTACTAAACTAGCAACCTATCCCGGATTCGCGCGGCTGGAATAAGGGGCTAACGCGTGAGAGGGCAGGCCCCTCTTTCCCATTGGGCACTCTGGGCACGTGCCCAAGGCCCCGCCATCGATTGGGGCCCCCTAATCCCTGCCAGACCACCAGCCTATAAACATATTTTATTACCGAAAAAAAAACATGTTTCGGCCATAGGAGCCCCATATCTTAATTTGCCCAGGGTCTCCAATAGGTTAAAGACGGCTCAGTGAGAGGGTATCTACGTCGTCGTATACAACGTATAAAAAATTTATTGTCCGGATCCGAGGTAGCTTTACATTCATTCTTGACATCTTGTAAAATGACAGTTTAAAAATGATTCTTAATTTGAAATAAAATATTATAAATTGTATGTTCTAAGCATAAACAAACAACGTCGCTTGTGCTCTCACCTTTATGAGGGAGAGCATTGATAGCGGCTATCGCGGAGGTCACAGTTTGCTCGTAATGTAAACATTGGCCCGTCGTGTCGTGTCGGGGGCGGGTCAGCCGGTGCATCGGTTATTATTAGATGCGCAAACAATCAGGCCAAGTCCGTCAAACAGCTGACGTTATAGGAAAACTTTCCGCTTACATACTATACTGGCTGACGCCCGGCGTGCGGCGTAATATATCATTATTATTCGATATGTCGACTAATTTTATACATATAAACATATAGCGATATCGTTTTGAATAGATAAGGTTTTATTCAGTAGTGAGCGTTATATATTTGGGTTTATAAATATCGCGTAGTTATGTAAACAATTATGAATTATTGACATTATGTAATTTACTTTTATTTAACATCAGCTGTTAGCGTGCGAGCGTCAAAACTTGTCACTGTGTACTTAACGAGTTCTGTGCGATTGAGGACAAATTTTTGCAGAAGCTCGGTGTCGATGACTATACAATATAGTATATGCAATTTATTGTTCTAGGTGTGTAGGTGAAATACATGTATTTTGTATTAATATAAATAGCTGAATTATATAAAATTATTAAAAATTTAAAATCGGGTACGCATATGAGTGGGACGCTAAATGTCCTTAGGTAATGCTAAAACTGAACATTTTTTTTTAAATGACTTCAAACTCTTAGGGTACTCCGAAGGACTTTAGAGAAACATATGAATTGTATAACGTGAAATGATTTCCGAGCGAGTATTGAAGGTCCCTCGCTCGTGTAACGTGATGTGTGTGTTGCAGAACAAGCAGGCGTACTTCCCGATCTTCGGCGAGCAGCACCCGCGCCCGCCGCGCTCGCGGCCCAAGGACGCGCAGGGCACCGTGCGCGCCTGCGCCGCCTGCCACCACCACCTGCTCGCGCAGTGGAGCGCCTACCAGGTACCGGCCCGCATATATACACGAGATACGAATGTACGCGGACTTTGGTCGTGTTCACGTTACGTCTTCAAATTTGACGGAGTCTTGTAAATAGTCGGTTCGAATGTTTTCTGCAAACACATCACAATATTTATGCAATAATATATCTGAGACGAATGCGATGTTTATATATATTGCACTCGACTCGGACGAATGACGAACCAGATTTTGCAATTTATTTGCTACTAGTTAGCTGTTAGACCAAAGACAAATTTATAATAAATTTGTTCTGATATGCTCTTGTACTTTGTTTTCGGCTGTGAACGAAGTCTAACGACCGAATACTGAAACGTCCCTCAAACAAACACTTAGTTAAACGCTACTTAACATTGATTTTAAATCAACGGCGTCTCAAATAATTAAGTTACACTTAATATTTTAAAGACGATTCAGTATTCGGCCGTAAGAATTTAAAAAAAATCAAGTTTTTATTGATAAACTAATTTGCAGGTTTATAAAACTTTTATCGAGTAACCCACTTTTTATCAATGAAGACAAACAAAAGTTACCAATAATTTTACTTATAAGAATATATTGCATCGGAAGATTGAATAAGACAGAGCCAATTGATTTATGATTTGGGTTTTTGCTTACGATAACTTTACCGAGGCACATTTAAAAAATGATACATAATTAAAAGTAGGTCGTTTGTTAAACTATATATTAACTTATATTTTATTAAACTATATATGTACACATATATATAATCTCGCAAATATAGTACCAACGGAGAAACACCGCACGAGAGCGTGTTCGATAAAAGTATTTTTTTATACAAACTGATAAGATAAAAAGTAAAGTCGATCTGGTCCGTTGATCATCTGTCATACTTTGATCAATACATGTTTAGACAAAGATTAATCGTTATATGGAAACAATAAGTTTCTAAATTAAGCGCTATATTTATAAATTTGTATATTTCTATAAAAATACTGAAGTTTTTCTTGAAACGATTTACTTAATGCTAAAGCTTTGATATTAGATACCACCCTCTCGTCACATGTTCAACCACCAAATAGCAATACTTACCGCCGAATACTGAAAAGTCACTTAAATATTAAATGCAACTTAATTATTTGAGACGCCGTTAAATTCAAATTTCGCATACTAATTTAGGAGCTTCTCAAAGTTAAGTGGTGTTTAACTTTGAGTGACCTTTCAGTATTCGGTGGTAGTATTGTGTACCGGCTAGAAGCGTGAGTGAGCAATGATACTTTGGGCGCTAGGTACATAACGTCTTAGTTCCCAGGGTTGGTGGTGCATTGGCGATGTAAGGAACGGTTATTTCTTTTCTTACGTTGCCTATGTCTACGGGAGGTTGTCGTCACTTACCATCAGGTTGCCCATTCGGGCGTTCGTCTACCTATTAATATAGAAATATATGGCGACTCTTTTGTTAGCGACTTTTTCTAATTGTACACGCCCTGAATATTCTGTTCCTTCATCGGCACTCATTTGATTCCTTAAGCACCTTTTTTTAAGAATATTTACTAATTGAAATTTTGTAGTCGTATGCGTAATATTCCGTGTATTATCAATTATATTATTCCGTCTAATATAGTTCCATTCATGTTCATGTTTTATAATGAACTAGGTTAACAAAAAACAAAATGTGGATCAGTTTATATATTAAACGTTATAAAAATAATATGCAAATTTTTATCTATACATATAAATAAAATTGGAGTGTCTGTTTTTAATATTGAAATAACCGCTTTTTACTACATGCATATGAATATATATACGGTACATACACCGAAATAACATTTTTTACAATTTTTGTCTGTCTGTCTGTCTGTCCGTCTGTCTGTTTGTTCCGGCTAATCTCTGAAATGGCTGGACCGATTTTGACGGGACTTTTATTGGCAGGTAGCTGATGTAATAAGGAGTAACTTAGGCTACTTTTATTTTAGAAAATAATGATAATCTTTACATCTATACATATAAATAAAATTGGAGTGTCTGTTTAATATTGAAATAACCGCTTTTTACTACATGCATATGAATATATATACGGTACATACACCGAAATAACATTTTTTACAATTTTTGTCTGTCTGTCTGTCTGTCCGTCTGTCTGTTTGTTCCGGCTAATCTCTGAAATGGCTGGACCGATTTTGACGGGACTTTTATTGGCAGGTAGCTGATGTAATAAGGAGTAACTTAGGCTACTTTTATTTTAGAAAATAATGATAATCTTTACATCTATACATATAAATAAAATTGGAGTGTCTGTTTTTAATATTGAAATAACCGCTTTTTACTACATGCATATGAATATATATACGGTACATACACCGAAATAACATTTTTTACAATTTTTGTCTGTCTGTCTGTCTGTCCGTCTGTCTGTTTGTTCCGGCTAATCTCTGAAATGGCTGGACCGATTTTGACGGGACTTTTATTGGCAGGTAGCTGATGTAATAAGGAGTAACTTAGGCTACTTTTATTTTAGAGAAAATGATAATCTATACATCTATACATATAAATAAAATTGGAGTGTCTGTTTTTAATATTGAAATAACCGCTTTTTACTACATGCATATGAATATATATACGGTACATACACCAACATAACATTTTTTACAATTTTTGTCTGTCTGTTTGTTCCGGCTAATCTCTGAAATGGCTGGACCCATTTTGACGGGACTTTTATTGGCAGGTAGCTGATGTAATAAGGAGTAACTTAGGCTACTTTTATTTTAGAAAAAAATGATAATAAAAATAAAAATGATTAACTTTTTATTTAATTCTACGCGGACGAAGTTGCGGGTACAGCTAGTATTAAATAAATTGTATTATTTGTTTCGTATTGAAAACATACAGATATAAAGTTGACCCAAAGGGCAGGATCAACCGAGTGCCGATAAGCCCGTAGACGCAGTTTATTCCTTATCAGTCAACTCGTAAATATATTTATATAAATATAAAGGTTTCTGTGTCTTAAAAAAATATTTTCTGTGATATTTATCGCAAACTAATACCTTATAAATAATAACTAAATAAATCGTATACGTTTAAATTAAAGTTGTGTAACTTTAGTATAATTAAATAAATGTCATAATATTGTATCGGCAAACAGTTAAATTTGTAATATACGTCTGAAGTATTGTATCCACCTTTAGAAAGATTAGTAATACCTCTAATAATTTGTTAAAATATACGAGTTCGATATGTGTACGTATACAGTTTTATATTGACATAACATATTTTCGTGCGAACTGTGACTTTCAAGAAGACGAACAAACATAAGTTTTACGATTACGCCGCGCGCTCGGTCGCGGTGCCGCCCGCCGGTCGCCGGCCGCGGCGCCGGTCATATGACGCCGCGCGCTCGGCCGCTCGACACGCGCGCCCGCTCGCCGCCCGCCGTGTTCGTGTGTCGCGTCAGTGACCATGGCTGCTCCGACTGTGTGCTCTGTACTTACGTTATGCGAAACCCTCGACTGAATTATACGTAAACTGTGTATCGATTGTGTATCGGTGTGCGTTCCCATTGGATTGTTCACATACATTGTATAGGGATTGTATGTTATTATGTCTCCGGCGACTGATAAGGTTTGCTTTTATTTTAATTTTTATATATATTAATAATTATAAAATCGAACACGTTAATCTTAAGCTCTTAACCGATGGATATTCAAAGTTCTTAATTTGTGTTCATAAATCATCCGCTGTTTTGGTGTATGAGAACGTCGCGAGGTTGCATGTGTGACATGTGTCGTATGTAAATCTGTCTCTTGTGTATCCCACCAACCCGTATTGTAAACGCCGAATCTTCTCCTCAAAGTTGAGGAGTTGCTGAGTTTCTTTCGCCGGTTCTTCTCAGGGCTGGGTGTTTCTTTTCCGAACCGGTAGTAGTTTCCAGTTTGACAATCAATAAGTAAGTGTAATACTTCAATATTGAATAAAGTAATTTGAATTTGAAATGAGCCGAGTTGTAAGACAAGCCATGAGTCACTGTTAAACTGTTAGTTCATTCTATATTAAATTATAAAATTACTTTATTAACGATGTCATTATCAATATTTATGGCACATAACACATTGCTTACGATAACACAAAATTAGTAAATACTAATGGACGGCTATATACATTTTACTCCCGGCATACCCATTGTATAACCTAACGTTGAGTGTTTTTTAAAACGAATACTCGTCTCGTGTTCATTATCATATCTGTATTTTCCATGAATAAAACTATTACCTATTTTATGAGATTATAATTACATTAATAAATGTATTAAGATAATCATAACATGACAAATCGTATATATAATTATTATATGATTATTTAATTGTTCGACACGATCTATAATTTATACTAAGAATGAAATTTATTAAAGGTGAATTACAAATCTATAACTGAAATAAAAACAAGTTAAATTTCTAAAACAGCGTGTTGCACTTAATTTGATAACATTAAAGTTTATGCCCAGTGATAAAGTTATAGATTGTATCGTTCATTTTTACTTAATACTCAGATTATTCGCTGCACTATCTAACTTGTCGATTCTTTACATTATATTTCAAAAGATTGTGAACGTGCCATTTCTGGGCTAAGTCCTCCTCTGCCTTTGAGGACAAGGAGTGGATCTTATTCCACCATGCCGCTCCGATGTGGCACTCGTGGCAGAATTTCAGTGAAATTAGATACATCTAGCTTTCCTCACGATGTTTTCCTTTGCCGCCGAGCTCGAGATAAATTATAAGCATGGAGTACCTAAATCACGCCCGGATTTGAACCTGCGATCATCGGTTAAGATTCACGCGTTCTAACCACTACGCCATCTCGGCTCTCATCATGTTATCCAGTTGGAACAATTATCCCACAATTGTACACGTTATCTTAAAACTAATAAAATTGTTGTTGCTCATTTAAAATATAACTTCACAAACGTGATCATTGAAGTAAATAAATATCAATACAATTTACATCATTGCCTTTATATTTATTATTTACAAGAGGATGACATTCACGTACGTCACGTCGCTAAACTAAATTTAAAGCGATTGAAACTGCGAAGAGCATCTACTTATATTATAGTATTATATACTAAAACCTCGGAAATGAACTGCATATTCGGGTACATTTTTTGTGTTGTTTATAAAAAAGGTCTCATTTTATCAAACTTAAAACGTTTAAAAACTCACCCTCAACTCATCCATCGTAATACATGTTTTATACTGTGTGTACTCAGGTGAACTATTGATTAATCAACATTAAAATATCTCTGAGTATAATTATGTTCGATTATTTACCCAGTTCGTTCCAAACGAAACACTCTTTACATAGTCTCCCTGTAAACACCGACACTTGTGTATCGAATAGTTCTTTGTTTACATGTCGTTACGATAAAACGATTTTATAGTCGAAATTTATATGTACAAATAAAACCTACTTACTAAATACTCGTTACAAATATACGTTTCGTTCTACTTGTTCTATTTTCAAATCTTTTTTTTTATAATACAAATACGAAATTAATTTGTTGTTTGTATTGTTGTATTCCAAACGTAATCCTTCTAATTAAAATTAAACATTAACCTCTCGCTCGACTTTCTCATCGCCGTGACCTCAATTAACCTGTTTTTATTTTTATCAATTTACAATAAACACGCTGTACTATCAATCGTTTCTATTAATTATTATCTGCGCTGTCGTGTTATCGTCTCCAATGGGAATTATTACGTCCGAGCGACCCGTCGACCCGACGACCCGGACGACATTTGACTCGGCTATCGTCGCGTTCCTATCGGTTATGTTTAAACGTATTTAATACCCACTTGTAATGATCGTGTCCTCTTCATATCAGAAGATTATAGAGAAAGTTGATTTATAATATAATTGCATTGTACAATATTCTATACAGTTTCATCACACATCGTCCATTACTAATACTTGTGACGATTATATTATTGCTCTAATCAGTATATTCTTAATACAATGCAATCTGTAACATGTTTCTGTAGATTCGCAGGGATTTAAATATGATTAGTATCGATAGCAGATAGTCTTGAAAACGTTTCCTTAGGCTGTATGTTTAATGTTTTCGGTCTATCTTATAGGTAGACATTAATCTCTCTTTCTAACATCATTAATATGACATTTGATAAAATAAGACAAAGCATTGCCTTACTAATCGTCTTACCAAAGTTTACAGTGTTTTTAAGGACTTGGTATTTAATTTTTTAATATAAAGAGTGAATCTCATAAAGTTATCGGTGCTGTTATTAAAATAAATAAAGGTCAGTTACAATAGATAACTTTTTTATATTTTACTTTTAGGCCACTGCTCTCGGAATGGTCCTTGAGACCTCCGTTATACTCTGTATCGATTGTTTTGTATCTGAAACGTTCTCGTTCTTTTATTATTGTTACAATGTTGGTAATTGTTATTTCAAGTGTCATCGAGTGTTCAATGAAGTGCTCGACAAATGGTTTACTTATCAATGTAACAAAAGTCAATCGTAAGTTTTTGATAATTTAGATAATAACATTAAGATCGTTATCTTGATTATTAAAGTTTATCTTTTTTACGAAACGTAATTCGAATACAATCTATAACTTGGGAAATTACTGCATTGTTAAAGATTTTGTGCGAGATAATATTCAAAACACCAGAATATGTACATATATATTTTTGCAATTTATCTATAAGTAGGATTTTCTCTTATCGCTATAAGTGGTCGCTGCTGTTACATTGATAGATAAAATAATATATCAAATAATCAAAATTATAGATAAGATATATAATATATGTTATATACATTTTTATATACTTTATACTGTTCCGGTGTAATCTCCTTAGGAGTTTTATCTGTGATGATGTCTTACATTGATTTTTCTTTAAAAAAATGTTTTTAGCAAGTAACTCACGGAATGTTTAATATAATATACATACATATATACATTCACATAACTAATGTTGTATGTTAGGGTCGGGTCGGTGGAATTCACATGTGACAGAATTTCATTTAAATTTGACACATGCAGGTTTCCTCACGATGTCTTCCTTCACCGTCAAGCACGAGATGAATTATAATCACAAATTAAGCACATGAAATTCAGTGGTGCTTGCCTGTGTGTGAACTGTATTTACTTTTTATTAATTGTATCTTTTTCTTATGTCTTTGCCTTTGTCTCTTATCTTTAATTCGTTTTAATGTTATTTTAATGTGACTGCATGTTTATTACCAGCCAGCATCACAATCTACGTTTGACGATTCAGAATTATAAGATATTATGTTGTATTCTTATGCAATATAAATATAAGCTTGTATTAGACGTCGTAGAGTCCAGATCACTTCTTCAATGACCCTTTGTTCGGTATGATCCGATACGATTTGCGTTAAAATACTCGGTGCTCGAATGTTAAAGCTGTCGTTAACATGGTCATAATGCTGGTGTGGTGTATATGCAGCATGATAATGAAATAATATATAAACGTTGCCAAAAATAGTTTAGTTTAACATTGAAGCAGTGTTGAAGTTTATTAATATGAAATAGGCCGACGTCCATTATATGAATAATATACAAAATATTTTTAAAGTATTTATTTATATTAGATAATTTATTTGCGTTTCGATAAACAAATGAGTAAATTTTGTAAAGTTTCCACTTAACTCGAAGGCGACAATAAAACAGTATCGTGTCTAAAGATGAAAGCACCTCAGATGTCCTCGTCGACCCGCTGACCGGCGATAGCGCAGATAACCCGGCCGGTGGGGTCGTCCCGCCACATGGCTGAATGTCGATATATGCCGGACTTAACGAAACACGATACAAGTTCACAATATCATCAATTATCGATTTATGACTTGTCGCATTTATCTTTGGACTGCTTTGTTTATCTGTTCTGAGAACGATTCATTTTTAATCACGCGCGAGTAGAATACTTATATTTTTTAATTTGTATGTACTATAAATCTTTTCTTAGTTTGCGTGCTATAGAGTAGCGTTGTAGAGCCGCTTTTATTTCTACCATATTATGTCTTTAACAAGACATAAGCCTGTTGATACAAGTCAATAATTGAACTTACTCGTATCGTAAGACATACAAGATAACCGTATCGTTAAAGCTCGACACCGTCGCGATAACCCGCGGCATCGAATTACGTACCGCGTCCCAATCACGTGAGAATATTCTCGATTTAATAGGAAAACGATGATCGCTATAAATAATAATTTATCGACTATGAAATCATACGAATATCTCAAAGCTTCTTAGTTATTTACTAACGTCACGTCACATATGTACATATGTTTATTATACTTTTTAACCATTTCGTATATCAGACGACACGATGAATAAATTGGTTCTGTACATAATGTAATGTAACCTCAAGAGTGTCATCATCGGGATTTACCGCGTCGTCTATCCACGTCATATAAATTAAGTATATAATTTATATCGTCGCAAAGCGAACATAATCCGTTTTAAGCCAATCTTAATATCGATATCTAAATTATCGGATTGCCCTAAAAGTTACTATCAGAATTTTTTAATTTATGATATAATCTATTAATCTTTAATAGTATTACGGGAACGACAATGCGATATAGAAATTCTTTATCCATCGAAAGTATTAGTGAAATTTAGATCGCTAAACAATCGTAACGAGACGAGTATGTGTAAGTCGGAGCGCGGTCAAGCAGCGGGCGGTTTCAGATGCGCGGCGTGCCGGCGCACGAGCGCGTGTACACGCTGCGCACGCGGCCGCCGTCGCTGCTGCCGCCCAGCCCGCTCAGCCTGGCGTCGTCGGGCGACAAGTCGGTGGCCGCGCACGCACACTCGCCGTCGCTGGAGCGCCCGCCCTCGCAGACCACGGCCAGCTTCGTGTGCTACGTGTGCGGCGTGTCCGCGCCCAGCTCGCAGCTGCGCCTCGTCTACTGCTGCCCCAACCCCGAGCGCGAGACCTACTACCCCTTCATCACCACGCTCAAGCCGCACCCCGACGCCAGCCCCATCAGCCCGCAAGGTCTCACACTTATTGTACAATAACTTACTATGCAAACTCATTATATTCATTGACTGAGAGCTCATGGGATGGGATGCATGGTGGGTTGTAAACGTATGTAAAAGGTGAGGTCGCGTTTCAGGCATGGTTCAGATCTGCGCATCGTGTTACAAGAGTATTCCGCACAAATACCCCGCGTACAGCGAGAACGGTGAACCTAATGCGGCGCACAACAACTCGCATACGAACAATATTAGGTGAGGCAAACGCTGGGCGTTAATGGTGTAGCTTGAGCGTAAAACCACCTGAAATATATCATGGTTATGTACGCGATTTGCTAGTTTACACATCCAATTTCAATCAAGATAAAAATAATGGTTCCTTGTACAGGTTATATTATAGTGTAGGCATGTTCGCTCGAACTCAAACTTCTCTATTGTGTCATCGTCATCGTCCGGTGGGATGCGACCCGAGAGAGATCAAGATGAAAGAAGCTTTTCGCGTTTATTCGAATTACAAATCTTGATTAATTATTGCGTGTGTGTTGTTAAACAAATAATAAGTTTGTCCTCAATATGAACTCGAATTCGTCGCGGTAAACCACCGTGCTCCTCGGGCGCACCCGTCACCCGGTACATCGGTCGCAGGTTCAAGCCGTACGACATGAAGCCGGGCGCGGGCGGCAAGCGGCCGTCCGGCGCGCTGGCGCCGTCGCCGCTGGCGGCCGAGAACGGCATGGGGCTGTACCGCTGCTACGTGTGCGCCGGCCTGTTCCCGCAGCAGTCCATGGAGTGGCTGTCCACGAGCGCGGAGTACATGAACTCGCACGCCATGCACTTCCCGTGCCTGGCGGGCGCCGGCGCGCGCGGCGGCCGCGTGCTGGCGTGCTCGCGCTGCGTGCGCCACCTGGCGCGCCAGTGGGAGCTGCTGGACGCCGAGCGCGTCCCGCTGGAGCACCGGCGCTACGACGTGCCCAGCCCGCTGCCGGGCGCCGGCCTGCCCACGCCGCCCTCGTCGGCCGGCGGGCCCGCCTGCACGTCCATCTACTGCTTCCTGTGCGGCCTGCACTCTGACCTCACGCTGGCGCGCGTGCTGTTCGGCCAGCCGCAGGGGAACGCGCCCTACTTCCCGTGCCTGCTCACGCACCAGGTCGCCGCCGCCGCCGACGCCGACGACTCGCGACGCCGTACGCGTGTTATAATGATGCCTTCTCGTCACAGAGTCACCCCAACGCGGAGCAGCTCCGGGAGAACGGGTCGGCCCTGGTCTGCACCTTCTGCTACCACTCGCTGCTGAGCCAATGGAGGAGGTGACTATTTTTAATATCGAGTTGTGTCGAGTAGAGGTAGAATATTATAATGTCGCTCAGTTATTGATAGGTGACGATATGTTTTGTGTAGTGAGATGACTTGTACGTTTGCGCTAGGTACGAGGCGCTAGGCGGCTGTCCGGCGGAGCGGCGAGTGTACAACACGCACGACTACCACTGCCATCTGTGCGGTATCAAAACCTACCGGAAACGAGTGCGCGCGTTACCCATCAAGGTGACCTCCCCACCACCGTAACTATCTTCCCGTTATCCCATTCGCACTACAGGGTATTCTATGTTTCAAATTCGTTGCAGGAGTTCCCATTCCTGATGCAGAGGCGAACGGAGAATTCGTTACTATTAGAGAACGGAGACTACGCCGTCATCTGCCTCGACTGCTACGAGAGCTTAAGGTGAATACATTTATGTGACTGTTGTCATCGGTATGGAGGGCGTATATCAACTCAGTAGAGTAGGTACCGCCCCTCTCGTCAATTGTTTTATCTCTGAATATCAATACTTTGAATAACTTTATTTGTTGAGACATTTTAAGACAATAATTTCGTTTATTAAGGTACCGTAATTGTATGTAAACAATGCGTGCGATGATAAAGATGAAAACGCAGCGGTGTGTGTGTCTAACGGTGTGTGTGTGCGCAGGACGCAGGCGGCGGACTACGAGCGGCGCGGCGTGCCGGTGGACAAGCGCGAGTACAACTGGCTGCAGCAGCCGCCGCCCCCGGAGGACAGCGCCGACGTCACCATCGCGCGCCTGCCCTCCGGCGACCGCTCCGACAAGCTGGTACGCCTCGTCACTATACCGTCATGTTGCCGCCCGGTGGGCTCGTTGTGACCGCTAGCAGTACAGTGGGTGTCCCCGCAGATCCCGCAGTCGCTGGTGGTGCGCGGCGCCAAGCGGCACAGCCCCAAGCACTGCGCCGAGCGCCGCCGCGACCGGGACGCAGGTACGCTCGCTCACGTGTACTACTCTACTTATTCATTTCAAAATATCGATTGCTCGATTTGATATGTCCGATACGGTTACCCAATTTCAGGAAATCTAAGTCAAAATTCAATACGGCCTTCGAAATAACTCATTCTTGCCACCATTCCACGCGGTCACGATTTATATAGTTATTATTTTTAATTTTTATTTGTATTTATTTAAGGTTTTAATGTAAATAAATAAAGTATATTAAAAAAAATACCATAACTTATTATAAGTAGGTACAGAAGTTGAGTGAGTGGTAAAGCTCTGTGCGAGCTCGTCATGGTCTATCACTACGTCACTACGTCACTCTCACGTTATTGTTACATTCCGGTTCGAAGAATGATTCGACCAGTGTATATAATATTATGTTCTTTCTTAAATGGTCTGTCACGCATTATGACGTAAGGAATGGTTAATATTTCCTACAGTAACGGTGTCTATGGGCGGTCGTTGCCAGTTTGCGTACCTGCATACATTACACTACCAGTCCCACTGTTGGGCTAAAGGCTCCTCTCCTTTTTCAATGTCTGCTAAAATATGCTCTCGAATATAAAAATGTTGATGAGACGAGAACAAATTGTTAAAAAACTATGAATCGAACCGTAGCCAAGGCAACTCGTAATGTCGTCGAGCCCTTCTCCGTACCACTGTCTTAACTTTCATCCAGAATGAAACACGAAACTTCATGAATGCCAATATGGAATTTATTATAAGGCATTAGTGTTTTTCGTAGTACACAAACTTAATAAACGAACTTTATGTCCCAAACAATACAGTCCAATATAGCTCAGCAAAACGATGATATGTTTCCATGTAACGCGGTAAATAGTCTCTGAAGCGTAGGTATTGAGGTCTAATTTCGTCTGTCGTGGGTTATGAGATATTTCGGAACTGGGTCGGATATTATGAGAGGAAGTCGAGGATATCACAACATATTGGTGTTTCGCGTAGATTGGTCGGTTGGGGTGCAAGGCGCGAGCGGAGCGGGTTTTGATTTATACACAAATATAAACAAATTAATATCAATATTAATATAATGATTTTACTCATACAATGTTTTGTCTAAATATTAAATCTTATTATTTGTTGAATTGTTTTAATTTGGTAATTTGAATTCTAGCGTGTATTTTTCTTTATTATCTTTTAATTTGTGTGACTAAAAATGTTTTATAATAATAGTGAAATATCGCTTTATTGGCGGACATTAGTAACAGCGTCACAGTTTTATACTGTCGCAGTTGTTATCGTTTACATTGTTTCTGATCTTATAGTGGTTCTAAATAAATTATTATTGTTAATGAATAAATGGTTGTGGCAGTGCCGGATAAAGCAAGCGCGGGGCATGTAACAAAATAATTCGAAAGGCCCTTGATCTCACTTTTTTGTCGTTTTCGTGAAATTTCGTCTTTTTTAAAAACCAGACCTATCCTCTAATGCAAGGAAATCTCTCTTAAATTAATATGTTTATTTTCTCATAACTTGCCCTTACGGGGCCCCATTTTGCGCGGGGCCCGTAGTAAATGCTACTCTTGCTACGTGGTTGATCCGGCACTGGTTGTAGGGTTTTGTACAAGCTCCTTTGGGTGGACGATAACCTTCCGCTAAACAGCAATACCTCGCTTGTTGTGTTCCGTTTTACATGATGAATGAGCCAGTATTATAGTTAAGGGGACATAAAATTGGAGTACCCAAGATTGTTGTTAACGGTATAAGAAATGGTAGTTTTTTCTTAAAACGCCAGTGTGAGGTGACCATAAAGCACGAAATCGTAGAATGTATGATGTAGATACCCAGAGGCACTAGTACAAAGCCCCACTTCCAATTAATGTAATTGTATGTATTTGTAAATATTAGTAGTCCGCTGTAGGCGTGTGCGTCGCGCGGTCCCCGATCACTCGGTGGGCGTGACGTCACGGCCCTACGACCCGATATCAGAATTGATTCAGTATTCGATAAATTCCCTCTCGGACGTCGACTGGCGTCATTTGGTTATATCCGGACGATAACTATACTAATAATACAGCGTTATATTTCTAAACGTCATGGTCCAATTCGAACCCGTATATGAACAGAACTTTTCTCGTCAACGATGTTAAATAATTTTCATATATTATGTTGTTTATTAAAGCAATATTTACAAAGGTAGAGTTTATATATTTTTTTCATTATAAAACAATAGTATCGATAATCAAAACAGTATATAATATGTGATGTAATAATTTACTAACATATCATTATGATATAACTTAAACGTAATGTATTGTATTATGTATCAAATCGTAATCTTCAATACATACATAGTAAATAGTTTCATCATATAGGTATTGGAATAAGATTGTCCACCCATATGCTACAATGAGGGTTGATGAACATTTGACACATGACAGTTCTAACATCATCACCTTTCAGCGTTGATCACGTCGTTTATCGAATTTATGTTGTTTTTATCGATAATATATAAACAAATGTTTGTACAATCATTACCGATAGTATCTGTTAAAAAACCTGCCATTAAAACAGATTTAAAGTTAAACAATATTATAGAACGGGATAATCTTGGAGAAACCCAACGACTGTATTAATAAAGCGCTTCGCGTGCGGTGCAGCTCGAGTATAAACCGAACGACGCGAGCTGTATTTACACGATGCGATATATCGCGTACGTTTCGTGCGATATATGTATACGTATTAAATAAAATACCTACCCAGAAAACAAACCTGGCAAATATCAACGATTTTTTTTAATTTTTTTTACATTAAAACCTTAACTAAATACAAATAACATTTAAAAATAATATTATACAAGTCGTGACCGCGTGGAATAGTGGTAAGAATGCTAGCAGCATTTCCTCTGTGAATCGCAATTCCGATTCTCTGGGCGAAAAATGAATTGAAATTTTTATATTTGTGTTTTTAATTCGTCTCGTCATTCGTTGTGAAGAAAAACGCATTCTGGCAAATGAAAATCTATGTATGTGTTCACACTGACCGTGTGGACTTCCTCACGCTTGACTCGGATTGGAGTAGCGTGTCGGAATAAGCTTAAAATCTCCACCTTCAGAAAAGGGAAGGCCTTTGCCCAACACTGGGACATCTATACGCTGTCATATACTTTACTCTTCTAACTCTTCAATATGATGATGATCTTCTAACGTATAAAAATTGTCGTTAAGATTAAATTAGTCGCAAAGAGTAAAATACTTTCACATATTAATTTAGATTTATCTCGGTATTCACAGCGACCGACGTTTACACGGTGGTCTATATACGAAGTTTTAAAGCCGTATTACATGCATTTGATTAGAAAATGTTTGCATCGTTAAATAATAATATTTATGTACAGATTTAATAATAAAATACATTGGTAATATTATTAGAATCGTTTATTATTT
Source organism: Nymphalis c-album (assembly GCA_963151315.1). NCBI lineage: Eukaryota > Metazoa > Arthropoda > Insecta > Lepidoptera > Nymphalidae > Nymphalis > Nymphalis c-album. The sequence continues at coordinate 799,228 of OY720610.1, forward strand.
AGCCCGCATTATACTTAAGTATTTTAAACGTAGGAATGTTGAAACTTTTGATTGTTTGTTTTAGTAGACACGTATACAAGAAAAGTAATTCCTTTGTTTATTCCAAAGTACTGAAGTTTATGAAATATAATGTAGCCGTATTAAAAAGTCAATCCTTGGACGCGACTTGAAACTGCAATATTTCATAGCAAAAAGAGAATTCTTCAGAGTAGCTCATTCAACGTTTTCAACCAAGCAACTCCACTCCGCCGGAGTACTTACTTTCTGTAAAGTTCGTAAGATAAAGTTGGGTTAATTCATGCAGCTTTGAACGAGGTACGTTAAAACGATAGGGAAGCTCCGAGAACTGTTTAAGTGTTGTGGCGCCCGACGTGGGGCCAGCGTGTTTGTCGTAAAACTTGCTAATTTTCTTGGTATTGCACAAACACATCTTATATAAAAACCATATTATATAAAAACCTAAGCTTAAATCCTACTAAAGAAATTCTCTTTTATAATAATATTTATATATTCATTGCCTTCAAGTGGGTACTTCGCCAGTTGCGCTCTTCACAGTTTTGGTACTTGAATTTAATTGCAATTTTATCCAACAGAGGATGAACGATTCATATTGTTTCGATTTAACTACCCACACATATATTTGTTTTAATATATTGATAATATGTTTTTAGTTATGTTTAACGAGTTAGATATGAAGATACATTTTATTATTGAATTCGTTGATACCTCGTAATAAAAGCTCGTCTATTCCACTGTCAAAGACTACACGGACATGTTAACGTTATGGTTAGACACAAAGCGAAGGACAAAATTGCCCTCCGAATGCACAAGGCGCGCACTCACACGTACCCGGCGGGCGCGTTTGCTCGACCGTGTCGCTATAAGTCGGATTGTGACGGCGGCTAGTGGAGTACGTTGCGCCACGGGATAGTGACGCGCGTCGGTTGTATCGATGCTTGTTGCACTATAACAGGTGTTTGAATCATTACAAATAAATAATTACATTTTATAGAGCAAGATCAAGTAATAACTAATAAACAGTATGTAAGTTGTTATACTATAAGTTATTTAGTTATTTAAAGAAACACTGGTAAAAATCACAATTATATGAGCATCTGTCTTCTAAGCTACGATTAAATATGTTTCATTTTTCTACGCAAGCACCATAATTCTTAACTGAGAGAACAGAGAAAAAACTTAGTTGTGATGCAATAAAAAAAAAAAACAAGACATCGATTTTTATCGTGTTTGATTGTATTTTTCTGAATGACATTGATCTTTGTTTTATATCACGAAGCGTGCAACACTAAGTGCGAGCAATATTGGCGCTCCATTATCGGCTCGGCATCAGCGCACACACCGATATCGATAGTTCGACGGCTGTGTCTCCAAAGCGCGCCTTTGTTCTAACACGGTGGGGCTCTCGTGCGACGTCGGCGATACCGCCTCGTGCCCCTTTTGTCTTTGTTTTGCTTCCACAGCGCTGCGTCCGATTTTATCCCCGCCAAGAGTCCAAACAGACTTTTTTTGTTTTGCCTTTCGTACTGTGACATCGTTATTTTAACCCCTTGAAATTTCAAAACCGTTGTCAAATTTTGCGTGCTTATAATTTGATACGGTTTTCGTTTGGTTTGTTTTTATTTTTTATCAGAAATTCTGGTGTTGCCGTTTATTATAATATTTATGAGATATTTCGAAGTAAAGAGTAATTAAAACATACTTGTGAAACTGCTTTTGTTTTTGCTATCCTTTGTCTCGCGTACCGACCACTTTACGAAACGGTAAATTATTTGATATTACAATGTGTATTAATAAAAGGAAAATGTATAGATTATAACAGTAATGTGTGTTTTATGAGCAATGTATAAAATGTCATTTCATTGAGTATGTTATTTTCGCTCGATCGAGTTCCAACATCGGATTGAAAATGAGATGTCTTATTTTTAAAGAAATAATATTAAAAGAGTTCGTAAGACGCCTTCGTATATTTTTATTCGTTTTCAGTCAGCAGTTTTAGTTTAACATGGACACTATGTTTACATTTATAGAATTCGTAATATTAAATAAAGTTCAAAGTATTATAACTAAGCCTCTTAATTAAAAAAAAGTAATAACTATCATTTGTTGAAATATACCAGGCAGTTCATTATTTTCAGTCTCTGATCCCGTACAAATCCGTTGCCCGCGCGGCGCGGCGCGCCCAGTCGTCGTACGGATTATATCGCATGTAGCTCGTTACGTTCGTCCCCTCCGCGAGCTGTAAGCCAACTATTCCGATGTACCCGACTAAGTATTAGTCGATTCTTTGACAGTAAATAAGTTACAATTTCATGTCTACGCGGATATTACTTTGTTTGAAACTGACTTGGAACTTGATTTTAATATCGGTTTAAAATGAAGACCAATATATAAGCTAAGAAAGTTTAATTTCGTAAAAACTTTTTAATCGAAATTCTACAAATCCTTTATTAAATATAAAGCGAGCAGATCTAATGCTATACTGTAAGAACATACTCACTCACCCCGTAAAATGTCGACAACCGACTCATGGTGATATACTATTTTGATGCGTGTATTCTCGAAATTTTATAATTATTATGGTCAATGTCGCATATCAATTTCTCATATTTTACGAACGTTTCATACGGTGCTTTTCGACTTTGTTTTCATATATTAACCCTTCATTATATAAATAAACTATTTACAGTCAATAAATATTACAGAGTAATTCGCTATCGTTGGTTTTATTATCACTGCTGTTCAAATCTCAGACATATAAAAAAAATGGTATACATATTTTCGGAATTTGCTATAAAGTAAACTAACAGTTTGTAAACATACATTTTCTGGGCAAAGTTCGGAGCTTAACTCACCACGCCTTGTCCGTGCGGATTACATGTGACGTGTACTCCAGAATCCAGATACACATGTGACACGTGACTACACGTTCATACGATGTTTCACTTCACCGTCGACCACGAGAGCGATTATATATGATTATAATAGTTAAACACAACGCTATAATAATTATTATAGTACGTGGAGACACAGAAGTGCATGCCCGGATTTGAAGGCAATCTTATTTACCTTAATAGTATAGTAAATAGGAAACTACGAATACTATTTCAACTTTAATATGTTTCTATATTCATTTGTGAATAAAATAGAAACATTTACAATTTCTTATATATAAATGTTGTCGACGATGTATTTGCCGTTTGCACAGCGTATGTACATATTATGTTTACTCAACGTTCGTTAGGCTGAAATGTTTGTTTCCTAAGTTTGTCTGAAGCTACAGATGTGTACGATTCCATCTTACATGTAATGTCGGAGCAATGTTTTGTTTGGACATGGAAATAACGATTTTAATATGATAATTATTATATAACTCCTGTGCGATCGGATAAGTTGCGTTTTTATAATATTATAGGTGTGTGTTATTATAGGTGTTTGTTTCGACATACGGATACGATGTTCGATGATCCAGATATATATTTTTTAATTTAATGTTATAAATAATTATTGTTATATTAGACAATTATTAAATGATAGAGTTAGGTGGTAGGGCTTTATGCAAGCCCGTCTGGATAGGTATCACCCATTTATAAGGTCAGATTTTCGTGATATCAGCGCCAGTTTATGGGCGATGGTGACCACATAACGTCAGGGGACCAAAAATCTTCGCCCATAACCATTTATTATTTTTTATTAAAACCATAACAAAAATGTATTCATTTTTTTGGTTTTATTCTCAGACTATTATGGATTCAATTGTAGGTATTCATAGTCATAACTATCGACCAAATACATTGAGAGTAAAGTTTACACTTCCAGAGACTACTTAAAATAGTTGTCTAACGGTGCGATTTGCAATACAATCCCGTTGATATAATATAAATATTTCAATGGCGATTCAATAGTGCTTGTAAAAGCTAACATAAATAAAATATGTATTGATATGCTTCGACGTCGATATCCAACGAATAAACGAACAAGTCATATACTTTGTCTCAGATATTTTTAGTTTGTATATAACAAACAGTGTAATTGTAAATCTCGGAGCACAGTACCCATCTCGGTGATACTGAGATGAAATGCATTAGCCACTTGTTTACGACTTAACGTGTTCCGCTATCCGCTTTAGACTAAGTCATAAGCTTTAGAGATTTGCAATTGATCACAAATACAAAATAATTTTATTTCTTATCATGCAAGAGTAACAGTTGTAAGATTCAATCATAGGTAATTAAAAATAGCTTATGGACTCGCATATAGTACGATTCTTTCCTTTCCTTCGAATATCTATCTGAAATCTATATCTATATTTATCTGTTTGAAACTAATATTATATTTATATTAAATTATTCCAACATTCACCTGCGATCTTGTTCACGTCAAATTTGTTCTTCAGATTTACTTTCTTTGGGCCGTAAAATACCGGGATTGAATCACTTACGATAGCAAATTTCATCATAATTTTTTCCAATATTCACAATTGTGTTATTAATATTAGTATGTATAAAAATCGAATGTCTCTATTAACACTAGAATGTTACTAGAATGTTGTTTGTTAAAAACAAAAGGTTTAACCGCTGTTCGCGTATAACTCGTTCCCTCGTTCCCTCGGTCGCGTTCCGCTTTATATCCCGGGTTGAATAATTCAGCGGGGTCGGGCTAATGGTGCCGGGGCTCTCTTTAACCCCACTGTTGCGCGTTTACGCCTTGTTTTGTGGACTAACGAATAAAATTGTATTCTATCCTCACCTAAAAGTGGCGCCCGACGTGGGACTAGTTATTTACAAAACTAAAATTAAAACTGATTTCAATAAATATATATTAAGTACACAAATAAAAGATGAAGAAGTAATTTTCGAAATACATGCGTAATATGTTTGTTAATTAAAAAATTGGTTGCCTGTAAAGTCGGTATACGGGCGAAAGTTTTACGTGACAACGACTTTGAGTGGTAAAATAATTTTAATGTGAATATTCATTCGTATAGTAGGAAGAAGACGCGTGCCTTTCACTTTTTATGTCTGTCTCTCTCGCTCTTAGGAGGGCTAACCATGCCCGAGTGGAAGGGACGCGTGCCTCTCACTCGCTCTCATTGTGAGCGCATAACGTGAGCGGAGCGTAACGCAGTTTCTTGAAGTGTCACCCGGCAAACCAATTTATAAGACGTTGTCACGTCAAAAACTTTATTTTCGACGTTATATTAGTAAAAAATGATATTTTTGAAACAAGATAATTCAAAGTTATTAAATAAATTAAGCGCTCGTATAAATTAAACTTAAAACATATTTAATTATGTTAAATATACAAATGTCTGATTACGAGATCTTGTGTATTTATTTAATTACTCGACCACACTTCTCTTTTAATACAACGCTTAATACAGCAGTCACGTTCATGAAGCACTCGGGCCAGTACCGACAGCGACTATAAATTTTAAACATTAGTTAAATACACTATTTTCCACCTCGCCTTTAAGTAAATAAACATCATAATCGCATGAACTCACACCACAATGGCTCACGGAACAAACATTATGAGGCCCCGAAGTCTTTACTAAATGGACACATGTCATATAAAGTTGAAATATCACGTAGGTCACTTCAAGGGATTAACGTTCTAACCCGTATGAATTTAGAGGTGGTAATTGTGTATCTTTATGGTCATGGAGTGGTATTAAGACATTATTACCGCGGTACCCTCTTTTTACGAGCGTTTAATCTTCGGGTCGCTTTGGAAACGTTTTCGTTGTTTGTTACTCACGGACCGTTAATTTTTTTTTCACGGATTAACTAGCAGTAGATAACTAGTTAGTAAGACACAGACTAGTTGTATGTTTGTATATACGTTCGCGGTGAACTTAAAAACGAATGTAGGATTTTTTATTAGGTGAAATAACTCTATCAAATTACCCCCAAATACTTTAAAGGTGATACTTCATTAGACTTCAACAATAATGGTGTGGTTTAAATAATGATTTCCTATTTTCATTTATTTCTAATTTTAATGTAATGAATAAAAAATGTACATTCTGTAAATCCTTAAATCAAAATCGTCCTCTTAATAACGTACCCGTATTATCATTTCCATTGCATAATTGGTTATACATTTTTATGTCAGTTGCATTAGCGTTACGGGCTAATGGAAACGCACTCGGCTGGTGCGCATGCGCGAATACACTGCGGGCAACAAGGTACCGGGGGTTACGTGTCGGTGTCGTAATGACTTTGTACAGTCGTGCACAAACGTTCCTTTCACGGAACCGACTTCTAAAACATCCATTTGTAAGCGTTCGAGAACGAAAAAAATGTTCAACGCTTATTGTCTTGAACTAGAATAGCATTATGAATATATACGACGGAATATTGAAACGTCATTCAAATAATAAGTGCAGCTTAATTATTTGAGTCGCCGTTAATTTCAAATTTAGTATGCGCAATTTGTATTCGATCGATAGAATTTATTTTACATGCTGGTATTTGTTTGTGGTAAAGAATATATTCACCAAATATAAACACACGTTTGAAATTATAATTGATTTGTTATCGTTATTAGTCATATATGAGAAAATATTATATTTTATTACTATCAATAGGAAGGTTAACCAGCATTTTATCTTATTTAAACTAGGTATATTGATGAGTATATGATGGTAAGTGGTCACCACCGCACATATATTGACACTGTAAGAATCATTAAACATCCCTTATACCTTATGTATCTTACACTGGCTCAGTCAGATATCCAACCTGAACGTAACATTATTAAATAGTGCTGTTCGGCGGTAGACTATATTTTTGTTGTGAGTGATACCTACTATCGGTGGTAGAGCGTTGTGCAAGCTCGTCTGGGTAACCACCCACTCATCAAATATTCTACCGCAAAAAAAGTGTTCCGATTTGAAGGGTGAGTGAGCCAGTGTAATTACAGGCACAAGGGACATAACATCTTAGTTCCCAAGGATGGTGGCGCATTGGCGGTGTAAGCGATGTTTAACATTTCTTACAGTGCCATTGTCTATGGGCGTTGGTGACAACTTACCATCAGGTGGCCCGAGTGCTCGTTCGCCTACCTATACAATAAAAAATTTAAATAAGAAAAGCAGACCAAATTTAATAGCCCAAACAAATTTTAAATATGCTTAGAATAATGGGAAATGGGATAACGGCAGCGAATTATCTGTTTACAAATTCCGTTTTAATATTTTCGACTCGCCTCTTTTTTCAATTCGCCGCAAATAGGGCTGCCATTCGTCCGGACCAGTCTCAATACTTGTAGTTTAAAAAAAGCGTCGACGACAGGTCAAAGTCAAAGTCGCTTTAAAAATACAACAAATTATGGTCAATTTCATTATTAATGTAATATCTGCGCGGCGTCCTAGACATTATAATATACATGGGTGGTGGTAATATACGGGTGGGTACAGTTTACATTTACTCACATTAAAGATATTTTCACTGCACGAATCGTGACCGCGTGGAATGGTGGCAAGAATATACTAGTAGCGTTTCGTCTTTGAATCGCAATTCCGATACGATTACGTGTACAATAGGATTTTTATAAATTACATTCTACCGAAAAACAGCAGTGCTTGGTATTGTTGTGTTCCGGTTTGAAGGGCGAGTGAGCCAGTGTAATTACAGGCACAAGGGACATAACATCTTAGTTCCCAAGGTTGGTGGCGCATTGGCGGTGTAAGCGATGGTTAACATCTCTTACAATGACAATGTATGTGGACGTTGGTGACCATTTACCACCAGGTGGCCCATATGTTCGTCCGCCTACCTATGCTATGAAAAATATTCTATTTAAAAACAAACTCTTATCTTCGTACCAAGTTACATTCGAATCTGATGATCAAATCTATATTTATTTAAGTAAAAACCAAACAAAATTAACAATCACAAAAATTACACGTCACTATGAAGATTTAATTGAATGTTATTGAAGTATACTATCCACTAAAATATGTTTGTTTGTTTCCGATCTCTTTTGTCCCTTGAATGGGCTTACAGTCAACCCTTAGCTTGAAGGGAACTACGTATTATAAATTATTTACATCCGAGTCGGCTCGAGTGGCGGCGGGCGACGGAATTATTCAAGTCGACTGTACTTACTGGGTGCATGACTTTTTGATAAGTAAAACGCTCGAAATGTTCGTCGCGATAAATGTTTATAACTTTCTATTGAAACATTACAAATAAAATGTCGTAAGTCACAAACAACTTTTTTATTAAAACTTAAGTTATTTAAAGTTGGATTTAGTATCTAATTTTATTACAATTTCCTTTCTGGAGCATTTGAATATTTATCGATAAAATGAACTTCACTACGGTTCAGGGTGGAGGGGGTCACAAAGTTACCTCGTGATTAGCCGACTAGAGTACTCGCAGCTCCGTCGCCAATGGATTGTCGACAAATTCGTATTCCAAGGGGCGCGCCGCCGTATATCCGTACTGGGATATTCGACTTTTGTTTATTTCGTTTGCATTTTTATTGAAGTCAGTTGTGGATTTGAAATAACGTCTATAAGTTTGGTCGACGTATAGAGTAAAACGTAAAACTCACTCATATGTACGTCTCACTCGTCCACCCTGCTTCGATGCAGGTTATATTGATTTTATTAGTTTGCTTATTCTTGCATACATTCATACATGTATATGTTTAAGATGAGGGAAAATTATTTATACGTTAGTATGATTGTTTTTATCAGATATTATATATTGGATAATACCCCAATCATCCGTGGAAATGAGTTCCGGACGAGCTTTTGCTCTAAAAAAAAATCCTTGACCAGCTGAGAAACATTTCCCGTTGTGTAATAAATAAGAGTCGTAATATTTTTAAACAATTTCGTTCTCAATATATATGAATGAAGTTTATTGATTATCGTACTGTTGATAAAGTTATAAATATTATGATATCGAGCTATGATAAGTGTAGAGGGCGCGCGGTTAATTCTATAACAGGCCCCGATACGCGGGAGCGGTGCGGGGAGAGCAGAGATTTGTTGCGAATAGAGATGGCGCTCGGCTGCGTATTATATGCAGTATAGATTACAAACAATGTTGAAAGGGCATCCCATTGATGTTGGATGGTTTTGTTTTGATCGCACTGGTGATTATTTCGTAAATAGCTTGACAGATTCAATTGTGAAATTTGAACATTAGAGACCTTGAAATAAATACGCCGTCAGGAAAATAACAATGATATAATCTAGATTATAAATTAGACAAAGTTATTATATAACTGATTACTTGTCGAAAGTGATTTTGATGAAATTCAGTACGAAACAAGTTTGAAAACATGAACTCTGTATAAAATTGTTAACCATAGACATTATTTTTTTCATTTACTCATTTTATATTAATTATAGTTTCAAATTTGTTACAGGTAAGCAGTTGTATACTATTTATATACATACGTAGGTAAGTATTATTTACTCGTAGACACCTCTGTCCCGTAGCTAAGTCTACGGCGCCTCGAAAGCGCATGCGCTAACCGAAGTGGTTAGTACGAATAACACGGCGTAGCTAACAACTACGAAGTGGGGACTAGTGATGTACTTGTGTCTATAGAGATTACGAAGAGATGTATCGATACAAAATATCGATGTCGGTTAATTTATTTGTTTTATTATACTTTAGAGGTACTTATGAAACTAGTTGCATACATAATATGATGATGAAAATTCGTTTTTGCGCAGTACATTAGATAATATTATGGGGGCGGACAAAGTAAAAAACTACAGTTTTATTTAGTATGAAATTTTATATTTATCCCGTTAGTGATATAAACAGTTCGAGCGCCACCTCGAGATCAGTTGTAATATATCTCGTTCCTGTAGTTACGTAATTAAACAAAACAACGTGTTACGTTACAACAAATGATGGGTAAACTAACTAACCCACTAAAGGGTCTGTACACAGCCCGGGCAACATTGAAACAAAATACGAATTCCCATTATTGTAATGGTAAAGCCTCCCTGACAGGACTGGGTTCCCAGCTCGTTCAGCTGTATTATAGTAGGTTGTTAATTTGTATATTATATGCGATATTGCTCGTATCAACATACATGGCGTAATGTTACAGTCTCGTGTATATAATGTCAATACAGCCGCCGCTCAGTCAGGCGATGTTCACATCTAGATTTAGTATTAAATGGCTCTCGTATTAGTGATGTTATAGTTTATCAACTAACTATCGATAGATTTACTATCATGTCTATACCGCGAACATATAGAAATGATAAAGTGAATAATTATAATAACTATCTCACTGCCCTAATATATGATTTTTTTCTTAAGAAAATATTTGTTCATTTAAAAATATAGAGTTTTTCTTTATCTATGATATTAAATTAAGTTTGTTACAACATTCAACTCATGAAACATTTAGAATTATTTCGAAAGCCTTTCTCATAATATAAATTCCCGGTTAAAACGAAAGTCACAAAATAAAAAAAAGGTCTTATATATCGATACGTTTCCCCTTCCTAAGGAAGCCCTCAACGCAACAGTCGGTATCGTCCGTGTAAATAGCTTGCCGTCGCACCGACACGCCACTATCGAATTTAACATGCCTGTCAATCTTTGTGATTTAGAATATTACTCGAGATCTTTTGTTTCACTATTTCCTTATCATGCTATTTCATCTGTATTTTAGTCGAATTTAAGCTCTCAATTGTGTAATTATTCCATGAATATTGATCAGTTAAACATCAGATATTCCACAATATATATTTATGTTAAACGTAGGTATTTATATCGGTAATATAAAACGAATTAATCCGCTAATGTACAGATTAAAACTGAACAACGGAAATCAATTTATTCATTGAGTTGAACACGCATAAATGCACCCGAACATCGATATGACGGGCTATTTATAAGCGGCGCGGCGCGTGCCGACGTAATCTCTTCACCGGTGGGGCAAATCTCATTTTTATTAGGGAAGCAATGTGGAAAGAGTGGAAATGACACTGCACCGCGGACTTCCGACCCCTGCACACTTTTACAGGTGTCTGTTTAATGTGTAGCCGATAAACTACCTTAACTAAAAAAGAATAAGATTCAATATTCGCTGCCACGAATCGAGGACCGCCGCGCAAGCGCGTGTCGCGAGACGCTCGTGTTACACAGTCGTAGATCGCGCGCCGCGCATTACAGACGTGTCTGTCGTTTCATCGTCGCGGTAGTGATGTGATTTGCCATCGATAAGTGAATTTTAATTTGTTGTGATTAACAAGTGACATTTTATGTGGTGTAAAATGTGATTTCTATGCGAGAGTAGGTTTGACTAAATTATAATTTATAAGATTATAATGAAGGCAAATATAATCGATTTGTTTCTTCCAAATTAATATCTACATAAATAAATAAATAAATGTATCCGCGTTAATTTGATATGTTTATTTTATAAGTCACGTATGTCTTTTTGCGAATTCGTTTAATAAAAATCGCTCGCACCTTTTGACTCGTTACCTCGCCCCGCCGACTGTCGAGTGGCGGAGTTTATGTTTTAATAATGGAGGTATTAGCCGCGTCGTCGCCATCTGTACCGAGGGACGGTGTGGACTGATCACTGTTACTTACAATGTCGATTGGATTGCATATTAATTTTATTATATTAGATTATTATTTCAAGTTACAAAAGCTTTTAACGATTAATTATCCGAAGTTAAATAAATTGTGATATTAACTGTTTTGTATACATGATGACCACTTGTCTCCGTTTCGCTAGATTGGTTAACACTTAAAAAAAATCCTTTACGATTGGGGTCTTAGCGAAAAGTCTATAATTTTCCTCAACAAACGGGCTAAAGCAAAAATATTGCTCGAATCAGACAGGTAGTTCCCATTATAAGCGTGTTCGAACATAACGAACTCTCCTGCCTTATGATATTAGTTTAGTCAGCAAAAATTATGAATATTGTTATATTGGATTTGTTATCTTATGTGCTATAATAAGTACTTGAATGTGCTACATACAGCCGATCAAATGCGTCCACGTTAAAGTTTATAGTTGAAGCTGATTCCACCTGCTGCTCCGATGCGGGTCGGTAGAAACACATGCGGCAAACTTACATCCGACGTAATATGCAGGTTTCCTCACGATTTTTTTGAGCTCGAGATGATTTTTTAGTTTAAAATAAAAACTCAATAGTGCGTACTGGGATTTGAAACTTCAATCTAAAGTTACGAGCCCTGTGTTCTAGTCGTTTTATTATTATTATAATCTTGGCTGTCTGCGTTCTTTAGACATAAAAATTATTCGTTCTCAGTTACTCGAGGGCGCTTTACAAATATTGTGTCGCATTTATGTATTTTTATAATAAAATTTTGTAATAATTAAATCCTTATACTTAGTATAATGTATAAATTAATACAACGCATCTAATTACAATAAGATTACAATGATGAACACAACACACATGAAATAGACGCTATATGATACAATCGATTAATGGTTACTGTAATATTACAATCTGGCTTTAACTTCAGATATTTTGATAGTTGATGGCAAAGTACCTTAGGTAGGATGTTTGGAGTATATTCCCCTACCCTGATCCAATGAGGTTTTTGAAGATACTAAACTGGCAGAATATCAGAATATCATCGGATAAATGCATGTTTTCTCTAAGAAGTGATTATCAACGATTTTGAACCTGAGATCTTCGATTTAGATCCAATGGGCCACCATCGCGGTTTTTGTTTATAAAACACATAAAGATATTTTTTGTACTCACCTGTAGGTCCATAATGAATTCCTTACTATAGATTTGATTACGTATTATATAGATATAAAAAATCCTCTGTCACCTCGCTGTGGAGGTTTTATGGCTTAAGTTCGCCCCATCGCCCGGTGTTTTGTAATGTGTCTCTGAGAGCGTTCTTTCTTTTGCACTTTAGTATTCCGTTCAGGGTCCCGTAATCGCTCCATTTAAAAGCATCTCGAGATTATCCTCAACAAAGACTTTTTTTAAATCAATTTGTGCCTTTATTCGTTTAAATTACAAATCTTGAGTGAGAATTTTGTTTAGGCTTTATTAGTGGCTTTAGGAACAATATTTATTATCGACACTATTTTGTAATAATCTGTGGCTAATGTGACATAACTTCCTAATGATGTTTCAAGATCTCTTAGCTGTGATCCCGTAAAACGTCAAGGCCAAAATAAATGATTGTAAATAGTTGATGCTATTTATAATATATTAAATTAAACACAACACGATAGCGTAAATGATAAATATGTTTCCAATACACAGACTGTATACTACACAAAAATATAAAAAAGCTAAAGTGGTTTTTTGTATGTTATTTTCTTTGAACGCGCCATTCTCCGGTACTGGAAGTCGATTTTGAAAAACTCTTTTTGCATTTGATAGTCAAATTGTTGAGGAAGGTTGTCGACTATTTAACACTAAAATACTACCCACGGGACCGGAAAAGTAACGTCAAACGCGGATGAAACCGCGTTGAGGAGCTAGTTCAATATAAAAAACTTCACACGTTAACGTGTTCAGGAGTTAATTAAGTTTTTTCATAATTAAAACGTATACCGTAATATTTACCTTCAGTGAACTTTTCGTAATTAAACTGCAGACGGTAATATGAGGCGGTGAAATTAAAAACAATATCCCGCCGGTACATCCGTTATGAAGCCGGCCCGATCGACCCAAACATAATAAACACCGGCTGACGTCACAAAGTGCTATTAACAAACGTCGATCTCCCCGAAATTGCCAACACGAGCCGAATCGTTTCCACTGTTTGATATGAAGTCAAACACGTAGCCGGAAAAGCGTAGCAATAATTGAATCAATAAAGTACGCGTTCGAATTGTTTCGTTTATTATCCGAACGCGATCGGAGAGAGTACCTAATTAATGTACCACCTCTACTCCCGTTTTGACAAGACTGCTTATTGTATATTTTTTTTTAATTATACGAAACTAGTTTACATTCACGACTCCACCCGCGTCTTATTGGGGACGGGGAGCAAGTGTTAGGTATAAAAAAGTTGTATGAGCCTTACTTTACCTAACTTTATCAAAATCAGTTCAGCCGCGACAGAATGACAGACGTAGTTACTTTCGAATTTGAATTTAAATGTAAATTCTGATTTCTATAAGAAAATTAACTATTTAGTTAGTTTTGTAAATTATTTGTAACGTTACATTAGACGCGTTTCGTTTATGAATATTACGATCGAAATCTATCCCCGGGGTACGAGGGCGAGATTAACCCGGGGATACAGAAGGAGGTTGGTCGGCTTTTCGGCTGCGATTGTACAATAAATTGACACGACGCAGCTGCTGATTGACGTGACGCTTTCAATGTGTCCTACGCGATATCATATTCTCCTAACGTTATTTTTGTACTGTACGTGAGGGAGGATAATTTTATATATCAAACATGCGGTTGGTATAACTCCTGTTTAAAAATAACTAGAAATTTAATATTAAAATTCGATAGTAATTGATTGGTACATAAATAATAACTCAATTGTAACAAATAAACTACTTAATTGTATATACAACTGGCCCGGTTATACCCGTGGCCGTAATATATTTATGAGGGCCATGCTGTATAATGTTACTCACAAGAGTGAAGAATAATGCCGAACGCCAGACATCCGAGCTAAATCACGGGCGACAACACAAAACGTCGATAAAACTCGCCGCGGTCACAAAGGCGAGCGTCGATGTATCGATAGTCGAGAATCGAGATATAGATAAGTCGAGCGTGCGTCACGTCACTAGTGAACTAAATAGACTACGGCCGCGTCGGATTCAATGTGTCTGTGACAGATTATATTAGGTCCGATTTATTGTGTTCGTTTCATTTTTTGGCGTTGGAAATTTTTAACTTTGTACTTTAATAAAAGGGTATACTATTTATTTTTTATTCAGAAATATATTTTGTATGGTGATAGAAATACGTTACAGTACAAAATTAGCGTTAGAAATTATATCTTATAATATTGAATGTGATTAATTTAAAACATTTTGTAAAAAAATCGAAATTTGTTTGTTAATAGTGTTGTTATAATTCCTTTATATCTTTTTTTATAATTGAGCCTACGATTCCCCCGCGTTAAACGTCACAGGTCTCCGTGGGCTCAATAAGAGGGTTATCTTAAAAACCATCGTATTATTCAGTTTTATGATAACTTATAATGTATTTTATACGTCATTAATGACCATGTGACGTAATAATACTTGTAAAGTATTTCATTTCACGTCGATAGATATACTTTTAAACAAAACAGACCAATAGTTACATAGCGAGCAAGGTCGGGCCTAAGGCTTGGCCTCATATCGCGAGTAAATGAAAAACATATCACGAGGCGAACGTACATTGAGTTTTATATATTCAGGGCTGAAACTCGATGGAAGGCGTGCACGGCAGGTTCAATTAAAAAAAAACGGTCTCGCAGGAAATTGCTAGTGCTGTGAAAAAATGAACGTTCCGACCTCACACAGTCGGACAATAGTGTTGTGCGCTTCTCATATAATACGTCGATAAGTGATGTGCGTTTAAACAGTGCGATATGGAATACCGGGCCCCACACCCGATGATGAACGTCGGCGCCCCCTACTACCCCCACCCAGGTATGTTCAATTAACGAGTTATTAATAACTATTCGTTTCCATTACTTTATATTTTATTCAATAGTACATTCGGTTCTGTTTAAATGCTGTCGTAAATACGATAACTGTTTTCATATCATTTTAAACACGAGTTATTTCGTAATTTATTAAAAGCGATTTATTTTTGCATATTATATTTTGACGAGGCATCGCATTGCGGTGGTGAAATTATTGAGTAGTGTCGCTGCGTTGATAAAATCATTATTGGCTGACTACGTTATATTATTATGAATTGAATCATTCGATTCGTGACTCTCGCGTCCTCTCCATGTTCATGGGATACGACGGAATATACGATTTAGATATGTATTCCCATAATAAAATATCCAAATGCCTCCTTTCCCTTAAGGAGAAACGTAGGAGAATGTCTTCCGTCACATACAACCTTACGCTGTTGTCTTTTACCACCGAACTCGATATGAATAAAACATAAATTAGTAAATTTGAACCCTCGGTTAAGATACATCGAGAAGTGTTCAATCCATAGAGACATCTCGGTCTGTTTACAAAAAAATGAATAACGGTAGTTCTTGAATATAAAAATGCAGACTCGATCGATCTCACAACATCTGTCGAATGTTCTGTTTGGTTTGGTGGCGACGGAAATATAGACGTCTTTTCTGTGCAGTCTGTTTTTTTATTGATTGAGTACGATACCAAGGGCATTGCTATGAACACGACACGTCAAACAAGACCTAAGGTAAAATATCGAGTTATCTCGAGAGTAAGCAGTTATAATATAAAGGAAACTCATTTTACTGTTTTTAAAATGTACAATCAAACAAAGTTTTGATTAAAATTATTAGTCGTAATTGAGCTGTTGTTAATATGAAATAACTGCGAATGAATAGTTTACATTCGATTATATTTACTTATCGTGTTTTGTACATAATAGAGGATAATTTATCTTCATCTCAAACTAAAAGGTTTGGTACGTTTATTAGCGTTCGCGATTGTCGATATTTATAACGAGGAACGTCACTAGGAGACCCGTGTGACGGGTTAATTGGCACGTCGTCAAGACGACAGCGGGGCGTCGCGCCGTGATGAATGTCGTTGCGACAGTAGCGCCTCTTGAAATACCACATAATTACTGTAATTACAGCGACTAAGTACATCGAATGATGATAGGATACGGGTTATTAATGACATAACTTGTATCGAACTCCGGCCGGCACATATGTAGTAACAGACGATAGTTATTACATAGACATTGCGAGCAAAACTTTATTTGTTACTACTTATTAGCTGTGCGCCGCGAAGTCACGCGCCATACATTTCGGAGTATATATGTCTATTTCACACATTAAAAAATTACAATTACACCGACAATTAAACCGATTTAACAGAAACTGTCTTCAGTTTGATGGCTTTACATTGATCACTACGGACTTCCGGTCGCGACGGATTGCCGTCCTATCGGATTATGAGAGTGCATCAGTGTTTGCGCACACACTTGTGTACTATAATATGCCCTGCTTAGTTTTTGCAGTAGAATGTTGATGAGTGGGTGGTACCTACCCAGACGAGATTGCACAAAGCTCAACCACCGAGTAAAATATAGCAAAATATTTTCGAAGCGCGGAAGTTTTCGAAAAATTAGGATATCCCCAGATAGGAACACTGTCAAACGCACATCAGGTTCCCCTACGATCATAAACTATATTCTCTTTGAATTCACGATACGCGTCACGCATTACAAACTAATGGACCTAGTCAGTAAACTGTTTTTGTTATAATGCTCATGATTGGACTTAAAAATACGTGTATTCTATTTTGCAACGTTGTCGGGCGCCCGAGATGTAATAATAAAACAACCAATATAGTTGACGTCGCTTATTTTTTATGTCGAAACCTCCCTCCACACACTTTTTTGTGTTCTTTTTTGTTCCATGACATTTCTCGTTAAAAATTTCCTCTTTGCTTTCGACGTTAGTTTGGAATTATAAAATCAAAATTATTAATTGGAGCCGAGAGAGCTCGATGGTAAAAACACCAGAATCTTAACCGATGTTCGTGGGTTTACACCGGTAGCTGGGTGGAATAAGCTGCTATTTAAAAAGTATTTTGAACTTAATTGGAGATCGGGCGACGATTGTGATCTTAAAGACAGATTCATGCCGAGACTTGATTGATCGCTCTCCGGGATCGCTCCGACGCGCGTCATGATCGAGATTAATGTATTAGTGTGAAGTTTACGATTTAATGAAAGAAGATTTCGAGTGGAGTTCCGCCATCCTCGGCACCACCGGCGTCAGTTTCGATAACTAAAACTTTTTACTTGGCGGTTGTTCGCTAGGGCACTTTGCAAGCACTTCTGGGTAGGTGTTACCCTCTGATCACATATTCTACCGCTAAATTACGATCTCAGGATATCGTTACTACTGTTGTGATCCGGTTTAACAGATGTAACTACAGACAAGGGACATATCTTCTCGGTTTCCGTGTTCGGTGGTGCATTAGCGATGTGGTGGTATAGTATGCTTAATATCTCTTACAGTCGAAATATCAATGGCAGGTGGTGACCACTTACTGTCATGTGACACATTTGTAAGTCTGTAAATAAATAAAGGGTCTTGACAGACAGACAGACATACAGACGGACGGACAACAAATTGATCCTATAAGGGTTCCGTTTTTTTACTTTTAAGGTACGGAACCCTTAAAATAAATTAATATTGAATACAAATGATAACATGCGAACGTCAAGACAAATAATAATGATCGCAACAAAAATATGTTAGAAGCGAAAACTGAAAACAATACCTATTCTCCCGTGCGGGTTGGGTTTATTTACTCAGAACATAAAAATAATATTAAAACTACAAACAGTCTGGGCTACGTGCTGTAGCGATTATAAGTACCAGGAAATCATAATCAATAACTGATTGTGGGGATTGTGTGTCTTGGGCGTAACTTGGCCATTTCGCAGATCACGCGGAAATCTCTCTATAAATGTTATTGAACGTTATATATCTAATATTTTAAACGCGAATGTGAGTTTGTTTGTTTGTTTGTTAGTTGTTACGCTTTCATGCCCAAATCACTTACCGATTTTACAATTTCTTATGGAATTTACCAATGGAAAGCTACATTATCAGCGAGTAACATAGGCTATATTTTATCCCCGGGATTTGGAACAATGCTGGTGAAACCGAGAAGTGAAGCTAGTAGTTTTTTTATTGCATAGGTAGGCGGACGAGTATATGGGCCACCTGATGGTAAGTGGTCACCAACGCCCATAGACATATGCATTGTAAGAAATGATAACCATCGCTTACTTCGCCAATGCGCCACCAACATTGGGAACTAAGATGTTAAGTTCCTGTAACTACACTGGCTCACTCACCCTTTAAACCGAAACATAACAACACAGTGTTTTGCGGTAGAATATCTGATGAATAGGTGGTACTTACTCAGACGAGCTTGCACAAAGCTCCACCACGAAGTAAAAGTTAATTACTTATGAATAAATACGATTTTCTGTTTATATGTTTAAGCTTGATGTAGATAATTGTGTTGATTATAAATGGTTTTCGGGAGATCCCATGGGTTCAATTACGGGCCACGACGGCGCGGAGCTCTCGAGATGGGGTGATGTCGTCACATGATGAATTACGTACCCGCCACGCCGATCGCTTTGTAGGGATCCAGATTAAAACGTGTGACATTGTAGATATATATACATGTTATGTTTATTGAGTTTCGTATGAGAGGGTTCTTGTTTTTTTTTCGAATTCAATAGAAATTAATTAAATGTGCAATTAATGTTATAACTTTGATTTGATTTGATTTGAACGCATTTGTACCGCAAAACAGATGTACTTTGTATTGTTGTGTCAGGCACAAGGGACATAACATCTTAGTACCCAAGGTTGGTGCCGCATTGGCAATGTAATCGATGGTTAACATTTCTTACAATGCAAATGTCTATGGGCGTTGGTGACCACTTACCATCAGGTAGCCCATATACTCGTCTGCCTACCTATACAATAAAAAAAAGAATGTTAAAAATGGTACTTACGTCTTATAATGAGTTTTTAAGATATTATTTTTATAAGAAGTTATTTATTTTAAAGATAAAGTTATATATTTATAATAATGCGGTCTGTTTGCTGTTTTTTGAGCGACAAAAAGTTTTTTTTTGTATTTGCAATTATGTACTACGAAATTCTCTATTTAATTATGAAGTTTAACCTTTATGTAAATGAGTTTCGACACGCAACAGAACATAATGACTTTATTATTATTTTTGTTCCTTTATTAAAAGCTGTTCTTTATAACGCTGTTCCGTTGAAACGTCGTGATAGCCGTAACTGTTTTCTATTACGATAACATAACTAGTAAAATTCATATTTCTCTATCGGCATAGATAATAAATACGCGTGTGGTGGGTGAATACATCAATAAACTATAAAATCACAATATCCGTTATTCAATAGTGTCCTTAAAAATAGACTCGGATCGACATTAGTACTTAATACATTAAAAATTCACGTCAAAGCACATTAATAATGCAAAGCGTCTTAGTAAATAAAATGCAATATGTAACCGTAAAGGCAATATTTGTTGATTTTTAATAACCTAGGTAGATAAAACTTAAACATGAAACAGGTAGGCGGGAAATAAACCACCTGATGATAAGTGGTCATCGCCGCCCATAGACATTGGCGCCGTAAGAAATTTAAACTATTCCTTACATCGCCTGAGTACCACCACCCTTAAGAACTAAGTTGTATGTGTCCTTTGGGCATGTAGTTAAAATGGCTCACTCACTCACTCACTCACAAGTAATTAACATGCCTAGATGTAATTTATTTGGTGGAAAAAAGAGTAGCAAATACCTCGTTTAATATAGGTTCTTCTCGATAATCTCTATATTTTATTATAATCTTCAAAAGTATATGTAAAGTCTTTTTTGAATAAAGTATATTTTGGTTGCAATTATTAAATAACAAATATCACAACTGTTTACCTTACTGCAGATTCAATTAAATCTTTTATTAATAAGTTTTCCTTTAAAATCGGCAAAAAAATATTGCGAGCCATGTACATAAAAACACAAGTGTACAAGTGCTAAATGTTTATTCACCAAAATCAAGTAGGTACTAACTAAAGTGTGTTTATAAGACAGCTTTATAATACAAATAAATAATGCAGCATCCAAAAGAAAAAGTCATTTACTATAAATTCAACTAAAAGCAAAGCCGCAGTCGCGGTTGGTTTGTAGTATATATATTTTCTATCAGAAATATTTTTGCCTCGACACTCCAGAAACGTTTATTGTAAACAGACTGTCTACATAAGACCCCAATAACTGCTCACCCTAGCGAGTTGCGCGCGCACGCGATTGTCCCGACTCTATATTGTGTATGGTTCTCTCACAAGCGAAAAGCGGTTTTTTTATTTTCTTCAGTTATAATTGTAACAGCAATTGCTTTCTTTATAACAAGGTTTTATAGCAAAAATAATTTATAGAAATATAAAAGGTGCTACCAGCTATAAAAGCGAAGCTATTTGATGTGTTGCACCTCTAATTATACTGGCTCATAAACCCATTATATAGCAACAGCGAAATAAAGCATCATTGTTTAGTGTCCTATAGATATTTAACCGCTCCGCTTATTTGTCGAGTGCGTGCTATGAATCAGAGAAGGCATCGGGTGGTGGCGGAACCGGCGGGGGGTGTAACGCGATCCGGTCGGAAATGGCCGTCAGATTTGTCGCGCCAGTCGCCCCACGCCGACAATTACCGACTCGCGATTTATACCGCCCCCCACAAGGCGTTGTTTGCTCTGGATAATTATAACCTGCCTCGTATGAGATGTTAAAATTAAACACGTTTCTGATGATATATTAGTTTATAATGGGACTTAAAACAAGGTTCATTCGAAATTACAAATGTTTCGTCATTATTCATACCAAATCTGCAACTCGTCCTACGTCGTCGTATCTACATGTATATTACACGTCATATATTTTAAGACTTGGCAGTTATTATGAATATTTTATCGTTCCATTATATATATTTTTTACGCTTCATTTTATGAACGTAAAATATATTTTTTCCTCGGTCCAACTCCAGACCAACAGCCAGCAAGCCGCATTATCGAACAGCTTGCAATTTAAAAAAAAAAAGTATCATGAAGGTTCGATAATTGAATTTCAACATGGTTGTGAACTCTCAGCTTACGCTAGCTAGCTTGCTGCTTTTAATAAAATATTGCTGGATAATTTATAAATCGGATCTATCTGACACACCAATAAACTGTGACTTAAAGTCCTGGTTTGTAAACTAAAATATGATACTGTCGTGTCTGATTTTATCAACAGGACTCCTTACTTCATTCCGCATAAGTCCGATAAAACCATCCAACAGAACTAAAGCGAGACCAAAAACTATATATATATATGTTTCGACGCACGGCACTGTAACCAAATGTCCCGCGACAGACAGAACTCAGTGATCTCATAATCTAGAGATGTACTAGCTAGCCACTAAACCGACAAGACAGTTAAAAATATATATACAACAAATAATTTGTATCATATGTATGAACATTATCGCCCATGTAGGCTGAGTTATACTTTTATGACGCAAGTCGTCATGTGTAAGATGGCATGTCTAAATGGGGGTAATAACGTCGCTCGACATAATAGAGTGAGTGGTGGGGATGATACCGTAATGCGAGCAGATGGAGCATCGCATTACGATGTGTATTATGATGGAGAGACTTTTGTATATTTATCATTTCAAGTGTTCCTTTTATAGTTGAGGTATGAAGAAGTACCTTAATCTATTCAATGTAATCGACAGATTTTCTAAGTTATAATCGGAGGCTTTTGCATCGTTACCTAAAAACTTTATTAATTGGCCAGCGAACATTTTATTCAATTTCTATACAAATAAATATATAATACAATGAAATGATATGCGGGACTATATTTATGTTGGCGTGCGTTTAAGAAAATATTGTTGTTTAAACGAACTAATACATTTTCACACGATCAAGTCAAATTGGTTTACTGATATCCGTTAAACTGAAATTCCGTCAGATTGCGCCCCTGTTTGGGAGCTTACGCTAAGTCGTTAGTCCCTCTTGTTACCACTTACAGATTAAGTGGCACATTATGATACTCAATATTAAAATTTAAATATGAAAAGAAAAGCATGGTCGTTATATATCTTATTATCTCTTTTACTTTTCAGCTTTTTCGTATTTTTGAAGAATGACGATGACATTGTTTATTTAATGCTTTAAATAATACTGTTATCCTTATGTATCATGAGAGCAATGTCACCCTATTCCCCGGATAAGCGTATAAAATAGCACGGATGTCCTTATCCCGCGGATCGTCGGAGGCGATAAAAAAATATCCACCTCACCCCCACCCTCTGAGGGTGACGGGTGCGTTGAACCGCTAAGCGAGGAATACGTCGTAAAGCGAAAGATTGTTATTTACACGGATAGTTGATGCTCTTTTAGATTTATTTATATACGCGAAGACATAAGAAATGTACATTTACCCATCGCTGTGCTTATTGCATAAATATTTATCAGTTATCAGTCATAAAATACTAATATTTATTTTTATAAAACGAAACGTTATTCAATATATTATTTATAATTTTATCCTAAACGATACCTAATTTAAAAAAAAAACCTGTTACTTAGCTTATCAACTGAATGTTACATGGCTGGTCTCAACGTTCCGTGTGAAATGTATCAGGAATACCAATAAGTCCTCGAAGCTCTGAACGAAATCTCACCCTGCGTAAGGCGCCTCGAATCACGTATTGCCTTAACAAGTCTGAGGCAATCTTTTATAAATCCAGATACAAGTAAATTAGACCTTATTACAATGCGCAAAAGACCGATGTAAGCATAGGTCGAGGCGCCGGGATGGGAATTTATTCGACACCAAGAATAACGTCGTAAGTGTTGCACGGACCAATTTCATTCGGTCCGTAAATACACAGAGCTAACCTCTGTTCGCTTCTGTTCGGTCTAATGGACGAGAGGTTGAGAGATCTCGGTAAATTGGTATCGCCTTTATTGTATAGCTCGTGGTACGATATCGAAGCGTTGGCGAGTGGCGGGGGTGTGCGATCACTAACTGTAATCGACTTGATCTCAATGAAGCTGGGAACAGGGTGCCGTGCCCTCTAGAGTTTCGATAAGATACAGATGTAGCTCATTATTTTAACTATTTAGGTCTGCGTAGTAAATATCTTGAGGAAACTTTAATTAGTGAAAAATATAAAATCCTTTTTTTATAGTCTAAATTTAGTTTAGTTTTTTTGCGGTTTTACTCGTTAGAATCTACATTTATAAAATAACCTAAAGTCACGATTATGAATTGCTTGTAAGAATGTCTCGGGTTGAATATCAAACAATGACTTATTTATGTTTTCCATAAAACAAAAACAGTTCTAGAGGGATGTATAATTTCGTGTAATATGTATATATGTTAAAATAAATAAAGCATTAAAGTTTTATTTTGTGTGCAAAACTTTTCAAGTGCTTTTCTGTTCAAAAATCTCGTAATCAGTCTTGAATTAGTATAGACCCTCATTTTTTCAAAACTATTAACAGTAACAGAAGCTGTAAATGTATTTTAAGCTCACACGTAAGTTTTTCATTCGATCGAGGGTGTAAGTTCAGAGAGGCACTCACCGCGTAGGCAGGAAAGTGGTCCATTTCTAACGTTATTGTTTGGCGAGAGGGAGGCGGGCGGGCGGTGGCGTGCCGCTGGTTTGTAATGGAAATACGTAGACGCCGACACTGGAGTGTGGCGCAAAATTGAGAGAGAGCACATGTTTAATGCTATTTGTATTATATTAGCTTTTCATATCCTAATATATCATATGTTAATGAAACGGGCTTAGGCATGCGGTAGGCTATAACACAAAGATTTAAACGATTTGGGGCGTTATAAATTCATATATTAAAGATTAAAGGTTATTATTACATTCTGTTTGAATATAACAGAACTCATATAATTTTATATTTCTCTTACAGTGTTATTTTTGTAAAAGTACACATGTGGCAGAATTTTATGAGACTCATGAAGATTTCCTCAATATGTTTAGGCCTACGAGATAACTTCTAAACCTATGAAATCAGGTTAAGAATCACATTCACTAGCCATTAGGACTTGTTAACTCTCTTACTGGCCGATATTCTGCCTCGGCTCCGCTCTCATCACTTGTACCGTAAGACTGCGTCGGTCTCACAGCGCATGCGCGCACCCATCTGTTATACATACACTTGTTGTGCTCGCCTCCTCGTACTAGAGTGGTGAATATGTGAGCACTTACCGGCTACGGTCTGAGGGTAATGTATGCTCGAATTATATTCGGGGCAATGTCAAAGTGTCTGTTGAAAAATCGTTATCTAACTAATATTAACGACTTGTCTATTTATGTACTGTTATTGATTTCTACGCACGGTCTCTCTTATTATTTTGTAGATTTGTTTTGTACACACATTATAGAGGAGGATAAAATAAAAGACTGCTAATGACGCCATACATACAAATAAAACAGAGTTTTTTTTATCATAAAAAACATGTTTGTAGAATAAGTCAGTCTTGTCGCTGAAATAGCGATTTCTTCAGACAACTTTAGGATTAGGAGTTTGGTACGAAAGAGATGGGTTGATGCAAAAGTTGTAATAAAAAGTATCAATACTATTCGTAAATACATACAAAATATTATTTATACAAGTATTTAACCAAAATATACAAGACTAGCTGTGCCCCGCGGTTTCACCCGCGTTTAATTAATAAAAATATAATGCATAAAACTAAGCTAGAGCCTTCCTCGATAAAAAGACTACATTCGAACCAGTACTTCCTGTGATTAGCCGGATCAAACAAACAAACTCTTCAGCTTTATATATTAGTATAGATTAACTTTATATATTCCACAGAAGATTAAACGAATATCAATTTCATGCTAGTAATATATTTAAAAAATACAATTAAAGCGATCGAAAGAGACTTTAATATAATATTCCTTAAGTAGCCTAGTTGGTTATTAAAAGTTCATTAATTAATAATATACTAAAATGTTGAGTAAAAGTAGATAATTTAGTTTAAGCTCGTTTGTAGCATCGCGACGAAGAGACCAAATAACTTTTGCAAATTGAAGATTTAAAAGTATAATTGAATCGGAAACCTTACCACTTTGAAGCGCTCGCTTCTCCCTTAGACTTCAAGTTTAAGAAGTCAGAACTCCAGTTAATTACATCTTTATTTTATTAAGGAGCTCGAACTACGTAGGGGTCAACTTAAATTTGTTGCCTCATTAAAATCAAGAAGTGAATCAAGTTCTCGTCTATTAAAATAAATGTATAATCGTTAACGTTTTTTTAGTATTCTTATTTGAAGTTTAGTTAGTTTTAGTCCCCTCAGAGCCGTTCCGATTGACGATTATAATGCCTTCCAAATGTCGCTAACAGTACTTACCTATATATAGACGCAGGAGTTGCTTACAATTGTTGTGTCGACAACGCGGGAAGACACGTGTCGTTGGTTCGCCGGACACGTGTCGTTTAGGAGTCTGTTTATTTAGAGAGTTGTAATAAAAGTATAGGAGAATGAGTAATCGGTGCCTTCTTTGTAGTGTATTGTTGCGTTCCGGTTGGAAGGATGAGTGAGCCAGTGTAACAAAAGGCACATGGCACACTGTTTTTATTTTTTAATGGAATATTTATTTATTTTATTAGGATCTCCAACAAGGAATACACATGACATTCTTAAATAAATTATGCTAGTTACAAATCTATGTGCTCCCCAAGTTACAGGAAACCACAGCATCCAACTTATGTAACTAAGTAACAGCTATTAGAGTAATATTAAAATTAATGACTACAAATTTCTAAACGAACGAAAATGAAAATAAAAAATCATACTGACTAAAAACAAACTACAAAACTTCTTATCTTAAATAACTAAAGTTAAGAATAAAGCTAAAAATAAAATTTGAAAAACTAAAAAAAGTAATAAGAAATATAATATAAAAATACTAAAACATACTAACAATTTGAATAAATGAATGAACGTTATTTTATATTAAATATTGCTTAAGGTTTTTTTTTAATTTATTTAGATTATCGGCAATATCCAAATTGTTGCTTTTTGCGAGATCATTCTCATTGTTATTTCTACATATTCGAGGTATACCAGAATTATGTCTGAGGTTGGTTTTAAATGTAGGTAATTGGAAGAAGTTGTAGGCTCTAAGTCGGGAGCAATATCGATTGAATAAAGTATTTAATTGTTTCAATGCATAACAAAAACAATAAGTATATTACTTTTTGTATATTGAGATTAATCAAATAAGAAATACATATTCGTAAAAACAAAAACATAAAACGGTCGAGTCAGTGACGCTTATAGGACTAAAGCCATACGCGAGTGGTTCCACATAAAGCAAACATAATTACACCGCTGTAAAAACATTACGGCCCCAGATACTCGTTAAAACACCATCAAATATATGTATTAACGAAATAAGAACACGGTCCGACGGGCGCTCGCTCGGTTATAAATACAATTACGTAACGATTAATAAAATATCAATCCGAGATGCGAGTATTGGATGTGTAACACGTGGATTTTGACGGAAGATCGAAGGTTCAAATCCATGAGAATTTTGGATTACATTTTGGTTAAGAGAAATTCGGAAAGGGTGAACAAATCATGCACTCGTCACACCTTGAAGTAAAAGTATGAAGTATGTGACCATAATATATCGATTGAATGGGATACCGGCTATGAGCTTATCAATCAATTGGTAGGATCGAATGTTCTTGGAGATTAACGTTGACTTTTATCGCTTTAAAATGTTTCGTCTCGATACTTACTGTAAGAGAAGTTGTGGGATTAATAGCTTAATCCAGAATGATTGTAAAATTGTGGACTTTATTACTTACTTGCATACTTTACTTATAAATGTTACAGACATTAACTGTCTCCTTAGTCTTGATGCGCTGGTTCGGGTCAATAAAACGCTATTTAGTTTTCAGTCAACAAATTCTCAGTCTCAGTTTGTAGCCCAGGGGTTGAAAGTTAGCAGTGTAAACACACTCCTGGAAACTCCAGTACTCCCAGTGTGTCGGCAAACACGTAAATTCGTCGGTCCTACGCTCGAACTTACGCTCACACTTGCGTTTGTGCACACACTTGTATGCTATAATAGTCCTGGCGGTTGGCTAGTCTCGCAGGAGTCTCGCAGGAGTGATTCGCAGATGATTCATCAACTCGGACACGAGCACTATTACACCATTGTATACAGCGTTACGTCACACTGAACGTTCCAAAACGGTTACAATCGAATACCTAATTGTCATATCGCACTCATGAATGCTCCTTAGCTGTCGGTGATATTCCCTCGACCTCGACCTCTCGATCCGAAATTATTCACAAGTTTCTAATTCGGCGTATCCGTTTAAATTGTCTAGTGTAAGTCGTCGCAAGGGGGCGGAGGGTGAGATCTCTCGAATTAGCGCTCGAGACTGAATTAATTACCGCTCGCCGCTTCGTTGACAACCCTCTCTAAAGGGTTGCCGCATGGAAGTGATTATTATGACTGTATAAAGGGACTTGTTAACGTCTCCACTTGGAAGACGTCATATTCGGATTCGAGCTTAATAAACGTAAGAAGTATTTACTGTGACACGAAGAAAATTGATAAATAAATGAACTTGTAAAGATCCGGTGCTAATATTAAAATGAATGATGATTAATACGTTAAGAACACTTTTTGTGTCGCACATTCCGAAATTTGCGGAACACTTTCTTTATATATGTATTAGCAATTATTAACGAAATATATGTTGATTTTGATTTTAAACTAAATTGCAAGTACACAATCACAAATGTGTTCTACAAATCATTATTTTATAAATAATTCTCATGGCTCGTTTGCTCGTACGAGGTTGTCGAACAAATTGTTCTGTCGAGCGATACGGGGGTGCATCCCGTCGTCACAATCGTCGTCTCCCGGCAATATCCAATTTGCTGAACCCTTGTCAAAGATCAAATAACATAGATCCATCAACGGACACAAATAATATGATGAGTGTACCCAGCGTATGTACCTGACATCTGAGTCGGATAAGCTAATTAAGATTGTTATTTAAATTCAAATAAGGCTGCCGGTTGTAATCCGGGCGAGCACTGAGGTTTAATGTGCTTATTTAATGTATGTAATTTATTTGTGCTTAAAATTCATCTCGTGCTCTGTTGGAAAGGCAAATCTTAAGAGCAGAGAAGGACAAGGTGTTTTCAAATCTAACTGGTAGATCCTATGACAAAACGCATTAAAAATACTAATAAACGGTATATATTAATGTATAAAAAGAGTAATGTGATTTTTAAATTTATAATAAGTGTTTTTTTTTTTATTTCTAACAAATATATTTTATTTGTTTCAGGTAAGATATTATCGGACTCCTACTGCAAAGGTTAAGCGATCGTCGACAAGGTTTGATGTAGATATAAAGAGATCGTTTTAAGTATTCGCGGTGGTACGGCAATTGACTGTGTGCAGTCGCCATTCTGATCGCAATGCTGAGTGAGCCAGTGCAATTACGGTCAAATGACGCATTTTATCTTGGAATCCGTAGACGACATAAAAAGCGGTTTAGATTTGTTGCAGTCTTTGTTATTCATACTTCATTGCACCACCATATGTAATTGCACGTAAGTTTGGCTAAACGCTAATGTATTCTCTACCAGACAATATCAAACCCTTAATGAACGGTTGTCAGTAGGCGAGTAAAAGGGAATTAGTAAAAACATTGATATGACTATCTATGAGTGATGGTTAGAACATACTAATAGATGGTCAATTTGTACTAATATTGTCTTAAAACAACAGTTGTTTTTAAATCTTAGTAAATAACGGAATGCAAAAACTGTATAGTTGTTTGAGTTTTTAATATTTTAACGTACATCTTAATTTATTAACATTTTATGATATAACTAAACCGAACTGGGATATAGAATTAATTAAAGAAGGGTACATAAACAACTCTAAACCGAGGAACCGAGGAAAATTAACTAAAGCTAATATGCACAGACAGTCTATAGAATGATTACACTTAAATCATGGTTCGTCCAAGCGTCAGTATAGAAACAAGAACATGGAGCTAAACACATATTGCTCTCTTTCCGACATTATTAATTAGTCATTGGAAAGACGAAGACACCGCATTGTTTAACTACTTAACCTCTAGACCAAGTTTTTAAGTAAAGCCGTAAATGTGAAACCCATAAACCATAGACGTAAATCTCTATGCAAAAATATCATATCGATTATTCGCTCCGTTGTTCCGCGATAAAAAGAGAAACAATATAAATACACTTTCGACTTTATGTAATACTAGGAAAAGTCTTCGTAGCTTTCCCGATGGAAATATAAGGATAATAGAAATCATAAATAATTCGAACACAGCATCACAGATTACTTGTTTATAATAAATATTACTGGTTTATAGTAAATAAGTAATCTGTATTGTGCTATGTTCTGTACTGATATTCAATGAGTCATTTTTGTCTAAAAACATAAGTGAATGATATAGCATTATTTTTTTGGCGAATAGAATTTGCATAATTACTTGGTGGTAGAGCTTTGTGCAAGCTCGTCTGGGTAGGTACCACCCACTCATCAGATATTCTACCGCAAAACTGCAGTACTTGTTATTGCTGTGTTCCGGTTTGAAGGGTGAGTGAGCCAGTGTAATTACAGGCACAAGGGACATAACATCTTAGTTCTCAAGGTTGGTGGCGCATTGGCGATGTAAGAGATGGTTAACAGCTCTTACAACGCCAATGTCTATGGGCGTTGGTGACCACTTACCATCAGGTGGCCCATATGCTCGTCCGCCTTCCTATGCAATAAAAAAAAAAAAAAAAAAAATAATTAATAGTACTCTACGAAAGACTAATGTTTAATGTATACCGCATTAGTTACATCCACTATCAATTATTTATCAAGGCTAACGGCCGAATACTGAAACGTCATTCAAAAATGATTAGGACTCAATTGCTTGGAATGTCATTATTTTTCAAAATTTAGTATGCGAAATTTGAAATTCGAAGACGTTTCAAATATTTAAGCCCCCTTCATATTTGAAAGACGTTTCAGTATTCGGCCATTAGTCTTATTAAGTTTACTAAGTCGTACTACTCATCTTATTACAATGAATAGAAAGTTAAAATTAAAACTAGGACTGTTTAATGACCTGACAACAATATCACATATCTTGACATTTTGTGTAAATGTGTTCTGAATCGGTCAAGTTGTTCAGAAGTTACACGATCACCAACAGGAGTGTTTTTTTTTTATTTCATAGGGAGGCGGACGAGCATATGGGCCACCTGATGGTAAGTGGTCACCAACGCCCATAGACATTGGCATTGTAAGAAATGTTAACCATCGCTTACATCGCCAATGCGCCACCAACCTTGGGTGGACTAAGATGTTATGACCCTTGCCAACCAACTAAGATGTTATGTCCCATGTGCCTGTAATTACACTGGCTCACTCACCCTTCAAACCGGAACACAGCAATACAAAGTACTGCTGTTTTGCGGCAGAATATCTGATGAGTGGGTGGTACCTACCCAGATGAGCTTGATGATTATTATTATTTATTATCTGTACGTGCGTATTAATATTTAGTAACTTGATCATTGAATTAACTAAATAATGAAATTACTTGAATCGAACTATAGACGATATCAACTGACAGCACATAATGGTTCTAATATAATCTGTGGTATTCGTCATGGATTCGTAATTGAATGGCGTTTTTAATGTCGGCGATGTTATCGGGACTGCGAGTAAAATGAAAGTGGATATAAGTAGCTAAGTGGAACAGCGATGTATTATAATTAAATATGTAATAAACGAGAACTGTTTGTAGTACAGTACATAATATATAAGAGCTATTAGCTAATTACATGGAATATATAATAGCCGAAATGGCCTAGTGGCTAGAACGCGTGAATCTTAACCGATGAACGTGGGTTCCCGGGCAGGCACCACTGAATTTTCAAGTGCTTAATTTGAGTTTATAATTCATCTCGTGCTTGACGGTGAAGGAAAACATTGTGAGAAAACCTGCATGTGTCAAATTTCACTCAAACTCTGCCCCATGTGTATTCTGCCAACCCGCATTGGAGCAGCGTGGTGGAATAAGCTCTAAACCTTCTCAAAAAAGGAGATTAGGCCTTAGCTCAGCAGTGGGTCATTATTATATGTAAATATAAGGTTTGTTTGCTTCCACACCTCCGGCCATAGGAATTTATTATATAATTCCAGTGCTATGATATGGATATGAATCAATCTGATCTGATAGTCATGACAATAGACTGACAAATTGTGAAGTACAACGCGAGCGTGGGTCACTTATTGCCGTTTATTCGAACTTAACAAGGTTTGATTCAGCGCGCTGTAACTTTCAATTGGGTTGTGTGAAATTAAATAGTAGGGGTTATTTTATTAAACAATGGCTTTGTTAGTGTTGAAGTGTTATGGGGTTTATTTTGTGAGTTTAATCCAATCGTCAAATGGCATATTGTTAATTATAAATCATCTGTCCTGACTTGACTAACAACGTTGCAGCTAAAAGCTACAAACATGAAATTTGTAATATACATGCATATGTTTATTTTATAACGTTAGCATCAGGTAAGAAATGATTTTTTGGTAATTTTAACTAAGGGGAAATGGGAAGGGGTGACTTTTGATTAATTTTATCAAAACGAAGACGAGACGAGCAGCCTTCTAATAAAGATAATATCCTGAATAATCCTAAATCCGAATATTGCAAATGTGTATGTGTAAACACAGTCTCGATCTCTAAAGTTCGGTCGGACGGCAATCTGACACGATCGGAGATATTAGACGCTCGACTAAAGGTCTTCCGTCCTTTTTGATACTTCTTAGCTCCGGACAGTTACTAAAGTGTTGGGCGGCTCGGGACAGTGACAAGGTGTGAGGCGTGAGCTACTACTAGTTAATAAAAGAGACGTCACACAGTGCTGTCGCGCCCGGTGTGCTAGGTCCCGCCGTCTGTATGACAACTAATATAATACTCAGAATAAAATACGCCGCAGCGCGTCGCGCCGCCCCGTAAGCTTAGGGTACAACACAAAACTGCGAATTACTGCGATGCGATTTCGTGCGGCAAGGCGTCGAATTGATATGGACCGCCTTATGGTATGTGGCACCAACGCCCATAGACAATGGCATTGTAAGAAATTGAAACCATCGCTTACATCGCCAATGTGCCACCAACCTTGGGAAAAAAGATGTTATGTCCCTTGTGCCTGTAATGATACTGGCTCACTCACCCTTCAAACCGGAACACAACAACACAAAATACTGTTGTTTTGCGGTAGAATATCAGACGAGTGGGTGGTACCTACCGAGACGAGTTTGCACAAAGCTCTACCACCGAGGACAGATGAAGTGGTCATGTAAGTCGTGCAACGTGAGTCTGTATAATTAGAAATTTTGATTTTGTTTATGCTACTTCCGGGGTCAAACATAACAAACTTAAGTGAACATTACAACACTGACAACATTGAAATCATCTTGTTATCATTGAACAAATAACAGTCTGGTTGAAAACAGTGGTTCCCAGCAATAGTCTGTTGCGGGTTCAAATCTCGTTCATAATAAATTATTGGAAGATAAACGCATTTATCTGCATGTTTGACGTTTTCGGTTGGTACATTTAAATAGGTGAAGTAAAATAAATTATTTCTTTAGAGAAATTATGCGATGTTATTTATTTTCAATTTCGTTTCTCGATAACATGTATAGTTAAATACAATGTATTAATGGGTCGTGAGAGGAAGAGCTCAATGCAATAGCGCGGGTCAGTTTAATACACGGAGTCAATTGACGGGTTAAGCGTCGTTGACCTCGGCGAGGAGGTAGGGTTCCGTGCGTAGAACAGTCACATTTGAAGTTATTAATGCGTTGTTCTTGTATGCATTTCGTATTTCAATAAACATTTCTAATAATCTTGTATTGATCTATCGAAGACATTTTTAGGGAAATCAAAGTTGGATCTGCAATGTCACTTGACCTTTTCGACAACATTAAAGGGAGTTCTATTTTCTTTCTTCTATATTGAAGGTATTAAATATTATTAAGTGGAGGTTATCTATACTAATATATAAAGCTGAAGTGTTTGTTTGTTTGATCCGGCTAATATCAAGAACTACTAATTCGAACTTAAAAAATATTTTTGTGTTGTATAGTCCTTTTATCGAGGAAGACTCTCTAGGCCTAATTTTTGTTTATTATATCTTTATTCATTAACGCGGGTGAAACCGCGGTGCACGGGTTGTCTAATATATATTAATAATATGTTGATGTATCACGGAATGTAAGAAAGTGTTAATAATTAGATTTATCGTTTGGCTTGGATTTTTAAATGTTTTACTCGTAGTAAGGATTTAAATAATAATCTTATTAAAGGGCAACAAAAACAGTTTTTCACAAACAAACAAACATCCATGCAGGCAAAGTGGCGAGTATAAGCCGGTTATGCTATATTATAAGTTTCTAAAGACGGAATGGTAACGTTAACGTTAAGGCGGGTGATGACGCGAGCGAACGAATGAGCGTGGACCAGTTAATGAAAGGGGTCAATTGGGAAATTGACCAGGAGCCGACCCCTGGCTCCGGCCCTATTGTCCACACTCTGTGCCATGCCATGCGATGTTTCTGGGAATAAATGTCGTGACTGAAGACAATGAAAATTGATTTGTTTTGTGTTCGCAATTGTTATTCGTTGACGCGATTGATGATCACAGAAAGTGTCCGATCACAGATAATATTTAAGTCTGACGTAACATAATACATATATTTATATATATATATATATATATATAAAATCGGGCCGCCTGTGGGTTATCATGTAACTTCTGAACGACTTGATGGATTGAGGTCGTATTTACAAAATATATTCAATGTCAAATGATACTTTATTAAAGTAGGGTATTAATTCGGTACTTAACTTTTTTTAACAACCAGAAAATAACATGATACTATCATATGCATACAATAATGTGACTGATGATTGTGTAATAAAGTTTAAAAGTTATATAAAATAGATTAAAATTATCATTTCACTATTACATATAACTTACAAAAATAAACCTTTTTACTGTGATTCAATCATGTACGTAACTGTACGTATGTAATATTCCTATCTTGTCCAAAACACTCCAAACATCTTGAGCCCAAATATTGTAAATAAACCGGACAAGTGCTACGAAAAGCAAAAGTGATACAAAAGCCTATGATAGCTTTCATGGTTAGCTAAAAAGTAACTGTTCTGTTTTTTGTCGGTTCTTCTCGATGTGATATTCGATTACAATTATCGATACATTGAGTTTCTAAAAATCTCCTCGAGTCGATTCAATTTTGATCTTGATTGATAAGCGATGTCGCGCCAAATGAAAATGAATGTTATCTTTAAGTCGTTTGGTGTTTACGTTTTTATTAAAAGTGTATTCGAGTGCCGGTAATACTATTCTCTGCCGTGATCGAATGACGCCCTAAAAGCATTTCGAGCGGAAACAATTTGTCGGTTCGATGTCAGCGAACGCGGGGCCCTTAGACTCTTGGAATATATATATATTTATTATTATTTTATACACTGCTTTTCATTAAGCTGTAGTTTTTCTTACACGAAATTTCGACGTCAGCTAAGAATTAGATGCATTTATACAAAGAGAAGATAAGATTTTTGTACGATATACGTGTGTGCAAAATATATATAAGTAATATACTTTTATTATTTTATAACATATATACATTGTAAAAATAATAATTTGTGTAAATACTTCGTAGTAAAACTTATAATCATTTGGCCTACAGTGTATTTTATAACACAAAATATGTTTAAATGAAATCCCAACTTGTGTTGTTGTAGTTGTTGTAGTTGTTGTTAATAGGATTGTATTTTTATATTCCGCTATCGGTACGTTTACTGAGAGAACTTACTAACTCGACTATCTCTAAAGCTTAGCAAACTTTCTTAGAAGGACTTTTGAAATTTAGCAGACGTATACTTAAGTGCAAAATATAAGTTTTCGTTATATAAATTAATTTTTTCTGACTTGTTTGGTAACTTAACTTTATTTCTTTTCGGCTTTAAGATTTTATCGCTGATGATGATGCAGTATTACGATCCGTTACAAACGGCAAGTCATGATTACTTTTTTTGTGTAATATTATCAAACTCCTCAAATGTTATTATATAGGCTAGCTTCTCTAGCTACCCGTCTTCGCATGTGTAAAGTAAAGATGTATGTAAAACGTTTATATTTAAGGATAAACATACAAAGAGTCCTAAACGACCTAGGGCAGTCAACAAACATAATGACTAGCTGTGCACCGCGGTATCACCCGGGTATAATTAATAAAAAAATAATGAATAAAAATAAGCCTAGAGCTGTCCTCGATAAAAGGACTACAGAACACAAAAATATTTTTTAAATTCGAATCCAACAAACAAACTCTCCAGCTTTATTTATTAGTATAGGTACATATTACATAACAAAATATATATACATATGACAATAAAGTATGCATTGATGTTAGCTTTAAAATGAACAAATAAATATAGAATAAATATCTACATTTTCACGGTAGTGATTTGATTTGTACCATCACGAACTGTCAGCAGCAGACGTCGTCATGGACGGATGCGTTTTTTTAATATTTAACAAAGTGAACGCGAGCGGGTGCGACCGGGCGGGGCGCCGAGCTGGGGTGGAGAGTGCACGTCATTTACGCGTATTGTTTGAACAATTTGGTTCACTGGTCTGTACGCACGACTTTAATCAGTTTTAGTTTACCGAACACACACGATTATTATATAGTTCGATAAAGTCTCTAGTATATTAAAGTCCTGCAATCAAACAATTAAGTTATTATTCAATATTAATAGCGTTATATCAACAACTTTATATAGTAACTGTGATTTCCACAATTCATAAAAAACTTTTATGATCGACATAAATATGTAATTATAATATTAATATACCTACTGTTTATATAAATAGGCATTTATGAGAAAATTTAAAATTTACGGGTAAATTTACGACCGGTTCGCAATGTACATTCCGCCTGTTATGTATAATTTTCGTTATTATTATAAATAA
Organism: Nymphalis c-album; assembly: GCA_963151315.1. Classification (NCBI taxonomy): domain Eukaryota; kingdom Metazoa; phylum Arthropoda; class Insecta; order Lepidoptera; family Nymphalidae; genus Nymphalis; species Nymphalis c-album. The sequence continues at coordinate 836,104 of OY720610.1, forward strand.
ACTATAAATATATATACTTAATAATAAATGAAAGCTTTAGAAATGTATCACATGTTTCCTTCTTTCCAGGCGTGAGTGCGAACAAGATCGCCAAACGGACGGAGCTGACGCCGAACAAGGGGGGCCCGTTCGCGGCGGCTCTGCGGACGCTGGCCAAGAACGCGGGCCCCGAGAAGGACGGTGAGTGAAACGCTTACGATCCCTCTCACCATCCCCTTGCGCTCGAGTAATGCGATTACAATACACCTAACACACACCACACCTGACAAAGACTAGAACACGTCCAATATCTATAATTATAGTGAATGCTTATCATCAGGTACCGTGTATTCTGAAACTAGGATTCGGAGTGTAGGACATAATCGTGTAATGGCGAAAAGTGATATGCGACATTGACACGTTAATTATGAATATTTTACTAGTGAGACTCCTAGCACTGCTATCCTTTATTTCTTAAATATGAAACACCCAAAAGCGATCCACTAGCTCTCATTGTCGAATTATACGGGTAAAAGTCATACATTTTTTTACGGACGATTCCAATTTTTTTTATTCATAGCTAAAGCTTACGTTATAATATAAACTATATTCCAATTTTCATATATCTAAACTGAGTATGTAGTTGAGGTTGCGTTGCTGCTAGTCAGTATAAATATTTATACAAGTATTAATAATGAAAATGTTTTATGTATTCCAATTGAGTATCGACATTTGATACTTCGTAGCGATATTCAATACTATGTTCCGTCGTTCACAACGCCCACGTCCATTACTCGAGCGCTATTCTCGTATTACTTTTTTTTTTAATTTTATTTCAATTTACTGAAAGTGTACACGTGTATCGCGGACAATGAACACTTGTTGGGTTGAAATGTCCATGATTCAATCATTCATTACGTTTTGATGTAACAGTTCTGGTGTGAAACGTTTAAATAAGTCCATCGAAAACATAATGAGATATGTTTAAATTTATGTCAGTCGATACTATTGTTATATGATATCTGACAATATATGTATGTAAGTAGTAACTTTTGATATGTATAAATTTTAGATTTAAACAATGCTTGTAATAGTATTTAGAAAACGTAAGACTAAGCCGACTAGTTTAAGAACTAATCGTTTCTTTCAGGAACGTTAATTAAGTATAGGCGTTTAGATATAGTATTCTTATAAAATAACCTACATTCAGTCAGTTTTCTATGTCCTTGGATAATTCGTATTGAGGAATTGTAATCAGTAAACATCACATTATGTTTAAATATCTTTGAGTTAACTATTATAAGAACTAATTTTTTAAGCAAATTTCATCGATGTAATGTTCGCTGATTTGTAATCGAAGTGATTACGAAGTAATGAAGGGAGTCTCAATACGAAATATCCAAACCCGCCATCGCCGCTGACCTCGCGAGTGTGTAGGCGCGGCGGCCCCCAGCGCGGAACGCGATGTCAGCAAGGATAAGCCTCCGCCCCCGCCGGCCAAGAGAGCTTCACCCCATCACCTACCGGCCAGCGGCTTTCAACCCTATCGGCCTGATGACCGGTGAGTGATCTAATTTCGTCTACATTTTAATATGCTCAAGTTCATGTACCACGTGATGATCAGGTTATTATTAACATTTCCAAACATCACTACTATTTAACATTAATAATAACTAGTAACGATACTCTGCTTCAAGTTTGATAATTTCGTACTAGTAAATACAATGTTCTTTGAGATTGGCTTTTATAAAAAGAAAGGCAATAATGACATAACCTGCTGCTCTGTTGTTGTAGTAGTAAAACAAAATAATATTCTAATAATCGTTCCTTTCTTCTAACTTTAGTTAGATTAGAAATTGATTGCAAGCGAAGTTTGTTCATAAGTTATATATAACCCTATGCTGCGACCCTAAGAGGCTGATCGGTGCCTCTAAACATTAATTAATACGTCAATCTCTATCGTACTGGTGATACATGCAACACGTTTACTGCAAAGCAACAATCAATGAAAGGACTATAAGCTACTCACCAACTGTCCTTCCGCCTAAAAGATGGTGCCGTAAAATATCCTGTACTGTGGTACAGGGACAGTGAATCGCCCATAATTGTGCCATCGTTGGCAATATGCGAGTCAGTATTTTTTAAAGATCTTTGGGCAGATATGGCAAATTACCATCAGATGATGTTATGATCTCATTTTTCCATCTGCTTTCCCAATAAGAAGAATATCTCGAGGCAGTCGCGACATACCAGCCTATACGTGCGCACGTCTTTAAGCTATCTGAAAATGTGTGCTTATCATTGTATAGAGTCCGAGTAATAGAATACATTAGAATTTTCTTCAAAGAAATTCCCAGATATACTACGGCTTTAGGTTGTAAGTTGAAAATGTTATTTTTGGCCATGGTAAACCTGTAAGAGTTTTGGTCCGGCTCCTGATCTCTCTTCAGTCGAGACGCATAGGCGCTTGTCCAATGGATTTCCCTAGATAGGGTACTTGGCCTTTGAGCTAGAACTTCATGACCGATGATTTGGAAGAAGGTATTTATGTTATTTATCATTTAACAGGTTATCACACCCCGCGGCGTCGTTCCCGCTGTTGGAACCCGCCGCGTACTCCCCCTACGCGCACCCATCGCTCTACTCCAGCGCCGCGCTGCAATACAGGTAAAATTATTTATTCTATAATCAAAGTCAAATTTCATTATTTAGGGCACCAACAGGTTACTATCAGCCTTTTGAGCCTTTGAGAGAAATGGAAAATATCCGAATTGAAGATCTTGTGTTTCTGGTGATCGATTGACAAATCTACAGTTTTAGTAATTAGCTAAATAGAGAAAGAGAGAAGGATGGTAAAAATAGTGTAAATTGTTGATTTGATATTAAATTAGATAAGGCGAGACCGTATCACCCGCGGTAGTAAATGTTTGTATCTGTTATAGCAATAGTAATGTAATAAACCTCCAGTTACGTCTTGGAGTCTGCCACGGGGGACGTACAAGTTGTCGACATTTATATCCAATAAAACTGTTCGTATGCTTTGAAAACAACTTTGGTGTCGGACTACCTTAAGATGCTTCTCTTCGTTATTGATATTCGTTTGTTCAAATTGACCATATAATATTGAAGTCTACATCGGTTTAAATAAACTTATTTATATTTAATTTTTAACACAAGCTATTTCTTCAGTTTTTGCGTTTATTCCGTTCACACAGTGAGACGCGACAGAGAGACTAGTTTTATAATACGTAGTGACATATGGATAAAGGAAATGGAATAACCTATTGACGATTTTCTTTAATAGTATAGATAGGCGGACAAACATATGGGCCACCTGATGGTAAGTGATGACATTGGCATTGTAAGAGATGTTAACCATCGCGCCTACATCGCTAATGCCACACCAACCTTGGGAGCTAAGATCTTATGTCCCTTGTTCCTGTAATTACACTGGCTGACTCACCCTTCAAACCGGAACAACAATACCAAGTACTGCTGTTTTGCGGTTGAATATCTGATGAGTGGGTGGTACCTACCCAGACGAGCCTGCGCAAAGCTCTACCACCAGTAAGCTCTATAGTTACGGTTACAGGCTAGCGGCGGAGGAGCAGATGTATCTGGAGCGAGTGTTTCGCGGCGGAGTGGGCATGGGGGTCGGGGTGGGATGGTTGCCACCTTACGCGCTCTATCCACCCCTCGCTCCCCCGTTACCTCTGGTGCCGCACGCGCCGCACGCTCCCCACGCACCGCACGCGCCGCACGCCCCCCACGCGGCGCACGCGCCGCACGGGCCCCACGGGCCGCACGCTCCGCACGGGTCGCATCAGCCGCTACACGAGGAGCGGGAAAAGGAAATCGCGCTGCAAAGGGAGAGAGAGCGGGAACGAGAGAGAGAAAGGGAGAGGTGGGTCATGGAATTAGTTACGCATAAAATGAAACAAATTACCAATAATTCCCAGCCGTAGAAGGCAACAATTATCCGCAGCTAAACGGGTCCGTCGCAATTCCAGAGAGCGCGAGCAGCGCGACAAGGAGCAGCGCGAGCGGGCGGCGCGCGAGAAGGAGTCGCGCGCGCGGGAGGCGCTCGCCGCCGCCGCGCTGCACGCGCCGCACCCCCCGCACGGCGCGCACCCCGCGCACCCCGCGCACCCCCCGTACGGCGTGCCGCGCGCGCTGCCGCCGCTGCTGTACCGCCCCTACCGGCCCTACGCCTACGACGAGGCGGACGACGAGCGCGGTGAGCCCGCGCCGCCCGCGCCCCCCGCCGCGCCCGCGTCGCCCGCCGCGCCCGCGCCCCCCGCCGCCGCCGCGCCCCCCGCGCCGCGCACGCCGCAGCCCGCGCCCGTGTGACGCGCCGCCGCCCCCGCGCGCCCGCCGCCCCCTCGGCCCCCTCAGCCCCCTCCGCCCGCTGACGTCACGCGTCCCCGAATGGCCAATACTAGTCAATAAGTTTTAGTGCGTACTGTATGATGATAAATAGTGACCAATTCGTTTAATAATGTCGTACCTTGTAATTCTGTAATCTGTTCGTTCACTGTGACGATCCTTCCGAACGTTTCTCCCGCTCCGTGTCTCGCCTCGACTGCCGACAATCGGTCCTCTTCCTTCGCTAATGTGTGATAATAATTATTGACTGCGAGTGGAGACGTTACTCTAATCCAGTGCCGGCAGCTCGTCGGCGGCGCCGTGGAGGAAGGCTGTGATCTGTGACGAATGTGACTAAAATCTGGATTAAAGTAATGTCGATAAAACGGCAAACTTTTAAGCGACTGTACCCTTTTGTTATGTTCTGTATAATATTCTTATATCCTTCTATTACGAGACTTTCCTTACCATAAGTCATAATGGCCTAAAGACTATCTATATCTAGCTAACTATTGTATTCCGTCTGATGGAAGCGAACAGTCGGTGTATATACTCACCAAATCTCATTTCAATAAAAAAAACACCCTGTATCTTTTTCGACGCCGTGAACCGGACAGAGACGGCGATATTCAATCGAGTGCAATAGATAAACAGTTCCTACAGTGTGTAATATAAACTCGAGCACCAATGTAATAGAAATAAGGGCGATTATCGAATGCATCGATCTGCCGGGAGCAGCTGTATATAGGCGTGCGGTGTTTAATTATAATATCTATTGTAATATGTTGGTCGATCCCACCTACGTGTGTCGAGGATGGGCCACACCTGCGCGCCGGACGAACGCGGACTCTCCGCCTCGCTAAATGTGCCAGGATGCAAAAGTGTGGACGCAACTTTACAAGTAATTCATTTCGCTCGGTCGCGCAGGTGTGGTCGATACTCTATACACGAAATAAACAATGTTATCTCGAACGAAGTTTTTCGTTGTATGAAAGTGCAAATAGTCTGCGAGTGGACGCGCGGCGGTCGGCCGAACGTTCTGCAAGCGAAGATCGTCTTTAAACAACGTAGTGTTGTACGTTATACTATAAAGAGGATTTTCGTTTGGGAACACATATCCTATGTACCATCGGTCGCTCGGGAAAGATTTTTTTTTTAATTAAGTAGGCTTTAAATCCGCGCTCCGAGCGAGCCGTCTCTACTGCATTTTGTGATAAGACTTGAAAAATTCCTCGCAGTATTCAACCCGAGCGGCCGGGACTGCCACTTCGAACGTTAAAATGTCGAATTTTATAAAAAAAAATATTAAAAAAAAACCTCTTTGTACGTTGTAACTTAGATAGTTATTATTAATTTTAGCTTTTAATAGGTGTTCAAATATTTTTCACGGTTTAATTTGTAACGACGCAGAGCATTTAGGCGCTTGCATCGCGCCCTGTACATACTATAGTTAGATATGGACAATACCTAACAAGTGAAAAAGATAACAATTTTATTGAAAATACATTCAGTGAAATTAATAAGCTGTGCATGCTGACCTCCTGGCGCTACGCGGCCCGCCTGGCGCCAGGGGCGGTAGTTGTTTTTATTTTTTGTTCCTCTACCCGCCACCCCCTCCCCACCACGCTTCAAGGTAGCGCATGTAGTTGGCGTTTGTGATGTGTGCAGTTTCAGAGATATACTCGGACTATCAGCTCGCCATCTCCTTGCTCAGATCATTTACCGCGACTGTATTGCTTAAAACTGCGATACAACTAATTTTAGTAACGTGGACTATATAAGCGATGACCTTTTTTATAATGACTGCTAAAAAAAGGTTTAAGTCGATACACGAAAGTTAAGTTTTGTAATAGTAATTAGAAGATAATTACATTCGAAATATTTAATTTGATATACAATATGAGTATGCATAAATTGTGCTTATTATAGTTTATGTAACCTAAAATAATATTATGAACTGATCTTTACTTTTTACAATTTCTAATTATAGAACAATCTTTACAATAAAGTGCCTCAAACCCTTACTACTAGTAATATCAATGTGCCCTAACTGACGCAGTGACAGGATCATATAATACAAAGAAATATTGCATGTTTTAAGAAAAAGTAAATATAGTCTTTGATATATTCAAAGACATTTTAATACGATTTTACACATTATTCGCATTTACAGATACAAAAAAAATCAATTTACCTAAAATATATATACATACATTTAAAAATATTTATATGATAATTACTTAACTATATACTTATCGAGAATAAAAGTAAAAAGAAACAAAAATTTTGGTCGCATTTATAGAATATTTTGGTACAACTTGTTACTTAGTAATTAGGATATTAGGTTTTTTCAAAGCAAAAATTTGCTAATTAGTCAAATTTAAAACAACAATAAGTTAATCACATGCATTTTTATTGGGTTTACAAATAAAAAAACCATCTTTTTTCCCTTTTTGTGTCTTCAAAGACAAGATAAAAAGAAACCAATACACACCTCACATAATGATATAATAGGACATAACATATAAGAAATAAATACGTATTTATTTTTAAATTTTATGGATTTCTTCCAAACAGAATTGAATAACAAATAATCAGTACAGTTGGCAATCCGTTACGATGTTGATCATTTTATTGTTAAATAATAACCTTACTTTGTTCTATGGAGTATTTAGGCTTCATATAAGATGTAAGGAGACTTACAGTTGGGTATACAAACTGCACCTCAAAATTATGAAATTTAGATGTCGCTGCTAGAGCCAGAGAATGAAACTTGAAAGGAGGAGTAAAACGGAATTAGAGAAAGATAGACATCTTTACATGGTGATATTATCCTGTTGATAAAATTTGTAAATCATGTTATTTTCAAGTCCCTTTACAATAACGCCATTCTGGCAATTTATGTAAACCTTAACTCATAAATTTCTATACTTATTCTGGTGGAGGCTCATACTGTGGTACTTGTTGTACTTAAGTTGTTGAGTTGTTTATTTAAGTCCCGGCCGCTGAATTTTTACCAGCGGACATCACGCCAGACTCAAAATTCCATCCCCACCTCCTCGATGTCTAGAAATCCACAACAGTGCGTTTCTTAAAGCATTTCCTGCCTCGCACAATCACTCTGTGGAACCAGCTTTCGCCGGCGACTTTTCCGATCCGATATGATATAAAAAAAACTTGATATATATACCTTTGTCAACAATGATATTATAAGTAAAAAGGTGTAGATAGGTTACATACATAGCATTCAATCTACGAAAATGACACTGTTACGCACACATAAATAACTTTATATTGCAATATACACACTACATTACGATTTGTCGCTAAAGTAGGGTGGCATGATTTAAGTATCACGAGTGAAAAAAAGACGAATATATTTGCGAGTGTGCATCGTCTCGTGTCAAAGAAACGACATAGAATAAATAATCAGACAATACCTTTTTTCTTACCCGGATTTATGCCTATGAATGCCATTACTCATAAATTCATTTTGTAAAAGTACTAAAAATTCATTGAAAATAGGCAAATAAAAACTATCAATAATTTTATAAAAATTTAATATCAAATAAACAATATTAACCCACTGGATGCACCTTTCGATGGAAATCTAGAAACAATTAATTAATTTCATGATCATACATCTAAACACTATTTATACATCTAAATAAACATCTTCTTTAAGACACTATATAAATATTTATTTATACTTTGATTTCAATTTAGTAATATAATATAATTAATAATTTAATATTCTTTTTCATTTATATAAATTATACAACCATAAAAAAATATTATATATGTGCCAACTGCCACCACTGTTTGTGTTTTACTCTATGATCCGTAACGTCGTCTATCTCTATTGCACTCGTTCATTAATATACTTTTGTTGCATTCATTCATTTCTAACGTCATATTTTACGAATATAATATTTGACTCGTGAAAATATTAAGATAAATAGTAAACTTACTAACGAAAAGTGATTCCTTAAGTTTAAGAAGTTTTGCTAGTATAATTTGTGCAATATCTCATAACACACGACGGCATTTTTGGTTATTTTGGGTCACTTTTAATTATAATGGTACTCGCTACGTGACGTCTATCCATTGACAATGGTGACATAATACTGAGGTGAAGTGTGGATAGTAATCCTGATTTCGAACTAGTGCTCACGGAGTGCTTGTAACCTATCTACACCTTTTTACTTATAATATCATTATTTGTCAAATAAAATGTAAAGGAATGATACTTTCGTAGAAAAAAACGTACCAAAAGAATTCGTAGACAATAAATAGTGCATTAATGAATACATGCAAATTATCATTTACGACACGTTGACTATTAACAAAATTAAGTTATGTTTTTGGCATATAAAATAATTTAGAATATATTATGTAGTTGGATTTCTTGCAATATTCTTTATTGTAGTAAATTTATATTGCTGCAGCTACATAATTATATTTTAGAGTTAATTATATTATAGGGATTTTTTTCTTTTTCATTTCTAAAATTCTGGCGTGTTTAAAATTTTAGCCCGGTCCGAGAGAATGTGTTCTTGTCGTCTGTCAGCTGTTATGAGTGTATCACTAATTCATTACTATAATGAATAGTTGAGAGATTTGTACGTTGCATGAAATTTAAATAATTACGTTTTTATTGGTTTTTATAAATTCATATTATATTTAGTGCAGAATTTATAGCATTTATTGTAAAATGACATATAATTAAATATACGATGTAAATAAACGGTTATTTTTACCGTCAATTCACTTCATTTCCAAGTAACGTCCATTCCATCACAAAACTGTCAAAATTATATTCTCAGCAGTGGACTAACCACGGTCTTAAACACAACAACAGTGTACGTCGGCTTAATGATTGTGTTGTTCTGTTCAATTTACGGCCGCCAGAGGCATGACGATAGATTGCTGTGCTGTGCAACGAAGACAGAATAGCATTCTGTATCTTTTTCTACCACACGTAACGCATGCGTACGCGTGTCACTCAACTGGCACTTGACCGTACCCATCGATAGCAACGACGTACAGCGGTGTTGACGCGAAATAAAAGTTATATCACAACCGTACCTATCTCTCACCACTATTAAATTTTATAAAATTACAGATTATAATGTTATCAACTAGTACAATTTACATTAGCTACGTAGCCGCACAGTAGGTACCTACTAAAAAAGTTTATCCTCTGTGAATAAATCTGACACGAAATTGAAAAGTTGTGCTGTCAAATCTTTCAAATTTAATTAACTGAATTTAATTTATAAAGCACGTATACCTACATTAGAAAAAAGTAGGATGTTCATTTATGGCTAAACCAATACCAGAAATTGATTTACGAAACATATCAAAGAGGGATGAAATAAAACCTAAGGAGGATACGACATTTTACGATGAAACTATTGATAAAATATCGAAATATAGTAACAAGGACTTGATATTAGGGACATTCGGTGGTTGGTTTGCTGGAGTGGGTGTCGCTAAAGTTGGTAAAGTGGCGGCATTTGGCCTGGGAGGGGGTATCATACTCCTCCACTTTGCTACAGAAATAGGATACATAAATGTTAACTGGGAGAGAGTGAGCGAAGGTATAGACAACTGTCAGGATCTGATAGACAGATTACTGCATTTCGTTAAGAAGAACAGCTGCTTTTCCGTCGGATTCATCGGCGGCTTCTTCTTTGGAGTGGCGTCTGCGTGAAGATTGATCATGTGTGTGCTACGTAAGGGCACAGAACTATTCGACTTATACATTTTTAATAAAGGTTACTTTTAAAAATTCAAACCGTTTTAATGCACAATACCTACTGAACTGGCATTTGTAAACTGTAATATGAAAATTACAAAGACATAAGTGGTAAATTTTAGTTGATTTGTCTGTATGTTTGTATGTTCATTAATATACAAATTATATAACCTCGTAAACGTAAAAGAAAATAAGGCAAATCTTGGTATGAATTTGAATGAAATTTTAGAAAATAAGTGCTTATGTCAAATTCATGAAATTGATAGTAAATAAATATTTTGTATATTAAACCTGTATATTAAGTAATATAGTGTCTCATATTATGCTCTTTCACTAAAAGACCAAACATTACAGTACCTATATAAGATCAAACTTATTATTCTAAGCCTTATTAGTAGTACAGATGAATAAATAAACCATACTTTTTTAAATATATAAGTAATACAATGAAATAATATCTATTCACTTGGAAAATTCATCATTCGATTAATTATTACAATAAAATAATGACTATTAAATAGAAAAAAATACAAAATTACTGCCTAGTGAGATTAGTAATGTACTTGGTGGCTTTGTGCGAGCTCGTCTGGGTAGGTACCACCCACTCATCAGATATTCTACCGCAAAACAGCAGTACTTTGGGATTGTTGTGTCAAAAAAGTCATTCACAAACATTCATTTCAAATGTTTTAGTTTAGTCGACAAGTCGTAAAACAAGTATACATCTTATACCATTATGAAGGAAAATATTGGAAAACAATGGATAAACAAATTACATTTTTACTAGAATGTCAAACTTATAATTAACTGTAATAATAAGGGTCTGAATTCGAAAATAGAATTTAAAATACTTTATTCAATATTGTAGCATGTCACTTGATAATTGATAGTCAAACTAGAAACTACTACCGGTTCGGAAAAGAAACTAGCTCTGAGAGGCGAAAGAAACTCAGCGGGTTTTTATATCATGTTTCGTTTACAAAAAAAAGAGAAATAGCCATGTGGCGATCGTCTCATTCCCAAGGTGTACTATCATCCATAAATTCATTAATTGTATTACTTTAGGCACACAAGCGTTCCTTTACAAAAAAAATAGTAATTCAGCAACTGAAGCTTTTTAAACGCTTGGGATCCTGTTGTAGAACAGCATACATTACCCCACAAAAGAATTACTGACTCTATGCAGTCGAATAACGGGAGTAATTAGTTTGTGTTTGTTCCTTGTACCAATGTTATAAGTATCACATTTTCTCACAAAATCACTAATATTTTTCCGTACGTACTGTGTATAGAGAAGCAACAGTTAATATCTTAATTTCTTTAAATTTCTGTTTTAAAGAGATTATTTAACGCCTAGGTTATATGCTACTATAATTAAATAACGAAGTAATAAGGTCGGTAAACGGACCATTATCCTGATGCCCGAATCCGACGACTACTCGACATACCTATGCCCAGACAAAAATAGAGGAATAAGCAAGGCGGTCGGTGCTTCGCGTCGAAACAGATTCTCTATAAATGTATCTCTAGTCAATGTATATGGTGAGTAAATTGGGTCTTGCTCCCTGCATTTTTGGACCTTAACCGCCTCAATACCTGATAAGAAATAACATCGAACTGAACTGTTACCTCGTCATTTTTTAAATTAGACTATTAGAATCCTTTTAAAATCTTTATCGTTAACAAGTTCAGCTACTCTAGCACAAATACTGTGTGTATGGATGTGTGTGAAAAATTGACAGTTATGTGCGAATGACTAGTGAATATGTATGAATATAATATTTAAGTACGTATATACGTATTGAAATACATAGAATATAAAGTAAAATAGAAAGAAATATAAAGTATATATTCGAATATGAACGATTGTACGAATAAGTGAATGTACTCTGCATGATGGCTGATAAAAGGAAAATAGGATAAGTGGAATAACAAACACTCCTGTGATAACCCTCGTTCTGAAGAATCTGTTGCCTTTCTCACTGACGGGGACAGATTAAGATCAAGAAGCGTAAATGACGAAAACTAGCAGAGATACATACTATATTATATCAAATGACTAGTGAGTAATCTCACCTAGAGATAGTTATATAGGATCTAGTCCTATAATCTAATCGATTCGGGCTATAAATATTACTATAATGTACCATGATTTTCAGATTGCCCAAAAGTAAAATTAGTATATAAATAATAATATCTAAATGTTTTAACCAAAAATATACCATAAGTACTACACGAGTCCATGGATAAAGAAGATTTGAACAATTTAGAGGAGATGGAACTGAGTCCGGCAGTAATAAGCTTTTAGGCTTTTTGTCAAAGCATTCTGTAAAATTTACACTTTTTTTGTTTGTAGCTGCTTGTCAATGCTAATTGCTTTAGTAGCTATTGAAGTTCACAATTTTTTCTTAATAACTTTTTAAGTTATCCAAAACAGCCTTTAGTGCTTGTCAAACATAAGAATACAATTGTTATTATTAAGTATTGTTCATTCTAAATTTTATCTGAAATATAAATAAAAGAATATTGCCCTAGTAAAGTTATTATAACATTCGACATTTTCGTTATAACGAATCTTATCGTATCGTATCGTATCGTAATAAATAAAAGAAATTATAATAATAATTTATTATTCATTGCCATATTTGTGCAGTTCTTTAATTGGATTTTTATCGTATTCACAGGTAGACCGGGCAAAACAAGTCAACAAGTAACGCCAGCCGAAGAGGACAGATCAACAACAGTAGCTGACCCTAACCCCTTACTACATACATCCTTAGGAATGATACCTCCTGAAACATCAAAACCTGATGAACAATTTCTCGAAAAACAATGTCCTCCCACTTTCATTCCACCAAAAATTATACCACATTCACCAAAAATTTCGCCTTCTTCAATACCAAATCCTAGTCCAAGCGTGACAACCACGAAACAAGTCGAGCCAGGATATCCTAACTATGGCGGTTATATGTATTCCGTTCCGGGATACTCTGCCTTTCAACCAGTATCATCATTCTCAGGAATAGTTCAGCCATCTTCAACAACATCAGCTACAGTTTCTAATACAGAAAACAATAACTCAGATTTTCCGCCTTTTCCCATAGTATCTACTGTACCTATAGATACACCTCCCGCTACAAACGAAAATGAAATGGCTAAGTTAAGCGAAAGTCAAACTGAAGAAAGTAGTACACAAGATAATTTATCTAAAACAGAGACCGATTTCGAAGAGCAATTTATGCCAGAAATTAATCCAGCTGTACCTCCTAGCGAAGCCAGTACTATACAAACAACGGAGTCAAAGATGAGTGTGACGTCATTAGCTCAAGGATCAGGTGCTATTGTGACGATACCTTCACAAGTTGCGAATAAAGATATTAAAAAGAAACCTGAAAGATTTAGTCTAAAAACTAGTATACCGATCAGTAAAATCGATTTAAAATGCGTAAGTAATCCTCCCGACACATCGTTTCAGAACAATTTACCGAAAAAACATTTCAATCCAGCATTTCATACACCCATAAAAGAGATTGGACCTAAAATTGAAATTCAAAGCAACATAATAATCAAAAGTGCAACAAAAGAATCTGATATTATAGAGAGCAGAACAATAACGCCTCCTAATAATAGCATAAGTACCTTAATAAATGCAGCAGAGATAATAAACAAAACAGAAAATCAATTTAAGATGCCAGAACAATTATCAGAAATTAGCAATGATAACAAAGAATGTTCATTTCTTCCTGCATCTACAAATACATGTTCTATATTTAATCCACTAAATTTAGACACAAATAAATCAAACTTTCAACCTAAACCTCCAGATACATCATTTAACGAGCCAAAAAACCAAATAGTTTTTATACAAAATAAAAATCCAACAAATGCAAAAATGTTATTAGCCATTCAACAACAAAATCCTCAAGTATTATTACAAAGAACAAATTTTGATTCAAAAAACATGCAAGCTCCTTCACGACCGTCAAGTCAACCAAAAAAATGTAAAGAAGAACTCGTTAACGAAAATGGTGCATCTTCAAAAGTCGTTTCATTAAAACGTATGCATCAAGATAATTATGACGAGAATGACTTCGAGAATTTAATAACTGAAAACCAAATTTATGGTAACAAGATTGTCGTGAAGGAGAAATCTCAAGGCACTTTACAAGAGCAAGATTTGAAACAAAAATCTAAAGTTGAAAAATCTAGTCAATCTGAAACTAAAAATGTTGTTTTGCAGCCAAATTTCGTTTATCTAAGCAATGTACAATTCCCAGCTAACCTAATGATGATTAAAAACAATTCTAAAGGAAATTCCGACACAAATAAAGTTAGAGTAGCTTCTAATGAAAACAAGCAAATCGACTCAATGCCGGCACCTAGTAATGATTTAAAAATAACAACTAGTAAATCACAAAATATTTCAATCGGTAAAGAAATACATGTTCTAAAATCAAATAATAATGTATTACAAACACTTACTGGCAAAAATGGAAAATCCGATTTAGTTTTTCAAACACCAAATCAAAAAGTATTAATGAATCCTCAAATTGTTTATCAAGTGCCAATGATAGTAGATACGGAAGCCAAATTAAATCAAACATTTGTGAAAGGCGAATACCCTAAGATCGTTGGGCAAAATAAAAAAGAATTACATAAGACATTTGACCAAACGAAAACCAATGATAAACTATTCATTGCATGTCCATATCAAATGGACTCCAAGCTGCAACCAAAGATAGTAATAACAAACATAAGGCCTAAAGTAACTAAACCAGAGGAAATAAGTGCACTCGACATTTATGAACAGAGAAAAAGGTTGCGGAGACTAAAGTATTTATCTAATCGTGATCCAAAGATAAACCAAAACAACGATACCCAAAAGACTGAAGGCAAAAAAGCTCAAGACAATTTAAAAAATATAATAACTCCGGAAAAGATGAAAGCAGAAGTATTAAAAGAATTTACAAATACAAAGTGTAACACAGACGAAGATAGTAATGAAAGTGGCAGTGATTATGAAGAAGATGAGTTAGAAAAATACAATTCTATTATAGAAGAGTATAAAGAAATTCCTATTGAAAATGAAACTAAAGAGATCGATCACAAGCAAGCTGAGTTCCTTTCTCATTTTAGATTAGCTTCAAGAGACGAATTCGAAGGTATATACATAAGGCCTAAAATTATTTTATTTTTATATAACTACATATTTTATATATTCCAACTTTTCAGAAAGAGAATTAGACCGTCAAGAAAGACTAATTAGTCGAGACGCAGTTGCATCCGCGTATATAGCTATTGGTAGAATAGATTGTTTTTACAAGGAAGAAGATGTTCCAAAACAATCCGACGAATACTCGATTTCAAATAAAATATGTCTAGACACTTTAGACAAAGGACCGGGAGTTGATCAGCACACGAAAAGAGTTTTCTTTAAAAATTTAAACTTGACTAAAGCATCTCATCAATATAAAGAAGGTTAAATCATTAAGTTTTGTTTATTAGTTATTTTGAACACTCGTCTTTATTATAATATAAGCTGTACCTATGTGTTTTGTCTTTGTTATTTGCGCATTGATATATTCCTTTGTAATATTATTTAAAGAAACAGCATTTTATAAAAACAGATCAATTCAGTCGATTGTGAAAATATTCATATTTATATTGCATAATTATATTCATTATGTTTTGTTATGTTATTAGATTACGAAAAAGTATGGCAAGAAATAATGAAAGAGAGGAAACGCAGAGATGGTACAGTCGAATCAGATCAAATATTGAAGCAGCCAACGATTCAATTCAAAATTGTTGAACTAGACCCAAAGGATCAATTGCAGATTTTAACAGACATAAAGAAACATGTCAACGAAAATAACAATCTCATTAAAAAGAAATTGGATTCCTTTTTCGAGGATGGGGACAGTATAAATGTACTTGCAGAAAAGAACTTCTCTCAATTAAATAGATTATCTAAAATGGCGGATAGAAGCGTCAAACATTTCAGTGGTCAAGATACAAGGAAAAGAGATCTTAATCCCGGGTTTGACAGTGAAAATATCAAAAAAACGAAACAGGGGAAATATTATCCAAGTATTAATATTCCAAATATCTCAAAGATAATATGTTTAAAGACGACAGATTCCGTTACAACTGTAACGTCAACGCAAGCAACTTCTATGGATGAGCCCAAAAACTCGGCGGCTAGTGAAACTTGCTCGGAAAATGCTGAAAAAGTTAAAGATTTTAGCTGTCAAGTTGATGAATCTTGTTCTTGGACAGGAATCGACGCGATTATTAAAACTTACAAAGAATACGAATTAGGTAGGTGTAATCTCAATTTTAAAAAAAACTATATCGAAATACATATAATTTTATCAAATACATAATTAATATTATCCATTTTACATTTAACGGGAGGCTGCTCTAGCTTACCTGGCGCACCAGGGGAACAATTTTTCGTTTTAATTTTCTAAAATATAAGAGATCGCAACGTGCGATCTTCTTAAGACTGATTCATTCGTGGATCCATTATCATTACGCTCCTGAAGTCAGTACTGGACATCTCCGGTTGACTGTGCATGTCCCTCGACATAAGGATAAATGCATTTTGTTGAAAATTATATTATTAATAAAATATATATATATATATATATTTAACATGAATACATTTAATATAATAATTTAAATTTCAGCTCGTAAAAGAGAAGTCGCCGACCTCCACAAACGGAACACTTCATTACGTGTGGAGTCAGCGCACATAACACGCGCCGCATCACGTGACTCGGACAGAGCAAGAGCCCTACTAGCTGAGAGGCGTAACTTGGCAAATGAAGAACGTGCTGTTCGTAATACAATACAAAAATTGTACACAGTAGTCGATATTGTCAGAAATTATGAAGAAAAAAAATAATATCAATGCCAAATGGGCAGTTGCAATGTTGATATTAAAAGCTTTCCAAGCTAACAAAGTCCAACAATTGTGAATATCCGCAATAGTCTTTCACAAATCTTGGGTCCAAATCACTGTCGTTTTTACTAGTGACTGTGTCAAGAAAGAGGCAAGTCACTGTCGAAGCTTTGATAGCCTGCACTGTTACACAGTCAGCTCGACAATCGAAAGCAATATTAAAGCCAATTAAATTACGGGGATGCCCAAAACACCTAGATCATCACGCAAATACGTGCAGTAATTATTATTTCCTGTAATCGAAATCAGTGCGGTCAATGGCACGACTACAGTCGGCGCACAAAAATCGCTTACTGTGTAAAAAAATTGTTACAATTTTTAAAAGCAAATGAGCGCGGTATTGTCGTCAAGAATCTTTTTTTAGCAATCAAGCAATGTAATTATTATTATTATCGAATTTATTTTCATTTGCCTCTCATCTTAATGAATCAAAAAGTTTGAAGTTTGATTAAAGAGGCCGATAAAAACAATTATCAAACTAATTTTAGGAATAAAGTGATCCGTTTATCGTTTTTTGTTTCAATTCATTGATCAAATGAATCAAGAAGTATAACTTCAGTATATTTTTAAATATTTAAAAAAATTATTATGTCAGTTACTGGACTAAGTACGCTTAGTCACTTTTATTGAGTTCATACGTCTTCGTTCTACATTCACCCTGTGGCCACGGCAAGCAGCAATAATTTACTATTCATATTTCGAAGAAAATTCCATGCATAGAAAGAATGAGTATTACCATCTTTAAAAAATAAATAAATTAGGTTTTGGATTATTTTTAAATCATTTTTCACTTCAAAAGTGAATGTAACTATTTAATTACGCTGATAGAATAAGAACTATAGTTATAATATTTTGCAAAATGCTTGTAATTTCTAGTGCCTATTATTTTTGTATGAAAGGTAATTTTAGTGCAATATTTATGAAAAAAATCTATAGCAATATAAGTAAACTATATTAGAAGACTATGTCTTTTATTATACCATTATATATTTAATTATTTTATTATATGTGCTAAGTTACTGCCGCGATGACAATGACAATGATACTCTTGTTAAGATTATATTCATATTTTGCCTTGCTTAAGATATTAAGTGATCTCGCTCACGAGCAACTTTTGTCACGGTGACTAAATCAGTTTTGTCACTGTCACGTCACCTATCCAAAGCAGAGCGCGCGGAGGAGGGTGACAGTGACAAAACTTTTTTTAAATCAAGTTTAGATAAATTACTTCACACTTGAGACCTGCACAAACTGAGTATTCTTTTGACGTTTTATCATTAAATGTTGATCTTTTTTCCACTTTTTCTATAAGTAAAAAAATAAATCTAATATTTTTTTTTAATTTTATTTTTATTTGTATGTAAGTACAAGAGGTAAGTACCTCTTTTTAAACTTTTCTTTTTAGCTTAATATATTTTAATAATGTTTTACAGATTTTAAATTAGATATTTTATTCATTCGAATAAAATCAAATTAAATCAAATCAGTTCAATTTCAATAACATTAAATTAATTTAAATTGAATTCATCATAATAAATTAAAATCTAATTGATTGCAATCAAAGTTATTAAGTTGGAATTGTTGTTTTTATTTTGCTAAGACTGGCAACACTTAGTGACAAATATTTGTAACCCTTGTGTACGTGGTGTCAGAAATGTCACCCATATGTTTTGTCGCCGCGTAAGCGCATCTCCATACAAGTACATGAGGGTGACGAAACTGTTACCGTGACAAAAGATGCTCGTGAGCGGGATCACTAAGACGTTTACACGCCAGAAATGGCCCAGTGGTAAGAACGTGTAAATCTTAACCGATGATCATGGGTTCAAATCCGGGCAAGCACCACTGTATTTCCTTAATTTGTGATTGTAATTAACGTTTATGTTATAGAAAGCGATGAGTGCGGTGCGCTCATCCATATGTGCCATAGCGCAAGGTCAATCACACTACAAAATTGATTACAATATATTTTAATATTTCGATTTTAGTTACCAGAATTACTATTTAATACTAAATTACTAGATACATTATACAGGATGTAACAAAATTCGTGTCTGACCCGTGAAGTGGTTGTTAGGTATCGTTAGTCGGTTCTATTTTTGGAATAAATTTTAAAATTTTAAGAAAAATTTTACCCCGAAAAAAAATTAATTTGACTAAATAACGACAATTATATTGCAACACAGGCGCGGGCGTCAGCGCTCGATAGCTCTTACCTATCGGGTAGGTCGGAGACGAGGTCATGACCTCAGTTGTCCATGAAATTTTCGTCATTAACAATTGTAAATGAAAAAAAAAAAATTTTATGAGTAATTTTTTTGCATAATATTTTAATTTTTTTACTTAAATAGAACCGACTCACGATACCTAACAACCACTTCACGGGTCAGACACGAATTTTGTTACACTCTGTATAATATTAGATTAGATCAGATTATTAACCTTAAAACGTCGAATGGTGCTCTGCGTTTGCTTCCTTGGGTTACTTGGGAAACAACCGATAGTAAAAATATTTTTTTAAAGCTCCTTTTTGAGGAATTCACTAAATAATATATATTGTTTCTAATCTATTTTTTTTTATGTAGCGAGTGGCAGCACGACATCGAATGCACGAATTCTGATGCAGGAGTTGTTTTAAGTGGAATGCATATTGAATAGAGAAGTATTATAGGGAATAGAGTGACATCTCAACCAAAAAAGGAGTAAGTGTGGAATGTGGCGGCCTCCGTCGGTAGTTGAACAATAGGTATAAACCTATACTCATTCATGTACAGTAGAACTCTAATTAACCGGATTTGGGTTATCCGGGAAGCGGATTAACCGTGTGTGCGGTGGTGCTCTGCACCTCTCGTGCGCGACTTTTAAAGTTATTTGGTTTCTATAGACTCACATTATTTTTTTCTAAAGTTTTCGTACTTACAAACGTAAGCATATAAATTTAATAAAAAATAACGAGAAAGATGACAATACATATCTAATAATATGTTTGAGTACTATAAATGATTTCAGTAAATAATATTTATTTACGGTCTATCAACGGTGCCAAGTTTCAGTGGTGAGAGATTGGTGCGATTGTGATATAACTTTTAATTTGTGACAACGCCCGCTGTACGTCGTTGCTGTCGGTATATATGGTCACGTGCCGGTTGAGTGACGATTTTTCTCTCTCAAGTATTATGTTATTTAATCATTGTTATATCGTTGACTTTTGTATAATTTTGGAAAAATAGTATAATTTTATTTTCCACACACAATAATTTTTTTGAGTGATCTATCGTCATTCCTCTGGCGTCCGTAAATTGAACTGAGTAGTAACCACGGTATATGAAGCCGACGTACCCCCACAACTGTTGTAAATTGTAATATTGGTGATAGACCTGTCACCTGTGTTATGGAGGGTAGAGGTAAGGCGAACCATCTCTTAAGGTTGAAAACTTAAAAAAGTGTCCAGCTGTAAGCTGCAAATTGGCGCTAGTGTAGACAAAGGGTCTGGTATGAATGGAGCAATAATTGTCAACGAACTGAAGTATGCCAAGTTAAAAATTTTAATATTATTGTCGACTGAAGTTGTTAGTTATTGAAAATGTCAACGACCTTGCGTAGTACAATGTAGTAAATATAAATTTAAAGAATTATTGATTTTATTTCATGATCTGTGAATAGTAAGTTTATATTTTGAATTTGGCGCTTCCTTTAAAATTTAACCTGATGCTAATGTGGCGCCACCTTAATTTACTGCTTTCGGCGGACATTTTTCATGTATAAAGATGTTTCTCCTTACCTCTACCCTCCATAACCTGTGTTTAAGACCGTGCTGTCGCCTGTCAATATTAATGTCGTCCAACCACGATTTATTTACATTAAAACCTTAACTAAATACAAATAAAAATTAAAAATAATCACTATACACCGTAGCCGTCGTGACCGTGCGGAATGGTGGCAAGAATGCTAGCAGCATTTCCCCTTTGAATCGCCCTCCTGTCACCAGTCTAGGCAATAAGGCGGGAATAATATTTTGGATGATTTTTTGGCACTATTACTCCAAGGCAACTGCAAATGGAACAAAAATATAATTTGGAAATAAATATAAATAAATAAATAAATCTTGTATATAAGACCGTGCGTCCAACATTCTATAAAGCTCGTTCCCGTTGTTATGTTGTCAATTTGACAGTTGACTTGACTCATTGACATTTTATTACACTTTACAGTACAGTACATTTTACAATTACTATCAACAACTCTTTAATAACATTATTTTTATTGGTACATAAAGTACATCTATATATTTACACTTAGTCATATACATATGACGTCAAAGCGATCCAGCGATATAAATAAATTCATACTTAATAATAATTTTATCTTCATTTATGTGTCATCAAAATGTTGGAAAGTTTGGGTAAGCGAAGTTTTCTGCTGTTTATAGTATTCTAGTCTGTATTCAATAGTTTATACACAATGTCTCCGATTGCGACATACGTATTCCTAGATCTCGAAACCACCGGCTTACCGAAAGAGGAAAACAATAAGACTAAAATAACAGAACTGAGTTTGGTAGCTGTGAAAAGGGAACATGTTCTCGTAACGCGCGCGGGAGCCACGCCTCGTGTTCAGCACAAGCTCACTCTTTGTTTTAATCCAGGAAAAATGGTGGCACCGGGTTGCACAGAAGTGACTGGCCTATGCAACGACCTATTGGAACATGAGTCCACTTTTAATATAGACACATTTACGATGATAAATACGTTTTTGAAAACACTTACCAAACCGGTTTGCCTTATCGCTCAAAATGGATATAATTTTGACTTTCCTATATTAAAAAATCATTTAGTAAAGCTTGGTGTTAATTTATCTAATGACCTTCTCTGCGCTGATTGCTACTACAGTTTTTATGATATATTGGAAAAGAAAAATGTGAGTACTCCAGTCACAAAATCAAATCAAATTGATACAAACTCAATGATACAAGATGAATTTACTGATGAAACAGATCTATCGAAAGTTGACACAAGTTCTTCCCAATCAAAAAATGAAAAAACTCCGGAACGCGGAACTTCTGCTAAGAAAATTTGTAGACCAAGTCCTATATCCAAAGTACGTAGAAAGTTTCCATGGACTGATGGAGAAAAACCAAAGGAAAAATATAAACTTAAAGATGTGTATGAGAGATTATTGAATCGAAAAGCCGAAGATGCTCATCGTGCTGAAAATGACTGTTTATTTGCATTAGCAGGGTTTGTTGCATTATCAAGAGAAATGGTGCAATGGTTTGACGAAAATCATTGCCTTTTCTCCGAAGTCAAACCTATGACAATAGGGGTTCCTCTTGGTGATATATAAAATATTTTATATAGCAATAAATAAATATATATCGTGACATACTGGCATTTTAAAAAAGATTATTGTCTACAATAATAATAGCTTATTAAAAGTATATTTTGTAATAAGAGTTTTAAAATTGCATTTATTTGGATGACTAAAATAGAAATTGGTAAAGTTTGTGATGTACTTAATTGATATTTTTGTTTTTCAAATCTCATAAACATTATTATAAGTTATTAAGTATTGTTTTTAAATTTATTTAAAGAACTTTTTAAATACTGTGATGTCAAAATTAATTCCAAAAATGTAGGCTGATATTATTATTTATGATATATTTTTAATCATGTTTTTGTTATCTATACAATTACAATCATGATTTAAATGTAACTATTTTGTCATTTATAATAATTTTATTATTTAACGTGATACATTATTGTATATCTTATAATATATATTTGAATAGATTATATGTTACTTTTGTAATTATTTTATATAAATCATTGATAAAAATCTGGTATTTTTTTAATTTCCGCCCTAATTTAGAGTAAGAATTGATAGAGATAAGTTGAATTGCTGCACCTAATAATATCAATTATATTTGAACGGAATTTTCTAAAATCGTGAAATATGCTCCTATGACTAATTTTTCATTTATGTTTTTAATTAATAAGGTGTTCAGATTGAAGTAAATCCTTGGTAAGGAATTGTATATAGAAATTCAACAATGTTATAAATTTATTCAAATTGATTTTAGAGGTCATGGACTCCTGTCATTAAATCATAAGTTGGACATTTAACAAGTCTTTCGAGAAATATCAATCGAATACATTGCTCGTATGTTATAATGTGATATTTATTCCCGGGCCGCGCGTGTGAACCAATATTTCGTATTTCAGGTTTGCTCCTGCTGACTGGCGTTCTATGGGGATGCACGAATCCATTCATCCGCCAGGGTACTAAAGGTTTACGTAAAGTGCATGCGAAGTCATGGACAGGCCAAGTCTATGCGGAAGTATCATTTCTTTTGGGAAACTGGAGGGTAATTAACCAATTGTAAAAGCGATCAACAATTTACGATAAAATTATCAATTTAGATTGTTTTTATATAATTTGGTGGTAATTAAGTAGCAATGAATACTATTTATATACGATTTACAGTACGTGCTGCCCTGGTTGGTGAATCAGATAGGGTCATTGGTATACTTGGTCGTGGTGCAACGTGTTCCGCTCTCCCTCGCTGTGCCAGCGGCTAACAGCCTGGCTTTCGCGTTCACAGCTTTAACAGGCTCTATCGTGGGGACGGAGGATCCTTTAAATCAAGGTTTTGTTTTATTTATTGCTGTCATGTATATAACATTAGTTACCATTTGTAATAACTTTTTAACATCTGCTTTAGAAAGTGGCTTAATTGTATGAAAATTCGTACGACCTTAACATAATCGACAAATTTTGTTTCCAGGTTCCATTTTCGGGATAGTTCTTATAGGTGTAGGAACAGCTTTGTGCTGCTGGGATAAAAGTTAGATATAGAATGAAATATGTTATATTTGTTAAAATATATAAAAAAACTCTCTAAATGAGTATTAATACAAGGTGTTTAAAGACATTAAAGAAAAATATACATTAACGATTTAATAAGTGAGTGTTATTTATTCCTAATTAGTTCCTCGATTTTTTTTATGTAATCTCCTGCTCGTATGCCCCCTGCATACGAGCAGGAGGCTCACCTGATGGAAAGTGACTACCACCGCCCATGGACATCTGCAACATCCGAGGACTTGCAAGTGCGTTGCCGGCCTTTAAGGAAAGAGTACGCTCCCTTATTGGAGGTTTTTATGTCATATCGGTTCACTTAAATGAATTTTAACGGTACACAATTGACAAACGTTCTTTGTTAACTTTTATAGCAATAGTCGATAATTAAATTATAGAATTGATAAATGGTAACAATCACGATTTGATTGAGATATGGCCGAATACTGAAACGTCTTTCAAATATGAAGGGTGCTCAAATATTTGAAACGTCTTCGAATTTCAAATTTCGCATACTAAATTTTGAAAAATAATGACATTCCAAGCAATTGAGTCCTAATCATATTTGAATGACGTTTCAGTATTCGGCCGATAAAGTGTCAATTTGTTAGAAGAATCGTTCTCCAGATACAATTAGTTCATATACTTAGGTATATCTGAATAGATTTCCGTTATGTTGAAGATGGTCCACCCAATAATAGGTGTTTACCTTACCTTATAGCACGCTATTCGTGAATTTCCAAGTTGGTATTGGACGGATATTAAATAAGTATACATGATTTACAAGTACGTCCTTTTGAATCGTCAAGCGCTATGTACCCCTGATTTGGAATTTAGAATCTGCCCGGAAAAACCAGCAAGAAACTCAGTAGGTCCCCCTTTTTTAATACAGAGTTGTATAAATTACATTATATTATATGTAGTAAGGATAAACCTTAGATATATATATCTCATTTTACAAATAACTAATATATTATGCAATACAAACAGTTCTAGATGAATACAGAATGTAACAAAAACCGGAGTTATCGGGTCGGAGAGGGTTTGGTTATATCCTCTATAATTATTATCTTTATTTCTATTTATATCTAATAACGGTAGATGCGGTCGGCGCGTGGTTGATACTGTTCATAAATAATAAATTTAGGCAGCTATTTAATATATAAACCTCCATATCTTTTACAACTCCCTTTCCCGCCTTTTAAAAAAACTTAAAAACATTAAAAGGCAGTTACCACTTAACAGAAAATTATTACGTGATACTTATTTATAAATTATAACAATATCAATGAAATATGGGAAAACAAAATAACATATACTATTAATATGAAGTATTTATCAATATTAATCACTGTAAGTAGCTTGGACAGGCTTGTTACAATCCACTTCAATTTGCGGACATTCAAAACGCCATTTATCCGCGAATCATAATGCTATATATAATAATGCCATAGATTATTAATTCTTTAATGTTTTGACCAATGATGTCACCAGTTAATTAAACGTCAAAGTTGTTTGTTTTTACTCAGTCAGTGAATATAGAGTACAAACGTCTGTATTCATTGACTCAGTGCTCACTGCTCAGTGAATCAGTGTTGGAATGGGGCCACCCCCATGTAATGAGCCAAAGATTATAATTTAAATGACATAAGTAAGTTTGATTTGTGTTATAAATATATATAAACATAAATCATAACAGTATCAGCAATTCAGCATTCAACATAATCTTTAGCTTATAACTATAAAATGAAAATCAAAACTTTCATGTTCCTTGACTTGGAGACCACTGGACTGCCAACCAAGGAGAGTGTTCCCAAAGTCACAGAACTCACATTCCTCTGTGTATTACGCAGTGATATAGAACAAGCAGATATTAATAATTTACCACCCGTAAGTAAATTGACGTATCTTTTTAACCCGCAAACAAAATTGTCGCCCGAAGCTGCCGATATGACTGGTCTTTCTAATGAGTTTTTAATTAATCAACCTGCGTTTGGGGATAAAATAAAAAGTATTAATGCATTTTTAGATGCTCCAAAACCAGTGTGTTTAATAGCGCACAATGGCAACAGATTTGATTTTAAAATCTTAAAAAATGAATTTGCAAATGCGAAAGCCGATTTACCTCGAGGCTTATATTGTGTAGATTCTTTCAAAGCTTTTAAGGAGATACTAGAGAAAAATGTTTTTATACAATTGCATGCTTCGAATGGTTCCAAACGGAATTTCGATACTAGTGATAGTTCTCTAGGTGAAGATGCTTGGCCTGAACTAAATGTGACTCCAGAGAATTGGAGAGAAATTGATAATATGATAGAAAAATTCGCCACCTTAACAACTACAACGAACAAAAAAAGTGATGGAAATAAACAGCCGAAAATGAGTTTGAAGTTGACAAACATTTACAAAACGTTGTTAAGAAAGGAACCAATAGGATCACATAGGGCTGAAGCTGACTGTATGATGCTTCTGGAATGTGTAATTAGCACAAAGCAATATTTCCTGCCATGGGCAGATACCAATTATAAATTGTTAAGCAGTATTAGACCATTTTTACATACTACATAAAGTATTTTATAAATCTCATATTCATCATGTCTTATTGTTTTTCATATTATACGGCCAAAATGGAAATCCTTGGGGGAGGCCTTTGTCCAGCAGTGGACGTCTTTTGGCTGACATGATGATGACGATGATGATAATTGTACATAGTTATAACATTCAAAATATACTTCATAGAAGTAACAGTATTCATATATTAACTAATTACTTCAAATGTATATATGTAATAGATAAATATATAATATTTAGTATTTAAGCATTAACCTCAGAAGCAAGTCTAGTACAAATTATGTTGAGATTTTAATTTTGGCTCTTAACATTTAGAGGACAAGTATATGTGGAATAATTCCCAAAAGATGTTGGGCCTATCAGTGTTTCTTTTTGACTGTTGAACTTTAATTGTTGGAATATAATATTTTTACACTATTATAATGTTTAATCCTAGTGACAAATGGTTTATTTTATATTATTTAGTACATAGTATTAATGCTACAAGATATCAATTATGTTATAACAAGTTTTATAATTTAAAAAGCCGAGATGGCCCAGTGGTAAGAACGCGTGAATCGTGAATTAACCGATGATCGTGGGTTCAAACCCGGGCAAGCACCGCTGAATTTCATGTGCTTAATTTGTGATTATAATTCATCTCGTGCTTGACGGTGAAGGAAAACATCGTGAGGAAACCTGCATGTGTCAAGTTTCATTGAAATTCTGTCACATGTGTATTCCACCAACCCGCATTGGAGCAGCGTGGTGGAATAAGCTCCAAAAACCTTCTCCTCAAAAAGAGGAGAAGAGGCCTTAGCCCAGCAGTGGGACATTCACAGGCTGTTACTTTTTTTTTATATTTACCGTTTAATAAATATATTTTTATCAATCATTTATTGTCCTCATTTTTCAGTCTAGTCTAATATTTGAGTTATATTTAGTAATAAAACCACAATAATTTCAATTTATTTATATTCTGAGAATTTATATAATAAATTACAAAAATTCAATTCTTATATTTAATCACATACAAACAAGTTAAATTTGTGTCTTTCTAAGTTAACATTTAATCATAGAGGCAATTTATGTGCAGATTATAATATATAAAAAACATTCATTATACCAGTTGTATAGCTTGCAGCAAGATAAAATCTTACATTAATTAATTCACAACGCTAATAGTATTTATGCTGGAAAATATTCCTTATCATATTATATATTAAATATGTAATAAATACCAGCCGACATAACAACCACTACTGATAAAATAGGAACCCAATAATTCTGAATCAAATTGCGGTCATCTTTGTCTATAACTATTTTCTTCTCCTTGTATTTCTTTTTCTTCCCGCTTAGTTTCCATTCATATTCTTCTAACTCTCTTCGATTTCTCTCTTTCTCTAAGTCTTTTAATCTCTTTTCTTGCTTTTCCCTTTCTAGCTTTAAGGCAACTTTTTTAGCATCACAACTTTCATCACATTTTACTGTGATATCTCCTTTTCGAACAGAAATACAAGGGACTTCTTTCTTTAAATTACCACAAGGACAGTGAATTTTAGTTCTTTTAATACAAGTCTGATTTTGTCCACATGGTCCAGGATGACATAAACTTCTACAACGATGTCCACAGTCTAGATTTCTTGAGCATTGTTGTTTACAACTCAGCATTTCATCTGTTGCCGTTGAAAGTTCCCGACAACGTAAGTATAAATCTGTTATACCACAATAACACGCCACTCTTTCAAGAGTATCACATGGTGGACACGGACCTGGATGGCAACCACGTTTTGCACATTTATGAGTGCATTTTTCTGGACGGGGTACGGAGCACTCTCTGTTACAAGGTTTACAATTATAAGGCACATTTGAATAGTCTGGGTTATATTGATATAAGTGACATAATAGTTCGCATGAATGATTTCCACATACGAGCGGACGACCACATTCACGTCCACAAGGTCGTCGACCGGCTTTATGACAAGATTGAGTGTCTGTTTCGTGTTCTCCATAACATGTTACCTCAACTGGACTTTCACAAGGAGGGCAATCAATTGCCATTATTTTAGACTTTGGTGGTTGAACTTCCCATGGTGTGGCAGGTTTTTCCACCTGTTTAAAAACAACTAAAACATATTCATGGCAAACAGCCGTGCAGTTATGACTGCATTTTTTATATAACTTGTTGCAAATTGCTTTGCATGGTGGACAATCACCAAAGTGGCAAGTGTGTTTGTTCTCATCCATATGGCCACATTTGTATTTTATTTTGCATGGCAGATTGCATTTTGGTGGTTTTGTGTTTTTTTCTCTACCACACGGAACTGTGACATATGTTTCTTTGCAACGACAAGTAACTTTTGATTCTAATGGACATGGATAGCATGGCCCATGATGACAGACAGTAGTACATTTATGACGGCCACACTGTAAAGATTTATCACAGACTTTTTCACATGGAGGACAGTTCCCATTGCAGCATTTTCTCCCGCAGCCATGTTTACCACACAATCTTGTGCCTCTACATTTCGTTTCACATTTAAACTCTTTGCTGCATGGTAGCGATCTAGTGTGTGTTGAACAATGGCATTTCTTTTCAATCAACACTTGGCATGGCGGACATGGTCCTTTGTGGCATTTCGCTGGGCAATTATGCTCACAGTCATCGTGTTGTTTTCCACAAGTACCAACGCAGGTTTCTATAGTGTCTGGACATTGAATGAAACGTTGATTGGCTCCACAGGGGCAGGACCTGATTCCTGAATTTGGACATACTCCACAACTGCCCGTATGGCATACCTTTTCACATTTATGGTACCCACAGGAAAATAACTTATTACATTGTTTTGTACACTGCCATTTTAGGTCATTGCATGGCCGTTTTGTCTTTTCAGCACCGCACTGACATGCCTGCAAGCTTGTATAATTGCAAGGAAAACAGTCTCCAATATGGCATATATTTTCACATACATGAGATTTACATGGCAAAACTTTTGTACACTGCTGCATACATGACCATTTAGCAGCACTGCATCTTACCTTTTTACGTTCTTTTCCACAGTAACATACTCCATTTACAGTCTGGGGGCATGGCGGACAAGGACCAGGGTGACAGAGCAATAGACATTTATGCATACAATTGTCGCCTGTAGATAATCTTTTACCGCACACCTCTCCACATGTGTGAGGTATTAACCAAGGATGAAAAGGAGGGTCATCAGTCTTGCCACAAAAACAACGATATTTACGAGGTATTTCTTCTTTGCTATAAGACTGTCTACATTTTGGACAACACCATTCAATTTTTTTTGGTAAAATCACTGCAATAGGGCCATGATTTTCTTCACTGCGTAAGCTTATACTGTCATTCGACCACTTTTGTATGCATGAAAGATGAAAATATGAGTAGCAGTGATCACAGGTCCAGATTGCGTTTACACGTTTAATAGAACCTATACAAATTAGACACGTAACAGACCGACCACTCATCGCTTCTTCTAAAAGATTCTTAGTTCTATTTAGCATTTGTTTATCGCCGCCCCCTCGCCAGTAACTCTGGAACACTCCATCTAATACATTCTGGTCGAAAGGTTCGTCGTCTTCCGAAGAAGACACTTCTTTCATAACGTTCAAATGTTTTTGAACACTTTGCTGCAGTTTCGCAGCGGCATCACGATACCTTCTTGCCATGGCTGTTGTTAAAATATAACCATCAAAATTGGTCTATATTTAATAATTATTTATTGAAATAATGTCAATACCACAAATATAACTAAAACTAAAATCGGAAAAACTCCATGTCGGCAACATTTGGAATGACGTTGCGTTGACACTGATAACATTGACAATTAATAGAAGTACTCTGCTCTGGATACCTGTATTTTGATGCTTTAAGATATGTATGTATAGTTTCAAATTCTTAAATCATAATCATAAATCATATTATTACCAAACTCATATTTGATGATATTTAAAATGTCACATTCCTTGCTATTTATATTAAATATTTTTACTATTAAAGGACAGTTCACAAAGCCATCTTTCATTGTAATTTAACTACTTAAATACGTTAACATCAAAAGTGCTATTGAATGCTAATTTAAGAAATTTAATTTAACAGATTTATTAATAAATAATTTTCATTACTATTGAAAGAATCGAATAACGTGATAGTTTGAGCAAAATTACTATATTTATTACGTCACCTTATAAAAAATGAACTTAGCGGTACCCATTTATTCAGGGATAAAACCTATTTGTTTTAAGTTGACGATGATATAATATTTAATTTCTTCTGAAACTGTTACTGACTAAGTTGAAGTTTTAATGAAATAAAAAAATATTCAACAATCTGTTTTTTCTTTCCTTGATGTAAGTAAACGTAAAGGTTGGATTTTTTTTTGAGGAGACCGCAGAGAGTCATCGCTATAACTCTCTGCGGTCTCACCGCTGTGAGAGTGATACGTGGCTACCGTACGGTGTTGTAGACGGCAGCGACCCGAAGTGAACCGGTTCCGGCTGGAAGCCAGGGCGAATGGCGACCGTCCAGGATCACCGGAGCTGGAGCGAATCAGGACTCTAACCTAACAAGCCGTAATTCGCAGATGGGGGGAAGACCTGGGGTCTTCATCAGCAGGGTTGGTGACAGTGGGGACTATCCGGCCCCACTTGAGTCGCTGGATAACAAGAAGAAGCGGCACACTCACGTTTCGGCTGACGCAGGTGCTTACCGGACATGGCTATTTCGGTAAGTACCTCCACGGGATAGCGAGGCGGGAGGTTTACCATAGATATTGGGAGTATGTACACTTTTTAGTAGTCCATATTTTATAAAAATAAGATAATCATTTCTAGGTTCTAAAATATGATAAAATAAATAAAAATAACGTAAAAATTAGATTTTTTTTATTGTTCATTATTATTACATTTACTTCAAACGTTCAACTTATTAGCAACCATGCTAATAACTTTTACAAACAAAAGCATTAGATATTATAATATAGAGATCTTAAAAGCAAAATCATTTGAAATAGGCACAAAGATATTTTTCCATTATTAGTATAGGAGAATCATAGTTATAGTTACATTATTTCAAAATAAAAATATACTTAAGCTAAAGATTGGTAACATTCTTTTTGCAAATGGCACACCTTTAAAAGTAACTTGTTTAAGGAAATATTAATAAAATATATTTTAGTTTTAACAGTCGTTTTTTATAAATGTCTTATAGACATAATTTAAGGGCTGATATTGTTTTGAATATTTTGAACAAAAAGTGAATACATTTGTATTTATCCGTCACAATGCGTTAGTCGTTCATTATTTATTTGTTATCTGTGGATGTAATTATAAAAGCGCAATTTGTAATTATATAAAACTAAAAAACGTAAATAAAATATGTATCTGAAAGAAGTTATGTTTTTTACAAATCGGTATGAGTAAATATTAAATGTATTGTTATCGGACGCGTGTGTTTTCTTGTTTTTTATTTTTATTCGACAATTTAAACCAGCCGGCTTTTTTGTCTTTCGGTATCGATATCGATCGAGACACTCGCTCTCTCTCGTCTCTATTTAATATTTCGCTGGATTGACTCTTCTTTCCATTCGTACTTTTACGCGACATTGTACTCTGGGAAAGGTCATTCTCTTTTCCCCTCTTTTCCCGCCTGTATAGTGTTGTGCTTGAGCTTGTTAAGCGATTACTCTGGGAATTCGGCCGTCGACTCAAGGTCGTTTGGCTGTACGATTTATTTTTTTGTAACGTTGCAGGTCTGTCATCTGGTAAATTCTTGTTTGGTGGTGCCTTTTTAAATCTGTCGCTTTCTTTTTGTTTAGATTTTCTTGGTTTTTGAGCATAATGTACGTCGTACTGATCGTTGTAGTGACGAGGTGTCCATGGAGCGAATAAAGAAAAGCTTTTCGTTGAGCTCCGTACTTGAATGTTCGAAGACATGACGGAGGACACATCGTCACGAGAGCGGTTTCTTGTTAGCCGGCCCGGATCGGGGATATCTCCAACTGGAACGAAACCGATAGCTGTAAAACTGATTTTCTTACATTCATACCAATACAAATCGGTTTGGACTTTTGCCATTAATTTATAATGGTCCTCCTAACCGATTTCGGCCACGGCGGCCAATCTCAAGAGAGATCAGCCAACTGCGCAGGACATATTATAGTGCACAAGTGTGTGCGCAAACACAGGTGCACTCTCTATTCCTTAACTCTCATAATCCGATGGGACGGCAATCCGACACGACCGGAAAGAGTTTAGGCGCAGGACCAACGGCTTTACGTGCTTTCCGAGGCACGGGAGTGTTCACACTTCCAACTTCCAGACTTCGGGCTGCTATTGAGAATTTTCGACAGAAAATCTAAATAACATTTTATTGGCCCGACCTGGGAATTGAACCCAGAACCCCCGAGTTAGCAGCCTTAATCCTAGCCACTAGACCAACGAGGCAGGCAAATTTATAATATTTCTATCGTGACGCGAGAAATAGTTAGGTACTTATATAATTAAACAAATTTTAAATTAAATAGATTAATTATTTGCGTGATAGGACATGGAATACTTATTTTTATGAATCTATTTTTTTACACTTTAGTCAAAGTTAAAAAATAATTACAGTTAGGTAACATTTATTTATCTCTCATATCAAATCGTTGGTAGGGCTTTGTGCAAGCTCGTCTGGGTAGGTAACACTCACTCATCAGATATTCTACTGCAAAACAGCAGCAGGTATTGTAGTGCTCCGGTTAGAAGTGTGAGTGACTCAGAGTAATTACAGGCACAAGGGACATAACATCTAAGTTCCCAAGGTTGGTGGCGTTAGCGGTGTAAGCGATGGCTTAAGTCTCTTGCAATGCCAATGTCAATGGGCGTTGGAGACCACTTACCAATAGGTGGCCCAAGTACTCGTCCGCCTCCGTATACTTTAAAAAATATATATCAGAGCCAATAAGTTGTATTTTACCGGTAGTAGCGTGTAGATAAACAACACTACGTTGTGACTGCTGACTTGAGTCTCCTTCCGTGCTGCTTTCGCCAGAATTGGTTACCGGCGTCCTGCGGCGCGCTCTAAAATAAGTATATAAATTATTCGTATTAGAATCACCACCAAAACAGAAGAACATGTGCTTCGATATTGTCATAGCGAGGAATTATGTACACTAATTTAATTAATAATGGAACAATTCCAAACGTTCTCCTCAAAAAGTATCCTTACCCCGCACGGTACATTTATAGGCTGTTTAGTTGTACCTTAGTTTAAATTCATAACAGATTTGGAAAATGTATAAATACTCACTTTACATCTCTGCTCAACTCCTGTTTGCTGTTCCTCAATTCAGTCGAGCTGCCTCTATCGTCGAGTCTTCCGTGGCGTCTGACGTCAGCTTTGCTGGCCTTCAATGTTTTCGAGCTGCTGTGACTCCTAGACCGGTCGTACGGACTGATGGGGGGCTTCGTCGCCATCTTCTTTCCAAACTGACTCTCGTTCTCGGAATTGCTTTGAATTTCTGATATATTTTTCAAATTTCTCTTGTAATATTCTTTTGTTTTAGGCGATTCGCTCTTATCTTCTCTGTTAAGGTTGGAAAGAGAATAACTCTTATTCGATAATTCGCTGTGATCGATTTCGTCTAGGCCTGCGCTGGAGTTCGATATGGTCTTCCGGAGCGTGCCATGATTTTTCGAATGACTCTTGCTTTTGGTCGCACTGCGTTTGACGTTAGCATCAGACTCCGGATCAGTATCGCCGAAGAATCGGAGGTTTTTCGCCGGCGAATTTAAAGGTTTGGTCGGCTTGGACCAGACTCGACGACTGGATTCGTCTTCTGTTGTTATTATGCTTTCCTTTTCGACCTGGAAAGACATAAATTTAATTTTAAATACAGACTCAGTAGTCCAGTCAATAATGCTACGGGTACACGCGTCCTGTTATGTACATTGTACATAATTATTAATTTACACTAGTTATCGCGATATCCACTTAAAAATACGCAATTACTTGTATATATTAGTGACTATCAATATTATAATTAATATATAAAAACTCTTATTGCTTGGACTGGAACATTTTCATTTATCACTAGCATTTCTGAATAATGTAACATCAAATATTTTACCTTGGTATTTTTCTCTCGCTTCCTGCCAAGCCTGTCGAGGGATTTAAACCAGTTGCCTGAAGACTGTGAGGTGGGCTCACGACGCGGTGGCGAGGGTGTTGGACTTGGTGTAGCCAGACGTCGCCTCTCACGATATCTCTGAGCCTGGAACCAATCAAGTAGACTTTACATTTCTGAGACTGGAAATTTCCCATAGACAATTAAGGAATCTTATGAGTGCTTGGTTTCGGAATCCAGATCTTATTCTTTACATTTTTTTAAAAACCATAATTCTAAGAAATCAACAACAATATAACCTCCTCCTTTTTTTGAAGTCGGTTAAAAAGTGATTGTAAAATCTTGCACGTTTTATTAACGTTTGTAATAAAAAATTATATGAATATAATTTGAAGTTTTTATATATTAATCATAATCATAATAGTTAAAACATGTAAAAGTTAAGATTATAATTATTTTTGTTCACAAACTAAGCGATCATGATCGTTCATTTAAGCAAATAGAAACTTCGCGCAGTCGATGTTGATACTTTTCTTTCGACCGGGACTTTGTACCCAGGACTTTTGGATTTGCTTTATAGCCACTAGACAAACAAGACAGTAAAATATAGTTATTTACAAGACTACTATTATATACTACTATTAATAACAACGTTATTAATTTTTCGTTAGAATCATAACACTAGAATAAACAATCACAGAGCCGGGATTATTATTAGCGAAATAATGCCATGAACGGAAATCGAATTAAAATCGAATAACAGTCATCTTTAATAGCAAGATGTTTTTTTTTATTATCTAACTTGTGTAAACTAGACGGAATGGTATCTATTTCCTTTTGAGTTCATTGACATTCGAGAAGACATTAATCATTGTCCCATGACGTCAGAGATGCTAGTTGAAGCACGTGAATTAGCGTGAAGTAATCAACGCAATGCTTAACTAACTAAGCCCACATTTAATTTGCTGACTTTCCACATAGAATTCTTGATGAGGTCATTATGCAGCTTTTGGGATAAATGGTTAACTAGTATATTACTGAATTTCATCTACAAAAGGAAATTCTTACTGCTTCATTGTTTTTTCTTATTATTTATTTTTTGTTTAGGAAAGCGGACGAATATGTGGTGATAGTAAGTGCACCAACGCCTATAGACGATGGCACTGTAAGAAATGTTACCATCGCTCACATCGCCAATGCGCCACGAATTTTGGGAACTTAGATGTTATGTCCCTTGTGACTGGCTTACTCACCCTTCAAACCGGAACACAAAGCACTGCTGTTTTGCGGTAGAATATTTGATGAGTGAGAATTGGAGGGGTAATCTTGTAAGAATTTTACCCAAACGAAGTCGGGACGCTTAGACAGTCGAAATATACATTTGAAGTTGTCTATAGTCGCGTTAAATATTAAAATTAACACGTAAGTTCTCACTAAGTTTCGGTAATTCGTCTGATCAAACAAAGAGGACATTGAACGAGTCCTCGAAATGAAATCATAGTAATTTATCATGAAGTCATGTTAGACGTTTGAAGATTAAAAAAAAGTATTTATATTTAATTAGTCCGAATCTTAGATTTTTTGAGCTGAAAAAAATAACCTTTATATATGTTTTAATTTATATTATTGCATATTGGGAAAAAATATAGTTTTTATCTGTAGATCAAGTTAATCTTGTCAACCTTTCAATTAATTTGCTTTTAAAATAAATAAAAACGTTATAAACCTAAATTAATGGAGTTTCCGCTGATTTGACAGCTGTTAACATGACATGACATGTGACTGTATTACACAGTTTCATAGATTTGCAAAAAGTGTATGGACGCAAATAAAATAAATTCTGAATCAATTTATTAATAAATATAAGTCAGTAATCAAACCGGAATAAGTAAGGCGTTTTCATTGATATATCCGCATCAAGGTCTTGGCGCCATATGGTACATGACCTTATTGAAATGACAATAAGCGACTGGACAGTTATACTGATTTATGTTTATTAAATCTAGTTATCTACTTCTTCGTCTACGTAGTCGGAATACAATTCACACTTTGATCGGACGAGAGACGGCCTTTCATGTGCTTAACTTTTACTTAGTGGTAGAGCTTTGTGCAAGCTCGTCTGGGTAGGTACCACCCACTCATCAGATATTCTGCCGCAAAACAGCAGTACTTTGTATTGCTGTGTTCCGGTTTGAAGGGTGAGTGAGCCAGTGTAATTACAGGCACAAGGGACATAACATCTTAGTTCCCAAGGTTGGTGGCGCATTGGCGATGTAAGCGATGGTTAACATTTCTTACAATGCCATTGTCTATGGGCGTTGGTGACCACTTACCATCAGGTGGCCCATATGCTCGTCCGCCTTCCTATACAATAATAAAAAAAAAAACTTGTGCTTATAATTTTCATCCCGTGCTCAGCTTGGAAGAAAACATTACAAGACTAATAAAGTCTTAGAGCATCTTCAGACATGTCGTTTTTTTATATATTTGAAATAAATTTTGCCTGACGGCATTCTCTTCCAGTCAACCTTTAGGTCAAACAGAAATCCGTGAAGGCGGTAATTAATCAACAGTACACAAAATATACAGCATACATACAGTAGAATCCGTTTATTATGACTCCGCCTATATTGACCAACCGTTTATTATGACGTAACTATACTACGAAGTTTGGTTTTCATATGAAATTCTTTATAAATAGTCTGATATAATGACTTCCCTTACAGTGACATGTCGCTTATTATGACCCATTTTTAATAAATTATGTCCGGTTATAATGACCGACATGATTCTGTACCACCTTCGGTAATGAAGAAGTGGCATTAAAAGCTGCAGAATTATTATCACGATTTGTTCACAGCAATATTGAAAATGATAATTTGGCCATAGCTATGTCTTCTATACACAATAGCATTAGAGATTGTTTATACAATAAAATGAAAAACAAAAGCAGACAAAAATTACAGATTACTTACAATAAAAATACACTTGTATGTGTTATAATGTGCTGATTACGTGCAATTTTAATTTTGATTTAATATGTATGTATACATATGTATTTACTATGTTTATGTATTAAACTACTTAAAGTACATTCATATTTACATAAAAAAGGTTTTTCATTTCACAAAACGCTTTGTATGACGTCCGCTTATTATGACTTGTTTGTTAATTCCTTTCGATGTCATTATAAACGGACTTTACTGTATATAAAATAAATACATATCTATAGTATAGACATATAGATAATAGTATTGTAGATGACATGAGATGACAAGAACTAGGAGCTTAGGAACCATGTGACAGAATATGCTCACGTAGGCGAGCCTTGAAAGTTTTAGACGTAGATTTTCTAATATGTTCGGGTACATTGTTCCATAATCGGACAGGAACATGAATAGGAACAAGAAAGAAGTAAAGAATCGTTGGATTGCAGCTGACCATTGTGATTAACACACAAAAAATTTAATTTACCTTTCAAATAACCATGAGAGTCAAAAAGTTTATGGATAGTTAAAAATAATAACAATAAAGAAATTTATTCGTAACAGTTTCAATTCGGTTATTTTAAAATCCTTCTTTAAAAATTTCAAAGATTGTTAGAGAAATGACATAGTATATTGACGTCAGTATATGGTGACGCAAATACATATGTACAGGTACAAAGACAGATTCCGGTCCCGTAGGCTGGGCTTAGGGCGGCCAAACAAAGGAGGTTTCTGTTAGTAATAGCGTCCTTTGTGACTTTTCTATCAACGTTTATAAACTAATTATATTGTGTCCATTGCGCGTCCCAAAAAAATCACGTATTCCGATTATTATAAGGAGGTCTAGGTATTGATCATTCGACTGTATCAAAGTAATATTTATTTGTGAAAAGTTGTGTTTGTGTTCCTTGTCGATGTGTAATAGTGAGCAAAGATTTCATCGAAGCATTTGCATGAATGTATAGCGTCGGCCTTAGACTATCTCGGTAGCCTTATAAGATCCGCGCAGGCGCAGCTGAGTCAGCGCTACGCTCTAACCTTATATGGAATTATGATCTTTTATCAACTGGAATAAATGAGGTAAGGGGAGCTATTTAAAATGTTGATTGTCTATGATTTTTATGGCAGTAACCCACACATTGAACCTATAAATTACTCTCAATATTACAGCTTCTTTTACAGCCCGGTTTACACCGAAGCTCCAAAGAGGCTGTTGCAATTATCCTATTATTATAAAAAGAAAGTGAGTTTGTTTGTTTGTTACGCTTTCACGTTTTAACTCAAAAGATCATCATGTTTTCTATATATACAGTGAGCGATACATCAAAGGATTATTGGTACGTATAAATTAATTAAATTTCTAAAAACATTAATAGGTAATAAATATGAAAATCCATTCTTTAGATAAACAAGCACAAATGTGAAATCTGAAAAATCTGGACTATAGTTGTCTAGTTTTACCGGTACTATTTTCGTGAGTTTTGTGAAAAAATCTATCTAGTTTTGAATTCAGTTTAATACTCTTAATGTTTTATTTATATTAAACAAAAACAGGAAACATTTAATTACTCCAATATATCTATACATTTTGCCTAATTTTTTTATACGATTGTTGAAGTTTAATATTATCGATCAACACCTCTAATCATATTATCGAATATATTTTTTATCTGTGATTTAATAAAAAAAAACATAAGATTGGATTATGAGTTTCTTCATCTTACAAATAAATGATGATGATGTCTTATTAATATAACATCGACAAAAAACACAAATATAAAATAGATTTTAATAAATTTAAACCTGAATAGTGTTGTGAAGTCATCTGTCAAATAAAAAAAAATATCGACAAGTTCGTGTGTACATAAAATGAGAATGATTTTTAACTCATTCCATTTAACTCTTATTACAAGAGGCATAAGAACTTTAATTTATGTTACGTAGATCATCAAATTCTCAGTTCAACAGCCTCTGGGGTCAATGTCATGCGACACCATGACATCACGTATTAACGCTTTTATCCGAGACAAAGAAATGCAGCATCTTACATGTTTTCTTTTTTTTGTATCTTTACATTTGAAAGTAATTTGAAATTCGAATGATTGTTTTGGCCAATCAAATAATTTTTTTTCCGTTATTCTGTTTCAGTGGAAACATAAAAATCAGTGTCATTGCAGGGATTCCGTGCATTATATAACAACTGTGTACTGTGCAAGCGCGACTGGCTCGTTGGTCTAGTGGCTAGATATAAGGCTCTAGATCCCAAAATCTTGGGTTCAAACTTCAGATCGGGCCACTCCCGTGTCACCAAAGCACGTAAAACCGTTGATTCTGCGTCTGAACTATTTCCGGTCGTGTCGGATTATCGTCTCATCCGAATAGAAGAGTGACGGAATAGAGTGCATATATGTCACACATTTGTGTACTATAATATGTCCTGCTATAATCAGTCTTGAGGATGGCCGCGACACCACTTCGCAATCAATAGCTATGGCTAATACTCCTATGTTATCTTAGAATAATATTCATGTTTATATAAATATAGGTGTAACATCTCAGATCACATGAGTGTATACTTACGTATTTTAATTTAAGTTAGTCTTCGAATTTATTAGTCATTTTCAAGCTGTAGTTTATTTAAGAGTTTGCTAAATACCTTGTTATTAGCTAAATTACAAAATTATCACTTCATCGATGCGTAATCAAATGTCAAAGTTGACATTTCATTTCCGTGATATACCGTTACGTCAAACGAATTATACAGATTAAGGTAAACATATTATACAGATTATATACTATAATATACATTACCTATATTTAAATTATTATTGTTTGCAAAAACGATAGCAATGACAAATCAGACCAAGAATTGACGACTTGATAATAAGAACAGGGTATATTACAAGCAACCAAACAAAACTATAGCATCTCATAACATTTTTTATTGATCTCATTTAAATGAGAAACGTAATTATGATTCAAATTATTTATTGTGTGCCTTCAAACCCGGCAAGCACACTAGTTTCACATGATTTGTGTTTATATACTAATATACTTGTGATTGAAGGCGAAGGAAAACAGCCCGAGAAAAATCTGCGTGTCAGCTGATATTCTGCCTCTTGCGTATCCAATCCACCTATCCGCATTAGAGCAGCGCGGCGGAATAAGTTTAAGAGAAGTCTTGAATCAATAGTAAAACAATTACGTTCTCTTTACATTAATATTCAAAATAAACGTATGTATTGAATAAATGATTAATAAGAACTTAATATAAGTTTAAACTTTAGTTGATATTAGATAAATAGGTAAAATAGAGGAACGAAGTGTTTGTCCCCTCAATCCCATAAATATAATACGATTATGTGCCATTGCTTTTACATCTTACAATGCAATGTAACCGTCATTGGTAGGCAATTCTGTAAGAACAGTCTCAAAAACGTTCGTGCAATTTCAGATTGTATATATTTTTATTGCACAGGAAAGCGGTCGAGCATATGGGTCACTTGATGGTAAGTGATCACCAACGCCCATAGACTGGAGGCGCCACCAATCTTGGGAACTAAGATATTACGGCCCTTGTACCTGTAATTACACTGGCTCACTCACCCTTCAAACCGGAACACAACAATACCAAGTACTGCTGTTTTGCGGTAGAATATCTGATGAGTGGGTGGTACCTACCCAGACGAGCTTGCACATAGCTCTACCACGTATGATATGCGACATTGACCATTATAATTATAACATTATAAGTCAATTGTCAACATTTCACGGGTGAGTAATGTAGTAAGTTCTTATAGTATAGCACAGCTGGTCCCTTACGACTTCAAACGGTAAAATAATCAAAATAATCAAAATAATCAGTTGTTTAAAGTAACCTCACCCATGTCGTATCGGTCATTGTATCGACACTCGATACAGCCAGTGATCAACGCGTGAACAACACTAGAATTTAAATTTTGCTCCGTCGTGAACAGAATCACTTAAAAAACTCAATATAATGACAACAAAGTAGTAATTTATAAAATATTCGAACGAAAATTATTTTAAGACGTTAATAGTTTCTATGAAGTCAACTAAAACGTTAAGATAGATTAAAAATTAAAAAAACGCCTTTTGTGCGTCAAGAATTTTTTTTTGTAATTGCCATTTTTTCAAGCATTACATTGCCAAATTTTAATCAATTTTATTGCCACTTTAAAAAAAAGTATCAGTTATCATCATTCAATTACCTTATTCCACTTTCAGTAGTAAGTTAAACTTATTATATAGGTAGGCGGACGAGCATGTGGGCCACCTGATGGTAAGTGGTCACCAACGCCCATAAACCTTGTATGAAATGTAAACCATCGCTTACATCGCCAATGCGCCACCAACCTTGGGGTTATGTATCTTGTGCCTGTAATTACACTTATCCTTTAAATCGGACCCAATAATACAAAGTACTGCTGATTTGCGGCAAAATATCTGATGTGGGTGGTACCTACACAGACGAGCTTCCACAAAGCTCTAACACAGAGTAAAATTTTATATTAATCGAACGAGGCCGAACGATGTACAACTATTTACCCTCTTTAAATACAAAAATGTCGGTTAAGAAGTATGTATTAGCCGGTCAAATAATAATTAGATGTACACAAATATTCATTAACAATGTTAATTATGATAATTTAAAATGCTTGAGGTTATTAACACGGAGCTTTGATTCATTTGATGTGAAAAGTATACAATGCCTTGTCAACTATTATAACAGTTAGGTATTAAATTATGTTATCTATGAACATAGAAATATATCGTTGCTTAATTTATCATTCATTCATTAACCCACTCGTTCAATAATTTTGCTCCTCACTAGTTTAACTCAAATATGTCAATTCAAAGTCAAAGTATCATTTCTTATTCGAATGGGAATTTCAATGGGAATAAGAAAGGGAATAATAAATAAACAACTTTAACAATAAAGAATTTTGCTCGTCACCAATCTTCTTCATATCTATGACAGAACAAACTTCCGTTTTAAAATGAATTATAATCGTAGTGCTCAGAGAAGTTTCCATTCTAAATCTTGGAGTTTATGACAATTTCCTCGTTCAACGCTAAATGTTTCATAAGTACGTAATAATTTTGACACGAAACTATCAAACATCAAAGCGATTACGAAATTCGAATGCTTTTTGACATTTGTACTTATTGCTACATTAACGGTTATTTGAAAAATACGCAATATGGCGGCGTTACTCCACCATGTTTATTTATGTAAATGATTAATTTTCAAATCGATTGCGCACTACATTTTTCTTTTTTTAGTAAAAATATAAATTTTAAAATGTTTTTGTGTATTTATTTCAATTAGCACTGTTTGTATTTTTTTAACTATGATATTCGATTAAGGTATATTACGACGACAGATACAAATTGTTATCATTATATACATTCATTGTATTTAAAAGAAATACTTTGCAAAACTTTTTGCCATATTTGCCTTTTGCCTTAGATAGGTATATAAAACTAAGCTCATATTCATTAAAATAATCAAGGGATTAAATGCGTTACGTATCATTGTTTCTAGCAAAAAAAAATCGAGATTAATTGAATTTTTTGATTAACAGCACTGTATACATATATTTTAAGGTCTTGCACAAGTCACCTACCAAAACCATTTTTTCTGTTTTACTATTACAAGTAAAAAATCTAAGAAATATAAGTCAAAGTTTATAAACGAAGTATTCTCGTGTACCATAATACGTTTGATCTGGACCTTCTTAGAACTTTCACTTATGTTACAAATGACAAGATGACTGCGATTTATTACAAATTATTGTTGTATTTTATTACTATAGTTACTATAGTTATCACGTTACCTATTAATAATTGGGAAACATTTTTTTCCTAAACTCAGGTCAAACCTTTGATTTTTTAATTTTGCTTGAGTCTAGTAATTAGGTTAATCAATTGTTTAGTGATTGCAAATGGTTAT
Source organism: Nymphalis c-album (assembly GCA_963151315.1). NCBI lineage: Eukaryota > Metazoa > Arthropoda > Insecta > Lepidoptera > Nymphalidae > Nymphalis > Nymphalis c-album. The sequence continues at coordinate 879,677 of OY720610.1, forward strand.
AAATAATTTGTAATTTGTTTGCTATGTTTCTTACGTCAAAACTCAAAGCGTTTTTGTAAACTGTTTTAATCATAGTATACAACAAGAAATTGTACGTAATCAAAGTTTTAATAATAAATCACAAAAAAATATATTTGAAATGATATTTAAGAAAGTAAAAACATATATATATCTTTTTTTTAAACCAATAATGGCAAAAAGACGATCTGTTGTTCAAATCAAAACGATAGACAGAGTAAATACTAGATCGTGATTACGAATTGTACCATACATCGATTGCAATGCATTCCTAAGTTAACCGCTTTGATATCTCATTGGTTCTATTGACCGATGTTACATCTTTGCACACTTTAAAGGAAACTACTATGATTACGTAAGCAGCTAACTCTCATTAACCGTCGCTTCGTTCCCATGAGTACAGGAGTACAGAACTGACCCAAGACTGAGTACAGAACTGTCTATTACTCTTTCACGGATGTACCGCTGAACCGACTTTGATGAAATTGAATATGAAGCAAGCGTGAACCACAGGAAGGATAAATGCTACATTTTTAACACTTTTGTCCACCTGTTTGAACCCATTGGTCTAATCACAGGACCATCTCGGCTTGGTTGCATAAGAATAGAGTACCAATGCAAATTTTCCTACTCCCGCTTTCGTCTTCCTTTCAGCCCCCCCCCCCCCCCCCTATTTAAGTACCATATGTACCCCTGACTGCAATCCTTGTATGCAAAATATTATAAGGCCGATCCTCATCATTAAGCAGTAATCGCGGAAGCGTCCAACATTGTACAAACATTGCACATTTTATATCATAAGATGAAATCTTTATGTATAAAGATATTTACATAATATCCATTATTCCTAATATGAATTTACGTGCGTGTTTACTGTTTCATTGTTCTATTTAAAGCTAGATTCTAGGGAATATTACATAAGTATAAATTCATCTATTACATATTACATACAGTCACTATTCAATGCTAAATAATCGTATTCGACGTATGTGTATACACAATTGAATGCTGGAACTTAAACGGATTTACTCGTAATACCAAATCCTGTACAATACAGCAAGACCGAGTTAACCATCGAGTTGACTTGGTCAGTAGCTGGCTTGTGTGTCACAGTTTATTTACAACTAGTCTTCGTCCGCGTTGCTTGATATATTAACAATGTTTTCTTATGTACGAAGGAAAAAACATCAAAAAGATCGCAAGCAAAATATACTTTGTTTTAACATACATCACTGAACACGCAGTGCATATACAAATCGTTGTTTCTTGAAACTTTAATGACTTTTTATTAAATGAAGATATCGCAATCATTTTTATTTTTGATAAGGGCAAAGTGTCTAAGAAATAAAATTTAGAAAATTTCATTGAAATCTAACCAGTAGTTTTTCCGTGATGCGCGCACAACTGCAGACCTCTATCATTTTATTTATATAGATATGCTGTCAATTTATTGTTTGTGTTAAGTCAATAATACAGGTTTCTTAACACTTTATAATAATAATAAATAGTGCTTAGTGGTAGAATAATTTATGAATGAGTGGTACCTAGACGGCCTTGCAAAAAGCCTTAACAACTAGTAAACAATATATAACCTATTCTATGCAGTAAATGTTAAATTATTGATAGTAATTTGGATTGGTATATGGAACAAGTGTAGAAGAAAAGGATAATGCAAGCAATTCAATCGCGTCAAAAAAAATAGGATTTTGAACTTAACACATATTGCTCAGTAGGCTTCACTTATAAAAATTGTATCTAACATTGTTGTATACGAAAAACGATTAAATATAGAACGCAATTATCATACACCGTAAATTGAAGTACCAAATAATTTCACATGGAAATCAACAAATAGGTTGACAGATGAAGTCGATGAGCAATTCGTGAACCCTGACTTTTACGATAGGCCATCCGCTTGATCTTGCAGTTGTTCAACGTAAATATGTCGTCTTACATCCAAAATAAGATACTATTTACGAACAAATTTCAACAAGCAATAACTTATTGAACATAATTCGAAAAGGTGATAAGCCATACAGTTTCGAAATTGATATTTCAATTCTTTTCATCTGATTTAAAGTTTATTTTGTATTGTTTCGTCATGTATTTTACGACCATTTAAACTTTTTACATTGTATTGAGTATCTATAGACAGAGTTGAATATAATGGAATCAAAATAAATGTGACAAAAAACCAATCTCAGCACTGGTGACAGCATCCAATTTTCATCTTTAGAATCAAAAATACAAAGGAAAGAGATAATAATATAATTACAATCCAAGTCAACGGTACGAGGTAACAGTCATTTTGATTTCTTTATTCAATACTATTGGACTTTTTCCTTTAAAGCCTTTGCTTTTAATCTATTAATTCAAAATATAAAATTTGGTGTGACATTTAATCGATTAAACTTACCAAGGCTGGTGAGTCCAACGGGCCAGCAGTATTGGATCTGGTCCTTCGGCGATCACTTTCCACGTCCGACGGTCGGTCGCTCTCTCTCTCCGAAGAGTTCTGTCGTCGTCTTTCCTCGCGGTGCTCTTTGTATCTTCTATCTTCTTTTATTGTTCTTTCAAATCTAAATATAATTATTGGGAAATTTAACTAAGCTATGAATTAAATAGCTATTGAGAGTCTTTTAAAATGTTTCCTAAGATTCTATTCTTTGTGATTGTATTGATATTATTTTAAATCAGACAAGTGTTAATATTTTTTGAAGAGAGAGAAAGAGACAATTCATTATGGCGTTTGCAGTGTAAAAGAAAGAGACGATGTATCGAGGGTTTTATTTTAATTTTATATTAATTCTATTTCATATTAGTGAGTTTACTTAGAAAAACGAACTATAGCTTTTCATGGTCTTACCTTCCTTCTAAGTCAGAATCTCTGTATTTATCTTCTCGCCTCTTCTCGATACTCTCCCGGGGAGCGGGGCTCCTGTATCTATCTATATCTTCCCTGGAACGTCTATATTTCCTGTCATCTTTAGGATCATCTCGCTTTCTTACATCCAGGTCACTAGGTTCTGGATCTGTATATCTAGAAACGAAAAATTGCATTTAAATAAATGCTGAGACTTGGTAGTATAATTAGTTTAAATAAATAATAAAGTAAGTTATTTATTGGAGCCGAAATGGTCTATTGAACCTGATTTCATTTCTTTTTTTTGCAATTATTATTCATCTTATTCTAGAAGGTTAAAGCACACATCGTAACATCGCAATGAAATGTTGCTAAGAGTACGCATTCGTTCATTAAAAAACCTTTTATTATCTTTCTAAAAACGATATTACCATTGCTTGTTGTATTTACATTACAAGTATAAACACACTATATAATACGTAGATATATAAAGATACATATATCTATATATTATATAGTGTGTTCAATAATTGTGTATTTGCGTTTGGGTGTTGATAATATTTGAAATATGCAAAATGTTACGTACCTTTTGTACTCAGGGTCGTCTTTGGCAAGATGTTCAGGGCTCTTGAGCACCCGGGTGCGAGTTTTAGGCTGGACTACCTCTTTCTCTTTCTTGCTCTTCTTAGAAGAGTCGCGGGAGAACAGTTGTTTCATCTATAAAATAACAATAATCGAAATCATTGATTAGTTTTTACACATGGTTCTTTTACAAATATAAAAAGTACAAAATTAGCCTATCCCACTCTCCTCATAATCTCAATTATTATATTAAATGACCGTTAAAAAACTCGAAATACTTCGAAACTTTGAAATAAAAGCCTTACCTTTTCGAGTCCAGAAAGCTTCTTTGTAGCTTTCGGCGGCTTCGCACTGACTTTATCATCGTGTCTACTCGGACTTTTCTCATAGCGACGCACTTTTGAATCTAAAAGCGAACCATCTTCAGCACTTCTGTCTCTGGGAATATAATCATTACTATTTCCTCTGTAATCTTTGTAGTTTGCCAAGTAATCTCCATTCGCATAAATTTGTTCGCTTGGATAATTGTCTTCCGTATGTTGTCTCTCGCTCGCCAAAAACAAAGATGTGTTACGAACATCTTCATCGCTTTCGTGACGTCGATGTCTAGATCTATGAATTTCTCCATTAGAATTATGTCTAAAGTCATTTTCGATCCCTGAATCCACTAGTCGGTTATCGAAATCGAAACGACGCGGAGACATCTGATCACGATAATAGTCCCTACTGTCACCTGAATCATGACGGCGTATACTAGCGTGGTTCTTTATATCTTTATCCTTATTTGTCACACGACGTAGTGAATTGTGATAAGATTCATGTTTCGTGTTGTATCCAAGATTGGCGTAATCGTCCTCTCTCTCTTGAGCTATTTCCGGGTTAGATGCGTAATGGCCTTTACGTTTGCCGAACCATTCGTCTTTATGCTTATATTTCTGACCACCTTGAAGAAGATCATGACTAGATGTAAAATGTTTTTTCACTTTGTATTTCTTTTCTTTATATTCATCAGGTGAAGATATTGGTTTTCCAGGATTGGATTCTAAGCTGGGCGGCTCATATTCTGGTTCAGGTGGAAATATTTTTCTCTCATCTTTGTATCTAGATGGATTCAAAGTATCGACAAATTCACGACGATCTATGTCATCTTTGGATACTTTCTGGGTAGTTCTTGATTCTGTATTATATTTTATCTTGTTATTATCTGAATCATATTTATAATCTTCAATGATGGTACTTTCAATTCCATCTCTCTCTAAGGTATGGCGGTAATACTTAACAGTGTCATTGACATACTTTTCCGTTTGTTTCATTCGTTTTTCTGCTTCATAAATAGGATCATTTTCTAGATATTTTGAAATTGGTTCATTAAAACTAATCTTTTCCCTCTCAAATCTTCTAGCATTTAAGCGCGACTCAAGAAGTTCTCGTCTATGGCTGAGCTCGTTGAAATCTAAGTCGATTTTGGTATCCGGTTCGAATGTCTTTTTCTTCGTATCCATTCCGTCAGCTCTACCTCTGAAACTCTCAATAGGTCTATGTTTGTCTATTTCTCTTTCATTATAATCATTTGCGTACGTGGGTTCAATTTCATCAAAACTCATGAGCTTGTATTCTCGGAATCTAGGCCTTATGGGTGATTCTTTTATGTTAAATCCTTCTTTAAAATTATAGTTCGTGTCGTTGTTTTTATAATTATAATCAGCTATACGCTCTGAAGAATATTTGTGTCGCTCTTCATATCCAAGTCCTTCGTCTTCGTCCGAAAAGTTCCCATATTTTTCTCTTGACGGAGAAAATGTTTTATGCATCGTTTGTTTAGGGAAATTTGGACGTAAATCACCGTTATCTCTTATAACTTGAGCATAGACAACACCTTTTTCTGTCATTTTGTTAACAGGTGTTGGAACTCGGTCTGGACTAGTATTTCTTATGAAAAGATTTGGATCCGGACTCGTACTTGGCTTTGTGTATGAAAACGGTTGATTTATATTAGTACTGTTTGGTGGTGATATCAAATGGGACTTAGGTGGGGATGAATGTTGATCCTCTTTAAGTATACGTACAATATGACCGACCGTATGACCCCTCGTAAGAGGAGGCTTTTCAGGTGGTTGCTGGCTACTGTGTTTCATTTCCGTAACACCATATACGTTTTCTTCAATTTTTCTGATACTTTCTTTAATTTTATCTTTTATTTCAATGGGACTTTCTTTTGCTACAGAAGAATCAATTTCATCAACAAGATTTGTCTTTTTGGCTCCTGTTTTGCGCTTAGGTGTTTCAGATATTGGAGGTGATTGTTCTTTTTCTGATGACTTCCCTCTTTTAGTTCTGTTAGGTGCTTTAGGTTCGTTTTTCTCTGGAGTTTTGAAACGAGGAGGCTTTTCTATCGGATTTACCTTTTTACTGTCTATTGAAACTGGTTCGTCTGATTTGTTACTTTCTTGTTCAGATACTTTTTCTTTATGCAGTAAATCTAATGGTGATATCTTCTTGAAGTAATCTTCTCTCGGTGAGCTTTCGATTATAGGTGATAGTTGAGATTTTTTATTTCTCAACGATTTTAAAAATTCTTCCGTTTCACTTCCAGACCTTTTTCGTATTGGTTTATTTTTGTTAAGGTTCGTGTTAGATTTTAAATCAGATACGTCACTTTTACTTCTCTTAACGATGACTGAAGGCTTTGTGGTTACTACGACTGGTGAATCGGGGCTTTTAGTTCTTTGAGCTCGTCTAAACAACGTTGAAAGGGATGTTCTTTCTTTTTTCCTCTTAGGACTTACATCACTAGTAGACCTTCCAAGTGGAGTTTTAGAATTACCCTCTTGTGAACCTCCGTCGTCACTATTTCTACGATCAGCTCGGTCTTCTCTAAATTTTCTTCTATGTGGGAGAGAGAAGAATTTTTCCGGTGGATGATCAGCTGTGCATGTAACGCTTTCCGCTTGAGCAATAACTTTGTTAGCTTCTTCGATTAGTTCTTGTTCGGATAAATGTGTGAATGGTTCTTTTCGTATCGTTGGGGGCTGGTCCGAGGCACCCCGCTCTCGCGGTTTACCTGCAATCAAGCAAAAACATCACACATGTAACATTTTATGGTTTTACAATTTAATTTTGAAATGAAAGTTTGACAGATGTTCATTTTTATTGGGGAGTGTAAAATCAGGTATTGTCTTATCAGTTATTTATTATATAAAGATAAGTAAGCTAGTAGAATAAGAGGCAAAGGAGGTAAATAAAGATATTTTTAAATGTAAGATAAGCTACAATATCTATTGACTAGAGTGAAGAGAACTCATCAGCTGCCACTTTATTACTTACAATGTATTATTATAAAGATGGAAGTAAGTTAGGTACCATTCCATGAATAGTTAAGTTTATTACAGAAAATTAAATATTTTAGTTGAAAAGTTTTATTCAATTATTATTTTTAGTACATAAAAACAATTAAGATTAATTTGTTATAAACACTCGAAGTAAGTGATATTTCTTCTACGTAAATAATGTGATGAATATTATTATTAATAATTTATGCTAAATTATTATTTAAGGTATTTAATAGGTGTTTAAATTTAAAAAAAAAAACATTTTTAATTATTGCTATGATGAATTTCAATAATTCGAAATAGTCAACGCCTGATCATTAAATTTCAATTTCACAAAATCAGGAAAGCCATATTTTACCCAAAAAATCCTGTAGTATGAATGCTTTCTGATTATCCTCCTCCTAGCAATGGCTAACATTAATTATTTTATAAGTACATCTTGTTTAGAGTATGTACATTTTTACATCCTTTTTTAAATTAATAACATTGATTTTTTATTTATTTTCATTGATACAGACGGCGCTAAGAACAGCCAACTTTGGCGAATATTGGGAGAAGCCTAATCCAGTAGTGGAGGATATAACGACTCTGCGCTTCCAGCTCTACGACTCTTATTTAGACCACTTGCACATTAGCTCTATCACAGAGCTATTATGTAAGAACAAAAACTCACTGCAGAACATGATAACGACAGGTCAGAAAGTTATATGCGACATTGATTATAAGAATTAAAACATTAAATTAGCGTTTCACCGTAAATCGATTTAATACATTTGACGAGCGAAATTTGAAGTGAGTTCTTAAAGAGTACCACTGTCAGTATTCGTATTAAATTTAAATAGAAAACTATTATCTTAATACATTTCTTTTGTAAAGTTCCCGATTAAGAAAGCGAAGACAGGACGCACAGTGAAAGCCTTATACATTTTCACTTTTAAAAACAAAACAAGTGGATGTGTTTCGAACGGACATTGAATGTTTTATTTTAAAGAGAATGTATGAATGACTTTAAAGTGACATATATTATATGTGACTATTACGACTTCATTATAATAAAAATAAACGCAATTTTTATAATGCAAATGATACTAAATTATGTAGCAGTTGGGATTTGTTACAGTGACACAAACTTATTTATGATCAATCATTTGTAATAGGTATATTGTTGTAACTTATTTTTTATGTATCTTTCATCTTGAATTTTGCCAGACAAGTCATCTGCGTTAAATTCTAACTAAAAAAAATAACCTAACTAATCATATAAATGCGAAAGTGTTACGCTCATAGTCCAATAGGATGGCAATCCGACACGATCGGAGAGTCATCAGAACAGGTTATACTTATTTTCCTAGGTACAAAAGTGTTATAGTTCTGAGATCCTAACTCTGAGGTACTAGTAAGGATATCTTAATAGAACCATGAGTCTGCAATCGCTACCTACGAACTAAAGCCATTATTAATATGTAATATGAATAAAAGTATGAAGTATGATGATCATCTCGCTTGACACACACACACAAGTGTCGTCAGGAGTGCGTCATGTAACTCGATCACACTTATTTTTAGCGTTGACTTTCAACAAAAACAACTTTTCGGCAAGTTTTTTGACTTATCTCCGTCTACGGTTTTAGAGATCTGTTGTATGTTTGGTAAATCTTTTGAGTAAAAAAATATATAAAGAGATTATATTTATTCATACAACAGAATTAATCTAATTGATACTTGATTTGAATGTTGAATTATTGTTGGTAATTGCATAATATTTTCTGTCATACTAAAATATTCTCGTAAATCGTATCAGATTTATTCATCTATAGAAAAGTATAATCATTTCAAGAAATTTTGATCAAGTTTATAGTTCTTCAAGTATTTTTAAAATTATAACATTAATCCGTTATTATGATGTTAAAAATGTTGAGAAATGAATGTTTAAGAACTCAAACTATTTAATACACAAAATAATACGAGCAGATTTAAGTAATCCATGAGTGTCGTTTTTATGTACAAACGCGAAGATTGCTGACAGCTACTCAGTTAAGCGGTTACAATTGCATAAATATAGTTGATTACAGTGTTTTACTCGTGCAAACGTCTGAGAGGCAAACTTCAGGTCCTCCGACTTTAATTGCTACAGTTTACTTCTTTAAAAATTATAATAATCTGTTGAAATGTACACACTGATACAACATTTACTCTCTTGAAACAAATTCATGAATCTATATATATAATATAAAAATATATGTTTAATTGTGATTAATAGAAAATGCTTTAAATAAAAAATACATTGATATTGTTTTTTTAAAAGTCAAATATAAATAAAAGTCAGATGCAAAGTTACTGTTTTTTAATGAAATTATGTTTGTTTTAATTTATGCGCGTGTAAAATACTGGTAAAGTAAGTGAGCAAATAAAATTTACATTTTTGTATATGAATGTGTAGCTTAGACAACAAGACAATTAACGGTCGCTTCACACTTGACGTTTAGACTTAAGTGTCACACGCAGCCATTTCGTGTTTTGATAAGGTTTATTAAACAGGTTATTATTTAATGTGTATCATTGAGATCAATTTTGAAGATTTGCCGTTTATACTTTGCACAATTAAGTGATAACAATTAGATCAGCTAGGTTTTATGAACAGAATAATTAGCAATATAATATTTGTACAAGCGTATTTAAGCACTTGTGTGTAACTATGCACTTTAACGTACGCTTACGTGCGTTCCCAGATACAAACAAAATACTTTTAAGAATATTGCTAGCTTATGTTGTGTGTGCCATACGTGTGTTTGTTATTTATATTTTACTACATTGCGTCCGTGGCTTCTCCCATGTGTGTGTATGTGTGTGAGGGGGAGGGGAAGGGTTAGTTTCCTTTTCTTGACTCCTGACAATGTCATGATCATCAGCCGAGTAGTTAAGACGTAAAAGAATAACAAAGAAACAAGTAAACTCACACATACACACAAATGAAGTAGCTATGTATGGTATGGACGAGATTTAAAATGTAAATAATTTGTTACACAGTTGTATTAATGAGTTGTAGTTCATAATGTATTTAAATTATGTAATATAAAGTATTAAAATACATAAGCTTGATTAATTAAACTTTTTATTAATGTGCTATGTTTTTATTCGATTGATAGTTTTATGGATAAAATAATTGAGATAAATAGTAAATCCGATAAGAAAATCATAAATAAATATACCTAATACTTTTTAAAATTACAGGCACTTCTACAATTACTCGTCTGCACTTTTTTTTTGTTTTAAACTTTTATTTAGATAAGCCGGATCGAGTGACTTCATCCTTGTCTTTCGAGTTTTTTGTTCAGCGAGTATTGACTTCTGCGTGGGTGCACAACATTGTATTAACGCCTTAGTATTAACTGTTAAGTCCTAATAATGACGTACCCTTATAAGGATTTGTTATAATGTTCATGATGTATCGGTTTACAGGACTGGCGCTGTAAAAATATAGACAGATAGATAAAACAATGAACTAACTTTTTTACAATCAGATATGTGATTTACAAGTACAAATTAATTGTATATATACTGTATTGTATGTACATAACAAACTGGTGATACAGAAAATCATTAGGACTAAAAAACAATGTCTTCTACAACGAGCCAACTTATGGCTCATTGGCCAATTCTACCAGACAACCCAATCTGAGACATTTCAGATAGGTAGTGCAGCCATACTTGCACTTTTATACAAAAATTTATACCCAAATACTATCAAATATAACATACAATGAAACTAACTACAGTCGTTTAAATTATTTTTCAGGCAATAGTTTTCTTTGTCATATAAAATATTACATAGAATATTAGGAAATATTTAAACGATTTAAATCTATATAAATAAAATGATAGAGGTCTGCAGTTATGCGCGCATCACGGAAAAACTACTGGATAGATCTGAATGAAATTTTATTTCTTAGACACTTGGCCCTTATAAAAAAAAATATTGCGATATCCTCATTTAATAAAAGTTATTAAATTTTCAAGAAACTACGATTTGTATATGCACTGCGTGTTCAGTGATGTATGTTTGAACAAAATATATTTTTGCTTGCGATCTTTTTGATGTTTTTTCCTTCGTACATAAGAAAACTTTGTTAATATATCAAGCAACGCGAACAAAGTCGCGGGTATCAGCTAGTATATAATTTAAATAAATATATATTATATTTGTTCGTTTTTCCCCTTTTTCATAAAAAAAAATATACAAAAAACATCGACATGTAAATATTATGTTAAGTTAGTGAGCAAGGTTACGGGATTGTGACTATAATACAAGTCAATGGACATTTCACAGACACAATTAGGTACAAAAAGATAGATAAAAATATGTATACTAAATTGTGTTAATTTTTTATTTCCCACTTTCAACTTACTAGTTTAATAAAAAAGACGCATCTAACAACATAGTTCATTTAAGATCAAGGGTTGCCATCATTATAAAAAAATATATAAAAAAAATAAGTTTTACAATCCAACGGTTTTTTTTATTCCAGTCATGATATCAATTAAAAAGAATACAGAAATAAAAACTGAGTAAACTATAATTTAAAGATCATGCTGCTGTATCATCACTGCGTCATTCTCCCATATAAAAGTAAACTCGAAACTGTGTGGTGGTAGGGCTTTAAGAACAACATTTCTGAGTAGAGCTTACACAACAGTATTCTACCGCCAATTATTTAATTACTCTATATCCAATTACCTGCATTTGCTAGCAGCTGTGCTTTATTATGCACTACGAACAGTTCTTTATTAATATATTGTGTTTTTATATAAAAAAAAAACATTATTCAACGGAACTACTTATATCCTTTTTTCTTTTACTTTCAAATATAAACTTCGCCGCTATTTAAATAAAACTATATAAATACAGTAACATCCTGTGAATATCCCACTGCTGGGCTATGGTCTCTTCTCCTCTTTTGAGGAAGGCTTAAGGTTTGGAGCTTATTCCACCACGCTGCTCCAATGCGGGTTGGGGGAATAAACATGTGACAGAATTTCAGTGAAATTTGACACATGCAGGTTTCCTCACGATGTTTTCTTCACCCTCAAGCACGAGATGAATTACAATCACAAATTAAGCACACGAAATTCAGTGGTACTTGCCCGGCTTTGTACCCACGATCATCGGTTAAGATACACGCGTTTTTACCACAGGGCCATCTCGCCCTATTATATAAAAATAAACTATATGTTTTTACGAAACCATAGTGAATACCATAGATTATTCAAGATCTCGACCAATGATATCACGTCAATTAAATGTCAAAGTTGTTTGTTTGTTTTCACTCGTCCTTTGGTTAAAATACATTGTAATGGTCCGGTTTGATGTTCGAGTTATTCAGCGTAATTAAGATGCATCATCCTTTAATTGTATTTAATTAACATACATATATAATTTAATTAGTGCTAAATTCTCTGTAGAATGTAGAACTAGCTTTAAAAAATATATTTTTTAATTATGATTTAATATGTTCGGTTTTATTCAGGCATGTCTAATTTAGATTCTGTGTTTGTAATTCTTCTAATGCCATAATGCATGGTCAAGACAATCGACAACCCTAGAGTTTGTGTGTGTTTTTCTATTATTCACTCGACACGGTGATCGTGTGCCTTCAAACTGGAATAACAGTAAAGACGAGTTCGTTATTGGCATATATTTGCTGATAACGTTATTTTTACAGTATAAATGACGCCTTTTAGACATTACTTGTGGTATTTTTATTAACGAATTCTTAGTAGATCTGCGGTGTTATAGTCGAAAAGATAAGGAATATGCATCCTAGAAGTGAGCACTTATGTGAGATCCGAGTTATTTGAATATTTTAAACGATATGGGTAAAATTTTGCTCAAGCAAATACTGTCTTACTACCCAATGGTAAGGTTCATTATTAAAAGCTAATGTATTTACTATGGTTTACTGAAAATGTATCAAAACTACGGCGTATGCGTCTCTCCATATAATCCTTGGTGCTAAAAGGGCCGATATCAATAATTTTACTTTTAGTAATCAGCATAGAAACAATAGATCAGACCAACAACTGAGTATGCGTGCATACTGCATAATATATGTTTATAAAAATTAAGTAAAATAAAAATATAATATAAACATTATAAAAACAAATGCTATCAAAAAATTTCGTGTAGAATAGCTTGTTTCTATTCTCGAGATGTGTTTTTTTGTTACGTCATTACGTCAAACCAATTAAATAGTTTTTACTCATTATTATGTGTGATTTTTTACTATTAAGGTAATTTCTCATTCATAAAATTCAATTACACGTTAATATTAAATTTCAAGGTCGATATTTTGGGATCAAAGGAATAATATTAAGCGGGCGTTCACCTTATTTTTCAATATAAATGAAAACTGGTATAATCGCGCGGACAAGCACTAATTTATTATGAAGGGAGGACAAAGAATCCTTTCAAAAACATTAGTCTAACTTACATCGCGTGATATAAGTAAATTAATTTGCTTAGAAATGTTTCATTACAACGTTACATATCGAAACGTTGCAAATTAAAAATTAATATTGTCATAAATATGACCTCATTTGACCTCTTTCAAGTGTTTTAGATTTATTGGCACAATGGCGATGTCAGGAATGGTTAACATTTTTTACAGAATTTTTACCGAAATGCCTTTGTGGTCCGTCCTCTTACCAATATTAAAAAAAAAACCAGTAATTTATTTATGCATATCTGTATCGTACAAGCTCTAAAATGCATGACGTCACACTTGATAAACTTTTGAATCGACTACAGGATTAAATGCAATGTATTATATACATTTCAAATTCAATTATTTACAGAACTTAAATAAGAATATATAAATAATAATAAAAAATAGGCGTCAAGTTCCTACTCTTTATTTTCCATATAGGACGCGTACATTTTATTTTTATATACTTGTAGTTGACTATGTATTCCATTTGAAAAAGAGTGACAAACGAGTTTTTTGGCGATTATTCTCAGTATGAAACAAATGAGTTGTAACGTTAAATGATATTTCATCTTGTAACATTACAGCTCACAATTGCTTGTGAATAATACTTGACTTGCTACCATACATACTATGGCCAGGCATCATCATCATCTCAACCTCATCATTATCATTAATAAACATATTAAATATTTAATATAAAAACTTTTGTCGACTGTACTTCGTAAATTAACTTGACGTAATTTAATGAAACCTCTTTAATAAATCCCTTGAGAATAATTAAGGACGATCACTAAATTATTAAAGCGATTTAAAAACGAGATGAGATTAAATTTACAACCTTTTTACGAGATATTTAAAATATATTAATTTTAATCATTATGAAATCAAGGATGAATCTCTATCACGTGGGATTCACAGCTGTAACAGTGTAATTAAAGGCATAAGTGACGTAACATCTTAGTTCCTAAGGTTGGTGGCGCATTGGCGATGCCAATGTCTATGGGCGTTGGTGACTTACTAACCGGTGGTCCATATGCTCGTTCGCCTAACTATGGTATAAAAAAAACACAGTCTTTATGTAAAAAATAATAATATGGTTTAAAGAACGTAGCTTTGAAATCATTATTTTACAAAATTAAATTAAATTAAAAGTACGGAATGTAGCTTTTATTGAGAAGAACTGGCAAGAAACTCAGTAGTAACTATTTACTTGGTGGTAGAGCTTTGTGCAAGCTCGTCTGGGTAGGTACCACCCACTCATCAGATATTCTACCGCAAAACAGCAGTACTTGTTATTGCTGTGTTCCGGTTTGAAGGGTGAGTGAGTCAGTGTAATTACAGGCACAAGGGACATAACATCTTAGTTCCCAAGGTTGGTGGCGCATTGGCGATGTAAGAGATGGTTAACAGCTCTTACAACGCCAATGTCTATGGGCGTTGGTGACCACTTACCATCAGGTGGCCCATATGCTCGTCCGCCTTCCTATGCAATAAAAATAAAAAAATAAAAAAAAAATAAAAAAAATTGTCGACAATCCAGTTACATAGATAATTATATATATACAATGGAATCAATTATTTATCTTGTATGGAAATCAACGAATTCTAACTCTACATTTTTCATCACCTATGTATGTACTCCTATATCGAATAAATAATTAGTCACGCATAATTAATGTACATAAATTATAAATGTATATAATTATATATGTTGGTAAGTTATATATGTAGCTTTTTAATTCGTATGGCAGTGTGGTGTTTATGAATACAAACTACTATTTCAGCTATATGAGTCGAAGATGCATTTGCATTGACAACCTGATAATGACAGACATAAGGCAAGGGCGGTGCATCACACAATGGTCAGGATACTTGTGAGCTCAGCTCTACATTAAGCCAGAAATCGTGTGAGATTGTCCTTAAATTACGTCAGAATCGGTCCTCAGTCATAGCAACTACAGATATAAAACTCTAATATTAGATAGACAATTTATAATTGTGAAAATGCGAATTTATTGCAAAAAAAATTGTAAATATCATTGTCCAACTCCAAACAAGTGCTATAATGTATGTATAATATATTAATGATTAAATAGAATATAGAATATCTTGGGACATTTTTCACACACGGTCATCTGATCCTAAACTAAGCAGAGCTTGTAATATGGAAACCAGACAACTGATATACTACATATACTAATTTTTCTTGTGTAAATACATACTTATATAGATAATTACAACCAGACTCAGGACAAACAGACATGTTCATGCACACAAATGTCTGTCCTGGGTGGGAATCGAACCCACGACCTGCGGCGCGAAAGGCAGGGTATCTACCAATCACGCCAACTGGCTCGTCTATAATACAGTTACGACCTTAGGCACTTTCGACAACAAGACAGCTGGGTTTATGTCTGTATCCTGAATGTCATAGATTATGACGTCACATGTCATCTTATCTGTTAAGGAGCATGTTTCTATAAAATTTAAGGCTCTTTAAGGCAAAATAGACATAAAGATAAGGTAAAAAAAATTGCGACAATATTTTAGTTAGTTTGTCAAAGGACACAGATTACGCCAATGTAATCAATATTATATAATGGAAAAAAATATTTTAAAAATATCCTATACATTGAAAATGTCTAAGAAATTAGGTCTTCAATTTAAACTGAGAATTGAAAAATCGTTCCTTTGTTACATTGTCGTTATTCTCGTACAAAATTTGTATTTAATGTAGACGTTTGTCTTCTAACCTTGCGTTCAAGTCATTTGTCACTTGTGTAAACATGTAATATGACGTCATGTAACCAGTTCGAACTGGAAACCATATAAGGTGCGATTTTTGTCCACAAGTCGCGTTTTCAGGTTTGCGTTTTTGTCATAATTCATATCAAGTTTGTGAACTGCATGATATCATGTGGAGCTTATTATCACTTGCCACAGATAAAAAAAAACGTATCTCGAAAATATAATTCGAATTACAATTTACGACCACAATTTACAACGAATGAACTGTCACATGTAATATATGTGAAGCATCAATTGGCGCGCTTTGGGAACGACTTATATGCTGTGACTGCAAACACGAAAAGTGATCATGGCATAAGAGTCATGCTCTTATGCCATGATCACTTTTCGCCACTGCTCTCAACATGGACAACGCTTGGATGTGCTTGCTATATTGTTATACTTCGTTGCTATATATATCTATTATTATTAGTTTATTGACCAATCTATGTTTTAATTTATGTATTATTTGTTATGTATTTATTTAATGGTTTTCTTTAACTATACGCGCGAAAGCACGCACCTCGGAATTCGCAGCTTTCGCTTATAAACACCACTAGACTCACAGAAGTAAATTATTATATACAAAAGTTTCAAGATTTTTTATTTTTATATAATGAATGTACAAATAATATTCTCGCAAATTGAGTTACAATGTAAATATTGACTGACTTGAAAACATCTTATTATAAATAGTGCTAATTCTAACACAATCATTGATTCATAACTTCCTTAACAATAGAAGACCTTTAGTTGATTAGAACATAAAGACGAACATACACAGTGGGCAGAACCTTGACAGCTTCCGTTTACGAGATACCAGTTATGTCATGGTTTTGTCCATGTTATTTATTTATATTAATTTAAAACAAAGTAAATAGCCGTCAATTTTTTTTAAAAGTTAAAATACTAGAATGTGCGTAGTTATTATCGCAAGTTCCCTTGTTCTATTGACCATTCCTAAAAAAGCTTTAAGCTTAATAAAATCGGTAAATACGAATGTATTTATTTCTTTATTTTGTCATTATGTACTTTTTATGCCTTAATAACATTTTGATATCGTCCCAATTATCAGCAAATTTTGATACACTTGTAATAACAAACAATTGTACGTAAAATTTTGATAAAATAACGTTACAATAATTCATAAAAAGAAACCTAAAAAAAACAACATAAAAATTATATTACTTATATTTATTTTTTTAAAACGGTACGACGCAAATGAAGAAAACAGGCTAACACTTATTTACAGCTGAGAAGGATTTTAAAACACGCAACACTTATGTCTCACTTAGTTAGTTTTAGTATAACTTTTAAACATTTGACGATGATTTACGTACGAAGTAGCACATGATATTTTTTTAATTATTTATTTCAATAAAATGCTATTAGACTAAAATATGTTTTATTCATAATATAATGAGATAATTTAAAAACGTTTACTTTAAATATTATTTAAATTAAATGTGATATAAATTTATAATTGGTGACCGTTACTTGGTTAGTCGAGGTCAAATGCCAATCACTCAAGCCGAAATAAAGTGATATGTCATCCGAAGAGGAATTTCGATTATTTATTTATTTATTTATTTATTTATTAAGATACACAAAACGGAATGTAATCAAGACTTAGAATTACAGAATTAAGTATTAAAAAATTTGCAAATTACATTCCAACACATGTGTACACGGCATGTTTTTAAAAATAAGTTAGGTTATTAATAATTTAACAACTCAAAATTATATTTACAATAATCAAATGATAAAATAAATTAAAATTAAATTTCAAATACAATAAATTAATAAAATAAGACAATAAAATTGGCAATTAACAATTAAATAGAATTCAACTAATTAATATATATATATATATATATATATATATATATATGTATAAATATTGAATGTCAAAAATAAGAATCTTCGTATTATCAGTCAATCATTGGATCGTCGATATTATATGTCTCACAGTATTCTTAAATTTTGAGAAATTTGGATTGAAAATGTCTAATATCTTGCTGTGTGTTAAAAGTAAGTCGTTGTAAGTACGACAAAATCTTACAATAGGATTATAATATGATGTGTTATTAATGTGAACATTGAGCACAAAACTATTGAGATGTGGATTAACATACTTTTGCCAAATATTTAAACAAAAATTTAAAAAATAAAGCAATTAACCTGAATAGAAGCTTCACTACATATTATAAAACAAAGTACCCCGCGTGTCCTGTCTGTCTGTATGAACGCGATAAACGAAAAAACTACTGATTTTCAGATCGGAACTTGCAGATTAATAAATATTGTCAACTTGGTGGTAGCCTGAAGCGCTTTATGCATACTACTGGGTAGTTACCACATTTGGTATCATTACAGCAATATTTAGTACTGTAGGTACCTACTGTTCCGGTTGTACACATACACAACGGGCAGAATATTATATTAGTTCCCAAGGTTGGTTGCTTATTAGCTATGTAAGGCATGGATATCATTTCTTATAACATCTTTATCAGGTGGCCCATTTTCCAGTCCACCTACATATTATAATAATAATGTTTTTTAAGATGAGTTTTGAAATTAATTAACAGGTAAATATCAAATATATAAAATTTGTTATAAATATAATACTACGAATACTAAATATCTATGTAGTAGATGTAAAATTACATTTTAATATCTATTTGTAATGATCAATCAAATTGTAGTAAGAATTCGTCGCGCAAGGTCAATGTAAAGAATTCATACTGTGGGCTGCATTCGTAGGCTTGCTACAAGCTACATACATACTTATTTAAGTACATAACTTTAATTTCTATTAATATAGAATATATACCTTTGTTCAAATTATTGTTGATTATCGTACCAAGAGTACTTATGTTGCATACTTATGTTAGGACATTTGTAAAATGCGTTTTCAAGATCCCTAGAAAAAAATCTTTCATCTATAACATTTCAGATAATTCCAATTATAAAATCGATAACCGATTTAGGCAATGTACTGTTTGTAAATTTGTTCAATGTAATAGGTATTAAAATAAGTAATTAGTTAAACAATTAAAACTCTTATTGCTTATCCTTTAAGTCAATGTCTATGCATATGCATATCACTTCACTATCTGTGGTAGTCACTTTCCATCAGGTGAGCCTCCTGCATGTTTGCACCCTCTCACATAAAAAAAATGGTTGTCTGTAAAGTTGGTTTACGGACGATAGTTTAACGTGACAACGTCATAACAAAATATTGATGAAATGACTGCAATCGAGTGAAAGAGAGATAGATGCGGCGCATGCGTACAATCAGCGTAACGGGACAATTTTTCGTGCATGCAGCCAGCGTTCTTCGATTTATTAGACGTTGTCATGTCAAAAAAAACGTCCGTCGTTATTTGTTCTAATATTATTTGTAAAAATATCGTAATAGTATTAATATTTATTATGAGTAACGTGTGTGACCGGCATTATATTAAGAATGTGTTAAGACTATTAAGTCATAATGGATACGATGGGTTTCAAATTGAAAGCCCACGTGGTATATATAATTGATAGTTTCGCTAAAACGTATATTTTTTGCCGCCTACAATAACAAACGCTCATAATACCGATAATTACAATCTTTATGTAACAGTAAACACGTTTTTGTAGTTATTATTGTATATCGTCAATGTGATTTGAATATACAGTACAGCACAATTTATAACAGCCTGTTAATGTCCCACTGCTGGGCTTAGGGCTCTTCTCCTCTTATCGAGAAGAAGTTTTTGTAGCTTATTCTACCACGCTGCTCCAATGCGGATTAGTGGAATACACATGTGACAGAAAATCAGTGTAATTTGACTTATGAAGGTTTCCTTGTGATATTTTCATTCACCGTCAAGCGCGAGATGAATTATAATCACAAATTAAGCACATGAATTTCATCGGTGCTTGTCCGGGTTTGAACCCACGATCATCGGTTAAGATTCACGCGTCCTTACTACTGGACCATCTCGGCTTATTTGAATATTATTGTTGAGCTCCGGTTTGAAGGGTGAGTGAGCCAGTGTAATCAGGCACAAGGGACATAACATCTTAGTTCCTAAGGTTGGCGATGTAAGCGATGGTTAACATTTCTTACACTGTAAGACCATGCGACTTATTGAATCAGCGCCATCTATCGGTACCGGGTTGTAACAAACTTAATTAAATAATATTTCATATTAATATCAGCTATAAAAAAGGAGGTCCTTGCCCAGCAGGCATATGAGCATTCTAGTTGTTACGGTTAGAAAAATAATAAATATTTGAATATTTAATAAAATCATTGAGTCTGACACATAAGATAAATTAATTCGGCCTACGTTGCGAAAAACTTGATAGAAATCTTTTTTTGGCAAATAAATGTGATTTTAATGTAAATTAGCCAGAGGTATATTGGTTGAGAGTATTAAGGACGTATGTGTAATAGTTAAGAAAGATACATTACTGTTTTCGTAGGCGAGCGGTCTTTGATTGAATTTATTTTAGGTTTTATTTAACAGATTTATTTTATAATATAAAGATTTTATTTAAATATGTATTAATAAGATCAAATGAATTTCTTTTATCGGAAGTCACTACTTGGAACTATTGAATGAATTATGCAAACATTCTTATACATCATTAAATGAACACCATCAGGAAAGTTTATCATTTTCTCGCACGCTCACATAACCATTAACCATGGATATCATCTTTGTTCCATTTTTATTTTTATTATTTCTTTACTTTTTTTTGTTCATGTAGACGGGAGTTGAGGTCTTTTGTCGTGTAGAAAGGAATTAGTAAAGTTTTTGGAAGAACAATTTTTATTGTATAGGAAGGCGGACGTGCGTGTGGGCCACCCAATGGCAAGAGGTCGCCAACGCCTAGACACGCATGAAAATGCAGTGGTGCCTGCCCGGGTTTGAACCCACGACCATCGGCTAAATAAAAATGTATTGTTATTAATTAATAAGTACGTTTAAACTTACAAATTAATAATTTCTGGTTATCCACAGTCTTATCTATGAAATAATCTTTTAAATAAAAAAATACAATTCTCTTATTCATATTAAATTTTATTAATATAATAAAAAAATCATCAATCCATTAATCATCCTTCACAAAACTATAATCTATTAAAAATTAATCAAGAATTGTGAACAAGATTCTAAATTGGTATGATTAATTCGTATTTAAAGTGTTCCATGTATTAACATTTCAATTCCGATTTTACCGAAGCTTTCGAAAGAGTTGACCACACATGGTATTACAGAATGGGTCAATGTCGATGCTTATCTTTTAAGATTATATATTAAGAACCGTCATCCAATCCTTATGAGGCGTGTCTGTATAGTGGCAAGCCGAAATGGACGACCCACACGGTACTGAATGAGGACCGCCCCAAGGCTATATACTTGGCCCATTGCTATTCCTAATTGATATTAACCTTTGGCAATGCTAATTTTATGCTTATTAGTTTAAAAGTTGTGTAAATTACAGAATATATATTTTATAAGCTTTTTTGACAGTGGAAATACAATCAGATCAAATGAGTTTTAATGTTAATTATTAATAGTGCAAGAGGAAATTTTAAATGTTTGCACGTTTATTTTAAACGTGCTTGTCTGCTGAGTGGAATCAAATCTCGATTTATTAATGTTGAAGGTAATTTAACACGAGGATTAAAATTAATATCTGACGTTTCAAAGTTATCTTAATATTAAAACATTAAATGTTATAATTGGGTAGCTATTTAATTCGTAAAATGTGTGGACTGAAGACTGTTACTTGTGTAGACTGTTCTTTTTTTAATTATTTTTATTTTAAAGCGATGACTTATTATTTAAATGCTCTATTTACTTCTAAGATGTAATAAATAAGCTTCATTGGCTTATCTAAATCTCGTTCCTCGTGAATTATTACATAATCAATGATGTCATTCACCTATTATTCAAACGTCGAAGATTGTGTCTCCAATGGGCTATCTTAATTCTTTACTTGGTGATATCCTAATTACTTGGTGGTAGAGCTTTGTGCAAGCTCGTCTGGGTAGGTACCACCCACTCATCAGATATTCTGCAAATTCCGCAAAACAGCAGTACTTTGTATTGCTGTGTTCCGGTTTGAAGGGTGAGTGAGCCAGTGTAATTACAGGCACAAGGGACATAACATCTTAGTTCCCAAGGTTGGTGGCGCATTGACGATGTAAGCGATGGTTAACATTTCTTACTATGCCATTGTCTATGGGCGTTGGTGACCACTTACCATCAGGTGGCCCATATGCTCGTCCGCTTTCCTATACAATAAAAAAAAAACTTTGATTTATTTAGGCACTAAGTTTTATCAACTTAGCTTCATTTGTATGTCCGAGTATTTATAAACAGAGTCAGTAATAGCAATATTTTAATTAATCGGATAAAAATACCCGAAAACTATTTATGTCAATACTTAGCACGATTGATGTCAACGTGTTACATAATTTATACACAATTTACAATTACAAGCAACCGGTACTTTAAGGTATTGAACACACAGGCGATCAAGCGAAGCGAATAATACCGCGATAAAACATTCTAAGACACTTGGTATTAACTATTTTAAAATCAAATTTACAAGTCAATACGTAAGTTAGTAATTTATTTAAGTTTTTTTAAAATCGAAATGTGGCAGTAGAGATTAAATGATACAAATGATGGTGAGTGAACAATCGGAATTAAGATATGTGAACTACTTGACGCGCCGTTTGAGGTTGGTAAGACACTTGCCTTACACGCCGCAGGTCGTGGGTTCGATTCCCACCCAAGCCAGACATTTGTGTGCATGAACATGTCTGTTTGTCCTGAGTCTGGGTGTAATTATTTATATAAGTATGCATTTACAAAAAAAAAGTAGTATATGTAGTATGTCAGTTGTCTGGTTTCCATAGTCCAAGCTCTGCTTAGTTTGGGATCAGATAGCCGTGTGTGAATAATGTCCCAGGATATTTATTTATATTTATACTTGTACTTAAATTTACTATTTTTTTATAATCGTCACCTAAAACTGTTATGTAATCGTAAAATATCAGAAAGTGATAAGCGACATTGACTATAATAATTACAACGTTCAAAGTTCATAAGTACACGAATCAAAGTAGCATGCCACCGAAAGTTAATAATATTTTCACGAGTAAAATGGGGATTGACTGGGTTTTATAAAGAAAGCAACAATTCGTTTCTTAACGATCTTCAGTTCTTAACTCATATTAATCAATACATGAATTAATTTTCATTTTTCGAATTTAAAGTCTTGACGGTATATAATAATCTTGTATTAGCATAGCTACCGCTTCGCTTGGTTGCAAGTGTGTACAAACCTCAGCACTTGACGGGCTGGAGTGTGTCCTAGCAAATTGCTTCATCCATTGCTGTTACAAGTGATACGACTTGTTCTCTCCCCGAGTATATTTGTTTCGTCATTAGTACGACTTATTGTATCTGAGATGCCGGAACCGCGAGTTAGTCCGCATGCATTTTGATCATAAATTGAACAATATTTTAAACTGAGATCCCAAGCTTTTGCGTGGGACAGACTAAAACTATTCACGAAAATTTTGAGGAGTAGCGAGATAGAATGACAATAACATCTGTCTCATAATCACATGAGATTTAAATGGCACTGGATTCGAAATAAAGTGTATGACAAACGGTATAATATATAATTATTGTAGAGCTTTCTGTATAAATGACTATTTGTAGATCGTAATTAAGTACTCAGTGGTAATTGCTTGGGTTTGAACCCGTATTCATCGGTACTGGGTGATTTGGGCTCTAAACATACTGTAAATTCTTAATTTTTAAATGTTTCTCTTATATATTTTATTTCCAACGTCACTGAATTTTAAAAAACTATCCCTCGTTAAGAGTACGAAAAGAACAAACGAAAAGTGTTAATAAAACTTCTAATTGTAGTAAAACCAACAAAATATAGCATTAACCCTTGGGCTTAAACCGTTCTTAGTTAGGCAACCATATTTAGGTATGTATTCAACTATACATATATTTTGGTGACGATATCAACTTATGACGTAACAGATCTAGCTTTGCGTAGGGTTCCTGTTTACCAAAAAAAGTTTATTTTTTGGTCCTACCTTAGTCTAACCAATTACTGGATCTCGTGCAGGAACTGAGTGTAATATATTATAAAAATATGTATTTTTATAAAAATAGGAGTAACTACTGAATTTATTACCGGATCATCACAGAGGAATCCACATTCTAAGCCGGAAGCACTTGACGATTCATAAACACTTGTAAAAGTATTGAACAAAAATTATTTACATTTTGATACAAGCGAACCACTACGCACGTACACCTCACTACTAGGCAAGTATTATCTATATTGATAAAAATAACAAGACTCATGCAATACAACAACATGAAACCATTTCACTAATGGCTGTTTCAGTTCGCATTCGTACTTAGTATTTCGTAAATGCCCGCAGCTTGTCGATAGCGTGCTTACGTAAGTTAGCTACTGACATTTTGTTCAAATTTGTCTAACAAACAATGGTATAAATATAACTAAGAACTATACCAATTTCATGATTGAATAGAAGATTATATGTACTAAACAGGTTATAAAACTGACACAGCTATTTAAGGGTTTACGCCAATTTTTATTTAATAATCGGCAAACTGGTGGTAGAGCGTTGTGCAAGCTCGTCTGGGTAGGTATCACCCACTCATCAGATATTCTGCCGCAAAACAGCAGTACTGGTTATTGTTGTGTTCCGGTTTGAAGGATGAGTGAGCCAATGTATTTACAGGAACAAGGGACATAACATCTTAGTTCCCGAGTTTGGTGGCGCATTGGCGAAGTAAGCGATGGTTAACATTACTTACAATGCTATTGTCTATGGGCGTTGGTGACCACTTACCATCAGGTGGCCCATATGCTCGTCCGCCTTCCTACACAGAAACAAAAAAAAAAACTGGCATGGGGTTCAAAGTGCCACCGCCCATGAGCATCTGCAACCGGACGGTTCGTAGGTGCGTTGCTGGCTTTTAGGCCATTCCACAAAGCAAAGACTCAATGAGCGGTTATAATACAAATGTCCTCTATACAATTTTACAAGTACTATTGATTTGTAATTTTACAAGATTAAATAACATTTAAAAAAACCCTCAAAAAACTACATTTGAAATGTTATAGTTATTATGGTCAATGTCGCATATCACTTTCTGACATTTCACGAACGATTTCTACGGTGAGTTACGAGTTTGCTCTTGCAAAATAGCACGGTGTATCCTAAACTACAAACTGTAGATATTTTTGAATCCTTTTTTATCAAACGTTTCATGTCCTATATTGTCCTGTAATCCTAGTGACTATACACATAACAAATATTTAAATTACTTTTAATTTTATATTAATCGATTCCTGCTTAGTGTGAGTTTTGTTTTCGATAAGTTTTTAACTACAATTTGTAAAGAGTTCATTACAATGAATTAAATAAAAAAAAATCGCACTAGGCACACTGAATACCTCAGAATACAAAGAAAACCCACGATAACCTTACCTAACTTATAGTTTTTCCTCGTCAAAATCAACCGATTGGTTAATAATAAATAAGACATAAAATAGTTTTCATAATAAAACTCGACAATCCGACAAAAAAATATTATTATACCAATCTAGAGATCTATGAACTCCGGTCGCTAATAAAAATATAATAATAATTAGAGTATTAACTGATTTAGGAAGTAGGAACATCGTCAATGCGACGCCAACCAAAGGATCTAAGTTATTATACCAACAAAAAAAAAAGATAATGATCCATAGACTAAACCTTGAAACAATTTCAAGTCGACCGACATAGATGTAATCAGATTTCTTTGATTCAGCCTAAACGGTTTTTGTAATAGTAATTCTCCCACGACATTAGTCTGTTTTGTCTGTAAAAAGTTTATTTATGCCTAATCATGATAGCCTAAACGGCTAGTGATGTGGATTTAAATTAACGATAAATAGTGTTGTATTACATAGTAGCGGTAATTACGATTCAATAACTTAGCTTATTTTCGTCTAGCATAGTCGTAAAAAACATCGCAAGATAAAAACCTAATAAAACAACTTAAGTGTTTTACAATATCCTTTTTAATCTTACTGTTTATTTTAAACTGAAATAATATTTTTTACATATCCAAAGTCGTGGGAAAATAAAAAGTTAAATGAAAGAAAGACAAGGCAAATTATTTTATTACTGTCTTCCTCACACAATTAAGACGTATATAGAATGGGTATTCCATTTAACAATTGCATGTTTTATGCTTAATCACGATCAAAATAACTTTAATTAACCGTGGATTGAATATAATTAGCACCTCCTTTAAATAGAAACCTTTTTTGTGAGCTCCGATTTAATCTGTGGCTATAAGAAATATGCGCTGCCTCCGGTATCAAAACGATTTGTTCAAATCTGTTTTTAATACAATATGGCGTGAATTTTTGGTTTGTTTATATACATAATCGTGTTTATAACTAGGAAATGCTTTTTTTATATAATTTTATAGCACGATTTAAGCTTGTTTTGTTATATAAACTTATTAGTACAATACATTGTACAATATTAAAACTTAAAAACATAATGTTTTGTTTATCTGTCTTTTTCTCACACAACCATGGAGTTTATTAGTTTCAAGCTCTGTTTTAAGCCTTAACATGAAGAAAACCATAATGTCACCCCTAATATAAGTAATATTCTAAGTTCAATTGGAAGAACTCGCGATATGCATCCATGCATGCAGTCATGGAAATTCAACCTGACGCAAATCACGGTCAGTGCAATCACGACCGCGATATAAAAAACCGATAACCATCGACAATAGACAACACTATCCGGTTCTAATTGTTACCATTTAAACAGCGTGACGTAATTAAATTTAAATAGCTATTTAAAAATATATTGGTTTCTTGTCCTATATTATCTAAATAAATAAATCTGTGATTATTCCTATTATATTTATTATAAAATAACATTGGTAAGTTGGTAAGCAACCTTTTTTCAATTAAAAGCAAATAGGTGCTAGTCGTTTTAATAAATTGTTAAGCAAACCAATAAAGTCGTGTCACAGATTAAACGGAATAAAATATAAAGTTGATAAAAAAAGTAAATCTCAAGTTCAATACTGATCCCATGAATTGGTGTTCTACCAGTTGCATGTAATATGTAATAATTTCATGTAAATTACATGTAATAATTTCTTGTACTATTTTAAGACGTAAAATTTAAATACTATTAAGGTGTAAATTCTATTCGAAAAATGCACTTTGATTATTCGATTAACGGGTAGAACAGTAGTTTTCTAACATGATACTATTACCAGCTTATACGTATATAAAAAAAACATACAGACGAATTGATAACCTCCTCCTTTTTTTGAAGTTGGTTAAAAAAACAATTAAACCTATTTCAAAAACAGAACATGCACTAAAAGTAAGAATAATACAAAAGAGGTTATAATAGATTTTATATTATGTACTACGGTCCCAAATCCTTATAAAATATTTAATATGCAATTCACACGCTATCATCAATATTATTCAATAATACTTGAACGTACCTAATTATAATTATATCCGTTATTGTAATTGTATCCTTCATTAATTTTTTCTCAGGTCTGATGTTTCTTTCCGAAACGATAGCTTTAAATAATATTAATTCTAACCACAAGAGTGGTAAAAACAAATGAAGAACTTTGAAAATTGACGAGATACCATTGTTCGAAATCCAATAATAGACAAATAAATTCTTTGAAGTAAACGCTGTCAGTTGTATGAAACGTTTTATGACGTATAATGTCATTTTTATTTACACTGCGCAATTGTTTGGTCACTCGTGAGTCGATCGTATTATTAAAACGACTACTGGTGGTAGAACTTTGTGCAAGCTCGTCTGGGTAGGTACCACCCACTCATCAGATTTTCTACCGCAAGCCAGCAGTACTTTGTAATGCTGTGTTCCGGTTTGAAGGACGAGTAAGCCGGTGGATTTATCATTATTACAGCTACAAGGGACATAACATCTTAGTTCCTAAGGTCGGTGGCGCATTGGCGATGTAAGCGATGGTTAACATTTCTTACACTGTCAGTCCCGTATGCTCGTCCGCCAACCTATACTAATAAAAAACTAATACTGGTCAAATTTAAATGCTATTTTAATAATTGTATTCAGTTATTTTTAATTGACTAATAGAGTTAATAAAATATACAATAGGTATATATTTTGTTTTGTTTGAGATAAATAACTAGAAGCGTTAGTCTATTATGATTAGCGTATAGCGTTAGCTATAGCTATATACAAAAAAATCTTAAATTTAAACATAAATACATGCCGTTATTCATTTTTTTATTTTTTTTAACACAAATAATCGTGACAAATGTCATGCCCAAGAGTGAAAAGATTCAAATCTACAAATACGGAAGATCTATAAATTAGTCATTTAAGTTAGTCATAGTGATTAATTGAATATCTGAGTAAATTAAAAAGACGCCACGTTTTGCACCATTGTTACTAATGTAAGTTTATTAAAATTAGTCGGTTAATCGGTATCCCTTTACAGACCGTACTACTTGGATTTATCCATTTATTTGCAATGTTTAATATTATCTACAGTATATTATTATCCTAATAATATTATAATTTTAATCATAGCTGTACTAAAATACGTTCATGTCTATCATTATTTAAAAAAAAAACATATGTCAAATATGACATTTAAGTTTTGGCGCCTTTTATTATTCGTTATTTAAAAAAACTGCCCTACTTCATACTTTTCTACTTTTTTTTGTAACACATTGCAAGCAATTGGATGTCAAAGGGATACCATAACATGTCTATCGACTCACCGAATCGTTTAACGTGTACGTCCCTATTAAACGACACAGATCTTTGCTTCCCCTCTTTCTCCTTGATCTCAGTATTTGCTTTCTCGCTCTTGGCTACCCCATCGCTATCTTGCGTCTCTTTCTTGATACCAGTTTCAGACATCGGATACAGGGGTACCCGATCTTTGGTACCCCGTCTGTCTTTTTATCGATTAAATCGATTTATCGCTCATTGATATTATTAATCTGTAAATTTGTACTTTTGTAATAAATAGTTTGGAGTTGATTTGTAATATTATTGTATTTTCCTATTTTATATTTCTCATTTAAAAAAAATGAGCCGGAATGAATGAGTATAGAATGTGTAAGTATATTTTTTATGCCTCACCTCCGTAAGTTGTTGTGAAACATTAGTTCGGTCTTCTTATTGCAACAATATCATAACAAACACCGCCGCATTTTGTTCTGTAACAAAGAAATTATTTGGTTAGAGATATTATCTAAAAGTATTAAAGTTGTAATAATAATAAGTAGCATTTAAATTTTATTCTCGTAAAAGAGAAATAACTGTAGAAATAAATAATGCCACTTAGTAAATTTATTATACAACTAGCTGTACTCCGCGGCATCGTCCGTATAATACACGTATAATAAAAATATAATAGGTACATTATTTTATTACTATAATAACACACACGCGCGCGCGTAGACACAAAAACACACACAACCACACACACACACACTACTATTAAAAAAATACGTAATTAACGATTTGAAAGTAATTTTCATAAGATACCGTAGGGTTTACCGATCTTATTTATGCGCCTAACATTTGCGCCATCACATGTTCTTTGTGTGTACCAATTTTCATCAAGATTGGTCAAGCCGTTCTTGAGTTATAAGATATACAGACAGACAAAAATGAAAAAATAATGTAATGTGAATCACTGCATCATAAATCGATTATTTATCATTATCACAAACTTAAGTGAAAAAAAATGTACAGACAGAACCAATAGATTTGTATAATAGTATAGATGAAAACATATTTAAAGGTAACAAAATAAAAACGCATACAAAACATATATTTTTTAAATTCTTTACATACACGTTTTGTTTTGTTTTAAAATCTATATATTTTTTAAGTTGTGTGCATGTAAGCTTTAAACTTTTCTATTTTAATCATACATTGTTTTTGATTTGTTTTTACACTTTTCTTTTCGTAGTAAGCATAATTAATTAATGGTAGAATTAGCATGTAGTGTTTGCTTTTGAATGATTTTGCATAAACTGTGGATGTGATATAATTTTACGTATCTAAATATAAACAATGTAAAAGTCGCTAGCAAACCTAATAAATAAAAAATAAAAATAAAATACACCGAGAACTATTGTTCTCTTGACGGATTTGCTTTTTACCCGTCAGATACAACAACAATATCATGCCATTAATCGATACCGATAACCCATTACTCAATTTGTTCACGTCACTAATCCGCTAATGTTTGTATCAGATAGCAATCACTAAATATAAAGTACTGTAATATTTTCGCTTTTTAACAGTAGATGATTTTGTAATGTTCAATTACGATATAATTTCATCATTCCATTATAAGTAATGAGTGGGTTTTCGAAAAATATTAGTATCGAGATAATTTTTTAAATTGCTTATTTCACTTGGCTGAATGAAGCGGAGCAACAGTCCTTGTGGCAATAATTTAAAAGTAAACTTTTGAAAAGAGAATCATTGTTATAAATTCCTTATAAACAGAATTATTAATCGAGATTTATATTGATTGTTTAGAAAGGATAACGCTGTGAGCTCATTTATGCAAATCTGTTAACGCATTTCGATTTAAATAATCACATATTATATACAACCTGTTTTAATGCATTAGGTTCATTGATTGCGCCGTTGTCATAAAAAAAAACTACATATAGTAATCAAAGAACCAGTTTAGTCTCAGGCTGTCGAATGTTACGAATGTGGTCACTGGTTCAAATATTGCGAAACGAAATCGCAACAGCTTGGACGTGAGCAAGTGCTTGTGGTGCAAGACATACACGGAAGCGATTTCGTTTATAATCTGTTGCTACATCATTTATCTAAATTTTATTTCATAGCGAAGTTTTTTGATTGTTTTATGTAAATAGTATTTATGTAACTATTTTTTTGTATTTCAATCGGGTAACAATCTACTAAGAATGCTTTTTTCCAATTAAATTCCAGATTTTTCTTACGTAACAAGTACGTTATCAAAATTATACATTATTAGAATTGTGGTACCGAATTTTGTCAATGCAAAAGAAAAGAAATCGTACAACTAAGTAATGACGTCACATGACAGAAGTAAAAGAATATATTTTTAGTCAGAAGCGTTTCGTTACACACAAAAACGTTGCAGTTACTTTGAAATTTCATATAGTAATATGTCTCAAAGTGATACGACATTGTATGCATATCATTAAAACATTTAAGACTCGCTATTAAGATAAATAAAGTTTTTTTTTCTTTTTATATATAAAGAGAGGCGCACGGGTAAATGGACCAGCTGATTGTAAGTGGTCATCAACGCTCGATACATCGCCAATGCACCTCCAATCTCTGTAACTAAGATGTTATATCCCTTGCCTGAAGTATTACTGACTGGCTCGCATGACTGGCATATTTTTTTCTTAATTTCATGACTTTATTATTAATGAGATAGAAAGTGAGTTGTTACCGAACTGCATAATCGCTTGTAGTTCACGTTTGTACCAAACACCGTTCACTCTGATCTCTAGCACAGGTTACGATAGTGTTGATGTTTTTACGTCTAATTTGTTATTACGAGGCGACATCGGTTATTGCTTACCTAATTGTTTCTCTGACCTTTATCGTTTGAATTTAATTTACTTTACATTGTCAATGAAATAATTACATTATTTTTATTGGAAACTAATAAGATAATAATGGAAATACTGAACTATCGTTATTTTATATTCAAAATGATACACTTTTAAATTTTTGTATTCTAATATGTTGGTGGAATTTGCCTATATACTGTCCAATGGAATACCAAGCAAACATATTCGGAGACAGATCATACACATGGCCAACTGCTTTTCTGTCTGTCATCAGTGCCGAATTAAGCAAGCGCGGGCCTGTAGCGATTTCTTTCGAAGGGCTCTTGAGCCTACTTTTCTTTTTTTTTCTTCGCTGGAAAAACGCGTTTACGTTCACGCGTTTAATGGGTATATGGGGCTCGCTAAAAAAAAACCAGCCACGGGATCGCTTGCACATTCTGGCTGCTACCGTGAGCCTTGATCTGATCTTATCTGAGGAAATTATTTGGACCAAATGCTATGTAGCCATACCACTCAGACGAGCCTTTCTAATCACAACGGCAAAAGACATAGATTCCTGTTATGGGCAAATTGTCAAATTGAAAAAAACAATGCAAGAAAATATTCTTATAGAGCTATTTATATAATGAAAATAATACATCCTGTATAATCATTAAATCAGTAACAAATTACATACATATGAAATATTATGAAATGAATGATATATAATGATAATCATATCGACTACTAAGATTTGCTGATCGAATGAAGACATAACGACACATATGACAAGATAATACTTGACGTACAATTGACCAAGTATCATTCGAATAACCCCCAGGGCATGCTATTTGCCTCATCTTTAAGTATATATGAATTGAAAGAGGTTTTAATCAAATGTAGAAATTATCTTAGTTAGCTTTGGTGTTGTTTTGAGAACATTTCAATACGGAGTTTAGCAAATTGTACGTTTTCAGGTCAATAGATTTGTGTATATACCGCTTAATTTAGAACGACTGCGTAATTCCTATCCATCTGTTTATATATTATGTACTATGTATATACTGAAATATTTACATAATCGTGTAACCGCCTTTCTCTTCTTAGGCAAACTGATATGTCCCAGAGTTGGGCAAATGACATAATTCCTGTTAATAGTCGGACACGCTACGCTTGTCAATAATATTCCATGTAGCTCCCTTTCACGCGTAACCAACCATTGTAAGTTTATATTATGTCAAAGACAAAGGGATAGACTACGTCGAGATTAGATGAAGTGTTTTATTGTTAAACTCAGTGTTCAGAGTTATGTTATTCTGGCACTGGACGTTCGCACTATGTCTCTCGTGTAATTTGTCGGTCTAATTCTAGTAGGTCGTGTCAAATTTCTTTATGTAATGTCTAAAATCGAACGTTTGCGTCGTAATATGGTTTTTTTCATGAGACTAACTGCCGAATACTGAAATTGAATAATTATTTGTGACGCCGTTAAATTCAAATCAATCTTAAGTACTCAATGTTAAGTAGCTATTAACTTTGAGGGACGTTTCAGTATTCGGCCGTAAGTGATTATTTCCTAGGGAGACTTGGCACTTGCGCTGGACTCTACTTTTATACTAACGTAATCTAAATGGAGCGAAAATCGTCTAACTAGTTACCAACCACTCATCAGATATTCTGCTGCTAAACCACAATATTTACTATTGTTGTGTTCCGGTTAGAGTACTCACCCTGAGTGAGCCAGTAACCACAAGAACAAGGGACATAACATCTGTGTTCCCAATGTTTTTAGTGCAGTAGTGATGTACGGTATGGGTGATATTACTTACATCATCAATGTGAATGGGCCATGGTGACCATTTACTATCAGGTGGCCCATTTGCCATACCTATATACCTACCTACACTGATTCAGACTTCAGACTGTACTCCGGAAATATTATCATACTAATATTATAAACGCGAATTTTTGTCAGGATGTCAGAACTTCTTTAATACTTCACGCAAAAACAACTAAACAACATTGGTGTGCAGTGGTGTGGAGAACTTTTGTTAAGGACATATATAGGACAAAAGTGATTAATTCAATTTGAGATATAGTGTTCTAATCGTAAATTTTAAATAAAGATCGGTTAATCAATATAACTTTTATTCATCACAGAGCGGGAGAGAGAGAAAGAGAAGAGGGAGAGAGGCGCTATATACCTGACGATCATAACTTGTCAGGAATTACATCCTAACTTCCTAATATTATAAATGCGAAACCTTTCACCGATCATAATTAAATTTTGCATATATGTAAGAGGAATTAAAAAGGACACTTAAATTCTATAAGTCATGCCTTCATATGCGATGTCTTAAGCAAAGGAGCATGCTGGATATTGTTGGAAGAAATAATGAATATGTTTGTGGGAAACGTGGTTTAATGAAAAGGATAGAAGTATAATGTGTTGTTATGTATAAGAATAAAAATTTCTGAGTGACGTCACCAGCTGGCTGAATGGATGACGACACAAGTCAAGTTAAAAGTTACCATACCAAAACAGACACCACTATGTATGTAGGTGGTAAAAGTTGTTTTATTTTAAGACCTTTACAAAGCTTTTAAGATGAGTAGTTGCCCTTAGACCAACAGGTTATACGTCATTGATATTTCGTTTCAGTTCATACAAAAAAACATGAATAAGATTGTGTATTTTACAAGAGAGCAATTAAGTATTTAAATAAAAAATATTGACATTGATGACAAATAAATATATGTAAGTCAAAATTTTGCTACTGTACAAAATCATGACCGCCTGATATTGTTGGAAGTAGCATTTCCCCTTTAAATCAAAATCTGGGAGATCATCTCTGGGGAAAAAATAAAAAGTCTCCTGTCACCAGAGGTGGCGATCGTTTTTTTTTTGTTTTATTGTCATTTCATGAATTACTTAGGTTGATTTTTTGTTCTATATGTTTTTATATGCCTAGATGCGTATATAACTTAAATCCTTTGTCCTTATGTATCTTCACGCTAATTACAGGAACTGTTGTGTGGAGTGTTCCGATATCGCTAATAGACAAAGTGATTCGCGAGGAAGATATTTGTGAATCTCGTGCGTAATAGCTAACTTTTTTCAACAAAATCGAGCTGGGCGCTGTCTCAATATTGCTTCTATCAAAAAGTTCCAGAGTGGACTATGTCACTATTATAGAAAATGCCTATTTAATATATAATTTATTGTAAGCAATAAACATGTGATAAAGAAAATGCTTAGGACTAAAAAAATAATTTACAACCAGCGAACTTATGGCTAATCTCCCATCTCTTCCAGACAACCCAATCTGAGTGAGATTTTAAAAACATACTCTAGGTAGGAGGTGGACTCATAAACTTATATACAAATATTAACACAGTATTACTTATACATAAATTATGCTTATTCAGTAGTACGACTTGGAAATCTAAGATCAAACTGAATAAAAAAAGCTGGTAAGTTTTTAAAATTTGATTACTCAAGCAGACTAACGTTTAATTAGATTTGAACCGATATCTGGTGTTCTAATCTAATCTGTCCTAGTAGTAACTAAATAGTGGAGTAATTTCATTAGCATTATCGTGGTTTTTTTCCTTAATAGTTAGTATAACTTGTTCCAAGAAGGCAGAGTCGTACCAGTGAATAATATATCAGTTCATAGAA
This sequence comes from Nymphalis c-album, assembly GCA_963151315.1. Classification (NCBI taxonomy): domain Eukaryota; kingdom Metazoa; phylum Arthropoda; class Insecta; order Lepidoptera; family Nymphalidae; genus Nymphalis; species Nymphalis c-album. Next base: position 915,116 of record OY720610.1, read on the forward strand.
AAGTTAAAACACGACGGCTAGCTATTCTTATAGGATTGACACGTAGTAACAGACAATCGTTAATTATAATGAGAACAGGATAATCTTAATATAGTGCTAAAGTTTATATGACAATTATCACAAGTGCTTTTTAAGTAAATACATATAGAATATTTAAATTTATTTTTACATTTAAAAGATTATTTAATAATATATGTAGTACTGACTATTTTCATTAAAAATTATTTAGTTAAAATACTCAGTTACTACATAATCTGACTCGAATTGTCACATTATTGCATTCGAATCAAAAACTTAATGATTTCTGTTTAATCGTTTTCATATTCCACTAACACAACGATCAAGTTGCCTGAAATTATGTTACATGTGTATTCCACAAACCCATATTGGAGCAGCGTGGTGTAATAAGCTCCAAAAACCTCCTCCTCAAAAAGAGGACCAGAGGCCTTAGCCCAGCAGTGGGACATTCACAGGCTCTTACTGTACTTAATATGACCTACTACTAAGCATCGAAATCTTTATAATATACAAACTTATACATACTTGTAATTATCAAAATGAATAAGGAATTAATAAAGTGAAAGCCCATAAATGTTCAACAGCTGGGAAAAATCTCCACTCATCTTGAGAAGTGGATTTGAAACATATTCCACCACACTGATGATGTATGAAAAGTCATTACTGTTTAATCTCAATTGAACTCGTAATATTTTGTTTCTAACTACGAGGGCATCACGGCTCTCGTGATTAGTAGTCAAGTCAAATAGTCCCCCGAATCTAGCTGCTCTATTTACTTCAAAAATTTAATAAATAAGCTCGGTTTACTTATCCAATCCGCGTTCCTCATGAATTATTACAAAATGATGTCGTCATATACTTAATATTCAAATAGCGTCCAGTAAACATTGAGATAGCAGTGTAGTTTTAGCAAGTGTTGCGATGCCAACTCTTTACAACTGATGTTCGCCTGGTACATGGTTGCTTGTTAATAGCTACTTTTTACCCACCTACGGAGAATTAAAAGGGTGATTAATGTTTTTACCGTTATCGTTATGGTATAATTTATATAAATGCTAATTAATTATCTTCAAAAGGCTCGATTATATATTATCGGCTATAAACTGCGGACGGATAATGCCATATTAGATCGATAGTCATCCTTTTTTAATAAATATATTCTCTATAATGATAAATTATAATAAATATTCTTTAAAAAAAAAAGTTTTTTTATCACCTGTTCTTTATCAGCGGACCTTAAGAGTCGTGGGATCGATTTCCGCTCATAACAAATATTATATATTTGTGGTGCAGATATTAGTTTCGGTTCGAAGGAAAAACCTAGTATATCCTTTTGCATTAGTCTCGGATAGGACTTCGGTCTAATCACTATCACGAAAATAAATAATTTTATCTACGGTTGATCCGGGATGATCATTTGCGACAGAGAACCTCTGTAAATAAAGTAAAAATCAAAGCATTTGCATATTATAACTGGCAAAAGATCAAGGACAACAGACTTAGGTGTCATGACTAGATAGATTAAATAAAAAAAAAAGAAATATTGTTGCTTAATTATTTGGTTTATTATCGAGACTAAAAATATTTATGAATAATCGAAATTATAATCAAGCTTGAAGGTTTTTACGTATACGGATATCCGAAAAAATACACCGAATTCTTTTTATTATTTATAGTATGACATCTGTCAATATGTCATTAACTTTGCGCGGAAACATTTCTACAAAATGGCGACTATCCCAAAATGGCTTTGCAAGGTCCAATGACCCATTATCTGTGAACATACTTTACCTTCGTAGGAAATATTTAAAAGGGTAAAAAAAAATAACAAAACTTTTACATATTAATCACAATCATGAAATAGGACGATACTAAATTGTATACTACGTTTTTCTTTTTGATATCTTGCGTTTTATTATTAATCCATATTTTGGTTTGTCTAATTTCATTTTTGTTTTTTTGTTTCGTTTTCGATGCATTATTGCCTAAAACAGGCTCTTAACTTTAAATAAAATCATTTAATAAACTATTTGGACGCTACATTTCATTAATTCTAACGCCTCGACTTTGTATCTTGAAATTTTAATGTTCTATATTTGAATTTATAAATAATATATTTTTTTAAATTTATGTTTGTTTGTAATTACCCGGGCTTATGTTCGAATATAATATTTTTAGATGTGTATTGTAGTCCAGGGTATATTTTCTCATTGTTGCTAAGTGTATAAAATTAAGGCTTCGATACACTGCAAAGAATTCACGGAACTTATCAAGATAGGTTTTTCGATATGAAGGCCGTGTATTCTTTAGACTTCCTAGTTTTATGTCAATTAAAATAACTTTATTTTTATGCTGTTTTTTACAAATTATTAAACAAAAAACTTTTTTTTAAAATTCCGATACAACATTTAAACGGCACCCCTCGGATATCGCGGCCAAGGCACTCCACAAATTAAGCTACAAGTCCAAGTGAATGCAGTTACGAAATGTAATATTTTATTTAATCTGTGCTTCTTTCTGGCACGAAAATAAATACCCACGGTATAATTAATCACCGCTAAATGTTTTTTAGCACGTGAATAGTTAAACAATGCTGTCTTCTTCTTTCGAATATCAAATCAGTAATGAGGGAAAGAGCGAAATTAGTTTTTACAGTTGCTAAACAACGTTTGTTAGTAACATCTTAAGATTGGCCCGAGCACTAAAAACAGTCCTAACATCCTCCTTCCTAAACTAACCTAACCTCCTCCTTTTTTTGAAATCAGTTAAAAAAGAGGTATTATTGGTATTGTTTAATATTAATGTTTAAATAACAGAAGGTAAGTAACTAATTATTAGTTTTACAGTACTTGTGTGATGTTGGTTCGTCAAGTTCCTTTAGAAAGGTCAATTCAAAATGTGACTACATTTTAGTTAAAGATTATGAAAAGCGCCTAGGCTGCCGCAAAACCTACCGCCCCCTCAGCCATAAATACGCCACTACACGTAGCCCATGTGGTAAGTGGACACCACACAACCAAAAGTACAATAATGTTAGCAAGCCCTACAGACAAACCTTTGCGAATGATAACCGTTACACATACATATACGTACATACTCGTATATAAGACATATTTTGAATTTAGAACGAATTAACTACCTCATAATTAAATCTTTAGTAAACCTTATTCATATTATTTAAAAACTGATTTAGAATCTATTAAGATATTGTTTTTCTTGTTTCATCTTAATGATGTTTAATTAGTTCGAATACATTATTATTCAATAACAGACCGACAGTACTTGTTCACCTTGACCATAATGATAACCGTCCACCGATTGATATGCGAACAGCGCTTAGCTTAGCTAAGCATATCTCATATATTTTGTCATATTTTTTAAGCATGTTATTTGGGTTAAAATAAAGCTCCGTGGGAATATTTATGTTCGATTACGATTCGTTAACATAAAAGTTAAAGTTACCATATTATCTTTGTAATTTATCTAATATCCAGTAGCAGGAGGCTCACCTGATGATAAGTGACTATCACCGCCTATGGACATCTGCAACACCCGAGAGCTTGCAGGTGCGTTGCCGGCCTTTGAGGAACGAGTAAGCTCTTTTCTTGAAGGTTTTTATGTCGTATCAGTTCGGAATAGCCGCCGGGAAACAAATTACTTTTTGCTTAATTTTTTTTTATCTTTACACACAACTTTATATGTAAATAAAGTAAAAAAAAAAACTATATATGCAACAATTATATTAATATCATAAATGCGAAATTACTTTGAACCACTGAACCGATTTAGATGAAGCAAACTTGAACCCTAACAACATAAGCTACTATTTCATATCTTACAAAACTAGTATTTTATATACCTTAGTGCAATATTCGAAATAAATAAATAAATATATAGCTTTAAAATAAATTGTGGAGCTATGCTACACTTTGTATTTACTGGTTGACAGGCCTATAAAACTATTCACACTTGACAAGTTGACAGCTCAAGTGGTCCGCACCTGTAGATCTTAACATGTAAACAATACGGCCTATTATGCAATATCAATCGTGTCTATACTTATCTGCAACTCGTAAATTAGACCTTAATAGCTCAATTCATATACTGACATGGATTGAAAGTCGGTATGGACTATTTGTTATAATTAGTTAGAGAAGTTATTAATTATATTGTTTATTCAACTTATATAATATAAACAGGCAAAGGCGTAACAGTTCATTATTATTTTCCTCACTGTCACCGATATGTTTTTTTAACGAGCTTCAAATTATTTGTAACATAATATATACTACCTAGCCATATACAAGTTTGGGATTTTAGAGTCTATATTTATTAGCTTGTTAACTAATTGTAACATACTAGCTGTGACCCGCGGTTTCACCGGCGTATAATTAAAGAAAATATAATGAATAAACACACAAAAATATTTTTTAAATTCGAACCTAGTACCGAGTAGTTCCTGAGATTAGCCGGATCAAACAAATATACTCTTCAGCTTTATATATTTGTATAGATTTAAATATCATCTGTATTTTTTTATATCTGTAGAATATTTGATGAGTGGGTGGTACCTACCCAGACGAGCTTGAACAAAGCTCTAACACCGAGTGTATTTCTTAAATCCCTCAAAAACGTCAAATAAAACAGTGCTCAAATAGTATAAATCGATTGATATTTTATATCATAAAATTGCATTTAAAATTACAATATGATTGCATAAATTATATATTCATAAAGTACGGTATGTAAATGAATATATAATGAGATTTAATCGTATGACCATCGGTCTATTTGTCATAGCATAGCTCAGCAGCCTTGTCAAAACGACTCCTACGTTTGACATAGTAATTTAAAAATATGACGTGTCGCAAAATGAAAAGTGACTCATGGTACAAGGGTGGCAGTATATTTTGCGCTCATGGCGTAGATACACTCCAGAAACAGAAAAAAATGGGATATTAGGGATATAAGGAAACATTGAGTTAAACTTAAATACAGACAATGTCTGTATTGGCAAACACCCAGTGATGGCTTCAGCCAGAGTTGGAAAGTCCATGGTGTTTTCTTACTTAATGATTATTTTTTTAAAAAGAAAAGTTCACTGCATAAATTACATTTAGCATAAAATGTATTATTTTTAAATTCATAATTTTTCCAGCTGCCTTTTTTTAAGTCATATGAAACATATTTGTTTCTCTGTTAAAGATTCTCAAAAGCTGTCTCATGCATGGAAGTATATACACTCCCGTGCATCGTAAAACTCGTAAAGCCGTCTGAACTCAATCGTTTCCGAATAGGGATTGCATATACTGGTGTATGTATGTATGTATAATATATAACATTTGTGAATAAAAATAGTTATTGAGTGTGATTGTGCTGCGCTGCCGTGGCAGAAATCGGTCAGGAGGACCTCATCACCAGCGTCTTTGCAAATTGTACCAGGAGAGCATAAAGGTTGAAGTAACCAAATTAATCCTTGCACTGGGTCCATCATAATATTTATTTTGATTAAGAAGCACTTCAAATATTACATACAACAATCCTTAGTCTACTACCAGGAAATTATAAAAATAAGAAGTCATACAAATTCATTTCTCTACTAACTACTGTTTATATGAATCCCGAACGGAAAATAAAAATCAAGAAGGAGATGACCTCGTTAAACTAATCCTGTCGTTGTTCAGAGTTTTAATGTCAAAGATACCAGGAGCGCATAAACAAGTAGTAACTAGCTTAGTGTATCAATTAGTATTAGTGATGTGGCTGCGATGTTCGTATAAATCGTGATCAACATATTTAGTATTTTGTCAGCAATAATTGCATTCCACACGCGAAGGCAATAATTCAAAAATGATTAGAGATCCTTCTCAGAATCGATGTTATGTAAACAGTTATAAAAAAAGACACGATTTCAGATTGAATAATATTGTATAATACAATTCCGTGAAATTTATGCAATTTAATTATATTCAAATATATATTTATATGATTTCCTTAAAGCTGACAAGTTCCTCTGATTTATAGAATGATTTTGATACATTATTTGAATTTATAGAATAATAATAGAATAAGAAAACATATTTCATAATAGTTAATTCTAAAAATACATTTGCTTATGATTAAAATATTAATTATATTCTTTAAAAAAATATGTTATAACCACAAAACTTACATAATATGTAGGTATTACATAGCTAACAATATGAATTCTAATTTATATAAGTGATTTTTTATAATATATGTAGGCCGATGAACAAATGGGTCACCTGATGGTATGGGGTCACAAACGCCCATAGACATTGGCATTGTAAGAATTGTTTACCATGTTTTATCAACGATGGCGATCCAATGCACCACCAACCTTGGGATCTAATGTGTTATGTCCCTTGTGCCTGTAGTTACACTAGCTCACTCACCCTTCAAACCGGAACACAGTAATACCAAGTACTTACTGCTGTTTTGTTTAGTTTTTTTTTTCATGAAAATACTTTGCAAGATTATGCAATCATTGTCGTTTAACCGTAGAATAGGAATATTCTACTAAAAACTACAATTCTACTAACAAATAGCCACATTACCGCAATCGCATCGAAGCATGATCGTTGCCGTTTTCTTATTCTTTAATTGAACTATCGACTATCAGAATTTTTGTTTTGACGTAATAAATATCGGTTCGTTTTTTATTCAAATAAATATAGAATAATCAAAATTGGATTGGTATTGGGTCGGGAAATTATTAGTAGAATTCGGCCCCAGTTACCTACGGCCCAGTCAAAGCTGAATCAGAATAGAATAGGGTTAAATACTCATATCACTTGGTGGTAGAGCTTTGTGCAAGCTTGTCTGGGTAGGTACCACCCACTCATCAGATATTCTGCCGCAAAACAGCAGTACTTTGTATTGCTGTGTTCCGGTTTGAAGGGTGAGTGAGCCAGTGTAATTACAGGCACAAGGGACATAACATCTTAGTTCCCAAGGTTGGTGGCGCATTGGCGATGTAAGCGATGGTTAACATTTCTTAAAATGCCATTGTCTATGGGCGTTGGTGACCACTTACCATCAGGTGGCCCATACGCTCGTCCGCCTTCCTATACAATAAAAAAAAATAAAAAAATATCCGTAGCTAAGAAGAAGTAAAGACGATCGTTGTAGTATGTTCACGATAACATTGCTACAACATCGCTGCATTGTCAAATGCCTGGCGTAAGGTCGTAGCGCCCACATGACAAATATTTGACTCTATGTTAAGTTCAAGGTGTTTTGACAAACAATTTCACCTTGGATTAATGCATTAGTAGGTTCCCGCAAATTCATCTGCTTTGTTTTTTCTATGTTATATGTAGGTGGACGGGCGAATGGGCCATCGATGTGGTAAGTGGTCACCACCGCCCACAGACATTTAAGAAACGTAGACAAATACAATACATATAATAATTATTAACCATTTCATACATTGTCAATGCGTCACCAACATTGGGAACGAAAATGTGTCCCTTGTGCCTGTAGTCAGGCTCACTCCTTCAAACCGAAACGCAACAATACTAATTATTGCTGTTTAGCGGTAGAATATCTGATGATTGAGTGGTAATTACTCGGAAGGGTTTACACAAATCCCTACCACCAAGAAAATGTTTTCATATTACTTACAAAGTAAAATAAGATATTTTGCACGAGCGTTTATGTGTCCTTGGTAAGTCAAAGTCCTTTCAGTTTTTAGTCACCAAAGTTCACAACTACGTCCAATTCTCATAATGTGTGTGATATAATAGTTATAACTCAGAACACAATATAGTTTTTAACAGCTATTATGTGGAAACGGACTCAAAAATCAATGCAAAACACGAACATGAAATACATCGACATTGTTTGAAATTATTACATGAAGTTCAAGCTATTGGAATTATTTTTATCTAGCTTTTTCTCAAGTTTAGATGTCAGATATATACATATTTAAGTCATGGTTTTAGCTGTCTCAAATTTCAACTAAATCCATTCAGTACTTTTAAAATACTCTTTCAAAACAAAAACCTATCAATCCATCCTCACAAACTTTCGCATTCACAAACTCGCCGTGAAAATCAAGTGGCTGGTGAAATTTACTTAATCATTATCTACATGTGTACCTAAAATATAACAATTTGAACAATAACACTATCCGTTGCAGCATTTCATATCGGTGTATATTAATTCAGTATTGTTGACTGGCAACGGAATACGATAACGAATTTCTGTTTGGCATAACGCCAGCCCCGCAACCGTAGTTACGACGAATGCATACAAATTAACAAACCTAATAAAACCTTGTCAAGTTTGTACCCACGATCCGTTTTACGGAACGAAATGCAAAAGATTAGACAATATTGCATAGTAAAATATATTTGCAATAATTTAAATAATATAAGGATATATTTTTAAGACTGTTATGTTTGTTACGTATATAAGAAATCGTGAACGACGCTGCAAAATACCGCATTTGAAAAAATAGATCTGTTTTTAATTATTTTTTTTATATTCAAAAACTGATCATAATAGAATTTTATAGCCTAAGCATAAACATTTTGGGATTAAGGTGTATATAACCGCGAATGTAATCACTGATTACTAGATCGGAATAGTTTAACTAGAAATTGACAAACAAATATCTTATAAACTAATTTCAGACAAGCAAAGCCGCGGGCAAACATACTCCAAGTTACATAACTTATGATTACAATAACAGAGCTATATATCAGCATATATATCGTATCATTATATAACAAGGAAACATCAAAACGATCTAAATAACAGGCAATTTTATTGATGCGTTCCAAATGTCAAAATTTAAATAACTTAATGTATGTAAGTATTCCAGTTCGGTCGTAAATCATTAAAATATCATCGAAATAACTATTATTAAATATTATAAGAAATCAGATTTGATGAAGTAATATTAATTGCAAATTATTGTATTAAATAGAAATATCTTTTATCTAATCAAAATATGACATTATACTTTCATTACATCTGTGTGTTTGAACGCGATAATCTCAAAAACTAACAATCAGACTATCGTAAAATTTACACCAATTTACGAAGTGGTTCTTGTGGAAAGTTTTGGTGTATAATTCATTAAGGTTTTCTTATGGATTCGCTGAAATAGCCGTAAATGAAGTAGACAGGACGAGTATCTCGTATAATAAAAAATCAAGAATTATTTAAGAATATCTTATTTAATTTGTTATAAGCTAGTTGTAGATATTATATAATATTAGAAAACTATTGAGTGATTACACTTTTTATATAATGCATTATATAATATTTAATCAATGGTATATATCATTTAAATCTGGATTAAATTAAAATATAATACGGACACACTTCTAATTTAAGCGATTAATTTACAAATTACATAAATAGTAGCTTGCGTAAGGCGCTTATAAATAAATTAATACATAATAAATAAACTATTATAATAAAGCATTACTAATTTATGTTATATACTTCATATAATATGTATATACATATTTTGCTACTTTTTCTAGTTCATAGCTTAATTATTTTGCCTTGCCTTGCTTTAGTAATAATATATTTTTAACCAAAGATCGATTGGACCGGTAGATAATTGCAAAGCCTGCTGTGCATTTGATGTTATTGTGCACCTCTGTGCGCAACACAGTTGAACTCTAAGATGGGATGGCAATCCGTCCAGAGGTAAGGCACAGGAACAACACCTGCTTTCCAAAGTAAAGGAATATTACACAACCAACTTCATAACTCTCTGTTGTTACTCATAATGTATTAAATTTTAACCCGGAACTACTACGAATAAATTTCCTTATACGGCTATAAATCCTGAAACTACCAAAGAGGTTAGCTACTATTTTGTAGTTGAAACACAACTGCTCTAAGTATATAATTATTTTTTGTTTGGCTTTACTAACAAGATCTTGTTATTGTGGGACGGCGATTAGATTGACATTTCATTAGTATTTTTTCTTGACTCATTAGCCTTTCGTTGGTTGGTTTACATTCGCTTGTTTCAAGGTTGTTGATTATATGCCAATAAATTATATAATTATAAATGACGTTTTTCTAAGTATACATTTACATTATGTTCAACCTGAAGCCTAACATTAGAAGAAGTAATCGTTGCTGGCCTTTAAGAACTGTTTATTGTTACAATATACTCGGTGGTAGAGCTTTGTGCAAGCTCGTATTGGTAGGTACCATTCACTCATCAGATATTCTACTGCAAAACAGCAGTACTTTGTATTATTGTTATCCGGTTTAAAGTGTGAGTGAGCCAGTGTAATGGCAGGCACAAGGGACATAACATCTTAGTTACCAAGGTTGGTGGCGCATTGGCGATGTAAGCGATGGTTAACATTTCTTACAATGTCATTGTCTATGGGCGTTGGCGACCACTTACCATCGGGTGGCCCATATGCTCGTCCGCCTATATACGTCACGTACATCAGGAAACGTATTTTAGAAAGAATAATAACAAATCCCATTTTGAGGAATCACTAATATTCCTATTTACTCCAATTAAGTATATAGCTTGTGCTTGCAATGAGGATAATAGCCCAAGGGGTCAGAATTGACCTGCGACTTTTATATTGCCTTGCCCATAAACCGTTGCATTGTACATTGCAACAGGTACGGTGAGGTCAGGTTGAGGTGATTCAAATCATCATTAATGCAATACGGAATTGTTTTATTTTTAATGTGTAACATAAAGGCAAATAGACAAGGTACTAATTACTTTGCTATTAATAATTAATTACTTTAAGGTATTAATTTACGAAATAACTTGAACCCCCCCCCCCCCCCTATCGGTGACGATGAAAAAGCCGAAGAGTCTATGGCAAGTCATATCCATTGTCATACTGAATGATGGTAACTGTTTCTTACACGTTCAATGCGTCAATCATAGAACCTTTTATGTATCGACATACTCAACGTTAACTTAGTATTCACAACAGCATTTAGAGCTTGAGGATAAGGGTAGGTTACTTTTAATAACGAGAAACTTCTCAAAAATATAGATTATGAAAACGTTCCTTAAATGTACCTTAAGTAAGATTGTGACCAATTAAAAGGATAACTTATATCCTTTCAGTTATATGACAATAAAATACAGGAAGCTATTGCAAACATATATACGTATATATTGATAATTTTGTACGGTACGTGAGAGGCGAGGTGCGACCGACCTTGCGCGTGCGCCGCTCTACATACTTGAAATAAATCGCTTTACCTGCGAATGAATGTAAATGCCGAGAAATAAGTTAAATGTTACATATACAATAAAAGTGAAACTATTTATGTGTTTAAGATTTAATAAATAAATGAAAATAATAGTCAAAATGGCCGAGTGACTCTGGCAGTGTTACCATGTCGAATCTAGGTAAATTAATATTTATTTCATAACTTCATTCATATATATTGCACATAGAAACACAAAAAACTGGATTAGCTTACAGGATATTTATAACTTTTAAAAATTATAAACATTGTGAGGTAGGTTGTGCTTGATGAAATTCTGAGTCTTAAATTAATTTGAAGTTTACACAACACTTGGTACAACCCATACAGTGAGATAGTAATAGAAATAAATATAAAAAATGCAAATAAATATAAATAATTTGAGTACATTGTACTCACTCATATATAGCCAAAGACAGTTTTCTTCAGTGATTCTTTGTAGAAACTACGGGTATATTCCAAACTAGTGAAAGCTTTACCTCTTTGTAAATTACTTGCGTGTGTGTTATATGACATTTATGCATTCATGAAAAACATATTATTTTTAAATCGTAAATGAGTAAGCCAGTGTAACGCAGATATATAGGACTTAACAACCACCTGTAGTTGGCAGCACACACACGAAGAAGTTATGTACAGATAAATCAGCTTCGAGACGTTTTTGCATTTGTAGTAGTGTAATACGTAAAGCGACTAAAACCGGAACAAGCCAGTTTGCGCTAGCTACCACGTGTCCCGTTAACGTTGCTCTATTACAAACGCAAAAAATCTCCAATCTAATTTGGCTGTAATTTTTCAGTGGCCTTGTCTAACGCTAAGGGTAATGAGAGCCACTTAATGCCTTCTTGAAATAAATTAAAACAAACATCCGACTCGTATGAATACTTCTTAGATTTTTAATCAATTAATTTTTATAAAATCCAAATGAACTAAAAAATGAAATTGAGTATGCGTATTCATTAAAAATAGAAGAAAGAAAAAAAGAAGAAGAAAATGACGATTCATAACCGTGAAATCGAAACAATACACAAACGTAATCGTTAATTTGTATTCAAAGTTCAATTTCGACACGGTATCCGTCATTGTTCCGATCATTTACTATTCATATTGTTATGATACCACTTGTGTGGTAGGTGGTATGTATCTACAATTGTCTTACAATGTAGTAAAAGATAATATGTTTTTCTATATTATTAAATATGCAGCTATTTTAATGCCTACTTGAACAAAAGTCCTGTACCAATATAAACATAAGTCATACCAGAAGATGCAGCGCCTTTTTAAAGAGGTTTTTCAAAATTAAAGTCAGTAAGCACTGCACTTCGTATTACCGACCGCTTTAAATTTTAGACCATAGACAAGCTAGAATTTCATATTCAGGTTTTGAATAAAATGTTCGAACGGTTTCGATCGTTTGACTATTACGTGTGTTTGCAAACATTAATATCAGGTTCTTATTTGACGAAAATGAATGTCCATCGACAAACCATTTGAGCTACGAGTAACGATCCGTCATAATCATTCTTAAACCGTAATAGTACTTGGTATAGATCTAACAAATGACATATAAGAATATTATAATTATATTTGTTTATTTGTTAAGCTGTTACATCTTATCTACTTAATTGATCATTATAAAATTGCATATGTTGTCAGGGTACAGAAATGGTCATAGAGTAGTTGACACCTGACCCACCAAACGCGGACGAACGTACATCACATAAATGTGCCTTCACAACTTACGAAAAGCGTGACTCAAAACCGTTCATGTTAAAAAGGTTATGAATATTCGCAAACAATCCTACCATTCATAATAAGCAGCCAACAAATATTTTTGATATTATTATTAAAGACAGATTACAAAATAACTTTGTTTGGTAAATTAATTTTATACTCTGCGGTTTAAATTGTGTTTAGTTGTTTAATTTCTTTATTAATTTATTGCACAATCCGGGCAATCATTCGAACAATAAGTGCGTTTTTCTTTATAATTTATCTTGTGGTGACAGAAGAACGTAAGTATCATGCTTGTGGTAATAATTTGTCACATTTATTCATCTACCAATCACGCACAAGAGCATAGTGGATAAACCCCCAAAACCTTCTCTAGAATTTACGACTATGATACGTACCTATTAATAAGCATTACGTTTAATAAGGAATATTTTGATTTTTTGATTGATATCAAGCCATTTTGGTTGTATGTGTGTTTATTTAGATTTGACTTTCAATGACCAGCTCTCGTTTTCGGTTACGTTTTTTGAATATTTATAAAATATTTATACATTGTATAATATTTTTAATACAGTGTTATATTTTTAAATAACTTAGGATACAACTTATCATAAGCAAAAACGGTTAGTAATACATACGTAAGGTAAACTGTTTGTCTGCAAATGGCAATCTTTGTAACAATGTAATCTACATCTAAATGTAGAGTCGCCATTTTTAAGTGTTGTAAAATCGGGACAAAAACACGTACGGAAATACGTTTAAGATTTTTTTATTCGATTCTCGTACCAATGTAACCAAATTGTCGTGTTTGATACACGAATATAGTCTTTGTATTATGTTCAAACAAAAAATAAGACCTAGGTTAATAAGTCAATAAATGAGTTACAGCAAATGGTTTTTACTAGGAGTATTGTCAATGTATGCGCGCTCACTTGTCGTCAACTTATTTATATTTAAAATCGACAAACATTCGGCAAATGCGCCGCCTAATCAATCTGGTATTGTAAGAAATATTAACCATTCCTCGACCTTGGGAGCTAAGATATGATAAAAATTGGTCGACGTGGTTCAAGTACAGTACAAACTTTGGATTTGAATTTTCACTTTATCATTGGGTCCTTGACATAGAACATTAGTTTTATGCATATACTTAGACACTTTACACACAACTTTACTGTCTTAGACAAATTAGTGTCTAAGTATATGCATACCACAACACGGCTCGCCACTCCCAGGGAATCAATGTCAGCAAGATCATCGATACAATAATCCTTATTTTATATCAAGGAGTAATAACATGCCTATAATTTTTTAATAGCTACATTATTTAGCATATTATGATATAGGTACATATTGCAATTTTGATTTTATACGATAAGTACTTACATTTTAATTATTTGTTTTGATTCCTGTTTATTTTCTTTTTGTGTGTGCTGGAAGAAATCTCATCAATTATCAATAAGGTAATTATTATAATCGTTGGATAAAAGCTTGCAGTTTATGATCAGAATAATGGTATATTTGGCTACCCTACTTGAACGTCACTTGAGATGACCAATAATTAGAAACCGCGTCTTGTTCTAACTACAACACGTCCTTGGTTCTGTATTTACGTGTAACGCATGTATTTTACCGTGTCACATAGTTCTTGTCGCGAATTTAGATTTTTATTCCATTCGTAAACTAAGCTCAAGTTAATAAAAATATAATTAATGTTCCTATACGTATTTCAAAATATGTTATATGTGAAAGAACTACATTATACTCAGAAATTGTTGATTATTTGCAATCATAAAATCCTTATATGTAGTATAGCGTGCAATGCTGGTAGATAAGTTTATAAGTGAATCTGTTTCCCACCATGAAGAGTATCTCTCACTGTTCTTGCTTACAGATTAAAAATGTAGAAAGTTTAGGTTTAGTATGAAAAATGACAGATACTCTTCATATTCTAATATTTAATAACAATAAGTATTATGTTTAATATTATATATGACAATACTATTGACTCTTATAAATGACATTAACTTGCGTTATTTATTTATTTATTTATTTAATAAGTACACTAACAATATACATATTAATTGACGTTTTATATAACATCCAAAAAAAAAACAAACAACTTCCGATATGTACATCGATTATAAGTATACATAACATTCATATGGTTAACATATTTATTAAAGTTAATTAATTGGATAATATAATAAAAAAAAAAAAAATAGAAAAAATAAAAAAAAAAACTAAAATGAAATGAAATTATTGAATTATGCTATTGAATTATTGAACCAATTATAAACATAAAAAGTGATGAATATAACAAAAAAATAAAAAAAACAAACAAAAGGTGATCAATGTACTATTTTGATGGTGGACTCGATGACAAAAAGTGATCCATGACTTTTTTTTAAAAAGTAATGAAATTATCATGAAATATGTCGATGCCATGTATAAGTTTCGTCAGTTCATTATGTCGAGCACATATGCGCACTATCGGACCCAGCTTTCCAAGACGAGTTTTCGTGATAGGAGTATGGAATATCTTTGTTATGTAGCTTCGGGGATGTTTGCGAGGAACAGTAAGGGATATTCGATGAAGATGGTATTAATATTTGTTAAAACTATAATATTTATTTGCATTCTTTAACTTCAAACAAATGTCAAAAGAACATTGATAAATAAGGCTTATTACTCATAAACTACCAACTGTAATACATACACATGTATATGATATAAATAGATTTAGTTGATTTTCATACAGGATAAATAATAAACCAGAAGAGTTAATAACTACTGATTATCTTGTTGTTTTTTCTCCACGAACAAGTTGTAGATTTACATGTAATTACAATACTATTCTAGACATTACATTAGTTAAGAGCTATTTTATGAATATACTTCAATAAATAATGTTTTGATTATAATTATTGCTATTTCGGTAATTTTGGTTTTATTTTTTTGTGTTTATTTAGACCAGACTGTTCACATCTCGACAACCAGACGACCTTGGTATGCTTGATAATATCTGATAGCTTGAGACAAGACGAAAACCGGACAAAATGGATTCAAGTATTTGACAAAGCCACCAAGGACTTTCAAGGATTCGACTATCAGCCACGAAGTACCTTTAAATGCCAACTATGTAACCATTATACATTTATCTCTTTTTTATTGTATACGTAGGCGGACGAGCATTTGACCCACCTGATGGTAAGTGGTCATCAACGCCCATAGACATTGGTATTGTAAGAAATGTTAACCATCGCTTACATCGCCAATCTTGGGTACTAAAATGTTATTTCCCTTGTGCCTGTAATTACACTGAAATAACTCTAGGTATTCATTGCATAGAACTTTATATATAATAATGTTAAATCTTTGGAAAGATTACACACAGCCTTGTCATACATCAAAACACGCTACCACTTCGTGACCATCGTGAACACAGTTCAAGGTCACTGCGCATGACCCGCATTTGACAGCTGACACGCGACCTGTCACTTGTTATAGATTAAAAATATTCGCTACCGACACGACATCGATGACATAATCTGTGCTCACTCGACACAAACTCAAAACACATTACATCATTATAATATCTCTATTTAATACGCAATCTCGACTCACAAATCAATAACTTAATTTACCTGTATTATAACTTTCGATGTAAAGATTATTTAATTAAAATTATATTCGTTAATCGTTCTAAAACCATGTTAATGTTGCTGTAATTTCACTCGTTTTAAATAAATAACCTAATTGGTTCAGAACGAAATGAAATATTTACGTAATAAATCACATACTATTAAACGGCTGCACGGCATTTTCTTTCTTTTCATTACTTAATATTTGTATTATGAATAACAGTCCCACTTTTACGTTTATATCAACTCTCTTGATAGTGATCGCCACCAACTATAGAAAATGGCGCTGTAAGAACTATTAACTTTCTGTTTTTTTTATAGTTCCTTGGAAGGCAAATGACTACCCCACCTGATGGTAAGTGGTAGTAGAGTCCAAACGCGACGACGCGAGACGACTTATTCAGGAAGAATGAACCGCAATAGCAAGGAGGGGCTAGTGAAGGAAAGTGGATGCAGGATGGCTCACATCGAGCACCAACCTTGGGAACTAAGATGTTAGGTCCCTTGTCTTTGTTACACTGCCTTAATCAACCTTCAAAATAAAACACAACAAAACCAAGTATGAGTGACAGTCTGTGAATGTCCCACTGCTTGGCTAAGGCCTCTTCTCCTCTCTGTGAAACCAAGTATACAGGTAGTTAAAACCTACCCAGAAGAGCTATAACCACCACCACGCCGATTCAACGTAGGTTAGATGATAAATGGGGCAGGTTTTTATTCGAAATATTCAGGTTTCATCAAGATGTTTTCCTTCACAGCTAACAACCAGATGAATAATACAGCTTGGCATACCTAAATCTTTCTATTTTATTTAATAAGTTTACCTTTTTTATAATACCTAACGGAATTTACCACTAACATTAATGTACTAATCTGTAGATCTCATTGCATAAGTAGCTTCAGTTTTACTAACTTTTTAATTGAGACTCATAAATTAGGTGAGTTAAATGTCATTGAAACATTGTAAGAACCGTTAATTTATAATAACGCAAAACAGCAGTACTTGGTATTGTTGTGTTCCGGTTTGAAGGGTGAGTGAGCCAGTGTAATTACAGGCACAAGAGACATATCATCTTAGTTCCCTACGTTGGTGGCGCATGTGCCTACCTATACAATGAAAAAAACAGTACTACGAGCAATGATTAACGGAGCATTCAACCTTCAAATAAGACTCAAAATCATTGACTAAATACAAATTACTCCGTTAGTAAATCGAGAATTAATATACATATGATTTGATTTACAAATTTACAATATTTTTATTTCATACGGAAGTTATTAAATAAACATAATGTTTTAATATATTGATTCAGCATCCGAAACATTAAAATACAGTTGCTGCCGTTTATAACAGGATATATTTGTAAAAAAAAAACAATAATAGTCATGTGAGAACAACTCTATATATATAATTACTATTTTCCGCCCGCGGGCTTGCCTGCGTGTTAATTGAACAGCACGGGAGGGGATTATATCGATAAAATCCTGCAGCTTATCCATAACCTAGTTCCGCCCAGCGAGAGATTTGTGTATGAAAGTTTCCACTGCAAAAAACAAATGAAGGATGTCTGTGTCATTTTCTGTACCCATGACAATTAATACAAAATGTAATGAAAATCGTTTGAGTTCGGTTTATTTTTTTGTAAGCATTTATTTTTATATTTTTATATTGCATTATTATTTTTATATTGTTTGTACTCATAATAAAAAAATATACTTCATTAAAATACGCTCCAATGCGCACTTTTGAATTGTCATTGTACAATATTTATTAAATTGTAAGATATACCAGTTCGGAATGTGGATTCTACCGAGTAGAACTGACAAGGAACTTCATCCCAGCAGTTAAATTACATACATATCTTAATTAAATACTTAAAAAATTCGAATATTATTTATCCGACTTGAAAACCAACGATTACCAACTTACTTTTATTTAGTAATAAGTCTAATAACAAATTAAGTAATTGATCAAGTAATATTACACTAGATTAGCAAGCAAAGTTATTGAGGATACGACATCACGACTTAAAATAAATATTAAATATTTGTTTTTTATTAAACTTAATTACTTAATGCCTTTTATGTCCTGTGGTAAAATTATAACGATAAAGTAATTATTGTAAAAAAAAACAACGGACCTCTAAAAGCAGCAAAAACTCTGACATTTAAACATAACAATTAAGAAATTCTTCGTGCAACGCGATCGCGTGCAAGGAACTCGAATTTACCGAAAATTACAAAACAGGAAACTTTAACCAGAAACATAAGTACAAAAAACACGAGAAAGGTAAATAGAATCGTAATTTAGAAATAGAAAAGTTAAATTTCTTCCATAACTATATATATATTACTAGCTGTGCCCCGCGGTTTCACCTGCGTATAAATAATTAAAATATAATGAATAAAAATCAGGCTAGAACCTTCCTCGATAAATATGGCTTTACAACACAAAAATATTCTTTAAATTCGAACCAGTAGTGAGCGATTAGCCGGATCAAACAAACAAACTCTTCAGCTTTATATTATATTAGTAGATATTCTATCATTTAGACTACATACATATTATACTCCATATGTAAATATTGTTTATTTTGTATATGACTAGCATACATATTTATTGTTACTCTTCCACAAAAGGTATGAGATCATAGATAAGGACAATAACAATACATTATTAACAAAACAAAATGGCATCTTTACATTTTAATTCGATACTGTAATATGGCGATTTAAACTTGAGAAAATAATTATTTATCGTAAGGTTCAAATATGTTTTGGTATCCTCATCTGAGTTACCCCAGACCTTTAAACTCGGCTGTTCTAAGCTCGTTTGCCTTTCAAAAGTTATTAAGCAAGATGTAATTTAAGCATCAGCGAGAACAACATTTTGATGAATCTTTCTATAGATCACTTTAACTGGTTACACTGAATACGAGAATTATGGGAAATAACTTGTAACATAACTATTATAACTGAAATTACACTCTCACTCATAAATTCTTCTATTCGAACTGGAACAACAATACAAAAAAATATTATTTAGATTGTGTGATGTAGGAGTCAAAGATACCAGAGGCCCTAGCCAAGTTGACATATCATGACCACGTGACTTATCGTTGAGAGATGTCATTCTCATACATTTGTTTAGTCTTCTATTAGCGTTTACGATTGTAGAATGTCGACTTGGCTAGGGTCTCTGGTACCATCAACTACCATAATGTGGCAAAATGTACGGTATTCATTAAGATAACAATTTCGTTAGTCAAGACAATCGCTGATGTCATAAACTTAAAATACGGACACTATGTCGTACATTACATTGATATGTTTTGTGTTCAATGCGCTGTTTCGGTTTTCCCTAATCAAACTTTAATGCTGCTAAGATGGTACGAAAATGAACAAAATGTTTACAAATGGGCTAGTTCAAGTTGACTCTTAGAACACGTTCAACCATAATTATGGTATATAGGTATGTGGTCACTATCACTAACAGACATTCGCGCTGTAAGCAATATTGACCATTCCTTACACTGCCAATACGTCATTGTACCTGTAGTTACAATGGATAACTCACCTTTCGAAACGAAACCGTTTGTCAGTAGAATCTGTGATGAATATGATGGGTGGTAGCAACCTAGAGGAGCTTGCTCATTGTGGAAAAGGACTGGCGAAAGAAATAGCGAAAATTAAATAATATTTATTTATGTATATTCGTGGGAAAAATAATACGTGGAAAAGAGAGGGAAGATAACGGTCAAAAGCCAGTAAATTTATAATAACATCGACAAGGAAGTACCTTAAGTCATAATGTCATAGCGCAACGATCTTCAATTACATTGTACTATGATTAATGCACACAGCGCCATTAATTAGCACACAAAGATTATTACGAGGCGGACTTCATACGTCATTAAACATTCCTTACCACCCGGGAAGTTGTGTAACAAAGCATTGTCATGTTACTGCTCGATTCCAATAGATGGCGCTTAGCCTTTTGACTTATAATATTTAAATGTATACTTGAATGCATTGGTGTGTCATAAGCGTAAATAATGCAATGGTCGTATGTTCGATCATGACTCTGATTGGGCTATCGTCGTCCCCATTCCTAATATAAGTTTAAAACATAATTGGCGGGGTATATGGATATTTGTAATTTAATAAAAACGTGTATTGCTATTAAAAAAATCTTTAAACTAAACAAAATGCACGACATAAGATTTAATTAGTTTAATTTATTTCCGACTCGACTCGTTAAAATGGATTTATGCATTTAGATTGAGATCTTTATTAAAAATTATATATACATATATAATTGTTTGTTTATTTATTTCGGCCCACGGCTTCGCCCTGCGCGTGAGGGTACCTTACTTATCTTTTAGTACGCCTAACATCAAGTATGCAAAATTTCATGATGATCGATCGAGTAATTTAGACGTGCAAGCGTAACAAACAAATTAACTCACTTTCGTATTTATAATATTAGTTAGGATTAGTCAGTCTAAAATGAAAAAAATACTGATAAGTATGTGGAATGGCGGCAAGTTAGAAACTTGAAACCCTTAAATTGCAATTACTTATCTTTGTGCAAAAAATAAACCAACTCTCCTATTACCAGTACAGGCAATGAGACGGCGATTTATCTTTTAAACGTACATATTTCTGAACGACTACTCCAAGGTCCAAGCGTTTCAACTTCAAATTGTCAAATAATAAGATTAAATATATTATGTACTGATGTTTACGTTTGTTTAATTAAATCTTTCAATATGTAATATATCTCAAATCAATTTGAACGTGCGACATAAAATGTAAAAATATAATAATTAAGCAATCACAAACACGATTTCGGTTGTGTCATCAATTTTAATATTACATAATATAAATAATTTCAACATAATTAAACATTTCATTAATAGTATTATTAACTTAATACAGGTGCGGAAATCGAGTAATGTTATTGTGAGCCACAGATGGTCTGCGCAGGCGCATAGCGTCACGTCCTTGCGCCCACGCAACCTGATCTTAGAATGAGGTAAACTATATTTACAATACTACAGCCATTACATTATTTATTGTTAAAGCAATTTGCTTTATTGTTAAAAAAACGCTTACGTCGAAGCTTAGAAGTATTTATATATTTATTTAAACATATAGGCGTAATATTATTTAATTACAAGATTATATTATAGTGGCGTCGAGTTAATATTCGTTGATTTAAATGTATATTTTATATAAAATAAATCTTATATAATGCAGTTTATTAAAATAAATAAGTGATGTAGATAATAAATGTCTAGTGTGTAATCCAAAACGATAAGCATACCTAGTGTATATTACGATTTTTTTATATATCTATATAGTTATATAAATGAAGGTTTTGGCTTTTTTAATATAATAGTTAGTTTTTTTATATCATGCTACCTTAATTTAGAAGTAGTTTCTATTCATTCATAGAATGAAAAACATATGTTGAGGGAGTGTTAAATTGGAAATTTGTTTGGAAGCTATATAACATATACTTTGTAATATTTAATTAGTATTATCTTATTTGATATGGATCATTGAAATGCTAACACACAACGCAAACCTTAACTAATTTTATAATATAACTATTATATACATATATTTGATGATGTCATATACTTTGTGACTACTACAACCTTATATGACAAAAACTTTTTATTACATATGACTCATTTTTATACTACCTTTCTAAAATTTCGAAAATTTAGGCTCGGTTGTGAAAAAAAAATGCTAAAATCCAAGCACCGAGATTAAATTACATACCATCACGTTTCAGTGATAACATGATTCCATTGCAAAATCGCGTTTACATTTCTAGTTTTTTCTTTGATTTAAGTAATTTGTCTATTAGACTTGCTAGCCTTAAGCGACACCGATACTACACACTAGTAGACACCACCAGTCAGCCTATTCATAGAATAACAAAGGCATTTATTGAATAGTCAGGCAAGTAAAAACTCTGAGGACATTTTCACTGTGAGAAGCTTCAGCCATTTCTTATAAAACCATACATTAAAGGCAGTTAATCATGTCTGTAAACGTCTGCCTGGTTGATTTCATCCATGTCGGCAAACTTTAAGTGAGGTTTAACTGATTGCGAGCTGGGATTTTTATAGTCCTCAAGCGTGTGAGCAAATACTGCATCACTATATTCCATCACTTAGGCAAATCAGGACTTTCGGAACTGCAGCGTTATAATCTAGCTGTTATCGTAATTTTGTCTTTTTTGTAAAATTGGTAGGTATCTATCCAAATGGATCACCAATATCCTGGCTCATATAAATCTGATACTTACTCGTCTGGGTAGGTACCACCCACTCATCAGATATTCTACCGCAAAACAGCAGTACTTTTTATTGTTGTTCCGATTTGAAGGGTGGGTGAGCCAGTGTAATTACAGGCACAAGGGACATAACATCTTAGTTACCAAGGTTGGTGGCGCATTGGCGATGTAAGCGGTGGTTAACATTTCTTACAATGCCATTGTATAAGGGCGTTGGTGACCACTTACCATCATGTGATCCATATGCTCATCCGCCTTCCTATACAATAAAAAAACCATGACTTGTAATGATATTTGTACAGTTTTGATAAATAAATAATAAATATTAAAATTTTAATACACAATAAAGTGAATTGAAGGTAATATCATAAAGATTATGAGTAAAATATTAGAACGAAAAAATAACTATTATTTTAAAAGATTACAAAGTAAACGCTTCCTACAAATAATAAAAAGTAAGAATATGCAAAAAAAACATAAAATACAGTTTCTCATGTTCGCAAACCAAGGTGACAACTTCGTCCAATCGGAGCGTGCAGATACTATGACGTCACGAATACCGACTCGTGCGCAACGTGATCAGACAACACATAGTTTATTATATGACAATTTATTATAAATTGTTATAATAGATCTCTAAAGAAACAAACGTTCGATAAAGATTGGCTTCACAAAAAAAAAAAAAAATATAACCACAAAGTTTAATTTGACTTCATTTTTTTTATCAAAATATTCAAGGACATGAAATTTATGCTTACCATGTCAATAGTCTAAATCTAAAGCGGATGAACTGCAAATCACCACGTATATAGTAAAAACTTCTGAAAGGGAAATCTTCTGTTAAAAGTTTAATAGTAATAATATCCTGGCACATTATTCACACAAGGCCATCAGATCAAAAACTAAGCAGAGCTTTTGACAAACAGACATGTTCGTACACACAAACGTCCTGTATAGTAACGTATCTACCAACCACGCTAACCGGGTCGTAATGTATATTGGTTTAGTATTTTTCAGTTGGCATTACAAAAAACGTGTCACCGTTTATTAGTATACATTTAAATCTTATAAAGATACACACATGCATAAGTAAATTTTATACCAACATTAGATAAAAAATGTATCATGTGCAATTGGTTATATAACGGTAGACAATATAAATATATGTCTGTCTCTATAAATATATGTACATAAATATATACTTTTCTCGTTTTGAACTGCATCCGTATGTTTGTTTTTAATTGTTTTAAGTCAACCCTATTTTTATGCCGAAATTAAAAGCTATTAGTTTAGTTAACTAAAAAAATCCCGGAAATGTATCAAAATACGAAAAAAACGAATTAAAAAAAATGTGAGTACATAATGTTTCACACTTTTTTGCTCTGTGCGATTTTTCTGATTACAAAGTTAATTGTTCTTATAACAAATACTAGTTTTTTTTAATACGAATTACACCTCTTTTTATGTAAACTTTATTACAACGTGCTCATGTTTATTACAAACACTAATATTCTTGTTTTATGAATAATATAACATGAAGGTATATATTACTATTATCTCTAAAAAAACAACTTCTTTGGTTTGAACGCAAAAGTAGTTGACATCGAATTTGCAGTCCATTTATTTTGTATTTAAAACTAGCTGTAGGTACCCGCGACTTCGTCCGCTCGGAATTTAACAAAAAAGTTAATCATTTTTATTTTTATTATCATTTTTTTCTAAAAGTAGGCTAAGTTACTCCTTATTACATCAGCTACCTGCTAATAAAAGTCCCGTCAAAATCGGACCAGCCATTCCAGAGATTAGCCGGAACAAACAGACAGACAGACAGACAAAAATTGTAAAAAAATGTTATTTTGGTGTATGTACCGTATTCATATGCATGTAGTAAAAAGCGGTTATTTCAATATTAAAAACAGACACTCCAATTTTATTTATATGTATATATAGGTAGACAGACTAGAAAATGTGTCATCTTATGTTTCGTAGCTACCACAGCAAATAGGTTTAGGCACTCCCTGATGTTATTTTGTGTCTAGTAATACTAACTTACTCAAACATTTAAACCGCAATAAAATAATAGTATTAGCCACTTGGCGGTAGAAAATGTAAGGAGAGGTACCTTCATTTGGGCTTCCACAAAAGTTACCACCAAAATATGTTACATAAATGTTATCATCACAGACATTTATAATATTTGTGTGGTAATGTCACTGTTCCATCAATATTATTGTTGTATAATTCTTCTGAATAAATCAATATATATATAACAGTTGAGTACTTTTAAGAAATATATCTTTGCTTAGCGTCTAAATTTCCCGGAACTGAATAATCCCCGGAACGGAAAGAATAAATGATCTGCTAATACGCATAAGTTTTTACTGGCCGTCTATTCCAACCACAAGAAGAGAAAAGACAAATTAACAGCCGTGACATCGAATTGGTCTCGTGGTTTGCTTTTTTTTAATATCATAGGTAGGCGGACGAGATTATGGGCCACCTGATGGTAAGTGACCACCAACGCCCATATAAATAGGTATTGTAAGATATGTTAACTATCGCTTACATCGCCAATGCGCCACCAATCTTGGGAACTAAGATGTTATGTCCCTTGTTCCTGTAATTACACAGGCTCACTCATCCTTCAAACCGGAACACAACAATACCAAGTATTGCTGTTTTGCAGTGGTACCTACCCAGACGAGCTTACAAAAGCTCTACCACCAAGTGATGCTTATGACGCTAAAGGCTCCAACTTTCTGGGTTTGGAGAACAGAACGTTGGAGCCTGAGCCTAAGGTGCAAATTGTGAATCAGTGACAGCTTGGTGTCTAGAAATTGACTCCCGGAAAGTTCGTAAAGCCTTTACACCTGAACTTTTTTCGGTCATGTCTTCGATTTCGATTCGATTCGCCGTCCCTTCGAACTATAAGAGTGAGAAAATAAAAAACGCAGTGGTGTTTGCGCACACACTTGTGCAGTATATTATGTTCCGCTAAGTTGCCTAGGTCTCTCTTGAGAATGATCGCCGAAAATGGTCAGGAGGATAATATCATCATCAAAATACTATTTCAGATTCATAAAAATAAATCTCAATATCTAAAGCCAATACTTGGGGCGATTACAGTATAGAGCAACAACTTACACTTACATTTAGATTGTAACTGGTTGATTTACATGCGGGCTATATAAGTTGAACTATATACTAAGTACATTACAATAAATACAACATTAATATCTGGAACAAATATTCAGTACAAGCCTAGAAAATAAAAGATTTTTCCACGTGATAAAAAGCACATCTAATACGTATATATACGTGATGGAAGTGACACCTTGCAAGAGACATGTTAACCTCAAATTTGACCCAAAAATTTTAGCCTCGACAAGAACTGTATCGCTGATAATATTCCTCGTTTGA
This sequence comes from Nymphalis c-album, assembly GCA_963151315.1. Classification (NCBI taxonomy): domain Eukaryota; kingdom Metazoa; phylum Arthropoda; class Insecta; order Lepidoptera; family Nymphalidae; genus Nymphalis; species Nymphalis c-album. Next base: position 941,492 of record OY720610.1, read on the forward strand.
TAACTGAGAATATTAGAACAAAAAGCGCTGAGTAAAAAATATGATGAAAGAATAGATATCAAAATCAAAATATACTTAATCCAAATTAACTCTTACAACTACTTCTGCTTGGTTATTTTATAGTATTATATTAGATATCATATTAAGCTATTATTGGTTCGCAATGTAATGCATACTGAAAGGGACCAAGCAAGAAACTCAGGCTCTGTTAAACATAAGAACGAACGTTACCATTATGTTTTTGGGACAATATTGCTCAAAAACGTCTTTTCGTCAAGGTTTCGCTTTATCTTTGTAACTGTCATGGCCTACCCATTAGACATTGTCTCACGTACCTATATAACTATGAGACATTGATGCTCGCAACAAGTGGAGATAAAATTTTGCTATCTATAGCAATATTTGTCAGGATAAAACATCTTATATTTTTACTGAAGTAAAAACAATAGGTCGAAATATTTCGAAGTTTAGGGGAAGATAGCCAAGCAAATTTTTTAAATAGATTTAATTCTCTCAAATCTTATTGGGATAAATATGCCTTTGTATACTTTCTTGTTCTCTAGGGCTATTATGGAAGAAAAAAAATCGAAACTCACGATAGAAAACAGTCGTGAAATGTTAGAAAATGATATGCGATATTGACCATAAAATTGGTCAACATTTTACGGCAGGGTAATGACGTTAGCTCTTCGGGAATAGCACTGTTAAGTTAAGTTTATTCTTTATATGATAATTTTTCTGCAATAAATAAATTTACAACAACAACAGCTTCTGTACATTGCTGCATAAATAAAATTAAAACAGTTTTTTTTTAAGTCACAATTAAACTTTTTTAACAATATGGGTAATTTATACGCTTTCATAATATAAAATCAATTTACATAGGCTGAGGACGAGTATACAAATAGACGAAGATATACGGGTATTGATAAAAATATAGCATTCCATACGTAGCGTTGGTAATAACAAGAATCCAGTTTTACACAATACATAGTAGAAAAGTTATGTAAATCGAAATTGTGGTCAATATTTGAAACGTTAAAAATACAAAGATAAGTCAACAAGACAATATGTACAGACACTATAGACTCTCGACCTTGTCGTATAATTGACTTGAAACATTAAAAGATTTTGTCAGAACAGACAGTAACATCGTTCTAAATACGTATTAAAGCAATAGACCTGGATTCCTAATGCGTATTGTACCAACATCACGAACAAACTATTCTCTTTCAAATACAAACGGAATTAGTCGTGACATTTCACAATCGTATCCCCTATTATCATCACTATTGACAATACCTACATCTAAATATTTCACAATACTTTAAATTGTAATGTGACAAGTTTAGTTTTAAAACTAGTTCAAAGTTAGTGATGAGACATTTACGTTATTTGTTACAAGCATTTGTTTGACTTCACATGTTAATGTTGGGGTCATTTTGCAACTGAATTTTAAACAAGTTCCACCTAAGCGATTCAAATTCAAATTCAAAATACTTTATTCGATATTGAAGCATTACACTTTCATATTGATTGTCAAACTAGAAACTACCATCGGTTCGGAAAAGACATGCTGGGTGTTTCTTTCTCCTGAGAAGAACCGGGGAAAGAAACTCAGGTGCGGCGGATTAAGCTGAACTTGATGCTGGTGGCTAATATTATATTGCCTTTAAATAAGGATATAGATTAAATAAATGCTTGTCTTTATAAAGGATTAGCTTTAATACTAATATTGCTATTTTTTTTAAATGTCTGCAATTGTATAGGTATATACAGCATCAATACAGCACAAATGACGAAATCTAAGACTTTAGTGCTAGAAGTCCTTTGTGCCAGTAAACACTAGCTCACTCACCTTTCAAACTGAATTCACGGCAGGATAAATGATAAGTGCGTAGTACCCATCCAGACTGAGGGAAACCCCCACCAATTAAACAACGTGATCAGTTTACAGTAACGTGAACATAGTCACAGGTACCACCTTTTACGCAAAGAGGTTGATAAGATCGGACTTAAGTTTCAACTTCAAACTGACGAGTACACCTGTAATCGAAGGTCATGAGTTGAAAGTCGTTCTACATTTACCGGTAATTGCTTGGAACCGTACCGTTTTGGTTCACTCTTAATGGAGTCATGCTTCACCTAAATTAGAACCATAACAACAATTGTTCCAAATCCATCTTTGTATAGAACGCCCATTAAAGGAATTTTATTGTATATGGCTATGAACAATCTGTGCACGTAACTAAAATTACGGGACCTTATTTGTGCACGAAATATTTATAAAAGATTTTTTTCAATCGTTGTTATTAATAAAGACCCATTAAACACAACAAGACGTAAATTTTATACAGGTGAATTTTCTATATAGTTTTTGTTTAAATGACGATAGTAATGATTTCGGCTACGGCTGCCAAGCTCGATGAAAACTTAATTGCGCAGGACGTGTTGTGGTTCAAGTGTGTGTGCAAACACAGGTGTACAATTTATTTCTTCATTTCCATTTTCCGATCGGACGGCCATCAAACATGACCAGTAAGAGTTTATAAACAGAACCGACAGCTTCACACAATATTTTTATAGAATCTCCTCAGGATTTGGAATAACCTTTGATAAATTTGTGTTAATTTATGACCTAGTTCTTAGTGTCTATAGCCTTATAATTTACCCAGTATACTAATGAAGCAGTTATTATTGATATGTTCTATTCTAGTTCGAGCTTGTTTTAATCTGCATCACTTTATGCAAACTGATGTATTTACGTAGGTTTGTTTTATTTAAACTTAAATATATTTTTAACCTTAATACATACAACATTTTAAATTAAAAAATGACGTATGAAGTGTAGTATAGTTTACTTGGTGGTAGAGCTTTGTGCAAGCTCGTCAGGGTAGGTACCACCCACTCATCAGATATTCTACCGCAAAACAGCAGTACTTGTTATTGCTGTGTTCCGGTTTGAAGGGTGAGTGAGCCAGTGTAATTACAGGCACAAGGGACATAACATCTTAGTTCCCAAGGTTGGTGGCGCATTGGCGATGTTAGAGATGGTTAACAGCTCTTACAACGCCAATGTCTATGGGCGTTGGTGACCACTTACCATCAGATGGCCCATATGCTCGTCCGCCTTCCTATGCAATAAAAAAAAATATATATTACATAAATGAAAAAGTTTAAATTCAAATGCCGCTCCGCGCTTTTGCAAAGATAATCACTTTCTTTGATCAAACACAAATAACATACAAAAATTGTAATTAAAAACAATTATTACGATCAGACACACTAATTTACGATTGTTTATGGTGGAGTTTGTTAAATATTTTAAGTTTCTTCGAATCCATAAAGTCAATAAATAAAAGTAATAGTTGGTTATTTATGGTTTTCGCCGTGACCAATCAACTGTGGGAGGATAAACGAAGGTGACATTGAATACTTTAAGGCAATTGAAACATGTGGTTATTTTAGTCGGTTTAAGGTCGAGACACGTTACAAATACGTACTAAATATATATACATCTTTTTGTTACATTGTTAGAAGGGAAAAACTTTGAACAAACAAACATAACATTTGGATGTTATACGTATGATAGCTTAAAATTCCACCAATTTCTTGAAGACAACTTTTATGAGAGGATTTTTGAAAAAAAAAGATACAGTAGATTAACAGTAACAGCCTGTGAATGTCCTGCTGGGCTAAGGGGTCCCACCTTTTAGCCCAGCAGTGGTTCTTTTTTTTCTTCAGTGGGACATCCTTTTTTTAAGTGAAGGTTTGGAGCATATTCCTACACGCTGCTCTAAAACGGGTTGGTGTAATATACATGTGGCAGAATTTCAGATAAAATGTCATCATTACGGACACATGCAAGTTTCCTCGGGATGATTTCGTCCACCTTCAAGCACGAGATGAATTTTAATAACAAATTAAGCACATTAAATTCATTGGTGCTAGCCGGGTTTGAACCCACGGTCATCGTTTAAGATTCACGCGTTCTTGTCATTAGGTCATCTCTTCTTTTTATTTGTGTTACATTATTTTTTAATCCACGTTAAACGTTATTTTACTCATGTCATGTTACATAGTTTACTGATATATTATGTAATTTTTCTCAATAACAAGGATATATAACTTAAATATGGATCGTAGTCCAAGACTTCATGACACTTTTGGGATTTACGAGCTCTTATTTCGTCCGGTTTCAAAGAGTTAAATACTCTCATAAGAGCCAACTAACCGTTGAATGTTGCGTTTTAATTACAGTGATTCAAATAGCCCTGGCCGAACCACTTCGAACATAGAGTGATATAATAATCGTAATATCTTAGTCATTTTCCTTAAAATAATAATGGCTAAAACCTTCAAGTTTTAATTAAGTAACAATTCAAAGGATATGGTATTACGTGTGTGTTTTTCTCATGAATTTGTGACCAGTCAGTGTAGGAGGATGCTTAAGGTGACATTGATATTAACGCCTCCATGACTGTGTTAATCGCATTTGGGTTTGTGTGAATTCATAAAACATATTTATCATTGAAAATGATGAAGAAAAACATCAACTGAAATTAATATTTATCACTTTTTAAATTTTATTTGTATTTACTCAAACAAATCGTATAACCAAGCTTTTGGTTTTTATTGAAATAAGAATCGCTTTCATTTTGGAATCATTTTAATAAATCTCGTTACGGGTATGTAGTTTGGATATATTTAAGGGGTTACTTATTAAGGTTTCGTACATTCGATGAAAAAATAGAAGCCATTGAGTCACTATCGTATCCGTCGGTTCGTCTTACACGAACAATTTTATCGCGGGTAATGTAAACGTGTACACGTGTCCTATCCTTCTTATTTACTTGATTGCCTCGTTGGTCTAGTGGCTTGATATATGGCCGCCGACTCGGTGGTCCTGGGTTCAATTCCCAGGTCGGGCCAAAAAATAGTTATTGGGGTTTTCTGTAAGAAAACTCTCAGTAGCAGCCCGGAGTCTGGAAGTTGGAAGTGTGTACACTCCCGTGCCTCGGAAAGCACGTTAAGCCGTTGGTCCTGCGCCTGAACTCTTTCCGGTCGTGTCGGATTGCCGTCCCATCAGATTATGAGAGCTAAGGAAAAGAGAGTGCACCTGTGTTTGCGCACACACTTGTGCACTATAATATCTCCTGCGCAGTTGGCTAGTCTCTCTTGAGATTGGCCGCCGTGGCCGAAATCGGTCTGGAGTCTTACTACTTACTATTTACTTGATTCGACATATTGAAAAAAAATACTAATTATATAAAATAAAAAATATATGTTCGAATTTAAAAGACTGCTGTGACTTTTATGAACTCAAAGTGATGACGAGAGTCTACTGGATGTGGAACCGGGAGCTTTGGCACACCCATGTCTAGTGTTGGATTGCAATTGACAGATGACTGATTGATCGACTAATAAAAAAATACAGACAGTGACAGGAAACTAAATTTATGGACTACTGTCGAGCAAAACTGTCAAAATTCTAGTTCAGACTACGTGAACAATGCCGTAGGCACTGCACTACTCACAATGGAAAAGAATTTAAAACCTGTTCTAACTGTCTAACATGGAAAAAAATCAATTACTCTCTCCTTAAATACTGTTAGCAATATATACTTATTATCTACCGTCGATCGTTCTTGAACCGCAATCTATTACAGTTTAAAACAGGGAACAAAAAATCGACCAATCATTTCGCCGTATTTGAAGATGTTCGTTTTTTTATCAGCGCGAGCGCAGGTCGCGCGTAGGTTGGTAGTCAACTGTGACATGACATCATATTTGGAGGCTGTATTTAGTTATTTTCCTAAGGTTTTTCCGGTATGTTTTTAATAAATCTGTAGCGCATATTTATAAGCGTTTAATATGCTAAAGGGTTTGGCGGTTAAAAAGAAGGGTTGGCATATCGTCTTGTTAATCCGCATAATTATGTTGATAGCAGAGGTATATTTTATCGGTTTGTATTTTGTTAATTTTATATAGGTACCTGCGTGTTTTCTGTTATCATTATTATTATTTTGATATTGTAAATGACCCAGTCTGAATCACTTCCGTGAAATCCTGCAAACGACAGGAAAGACAGCATACAATAAAACGTCACGCCAATGCATGACCGAACACATTCCAATCTTTACACACAGACAGCCCATCGAGTAACTTACTAAACGATACCGAAAAGGAAATAGATATATACATACCCTGCCCTTTCAGACACAAGCGATGCCTCGGGCTGAAACTAGTCAAATATATAAAAGGCCTTACAAACATTGTTGTAATATCTTGAGTGAGGAGCATGGGGTTACGTCTTGTCCGTAATTACACTGGCTCAGTAACCCTTGACCCTAGTAATAATATATGTACAATATGAGCCAGGATACTTGATAGAGTGGATGTTGAAATATATTCGTTAATAGTAAAGGTTAGATGTTTCTGACTGTTATATGTATTTGTGTAGCTTATCTTGATCAAATCAATATACTTTTTAATCAAATAGACTTTACAAGTACTTATAAATCTCAATAATAAATATTTCACTTAGTGGTAGGGCTTAGTGCAACCTTGTCGTTGTAGGTACCACACATTCATCATATATTTTATCACCAAGCAGCACTATACTTAGAAATGTTGTGTTCCGGATTGAGGGGTGAGTGAGCCAGTGTGTCAGTGTTTAATGTTCTCACATCGCTAATGTCTGTAGGTACCAGCAATATTACTAAATGAATTATAAATACAAATTACCTCCTGTGCCCGATAAAACAAACAATATATAATGTCATAATATTAAATATATTAATATAAACTTCACTTTGGAATACTTTCGACACTTATTCGATTATAAAAAAAAAGAAATTAAAAAATTGTACTTAAATTTAAGACCTTGTTGCGAGGCTAAATTGTCAATAAAAAAAATATTCATCATACTGTTTCATATATGGGTAACAGATTAAAAATCGATGTAAGAGTTTTTATTCCGTTTCTTGATATTGCTATAATTGAATTGCTATAATTATTTTACGACAACATTAAGTTTAAAAAAGTATTATAATTACATATTAACTATGATAAAAAAGGATATTATTTATACCAGTGACATTTAATTAATTTAAAATTAAGAAAACAAGCTTTCTACAGACAACAAAAATACACTACAACAATTTTAATTGTCAGTTTAATTGCTTTCGAAAAAAAATTTTGAAATTTGAATCTGAAACTCAATTTTTTAAAAATGTTTGTTTATTCATAATATTAATATAAAAATGAATAAACAAACATAAAATAAAAATGTTCGAAACTGAAATAGAGTAATTGCGAAATCTTTATTATTCGTTATTGTAGAATTAAAGGGCAACACGTCTGTGGGTATTTTTATTATTGAGAGTTAAATATTTGCAACTCAGTGGTTGGCTGTCTGTCTGTTACGCTTTCACGGCTTAGCTACTCTGTGGATTCTGTGAAAATTGAATATGAAGGAAGCTTGAACCCCAAGGAAGAAAAACGTTACTATTTTATACCACCAGCACAAACCTCTAACCCTAAATTAAACGGTTTAAAAGAAAATCAACGAATAGGTCATTTGATAATAAATATAACAAATATTAGACATATGATATCCTTAAAATCTATATTCTTTAATAAACTAGAATAGGTTTAATGCGGATTGACGCTACACATGTGGCTTTTCACACAGCTCATAAAGGCTGTCTCACAATGTTTTCCTTAGAAGACTATGACGTTCATCATAGCAATTGGTCACATATAAATTCATATTATTCTTATTAAATATTTGCACCGAAATCATTACAAACATACACCGGTAGGAATCAAATACGTGAACATTCATGTAAAGAGATATATACATAACACACAAGTGATAACATAGTACGTGTCGTATTACCGGTGTCCGTTGTCTTTTGAAGTATGCGAAAATTATATTTATATACAACTAAGTAAAGACACAATAGTTCAGTGCTATTTTACTAGATGTAATTAAATTTACAATGTTTGTTTGTTTTGGACAAATCTTGCAAGCTAAATTAGAACAACTTCAATGATCCTACGGAGTTGAATTTTTAAGTATAAGTTGCATATTTTATTTTTTTTGTCACGAGGAAAAGTTTGTAATACACCACTAAATGTTTATGAAGCATATGAAATACAATATCGTTATATACCTATACAATATATTATATGATATATAAATATAAAGTATAAAGCGTTATTTTCTTAATTATTATTTTATTTATTAAAAATAAAAATAAAATTTAACAAAACAAAAACCGACGTCAATGTAAAAACAAAATTAATATGCACTAAAAAGTAAAAAAATAATTGCGTATTCTTCTATAATTTGATAATTAACTTACTATTTTCTACACATCAATATGTAGGTACGATTGTCTTGTGTGGTTGATAATGTAGTTACAATTATTGTTATTTTTGGAGTCGATGTCAGCCAAGGAAACACTTTAATATACCTAGCAATAATAATACGGAAATCCTTTAAAAACAAACAAAATCTTACACAATTGTAATACATTGTAAAAAATTTAATACAAATATTTACTAAAATATGATAGAGTTGATAGATCTTTATTACGCTAAATATTTAAAAACGCCACATTCTTAAGATTTTGAATTATGTATATAAGATAATAAAAGTATTGTATATATTATATAGGTATTTATACTTTACTCTTTATTATTGTATATTTTTTTTAATATTGAAAATAAAATAGACTTATTTTATTTTTAAGGCGTAATTATTAGTAAGACGTTAACATTTAAGACAGTTGTTTAATTTTAAATGATTGTTTGAACAACTGTTAATAGTTGATTCAATTGTGTATTAATTTATTGAAACAACAAATAAACCAAAAGGGGCCTAGGCTTTGTCCAGCAGCTGGTCACTAACAAGCTTAGGTAAACGTAGTACTTTTTTTTTAAATATTTTGCAATTAAAATTAGATTACATGAACATTATTATTACCTATATGAATATATTATTTCAAAATAAACAATTTATAGGGAGTGACGTCAATATGAGCAAATGAAGCAGAAACCCACAGATAACTTTCAATTCGTTCGGAAAGGTTAGAACGGCGAGAGTAGCAATTCGTATTGTGTAATTACAATCGTTTATTGTACTACGGATATCAGTTAAAAATACCCAAGCATTTATACATAAATACACATTTTTTTCAAGTTAAATAAAGAAAGAAATGTCTACACAAAGTCCTTTAATTTAAATGTTTGTTTATTGAGCCGGATTTGATTATTTATTAAAGTATTATTAATAACCACTTATAAAAATAAATACGATTTGTGCCTAGTTATGAAAAAAAAACTGAGCTCTTTTTGTAATGAAAAATAAATAAATAGCTTACCTAAAAACGTATCCGGCAATAAAAGTTCTAGGAAGAATTTAAAAAAGAAACAAAAACACTCACAAGTCACAAATATCTGAACTTTTAGCTTTTATATATTACACTGGAAAATAATAAAAGCACTTAACTTGCTACCGGCTTATTAAAAACACTCTAAAGCACTTTAAATTAAATATGACATTATTAAGTTAACACAACACTATTGGCGCGGAGTTTGACAGTTACAAAACAAGATGGCGGCAACCAGCGACCGTTCTCCTCAGTTCCTCGAGGTCGACTAAATGACTTTAGTTTAAAATTCGCGAGTGAGAGAATGTTACGTAGTCTAAAAGCCTTAGCGAATAATTCCGAAGGAGGCCGCACTGCAAGGAAAACGACTCGGTGCTCGGTTTTTACACGAATGTAGAGGAAAAGGTGCTGTGTTTTAGACTTTATGATAGAAATGTCGATTTGCTACTTGAGACGTTACAAGGCCCTTTAGACCGATAATTATAACTTACATAAATTAAGATCTTGTTCTCTTATACCTAGTAAATAAGGATACTTTGTAATTTGTATGTATTATAACAAGTAGGTGTGAAGCTTTTAACGGGTGTTTGGGATCACAAGTTTAATATAGAATAATGCCTAATTACATATTACACAAAAAATGCGCATAATTTTTTACTCGGTGGTAGAGCTTTGTGCAAGCTCGTCTGGGTAGGTACCCCCATTCATCAGATATTCTACCGCAAAACAGCAGTACTTTGTATTGTTGTGTTCCGGTTTGAAGAGAGAGTGAGCCAGTGTAATTACATGCACAAGGGACATAACATCTGTAAGTGATGGTTAACATTTCTTACAATATCATTGTCTAAGGGCGTTTGTGAACACTTAGGATCAGTTGGCCCATACGCTCATCCGCCTACCGATACAATAATAAAAAGGAATCACAAATTAAATATCTCGCTTAATTAGTGCGTATCATTTCCCCAAACCTCAGTATTTATTACAGAAACTTTTCACTATTCACGACATCCCAGGAATATCCCCTTACTCTCATAATCTGGGACGAGACGGCAACAACGACACGAACCGAAAGAAACAGGCGCAGCATCAACGTGCTTCCCGAGGCATCGAGCGTATACCTACACTTCCACTTTCCAACAGAAAAGCTTAATAACTTTTTATTGGCCTGACTTAGGACTGAACTCAGGACCTCGACATCCGGAGCTTTATATCTAGCCACTAGAATTGACCAAAGAGCTAGTAACTATAATAATAAGATCCTCCAGACCGATTTCGATCACGGCGGCCAATCTCAAGAGAGGTTAGCCAACTGCGAAGGAGATATTATAGTGCACAAGTGTGTGCGCAAACACAGGTGCACTATCTTTTCCTTAGCTCTCATAATCCGATGGGACGTCAATCCGACACGACCGGAAAGAGTTCAGGCGCAGGACCAACGGCTTAACGTGCTTTCCGAGGCACGAGAGTAGTAGTAGTAACTATAAGATATAGTAGTTTGTAGTAACTATAAGAAACAATCAACAAATTAATATATAAAATGACGCAGCACACCGTAATAGATTTTTTATTAAACTTTCCATAATTGACTTAATGATATAACTTAACCAGTTTAAAAAGTCACAATAGCCAATACTAATAAAACATAAATCGAGGCGTGTGTCACGCGAACAATTCTAATAACAATTGGCCGGGTTATCTTTCATCTCGGACATTATTAAATAAGCCCTAGGCCAGAGGTTGTTATACAGTCACGAAAGGTTTTATTAATTTAATAATAAACGTAGGTATTCCATTGTTATTTTGTTTTTATTTTGAGCTTATGTTGCTTACCACTTGATGGTAAACGATCAGACGTGTAAACATTCTCTAACAATTACATACGTCTGTAATAATCACCACTTTTTCATTAATAATAAAAATAATAATCTTTATTTGTCACGAACATGGGTGTAGATAATATTTATGGTCAATATTATTACAATAATAGGTTTATGTTTTACCATTACATGGCATACAGATACAATTTATTATAATTTATAAATTTTAATACTATTGTCAGTAAATAAAAAATAAAAAAATATTAACTAATTAATTATAAATTTATAAGTATTATGATAAAAAATTAAATGTCGTCGAATGCCCAACTATATCGGATTGTATCTTGCGCTGGGCTTGATCTACTTACTACAGTACCTACTTCTTTATATTTTTTATTTACTGTTTCAATAAAACTGATTACAATTATACAATCAACAATGACATATAGTAATACATTTAGCCAAAATATTTACAATTGAGTCTTCTCAATGTGGACATTACATGCTATTATGGGGGTTTAATATAATATTTAAATTACTTTTTTTTATTTCGCTGGAAAATCGTCTTTCCTCCACATCAATTGGGTGGCTTTGTGGTAGTATGGTAAAATACCAGGGTACCTCATCGCCATTAATTTCAAATTTAGTATACGAAATTTTAAACTAACGGCGTCTCAAAGAATTAAGTCCCACAAGTAGGCTTTTGAATCGTCATTTACTGTACACTTTGAGCCGGTCGTATATAGCTCTGTTAATGAAAATCTAATGAAAAGAACCGGAACTGTTTACCAAAGCACATAAGCAATAACATTCATTATATAGTCAATACATTGGTACTTCAGATAAGCTTACTTTAATCATTATGACGGTACGCAACGGAAAGTTTAAAAGTAATTTATACCCTACATAAGACTTAATTACAAAATGAAAAAGAGTAAAAACTTTCCGAGAGAGATGGAAGAAAAGAAAATATAATGAACTAACTGTGCCCGCGGTTTCACCCGCGTATAATTTACAAATATCACTAAAAACAGACTAATAATTTTACAGTATAATTATATAATATTTTTAGTTTTATTTTCGCCGAAGACGGATCTAGATAGGGCAACATACAATTGGCCATGAGAGAAACAGCATTCCCTTATATATATTCCTACAAACTTGAATGTTTTTCCCTGAGCTTTAATTACTGTGATTATCAACTCACCGACTAATTATAGATTTAATCAAACTTACTGACTTGTGAGCTAATGACACAGTCCTTTTTTAAGTTTATTTCTAGTTTTCTTATATTCCAGAGGAAATTAGTCCATACAAATACACCTACTCCTAAAGCCTATTTTATTAAAAATTGGCTTTTAAAACAATAATTTAAATTTTAATGAAAAGAACAGACAGTTCTCATTGTTGTACGATTCAACAAACGAAATAGGTATTATCTTTATATCTGTTCTCAGTTCTTATAGCTATTAGGGATGGCATGGAAAATCCGCGGAAAATTGTATTTGAGATCATCACTTATATTTAACGTAGAGGAAACATTTGCTTTGAATATAAAGTTATTAAAAGTTTATAGTTAAAATGTGTTGCTTCTTGTAGTCTTAGTATTATATAGTTATTAAGAAAAAAGAAAATGCCTTTACTGCACAGAAATTATAAATTAGTATATGTACAGTTATTCATTATCTTTCAATTTGTACCAATGACCGAACACTACTTCTGTTATATTTGACAAGATTAATTAGTAACAAATAATAATAATAATTTAAATAAATTTTATTGTATTGGTTGTTTTTTTTTTACTTTAGTATCTAGATATATAAAGTTAAAATATAAATTGATAATTGCTTACATATTTTTACATAGTGACAAAAACATCATATAGCTATTCCAAAAATTAATAGGATACGAATATCTTATAAAATAAGAATAACCTTTTATTTAAATCATTTGGACTACTATCGCCATCTAGCAATGAATAGTAAAAACGATTCTCAAATTATATTTCATGTCATGTAGCGACATCTATTGAAAAATGAGTTATTTAAGAGGCGCACTTAAGCTATGGGAAAAGCAAACTTGCGCATTATGCTACTGAGTATAAAAGTCACAACATATATGAGACTAGTTTGAAAAGAGGGACATTTTAATTTTGGCGGTAGTCATTTAAGAACCCCATTGACATTTTCCAACGCACTAAACACTAGATATAAATGTAGTGTACATCCGAAATGTGACATATTTGACCTAATTTTATCATAGAAATTTATTTTTAAACAATACAGTGTACAAATAAAAGCAATACAATATAATAAAAAGTTAACATAATGTCAAATTATATAGGTATTTAGTGTGACCTTTTACAACTATTAGAGTGATTCCATATATTTTTTATTCTAAATTCAATTTAATAATAGTTTCGTAAGTAAGAAATAATCGTGAAACCTCTTTTTTATATTATAACATGTTATTTAATATAGAGTTTATTTCAAATTATTAAATGTTTTAAAGTATATCCTTGTTATTGTTGTTAAAGATATAGAGATATTTTCATTTATAAAAAATGTCATTTGTAAAATGCTGTTTCGAATCCACCGAAGGACATGATTTTCTAGATTCATTCGTACAAAAGTGCACTGATCCTGGATGTAAGTATCATTATAAGATCAATCTATTTTTATTTGCATTTTTTAAATTATTCTGTAATTAGATTACGTGCCAATTACATGCCGCTGACAAATATCCTACTATTCTTAATTAAATTTTGGCACGCGCAACTCTTCTTATTGATTGAATACCTACCTTAAACTAGTGCCGCCAAATTGGATATCCGGCATCATTTCCGGTTTCGTTCCGAAAATGGATTGCAATTTTAATATTTTTAATACGGTAAGTCAAATTATCTCTTAAAGTATGAAAACCATAATCTTTTATATTAAACGAATAACAGCATAAATAAGAAAATTTTAAATAACTAAAAGTATTATTTATTTAGTAATCTAATCATAATCGTATGGACGAAGCAAATTCAAAACGCTAGGACATTTAAAAAAAATGTTGATTTGTGTGAGTCAGACATATTAGAACGTATAATATTGTTTATTAAGTTCTATAAGACTGTTTGGTTGAAGCAATAGTTTAATTTCACTTATGGCACAAGGTAAGACATAATTTAGTATATTTATTACCTAATTAAGCATAAAAACTTAGGCTTACTTTTGTTGACATCTGTTTTGGTAGCGCCATTTTGATATTTGTCACTCAATAGCTGTCATTCGATCGCGTTTTTCTCTCTCGAGGCATTAAGTTATTTTGAAATTAAACGTAAATTCAACGAATATGAAATGTTTTTGTGTAAAAAAGTGAATGATTATAGCAATATATCATCGTGTAGTGTAAGATTCTGTGATATTTAGTCAACTTGTGTGTGAAATTTTGCGACATCAATATGACTACCACAACTGTACAAAATACGACAAAAACTAACAACGCTACACCAGCAAAGTCTCAGAAGAATTATGGAAAGATAGTGTTGACTTTACACAATTGCTTACTACCTGAATCCACTTTCAAGGAAACTCCGTCACAGGCAGATGGCTTGGACATTGAGACTGAGACTGACCTACGTATTCTAGGCTGCGAAATGATACAAACAGCAGGAATATTATTAAAACTACCTCAAGTTGCCATGGCCACTGGTCAAATGTACTTGCAAAGATTTTACTATTCGAAATCCTTTGTAAGATATCCCATGGAGACAACTGCCATGGGTAGCATTTATTTAGCGTCCAAGGTTGAAGAGAAACCATGTAGAATACGTGACGTCATCAATGTGTTCCACCACATCAAACAAGTGAGAGCCCAGAAGCCAATTTCGCCTTTAATAGTTGATCAAAATTACATTGAACTTAAAAATCAGGTCATTAAAGCTGAGCGGCGTATTTTAAAAGAATTAGGATTCTGTGTACATGTGAAACACCCACACAAGCTTATTGTAGTCTATCTGCAGCTATTACAGTATGAGAAGAATAAGCAGTTAATGCAAATGGCTTGGAATTATATGAATGATGCTTTAAGGACTGATGTCTTTATGAAATTTCCTCCTGAGACGATTGCTTGTGCCTGCATTTATTTAACGTCTCGTAAAATCGGGCTACCATTACCCAATAATCCACACTGGTTCCTACTATTTAAGGTGACTGAAGAAGACATAAGAGAGGTCTGTCAAAAGATTTTAAATCTTTACAAAAGATCTAAAGTCAATCCTGAAGAGTTAGATGGTAAGGTTGATGGTTTGAGAAAGATCTATCAAGCAAACAAATATATACAGGCTCAAAAGGAACGTGAAGCTAAAATTGAAGAGAAGAAAGCTGAATCTCCCACAGCCTCCACATCAAAAGATTCCAAGCGCGATTCAAAGAAAGATAAATCTCCGAAAACTCCTCCATTATCATCTAAGTATCACGGTAGTCATAAGAAAAGAGAACGAAGATCTCGTTCTCCATATGATAGGAAAAGGGATTATTCAAATAAAAGACATAAATCTAGGTCTAGGGATAGAGAAATCGATAGGTCAAGAGAGAGGAGATCTGACGATAAAAGGAGTCGTGTATCATCAAGGAAGTATGATGATTATGATAGATCGAAGGCAAGAGATAGAGATGACAAAAGAAAACACTAAATGTTAATTTTAAGACTTAATTAATATTATAATAAAGTATCTTTTTAATCGTAGTGGTTTTATTATTGTATTTTATATATTTAAAATCTATTTGAAATATAATAATTAATACTGGTTTTAAAATAATATACTTCAATTCATTAGTAATTATTATAACTATTTTATTGTAATTTTATTGGATTATTTTAAATGTATAGCTCCCGATAACTAAGGAACTCAGTTGTGACACTTTTATTCCAATTAAGTTTAATATTTATTTATTTTAAGGAAGACAAACAGTTATAAAATACATACAAAAAATTATCACATTACAGAGAAATAAACAAATCAAGTCTTCACAATTAACTGGATATGTATATAGATATGTTAATAAAATACAACTACTTGTCTGAAAATCAATATATAATAATGTAATATTTAGTTAGATATTGTACAGGAAATTAACTTTAAATATAATCTATTAAGAATGAGTTGCAAACATTTTGGCTTTGGCATATTTAATGAAACAGTTTTCTATTAATTCTGAACTACCAGTATCACTTTTATTTCAACAATCAGCTGATTTTTTGGTTTAAACCATTAATAATTAGTAAAAAAGTTATTTATAATATTATTTATTTATTTAAGCTTTAATTTATTTATTCCATAGAACTTAGATCTAACAGTTTTACTTTTATAAAATATTTTTTTTCTTTTATGGACCCCATTTGGATGAAAGCCTCCATCCCATGCCATTTTTCTCGGTCTCTGGCCAACTGCTTATAGCTAGTGTTTGTTTATTGTAGTGGTAATTTGTAACAAGACATATTTAACTTCTATACCATAAAGCATGATGATAAAATATTATAAATCAAATTACAGTTTATTCAAGTAGGCTGTTACAAGCACTATAGAATTGTCATTACAAGATATTATTAAATGCTAAAATATCATCCGTCGAGATCTATAATCTAGGAAAATTGGCAGCACCATATTATTTTTGTCTTTTGAGTATTATAAGATTACATAGTAATGAAATAGTAAATATGTACTGTAAAAAATATCCTGCATGAAAATTACCAATTTTTACTTTGGAAAAACTTTTTTATAACAATATAATATGATGGACATCAATGTTCATAAACGGTCAGGGGTGCCATATTCCATGTTATTAAATTAATATTTGAATTAATAAAAAATATTGAAATATATGAATATTTGTTTTGTGACAAAATAAGAAAGGTTATTACTTCTTTCTATTCGATCGATATTTATTCGAGATAAAGTTGATTCCCGAACCTTAATGATATTTTTTTCGTATTTCGAAAAATTTAAAATCGCTTACGAAAACCAAATTCTGTGGTTTACTAACTATATCTCAGAAAATATTAACAATAGGGAAAAAAGTTTCAAATAAAAAAAAAAATTGGTTGCCTGTAAAGTCGGTATACGGGCGAAAGTTTTACGTGACAACGACTTGTGGTAAAATAATTTTAATGTGAATATTTTTCGTATAGTAGGAAGAAGGATGAAATAATAGTAACAATTTAAAACATTTATTTATACAAAGAATTATATTTAAAACATTAATTTATACAAAGAATCTCGCACTGAATTTCATATTAACAAAATTTTATTTTTACCTTTACACATTTAATATAATATTAGGCGGGCTAACTGTGCTCGAGTGGAAGGGACGCGTGCCTTTCACTTTTTATGTCTGTCTCTCTCGCTCTTAGGCGGGCTAACCATGCCCGAGTGGAAGGGACGCGTGCCTCTCACTCGCTCTCATTGTGAGCGCATAACGTGAGCGGAGCGTAACGCAGTTTCTTGAAGTGTCACCCGGCAAACCAATTTATAAGACGTTGTCACGTCAAAAGATGACAAATTTATTCCTCTACAAAAAAGGTTTTTACTATTTTTAACGTAAACTTACCGTTTCCAAGATATTTTTGAAAACACGTTTTCCAAGATGGCGGCTAACGCTCGCGGTATGGGATGACAAAAACTCGATTTTTTCGAGTGGCGGGAATTTATGCAGAGCGAATGTCTAAATATATTGGACTATCAATAAGAAGGTGTAATGCTTTAATATAGAATAAAGTATTTTAATTAAAAATGAAGTAAAGTAATGTTTTTTTATTTATGACTTGAAAGTAAAAAAAATTAAACTTAAGAGTAATATCAAATGAGTTTAGGACTTTAGGTAATTGATTATAAATGGGAAAGTACATGCCTGTTTTTTTAAATTATTTATTACTAAATCTCCATAGATTCAGTGTCCGTAGGGTTAGAAAGCTTAACTGTTATTTTTTAAATATACATATACAATTTTTTTTAACTCTAAAACTCTAAAATTTTTTTCGTATTTTGAAAAATTTTAAATCGCTTACGAAAACCAAAATTCTGTGGTTTACTAACTATATCTCAGAAAATATTAACAATAGGGAAAAAAGTTTCAAATAAAAAAGATGACAAATTTATTCCTCTACAAAAAAGGTTTTTACTATTTTTAACGTAAACTTACCGTTTCCAAGATATTTTTGAAAACACGTTTTCCAAGATGGCGGCTAACGCTCGCGGTATGGGATGACAAAAACTCGTTTTTTTCGAGTGGCGGGAATTTATGCAGAGCGAATGTCTAAATATATTGGACTATCAATAAGAAGGTGTAATGCTTTAATATCGAATAAAGTATTTTAATTAAAAATGAAGTAAAGTAATGTTTTTTTATTTATGACTTGAAAGTAAAAAAAATTAAACTTAAGAGTAATATCAAATGAGTTTAGGACTTAAGGTAATTGATTATAAATGGGAAAGTACATGCCTGTTTTTTTAAATTATTTATTACTAAATCTCCATAGATTCAGTGTCCGTAGGGTTAGAAAGCTTAACTGTTATTTTTTAAATATACATATATACTATTTTTTTTAACTCTAAAACTGCCAGGAGGTAATCATCAGACCAGATTGAAATCTATAGTATATAATATAATCTATAATATAATATATAGTATATAATTATGTACGGCGCGAAGATTTTTTTTTAAATTAAAATAATTAGTAATAAAATGTTCGCTATGTTAGTTTTAAGTAATCTTTATACAGGTCTTACCCTTTTCAAGTTGTTATTAAAATTCTTCGTATTTCCTTAAGCTCTGTAAGCTACTCTGTATAAGCTTTTGTGTCTATAAATAATAATGAAGCCCTTTGAAGAAAGCGTGTCAGTTGTACCTGAAAAGTAAAGGGCACGTTGAATTGTTCCATAAATAATTCCGTTTGTCAGTCTCGTGTTTACGAAAAAATATTTTTGAGTAGGTTAGTGTGAATGTTGAAAATAATTACCTAAATAACCCTTACTTCTTTTGAATAAAACAGCGTGTTGGCTCGACTTTGATGACAAACATTTGTACAAACAACAGACCAATAATTACTTTCAATAATTAAAGGTCAGGTCCAAAATTACTTTTTAATTGCTACTGTAATAAAAATACATCATTGTTACGATTTTAATAAATCAGATTTTTTTTCAATTTAGATAAATAAATATAATAACAATTATATTACTATAATTAAAAAGTAAATTGAAAGTTTTTTTTAAAATATATTTGTCGTGAAAGTGATTATTTCCATTCCAGTGCCACAATTTCAGCCATTCCTGACCAGTTTAAATTTAGAATACCTTTCGCTCCATTAGTCGTTTAACGTTTTGCTCAGTGTTTTCAGGTCGTCCTTGACGATCGGACGTGTTCGTGCATATATTTCCGAAAATATATTGCGAAACGTGTCCATTTGTGTGCACGATATACGAGAATTTTAATAATTGTTGTGTGACTTATAATTATATATATTTTTTTAAACAAAATGGTAAAAGTGAAAAGTAGTTTATTTTTAAGTTAAAAGGTTATTTCAAATAATTAAACTTAGAGCAAAATAAAATGAAATAATAACAGTAATCAATTAGTAAAATAAGGTGTTTATTAAAACAAATAATAATAATTAGTCATTTATTATTTTTAGCGGTGACAAAGTGCATTATTTTTCCGCGTGTTTGTTTTATTTTTTTAATATTAACATCAATCAATAATTAAAGTAAATAAAATATTTGCAACATACATACATATAATAATAATAACTAAATAATTTTATAGTGGTTTTAATCTTTTTGATAAATATCTATTATTAACTTACATTTAAATTATATAATACAACGAAATTGCGAATGACATTAAATATACAGATTAAAAATATGTATTTATTGATATATATTTTTTTAATTTTAAATAAATAAAACCAATCCATAAATAATTTAATTATAACATTTATTTAAATAAATAAATAACAAGTATTTTTTCCTTTGAGTCTTCGTAAGATATTTCTTAGCGAGATGCTTATATTTTGTAGACGTCTAGCACATTTTGGATGTTTTTATGTTGCGTCCAGCGCCCCGAGAAAGGGTGAAGTCAATATTCCAGTTGGATTGGCGCTGAATAATAAAAGAGCTGACCTATTGTTCAAATATAATGTTAACTTGAATAGTTACTATATAATAAAAGACTAAAAGAACACTTAAGTACGTTTTATATTATGTACACTATCATAATGTCTCAACTAATTCACACTAATGATATATTGTTACGTACATAGAGTTGTAGACTAAATGACGTCATTAGAATTTGAATATGGCGGATGGAGCCATATTATAATATCGATACATGTTATGAACATTTAGTTGATTTTTATTAAATAAAAATCGTTATCGTCAAGCGATTATGTATGGTGTTTGTATATAGCGTAGCGTTGTGTTTCGAAGTCGAAGTTTCCGTCGTGGTTATCCTATTTTAATAACTAGGTTACTCGATAAATGTCAACCTCATAATAGTCTGCGATGATCTACCTATACATAATACACAAATGAAAATAGAGGGATAACACCGCGTGTACATAACAGACCAATGAGAATAGTGTTGAATAACCTGTGGTTGGGTTTCGTGGTTGCTTGTTCTGGGTGACTACCGCTCTCACCATTCTATCGCTATTCTATCGCTAAACAGCAATACTTCTTTTTTAATTGCCAGGTTTTGAGATTGTGGTAGGTGGTGCTTTGACGGTGTATGAAATGGTTTAGGTATATTCCTGTCTTTCTATTTGCGTCCCGTCAAATATCCCATTAGTTCGTCTGCCTTCCTAAAATGGATAAAAATAAAAACTTGAAAAAAGTTACCAATATATCGTGGTAACTTTCAAGCTAATATTCTAAACGTAGGTTCGGCTCTTTGTTACTTAATCATGTCACGTTTGAATGAATTTTGGAAGTGAGCGTAATGGTTTTAACGAAATGTTTCATAATTTTTAACAATAATGTGATTCGCGTCACATTAGTGAGTGGTATCTATACTAAGCAGAGTCTGTAATGAATAAAATACATTTTAGAGTAACAGCCTGTGATTGTCCCACTGCTGGGCTAAGGCCTCTTCTCTTATGAGAAGAAGGTTTGGAGCTTATTAAAGAAATTGTAGATTCAGCTTAAATAGACCAGACAAACCATAAAAAAGCAAGATTCTTCTTATTTGAAATTAGTAATTAGATTTTAAAGAAACTAAACTCTTTTGTCAGCGTTGTTTCCATTCTTCAAAACATACCAATTATACTCAAACGACTCTACTTTCTATCTCCTGGATCTCATCAGAATACACTTATCTGCCATTTCATTGTTGGCATCTCGAATTTCATATACTTGCAAGGTTTGCGAATCTACACGAAAGTTGGAAGATGATTATAGTCGACTAGTTTTTTTTTTACTTGTTTCTTCAGCCCTTCTAGACAAGTGGCTTTAACGTTAATAGAATAGAATAGAAAACAATAATCAATGTATGAGATTGACATTCGCGTTCGCCATTTCGAGACGTTTCGAGTCGAACGCGAATGTCAATCTCATACATTGGTTGTTGTTTTCTAATCTATTCTATTAACGTAAAAGCCACTTGTCTAGGGCCCCAGGTCGGTTACTATATTCAAAAAACGATTCGTTTTGCTTGACTGTAGTCAAGGTGTCTAATTGACGTTTATTTCTTTTTTATTAAAAATGTTATCTGCAATCTTCATATATTAACCCTATAAACTTCTATCCGTTATTCATAGCTTATTAATCTGTAAGTAACAAACCAATGGTAGCTTCGAAAACATCGTAATATAAATAATAGATAACTCCGTCCGCTGTCCGAATCGTTTGTTTTATATTTTATGTACACTTTATATTAGCTTCATTTATATCTAAGTGAAGCTAGTATAAAGTGTATATAGATTGTCGTAAAAATTACAATATTTAAGCTTGGTATAAATTTATCTGATTTGGAAATCGTTCCTGGTTTATTAGTTATATGGCGTGTAGAGGCATCTTGCGTACCGGCAAGGCGTTGGCGGCTAGTGCAGGTAATTTTTCCCAACTGTACTAGCCGTCGTCGCGTCTACTACCACTTACCATCACGTGTAGTAAAGGTATTTGCCGGGAAGTATAAAAAAAATGTGCCATCTGAATCTCAGTTTCCCCTTGTTTTATTTCAGCTGTTATCAAAATCTGTCTGTGGTGTCTGAATATATAAATTTTTAGTTTTGTAGTAGAATTGCTACGGGGTTTCTTGGCGATCCTTCTCTGTAGAGAATACACCACCACCTACATAACGTACCTGGTGGTGACTTTTTAATATTGTAAATGGCGATTGAGATTGCTTTTACGAGTCCACTTGAATAAAGAATACTTTCATTTTGATGATTTGTAAGATGGCTTAGCGGCTGTTTATTTAAGCAATATTTTCTCTCTTTCCGTCAATATTGGTTTTATATTCAAAAGAAGAAGATATAGCATAGTTTAACTAATCAGCCGCTTAAGAAAATAAGTTAGGCCGCTTGTTTCTATTGGCAAGTTCCAGATTATATTCTATAGATAAGTAATAAGCCAAGATGGCTCATAAGTACTTAATGTATATTTCTGGGCAAGCACCATTAGATTTTATATAAATAGATGTATATAAATACAATAGCACTTCTATTGTACGTCACACGTTCGTATTTTTTGTTTTTTGTTCGTTTTTTTTGGTCAAGTGAATTGGAATTGCGATTCAACGGAGGAATAGGGTTTGCAAACAATCTTGTCCCATTTTTAAATTTTGAAGTTGTATATACTTATATGCTTCATTTTTATGTAAATAATTTATGAATAAAAGAAACTATATTTACGTTTTGTATATCGAGAATAGACAAAGATAGTTTTTTTTTTTACAGGTAGGTATGTATATTATCACACGCAAAGAACTAGGTTATAAAGCTAGCAATTTAAATCTAAGCAAATATAAACGTTTTCAGACCAAGATAAGTTAATTATGTTAGTTTGGTATGTAGTTTTATTTATTTTATCTAAGAATTATTTCAGCATGATCTTAGATTGAATTTCTATTCGTTGATTCATATTTTATTTTTATTCTATATTTAGATGTCGTTATTATAGTACAAGATCCCTGGTACACCTTTTATCATTTATTACTAACAAGCTGATTTTTCGTGAGTAGCTTCCTTGGGTAGCAAGGATAAAATATGTTGGTTTCACGAATTTAAAAAAATTATTACTAACCGAATTTTTCTTTGTTAGTTATCGAGATAATTATCTAAATAACGTGAAAAAGTATTTGTCCTACAAAATATAAGGTTTCGTCAGGGAGTCCCCCCTCTCCAACGTGTATCATAAACAAGGTCATGAAAACTGATTACTAACCAGCTGATTTTTTTTTTATTGGTTAGCTAACATATGCATAGTTTACCACCCACATTGTCCTACAAATTGCGTGGTATGTCATCTTGGTCCTACGCTCAAAAGTTGTAGTACTAATACTTAATGTAAAAATAATTACTATCAAGCTGAATGTTCCAGAATAGCTTCGTTTCAATGAGACGCCCAACTAATTCTTATACGAAAATTCTCGATTGTGGTTTATAACTAAGATAATAGGGACGAAATATGTTGCTTTGACGAATAAAAAAAAATTATTACTAACCGTTTTTTTTTTGTTAGTTATCAACATAATTATCTAAATAACATGAAAAAATATTTGTCCTACAAAGTATAAGGTTTTATCAGAGAGTCCCCCCTCTCCAACATGTATCATAAATAAGGTCATGAAAAATAATTACTAACTAGCTGATATTTTTTTTATTGGTTAGCTAGCTAACATTTGCATAGTTTACCACCTACATTGTCCTACAAATTGCGTGGTACGTTATTCCAGTCCTCCAGTTACATAGTTGAAATTCATGAAATTAAAAATAATGCATCTGACAAAAAGACAGATGGATAATGTATGTGTCGCTGGTTTAACTGAGCATCTTACTAATATAAGTTCACTTTTTAATGTACAAATGCCTAACAAAATTACGGAAATCTGACTATGAAATGATTCTACTTCGCTGATAAACGTTAATATTATAATTATCTTTCGATTCCTCACGATGTTTTCCTTCACCGTCAAGCACGAGATGAATTATATACACAAATTAAGCACTTGAAAATTCAGTGGTGCCTGCCCGGGTTTGAACCCACGATCATCGACGATCATTCATAGAAAACAATTTGGATTCACAAGGGGTCGTTCAACAACTGATGCTGGCATTGAACTAATTAAGAATATCTATGAAGCATGAGAGAAGTACAGTATGACGATGTAAACAATGGTATCTCTGATATAGTACATTGGTTTAGTGTTAATAATCTTATGTTAAATAATAAAAAAGCAAAAGTTGTAAAATTTAGCGCGCCAAATGTAAAAAATGTAAAAGCTAATGTATCAATGGGGAGTCGATGGATCCAGTTGAGTCCGCTGTATTTCTTGGCATTACTGTTGATGCCAAATTGCAGTGGGCCCCCCATATTGACGGATTGGCGAATAGACTAAGCTCAGCGGCTTTTGCAGTTAAGAAAATAAGATTTTTTACCGATGTCGATACGGATTTATATATTTCTTGTATACATCTTGTATATTTTAGTTATTTTCACAGTATCATGTCTTACGGCATTATGCTGTGGGGTAATGCGGCCGCTATATACACTTGGTGGTAGAGCTTTGTGAAAGCTCGTCTGGGTAGGTACCACCCACTCATCAGATATTCTACCGCAAAACAGCAGTACTTGTTATTGCTGTGTTCCGGTTTGAAGGGTGAGTGAGCCAGTGTAATTACAGGCACAAGGGACATAACATCTTAGTTCCCAAGGTTGGTGGCGCATTGGCGATGTAAGAGATGGTTAACAGCTCTTACAACGCCAATGTCTATGGGCGTTGGTGACCACTTACCATCAGGTGGCCCATATGCTCGTCCGCCTTCCTATGAAATAAAAAAAAAATATCAATACGATATTTGTATTGCAGAATAGGGCTATTCGCGCGATCTATAACCTAGGAGCTAGAGAATCCCTAAGACAGAAATTTAAAGAAATTAGAATATTAACTGTTGCTTATCAATACATATGTAATGTTATTTATGTACGGAAACACATTAATGATTTTGTGTTTCTTTTCCGAACCGGTAGTAGTTTCTAGTTTGACAATCAATAAGTAAGTGTAATACATCAATATTGAATAAAGTATTTTGAATTTGAAATTGAATCGGTTAAGATTCACGCGTTGTAGCCACTGGACCATCTCGGCTTTATGTTTATATATTATATATTACTTCATTTCATATTGTAAACTCAAAAATTACGAATATTGTAGGACTAATAAAACATACCTTTTTTATGTAGGACATTGTTTTATTTGGACGAAAAATATATTAACCTATCACGTGAAACCTTTGTCCTACAGTTACTAATAAAAAAAAAAGTCCTGCTGTATTGACAACTTTTGAGCGTAGGACCAAGATGACATACCACGCAATTTGTAGGACAATGTGGGTGGTAAACTATGCATATGTTAGCTAACCAATAAAAAAAAAATCAGCTGGTTAGTAATCAGTTTTCATGACCTTGTTTATGATACACGTTGGAGAGGGGGGACTCCCTGACGAAACCTTATATTTTGTAGGACAAATACTTTTTCACGTTATTTAGATAATTATCTCGATAACTAACAAAGAAAAATTCGGTTAGTAATAAATTTTTTAAATTCGTGAAACCAACATATTTTATCCTTGCTACCCTAGTAAGCTACCATTTACCAACGTTACTTTAAGGAAAAAAGTTGGGCGACTAGTCAAAAGGAAGCTACTCACGAAAAATCAGCTTGTTAGTAATAAATGATAAAAGGTGTACCAGGGATCTTGTACTATTAGTTGTTATATATATAAAAGCCGATGAAAAAGATTCCACAACTATAGTCTATTCCAATCACAAGAGGAATAAATACACATAAACAACTTTGACATTAAATCGACGCGATAAAATTAGTTAATTGGTGGTAGGGCTTTGTGCAAGCTCGTCTGGGTAGGTAGCACCCACTCATCAGATATTCTACCGCAAAATACCAGTACTTGGTATTGTTGTTCCAGTTTGAAGGGGTGAAGGAACCAGTATAATTACAGGCACAAGGACCATAACAACTTAGTTCCCAAGGTTGTTGGCGCATTGGCGATGGAAGCGATGGTTAACATCTCTTACAATGCCATTGTCTATGGGCGTTTAGAGAATAATCTTTGGTATTAATTACGGATTCGCGAAATAATGGCGTCTTTTATATTGGTGAAGTTGATGTCGAAAATTTGAAAGTAAAATTAGTGTGTATAAAGTAGTTAAGTGAAATACTTTTGTATTAAACATAGTGATATATTAATCAAGAACTTTGTGAAATCAATAAACTAGCAGAGCTATTAGCAAATCTTTACACCTCCTGTGATTGGAATAAGCTATAAGTACAAAACAAAACAGCACAAAACCCGGAAAGTCCTTATTTTCATGGTAAGTATGTAGGTAAACTATTTAATGGTTAATGTTCATGTCTTTCCTCTGTCATTAGTTTTCAGCCAAATTATTCATACACCGTTTATTCAATCATCTCTGATTATAGACAAATTAATTAATATTACTATGGAAATAAAACGACATTGTTGCTTATTATCAGCGGGCAATAGGTTTGACCAAAGTATTTATACTTTTACAATATATTTGTGATAACGCAGGTTCTGTTAACAGTTTTACCATGAAACGAACAACACTCTTTTGTTTATAAGCAGAAAATCTGGTAGTAATGTTTCAAGAACGTGTGAATAATATTAATCGATGATTGCAAGTTTAAACCCAGGCAGACACCACTGAACTTCGTGTGCTTAATATATTTTTATTTGATTATAATATATAATCTCGAGCTCAGCAATGAAGTAAAATATCGTGGAAAAACCTGAATGTCTAATTTCATTGAAATTCTGTCACTTGTGTATACACCAAATACCAATACTCATTGGAGCAGCGTGGTGGAATAAGCGTCAAATCTTCTCAAACGGGGATGAGACCTAGCGCAGTGCAGGGACATTACCGTTATTAGAAGTAAAGGTAATGGTAACCAGATGCACATATACCACCAGTAACTTTAATGTCCTAAATGAATTAGAATATCCAATGGATGAGAACGAACATCGTAAAAATAAGTGCAACCGTTGATTTATAGTGCGCCCAATTTGTGTTTGTTATAATTCATCTCGTAACTGTTGGCTGCATGTGTGTGCGTGTGTATGTGTAAAATTTTGCCACATGTGTATCCACTTATCTTCACTTAAGCAACGATGTATAAAACTTACGGAGAATAGAGAAACCTTATCTTTAATATGCCCAGCTGTGCTATATTCATGGACAGTTCAATGATTTCCTAATGTTTTTTTTAAAATTTGAACTGATCTGATTAATGTTATTATTTAAGGAGATAAATTAAACTGGTCACATGTGTACTAGGTGATAGGGCTTTCTGCTTGTCCGCTTGTACTACCCACTCATAAAATATGATAAATGGTTCATGCCCAGCTGTGTTATATTTACGGGCAGTTTTTAGTTTTTTTTTAATTTGAACTGAACTGTTTAATGTTATTATTTAAGGATGTAAATTTAAACTTTGGTCATATTTGGTCATAAAATTATTTACCGCTAAACAATAATAACTTTGTAACGTTTCTGATAGTGATAGTGTAACTACAGACACAAGGGATATAAGATAGTTCCTAAGGTTGGTGGCGCATTGGCCATATAAGGAACGGCCAATATTTCTCACATCGCCAATGTTTATGGGTTTTGATGACCACTTCATAAACATAAAAATACTGTGATAGTTAAGCATTTTCGGTGTTACCAACGAGTATTTATCAAAACAGTTTAGTACTATTTTTATATCTTAAATAGGATAAAGTGTGTAAACTATAAGATTCAGCGGTGTCGGGGCGATTATATTGATAAGCTCTGACACTTTTTGGGGTTCTCTCGAGTTCTATGACCGAACCTTCTTATCGACATAGATTTTTTACGTAATTATTTATAAACTCATTAGCTATGTTGAGGATTATAGTTAAAATGCTATTAAATACTTCGAATCCTTACAATTTGTATGATTTGTGGGTAAGTTAATTTTAAACAATCGTTATATTAATAAATGTACTAGTTTTTCCCTGCGTGTTCGTCGCAGATATAAGTTAATAGAAATAGCCTATGTCCTTCTTTGGAGCTGAAGCTTCATATCAAAATGAATGGTTGAGACATTCAACGATTATTTCCGCATTAAATTATCGTCCCTCTAGTTTCTGTCCGAGTCTTCATCTACGAGAAGGGGAAGCTGTTAGGTACTCTTCATTTTTTTTTCAGTATCCCTGACACCGTGTGTGCAAAATTTAGCAATGATCCGTCCGAGTAGTCTTTTTTGTATCAAGTGTGTTATTCCGTTGTTGTTGTTCTATTAGAATGTATGGTGAAGTGAAAACGTAACTCACTTCAAAAGATAAGTGGATCACGGAACCGATCACGCATAACCGTCTCGTGTGTTCTTACTATGTTATCAATATAATTGTTATCACGGTGTGTTCGGGCGAGAACATCGCGCGGATCGGTCGTTTTTTTTTTTAATGATTTTGTTGATTTCATGTTTCAATTGATAGTGTCACAAGTGTGAGAAGTGTACCTACGGAAGTCTATTGTTTTCTTTTTCTTTTGTTAGTTTAAATAAAGCGTGGTCGTGTTACATTATCACTTACAATGTTTGATCGTGTAGTTAATTCGATAATATTAAACAATAAAATAATTCCATAAATAAGTTCAATACTGTCAATTATTTTTGCGACTAAAATCAAAATTTTATTAAAAAATTCGTTAATTTCGTTGGCCTGACCTGGGTTTAAAATCAGAACATCGAACTTGTAGTTTTATAAATGTATTGAGTATTGACTATGAAAAATATCGCCTGCCTTACTTTAGCAACAACCTTAGCAATAATACATGAACACATTAATAAATGTTTTTATTTATAAATATTTCCATAGTTAAACCTACTATTAAATATTGTATTGCTATTTAGTTAGGAAGGGTTAGTGGAGCAATTTAATTACTTACACTGGGGACGTTATTTAATTTTCTCGGTTCCAAGGGTTATTATCTAGGGTATTGATGAAACGTAACCCTCTTAGCTTTGCCGAGGTTCCAGAGGTCATAGGTCATAGATGACCGCTTCACACATGTCAGGCAGTCTCATAAAATCGCCATTATATCGTAAAAAATATTATCATTCTCAATTCATTCATAATTATATATATTATAAATTGATATTTTAAATCACGATAATAATTATAATTATTTAAATAACATTATTTATGTATAAAATTAAAAATATTACTGAAAATATATATTTGCACGTATATGAATTAATAACGTCATCATAATTCTATAGAATTAATTAGTATATTTATTTTATGTAGATTTCTTTTTTTATATCATCGAAGTTATGCAACCAATGTTATTTATATGTCTAAGAATATTATAAAATAGCATAATATAAACACTTTATATTATATAATGATTAAATATATAAAATACGATTGTTAACTAGCTTAGTTATTGCGATGAATCTTATTTTTATTATTTTATTAATTTATAGATATTTAATGATAAATTAAAACTTTTAATTTTAAAGTTCAGTTGCAAAATGAAAACAAAATATTAATTTATAATAAACTAAAATGACAAAACAAGTGATTTAAATAAGTGTATCCCTTGTGATATATGATATTATGGTATTGTGTTAAAATCAGTGACCGGTAAGGATGCGTAAGATAGCCCATCGGACATGTTTCTTCGTAAGCCGAACTATTTACATGGCATGTAAGTGTAGTTATGTAGATCTGTGATTTGTTACGGGGAATTACCTAAACTGTACAGGGTGTTGCATGATTTAATTGAAGTCGGGAGGAAATATTGTTATGTTTTCATTATGCTGTTAAATCTCAACGTGTCATGACAAACTTTTGATTACACTTTACATAATAGATAGTACAACTTTATTCTACTTACAATATATTTTTTTATAGAAATTATTCATATTAAAAGTAGGTATTAAATGTGTGTACGTAATAGCTATGCGTGTGTGCGTGCGTGCGTGTGTGCGTGCGTGTGTGCGTGCGTACGTGCGTGTGCGTGTGCGTGTGTGTGTGTGTGTGTATACAATTCGTTTTTATTCAAGTCACACTAAAACATATGAGTCGCATTCACAATATTTGACTGTAGATATGATAACCAGTTTTATTGTAATTACTTTAAACCGCGTACAGTACATACGCGAATCTATCTCACAGAATTGAAGATTCTTACTTAGAATAGTACAACTTTCTTTACTGATTAAATTAATTAAAAGTATATATCCTTTGTTTGTTTGGATATTTCATAATAGTTATCTTAACAACGATTGAAAGTTAATTCTTTACTGATATTAGAAATGCGATGATAAGTACGTAAGCAATATTTGAATAACATTTATCATAGACGTCGATTATTTATTTATTTATTAAGGATGTCCAATAAACGACTAACTCGTGGGCTAATGTTTTAAAATATACATGCGTGCTCCTTCTATTTAAATAATTATTTACGCTCACAGACAGACAAACTGTAGAACAAAAGTTTATATTCGCAGTTTCGCTCTTTTGCATATTTCCAGGATTAAAATATTATTAATACTATAATTTCTGCAGCTCATATCGCAAGCGGCATTCCCATTCATTTATAAAACAATAGTGTTTGTTCGCGGCTTCGTCGCGAGATGTTGTAATAAAAAGTACCTTATGTCCGTTCATGGGATTCAAACTTGCTTCATACTAAATTTAATCAAAATCGCTTCAGTGTCGTAGCCGTGAAAGCGTGAAAGACAGACAAGAGTTACTCTCGCATTTATAATATTAGTAATTATTGTAACTGCGAATATAACATTCGTAATACTCAACATTATCTACATTAACACCAGTATCGATACACGATAAATATTATTTATAATATATAATACTTATAATGAAAAGTCCACCTGATTAAATATTACTGAACAAATCGTTAAACCGTATCTTACACGGTAATATGAATATATAAGCTTTTTTTATATAAAATGTATGTATTATTGTCACTATATGATTATTCTTATTTAATTTAACTATCCATTATTTACGTGTTGATTTTCACACGAGTTGACCGTCGTAGACCTTACACGTAGCCTTGTGGCGTACTGTCAGTATCTAATCAATGATGTTAGGACGAAATCAAAGACTTATTTGTAATTATTTTATATGGATTATGATTTATATAAGAATACAATGTTTTGAATAAATTATCGTTGATTTAAGTTTTTGTATGTGTATAATTGTAAAGTACTAAAACTTTAGCTCTGATACAATCATAGCTTGAATGGTCATATTTATTTATTTCATTTCGCAGTCGTCGAGTTCGTTAATAGCTATATAAGATCTCTGTCATCATCTCTGGCTATGACCAATTAGATCACACTTCAAATATATTTTGACAATCTTTAATGATTGAACCCCCTTTTTCTCGCCCCACCTCACCGCCCCTCGCCTGACTCGCACTCCTCTTTCTTCAATTCATAATATCGTCACATAATGAAAATTCAATCACAAAACAATTTATTTCGTATTGTTTTACAAGATTAGTCTGTTATGTGTGTGTACCAGTGTACAAAGTGATAATACAGTTATTGTTGTAGGTATTGTAATATAAACAATAACACACAAGACTGTATACATAACACATTTGCATATTAAGTTCTTTTATCTGATATGCAACCTAGTAGACAATTTTGTAAGAACAAATCGAACACTCACCGCAGAAAATGGTCGTAAAGTG
Source organism: Nymphalis c-album (assembly GCA_963151315.1). Classification (NCBI taxonomy): domain Eukaryota; kingdom Metazoa; phylum Arthropoda; class Insecta; order Lepidoptera; family Nymphalidae; genus Nymphalis; species Nymphalis c-album. Next base: position 973,717 of record OY720610.1, read on the forward strand.
TCATAAGGTGACATGCGATAATGACCATAATAATCATAACATTTTAAGAATACACGCATCAAAACAGCATATCACAATAAGTCGGTTGTCAAAATTTATCTGGCGATTAATGAAGTTAGTGGAAATAGATCTTTGTTAGATTATTATTATTAATGTGACTCATGCTATATTTAATCAGTGCAAGATCTTTAAACTGGACATATCACATGCAATCTTGTCATTATTTACCATATTTTCATATTGACTTATGATGCTTATTGAAATGATCTTATGAAATGATAACAAATTATTTAATTTCATCCTAAAAAAGAGCTCAAATGTACAGATTTGTTGACAATATTCTATTTAATTCTTTGGTAGTTTAACATTTTAAGTGGTATGTATTGTTTTTTAATTTCGTAAATCTTCCTATCTTCCAGGCTGCTGTGGATGTTGCTCCGCGCTCCGGCCGCGCTACAAGCGGCTGGTGGACAACATCTTCCCAGCATCTCCCCAAGATGGTCTCGTCAAGTCGAACATGGAGAAGCTCACCTTCTACTCCTTGTCCAGTCCGGAAAAGCTGGACAGGATTGGAGAGTATCTGTTCCAAAAGGCTTCAAGGGATATTTACCGACGCAGACATGGGTACGTAAGCTTTTAAAGTAATAGCTTAAATAAGGCGTGGCAATTTGTAATAAATTAATGTTACAATACAAGAACGCTTGAAAATCTGTTTTTATTTCTTTTTGCAATTAATTACTGATTTGCCTGTACATGTAAGAATTCAACGGACTATGATCCAGTGATATGTATAAAACTATAATGTTTCCTAATGTTCGATATTCCTAATTTAATATTGATAATAATTAGGGAGTAGAGAGGTGGTGCAGAGGGATCATGAAGGTATAAGAGAGCGTCAAGCTGTTTGCCGTCACGGCCAACATTTCAATCATACCTCGAAGGCGCGCCAATAGCTTAATATGTTTCATTTTAACCCATAATAGTGGTTTAGATTCTAAACTTTGGAGGGGGTGATCAGTTAAACAATACTCTGTCTTCTTCTGTCGAATGTAAAATCAATTATGACAGAAAGAGAGAAATCAGTGTATAGCTAAACACGGTAAAAAAACGTATATCGGTATATGTACATATGGAAGGCAGTTAGTGTTTGTTTTAATATAAAAGTTTAGTTCACACAGTGTCGTTTAAGACAAAGATTATATATCATAAGTGAAATTTGGAGGTCGCGTGATTAGAAGGTTAAGTTTAAGATTAAACTTATCAAACCGTAGTCTTTCATACGGCGATTAATTTGTAAAAAGATAGATGACTAGCGGCAGTATTATTCTTATATTTGTAATATAATTTATTATTAATATTATATTTTTTAATAGTTTCGTATGTTTTTGTATCTACTTTTAATTTGGCAATAGGACTTTTAAAATATTGAATATAAATCTAAATATACATTAAGTAATTGTACCCTTCTGATTGGTTACGACCGAGGTAGTCATGAAAAGTGACTAGACTACGTAGAATGTCTTACAAGACATGAAATACATTTCATAAGTGTTTGGAGAAAAAATCGTAATTTTCCAAAGAAAATGCAACTTTCAAGCTTCGCACTGTCTAGAATTTCTCAACAAAAAAAATCTAAAGCTGATCTTCCAGAATCAGGTTGGTTCCAGAATATATCCCATATTCATGGTATAATATTATGGTATCAAATTAAATTTCAGGTTCGTCATTATAGCGATGGAGGCGATGGACCAATTGCTGGTGGCGTGTCACTCGCAGACCCTAAACTTATTTGTGGAGAGTTTCCTCAAGATGGTGCAGAAATTACTCGAGTCCACCGATCCACAGCTGCAGATATTGGCTACCCAGAGCGTATGTATCTACTTACGGTCGACAAAATCTACAATCAGTAATTTGTATCAAACCCAAAGATGTGACCATCGATAGGAAGATCTGCGTTCAAATATCGAAATTGAACTGTCATTATTAACTAAAGTCGCGTTTTTCTGTAAGAACACATCTTATCTTCTAGTGAAATGTGGTATACCGCCTTGATATCAATTCAAATCAAAAGCTTAATTTGTATCAATATATCAAGACTATAACTTCGCCGATATTCGAACAGATTACAGGAACATTTAATTCTGATGTCATGTTAGTTCAAGCCCGCGCTAGAAATTAGAATTTGAATCACGTGACCGTTTTTTTTTTTCAGTTCGTCCGTTTCGCGAACATTGAAGAGGATACACCGTCCTACCACCGTCGCTATGACTTCTTCGTGTCGAAGTTCTCAGCGATGTGTCACAGCAATCATAACGACAAGCCGACCCGGGAGAACATACGGCTAGCCGGGATACAAGGACTCCAGGTAATATTTAGTAATAGATCTCTTGAAGATCATACAACATTAAGGCAGTCGTGACTAATGACTTTCACTCAGTGCAACAAATAGTGCACTTACATCAACTGCTCTAAAAGCTGTTCGGGTCTTTTTTCCAATTGACGCCATTTTGTTTGTATTTAGAAATAAAACAAGATGGCACATTTAAATAACAATAAAATAATGATAATAAATCTACAATCTTTATTTTTTAATTATCGAACAATTGTAAAATCCTAATGAATATTAATTGAACTAATTATTTACCTATACATATTTTTTACAATGAATAAAATATATATTTACTTGAACGGATAACAGTCGTAAGTAATAAATTTCAGGGCGTCATAAGGAAGACCGTGTCTGACGACCTCGTCGAGAACATTTGGGAGTCCCAGCACATGGACAAGATCGTACCGTCGCTGCTGTACAACATGCAGGTATATATACTGTTGTCCGTTTTCTTTCTCTCGTGTTATCTCTTTTTGTTCGAGACAGCCATGAAATATAAGCGGCTTAGTTCGTTAAGAATTTGGAATTCGTTAGTTTTCACACTCTTGTGCTCTGGTCTTGTGAGATAACATCTATTTGGGCATACGAATTTGTACGATGTATACATATATTATTTATGTGTACATATATATCTCCGTCTCTTGCCCAAGATTTCGTTGAGAATGATCGTCGTGACCAAATTCAGTTATAAAATGAAATATTTTTATGATTTTAGAGCGCGGAGAAATATGAAACGGTTTCCTGCATGGAGACAGACACCCGGGACGGGCTGGAGGACGACCCCCCGCGCCTGGCCGAGGCGTGTCTGCGTGAGCTGGTCGGCCGCGCCTCCTTCGGGCACATTCGGAGCGTGCTCAGACCTGTTCTCACGTCAGTTTCTTTTTAGATTTATTTATGATGTACTGTATGCAGTTTTTAGATGTGGTTATAAATTAAAGTAACTCTCTGTTTGTCACGATTTCACGAAAAACCACTTAACAGATTTTGATGCAATTTGATATGAAGTAAGCTTGAACTTCAAGGAAAGCCATATTATGATACTTTTTTATATCTCTCTTCTCCTCCACAACACGTGCGAGAGCAGCGTGCGAAAAGTAGTATAATATACAATGTATAACAGAAACCCTGTCCTACCCGTGAACTGGCTGTTAGTGAGTTGGTTCTATTTATAATTTAAATAACTTTGAAAATATTTTTTTTTTCTAGACATTTCGATCGCCATGAACTGTGGGTGCCGACTGACTTCGCTGTCCACACATTCAAGATTATAATGTTTTCGATTCAGGTGAGTTCGTGGTTTAATCAAAATTGTCGAACGATGATCAGTGAGATGGTGTGCTTGTAGTACGTACGGTAGGGAGAATGTCGGGGTTTGTGTGTAGCTACTAGATTAACGAGGCCGTTAAGGTTCTAGTAAGCCGAGATAGCCTAGTGACTAGAACGCGTGAATTTTGATCGATGATCGTGGGTTCAAACCCGGGCAGGCACCACTGAATTTTCAAGTGCTTAATTTGTTTATAATTCATCTCATGCGAAGGAAAAGATCGTGAGGAAACTTGCATGTGTCAATTTTCATTGAAATTCTGCCACATGTGTATTTCACCAACTCGCATTGGAGCAGCGTGGTGGAATAAGCTCCAAACCTTCTCTTCAAAAAAAGGAGAAGAGAACTTACGTCAGCAGTGAGACATAATCCTGGGTTCAAACCCAAGGTGCACGTAGAGCCGATGGTTCTGCGCCAGATCTCTCCGGTCGGATCGGAGTACCGCCCGTGTTTGTATATGCAAAAGTGTGTCGGGGTGGAGTCGGGTCAGGAGAGCGAAAACCATCAAGCAACGCGGGCATAGTGCAGTGAGGCGCGCGTATGTGCGTGTGTGTATGTGTGTGTGTGTGTGTGCGTGTGCGTGTGTGTGTGTGTGTATAGTAGCGAGACTGCCCCGCAGGCCACGTACTCGTACAGCGTGGTGGAGGCGCTGCTGCAGCACCTGGACGCGGGCGCCGGCACGCGCGTGCGCGCCGCCCGCGCCGCCGTGCTCTCCTCCATCGTCGCCTTCGCCGCCGGCGACAGCGTCGGTGAGTGCCACGGCGTTCTTACCACTACAACTACATTAACTATTGTTAAATGAAAAAAAAACCATATGATAATTCCTAGCGTTGATAAGACTGCGATAGTGCTGCCGACGCTTCGGCTTCGTGCCGCACTTAACTTTGAGACTATATTTTGGTTCAATCGATGTTTCAATGTAAAAGTAGAAATTTTGTTAGCATTCATAGGACTTATTTTGTTATCAAATGCTTATGTATTAAATTATGCTGTATGGTTATGGGATAACAATAAACATTAAATAAAAATAAATAAAATAGAATATAAATGACCTTGTCGGACATGTATAAATGTATAGTCCCTTCGACTGTCACTAGACGATGCTATGAATAAGTAAAAAAAACTCAAACTCGACACCTAGAAACTTATTAAGAAACTTGACATATTCCAGGTCCGTCTGTCTTGGAGATCATTAATAACCTCCTGACGAACTTACGGGCTTCCGTTGCGAGAGACTCCGAGGTAAATAAAAAGCAAAACGAAATCAAGCGTCTAGGGATCAATGTTATACACTAGCCGTTACCCGTGACTCTTTATTGTTTTTTTATGCGATGATATCAATATTTTAAAAACAGACTATCTTTAATCATTCTATCTCTATCCCACATTTGATCAAAATCGATTCAGCGGCTTGGAAGTAACAATGTTACTGTCACGGGTAACATTACAGGCCTATTTTCTATTTACTCGGTAGTAGAGCTTTGTACAGGCTTATCTGGTAGGTACTTGTCTGTAGGTACCACCCACTCATTAAATATTCTACCGCAAAATGTATGCTATTTATTATTGCTATTGATTATATTCATTATTCTCCACTTACAGAAAGAGTCAGACGAGAAGTTATATCAAGATGCGTTGATAAACGCGCTGGGAGAATTCGCAGACCACCTCCCTGACTTCCAGAAGATAGACATCATGATGTTCATCGTCAGCAAGATACCGAACCAGCGCGGGAAGGGGACGAAGGCAGACTCGATGCTGCAGAGCATATTGTTGAAGTCACTTCTTAAGGTGAGGGTAGTTTTCAATTGTAACGGTGATGCAACGAGATAGAGATCATTTCAGTGCAACATTTTAGTGGCAAATATTCTTAGAAGAAACTTCATACGGATATTTTTTTTCTCTCTCATAGTCTGATGGATGGAAACATGACCATGACATTCTGTAGTGACCAGAGTGCAGGCGTTGGAATGTCTTTACGTGACATTATACAGTGTCTAAGAAAAACCCTGTCCGACTCAAATGGGTATATTAGTGTGTTATAGAAATTACTAAAAATAATATTAAAAATCAAATAAATATGCATTATTTTAAAAATGTTATTCTCAGGAAACCTGATAATGACTCGGCTCGGACAGGGTTTTTCTTACATACTGTATATGGCTCGTATGTAAATACGGGCAACTTCCAAACTCCGGGATGTCGCTGAGCAGTTAGTTTAAAATATCGACTCGTGTCCGGCGCAGGTGGGCACGACGTACAAGACGACGGAGCTGAGCAAGGCGTTCCCGGCGGCGTTCCTGGACGCGCTGCTGCGGCTGTCGGGCGCGGGGGAGCCCCGCACGCGCGCGCTGCTGCAGCGCATCCTGCACACGCTGCTCGACCGCCGCGGGAACGCCCCGGCGCTGGCCACGCCCACGTGCGTACCCCACGCACCCCACACACCCCACACACACACACCCGCACCCGCGCAGAGTGGCCCGGTCGATATTGAGTCTACTTCCTTATTGCAGAGTGGAATACGAGAAGCTGGGCCTGATTGTGGAGAAGTGCTCCCGGCCCGATCTGATATTCATCAGCAAACATGGATTCGCCATCTTCAGCTCGTTGTATGATGGTACGGACTCTACTTTTCTGTTTTGTATCTAATTCAAGGAAATAAATAAAAAGTCGATGGACCGATAGAGGCATGACGTGTAGTAGTAACTTGTATCTTTAGTTCATTTCAATGGCAAGACGAGTAAAGACAAATAAACAATTTTGACTTAAATATACGTAACGTCTTAATAATCTGTGGTGGCGATTGTGGATTCTTTAGTGAGTCAAATTAAAGTGGAAATATGTAGTTGAGTATAATAGCGTTACATTACAAATAAAGATATAGTATTCGATAACTGTTTGTAGTGCATAATGTAGAGATAGTATCAGCAAAGGAACATGTCAATCTAAGATTTGTTTATCTTTACACCGTCCGCCATTGGAATACTCATATATAACGATATATTAGAGGAGTGAAATACAAACTGTAAAAACAAAAGAAATCCTCTACTACATGTATGTTGCCAGGTCTAGTGTACACAGGTAATCACTAACATTATTATATTTATAATAAATATATATAGATAGAAATGAATATGATACAAACAATATTTTAAATTGTTACAATTTAGTATTGCTAATGTAAAAGTATGTTTTCATTATTAATTCCAAAAAATTGGAATTCCATGTTCCGATTTGACTCGGTTCGGCATAGCGTGGTATCGAGGAAACACGTAACGTAGCTCGGGTGTCGGTGTGCAGGTCTGCAGCTGGAGTCCAACACCGTGGAGAACGTGTGCGCGATCTACACCACGCTGGCGCTGCTGTGCGTCGAGCTGGCCTCCGAGGAGACCGTCTGCGACATGCTGCAGCTCATACTGTCGTAAGTGCCCGCTCGCGCGGACGGCGGCGGCGGTGGTGGCGTGCTCACGCGGTGGTGTGTGCGCAGCATGCAGCAGTCGGCGCTCAGCAACCCGGTGCTGTCGGGCGCGCAGGCGGTGCGCGTGCACGGCGCGGCGCTGGCGCTGCTGGCGCTCGTGCCGCACGTGCTGCTGCTGCCCGCGCTGCAAGACTACGTGGCGCAGGTACCCGCCCGCACCGTCGTATCCTTTACGTTACTTACTCTAACGGTATTCGATATTCATACTTTTGTATTTGGAATACTAATTAAAGTAACAATAAAAATATTCCGGGACATTATTCACACACGGCCATCTGATCGCAAACTAAGCACAGCTCGTACTGTGGAAACTAGACAACTGATATACTTACATATACAGCTTTTGTTTTGTAAATACGTACTTATATAGATAATTACACCCAAACTCAGGACAAACAGACGTGTTCATGCACACAAATGTCTGTCCTGGGTGGGAATCGAACCCACGACCTGCGGCGTGAAAGGCCACCGACCACGCGAACCGGCTCGTCAAACTAATTGAATACCACAGACTTAAGAATCGTGTTAGTTTAATAAAATATGGTGGATTTTGAATGCGATTTATCTTTTTTCTTGTTTTTCTTTTAGATCATAGAAGCTCGACGTGAGGAAGCTCCTCATCTGCTGCCGCCTCTGCTGGAGGAGTACGACTTGACACCGGCGAAAATGCCGAACAAGCTGCCCTACCTCATGATCGATCAGGTAAGTCTAATATATTTACAGGACAATATAATCTAAGTGCAAATTCTTAGAGTTGCATGTCCACTGTCACATTTATAGTTCTTTCAATTTTTAATAATATCTAGTTCGGTAACTGTTGTGATCGATTAAAATCAATAGAAATAAAGAATTTTAAAAATATTTTTAATACTCACTGGAGCTCAAATATTAATAATATTAATGAAGCTTTTCATAGGTATTGAATGTGTAATGAGTAGTTCGTTCGGAGCGCAGATGGCGCTGTCGGAGTGCCTGAAGGCGAGCGGCGTGGAGGCGCGCCTGCAGCCCGCCGCGCCGCTCGCCGGCGCCGCGCTCGCGCACCGACACAGCTGGGTCGAGGCCGGTGCGTACACACACACACACACACACACACGTGCCTTCATATTAAAATAACCGATTTAAATTATTGTAGGCGCAGCTCAGGGTAGGGACAGCTTGGCGGACATATCTGCCGGACCCAACACGGAGCTGGACAGCGCGAACAGCTCGCCGGGCGTGCAGCGGGTGAGTCACTTATAATAATGATACATACGAGACATATTATTTTGACAGCCTTATGGCCGAATACTGAAACGTCTTTCAAATATGAAGTGAAATTTCGTCTTTCAAAATTTTGTATGTGAAATTTGAAATTAATGGCGTTCCAAATAATTAAGTCCCACTTCATTTTGAATGACGTTTCAGTATTCGGCCGTTATAGTATCATAACTAATTCTAGGTCACAAATTTCGATGTCCCTCTTCATATGCCTTCAAGATATCGGTGCACTTTATAATGATAATCACATCCTAAGATTCCATATCCTTATATTAATCCTATCATTACCAGAAAAAAAAACTAGACACTATTATTGTTGAGTTTTTCATTTTCTAAGATACTTAGATACCCTTTAGTTTTCCAGGAAAGCTCAACTTTTGTATAATTTTAGTGTCAGGGAATCTAATTAATGAAACAATATACGGAATATTATAGCTTGCAATAGATAAAGTTCCATATCAATATCTGTACAGCGAACCCAATACGACGACTTGGACGAGGAGTACAGAATGTTCATCGAGAAATACAATTATAACCATCGTCCGACGATGCAGAATTTTGGAGCTTATGTAATTATATTATGACATTAAATCGCTTATCAAATGAAAAAACTATAATTTCAAGTTTAGTTGTGTATTGACATATATTGGCCTTACTTATAAACTATTGTTCGTTATACAATGCTTTGTCTTTCTCTTTCAATTGCAAAATCGATAATGACAGAAAGAGACAAATCGATTTTTAACTAAACAGCCACTAAGCAACGTTTATAACTTTTATAAGTAAGCCTGTATGACTCGGGTCAATAGAGTTCATAGAATTTCTTGTATTATATTTAATTGGTTGTATTTTTAGTTTATATAAAAAAAAATATAACTTCCTTTCTAATCAGTTGTTGTACTCCCTGTTGCTATCCTTGTCACACCTATTGTTTATCCAATATAACCTATCCTGTTCCTTAGCGTACCGACAATGATTTCTGGTGTTGGGGACACGAAGAGGCACATAATTCATTGCATGATATGAGGAGGGATAGACATACTGTGGTACATTGAAAGTGTATATTTATATTAGTTTAATTTAAAAGTATTTATCTTATTATTTATGATTATAATTTCAATATAATCGATAGTTGTATGTCCTATTGGAATTATAAAGATTGACCTTGATGCATTTGTAATTCATGTTCTTTTTTTTAAATTATAATTTGAATCTGTTGTTAAGGTTGGTTTTCATTTAATGAAACAGCGATCATTATATTTTTGTCTCGGTATTGATAGTAATAATTTGTTGCGTGCTCTACGTTCAAGGAAAACGTCGTTGAGGATGGATCTTATAAAACCTTGTCACACGTGTGGACTAAGCGTTGAACCTCCTAAGAGGAGTCAGAGCCTAGAGCAGTATTGACGTGGTGTGCCGTGCGTGTCCACAGCACTGCGGGGGCGGCGAGAACGTGAGCCTCGAGGCGCTGCGGCGCGCCGCCAGCGGACCCAGCGACGCCGAGCGCCGCGAGACGGAGCGGCGCCGCGCCACGCTCAACGACACCTTCCGCACCGCGCCCTTCGACCACCTGCTGCTCATCACGCAGCCCAAGGTACGCCGACGGGGGACGGGGGCACTGACCCCGGACTGGAGCGACGCCGAGCGCCGCGAGACGGAGCGGCGCCGCGCCACGCTCAACGACACCTTCCGCACCGCGCCCTTCGACCACCTGCTGCTCATCACGCAGCCCAAGGTACGCCGACGGGGGACGGGGGCACTGACCCCGGACTGGAGCGACGCCGAGCGCCGCGAGACGGAGCGGCGCCGCGCCACGCTCAACGACACCTTCCGCACCGCGCCCTTCGACCACCTGCTGCTCATCACGCAGCCCAAGGTACGCCGACGGGGGACGGGGGCACTGACCCCGGACTGGAGCGACGCCGAGCGCCGCGAGACGGAGCGGCGCCGCGCCACGCTCAACGACACCTTCCGCACCGCGCCCTTCGACCACCTGCTGCTCATCACGCAGCCCAAGGTACGCTGACGGGGGACGGGGGCACTGACCCCGGACTGGAGACGGAGTGGACATCTCTCTGATAGTGTCGGATTGCCGTCACATCAGATTATGAGAATATGGTAAAAAAGTGGCATTTACTTTTCTCAAGAGTTAGTAACTTCACTGAATGTAAATAAATGTAATTAAAACCTAAATGTAATGAGGAAAGGTTTTCGGCTATATTTATAACTTGACTTTAAATATTATTAGGTCAAAAAAAAATTACTTTATATTCCTCCCGTACAAAACGACAATTTCATATATAAGGACTTAATATTTTAGTTTTTATACGTAAATAATACATTTTTTTTTTAAATTCCAGTACGAGATAAAGGAGAAACTCGAAGAAATATTCAACTCGTTGTCCGAGGAACCACTGCTAGGCGTAGGCGTGGGTGGCTCCCCCGCAGGCAAGCCGAGCCCCTGCACCAAGTACTTCCCTGAACTATTCCTTTACTAGTAAGTTGTTTATTCCAATTATTCAGAATCGAAATTAGATATACAGGTTGTAACAAAATTCGTGTCCGACCCGTGAAGTGGTTATTCGGTATCGTAAGTCGGTTCTATTTATGTAAACATTTTTAAATTTTATTAAGCAAAAATTTTACCCCGAATAAAATTTAATTTAACTTAATAACGACAATTACATTGCAACACAGGCGCGGGTGTCAGCGCTCGATAGCTCTTACCTATCGGATAGCTCGGACACGAAGTCACGACCTCAATTGTCCATGAAATTTTCGTCATTTACTATTGAAAATGACAATTCATATTTTTTTATGACTAATTTTTTTTGCATAATATTTTAAAAATGTTTGCATAAATAGAACCGACTCACGATACCTAATAACTAATTCACGGGTCGGACACTTATTTTGTTACATCCTGTATACATACTTTTAATTTTAACATGAATGTGCTGCATAACAATTTAAGAATCTTTATCACATAATGACTCAAATAATTGCATTGTAGTAATTAAAGTATAAACTGTTTCTTTACTTACAGATGGCTGAAAATATATTTCATCAATGTATTCCGTAGTCGCTTCGCATAACGTATTCTATACAATATTATACGCTTCCATTGTAGGTATTTAATTTTTATACTTACTTATTTAAAACGTGTCTTATCGGCTGTTTAGTTAAACATTAATTTATCTCTTTCTGACATTACTGATTTGTAATACGAAAGAAAAAGACGAGGCATTTTTAACTGATCATCCCCTAAACAAAGTTTGTAAGTAAGATTGATAGTTATCAATTTATTAAATTAAATTTGTTATAAACAGCCATTTCTTGTCGCATTCACAAAAGTTAAGGGGACAAAATGACACAACTTAATTTTTATTTTTTATTTTAATTATTTATTTACATATAACGTTAAATATATTACGTTATACTTTCTTCATCTTCCTTTATATGTACATCATATATATATATACAGAGTGTAACAAAATTCGTGTCCGACCCGTGAAGAGGTTATTAGGTACCGTGATTCGGTTCTATTTATGTAAAAAAAAATTAAATATTATTCAAAAAAATTACTCAAAAAAAAAATTTTTTTTTCATTTTCAATTGTAAATGACGAAAATTTCATGGAGAACTGAGTTCTTGACCTCGTCTCCGACTTACCCGATAGGTAAGAGCTATCGAGCGCTGACGCCCGCGCCTGTGTGGCAATATAATTGTCATTATTTAGTCAAATTAATTTTTTTTCGGGGTAAAATTTTGCTTAAAATTTTAAAATTTATTACATAAATAGAATCGACTAAGGATACCTAATAACCACTTCACGGGTCGGACACGAATTTTGTTACACCCTGTATAAACTTTTTTTTTCGAACAAAAACTATTTTTTTTTTAATTTTGTGCCATTTTGTTCCTCTATTGTTCGTTATCGATTTAGCCGCTGGTATTTCATTTGGTTGGTGTCATTGTTAATATTGTGAAATGATATTGATGTTAAAGTATTACACGTGACAAGAGGTTTAAATTAGTACATATGTATGTACGGAAGTGTATGTAAATTATAATGGGTTCCGTACAAAATGGTGGCTACCAGAATTTCACTATTTAATTACAATTACTTAACTCTGAATATTAAATGAATTATCTTTTGATCAGTGAATTCAATACATGGGAAATATTATAATATGTTTTTAAGTATTCATATATAATTGGTTGATGATATTAATATATAATAAAGAGTATGGTCTTAAGCCCGATTGCTATAATAAAAACGCTTCGACAACAACTACATACAACTAGTAGTACTTGATTGAAATACTATTTACCCATGCATTTTTGAAGTGAAAACTTCTTTTGCATCGTTGTGATTTGAAAGATGATGAAACGAAAAAGCGACGGTAAAAAGAGACAGAACATAAATTCATATGATTTAACGTGAGAGAAAATGAGATAGGAAGCATTATACAGTTGAAGCCAAAAATTTTGAAGATTTCACTTCTACCACGTGTGAAATGCACACGTTTTTTATATCATATAGATTGGCAATCTGGCTAATTGGTCCCTTGGTGGTAAGTGGTAGATATTGGTTCTGTGAGAAATATTAACCATCCCTAAGACAGTCAATGCGCCACCAACCATGGGAACTAAGATGTTTATGTTGGGAATTAAGATGTTTATCGTTATGTGCTATTACACTGGCTCACTCACCAAAAGGTAATAATGCTTCTATTGCTTTATTGCTATTTGGCGCAATAGATAATAAATGAACGACTTGAAAAAAGGCGAGCTTGAACAGACTACTATACTACGCTTCCAATCCGTATGTAGTTAGTACCTTCTGATCAACGTCTCGTAGACAAAACGAATCGTTTTTTGAAGTAAACAGCTCATTGATTGGGGGTGACGTTACTATTTTTAAATAATGGGAATTGGAAATTTTGGTTTATACAGTAAGTGGGGATTATCAATGGAATTGATTATTTAAATGTAATAATATAATAAAAATGTATTATTTGAAATTATAATCTTTATAGGTTATATTGTTACGCGGTGATGTTTTAGATTGGTGATGAACTGGGTGATAAGATGGGTGATGATTACATTAAATATATGATATTTGACAGTATTCAAGAATGCAATTATAATGTAATATGTTATTTAATTTTAATTTTTTATATGAATTATCTAAGTTGAATATTTTATTTAATAAACGACAGTTTTGTTGGTATCACTTTAATTACATATTTTTATGTAATATTGTATTGTATTTCTACCAAGAAATATTAGAATTGATTAAATAGACCTTTATTTTAGCCGATTAAGATCCATTTTTGCATGTCATAACTACTTAACACTTTACAATATTAAGGCATAATTTGACTGTTTACCAATTAATTACATACTACAAGTTATACATAAAGTTCAATGTAAATGTTTCAACCATTCCAGTAGAATGTATACGAGATATTAATTAAGGAATCTCTCTTGTAATCATTGATTATATATAGAGTACAGTCGGCAATAAAATATTACATTAACTGATGTTTATATTGACGCACAAAATTTTGTTGTTTTTTTTTTATATTTTAAATAAACGGCTTGACTTGAATTGACTTGAAACGGGATTGATTGATTGATGAGGTGAGGATGATTACTGTTCAAAATATATTTGTCTAGGCCCTATACAAGTAATACACACAAATATATTAAACGATTGTGTCTTTGATTTCGTTTCTGATAATTTCATTAGTTTTTATTAAAAGAGCTAGAGTATTGATTAGTTACGTGTTCTGTAAATAAACTGACGCCCGCGCCTGTTTTGCATTGTAATTGTCGTTATTTAGTTAAATTAAATTTTATTTCGAGAAAATTTTTGCTTAAAATTTTAAAAATGATTACATAAATAGAACCAACTCACGATACCTAACAACCACTTCACGGGTCGGACACGAATTTCGGTACAGCCTATATATATATATATATATATTTGTGTTTTTGTTTTATGACAAAAAAACGTATATAAATTAATTCTGAGCTTAGTTGGTTTTGTAAGAAACGTGTCTATTGTTAAATAATACATTATCACTATTCATACTATTTAAAAAAAGAGAACAATGGACATAATTGCATTAAAAAAATTAGTGATTTTGTTGCCGACGGTACTTTATTTTATAAAACAAAAAGCTACAATTTGTTACAGTTTTTTCTTATATTCCGATATTTTAATTATGTTTACAACTATGGCCCTAGATATTTTATACTCGTTTACTGTTTTTAATTGTATTTGACTTGATTAGCATGAAGCTAACTGTAGCTGCCTTCTTAATAGGCTGTATTTATGAAGACTTTGAGTATAAGAAATATAAATTGCTATTAATATTTATGAATTTTCTAACTTTTTCATAATATTCAATATGCTTAAAATATAAAAGTAGCACTTCCTGTACTGTAGTAAAATATTAATCTATGGTTAGTTAATAACCATAGGTTAATGCAAGCATCGTCAATCTCCATTAAGCTCAAATTTTCTTACATTAAACACTAAATTAAGGACCAAATAACTTTTCTCATTATTATTAATAAGTAAATGATAATGAATTATTTTTGACATATATAATTTTTGAATAAAAAATTATAATCCAATCAGTTTAATTGCAAATTAAAAGATGAATTGTTCTTATATTTTTCTTTTGTAGTTGAGAAGGTAATGGGAGGTAAGGGGAGAAACATAAGGTGGAAATTGCAAATTAAACATGGAAATACGAGTTTGAACTTAATAAGTCTGAAATTAAATATTGCAACACGCATAATACAGCACCTCCTGCAGTATAATAACCTCAAAATATTGCATTTTTAATCTGTCTTTCAAATATGTCAATAATGTAGTAATTATACTCTACAATGTATTCTAGGGCCTGAAATTAATGTAATGTGTATTTCTATTGACCTATTATACTGTTGTTATTGTTCATAATTAATGTAATCTTAGGTAATTAGGTTGTGTTCAAACAATAATAAATGTGGTTCGGACGATATTTCGTTTTATTTATTAAACTCCTCATGTAACTACCACAGATAAAACAGATACAAAATTTAATGTTTGTTGTCTTACCTATATTGTTTATATAAATCTGTTCAGCTGTAACATGACGGCAGCATTTCATATTGTTTATATTATGTTTCTTGTACTCCTATTGGTCAATTTTTATTTCACCTTTTGTATATATACTTTTTCTGTCTTTGAATAAACCATTCCACATTCGTTTTAAATAGTTCCTGGCACGTTACGCTGTCAGAATATAATGAATTAAATGTTTTAATTATTGGTTTATTAAATAAAACCCACAAGTTTTAACATAAGATTGTTGAACAAGCGGAATATCAATATATTTTTAATTGTGGTAGGACTTTGTGCAAACTCGTCTGGGTAGGTACCGCCCACTCATCAGATATTCAACACATTAAAACATATAGGGATGAAACTGTAATTAAAAAACAGTACGTTGTCGTAAAATTTTATTGAGAAAATAACATTTTTATCTATATTAATCTAAAATAAAAATATTTACATTTATTTAGTAGGTTTTTTTTTTAAATTTGGATGGCACTGTTATTTAAGTTAGGTGAGATTGTTACATTTGTTAGCTGGTTGTAACGAAGAACACAGAGTAAAAATATTTAAATATTCCTTGTTGTATTAATATTTGAGGTTATAATTTTTAACACTATTATTACACGTTAGTTGTATTCCTATTATTGTCGTATAAGAACAGTTTATATAAAAACGGTTTTTCATTATATATGTTACTAAGCAATAGTTAGGTATTCCGTCTTTGTCTAAAACAATATGAGGGAAAGAGATGCTTGGATTTGAACACACAATCATTATATTATATGAAAGTTTGAATACAACATCCATATTATGTACAAACATTTTGCCAGGTGATAATTGTGACTGGTTTCTATTAAAATATTAGTTATTTGTGATGATTAATTTGATTATTTTATATTTATATTGTAATATAAGTTCATTTGACTAAAATCAGACTTGACAAGACAATCTACTATATTAATAATAAATTATCAAAACAAATACTTTTTACAGATATACCCGGAAATTATGTAAAGTTTAAAGCGTAAACAATATTAATTTCCATTAGCACCTATTATTTTATATATATTATTTATTATAAACAGTATTATTTTATTTATATTATTATAACTGGCCAATCAGTTGTGCAGTCTTTGATTATATTTTATCGACTTAGCGTAGTTCACGCTTATACATTTTCTTTCTATATTACAAAATTTCGCTACATTTTTATTTACATAACATGTATATTTTTAAAAAGGTCATATGTATATTGTTATCTTTGGACAAAAAAACTATTTATTTAACATAGCACAGGAAATTAAAATATTATTATTAATCATTAACAATATTTTTTATATTCAAATATTCAATTAGGCTATCGTTGCATAGGATTTACTGAGTTTGACAATATTCAAATCAGAACAACAACCAAGATTTTGTGGTAGAATATCTACCGTTAGTTAATTATGAACTTATTTCAAATTAGAATAAAATAAGACTAATATTATTATATTACTCTACATAATTCTATATGTTTAAATTGGTAAGGTATTTTTTCGTAATAGCACCTTTATAAAAAAAAATCCAAATATGTGACAAATAGTTACAATAATATATAAACTATACTTACATAAAAATATACTGTTTTATTAAATTGATACTTTATTACAAATCGTAAACTTTTTTACTTCAATTTACTTTATTTTTTGTAAATCTTTCTAATTTAAATAGTAAATTTATTTTGATACTTTCAAAAATAATATAATTTTAAACGTGTTTCGAATCAGCTATATATATATACTCGATTCCTATGGCAAGAGGAGTAGACAAATAAACAACTTTGACATTTAATTGACGCGATATCATTGGTCGACATCTTGAATAATCTGTGGTATCCAATATGGGATCGTAAAAAAATGTCTGTTGAATATAGACAGTTGTTATTCGAACTATAGAAGTAAAATGAAAGTGAATATTAGTAGTTAAGTGACAGTTACAGTCGTATTTACAAAAATATATATTAATAAAGATTTGTTTATAGTGTTGTATACATCAGATATATATATTAGTAATTTTAAGTGTTTTATCTCTACTACTCATGCCATTGGAACATAATATAGTTAAATTTTAGTTTGCTTAACGCAAATACATTATCAGTTAATCGCTGCCAATCAAACAAGGAATAAATGACAATAGTTTCTACAACTTAAGCCCATGAGTTCGATGATTGGTTAACCTTCAGAAACGAGATGCTACTGTCCAGCCGCAGCAGCCGAGAGAATGTATTCAAAGAAGATATTAGCATCATTTATTTAACCTATTAACGAATATTCGTTAAATTGAATTAATTTTTTTTTCTTGCAGTTACCATATAATATAATGTGTCTATTTTTGTTGTCTGTCACAAGTCATGAATGCCAGTGGCCTGGAATGCATTCTCTCAGCGGTTAGGCTTTAGGCTTCATTTTAAGTAAACAAAGTTCTCTGAAGTGTAATAGTAAATAAATACATAGTAACGATTTACTTTGTGATAAGATTGTGTTGAACACATACAATGCAAGCCAATTTTGCTCTACCTAATTTTTTTTTTTAATTTTAACAATATCAAAATATTCAAATAAAACGTTTCCGAATTTCAAATACAAGTTAATAAATTTAATATAGAAAAATATTATTAAATAACAAATGTAATATACTTTTTCTAGTGTTATATTATTATTCTTTGTTGTAAAGTTTTTATAAAAAAAAGTAATAAGAAAATGACAGCGTCGAAATATTTTTCTATCACAATATAACTACTAAAAATTTATAGAAAATATGTTTCATAAACTCAAACTCTTGAAAATGTTGTTTTTTATATATTTTTCTTATTTAATCGTTTGTAAACTATTTATTTACAGACAACAAAATCGTATTATCATCGTGTACATGTCTGTCATTTTTATTATAAAAAATCACAGAGTAAATAGGAAAGAAGAATTATTTTGAATCTGTGAACATTTGGATGACGTTTGATGTTTTGAGCGTTATTTTAAATTGATTGACGGCTATTGTGTCAAGCCTACGGGAATCTTACCACGGACGTACCGACGGCATCGTCTCCGCAGGCGTGCGCCAGAGCGGACTCAAAGTCCTGGGGAAGGAAGACCTGGAAACCAGAGATATTAATTATACCTCCTCATTTCAGGTTTTGCAATCGATACTTTATAATGAAAGCAAAGGCAATATTGTGAAATTAAGATTTTTGTATTTCGAGCACATTAGGTACTAGCTATACTTATAAAATCGTTTGTCTTGACTGAGTATTGTCAATGGGAGGGAGTAACTTTCTATTAATTTAAATGTAAATAATATCCTCGTGATAATATAATAATATGCTGGTGATAGCATAGTGCAGCCGTTTGTTCGTAAACATACTCCTATGATCTCGACACTTTCCGAGGGACGAGATTGTTAGCACTAAAAATTTCCAAAATCCGTCCATTCCAATTTCCGTCTGATACTTAACATTCCAGGAAAAGAAAAGAGGAAAATTCCATTAAATTTTTAGCCACGAGCTTCAGATTTGCAGATATGTAAGTCAGCTTAATTTGTGTTTAAAACATATGGAAATGATGCTTGCACAAGGTCTGATTAAATTGTTTATTCTTAGAACATCGTTACATAAGAAAGCAGGCCATCGTTACATATGAAAGCAAAACATGTTAATATATCTACGAATTTTGTAACAAATCATAAAATATTTGAAGCAAAGTTTTTACCTTATCGAGCACAGGTGACAGCTGACCGGAATCAACTAGGAGTCGAAGATTGTCGAGTCCTTCCCGGAGTTGATTGTTATCTTCCAACCAGTCTGTGTGGGTTCCGCACCCAGCTAACCACTGTTGAGGAAATGTTTGTTTTTTATTAAGCTATCAATGTTCATTATCATATCAGGTCATTATATACCACATTTTAATCATCATATAACAAAACAATGGAAAAGAAATCCATATCGCAATGGGATAAAACACTTTAAGCCACAATTGATGAAATTAAAGACATTTTTGGAAGCGCCCTATCCTGACAAAACTATGATTTGTTATTGAAAAGCGATTGAAGATGTCTGGACTGTCGATTCAGGACAGATATTTTTGACGTCAGTTATTGTCGAAAAAGTCATAAATTATAAGATTTCCTAAAGAAACTGATATACTCAGTATATCTTTCTGTTGTTAACATGTTTTTGAATTAGTTGGACTAACAGTTAAAATGGTTTTGAGGATCTTACATATATATAGATAATCCTGGCATTAGCAAGTGAATAACAATAAGAGTCCAGATAATTACACAAAATGGGGCACACCAACCCTTCTATATAGTTTGGAAATCGACTGAAAGACTATGATTAGTCCTAATGGTACAGTAAAATTATATTGTCTAAAATGTAATTTAAGATTTAAAACTCTCACCCTGAAAAGTCTAAAGGTGTAAAAGGAAGCCGAGAATAATACCCAGAAGGGTGTTGGCAAGCGGTCAGTCAGTAAGGGCTTCGGTCGGAGATCGATCAACGCGTATCGTGGTGCCGTTGCTCTGGAAAACATAAAATATATAAACCCTATTCCAATGGGAATATAAATAAATGTAAACACACCGTAGATTTACAAATTGCATGCGATTGTCACATCGTACATATTATGCACTGTAAACAGTTCTTGATTAATTTACCCTTATTCATAATACAACACTATTCCAACTTTTTTAACTTTCAAAGTTCCGAATACAACTTCGCGGACATTGAAAACGCCATCTTTTCACGTATCCATAGTGAATGTCATAGATTATTATTCAAGATGTCGACCAATGACATCGCTTCAATTGATATCGATGCCCAATGATATCGCATTCATTCAGTGTCAAATTTGTTTATTTGGGTTTATTCCTGTTGTGGTTGGAATAGGATATATGTTACTATGAGAGTGATGTCATCATCGCGATGTGACCAGTGAGTGATGGGTTTGAATGCGTGAATCTTAACCGACGATCGTGGGTTGAAGCCCAGGCAGCACCACTGAATTTTCATCTGCTTAATATGGGTTCATAATCCTCTGGTGCTTGACAGGAAAGGAAAACATCACAAACACAACAATACCAAGAACTGCTGTTTTGCAGTAGAATATTTGATGAGTGGGTGGTACCGACCCAGACAAAGCCCTACTACCAGTAAAAGTTATTGGACATTGTGTATGTTTACCGTAATAGTAACTAATAATGTTACTAAACTAAGAGTTCTTGTATTAGCACTCACTTGAGTAGCGCAGAGGGCGCAGGCGAGGGCGGAGGCGGAGCACCCGAGCAGCAGAGGGCGCAGTCCCACGGGCCGCGGCGACTCGCGTATTGTTCTAGCGACAGCCATGACGGACTCGTGTGCGCGTTGCTCTCCAAGTCAACCAGCTCGTGTGCACCTTGCAGGAACATTTTATGAACAAAAATATTTTGGCCGTTTTTTGGGAATCCAACCGGGCATCTTGTCGATCGAAGCTGCAAAGCTAAAGCTTAATATATGAAGCAACTCACCGAGATCCTTGAGGATGCGATGCGCCTTCCGCGGCGCGGCCGCCGTCACGCGCGCCCCCCACGCCGCCAGCAGCTGCACCAGCGCGCAGCCCTCCCCCCCCGCCGCGCCCACCACGCACACCCTGCGCACACGCACACGCTACAGCTCACTCCCCGCCCCCGGCCCGCCCCGCCCCGCCCCGCCCGACCACTCACCGCTTCCCCTTGCTGGTGTCCGGCCGGTACTGCACGCGCTGCAGCGCCGCCAGCGCCGCGCCGCCCACCCAGGGCAGCGCGGCCGCCGTGTCCGCGGCGAGGTGGCGCGGACGTTTGCTCACTCGCGTGCTGGAGATAAATTAAAACATTTAGAATTATATATTTTTTTTTCGCGTTCTTATCTTTTTAATACATTTATTTCACAAGATCACCGATAATAGTTAATCGGTCACCGCCGAGATCTATTCTACCTTCTAATAGCGAGAAGCTCGTTGGCGGCGCCTCCGCTCCACTCGCTGATGCAGCCCCACACCTCGTCGCCCATTTCCAAGTCGCTCACGCCTTGCCCCACGTCCAGCACGACACCTGGAATTCGTTACATTTTTAATAATTAGTATAATTTGCAACTTCGTTACTGAATAATATTTGTCAGCATCAGAGAGGAAGAAATGTATAAGCTTAATTACAGGCAATGTGGATTAATAAATACTTTAAAGGTCATATTAAAGTGTAGTCACCCGCGAAGCCCCGCCCCACGGTGACGGGCGAGGCGGCCAGCAGCGAGCGCAGCGCAGACGCGCGACCGCGCAGCACGCTGCGGTCTGCGGTCGACACGCTGAACGCCTGCACGCGCACCAGGACTTCCCCTGCACCGGCGCCTGACACAACGATGACATGACAGTGACAAAAGGTGATAGTCTACATAAGAGCTTAACAATCCTGACACTAACATAGAATTCTCCTTACCTGGTGACACGGCATCTTCGACCAGTATGACGGTCTGGTCGGTCTGCGTGTGGAGCGCCCTGGCGTGTGGACCGCTTGGCGCTCTGGCACTCGCTCGCAGGCCTATGACCAGTCCGGCGCTTCCGCCGACCGCCGCGCCGCAAATGAAGATTACCATACTACGACGCCAAACTGGAACGACATATTAAATTTCTATATTAAGGCAGAAACTAGTATGTATATTATAAAAATCGATTGGTGTTTTTTATAATTATTAACCCACATTACTAAATAAAAAAAATCTGCACATTTCATTAAAACATCTTTAATCAATGTACCTAATTAAATTTTACATTAATTAAAATAGGTATCAAATATCATTTAAATAAAAATTTTTGATTTACCATGATCTTTCAAAAGTGTCACCAGTTCCTCGTACAGTATCATAGGTGAGAGGGGTGGAGCACCCTCTTGTATTCTACGGGCGGCTTCCCGTGCCCAGGCCAAAGCCCGAGCCCTGCCCTCCGTCACCAATTCGTGCTCCCACATATCCAAGAATGCTTCTCGGATCTAAAGAGTATTATTTTCTATTAAGATTATCATATCAAATTGTTGAAAACCACAAGTAGGTAAATTGTCAAATATATGTATAATATATATACATTATACATATATTTGAGAGATTTAAAATATTCTTACTCGTCTGATGGCTTCTGCTGTGTGATTGAAAACATCATGAAATCTGTTTTTACCGCTATTTGCAACACCTAAAGCCACTTCCTGAAAATGAAATTATCATTTGTTTAAAGAATAGAAATGTACAGTAACACCAGACTGACTTCTACTAAAAAAATATGAATTATAATTGCTGAGTGGACTGAGTTTTTAAACAATCTTGTTCACTTTTATTTAAGTATAAATTATAGATTAATAAAATATTATTTTTAATTAAATCATTGATCCATGTTTATTAAGTTTCAACTTGATGTTAAAAAATATTATTGCCAGATTTCAAATATTGTTTCCAGCTGAAGGTTATAATATTGATAGTACTATGTGAGAAAAAATATGTAAATTATATTTTGTTAAATAATAACATTTACATAATTTATGTGGTGATTTTGGTTTGACTAACTATTTATTTATTACACAACTTTGTAGTTTGAGCATTGGAAGTTATTTAAATAGTGTGCATTCTACCATGAGATTTGAATTAGTATGACCTTTGTACCAGTGATATATAAATACATTGAAAATATCTATTTAAAATTACCATTTTCATCTAGTATGAATTAATATAACTCTTTGTATAGTCAGTTAATAAAAAATGTGAACATAAATAAGTATAATGTTACAATTATTTAAAATCTAAATTTATGTACAAGATAAATAATTTAACAAGAAATATATTATTAATAAAATCTGTTTAATTAATGCCAAATTATTATGACCTAATACAAAATAAATTTAAAGTGTTTAACTTCTAAATGCACTGTTATGTAAGTTTCATGGTCAATCTATAATTATAGTGTCATTGTCACATCTATCTACAAACATACAAAACACATATGTATGTGTCACAAAATATAAATAATACATAAAATTACAAAAACAAACAAATCGTGGGAGGGAAATGTCTATACAACTACCAGGGAAACATAAAATAGTAACAGCTACTAGTTACTTACATGCAAAGCACCGATTTTTTCTCCCGCTCTTAGCTTAAATTCATCCATATCAAACAACACAGACGGAGGAGGGCCGGCCTATACCAAATGCGCTGTTACTTCATATCAAAACTCAACAGAAATTTAACCTTTGGCCACAATCCATTTTAAATATTTGAGTCTGAAAATAGAATGTCATTGCGGACGCATTCTCGTTCAACTTTATTGTTAACGTTAAATTTATGACTTAAAATGAAATCGTGTCGATTTCCTTAACAACTTTTATCACAGAATTATTACGTGTTTTTTTTTAAATTAAACACAATTTTTACCTTACACAAACATAACCTATTTGACGTTTCAAACTGACAGTACAGCTGGACACCTGATTTTGACATTGATTAATGTCATGTCGTTGCTAACACTACAACCGTCCAATCATCTATAAGAATCGGAGAATTATATAATATAAAGCATGGGAAACTATCCATTGATTGGAATTTTAAAGTTATTATTATAATTAAAAGTTAATTTTTGTGTAAATTTTTCCTTTATAAATTATTTTATTAGATTTTTTTATGCAAAATTGTGAACTAGTTTCATAAAAATGTTTATAATCTTAACATAGAGGGAGGGGCAAACTAGTGTAAATTATTGCTCGCATAACAATTATTTGCACATCTATTTTAAATTTATTGGCCAAATTAAGTTTTCAAAATATTAAATGCTATATTTTTCATTGCCAGAACTTCTTTTAATATTTAAATGAATATATTTTGGTTTCCCTTGAGACAACTTTAAGCACTTTCTGCTTTTCTTTGTTGCTATTTAGTTTTTACATATTTTAAGCTTGGAGTAGCTCATATTATACGTTGGAAGTTGAAAATGTGTACACTCCCGTGCCTCGGAAAGCACGTTAAGCCGTTGGTCCTGCGCCTGAACTCTTTCCGGTCGTGTCGGATTGCCGTCCCATCGAATTATGAGAGCTAAGGAAAAGAGAGTGCACTCTCTGTGTCTGTCTGTGATTGCACACACACTTGTGCACTATAATATCTCCTGCGCAGTTGGCTAATCTCTCTTGAAATTGGCCACCGTGACCGAAATCGGTCTGGAGGACCTTATATTATACGTTGTGATTTTTCATCAATTTGATTGTTTATCACAAGTCAGATATAAAGTAAGCGACAACCAATGTATAATACATTACTTACCATACCTACTTCATATTGTATTAGAACATTGTTCACATCTTATATATATAAATTATATATATTGAGTAAGTAATGTCTTTTGAATTAAAAATAAAATAAAAATGTGTTACCAGGGAAAATAACAATGTCATATTTATTACCCACTATTTATGACAAGTCATGTAAATGGAAAAAAAAATTGTACCTTGACTAGAGACTTATACCATTACATCGACCCTTTAGATTCAGTTGCTATAGGATATTTATTATTGGATAGGATGTATATGTATTGAACTAATTTGGTATATTTACTACTAGATACTAAGCAACCACGCAATCAGTTGTTTCAACAAAGAGACATTTCAAAACCCATGACTTTTATTTTATTACTTGGTGGTAGAGCTTTGTGCAAGCTCGTCTGGGTAGGTACCACCCACTCATCAGATATTCTACCGCAAAACAGCAGTACTTGTTATTGCTGTGTTCCGGTTTGAAGGGTGAGTGAGCCAGTGTAATTACAGGCACAAGGGACATAACATCTTAGTTCCCAAGGTTGGTGGCGCATTGGCGATGTAAGAGATGGTTAACAGCTCTTACAACGCCAATGTCTATGGGCGTTGGTGACCACTTACCATCAGGTGGCCCATATGCTCGTCCGCCTTCCTATGCAATAAAAAAAAAAAAAAAAGAGTTGGTCTCACCGAGGCGCGACTATATACACTTCAAATACAAAAAAATCGGGATTTGTGTTAAGGATCATAATATTTCGATGCTATTGATCTAACAAATATTTTACAGACAAAAATACGGTATACGTTAATTTCCCTTGACCTTTAAGCGCTTGTAATATTTAACTTTCGTAACAATTGATTGTAAAACACACACCGTGACCGACAAAAGTGTCATCAAAAGGCTAATTAGCAACAGCACAATTTCTAGTTCATAGTATTCAGTCCATTTCACGTTCGCCACAGCTGTGCGCCGATAATCAACACCAGGATGCCGTATCACGTGTTCCGTCCACCACACAGCCCTTTCCAGTGGTGTTTGTGGTTGATCTGTCATAAAGCTGCGTAGCTTAACAATATTTGTAAAGTAACTGTAATAAACATTTATCAATTAATAAATGATCATTTGTATACATTCAGTTACAGATTTTATTTTATCTTATTGAAGCTACCAGTGGTTACAATGAATTATTGCTGAAGAAACCCACAAGTAGGATAAGCACCGCTGAGTTTTCATGTGCTCGATTTTCATTTATAAATATAATAATAATTTGTCTCGTAAAATATGAAGCAAAATGCGTTGACATAAATACTCTGGGTGCCAGGTCAGGAAACCTGTATGTGTCAACCTTCACTGAAATTATATCACATGTGTATTCTACCAATGGTACTACTACTAATTGGAGCAGCGTAGTGGAATAAGCTCCAAAATTTCTCCTCAAATACGAAAAAAAATTCATAGGTTGTTGCACACATAATATAGTTTCGAAATTTGTGTTTTTTTGGCTTTATATTAATAAAACTTTCCATCCTCAGTCTTTCTACTAAGTCTGCATTTTTTCATTATGTCAAACACGCGATACATAATTTAAGACCGTCTAATTTGTAAAAAGTAATTAACGTTTCATTCTGGCTTGAGTCTCATGAATATTTTTAATCGTAGTATTTAAATAACTTATATTATGTAAAAATAAATCGATTTCTTAACCACCACCACCACTGCCCATTGGCGCTGTAAGAACTGTCACCATTTCGTATATATCTAATGCACCACTAACTACGAACTAAGAAGTTTCCTTATACCGTTATTTACGCTGGCTCACACAATCTTGAAATTGGAATTCAACATTACTAAGCAGTACGGTTAGGCGGTAGAATAAATGTCTAGTACCTACACAGTTGGGCACATAGCCCCACCATGACGTTGTTCTTGTCCCTACTTACCTGATGTCATCAATTACAGTATCAATAGCATCCATTAGCAGTTCCACTGTAAGTGTTTCGAATAAGAGTCGTTTTCCAATATTGAATTTGACATATTGCTCAACATTAAGCCATTGGTCAGCTAGCATTGGTATGCCAATAAGGGGAACCCCCGCAGTGCTTCATCCGTGGACTGTAGTCCCCCCTGAGTTATAAATAGCTTGACATTCTTATGCCCTAAATGGAAAAACAATAAATTAATACAAATCAATACTTCAAATACGTTATAGGGATATAACTTTGAACAATAGATTACTGGCTTTACAAAATATTATTTAAAGAATGCTGCGTCTTCTTCTTTCTTATGTCAAATCAATGATGACAGAAAGGGATAAATTTAAATAAAAATCTGCTACATTATATAGAACATTTTTAAATAAAGCTAGTATATATGAGTA
This sequence comes from Nymphalis c-album, assembly GCA_963151315.1. Taxonomy (NCBI): domain Eukaryota; kingdom Metazoa; phylum Arthropoda; class Insecta; order Lepidoptera; family Nymphalidae; genus Nymphalis; species Nymphalis c-album. Next base: position 1,000,990 of record OY720610.1, read on the forward strand.
CAGTGTTTTTACTTATTGTTAATGCTTGTAATGTACATGTTACTGAGAAATAGTTGTCAGTGTTTAATATAGCAATTAAGTAAATATAAATAAAAAACATAATATAATATACAGGGTTATTTGTAAAGACCCAGCAACCTCACAGGACTAGATAGCTAACACCATAAGCAACAACTTTTGTTCAACAACTTTTGACAGGACCTACTTAGTAAATCAGATTGTGGCAGCCATTTTGAAATCTTGACATTATTTGGACATCCTGGTAACTGATCTTCATCCCATTTCCATAAGACATCGTAGGGAAGTTGAGAAAATACATCTTTAAATATCTTTAATGTTTCCGGAGGAAAAAACGACGTATTAACATTTGTACCAAAACTCACATATATAACACCATTTCTTGAAGAATCAAGATATAATTTCAAATCCTGAAAATATATTTTTATATACATCTGTATATTTAGAATTTCACATTTTAAAAAACTGACATATCCCTTTGAAGTTAAAGGTTATAGGTTAAAGTACATTGTCTTATATAATTTATTAATACATTCAAAGCTACCTTCGGTAACTCTTCTTGTGGTTTTTGATGCAAGCCTCCTAAATACACCACATTTGGTGGAACGGGTCGATTGAAATCCCAAAAAGGATGTACGTTTAAAAACAAAATCCGAACATTTCGTCTCAAATCGTCCAAGTTTGGTATGTTTGAACCAAGAACCGTTTTTAACTTTTCATTTTCTACACTCGGCGTCAAAAAAATCGCACCTTTTGAAATTTTGACTTCAAGCGAATAATACTCCTAACTTATTTATTGTACCCTACCAAAATTAATATTATTTGAAAGCACAATTAATACACTTTAAAAACGCGTATCGTTCTTTTCTGTAAAAACAATAATCACGAAACGTTAGGGTCTTTAAAAAAAAAGTGCTGAAAAGCTCATTAGAGGACTCACTACTTGTGCCACCTTGGACACGAATAAAAGGGGAAATAAAAATTAATTATGGGTCATTAGCTATCCAGACATCACAGAAGTCACACCTGAACAGCTCAAGAAAGAAAAAAACCCTGAAAAATGGATACCACGGCAGAAGAAGCAGCTCAAGTGGTAGCACTACTGCAATCAGGACTACGCCAAGTTGATATTGCTCGACAACTCAACATAAGCCGTTTCCAGGTGAAACGAGTATCCCAGCGGTTCCAGGAGACTAGAGGCTACATCAGGAAGCATGGATCCGGAAGACGACGTTGCACTTCCGACAGAGACGACCGCTATATTGTGTCGACGTCTTTGCGTAACCGATTCTCCAACGCTGTTGAGCTGCAACAGCAGCTCCGAACAGCTCGGAGGACGTCGGTGAGCGTCTCCACAATAAAAAGAAGGCTGCGAGAGAAGAAAATCCAGGCCCGTAGGGCTGCTACTGGCCCCAAATTGACAGCAGAGCATAGGCGAGTCAGACTTCAGTTTGCCCGAGACCACGTGGATTGGACGTTTGACCAATGGAAGTCTGTCCTCGTCTCCGACGAGACTAGGGTATGCCTTATCTGCAATGATAGGCGTAGAAGAGTGCACAGGAGGCAGGGGGAACGGTACTCACAGGCCTGCTTTGAAGAAACCGTCAGCTACAGAGCAGGATCCTGCATGTTCTGGCGCGGAATTTCAATCCAAGGAAAACCCGAACTTGTGTGCGTCTCCTGCATTGTAGGTGCACGTGGCCAGGGGTCCCTGACTGCTCATCGGTACATCACAGAGATACTGGAGGACCATGTGGTCCCGTATGCTGGTTTTGCCGGGCCTGAATTCACATTCATGCACGACAACGCCCGCTCCCATAAGGCAATCATTGTTCGGGACTACCTGAATCAGGTTGGGATCCCCGTGATGCAGTGGCCAGCGAGAAGTCCTGACCTGAATCCCATAGAGCACCTTTGGGATGATCTAAAACGCCGGGTGCGGTCTCGTGATACTGCCCGTGCCACCCTTGAACAGCTTCGGGACACCGTCGTCGAGGAGTGGAGTGACATTCCTCAAGAACGCATTGTGACGTTGGTGAGGTCAATGAAGGATCGCATGGAGGCTGTAATTAGGGCTAAGGGAGGTAACACTAGGTTCTAAGTTTAGTTTTAAGAATTAGTTTTACTGTATTTTTTTATTTTGTTTGGTTTTTAGATTAATTAAATTAAGTAATTTTGGCGTGAATAAATGTTTTTCCTTTTTTCATGATAAATGTTTTTTATTTGTAATCACTTTCAGTTTTATTATTTAAAGGATTTAATAACCTTTAAAATGAGGCCCCACACTTATACCTTACCATAGACAAAATAGGGTTTATAGTTGCTTGAAGTCAAAATACCAAAAGGTGCGATTTTTTTGACGCTGAGTTTATTTCTTCGTGATGCGTTAATAATGACTGACAATAATAATGAATGTATAATTCTTTAATCTTTTCCCAAAATGTCAAATTGTAAATTCTTCTGTGCATCGCATTCGGATAAATGAGAGGGTGAGTAGCCGCTCCAATCGCTTCTAATGCCAAATGAATACCACTCAAGGAACTGAATTCGATAACGGGCGCGTTGTAAATGTGCGAAAAGATAACGGCTGGTCGTACCCAGGACTCGACAAATATTAAATCAAATGTTTGATTACTATGAAGTAATTTTTGTACTTCAGTCGAATTTAATTGTATTACAAATAAATTTATGAGAAAATCGTTGACGAATATTTCAAAATCGATCAGACCGTTCCTGTTTTCTGAGTTTCCATAAATCTTCAAGTGCTCGTAAGATATATCGTACATATTTATTTCGGTTAGTTTTGCAGGCGCTTGATCTTTTGAAAACGCAAACGCTGGGTCTGTTGTTATCACTGTGACGTCATGTCCTCGTCTAGCGAGTTCCGACATTAGTGGACGAAAAACTATTTGATGACTTATTGAAGGTGTTGGAAAAACTCCCAATATTTTTGCCGATTCGCTTTCACAGAATAAAAATATCAAACTGACTATAATAATAGACATTTCCAACATTTTCGTTTTATACATTACTAGAATTGGAAAGGAACTTTTTTTATTTATATACTCGTACTACTTTCGTTTTGCAATTAGTTATTATCAAAAACAATTATGTAATGGTAATCGATCTATAAGACCCGTACTAGAGACATTTACGAATAATTAAATATGTTATAATAGACTAGCTGTGCCCCGCGGTTTCACCCGCATATAATTAATTTATTATTATTTATTTATTACTTCTAATTTATAACATAAACACTGGTGGTGGACCTCTGACCCCGAAACTAATGTAAATTGTTCTATCAGGGTCAGCGATTCTTCAACAATTAATTGCACACAAGATTAGAATGCTTTTAAAAATAAAATATAATGAATAAAAATCAGCCTAGATCGTACGAATGCCACTTGTCTACGGGCCCATAAATTGTCACTGTAACGCAATCGAGTCGCAACCGAACTGTTGCCGTTTAACCGTTTTCGTATTCTTTAATTTAACTATTTATAGAAAACATAATAATCAATTATGATTTTGACATTACAGTTTCATTATTCATTTTGTTTATTTATTAGTCTGCTAACATAAAATGAAATGAATGCGATCGTAACTTACATATTATCATATCAATAGCTTTATTTTACATGAAGGCAATCATTTCATATTTAAGGTAACAGAACATGTACCTATACATTAATAAATTGCTTTAGCAAAAATACAATAACAAGAATGTGACCACATGTTAGTCTACCAAGTATTCGCGCACAGTTTTTTTTTTTATTTCATTAAGAAGAAAGTCTGACTAAAAATGTCAACATCAGATTTTTTAAAAATATTTTTTGTCTATCGATAGTTAATAATATTTCATTAACTATCGGTAGTATAAAATCATAAACTAACGATAGTAAAACCATCGATAGTATCGATAGATTTTGATTAAAACTTTTTGCAATACTATCGTTACTGACGATAATATCGACAGTATTGACACGTGTCAATAATATTGATAAACTATCGATACCATTGCTTGCACCTTAACTATTATTATTTAATCGATTGTCTATCGATAGTGGACTATCGATAGACAATTAATAGTGGACTAAAAAACATTTAATTTTATCTGACACGGAACGAAGACAAACTTAGAACTTATGATTTTGAATAAAAAAGGTTTTAATATAATATTGTATTCTAGTTTTAAGTGAATCCTTTTCTAAATACATATCTCATACGGTCAGTGTTGGGTTTTGATTTTATATATACATAATTATAGATATTTATAGATATGTTATAAGGTTCTCCATAACGAATTCGGCCACGGCTAATGAATGAAGAGGGATTAGCCAACTGCGCAGGGGATATCATAATGCACAAGTGTGCGCAAACACAGGTGCACTTTTTTTCCTTAGCTCTCATATTCCGATGGGACGGCAATCCGACACGACCGGAAAGGGTTCCGGCGCAGGATCAACGACATTACGTGCTTTACGAGGCGCGGGAGTATACACACATCCAACTTCCACACTCCGGACTGCTACTGAGAATCTTCTGACAGAAAAACCCAATAACTACTTAGTGGCTCGACCAGGTAATTGAACCCAGGACCACCAGGTCTGCGGCTACTAAATATAATAAGCCACTAGACCAACGAGGCAGTCAAGGTGATTATATTATACCTATAAGGTAAATGACAAAATAATCTTAATTCTCTCTTGTTCTATTTACTCGGTGGTAGAGCTTTGTGCAAGCTCGTCTGGGTAGGTACCACCCACTCATCAGATATTCTACCGCAAAACAGCATTACTTGTTATTGTTGTGTTCCGGTTTGAAGGGTGAGTGAGCCAGTGTAATTACAGGCACAAGGGACATAACATCTTAGTTCCCAAGGTTGGTGGCGCATTGGCGATGTAAGAGATGGTTAACAGCTCTAACAACGCCAATGTCTATGGGCGTTGGTGACCACTTACCATCAGGTGGCCCATATGCTCGTCCGCCTTCCTATGCAATAAAAAAAAAAAAAAATGCTTCGATCAATAATGTACTAGATTAGTGGTAAGCGCTTCAAAAATGGCTCGAAAAGTAAGAACACAATGACGTTTGTGAGGTTATTTCAAATTAGTATGATCCAATCATAACTTATTGCTGAGGAAATAAGGTTGAATATGGAACAACCTTTATTGCACATTTCCTATGCCTTTCTGTCATTCGTGGCGTAAGATCGTAAGTGAACGTCAATACAATCTAAACCGCACTTTATTGCTCAAGAACAAGGCATAGTTAAGGTTGAAATTATTAAAACTTTACATCGTTTTTCTTCATGTTATGGTCGGTACTACATTTGAGTATTGTTTTTGTTCGTGACATATCTGTATTGTTGATCGATCGATCGATTGGTTCTATGAATATTATAGTGTGGATTCTAAACCTTACTGCAGTATTCTATCATACTGCGATCTAAACAATTGTTAATAGCTATTTTAGTAAGTAGTTTTTTAATTGAATATAATTATTAAATTGAATATATAACAAAGAATTTCATAATAAATATAAGTTACGTAAAGACTGGAATAATTAGTTGTTCTTTTTTTAAAATTAATTTAGATTAGTTTTTATTTAAATATGGTAATTTTTCCTATGTCAAATATGTCAAGGAAATGATAAAGAGAGGCTTTATCATTTTCTTCATTAGTATACCATATATTAGCTTTATTACGCTTCAACATATTTGATGGCGGGTCTACTTAGCCGCCATGCTCAATTCCTTCACCGGCTCGCTTAGTAGCTACGGACCCCTAGTTACTTTTAATATGTATGCAAATTTAGAATGCAAAAATGTTTAAAATGCAATTTTAAAACAACTAACGTCAAATCGTTTCGCTTATATAGATTGTATTAAAGAAAAATAATAATGCATTATGAAAATACTTTCGGAATGTCACTTGAACCAGCTCAACCTGCACTCTGCGCAACAAAGCTATGCACTTCAATTTCGCTTGATAAAACAGAAGCAATTTTCGCGCACCTCGGTGATCATACCTGATGCGCGTCAAACGGGAACAATTTCACTATACATTATTTTGTTATAATTCAAAGGGTTTTTACAGCGTTTTCGATGAAAGTTCCCAATCGGCTCGTTTTTTTCCGATTTCTTCAACAATTATCGTCATATTTCAACAAATTTACAGAAAGTATTAATTAATTATACACGTAAATCTTCCTATTGAATCACTTTATTGGTGAAAACCGTATGAAAATCCGTTTAGTATTTGTTTAGTTTATCGCGTTCATATAGACAGACAGGAAAACGCTTATAATATGTAGTGATGATACTGATATATGTAACCTATTTTTTCATATACTAGTAGGTAAATAAGCTTTATATTGCTTTGTTTATTGAGAGCTCACCTGTGTTTTATTTTGTTTTACTTTTTTATTATTACTATGTTTGATGTGTGATGGGTGTCAATAATAAAAATAAATATTAATATTTGGTTGTTAATAAATAAATAAATATTAAACATAAAAAAATGCCAATTAATAACGAACAAACCCTAAATAGAATTGCTATTAGCAAATAGCGCTGGTATGTTATGCACTATTAACATTACTTGATTAAAATTTATCTACATAGAATATAACACTGTCTGTTGACTATGGCGTCAATGCATAGAATGTGGCTTGATGTATTTTGAACGATGACTGCGTGAATTTGTATGTAGAAGTAAAACTGTGTTTCTTTATAATGATATTGTATATATTTATACAATATTACATATGTATGATTAGCGACAATATAGAAAATTAATATGAATAAAATTGAGAAAAATTGAATGTTGACAGCGAGCGTTGGTGCAGAAGTAATGACATATAGTTTTTTCTTAAAATATAAATGGCGTGAGCTGCGTGACATTGCAAACTCCTTTGTAGCTGTCATTCTATTACACTATTCTTAACACTGTCTATTTCAATACGTTTTTTGTCATTAGGCGGTAGTGGCCACTTATCATCAAGTGACCTATTATCAAGTGTGCCTATCTCCTTTAAAAAAAAAAACTAGAGATAAATGGACTGTGTATGTGTATGGGATGAAATGTGCTAGAAATAAGAATGTCACGGGATAGAGGTCAATGAAACAGAACAATGTGCCGAGGTCAAGCAAATAAGATGATACAACTGAGTAGTGATATTTCGTAATCATTATTTACATTGATATAAATAAAGAGCTTTATCAACTAACACATTAGTGTTAATTTTTATTTGTTCAAGTTTAAAATGTTTAAATACGTTATAAGCCTTGAAACATTGTTTATTTGATTTAGAGGCGTTAAATTATTACGGATTTTATTGGGATCACGTTGTTGGTATAACTGTACAGTGACTAATAAAAGTTTCGCTGTTAAAATATACCCTCATTTTAGGGAGGCTCGTTTAATTCGCTGCTCAGCGCCAGTAATGGTCTTCAAGACTAGACGTGTGGGAGGGTATTCTAGACATGCACATTTCCTTGCTTTCGATTATGTCTATATAATATGTATACTATATAATACATACTACAGATACTTCTGCAAATAGCTAGCATGTTTTTTTTTCTATATTAATTAGGCGGACGGGAAAATGGGCCACCTTATAACTGGGTGTTTGGTTACATCTACCGACAGACATTACCCATCCTTTACAATATCAATGAGCTACCAACTTTGGGAATTAAGTAAGTTTGCTCGCCCTTAAAACCGGAATACAACAATACTAAGAAGGTATTCCTGCCTGGCTGGCATGTAAAGAGCGGATAGTAGTTAATCAGACGGGCAGAAAGCCCTAACACTACATGCGATACCTCTTACTTTTCAAAAAAATCTGAGATATCACACACGCCGATCTTGTTTTTAATCCCGCTAGAAAAACGCATTTACGCGTTTCTCCCACAAGACGTGGGGTTTATGTGAGACTTACCGGCACCGAGCTGAGAAATAAAAATCCATCGGTAAATACTCCATCTCTTCGGGGGAGTTATGGAATCGCTTGCGCATACTACCGTGTCGCCTCAACGTTTGGCCCGTCCATGCGGTCCTATCCTATTAGGTTACGGTGGGGGGAGAAGATGGGTAACTCACTCACGACCTATGTTATTACAATCGCCAGAATCCTTCAAGCAAGTGTCAACAATAACTGTACAAATTGTACTTGATTTATCATTGATTCAGTTGTCAATAAATTTGTTATAAGTACATACATATACACATACATATATTGGTCTCGAAATATATCCTTAAGCGATAAAGCAACCTACGCTCCGTTATGGTTCTAAAATAGCAACATAGCACCTACGCCTGCTCCCCGGTCTCGTTCGACAGATCGAATCAGTGGAGGCATTTGCCTTGCACTGACGCTCCGCGGCCTCCTTCTGCGACTATTTCCAACCAGCACCTCTCGCTGCCGAGCGTGGTTAACGCCATGCTCATGCAAATCTCCACCGACTATTACCGCCAGGGTTTTCCTCTGAGGCCCCCGCATTTCTGCAAACTCCCGGCGGTGAGCTTCCACCTCCACCTTGAGGCTGTCCAACTCCTTGCGCAGGCGGGCATTATCGGCGCGAAACCTACGCGTCTCCTCCGTTTCGGTTCTCGATGCCAGAGCGTCTACAATGGACTTGAGCGAAGCCTCCGAGTCCTTGAGCTTCTTAGTGAAGCCACCATTCATGTTGCTGGGTTTCGTGGGCAACCTCCAGAATAAGTGTTGCATTGCGGCCAGCTTTCGCACGCAGCTCCTCTGCGCCCATTTTTAGCGGATCCATGCTACGGACCGCCGAGGAAGAGGATTCCGCGGAATCAAGCACAATCGCAGCCGTATCCTTAGGGAAAGTTCATCTTCTCAAGGAGCGCTCGAACGCCTCATTGCTAGCCGCGGCGGCCTTTGCCTTAAGCTCGGCTTTAGCCCGAGCGAGGTCAGTTCCGCATCCCCTGGAAGTGTGCTTCCCTCGGCTAGCACTACTGCGTTTTGCCGCTGCTTTGAGTTCCGTCTCCGTATCCAATCAAGAATCAAAGAACGCGGGGCACACTAGTGGGCGTTTACGCCCAACATTTGCGTCGGACAAAGAAACAATAAAAATAACAACCTATAAAAAAATTAAAAAAGAAAAATAATGGAGCAACAACAACAAATCAATAAACAACAAACAAAACCAACACAGCACAGCCGACTTTAAAATATTTTACAACAGAAACAACAAAAACCAGTAGTGAAAGCCAAATTAGTCGTAAGAACATCCATAACTCATATATTAAGCGGCCATGGCCACGATGATTCGCTTCAGTAGTTATTCGTAACTTGCTTGACAACATTCGAATAGATAACGAAAATTAGGCCAGTAAAAATAAAATTTAACTGCACTAAATTTCCGATCCAATTTTTATTTTATAAGGCTTAGGATCATTTACTGAGCATAAAATCACAAAATGCAGTATGAGCAGATCCAAGCTTCACGCGCGATTTTGGCCGATATCTCAGAAACTATGCACTTTATGGCAAAAGCCATAAACACCATTATTGTAGATAATAAAATTTCGCATCTTTTGTTTCTTGTAAACTTTTTTGTAAAACTTACTGTTTACGATTTATGGCTCTTTTAATGGACAGGTTTTTCTATCACGGCCAATAACTTCAAATATTATATTAATCAATAAAATGCATCAATCAATTTTTAAAGATTGTTTATTCTCTACAACTTTTGTTATAAACTTTGTTTTCTAATGTCCATACTTTTGGAGTTATAGGAATTTTAATGTAGAAATACCGACGATCGGCGGTTGATTTTATGCTCAGTAAGTGATTCTAAGCCTCATAAAAAATAGGTCGGAAATTAAGTGCAAAGTTGACCCAAAAAAAACATTTATTTTTAACTGGCCTATATGGCACGATATGACGGTCAACGACGCAATATTTTCAAAAACAACCTGGTTGAAACATTCAAAATAATACAAACACACTACGCAAAAGTTAAAAATATATTTAAAAACTATCTATTTTATGACTTCGCGATAAATGTATCACGAAGTAATAAAATACTTAACTTGTACTGTTTAAATAAATAAATTATATTTTCTTTGTTATATATAACCTGACATTAGATGGCATCTGAGAATATTTTACAGTCCTTCAAATAGAGAGATTAGGTGTATCATTTGTCTTAAATACAGCAGTAGTCATGTAACACGCTTACAAGCACACCTGTTGAAACGTAGAAACAAAAAATTGAGCTAAATAAAAGAAAATATTGATGATTTTTTTACGTTAAAAATAATTTAGACATTTTTTTACATAATCATGTTTTAATGAGAGTGATTTAATTTATTTAAGATTTTTTTTATTTTTATTTTTTGTGCACAAAAATGAAGTTTTATGGAATATTTCAAAAAGGGAGCAAGATTAATCAAATAATATGTGCCGTTTTGAGTAAGTAAATAAATACTTTTCAACTAGTATCAAGAACATTTTTGCTTGGAATATAAACATCGCATGTTATACTAACGTCTCTTTTTTGAAGAAGTACATTTATGTAAAGTGTATATGTTAATTTTTTTTCACGCTCTATTAGTAAGTATTTTTACGGTTATTAACACCGTATTTTTTGAGATTCATGAAAAATTGTTATAGTATACCGAAAGTATCTTGCAAATTTTAAACATGCAGTAAAGATTACATACAGAGAATATTCCACAGCTAGGACAAAACATTTAGTTTTGTGCGCCATATGTTACAGTTTTCCTAACCAAACTTCGTAAATGTTTCTTACAATGTTCTCCAACTCTAAACGCGAAAAGCGGAAACTCAATGGAACTTGCACTGGTTTTACGCAATTTTCGGTTGGCATTCAAGTATGCTAATGAGTGTTCAAGAGACAAACAAATATTATTAATTAATTAATTAATTAATTAATTAATTAATAATATTTGTTTGTCTCCAGTAAATTTGCCGGTGCTGTCATACGGAGCCAGTATTGGTTGGATGTCTCCTATGACCCTTCTACTGCAGTCAGAAGACTCACCAAAAGGAGTACCTCTCACGGATGCTGAGGTAAAGTGATGACGATTATAAAGATTATAATATCCTTCTGACTGTTTTTTTTTAAATATATAGTCAAGCACTTGACTGTTATCACACCTGATGAAAAGTGATGATACAGCCTAAGGGGGAACGCGCTTGCCTAAAAGGTGCCTATTCATTCTCGACTTTAAGGTACCCATATCGTAGGTGGTGGGAAATACGGAGGTTGTATTGCAATGGTGTATGCGCCAGTACAAGTTAATTTTAGGTGGCTACTTTATAAAGCCGAGGCTCTGGATGGAAATCCCGAGTTGGCACTTTGTTTGTAAATACCATTTGATGCAAGTCATTACCAGCTCCCTCGAACATTAAGTCTGTCAGAAATATTAACTACTCCTTAAATCGCCAGTGCCCCACCAATCTTGGAAATTAAAATATGTCTCTTATGCATGTGGTTACATTGGCTCCCTCACCCTTCAAAGCAGAACATAACAAAAAACAAAATATTGCTGCTTGGCGTTAGAAGATGTGATAAGTGGGTAGTACCTACCCAGAGGTGATGGCACAAAGTGGGTGGATAAACTGTATTACATATATTCAAAATATATTTGACTACAAGGAAAACTTCATTTTCTATTTTAGATATCATGGATGGCGGCTATACCGTTCCTAGTATGTGTCCCATTTGACTTGATTATGGGTGTCATGGGAGACAAAGTCGGGCGAAAGATGTCTCTGCTCTTTATCTCCTTAGCTAGTGCTGTAAGTATTAAAAATTAAACTTCTCCAAGAAGAAGCTTTCAAAAAACATTTTATGCATATTTTTTTTAGGGTAGTTGGATCCTATTGATTTCTTCCCTCAACATTTGGTGTCTCATATTAGCGAGGGCGCTCGTCGGTATAACCATGGCCGGATGTTACGTCACTTGCCCTATATACACTAAGGAGATCAGTGATGACAGCATTAGAGGTGCTCTGGGTTGTTTGGTAAGATCAGTTTTATAATTATTATTGCATTAATTTTACCTTTAAGTTTGTGTATGTTGTATAAGGTTCATAATATGTTTTTTTTAAATTATTGTATAGGTAGGTGGATGAGCATATGGGCCTCCTGATGGCAAGTGCTCTCCTACGCCCATAGACATCGGTATCGTACGAAATTTTAACCATCGCTTACATCACCAATGCACCACCAACCTTGGGGACTAAGATCATTCTTGAACTTTGTTTTGTTCCGAACACAACAATAACAAGTACTGCTATTTTGCGGTCGAATATGATACTGATGAGTGGGTGGCACTCACTCAGACGAGCTTGCACAAAGCTCTACCACCAGTAATATGTGCAATGTTATAGTATGTATGTGTAGTTTGTCGTAAATAATACTAAGTCACATTATATCTTGTGTATGTTATAATCGAGTTCGTGTCAAAAATTGTCAAAATGTTTCAAGCTTTAGTAAACTTGTCATGGATCGAAATCTATTGAAATTGTGGCTCATATTGTAAACCACAGGACTGTTATATAAGAGTCATTTTGTGACACTTACTGATAATTCTCGACCGTTTTACGCGATGAGTTACGATGGGCATTTCACAACTCAACTTTTGCTGTCATTATAAAAAGAACAGATTATTTATTTATGCTTCTCTCAAGTTTGATCTATCTAAAATTTGGCAAAGAATTATGGTGAAGTGGTCTTCGGTTTCAGGTAATATTGTTTCACACAACCGGAAACCTCTTCCTGTATGTTATTGGTGATCTGTTAAGCTATCACCTTATACTCTGGGTTTGCCTGGCAATACCGACGGTGCACGTCATAGTGTTTCTTTTCATGCCGGAGTCTCCTTCGTACCTTGTGAAGAGAGGAAGGATTGAGGTAATTTATTTTACAGCTTTATTATAATTTTGTACATATTCTTTATTTGGAACAAGTGAATCTTTGTCGATGCAGTCTCTAACCCAAGTAAGCACAATGAGTTTCATCTTCTTAATTAATTTGTATTTCATCGTAGAAGCGTTGTCGTCAAACTAAACATTCTATATATATTTAGGAGCGTCTGTTATGGTATCAACCAATACATATTGTAGCAACGGGATAAAATAAGCTGAAGAGTTTACAGACTATTATTTACCTAGATTACATATTCTCCTTCTTCTTCTTCCTGCCCTTATCCCACTACGTGGAGTCGTTACAACATGTCTTTTCCTTCCAAATATTTCTGTCGCTCGTCATCTCAGTACTTGCCCCTTTCATAAACATATCCTTTCTTACGCAATCCATCCACACTTTCTTCGGCCTTCCCGTCACCATCACCATCACCCTTGTAGTATCATGCTTTTCATCCCTCCTCATCACATGCCCATATCACGCTAATCACTCTCTCTCTAGTTACTCTTCAACTTTTCATCTATTGGTGCTACTTCCAGACTTCCTCTGATATCCTCGTTTCTTATCTTGTCTATTCTAGTTATACCGCACAACCCTCTTAACTTCCATATTTAATTTGACTAATGATTTAGCTTAGCGTTCTAAAGAATCATCATGTTTTTAGGATGCAAGTAAAGCCGTAGCATGGCTTCGATGCAGTTCAGAGAGTGACGTAAAGGTCCAGGAAGAAATAGATGTTATTAGGAAGGAGCAGACGAACGACGAAGCGAGCAAGTTCGCTCTCAAGGCTATATGTGAGTATAAGTTGTTTTTTATATTTTTTTTATTGAAAAAAGGAAGATAGACTCGTAAATAGGTCTGAGGACACCATTCATAGACATAAACGCTCATAGAACTATTAACCTTCTCTTATATTGCCAATGTGTACCCAACCTTGGGATTCGGGATATTACGAGTATATCAATTAGGCCTGTAGTTGGCTGGTTCACCCTTCAGACCGGAACATAACAATATTAAGTATAGCCGTTAGATTAATAAGCGAGGTAGTACCTAAACAGACGGACTTGCACAAAACCCCACCATCAGCTTCTTTAATTAGTTAATTATCTTGTTGGCTTAATGATGATGGAAATGGTAGTCTGCTTGACTGATTTCGACTCATAGTCTGATAGGATGGCAAATCCGACTCGATTGGAAAGAATCTAGACTATTTATTGGTCCAAGCCGGTCTTGAGTTAAGGACCTTGGGAATTGCGGTCTTGTAATATAGCTATTAGACAGACGAAACATTGTTAAGCCCTTATCTCAATTATGTAATTAATATATAAAACGTATTGAAAGGGATTAACATTTTAAAAAATTACAAAAGGCAGGTATTACCTAAATATCAGGTCAGGCAAAGGTATTTCAAAATGTGTTATGTATTCTGTAAGGACAAATTTGTGTCAACACATATAAAAAAGTCACTATAATCATTGTAATAAATTAAAAAAAATAAACAGCAATAAAAAGATAAAAAAATATATATTTATTTTCTTAGATTACTGTTCACTGTCGTGTGGTGGGCATAAATTTACAATGTGCTTCGTTAAATTAAATACGAACATAGTATTTGTTTTATTTGATATTAAAATAAGCTATGAATATACAAATTGATGCTGATTTTACTCTATCGTCATTAATTTCTAAAAAAAGTTGCATTTTATACTATAAACATAGTTGTAGTTTGCTTAAGATTTGTACAATTAATATCTCAGTACGTATGCTGCCTAAGAATGACTTAATATTCTACTAGCTGTGTCCCGCGGCTACCCGCGTCTAATGAAAAAAATAACTTTTCTCGATAAAATGACTGTCCATCACAAAAATAATCATTAAATCGAACCAATAGTTCCTGAGATTAACCGGATCAAACAAAAAAACTCTTCAACTTTATATATTAGTATAGATATGCTATTATATCTAAATGTGACATTGAATTTTTTTCATAGAACTAATAAATTTAACACATTTGGTCTCTATTTATGTTTGTCTTAGTTACATGTACGAGTGATAAAATAAAATCTCATGTAGATAATAATTTGATCTCATTACAAATAACGCAATAAGACGCAATCGTAACAGTGGCTTGTAAATATAAAATAAAATACAGATATAAATCATTGTTAATTGCTGGAAAATACTTAGACGTATACATATATAATTAAATACGAAGGAAAAACCAGATCCGGTTCCATTTATTTGACGATGGAATGATAATTAAAATGTCTATGGTTGGTGGGGGACTACTATCGGGTAGCCAATGTGCACCTCCACCTAACTAATCTATACCAAAAATACATACACAAATTTTATTAAGAGATAAGATCCCTTTGTTTGTAACCAATAAACTCTGAACCTGGTTTTACGGGGAAGTACTGTATTATAATTTATAATACTTTTAAAATAAAATTACCGAATATGTACTGCTGGTAAGATCGTTTTAGTTTTCTCTCTATATTTGTTAACTATGAGAAAGCTACATTATCTAGAACTAACAAAGGCTATATTTTACTTCCATAATGTCTATTATTTCAGGCCTAATTCAAAGACCTTTAATTTTTTCTCAGGCGTTATAGCCTTGATTTAAACCTATATCTAAGCAGAGCTAGTACTATGGAAACCAGACAACTGATATACACATACTACTTTTCTTTTGTAAATAGATACTTATATAGATAATTACACCCAGAACAAACTATGTCTGTCCTAGGTGGGCCCACCTACACCACCTGCTGCGTGAAGGGCAACTATATACCAACCACGCCAACCGACTCGTCATACATAAACATACAAACACATTTAGAATAATTATTTTTTTAAATCGGTTACTAACGCATATTATTGTATAATTTATGATCACCTTTTCCTTTCAGTCACCGATAAGATCCTCACCAGGGCTTTTCAAATAGCCATGATAGCGACGTTAGCGAGAGAAGTGTGTGGCGCTGTACCGGTTTTAAACTTCGCTGGTGACATTTTCAAACTGGCCTCACAGGACACTGGTCTGGTGCTAAGTCCGAACCAACAGGCAATGCTGCTCGGTGTCGTTCAGGTCGTCGGTTCGGCTCTCGCATCGAGTATCGTCGAAAAATCAGGCAGAAAGGTAAATAGAATTCATTTTGTTTAATTTCGGTATAGTACAGTAACAGCTTGTGAATGTCCCAAAGATGGGCTAATGCTTCCTCTCCTTTTTTGAGGAGAAGGCTTTGGAGCTTATCCAGGCTCAGATTTGGATTGGCGGAATACAAATGTGGCAGAATTTCAGTGAAATTAGAGCCATGCAGGTTTCCTCGCAATGTTTTCCTTCACCGTCAAGCACGAGATGAATTATAATTACAAATTAAGCACACGGAATTCAGTGGTGATTGTCCGGGTTTGACCACACGATAATCGTTTAAGGTTCGCGTGTTCCTACCACTGGGCCCTCTCGGCTTATTTTTCGGTGCGATAATAAAATTATCTTGAATTAAGTATTTACTAAAACAACTAAAATTATTAACAAATTAAGGAAAAACTATCAATTTTATAGTGGAAAATCTATAATTAAAAGTAACGCTGCTCTAGTGTAATAGCTCTATCACCAAAAACTATGTAATATGTGCTGTGGCACCAACGGGCTGGAATATAAATCATAGGTATTCTAACGCCAAACTAATTACTTTATATTGCTTCGTTCTGTTTCGAATGGTGAGTGAGACTGTAATTCTAAACAAAATGTACACATTTCGGTTTATATGGTAAGTTGGTAATGGTAAGTGGTCACTTGTGCCGAAATGTGTAAGAAATAAAAATAATAACCAATAGTCCAATAATAATGCGATGCCATAAGTAATAAAATACCAAAATTGTTCTTTTTTATATAGTATGTATATAAGGGATGTATGTACATCTCTTAGTAGGTAAATATATTGCATACTTCATGCCTTATATGGATATGGACCTTCAATTAAAATGATTATTTACTGAATATTATTTTTTATTTCAATATAATGCATTTTCTTGTTATACTTTCCAGCCCCTTCTCCTGGTATCGTCTCTGGTGTCTGGTCTTAGTATGTGCGTACTCGCCTCTTGGTTCCTTATGCGTGACCTTGGAATCGGTGCCCCATCTTGGGTGCCACTGCTGACGTTGTGCGTTTGCATCTTTTGCGATTCCTGTGGTCTCCAGCCTATCTCCATTGTGCTAGCAGGGGAGATATTCTCTTATAAGGTAAGCATTTTATGATATTTCTTGTAGTGTTAATATATACGTTGATGCCCGGATTGGTGACTAAGCAACTAAGTAGGAAATATTATAATGCACAAACTTGGGCGAAAGCACAGGTGCAAGATGTGCATCTCATCTCATTATCATAATCTGATTGGACGAGAAATACGATATGAACGGAAATACTGTCATCGCCATTATCTTAACCGGAAGACGTCTGATGAAAAACTACCTATATAGGAGGGACTGTAAGCCCAATACACTTTGCTGTGACTACCCGACTCGGATATGTAATCCCAACATTTTGGTAACATTTTTATAAGATCACTATAAATTAATGATATAACAAACAAAACCAACGACTTACTGACCAATTATTATAATTTACTTAACCATATTTTATTATAATCTTTGAGATAAAAAGTCCTGTAATGCTTCTAAGTTGTATAAAGTTTTTTATTTCGCTTACCTTTAAATAAGTCATAACAATACTTAAAAAGAAAACAAATACCTATAACTTACTTTCTTTGATTTAATAATAATATATGTATGTAGAGTACGTATGTCTTTTGACGATTTTAAATAACATAAATATGTTACAAACTTATGTTCTTTTCAGTATCGAGGAACTGTGATGGCGACCACAATGTCCTGTGCTTCATTATCTGACTTCCTCCAGCTGTTATTCTTCAAGCCACTTGCAAACGCTGTAGGCATACATGTGGCGTTCTACTTCTTTGGAGTCATATGTTTGCTCATGGCTCTTTACGTGATTCTAGTCATCCCCGAAACAAAGGGAAGGAGCCTTGAAGATATTTACAGAGATCTCCTCAAGAGTAAAAAACTTAAGAAGATCGAAGCAAATGAATCGACAAGAATTTAAGAAAGTCTAACAGCTCGTGATCTTCTCATTGCTGTCAAACGTCCCCCTTCTTTCGTTACTGAGATGCTATGACCTCATTCCACCACGCTTCTCTAGTGTACACTGGGATGCATTCGTATATTATATAAATTGAAAAAATATTCGCATACTTCTTCACGATATATATCAAACCACCGACCTAGGATTATAGTGCTTGCATGAATTTAAAACTGTGCTTTTTAATTAATATCCGCATGTTTTATCTGTGACGAGATCTCTTAGAGGATGAACGATTTCTGACAATCATTTTCGAAAAGAACTTTCCAACAAGATAGCAATTTCAAATTCAAAATACTTTATTCAAAATTGAAGTATCTTATTGATTGTCAAACTAGAAACCGGTTTTGTAAAAGAAACAACCTTTATCATTATCCATAGTACATCAGAGCTGGCCATTACAAGAGCATACGATATTCAATTAACTTGTGTAGTTTTATATAAAATGTCGGCGTTAAAATTAAATAAATAAAAATGTTCAGAATGTTTAATCACGTAAATTAAATCAAATGTTATTCTCAATTCGCATGGAAATAAAGTATTATTACTGTTGTTACATTTCCGTAATTGATAATGTCCTTCTTTTATGTAGCATATTATGGGTACCTATTACATAAAAATAGCCTTTATTTAAGTTGTCATAAAAGCACTTTTGAATTGACCATTTACGAAAATTAACTCACAAATAGTGCGGTATGTATATTCTACAGAAATAACAAGAGTTGCAGGCATTTTACATTAACGATAATAGATACACAAATTAATTACTAATAATTATTATCATTATAATGTACTGATTGACTGCAATTACAAGCTAGGATGACACCTAACTTGTATCTTGCGATTAGAGGCGAACTGACGTTGGAAGCAATGTGGAGCTTTATTATGTCTGAGTGGAGTTGACAACTTACCAACCAATTGGCCGATTTGTCGGACTGGTAAAAAAAAAAACAAAAATTCTAAGTTAAGATTTTTAAATTTATTAGTATTCATATTTGACTAAGACTATAAATGCAAATAAATCTCTATCCGTCTATTACCTCATTCCCATTCATTATTGATCACTGAACACGAAGAGAAATGCAAGCGAATTACGGGAATAACGGGTTGTTTGGACGCCGACAGAGTCACAAGGAATAGTAGCTGTACCTAACTACTATTCTATATTTAAAATTTTACTTTTCTGTGAACACATCGTCAGTCACTTTAATAATCTTCAATTCGTTCTTAAGCCATGTTGAAGATTCTGAGATACCTCCAATCAGGACTTGATCCTTATTACATCCTGAACGAACAACTCCAACGAGCACCGAATTACCTTTCTGAAAAGAAAACCATTAAAGTAATGCAGCGCATAATATATATCCCACAGTTGTGCGATGGCATCTCTTCTTAAAGAGAAGGCGCGAGAGCTATTCCACCAAGCTAAACCATAACCAAGATAAAACAAATTAAAGAGAAATATAGCGCTATCCTAGTTCGGCACTAAGACCAATCATCGTTAGCTTCAAACCAGTTTCAATCGGAACTTGTTCACTTTTGGGACAAAGATCACACTTACATATAATTTTGCGAAAATATAGATTTTGATTTATTATAATCGAATAAAAATTAGAGAAAGTAAGAGACTACACTTACGCGTGATTCGCAGAGTACAGGAGCCCCTGGGGAGACGATACATACTTCGTCTTCGCTAGTGCCACACGCTTTTTCTGGTGTCGTTTTACCGCCAAAATTGCTACACGCACCCGGTGTTACTTTCATTTGTGTCTAAGGGCGTTAGAAAACGACATTTTGAATCAGTTATGTGACATTATCATTATGTATCCGACATCCGTATTTAATTATATAATATATGTAATATACGTAATCATATCCAGGGACATTATTCACACATGGTCATCTGATCCCAAACTAAGCAGAGCTTGTAATATAGAAACCAGACAACTGATATACTACATATACTACTTTTGTAAATACATACTTATATAGATAATCAGTAATAAGATATTTAGATAGTTGAATCTGTATATAGTATATATGTATTTCATATTAAAATGTATGTATGTAATAAATCAGATAATTACTGTCAATTTGTCAAAGTTGTTAATTTGAATTATATTGTGTAGTTCAATTGTTTTTCTTGTTATTAATTTGTGCCATTTAAATGTTTCAAAAAATAGAGCAATGTCGCTTTGTCGGCGGGCGTTAATAACTGCACCGCAATTTTACACTATAGCAGTTATTATCGTTTACATCTTCTTAATGATATAATATGATGCTTAATTAATTAAATTAAATTGAAAAAAGTTAAAACACGAATAAAAAAATACTATAGACGCAGATTTTGTCTCCTTGGTTTAGTTAATTGTTTGTGTCATTCATGTTGTATATAAAAATAAATATATAAAGATTTTTTAATCAATCGATAAATATAATATACAAAGATAGGAAATATGATTTCCCATTCAATAATTACTATAGCGGCTTTTTGCTATTCATTTAATTATGCCATAAGGCCGTAGACTCGAAGGTGCTAGGTTCACATCCCAAGTCGGGCCAATAAAATGTTATTGTTGAAAATTCTCATTAGCAGCCCAGTCTCTGGAAGTTGGTAGTATGTACACTCCCGTGCCTCGGAAAGCACGTAAAGTCGTTTGTCCTGCGCCTGAACCGATCCGATCGTGTCGTGTTGAGAGTTCACCTGTGTACACTTGTGTGCAGTAACATGTCCTGCATAGATGGCTAATCTCACTTGAGATTGGCCGCCATGGGCGAAATCGGCCTGGGGGCCTATTATTATTAATTATTTGAATATAAATAGTTACCGAAGTAATTTCATCGTTACTGTCGAATCCAAGGGCAAAACACTCGCCTGATGGCTTTTTAAAATCTAAGCAAGCACCTTGGCCCTTCTTCGATCCCCAACTAACTTCCTCTTCCAGCACTAGCAGGCCAAAATCAAATACGTGCGAGCCTAAAATGAGAAAAAACATACTTGAAAAGTTCTATACAAAATTCACAGTCACAGGATTGACCACAAACTTGCCCAATCCGCTTGTCTCGCTTGCTACTTGATTGTACCCTCATGATTAAGGCATCCAGGAGTGACGTACTAAATTACCATCAAAAACATTATCATTATCATCACTATCACTACATATTATAAAACAAAGTCCCCCGTGGCTCCTGTCTGTCTGTATGAACGCGATAAACTAAAAAACTACTGAACGGATTTTCATTCTGGTTTCACCAATGTATAAAGTGATTGAAGAGGAAGATTTACGCTTATAATTCATTATTTTTTTGTGTACATTGGTTAAAATATGACGATAATTGTTAAAGAAGTCGGAAAAAAAGAGCCGATTGGGAGCTTTCATCGAAAACGCTGTAAAACCATTTTGAATTATAACAAAATAATGTACGGTGAAATTGTTCCCCTTTCATAGATCTACAGAAAAGTCCGCGATGGCATATGTCTATCTTTTAAGGATAACTAACTATACTCACTTTCATTTTTAAATGTTTAAAAATGATTACATAATCATGCTATAATTGGAAAGCTATAAAAACGGATATGATATTAATCCTTATCAAATTAAGTACATTATTTACTATAAGAATTTCATGTATTTCCCTTTACAGCGCCAAATTTAAATTAATGTCTTAGGAGTCATCGTAATTTTAAATATTAATTTATTATCGTATTTTTTTTTATTGCATAGGAAGGCGGACGAGCATATGGGTCACCTGATGGTAAGTGGTCACCAACGCCCATAGACATTGGCGTTGTAAGAGCTGTTAACCATCTCTTACATCGCCAATGCGCCACCAACCTTGGGAACTAAGATGTTATGTCCCTTGTGCCTGTAATTACACTGGCTCACTCACCCTTCAAACCGGAACACAGCAATAACAAGTACTGCTGTTTTGCGGTAGAATATCTGATGAGTGGGTGGTACCTACCCAGACGAGCTTGCACAAAGCTCTACCACCAAGTAAACTAACAATACATAGGGCACACACACGGCTTATACAATACTACGACATATATTTTTTTAGGAATATTTACTCTACTACTCGGGTGAAGCCTGGGCGGGTTGCTTTTATAACATAGAATAGAATAGAATATGCTTTATTGTACAACATATACAAAATCACAGAAACATACAATTATTAATGCCAGAGGATAACGCCCAATTCACATGTTGGAATTTATAAAGGATTGTCAAAGATTTCAAAGCGAGTGGATGTACCATTATTGGTTTGGAATAGTTACTTAGTACAAACAAATTTCGAATTACACTAGAAGTGAAATCGTCGTATCATCTTGTCTTACGAAATAATTAGAAAGGCATTTAATCATGCGCTAAACATTAAGAATTTTTAACACGCTTTTATTAGCTTGACCTGTATGTATCTACGTAACGGAATCTTTCAATGCAATTATCACCCACTTCGAGACGTCCAATTAATTTGAAAATTTGCATACGTATTAAAGACCACTACAAAAAATGGTTGTCTGTAAAGTCGGTTTACGGACGACAGTTTAACGTGACAACGTCATAACAAAACATTGATGAAATGACTGCATACTTTTATAGCGTACAATCAGCGTAACGGGACAATGAGCATAACGGGACATTGAGTCATCCTTTTTTTGCATGCAGCCAGCGTTCATCGATTTATTAATCATTGTCACGTCAAAATTTAACTGTCACATCATCCTGTGACAACGAAATATATGGTGCAGACGGGCTGAGGTCGTGCTGCGTGATTTTTAGTTTTGTAAACTTTAATTTATTTTAATTTAAATGGACAGGAAGACGGTAAGCAGTATGGCACTGTATTACAGTGTCAGAGTACATGGCCAGTGCGCCATCAACCTTGCGAACTAAGTTGTTATGTCCCTTGTGTATGTAGTTACACTGGCTCACTCACCCTTCAAACCGGAAAACAATTATAGATACTATGTATTGTTGTTGGCGGCAGAATATATAATGAATGGGTGGTATCTACCCAGACGGTAGTGCACCACCTACCATCAAGTAAAACGATTACGATTTGTTAATCATATCATATATTACTTAGTTTGCTCTCAGAAGGGTGATTGTAAATTTCATTTCCTTACCAGAGTTATAGCTAGGATGATATATCCGATGTTGAACCGTGTAGTTATGGCGCGGCTGCGGTGATCCTGGTACTCTTGCGTACAGCGTCAGCTGCTGGGCTGATTTTATGCAGGTTGCCGCGGTTAATATAACTCTGGTTCCGATAAGCGAGCCCATGCAGAAGACACTTTCTGCTGTCTGGCTCATATCAGGTGCCCTATAATTAACATTAAAAGGGTGGTCATCATCATCATTATCATGTCAGCTAAAATACGTCTACTAATGGACAAAGGCCTCTCCCAAGGATTTCCTTTTTGGCCGGTCTAGCGCTGCCTACAACTCCAACGGCTTCTCGCGACTTTTAAAAATAGTTGTAATATCCGGTAAATTTACTTCAGTAAGAGATGAATACTGAAAAACTTTTTACTGGTGGTAGAGCTTTGTGCAAGCTCGTCTGGGTTGGTACCACTCACTTATCAGATATTCTACTGCAAAGCAGCAGTACTTGGTATCGTTGGGTTCCGGTTTAAAGGGTGAGTGAGCCAGTATGATTACATGCACAAGGGATATAACATCTTAGTTCCCAAGGTTGGTGGCGCATTGGCGATGCATACAGTGAAAGAGTAACATTCCTTAGCGATGGTTAACATTTCTTACAATACCAATGTCTATGAGCGTTGGTGGCCACTTATCATCAGGTGGCCCGAGCACGAGATGAATTTAAATCACAAATTGAGCACATGAAATTCAGTGGTGCTTACCGAATAAGACCGAAAAAGAATCACGCGTTCATACTACTGGGCTATCTTGGTTTAGGTGTTAATATAATTAAATATATTTATTTTAATGTCCGATCATCAAGAGGTTATTATTGCTTTGTAGTTGCCCTTGTTTATAGCTAAAGAAATGCCCAATAACAAATATTTCTTTCGAAGCCCGTCTAAAATATTGCAATTATACTAACTTATATAATGATACAGCCCAAGGAATAATATCCGATTGTAGCGCCAAACAGCTTTCTGAAAAAAAAAGTATAATTATTTTAACATTTTTAGCGCATTACGATCATGTAGCTGAAGCAAGTGTAGGTATGTATTAGGTATTAGACAAAGCTTAGCCTGCGTATGAGGGGAAGAAGGCAGGTATTGTTAAGTCAGAAGCTATCTCTATTCCAAATTCCATTCAAATCCGTCCAGATATTTTTGCGTGATTGTGGCAGCCAATCACAAAGATCCGCTAATCGAGTAGGAGATAATATAAATGCGCATTTTATGGATCATTACCTGTGCCCCGCGTATAATTGATAAAGTTTTTCATTCCTCGTTAAAGCATTATACAACACAAAAATAATTTTTAAATTCGAACCAGTAGTTCCTGAGATTAGCCGGATCAAACAAACGAACTCTTCAGATTTATATATTAGTATAGATTTTAACAATCGTTGTTTTTTTTGTTTCCATCATCATAGCTATGTAAAATAAATGAACCGGTTTAAATAAAATAATTATTTTTTACCGCAAAATATTTATCCGATTGTGATTAGATCAAAAAAATATGCAATTTAGTTATGCATAGTAATTGTATTATAGCTGAAAGCTCGTCCTCAATTAAAAAGAAATTCAAAATTATGAGCCTCCTGCTCGTTTGCCCACTTTTACATGAAAAAAAACAATTTATCTCATACGCTACTCACCAGTATTATTATTGCTGATGACTGGTATATTAATCAATAACTCTTTCGTGCAACACCAAACCAAACTTATTGGGCAAGGCGAATTGTCCAACGTTCTATAAAAAAATGTAGACATATATTAATAATATTGACGAAAAGTGAAACATTTTCTAGTACTAGTGTTTAGTATTTGACTGCTTCATTGGTGTATTTTCTACCTTATAAACTTGCAAATTAGGAAGATGAGCTTATTTTTTTATTATCTCAAAAAATCATATTTAAAATATAAAAAATAGTAGTGACGTGGGGCGAGGTGACGTCACAGCCTTATTTCGGTCGGAGCAAGAATTATTCGAGAGCGCCTAAATTGATTTATTTATAAAAAAAAGTATACATGCTATTAACGAAATTATTTCACAGATGTTTTATAATCACCTAAAGATTAGGTATTTTAGTACAAAATACAAACTTTTTTTTTTTTATTTACATCTTCCTCTTTCATCATCCTAATTCTAACGTACTGTGTGCAAACCAATAAGAAGTTTTCGGATCGAGAATTTCTCAATTTGATTGTAGAATTTCTCAGTCTGGTTCAAGTTGGTTGAATTTATAATTCCTTATCGTCATTCGTGACGTTTGCTATTTTTATGGGCACCGTGACTAAAATCATCCAGGAAGACATTATCATAAATTTTTGGCAGTTGGATAATAATGAGAAATAAAAGATCAGTATAATAAGTAAGCTACCTAAATTCGCTCTCGTGTATTGCACCTCCAGGCAAAATTGCTAGATCCTCATTGCAATACGAAAATGGAACACAAACTCCGGTTTCACCATTCTTTGCTGTACATGTGATTTCCGATGATGCTCTTTCTAGAACAAAAGTAAAGATAATAATAACGATTGATTATATAATACGTAAGCTTTGGTCAGAACGTTTCTGGAGCTTAGCAGAGGTACCAACAAAATGGTGTAAAAATATTTACATATAGTATAACTAGGTTCTTGACCAGTGAACCGCACTGCTGCAACAGTGATGCCTTGCTGTACCGTATGAAATTAATATTCAAGTTAAAGTACTTAGTGGTAGGGCTTAGTGCAAACTCGTCTGGGTAGGTACCACCCACTCATCAGATATTCTACCGCAAAACAGCAGTGCTTGGTACTGTTGTGTTCCTGTTTGAAGGGTGAGTGAGCCAGTGTAATTACAGGCACAAGGGACATATTCCTATGCAATAAAAATAAGGTACGTAAATATCCCACAGCTAGGCTTAGGCCTCCCTTTTGAGGAGTAGGTTTGGAGCTCATTCCACCACGCTACTCTAATAGACACGTAGCAGAAATTTCAGTGAAATTAGTCACATGTCGGTCTCATCGCCATATTTTCCTTCACCAGTACGATATAAATTATGAAACACAAATTAAGCATAAGAATGCGGATTGATAGCTGGATTTGAACGCGCATTACAAGGAAATCAGCAATCGCATTAAAATCGGCTAGGATTCACGCGTGGGTCATTTTGGCTTCTTATATTGATAAATCACCTCGGACTAACAACTTAAAAAAGAGGGTTAAAAATCTTTGGACTACTGGAGGTCAAAGAACGAATGTGATGTGATGTTAGTAATGCAAATTAATATTATGTTGCTCAAATTTCAATCAACTTACCATCCAAACTGATTTCATTAGCTTGACGAGGCATACGGTAAGCCATGACGGCCAGAAATACGGTAGACACCACTATTACTCGTAGCAGTTCCATCTGTAAAAAAATATACTACTCAAAAAACCTCCAACTCAAAAAAAAACATCTAAAATTAAATAAACTTACCAGTAAACATTACAATCATTCCAATGATTTCACACATGATAGCTCTGCTGTGAGCTTGTTATGAGATCATATTTTATAAATTTTTTGATAGAATAGGAAGGCGGACGAACATATGGGCCACCTGATGGCAAGTGCTCAACAATGCCCATAGACATTGGCACTGTAAGAGATGTTAACAATCGCTTACATCGCCAATGCGCCACCAACCTTGGCAACTAAGAAGTTATGTCCCTTGTGCCTGTAATTACACTGGCTCACTCACCCATCAAACCGCAACACAACAATACCAAGTCCTGCTGATTTTAGATGATGCAGTATCAGTTTAGAGTTACCCTGTTATTGTAATATTATTAATACCACAGAGTTATATCATCGTTTCTACAAGTAGAATTTGCTTAATAAATTACCAGAAACAACTACAACGACAAACGGAAAACTTTAAAAGCAGTCCTGAGTAGCGAATCTAAATCAATAATTACCCTTCTCTTAACGTGGCTATGAAGTATCTAAGTAAGTTTGGGAAGTCTCTTTAAGCTTTAAAGTCCCGAGAGTATATTAAAATATATAGTTAGATATAATATTAGTGTATATAGAATTAGCTACAATGCGTACATTTTATTCACACAAGTAAAATCGCTAAGAGATTCCTTGATCCATACAAAGATGTTGTTTAAAGAAAAAAACGCGCGGTAATGTACTGTATGATTTGATTCATGATTATACATATCTTTATTAATATATAAAGCTGAAGATTCTGTTTGTTTGATCCGCCTAATCTCAGAAACTACTGGTTCGAATTTAAAAAATATTTTTGTGTTTTATAGTCCTTTTATCGAGGAAGGTTCTAGGCTGATTTTTATTTAAATAACGGTTATCAGGTCGTCTTTCCATGATAACATTGAACGAAAAACGGTACTTTTTGTACTACCCAAATTTATTATTAGCGCTTTATTCGTTAGTTTTTTGTTTTGAAAAGTAAAAATTTCGCATTCATTCGTTTGTTCGTCAAAAAAATCTAGGTGTACGATTACTTTTTACACACTCGTATACTATTTTTGTTGTGTAAATACATACTTATATATAGATAATTATACTCAGACTCAGGACCAATGGACATGTTCATGCACACCAATGTCTGTCCCGGGTGGAATCGAACCCACGAACGACACGAAAGGCAGGTATCTAGGCACACCAACCGGCTCGTCGATAACTTATATTATATTGATACTAAATATATTATAACAATTATTTACCTTTAAGTGACTCGGAGTCAGAACGCACTTGTCTCACGACCGTTCAGTTGAACCGTACCAGATAAATTAAGACATAGGAACGTATTATATGCGTCTGCTTACATCATTAAATTATAATCGATTAATCATTGTTATTTTATTTTTATATACTAGCTGGGCTCGCGGTTACACCCGCGTATACCTTAAATAAATCACTACGAGCAGACTTATAAAATTTAGTATATATACAACATTTTTAGTTTTATTTTCATAGGATACTAGTATTTATAGGGTTATGCCGCAGCCTGATCATATTTTTTTTCTTTCTTTTTATAAAAAGGCGGACGAGCATATGTGCCACTTAAAACTGTAACCTTGGGGACTAAATGTTATGTCCCTTGTGCCTGTAATTACTGTGACTCACTTACCCTTCAAACTGGAACACAACAATAACAAGTACTGCGGTTTTGAGTTAAAATATCTGATGAGTTGGTGGTACCCAGACGAGCTTGCACCAAGCCCTACCACCTTTTAAAGAATGGAACTCTCTGTCTTGCGAAATGGTAAAGTTTGATAGAGTCAATGCCTCGCTGGGGTAAAGCAGTATTTAAAAGCCGTAAACATGCTACTAACTATTAATTTTAGTCACTCACTTCTCTTCTTTAGTAGCTCACTTCTCATGAATGTGATTTATTAAATCTAAGTTTCATATGAAACAACTCTCGATGAGTCTCGAACAGTTTAATAAATCGTTCTTAATTATTGACCCCGCTTCATTACTATTTGAATTTGTTATTATAGGGGATAAATATTTTTTTTAAAATAGTTTTTTTTTATATTATACCAGCTGTGCCCCGCGGTTTAGCCCGCTTATAATTAATAAAAATAAGCTTAGAACGTTCCTCGATAATGACTATATACAACACAAAAATATTTTTTAAATTCGAACCAGTAGTTCCTGGGATAAATCGGATCAAACAAACAAACTCTTCAGCTTTATATATTAGTATAGATTCCTTATCCCGTTTGCTCTGTTCATGACTATCTCATAATCTAACTACGTAGTTACTTCTAAGATTACTTCTTAGATTATGTACCAACAGATGCCCAGATTTCGATGAAAAACATCTGTAAATTTACTTACCTTACACGCTTTACTTGCCTTACACGCCGCGGGTCGTGGGTTCGATTCCCACCCAGGTCAGAGATTTGTGTGCATGAACATGTATGTTTGTCCTGAGTCTGGGTGTAATTATCTATATAATTATATATTTACAAAAAAAGTAGTAAGTATATGTAGTATATCAGTTGTCTGGTTTTCATAGTCGAAGCTTAGTTTGGGATCAGATGGCCGTGTGTGAATGTCCCAGGATATTTATTATATTATTTATTTAAAAACTTCTGGGAATTCAAATAGTTTTTAATTATATGACCATAACTGTATATGTATTTATGTATCGTATCTTATCTCAATAACCTCGACCTGTAATATGTAAACAGGGTTTTGCAAACGGGAATTTCTTGTTGGCTAAAAGTTATATTTGCATTTATTACGGAAAACAGTATTAATTATAACATCGTTGTTCGTTTTATCAAATATGTTTCGGAACACGGTAATTCCAGAGTAAAGATTTTTTACACATAAATAACATCTAAATTAAAGCAATTACATTGTTAGTAATACTCTCAAATAGTTTCCTCAAACGCCATTGCCGACGCGTCATGATATGTCAGCTTCTGTTAGGTGCCCTAAGGCAACGCGCTCACGAGTGACTTTTGAAAGAACTACATTATACTCAGAAATAAGACGGGACTTCAATGCAATTATTTGCTATCATAAAATCCTTATATATAATTTGGCGCATGACGCTCGTAAGATATTTTATAAGTGAATCCGTTTCCCGCCAAAAAGGGAACATGTCATTGTTCTTGTTTACAGATAAAAAAATGTAGAATTTGTTTAATATGAAAAATGACACAGTCTTCAGTAATATTTAATAATAATACGTATTATGTTCAATATTATATATCAAAATATTATTGATTTACACTTTTGTCACGGTGACAAATAAGGTTTTTGTCACTTTCACCTCACTTATCCAAAGCGGAGTGCGCTCACGGAGGGTAACATATATATTTTTATTTCGATCCATTTCTAAGATAGATATATAGATGATTCACAGCACAAAGTATTAACCACGAGCAATAGAATATAAAATACATCTTCAATTGTTTTATTAATCAATTTCAAACTTTCAAATTGCACGCTACATATTTATGCACGAGATCTTAATGTAAGTTTCTACCAAAAATACTATAAAAACCCTTTTTATCATTCAAAGTATATTTATCAAGGAATTATAATTAAATTCATTTAAATAAAGTCGGTCAAAATGTAAAGAATGAAGTAGGTAATGTATATTGTATTAGATCCGACTGGATTACCCCACCTTCTCTAATTTGTTGTAACATACTCGTAATATAACCAAATAGTTATTGTAAATAAAATACTCACATCAACAAAGTTACTCAATTGTAACCGACCCAATTAAAACACAAATGATCTGTCAACAATGACACACAATGCTGATTAAATTAAATCACATACACATCATTAAACACACACAACAAAATGTACAAATATAACACTACACACAGAGAACAAAATTAACTAATAATTTGCAAATATTGTAATGTATAAACTCTAATTTAAAATATTTATTGAGTTTGTACGCCAGACGAGTGGTCTCGCGATGAATATCGACGGTAACTGATTGTTTTGTAAACGTCCTTCTCATAAGTCGGTGCTAAACCGGTTTTTTTTCATCAAAGTGGCTTACGATGAGCCATATTTAATAGGTAACAATTACATTCTGATATAACTGCACTAGCTACAGGAGAAACATTGATTGTATGTTATTGGTTATATTCTTATTATTCTTATACATTACATTATACATCATCGTTATTTTATTGTTACTTTATTGCATTGTTTTTTATTGTATTTACACATATATCTATAATTATATTTTTCAACATGAACACATTATCATATTTAGACACTATTAAGTTACTTAGTAAAGTTTGTATGTTCGATGCCTGGGTTACGTAAGTTAAGAATTGGTTTTCTGAATCCAGGATCTCTGGGGACACGTCATGATGAATTTATGTTGGCTATTAACCGCCATGATGTAGACATTATGGCCTTGAATGAAACTTGGCTGAGAGAGGGTGAGGAAGGGCGAGCGCCAAATATCCCGGGATATCGTCTGCGTCACAAGCCGCGTCCTGCTGAAGTACGTGGCCGTGGTGGTGGTGTGGGCTATTACATTAGACGTGGAATAGCAGCACGAACCCTTGTTTATCCTACAACATCTCCGGAAATGGAACAAATGTGGCTTAGTGTGAGCGTAGGTGGGAAAAAGTTAGTCATCGGCACTGCATATCGACCTCCTTGGCTAAATCCACGTACCTTTTTTGACGGCCTTACGGATATGTTCGCTACACTCCCTGTTTATGACCATGTAGTTCTGACGGGTGATTTTAATATTAATTTTTACGAAACTGATAATTACTGTACACGTATGCTGTGTGAGTTCTTAATGTACACGAATCTTAAACAGATTGTTAATAAGCCTACCCACTTTACTTCTCACAGTGAGACACTAATAGATCTAGTCTGTGTAGATGGTAACACTAGTGAAGTATGCGTAGACTATATACATGAGCTTAGCAGCCATGCGTTCTTATCATTTGAATTTAATATACGCAAATATAAACCTAAGCCTCTTCGAAAATCTTATAGAAAAATTAGTAGCATTAATGAAAATGATCTCAAAAACTATTTAACAAATTTCAATCAACAATTTCTTAATATATATGACGTCAATAGTCTTGTTTCCCAATTTAATATTATTTTGTTATCTGTTTTTGATTCCTTAGCACCCCTGATATGTGGACTTTTTAAAGAGTCCCAATATCCGTGGATTACTTACAACATCAATGAAATGATTCGTACTCGAAATGAGGCACACATAAGATCGCGACATACTCAGAAAGATACTCACATAGCATACTATAAGGATTTGAAGTCAGAAGTTGAAATGGCAATCCATAGAGAGAAGGGTGCATATTTTACTCAATTCATAAATAATAACGCTAAGAGACCGAATTACATGTGGAAGCATTTAAAGAATATTTTAGCATATAAGAAAAAACGGGATATCATGTGTCTACCAGATCTTTTGTCAGAACCGAATAATCTTAATAGCTTTTTTCTAACCTTGCCCGGAAATGGTGACGTGGCATATAGTGATATACATTACTACACTAATAATAGACATTTCTCAAATTGCTTTGCTCTAAAACAGGTAGATGAGATAACAATTTTAAAAACTCTACGGAGTATTAAATCTAAAGCGATAGGAGCTGATGGTATTTCTATAGATATGATTTTAAGTAGTCTGCCATATATTTCAGATACCATTGTGAATATAGTAAATGCATCTATACGGACTTGTACCTTTCCTGAACTATGGCAGAAAGCAATTGTAAAACCCATTCCCAAAGTTGATAACCCCCAAAATTTAAGTGATTTCCGGCCCATTAGTATTCTACCCACCCTATCAAAAGTTTTAGAAAAAGTTGTGTGTTCTCAACTTACACACTATTTAGAAAGTTATGACATTCTTCCATGTGTTCAGTCGGGATTCAGGAAAGGTAGAAGTACTACTACAGCTCTAGCTAACGTAGTTGACGATATATTGAGAGCACAAGATACCGGAGAAGGCACCATATTGGTACTTCTCGATTTTTCACGTGCATTCGACACAATAAATTTATCATTATTATTAGCCAAGCTCCATTATTACGGATTCAGTACAGACACTATTAGATGGTTTCACAGTTATCTCAATAATAGATCACAGGTCGTGGAAGTAACTCGGGAGGATGGGTCTAAATGTGTTTCCAGTAGTAGAGCTACCACAAGAGGGGTGCCACAAGGCTCGATCCTTGGGCCTGTACTCTTTTCTCTCTATTGTGCCGATATCATCAATTCCATTAAACACTGTAATTATCATATTTACGCCGATGACATACAATTATACATATCTTTTAAACCTGCAGACTTACACATAGCTTTAAATAAGCTCAACGAAGACCTAACAAGAATTACTGCATGGTCCAATTCAAACTGTTTAATGTTAAATCCGAAGAAAACCAAATTCATGATTTTGGGTACACCAACTCAGATACGGAAAATTGCAACCTTATCACCAAATATCAAATTAAATAACGTTGAGGTCGAACGTGTTACAGAAGCACGCAATCTGGGAGTTGTAATGGATGAGAATCTACGATTTGATAAACACATTATGCTCTCTGTTAGTAATTGTTTTTATCGTTTAAAACTATTATATCAAATACGAAAATATATAACACCAAAAGTAAGAGTAGATTTATGCGAGGCTCTTGTACTATCAAAATTAAACTATGCTGATATTGTAACAGGTCCCAGGTTGCTTGTGCGTACTAAGAATCTCATCCAAAAAGTACAAAATGCCTGTGCTCGATACTGCTTTAACATTCCACCACGCTCACATGTTACGCCGTTTTTGAACTCTGCTAAGATGTTGAGGATGGACTATCGCAGACAATTACATTTCGCGACTTTATTGTTCGGGATAGTGAATTACAAAATGCCTCCATACCTATATCACAAACTAAAATGGGCATGTGAGCAGAGACTAACTCACGAAACACGAGCCTCATCCTACTCGTTGTCCATGCCGCCGTATAAGACTGCTGCCTTTCGGGGTAGTTTTATTTACACGGCGACAAAGTGCTGGAACAACCTACCGCCACCTCTTCGAAACCTAAAAACAATATATATGTTTAAAAACAAATATAGAATGTATTTAACCGATTTACAATTACATTCTTAACAAACATATACCATTGTTTTTTTTTTTTTTTTGCACCTTTGGTCTCTTGTGTAAAATTTATGTAAATTCTTACCTACTTGATATGGCTTCTTGGCAGGGTGGCGGTGCGTCATTACTTTCAGCATATTGTGTTTTGTCATACGTGTCGATTGCTCGATGTTATCTTTGGGCTGTTTGAAACCCCCAAGCTAAAAATGAAATAAGAAAATAGTTATATATTTTATAATTTACTGTTTTTTATATCCCTTGTTGGCAGCGAATAGCGTGTATTTAATTATTATCACAATTACCTTTCATTACTGTATTCTATAACGTGGGATTAACAAATTTATTTTTGACTTACCCCCTGTAGCATTCATCATATATTTATATTAGTTCTAACAGTTCTTTATTAAGCAATTTTATGTAGCACACACTATTACACGTAGTAACACACGTTAGTCAACTTATAATTTAATAACTTTAGGTACATCAATATTATTTCTGTATACAGATCTTTCTTTACAAGTCCTGTTGGCGTTTATCAGCGTTCGATCAAACGAGCGTCTAGACTACGACTGGGGCGTACACTTTCATCCATATAAATAGAACAAAACATATTTTTTATAATTAGTTATTTATTTTATTTGTCATTATTTATTTTTTTATCGCTACCTACGACGTGACGTACGTAGCTAATGGCGACCACAGAATACCAGCGTTGAAGCTCATTTAACAATGGTTTCAACACAAGCTGAGTGGTTTACCAATTTGGGCATCACATTATTCTTGTCTTTTGTTACTTTATATAATTTTGTTAATGATTTGTACAACGTGTATGTCCAAATAAAGATTTATTTGATTTTTTTTGATTTGATTTTTGATTTTTTTTTTGATATTATAATAATTATTGTATAATTAATAAAGTTCTTTTATTCCGTGTTCGCTACACGTTTGGCAATACATATTTTGCAGTCCTATTTACTGTAGTATGTCTAGAAATCGGCGTGCCTCCTGGCATCGGCCTCCTCCAGCTCTCTCCGCTGAGCTCTGTCTTCTGCTACTCTGGTCCAGTAAGGCCCGTATTGTATAATTAGTAGATTGATTTTAAGAGTATAACATTTACTTGGTGGTAGGGCTTTGAACGAGCTCGTCTGGGTAGGTACCACCTACTCATCAGATATTCTACCGCAAAATAGTTGTACTTGGTAATATTGTGTTCCAGTATGAAGGCCGAGTGAGCCAGTGTAATTACAGGCACAAGCGACATAACATCTTTCCGAAAGTCTCAAAGTTCCCAAGGTTGGTGGCGCATTGGCGATGTAAGCGATGGTAACACCTCTTACAATGCCAATGTCTACGGGCGTTGGTAACCACTTACCATCAGGTGGCCCATAATATGCTCGTCCGCTTACCCACACAATAAAAAAATGCCATAGATAATTACTAACTCTTAAAAAGTTAGACATCCCAATCCAAACATCATAATATTATACAGATTTTGTTTCCTTAACAATAGTGAATAATGTTAACGTAATCGATGAGAAACTTGTTGATACGGACATTCTTAAAGCGACTGATGGCCAATTGGCGACAGTGGAGGCGATCCACCCCCACTTGCGAGAAAAGGCGGCACAATGACCTTCAGGCTGACTCAGGAGCTTACCGGACATGGGTGCTTCGATAAGTATCTGCAAGCGGGAACACCATCCTGCCACGTGTGATGCGCCTTCGGACACGGTGTACAGCAGCACGGTCTATATGTCACACATTTTTGTTAAATAAATAATATCTTCCTTTCTTAATATTTTCTTTGGCTGTACAAAAAAAAGGTTTTTGTCTATATGTTGTACCCAAGCACTTTATATTCTATACAAGTACTATATATAGTACTACTGCACTATTGTTCAAATTACAAAACATAATTCAATTCTTAATACTAGGAAATTATTTAACATGAATACATACATTACTTGAGCACTATAATATCTCTGGCGCTATATTTCTTGATCACGAAATAAATAAAACAAATAAAAAAGTAAT
The DNA here is from genome assembly GCA_963151315.1 of Nymphalis c-album. Taxonomy (NCBI): domain Eukaryota; kingdom Metazoa; phylum Arthropoda; class Insecta; order Lepidoptera; family Nymphalidae; genus Nymphalis; species Nymphalis c-album. Next base: position 1,036,919 of record OY720610.1, read on the forward strand.
TAAGAAGAAATAGTAATAAAATTTGTATATATCTAATACGGCGGGAGAAGACATTCATTTATCTATATAAATAAAATGATAGAGGTCTGCAGTTGTGCGCGCATCACGGAAAAACTACTGTATAGATTTCAATGAAATTTTCTAAATTTTATGTCTTAGACACTTGGCCCTTATCAAAAACCAAAAATGATTGCGATATCTTCATTTAATAAAAAAGTATTAAAGTTTCAAGAAACAACGATTTGTATATGCACTGCGTGTTCAGTGATGTATGTTTAAACAAACTATATTTTTGCTTGCGATCTTTTTAAGGTTTTTTCTTCGTACATAAGAAAACTTTGTCAAGCAACGTGGACGAAGTCGCGGGTATCAGCTAGTCTAAATATAAATTAAAAAATAGTACAAAAAATACTGGCATAACAACTGTTTAAAGGTTTATTGACAATATTGATATTGATTAAAAATATATTTTCGAACAAATTTTAAATAAAGAGCTGCTTATAGGTTTATTATGCTGAATATATTGCGCTTATTTCATTTTTATTTAAAACAGGTAGGATAGGTTGTTTGGGAAACGGACCACTTGATTGTTTATTTCACCTCTGACCACGGTCGTATATACAGGTTTTGCAACAACAGTAGTGGGGGTACGTCGACTAAATGAAGATGTTCAGTTCAAATTACGGCCGCCAGAAGCATGACAATTAGCGTAATAATTATCTCGAACACTTTTTCAAATCCAAACAAAACAAAAATAACAACAAATCCGCAAAACTCAACATATTGATATAACAATGACTAAATAACACAATATTTGGGAGAGAAAACTATACGCCGCGTGTCACTAAACCAAGTTCGATAGCAACGACGTACAGCGGTCGTTATAGCGAAATAAAGTTTGTAACACAATCGCACCAATCTCACCACTGAAATTGGACTCGGTTGCTAGACCTGTATGTAAGCTCGTGCCTCTGACCTGCATTGGCACTGTAAGAAATATAAGGTCCTACAGACCGATTTCGGCCACGGCGGCCAATCTTAAGAGAGATTAGCCAACTGCGCAGGAGATATTATAGTGCACAAGTGTGTTCGCAAACACAGGTGCACTCTCTTTTCCTTAGCTCTCATAATCCGATGGGACGGCAATCCGACACGACCGGAAAGAGTTCAGGCGCAGGACCAACGGCTTAACGTGCTTTCCGAGGCACGGGAGTGTACACACTTCCAACTTCCAGACTCCGGGCTGCTACTGAGGATTTTCTGAGAGAAAACCCCAATAACTATATATTGGCCCGACCTGGGAATTGAACCCACGACCACCGCGTCTGCGGCCTTATATCAAGCCACTAGACCAACGAGGCAGTAAGAAATATAAGCCATCACTAACATCGTCGAACTAAGATGTTATATAGTTGTGCACTGCTAGCTAGTTACTCTGGCTCGGTTACCTATCAAATTGAAGCACAGCAATACCAAATATTGTTGTATGGCGGTGGAATACTTTCTGAAAATAATAATATATTAATTATTCGTCGAGTGACATAACTCTTTGTAGCATTTCTACGTTATTGCTAAAATAATTAATTAGGCGTCAAAAGAAGTCAAATTCTAAGATATTTTTTCTCGAATTGACTTGTTGCTGTTAGCCCAATTGGCCTCAACAGCGTCACCGAAAGGGGGGCGAAAATTTTAAGAAAACTTTAATAAATCCTAACTAATATTATTAATGCGAATATTAGTATGTGTGTGAAGTTTTCTCCTATACTACTTAATCGATCGTCATGACTGTATCCATATACGCTGTATGGATGTAGAAAATAGCACAGGGTACCTGATCTAATCCACCTGATCCAAGTAAACCCATGGTAAGAAAGTATTGTTGTGTTCCGGTTTGAAGGGTGAGTAAGCCAGTGCCTGCACAAGGGACATAACTTCTTGGTTCCCAAGGTTGGTGGCGCATTGGCGATGTAAGCGATTGTTTACATCTCTTACAATGCCATGGTCTACGGGCGTTGGCGACCACTTACCATCAGATGGCCCATACGCTCGTCCGCCTACCTATGCAATAAAAAAAGTAGTGTAATGAAGTCACGTGTTTTTATTTATAACGGCTAAATGTAGTACATATTTTTATATGCGGTAAATAAAAACGCAATAAAACTATTTACTTGAGATAATTTCTTTAACGAGTACAATAGCGTTTTAGTTTCAATTGTAATCTGTGACCTTTGTTCTTTGACATGTGATAGGAGTAAATACTAGTGAGGGACAGAGACAATGCGTTATGGGATCGATATGTTGAAATTATATACAATAAATATTTTTATTATATTCTAACTGATACCTGCGACGTCGTCCGCGTTGCTTGATATATTAACAAAGATTTCTTATGTACGAAGGGAAAAAACATCAAAAAGATCGCAAGCAAAAATATCTTTCCTCAAAGGCGGGCAACGCACCTGCAAGTCCTCGGATGTTGCAGATGTCCATGGGCGGTGGTAGTCACTTTCCGTTTGCCCCCTCTTACATAAAAAAAAATATACTGTTTAATCACACATCACGCAGTGCATATACAAATCGTTGTTTCTTGAACTTTAATAACTTTTTATTAAATGAAGATATGGCAGTCATTTTTTCTTTTGATAAGGGCCAAGTGTCTAAGAAATAAAATTTTGAAAATTTCATTGATATCTATCCAGAAGTTTTTCCATGATGCGCGCACAACTGCAGACCTCTATCGTTTTATTTATATAGATTGTAATTGCATATATTCATATATATTTTTTTAACAAATGACATAGTTTACATTTTATTAGTTGATAATATTATGAAATTTAAGTTAATTTAAATATAAGATTGGCATGCGATTAGATTAATATATTTGCTATTATTATTTACCATTCACATCGTAATATTTAGTAGGTTTATTGTTTATTGTGTAACATAAATAATTCGTTATTTTAAAAATGATTACCTACATAAATAGAACCGACTCACGATACCTAATAACCACTTCACGGGTCGGACAGGGTTTTTCTTACACACCGTATATGAAAAGCGAAATCAGAAATAAGATAAAAAAAAATTTTATGTTTATTTATTGTTATTTAAGATTATCTATGTAGCTGGTGAAAATAGCTGACTATCGCTTTTGGGCTGGTAATCTGTAGTAAATAAATGATTATTATAATAATAATATCAATAATTTAATATAATAATTGATTCAACATTTATACGGGGTACGACCAGTCGTTACCATCACTAGTGAGTATCATAATTGGTGTGCGTCCGTTGGGTGACAATGTTTCATACTGAAGATGCAGAGTACCTTGCACCATTGCTTCGGCGACGAAAGCGTATGTTATTTTAATTATTATGAGAGCCAAAATGACTCGTGGATTTAAAATTTGTACTTTTTTGTTTGAAAATCATCGGATGAAAGAATTTATTAAGGAAATTTAAATGGATTGAAAATTGGTTTTTGAAGTTGGTAACACAAGTGCAAATAAATGTTGTATGGGGAAGTGTTGTTGTTTGTTTCCTCTTATAGATTTTGACGTGACAACGTCTAAATCGATGAACGCTCGCTTCATGCACGAAATTGTCCCGTTACGCTCATTGGCCCGTTACGCCCATTGTCCCGTTACGCTGATTGTACGCTTGCGCCGCATCTAACTCTCTTTCACTCGATTGGCCTATGAGTGCATATAAAAGTAAATTTTTCAATTAAATTGTAGATTTCATTTCACTCCTTCTTTGTATCCATACAAAATAATGATAATTCAATAAAAGATTCAATTTTATTCATAAAATGTTGTCACGTTAAGCTATCGTCCGTAAACCGACTTTACAGATAACCATTTTTTAATACTTGATGGTGTTTGGTATGCTTTAGGGGTGTTATAAAAGGCATCGCCAATGAAGTCAGTTTTGCAAATTAAAAAAAATCGTCCTTCGCATAAACCGTACGAAACATTTCAACAGACGCTATTACTATTCGCCCACCCTACATTTTTTTATGTGTTTATTGTTGTGTTTGGAATTCATCTCCTACTTGGCGGTGAAAGCAAAATGAAGCAAGCAATGTACGGTGTTATACGCCTATGTGCCGACGGGTTGTAACGAATGATGAACCACATAACGAATAAGAAAACACAAATCTTTGTTTTCATTAACAATATCTTATTAGGAACATATTTAAATTATTCACAAATAAAAGACATAGAATAAAAGAATTTATATAATGATTATAAGGCTTTGAATTGATTATATTAGGCCGAATAAATATTGTATTTATAAAGAAAATCAATATATTGTATAGGTAGGCGCACGAGCGTATGGACCACCTGCTGGTAAGTGGTCACCAACGCCCATAGACATTGGCATTGTAAGAAATGTTAATCATCACTTACATCGCCAATGTGACGCCAACCTTGGGAACTAAGATGTTATGTCCCTTGTGCAAGGAATTATACTGGCTCACTCACCCTTCGAACCGGAACACAACAATAGCAAGTACTGCTGTTTTGAGGTAGATTATCTGATGAGTGGGTGGTACCTACCCAGACGAGCTTGCACAAAGCTCTACCACCAAGTGCGATTTCAATGTGATTTGAATATTGTTTGGACTAATTACTAAAACTTTTACAAAGAATAAGTGCTAATGGTAATTACATTTTAAAACGTAAATTAAAATGATGGTTGTTAATTTTTGGAAGTGTAACCATTTACCATCAGGTAGCTTATTTGCCATCCGTCGACATAAAAAAATGATCTCATGTCTTTTCGTCTCTTTATCAAAATTTAATAGAGTATAGGCAAGTGGTACCTTTGTAGTTCTGGTGATAAATCAAAAATATATTTTCTGTTTATTTTGTTCGGTTTAAAGTTTTAAATACTAATTGACAAGTATCAAATACAAAGTTGTATTGATGTAGTATACAAAGTTAATTTTCATTAACTATGAAAATGGAAAGTGATTCTTCGTGACATTTTTTTTACGCTGGATCAACGCATGACACTTTTCCCCCACAGGAACAGTGGGGGGGGGGGGGTATGTGGGACTCGCCGTATGTCCAGGGCACCGAGTGCACCCCGGTCATCTGAATACCCACTAAAAAAACAGCGGTACCCTTCCCGTCTTAAGGGGAGCGCCACGGGATCTTGACCTTTGACATAATTCAAGATCATATTCATAGAAGGCATCATTAAGTAACCGATGACAGCATTTACATATAACAACAAGCAAAGATAAATATTTATATAAGAAAACAATATGAAATAAATTAACCTTATGAATTTTCAAATAAACATTCCGATATGATGGAGAGGTGTCTACTGAATTATTGTCTATTGATTCAGAAAATATGACATTTATTATATCATTGTAGCAATATAATGAATTGCATACTTTAGAAATTAACGATCGCCTCTAGGCCATTTCAAATAGCCTAAGCAGACCGAGGAGAAAGCGTCGGCGCAATCGCACCTTCTTTAAGCGTCGCCAGGCCTAGTTGAGTTCTCTGTACCCTGGAAACCTACTAAGATTGGAGGCCTGCATAGGCGGGTAAATCGTCGGAGCGTCACGGTATCATGCGCAAGCGATCCCGTAACACCCTCCGAGTAACGGTCAGGGTACCACTGGTTTTTAGTGTGTATTCCGGTGACTTCAGAGCCGACGTGTCCCACATACCTACACATACATACACACACTTCCAAATTCAAAACACTTTTTGACAGACAATCCGAATATTTTTTACCAGCTCTTACTGAGGTATGAACCGAGAACCTTTTTTTTTTTTTTTTATTGCAAAGGAAGGCGGACGAGCATGTGGGCCACCTGATGGTAAGTGGTAACCAATGCCCATAGACATTGGCATTGTAAGAGATGTTAAGCATCGCTTACATTGCCAATGCGCCACCAACCTTGGGAACTAAGATGTTATGTCCCTTGTGCCTGTAATTACACTGGCTCACTCACCCTTCAAACCGGAACACAACAGTACCAAGTACTGCTGTTTTGCGGTAGAATATCTGATGAGTGGGTGGTACCTACCCAGACGAGCTTGCTCGGAGCTGCGGCCTTTTTTCTAGCCATAAGATCAAGGAGGCATTCAAGTCAGGCACTGATGAGAAAGACAACGTTATTGTTATAATTATTATCGTCCCTCTGTCTGTATCAAAATTCTCAGGTACTTACAGTGCTTATCTAAAACTCTCACGTCGTTTTAGAAATAGCCCTTATGATAACGCAGTTTCTGCTGTTTTACCGAATATTAAACTAAAACGTTTTTATTTTATCTTGTCTTCAATGTTTGCTGATATAAATAAACGTCCCTTTCTTTCTTTTTCTCTTTCTAAATTAGTCTTAAGATATTAAGTTAGAGGAATAGTTCTATCTGTCATAATATGAATTAAAATGGCCGTATAAGCTTTTTAACCGACTTCAAAAAAAGGAGGAGGTTATCAATTCGTCTGTATGTTTTTTTTTTGTTTTTTTTTTTGGTGTTGTTACCTCATAACTTTCGACTGGGTGAATCGATTTTGATGATTTTTTTTTATTTGAATTTGGGGCTGCTCCCCATGTGGTCCCTATTTTTTTAGTCCAGTTTTGACACTGGCATCCATGACAAAACCATATAAGTCGTAAATTTGCATAAATATGTGCGCGACAAATGGACGAATAACTCGATACCTATTCAACCGATTTCGATGATTTTTTTTTTATTGGAAAGAGTGTACTTCAAGGGTTGTTTGATGACAGTTTGGTTAGATTCTGATTATAGGATCCATGACAAAGTAACGGAAATCTTCAATTCTTAGTAGCAAATTAACGATACACGGCCGAATCTTTTATAGGCTATCTAGATTTTTCATTCACCTACCATAACATCGTTATGATCAAGTAATTGTAGTACTATTGTATAAAACACTTCTTTATATACCGTCAATAGTTTTCGCAGCGCAAGCTAAATAATAATTTTTATAGGCAACAGTTTGATACGTTGGGTTACCTTGCTCCATTTTAAGTAGGGATCTATAAGTTTTTGAAAATATAATAATCAATATGTAGGTACGAATGTGTTGTGTGGTTGATAATGTATTCACAATTATTGTTATTTTTGGAGTCGACGTCAGCTAAGGAAACACTATAATATACCTAGCAATAATAATACGGGAATCTTTTAAAAACAAACAAAAACATACACATTACAAATTGACTTTTATTGGCCTCGTCAAGTTGCGCGTGCGACACAAGCACATCTCACCTATAACTAACTATGTATGTAGTTATAAACCCACCTTGGCTGACATCGACTCGAAAAGTAACAATAATTGTGAATACATTATCAACCACACAACACATTCGTACCTACATATTGATGAGTAAGAAAATAGTAAGTTAATTATCAAATTATAGAAGAATACGCAATTATTTTTTACTTTTTAGTGCATATTAATTTGTTTTTCGTATGAAGTCGGTTTTTGTTTTGTTAAAATTTTTATTTATAATGTAATGAATCGACATGTTTTGCCGAAATCGGTCGTGAAATTTATGAAAGTTATATGCGATATAGACCTTAAAAATTATAAAATTATAAGAAAACACGCATCATAATAGTATATCACCATAAGTGGTCTATCAATATTTTATGGGTGAGTAATAAAGTGCATCTTTACAGATTCGCATTGCATTTATGTACATATGTTCAAGGTGAGATTTGATTAAATAATGAAAACTTACCTTGTAATTTCGCCAAGTCAGAGTGTATAAGTGACCGTTTTAAATTAAATCGTATGTAGTGACTTCCTCTGTCTCTGAATTCAAATGATTATATTAACTTTATCGTAACTAGCGGTTTCTCTCTGGTTCTTACGAAAGCGATTTATAATATCTAACTACACAGGACATATTACAATACAACATAATACAAGTATCTGCGCAAATACTGATGCACTCTCTATTCCCTCACTTAAACAAATTAATCCAACACGATGGTATAGGGTTCGGGCGCAGGACAAACGGATTAAGTGCTATTCTAGGCACGGGAGTGTATACACTTCCATCTTCTGAACTTTGGGTTAGGTTATTGCTATTGGTATTTTTTTGATATAAGAACTCGATAACTTTTTATCGACAGGATCCTGGGATCTGCGACCTTATATCTCACCACTAGACCAACGACCCAGGCGACTATTAAAAAATAGAAAGTGAATAAACGAAATACTTGAATTATTAAAAAATTGGTGTCCAGTCGGGGTACCAACCGCTTTACATACTTTTTTGTATTAGGTAGACTGACTGACAATAAGGCCGAATTGGTAAATGATTATCACCGTCTATAGTTCTTTGCGCTGTAAGAAATATTATCATCCATACATCGCTATTGTCCCACCAACTTTGGGAACGAATATGTTATGTCCCTTGTGCACTGGCTCACTCACCCTCAAACCGGAACGTAAAATTACTAAGTATTGCTGCTTGGCGGTCGACTAAATGACGAGTAGGTGATATGGTTACAAAAGAAATTCTGGACGACGATACATAATTTAGGCGATTCTTTTATGGACAGGGTGGCCTAACCCAATTCAGAGTAGCCTAGGAAACCAAGTCCAAGATAAAAAAAAACTATATAAAAAAATTGATTGTGATTCTGCCTGCCAAAAATATAGAAATAAAATACCGGAAGGAAGATACAACGACACGTCTGTGGATACTATAGCTGCACTGCAAACAAAAAAACCAACGCTTAACCCTAGTTTATGTTCGATAAGGCCAGTAATTATTCGACTTTTGGGTTAAAAAATATATTATTATAAAATTTCATGAATGTCCATGAACAACATAAACTTATCTTAACTACTGTATTCGATTTACATATGGTAATGACAACTGCTTATGCTTATCTATAATGTCACTTAAAGTCGTTTTTTCTTTTATTTTTCAGGTTATATTTAAAACGAAATAATTAAGTAACGAATACAAACTTGGTGGTAGAGCGTTGTGCAAGCTCGTCTGGGTAGGTACCACCCACTCATCAGATATTCTACCGCAAAACAGCAGTACTCGGTATTGTCGTGTTCCGGTTTGAAGGGTGAGAGCGCCAGTGTAATTACAGGCACAAGGGACATAACATCTTAGTTCCCAAGGTTGGTCGCGCATTGGCGATATAAGCGATGGTTAACATTTCTTACAATGCCATTTTCTATGGGCATTGGTGATAAGGTGGCCCATATGGTCGTCCGCCTTCCTATACAATAAAAAAAAAGCTAGCAATGGTTTCTAACAAAATTGTTGTAATTTTTTCTGAAAGCCAATAACACTCGGCTTTTTATGAATTACTTTTAAAACAAAGTCCTTTATTCAATCGAGAAACATTACCCATTATGTATAAATTGACAATTTTAAAAACTACCATCGGTTCGAAAAAAAGAAACGCCCGGGAACAACCGGCGAAAGAAACTCAATCATGGAAAGAGAAAGTCGGTGTTTGTCTATGCCTTTGGTTCCAAAAGTGGTCCAGGTGGACCCCCAGGGGTCGACGGTTGACTGAAATGGGGGTCCACAAGTCATAAGCGGGGGTCCACGAAAATTCGTTTGCTTTCGATAGTGAAGAACTAAAAAGTTGGGTTACTTCACCTATCAATGTAGGCAGAGTATTTACTGAAAAAAAAGGTCGGGGACAGTAGGTACATGTAACTGTTGCTCACCTTTTTTTTTCAAGTTTTCAATTGGGAATCTCTGATCTAAACAATAACGGCCCTTGTAAATGTTGTTTAGCTGGTGATGAATTAAATAATGCTTTGTCTTCTTCTTACGATTATCAAATCAATAAAGATAGAAAGAGAGTATTCAATATTTTAACAAACAGTCACGTTAAGTAAAGCCGCCAAATGTTTCAACTGCAAACGGGACAAGATATAATTTCCAATAGAGACAGATATTTTCTGTTTATCCACTTCAGTACTATCCGAGCCCCCTCTGACCTTGATATTAATTTGCTCAGTGGAGACGGTGCTGAACTCAGAGCATCAATCTACCTTTCCATTTAAATGGTACGACAAGGAAGGATAAAGAAACCTTATACATACATAGTCCACGTGATCTACTAAAAGCTCTGCAACGTTATGCACTAGAAACAGTTCTTGATTAATAATACATACATACGATTCAACTTATTATTATATTCAAAGTTGCTAGCAACTTCGCCATTTTTTCACGAATCTATAATAAATACAAAAACATCATTTAAGTTTATAGCTCGACCAATGGTGTTATTTCAGTTTGCGGTCAAAGTTGTTTATTTATTTATCATCCTGCCATTGGATTGGTATACAGGGGTCCAATTCTACTAACAATTTTGTCACTTTATCGCAATCGAATCGAAGATCGTTGACGTATATTCGTTTTCCTAATCTTTAGTTTAATTATTGGCATAAAAGATAACAATTAAGTTTTAACGTAAACGGTATATGTTAACATATTATCGGTTCGTTTCTGATTCGAATAAATATAAATCAGTCAAATTGTATCGGAATCGAATTGCGAACAGATCGTAATCGTTATAGTTTAGTAGAATTCGACCCCTGTAGACCAACAGTAGACACGCGGGACCCTGTGTCGACTGGGTCTTTTGTAACTCTCCAGATGAGATTCCAGAAGAATGGATTAAATTAAGTACGTTTTTATAAAACTTCTCAAGAAAATGACAAACAAACAATATTCCATTACAATTTAATTATATGTTTGCGATTAAAAAGTTAACGATTTCATGCATTACTGTTGTTAGTTGTTACTTGTGTAGAGTTTAGTGAGCAGCGATCGCTTGGGGACATCGGTTATTGTTGTATTGTTTTTAAATTCTAGGCATGAAGAGTACCTGCAATGTATTCCGGGAAGGTAGTCAAGTGAATCAGATTCTATGCGCTTTCTTAAGTAAGTATTTAATGTTTTATATAATCTATAGTACAATAATACTGTGACCGTCTTGGGACGTCCGTCGTATATGAAGTATAAAATTTATTGCTTATGAAAATAATATATAATAAAAACATTGAGTATGCATATATACCATGAAAGCATCAACAAATGTGTTAAATTGAAATATAATTATATATAAGTTACTTATTAAATGGTAAATTACTAATTTGGATGGTTGGTAGTTAATAATTAATAATCGCTCTCTAAAAATTATAATATGTAGAGTACATTTAATTTTCAGAGAGCAATCTTTTAACGTTTTCCGGTGTAACTTAATATATTTTTTTTAATTTAACTCATAGCATTTAATTAAGCATTTGCCTGGACATATTTTCGGATACCAAAATTATTTTAATTTAAATAATTACAAATTTTTATTTGTATATCCGATATATACATTTTTTTTTTAAATTTAATATTAGTACCTAAGTATGTATGAAATATTGCAAACTGTTATTTATAGAATGGTTGAAATAATTTGTTGAACGTTGCATGACGTCACAATAGGACTGAAATAGATGGTAGAGTGGGTGTTTTTAAGCAGGACGGGTAGGATATATGTGGTAATTAGATAATTTATAGTAAGAGCGCTATCACCCAAGCTATATGCGAACGCGAAACGCTCGTTTGTGGCGTCTTCTGCCTGCCAAAAGTTTCTATAAGTTATATGTATGAAGTTTAATTTTATTTTGAATATTAATTTGATTTATTAAGTTTCTACTTTACAGTATGTATACCTATATACGGCTATGGAAACTGTATAGGATGGATGTCTCCGATGACGCTACTCTTACAGTCAGACAAGTCTCCAAAAGGCGTTCCATTAACCGATACCGAAGTTAGTATGTTTTTTTTTATTAATTGGGTAGGCGAACGTGCAAATAGGCCATATGATGGTAAGAGGTCATAATCGCTCATACACATCGGCGCTGTAAAAAATTGTAACTGTTCCTTACGTCGCGAATCAGGAAGTAAGATACACTGGGCGCACCCAGCCTTCAAACTGGAACACAAAAAATTGCTATTTCGGGGTAGAATATCTGATAAGTTGGTGGCAACTACATGCCAACCAATACCAAAAAACAGTGCAGTGTTTTCAATACTCTCTGTTGCTTTTTAGGCTTCATATTTTGTGTACGTTAAAAATATTGTAAATTATTTTCAAAGTGTGATAATAAACTAGAGATAAAAGTGTGAAATAATAATAGGAAACCTTGAAATAAATGTACCAATAAAATTGTTATGGGTGTTGAATTTGTCTCGATTTTGTTACGTATTTAAGCTACACGTGTATAGAAATTACTCGACAAAAGTAAATAGTTATATGAACTAAACATTTGTTCAGCTGCGCATGAGAATAAATGTTAATATTAATTACAGATTTCGTGGATGGCCTCCTTGCCATATTTGATCTGCGTCCCGGGAACGTACCTGTTTGCATGGTTAGGTGATAAATATGGGAGGAAAAATGCCCTCCTCTTTATGTCAGCAATTAATGCGGTAAGAGAATTATAATGTTGTTTTAATTTCGAATATCGTTCAAAAGGATAAGAGCCATTTTTAGAGTTTGTTAATTTCTAGACACTCGACCAATCAGATCAATCTAATGAACACGATAATACGAGAACACGATAGTTGTTACATAATATAGCCTATTCCAACCACAACAGGAATAAACATAAATAAACAAATTTGACACCGAATTAATGCGATATCATTGGTCCGCGAAATTGTATTCAGAACTGTGGAAGTTAAATTAAAGTGGTTATAAGTAGTTAATTTGAATATTTTTGTATTATGAAAAAGGGTAAATTATTCAAGAACTGTTTACAGTGCATAATAATGCAGAACGATTTGACAATCACATGCAATTTATTTATTTATTTATTAAGATACACAAAACGGAATGTAATCAAGACTTAGAATTACAGAATTAAGTATTAAAAAATTTGCAAATTACATTCCAACACATGTGTACACGGCATGTTTTTAAAAATAAGTTAGGTTATTAATAATTTAACAACTCAAAATTATATTTACAATAATCAAATGATAAAATAAATTAAAATTAAATTTCAAATACAATTAAATCTACGGTGTTTATTTCTATTCCCATTAGAATAGGATATATGTACTGTAATTATATAATAATATAGAGTGTACTTATTATTCTTATATAAAGTAATATAAGTTTCACTCTTGTGACGCATGAATGGTAGAGTTTGCGTATAGCCCTGTGAATGACCCACTGCTGGGCTAAGGCCTCTTCTCCTCTTTCGAGGAGAAGGTTTGGAGCTTATTCCACCACGCTGCTTCGGTGCGGATTGGTGGAATACACATGTGACAGAATTTGCAGTGAAATTTGACACATGTACGTTTCCTCACGATGATTTCCGTCACCGTCAAGCACGAGATGAATTATAATCACAAATTAAGCACATGGAATTCAGTGTTGATTGCCCGGGTTTGAACCCACGATCATCGGTTAAGATTCACGTGTTCTTTGCGTTTGCTTATTTGTCGAAAAATATCGAATGAATATAATTACTGTATGTATGACATAATGTGCCTCGCACTAAAAAATATTCCGTGTCCGAAATGTAATTTAATTTCACTTCACATACTGACTCCCAACTTAAAACTTACGTAAGATATAATGACATTAAATTTAAAGGATGACATTTGTTTCAAATTTTGTTTATGATATCAAAATTGCTTGTGATTATTTATTATATTAATTCGATATTTTTCTCAGGGCGTTGGGATTTATAGGAATGTCTGTATCTTCTCGATTCTACATATAAATATAATTAAATTAAAATAAGGCAAATAATATTTATTTATATTAATTCATATATTTAATCTGTACAAACTTTGTAGATAATTTGGATCCTCAAATTGTGTTCTATGAACATATGGGTATTTATTACTGCGAGGATCTTAGTCGGTATCGTGATGGCTGGAAGCTGCGTCACTTGCCCCACCTATATAAAGGAGATTAGCGAAGACAATATCAGAGGTGCCTTAGGTTGTTGGGTAAGGATGTTGTTAGACTGCTTCTTATATAAATTGTTCTGTAAAACTTATACCTCATTATCTGTTAGATCATAGTAAAAAAGGTAAATTGGAATACTATAATAGACTTTTAAAATACCACATCTTATCACCAGCTTTATGCATTCATCTGATGTGAGACGGGGCCAGTGTATTAAAACATGAAGCGTCCCATTATAGGATCCATCCTCGTTGCCAGGAAACCAGGGTCTATCAAAGGTGAAAGTCAATGACGGCAAGGCTTTTTTTGTAACATTAAGAGTGGCGAAAAGCCTATCTGAATTACTTGGACAAGTAAGCCAAAAGTGTCCACCTCTTGTAGAACAGCTGCATCTAAAACTAGCAGCCTGCCACGATTTTGTCCACTGTTTTTGTTAATTGTTAAATGTATATTTCAGGGTTCACTATTTTTTACTACAGGCAGTCTCACCGCCTACGTTATAGGAGATATGTTGAGTTACGAAGCAATACTGATTGTGTTCCTTGCTGTGCCTTTGTTACATTTCTTGGTTTTTTTGTTAATGCCGGAGTCACCTTCATATCTTATCAAAAATGAAAAAGACGAGGTAAAATTAATTTAAAAAATATGTTTTGTTTCTTCTCTTTATTTAACTGCTGTAACTAAATGAGCCTTCGACTTACTCGATCGATACCAAATTTTGCCATTGTCATTTGAATAATATATACGTGTAATTGGTAATTTTAAAATAAATCTGTAACATGACGATTCGACAAAGGTATTTTTAGAAGACCACTTTTTTTTCTTTGAACTACGAGCCTTTTTTTAAAAGACTTGGTGGTAGAGCTTTGTGCAAGCTCGTCTGGGTAGGTACCACCCACTCATCAGATATTCTACCGCAAAACAGCAGTACTTGCTATTGTTGTTTTCCGGTTTGAAGGGTGAGTGAGCCAGTGTAATTACAGGCACAAGGGACATAACATCTTAGTTCCCGAGGTTGGTGGCGCATTGGCGATGTAAGCGATGGTTAACATTACTAACAATGCCATTGTCTATGGGAGTTGGTGACCACTTACCATCAGGTGGCGCATATGCTCGTCCGCCTTCATAAATAATAAAAAAAAAGAACTCCGACTAAGTTTTTTGTGAGCCTTGTCGTTTTTGAGAAAGATTTGTGATTCCATGCTTTTGAAATTAATTTTAAACCGATCGTAAAACATTTTTGTAGATAATCATTGATTTCTATTCAGAATATGAAATTAAAAAGCCTGTATATCTGGGTATCTATAGTAGGATACTCACTATCAGTTACTGAAATAAAGTATGTTGATATTGAAATTTGTTGATATGTTTTCGCTTTAGGAAGCTACAAAAGTGATGATTTGGCTCCGCTGCAGAAATACGAATGACGTTGTTATACAAGAGGAAATAAACCGAATTAAAAGAGAACAGAAAAATGATGAAGGAAAAGGAAAATTTCTTATGAAAAATATTTGTAAGTGATGAAATTTTGAATTTTGATGTTTATGTTAATAAATATTTTGTATTAAATAGTAAGTTAAGGAAATTATGAACGAAGAAAACAGAATCCTTTTTGAATACATGTCCAATGTAAGTATTATTTAATATACTTAGAATAGGAGAGAAAGAAGAAAGTAATGAAGATCAAATATTTGTCTTTTTTAATTTAACAGCTATGTAAGTATATTAAATGATTGTCTGTAATTAATATGATTTATTAAATTTTCAGTAACTGACAAGATACTATTCAGAGCCTTCCAAATATCTCTAGTAGCAGCCCTGGCTAGGGAATTATGTGGTGCTGTTCCTGTTTTGAATTTTGCTGGGGACATATTCCTTTTAGCCTCAAATGTGACAGGGGTCGCTCTCAGTCCAAATCAGCAGGCCATGGTGTTGGGCGTGGTACAGCTTTGTGGTGCTACCATGGCTTCCGGTATAATCGAGAGATGCGGTAGACGGGTATGTGGCTTTATATACTTTAATTATGTAATTATCGTTACTTCCCGCGTCGGCCCAGTAAAACTGTTTTGTCCATATATCGAAGTTTTAGTCTCCTGTACTTCTGAAAACACGAAAAGGGGTTGGTCTTAAACTCTCTCCCGTCGTTTTGGAATTGTATCGAACTATGAAAGTGAGGGTATGAACAGTGCACTTATATTTAAGCACATACTTGGCTAGCCTACTACAAGAGCCATCGTGGTTGCTATCGATTTGGAGGACATCATCATCACTATAGTTTTAGAAACATAAGCGAACTTGATACGGATACGTAAAGAGATGATTATTTCATACTAGCTGTGCCCTGCGGTTTCACCCGCATATAATTAACAACAATATAATGAATAGAAATCAACCTCTAAGTTCCTTCCTCGATAAAAGGGCTATACAACACAAAAATATTTTTCAATTTCGAACCAGTAGTTCCTGAGATTAGCCGGATCAAACAAACAAACACTTCAGCTTTGTATATTAGTATAGATATAGTTTACTGTTTACTTTCAGACCAGCCAACTAAGACGGCACGTGTAATCGTACAATATCAATATTTATTGTATTTTTTTTCTTTTTATCAGGCACTGACGTTTCATTTCTCCGTTTTCAGCCCCTTCTTTTCATAACATGCATCGTATCTGGAATAAGTATGTGTATTCTTGCGACCTGGTTCCTCCTTGATGAGATTAACATCTCTGGTCCAGCATGGATACCTGTGCTGACATTGTGTATGTGCATCTTTTGTGATGCAGCTGGACTGATGCCCATCTCTGTGGTGATTGCTGGAGAGACATTTTCTTTTAAGGTAAATAAAAACCTAATAAAGGCAAGTTAAAAAGATATAGCTATATTGATTTGCGATGACTTAAGGTGTAAGAAGTAGGAAAAAGATCAGGTATTTTACTACTGTTATATAAGTACATATACGTCTCATCAATTCAATCAATTCAAAACATATTCTCATTTTCAAGCCACAATATGAACCACATACCATAAACTAACAACTAAATCTCTAATTTTGAAAATTTTAAATTTCAGTATCGTGGAACAGTGTTGGCGACTACGATGGCAATAGCTTCTGTGGCTGACTTCTTCCAATTACTATTCTTCAAACCTTTATCAAGATCAATAGGGATATACGCGGCATTTTACTTCTTCGGAGCGATGTGCTTGATAACAGCTTTGTATATTATTCTGGTAGTACCAGAAACTAGGAATAGGAAGCTAGAAGAAATTTACTACGACTTAAGAACTAAAAAGGAGAAAAAGGAATTGATGAAGCAGGCGAATGGAACAACTTACTAAGTAAATAAATTGCTTAGTTTTTAAGACTATATATTTATTACTTTCTTCTTAAAAATCAGCGAAATTAACACAACAGATTATAATAGGCAAGTTGAGAACATTGAAGTGTATTAACGCCATCTCTTGTAATACGGTTATTCCCGATAGTGTCAGCGTTGGTATTATAGATAACATTGGTATTATATTTTATTAGTATCAGATGATTTAGAAGATTGCATAACATTCTTCTTATCCGCACTAAAAAATCACCAGTAAAAATCTTGATTATGTCTAAAAAGACAATATAAAAGACATGCTTATCCCTTGAAAAGGTTTTTTCCAATACACAAAAGAAGGAAAAAACGTATATATAGAAAAACAATACTATAAAAATCTAGATTAAAATTTAAGATCGGAGTCTCCGTCTCATCTTTGCCTATATCAACGGTAGGATAGTTGATAATTTTCGTTTCCAGACAACATGTGTTGCGGCAACACCGGCTGTGACGGCTGTGGTACCACGGAGCGGAAGCGCCACCAGCGCAGCCATATTAGAACCATTACCATTCGATTTTCGCAACCTCATTGTACTATACGCATTAAATTTTTTATATTCCAAATCCAAGTCTTTAATTATCGCAATACTAAGCAGAAGCAAGGCGTCGGACATCATACGCTTCAAGATGAATTGCATTTTTATGAGATAAATCTGTTGTTTATTAAGTATTTTGTCAACCAGTTATGTCATTGCTTTCACATGATTTATGCTCGTAACAGTTACACACACACAAACATAATTTATTATTTAGTGGATATCATTCTCACTATTGTACGCCTGGTTTATGTTAGTTATTAATCACTGGAAGCTATTTTGGTAGTGATTTGTTAATATTTCATATTTATATAATTCATTATCTGCTGTTTGTCTCCATTAAATACTAAACTATATACTATACTATAAGGATACCATTATGTTAGTTGAAGTAGCAGTTTTTTTTTAAATCTTTGTCTGTAAACATTCCACTGCGGACAACACCGATCTCCTATATTTTCGTAATTATTATTATTATATACGTGCCTTTCATTTAGTTACTGTAAATGATTTTTGTTTTAAATTGTGTAGAAAAGCGCCTGCGCATAATTAAAAGCAAATACTTATAACAAACTATTTTATGGAACAGCTTTTAGGCGGTAGTCTCCTGGAAAAGCCATCACTCACGCTATAACCTGCGTCACAATTGGAGGAAATAAATTAATACTATAATTATATATGGAATTATTTTAAAGCAATTAACGACATGATGCTACTGTGATGTACAAATAATTTTTATGTAAACGCAAATTGAAGCAAGACGACAGTGTAGTTTGCCAGGAGAGCACCAAAATGTAGCGGTAGGCCCGCGTCAACGTCAAACACACCGAACCCGTTCAGCTTCTTGTAACGAAACGTTGTTGTTCTTAGCACGTTCTTCGCGAATCTCTTAGTTTTATCTGAAAAATAATATATATATATATTATTAACCTGTAGAGCTATTCCGTAACAACAAAATCGAATCTCAGTGGAGAATATAAACGCAATAATAATAAAATTCATCTCACTCATCAGGTATTCTACCGCAAAACAGCAGTAGGTACTTGGTATTGTTGTGATCCGCTTTGAAAGGTGAGTGAGCCAGTGTAATTATTGCATCTTAGTTCTTAAGCGATGGTTAACATTTTTTACAATGCCTATGGGCATTTGTGACCATTTACGATCAGATGGGCCATATGCTCGTTGGCCTACCTATACTATAAAAAAGACTATTATAGTGGAATTAGGCGGATGAGAAATAACAGCCCACATTGAGTGTGATAAGTCACCACCACGATAGTCAGATCACCACGCGGTGCACAATTAACCTCATCCACTTAAGCCACCAACACCCCAAGCCAACCCCTATCGGTCAAATAGGTAGTCCATGCAACACTTAAATGTGAATCCGTGCAACAGGACCTTGAAATCCCTAAGAGCCTAAGATCCAATATATCCAATCACACCTTAGAGTCTTAATTATAATACTTACAAGAATGAGAGTCGTTCAAAACCAAAATGGCCGCTACCCGCGCGCTTGTCACTTTCTTATCAAGAAACTCGCAACAAACACATAAAGTAGTTTCAACTATGATGCCTTTCACCGTCCACAAAATGACTCCCAACGTGTGCGTTGAAAATATGAGATCATCGATCTTAAATAAAAATATATATTTTAAAAGGATAACTTTCGATCAATAATGTTCTAGATTGCCGGTAAGCGCTTCAAAAACGACCCGAAAAGTAAGACCACAATTACGTTTGTGAGGTTATTTCAAATTTATATGGTCCAATGATAACTTATTGCTAAGGAAATAAGGTTGAATATAGAACAACAGTTATTGTACAATTACATTTCCTATGTCTTTATGTCATTCATGGCGTTAGATCGTAAGTGAATGTCAATACAATCTAAACTGAAATTTTAATAAATCTTGACATAGTTTTCTTCATTTTATGGACGATTATAACGCAAAACTTTATACAGTTAGTAAGTTCTTACTGTTTCATTGAGTAGCCATTCGATCCAAATTTTTAAATAAGCCAATGAATGCAAGAATTCCATTGAGAAATGGTTGAAAATCTGTAAATAAAAAAAATCTCAATCATACCATTTACAATACCTACATATAACCTTATTCTTTTGAAGTGAATATAAGTAATCCGCCTGTCTGTTTCAAGAAACTTTGCGAAATTGCAGGTCGAACCGTTGGTTGGAACTTATTATAATCTGAATTGTTAGATTTTATCGTGAAATAGTGAATTTAAAAAAATCATGAATCAGAATCATCTAAAATAACCATAATCTTAGTATAAATACAGAAAATATATAAAATAGTCAAGATACTTATATGATATTGGAGTTAATGATTTTCAAATCACTCGGCTTATTCCGGAGCCTTCAGCACCGCGGTGAAGCTTGTTCCACCACGCTGTTCCAATGCGGGTTGGTGAAATACACATATGAAGGAATTTCAATGAAATAGGACAAGGTTTTCTAACGATGTTTTCCTTCACCACGAGAGGAATTATAAACGCAAATAAAGCACATGAAAATTCAGTAAGGCTTCCGCGGGTTTGACCCCACGATAATCATTTCGATTTTATCACATTTAGATTTTACCGCTAACTTCGATGTCTTCTCCATTATCATAACGGTGTCAAATATTTTTTCAAAAACTGTGAACATATCTTCAAGCTCATCTTCCGTAATCGAATCGATCTTCTTATATCTCTCACTTTGTATCTTGTGAATCCACCGATTGATTTTCATCCCCAAAAAATAAATTATATCCGCAATATAAAACAATTCTAGATCAAAAATCAATGTTAGTAATATAAATAATCCTCTCGTATAAAACCAAAACCGATCTATGTACATCTTAGAACATAATATAACCGCATACATAATCAACAGTGACATAATCTGTGACCAAACTAACTGTTTCAATGTTTTCGTATCGTGAGAATGATATAGAATGATATTAATACGTTGAAGATTATTCATGACATCAACGTGGTCCTTGCTTTTCAATATGTTTGATACGCTATGTAAAAAATGGTTAATCGCATATAATATATATGCTCCGCCATAAATATACAGCATCAATTTCGATCCCAATAAATTCAATAATGTCAAAACTGTACTGACAAGTAAGTATATCATTATTAAATTTCCAAATACAGCAGCGACCATATCGCATTTTGTGGTTTTAGAAATACTATTTTCATTCAGTTTAAATTTCCTCATGCAAAACGGTACAGATATTACGTAAATCATTTTGAAAACACTCATAATATCTTTGTCGAACATGTTTTAACGAGTTTTATAATGGGTGATAGTTTTGCGACTGAACGTGAGTGATCGATCAAATGGATTGGATATTATGAAACGTTGTTTAAGTGATAAGTCTATTACTTAAAATGCACTAAAGTTAATTTTAAAAGTACTTCATTAGCGTTCAATTTTATTGATGAACTTAGAAAGCATAGACAACAAGCATCATAGAAGGACAATAAGTTATGATTGGAGGTCATAAAAAAAATACCTAAAAAAACTTAATAAATCTATAATAATGGACTACAATAATATAAAAAAAAATACTTATACCATTTTTCCAATGAATCGTTTAATGAAAAGTACATAGTATTGATAAATAAATTGCGTTAATCGTTATCAGTTACTATCAAAAAAACTTATATAATATAATATTATAATTTAGTAACGATATAAAAAAAAAAGGGTTGTCTGTAAAGTCGGTTTACGGTCGATAGTTCAATGTGACAACGTCATAGCAAAACATTGATGAAATGACGGACGCAAAGGCCACTCGAGTGAAAGAGAGATGGATGCGGCGCAAGCGTACAATCAGCGTAACGGGACAATGAGTCATCCTTTTTCGTGCATTCAGCCAGCATTCATCGATTTATTAGACGTTATCACGTCAAAAAACAAAATAAAAATGTAAGTATTTACGATTAAGCTGGATATATCTTAAACAAAACGAATAAAAAAAATGTCCCCCTGTCAGGAACGAAGTTCTTTGCGATATTTTTTGGACTCAAAACGTATTTTAAAATGTAGATTTTATTTGATTAAATTAATGTATTTTAGTCACACCAAATGCGCCTCAACCTCCTTTAAACCAGTCTCTAATCAAATATTAAGAAATGTTAGGTTGTTTACGTTATAATAATAGCAATCCCAATTTTAAGGAATTTACTAATATTCTAATATTTTTTTTGATATAGCCGGGATGGCCCAGTTGTAAGAACGCGTGAATCTTAACCGATGATCGTGGGTTCAAACCCGGGCAAGCACCACTGAATTTCCTGTACTTAATTTGTGATTATAATTCATCTCGTGCTTAATGAGAAGGAAAACATCGTGAGGAAACCTGCATGTGTCTAATTTTACTGAAATTCTGCCACATGTGTATTCCACCAACCCACATTTGAGCAGCGTGGTGGAATAAGCTCCAAACCTTCTCCTCGAAAAATGAGAAGAGACCTTAGCCCAGCAGTGGGACATTTACAGGCTGCTACTGTTACTGTTAATATTATTTTAGTGATTTACCCCTCCAAATGAACAAAGTTTATGATGGGAATTGTGATAATAGCCTGTAGCGACATCTATCTCGCCACATACGAACTATGACCAGACGTATCCTATATTTAAGTTATTAAAGTTATCAGAGCGATTGAACATAAATACAAGAACCCGACAACAATCGTTGGGGTGCAGTAGCCCACCAGATACAACACCCGTCTGGTCGGAGGATCCTCCCTTTTCAATAGGGGTGTGTGGCGAGATAGATGTCGCTACAAGCCCAATGTTTGAACCTGGGATTATCCTGTCCTTATTTGGTTTTGTTTCACCTTTATATTTTTGTTTTTGTATTTTTAAGAACGTTAGGTAAGTGTATTAAATAAAATTAATTCTTTTGATGAGTTTATTATATTTATGTATTTAATTTAACTAATAATAAAATGATAGGCGCACAATCTAGTTCATTTGGTAGTCACACGGCCGAATACTGAAACGTATAACTGAAATTTCGCATACTAAATTTCAAATTAACGGCGTCTCAAATAATTAAGTTGCACTTAATATTTCAATGACGATGAATGTTTATACTATTAAGTTTAATTTCGATTAATAGGTGATTATTTAAATAAAACGACGTGTAGCTAGTACGCAGGTTTATTTGCAACTAAAAACATTATGAATTTGTGGACTGTATATAATCTATGTAAAGATCTATGTTATCTGTTTGGACATTCCGCCCGCCAATGCATGGCCATGCAGTTTGAATGAATAGCATTGATTTTAATGAACAACAAAACATAATTATCTATTTATACTAGATTTTTTACATTGTAAAAGGCATATAAATTTGTAAAAGGTATAAAAAATACATTTTATTTAGTTAAAATACAAATTTTGCTTACTGGACGCTTCAATTCTCCGGTTTTACACTTTATAGATACGACACGAGTTACATTATCAGGTCCAGGATATTTGTTGATAATCTTACCAAGTAACCATTTAGCCGGCGGTAAATTGTCTTCCTTTAAAACAACAATATCGCCTATTTCCGGTTCATTACGTTTAGTGTTCCATTTATACCTTTGATTCAAATTAACTAGATATTCTTTATACCATCTATGCCAAAAATCAGTTACAATCTTTTGCGTTAATCGCCATCTATCTAAACCAACTACATTACAATTAGTATAATCCTCATCTGCAATATTTAACAATGGTTCACCTACCAAAAAGTGACCTGGTGTCAAGGGTAGAAGGTCATTTGGATTATCGCTCATCAAAGAAATCGGTCTGGAATTTAAACACGCTGCAACTTGCGCCAGGACAGTGGACATTTCCTCGTAAGTAAGTGTACTATTTCCTACTACCTTTTTCAAATGGGTCTTAGTACTGCGTACCGATGATTCCCATAATCCGCCAAAATTAGGTGAGTGGGGAGGTATGTAGTGCCAGGTGGTATTATCTAAAGAAAGTAACTCTGCTATCTCTCCGGGAAGAGAAGATCGGGCATTATTAAACATATCTCGCATTTGTTTATCGGCACCAACAAAGTTAGTGCCATTGTCACTATATAAATCTTGACAATGGCCTCGACGAGCAGTGAATCGCCTAAAGGCTGCAATAAAGCCTTTGGCAGTCATATCGGTCACTGCTTCTAAATGGACAGCTCGTGTCACCATGCATACGAAGATGCAAATGTAACCTTTGTAAGATTTAGCTCCTCGGCCTGGTGAGAATCTGATAAAGACAGGGCCACAGTAGTCCACGCCAGTAGACTTAAATGGTTTACTGGGTTTTACCCTTGCCTCTGGAAGCAACCCCATAATAGGAGTAGTTTTTCTCGTTGAATATCTTAAACAAATCGTGCATTCTCTAAAATATTTTTTAACACGCTCTTTAGCACGTAAGATCCAGTATTTGGATCTTAGAAAATTTAACATAACCTGTGGACCACCGTGCAATGTTTTTTCATGAGCATGCGCAATTAAGACCTTGGTGAATTGATGTTTACCAGGCATAATTATCGGATGTCTTGTATCGTAACATGCGTCTGATAGTGCTATGCGTCCACTGACTCTTAGTATCCCTTTCTGATCCAAAAAGGGGCAAAGAGATCGTAATTTACTGCTTTTAGGAACATATTCTCGAATCTTTAACTGTTTTATTTCGAATGAAAACTCGCGCTCTTGTATTTGTTTAATGCATGATAATAATGTTTCGCTCATTTCCCTTGGTGTTATAAATTTAGGTAGTTTAGGTCTATTATCTTTTTTAAATTTAAAATTCAAAATTCGTCTACAATATGATACAATTTTTAATAGTTTATTTAACGATGAATATTTTAACCAAAATAAATCCTCATCAACATCAGATATAACAGTTAAAGATTGGATTCGTTCCTCTTCATGTGTGTCTTCAATTAGGTTTTTATTTATAGGTATTGTAGTTTCTGACAACCAGTGCGGTCCTCTCCACCACAATACATGCTCACTTAACTCTTTAGGCTGCAGACCACGCGAAGCACAGTCTGCAGGGTTTGTTTCCGATGAGACATGATTCCACTGATTGTAGTCCATAATATTTAATATTGTTGACACTCTATTACTAACAAATGTTACCCATCGACTTGAGCCTCCTTTCAGCCACGCTAACACTATGGTGGAGTCAGTCCATCCATAGATATGTTCCTTGGGTATTTCTAGAACTTGTGACACCTCACTAATAAGCTTGGCTGCTAAGGTGGCACCACACAATTCAAGTCGGGGAATGGAAACCTCCTTTACGATTGGGGCAACTCGAGTTTTCGCGGTCAATAAATGTACATGCGCTCTATTTGAACTATCAATTACTCGTATATAAACCGCTGCCGCAAAAGCGGATTTTGAAGAATCTGAAAATACGTGTAACTCTCTCTTGCAATCTCGCGTAAAATTTATCCATCTAGGTATTTTGACATTTTGTAGATCTACTAACTTACGTCTGTAATTTAACCACTCACAAAGCAAAAAAAAAAAAAACAGCCGTCAAACACTCATCCCATTCAAGACCTGACTTCCACAATTTCTGAATTAAAATCTTAGCATTTACTATCACGGGGGCAATCCAACCTAAGGGGTCGTATAATCTCGCGACATCGGATAATATTTGTCTTTTAGTAACTAAATCTTTAGGTTCAGGTAAGTTTAACACGTATTCAAAATTATCGTTCTTTCTGTTCCAACTTAATCCTAGTACTTTTATTAAATCATTTAGTTTTATAGGTTGCTTTTCATTCAACTCAGTCTTTCCAATCTGCTCCAAAAACTCCTCATTGTTACTATTCCATTTTTGTAACTCAAAACAACCACTTCTCATTAACTCATTCATCTCCTCATAAATTTGTATTGCCTCAGGAACCGTATCAACTCCCGTCATTAAATCATCCATATAGTAGCACTGTTTCGTTATCCTCGCAGCTATTGGATACCTCTTCTTTTCTAACTCAGCTAGTCTATGCAATACTTTCACGGCTAAATATGGCGCGCATGCTGTACCGAACGTTAAACGCAACAACTTGTAATGTTGTATGGGCTCCGTTGGATTAAACCTCCATACTAATCTCTGGAATTCGGTGTCTTCCTCTGCCACTCTCACCATCCGATACATTTTGATAATATCGGCTACGACACAGATTTTATGATGACGCCATCTCATCAATATGTGCCTCAAATCTTGTTGTAACCTTGGCCCAACAAGAAGCTCATCGTTTAGTGACACACTATTGTCACCCTTGCTCGAAGCGTCAAAAACAACCCTTACTTTGGAAGTGTCTTTATCTTCTCTCACCACAGCATGATGAGGAAGATAGACAGCTTTAGGATTCTGTAATTCACTCTCAGAAACCACTCTCATATGACTCATACTCAAGTACTCACTCATAACCTTATTATATTCTTCTCTCAACTTTGAATCTTTCGATAGTTTTCTCTCTAAATATTCTAACCTTTTTATCGCCCTCTCTTCTGTATTGCCATACTGACATTTAGGATTTTCCGTTGCAAAGGGTAACCTCACTATGAATCTACCTTCATTATCTCTTACTGTAGTTGAATTAAACAAATCCTCACATACCTTCTCGCTATCAGTCATCTCCTTATTTATTAAATTAGGCTCATCTTCCATCTCCCAAAACTTCTTAAGTAACTCATCCTCTTTTATCTGTAAATGCATGCTAACAAAATTATCCTTTCCTAAGGCTCGAGGTCCTTTTGACATTTTTCCAGACAGAATCCATCCAAACAACGTATTTTGTGCTATTACATTACAATCAGGATGCTTTATAACACCATCAAGTAGTATTTCACTATAAACCTCAGCACCTAATAATATATCAATTTTACCTGGTACAGCGTATGTAGGATCTGCTAAAGGTAGGTTGTCCATTTCCACCCATTTGGGAGTACTCAAATTGGTTGAAGGTAAAAGTGATGTTAAAGAATGCAACACATCAGCGTTAACTAGAATATAACTATCAGGATTATGACGTGATTCCAGGCGAAGTAAAACCGTGTATTTAATTCTCATACGACGATCTCCTAGCCCTGACACCCAGCCACTCACTGGTTTACGTACAAGACCTAATAATTGCACAGTAGACTCAGATACAAAAGATGCCTGAGACCCTTGGTCAATTAAAGCACGAACAATATACTTAAAACCGTTAGAATGGAATACCTTGACCTTAGCCGTCGCAAGCAGCACGCTGTTGGGTTGTAGCTCCCCTCTGGAAAATGTAGCAGTTATGTTTGTATCACCTCGTGATGTACTCGCTCTCTCATGTTGTGGTTCCTTCGATGACACTACCGTTGCTTGCTCTCGGCTACTGGTTGTCTCCTGGTTATCTCTTTCAAAGTGTAACATCGTGTGATGTCTTCTCCCACATTTTTTACAACTGAATGGTTGACGACACTTAACGACCGCATGAGTCGGTGCCAGACAATTAAAACATAGTTTAGCTGTTTGTACGAACTCCTGTCTTTCTTTAGGTTTCATAAGACTAAAACGATTGCACTGGTTGATAAAATGATATTCGTGGCACATCGGGCACTCTTGTTTAGCCTTAGATTTGTTCTCTTTTTCCCTATCCTTCTCTATTGATGCATGAAATAATTTTGATTTAACGGCAGGCTTAGCTTGTTGCACGTCACGTTTTGCGTTCGTATCTATCATCTCTAAGGAGCGGAATCTGTATTCTAAATAATCTCTCAATTGTATCCAAGTGGGCAATTCATCACATCTCGTGTTTAAATGCTGCTCCCATTGTTTGATAGATTCCATGTCTAATTTCGAAACGACTAAGTAAACAACAATGGCATCCCAGGTCTCAGTCTTAATGCCCAAATTATCCAAAGATTTAAGACAGGTGGATGTTGTATCCAATAAACTCCTAATTGCAATGGCTGACTCGTGTTGAATTTTCTTTGTGGCAAATAAAGACCTCATAACAGCATTGCAATTATAACGCTTGTTATTATAACGCCGAACTAAGTGCTTCCATGCTTCCTCATAATTGGCATCAGATGTTGAAAAATTACTCAGCAGGTTTAACGCTTCTCCACTCAAATTGCACTTAAGGTAATGCAGTTTCTGTACCGATGAAATACTCTTATTGTTATGAATTAACGAGGAAAACATGTCGTAAAAGGTTTGCCACTCTTCGTACTTACCCCCAAAAGTGGGTAGTTGTATGCGGGGTAGTTTAACATCACCGCAATTTTCATTTGCTTTAATAGTAGCTGGTGGGTTAGGTAACTCGGTAACTGGCGGCGGAAACTGTTGCAAGGCTTCTCGCAAACTGGATTTATATTGCATATATAACTCCTCAAAAATCTCATACTTTCCCTCTGTAAAATATGCTTCCTTCTTACCTTTCCCTTTTAAAACAATCTCCTTGTGGCCTTCTCTAAAATCTTTAAATAGCTGTTCTAAAACTTCCAATCTCGTTTCTAAATACTGTCGTTTAATACGTTCTTTTGCAGTTTTCTTAAAATTTCTTTCCGCTTTCATTAAATTTTCGAATAACTCATCTTGCAATAAATAAAGTGCCTCCATCGTAGTAACAAATAAACTTGCGTAGTAATCTCAATAATATTCCGATCGGTCACTTGTTTTACGTAATATTCCAGTTCCACAATAACAGTTTATTAATTTTGATTCTATAACACTCACTCACGAAACTGCTATTGAAAATCACATGTACTTCGTAAAAAGTATTTGTTCTTAATAAAGTAATTTCTCAATAAATAAAAATCGTTTCTCAAATTGTCTTATAACTTGCACGTTGCACTTAGATAAACAAGTCACCTTATCCTCAGGTAAAAAAAATCTTTTGTTCTCGCGCGTCGGCCGGCTCGATACTCATTAACACTATCCGGATCGATTATGGACCATATGTTTATGCTATTAAGTTTAATTTCGATTAATAGGTGATTATTTAAATAAAACGACGTGTAGCTAGTACGCAGGTTTATTTGCAACTAAAAACATTATGAATTTGTGGACTGTATATAATCTATGTAAAGATCTATGTAATCTGTTTGGACAATGAATAATTATTTTGCAATACATATACAGTGTAAGTAGTTGCGCAATTATAATTACATTATATGAATAATTTATTTATTTCTACCCCTTACAGTATTTCTGAGCAATGACGACGCCTTAACATAAATCGCCCTTTTGTGATTAACCCGTTTTTTTTTTTTATTACATAGGAAGGCGGACGAGCATATGAATAACTGATGAGTGGGTGGTACCTACCCAGACGAGCCTGCACAAAGCTCTACCACCAAGTTTATTTTTTGTAAAATTAAAAAAGTATTGTAATGCTTAATCATTTTATTTAAAGTATTCTGTTAACAATATTTGAATATACAACAAAAGAAAAACAAAACGCACTCATGCTTATTTTTTATCATATCTACCCGCTTAATGAATTCTTAAAAGCAGAAAGCTACCCAAAAATGTAAACACTATGCAAGCATAAAGTTTATACGATATAATGATTTTGAAATTTGAAAAATCACTCACGTCATCAAATTGATGACGTCAGTAAGTGGCCTGAAGGCGTCTGAAAGAGTTCGATTAGCGTTATGAAAGATTAGTAATATAATTACATCCACGATCTTTTCGTTACGTAACTTGTTTCATGATCTTATATATAGCATAGCTATAAAGAGTGTAATTTGCTATCGTAATATATATGTTATTTATCTATTATTTATTATATATCTAATTAAATCAATTTTAAGCCTCAGGAAAAATACACACACTAATATAAACTGATGTAGTTCCAAAATAATGGAATCCTTAATACTTAACTTATCTCAATATTATTTATCTAATCAGATTTACTTAGAAATGCAAATTGTATAAATACAATTATATAATTTGTGATAACAGCAATGAAACGGAGTAACAGTGATGCGTCAATCGTGAACAAACCACAAACACTGATCTTCTTGAAATGAGTTTGTATCACACGGAGGGATCTCTTCGCGAATTTTCGACGTCTATCTGAAAAAGTTCTCACATATACATCCTTGATTATACATGTACTAGCTACCCATACCGACTTCACAAAAGATGATCTCTATAAAACGCTTATACTAAGCTCCTCCAGACCGATTTCGGCCACGGCGGCCAAACCCAAGAGAGATTAGCCAAGTGCGCAGGAGATATTATAGTGCACAAGTGTGTGCGCAAACACAGTTGCACTCTCTTTTCCTTAGCTCTTATAATCAGATGGGACGACAATCCGACACGCCGGAAAGAGTTCAGGCGCAGGACCAACGGCTTAACGTGCTTTCCGAGGCACGGGAATGTACACACTTACAACTTCCAGACTCCAGGCTGCTACTGAGAATGTTCTGAGAGAAAACCCCGATAACTGTTTATTGGCCCGACCTGGTAATTGAACCCAGGCCAACCAACTGTATGCGGCCTTATATAAAGCCACTAGATCAACGAGGCAGTCTACTAACGCTTATACTATAACATATATAACTCTATTACTCATAACATTGGAACAAGGAACAAACACAAACTAATTACTCCCGTTTCTCGACTGCATGGAGTCAGTAACTCTTTTGTGGGGCAATGTATATGGTTCTACAATAGGATCCCATAATGCGATCAGAATACCTCACTAACTAAATGAAAAAAAATGTAAAGGAACTCTTGTGTGCTAAAGGTTATCACACAATTAATAAATTTATGGATGATAGTACACCTTGGGAATGAGACGATCGCGGTAAATGATAAATTTATCATGACATAAAAAAATCAACCCGTTGAGTTTATTTCGCCGGTTCTTCTCAGGGCTGGGTGTTTCTTTTCCGAACCAGTGGTAGTTTTCAATTTGACAATCAATAAGTAGGTGTAATACTTCAATATTGAGTAAACTATTCTGAATTTGAAGTACAATTCCCATTTCCGACATCTTCAACAATCAATCATATTTTTGCCGATTTACAAAAATACTAAATGGATTTTACTCTCAAACTTTCCTCCTAGATCATTTCTTCCACTGGTGAAAGCGTATGAAAATCCATTTGGTACTTTTTTATGCTTATCGCGTTCAGATAACAACTTGGGGACTTTTTTTATAACAGTGATTATTAGCTTTGAGAAAAAAAAATGTCTGTTTGGATAAAACTGAACGCAAAATCAAACTTCATCTAGTATTACAAGGACATCTATTTAAAACCGCAATTTTATATTGCTAATGAACCCTTGTGAATTGGATTATTGAGTTTCTCTGTTATATTTGTAATAAAAAGCACATAATATAACTAGTTAAATAGAAATAAAATATAAAATATTTTGTCCATGCATAGAGAACCGCACTTAAAAAACCTTCCTAAGACAATTATCTAGCAAATTAAAATCTGATGACGTATATAGCTCTGTAGTGACATCACTATAAGATAAAATGTCTTTTATTCTATCGGTAAAAAAAGAACTCCACTTACATGTATATGTTTCAATAAAAAACGATGAAACTGCAGTCTTAGCTAACTTAACGTTCGTATAAAATACCTCACAACAGATACACAATATAATTTCAACAAGTATTCCTTTTGTTAGCCAAGTAGTTATTCCAACTATATGACTGGCGAGGGCTGACGAATTAAACTGTGAAATAGAAGAATAATAAACTTTAAAAAAAAAATCTTGGTTGTTATTACTCAGAGCTTTGTGCAAGTTCTGGGTAGGTACCTTTCATTCATCAGATATCCTACCGCAAAACAGTACTTGGTATTGTTGTGTTCCGGTTTAAAGGGTGAGTGAGCCATTGTAATTACAGGTGCATAGGACATAACATCTTAGTTCCCCATGTCGGTAGCCCATTGGCGATGTAAGCGATGGGTTACATCTTTTACAATGCCAATATCTATGGGTTTTAGTGACCACTTACCATCAGGTGGGGCATGTATGTTCCTCAACCTACCTATGAAATTCTGTTTAGAAATGGATACACAGATAAAAAATACCCTTGTGGAAGGTGAGACGTGGGACGTGGAACTCTGAAGATAATTTATTATACTGATTCAAAATCGACCGAAGATAAGGCACCCGTATTAAATATAACACACCACAAGCAAGGCAAGTACCACTTTATTATATGTGCTGAAATTGTATTTATAATTTATCTTGTGTTTTATGGTGACGGTGAAACATCGATAGGAAACCTGCATGTGTCTAATGTCGTTGAAATTCTGCCACCTGTGTATTCCACCGCATTGGAACAGGGTGATGGAATAAGTATCACACCTTCTCCTTAAAAACAGAAAGGAGGCCTTCACCCAGCAGTGGGTCATCAACAGGCTTTAAAATGTTACATAATGCACTAAAATAGAACGATCGAAATTCAAATAAATAATTAGAACCAATGTCATCGTCATCATCAATACACCGAAGTATTTATTTATTTATTTATTTATTTAGAACTACCAACAGAAGATACAATAATTCGTGTACAGCAGTAATTTTTAGTAGTACATTTCAATTGTTCTTTTACTTACAGGTAATTACAACATGCAATTTGTTATAGGCAATCATCGACTAACAGAGTTACATTAATAAAAATAATAGATATTCAATTGCGAAAAAAAAAAAAAAATGTTTACAAAATACAGGATTTTTCTTAATTTATGTAAAATTAAAAATTGTAAAAAAGGGAAAAAAGCTAATAAAACTATATAAGAATTCCATTGAATAATCAAAGTAACAAAGTAATGGTGTCAAAAAATTGTTTATTAAAAAAAATCACGATATAAAAAAAAAACAACATATAAAAAAAAACGTATAATTGAATATACTGAGTACAATATAGAATAATGTCACATTACCACATCATTCTGTATGGCTTCGATCCAAACTTGAATATAAGCCAGTGATTGGAAGAATTGTATAGCCATGTGGTTGAAAATCTAAAAAATAATTTCTAATATTAGAAATTCGAACGTTTATTATGGAATTCGTGAAAATTGAACAAATTCAGATGTGTTATTATTTAAACAAAATGTTAGCCTACCGTCAATTGTGATGATTTTTCCAACTTCATAATTATGTCGAATATCGTTTTCAGAACAGAGAACATAGATTCATCTTTGTTTCTTGTGATAACATCTTCCCTTAGAACATCTTGGATTGTTGTAAATCTA
Organism: Nymphalis c-album; assembly: GCA_963151315.1. NCBI lineage: Eukaryota > Metazoa > Arthropoda > Insecta > Lepidoptera > Nymphalidae > Nymphalis > Nymphalis c-album. Next base: position 1,070,036 of record OY720610.1, read on the forward strand.
TTCTTGCGAAGGATCTTCTTGGTCCATACCTTAACTTTTCTCGCCAAAAAATAAATTATGAACGAGGTATAGAGCAACTCAACATCGAAAATGATTGTCATAAATACAAAGATACATCTGGCCCAGAACCAATACGGATCAATGAATAGTTTTACAGAAAGCAATAAAATATAAAATGTGAAAAGGCACAGCAAGATGAACCCGACAATTATTCTCATCTTATTCGTATCGTTACAATCATACAAGAGACTGTCAACTTTTTGGAGCTTCATCACGATGTCGACGTGGGACGCACTTCTCACTATGCTCTGAACACTTTGTATCATATAATTAGTGAGATATAATAAATAAGTTCCTAAATATATATATAAAATATGAAACTATGGTTAAAAATAATGAAAAATCTGCTCATTGTGAAATAGAGCACAATGTACATCATTATATTTCCAATAATTGCAGCAACTGTATCCCATTTTGTAGTAACTGATACCGTATCCCCGTTTAATTTATATTTGCGGTTAAAAAATATCACATCTATAATATAGATAGGGAAGAAGATCTTCACAAAGCTATTCTCAGACATATCACTTTGGAATATATCAATTATGTGGAAGGAAAATTATCGTTGGTCATACTTTGTAGTGACGTTTAATCGATAAAGTAATAACTTAAATGTAACGTTCTCATTAAATATGGATAGAAAAACAATAATATCTGTATTCATAATTATAGTAGCTATAGTTATAGAAGTAACTCATAAATATAGACTAAGTAATACATTTGATAACACTCAAATTGAGTTGAGTTTAAACTCGGTGGTGTTGCACAAAACAAGGGACACGGGACATAACATCTTAGTTTCCAAGGTTGGTGGCGCATTGGCGATGTAAGCGATGATTAACATTTCTTGCAATACCATCGTCTATGGGCGTTGATGACCACTTACCATCAGGTAGCCCATATGCTCGTCCGCCTATCTATATAATAAAAAAAAAAAAAAACTATATTGTATTGCCCCATATAAAACAACCTCCTAGTATTGAATATCAACTATGTATGAAAATACATCATATTGTGTGAGATAAATGACGACCGATGCATCTGTTATGCGTTACTAGTTATTGATATCTTATTACACGAACCAAATTGGTTCGTTCTGTTATTGAATGTAACGTGTGGTTGAAACAAGATAATGTTTAAATATCTCAAGAATAATAAGATTGATTTTATATGTTTATTCGTTACGACGCTGTTCTGTGAAATCTCACTTCGTTACACATGAAATGTTAAAATCAATTGCAAGACAGATCCAACAAAGAAAACAATAATGTAGATAGGACGGGCAACGTGGCCACGTGTATTCAGTGGTCATCATTGTCCAACATCTTCCATGCGCCACTAACATTGAGAACAAAAGTGCTATGTCCCTTGTGCCTGTAGTTACACTGGATCACTCACCCTTCAAGCCGAAATGTAACTAAACTAACTAAACAATGTTTGTAGAACATTTGATAGTAAAGTAACAGCCTGTGCATGTCCCACTGCTGGGCTAAGGCCTCTTCTCCTCTTTGTGAGGAGAAGGTTTTGGAGCTTATTCCACCACGCTGCTCCAATGCGGGTTGGTGGAATACACATGTGACAGAATTTCAATGAAACTTGACACATGCAGGTTTCCTCACGATGTTTTCCTTCACCGTCAAGCACGAGATGAATTATAATCACAAATTAAGCACATGAAATTCAGCGATGCTTGCCCGGGCTTGAATCCACGATCATCGCTTGAGATTCACGCGGCCTTACCACTGGGCCATCTCGGCTTTTATTTGATAAGTGGATGGTAACTACACTTGGCTTGCCCTACCACCGAGTAAAATATAAGGCATCGAAACTGAAAACCGATCGGGCAGTCTATTTGTAGTCTGTGGGTAAAATTTGTCCCTTGTGCCTGTAATTACACTGACTCACTCACCCTTCAAACCGGAACAAAACAATACCAAGTACTACTGTTTTGCGGTAGAAAATTACCCAGACGAGCGTGCACAAAGTTTTACCGCCAAGTAGAGTAATAAGTAAAGTAATTAAGATCCACGTATTCAGTTCCTGATCCACTAATTTCTTTAATCAATATACTAAGTGATATTTTCCTGTTGCGAATATTGGAAATATGATATTTCGTTTCCATTCCACTCAGCGCCAGCTTGACGGCCAAGGTTGGCAATTGGTCCGCGTCGTTTTATTGGTTAATGAATCTAAATTGTCTTTAATTAGTAACGTCAGAAATAACTGAAAACACATTCATTTATTCATATCATTCGTTATATAATAATAAACAAGTAAAATGAACTCTAAAAATATTATAATACAAGAATATGATGTACTTACTTGTCAGGTCAAAAGTATTAAAGCGGCTGTGACTGCCAAGCGCAGCTTTCCATATAATAATTTTATATTGCCTCGTTGGTCTATTGGTTGGTGGTCCTGGGTTCAAATACCAGGTAAGGCCAATAAAATGTTTGTGTCTGTTGGACGTGTGTACTACCCGTGCCTCGGAAAGCACGTAAAGCCGTCCTGCGCCTGAACACTTTCCGGTCGTGTCGGATTGTCGTCCCATCGGGTTATAAGAGTTAGGGAATAGAGAGTGCACCTGTGTTTGCACACACAATTGTACACTGTAATGTCTCCTGCGCAGTTGACTAATCTCTCCTGAGATTGGCCGTCGTGGCCGAAATCTGGAGGACTATTATTAGACCTCATAAAGCCTCTGAATCTTCTTCTTCGAAGCTGCAAGTATTACACTTTCTTATTGATTGTCAAAATGGAATTTACTACCGGTTCGGAAAAGGAACATCCAGCCCTGAGAAGAACCGGCCTTTCATTTTTTTTTTAATTTAGCAACTGATGTAATTGGTCACCTATAATAGTATCAAAGAGTTTATATATATATATATATAAATATTTATGTATAAAGTGAGCACATTCCGGAACGGTGGTAACGCTTAACGAAAAAGTGCTCGCAAAAGTCTTGAATAAAGTATATTTTGATTTGAGATCAGAGTATCGTCACATAAATGAGACGTCCTGCCAGAGGACTAGGCATATCCGGATGCTGAGCTATCACTCACTGTCTAGACAATTGACCTCAGACCCTCCCGATGTTTGATATCAATGATAACGTTATCAGTTAAATCATTCCATATATATTTAAGCTGAAGAGAGATCGTATGTACGTAAATCATTTTTTTTTTAATGTACTTTATTGCTGACACATAAAAGGTTGTTTTAAATTTAAATATTGTTGTATGTAATAAAAGTATTTCGTCATTATTATTAAGATTTAGACGACGACGTATATAGACGGAGACGAAGAATTTCTAGTTATTTCTCTTTTTGGTTAGACACGCCGCAGAGAGTTCAAACAAAGCATTAGGGCTCGTGCAGCTACGGAGTATATTTCAAACAAATTTTTAAAATTGGATTTGAACCCACGACCCACGGAATATGATGCGTATGAGCTATCCTTATAAGCTAGCCACAAGACCAACCAGAGAGTCTTGACATTGAATACATAGTTTATAAATAACATAAAATTAAAAATAAAGGAAATATTTAAAACATAACTTGTACATACCGACCAAACATTATAAATGGGATAATTGAACGATTACTCACTTCGATACGGGTTTATTTATTGAATACTCACGTAATTAATCATTCAATAAAAATCATTTTATTTTTCAAATATTTAATCTTTGTTTTTTAAGCAAAGCAATTAGTGATAGTTTATCTTTAAAGAAGATATCACTGATATAAAATGGCTTAATGTTTATAAAGATAAAGTTTCGAAATGAAAATAAGAATAATAGATTTTATGGAATATCTAACTAATCGGGATAGTTATTGTTATCATTTTTGATTGTCACCTATTTTGTGAGTTATGACCGAAGATTGTGAGTTTCAACTCAATTACTTCTTTAGGTTTCTATAGAAAATGCTTCGGTGAATGTGAGGAGTGACGAGACTTGACAAAATCCGCAACGAGTACGTCCGCGGCAGTCTCGGTGTTCGCGACGTTGCCGAGAAGCTGCAAGAGAGCAGGTTACGTTGGTAAGGCCACGTAAAAAAAGACCTCCTGACTATGTGAGTAATGTTGTGGCTAGTCTAAACATCACGGGGTCTAGACCCAGAGGGCGACCAAAGACGAGATGGACGGATGTGGTCAAAAAAGATCTAAGTTCCTGCAATGTCTCCGATGAGGACACGTCCGATAGAGCGAAGTGGAGGAGAAAAACCAGAAAGGCAGACCCCACCATCAGATGGGAATAATAAATGCCACGGAGAGAGAGAGAGAGATTATGTAAATACAACAAAGTATGGTTACTATGGAACGTCAGGCATACGCGAGAAAGAGAAGCATATTGTGGCGATAGAGTGGGGTTATGACGAGGAGACAAAAATATTATAATCCTAAAATTTAAAACTCTTAGCAATTTCTCAATCATTTTATAAATCTAAATGAAGCCTTTTAAAATTTTATAGCACGAAGTCATGCTTAGCTAGTATCAAATATATATTTTTATATTGGACTGTTTAAAATACTTTAAATATTAATAATGAAAAAAGCTTGCAAAAAATATTATATATGCATTATGTAGCCAACTGTACATCTCATATAGATAGTAGTATAAATGATAAGATTAAATTGATTTAGATCTATAATAAATCTAAACACTTCAGGTGTAGGAAAATTATCTATAAAACGACAATAATTATGTTTATCACTGAATGGTACTTATTTTTCTTATATAACATAATAACTACCCGTTACGGGTGAAATTCATACTAAGTAACTTCTTTAATATTTTATTCGTTGAAAACGAATGTTCCAAATTTAAAATGTTGAATATTCAATTTATAATTCGTTGAAATTGTTCTATTCCAAATTTAAATTGTGGAATATTTTATTTTGGATAGGATTTGTGTTTCTCTTAGTGAGCGTCTACGTCTACGGTAAATTTCTAGTCAATCGGAACTATAGTTGAGGAGATGTCGTTTTGAGCCTGTCAGTGGTGTTTCGCTAATATATAGATAAGTAAAGTAGCCTTACTTTGTTCTAAATTTAGTAATAAACCAGCACGTGTGTCCTCTTATGACCTGGGTTCCTTCAATCGAGGCGTGAAGAAGCATCTTGCGGGTTGGCGGCTAGTGCAGATCATTCTTCCCGACTGTACTAGCCGTCGTCCGCATTTGGCCTCTTCTACCACTTCCCTGATGAAGGTGTAGTGGAGTCATTTGCCCTCCTGGGAAGTATAAAAAAACAATATTTGAATAAAACGTACTAATAGTTTATTTATATAATTATTAAATACTAATTAAAATGTTTAATATGTAAATAGTTTACCAGCATCTTCTGAATCAAATATAAAAATAATAATAATTAGCCAGACCGGCAAATGATCCACCTCTTTTTTACAGATTCCCACCGCCCATAAACATTGGCGACGTAAGATTTTGTTTGTTTATAGTATAGTTAGACGGGCGAACATATGGGACACCTGATGGTAAGTGGTTACCAACGCCCATAAAATGTGGCATTGTATATGTCTTAAAAAAAACACCGCCACTGATTTTATGTGTCTTGTGCCTGTAATTACACTAGCTCACTCACCCTTCAAACCAGAACAACAATACCAAGTACTGCCGTTTTGCGGTAGAATATCTGATGAGTGGGTGGTACCTACCCAGACGAGCTTTCAAAAACCCTACCACCGAGTGATGTATATCATAATTTGAATAACTAATTAAAATTATTAGTGTAAAATTTAAAAATAATACTTATTTAAATAATAATAATAATGTAACTTATATTAATAACATGATTGATATCTTGAAATTAGTTTGGATTGCGTGTGATATAAATAATGATAAGAGTGAAATTTAGGTTGTCATATCTGTTGTTATCAATTAATTACAAACTATTCAACATATTAAAATATATAATATGCTATGTTTGTATGTTGTTAATTGACTCGTATTTTTTATTCCATATGTAGGTGGACGAGTATATGGGTTACCTGATGGTAAGTGGTCATCAACGCCCATTGTAAGAGATGACAAACATCGCTTACATCGCTAATGCTCCACCAACCTTGGGAACTAAGATGTTATGCCCCTTGTGCCTGTAATTACACTGGCTCATTCACCCTTCAACCCGGAACACAAAAGTACCAAGTACTACTGTTTTTCGGTAGAATATCTGATGAGTGGGTGGTACCTACCCAGACAAGCTTGTACAAAGCTCTACCACCAAGTAGACTCGTAATTAGCTAGAGTTATTTCATGGTATCAAATTTGAAACAGAACTCGGTCGGTGAAATATCTGAAAGTGATATGTGATATGAGATCACACAGGAAATTATTAGGTCACATAACCATCTCTTACAAAATGGTTCTCTTACAGCACTCTGTAATTCGTCGTCTTCAAATGGATACCAATCCTGTTGCGAGCTTCACAACTACTCCTTTGCACCATAATTTGTCCAGTGTAAATGACCAGTCTTTCTTAAAAAAAGTTTTCGTGATTGAATTCTAACAGGATCACCATCAGTGAGATCACAGTCGGTTAAGTATTGACTATGATATATAAGGAAAAAGATACATATTTATTAATAATAAGTTTTATACTAAGCAATAAACACATATTTATATAAAAGTATACATAAATAAATGAACAAAAATGAAAATAAAACCTAATTGGCTGAGTTTCTTTCGTCAGTTTTGCTCAGGCCAGGTTATTTTCTTTTCCGAACTGGTGGTAGTTTCATGTTTGACAATCTCTTAGTAAGTGTAAAGCTTTTTAATGAATATAGGATTTCGATATGAAACACATGTAGTGTTACCGCAACAATGCAGCTTATACAAAAACATCAGATCGGTCAAAATAGAATTGGTACTGCGTCTCAGTCTTTGCCAGAGCGAAATCGTCCTTGCGTATAAGTATTTATGACTGTATTTAATTTAAAATCTAGTAAATTATAATGTGTAATATGTTGACTATTCATTTTAGTTTATTTAAATAATGAACTCATTGAAATGGAACCGCGGTAATACGATAGTTTTATTGTCTCTAGATCAGAACTACTGATCGTTAAGTCACGATTTGTACCGGCCTGCGCCTGCGCCGCTTGACAGTTGACTTAGTATTTAGCTACCACCGACACAGAGCGCACGTGTTGGACGATATACAAATAGCGCGGAATAAATATAGCTTACGGAATAAGTTTAACGGAAATGTGAATGCACCTTACTATGATTAAATATAATGACATTGATTCAATGAAGTTAAATAAAAAAGTTTAAAAAAAGAACCAACTTTGATAAACTGTATTTAATATTTAAAAAATATATATATAACAATGTAAAGTGATTATTTAAACCATTGATGATCAAATAATTAAAAAAACATGTGCAGAAATCATTTAGAATTTCTTTCAACAAGATCACCGTCAAAATGACGTGGACGGAAGAATTGGATGAGGCGGCCGAGCTCGCCACGAGAAAGGGTTACTGGCATGTTCTGCTGTTCTACCTATTGTGTGGACTTGCTTCCATTCCGACCTCCTTCTTAGTTTTCTCCCAGGTAGGTTTAGTACTATTTGTTTTTTACTAACGTACGATATATATGTGGTAAATTCTGCGGTTATGGCCTAGTATCGGATTGTTCTGTCTAGACTTTGGAAGTTGATAGTGTCTACAAATATAAAGCTGTTGATTCTGTTTCTGAACTCTTTCGAGTTAGTTTGGATTATGAGTGAGAGAATAGAAAGTGCTCTTGTGTTTGCGCACACATTTGCTCTCTGTAATATGTCCTGCGTAGTTGGCTAGTCTCCTTTGAAAACATGGCCGCAATCGCTCTGGAGATGATCATTGTCAAAATGTCATCTGAAGGTATATTTAATATATCATGTTTTGAACATAATTTAATTTCATATGCTCAAGTAATTGTATTTATCATAAAAGAGTAACTAATGAGGTTATTGTCGGGTCTTCTCAGTAGAATTTACAATCCAAAAGTTACCAAATAATTATTTCAATCTTGTAAAATGACAACCCAAAACTACTTCAATGCTTCCTCATTATAATATTTTATAAAGCTTTTTCTCGCTTGATGATGATGCCTATGATGCCTCTGATACCCTGCCGAAAACAGTAATTACTTTTTTAAACAATCAAAAGGTTACATGTAATAATCATAGACAATATGTATAACATATCCTAAATGAACTTACTAACACTAACTACAAGCCTTTAAAAAACATTATTAAAAATTTGTTGATAAAAACTATGTTTTGAAATTTTGTCTTTACGACCTTGTTAAAACATAAATATAAAACTATAAAAATATGTCATACATGTTGTTTTTGTGTATTAAAATAGAACAAAGGGCAGTGAACTAAATCACAGTCGCACATATAATACATATAATATATTTATAAACAAGTCTCAATTTTTCATTATACTAGTTTACGCACACTAGACTGCCTCGTTGGCTTGTGGCGGTGGTCCTGGGTTCAATTCCTAGGTCGGGCCAATAAATAGTTATTGGGGTTTTCTGTCAGAAAATTCTCAGTCCCGGAGTCTGGAAGTTGGAAGTGTGTACACTCCCGTGCCTCTGAAAGCACGTAAAGAAGTTGGTCCTGCGCCTGTACTCTTTCCGGTCGTATCGGATTGCCGTCCCATCGGATTATGAGAGCTAAGGAATAAAGAGTGCACCTGTGTTTGCGCACACACTTGTGCACTATAATATCTCCTGCGCAGTTGGCTAATCTCTCTTGAGATTGGCCGCCGTGTCCCAAATCGGACTGGTGTACCTTATTCTTATTATACGCACACGTGATAGGGGAAGTTGTGCGGGTTTTAGTTAAATAAAAACCAGCCAAGTGCGAGTCGGGCTCGCACGTAAAGGGTTCCGTACCATCTATACATATAAAAATACTTGTCCTGACTGACTTATCAACGCAGAGCCAAAACCACTGCGGTTACAGACTTGAAATTTTGACAGTTGATGCATTTTATAATGAAAAGTAGTACGTGCTTAGGATTTTTAGTAACGGATTAGGATTTTTGTAAATTCCATTCCTAAAGGGATGAAACAAGGGATGAACCGTTGTATGAAAACCGTTGTATCTAAAGTTAGAAGAATTATATTTCATATACAAGCTTTTGGTTAGAAATAAATAAGTTCACAAATCAGAGTATTCCAAAATACGTCACCTAAGAGGGTGAAATAGGGGTTGATAGTTTGTATCGCGGTTCCGTCATTTTTCATGGAAGAAGCATGAAATTGAATATGCTAGCTTCTACGGACGTTTACCGTAGGAATCCCTCTATGTAGTCAACGTGAAAGAAAACAAACACTAACTTACTTTAGCATTTATAACATTACTTACGATTTTAGCGACACTACGAGCTTAAATGTATACTGATATATTACATATATTACTAATATTTAAAAAAATAAACCAGCAAATTATACGTCATATTTGAGCGAAATGAAATATGCGACCCTGGTATTGGCGAATTCAATGTAAAGAATCATTGCTTTTGCAGCGCAAGACCTCTTTATAACTTTTTTAACTTTTTATAAAGCCATCAATGAGCTCCGCATAATACTAATATACTGGACTATTAAAAATCATACTTTATACTGTTAATTGGTGGTAGAATATGAGCGTGTGTTATCTAACCAGACAGGGTCTCACAAAGCCCTACCACCAGGATGTAGAAATTGTAGATGTAGTATATCTTCTTTAAAAAATAACAGCTGCAGTCTACTATCGGGACTATACAGGGTTATTTTTAATGACCCAGCAACCTCGCAGGACTAGATAGCTAACATCATAAACAACAACTTTTGTTCTACGACTTTTGATAATTTTTTAGAATTTAGTTTCATACAAAAATAAGTATTTATTTAGTTTCGACGCGTCACGTCAACCTTTCGTGTATGAATGAAATATAGATCTACAAACGTCACGACAGTACGACAAAAAATTGTAAAATATTTTTTTTCTCATGTATTATGTCCAAAGTCGTAGAACAAAAGCTGCTTATGGTGTTAGCTATCTAGGCCTGCGAGTTTGCTGGGTCATTAAAAATAACCCTGTATATATATATATATTATCTAAGTGCCATTTCTGGTTACTCAATATTTACTTGTGTGTTATGTTGCATTCTGTTCACCATGTTCTTGTTTTACAAAGAAGTGAATTCTACGTTTTAAGTGAAACGCGTCTTTTATTATGATAAGCATTGGTTGTTATTTAAATTTGCTTTGCATTCTAGCACAGTGAGATCATGAGTTATTTCACAATACTTAAAATAATTAGGTTTATTGTAAGTCTAGTTATGATTTTTTTTATGTAAGAGAGGGCAAACGAGCAGAAGGCTCACCTGATGGAAAGTGACTACCACCGCCCATGGACATCTGCAACATCCGAGGACTTGCAGGTGCGTTGCCGGCCTTTGAGGGAAGAGTACGCTCTCTTCTTGAAGGTTTTTATGTCGTATCGGTTCGGAAAAGTCGCCGGGGAAAGCTGGTTCCACAGAGTGATTGTACGAGGCAGGAAATGCCTCAGAAAACGCACTGTTGTGGACTTCCAGACATCGAGGTGGTGAGGATGGAATTTTGAGTTCTGTCGCGATGTCCGGTGGTGAAATTCAGCTGCCGGGAGTAAACCAAGCAACTCCTCAGAACACTCCCCGTGATATATGCGATAGAGGATGCAGAGTGACCCTACATCTCTACGCAAATCCAAAGAATCAAGCCGGTCGGAAATAACTTGATCGTCGACAATTCGAACTGCATTACGTTGAATGCGGTCAAAAGGAAGAAGCTGGTACTCTGGAGCTCCCGCCCAGAGGTGAGTGCAGTACTCCATGTGGGGCCGAATTTGCGCTTTGTATAGTTTTAGGCGAAGGGCCGACGTGAAGTACTGTCTCGCCTTGTTAAGCACTCCAAGCTTTTTTGAATCCAATTTGGCTTTAACTTCCAGTTGACCGCGGAACTGAACAACGTTCGAAATCTCGACGCGAGCGAGGGGAGTATTCTCAAAATGAGGGGATACGACAAAAGGTGCCTTTTTAGCGGTTAACGCGCAAACTTGAGTCTTATTGGGGTTAAATTGGATTAAGTTTAGTCGGCCCCAGTCCGAGACTTTGGTTAACAAAGTCTCGACTTCAGACACAAGTTTGTTCCGACACTCATCGACGTGTTTCCGAGAAATACTCCTACGGCCGGTGTAAAGAACGTCTACAGTGCTGTCATCGGCATAGCAGTGAATGTTACTGATTTGTAACATATCATTGACATGCAGAAGAAACAGAGTAGGTGAAAGAACGCAGCCTTGTGGAACACCAGAATTGACGAATTTTAAGTCAGAGCATGCACCGTCGACAACAACCTTGATGCTCTGATCTGCCAAAAAGCTGGTGATCCACGTGCGTGATTCTGAGCTCAAACTCGGGCAAGCTGAATTTTTATGTGCTTCATGTGGAGCAGCGTGGTGTTATAAGTACAAACATTCTTGCCAAAATAGAGACTCAGAAATAGAGATAGTGAGATAATTTATTTTTTAGGGTTCTCTTAAAATATGAAATAATTGATATATACACAAAAGTGCCATAAAGGTTTGGACTGGCTCAGAGTAAGTCTCAATTTATGTATCTCTTGTTTATTTTTCAATCAAATGAAAAACATTTACTTAATCTGGGGATGCATATAAATCTTTGTCCAAGTCTTACGGCGAATGTGAATGGCCACATACGGCGTAGTGTTGTATCGCGAAGTTGCGAGAATAATTTCAGAATTCGAAGATGAAGTTCACTTATTAGATACTTGGTGGTAGAGCTTTGCGCAAGCTCGTCTGAGTAGGTACCACCAACTCATCAGATATTCTACCGCAAAACAACAGTATTTGCTATTGTTGTGTTCCAGTTCGAAGGGTGAGTGAGCCAGTGTAATTACAGGCACAAGGGACATAAGATCTTAGTACCCAAGGTTGGTGGCGCATTGGCGATATAAGCGATGGTTAACATCTTTTACAATGCCAATGTCTATGGGCGTTGGTAACCGCTTACCATCAGCTGGCCCATATGCTCGTCCCCCTTCCTAAACATAGTTAAGCATCAACTTCGTTTATTTAAATATTTGAAAAGTATAACAGTACAGGCATAATTAAATCATATACAATTTATAATCAATTTTCTGAGCAATCATATAACAATAAAACTCTTAATGATACTCCGACCATAATGTAATTGATTAAAATATTATTTTTAATTATTCATTGATTCTTTGTGATATGTTTACATAAAAGCGGATAAATGCAATTAAATTAACCATATAATATGTGCAGTATAGATAACAGTTGAACGACTCAAACACCCAGCGCCATCTATTAGAAGAAATAGGAATATCGTTCACTCATTTCGTTTTCTGTTCTTACATTACACTGTATACAATTATTCATGAATCTGTGGTGTAACTTTATAATAATAAGAAGAGAAACATTAATGTGGTTTAAGAATTTTATTTCTCATAAAGAACATACAATGTTCACTTAAATGAGATATTTTACATAATAATTTAACCGACAATTTAGTACAGTAGTAACGACTTATACAATTCAAGAGTAATTAATCTAAGTATTTTTACAATAAGATAATAATTTTTTCTTAAAAATCGTAAAGGATTTTTCATTGAAAATTTCATTAGGTAAGCTATTGTATAGTTTTGCTCCCTCAAACTGTAGAGATTTAATTCCATATTTCGTCCTGGTCTTGGGTAATTCAAGTTTGTGTTTATTTCTAGTGTAATGTTTGTAAGTTTTAGTTCTAAACGTTATTTGTGTGTGTATTGTTTTTGTTAGTATTTTTCTAATTAATATGCATGTTTTAAATTTGTATAACTGGTTAATTGATAATACATTAGTACGTTTATACAATTCTTTAGTTGACATATGGTAATCTAGATGGAATAATGACTTTAGTAACTTATTTTGCGAGATCTGAAGATCCTTTATATTAGTTTTATATGCACTACCCCAAATCTCAACAAGATATTCTAATAATGGCTTTACAAGTGAATTATATATTATAATACGGATTTTGTGTGGTATACATCGCGACGATCTACGTATTGCCCCAGTGAGTGAATTTACTTTTCTTTGCAAGTAGTCTAAGTGTGCATGCCATGTTAGCTTAGGGTCTAGAATCAGGCCAAGATACTTTTCTTCATTTGATTGTTTAATAGTCTGATTATTTATCATTAATGGGTTAAATTTTGGAATTTTCTTATTTTTTGCATGAAAAAGCATGAAGGAAGTTTTTTCAATATTTATAGTTAGTAAATTATATTGAAACCATTCATGTAATTTATCTAAATCATTTTGTGCTTTTGCTAATAAACTTTCAATAGAATCTTCAAAGTAAAATAAACACGTGTCATCTGCATAGAGCGATACTTCACCAAATAAACCCAGATCACTGATATCATTTATATATATTAAAAATAACAGAGGCCCTAAAATAGACCCCTGGGGTATTCCACAGGTAATCATTTTTGGTGTACTTTTAATGTTTTTAATCTTAACTATTTGTTGTCTGTTTGTAAGGTATGATGTAAGTAATTTTAAAGCTGACCCATGAATACCAATATTTGTTAACTTATTTATCAAAATATTATGAGACACGGTATCAAACGCTTTCTTTAAATCTATAAATACACCCAAAACTAATTTCTTTTGGTCAATATTATTTTTTTATTTTATTAACTAAATCTATTGTTGCGGAAAGTGTGTTGAAAACCATATTGTTGTTTGTATAAAAAATCTATATCTTTAAGATAGTTATTTAAACGTACATGTATAATTTTTTCAAAAACCTTCGATAAAGCAGGTAGGACAGATATCGGGCGGTAGTTTCCAGGATCACATTTACCACCTGATTTATGAATAGGGCTAACTTTTGCTATTTTTAGAGAATCCGGAAATACGCCTTCCTTTATATATTTATTAATACAATGACTTAAATCTTCACACACTAAATTGTTAATGCATTTTAATGATTTTGTTGTTATATTGTCTATACCTGAGCTTGAATTAACATTTAAATTTTTTATTATTGTTTGGATTTCAATTTTCGAAGATAGCTTAAATTCATTTAAACTGTAAGGGTGCCTTTGTGTATGTGTTATGGCTGATGTTATTTTGTGATATTTCTGTGGTATGTTATTTGCCAAGATTGGACCGATAGAAGAAAAGTATATATTAAAAGACTCACATATGTCCTGGAGTTCATCAATAGTTTTACCATCTATTATGAGTTTTGAGGGAACAACACTACATTTATTCTTGTTGGTAGCTAAGTTATGAATTAAATTCCACATTCGCCTTGGTTTGTTGTAAGTTTTCATAAAAGCAGCAAAATAATATCCATCTTTAGTATTTTTTATTAGAGTTCCAACATGGTTCCTTGTCCAAATAAAATCATTATTTAAATCAGTGTTATTGCGATCATGTTTCAAGTCTCTCCATAACTGATTACGTTTGTTGATTTCTTCAATAATATTATTATTTATCCAATCTTCTTGGGGTAAGTTTTGTATTTTATATTTAATTGTTTTATGGTTATCAATTTGAGTTTTAATGTAGTTTTCTAACACGCTAAAATCATGTTCCGAATTTGAAAATTTTGTTACACACATATCTCTGTACAGTAAATTGTAATTAATCGCTTCATAGCTATATTTCTTCTTTGGTTCCTTTTTATATCTTTTTAACTCGCAATAAATCTGCTTGTGGTCTGATAGTGGAGAGTCTATTATGGCCAAATGGAAATCCTTATTAATATTTGTACATACATGATCAATAATTGTTTTAGTAGTTTCTGTTTCTCTAGTGCAGTAGTTAATATCTATTTTATTTAAAATGTCATATCCAGTTTGTTGTAAAATATATTTATATTTTTTTGAGAATTTATCATTGTTCAATAAATTTATGTTGAAATCACCAAATACTATCGATCTCTTTCTATTTTCTAATTTCTCGGAATAAGTTTGTAAAAAAATTTCTGTATTCGTAGCTGGAGGTTTATATACAAGTCCAATGTGTAAGGCATATTTATTAAGATAAACCCACAAATAGTTGTTTCCATCGATATATTTTTCTTCTGTAATTGAGTGCGTTAGATCGTTGTGTATATAAATTGATACTCCTCCACCTATGCTATCAGTTCTTAGGTTATAAAAATGTGTGTAATTAATGTTTAAAAAATCATAATAATAAATATCTTTATTGCACACTCACAAGAAAGAAAAAAAACCATACAGACGAATTGATAACCTCCTCCTTTTTTTGAAGTCGGTTAAAAAAAAAACAAAACAAGTAAAATAAAAAAGACGCTTTATCTAGTTTGTTTATCAGATCATGTGCATTTTGAACTGAATTGACATTTATGACGTGTATATTAAAATAGGCCTCTTCCCTCCATGACCCTCGTGATCTCATTAGCAGCACGTCGTACCGTACTTCCTATAGGTATCATAATATTTCTTATCTGTTCCTTTTAATTTCCTTGACTATATAAGTCTATGTATAATATTATAATCTGTAATCCATATTATAATGAGTATGACTTAAGTTGGGATACCAATGAATTTAGATGGAAATAAAATGGACTGGATTGGAAATGGATTGGAACTCTTTAAGAGACTATATAAATTTTAGGTTCCGTATACAAGGGAAAGAGTCGAGATGGCCCAGTGGTAAGAACGCGTGATTCGTGATTTAACCGATGATCGTGGGTTCAAACCCGGGCAAGCACCGCTGAATTTCATCTGCTTAATTTGTGATTATAATTCATCTCGTGCTTGACGGTGAAGGAAAATATCGTGAGGAAACCTGCATGTGTCAAATTTCATTGAAATTCTGTGTATTCCACCAACCCGCATTGGAATAGCGTGGTGGAATAAGCTCCAAAACCTTCTCCTCACAAAGAGGAGAAGAGGCCTTAGCCCAGCAGTGGGACATTCACAGGCTGTTACTTTTATAAGGGAAATAGGACATACAATTGATGAGCTCATGAACGATACATTGGGAATGAAGCTATCGCATCTTGGCTATTTCTTTTTTATATAGAATATTTGTAAACAATACAAAATATTAAATCAAGTATTTTTAATTGTTATATCTTTCTCAGGTCAGGTTATATTCAATTAATATCAGTAAGTAAGTGTAAATTGTCTTTATCGGAAAATTTGTGTTGTTTCAGGAAAACTAATATTTTATATTATATTATACTAACTACAATTAATTTAGATTTAAAAAGCAAACATCACAAAATTTAAACAAAATCTTTAAAGCTTAAATTAATATAATAAGAATTGCTCATTTAATGAGATAAGATTACAGTTCAGATTTTTCTATTTTCGATCAATTTTCTAGGTAAGCGGTCTGTTGTGATAACGATTATTAAAATAATTGATAACAATATTGCGATTTATTTTTGGCAAATTTATCGCAAACTTATAAATCGCAATCTCATATAAATCACAGAACTATTATCGCTTATTTTAGATATATTATATGTGCTATATATCAAATCAATACATATATATATATAAATAAAGTTGTAAGTGTATGTCTGTAATTTCAAAGAAATTACGTTTTTAAGTTAATATTTACTAATTGCGCGTTATTAAATCCAAGACAATCACTATTTGGGGATGTCTGTCCGCAGAAATGTAACAAACAAAAAAGGAATATTTCAACGTATGGTCTAGTCTTTATTTCAACAAAATCTGTTGAGTCTATCAAAAGTTATAACTACTTAAATTTCAAGATCGTATTTGTTGTTAACTATTTTAGGCTTATCTGTATAAATAAATAAAATTGAATTAGTATCTGTCTGTGATTTCATAATAAATTTTTATCTTACATTCATTCATTCATCATCCATAGCCAAATTTTCCCATTTATAAGTGATTACATAAACAAACGGCAGCCGGCTTACACAAATGTATGATAATTAAATAATAATTTGCAAGACGTGTTGTTTATATAGAAACAAAATAAACAATTTTCAATAAAGATATTTTTTAATCTAAATAATATTTTTGTAGCATAAGTAGACGGACAAGCATATGGGCTACCTGATGGTAAGTGGTCACCAACACCCATAGACATTGGCATTCTAAGAGATGTTAACCATCACTTACATCGCCAATATGCCACCAAGTTTGCGAACTAAGAAGTTATGTCCCTTATGTCTGATATAACACTGGCTTATTACCCTTCAAACCGGAACACAATATTATTTCATATATATGTATTATATGGATTATGGATGTACAATTACAAGTGGTTTAAGTATAATTCGTGGATGGTTACAGGACAAGAGACCTGCTGACTTTTGAATGAAAAAAAGACAACTGGGGATATAATTAAAAATACAAATGTATGAAAAAGCAAACAAATTGTTCCAAACTGGGATTAACCTACAATATATAATTAATTTACAATACAAGGCAATACAGGCAACCCATTCAGTAGATGTGATATCAAAACTTTAACTTTTTACTTTTTATCAAAAATTCTTTATACATACTATACGATTTTATCGATTTTTTTGATTAAAGTTACCGGTTCCGACCGTAGAATTTACCGATAATAATCGACAACAAACAGTGTTTCTACTCCTAAGCCGGGAAAGTACAGCCAATAGTCCGGCACTTCGTTTCGTTAAATCATTGCAAAACTATCTATATTGTTTTGTTTCTCCTGCATAATTGACTTATGTCACTTAAAAACGACTGCCTGACCAGTCAAGTCATTGCCACCATCGCAATTGTCCACCATCAATAATGCGTGAATAATGATCTCAATATTTCAAAATTTTTCAGGTCTTCATCAATGCTACACCTGAACATTGGTGCGCACCGCCTCCAGAACTTAAGGGACTGAACCTTCCAGATGATCTATTACGAAATTTAACGATACCAGGAGAACATAAAAATTATGAAGCTTGTAAGAGCTATTCGCTCGATATACAATCTTTGTATACTGCCCTCGATAAATATGTGGATGAAAGGTATATATGAACATAATACTATAAAATCTCAGATATTTGTTGTATACTATAAACATATGAACTAGTAGTAGAGAGTTTTAATCTGTGCGAAAAAACTAATAAAAATCGCCATTATATATTGTTGATGATAATTTTACAGTCAAGCATAAATTAAATATAGGTCAAAATAACAATTAATGCACTTATTATATTAAATAGAAACGAGATTGGTTTTACATTATCTTCACAAACTTCTAAAATTTCTATTAACATGCCAAAAATTAACCAGACTATGTTATAACTCATTTGTTTGCATTAAAGTTTCAAAATTAATTGCAAACGACCAAAACGTATAATCTCTTGCCCTGAGGTCTTCTCTTGAAGGAAAGTTTGGTGGATTTCTAGATGTAGGCGTAATCTTTGGTTTAGATGTGTTCCAACTACTCATCGTTTAGGCTTTTAGACAAATATTAAATTAATATATCTAATTGATTTATTTTTGTACTGATTCAAATGATTGATACGCAAATTAATTTGGATCATGACCAGATTGTTTCAATCATACGAATTAAACGCCATTAAAACTGACAGTACAAACCAGTAGTTAGGTTCTATTTCTGTTTATCAAACGCCTGATTCATTTATGAATGAGCTATCAATAATACACGAACGTCAAGATATAATATACGTTATATAGTACCAAATAAGCCATTGTCAGCCATTTTAATATTAGATATAATAGTTTAAATTCATAGTGAGTGAAACTGCGAAGCGCAGTTACCTACATACTAATATTATGTACTAAGATCTTACTTTAAGAGCTTTTATCAGTTAGGTATTACAAATATATATGTCTAACAGTGGACGAAAAATGGTTGATTATGATGATGAGGATCTATCCTAATATTATTTCTCTCTTTTTAACTTTTTAATATAATTAAATCGAATTTCTTTCGCAAATCAATTAATTACATTTATTTTGAACAGCACCAAGTTATGCCAGCAGTACTGCTAACGGCAAACTAGAAACCTTGATAGCATCAAAATTAGAATGGAAAGCGATGGCTGTTTACTACAAAACATCAATTGCGCTGTCAGAATTTTGATTTCGTACGCATTAAATCTGAACAGCTGCCAAATATTTCAAAACACGTTGTTTTGATTTCTAATGGAACTAATCTAGCATTTAAATTTAATTTAGGTGATTATCTTAACCTAAACTATCATACAGACATATTTACGTTAGATGTTATTCGTATTATTGTAGGAATCCCCTGATTTGAAAATCGAATAAGTTGATTAAATATTTACTTAAGATGTTATTATAGTGGATTTTGTTTTGAAAATCGAATTAAGGAATCCCGGTTTGTTTGTAATATAAGCATATTTTTATCATCGATAGCCTGTTCTAGTAACAGGATGAATAAAGACAAAGACAACTTTGACGTGATTGGTCGAGATCTTGAATAAAAATCTACGGCAATCATTATGGATTCGTGCAAAAATTGATTTGAATGTCGGCATAGTTATTATCGGAACTTTGGAAGTTAAATAAAAGTAGATGAATAAGTATCCAAGTGGGAAATGTAATAGTTTAAATAAATGTATATTAATTAAGAGCTTTTTATTGTAATATAATTATTAGCAAATTGGTTGGACTATGTAAGTATTGGCTTCTTCTTCGATTGGGATAGGATATAATTAGGTTGTTATTGTTCCGCCTTAGGTAGGGTTTTGCGTAATGTTATAAAGTCTATGTATATATTACCAGTCCCAACAAATGGGCTATCTAAGCCAAAATATTTAGATTTATCTAAAGATAAATTCTTAGTGAATGATCTCTGGTCATTGAAATTTATCTGCTGCAATATCGGGTTTGATCTCAGTTCAGTATTACAAACTTAAAGAGTTAATACTAAGTCCGTTCCGGTTTTGCCATGCCATCATATGTGTGGGTGTGGGAGGTGAAACCTGTGTAACACTATTAGCCAACACTAGACATATTTTAGTGCACACACACTTGTGCACTATAATATGTCTAGTGTTGGCTAGTCACCCGAGAATGATTGCCGTAGATGAAATCTGTTAAGAGGATATCACTAAATCTCAAATCCAATTTCAGATCTGAACTTGTTAAGGTAGGAGACACAATTACGACGATAAGGATCAAGGAGTTTATTCCTGCGATTGGGCTGGAAGAGAGAAAAGAGCAGGTAAATCAAAACTCAAAAAAACTTTTGTTACTTGAGTCCTTACAGTTACTAATTTAATTCTGTTTGTCAAACTGAATCATCAAATAACAATATTCTTATAATAAGTCAATCAATTTGTAAAAATCATTTTTATATTTCATAATATATAAATTTGAAAGACTGAATTATTAGAAACGCCACCAAAACGATAGAGAAGAAAAGTTTAAGATGTTCAACTTTGTATTCTTATTTTTTTCTAGCTACGTCAAGTCGAAGAAGCGGTTTTAAATAATCGCAAAGAACTCACGACTTGTCCTCACGGTTGGAAGTTTAGCACCGCACATTATAAAAGCACATTAGTGACTGAGGTTAGTACATTTGACTTAACTTAAGTTTAAGAGTAACTACAATAACATCTTTGCTATAAGAACAAACAAATGCTCGAAAGTAAAAGTAAATAATGGAGATGTTTTCACCATTATAATGTTTAAAGAAGAGCCGTATCAAAATATCGTGCAATGGTTTTCAATATCTAATATAACGAATAAGATAAAAAGTTAGTCAGAATAGCACTATTGTGAGTGTACTTCGGGGAGTAAATAAATATACATTAGTATTGTAAGAAATGTTAACCATCGCTTACATCATCAATGCGCCACTAAACTTGGGAACTAAGATTGTATGTCCCTTGTGCCTGTAGTTACACTGGCTCATCACCGTTCAAACCGGAAGACAACAGTACCAAGGAGGTACTGCTATTGTATCTGATGAGTTTGTGGTACCTACCCAGACGAGCTTACACAAAGTCCAACCACCAGTAGAAGTATGGACGTCCGTAGTAAAGATATGGCCCGTTATTGCAGCTTATTCGGAAGTTTTACTCAATTATAGATAAATAAAGTTGATCCTGGGTTCAGTACATAGACGGCCTCACTTAGAAATGTTACGGCTGTATAGTTAAGCATTGTGTACTCTCTTTCTATCATTAATGATTTGGTATTCGAAAGAAGACGACACAGCATTGTTTAAATAATCACCCGCTTATTATATAAGTAATGTTGAAATTTATTATAGTATTTTGTAATTCATTTTCATTGCAGTTTTCACTAGTCTGCGGTAAGGATTGGTTGCCAAGAACGAGTAACACACTTTTTTGGGTTGGATCAATATTTGGCAATTTATTTTTTGGATGGTTTTCAGACAGGTACTCTTGCATTCTGAATATTACTGTTAAGAACTTTTTTTATGAATGGAAATTTACTCTATTTAGTTTTTATAAAAGAAATTAATTGAAGTTTCGTCGTTTGGCCTTAATTTTATTTAAAAGTCGAATGTATATAACATTTAAAAAATTTCAAAACATACAAGTTAAAAATGACCTAAGAGAAGCAAATTCAACAAGATAACAAAACCAATAGACGAGCAAATAAGACGTTAAAAATTGGTGAGCAAAATACATACATGTGTATACATATACTCAAATAGATTTGGAGATGTTTTTGCGTTTGTTTCGCAACGAAAATATCCAATCTCTACTACTAATCTCTATTTACATTTCTTCTTCGAAATAATCAATATATAAACAAACATTTCCTCATTTCTCCACAGTTATGACATTCATTTTTTTCAAAAATTGTATTAAAAAAAGTTAGTTAAAGACTTTTCTATCGACGTGTAACAGGATTACTTAGAAGTCAGCTCTTCAATGTTTTTCCTCAGATATGGACGTCGTCCAACGATACTCCTCATGATAGTACTGGAAGTACCGCTGGCGATCGCTGCTTCGTTCCCAGGAAACTACTGGACCTACATTGCATTAAGAGTAGCTGGTGGACTATTTTTCCCAGCACTTTACCAGCTACCATTCATCCTAGCCTTGGAGCTGATGCCACCAGCTAGAAGAACATATACAGGTATTGTAATTACATAATTTAAATAAATTTATTGTTACATTAAAATAGTAACAGTAAATTAACAGCCTGTGGATGTCCTACTGCTGGTCTGAGGCCTCTTCTCCTCTTTTGACGAGAAGGTTTGGAGCTTATTCCACCACGCTGCTCCAATGCGGGTTGGGTTGGTAAAGAGACAATTTATTCGTCGAATCGATCCGCAGAACAAACATTACAGTATAATTAACTCAAATATTATTAGTAAGTTAGTGTTTACTTACGCATTACTTAAGTATTATAACTTAACTTAGACCAGTTGGAAATGCCTTTAAGTTTTGCTCGTAGGAAACATCTTTACGATCTCACGTGCGAAATACAGATAACTAATCAGGAGCCACCTAATGGCAAGTGGTCACCACCACCCATAGGAATTAGCACTGTTGGTACTTAGATGTTATTTTTATTGTTATACTATCCTTTCAAGACAACAATACTAAGTATTGTATAGACTAAGGATAGCACAAGTATAAACCGTTTAAATTTTGTATAAATCTTACGGAAATGGATAAATAAATTAAAAGAAAAAAAAAAGAAAATAGTATTGCTGTTAAGTGGTCGAATACTTAATGAGTATGTGTGATCTACCCAGACGGCCTTGCACAAAGTCCAACCACCAAGTAATATTAAAACAAAGTCACAATTTCTAATATTTCAGGCATTGTGGTCGGAATGCTGTTCGCTAGCGGTATGTGTTTGCTGGCGCTTCTGGCGTATTTGCTTCGGGACTGGTTCTATCTCTCATTAGCAACAAGCATTCCTTTCGTATTATTATTTGGGTATGTATTTATTCTAATATTCTTACAACTTAACTTCAAGTATGTTATTTTTTTAAGTTCTTCCCAACCGATTAAGAAGTTTTCAGATAGTTTTATATTACATTAAAATGTTATGTTAAACTTAGGGTACTTTAGCCATTGTAGGATTAAGAGAATTGGGTTATGTTTTAATAATAATTGATAATCCGCTAAAATCAACTACAATCTAGAAATAACATTAAATTAATGAAAAATAACAAAAACATATTTGCTGTAGAAAATATCAATATATAATCATAAAAAACGACAGATAAATAAAAAAGGAAAACACCAATAACAACAATCGTAAATATGTTTCTCTTCTAAACTTAAATTACATGACTTTTTAAATTAAAGAAATATTTACTTTCGCATATTTTCAGATATTACTGGCTAATTCCAGAGTCACCGAGATGGTTAGTCGGTAGAGGAAGAATAGCAGACGCTGAAAAAGTTTTAAGAAATCTGGCAAAGAGAAATGGTATTATATTAGAACACGGCTTCCTCTTAGAGTTACATGTTAGTATAGGTGTTTTGTATTGTATACAAATAAATTAACTAAATATTTTAAAACTCTTAATTAACAATGACTGTGCTTATTATTTTTCAGAAAAAAATCAGAGACGACGAAATAGAAGCTGAAGTATCTATCCTACCAAACATGAATGGTTATATATCAGGTAAAGAAAGAGAAGGATATATGGATAGAAGAATAAGCAAGATGCTTCCATGCAAACCTGATTTTACAAGTATTGGCGAATCTGATGAAGATATTATAAAAAGTAGAAACAATCTAACAATAGACACAACTCTTAAGTCTAAAAGAGACTCAGAAAGCCATAAAGATGAAACGGCTGTGCTTAGTCCCCAGGAATTAACACCCACCATAGATCCACTACATAGATCATTACAAATAGATTATCCATCATCAATTAACACATTTAGAAGGAAATCTATCCAAATAGTACATAGAATACTCCTAAAAGAAGAAGAAGATATTGTAGAGAAGAAGAGAATGGATGATCAAAATTCAGAAGGAGATTGCAAAGCGTCTCCGTTAGATGTATTTAGATACCCTAATATTAGAAAGAAGTTTTTTTTAATTACATTTAATTGGGTAGCATTAGGCATAGTTTACAATAGCTTAAGTTACAATACACCCAATTTAGGAGTTGATGACTATTTAGCATTTTTTATTGGTAAGTTTAAACAACACTTAGTATAATACTATAAATTTCAAAAGCATCACTATTATACACAAATGTCTTAAATAATATTTGTTGATGCCTTATGCTGCCTATATACTGAACGTATATAAGAAACAGTGAAACTGTTATAATAGATGTTAGTTAATTTATTAATAACTTAATAATAAACTAGGTATGTATATTTCAGGAGGTGCAGTAGAAATACCATCTTATTTTATCGCCTGGCAATGTATGGAAAGGTACGGACGGCGCTGGGTATTGTGTGTTTTCATGAGTATTGGCGGCCTTGCTTGTCTAAGCTGCGCCCTAGTTCCTGAAGGTATAAATTCAGATCATACTCTAAGCTCAAACTCATAACTCTATATTAAGTATTTTATGACAAATTAAATTAATAACTTATTCAGTATATCTCCATACGGCAAAAAACAAAGGCAGCACGAGGCCAATTCCACTAATGTAAAACGTTTATTAACTTTCTCGATTCGATTTCGATCCAGCTTTAACTATTCCTCATAACACCGAATCGATATACTGTAATAAAAGCCAAAAGACCATGTCGAAGTCAAACTTAATTGGTAACTTTTGATGTTTAATCAAGGACAAATCCAAAAGACCATGTCAAAGTCAAACTTAATTGGTAACTTTTGATGTTCAATCAAGGACAAATCTAAAAGACCATGTCGAAGTCAAACTTAATTGGTAACTTTTGATGTTCAATCAAGGACAAATCTAAAAGACCATGTCGAAGTCAAACTTAATTGGTAACTTTTGATGTTTAATCAAGGACAAATCCAAAAGACCATGTCAAAGTCAAACTTAATTGGTAACTTTTGATGTTCAATCAAGGACAAATCCAAAAGACCATGTCGAAGTCAAACTTAATTGGTAACTTTTGATGTTCAATCAAGGACAAATCCAATCGCAACTGGATCGTCGTATTAGTAGAATAGGAAAGAAGCTAAATGACAACGATTATGTTTCGATTCGATTCCGATAATGTGATATTTACAAGCTGTTACGTTTCCTTTTGTTTTTTTAAACAGCTTGGCCCTGGATAACGGTGTCACTAGCGATGTTGGGCAGGCTTTGCGCTGCGGCATCGTTTGCTGTGTTCTACGTACAAATAGGGGAATTGCTGCCAACGGTGATGCGAGCTCAGGCTATGGGTGCGTCCTCTGTTATCGCTGGTGTGGGACTACTGTCTTGTCCATATATCGTATCTTTGGTAAGAATTAGATATTACGAATGCAGTATTTATTAAGTTAGATTAAATTCATTTGAAATTATGACGCTAATATAATCAAGAGTGGTTTCGACCTGGGCGTTCCACATGTGGTTAGTATGCGAAGACGGTGTCCACATAGCCAGAAAATAAGATATTTTAAGAAAATCTTTTTCGAGAAGAAAAGCATGCGGCAGCTTACGTCAAGAGAGAGAGAGAGAGTAAAACAAAATAACTTTTTATTGGCCTCTAATCTGGGGCTTAAATCCAGGACCTAGACATCTACCCCCTTACACCTAGATATCTGGCCACTAGACCAACGAGACCTTTAGGAAAAACTTACAAAAAAGTTATTTTTGACGTATTCATTTTTTTTAAATATTTATATTCATCTTTTCCAGGCGGTCTATTCAAGATCTCTTCCTCTAATCATCATGGGTGTACTTAGCGTCGTTGCGGGTGTGACTTCATTGTTTTTACCGGAAACCTTGAACCAACGTTTGCCGCAAACATTGGAAGACGGCGAATCTTTTGGGAGAGACTTCAAGCTGTTAAGTTGTGTTGAAACCAGATGAAGTTATTCTTAGGTTTAATGAGTTTTGCATGTTGGTAAATTATGTGACTTTATAAAACAAACGGATATGTGTTAAGTGTTTAAGTTCATTGCAACGCAGGCCAAACTTATTGCATGATCTTATGATATTCACTAAATATTATAATAACTTCCTATTACTAAACGTGGTATTTTTGTTCAAAAACATTTCACAAGAGTCTGTAGTGCTTGTATTTGGCATATTGATCAGCTATAAATGAGTACCGTTAGCAGCACAGATTATTACTACAATTACTATTGAATCGTGATTTTAAAAGATTTAATTTTAAGCATATTATACCGTTACGTAGATTTTAACGAAAGAGATCGGCAAGTTACAATTACACATATACATTATACATGTATCTGTAAACACCATAAATATTATATAAGCAAAAAAAATCAAATCTTGGTGTTTTAATCGATTCTAAGATGCTTTTCGATGAACATGATTTTCTGATAAATTGATAACAGCAGTGCTGTAAGAATTCACTTTATATCTCACTTTTTTTTTATAGCCCGGGAGGGCAAATGACTCCACTCCATCTG
The DNA here is from genome assembly GCA_963151315.1 of Nymphalis c-album. NCBI lineage: Eukaryota > Metazoa > Arthropoda > Insecta > Lepidoptera > Nymphalidae > Nymphalis > Nymphalis c-album. The sequence continues at coordinate 1,096,665 of OY720610.1, forward strand.
ATGGGAAGTGGTAGTAGAGTCCAAACGCGACGACGGCTAGTGCAGTCTGGAAGAATAATCTGCACTAGCCGCCCCCGCCTTGCCGGCCCGTAAGATGCCTCTTCACGCCTCGTTTGAAGGAACCCAGGCCATAAGAGGAGGGGAATACGTTTGCTGGTACAAACAAAAGATTTGCCAAATTTCTTCGTGCGCGATGGAATTGATGACACAGTTAGGCGGTGGCATCGAGAGCCAGAAATGCAAAAAAACACGCTATTTTGAGTCGTGTGTTGTTTGAATAATATAAATATTATGGCGACTTTCGCATATCATTTTTTGACAGCTCAACACCGTGTTCGGCGACGAGTTTTGAATGATAATGGTCTTATAGAATTGATTAAAATGTGTATTTAATTGTTTATTTGTAGACATGTACCTTTCTTTGTATTGGTGTATGTTAGTTTGTAGTTGTGTGGATATGTAGGTCATAGTTATGACTTGTGTTTTTCTATTTTGATTTGAAAAAAATTGAGTTTTCAATTAAAAATATAAATACATAATTCTATGTAAATTTTCGGCTTATTTTTTATACATATATTAATGTGAAATGTATTTAATAAATAAAAAAAGTCATAATAAGGTTAGTAATAATAGAAATTTAAGTTAAATAAGTTTAATAGTAAGTTAAATAATAATAGAAGATAACTTATGCAATGGAGGCAGTATTATTATAAAATTATACATATATAAATACGGAATTATATATATCATTTTAATTATATTAATTTTATTTAGAAAAATCTCTTCAGAGCAAGTTTATATATTTTGTTACGCAGTTTAGTATTTTAATAAAGAAAATTTTGAAATTAATAAACAGAAGCAATGGTTCTTCAGAATATCGGATAGACGCGCTGTGTATGACTTGTTGTCTTGTGTTGTCCGTAGAGTAAAGAAAAAACTGTTTTGTAGTAAACAAAAACAAACAAAGTAAACAAAATATCAATACAGTGCAATTTTTAGAGTACGCGCTTTGTAGAATACGCGCGCGATCTTGAGCATGTTTGCTTTTAGTAGCGTCACCTCGTGTTTGCTCGTGGTAGGGCTGTATTAGACGTGGTCAGACAATACAGAATCTGTTTATATTAAACTGTAAATCATTTGTTTTATTTTCCTTTATACATACATATAAACATTAGACGGTGATCAGAAAAAAATGTATATTTTATGAATCCATAATATATATTATGTACAGTATATTATGAATTATAATATGTGGGCTAGTATTTCTTGGATAGATTCAGCTCAGACAGTTTTCTTATTGCTATTGTAATTACAATTATTTTAAAGTGTCGGTGTCAGGAGGGCTGAATTCCAATTGTAATACAATTCACGAATTGTATTCGCGTGGAATACTTTAAAATAATTGTAATTACAATAGCAAAAATGTCACGACATTGTATAATAATTATTTTTAATTTTTATTTGTAATTATATTTATTTCATTAGCGTCACAAGTAATTATAGTTAAACACCGCTTGTAATTAAACATATAAAAGAAGAAAATATTGATTGTTTATTATTAACAAAAACGAGAAAATCCTCTAAGTTGCTTATCAGTATAACTCGTTATGAATTAGAAAGCTCTTATAAATGTTTATTATTTTTAACTAGTCAGTCATCGGTTTCCGTGGTGTAGCGGTTATCACATCTGCCTAACACGCAGAAGGCCCCCGGTTCGATCCCGGGCGGAAACATAGTTTTGTCTGTTTTGCTTTTAACTTTTAGTATTATATCGTTACTTTACTAAAACATAACATAATAAATATATTCTACTATTGATTTTGTTCAAACACTTGATTTTTTTACGTAAAATAATAGAAGGCAGTTTCAGATTGTTTTATAATTCAAACTTTTTTAATATGTTGTAAATTGTAATTATTATTATCTGTTTCAAGGCGGTCACATTACTTTTTCAGGAAAATAATTGGAATTCTTAATATCTGTTTTTTTTTTCATAAACACAAATTATTTTGGATATAATAATATTATGTAATCTACAAAAATAATGTTTACTTTTAACTCGAATGAGTTCCATCTAGTTAAACTTATATGAACTACATGATGATGTTTACTTTTATCAGTTCCGAGAATTTATACCGCTGTATTTACTTTCTCTATTCACCGCTAGATGTCGCTGATGCTTTAAAAAAAGGATAAATTAATTAAAGAAACGAACGTAAGAAGTGATTTACTTGGTTTAGGTAAACTCTATTATAATAAAAATGTTATAATATTATATTTTTATATAAACATTGTATGAGTTAATTTGTATTGCAATCATTTTATAATATTTTTTCAATTCAGCGCCATCTGTTATCGTGTTACTTACTCTTGGATTTCTAATGACAATTATTAGAAATGTGTACCATTGTATCATTTATTTCCTCATATTCATTTGAGAGGAAATGCAATATTATAATATACTAGCTGATGCCCGCGACTTCGTCCACATTGCTCTATATATTAACAAATTTTTCTTATTTACGAAGGAAAAAACATCAAAAATATCGCAAACAAAAATATACTTTGTTTAAACATACATCACTGAACACGCAGTTCATATACAAATCGTTGTTTCTTGAAACTTTAATAACATTTTATTAAATGAAGATATCGCAATAATTTTGTTTTTTGATAAGGGCCAAGTGTCTAAGAAATAAAATTTAGAAAATTTCATTGAATAATAATCCAGTAGTTTTTCCGTGATGCGCGCAAAACTGCAGACCTCTATCATTTTATTTGTATAGATTAGTTTAAATTTTGGAAAAAAACCATCAGAAATGTTACCGACGCTTGAATAGGTTTCCTGTGTTATATTATGTTAAGCAGACTTAAGTTCAGTTTTAAGTAATCAGTTAGATTTTGTAGACAAAAATACAATAAACAAATTTTAAATTATGTATAAGTATTAACTATCATGAAAAAGGTGAAGCGTTTGTTTTTTTTGTACGTACGAATCTCAGGATCGTGTAGTGCGACTTGAAAAACTTGAAAATACATAAATTTTATTGACAAAAAGCATTTTGCCCGCGGTTTCACCTGCGTAGTTCCCGTTCCCATGGGAAGACGATGACAAAATGTGGGCTATGTTACTCGTTGATAAATTGCTTTTTATTTAGTTAAAATATAGAGCAGCAGTAGCAATAAACAGCATTACAGCAAACAGCACAGTAACTATTCAACTGCTAGCAAGTTGTATTATATTTAATGACCCAGCAACCTTGCAGGACTAGATAGCTAACACCATAAGCAACAACTTTTGTTCTACGACTTTTGATTATTTGTTAGATTTTATTTTCATACCAGAATAGGTATTAATTTATTTACCCGCTTGAACGTTTATAAATCTACGCGCATCGCAATGACCGACGCGTCGTGTCGTCCTTTCGTTTATGAATCAAATATAGACCTACAAATGTTACGACAGTACGACAAAACTTTTAAAATTTTCTTGTCATGTATTGAGTTATGTCCGAAGTCATAGAACAAAAGTTGATGCTTATGGTGTTATTTATCTATAACTGCGAGGTTGCTGGGTTGTTACAAATAACCCTGTATAGACAAAACAAGCAGAAACCGCGGACCGTCACGTTGGTAATATAATATAAGTAGTGCTTTATCAGTCTTCGTTCGCGTCATAATTCAGAATTTATCAATCTATATAGCTCATCCGCTTCATCTTCGGGGTAAATATTTTCTAAAAATCTTTCCTTAAGGTAGCAAAAGGAACAAGTATGCAAATCTTCACTGTCCAAGTCTTAGTAGTTTGTGCTGTGCGTTGCTATGTTAGTCAATCAGATACTTTTTTTTATATATAGATTATAAAATTATCTTTTTTTTTAATAAATAACTTAAGTCAACATAACATTGTTTTTAATATTGTAAATGCAAAGGTGAGTTTGTTTGTTACGTTTTATGTCTTAACTTCTCAACCGATGATAATGAAATTTTGTTTAAAAGTTGCCAGTAGTAAATACAAGGACGTAACCACCACACGGGCTAAAACTTACTTACTGTTTTACGAATTACTATTTTTTTTATTCATGAATAGTTCACGAAATTAAAGTGACCGTTAATTTGACCTACGTTTTTTTGTAATTAAATTTATATGCAAGAAAAATCATTACTTCTGTATTCGTTAAAGACAGTTTTAATTTATCAAAACAATTTTATAATATCTTATAAACGATCAGTGTTTAGTTAAAAATTAATTTATCTCTTTCTGTCATCATTGATTTAACAGTCGAAAGAAAAAGATAGCATTATTTCAGCAATCACTCCCAAAGTATATTTATAGGTAGAGCATGCTTGACAGTGATAATAAGAATAATTCATATAAATAACTCTTCCATATCACACTTACATTAGAATTTCATACATTTTCGCTTGACATAACGCACATATCTCACGCGCTATGCTCTCCTGGTAACTGGTTACGCAACTCTTTGTAATGATATTGCCTTTACTTAATTACCTCTACGACTACTAGTAATAAAACGGTGGGTTACGTTACTGCCATAAGTTTTTATTAACTTTAGCGATAGCCTAGGCCTATTGGTTAGAAAGACTTGAATGTAAAATTTCGATGTCAGTTCAAGCCCTAAGTTGTTTTCTGTTTTAAATAAACATCGAAAGGAAACCTGCATGTGTCATATGAAATTCTGCTACACTAACGGCCGAATACTGAAACGTCTTTCAAATATGAAGTGGGACTTAATTATTTGGAACGCCATTAATTTCAAATTTCGCATACTAAATTTTGAAATTAATGACGTTCCAAATAATAGTCACAATCATATTTGAATGACGTTTCAGTATTCGGCCGTAAAAGACTTAAATCGGCATATATAAATCAATATCACATAATATAACTTTATAAATCACAATGTGTAATGGTGGCAAGAATGTTACCAATATTTATCGATTAAATCCCAATTTCGATCCTCTTAGCGAAAAATAAACCAGGGACAATTCTACTAACAAATTATCACTTTATCGCAATCGAATCGAAGCGTGATCGTTGCCGTTTATCCGTTTTCCTAATCTTTAATTATCGACCATTAGCATAAAATAAATAAATAAATAAAAGTTAACAATTAAGTTTGGTTTTGACATAATGATGATCCGAATAAATATAGAATAGTCAAAATTGTATCGGAGTCGAATCGGAAACATATCGTAATAGCTTAGTAGAATTAGGCAGTTCTCCTGTCACCAGTAGAGGCAATAATACAGAGTTTATAATATGTTGTAAAACATTTTGCACTATTAAGATCCATAATATATTTTGATTGATAACGGAACAAAGATATAAATAAATTTTAGAAATTTTGACGTTATTTTTGTATACATAAAAAATGTTAATACAGTTTTAAGATACTATAAATACAATTAAATAAATTCAAAAATATCTAATTACACAGGATATAAATTACATAAATGTTATGTTTATTTTAATTATATTACAGATTACAAAACGCGATATAAATAATTATAAATAAACATCTTAGAAGCATAGCGTGAGTTGCAATTATTGACTCTGTTAAAAAATGTTTCAATTAATTCGTGTATTATGTTTCATTTCATTTCTTTCAGTCGGCCCTGAAAATAGCAGACCGGGGTGGACTAGGACTAGGTGCAGGGGGGCAAGATAAGCTTCGCTCCCTGATGAGAGCTCACACAGCCGCGGGATACGTTATATCCTAACGATCCAGCTCCAATTAATGCCAAGTATGACATCATAGTGGTTTTAGTGGGTAAGAATCCCACATAACCTGTTTCCTCAAGGGAACTGGGTAGCTTCTGAAGGTTTCCACTGCGTGAAAAAGGGTCCGTAATGTGTTTTTTCTACATTTAGAAATTTTTTGATCACTTTTTGGGATCATGTTGTAAAATCGAATACATTGCATTGTTTAGGGTTCGAACCAGCAATCTTTGGTTAAGATTCACGACTTTGACCACTAAGCTATGTAGGCTCTTTCATATAATATTTAGCCTATAAATAGTTTCTTTCTGATATTATTTTATTCTTATTCGGTTAAATAAAGATATTCTTCCATGCGGAACTCTAACAGAACATAAACTTGTCACTGCTTGTAGTATGACTAAGCATACTTGTGTGTCGTGAGAAAAATAATGGCTATAAAGTCAAAGGGCGCCTATTGCTGCATTTTATGAATTAAAAGTATTTTTTTTCTTACCTAAATCATTGTAATGTTAAATAATTTGTAATATATATATATAAGTGGTCGTGTATTTAAACAATTTAAGTCATAGCTATTTAACGTTATGCCGTTAGGTTTGAACTCCTCTACTCAAATCGGATCGCTGTCCCCATAGCCCTATACTGAAATGAAATGAAAAAGGGAATAGAGCATGTATGTGGGTTTGCGTGCGCAAACTCTGGAGCACTATAATATTTTCTTATCAAAATATTCTATTAAAGGTGATACTAGTTGTACAACTAATGCAGTCTAGCTGAGGTTATTCTGATTAGCTTATTTTAGTACGTAAGTGCGTAAATGATGAGCTGAGCTGGTGCACGTACACAGGAGAAAGCGCGCGAATGTCGCACACAGTCAGGATATTGCACTGATTTATCCGTAATAACTATGTCGCGTGGAGGCGTACGTTTGCGCAAACACGTTCCTCAACGCAAATTTTTTGCTCTTCTGTGCCTTTGAGGGTGAGTGAGTCTTTCTGTCCATATAACAGATTTTATATCAATATATTTAATTTCACACTCCCGTGCTTTGGAAACCATGTAAAGAATGTTGTCTTGTACCGTCCCATCCGATTATAAGAGTCAGGGAATAGATTGTTCACCAGTGTTTGCGCACATACTTGTGCACTATAATATATCGAGTTGGCTAATCTTGGCCAACATTGGCTAATCAAAAGGACATCATCACTATTACCATTGACTGATAGATAGGCTAGGCTTACAAATGTAAACCTTGCCTATCGTCCTAGCCTATCGTATCGTCTTACAACGGTAGCATGCGCAAGCGATCCCGTGGCGCCCACCGACCAGACGGAGAGGATACCGCTGGTTTATTAGTGGGTATTCCGGCGCCTACAGTGCCGGTGATCCCCACATATCCCCCCAATCCATGTGGCGCGCGTAAATGCGTTTTTCCAGGGAGATTTTTTTTTATCGCCTTACAAGTGTCTTATAAATGAAGTCAAGTAAAAATGTACGAAGAATTTTATTATATAATATTAACGTCGTATAAAAATAATGCAAACCTATTGCATATTTATCAATACGCACACGAACATCGGTATCTCGATGGTATTACATATGTGTGCGTGGCCCTATGTTGTAATCCCTTAAATAGGGCAGGCCCACTAATAGAAAGATACAGGGCCGGCGCCAGATATTAATCTATTTAAATGAATATATTTTTAGTATTTTTTTGTTAACATCTATTTTCATACGTGTAAGTTATAAAATGAATTTATTTTTATTTATTAAATGTATATTTTATGTGGGAAAATGGATTTTGTTTTATCTTTAACAGTTTTACAGCAGGCGCAAAAAACGACCGCCATTGTTCTGACGTTCAGTGGTCTTATAGGTTGGTATGACTGCGGATTATAAGAGCCCTGGTTTGAATTCTGGAATTGAAATCTAAAAAAATATTGAATACAACATTTACTGTATTTGTCGTCTCATAGGACTATGAGAGTTAGCAAATAGGTAGTGAATTTATTATTTACTCAGTCTGCAGCTGTCAAAATTGTGTGTCAGTATATTCATTATACATTTTTATTATTTATAAACAATATTTTAAAGATATCAATTTCATATTTAAGACAAACTAAAAGGCTATCAAATGTTTATTTATAATCTTATGACATACGGTATTAGTTAACTATAGAATGTTATAGTATTGTAGTGATATAGAATAGCCAAAATTGAAATTTTAAGAATTCAAAATTGAATTGAAAGATCGGAATCGAATCGGGGACGTACAGTAATCGTTTTAGCTAAATAGATATTGGCAGTCATCCTGCCACCAGTAGAGTCAATAAGACAGAGTTTTTGCACTATTCAATTATTTGTCTATTAAATTGCCTTTTTGCTCACTCTCATAGTTCTATAAGACGACAACTACAGTAAACGTTATATTAAAATAAATTATTATTTAACTATATTCGTACGCTTAGTTTATTATAGATATAAGTTTTTACATTTTAATGTGACATATCTATTGTCATGTCTTGAAGGTAACCAATTTGTATGCAGTGACGTCATTACGCTCTCTTATGACATCAAGCCCTCTCACCATCACTTCTCTCTTCCATACTATAACATATATAGAAAAGAATATTTTTTTCATCAGTGCAGTCAAAAGTTCAAAAAAATCGCATTAATAAAAAAATATTTAATTAACCGTAAATTTCGCATACATTACTATCCAATATTTATTAAATATTTTAATTACTAAAATGTTAATCAAGTCCGTCCCTGGTATCAAAGTTAAAAAGATTGTTTGCATCTTTCAGTTATAGTTTTAGGTCAGTATTTTTTCATGTGTGCGTTTCATTGTGTGATAACTTCATATTACTTGTTTATATAATAAATAATTGTTATTTTTACTCGTTTTGGAATGGTGTGACAAAAGATATTTTAGAATCTATTCTAGGGACAAACTTGTCTTTGTCTTCTCTTGGTGGTCTTGGAGGTCTTTGAGTTTTGGTACCACCTACTCAAAAATTTCACATGATTTCAAGTACAAAATTGTGAACTACGTTTATTATGATCAATGTTGCTAGAAGCAAATGAAAATCGTAAACAGGGAAATGATATCAGGTAACTTTGAAGTCATAAGTCCATGAGTCAGAACTACGTACGCGTTCCTACATTCAATATGTGAATAGTAGTTGTATATCTATTATTTTGTAGGACAATAGTCCAAATAAATCCAAGGTCATTCACAATACAGATCATAGGTCACTAGCTTAATACGATTGACCAACAAATTTGTATTACCATAGCAATCATTGTATGATAATTACTGTCTGATCACTGCGACTCATTAAACGTGTTAGCATCTCTTCGACAGCTTTGAGCGCCTGGTATATTGTTTTATTTTAATTAAGATTTTTTTATATATAAATTAATTTAATTCGAGTAAAGAATAAACTACAATTTGACTTTATTTATGGATTGGAAAAATATTTACATATAAGAAACAGAACTTGGTGGTAGTAGAGCTTTGTGCAAGTTGGACTATCTGATAGCTGGATAGGTTATCAGATATTCTACCGCAAAACAGCAGTACTTGATATTGTTGTGTTCCGGTTTGAAGGGTAAGTGAGCCAGTGTAGTTAAAGGCACAAGGGACATAACATTTTAGTTTCCAAGGTTGGTGGCGCATTGGCGATGTAAGCGATGGTAAGCTTTAACGTTAAATTTTCGGGTAACAGATATTATTAATAGGGGTGATGATCACTGTCTAGACTGGCGCTGCAAGAAATTATTCAATCCATTCCAGAATTAATATAAATGTTGTATACATGTTGTCATATAAAAGGACATAGGTTACCCCCTCTCGCGGGCAAAGACGCGTGCGGAAACTAGTTATATAATAAAGTTAAATCATACCCAAGTTTACTATTTTTAGCAACAAGGCGTTGTCACCTCTCGGCGAAATTATTTTATTAGGTTATTATGCACATATATTTAAACAAACCAAACGGAACCATTTTTATACATCATTCCTACATTTTAGACGTTATGAGGTAAAAATATTGGTAACACTGAAAAAGTTTTAAGCATAATTTACAAACCTCTTTAGTGTATAAAAAAAACAAAAACCCAAAAAATGACTACAAATTGGACAGATAAAAACGAAATGTTTATTTTTATTATTCACTTCGAATTAAAACCTAATTACATATGCACAATATATTTTGTAGCTAACTATAAATTATATTTAATTTCAAAAAGTTTTAGTATACTTATATGTCACAGATTCGTGAAGAACCAGGGCGGATCGTTAGTTATACATAAAATATCTCCTTAGCTCATAAAGCCTGTGTTGGCATACCGCATCCCTACTACGTAACTGTGTGGGCCAGTCTGACACACTTTCGCTTTAGCCACGATACTACGATTTGAATATGCATCGAAATTATAGCAGTTTTCATATGTTTTAAATGTTAAATACGAATGTTTTAAGTGTTAAAACGGAAAGTAGCTTTTCCATAAATCATTTCCCAATAGCTACGTAGTTTACGCGATTTATTCATCAGATAAACAAACCTTAAAGAAGAAATTATTTTGCATATATTTTTTTAAGTTTATAATACCCGGGTGGCTGGTTTTTTCGACTGGTAATACCGAATAGTGGGAAATAAAAATATATATAATTTATTTTTATATAATAATAATTTTCCGCTTGAAATATACTAGGCCAACATAAGTCCAGCGTAGTAAAGATGGCATTAGACCGCAAAGGCCTCATTCGCGAAAGTGAGAGTGGCGTGTTGCGTAACTTGCGCAAAACTTATGACGCCCTGGTACCACGGCCTCACAATGACTTGTATAATTTACGTCCATAACACGTTTACAATAAAGGTCATATCGCTATGAATGTGTCTTGGAATATGTTTGATTCGGCCAGTTATGATGGTTTTATGGGAACCTCGCGTAGGTCTGATGACTCGTTGTTATGTAGGCGGTACGAAGGTTTAATATTCAGGTGTTATGTATATATTCTACAAATATAAGCATATCATAAATTACTACGTCCTATAATGTATTTTACTCAGAATTAATCATAAGGATAGACGTTTGAAGTTGTATTAATCTTAAAAATACTCAATTTTTTAAACTATTCTTTCAATGAGGCTGCTATTTTCTATTGACCAAACTTTTTCACTCTCTTGTTACTCTAAAATATTTTGTTTCTTCCAGCTTCAATGAGCCGATATGGGCTAGAGCAGTATGGATAGAAAGTGAGTTCAAATCCGGGTTAGCATCACTGAGTTTTCGAGTGCATAATTTGTGTTTATAATCCCTAGCTCGGCGGCAACTGAAAACATCGTAAGAGATTCTGTATCATATGAATGAAAATCTACAACAAGTGTATTCTCCATCGCGAAGATTGGTTGAGTACTTCAGACTTGAAAGCGAAAATATGGATAAACTCATTTTCGCATTTATAATATTAGTCAGGAAATTAATGTCACAGGATTAAAAAGAGCTACCACAGGCTGTGAATCACCCTGCCGTCCGTTTGTCTTTTGTGGCATGGCTGTATAAAATTATTTATGTATTCCACCAACTCGCATTTGAGCAGCGTGGTGGAATAAGCTCCAAAAAAATTCTCCTCAAAAAAAGAGAGGAGGCCAGCAACGGTACATTTACAGGCTATATTATAAACAACTTCAAAGAAGCCAAGACTTATCATAAATCTTACGACGTCAGTGCGCTAGTATGATGATCTCGGTGACGAGGTTACCAGCGCGGTTGCATCACCACTACCGCAAGCGTCACTTGATGGCACTTTGTAATGTTGCGTGACCACTGTATGATAGATCGTTGTATAAACATAATCGAAGCAACCAAACAACCAGTGTTTTAAATAATTTTACAAGTATCTTTTATCGACTAAGATGTTATTTAAAAGCAGTCACTCCAAATAAAAATCAGTTGTCTGGTTTCCAAAGTACGAGGTCTGCTTAGTTTGAGATCAGATGGTTTTGTGTGAATAATCCCGAGATATTGTAAAATATTCTTCATCCAAATAGACTTTTACATGTACTTATCAATCATTAATATTTACTCGGTGGTAGAGCTTTGTGCAAACTCGACTGGGTAGTTACCACCAACTCATCAGATATTGTACTGTATTGTTGTGTTCCGGTTTGAAGGGTGAATGAGCCAGTGTAATTAAAGGTACATGGGACATACCATCTCAGTTACCATATATCAAAATACTTCATGTCGTTTTGTATAATTCAGCAACAAACATGGAAACATACAAAATTTCATTAACACATTTGGGATTTATACATAATTTACATATTAATTAAACTATTATTTTCTTAAGCCATTGTTTTAAACATGCTGGGAAAGCGTTCAGATCGATAATGTATTGATATATCCTCTTCTACTATGTTGACATAATAACCAAATATACATAATATATTATGAAAATATATATACATATATGCCATATATCTGTTAGATTAGAAGATCAACATATTTCAAATGTCATTCTGGTTGATTACGTCCACAGAGACTAATCTCAAAGAAAGAAAGCGCTTTCATAATTCGATATGGGATAATATGGTGAGGAGACCTGCATGCGTTAAATAGTCTGTCACATTTGTATCCACCAATCTGCATTAGAGGAACGTGGTGGAATAACCTCCTTACATTCTAGCTGTAGGATATAAACAAACAGATATTTCTTTTTCTTAAGTACCCATTTGGAAAACATATTGTATATATCATATGCAATATATAAGCATTCCATCTCTGTTACAATAAAGTCACAAAGACGTTATTTAGTGGGTGATTAGGTAAAGAATGTTCTGTCTTTTTCTTTCCAATTTCAAATCATGAATGACAGAAAGAGCGAAATCATCATTTAACTAAACAGTCACTGAGCAAAGTTTGTACGTAATGCCGATAGAATGTCATTGAATTAAATTGGATTGAATTTACGGAAATCAGTAAGAACCGCTTGTACCATATGATCAGTGTGGCGAGTGCAGTTTTTTATATATTCGTTAGATTCAACGTTAGCTACCTTTTTATGGAATTCCGCTTATTACCACTAGATGGCGCTGTTTTAATTCCATTCTCAAAAAACTCTAGGTTCAGAATTGTGCTTGCTATTTCTGTAATGCTCTTGCTATAATCGTGCTAGTCTTTGGTGACAAGTTAAATGTAATGCGTTCAAAACGAATTATATTATATATTCACATAGAATATACTATGTATTTAATATTTAATTATCTATATGTACCTAATGTGGAATATGATTACCTATGTAGTGATTTGCTTTCGGTTTCTTTCGATCTAATTTTCATTCAGAACTTGCAAATGAATGAATGAAACGATTTTGAATGTATTTCAGTCGAGACCGACGGTAACCAAGTCATCTCTCAGTAACCAAGATCTTTCAAAGTGGAGTCGCGTTCGCTGACTGGGTTACCGGCGCGGTTGCGTCACCGCCGACCACTTTCTGCTGTCGTTCGCCTACTTACCCACTCACTGAGACATGCGGACGTTGTGTATTGGCCGTTAATAAAATTTACAATTTTTTTTTAAACATTTATGACACGCGAGATAGAAGTGATATTTTATTATATTTGATATTATTTCTTATTTGTATGAGATGAATTATATATAGCATACTTTAGCAATAAATATTAGAACATATTTTTTAATGAATAAGCAAAAAGTGTCAACATATTTAAAATAGTTTAAGACAGATGCCTTCTCTTAAGATTATTAGGACTCATGTAGAATAAAACGATCGCATTCAAGCCTATTCAAATAATAAATAATGATTGTAATAATCTTTTGATAAAAAAAATAAAGTCCGCTGTTTCTACCGGCGGCGGTCAGATATGTGGTGCTTATTTCCGTAACGGTGGTAGATTTTTTACGAATCAGTGTAATATTACAAATTCGTCTTTGAAATTTAAATTTCTTCACGGAAAAAAATATCTTTTCAAAAAATTAAACATATGAATTTTTAAAAATAATTACATTTTTTTAATAATAATTAAAAATGTTTTTAACAAAGAACAATTTCAATTGTCAACATAAATATATTTATGGAACGAATGCGGTCGCTTTTTTAAACAGACAAATAATAAGTTTAATATTTAAGAAGTAGCTATTTAAGAAAGCAGTCTGTTATCAATTGCATCATACAAGATTGCAAGATTTTAAAAAAAGAAAACCTTATCTTTATTCGTATTTTTGCTAATTACAAATAGTAACTTATGTTGATTTACTATTTGAGTATAATTTTTTTAATGATTTTATTAACTTAAGAAAAAACTCACTTTTGTCAAAATCTATTAGATTTTTAAGCAAATTATTTTAATTACTGTCTGTTTGTGCACTAATCGGATCTCACTAGATTTATTTATTCAAACCCAGCTATTTTCATTATATAATGTAATGACCAGAAGATATTAATAGTAAGCTTATAATTATCCAAAATCAACTTACAAAGTAGCTCATGAACACTGCAGATCGTTAAATAATAAAGCTATGTAATCGACCATTCTAAAGGAATATTACTACATTGCGCCGGCGCAGTTGCGTCACTGCGCCGCTCACCGCACCCCACCAGGGGCTGTGCTATGCTTACCACCTAATTGTGACCACCTAATTGCGGACTCTTTTAATTAAACAAATATTTAATTATAATTTTAAATGTGTTTTACTTTTGACTAAATTAAGTATTAAGGATAAATTTACGATAAAATACAAATAATGACTTAATGATGTTTCATTAATTTTTGACAATAATGATAATTTTTACGTATTTATTGATTAGACTTGTTTCTTGTTAATTGTTTTATAATCAAACTAAATTCCGGGATTTTTTAATTGATAAATTACGCTCATTAAACGACTGATAATTTCCATGGATAAATAAATTAATATAATAACAATTGTAACAGTAACAGCTGTGAATGGTCCACTGATGGGCTAAGGCCTCCTCTCCTCTTTTTGAGGCCAAGGTTTAGCGCTTATTCCACCACGCTGCTCCAATGCGGATTGGTGGAATACACATGTGACAGAATTTCTGGTATAATAATAATAAGACAATATTAGCTTGTTTTAACTTATCATTAAAACGTGCTTGAAAATTACTATAAGAGGACACTTTGTATTCATGATTTAATAACTATTAAGCAGCTGAAGATTCAGCTCAGTTACGTACCATTGGAGAGGTCTATGTCCAGCAATGGACGAGATAGGGATGATGACGATCATGATAATGAAATATTAATTAAACTTCTGAAAACCTACTCCATAGTTCTCGTGTCATATTTGCCAAGAAGAGCCTAACGTTTGGATATGTTCCAGGGCTGGGCTGGCTGCTAATTTAAAGGTTTCCTCTCCATCTTGAAGAGATTTGGGGATAAGGGACAGATATTCATCTGACAAAAGCAGGTTTCCGTAGGCCACCTTCACCATCGAACATATTATAGGAAATAATTAAGCGAAAACGGCGTAGTGGATAAGACAAGTGGATTTTAATCAATAATCGCGGGTTCGTAGTAGACCAACCACCTGAGATTTCAATTAATAAAAAATAGGAACATGCATAGCATTTCTTTATATAAAGTCGTTATTTTACTTTTTTTTAATCATATAATTCTGTTTATTAGCACATCTTCTAGAAGCTTCTAGTAGCTTGGGTATGTTGTATTAAAAAAAAACAAACCAGTAATATATTGCACAAGATTATATGGGTAATATATATTATATACATAGATAATAAAAAGGATAGGGTTACTAGTATTCGTAATTAAATTGCTGAAAAGTTATTTAGAACTATTCAGTTTCTTACCAGTTCTAAGTTGATCTTTATTCCGGATAATGTGTACATTTAATTTTATCGTATCTATACTAATATATAAAGCTGAAGAGTTTGTTTATTTGATCCGGCTACTCTCAGGAACTACTGGTTCAAATTAAAAAAAAAATATTTTGTGTTGTACAGTCCTTTTATCGAGGAAGGCTCTAGGCTATTTTTATTGATTTTTATATGTTTATTAAATACACGCGGGTGAAACCGCGGGGCACAGCTAGTAGATAATAAAAAGGATGGGGTTACTAGTATTCGTAATTAAATTGCTGAAAAGTTATTTAGAACTATTCAGTTTCTTACCAGTTCTAATTACATCTATATTCCGATTAGGGCTTACATTTAATTTCATCGTATTTTTAATGAAGTTCATTTGTTTGTTATTATTGTTTTTACTTTTTTTTTTCGTTCTAGAAAGTTCTTCATTGGTGTTCATTATGATAAGTAACTATTGAAAATCCATCCCAGTACTAAGCACCTAATACTTAAATTGCGAGTCATGAAATATGAATCATTATTCGATAATTCATTAGCAACTAATAAATTATTTAACTTGTACATAACTTAATGTATCGACTCACAGGCTATGTAATTATTAAATAATGTTTTACATGTGAAATTTTATATATTGTATAATTGTCATTAGGTAATTATCACAGTCATATTATAAAGAGTACTGGCAAGTGGGCAACTGAACTTAATCGATCATATCCATAGCCATTGGCATTGTAAGATATATTAAGCATTCCTTATATCGCTCGTCTCTCGTCTGAATGACTCGTCTGGGTAGGTACCACCCACTCATCAGATATTCTAGTTTTTTCATAAAAAATGTTGATCGGACCATTGGGTTTTTTTAAGGAAAAGTTTGGACCTTAATCCATCACATTAGACGAGCCGGTTGGCGTGGTTGGTAAGACACTTGTCTTTCACGCCGCAGGTCTTGGGTTCGATTCCCACCCAGGACAGACATTTGTGTGCATGAACATGTCATTGACCTGAGGCACGGTGTAATTATTTATACAAGTAAGTATTTACAAAAGAAAAGTAGTATATGTAAGTATATCAGTTGTCTGGATACCATAGTACGAGCTCTGCTTAGTTTGGGATCAGATGGCCGTGTGTGAATGAATGTCCCAGGGTATATATATTTTATATTTACATGATCCACTGCGGAATAGTGGATACACTTTTGATAGAATTTGTATGCATACTGCCTTTATGCCTGCCACAATTTAAATTAATAGCTCTTATTATAACCACATGAAGGCGATTATTCGAATTCAAAGCGATCTCGGGTTGAAATCTACGTGTTTTATTAATTACACCATATCGGCTCACAGTGTATTTTGATTCTGATAAAAACAAACGAAAAAAAAATGAAACAATTTATGATATAAAATTATATATTTTGTTCGTGGCCATTTAACATAAAAATGCTTACACTGTATCAAATAACGCTAAATAAACAAATTACTTGCGTATTGGGTCATGAGCGCGTGTCGTTTTTTTTATATATATAAAATTTGTCTGTCTGTGTGATTTTTTTTTCCTATTAGTGTTACAAGCTTAAGAAACACAAGCAAATCATTATATTAAAAAATCCCAATGTTCCATCCAATAATGAATAGTGATTTACGCTGTCACTTCGTTTGTCACTGTGCAGCTCTCAAACAGAGCCGGCCTTAATGTTAATAGAAGTAGTTCACTAGGCGCCGAATCATATATATGCCAAATTATGTCTTACTGGCTGATTTCGTCACGCCGGCTATTCTTATGTGTCTGCAAAACACGAAAACACTCTCATTTTTCTCTTCTTCTTCACTTCTCACGAAAGAGCACAGACGCAGGACTTGGATTTATATGTGACCTACCTTCCTTGGTTTGTGAAATACAAAATTTGATCTACCTTCTATTGTAAGTAGGATATAAAATAATTTTGGTACCAAATTTTTTATATAAATACAATACACTTTACCTGCAGCTTTACTCGCGTAATTCGCAATTGCTGTATACCATTTTGCATAGTTCTTTCATAAAATAAAGATTTTCTTTAAAATTAAATTTAAACATTTAACCAAAGCCAATAGTCACGATTTACATGTTGTATATTCAATCATATTAATGAATACGCAAACGTAAAAATAATTATTTATTTATTAACGAAAAGGTATAAATAAAAAACCTATAATTTAAAAATAAACTACGTTGATTGACAAAAAGTAAAAGAACTAAATACATACGTCCAAAAAATAGCGAAATTCACGATTTATTAATGATACGGAACTTGATACTTAGCAATTAAAAAACTCACATAATATTATTGTTTAAAATTTTAAATAGGTAAAAACTGAATTGTACCATATTTTTTATTATTTACTGTTTACTAAAGCGTCTTGAACAATGATGATATTTTAGAATAAATCGATTTAGCGTCCCTACGGAGGCAGTACAGGCTAGAGACGAATGATTTCGGATAGAGCGGCGCTCATCAGAAGAAATTAGACAACTGTTGAGGACACAATTTTTTTTCGCTGGATTAACGGATTTACGCGTTTCCACCACACGAGGTGGTTATGTGGGAATCGCCACGGTAGGTGCTGGAATACTTACTAAAAACCCAGCGCTACACTTACTGTCTCTCGGGGCGCGTCACGGGATCGCTAGCGCACTCTATCATATGCACAAGTGATCGCTCTCTTTTCTCATTGCAAAAAAAATATTAAAGTACTAATTGACAAGCGCTAAATTTTGTATTACTAGTTTGTTTTGTTCTTATTGTTAAATTAAGTTAAGCCGAGATGGCCCTGTGGTAAGAACGCATGAATCTTAACCGATGGTCGTGGGTTCAAACCCGGGCAAGCAACACTGAATTTCATGTGCTTAATTTGTGATTATAATTCATCTCGTGCTTGACGGTAAAGGAAAACATCACGAGAAAATCTGCATGTGTCAATATTCACTAAAATTCTGTCACACGTGTATTCCACCAACCCGCATTGTAGCAGCGTGGTGGAAGAAGCTCCAAAACCTTCTTCTCAAAAGAGAAGAGGAGGCCTTAGCCCTGCAGTGGGACATTCACAGGCTGTAACTAAGTTATTAAGAATACACTCTTCATTATTTGTATGTAAACTATTGAGTTTGACATCATAAATAAGCATAATGTAATAAATAATATGTTGCGGCTCTTTCATAATATTGAAATCAAAATCAATCTTTTATAAATACTTTTACAACACTTAAAAAAACAATAAAACCTTTTTATTATAATTATTTGCACTTAAATACACGAAAAACAAATGGTTTTCATTTATACTCGTGCCGTAAAAGTTATTCATAAAACAAACAACAAGAAAAGTCTGAAAAAGAAAACTCATTATAAGATATTTGTTAAATTCTCGCGTAATTCGTCATAATTGACCAAGTATTTAATTTAAGTATACAATATTAAATAGTATTTTTTTTACATACAGTATATAATATATATTTTATTACATTGAAGTTAAAAGCGAGTGCTTTCTTGAACATTTCGTAATTAAATTATTAAAATTATTTTTAAAATAATGTTAATTTTTAATTAATACAATGTCTTTACTAGGTATATAATTATAATATACAGTTGAACACTTTTAATTTAAAAAAAAAACATTTTATTAGTGACGTAATATCTATCAATAGCCTTTTCGTATTAAAAATAAATATTACATAAATCGAAACGCAACCCATCCCTACGATAGTCCACGTAGGGTCGTGCTACATCTCGATGCGTGTAATCAACTTATCGATGTTGCGATAGCTTGCTCCGTGATGATAGGAATCGAGATATCGTTCATACTGATAGCTTATCGATTTTGTGTTGACACTAGGACTTGTTTTAATGGACGATAATTGAGTTTTTTATTCTTTTTTTTTAGTGCAACTTGTGCAATTGAATAGAGGTACAAAAAATATTACAACATATATTTTTTTAATTAAAATAATATTAATTTATTTTCTACAGCAACTAAAACGTAAATCTCTATTTCCGTATAAGAAATACTAATTTTGGAAATATAATTTTTCAAAATTAGTATTACTTATAAATATAAATAATTATTAAAATAAATCAAATATACATTTATAACTGTAAAACATGTTCGCTATAAAAAAGCCGTATTACATTATACAACATGTAATTAAGTATTTATAATAAATGGATAATAAACGGAACATGGATTTAGAGCTGCGAAATTTAAAAATAGAATACAAAATAATAATGACGCGAAGCGATCAAGCGCTGTAACATCGCCGCGGGCGCCATTCTGCGCGAGCCTTAAAACTTTTACTTGTCGACTTTCAGCTTCAGCTTCCTTCCGGAGCGGCTTGCGCGCGCGCTCCGCCAGTCCGCGCCCGACCGCCGGAGCGAACGCACGTACTGCTCCTCGCGAGTGCAGCCCCGACGGTGCATGTGCCCTAGTGAACCTCAGTGCCCTGAAGTGGAGACTCGCAGTGCAACCGCTGGGCCGATCGGCCCTGGCGGCATGGAATCCCCTCAAATGTATGACGCAGCCGCGGCACCGCCGCCGCCGCCGCAACCAGACCTCAAAAAGGCGGCAGAGGATAAAAGGACACCTTTCCCACCCCCGGACTTGGACGAACTCAATGGACAGGAGATCAGCTTGGATTTACAACACCTCATCGAGGACCAGTTCCGAGGGGAGGAGACGATGGCTCTCTTCCAGGAAATACTCCCCGGTGGACGGTCACCACAGCAGAGGCCGTTCGCGCGAACGACCCTCGCGTATATGCCCCAACCCGTCCACTCCGGGGCATCGTACGCAAACCCCGTGCCCGCTAACTCCCACGAACAAGCGCCTCCGATAAAGGAGGAACCCCCTGAACCGCATGACTTCAGGCGGGCAGTGACATGTGCGCAATACACAGGCCAGTACAACCCACAACCGCCAGTCGGAGTGAGTGGCCCTTACGGAGGAGGTTTCACACCACTGCCTCCTTTGGGTGCTCCTCTACTGCCGCCCTTGTTAAAGCACAAGCAGCCCCCTTCGAGACGATCGTCCGGCAAAGTGATTGACAAAGGTACAGACGAGTACCGAAGGAGGAGGGAGCGTAACAACATAGCCGTTCGGAAATCACGCGAAAAGGCTAAAGTACGTTCTAGGGAAGTCGAGGAAAAGGTAAAGACATTACTCCGCGAGAAAGAGGCATTACTAAAGAGGCTGGAGGCGGTCACGGGGGAGCTGAGCCTTCACAAGCAGATGTACGTTCACCTGATTAACTTGAATCATCCGGAGATCACTGAACTATGCCGGTCGATGTTGCAGCTAGGAGCTCCTCATTCGTCGGAACACACGCTCTGACCGTAGGTGAGTGTTTGCCGGCGTGTTTTGTTTGTGTGAGAAAAAAAATAATAATAATATAAGTGACTGCGATGTTTGACACTCTCGGTTTGTGATACATGTTACCATTACGAGTTCCAAATATAGTTTATTTATTACCTACGTATATAGTTTTAAGTATATTATATGTTAATTGTAAATAAGTGAAAATACTATCGGGTTGTTATATATTTTATAATAATAAAATCTAAGTTGTTTTATTACCTTTTATATTTGATTATTTACCAAAACAAAACAAACAATATTTAATACAAATACAATAATAAATAAGGCGAAAAAAATAATTTTATCAAATCTTTAAATTATTATTAAAACACGCCTAATATAACCTTATTAAGTTACAATCATTACAATTGAAACGTTGAATCATTATTAATGAATTCTTAATAATTTCTAACAAAAATAATAATCTACATAATTGCATAATTAATTAAGCGATTGCAATTTAAAGTATAAAGTATCATTACTTTTCCATTATACTATAGCAGGTCTGTCCGTTGGTTTATATGGATAATTCTGGTCTATTAATTATACTTATATTATAAGTGAAAGCGGAAGTCAAAACCATACTACATTGATTAAATAAATATATATCATTATAAGGTACCTTAACTATTTCTATTTGAAATACAAAAAGATAAATATTAAAAACAATTACAGTTACAAGCAAAAAATTGACCTCATTATTCTTTCGATCAACAAAATTATGTCATAATACTTTAATACATAATAATACCTTTCCAAATTAACTTAGCAGCATACATAATATATACTATGTATAAATTTGTCATAAATTTATTTTGACATAGTTCTTACATTGAATATATAATGTTAAGTAATTGTTATAAAGTTAAAGCATAATTTGACACAGTTTCAATTCATTATGACGAATGTTTACTTTTAGAACTGAAACAAAATCAAAAGTTTTAATCGATTATTATTTAATATATACATAAATAGATAAAGACAATTCTAGAAGACAAGTCTATTTGCCAAACGATATTCTTCTTTTTTTTGTAGCTCAACTAAATCAATGTTATCAAAAAGGTCATACATGAAAATTCATTAAACTTTCAATAATAGATGAATTCCAACTAGTGACAATTCTACGTCTGTCTGTCTGAATATCATTACAACATAGCTCTAGAACTAAAAACCAATCAAGTTTACTATCCAACCGGGAACAAACAAACAACGGATGATTGTTTTACTCACACTTCCGGGATAGAAAGATATACCCGGGATTTCCTATATCACCCTCTAGTATGTATAGATTAGTCTATATATATATACGTTTAAAAAGGATAAGACAAACATACTCTCAGATACATAAACTCTATATAATGACAATTACAAATGATCATAAGGGATTACATACTAGTTTCCGCACGCAGTTTTAATCAAGTGTGAAAGAGAGAGGAGATTGTCAGGTGATATTCTATATCTTTTTCTTGACCCCTGACGTTGTAAGCATTTCATAATAATCGGTTTAGTAGTTAAGATGTGAAAGACTAACAAATAAAACTCACTATTGCATTATAATAGTACTAAAGATTATAAACAGTTTAAATAGCATTAATAAATAGGGAAGTGATAATAATAATAAATTGCTGAATGAAAATATCTTGAAAAGGAATATTATCTTTTATTTTGCAATATCTTATTTGCAATATTTATAGAAAGATAACAATAATAAAAGTCTTTCGAAATAAGATAAAAGAAATCTACGTCTAACTTATTATAAGACTTTCGTTGTAGTAATAAATTAAAAGAAAAGGAATTACTTCACGTCAAAACTGTTTTACATAAAGTTTAAACTAAACTCTTATTCAACCATCTCTTTCTTATGTTTAGACATGAAGAGTATAGCAAGTCAATTTGGTCTTGTCATATAAATTAGCTTTAAGTGATTGTACGATAGAGTTAGCTGTTATCAATAACAAACGAATAATATCTTGTCATGTTTATGGCTTGGAACATCACACTTGTCTAGGGGCCCAAATCAGCCAAAACGAATATAATTTTCTCTAACCACTTCGAAATCTGGATCTCCAAGTCCAGGCGTCCAGGCTTCAAGCGTTGACATTGAATTCACTTAATTCTAAACCTAAACCAGCTCTACAACCAATTTAATCTTGGAAGACGAGAATTTATACTAATATTATAAATTAGAAATAACTCTCTGTCTGTCTGTTGTGCTTTCACAAATAAATCACTATACCGATTTTGATTAAATTTTGTTTGAATTAAACTTTAACTCCAAGGACGGGAATACTACTACTACTAGCCGTGTATTATCCGTCTCTACACGCAGGCTTAGTTGTGAGCGACAACTAGTGAAAAATATCAATACTTAGGTAGAATCTTAAAAAGAACACTTAACTAATGTATATTTTTCCTAGTCTAGTAGTTTTTTTTAGTCTTCAAATTGTTTATAAGATAACGTTTTTGAACAAATTAAAAATGTGATTTTCAAATAATATTACTACATAATACTACATAATGACGAGATAATATGTTTCTTTAAAAGTATTACGAGTTACGATAAACAGTAGCGTAAGAAAACATAATTGAAAAAGTTTGTTTACCTTTGATGTGAACAAGGAAAAACAAAACAAAAAACATAATGATAAGGTTGCTATGTATGTATTTTCGGCCACTGATTTTTTACCTGTACATTCATTTCTTCTATCATATCCTCACACCTTGTAGTGGAACTACAGACACAAACACATAACATTTTAGTTCCCAAGATTGGTAGCACATTGGTCATGTACGTAATGGTTAATACTTGCGCCAATGTCTAAGTACGTTATTGGCCAAGTGGCCACTTACCTTCAGATAGCCAATCAGCACATCAGCCTATATATTCAAAAAAATGTCAACTCTTACACTGTCAGTGTTTCGTCCAATCTTCCACTTCCTGTAATCTCTATTCGCACTCAACATTCTTTTGGTGTCGGTGTGACGAATGTACATGATGAATATCATGTATCTATCACTCCGCTTTCTCTCTCTGTGTCACGTGTAGGTTGGCCATTATAAATAAAAAAAGGCTTAAGTCTTAACGATCTTGCCAAGTAAATTATACATATTTAAGTATCCAAACAATGTGATAGATATCAAAATAAAAAATAGCATCTGTGCAAATTATCACCTATTTTGGTGGCAAGAAAATTGGCAATATTTCTTCAATGAGTCGTTATTTCGTTTCTCGTATTTTTGACCAGAAATTATGAAGTAACTTAAGTTCAATAGCAATCTTTCAAATTCAAATTAAATAAAAAATTTCTTTAACCACTGACACGAAAAAAACTCAAAACAGAAGAAAATAATCGGTGTTTGTTGGCCGCTAAACTTTATTACAAGTACCTAGTAATATTTTACAAGTCGTATCATCGGCGATCAGATCAATCAGACCTGTGAAAGTTGAACTCTTTTGATAAGTGGGAAATGAGCTGATGATCGCCAAACACCTAAACAGATCACACCTCAAAGATACACATCTCTTTCTTTAAACTACATAAATTATGAGCTAATACTTTTCATCTTTAATATAAATGCGCACGAGAATTTGTTTATTTATTTGTTACGTCTTAACTACTAAGCTGATCATCATGAAATCTTACATACACATTGACTGGGTACAGAAAAGGGTATAGGGTACCTGCCCCCCCACGCGATTGGAACCTCGTGCGGAAACTACTAACTCGTATCAACAAACAGTTTTACTTACTCATTATGTTATAATTTCATTCCTATTGTTTATCTTCTCGGTCACATGTGTAGGTCACGTGTGTTATACAATAATACATCTTTGTATAATTAATCAGTTTCTAAAAGCATTCTAATTATATAACTCATAATTTAATTATACATAATATTTTAGCAAATAAAATAATTATATAATTTAAGTAATTGCAGTCTAACCAAAACATTACTAATTTTTAAGAAAGTCGGTTAAAATTTCTTTCATCTCTTGACCTCATGTGCATGTCAAATTCACCCAATTAACCAAATCATTGTATTTTTAATGTTAAATTAAATCTTATGCCATTGTAATAGAGACCAACAATTTTACCAATTTATGTTAACATTATTACTTAAAATTGAACCTTATTCCATTGTGTTAAGATTGAATAAACGCAAGTGTGTATGATTTGAAAATAAATTTCATTATTCTATTTTCAATTTTATTCCTTTGTGATAAACCAAAACTACAAAATAATATATGATGCATTTTTAGATTAATTTATTAAAGCAATATTCGACCTTATTACATTGTAATAGAGACGTGACTTACATGAATTAATGTGTATAAAATTTAAAGATTTTTCTTTTTCAATATTGAACTTTATCCCATTGCCATAGAGTCCTATCGTGAATGTAAACAATGACAGCGTGCGTTAGGTCACGTTTATTTGAAAATGTGTAGCGTTTGATTTTAAATCAGTGATTTGCTTAGAGATGTATGTTTGTCTTTCTATTACATATAAGGGTATAAATAAAAAGATTTCATTATTTACGAAAGATGAATCATTTAATACTATGATTACCAGTCCAACAACCAAACACAATAATATAAGATAATACAGGTATAAGACAATTAAGATCTAGTCATTGCCAATGCCTTGGCATTGTAAAACTCTTACAATGCCATTCAAATATTAAATTTCTTACAAGTTATATAGGTACTTATTATTATAAAGGTAGTGAGTGTGTTTGTTACGCATTTACGTCTTAACTACTCAAACGAATAGAATGAAATGTTGCATACATATCAGGGCTACAGAAAAAAAAATAGGGTACCTAACTCTTGAGAGCCCTTCCTCGCACTTTGTCACTGAATGATTGGACAAACATGATTATGGCTTTAGAAAGGATATTCGATTTATAAATTATATATAAAAAAATCTAGCTTTTATATAGCTCATAAACATTGTCAATCAATGGGCTATAAATCAAATATTTTCAAATTAAATCTAGTACATCCTGACATTAGCGCTTTAAACAAACTGTTCACTTATATTCAATACTCTATGAACTGAAATTTAATTTACGTCAAGCGAATCGACTACACAGCTCGTAGAATATGGCTTATAGTGTTTTTTTACATTACAAATTAGTCGTATTATTTAACTAGTCCTCATTTCGTTACTGTTACACCTCTACCACTAAGCTCTGCCCTACAATTTCGATAGGACAACTTCCTAAATCATTTAAATGTACCGATTCTGATAAGGATTTGTTCGCATCGGAAGTAGATATTTTAGCAAGGCTATGACACGACCTTTACTCATATGATAACAGAGCTAATAAAATTAGTTTTTATAATTAATTATTTAAACAATTTTAACCGGTCAACTGAGCGACTAGACTATTATGTACTTAACTGTTTGTCTAGTATTTTTTTAATTTCATCATTTTTAGGTTTTCTTAGCGTAAGACATTTTTTTTTAATTGATACAATTAGATCGTGAGTACAGTACATAGAAGTAGATACAGTACAGTCTACAGTAGACAGAAGACGTTTAATTATTATACCGAACCTTAGTTAAAAATCAAATGATTTCTTTTATATGAAATTATGCTAAAACAGTCTATTAATATAGATAAGAAGCAATATGTGCATGAAAATTATGCTATAATTATAAAGAACCTTTTCATAACGACCTAACTCCAATTTAATAATAATTATAAAATATTTTGCTTAGTACATTTTTTATAAAACACGACAAATAAAGAACCTAACAACACGAAAACGGACCTACACCAATATTTAAAAAAAGAACGCGAACGGAATTGAGAACTCGGTATTCAAATTCGTTTGTGCAAAACGTGGTTCATAACTTTCATTTTCGCTTAAACATTTACCGCTTGATAACCAGCTCTATGTCGTTAAGTTTAAGATACATTTTTGCTTAACGCACAGCGAAATTTCGCCTCATGTCCTACTTACAGCCTTTCGATTGAATTGTTGATTTTAACTATTTCACGTTTGCTTACGGAACAATAACATTAGGTTTTTATGGTTATATCTCGTCCTTTTTTGAATTTCGAAATTTGAATTGCTTTTTCTTAAATGTTTTGTCAAAGAATTCAAATAAGACAGTTTGACGTGTTCTATTTTCTGTCGAATATTTATCGAAATCGAATGCAGATTCGAAATTTAAAACATAACGTTTAGTAAAACGTTTTAACGAATGATCCACATGCTCATGCATTAGTATAATTCAATTACTTATCGAAACTCTGTTTAATATATGCGCGGTCCCTAAAGGAGAAAGTAACCGGTTATTGATAGATTTTAATGGAGACAAAAACTAGAAAATTCAAATACGTTCCATATTTAAACAAAATCCGTTAACACAAAACTTGAAACTATTAAAATGATAACAATATTTACATCGAAAACGAGACATGGAGGCATCAACGTTTTCATATTATCAATTGTATGGGAACATTATTGATAAAAAAAGAACATGTTCTAATTTTAAAAACTCTCGTTGTATAAATTTTGACATTATTCTTTTTTTTTTAAAGTCCATGTATGTCTATTTATATCTGTATTCTTTCGTTTTGAGGTTCTTCTTACTACGCTTACGAAATATCATTATAATTAATCCAATCGCTTTGAAATCTTTAAAGCTCCACCAGTTTGTTGAGACCCTTACTATTCCCACAAGGACAGAGATGATTCACACGCGTCTGTGTGCGTGTAGGTGTGCACACTTTCACTTTTTTTTTTCGTTTATGTCTTTTGTGTTTTTGGAAGGTGTTATGCGGAAGATTTAAAATATTTAATTAAATAAATATCATCCAAAAAAAAATTAAACATTATAGATTTTTATTTTTTATGTTTAGTGATTATCACATCATATACAATCTTCTGCTGTGTCTGTCTATCTATCTGAACGCGATGATCTCAAAAACTCAACGGATTTTCATTCGGTTTTCATCAATGAAATGAGAAGGATTATTTTGCATACTAGGCTTTGTGTAAATGAAGTATGACGATGTTAAAAATATTGGATATCATCATGCTGACGGGGAGCTTGATTGACATTTATCAAGTAAACCAATAAAGCTATATGTGTTACGGTATAAACATATATGTAAACCCATATTCACTACGGGACGGGCAGCTAAGTGTCATATATCATATACGATTGCTATCCTACACCACAAACCAAACTTAAAATTAAACGAGTTTAATTAATACGATAATATAACAATATAAAAACTTTCCAGAGCAATATATAAGAGAACTATCGTCCATTATCAATATTATATATTTTGTAATGCGTCGTAAGTGTTCGCAGGTACGGTATGAGTTGCGCGCGCGCAGTTTCGCAATAACCAAGTATGTGTGTCAAACGATCGCCTTAACACGCAAGAACGGACAAGTTGTCACGTGGTCTTGTTGTTGTTTTATATTAAATTAAAAAAAAAATATGTACACGTTAGGCTTCGGTCCGATTGTTGTTCTATGGTTGATCGAGAAATAAATTGGTTTCGTTTAAATTATTATATAATATAAAAGTTATAAAAAATGTTATCTTTTATGTTATAAATATATCGTTTTGTAGTTATGAAAACAAATTAGTAATTATGTTAATTGATAAATAGTAGTTTAATATTTATATGTAATGGAAGTAAAGAAATGAAACATATATATAAAAAAGTAACTATTCTTCAATATCACATAACCATATAAATATTTTCTTATCATTCCCTAGAAGTGTTACAATGGAAATTATGAAAAAAATTAAAATCCTTATGTAGTTATCACATTATACTTTCACACACAAACCGACTGTATCATATTTTTGACATATATAAATCATCCGTATCAAACCCACATCTTAAGTTTTCGCGTCAGAATCGTTTCAAACAGTCGTTACACAAAGCATCGTTGCGCTTTAATTTCGACATCGAAATTTTAATTTAAAAAAAATTGGTCAAAATAAAAAAAAAATCGTTCGAAAATTAAAACTATTTAAAATGCTAAGTGGTTTTCGGCAAACTTTTGGCTCCTTAACGCATAACGTGCGCGTTGGAAAGTTCGGCGCTCGCGGGGAAATCGTAAGAGAAACTCCGTTGTATAATATTCATATACACCCTTCATGTCACTCGTCCTAGTTATTTTTATAATTCGTCCTTTTCACAGACAAAAAAATATTTAGTTGTTTTAAAGATAATCAAATTACAGGCACAAGGGACATAACATCTTAGTTCCCAAGGTTGGTGGCGCATTGGCAATGTAAGCGATGGTTAACATCTCTTACAATGCCAATGTCTATGGGCATTGGTGACCACGTCTTACCATCAGGTGGCCCACATGCTCGTCCGTCTTCCTTTGCAATAAAAAAAAATAAAACAATTATATTCAGACTACACACTATCTGAATCACAAGCCACAAATTAAGTAAGAAGTATTATCAATTCGATACATCGCCAATGCACAATCAAACTTGGGAACTGAGATGCTATTTACCTTGCGTCTGTAGTTACACTGATTCACTCAAACTGAAACACGACAATACTGCTGATTGGCGATAGAAAATGGTTTGGTACACACTGTTTGCATCAAGCTTTATTTATATATTTATTTAAAATACTGTATTGGTCAAATGATTGAATATATTGAATAGGTACAAAGAATGAACTTAATACTTGAAGGCATTCTCAATCAGTTAACCTTTAGGCTATTCAAAAAACGAAGGCGGTGCTACAATTAATAAATTAATAGTTTTACCCAAACAATACTACAAAACCAAAATTAATTAAAAAATACATATACTTATATAGTATTAATAGTAACTGTATATAATACCAAGACCGCGTGGAATGTTGGTAAGAATGCTGGTCAGAAATGTAACCAGCATTCTTACCAACATTCTCCAATTAAATTTTGATTATCTGTGAAATATGACGTATACACTAAATAAGAATTGAATTAAAATTGATTCATTAACACAATATAAAGCGAAACATAATTTAGCGTGTTCTAGTTTTTTTGTTATTATCATTTTACAATTATTTGGCGATGTAAACAATATTTTAATAAAATCATAATGTAAGAATGGTTTATTTATGTTATTTATTAATTAAACACAAGCATAAATATAATTCGATACATGGGATACAAACTGGTAAGCTTATGTAGGTACTAAAATACAACATTATACAATTATACAAAATGTACAATAGCTTAGAGTTAGTTTGTTACGAATACAAGTCTTAATTTATTGATAATCATGATAATTGCACACATTTTGTACAGGAATGAATATTGCACGTAAGGGCGACGCGGCGACTACGGCGCTGGCGCCGTAGACGTAAAATAGTATCCTATATTCTTAAAGAGATTTAAAATATGTAGATGTTAGTGCAGATCATTCTTCCCGGCTAGTGCATAGTCGCCGTCGCGTTTGGACTCTACTACCACTTACCATCAGGTGGAGTAGAGTCATTTGCCCTCCCGGGCTATAAAAAAAAAAGACGTTTCTCATATAATTTTTTTACTATGTTAAACTTGTAGCTAACAATGAGTAGCATTGGGATGTTATTTTGTTAAATTCGATTTTAACACACTAGTTGTATATAAGATTTAGAGTTTCTTCCGCCACGCTATTCTAGTGTGTTCGTGGATACACTTGTGGCAGATTTTCACTGACACATGCAGGCCTCACTGGGCCTATTAGCTAACAGAAGTTGAATACTTGAACTCAATTTTAAGGCTCTCGAGTTTGGACTCGAGAGCCTTAAAATTGTGACAAGTTCCAGGCCATTGCATAAGCGTGGATTTGAATTGTCATTTTACAATATACCTAATATCATAAATGCGAAAGTAACTTTGTATGTCTGTCTCTTTCACGGCTAAACCACTGAAACGGATGTAGGCTACTTTTTTGACATAATGGACCCCCCCCCCCGCCTTTCCGACTACGCAGCGAATACCTACTAGTAATATACAGAAGTCAAAAATATGGGTTGAAATTTGTATGACCTCAAATTTTATTTGGAGTCGGTTTATACTTTGAACAGATAATTATTAAGTCGTACTATTTAAATTTATTAATTGTTAAAGTTTAAAATATCTGTGGAATCATAAATTAAAAAAAAAGATAATAACGGTCAGATATACATTCCGGATGCTAACGAAGAATATATAATATGCACCAACTTTCTTAGTGATTGGATGTTAAAATCAATAACACATATACTATTTAATATTTATATGTAACATAGTAATACTTGTATCAAATGCATTATTAAATAATAGATTTAATGTAACCTTTCCTAATGAACAATTTTTTGAATGCAACTCGCTGTTGTCATTACAAATTATAAAGTTCAATGACCGCACAATAGCATCTGGCGCGATGGTTTAATGATCGACACTGCAGCTAAAAAGTGTAATGCGTTCACTGATTCGTTGGTCTCGTGGCTGAGTTATAAGGTTACTTATTCTAGGTAACTGGTTCAAAACCCATATTAGGTCAGATATTCTCAGTTACAGCCCGCGATTGTAAATGATTAGTTTATATTCCTGTGACTAGGAAATCATAAATTCCCTCATCTTGTGTCGGATTGGCGTCCAATGAGATTATTAAATGATGGAATTAGAAGAGTAGTAGTAAGTAAGAGAAGAGAGTATACCTCTGTTAGCGTACACTTATTCACTACAATATTTCGAGTGAGATTGACGAGGTAGATATTATAAAAATGCATATTAAGTACGGAGTTTTTGTCAGTTCCTTTAGTGGAGTTCGCTCACTACCATAGTGAGCCTAAACAAGAGTTTTAACCTTAAAAGGAATATTAACATTTAATATAATAAATAATAATAAGAATGAAATATCAACACAAAACCAAACTACTCAGACTTGCACCATAAAAATCTGGTTGCCCTTATACAAAAAGTTAGTGAAAAGTTTGCATAAAAATCATTCATTTTTCAAGAGAGATCTATTCAATTGGTTTCTCATTGAACAATTCTGATTTATAACGCGAGTATAGTCGCAAGTAAAGTACTAGCTATTAATATTATTTAAATACTAACTATGTGAGTTATTAATGTGATTTGACAAACAAATTCTACTGAACTAAGTAATTTAATTTGTTATAAACCGGTAGCCTGTCTAATCTAGTTCAGATTTGGAACAAGTCCTGTTTATTTGGTACAATTACTAGGTCAGTTAACACTAGGCTAAAACACTTTGTCTATACTATAATATGTATAGACTGATGAGCTTGTTTGCATGAGCTGATCTCAGGATCTACAAGCCTGATTCGAAAAAAATATGTATGCAATAGCCAATTAATTCATAAAGGTTATATAACATAACAACATAAAAACCGAGATGGTGGAGTGGTAAGAACGCGTGAATCTTAACCGATGATCGTGGGCTAAACCCGGGCTTGCTTAATTTCTAATTATTATTCATCTCGTGCTTGACGGTGAAGGAAAACATCGTGACGAAACCTGCATGTGTCAAATTTCACTGAAATTCTGTCGCATGTGTATTTCACCAACCGGCATTGGAGCAGCGTGGTGGAACAAGATCCAAACCTTATCCTCAAAAAATACAAGAAAAGAGTCTTAGCCCAGCAGTGGGACATTCACAGGCTGTTACTGTTGCATAACGACAACAAAGGACTATATAACATAACAACGACCCATGGGGTAGATCTATAACAATATTACACACGCTGGTCTCAGAACAGTTTTGAATGAATCATCCGTTTTGTTTTATAAGTGCTTGTCAAAGCTTAATTGATTATTTTTTTAATATATAAATAATCCATAAAACTTTGCTTCGTTGTTTTAATTTAACAGTAGTTACAAAGGCCGGCAACGCACCTGCAAGTCCTCGGATGTTGCAGATGTCCATGGGCGGTGGTAGTCACTTTCCATCAGGTGAACCTCCTGCTCGTTTGCCCCCTCATACATAAAAAAAAACATAATAATAATTCTTCTCGACTGATTTCAGCAACATTGGCCATTAATGGTCTAGTCATTATAGATTTTATAATGCACATGTTTGCGCATCCGATGGGCTAACAATCCAACACGACCAGAGAGTTTCTTGTTATTCTGTGAGGACTCGCTCATTACTCTCCCGTGATATATTTACAACTTATACTATTTTCATGCATGTACTCTTGAAGTTTTATAATTATTATGGTCAACGTCACATAACACAACCAATTTCTGCGATGAGGTCCGAGCTCTAAAACAAAAGCGTTACAGGTTTCAAGACCTGGAATATCAACCGTTATCTCATAGGGTGGTATTCCGTCATAACGCACTTGCTATCTCCATCGAGTAATGTTTAAAACCGATTCACAGTGTTAGGTTAGTTGGCGTGTATCCTTTGAATTATATAATTACATAATTATGTATTATATTCAATGTCGAATATTGCTTTATGACAGATCACGATTACGACCTGTTTTCAGTTTGTCCTTAAAGAATAGCTTTTCTGATTTAAGTCAGCATCCAATCCGTCTAATAGCAATACTTATGTTCTTTACGATGCTATTGGATAATCTTGATTCTTATCTCCCACCTCTATCAGAAGTAAGTTACGGATTATTTTAAAAGAATTATTTTCTTTTTACGTTGTTTCGAAATTTTATAACTTTATATAATACCTTCTACATTTATATAAGATTTATTTAATGAATACATGACAAAAAAAATCTTGTAATAAATTATACAAAAAAATGCCATCCAACTGTATTTATGAGACATTATTTATTTTATTATTATTTATTTAAATGAATTAAATTAAAAAAAAGCGATTAATTAAATCTAAATTAGAATAATTGAAGATAAAATTGACTGCTAATAATGTCGTCTTCCTGTGTAGCTTATCGAATGATTCAACGACAAAATAAAATATAATGAATGAATGAATGCGTTTACATAATATTTTTACTATTAACAATATTTAATGACATCATATCGTAATGTACGATGCAGTTAACAAAATACCACAGCACAGACCAGTGGATACCACCCACACATAAATTAATCTACCGATAAACAGTATTACTTTGTATTGCTATGTTGAGGGTGAGTGAGCCAGTGTAATTACAGGCACAAGGGGCATAGTATCATAGTTTTCAATTAATTTCTTACAATGCCAATGTCTATTGGCGTTGGTGACCACTTAACATCAGGTGGCCCATATGCTCGTCCGCCTACATATAGTCATATACTATAAAAAAAATCCTGACATATTACATCAATTGGTTGACAGTGCATTGATAATGATTTAAGGACTAACAGTCCCGTTATCTGTATCTTTCTATTATATAGAAATTTAGTCATAAAACGCATATGCTAAGGTCTCGGATTCAAATCCCATGTCGGGCCAATCAAAAACAGTCAATATCGTTTTCGATCGTATACTTATAATATTACATCTACGAACCAATGCAGTCTATTTTACAACAAAAAACTAAGCCAATTTGTTCTACATTGTAGTGTTAAACGCTTGTAACATTCGCGTGTATTTCTATAAATTAATATATTATACCTAATATTACTTGAGAATTTTCGGTAATGCACCAACCATACAAGCATTAACCAACCCGCATTGGAGCAGCGTGGTGGAATAAGCTCCAAAACCTTCTCCCCAACAAAAAGGAGAAGAGGCCTGAGCTCAGCAGTGAGACATTCACAGGCTGTTACTTTACTTTAATTTTTACTTACAAGCCCTACACCTACAGTGTTGCAGATGTCTATTGGCGGTGGTAGTCACTTTCCATCAGGCGAGCTTCCTATTGTCCTCTTACATAAACAATATGCTCTTTGGTTACCATAATATTTCACAGTTATTCGTTACGTATATTTACGAAGTTTTTTTTTATATTAAGGTTTGGTTAGTCACGTAATAACTAAATGAAACTAACGCCTCCCCTATTTCACTTCCTAAGTTACCACGTGGTCTTTGTCACGTTGATGGGATTCTCGACTTTGACAACGTGACACTGTTTACAGTTCCGTTGCAAATGTTTTTTTATTTTAATTTTTTCGTTTAAACTTTTCGCAAGCCCGCGAATCCTTACAAGTGAGCGATTTCGAAATCCTTAGCTTTAAAACAAAACTTTTCGGTTACATTAATCTTCTGTGTTTTTCAACACTTATTTATTTTTTGTAGACATAATATCTACCGTGGGAATTTTTTTCTGGATTAAAAAATACACCGTCGATTAATAAAAAAAACTGACTGTACGTTTTAGTTACATCAGATAAACCCATAAATCTACCAAAAAAAACCATCGAGATATTTCGATAGTGATAAATGATCTTATTACATTATTTTACTGCTAGGACTAGGACTAGGGATAAAACAAGTTTCCTATATCCGTCTTTGCTGTTCAAGATTCTTAAAGGGTTGTCATGATTTAAGGGGGGTTTCACAAGGAACTACTAGCTTAGAGGCGAACCAGACATCATGAATATTTTTCTAATTTTACTTTACTTGATATAAAAATCGGGCAATACACTTTATCAAGTCCCGCAGTCTTGGGAATTTGATGTTGTTCTGAATACATTCCGTACAATTATAGTCCGTCAATATTTCATTGCTAAGTTAAGGTCCTATTAAGACTTCTAATTTAGAAGCAATAAAAATATTATGAGAAAGATATTGATGTCACAGTACAGTCCAGAATATGAACTGTTGGACAAATGTTGTCTTGTCAAATATAGTTAAACTAAACAGAAGTTAGAATACATTATGATTATATTAAGGAAGGCACTGATACAAGATTGTCATTGTACAGTTGGTACAGTTGTTGACTAAATATCCCACGGCTGGGCGGTGGGCCAAGGCTCCAAAAAGGTTAGGCTAAATGCAATTTATAAACGTATAAAAAGATAATCATCTGTGACATTATTAATAGAGGAAATGCCGGTAGGACCGATGTTATCTCCAAGTGTGAGATTGTGATAGTGTAGCTATATGAATCAACTTTTGAGAGAAAACGGAAATATTTGCTGATAGTACAACCAACGGAATAGTTCAAGTGTTTTCAAGTAATATGTTACACCCTAAAAACGTCTAGATATTACCGAAGATTTTTTTTTATTGCATTGGAAGGCGGACTAGCATATGGGCCACCTGATAGTGTGGTCACCAACGCCCATAGACATTGGCATTGTAGGAGATATTAAACATCGCTTACTTCGCCAATGCGCCACCGACCTTGGGAACTAAGATCTTATTTCCCTTGTGCCTGTAATTACACTGGCTCACTCACCCTTCAAACCGGAACACAACTATAGCAAGTATTGCTGTTTTGCGGTAGAATATCTGATGAGTGGGTGGTACCTACCCAGACGAGCTTGCACAAAGCCCTACCACCAAGTATTTACCCAATATGACGAGTATTTGACTGGAG
Source organism: Nymphalis c-album (assembly GCA_963151315.1). Taxonomy (NCBI): domain Eukaryota; kingdom Metazoa; phylum Arthropoda; class Insecta; order Lepidoptera; family Nymphalidae; genus Nymphalis; species Nymphalis c-album. The sequence continues at coordinate 1,133,104 of OY720610.1, forward strand.
GTGTTAGGTACTGTCCTTGCTGTGCCCCTGACATAGTGTTCGAAAAATTTCAATATCATGAAAGTCGGTTGAGTAGTTGAGACTTCAAAGAGTAACAACTAACAACAAAACGAACTCACTTTCGTATTTATAATATTTGGTACGATTCCCCAGAAATCGTTCTATATAGATAACAGTTATTAGTAACAATATCACTGAAAAAATTAAGAAACTTGAAAACATTCTGGAAAAACCATGTTCCTTTGAAGTCGAAGTGTGCGATAAAATTTTAATTATGAAATATTAATTAAGCTCTCATTTTTCGAGATTCTCGACGGATTGTTTCGCAACTTTGTTTAACTTAAAACCTGATCACGTGGTCGACGTATTCGAAGACCATTCGATGTTAATGTAATTTATTTTATATTTCATTACATTTTGGGGGTGAAAGGAACAGGGTGTAAAGTTCCTCATCCATCATTGAAATAGGGAGGATCCTCCGACCAGACCGGTGTACTGTCTCTTGGGCTACTGCCCGACGGTTATTGTCGGGTTCTTGTCTATATGTTAAATCGCTCGGATAACTTTAATATCGCGATGTAGGTATATACGACAGTTTTTAGTTTCGTATGTGGCGAGATAGATGTCGCTACAAGATCTTGCATTTGAATTTTAAGTATATTTATTGCAATAGAATGCAGATTATATTGCGCTCTATTCTATTCTAATATAAATATTTTATTTCTGTAAGCTTAGTCTTTGATACATTTAATGGTTGTAAGATCCTCTTTTATATAATAACTATGTTAGAGTCTCGCTCTTGCATAGTACAAATGGTTATGATTAAGTAATATACAAACATTCCTATTATATTCGGTGCAACTGTGTTATACTGCGGCTGAAGATCAGCTATTTCAGTATTATACAACTTACCGTCACGTTGTTCTAGTTTGTAGCTTATTAGGCAGACGCACCTGCAAGTCCTCGGATGTTGCAATTGTCCACGGGCGATGGTAGTCACATTCCATCAGGTTAGCCTACTGCTCGTTTGCATCCACTTACATAAAAAAGACACAAGACTGGCTTCAGAAACTGTCAAAGATTTTCCTTCCATAATTTCTAAATAGCAGTGCAAAGTTAACCCTCATGTATTGAACACGTGACATTGTTAGTCCTGCGCTTGCATTTTCTCTCGTCTTGTCAGATTGCCAAACAATCGGATTATGAATAGATAATGAATTTAGGTTTGCATATATGTTTATATATTATAAGTATCTGCGCAGATAGGTTAGTATGCATGCCTTAGCTTATAATGCCAGTGGATATATATATATAGATGATAAAATATGTTATGAATGGTTTGCACCCAGACGTACTTGTGAGCAGCCCTACAAACATTTAACAAAACATAACTTTTAAGGTCCTATTACATCTCTAATGCTGTAATCGATGTATGTAACTTTAAGAAACAAAGTCATTCTTCAAAAATTTCCTATTGTAATGTAATATTGTTTTTCAATACTTCTTAAGCGAGAAAGTTTGAAAGAACTCTTCGGGAAGAATATAATTCGACACGGCTTTGTTTCGCTTTTGTTCCGGATAAAATTGGTATGAATGACATAATAATTACATCGGTATTGAGAACAACAATAGAGACCTATAAAAAACGTCAAAGTTAACGTGTACCAAGATCGTGAACTCAAATCGTCACATTGAGTTTTCACCGTGTGGAAACCTGTACATAATTTACCTCTAAACTTTTTAGGAAGAAGTCCTAAGAAAACTGTCCTGACCATATAATTCTTTAAACCTTCACCGATAGCATTTAATACGTGGTGATGATGGGAAGCTATCGTCAACTCATCTCATATGCTACTTCAACCAATAGCAATACCTAGTATTGTTGTATTCCGTGTGGAGTGAGTCAGTATAAGTACAGGCACAAATGTTATGACATATTTGTTCCCAAGGTGGCGTAAGGAATGGTTAATTTCTTCTTATGACCACATTCCCTGAGTTTTTTTTATCGTATAGGTAGGACGGACGGGACCGACGAGCATATGGGTTACCTGATGGTGAGTGGTCACCAACGCCCATAGACAATGACATTGTAAGAAATGTTAACCATCGCTTACATCACCAATGCGCCACCATACTTGGGATCTAAAATGTTATGTCCCTTGTGCCTGTAATTACACTGGTTTACTCACCCTTCAAACCGGAACACAACAATACAAAGCACTGCTGTTTTGCGGTAGAATATCTGATGAGTGGGTGGTACCTACCCAGGCGAGCTTGCAAAAAGCTCTACCACGAAGTATCAAGTACAATCGTCTGACTTCATATTAGAAAACTAACAAAACAGAACTTCCTCAGCGTTGAATTTAGATTGTGATGAAAACTTACTAACGGCCGAATACTGAAAGGTCACTTAAATATTAATTGCAACTTAATTATTTGAGACGCCGTTAAATTCAAATTTCGCATACTAATTTAAGAGCTTCTCAATGTTAAGTAGTGTTTAACTTTGAGTGATGTTTCAGTATTCGGCCGTAAATCTGTGGTTTTAACGTACATACATATTATGTTGATTTGAATTATAGATATTAAATATTTTAATTTTTAGTGTAAAATAAAAATAAATTAAGCAAAGGAAAGTCTTGGCTTCTTCACATCTTTTTAATCTTTTACACGGTTATTTTAACTAGCATCAGAATATTTAACATGTCCAGAATCGGCGGTTATCCGGTAATACAGTTTAACAAGATACATAATATATATGTAACACAATACAATATAGGAACTAGTATATACGATGTAGTGAAAGTTCGATGACAAATGTCAGTTATGTATTAATCGTTTATACAGGATGTTCCCATCTAATAATATTGCTTATTTACTAGATACTCAGAAATGGCAAAATTAAGTATTTTTGAGATATTTACGCACTCAGTTTTAATTAGTCCTTAAGACTTTATTTTTTTTTATTACAATTGTATGGAATTTTATGAAAATATAATTGCGTCTGTAAAAGGCACCAATAACTTACAAAAATTTACATTTTTTATGTACTAGTTTCAGGAAGCGAAAGCATTAGGTACTATATGTCTCTATGTCTGCCAACATGAAAGCTTAACAGACAAACACACAAAATAAGCTCACTTTCATTTAATATAAGTAATTTTGTCTATCTGTCTACCAATAAAACATACCTTTTTAAATAATGTAGAGATATTTTTTGTTACATTTATATATTACTAGCTGATACCCGCGAAGGAAAAAACATCAAAAAGATCGCAAGCAAAAATATACTTTGTTTAAACATACATCACTGAACACGCAGTGCATATACAAATCGTTATTTCTTGTAACTTTAATAACTTTTTATTAAATGAAGATTTATTTTTTTAATTTTTTTTTATAAGGGCCAAGTGTCTAAGAAATAAAATTTAGAAAATTTCATTAAATACTGTCCAGTAGTTTTTCCGTGATGCGCGCACAACTGCAGACCTCTATCATTTTATTTATATAGATTTATTTTTAGATAGAACTGATGCCGTTTAATAGTTAGATTTAACTGTTACAGTTAAAAATCTACAATGTCGTCTAGGTACTATTTAGGGCACGCATTGATAACAATGACACAAATCCGTTATCAGACAAACAAATAAACACATTGATAACTCATTGAGACTTATTTCGAGACAGGTTAGTTAATTTTAACTGATAGATTAGTTTTATAACTATATTAAAATTTCATTTATTAATGTTTCAATAAATAGTACTGAATTATAATAGTTAGTTTTATAAAATAAAAAAAAAAATAAAAATAAAAACGCGTGACTGAATTGAACAATTTTTGCGTTAGAAAAGTTGTATTTAAAATTTTAAACGTTACAGAATTTATGTTGCACTTAAATTCGATCTTCAAAAATATGCTTAAACATAATTATGCTTCTATATCGGCTACTTTCAAGAACAAAGACCTATCATAAGTACATACATAAACGAAAAATAAATAACAATTTAATTGAAATAGATAATTTTTATTCTATTTAAACATGACCATATTGTTTTCTATTTAAAAATAAGGCTTAATTCCAAATACTAGTGATTAAACACACCATTTAATCGATAAACTAATTTCACAATATCGATAATAATTAATTTATCGTCACATCTAGGACTAGTTTAAAACTACAGATTATATTAATTTATATAAGCCTGTATTAATAAAAAAATGTACATTATAACGAACAAATAACTAAATATTATTGAAAATTTTGTACTTCTTATATAATATTATATGTTTTTATCAGCTACACATAAAATAGTATATAGGAGAAAAATAAATTTCCCTAAAATATTATTTTATTAATAATTGTGTACAAAATTTCTTTGTCATTAAAAATATGTATTAAAATAAAAAAAAAAAAACAATTATGCAATAATATTGTTTTATCTGTTACAAGTGAAAAAAAGTTGGTAGCATTCGTATTTTAAATTATGATTTGAATAATTCGAGTGTGCAGCGTACGTCCGCTCGCATTGACGGACGGCAACAGAATCACAAATCACAATGTTGGATATCCGAAGCACTTTCACTATATGCGTGTGTGCGTGCGCGGGTGTGGCCAAGTTTTTTTTTTTATTAATTTAACCTACATACGAGATCACTTACGTCACATATGTAACGCCTGAAACGTCACTTGTGACGTTTTTTTTTTAATTACTACAAAAGGATAAGGTATTTTATTCAGAACTTTCAAATAGATTTAATTACTTAATAATTTTGCCAAGTCTGGCATTAATAAATTAATAAAAACGCAGATTTTTTTTGTAATATCATAAGTTTTTTATACTGATAAAATTATATTTTGTTTGTTCTAAGTTTTAATCTTTAAATAAAATCAAAATATTCTTAACTAGACTCCGCACGTCATTCTGGAGACGGATATTAAGTAGCCTAGGGTATAAACTATCTGCATTCCAAACTTCATCTACAACCGTTCTGTAGTTTCAACTTGACAATACTAAAAAAGTTTCATCCATACATCCTCACAAACATTATAATTAGTAGCATCTATTCATCTAATTAGTTTTCTTTATTCAACTAGGTTCACAAAAGCAATTTTGAATCGTCATTTCAATTAAATGTAAATCTACCACCGGATCAGAATAATTATATATTTTAACTAGAAGAACCGACTAGAAATTCAAGCACATATTTTATTCAACCAATCTATATCTATACTAATATATAAAGCTAAAGAGTTTGTTTGTTTGATCCAGCTTTTCTCTGAACTACTTTTTCGAATTTAAAAAATATTATTGTGTTGTATAGTACTTTTATCGAGGAAGGCTCTAGGCTTATTTTTATTAATTATACGTGGGTGAAACCGCATGGCACAGCTAGTATTAAATATAACCTATTCAGTATCAAATATATTATCATCAAATCAATATCTACTCCCAAAGAAATAATTGACTTTGAAGATTATTTTGAAGAATAGGACAAGTGAGAAATCCATTATCTTCCTAGTGATTTTATTGTATTATATTAATTCACGTGGTATAGACTACCGGATATAAAGAGAAATATCAAAATTGGTACAGTCAGCGAAGTTAACTATAATTTTGTACTCTCCGCTAAAGCATATACATATGTATAATTAAATGATTATAACTTTATTATGTTCGCATTTGTAGCCTAAACGTAAGAGCTTTTAAGAGCTTTCATTAAAAATATATAACCTCGTCTTGTTGCCTCCACTGGTGACAGGACGGCTGGTTCATTTTCGCCCAGAGGATCGCGAATTGCGATTCAAAGGGTAAATTCTGCCAGCATTCTTGCTACCATTCCAAGCGATCATGTTTATCTTAGCTATTATATAGTCATAATTAATTTGTAATTAAAAACATTATAAAAATTTAAATGTAAATTCAATAAGAAATGTTTATTTTCAAATGTTATTCAATTTCATTATCACGAATAAAAAAAAATGATATTCATTCATAAACAGTTAGTTGATAACCTAAGAGTTTTACTATAAATGTTATCATGGGTATGTTTGGTTTGTAGTCGGTAGAGTGCATTGCCCATCCCGTTTTTTGGATGCGGGTTCACCGACCTCGCTCTGTGATTTTTATGACACGCCACATAGAGCGTGTAGCGAAGTGTTTTCTAGTCGACTCTTGACTCTTGTCATAGATTTGTGGATGTAGATTTTGTTTGTCAATTACATTGCTTCAACTTTATTTGATGTAATTGAATTATATTAATGACGTCATTAAAGTACAATGCGGGTCTTTGGAACTCATAGATTGTAGAGGAGTTCGAATCTGAACAAGCTCATAGATATTTTTTAAAATTGGAATGGACAAACGTTGGAAGTTATTAAGTCATGTATATAATAATCGTGGATTGAACTTTAAGTCCTTCTTACAATTGTAAGGAGATTGCCCAGCGATGGGATAGTGTATTTCTTGTGACATATATCAGTCAATATTTCTTGCCCGCGTGTGTAAACTCTGTTAAGGAGAGTACGATTAGGCGTTTTTACGTCCCAAAATTATAGTTTTAAAATGAATTATTATTATTTAATTCGATTAGTTTTTGTTTCTTATTTATTAAAAATATTATTTTTTTATAAAAAATATTTTATAATAATAATAATATATTAATAAATGACTAACGATGAATTCCTATTTAATTGTTCTTGTTACATTAGCCAATTTGTAATTTAACATACAACGTGAGCTTATATACGTTATATATATATAATATATTGATTTATCATAATTACATAAATTGGTGACATACTTTTGACCAAATATTACAAAACGATTAAACTAGCTTTAATTTAAAGGAAAAGGTTTTACAAATACGTTGATAGTGTCTGTTTTGTATTTTATGAATAACTAGCTGTGCCCCGTGGTTTGACTCGCGTACAATTAATAAAAATATAATGAATAAAAATCAGCCTAGAAAATTCCTCAATAAAAGGACTATACAACACAAAAATATTTTTAAAATTCGAACCAGTAATTCCTGCGATCAGCCGGATCAAACAAACAAACTCTTCAGCTTTATATATTAGTATAGATACACATTGATATGGAATATTTACGACTATTATATAAATAACCCTCTATCCGTCTTTGGGGCTTAAGCTTGATTCATACCAAATTTTATTAAAATCGGTTTAGTCGTGAAAGCGTATCACGACAGAGTTCCTTTCGCATTTATATCTAAAATTAGTAAGGATTTAATTTTTTTCGTAACGTAGCAAAATCTAAGTAAAGAAAACGTTTAATTATCTAATTACGACAAACGAATATAAATATATTTTTAATTTATAAAAGTAATTTCATGGTACGATAATTATTGAAGAAGATAAATTAGTTATAAGACCATTATATAATAAACTGGTCATGCTGACTGCTCTTATGGCTGTGATTTATTTTATTAAAAAAAGAATAAAATACAGTTATTTAATTACTACGAGTAACTACGAAAATTCTTGTACTTTTTCTTTAAGGAAAATAATGGAAATTCAACTTTTTATTAATAAGGTTTTATCTCCGATAAATAAAAATTAGGTTGGAATTCGTAAAAAAAAAATATAAGTATATTTTTTATGAATAAATGTTCTGTTATAAATAATGATTACAATAAAATAAACAAACAATTCAAGATAAAACCATCAATATAATATTGACCGCAGTTTCACCATAATTGCGACACATAGACACTAGAACACGGTAACTGCCAATTCGCACGTCCCACTTTCTAATAACATTCAACTTCAAACCGAAAAAAAAAATATAATAAAAAAATGACGTAAGAACGTCAGTAGGACATTAGGTCTGTGGAGCTGTTATGCAATTTAGTTTTGACTTACGTAACTCGTGAAAGTCGGCCATCAAGCTTCCGCGCTTATATAACGCGTCTTAAGTGAGCTGACATAGATTTTAGTTAAAATAAAATATTTAATACTCCGATAGTCGATACGTACTGGTTATTGGAGATAAATGTTAAAAACTCGATTCGTATTCATGTTCCATATCACTTGATCGTTTGTGCTTTCAATTGGTTGTCATATTATCAAAATTAATGAACTCGCTATAGGATAATGATTTTGTTGTAATATTTTCTTCCTATTTGTAATTTAGATTATAATTTTATATTCCAACATTTAGTTCTACATGAAGCTTAGAATCGCTTTATCATTATAAAATTAAATCCGTTTTTTTCCTTATATTAGCTGGTTTGATAATATTCGATGTACTTTCTGTTGAAATCTAAAACTTTGATGTGATTTAAAAATAAATTTATTTCGATATTATTATGTGTTTTATGACATACTGTTTTTCGTTTCTATTAAATGACAGAATGTAATTTTACAAATATATTTTCTTTGTTCTAGATCGTGACATCGTCAAATGACAGAATGGACTCCCGTGTGATATCGTGCATTAGATAATAATTAAGTGAAGCCTCTTCTTAATGTAAGCTTAGGTAGCAAAATTACTTTGTGATTTATACTGTTTACTTATATATACATATACATAATAATTAAGGTTTTTTTTTTGTAAACGATTTTGACAGATGAAGCGTTAAACGGTTAAAGATGTGATCTCAAACGAAGCCGTGACACTTTACAATCTGTTGTAAGAGCAAAAAGTTTTCAAAATAAATCGTAATTTCATTTAAATAACCTAAAGAATAGTGTTTAAAAATATACAAATTATAATTTATTTACATGGTTTTCTTTTCAATTTCCACTGAATTTGGGTTGTTTAAATTTAATTTCGATATCAACGACGTGTAGTTTATTTTTACTAATGGTAACATAAGCCATGGATAAAACCAGCACTGCCATTTGAAGTCTCGATTATTATTATTTTGAAATAATTATTATTTAAAACCTATTTTAGTTTTTATTGACTGCTCGATTCAACTTCATTTCATATCATAATAGGTGTCGCTAGGATCGCTCAAATGTATTTGGCAATTGTTTCTTAAATTACATAAAACTATTGTAGAAATAATTCTTATCTTAGTTTCACTTTCGCTATCATTAGCTTACTTAAAAATGTTTTGATTTTATTGTAAAATATAGAATTAGGTTTTAATGTTATTGTTATGTAAATTGGTTGTATATAATTCTTGGATCAGTTAAGGTCTGTCTTATTTAGTTTTTTTTTAATGAAAAAGTTTTGAAACTGAAATGCATGTCACGAATGTAAACAATGTTAAAAAAAATCATGTTGTATTAGATTTAAAAAAAAGAATGGTTTCAAGTTGTTAATGTAATTTAAAATGTGTGTTTCCTTATATCTTTTGAGTTTTCGCTTATTCGCTAAATTTGAAACAATACAAAAATGTATTCCACTGAGTTCCACGAAGAAACAAGCTAGAGACAGACATTATTAATGTAAATAAAAATAAATCTTAACGTATAAGGTAACAAATGGGATATTATTAAAAAATATTATTTTTTTGTTAATTTCTAAAAAAAAGTTTATTCCTAAAGTACCTTTCATTTTGATGTTAATTAGATTTAAGGATAAAAACACGGTCTTGGGCACTGGTTGGGAAGTACAACAGGTCTTTATTGAAAAAATAGTTTTTTGCTACTTAATCGTAAAAGATACGATCGCGGGTATAAGGCTGCTATGGATTTGTAAATCCTAAAAAAATAATCGATTGCTAATTCTAATTATGGCTAATTTTATATTGTATTTATTGTCATAATGATTAGACTTGGCAGTCAGTGAAAACGGGTCATGAAACCTATAGTTACCATATGGATCCTGCAATGAAATAGCTAAGGAATGTATCCACATACTAATTCTACGTAAAAATGTAAGATTCTAATATATATTTCATATAAAATATTTTTATATAGATATATTGATGAATCCATGTTATTTTATGACATGGATACAATTATTAAAATAGTTTTTTTTTTTGTTCTACGTCATAAATAATGTCACTTACGGAGTTTTGAACTTCATCAGTGTCATATTAAGCAATCCTGTTAGTATGTGGATATCTTATATATTAATATAGTTATATAATTATATAATCACTATACTCCGTCCCGTTTTTATATATTACATAGTTAAGAGAGCATATACGAAAATGTAATGATATATTTTCTAAATAAAATATATAAAAACTAAGTCTTTATAGAGTTTTGATCGTGTTTTTATAATAATGAATTGTATATTTGGATTAATTTTAAGTGATAACTAAACTTAATGTAGTGCAGACGTTAGACGAGACAGTCTTGAGACTTGAATTTTAATACTTGCATACTTAAAGGTAATATATGAACTTTCTGTAATCTGATGCACCTGTATAGTTATTGTGTGATTTTTGGTGTAATTATTAGAATAACAATCACGGAGAGTTTCATGAATTACAAGTGTCTTTAGTCTGTTATATGTAAGACAATTTCGTCTGACAGCTGTCTTGTCTAGCGTCTGCGCCCAACAATGAAAGGCGAATCGAAACCTAGTTTCAGATCCTTCAAATATTTTCCTTTTTTTATTTAATTTTAATCTGTTGATTTTTATATATATATTTAAAAAAAATATTAAAAACGTATCCTTTATTCCGAATGGTGCTACTAACTCCGTTTATTTTCAGAACCAAAGACTTTGTTATTCTTTCCTCTTTTTATGTTTGCTTTTAATCCTTTCTCAAAAAGAAAGCTTTGTTTTTTTTTTTCGAAAATACTGTTATTCTGAAAATACGTATCAATTATGTAGGTGCGATTTATATAAATAAATACTTATTTAAAATAAATGTTTTTTTTTTTCTTTCTTAATATCCCGAAAAGTGTGATGAATGGTGACTATAGTCTACAATATAGATCGCAAAAGAGACTAAAATATTTTTTGTATTTTAATTTTGATTTTTTGACGTGACAACGTCTAATAAATCGATGAACGCTGGCTGCATGCACCAAAAAATGGTTGTCTGTAAAGTCGGTTTACGGACGATAGTTTAACGTGACAACGTCATAACAAAACATTGATGAAATGACTACTAAATCGAGTGAAAGAGAGATAGATGCGGCGCAAGCGTACAATCAGCGTAACGGGACAATGAGCGTAACGGGACAATTTTTCAACGGGACAGCGTTCATCGATTTTTTAGACGTTGTCACGTCAAGACAGACCGGTCGTGGTCATGTGAATGTTGTTGCCCGCTTGAATATTCGCCTCCATTCCTTACTAACGGAAGCCTTCCTCGTACACAGGCGGATTTGGACGCCAACAGCCGCTCTTACTTGATCCGTCCACCTCGTCGGTGCCCTACCACGTGCCCTAGTGCCTTCCACTCTCCCTTGCACCACCAAGCGCTCGATGAACATACCGTCGCGTCTACCCGTTTTTTAATTTAAATTATTAGCATTTTTCATTTATGAAGTAAACTCATAACTTGAGTACAAGGCTTGTCATATACTTACATTGTATGTAATATAACGCATACATATATATTTGCTATATTAAAGTAAACTAACAGCCTGAAAGAATCCCATTGCTTAAATTTGAAATATAAAACGATACATACATACTTTAAGTCGTCGTTTTTACTTATATAGTATTACTAGTTGGGAGCGCGGTTTCACCCGCGTATAATTATTAAAAATATAGAGCCTTCCTCGAAAAAAGGACTATACAACACAAAAATATTTTTTCAATTCGAACCAGTAGTTCCTGAGATTCGCCGGATCAAACAAACAAACTCTTCAGGTTTTTTTTTTTCATGTATTGTTTTATATCCAAAGTCTTAGAACAAAAGTTGTTGCTTATGGTGTTAGCTATCTAGTCCTGCGAGGTTGCTGGGTTGTTGGGTATAATAGTATAGAGTATAGATTTAAAAAACCTAATTAAAAATAATTTGTTTAGAAACAAATGTCAAACCATAACCCTTCTTGGCTGTATCATAATCGTGTAAAAATAGACTCGTTATAGTTACAATATTAGACGCAGTATTATTTAATAATAATAAATGTCACATATATCAGTGCAGAAAATAATTCAACGTGATTCATAGCCGTCTGCATTCCTAGTACACCGCTAGTCTAAAATAGCTACATAATATACAATGAGCAGGATTTATTGTATATTTTTCTATTTATATATAAATAGGATAAATAAGGTTCATAGCAAGGCATCCCTGGGGTAAGGTTTTGTCTGCGGATTCACCCGTCTAGGTCCCGTTCCGCCCGTTAACATTGGTGTTGTAAGAGATGTTAACCATCGCTTACATCGCCAATGCGCCACCAACCATGGGAACTAAGATGTTATGTCCCTTGTGCCTGCAATAACACTGGCTTACTCACCATTCAAACCGGAATTCAACAAAATCAAGTACTGCTGTTTTGCGGTAGAATATTTGATCAGTGGGGACAAAATGAGGCCTATGTTACTCGCTGATAATGTAGCTTTCCATTAGTTAGAGATTTTTAAAATCGGTATATTGGTTTGGCCGTGAAAGCGTAACAAACTAACAAACTTACATTTGCGTTTATAATATTAGTTATATAGGATTCATCTCATGCCTTTAATAAGCCCTAATATTATAATATTCGATAACCAAGCAATTAACTGTATGATGCTTCAATCAATAATTAATTTTACACAAAACAACATATAAAACACTTGTAATACAAAAATATATTCCCTCTAATCTCTATAATAAGCTATGACACTTGATTAGGATCGATTTTCTCACACTAATTACGCATTCTTCATTTAATAGTACTATCTATCAATTGTTGACAGCGCATGAGTTGATGAATCATACGTTATGCCAAGTATATATGTATTATAACAGGTATATGCACCCCGAGACACCTAACACGTAGATCTCATAATAAATTGATATAATATATCCTTATCTAGATCCGTGCTACCTATATTTCAATCTATTCGAATTGAAATTTCTTAAATTTTTTATATACAAATGTTCCAATTGCCAGCTTTCTACACTTAGAAGATGATATCACAGCCAAGCTGTCTGCAGTTAAAGTCTCCGTACTGTATATGGGTTGTCAATATCATCATATTTTAATATTTTTGTATAATCATGATTGAAAAATGCTAATTAGTATAGCATCGTGTCATTTATATTAATAAACAATCGTACTCCAGATGATAATAGAGTTAAAATTGATCCAAAGTTTGGTCAAATACCATATCCAATATTGGCCCCAATATACAAACCAGTCACCTGTTGGCAGACGAGTCTAATCAAAAATAATTACAAGCATTGTTTCAGATCACCTTGACAGACATACATATATAAATAAACATATATATACCAATACAAAGATAGCAAATGTACATAGTATGTGATATGTGCCAACAAATTGCCCTTTGGTACAAAATAGATTTAGTTAAAGATGTTAAAAATTAAATCATTCAACAGAAAATTTGGATCAATTATTTCGTCATTTTCTATTTCGTTTGCAATATATTTGATACCTAATTCATTTTATCCTTTCTTGTGAATGGAAATATACATTTAGAATTGGGTTGCAACAACCTATTATAGAAAAAAATGGTTGTCTGTAAAGTCGGTTTACAGGCGATAGTTTAACGTGACAACGTCATAGTAAAACATTGATGAAATGACTGCAATCGAGTGAAAGAGAGATAGATGCGGCGCAAGCGTACAATCAGCGTAACGGGACAATGAGTCATCCTTTTTCGTGCATGCAGCCAGCGTTCATCGATTTATTAGACATTGTCACGTCAAAAACTTTTGCGTACGACGTTTATTAAATTTAATCACTTTAAAAAAATATATAATCAAACGATATTCATTGGACGTTTTTATTGAGCATAAAAAAATAGTTTTTTGCATCTTATGTCACGTTATATAACGTTATATATGTAATATGTAATGAAGCATTATTAAAATATGTATGTAAAAAATTGGTTGCCTGTAAAGTCGGTATACGGGCGAAAGTTTTACGTGACAACGACTTTGAGTGGTAAAATAATTTTAATGTGAATATTCATTCGTATAGTAGGAAGAAGGATGAAATAATAGTAACAATTTAAAACATTTATTTATACAAAGAATTATATTTAAAACATTAATTTATACAAAGAATCTCGCACTGAATTTCATATTAACAAAATTTTATTTTTTATGTCTGTCTCTCTCGCTCTTAGGCGGGCTAACCATGCCCGAGTGGAAGGGACGCGTGCCTCTCACTCGCTCTCATTGTGAGCGCATAACGTGAGCGGAGCGTAACGCAGTTTCTTGAAGTGTCACCCGGCAAACCAATTTATAAGACGTTGTCACGTCAAAATGTACACAGCATTTAAAATCGGACTGATGGAGGCGGTCTTATAGCTTATGTGTTATTTTCCAGAAAAACCTTTTGGCGTAGGAATTTACATTGTAACAGCAGTTTAGAAGACATATAATATTAGAGTATTGATTCAATAAATATATAATAATGATTGATATAAGTTTATACAATAACGCTATCGCTAATGAGTAACGCTCCTACGAGTATCTCCCATAGTTAGAAGCAGAAAAGATTTAATTAAAATTATTTGTTATAAATAAGTATTTTTAACTTGATATAAATCAATCATTACAAGTTATATATGAATAAGTTGCATTTCCGCAGAAATCATACGTTACAACTCCACAGGTGTAGGTATTGCAAATCTGCAGAATTGGCGCGAAAGATGTCGCCATGATGGATTTAATTTGACACTTCCACAGATAATGTTGTAAACAGAGATTATATTTATTAAAAAACATTTATCGTTAAATATATTTATGTTATTAATAGTTTAAGCCTTGTGCTACAAAAATATCTGTAGCAAACTTACAGCATTCACATCGCGAAATTCGTTTGTTTATTTTATTTATAATAAGTTGTCAAAGATAGGCGAATAGGCAATTTAATTTTAAGAAGTTATCACCGCTTTCGATCAGACAACATATCGGTATAACAAAAGCAACCATCTCTTAAGTCAATTCAAATAATAATGATAACGCACCTGCACGTCCTCGGATGTTGCAGATGTCCATGGGCGGTGGTAGTCACTTTCCATCAGGTGAGCCTCCTGCTCGTTTGCCCCCTCTTTATATAAAAAAAATAATATAACATATAAAACATACCTATAACATTTTTTTTAGCCTTTTGCCATCCACTGCTGGACGAAAGCCTCCCCCATAACCAATTACATTTATACAACATAAAAGATATATGAAAAACCAAGTAATGAAGTAAGGTTTTTCTGTCAAGAAATTTTATTAATTAATCTGTGCTCGCACGTACCTTAAAGATTCATGTTACTGTAATTCATACAAACGATATTTCCTTTTAGTAAAATGTTTATATTTTTAACATATTGAAGTTTTCTAATATGTATAATAAAATATTTTTATTAAAAAGAATAAATGCACTGTGTAGTGGTGCAGTGACTAAAATACTGGTAATGGTCATAGAGATTTTAATGATAAAAAAAAATATTTTATGGATTTTGGTAACGAAATATGTACATTACGTTGTTTAACGAGTGATTAGTTAAACAATTATTACTGCGACTGCCTCATAAGTTTAGTGGCTTAATGTAAGGCCGGAGACCTGAAGGGCCTGGGTTCGATTCTGGGAATCGAAAATTCGGGCCAATAAAAAGTCATTGGATGTTTCAGTTCTCAGTAGCTGTCCGAAATATGGAAGTTAGATGTTGCTCCTGCCTGCTCCTACGCCTGAAGTCTTTCCGATCGTGTCGGATTGCCTACCCATCGGATTATGAGAGCTAGGGAATAGAGAGTGCAACTGTGTTTGTGCACACACTTGTGTACTATGACTATAATATGTCCTTCGCAGTTGGATCTCTTGAATTTTTTTGTAAATGGAGTAAAAAAAATTAAATATTAATTATTTATAATAAATCGTATACCTATTTATGAAAGTGCGGAAGAAAATACAATATTAAAAAGATGCAACCAGGAAATAGCATACAGGAAGTCGTAGGGCCTTGTAAAACTAACTATAATTATGAATAAGGTGCTTCGAACAATAGAAAAAAAAAATTACCGGGCGATCGACACGCGATCTTCTTTAATATTGACAAGTTTACGTCTTTTAATAATAATCAAACAGTCATTGTAATTTCCCGTAACTGTAGACGCATTCTGTAAGGACTAAAATCAACTCACGTTGATACGCTAATTTGATACATGTATCCTTTAAATATTATAATGAGTATAGTCAATGTTGCTTATCATATCCTGGACATATCATACTCGTTTTTCGTGGTGAGTTTGAATATGTTCTTATATAATAGCTCTAGATAAAATATAAGATCTCTTATGTAAAGTTTTTCCGATGTGTTTTTTATATAGCGTAGCTATTGGGAATTGGTCACCAACGCCCATATACATTGGCATTATAAGAGATGTTAACCATCGCCAATGCGCCACCAACCTTGGGAACTAAGATTTTACGTCCCTTGTGCCTGTAATTGTACTGGCTCCCTCACCCTTCAAACTGGAACACAACAATACCAAGTACTGCTTTTTTGCAATAGAATATCTGAAGAATTGGTGGTACCTACACAGACGAGCTTGCATAAAGCTCTACCACCATGTAAGATGTCATCCTGAATGATTACCACGGTCATTTAATAAAGCTAGTATAATTGCAGGAGTGCGAGCGCAGGTGCAATATCTATTATCTCTCTCATAATCCATTGGGACTACACAGGACTGGACAGAGTTCAGACGATAGACCAACTTTACCTATGTGTTTTCTGAGGTAAGAGAGTGTAATAAGTATTTTCTTTATGAAATAGGTAGGCAAACGGACATATGGAGACCTGCGTCACCAACGTTAAGAACTAAGATGTAATGTCCCTTGCACCTTTAATTCTGTCTCACTCACCCTTCACACAAAATACTAAATATGGCGGTTGTATATGTGATGGTGGTACCCAGATGGGCTTCCACAATGCCTTACCACCAAGTAAGGTATATTCATAAATCGATAGTTAATCAATCCCTATATAATTTATAAAAGTAGAACACCACGCTCAATAAAATAGTTCTTTTTATGAATATAAAAACTCATTTGAAAATTTATATCGATTCGAATCGAGTAGCAGAATCGATGCGTAAGTATATCGTTGTGCGTAAAACCAGAAGCCCGGCTCAGCAGGGACAGGGCTGCCCCACAAATGCAGCCCACTTTAGAAATTAGGCCGATGTAAATATATCGATGCACTTGCAAGCGTCGTTAGGGTTGGGACTGTGGAATTATTCAATTTTAAATTTGGAATGTCAATTCGATTTTATTTCCAATTACATATTCGTTTTGTACGTATAAATCAAATGTGTTCTAAGGTATTATGTTCGATTTTTAAAAAAACATTTAATATTTCCGTTATAAAGTTTTATTCTATATTTTATATAACTTATTAATTTGTAGTAGTCTTTCACATACATATACTTGTTAATATATTAGTTATTGGTAACATTTATAATAGTAATATATAAATTATAAAATATATCCCATATGATCGCTATAAGTGATGTTTCTATATATATCACAAACTTTGATACAAAGTAGTGTGACGTCATATACCTTAAATAATTAAAGCTTTATATAATAATAGTTTTCGTCCGCGGATATGCCCGCGGTTTTTTAGTATGCCATGTCCGTCACTCTACTTCTGAGAACGTGTATGTAAAATTTAATGATAATCGGTTGGATAGTTAAAGCATAACAGCATAAAAAACAAATAATCAAATAAACAAATTTACTTTCACATTTATAACAAAAAAGTCTTTGCTTACAACATAATTTATTTCTAGTAAGCTCGAAGTACGTATGTACTTTGTTATTATATGTATTATTTACAATTAATATAATTGTATATTTGGTTGTTTTGACAACCCTGTTGTTACTCCGGACGTCGCACGCTAACCGGGGCGAGTAACGCCAAAATTATTACTAGTTTAATAACTCCACGGCCGCATTACGTATTAATCTTTGTAGTAATGAGATAAATTATACAAATACTTACTTACTAATTAAATCTTATAAATGAAAAAAATTAAGCATTATTTATTAATTTTAATTGAGTAACATTTGAAATACGAAAGCTTGCTGTTTTTTTTTAATTTAAAATTGTATTTTTCGATAATAAATTACAAACAAGGTACCAGGAATGCATAGGTTGGTGCTGGTTGCATAAAAATCACAGCATCGTATCTCATCTACACACTTTTGCTACATATATGATATTATTACGAGTTTGAAATCCTTGTAATTAAATTAGGAACTAAGAAGTTATGTGCCTTGTGCCTGTAATTACACTGGCTCACTCACCCTTCAAACCGGAACATCAAGTACTGCTGTTTTACGGTAGAATATCTGATGAATGGGTGGTACCTACCCAGACGAGCTTGCACAAAGCTCTACCACCGAGTAAAAAATTTCACCTACCTCTTGCTCGCATATACATATGTACTTGGTGGTAGTCGTCTGGGTAGGTACCACCCACTCATCAGATATTCTACAGCAAAATAGCAGTACTTGGTACTGTTGTGTTCCGGTTTGAAGGGTGAGTGAGCCAGTGTAATTACAGGCACAAGGGACATAACATCTTAGTTCCCAAGGTTGGTGGCGCATTGGCAATGTAAGCGATGGTTAACATCTCTTACAATGCCAATGTCTATGGGCATTGGTGACCACTTACCATCAGGTGGCCCACATGCTCGTCCGCCTTCCTATGCAATAAAAAAAAAAACTATAACAACTTCCGTAGCTAAATTCACACATGAATAAACTATTATGATTTAATCGATACTTCAGTAAAATTGTTATTAAAATTCAATGGATTTGAATATAAAATTCATAAAACAAACGATCCATATAATAAAACGTATCGTATCTTTCCAGTTTCTCGCTAACCGTTGCCCTATTTAACTAGCGGTTAAAAATAACCACCATCTCGTTGGGATACCGCGCTTTTGCCAAGCATTTAACCCTGGTTCTCTAGACGGCTACTGACCCCAGGAATATTGCATCTAAAAAAAAGCAACAGTCACAAATGTCCCATTTTTGGGCTTAGTCCTCACATCCGTTTGAACATAAAATTAAAAAAAAAAATTAATAGAATTTTTGACACCTAAATACTTTTTAGTTTTACTTGAATTCTATCAAAAAAAAATATTTTCAAGTTATATATTTGAAAAAAAAATACATTCTAATAAATTGAAACACTTAGTTCATTTTCAGATTATTTGTAATCTGTATCCAAATCCTCTTCTTGTTCATGTATCGCACAATAACATTCGACATAATATGCAGCACAATATTAACAACACAAATAAAGTAAGTGAAAATTCTCGCTCGAAATCGAACCAACTATGTTCAGAATCAAATGTAACCACTGGACCATTACGACTTTAACTGCATCTATAATGTCCAAATATGGTATGACGTTGGTCAGCATATTAAATGTTACCAGGGTTCAAATTTGAGTGTGTAATCATATTTACATGAGTCATTGCCACGAGTGAGTTACAAATTTAAGTGTGTAAGAAAATAGATTTTCCTTTTTTGATTATTTCGTGTTTGTTTGATTGAATTTTTTTTAACCCTAAGACTTTATGTGATTATTATGTGAAATGTTAATTTTAACACGAAAGTCACTCCGTCTGTTTGTAACGATTTAAAGGCTAAACCATTGAACCGATTTTAATAAAATTTGGTATGAAGCAAGCTTAAAACCCATAGACAGATATAGGCTTTTTTAACACTCCTCAACCCCTACCACGCAGGTGAAGCCATGGGCAAATACTAGTAACATTATAAATGCAAAAGTGGGATTTTTTGTTTCATTACGCATCTATTATAGTAAAGTAATTTACTTTATATAAATGTTTAGCGGTTGATAAACATTGTTGTCCTCTTTTTTCTAATGTCAAATCAATAATGACAGAAAGAGAGACATCAATCTTCAACTAAACAGCCGCTAATCCATGTTAATAAATAAGTTCATTATATAAAAACTTTTTATTTAAATAATTATTTACTGGTAACATTGTTTCAATATCTAAGGAGTTTGTTCAAGATTAAACATCAAATGAAATTGAAATAATAAAATATGAAATACTATGAAAACTAAACGATTCTCGGTTCAATCAATTTTATCGCGAACGCGTAATTTAATTTACAATTGAAAATGTAATATTTTCTTTTGGAATATTATTATTATTATTATTAAATGAAAATGGTCGGTGACAGTTATTCCAATTAAAACTGATGTATGTTACAGTTACCAGGATCACAGAAAGAACGAACAAAGCACACTCCGAGATAGTTACATATCTGGCATGAAAGAATATAGTAACAATGTCATTCCTAAACTAATTTTTTTGATACACTAGGAATAATAATAATATCCTGGGACATTTTTCACACACGGCCATCTGATCCCAAACTAAGCAGAGCTCGTACTATGGAAACCAGACAACTGATATACTACATATACTATTTTTTCATTTTGTAAATACATACTTATATAGATAAATACAACCAGACTCAGGACAAACAGACATGTTCATGCACACAAATGTCTGTCCTGGGTGGGAATCGAACCCACGACCTGCGGCGCGAAAGGCAGGGTATCTACCAATCACGCCACCGGCTCGTCAATAATTACACCAATTAAATTGAATTACATTTTTATAACATTCTATTAGATTCTATTAAGTTGAATACATCGTACAATATAAGAAAAAAATTAGGATTAAAATAATATTTAGATCAAATGAAGGCAAAGAACAATTAAGTCTATAATTACAATACGAGGATGAATTTTAAAAAAAACACACCAATGCAAAATATTTTACGTTTAGAACAAACGCGCCCACGCCGTCATAAAAAATAACACACACGACTCTATATTCTATTACAATACACCACAACACATGCAAGCTAAAGGAAATCTCCTAAAATCACTCACACAAACGAAATCGTAACACAAATAAAACCCATACATGCATAATATTAAATCATAGTTCCACGCACACTTGTTAAATACAGTCCAAATGTAAACTCACACATATGCAATTAGTTGCATATATATGCACCACTATAGCCCACGCACATGGATAGTCTATGGTGTGGGTAACTGGGTCACAGAGATAGGAGGGACACGTGTTAGAGGGCTGAGACTTTTTTAGTGTGCATTGGTCTATTATTACATAATTTTAAGTTTTCTAAATAAGTATTATATATTTGGGTAGTTCTTATTATTAAGGAATATTAACGGAACATTTTAGTCCCATACTTTTTTTTCCTAAATTTAGTATGCAAAGTAGCCAGAAGTCAAGATTTTTACTTAAATAAGCATAAGTTTTGCGGGTCAGACAAAAAATTGGTAAATAATTGAATTATAGGCCTTTTAATTTTTTTTTTAAGACAGGCAAGTGATATACTGCACAGGAAAATGAAAATTAACTTAAAATATGTATAAAAATTCCTAATAAGTGGCGTGTATATGCTTGACTATATATAATTTATCCATTGATTGAAAACAGTTAGAAAATATTATGATGTGAATGTTATTTTACTGGCCGAAAAGTGAGAAATAACCAGGAAAGTGAGAATATCTAACACAATTTTTCATTTTTATTTTATATTTAGAAACAATGAATTACAAAATTTAAATAGTAAAGCACTAGGAATAATGACAGTCTGTTTTAAACAAGTCTTTGTAGATTAATAGTCTAAATTGATCTTAAAGAGATCATGTAATCAAATAACTTAATGTATTCTATGAAATGAATACGATTAACTTAAGTAAAAAATGGTTGTCTGTAAAGTCGGTTTACGGACGATTGTTTAACGTGACAACGTCATAACAGATAGTGCAGAAGATTAAGTATGCTCGGGCTTTTGGCACCATTCCTTTCAGAATCTGACTGGTCAAAGACAACGTTTGCTGTCGGTGTTGAATATACTAAAACACCCAACTGAAAATGTTCGCACTCGTTACTGCAAAAACAACTCAGAGATTTCATGTTAACTTTTTTTGGAAAATTTGCATTCCCTAGCACTTAGTGAACTTTTAAAGTACCGTTGAATGAAAGCAAATTTGGTTGTTCTCTTGAAATTAACACCTTCATTTTTGTCAATCTCAGAGACTTTTATCGTAAACATTGTAATATTAGGGCATCGATCCTGAATAGCACCGCAATACTGTGTCAAGTTTGAAATATCATGTCCCAAGGCTACGATACTATCTGCTGTTCTTTTGCAAGTAGCCCCAACACCATCTAGTGCAACCTTACCGTGGCCAGCTTCATAGTAATTCCAAGACCAGTTCACAAAATTGGGCCACATTTCGGCTATTTTGCATGCCAGTACATAGAACATGAGCTTATTTTAATATTGAGTCACCGGACCATCACTGATGAAATGGATATTTTCGATGCTTGCTGGGAGTTCTTTTAAGACTGGTTGAAGATGAGCCCAAATAGCGTGAACGTTGTGTGACAAATTGGTTGAAACCGTGCAATAGGATCTTGTAGAATTTCTCATAACGTTTTCTTTCATTTTTTCGCTTTCGTGCTAATAATTATTCCCTGGTCTTTTATTTCTTAGGTTGTGGCATTTTGGTTTCTGTTAAAAAAGGCCTCAACGGGTTAATACATAAAATGTTATGAGGAAATTAGCAATCTAAACATTCACGTTTATCACTTTCCTGCATGTTATCACTTTCCTGTCTAAATAGATCCAGACAAGTGATACACAGGAATGTGCTAATTTTGAGGTTATTCATAAAAAACACAAAAACGCTGTATTTGAATGACATGTTAATGCTTCATAGTATATTTACACCAGATATATTATTCAAAATAATAAATAATATTTAAGAAATCCAAATATTGTTTGCGTAAATACATGCCATACAAATGAGAAGTTGTCTGACCCGAACGCGTCTGCGGTCATTGAGATCTTCGTGGCGACTATCTGATTGGCTGTTACGCGGAATCATAAGCGGCAGTGAGCATATTTTACTACGTACTTTGTCACGGAAATGTGACAACAGCGCTTAATATTTAATTTATAGGTATTTTTGACTTGTTTTTAGTTGACAGGAATGTGATACACAATTCGTGTCGCCCCTATTCTATGATGAAAAATCGACTGAAATTAGAGAAATACGCAACTTTTTTTATGTCTTAGCAAAGTTTTATTCATTGTTACTGTGATTAGATATATATATATTTATTTGTGTACTTACTTTACGTATTATGTCAGCAGAAAACTTGCGTTTTGTAAAATCGCCCCACAGGAAAATGACAAATTTGCTCATGTTTAGGGATTTTTCTCCAAGAAGATATTTTCGTACCTAACTGAATTTCAGTGCCCATATAGAAGCCAATTAGTTCCTTATTCTAGATTTAAAATAAATCAGAAATATTAAAAAACTAAGGAGCTATGACTTGAGCGCACCAAAATTCCTTTACTATAAGAACTAGCCATTTATAAAATACTCCTAATTAGTTTTTAAATGTAATAATAATGACATTTTATGTATATATTCTAAATAAATCTTAAATCCGTCAATTGCTTTAGGTGGTTATTTTAATTTAATTTCATGAAAAAAATATTTTCTTCAAACATAAAAAAAATCCATCATAATTACATTAATTTTTAATGTTATTATTTAAACCATTACTTATAATAAATAGTAAAACACTGATTTATCTCTTTCTTTCATTATTAATTTGACATTCAAAAGAAAATGACACAGCATTCTTATAATTAATAAAATAATATATATGTATATATGTGTATATAAAGCGTATAAAAGGAATAGAACATAATATATTATATGTTATAAATAATCAATAAACGGTACTAAATAGTTTTGTAACTAAAAGCTGGAAATATTGTTAAGAACAGTATAATAATATTTAGGTGGGCCCTTTGCACAGTAATAAAGTGCCTGCGCCCGCGCAGCGCGCTAGGATGATATCGTGAACAGAGAGCGTTAACCCGCGCTCGCGACAGGGAAATAGGATTTTCTTTAACAGATAAAAAATAATACCTACTTTGAAAATGCTTGTGTTTTAATATATTAGAATATTTTGAAATGTATGTCATGAAAAATAATTGTTTTTTGTTAAGATGCTAGAAGTGTTACATTGTAAATCAATTTGAATTCGAGAAGTCGTTTGTCACACATATGGATTGTATATATTAAAGTAATGCAACAGAGTTTAACGGCCGAATACTGAAACGTCACTTAAAT
Organism: Nymphalis c-album; assembly: GCA_963151315.1. Classification (NCBI taxonomy): domain Eukaryota; kingdom Metazoa; phylum Arthropoda; class Insecta; order Lepidoptera; family Nymphalidae; genus Nymphalis; species Nymphalis c-album. The sequence goes on from OY720610.1 coordinate 1,157,416, forward strand.
ATTCAATGCAAATTAATTATTTGAGACGCTGTTAAATTCAAATTTCGCATACTAATTTAGGATCTTCTCAACGTTAAGTAGTGTTTAACTTCGAGTGACGTTTCAGTATTCGGTCGTTACACTATTACTTTGTGTTTTTACATATCTGTCTCGACTACTAGTCTACTACTATAATCGTGCTGGGCGACTTAATGTCGTTTCAGACTAAAATCTGAGCCGAGATGGATCAGCGGCTACAGCACGTGATTTATAACGTAAGATTTTGGGTTCACAGCAATCACCACTGATATTTCATGTGCTCAATTTGTGTTTATAATTCACCTGACATGAGAATAACGTAGCTAACTGAAACTTGTAGAATTTCATTGCACTGCCACATGTATGTTCACGAACCCAATGCAGCGCGGTGGAAGGTTTTTTTTATTGTTTAGGTAGGCGGGAGAACATTGCCTTTGTAAAAGATGTTAACCATCGCTTACATCGCCAATGCGCCACCGACCTTGGGAACTAAGATGTTATGTCCCTCGTGCCTGTAATTCCACTGGCTCACTCATCCTTCAAACTGGAACGCAACAGTACCAAGTACTGTTGTTTTGCGGTTCCAAAAAGGTTGGAATGTGGTTCCAAATGTTCTCCTAAAACATAGAGACATTTGGAAGGTTTCCGGAGGACTGTGGGGTACAGTAGGATATACAAAGGTTACATCTATACTATTAGCAAGGCCGGCAACGCACCTGCAAGTCCTCGGATGTTGCAGTTGTCCATGGGCGGTGGTAGTCACTTTCCATCAGGTGTGCCTCCTGCTCGTTTGCCCCTCTTACATAAAAAAGCAACTTTCGTCATTATACATAAAATCCTGAGACATTATTTACACTCGGCCATCTGATCCCACACTAAGCAGAACTCTTACTATGGAAACCAGACAACTGATATACTACAATAATACTAGTTTTCTTTTGAAAATACATACTTAAATAGATTGTGGTAACAATCACGGAACATAACAATTTTAAGTATTGCTGTTTAGCAGTAGAATAAGTGGTGAGTGGATGGTACCCACTACCCACTCAGACTGTCCAAATCCTACCATGATAGCATTTATAGTTTTAAAGACTTATAATTATTATATACATATTTATATATTAATGTTTTATAGTTTAAGATATATAACGATAAGTTTAAGAATTATATTCGAACACGTGATCAAATATATTATAATATTACTTAAGAAGCGAAAACGCGGTGAACGGTGGAAGATCTGTTCAGGCAATTTTCATATAAAAACAATACAATAAATTCGCTACTCCAAAAATCTAAACCAAACCACTAAACCAGCACAAAGTAGTTGATGGTGGTTAGTGGGGGAAGCTGTGGCAACCTACATACCCCCTCTTTCCATAGATAATTAAATGTACAGATGCACTAGTAGGTATTAGAGTAAAACTGTCTCTCAGAGACAGCAAATTCAATTCAATTCAATCAAAAAAAGTTTACGCTATTAAGAGATATATCTTACTTCAGCTACCCTAAAGTTATGGCTATCAATGAAGGGGTCCGGGACGCAATATTCAGGTCGAATCAATAAGAAGTCTATACTTTTTTTAATAATGATATGTCAGCAGAATTTGTTACGATGTTTGGCGCGATCTTAAGCCCCCATTCTTAAGTTAAGATTCATGTCCTTTTAACACTGGACAATCTCAGGTCAATTAAATATATTACAATTTTTCTTAAATCTTCAACAAAAATATTTAAAAATATTAAGATAAGTTCTACTATATAATATAATATAAATAAGCAGACCTTATGTACGTCTATACATACGGGAAATGTAATTAAATAAAGTAGTTTGTAAATAATGTCTATTTAACAGTTAAAAAAAGATATGATTATTTCTTTATTTATTTAAGCACACTTACAATATTTGTATATTAATATATTTTCCTCTATATTCCTATTTGGAGAGTATTCCACCAGACTGTTTTGTGGATACACGTTTTGCAATATTTCAGTATGAATTCTACACCAGCATGTTTCAGTTGTTTTTTTTTATCGCTGGAAAAACGCATTTACGCGTTTCCCCCACGTGATGTAGGGGGGTATGTGGGGCTCGCCGGTGCTGAAGGCTCCGGAATACCCACTAAAAAACCAGCGTACCTGCATCGTCTCGGTGGAGCGGCACGGGATCGCTTGCGCATACTACCGCGAAGCATGTTTCAGTTTATGAGATGAATTAAAAACAAATGAAGCACATAAATTCAATATTGGTCACGCGGGATTTAATCTGCTTTTAAATTCACATATCTAACCTCTCGGTTCTACTACGTATACATTTTTCCATATATAATAATGTTTTTTTTTTTCCAGTTCTCGAAATCCGGCCCCATGAACAGTGATTTTACTTTACTCTGTCTGTATGTAAGTATGTATGTGTAAGTTACTCTTATTTTTCTAACGACCATCAGATAATTGTTATTAATTTGTTATAGTGGAAGATTTCAGTGCAAACATTAGTTACTATATAAAAGTATATATTTTAGAATCGAACACGAGTACCTAGTATGCTTACGGCAGAATACTGAAACGTCCCTCAAAGTTAAACGCTACTTAACATTGAGAAGCTCCTAAATTAGTATACGAAATTTGAATTATACGGCGTCTCAAATAATTGAGTTGCATTTAATATTTAAGTGTTGTTTCAGTATTCGGCCGTTAGTTCCTAATTTTAACGAAATGTTCTATACCTATTAGTTTTGAGTTACAATTAAAATGTCGGTAAAGTAGTATCTTTACATACAATATGTGACTTTGAAAGTTAGGCAACATTTTTTATTGAGACGCTTTGGAATTACGCCTCCAAGGAAATTCCACTACATATAAGTGAAAAATACATATTACAAAATAGACAATACATAATATTGGTAATATAAAAACGAATGAAAAATATTCATTCTAATTACTACTATTACTTACTTTGTGGTAAGGTTATGTGGGTACCACCAACTCATCACATATCTTGCGCCAAACAACACAAAGGACATATATTTAACAATAAATGGGCCACTTGATGGTAAGTTATTACCACCGCACGGACATCGGCATTGTAAGAAATATTAACCATCCCTTATATTTCCAATGGACCACCAACCTCGGTAACTAAGGTCATGTCTCGATGTACCAAATACAATTCTACAAAGGCGTAACATTACGAACTTCAACGATTGGTTTTGACATTTAACTTAGTAACAGCCTGTGAATGTCCCACTGCTGAGCTAAGGCCTCTTCTCCTTTTTTGAGGAGAGAGTTTGGAGCTTATTCCACCACGCTGATTCATAACGGGTTGGTGGAATACACATGTGACAGAATTTTAAATTTGACATGCAGGATTTCAGTGGCGGCTGCCCGAGTTTGAATACACGATAATCGGTTAAGATTCACGCGTTATACTGGGCCATATGGGCGCACAATCCCGGCCTTTAACTTAGCAATAATTGAATATTATTAAATCATTAATTATAACATGTTACGAAACAACACCCACGTGTCATGACGTATTGGCTTTTCAGTATTACTTAAGATGCATCGATGATAACGCACGCGCTACACATTGTTATCGAATAAACGTGATTTTTTTTTAAATTAATAATATTATTTTTTGTCATAAGTTTCAATTTGTCATGCTTTCACTTTCACAGAAAAAAAAAATAATTATTAATTCTTAATTTAAATTGTTTTGTATGAAAATATTGTTTATTGTTATAGGCGTAATTTAACTGGTAATTCAGATACAAGAGCGGTACTACAATTTACCTTTGTTAAATATATTTTTGTAACCTGATGATAGGTGATCATTGCCTCTAATCGTTTTAGAACTGAGATAAATTAAAATCTATCATTATGCGATCGAGCGATTTTGTCTCTATGTGTTTTAAGCCACTATATAAGTTTAATATAATAATATGCAAAAGGACAGCACAGGGCATCGGATGCGTACATAGGAAAATGATCCCTTTGTCCTCTTCTATACGTATCGGGTTCGCATTACAAGTTCTATACTTTTGAATATATACTCTTTCGTCAAAGAAGGACCACATAAATATACAAAAATGCTATTACCCAGTTTTCTAGGATCCTATTTTCCATTAGATCGGGTATGTTTTTGTTCATTTTAGTTTTAATAAAAATTTTAACAAAACAAAAACCGACTTCATAGGAAAAACAAATTAATATGCACTAAAAAGTAAAACAATAATTGCGTATTCTTCTATAATTTGATAATTAACTTACTATTTTCTACTCATCAATATGTAGGTACGAATGTGTTGTGTGGTTGATAATGTATTTACAATTATTGTTACTTTTGGAGTCGATGTCAGCTAAGGAAACACTATAATATACCTAGCAATAATAATACGGGGATCTTTTAAAAACAAACAAAAACATACACATTACAATTTTTTTTTAAGTCGGTTAAAAACCACAGGTGTTACCCCTACTTCAAAAAATTCAAACTACCTAATATAAATACATCTTCAATAATGTAACAGATCATGTTGTTGAAGACTTTATAAAGTGTATATATATATTTATATATATATATTCCCTACAATAAAACTGTGTGTAGCTTTTTTGATATTTCTACCACAAATTTCCACGGGTGCTTCGCAACGCGTATCTAAAAACCTACGAAATTAAAAGGAAATTATTCTTTTTTTATAAATGTTATTATTTATTATATTATACATAGATTAATTCTTAGTTTTATTTTAAAAATAAAGTTGGAATATATTGCGTAAAATAAGTATACTTTAGAAATTAATTTAAAAAAGAAAATCAAATAAATTAGAATGGCTATTAAAGTAGTTAATGACTATTTAAATAATTACATAATATAAAAATATATATAAAAGTATGTACTTGTTTTAAATGATTATGTTAATTTTGACTAATTTCCAAAAACCGAATTTATAATAAAGTTAAACTTTCATTGAGTTGTTCACATAACATTGTTCTTATAAAAAAAATATAATTAAAATATAGAGTCATCACGTCAGTTTTGCGTCATTGTTATAATTTAATACTATTCTACGGTATCACCGTCTTCAATAACAGGAACCCAATTCTAGTAACAAATTGTAACTTTATCGAAACCAACGGTGGATATGGGTTTCGACACATTTAATTCTTTTAAAAGGAAATGTTATGCCTTCTATTCGATGTAATAATTAGTGTTAGTGTTAATCAGTCTCTATATTATATATATTAGTTATCAGTTATATTTTCACTTGTTTACTGTTAAGTTTACTGTTTTAATTAATTTTAAATATTTGTAATCAACACTATTCTAGAGCATGTTGTGTTCTCCAGCAATTGGGGGTACATCTAACCATGTGTAAATGCTTGTACCTTTTGTATTTTTTTTTTGTACTTCTGTTGGAGTTCCTTAATAAATAAATAAATAAATCGAATCGAAGTGTGATCGTTGCCGTACATCCGTTTTCCTATTCGTTAAGTTAATTATCGACTATTGGTTATCAATTAAATTAGTTAACAATTAAGTTCGGTTTTGACATAGCGATATAATATGTTAACATATTATCGATTTGTTTACGATTTGAATAAATATAGATAAGTAAAAGTTGGATCGGCATCGAATCGAGAACGTATCTTAATCGTTACAGATTAGTAGAATTTGGCTCCAGGACGGGCTCGATTCAAGTCGTACTGGTCCAGTGGTTACACGTTAACCGTCGATTGCGGGTTCAAATCGAGACGAGCACAGCTGAAACTTGAAGCTTAAAAGTGCTAAAAAAATTATTTCGTATTCCGTGAATGGAAACATTGTTACGAAACTGACTTATTATGTGATGCAAATCGCACCCGCATTGCACTCAACAGCAGAAGAGCTTGGTAGGATAAGTTCTAAAATTTCCCATAAAATGATAGATTGTTTTCACCCAATTTTCACCCAACTGTGGAACATTTACAGGCTTATTTTTTTTCCATTTTATTCCATGACCCATTCCTGTCATACCATAGAAATTTAAATGTTAAAAGGTTACATTATATAACATAATAGTAGGTTATATTTCAATTAATTTTATTAGATAAAGTAGTAGTAAGTTTATTTTTAAGTAAAGCGTTGAATTAACAATCACAGGTTTCTTTAATTAATTAAAAATGCTGATAACTAATAATATTATACCGCGAATATTTACTAAATATTAGCTATTATGAAACAACAATACTTAGCATTTTTACACATCACGCAAAGGACATAACATCTTAGTTCCCCAGGTTGGTGCGTTATGTAAGGGATGTCAATGTATATGGGCCATGACCATTTACCACAGGGTGACCTATTTGACGATTTTCATACAAATCTTCCATACAGGAACCACTAACTTAAAGCTTGTCTGTCTGTTGGAATGCATTAGTGTCATTCGTCTTTCCATTAAGTAAAGATCTAGCTGCGTTCAAGTTATCAATACAGCAGCATATCTATAATATATTTATTCTATGGCATGTCGCAAGACCCATCTTAATGTCTAAGTTGGTCGCATCTTATGCAATCCATTACGCCACAGCTGACCGAGATTCGGCGATTTTGCTTATATAATATCAATTGTCGGCGGACACCTTTGTCGAGATCAAAATACCGTGGTAATTAGAAACGAGAATAAGCACAGACGTCGTTCGAACGAGGGTAATGAATTTCCCTGTTCGTTTTTACGTTCTAAATTTGAAAAAAAATAATTGATTTCGACCAATCAGAAAACTGTCTTTATATGTAAGAGAGTGTTATGTGATATTGAATTTATTCATTATGTATATCATTTTAAGGAAATACGTGTCAAAATCAAAGGATTGAGAAAGGAAGCGAGTTGTTACAGAATAGAACTGCAGGAAGTTTTGATTAGTAAAAATGTAATTATTATCCGTTTAGGTGATACGTAATCAGAAAACTGGACCACCGGTGATAGTGAGAGCCTTTATTGATACAGACTGCAATGTCAAAGTCAAAATATTTATCCCACGAGGAATATTAAAGTCATATTATCTATATCAGTAAGTAGCAGCCTGGGAATAACCCACGGCTGGGCAATGGTCTCCATTCTTCTTTTGAGGAGAAGGTTTAGAGCTTATTTCACAACACTGCTCCAATGCCGGTTGGTGGAATACACATGTGGCAGAATTTCCTCACGATATTTTCCATCACCGTCATCGTTTGTCCAGGTTTGATCCTACGATCATCGGTTAAGAATCACGCGTTCTTACCACTGGGCCATCTCGACTTTTATCAATGTTATATGTCTCAATTATTTCTTCATTAGTGATATCACTTTCATCATATTTATCACAATTAATTGTTAAAGCAAAATAATGATAAGCTTATTTCATCACCAATACATCAATCTCTCTCTATAGCTCTTTTAAATTTTAATGATTTAAAAGAGAAAAATAAGCATCTCTTACAACGCTAATATCATTGGGTTTGGCGACCACTTAACATCAGGTGGCCCATACGCTCGTCCGCCTATCTATAAGTTTTAAAAATATATATAAAGTATGATACCCATGTTTCAAGTTTTCTTCCAATACACGAACATATTCAGCCATGGTTTGCCGTCCAGCTCAAAAACATTTGGTGGTATTGGACTATTACTTGCTCACTGTTCTACCAAGTTGCATTTCGGTGTAGCAAGTATAATGTCGTAATCTTCAAGACGTCTCGATAAAAGTTGTCTTATTGTAAACCGAATAGTTTTTCTCGTGTTGTGTAATTTCAGAATTATGAAAGACGTTGAAATACATTTTAGACTGGAAGTTAGCGGAACAGAAAATCGCCATAGAGTATCAAAAGTTATTTAAACAAGGAAAACTTCAACTAAGAACACGCTTCAAGTAAAAAAGCAACGTTTTATACGATAAAATTACGATTATTCAAAAATTTTTTATAGCTTGTTTATCGTCAAAATCTTTACTGTCCCAATTATTGCATATGGACATATCAGGTCTTATGATACGGTGGTTTTAGAAGTGTCATCGAACAAAATAAGAAATCTACAATCAATGAAATAGACGCAGACTAGATAAATATTTCAAACCTAGGAAAAATGCAGAATCCGCTATTATTGAAAAAAAAAAACATTTGCATAACATTATTTAGATTAATTATTGTATTACAATAGAATAGGAAATGCAAATGAGATGAGCTATTTATTATGCGAAAAAAAAGGTTTTATAGATAAAAAACAGTCTTGATACTTTTTTGTACTATTTACTATTAAAAGATAATTTTATTTTTATTTTTTATATGATGGCGCAGAGAGTAAACATAAGCAAACCTTAAAATAGGACAATTTTGTTGCTGTGTGACATATATGAGCTGTCATTGTACATCATATCAGCTGTCCGACCCGATTTCATATGGGTGAAGTAAGATTTTTTTTAATTTTATATTTTTTGTTATTTAGAAATTGCTGGAACCCGATCTAAGTCTACTAGCAATCCAAATACTAAAAAAATGTGTGCGTATGGTTAGCTTAAAACTCTTATCACTGATACATATTGTGACGGAAACGTCACATAGGCTTTATACATAAAATTAATTTGCCGGACACTTAAAAAACCCACTGAGATAATTTCTTCGCTTCTTCGAAAATTACATAATTTTAGCCGGATATTTTCCCAACTAATGTCAGGTAGATTTAGGAAAGCAATCAATGATTCACTGAATAAACAGAAATATTGCGTGTGACAGAATACATCCTTTATTTTTTGACCTAAATTCAATAAATGTGCCCATATATGGCACAGTTTTCGAATTAAATACTCAGTCAACTATATTTATATATCCTGTATGGAAAACAACTACGAATTCCGCGCTTTTTATCATCTATTCATTCATGTAACAATAATTAATTTTTTTACATATTATTATACATACATATAGTGGTATTTTAATATATAGATTATCAAGTCAATTAAGATATTTTGCGGGTTATTTACTTACGGCTATCTGTACTTGATAGTGAGGCAGTGTAACTGTGGCACTAGGGACATAACATCTTAGTTCCGAAGGCGCATTGGTGATCTAAGGAATTGATAATATTTCTTACCATCACTGTGACCACTTACCATCAGGGGCCTCTTTGATCGACCACCTACCGATTTCATAATAATCATACGCTTGCTTTTTGTTTGTAGTGAGTATATTGCTTAAAAATGGTATCATAAGAATTCACTTTTTAATTTTGTCCTTCAAGAATTTTTTAATCAGCACGAAGTCAGCTGATTAAAAAATTCGAGGAAAGTGAAAGAGATGACAAGGATCCTGTATCCGGTACACATCCGTGCTGGCTATCTTTTACACCGTTGCGTAATTTCAAACTATTTATGTATAAGACTATCAATGTCGAAGAGGACATAAACGGTACATACCTCTGAATGAGAGGGTCTATCTAAGTTTCTTTCGCCGGTTCTTCTCAGGTCTGAGGTGTTTATTTCCGAACAGATGGAATATTTATGACAATCAATAAGAAAGTGTAACACTTCAAAATTGAATAAATATATTTGAATTTGAATTGAATAAGGGTCAGATTAAGTCGCCAATGTCACTTGCGATGGAGATTACAAAAGAGGATTCATAACTGTTTTTTTCTGTTGGCATTTTTATTTATGTATATACAATATACATGAATGTATGTCTATCAGTGATGCAAACTTGGTAGAGCTTTGTGCAAGCTCGTCTGGGTAGGTACCACCCACTCATCAGATATTCTACCGCAAAACAGCAGTACTTGTTATTGCTGTGTTCCGGTTTGAAGGGTGAGTGAGCCAGTGTAATTACAGGCACAAGGGACATAACATCTTAGTTCCCAAGGTTGGTGGCGCATTGGCGATGTAAGAGATGGTTAACAGCTCTTACAACGCCAATGTCTATGGGCGTTGGTGACCACTTACCATCAGGTGGCCCATATGCTCGTCCGCCTTCCTATGCAATAAAAAAAAAAAAAAAAAAACTTAAACTATAAGAATTATTAAGACATCGTCTTCAAAGTTTCAAGTTAAATAAGAAAGATTTACATTAAATTTGTGTACGTTAATTAGTGGAAATGAAAAGCTGATAAGAATTATTAAGACATTGTCTTCAAAGTTTCAAGTTAAATAAGAAAGATTTACATTAAATTTGTGTACGTTAATTAGTGGAAATGAAAAGCTGATAGTTTACTTGAATATAATATCATATATAAGTATTGTTGACTGTATTATATTGATTTATTTTATTTATAAATATGATAGTTATTACGTTTAGTAACCATATTGTATAAATCTCAATAAAACCATTGCCTTGATTTAACTATTTAATTCTAAATAGCAAATAAAATAATAATACTAATATAAAATATAAATGTGAAAACGAGTCTGTTTATTTAATTATACACTCAAACTGTAATTAAACAAAAAACTCCTTAGTGAATTATTAACCATGTATGTAGTTTTTAAACCTAATATTTTTCTTTAGAAACAAAGAAAATTCGACTAACAAAGAAACGGATTACCTGACGGTGTAAGTGGCGGATTTGAGTGGATTTTTCTGAATCACCCGCGTAAGTAGGTCGTCTGCTTTTCCTTTACATTAATGACACGATTCTTAGACGTGTCACAACATGTTGTAATATTGTAAATAATATGTTCTAATATAAATATATCTATATGTCATGACTTGTTCATTGTTCTTACATGATAAGTTCCTTTTGATAGGTTTGAAATAATCGTCTTCTTATTTTAAACTTACAAGTAATACTACACAGACAGTCCTGGTTTTATGCCCAGGCCTACAAGGCAAAGGTGCTCATTAGTCGATAGGCCAAAAATAATTTATAATTTAACTTTAACCTCTTCGGAATTAACCTCAAATACATAGTAATAACTAATTTATATTTTATAAGATTTTGTTAGTTCGTGTATATTGTACAAGCCTTGTACTTGATGGATCTAATATGCCACCTATGAGGAATGTCGCTCTTCTTAATATATATAAAAGAGATTTCTTTGACTATGATTATAGTCGTTCATAGTAATTTCGCATATATAATATAATATATAAGAAGTATTCTCTTGAAAATGATTCGCATCGCAATTTCTAGACGAAAACAATCGACACAAAGGTTCATGTCAGTTCGATTTCATAACATCAGCGCGGTCCGTCATAAGGCTCCGAATCTCTCTTAGCGGAACAACCAAAGCCTCTACTATCATTACCATGTGTCATAACGTCTACGTTCCAGCTAATAGAAAAGCACTTTGACACCTTACATGTAAGTCCACTTTCGCTTGATTGTAATTCAATGTTTCAGACATTTCGTCCATCAAAAATGTTAATGCGACAAAGTTCCATAAAATTGATACTGATTCTATTATTTTGAACAGTACTTCAATAGTTTTAAGGTTGAGTTTTGACTATTTGGAAGCGACATAAAGGATTCTATAGCATAGTGAACGGTTTGCCCTACAATGAAAAGTGAAAGTATGGCTGCGTCGCGGTGAGAGAGGGGGGTTACCTGCGCCCGAGCAGAATAGAATGTAAATGCGGATTTCGGTGTTTGATGACCCGCACGTATTCATCGGTTATGTGAAACGGATGGCTTGAACTCTTAGCGACTTATGATCGCCTGGTACTCGTACTGCCGAATTTTTTTTTGTTAAACTTAAATGTCACCTTAATTTTATTAATTTTTAGTTAATAAAAAAATGTTAATTACAAAAATATATAAGTTAAAATTTAAGAAAATCTATCCGAACTCCATTAAAAGTATTGACCTAAAACATACAATCAACACACACATATAAATTAAAATTGTATTCAAATACGTCTTTCCGTTGATCATGCTTGTCCCATTTCTAGATTTCCCACTAGATTTAGGTTTCCTAGGTTAAAATAATACGTTAGTTGCAAACTACGTAGTACGATCGTTTTATTGACCATTTTCTAAATAAACCTTTCGAAAGGAGTATTTTTACCTTTAAAAATTAAATTAGAACCAATTTCAAATTATTAACATGAAATCTTGTTACAATGACGATATTAACGATGACGATTTATGACGTCATCAAAATGAAAAAAATATAAGCGGTCCTCCTAAAAGTGTTTGAGGTTTGGGGGTCTATTGTTTTTTAAATACAATATAATAATATTAATAAAATGACATAACTATTAATAAATACTAATTTTCTTTACAATATATCTGTCTTTCTCCTTCCACTATGACAAATTCATATATCTCTCTTATTAATGACTTCGTAATTAGATATATTTCTTATATATCAACAATTAAGATATCCCATTCAATTACGTATATTACAGTTGAATTAATTATGACCATCGATTGACAAAAATGAACCTTATTCTCATGCGTTAAGGTCGTTCTAAATTTAAACGGTTTTTCATCTACATCTCGGTAGGGTCTCGTGGGATTGTTCCCAGCTCATTGTAATAAAAACTCCTAACAATTCCTAGTGCCCTAGTACTTGAGTTTGTTTGTAAGCCTAGTTTAAGGATTAGAAAAATTTGGATTAAATTGAAAATAAAAAGTTTTTTTTAAATATTTTTTTACAAAATGTGTCATAAAATAGTATTAATTCATTAATTTATATTTGTACAGTAGGTATGTTTCTAATTTGTATTACTTATTCCTGGAATCTGAAAGTTGGAAGTGTGTGCACTTCTTCCGTGGAAAAAAAGAAGCAAAGCCGTCCCGCCTGAACTTTATTCCATATATTCGGATTACCATCAAATCGGAATAATTAAATAGAGAGTTCGCATACATTTGTGCACTTTAAATAATACAAATTTACTTTCATAATCTTAGGATGAAATGAGGAAATTTGATTTTTGTCACATAATCTTATTACATTATTAATTGATATGAAAATCGTGGCAAAACATATGTTGATAAAATATTAAGATATTTTATGTTGATATGAGTAAAAGGCGAGATAACCAAAATAATTTTGTACAATGAAAAGCCAGTCAGTGATTTTTTTAAATTTCAAAACCAGTACATGTGTCTTAATCAGACAGCCTAGTTAAAATATAAAGGTATGTTTTTTTTAAATTTCGAATATGAATAGAACGTATTCAAATAACATTGATGCAATATTTCACAATATTTTTTAATATATATTTTTAATACTTCCGAACGCTTCCTTAAACGTTTAACGAGGTCCATCGACATTGTTCCTAGGGCCAAGGGCCTCTGGAAGGGCCTTCACCCCGGTGAAAGTACTACTTTGAGCATCTCGCCTATTTAGTTCATTCACTCCTGAGGCGGACAGCGAAAGCAGTGGTGACCGATTGTATTATTGAATCATGAAATGATAATAATTTTTAAACGCAATTATGACGCATATTTTTGTTCCTATACTATTACGAGTGATCCATCTCTATAAAATGAAAATGTCAATTTCTTTGTTTATTACTTTAAATATCAAATAGACATAATATTTTTAAATATTACAAGATTCACAAGTATCCAAAGCTAAGTAAAAGTAAGCAAGGCTACATATTAAAAAGTGGGGTTTATAGTCTGTAAATTTCATTGCCGCCTTCACCCCTAAATATATTGATTAAAAAAGTAGATTAAATTTCAAAAAAATAACTTAAGTAATCGTATATTTAAATATTTGGAACATTGATACTAATTAATATAAAAAATATGTTACCAAATTTTATTAGGTATAATATGATGTCAATGCCCTATCTCTGTTCCTAAATTCCAAGGCTAGTCGGAAGAAAGCTCGGAAAGCGACAGTGGAATCCACCGGCGCCTGCGCCTGCGCGTGCAACGCCTCCAGCGTTTCGTTTTGGAAATAGAACGTTAAATATTTGAGCATAGAATAAATAACGTTCGAAATTTAAATAGGTCTTTTAACATATTTTTGATTTATTCGTCCAAATATAATAAAAATCAAAATGAGGTTCTACTTGCTTATTTAAATAATGCATTATACAAGTTAACTACAAAAGCATACATACGGTAGCAAGATTTTCGAGACACACTACTACCAAATATTAATACTTGGTATCACAAAAGTGTGAGTGAGCCAGTGTAAGTGTAATATTAGCCCTTTTATATTAATAACATACAGACTTAAGAATTATAAGGCAAATGTAGGCTAAAATATAGGTTGTATAGATTCACTAAAACGACATTATAAAAATCTTATATTATATACATGTAAAAAGCATACCGCTGTCTAGCAATGCTTAGTGTTGATGGTAATAAGGGTCAATTTCCTTCCTACCTAATACAATAAAAAACATTATTTTTAATACTTTTTTTTTAACCAATGTCCCATTCACTGTACAAAGGACATTGATCTCATAGGGAGACTAATTCCTATGAAAGTGATCCCGTCAAGCCTTAATGATGACTTTCACCTGTGTTACATATTGGGAGGATCATTTATCATCAGTTAAGGATGATAGATGTCTCAAAGAATGTTTTTCTTATTGACGACTTTTGTTTTTTTTTTTATAAAATAGTTTAAAGGACGGGCAAAGAGGTCACTTGATGATAAAGGGTTACCACCGCTAATTTACATTGCCTCTGTAAGAAGTATTAACCGTTACTTAATTCGCCAATACGCTACGAACTTTGGGAACAAAATGTTATGTCTCTTGTGCCTGTAATTGCACTGGCTCACTCACCCTTCAAACCAGAACACAATAGTACGTTTTGGTGTTTCGTGGTAGAATATCTGACTTGTACCTCAAAGAAAGCTATCACCAAGTAGGACCTTGTGAACATTAACAACATTACAATTTAATGATGAATCAAAAAGTGATAATTAACTTAATTAAAGTTTAATTAAATAACCTCTTAACCAGCAGCTTCGATATTGTTCGATATTGTTATTGTAAAAGATTAAGTTGTTTTAAGTTACCGTCGGTTCGGAAAGTAGATTCTACCTCGATGAACCGGTTAGAAACTAAGTTATTTTATATAGAGTAATACTTAAACTTTATCGTACCCTTGTGAGTTGTATTATTTAATTATGTATATATGTCGATAGTAATGTTTCCCAGTGGATAGAACGTATGAATTGTAGTTGATGATTGCAGCTTCAAGTCCAGGCTAACACCACTGAATTTTCAAAGAAGATAGAAAACATCGTGAAGAATTCTATATATATATAATATATATATTTTATGTCTAGTGGATGTATACAATGTTGAATATAAAACAACCTATGTAACTTGCTTATAATATAGGTGGTAGAATCGCTTATCTTCCAGTAAAATTACACGCTAAGTATATTCACGAAGTCGAAATTATTAACATGTAAAACAACATACTGTTGTACAGTAATGCTTTGTTGAATATATATTACTCGCTGATAATATAGCTATGGGTAAAATAATTTTTTATAATCGGCTTAAGTTGTTCGAATAATCAAACATTTTCTCTGTATAATATTATTACAGATAAGTGTTCCGCAATTAATTCCCTGATTAACTTTCCACATAATATTAAAACATAATTACCACAAGTCACAAATATCATTTACGGTTAAAGTTGATTAACGAAAAGTGAGGTGACACAGGAAAGGTTAACGCACGGTACACGCGCTGGAGACAGCTCTCATATTTCATTATTTATTTTACGAAACTGTCATTTCCTTTTTATAATCTATATAAATAAAATGATAGAGGTCTGCAGTTGTGCGCGCATCACGAAAAAACTACTGGATAGATTTCAATGAAATTTTCTAAATTTTATTTCTTAGACACTTGGCCCTTATCAAAAACAATAATTATTGCAACATATCGCATTTAATAAAAAGTTATTAAAGTTTCAAGAAACAACGATTTGTATATGCACTGCGTGTTCAGTGATGTATGTTTAAACAAAGTATATTTTTGCTTGCGATCTTTTTGATGTTTTTTCCTTCGTACATAAGAAAACTTTGTTAATATATCAAGAAACGCGGACGAAGTCGCGGGTATCAGCTAGTAGTTTATACTTCATTGGTACATAATATTAAATCAACCATAGAACTAATGCAATCTTATAAATAACGATTCAATTGTGCTTAAAACTTAATAAAGATTGATATTGATTTTTCTAAACATCTTCAACGTTGTGTGTTTAATATAATTTAATGAATACACGTAGTACGTTATCTATTATTTTATTTATAATTTAATTTATTTTAAATTATGGTACGGACAATGCTAGGGATTTGAGCAACCCCGCTTGGGTGGTGATGGCCCCACTATTTACATATCCCACCGTTAAATAGGAATATTGTTGCGTTCCGGTTTTAAGGGTGAGTGAACCAGTCTCACTACCACAAGGATCGTAACACCTTAGTTCGCAAGGATTTAAGTATATAAATAAAGATAAAGTTTATTACAAATAAGCTAAGTTGATGTTTGTATTTGAAAGATTATCGTAGAATAATCGAAAGCTGAGTAAAGCTTTGGTGGTACAAATCGAAGTGATCGCGTCAGTGTGCAACGCACGAGCAAGGACGGGTCTACGACCGACGCCCGCGCAGCCTCCGGGGAAACTCGAACGTAGTTGAAGCCTTATATGTACTCCCTAATACCCAAAGCTTTACTCTTTAATAGTATATTAAGAAACATTTAAGATTTTCTAATATAATAGTTATTATTAAAATAAAAATACGGAAATTAAATTTTAAGTTAGAGCCGACTTAGAATGTAAATTCTACAGCAAGAACTAGAAAGAAAATCAGTAGTTAATATTTTAACTTACTTTAATAAAGTAATAGTTATTAATGGTTTTTAAATGTTATGTTTAAATTTGAAATCTGGTATTGTTAAGCATTATTTAAAGATTTTTATCAAAGAACACCCCGTCGTACATATCTACCGACTGGAAATGGAAAAATTCGTGGAAAGAGACTTTTTAAAATTATTGTCAGAGGTAAAATGAGTCACATTTAATTTAAGTAACGCTAAGTGGGTTTTACTGATAAGTACTGTTACTACCACCTAATTTATAATATTAACCATCAAAGAATTCATCTCATTGTTCCTGTAGTTAAACTGGCTTAGAAACCCGTCAAACCGGTGCACAGCAATTCAGTACTAAGTTTCACTTTTATTTTTTAGTTGGGAAATCGCATTTACCCGTCGCCACCACGTGGAGGGGGGGGGGGCTATGTTTGACTCGACGGTGCTGAAAGCGCAGGAATACCCACTAAAAAGCCAGCGGTACCCACTCCATCTTTTCAGGTGACATCACGGGATCGCTTTCACACACTACCGTGTTACTAAGTATTACTGCTTACAGTATCAGCCTGTGAATGTCCCACTGTTGGGCGAGGGCCTCTTTTTCTCGTTTGAGGAGAAAGTATACTGCCTGGCGGTAGGATATAAAAGAGAAGGCTTTTGCCTAGTGGTTGGTTTTGAAGATCACATGAATAATGTGGTGAAATGGGTATGGATGGGTATTCTTAAATGGTAATTTCCATCATTAGCGGATATACATCATTAACGGGAGGTATTATAGCAGACGAGTGTTTGCGTAAACACGAGTGCATTCTCTATTTGCTTACTCTCTAGGCTGCTACTGTGATTTATATATATATAATATAATATAATTTTATTGTACCGTACCGGGATTCGAAACCAGCACCTTGTAACAAAACACACCAAACATATACACATGTAGACACCATGTCTGGTATATACTCCGATAAACAAAAATGCAATAATCATAATTCCTGATAAATGTAACAATTGAATGAATGAATTCAGCGAAGTCAGCGGAATGGGACCACCGACATCGTTTCATTCATATTCACGGAAACGTATATTGTGTTCGATTTTATTTCGAATGACTAAGATTGACCACCAGCGGTTATCAGATATATAGAACTTTGAAATAAGGGGGAGCAAGTCTGAGGCCCTTCTTTTTTTTCCTGGGGAAATCCATCATGGATATTAATAATAATAATAAGAAGAAGAATAATAAGAAGATCTTTGTAAAATATTGATGAGGTTGGCGTGGTTGGTAGATACTTGCCTATCGCGCTGCAGGTTGTGAGATCGATTCCCAACCAGGGCAGACATTTGTGTGCAAGAATTTGTGTGAAGAATATACATCTAACCATATAATTCAAAGTCAAAGTTGATCTATTACTGGTTAGGAGATCAGTAATTTTTTATGTGTATTTTGTACGTTATATTATTATAATAATACAAAATATATTCAATTTTAGTAACGAAACTCATGTCTTTATTTATCTAACTCCATATATATTATTTTAACCATTACTTTGATGATTCACATCTTCTGGACATCCCGCAACAGCTCTTTTGAGAATAAGTTTTGGAGATTATTCCACCACGCTGCTCCAATGCGGGTCGGTGGAATACATGTGTGACCGAATTTCAGTGAAATTTGACGCATGCAGGTTTCCTTTCGATGTTTTCCTACACCGTCAAGCACTAGATGAATTATAAACACAAATTAAGCACATGAAATTCAGTGGTGCTTGCCCGGGTTTGAACCCACGATCATCGGTTAAGAATCACGCGTTCTTTACACTGGACCATAAAAATTTCAATTAAGACACAGTTCCTGAAGTGTTATGATCTATTGTCTACTAATCGTACAATAACTCGCACAACGTTCTTTATATTTTTATAAATGCGTCATTGAGGGTGTTTTGTAGCTGATACATTGTCCCACAAAAGAGTTACTGACTTTACATTCACAGTCAAGTCACAGTAGGATTATATTTGATTATATATACTAAGGATTGATAGTCTATATATTTATTTAATAGTTATCTCAATACATAACAAAAAGCTTTCTCTATCGGAAGAAGAGTAACTATCAAAAGAAAAGTAGGAAAGAATAGTTGTAGATGCTTATGATCAAACACAGTAAACAGATCTCTCATCGTCATACACACATACATATATATTTATATATAGAAACAAATAAAATAAAATATGAAAATAATTATTTATTTCTTTAATTAAACATTAGTGCCTAGATTAGGATTTATTCCCTGATGTAATCGACTTTCTAGTCTATTTTTATCCCTTTTACGTTCAAGCATTATTGTGTAACAAACACCCAAGCAAACATTTATTTATTCTTTTTTTAAATTCTAATTCGATAATTTGATACCGCTTAGAGTATGCCAATAAATTTCTCTTGGTAGCCATAAAGTTACCGCTGTGTTATGTAAGAAAATCGGCAACCAGGCTACCTGGCAACTAGACCGGAACGTCATTTTATATAGAGTGATTCAATTTTATAACGTTTTACGTAAATATAATCATTATGAATTTTTAATTATATTATTTCAATTGTTAAAATTTTTATTAGTTACTCTAATTACGTATGATAATTATATTTGCTTTTGTATCGGCCGAATACTGAAACGTCATTCAAATATTAAGTGAAACTTAATTATTTGAGACGCCGTAAATTTAAAATTTCACATACTTAATTTGAAATTAATGGCGTTCCGAATAATTAAGTACCACTTAATATTTCAATGACGTTCCAGTATTCGGCCATATGACTCTTAAACTCACAATTACTATTAATCGACTGCCGCGTTGGTCTAGTGGCTAGATATAAATCCACAGACCCTCAGGTCCCGAGTTCAAACCCCCGGTCGGGCTAGTAAAAAGATTTTTTTTTCCGCTAAAAATTTTCAGTAGCAGCCTGGAGTCTTTAAGTCGGAAGTGAGTACATTCCCGTGCCTTGGAAAGCACGTGGAGCTCCTGTCCTGTCCTGCTTATGTTTCCGTTCCAGACGTATGCGATTGTCATCCCATCGATATTGGATATGAATCAGCCTGTATAAACATTGCAATTATTTACGTAAGAGCGTGCAAATCGAGAAGAATCAATGCTATCACTTTTGTGTCAACGGTACATTGTTAGACTGGACTAATTAAAAAAAAAACAAAGTCGAAGTCAGGTCATATCGGTGTAACGGAACACTCATTTGTAAAAATACTTTATGCAATATTAAAAAATGTAATGCCATCGTCCGATATTCAAAACATTAGCAGAGTTCAAAAACCGAGTCAACAGCACACTATCAGTCAGCCGAGGGATTTTATTAAAACATTATTATTCCAACACGTGGTCTGATAGCGAATCTATAATCTCATATACATCTTATATATACATATATGTACTCTGTATATAACATCTAGATTTTAACAAAAATGTACATATATTTATAATAATTGTGTTGTATCAAAAATATATATACGTATTGTTAACAATTAAGTTCAATTAATATATAGAAGTGTTGTGCGAGGCAGGAAATGCCTTCAAAATCACGCTGTTGTGGATTTACAGACATCGCTGTTGATGGCATTTAGAATTCTGACGCGATGTCCGGTAGTGAAATTCAGCGACCGGTATTAAGAGCATAGGTACTATAACTAATATACATATATTTACTTGGTGGTAGAGCTTTGTGCAAGCTCGTCTGGGTAGGTATCACCCACTCATCAGGTATTCTACCGCAAAACAGCAGTACATGGTATTGTTGTGTTCCGGTTTGAAGGTGAGTGATCCAGTGTAATTACAGGCACTGGCAATGATGTTAGCGATGGCTAACATTTCTTACAATGCCATTGTCTATGGGCGTTGGTGACCACTTACCATCAGGTCGCCTATATGCTCGTCCGCCTTCCTATACAATAAAAACAACAATTACAGTTGTGCAACAATTTCAACTCAGTCAACTCAAACCTCAGATGTACTTTAATCAAGAAATCACTCTATCACAAGCACTTTCGAATCGACATTATACAAATTTAATTTTAACATAAAGTAACCACGAAAATGAACCGTCAAAAAACAAAATGGTCACTTTTTTCACAGAACATTACTTATATATCATCATTATCATATCATCATCCCTTTGTCGTTCACTGCTGGACATATGCCTCTCCAATATCACGCCACTGATCTTCAGCTCTCAATCTCCATCCGCTACCAGTCAGTTTGCGTATATCGTCACTCCACCACCATCCTACACTACGCTTGTCAAGGCGTGGCCTCCACTCCAGAACACGTCTACTCCAACGGTTGTCGGTTCTGTGACATATATGTCCAGCACACTGATACTTCAGCTTGCTAATCCTTTGGGATATATCGATAACTTTGGTTCTCTGTCGGATAACCATTATATACCTACACATATATTATGTCCTGTAGGTATATAATGAATCAACGAATACTAACTCCAAGATTCAGTTTTCGAATTTTTGAATTTCGAGCATTCAATCCTATTATTGCAAAAAAGTGATTGAACTGATATTATTAATATATATAAGGCATATTAGTTCATTGACCCTGTTTTGTTTATCAGACATGCATTTTTATCGTGCACTGATCTCTCTAGTTTTTCATGAAAGTGCATTGATAATAACGTTATGAGTAATTTAAACAGAATAATGAGGTTAGGATAATACGAGGTGTTTGCAAGATATATATTTGATGTAAAATTTGCAGTGTTTTATTATTTTTTTACGACGTAGTGAGAAAATATTGTAAATGAAAATTTATTTTGAGATTAGTCTTTGTTCACATATGTTGGAAGTGTCAGATACCCTGTGTCCACTTTTGTACCTCTGGTGTGTATGCAAAACTTCACGGTAATCGATAGAATTGTTAAGACGTGAAAGCGTAACAAACAAACAAACTCACCTACGCATTCTGTAATGTTAGTTAAATAATTTAGCTATGAATAAAAATAACATTGGTAGGTACTATAGATCAGCTTAGTTTTGTAAAGGTACCACTCACATTTATATATAACGTTTAATGTACTGATCATAAGTCTACCACACCACCAACTATATACCACCAAACATCAGTATTACTAAGTTCCGGCTTGAAAATCATAAGGCCTGTAGTATTTATTGGGGCCACATAGAAGGTATAAGGAGTGTATATGTACAGTCCACTTTTTCGTCCATGATAGGGTGACCACTTACCATCTACATATTTTTTTGACTGGCAAATAGACCACTTGGTGGTAAGTCCCCACCATAGACGTTATCAGAAATATTAACCATCACTTACATCGTCAATATGCGACCGAGCTCGGGAACTATGATGTTATGTTCCTTGTGCCTGCAGTGGCACTGACTCACTCACTTTGCAGACCGGATCACAACAATACTAAGAATTGTTATTTATATATATATATAGCATAGGTAGGCAGACGAGCATATGGGCCACCTGATGGTATGTGGTCACCAACGCCCATAGACATTGGCATTGTAAGCAATGTTAACCAACGCTTACATCGCCAATGCGCCACCAACCTTGGGAACTAAGATGTTATGTCCCTTGTGCCTGTTATTACACTGACTCACTCACCCTTCAAACCGGAACACAATAGTATGAAGTACTGCTGTTTTGCGGTAGAATATCTGATGAGTGGGTGGTACCTACCCAGACGAGCTTGCACAAAGCTATACCACCAATTGTTTGGTGGTAGAATAATTGATGAAATTGAGATGTGGTGTATATCTCACTATTGGGAATGAACGTAACGGTTGTTTATTTTTAGTTTTACGAATCAATAAAATTTAAGTTAAAATTAATTAAAATTAAAGTACTAATTTATTATTTTTAAATGTAACAGTAATTGTTTAAAATGTTGACATTCTCATTTATATAAATCAGGTAGGTATTTTATTTACGCTGTATCTGTTACAACACGTAAGAGATTTTTAATTATTTATTATGAGTTATGTAACTAAGTTACATAACTTATACAAAATATTTAATTATATATATTTTAATACAATTATAATATAAGGAGACAACCACCTTCCTTTTTCCTCTGTCTGTTAATGTATTTTTTTTTGTTTTGTTTTGTGTGTGTTTTGTGACGAGACTTGAGAAAAAAATATCATATAAAAGTAAAAAAATGTTCTCAAATATGATAATAGTTGAAATTTTCTCCGTAACAATAAAGTATATTGTAAGATATTATCTTTCGGTTTGTAAAATATAATATGTACTAACAAGTCAATATAGGACATTTAAATTTGATGTATGCAATGCCATCTAGCGGCAGTAGTCCGCATCATTTGTATTACTATTGGTCAATAGATGACGCAATACTGACATTTTATAACAGTAATTCATAGTAAGTAGTTATCGTATTTATTTTTGATACGACTACCATTATTTATAAATAAATTATTACTATTCATTAGAAATTTATTAAAAATATAGTTTTATATTAAAAAGCTTGAAAGATTACACTACATAAATTTAAACATGTTCCCTTAGATGGCAATGTTAGCTAATAATAAAAGTACCAAAAAGTTAATACTTCAGACGATAGATGTCGCTATTTAAGATTACTGAATTGTGCATTGGTAATTTTTTTTTTAAATGTTCAACAATCATACTTTGTCTTTTGATTTTGACGTGACAACGTCTAAATCAAATGCATGCACGAAAAAAAAAACATACAGACGAATTGATAACCTCCTCCTTTTTTTGAAGTCGGTTAAAAAGGATGACTCATTGTCTCGTTACGCTCATTGTCCCGTTACGCTGATTGTACGCTTGCGCCGCATCTATCTGTTATGACGTTGTCACGTTAAACTATCGTCCGTAAACCGACTTTGCAGACAACCATTTTTTTAATTTTTTTTAGACCGTTGCATTTTTTGACTATGTAATGTTTGTTATTGTGAGGAGAAAAAAAACCATTATTATTATTATGATTATTTTATTTTAGTTAAATACTCAACTAGAGCCTCAACCTCTTCAATACTATCATTGGTGACCAGTAGCTCTTCACTATTCCCGTTCAATATAATCTCTTGCATCGCCAACGTCTTTAAAAGTAATTCTGACTCGTTTTCGTTTTCATCCTCCAAAATCGATTCATTAATAAGATTCGAAAAATTAATCTCATCCATTGTTCTTTCATCCATTACTTCCGGTTCCTCCAATATTCTTCTAAAGTTTCTTCTAACACTGAATCCAGCTTCTGTAAGTTTCTTTTTAGCTAGTTGAAGGAATGTTGGAGATTTTAGAGTTTCTCGAATCCAATTTTTTATCTTATTTTTCTTTTCTTCGACGCGCACCTTGAATCTACAACAAAAACATTCAAAAATGAAATCTTTAAGAAAAAAAAACAATAAACAAAGGTCTATTATAATAATTTAACGCATATAATAGAAGATTTGATTGTTAAGTGAGTCAGTATATCAACAGGGAGAGACTTCAATTCTTAGTTCAAAATATGATGGTTAATATATCTTTCTGTAAAAATGTATCTGGGTTGTGGTGACTGTGCAAGCAGACACATTTAATAAAAAAAATATGGTATCATTAATTCTAACTGATATTACAAAAGCGATTGTTAGTTTGTTTGTAACAAAACAAAACCTAATTATGAATATGGTTATATATTTTAAAAAAAAATCCGCCCGCTGTTCCTCCCGTGTCTACTAGAGCAGCTGTTAGGTACATTTTGATCTTTATATACCCAAGACAACATTGGTATACATTTTTCATGATCGGTTAAGTAGCTTATACTAGAAAGCGTAACAAAGAAACAAACACATTTATAACACATTTATATTAGGGTGATGAAGCTACTTACTATACGTAGATTTTCTTAAAGATAGATTTCTAATTTCATAATGTAAAGTATATTAGGCTCAGTGGCTAGAACGCGTGAATCTTAACCGATGAAAGTGGGTTCAAACCCGGACAGGCACCACTGAATTTTCAAGTTTATAATTCATCTCGTGCTTGACGGTGAAGGAAAACATCTTGAGGAAACCTGCATGTTTCAAATTGCACTCAAATTCTGCCACATGTGTATTCTGCCAACCCGAATTGGAGCAGCGTGGTGGAATAAGCTCTAAACCTTCTCAAAAAAGGAGAAGAGGCCTTAGCTCAGCAGTGGGACATTCACAGGCTGTTACTATACTATATACTACACTGTAAATATATTATGAATGTCGAATGTTATATTAATTTTGGTAGCATCTGACGTCACAAAGAAATAGTTCTTAGCAAGTTATTTCATTAATATCAGATATTAAAACGAACGAGAACGTCAAGCAACTAAACTTCAGGCTTATATACTTAAACTGCTAATAAACAAAGCAAAAACTTTTATTAAAATTACTCACATAGATAAACATATTATATAACATTTACTTTGTGGTAGAGCTTTGTGCAAGCTCGTCTCGGTAGGTACCACCCATTCATCAGATATTCTACCGCAAAACAACAGTACTTGGTATTGTTGTGTTCCGGTTTGAAGGATGAGTGAGCCAGTGATATTATAGGTACATTGGCGATGGCGCATTGGCAATGTAAGCGATGGTTAACATCTTACCATCAGGTGGCCCATATGCTCGTACGCCTACCTATACAATAAAAAAAAAGATCGCGTTACGTAATTATCTTAGTCATTTGAAAGAACTAACTTCTTTAATTCAATCTCTCTTTGTCTTGCTTTTTCTATCTTCACCTTCAGCTCCGGGACGGTATACGCTTCATTATCAGAGACGGTCGCCTCCACCCACTCTGTGATCTCAGCGACGCGACTGTAGACTCCAGGGGACCGAGGGTCGCCACATTTCTTACCACCAAACGAAACTATGCCAATTAGAACGCCGTCTCGCACTGCTGGGCCGCCGGAGTCGTGCTGAAAGGAGTCAATATCTTATTAACTTGATTGAACTAATGATTTGTCCAAAGAGGTGCTCAAGAGGATTTTTTTTATTAGATAAATCTAATAGTAATGAGTATGAATGTTAATGGATACAGGGGATGGGGGAGGCCGAAGAATGTATGGATGGATTGCGTAAGAAAGGGTATGTGTATGAAAGTTGTAAGTACTGAAATGACGAGTGAGAAAGAAATGGGAAAAATACATGTTGTGCCGACCACCACGTAGTGGGATATTTAAAACTGCCACATTTGCTTCAATAAAATTTTTAAATAAACTTGTATATTATGCAAAGCATTAAATAAATAAAAGTCCTCTGAGGGTTTTCTTTGATTATATATGAGTGCGATCATTATTTTATTAAAGGAATTTGAGAAGTGTTTTTTTTATTGTATAGGAAGGCGGACGAGCATATGGGCCACCTGATTGTAAGTGGTCACCAACGCCCATAGACAATGGCATTGTAAGAAATGTTAACCATCGCTTACATCGCCATTGCGCCACCAACCTTGGGAACTAAGATGTTATGTCCCTTGTGCCTGTAATTACACTGGCTCACTCACCCTTCAAACCGGAACACAGCAATACAAATTACTCCTGTTTGCGGCAGGATATCTGATGAGTGGGTGGTACCTACCCAGACGAGCTTGCACAAAGCTCTACCACCAAGTAAACCGAGGATACGCTGAACAATGTGCAGCGTACCACAGATAGAGAACCTCTGCTGTTACTCACGTTACATGCATCTTTTCCACCTGTAGCGTATCCTGCACACAACATCCTCGGAGTAATGTAGAAGCGGTAAGCGTTCTGGCACTCCTGCAGCTTCATTATCGGTACTGGAACGAAGCGCAACCGGTCTGGTATGTGGCCGTAACCGGTTTCCTGTAATTAAGTATATGACGTAAACATTAGAATGGATTCTATTTTTGAATATTTCTATTTCGAACTACTTCCAGAAGGAAAGTTAAGAAGGTCTACTAAACTCACACATAAGCAAATTTACACACACACAACTCCGAATGGTACAAAACAACAAGTCGTTTTTTTTTTTGTTTTTTTTTTTTTATTGTATTAAGGAAGGCGGACTAGCATATGGGCCACCTGATGGTAAGTGGTCACCAACGCCCATAGACATTGGCGTTGTAAGAGCTGTTAACCATCTCTTACATCGCCAATGCGCCACCAACCTTGGGAACTAAGATGTTATGTCCCTTGTGCCTGTAATTACACTGGCTCACTCACCCTTCAAACCGGAACACAGCAATAACAAGTACAGCTGTTTTGCGGTAGAATATCTGATGAGTGGGTGGTACCTACCCAGACGAGCTTGCACAAAGCTCTACCACCAAGTAAATTTTTAAAATTTTAAAAGTATTTCGGTGCCTGGCAGTTTTGGTAACTACATGTACAAGATGATGTTCAATGATAATGATTATATTGATCTTCAGTCTGATTTTTGTCTCGGCGGCCATTCTCAAAGTAGACTAGCCAACTATTATAGTCCACTAGTATACAAAGATTATATTGAACAAATATGTTCCATGTACTCTATTCCTACACTCTCATATACAGGATGTAACAAAATAAGTGTTCGACCCGTGAAGTGGTTATTAGGTATCGTGAGTCAGTTCTATTTATGTAATATTTTTTTAAATTCTAAGCAAAAATTTAATTCTTAGCTACCAGACTAAAAACAAAAAAAAGGAACATAACATCTGAAATATCATTAACTGCTTTGGAATTAGTTTATTTATCATCTTATTTCTCATACATCTCAATAATATTTAGTTATTATATATTAGAGAGCCACTAAGTTATCAAGAGCTTCGTATTTATGAATCTTCACTAGCATAATGGTGAATGAAGACATCGCGAGTGGAACCTACATGAGTAAGATAAAATTCACCAGTCCGCTTCGGATCAGCATGTTATCTCCAGATATTTTCTACAAGAAGCCTTGTCTACTTGTCTAACAGTGGAATATTTAATAGGATTTTATGTAATCTCTACGTCTGTTTAGAAAAGTACCTATCTTCTTAAAGTGTTCGAAAGAAGATGATTCGAAGGTCGGCGATCATTAAGACAACTTGTATCTTTGATGCAGTGACTCTGAATAAGGTACGAGTGCTTTTTCCAAACCACTGGCGTAAGTTTTTCAGCCAAGATGTTCTTCTTCGACCCACACTTCGTTTTCCTTTGGATATTTCCCTGAATGATGATTTGTAGTAGGTCGTATTTTCGGTTTCTCATTATGTGGCGAAGATATTCAAGCATTATTTTTAAAAGCTTTCTATTTAGAAAAATGGTTATAGTTAAATATACCAGATTTGGCCAGTTGTAATTGTTCGTCAAAATATATAAAGCTCGAATTCAAAGTGTTCATTTATTTTAATTAGGTCATTTGTTGAGCACCTTCATAGCATTAATTAACGAAAACTTTCTGTGACAATGAGATGAGTCGAAAATGAAAAGCGCTCAAAATGTTTTGTCAAATAGAATAGTAATTTTGATGAAATGTAATACAAGATTAGTTTTTAAGTCTATTATAGCCAAAATTATGCACTGTCTATACTAATATATAAAGCTGAAGAGTTTGTTTGTTTGATCCGGCTAATGTCAGGAACTACTGGTTCGATTTTAATAATTATTTTTGTGTTGTATAGGCCTGTTATCGAAGAAGATTTTTAGGTTTATTTTTATTCAATATATTTTTATTAATTACACACGGGTGAAACCGCGGGGCACAGCTAGTATTATATAACATTGAAACAAAAACTATGTGTATATGTTATATTAAAGATAGAAGTAAATTACTAGAATGTTTTTAATTCCCAAATGTAATTCAACAGTGACTCATTAAAATCTGACCAAGTGCGAGTCGCGTACCAAGAATTCCGTACAATGATTATATTTTGACTTCGTGTTATTATTATTAGTAATGAAAATGTTAACTGGTTATCAATAGCTAAAAAGTATTTCTAAATGGTGTTGCGTTCCGGTTTAATGAGTGAATGGGAGAGAGAGCCAACTTATTTACTACGGACATAACATCTTAGTTCCACAAGGTTCTAACGGCCCATTTGTGATGTAAGGTGTTAAATGTTTAATGTGTGTTTTACTTGGGTAGGGCTATGTGCAAGTCTGAATAGGTAGGTAGCACCAATTGTGTTCCGGTTGAAGGGTTGAGTGAGTCAGTGGTAAAGGCATAAGAGCCATAATAACTTAGTTGCCAAGTTGCCATCCACCAAGTGTAAGGAATGTTTTACTTGGTTGGTAGAGCTTTGTGCAAGCTCGTCTGGGTAGGTACCACCCACTCATCAGATATTCTGCCGCAAAACAGCAGTACTTGGTACTGTTGTGTTCCGGTTTGAAGGGTGAGTGAGCCAGTGTAATTCCAGGAAAAAGGGACATTACATCTTAGTTCTCAAGGTTGGTGGCGCATTGGTGATGTGAGTGTTGGTTAACATCTCTTACAATGCCAATGTCTATGGGCGTTGGTGACCACTTACCATCAAGTGGCCCATATGGTCGTCCGCCTTCCTATGCAATAAAAAAAATGTTAAACATTGATTACAGCGCCAATGAATGTATACAGCGCCAATGAATGTATATAGGCAATGGACCACTTACCATCAGAAGACCCATTCGATATTATGGTTGAATTTTAAAGAACACATGCAGGTTTCCTCTTAATGTTTTCCTTTACCGCCAAAATCGAGATGTATTATAACTAGACCGGGGTCGAACCAGCGATCTTCGTTTACAAATCAAATTAAAAGCGGAAACAAATTCTAAATTTAAAAGCTAAAAAACATACAATGAAAATATTCATCGGAACATAAATAAACTCTCAACATTCAGGTCAAACAATCACATTGAGAGTTTCATTATATACTATCAAGCGATGTATATAAATAATGTTGGTTTTGCAGCTGAGTTCGCTCCCACGACTTACGTACTATTGATCTTTGAAACTGAATGTTTGCAGTAATTAAAACCAACTGACAAGCCAACAAAAACAAAGCAATGCGATTCTGTTGCTCTAGTTCTTAATGTAGCTGAGATAACGGATTCGAATCCAGGAATGAGTTTAATAAACTAAAATATTTAATATAAGTTACATATTGGAATCGATAAAAACAAACACAGAAAAAAACATGGAGCGGTCGGGGGATCCCCGTCGTCAGGAATAAGTTCTTTGCGATATTTTTTCGACTTAAAACGTGATTTAAAATGTAGATTTTATTTGATTATATTACATTTTACTGTATTTTTCTCGAACAAAAAACCGTCTCAACCTCCTTTATGCCATTATCTAATCAAAGATTAAGAAACGCGCAGTACTAAATTCGATCGCTCCAAAGTATGAACCATAGGTTCGCGCTATTTTGTTTCTGACGTACCCTTGGGCCACTGCCATTCCACTTTACTGTAAAAGACCTTCTTTCCAAAACTTACCTGTTTATTTGTTTGTTTGTTACGCTTACACGTCTTAACTCAACCAATCGTGATATTTTGCATACACGTTACCAGGGGTTCAGAAAAGTACATAGGGTAACCTGTCCCTCCCATCTCATATGAGAGCGAAGTCGCAGGCGGAAAATAGGTTAATATAATTTTGGCCCTGATAATAGTTTTGCATGACGACATTCCTGTAATGCTGCCTAGGAAACAAGAAGCTATAATAAGCACACCGAGGCACAAAAGCCTTTTGATGAGAAATGCACCTTTAACTAAATCGGCTTACATAGCCCTCGTCAAAGGACAACGTCAGACATATTTTATGACTTAAAGTACCGTCTCTTCTCTTATGATAAAATTAATAACCTTTGTTCTAAATTCAAACTTCGTGGTTTTTCATGATTGATTTAATACAATGATTTGTCTCCTTCTTTTGAATGCCAAATTACTGATGCCAGAAAGAGAGAAAAGGCGTCTAACACTACAATAGGTTTTGTAATTTTTACATAAAAACAGATAAATCTAAGTTTTTACCCAGATTTCATATTTTTTTTATTAATGTCTTATTAATCTGCCTTATAAATCGCAGTATAAATTAATCCGTACGAAGTCTGGGACAACAACTAGTTCAATATGCTTGCAATACTATTTTATAACATATATGGGTCGGAAATGTGCTTCTACAATATTCCCCGCTCTGCACCGACCCATCACATATTGTGAATTTTCTGTACAAAGAAATGCAGTTGTTTTTCTTAAAGAAAGCTCTTTTAATCTTTAAGGGTATGCATCGAAGAGATAAATTCTAGCTATTAGCTTTTTCAACACATTCCATTGTAACAATTAATGATTCATATTTCTTTGTGCTTTATATAGGCTTTATGTATTAATGGCTAGATATAGGGCTGAAGACTCCGTGGTCTTGGGTTCACTTCCCAGGTCGGGCTAGTAAAAAGTTATTGGGTTTTTCTGTCAAAAAATTTTCAGTAGCAGCCTGGAGTCTGGAAGCTGGAAGTGTGTACACTCCCGTGCCTCGGAAAGCACGTTAAGGTGTTGGTCTTGCGCCTGAACTCTTTCCGGTCGTGTCGGATTGCCGTCCCATCGGATTATGAGAGCTAGGGAATAGAGAGTGCCTCTGTGTTTGCGCACACACTTGTGCACTATAATACATCCTGTGCAGTTGGCTCCTCTCTTGAGATTGGCCGTCGTATCCGAAAATCGGTCTGGAGGATATTATTATTAAGTATGTATTAGTATTTGTGTAATATTTATTATATTATTAATTAATAAAGTAGGCTTACGCACAACGACGCACGGTATTGAAGTTTTATCTGATTGAATGTACTATTAGTTTAAATAATAAATTTATAATTGTTTTTTTGGGTAATAGTTCTTTTACGCGGCTTACAGTAGAGTTAAAAGGCAATGGCCCAAGGTCACGTCATATAACGAAACAGCGTTCATACTGTGCCTATCAAATACTAAAAAGTACAATGCGTTAGGCGTTAGAATTTAGGAAGTCGATATAAAGATGGTTGAGGTGATTTTTGGTGTGAAAAAAAGTAATATAATCAATTAAAATCTACATTTTAAAATACGGTTTGTGTCGAAAAATTAGCGCACAGAACTTTCCGGGGATTCCCAACCATACTATTTTTTTTAATTTTTTTTTTTTAAATTTATATAAAAAAGGGGAGGAGTAAGTGTTAGGTGCATTTTGGGGTTTCATAAAAAATCATTCAAATCGGTGCATTGATTTAGCCAAAAAAGACTACCAGACAGACAGAGTTACTTTCGCATCTATAATATTAGTATAGATTACTCCTACTCGACTGTCCTCTTGACGATCGATACAAATGTTGTACTAGGTACATTTTATTTTTAAAAGCGATCGTACTCACAGTGTCTTACAGCTTCCGCACCAACTTTCCGAACGGAAACCACTTGAAAATTTAAGAGCACTTGGAAACTCTCTTTGTGTTTGAAATTCGAATAAGATTTTAAGCACTTTTGATTTTAGTAGTTTTTATTTTTATTTATTTTTTATAGTCGAGGTAGTTGGACGAGCATATGAGTCACCTGATGGTAAGTTGTCACTAACGCCCATAGATAGTGGCATTGTATATTTCTTTAAAAGAATAACAACGATAATGCGGTACCAACCTTGGGAACTAAGATGTTATGCCCCTTCTACCTGTAATTACACTGGCTCAGTCACCTTTCAAATCTGAACACAACAAAACACAACAAAGCCTGCAAAGGTCCTACTACTGGGCTAAGGCCTTCTACCCCTTCAAGGAAAAGGTTTGAAGCTTATTACACCAGGATATACTAGGATACAGGATACACGTAACAAAATTTCTGTGAAATTGGACACATGCAGGTTTCCTAACGATATTTTCCTTTAACAAAACAATATTACAGAATTATTAATAGAAATTGCACATGAAAGGTGGCGCTTGACTGATTTTTAACCCGATCATTGGATGTTTAACAATGAACATATTCCAAGTATAAGGCTCTACTCACATGCGTGCTTCCCCATCCAGTTACAATCAGTATGTCATCAGGGTCGATCGCGTAATCCTTCGCTGGTAAGTTAAGGACGGCTATGTTTCGACCAATCGGCAGAGGGCGATCAAGACGCAACAACGAATAGTCGAAGTCTGCGTTACCAGGCGAGTAGCCGTTTGGGAAGAAAACCTGAAATTTAAATTTAGAACCTATAAATCAGATCAAAACTGTTAGTGATGATGATGTCTTCTGGACCGTCGTTACTGGATTAAGGGAACGTTGCATTAGCAAGAGACTACCGCAAAACATATGCGTAGGACACATTATGGTACGCGAGTGCTAACACTACCAACTTCCAAAGTTCTGACTGCTCTTAAGAATTTCTTAATCCATTTTTTATCGGAGTTGATTGACCTGAGCTTTATTATTTTTTTATTTCTTTAAATATTTTTATGAATGTGATACTGGAAACTATTGTTGGTATTAGTATTCATTAATATTTCTTACATAATAGAATGAAATACAGCAGCACCAGAAATCAATAAAAACTAATATAATTACATTATACTTTCGGGACCATATACTCGTATGTTAGGGTTTCTAGGGTATATCAACAATTTCTATGTTAAAAGAGTAAGTAAGACTACCTTATTCACTCTCGCTTGATATCCACCGCGGTTGTGGAAAGAACTGCCCGCCCTAACGATAAATGGAACCAGTTTCCGGCTATCACCATCATGAGCTCTGAAATACATGAAATATTTTCTCTTATTTAGTACTGTATGTGTGCAAGAGAGTTTAACAGACAATTGATAAAACCCAATGTTTACATTTTCAATTTTCATGTCCTTTATTTATGTGGACTCAGCTGCTAAGTTGATTGAAATTCTAGGACATGTTCCACCTAATCACAATAGAGCATCGTTGTGGAGTAAGCTCTAAACCTACGTCTAGAATGGAGATAAATCTTTAGCCTAACAGGTACATTATATATAATGCTATACATAATATATATATTGCTTGATTTCGCCCGCAACTATGCCCGCATGTCAGAGACGGAGATATGTAAGGTCTTTTTGACCATTTATATAGAATTTATGGTAAATTTCGATTCAATCAATTGTGTAGTAAGACGTGAAAACGTAACAAATACACAAACAAATTCATATAATTATAATATTAAGAAATTGTTCAGCTTGTTAATATTGAACCTTATTTACTATTTCGTATTATGAATGCGTCAAAATTGATATAAATTTAAACAGTTATGAATTTAGTATAGGAACGCGTATATCGTCAAAAAAGGAATTATGTATATGATTTTAAAAACATTTTTATTGTAATACTTTTAAAATAATATCTTGCTGTTATTTAATTAAATATTCTTTTATATCAACAAAATTATCAATTCGTATGAAAATATAAAGGTTTGGCGTTCGTCCAATATTTACCAAAATAATATTAATTTAACCAATATGATACCACAGCAACTGTTACGAAAGAATTGTATAAATGTTGCCTTTAAAGAGACAATGGGCTTGTTTGTACTGGACCAAACAATCGTTTAAATTTAGATTTTAATTATATTAAAATAATAAAAATATGAAACACGTTTGTCATAATTTAGATATATTTTTAAAACATATTTCGCCTACTATCATTTTGTTACGTCATTTTCGGGGAATAAATAAATATTAGATGCGAGACAACTACCAGGATATCAGAACAGAGAAAAGGTAGGTGCTGCTTTTTTGAATCTGATTTATATTATATTGAATACTAATTTTTATTTCATATAGGATGGCACACTCCTCTTCCTATAGATATACGACATAGATACTGTAGGAAATTAACCATACCTTATCCACCATTCCTTACATCACCCATGGGCCACTAACCTTGAAAAAGAAGATGTAATGTCCCTTGGGCCTGTAGTGACTGACTCATTCACCCTTCAAACCAGAGTACATCATTAAATATTGTGGCTTGGCAAAAAAACTAGACAAAGTCTTACTACCAAGTATAATTACTATTTATTCATTTCCCATAGTTTAGTCTAGTGAAATTTTTACTCATATATCGTCATAGATATTTCCTTCACTTATCACAATTTAGTGTGGGGGCCTGTTTGTAACATCGATCATTTCATGTTAACTTAATAATTATTTATACTTATATTATTATGATTGGCCTTACGATTCAAAACAATGTCCAGCAGTCAGCACCCACTGTTCATCAATAATGGATCCACCGCACCAGTGCTTCCCAGTCCTGGATATAGCGACGTTGTACGGATACATGTTGATGCACGTTTCCATACCACCTATTATTCGACGCACTGCGTAACTTCGAAATGCCCAAGCAAGTTGACGATCCTTTTTCGCATCTGGGAAAACTATTACGCGTGAAACGGGGTTTTAGTTAGCAAGTATGTTAGTACTATATTTTTTTTATAATAGTAAAGTAACATCCTGTGAATGTCCCACTGCTGGGCTAAGGCCTCTTCTCCTCTTTGTGAGGAGAAGGTTTTGAAGGTTATTCCACCACGTTGCTCCAATGCGGGTTGGTGGAATACACATGTGACAGAATTTCAATGAAATTTGACACATGCAGGTTTCCTCACGATGTTTTCCTTCACCGTCAAGCACGAGATGAATTATAATCACAAACTAAGCACATGAAATTCAGTGGTGCTTGCCCGGGTTAGAACCCACGATCATCGGTTAATTCACGATGCACGCGTTCTTACCACTGGGCCATTTCGGCCTGAGTAAATCCGTTAATTCAAAAAACCAATTGTCAGAACATATGAATCTTAACTGATGACAGCAGGATCATACCCATACGTCCACCCATTAATTTTACGTGCTTATGATCGCGGGTTCCAACCCGGGGAAGCACCACTGAATTTTCATGTGCTTATTTTGTGTTTATAATTCATCTCTGTTGTGACGGTGAAGTAAAATATCGTGAGGAAACCTGCATGTGCCGAATTTCACTGAAATTCTTCCCCATATATATTCCACACTATAAAAATAAAATTCAAAAGCAACTACTATCCAATATTAATCGGTGATTCTTCATAGTCAATGTTCAAATGCAAAATTACTATAGAAACCGAACATTACTGAAAGTATTATTGCTTATGTATCTTCGTGTACATTTGGAATTTCAAATGAACTCTTCGAATAAGTTCAACAATATATTTCGATGTTCTCGTCACAAGGTGCAGATGTCAAGTACGTATAAACAATGAATTGCCCATACTCCTGATGATTAATGGTTAGCAAACGTTTGCAATTCCGTGTCCTGTGCGAGTACTGTTGCTAGGCCTTAATAGCTTATAAAATAGTTATAAAGTCTATTATGTGTTATTATACCAGTTATTTTTGCGAAAATCACATCACCATGAAAGTTAACGTAAGTTAGTAGAAATAAACCCAAAATAACGCTGTTATTATTTGTAAGCAATATTTAAATTGCAATGGTGGTAATTTTTTGCAATTTACTTGGTGGTAGAGCTTTTTGCAAGCTCGTCTGGGTAGGTACCACCCACTCATCAGATATTCTGCCGCAAAACAGCATTACTTTGTTTTGCTATTTTCCGGTTTGAAGGGTGAGTGAGCCAGTGTAATTACAGGCACAAGGGACATAATGTATATGCTCGTCCGCCTTCCTATACAATAAAAATAAAAAAAAACTTAAAACGGTTGCTAGGGAATTATATTTTAATTATTCAAGCAAAAATATTATTTTAGAAGAAAGAAGAAATATTTCTTTGAGAAACAGAAATCACATTACATTAAGGGAATACAATACAGATATATACCTGGATAAACTTTACCATCGCTTTCTATACGATATCTCTTAGAACTATTGTCATTAACAAATCTATACTTCTTTTCTAATAAACTGACTAATTCTTTATCACTAACACTATCGTCTTCAATCACATCATCACTTTGTTCATCATTATTATCAATTTGTATATCATTAAACTCAGCGACGATATCTTGATCACTTTCAAAATTATCATCAACCAGTTCTTCTACGTTGAGTGTCACAACTAATTTGTTTAATATCAGTAAAAGTTGAATCGTTCCTTTTATCATACTGACGTATTTTATCTTTAATGTTTTTTTCTTTTTATTGTTTTATTGAAACTGTTAAACATGATGATGGTGTGAGTAGATATAAATACATATTTCGGTCCATTTGTTTGTTTGTGTTTTTGTTTTATAGTATAGGTAGGTGGACGATCATATGGGCCACCGACTCGCAATGTCTCGAAATGTCGAACCCGAATGTCAATCTAAACATTGGCTATTATTTTCTATTCTATTCTGTTAACGTAAAATCTACTTGTCTAGGCCTACTTATGGCAAGTATACACCAACGCCAATAGACAGTGGCATTGTACATTTATTTAAAAAAAAGTGCCTGTAATTACATTGACTCACTCACCCCTCAAATTGGAACACAACAATACGAACTACCGTTTTGCGCTAGAATATCTGATGAGTGGGTGTTACCTACCCAAACGAGCTTGCACGAAGCTCTACCACAAAGTAAACTACTTTGTTAATAATTTCATCACTATCAACCCGATGAAACAGCAATTATTTTGAATACAGTGTATGAAGAAATGTTTCCAATAAAATGATATGGGCTTAGTATATAGAATCAAGTAGTGAAATCTAAATATGATTTATTGAACTAGCAGTTTTCGTTACATTTCAAGATTAACATGAATGCAAAGCTGCCATCGTTTCAGTATGTAGACTTGAGAAGAACCGCAAAGAATCAGATTGTACTCTTTTCTGTCAATCGAAGGTATAAAGTTATACGAATCTCACGAAATTCAAAATGTCTAATCCTAAAACTATTGATACTTACTTACTTTCATATTTAATGATAAAATTTTAATCGGCGCATGAACGCTGCATGCAGTTTTTGCTTTTAAAGTGCTTCTTATTTTGTACATGATTTATTGGTATATCATTTATGTGACATCCGCTAGCAAAATAAATAATCGAATACAAATAAATAATGACAATATAAAATATAATAAAACCATCAATTAATAACTAAAGGTTGTTTATCAAAGATGATGAAAATGGTTTTTATCTATATCGAATGATACGCCTTATTTTTTAATTAATAATAATAATAAGCTAATAATAGTATTATCTGTGATTTATATTTTGTATGACAAAAGTAATATTATGTATTTAAAGATTTCTGAAACTAATATTGTAAAAATGTTGTTAAAAAATTCTAGTACATCTACAGTAAGACACTAGTTTTCCATAAACATTTTTTATGCCTTTTTTACGACGCAGATCGTAAAACGACACGTGGATAAAGCGGTTGTGATACTATTATGTGAAATTGAATTGAAACCTTGATTCACTACATGACAATATCAAAGAAGACAATTTAAATAATTTAGATTATAATCTTTTTAATATTATAAATTCCAAAAATTATTGGGTTGAGTAGATGGATTTTATAAAATTGGACTAAATTGGTTTATAATTGTTTGGGACGAGAAATTTACGTATATAATTACTTAAAAATAAATATTATCATTTTATAAATCACGCGAAGCATGTACACAAATAGCTTCTAGCTAGTGACTAAATTTAAAATATTTGAACTGTATTTTATTATTATAATTTATTAAATAGCTTTTTTTAAATCGTTGGATTGGATGTTCTCATAGCAAATAATAAAAAAAAAACATTGAATGTTTTATTGGTACGTGTATTATCTACAAGTTTCTCATGATAGACTGATCTACATACTTTGTGTCTGAACTCAAGAGACCCTCTTAGATACAAATGGTTCGAGGGCTTACTTTAAGCGTGCTTTCAGGAGGATATTGGTTGAGTTTAGGGTTTTAGGAATCCGTATCCGAATGGGGGGACTGTTATACTAAAGGGTTAGGCTAAGCTGTCTTCTGTCTCAAGGTTATACTTGGACCTTATTACTATTCTTATACGGCAGACCGGCTACCTGGTGGCAAGTTCTCGTTACCGCCTATAGTCATTGCTGTGAGAAATGTTTACTATGTCTTAGATTGTCAATATGCCACCAACATTGGGAACTTGTACCTGTAGCACTCGCTCACCCTTTAAACCGAAACACAACAATACTAACGATAAGTTTTGCTGCTTGGCGGTAACATGGTGGTGGAGCTTTGTGCAAGTTCGTCTGGGTAGGTACCACCCACTCATCAGATATTTTACCCAAAACAGCAGAACTTGATATTGTTGTGTTCCGGTTTGAAGGGTGAGTGAGCCAGTGTAATTACAGGCATTTTACATTTGGGAATAAAAACCAATTGAGAATGTTACAAAGGAGAAATTTTATCTTTAAAAAAATACCAATTATACGTTTAGTGTAGTTTTTGTTTATAACGTTATTTATATAATTCTATAGTATTTTTATTAATTACAGATAACATCTTAGTTTCCAAGGTTGGTGGACCATTGGCGATGTTTTTTTTTATAAAATTGTACAATGCCACTGTCTGGGCGTTGGTGACCACTTATCATCAGGTGGCCCATATGATCGTCCGCCTACTATAAAAAAAGCTCATATGTTTGGTAAATGTTCGTGCCTGGACAAAACACATGCATTCTCCTTTCCTTGGCTCTCATTATCCGATGAGTAGTGAACTCAGATGCAGTGAGTATTTACACTACCAACTTGGGATCTGAACCCCTTGAGGTATGCAGGAATTCGGTTTGAAAAGAATACTCCTTGGAATAAAATATAAGATAACTGGTTAATAAAATGTATGGCTTTTCAATATTCAACCATACCCTTATTTTTCTCAACATTTTCACGAGATTTCAAAATATGATACTCGATAATTCGAAATTCAATATGTAAGTCATATATAAACATTATCTTTTTATAGGACTTTATAATAAATTAAGTAATAAAATATCTCGCACCTGTAAGGATTTATAGATTTTGTGGAGTCGGAAAGTTAATGTAATAATATCCTGGGACATTATTCACACACGGTCATCTAATACCAAACTAAGCAGAGCTCGTACTATGGAAACCAAACAACTGATATACCTGCTACATTTCTTTTGTAAATACATACTTATACAGATTATTACACCCAGACTCATTACAAACAGACATTTTCATGTACATAAATGTCTGTCCTGGGTGGGAATCGAACCCACGACCTGTGGCGCGAAAGGCAAAGTATCTACCAACACCGCCAACCGGCTCTTATAAGCTTTTTTGTTTTTATTAGTTGTTATAAGCTTATCATAACGCTTGGATAACGAAGTTCTCTCTTTGTCATTTACAAAGATTTTTTTTAATAGACATAAAACAGACGAAAAAAAATATGTCGGCTGTATTAAACACTGACAAATGTTTGTACATTCCACGCGAACAAAGCCGCATTCAGAGGCACGTTTACATGATATCGATTCGACTATATTGTCAAGTATATTTTACAAGAACTTTTTAATCTTCATTTAACAAAATCAAAATGTAAACCAATTTCTTCGAGGATATTTTTTATAATTGGATTGGAAGTGGACGCATAGTATATACTATACTATGCTATATATGTATATACTATACTATGCGTCATCTAATATGAAGTGGAGCTTTGTCCTTAGGCACTCATGATAGAATTACTGTTAAGTAGCCTCATCACAAATACACAGCTCCTTATTCTTCTCTATAACAGAATGAGATACCAGGTGAGATACTTGTATTTTTATGGACTTGTAGATTTAATAATTAATTTTATTTAATGACTATTTACAATGTGTTGCCTTTTATGAGTGATGTAATAACTTTTGTTTCTGTATCTGTATCTGTTTAACTATGTAATGTTTCTACTTTTGGTTGTCCTAAATATAAATGAACTAAAATAATATCGATATAATCGTTCCAACTCAGTGTGAACGTAGTCTAGGACAATCGATCTCTCATCTCCCTGTCCCCCGCATTTGCACATTTGATTGCAACGCTTAATTAAAACAAGACGGTGGAGTACTGACAGTTCTACAGGGATGGAAATATTAGATTCTTCGCTATTACTTTTAGTGATAAATGTATAAGATTTGAGCATTTCTAATTCATGCCACACTGCTTTAGGGTTTGCGTTCAAATC
This sequence comes from Nymphalis c-album, assembly GCA_963151315.1. NCBI lineage: Eukaryota > Metazoa > Arthropoda > Insecta > Lepidoptera > Nymphalidae > Nymphalis > Nymphalis c-album. The sequence continues at coordinate 1,198,300 of OY720610.1, forward strand.
CAGAGTCAGCTCAATTATACATTATTTATATTTCAGAAGTCGGATGCTTGGAACATGGTAGTTATCATTCCTTTGTTTCGGAGAGCCGTTAGTCGTGACTGAGTCTAGATCTGAGAGACTAGTCTAGATTGCACTTTATCCTTAATTTTTAGTTACATGGCAATAATTAACGAATTTTAACTGATGTGATGTACTTACATTGTTTATGGTGCAGGTTTACATGAATATATGTATAGAGAGAGAGAGAGAGAGACTAGAGATGGCACCTGTTTGAACATACTACATACTTTATATATCACTAATTTATTTCTTTTCATTTGACTACACCAGTTCTCTTAAGAAAATTATTTCATATAAGTTTCTGTGAGAGGTCGCTTTGAGATCGATTCTTGTTGTTGCCCTTTTATCATCTATTCTTAACACAATGTGCATGAAAGTATACAGATGTATATGTTAGAGAATAGATAAATATAGTGTTCGTTTTGACTTGTGTATGACTAATGGCGAAACCACGGTCTTGTATATAGTTTTGGGGGACACACCCCCATTGAAAAGGGAGGATCCTCCGACCAGACGGGTGTTGTGTCTGGTGGGCTACTGCCCCGACGATTGTTGTCGGGTTCTTGTATTTATGTTCAATCGCTCTGATAACATTAATATCGCGATGTAGGATACGTCTGTTCATAGTTCGTATGTGGCGAGATAGATGTCGCTACATAGGTCTATCAACGGAGCCCAATTTCAGTGGTAAGAGATTGGTACGATCGCGATATAACTTTTATTTCGTGTCATCGCCGCTTTACGTCGTTCCTATCGATGGGTGCGGTCACGTGCCGGTTGAGTGACGAAAAGAGACAGAATGCTATTCTGTCGTCGTTGCAAAGCACATCCATCTGTCCTCGTTCCTCTGGCGGCCGTAAATTGAACACTATAGCGCAACCAATAAGCCGACGTGCCCCACTACTGTTGTTGATAGACCAGTGCTTAAGACCGTGGGAGAAACTGACAGTGACATAAGTTGCTTTGACAGTTACAAGAATTAAGTCAGGGTTCAAAATCATGAGAACTCTCGACTGTGTTGCACGTGCACACAGACCACGGACGAACAAATAATATTAAACATCCAAAATCCCTCGTTTTCTGCAACATATATAAACATTGTCTCCAACTCTCATTACATACAAGCAATTTGAACTAGAGAGTTGTAGTTGATTTTTATTCCTTGCCACTATTTTTATTGACGTTATATATCAGGCTGTAACGACGGACGAACTTATTGTGTCATTTCCTTTATGACAATTGCAGCTGGCATGTTGCTATTTGCTTAGAATTATAAAAAAAACGTGACCTACGTCATTATAGACAGAGTTATTTGAAGCGTATTATTTATTTATTATATTTTATATAGTGAATAATGTTTAAAAAATTAGATGACAAGTACAACTGCAATTGTGATAGCGCTTTCATTAATGATAAATGGAATCAATTTGATTTATAATTGTAAGTTTGTTACTATGTTATTCTTTAATTTTAAATAACTCTTCATTGTTTATGAGACTCTGGTACTTGGGCATGCTAGAAATTCGCTGGAACCAGTGTGAAAAATGTGTTTGTTTAACTTGTTTTGTTGTAGAAAATGTTTGTTTTTAAAATCGTATGCAAGAGTTCTGTTAGGTACTATGTTTTGTTCTACTAATTCAATCAAAGGTCTACCATTTTTTATTTGATGAGATAGGAAACTAAAAAAAAAACGAAGAGCTATATAATAAAAGTATTCTTTCCATCATGTTCAATGCCAAAATATGCGCTTGAGAAGACCTTACTTTACTTTATCCTTACCCTTAAATAACATAGCAGAAACGAACTCATTTTAACTGACTACGCTTCAAAAGATGGTTAATGTATTTACATGATATTTTCGTACAGGCTAACATTGTCTCAAGTAATAAAAACTTGTTCCACGGTTACGGTTGATTAAATACGTGTGGAAGTATTGTTTACGTTCCCTATCTATACTAATATATAAAGCTGATGAGTTTGTTTGTTTGATCCGGCTAATCTTAGGAACTACTGGTTCGAATTTAAAAATTATTTTTGTGTTGTACAGTCCTTTTATCAAAGCTCTAGGCTTTATTGGTTTAATTATACGCGGGTGAAACCGCGTCGCACAGCTAGTATAATATAAATTCAAAAGAAGCGATCTTCAATATCTCGCTGTATTTAAGTTAAAACTATATTGATACTTGATTATGTAACGATTGCTTTTTACGATAAAAAGCGTTGAATGAATCACTTTGCTAAATTAAATAGAATAAGTATTGAAGAATATATGAGACATTTAATTATTTTTTTTTAGCCAGAAAACGCAAAGGGACAAATGATAAACGCTACTCGGTCCAATTTGATAATGAAACGTAATTTCGAAAGCGTATTTAAACGTATTTTTGTTTTCCATGATGCCTAAAAGTGACAAATGAATGGCGAATGCAATGCAATTCAGCCGAGATAAGACGGCTGAGATGAATGTGACTGATTACGTAAGAGGAACGTTGATAGTGTCACTTGTGTGCTTGATGTGAAGCGTATTGAGGTGTGACGTAATATGGATATATGGAAGACATATTAGATAACCGAGATAGTAGTGGTTAGAACAACGGCGGACGATCAAATGGACCACCTGATGGTAAGTGGTCACCAACGCCTGAACATTGGCCCAACATTGGCATTGTAACAAATGTTAACCATCGCATACATCGCCAATGAGCAACCAAGTTTTAGAATTAAGATGTTTTGTCCCTTGTACCTGTCATTAAACTAGCTTACTCACCCTTCAAACTGGAACACCGGTGGAATATCTGATGAGTGGGTGGTGCCTATCCAGGCGAGCTTGCACAAAGCCTTACCACCCGTTTATTCCAATGGAAAGCTACATTGTCAGCGACTAACATAGGTTACACGTTAGAACGGGAACTATGCGGTACGAAGCGCGGGCAAAACGCTAGTCGGATATAAATAATCATTTGGTGTGTTAATGTGTGTGTCAATTAAAAAAACATAAACTTATTTTTTATAATAAAAGACCCTAATAATCTATTAACATACTTACAGCTAAAATAATCACAGAAGAGCATCCAGAATCGAAATTAATATTTCTGTTGTCTACGTGTTTGTTTATAAAGAGAATAAGTATATTACCAAGTTTCATTTTGAAGAATTTACTGCCAGGGTACTTAATTTTGGAAGTTGGTATAACATTAACATTTTAATAATATCATAATAACTTTAAAAGTAAATAAAATGTGAAATGTTGCAATGCTAATCGATATTATCTTATCTAGACTAGATTGGATTGTTTTTCTGTGTAAGATATAAAATTAAAATATATAAAAACTCTTTTTATTTATATTCGTAACTTATATACCCATTTAGCTCATTAAATCTAGATATATGAAACATACGTAGAAAGAAATGGCGCCTTTAAAAAATATGGTAGCAATGTTGCCATTTCTATTTATTGCTAACAGATTAAGCATGGACATGGACATGGATGTATCAAAAATGTTTGTTGTGTTTTGTTCATCTTCAAATAACGTAGTTATAAAACATTTACAGCGTTACTTATAAACGTTGCTTAGTAATTAATTATTAATTATGTGTCTTTGGCATTTCGAATGTAATAATGACAGAATGAGCGTAGTAGTATTACTATTAGATTATATAAAAGCATTACTTACAAACACTCAGTTGAATAAAGTATTTTGAATCTGAATTTCAAGGAAGCAACAATTAGCTCGCGGTTACAATAATAATACATTTGTCATTTCAGATTCCATTATCATTAATCATTCTCGAATGTGCACTTCTCTACGTATGGACGCCGCTCAAAGACTATTTACTACTGTATTCGGATGATATCCTGGTACATTTGTACGAGAATATGAACCTTGAGTGGCTCATATGTCCCATGTGTTGTGATAAAAGCGACTGCTCTCACGCTTTTGCTACCCTGGTAGTTAAAGTGATGAGTTTCGTGCTATTGTTATCAATATGTTTTGTAACGAAACATTAATTGTTTTTTATTATATTTTATAGCAATTTTGTTTGTTTAATATAGTTTATTACTTGTAAAATACGTTGTTTTTAAATACCTTAATCTGAAATAATCGTTTTAATTCAACTTTTTCACGAATTGCGCACACTGGTCCATTCTTATTTTTGTGAAGTTAACAAAATACTTAAATAAAGAAAAACACAAGAACCACTGAATTAAATGACTATTTATAAATAGGGTTCAGTCCCCATTGACAATCTTAAGGGATACAAACCAATAATTGCGCAGAATTTATCACAGAATTCTGTGTACAAACAAACCTAAGTGCATAATCCGATAGAGAAGCAAATCCGGCACGATCGTATACAACTTCGGATGGATGGGTTTAGATGACGGCTTTAGATGCTAAGCATTGCCAACTTGCGGCAGCTATTGAAAAATATCTGGAACGAAAAAAAAACATTTTTCTTCTGTTAAAATACTTTTAAGTTTTGCACCATTATAAAATAGCCACTCGAACAGCAAATCGGGTGCGATAGTTTATAGATTAACATGATTTTAGGTGTAAGATCGATGGCTTTATATGCTTAATATTAAATTCTGGAAAAGATAATAAAAAAATATACCATCGGCTTTGCAGCGTAACGGATCTGCGAAGCAGTTTTAATTATTATTAAATTAGGTAAATATTTCAACCCAGCAGCTTCTAAATTTGTTTGAGGGTATCTATTTATCTGTATAAACGTCTAATAAGGCTGTCGCGCTAAATACCATGTCTGTGCTATTGCCTCGTTGGTCGAGTGGTAGATATTTTTTTTTTTTTTTTTTTATTGTATAGGAAGGCGGACGAGCATATGGGCCACCTGATGGTAAGTCACCAACGCCCATAGACATTGGCATTGTAAGAAATGTTAACCATCGCTTACATCGCCAATGCGCCACCAACCTTGGGAACTAAGATGTTATGTCCCTTGTGCCTGTAATTACACTGGCTCACTCACCCTTCAAACCGGAACACAGCAATACAAAGTTGTTTTGCGGCAGAATATCTGATGAGTGGGTGGTACCTACCCAGGCGAGCTTGCACAAAGCTCTACCACCAAGTAAACATATAAGATATAAGGCCGCAGACCCAGTGGTCCTGGGTTAAATTCCCGGGTCGGGCCAATAAATAGTTATTGGGTTTTTCTGATAGAAAATTCTCAATAGCAGCCCGGAGTCTGGAAGTTGGAAGTGTGTACACTCACGTGCATCGGAAAGCACGTTAAGCTGTTAGTCCTGCGCCTGAACTCTTTCCGGTCGTGTCGGATTGCTGTCCCATCGGATGATGAGAGCTAAGGAAAAGAGTGAACTTGTGTTTGTGCACAACAACACACTCGTGCACTATAATATCTCCTGCGAAGTTGGCTTATCTCTCTTGAGATTGGCAACCGTGGTCGAAATCGGTCTGGAGGACCCCTTACCTTATATTTACAACAAAGAAGGTAGCTAAGAAAAGCTGCTATTTATCATTTTGAATCAACAGGTAATCATTGCATATTCTACACCAAAATACTTATAGTAAATCTTTGTATCTTTTGTGTTCCAGTCAAACGTGACCGAGCCAAAGTAGGCACAAGGGTAGACATAACATGGAATTACTTGAGTTTATTGGAATTTAACTTTAAAATAATTATCATAGTATGAACTGTGCACTGTGACCCCAGTTTTGACTGTATGTGCTAATCAAATCATTTCTATTTTAAAACAGCAACATAATCAAAATATAATTAAAACTTTATTATTTATTAGTTTACGTTGAAGATAGTCAAAACTTTTTTCCTTTTAAAATAAAATGACAAAAAAACACTAAGCCTTAGCTTAGTTAGTGAGTTTAGAAATAAAACCGCAGATCCACAACCGCGGCGGGCACGGGAAAAAACCACTCCGTGCGTTCTTAGCCTAAGTATGTAGTAAGTCTTCTCCATCTTTTGAATGTTTGAAGTTTCTAAAGTTGCATAAAATCTTACATCGTTAGAAGATATTTTAAAACTTTGCGTAATAATAAAGTTATAAAATTAGCTGCATATTATTAGCTTCGTGCTTACCTTATAACTTTTCTTTAACATTAAAGTAAAGATATAAAATGATAACTATTTTTTATTATATTTTTACTTCAAATATAATTATCTATATAAATAAAATGATAGAGGTCTGCAGTTGTGCGCGCATCACGGAAAAACTACTGGATATATTTCAATGAAATTTTCTAAATTTTATTTCTTAGACACTTAGCCCTTATCAAAAAAAATAATTATTGCGAAATGTTTATTTAATAAAAAGTTATTAAAGTTTCAAGAAACAACGATTTGTACTGCGTGTTCAGTGATGTATGTTTAAACAAAGTATATTTTTGCTTGCGATCTTTTTGATGTTTTTGCCTTCGTACATAAGAAAACTTTGTTAATATATCAAGCAACGCGGACGAAGTCGCGGGTATCAGTTACTTCTAAATAATAGATAATTGCACAACATACAAATAAAGAGTAACATAAATCTATTACTAAAACAATAATTGTCAACTGCAGGAATGGTTCACATTTCTTACAGCGCCAATGTCAGTGGAGTGGTGACCAGTTACCATCAGGTGGTACATCTGCTCGTCCACCTACCTATATAAAAAGTAACTGACCACCTACCTGAATAATAATAATAAAATGCACATGACATCATCGCGTCTACTTAACAAAAACTTTTCGCTCGACCAAGTGATTAAAAAGCAAATTTTTCGTCGTTAAATTCCACGTGAAATGCACTACGTTATATTTTCAGCAAACACCGCTTTAAAGCGTCATTCCGCTTTTTTGATGTTCATTTCGCTGGAATGTTTTTCAAAACACAAAGGAGCCGTGTCCCGAATGCCAGTCGACTGGCGTTTAACGGTGACTTTATTCGAAACTTTTTTGTTTTTTTAAGTGAAAATATTTTTTATTTACAAATGTGATACATTAAAAACCTTAAATAAATACAAATAATTACTATACAAGTCGTGACCGCGTGGAATGGTGGCAAGAATGCTAGCAGCATTTCCCCCTTTGAATCGCAATTCCGATTCTCTGGGCGAAAAATGAACCAGCCCTCTTGTCACCAGTGGAGGCAATAAGGCGGGGAGTATTTTGTATTATTAATATTATTTACAAATAAGTATCATAATACATAATCTTTAAATATTTAAAGTTTAGAATTTTGATCGTCTGGGTAGGTACCGCCCACTCATCAGATATTCTACCGCAAAACAGCAGTACTTGGTACTGTTGTGTTCCAGTTTGAAGGGTGAGTGAGCCAGAGTAATTACAGGCACAGGGGACATAACATCTTAGTTCGCAAGGTTGGTGGCACATTGACATTATAAGCAATGGTTAACATATCTTACAATGCCATTATCTATGGGCATTTGTGACCATTTACCATTAGGTGTTTCATATGCTCGTTCGCCTACCTATACAATAAAAGAAAATAATCCCGGACCTCGAAATCTACAACCTTATGATCTACTCACTAGGCCAATAATAAAATTTAATTACATTATTATTGGGTTATATAATTGTAAATAACGTAAATATTTTGAATGTATACCGTGATTGTATATACATATGTATAAATGATACCCGTATATGAAATGTTAATATTTTAAAATATTATGTGTATATAAAGGATTAATCAGAGTAATGTGTTAGTATTTTTCCATTCGTTCCATTTTCATTTGTGGAAACAATCGTATTACATAAATGGTACACAAACGACGTGTAATTTCCTTTAATTGGTGGTAGGTGGTCATTCAATTAGCTAAACTGGAAACGCCCAAGTCCCCCGAGTAGTGCAAAATATCTAAAAGTATACTTTACATTGTTACACTAAAGCTGTTTTTGTTTTGAGGCCTTAAAATCGTGCCAAATCAAAAGATATACATATCCCATGTATTTATCGATTAAGATAAATAAAAATAATAAGGAAAATTATCCCTATAATCACAAAACCATTTGGCCCAGTGGTTTCAACGCGTGAATCTTAACCGATGTTCGTGCGTTCCCCGGGAAATTTTCATGTGCTTAATTTGTGTTTATAATTCGTCTCGTGCTTGACTGTGATGGGAAACATCATGCATGTGTCTAATGTCACTGAAATTCTACCACTTACACATTCCAACCATACTTGGTGGTAGAGCTTTGTGCAAGCTCGTCTGGGTAGGTACCACCCACTCATCAGATATTCTACCGCAAAACAGCAGTACTTGTTATTGCTGTGTTCCGGTTTGAAGGGTGAGTGAGCCAGTGTAATTACAGGCACAAGGGACATAACATCTTAGTTCCCAAGGTTGGTGGCGCATTGGCGATGTAAGAGATGGTTAACAGCTCTTACAACGCCAATGTCTATGGGCGTTGGTGACCACTTACCATCAGGTGCCCCATATGCTCGTCCGCCTTCCTATGCAATAAAAAAAAAAAAAAAAAATCCACCTACCTGCATTGAGGCAGCGTGGTGGAATAAGCTCTAAAACCTTCTTCTCAAAAAAGGAAAGTCTTAGCCCAGCAGTAGGATCTTCATATAACGAAATTTATTATGTAAATACAAATGGAATTTATAAAAGCGTTTAAAAAACGGATGAATTGTACCAATTGAGATCAAGATAAGTAGGTAACATACGTTCAAAAAGTACTACAAAAAGGCAATTTCCCTTCAGTGAGTTTCGTTCGAATGGTACAATTTTCATTATAGGTTTTCAATTTCCACTTACATTAACATTTGTACCGATATATTTGTAAGAAAGTTTGAATTGCTTAAGTGAACGTCGATGGCTTTTGTTTTGATATGTAAAGTAGCTGGATGGGTAAATAGGCCACCCGATGGTCAAGTGACAACCGCTGCACAAAGATATTTCGACTATGAGAATATTAACATCCCTTACATCACTCTAAAAAGCCGGCAACGCACCTGCAAGCCCTCGGATGTTGAATGTGTCCTGGGGTGGTGGTGGGGTTGTGGTAGTCACTTGTCTCTTCACCTTACATCAAAAAATAACCCATTCATCACTAACCTTGGGACCTTAATGTATATCCCTTGTGATTGTAGCTTCAATGGCTCACTCAGCCTTCAAACCGGAAAGCGACAATAGTAAGTGTAACATGTGATGTGTGATTTACCCCTTAAAGGAGTGTCGTAGACTATTATCGTACATAGTAAAAACTATACTTTGTAAGAAAAAATGATCTTGTATCTCGTAATCATCCTGTTACTTGAAAATACGCCTTTAAAAATGTTCCATCCTGAAAAATATTGTTGATGATAACTATTATTAATTGAGCTTAATGGTCTAGTGCTCAACTTTACAACCGAGGGCTTATGTTTTGGTAAACTAGGTCGCAATGTGTCAAGGAAAAAACAATTAAAAACTTAACGTAACATTCACTTGCTTGTGTGTAAAAGTGTTTTAAAAAAGTGGAATTTGATTACTTGATAAGAACTTTAATATTTTTAAATATAGAACTAAGGTTTATGAACAAATAGGAATTGGTATTCGTTGTTTTTTATACATTATACATACATTTATTTGTATATTATTATGACATGGATATCACTGTCACTACATATCATAAAACAAAGTACCCCGCGGTTCCTGTCTGTGTATGAACGCGTTAAACTAAAAAACTACTCAACGGATTTTCATACGGTTTTCACCAATGGCTAAAGTGATTCAACAGGAAGGTTTATGTGTATAATTCATTAATGTTTTATGTAAATTTGTTGAAATATGACAATAATTGTTGAAGAAGTCGGAAAAATAACGAGCCGATTGGAAGCTTTCATCGAAAACGCATGGAAATTTAGTTACTTATCTATATCGTTTGATTGATACGGCCAATCTCAGGAGCTACTGGTTCGAATTAAAAAAATATTTTTGTGTTGTATAGATTTATTAATTATACGCGGATGAAACCGCAGGGCACAGCTAGTTGATGATAAAAATAGTTGCAAATCGAATTCGTCTTCTACACAAAATATAATATAGAGCCAGCTTGTTTATGTCAAAACTACATTGAGTTCACAAGTTTCGATGTTTACAATATATCTTATTTAAAGGTATATAAATAAAAACATGGCGGAAGTCTGAGAAACTAACATCCAGTAACGCGCAGTCTACACCAAGACGAAAGTTTGAACCGTAATACATAGTTATAACAGTACTTTGTATTGTTGTGTCACGGTTTGAAGGGTGAGTGAGCCAGTGTAATTACAGGCACAAGAGACATAACATCTTAGTTCCCAAGGTTGGTGGCGCATTGGCGATGTAAGCGATGGTTAACATCTCTTACAAGGCTAGTGTCTATGGGCGTTGGTGACCACTAACCATCAGGTGGCCTATATGCTCGTCCACCTTCCTATGCAATTAAAATAAAAAACAGTAATAGCCTGTCAAAATCCTACTGCTACTCTTTTGAGTAGTAGTAATCACAAATTAAGCATATGAAACCAGCGGTGCTTGCCCGGGTTTAAGCCCACGATCATCGGTTAAGAATCACGTATTTTTACCACTGGGCCATCTCGGCTATAAGAGATATATAACGAACCATATAGTATATACCGCTCCGTTAAGACTGGAGCTTTAAGGGCTCCCACTACAACGTTTCATACTATGACCGTAATACGAAGGTGTCCGACAAAAAAAAAACTTTGCACAGGAAAGTATAAGACAATACCCAATAGACCGTTCCGTCAGCGATCAGACACGTCGCGTGCTATGCACGGAGCGTATCGGCACTGGCAAAATATTCTCATTTACCAGTAAACAGTATTTCTACAATTTCCACTAAAAAATATTTATTAATCTTTCCATGTGAGTCTTAAGGTCGTGAGCTGGAGCATTACTCTTACTCGTCTCATTGGTTTTTATCTGGAGCAATTCCCATTTCGTCTTGAAAGCGTGTGGGGATATAAATTGTCGTATAATATTCAGTTTTCAGCTCCGCAGACTTTTGAGATTCTTTTGTTTCTTTGTTATATGGATCGAATATATTCGAATATATTGTACAGCTAACATATATTTATCAATTCAATTTGTACATGATATTAATTAAAAAAAAAACAATTTCCGCCTTCGATCGTTTTATTTTTAGTGTTTTTTCTTATTTATTATAATTTTTATATCATTAACGCTTGAAAATTATGTCTTTGTATTTTCGAATTGCAAATATAATCCGTTTAAATGGTATAGAATGAACAGATGCAACTGAGTGATCTAGTGTTTGTTTGCTATTAAAACAAAGCCCGTTAATTTTCTACCGCTGGCCAAAGCTTCCCCCTCTCAGATACAGACATGGTAGAATTTAACTAACAATCACGATTTTTTTATTTCACTATAAAGAACGAGATGAAATAATATAAACGCAAATTAAATAATTTATATTTTTATATATGATAGATAAGCGGACGAGCATATGACCAACCTAATGGTAAGTGGTCACCATCGCCAACCTTGGGAACGAATATGTTAAGTCCCTTGTGCATCTAATTACACTGGCTCACTTACCCTGCAAACCGGAACACAACAATACCAAGTACTGCTGTTTTACGTTATAATATCTGATGAGTAGGTGGTACCTACCCAGATAAACTTGAACAAAGCCCTACCACCAAGTAATCCAGTGGATTTTACCTTTAGTTAAATCCACTCGATTATCTCTTATCAACAAAAACAAAGCCCAGAATGAAACCTATGACCCTTCGATAATGAAAGCAAAAGAAAATATAAAAGGTCCATCTTTCCCATACCACCACATTACCATCAAATCTTGTCTCTTAACTAACAACACAATGAACGTTCATATGATTGATGCTTTCAATTTAATTTTAAAGATAAGAAAGCTCAAAATTTAACCTTATTTTATTGTATTAAAGTTCTAATTCCTAAGAACGCCAGTTATACAGCCTCCGGTAAAACACGACCAAATCAAGAGTGTAGTTATTAAGCAGTAAACTGAGTGTCGTTTCTCGTTATATCGAATTGGTCGCGTTTTATTTCTTTTTCACATGAATGTGGTAGTGTTGCCAGGATGGATTTTTATTAAACGCATTACAACGAATAAGTCTTAATTAAATGTTGAGTTAGCCAGTGTAATTTTATATGGTGGAAATGCATCTGGATATCTACTCAAGTACTTCTGACATCAATACTTATGTAGTGTTGCTTTCGATTTAAATGATGAATAAGATTTGTTATATATATCGTCCTCACTAACAAGGATCATTTCCATTACATTTTTATTTCTTGCTGAATTGAGCAGATAATTCTAAGCAACGAGACTGTATAGCATAATAAGCTGTATAAGATCGAAAAACTATATATTTTTTCCAACAATCAATGTATTTTTAGCTAATTATAAGGGTAAAATTAGATCTAGCAACCCCATGGGCAAACTGTTGCTGGGTGGGCGGGCGCGGGGCTCAGCGTAGCTACTATTTCAAACTCAATACGTGAAACTACATAGAGATGTTATTACTGTTAAATTATTGATTTAAAATTCGTTTTCATAACTAAAAAAACATGACCATAGTGTACAGAAATAAGTTTATCGTTTTATATGTTAAATGTTATATTTTTATATAATATATATAGACGGACGGCTGACTGGTTCACCTAATGATAAGTGACCAGCAATGCCCATGGACAATGGCACTGTTAGAATAATTAATTAAACGCTACTGCGCTTCTATCATGGGGAACTAAGATGTTAGGTCCCTTATATCCATGGCTTGTTCACCATTCAAACTGGAACACAACAATACTAAGTATTACTATTTGGCGTTGGGATATGAGATGATTGTGAGATACCTACCTCGACGGGCTTGCCTGAAGCCTTAGCACTAATTGAAATAATTAATAAATGAGAGAAAACGTCTTTGCTTTACGTCTCTGTATCTTTCTTTTTATTATTTAATAATTAATATTGAGTCAAATTTATTAAATGTAGAAAATACTACTACCTTTTTTTTGTCTAATTGGATTATAGTTTCCGAAAGAAATCAAGATGAGAGAATAGGTTTTTAATAAGTATGTATTTTTATATCAATTACATTGATAATTTATTGTGGAAAAATGATTAATATTTTAATTTCATAGTTCGAAATTGAAAAATTGGTAAAAGCGACTCCAATGCCTCTTTTGTTATTATTATCAAATCGTTCATATGAAATACGTTTATTGTAAATTACAATAATATTGTAATTTTTCGATTTCATTTTGCTCCGTACTAATTTCAACATAAATATGCTGTATCATCAAAATGCTAATATATAAGAAATATATGATAATAACAGCTCCGTATATATCCTGAATCACCCCTAACAAATACGCTCGCGTTAGTACGCCCCTGCCCTTCACAGTGCTTGGACGTGTACTTATCACAGAGATGCATAGGTAAGTCCTTTGCGAAATACCTAAATACTATTTATTTAAAAACATAAATAGAAAAACCTTTAAATATGTCATATTATCCGACTTATTAATTTTAAAAGTACCAGGATAATAGGTGCGCGCAGGATTCAAGGCGTTTTCCAAGGAGATAATTTCCTCCGTACGGTGCTCTAAACTCAAAAGGATCTTATTTCAAACGTCCGTCGTATTTATGCGTGACTAGTCTTTACCTTCGACTTCGCACTTTACTGTTTGCCTAATCAGAAAAAAAAAAAATTAGTTTTAATTAGTATCAATATAATGAGTATCGATTAAAAATATTAAAATATTTTATACTTGACTTGCTTTTGAAATAATTTCAAGATTTAAGTTTATGGCATTACACAAAATAATATAAACATAAGATATTATTTGATATCGTAAAATGTTTACTCGAATAGTAATTTAAGCGACGATTAATTAAAGTTTTCCAATAAATTAGCCGCGCGTGTAAAAATTAAAATATTTTAAAGCTGGAAATTATGTGTAATTAATTTAAAAATAATAGGAACGCTATTTAAAAAAAAATTCACGTGCTTCAATAATTAAAATAACTTAATTATATTTTCTGAAATGGCTTGGGATTTATTTATATACGTTATTATTAAAAAATGATGTTAGGTATTCTTTAAAAGTATTTATGGTGAAGATATGGTGACTTTTCGATTAAAATAAATAAAATATTTGAATATAACACATTAAATATTCCAAAAACAAAATGACATAATTTTTTTTCAATTAAAAAGTAATTTACCCCCATTTTTCAAAAACTCTGTTCCACGTCAAACTAACTAATTTGGCATTAATCTGAATGGTCATTGGTCAGTAGCAGACGATGACGTAATAGGCGACCAATGGGCGTCCAGGTCTTAGTTAATCTGATTTTAACCAACGTTTCTGAACTGAGGGTAATTTTGTAAAATTAATGTACTAAAGCAGCATAATAAAATTACTTTGGGAATTTTCTTTATGAGTAGCGTCAGCAAAATTGTTATTACAACTCGAGTTATTACTGAAATTGTGGATCTCATATAACTTCGGTTATCCATTGTGTTTCACATTTGTTGACGAGAGAAAAATTGAAAGGATCTTTTCTATAATAATGTCAGATATGTTGATTCATTATCATTATTGAACATTTTGCGGGCAGTTTTTTTTATTATTCTATAGGAAGGCAGACGAGCATAATTATGGGCCACCTGATGGTAAGTGGTCACCAACGCACATAGACAATGGCATTGTAAGAAATGTCAACCATCGCTTACATCGCCAATGCGCCACCAACCTTGGGAACTAAGATGTTGTATCCCTTGTGCCTGTAATTACACTGGCTCACTCACCCTTCAAACCAGAACACAGCAATACAAAGTACTGCTGTTTTGCGGCAGAATATCTGATGAGTGGGTGGTACCTACCCAGACGAGCTTACACAAAGCTCCACCACAGCATCCTCCAGCATCTATAATCATATGAGAAACCAATCCTTTGCATTTGTTCATAGACCATACGGCTCATAGTGGCGGAGTAGTGCGCCATGTAGACAATTTAAAATCACTATTACCCACGAGAGCTTACCCGATAAGCGCTACAGCTCCGAAGCACTAAGGCTTGAGTACTGCTCAGTACTAGCACTTCACAGAGTATTTATTTTAAGTAACAGCTTGTAACTGTTTCCCGCTGGATAAAGACTTTATAGATATTAAGATAATTTGCTTTAAGATTTGAAACTCTTTTCTGTCATTCTTCTTCGTTAGGGGATAGTTGATAAGCACGCATGACTTACTGTATAATAATAAATTATATTAATAATACACTTGAGATAAAGGGGGGAGGGGGGGGAGTGTCGTCGTCACAGGGCGGTGAAAAAAATTAATTTTTTGTAGTGTCATCGGTCTTTAATACGTGTCCAAATTTTCAAAATAATTGGACATCTTGAAGTAGGTGATAATTGCGCTGAAAGATTCCATTACATAGATACATACTTCTTCTTCTTCTGTTTCTTCTTCGTGGCACTCTTGTCAGAGTAGTCGTGGTCGCCATGTAGTGTTAAGAAATTATAGATACATACCGGTCAAGCTAATAAAAGCGTGTTAAAACTTAGCGCTTGAAAGTCCGTGGGGTAAGAGCGGATTAAGCCATCATATTACGGTTAAAATCTACGTATCTATGTAGGTATGTATGTACTCGTAGTAGGCTATTTCGGCTCTTAATGGTGTTTTATCATTGATTGCTTGATCGTCGATTAGTTCTAAATTATTTTGATGTATCGAGTATTGAACGACATGTCTGTGTAGTTATTTGACATTATTACTGCTTTAGAACTTGTATTATAATAATAAATTATAGCTTAAAAAACTAAACACGCGGCACGGCCTCGGCTCAGCTGCACGAAAACGCATTTGGAAGGGCGGGTCACACGGTGAAGGGACAATTAATAAGTGTGCAAATTTTCAAATCAATTGGACGTCTAGAAGTGGATGAAAATTGCATTGAAAGATTCCGTTACGTAGATACATACAGGTCAAGCTAATTAAGCGTGTTAAACGACTGACGATTAAACAAAATCGTACCATTTTAATAAAACAAAGGCATTGATTAATTAGTAAATAAAGTTACAATTAATAAATTTATTTTATGCAATTATCGCAAATCTTTAAAATGCAATTAAATAGACAAGGAATTATATAATTTTGATGAAATAAATAAAAAAAAACAACTGTGCTTTACTATAAACTAATAACAACTATAAAAAGTACCAGGATAACATAAATGCTCTGATGATTATATCTTTCTCATAATAATGATATCACCAAGTTTCTCAGTCGGGAAGTTTTTAACTTGAATGAAGTTTTATTTCACTTGAAATCTTTCTTCAATTTTATTTTTCTTTACGAGAAAGTTAATTCGGTGCTGGTGATTTATTTGAAATGGATCTTCCAAAAGTATTTATATTATTCTTATAAAAGTTAAAAATAAAAAACGTTGTTAGTATTCTTATTTTAAATTTAATAGTAAATAATAAATTTTAATCATATTACTGTTAATTTATAACGGCCGAATACTGAAACGTCATTCAAATATTGAGTGCATCACAATTACTTGAGACTAGACTAAATTTCAAATTATCGGCGTCTCAAATAATTAAGTTGCACTTAATATTTGAATGACGTTTCAGTAATCGGCCTTAAGTCGTAAAGGGAATGGCGAGATGGGCTAGTCGTTAGAAAGCGTGAATCTCAATCGATGACCGTGGGATCAAATCCGGGCAAGCACTTTTCATGTGTTTAATTTGTGTTTATAATTCATCTCGTGCTTGACGGTGAAGGAAAACATCGTGAGGAAACCTGCATGTGTCTAATTTCTCTAAAATTTTGCCACGTGTACTACAATAACCGTGGGATTATCGTATTTTTGCTGGTTCTTCAATACATATGTATAATAATAATAATTATGGTCCTCCTGACCGATTAGCCAACTGCGTAGGAGATATTAAAGTGCACAGTGTTGCGCACAAACACAAGTGCACTCTCTGTTCCTTAGCTTTCATAATCCGATGGGACGGCAATCCGACACGACCGGAAACAGTTCAGGCGCAGGACCAACAACTTAACGTGCTTTCCGAGGCACGGGAGTGTACGCAATTCCAACTTTCATACTCCGGTTTGCTACTGAGAAATTTCTGTTAGAAAATCTCAGTAACGTTTTATTGGGCCAACCTGGGTTTTGAACCCAGAACCTCCGAGCCTCCTTAGCAGCCTTCGTCCTAGCCACTAGACCAATGCGGCAGTCAATATGTATATAGTTAGCTTGAATGATTTTGGTATATTTATGTATATTTTAACTGCAATTTTGCTTCATTTGAATTCATATGAATGCTTTGATTATTTATTTGTCTAGAAAGAGCATTTCACTTCAAACGCAACTAAAGAAACAGGCCATATTTAAATTACTTGTGTGTGTGTACACATACGTAGTGTTTATGGTTTTACAGGCGCGATGATCAATGTGTGCGTGATGATACCAGGTATACAATATTCGCTTTTTAATTATAAACTTTATTACACATACATTAAGATGTAATTTGATTATTTATCAAATAAACAGAATTGTGAACTATTTAACCTTGAGTTTTTAGTAAAAAATTGGCAATCAGTTTTGAGATAAACTTTACAGTATGTTTTTTTATAGTATGGGAAGGCGGATGTACGTATGGATGGCCACCTGATGGTAAGTGGTCATCAACGATAGACAACGGCATTGTAAGACATGTTAACCATCGCTTTCATCGCCATAGGTATTGTGATAGAATATTAGAATATCTGATGAGTGGGCGGCGAATATCAGCCGAGCTTGCACAAAGCTCTACCGCCAAGTAAATTTAATCGTTGCTATTATTCTAAAAAAAATATTCAGAACAACGACTGGTTACTATTAATCAATTTTTGTATGTATAAATATTATGAGTAGGTGGACTGCTGCTGTTAAGTTTTATTGGTGTCAAGTTATATTAGTCCTAACACAATCTTTCCCCACCAGGAAATCGAACGAGGAAAGGCTTAATTCTGTCTCTGAAGCCTTTGTTAGAATCTCACGGAAATATCTCCTAAGCGCAATTGAATGCAAATCCGGAGTTAGAAATGCTATGTATGAAATATGTGCTTACATTGTCAGCGTCACCGTCCGTATTGGCTACCGAGTTCGATTGTGATAGGAATTTAGTGATTTATTGGACGTATGTGTGATACGCGGAAATGATTTATGTGTATAAAGGATTAAGTGTCAAAATCAGATATCATAACTCCATGTTTTATTGTTTTCCATTATTAAGTTGACAATGTTGTTTACATTTTTTGACACCAATGCGCCGGATTTAAGATGTCATGTGTTGTGCTTGTAACTATACAAGCCTACTAGTCTTTTAAACTGGAACGTTTATAATACAAAATGTTTAGCAATAGAATATCTATACCTATACAATCAGCTAATTAGCCTGTAAATCGGTATCAGGGATGCTCTATGAAAAACACTTTCTAACCACTTAATCTAAAGATGGATGCCGTGGATTATCGAATGTATTTATTTTACCCAAGCGATATTCTTCACTAAACAAATTTACTACTAGAAAGCTCAGTGGTGCTAACCCGGCTTTGAAAAGGGTTGATATTTATGTGTCTCTCCGTACTCTCTCGATTTAACATTGAATTTACTTGTTTTTATGTAACATAGTAAAGGTTAAACTTAAGTGTTGTATAATATTTAATATCTTATAATATGAAATCGTAAGAGACAGACACAAGTATAGGCCATTCTTGTGTATGTCTCTAACGATTCGGCTCTCTCAACTCTTCATCTACCTTGGTGTTTTTATTTTCTGATAAAATGCACAATTTACAATATATATAGTGAAAAATGATACCGTTTCGAATAAGACTGAACTGCCAAATGGTGCGTGATGGTAAGTGGTCACCACTATCCCACCACTTACTAATCTTCGTAATTAAGATGTTACACTCACCAATTAAACCAGAACACAATACTAAGTGTTGTTATTTGGGGGTAGAAATAATAAGAATAATAATAATATCCTGGGACATTATTCACACAAGACCATCTGATCCCAAACTAAACAGAGCTCGTACTATGGAAACCAGGCAACCGATATATATACATATAGCACTTTTCTTGTAAAAACATACTTAAAAAGATAATTACACCGATATTCAGGCCAAACGTAATTTATGTTCATGTACATAAATATCTGTCCTGGGTGGGAATCGTACCCACTGTCTCTGCGAAAGGTATCAAGAGTCTACCAACCACGCCAACCGGTTTATAGTTACATGTTCTACAATTGTTCAAAACTTGATAACTATATGCAATATTCGACTTGGAATAATATTTTCTTTGATCCTCGGTAGCGGTTGCAAAGTTTGAAAGCGCTTTATTTTATCCATCCGTTGATTTCCTTGAATTGCTTAACTTCGTATCTAATGAACTTTCATTTAAATTTTCATATCATATGATGCTATTTTCATGTGCATAGTTTGTGTTTACTTATCTCGAGCGTTGCATGGAAGTCAATTATCGTGAGAAAATCTTCGTATTCTCGATGAATTTCTGCCATATATCTCCGAAATTAAGCGTGGGGAATATAGCCAATTCATCTCCCTGAATGCAGAGGAGACGCTTGTAAAAAATAGTTAAGAAATATATGTTCTTGTACATACGAATATAAAGTACAGTAGCCTCAGTGGTCAAGGTAAATAGTTTGTCTAAAACGTATGCCGTCTTTTGTGTACATATTCTTTAAATTTTTATTTTTAACATATCATTTATACTGAATACTTAAGAATAAATTTGAACATTTTATTATTTGAGTTAGTATACTAATACATATATATATATTTTCAATTAGTAGAAACTAACTAACCTCAAATACAGATCTACATTGTCCGTTTATTATTTTGCTTATTTATTTATTATTTTTTTCTTTTTTTTTTAAATAGTTACTGGCTGTAATTAGTTGTGTGCCAGATAAAAAAAAAGTACATAATAATAAAGAGTTAAATAAATATAGTTACTATGTATACAATTACAAGCTATAACGAAAAATCGTGTTCATTTTAATGAAAAATACACAACCAATAAAAAACTGCTTTCTGTTTAGTAAATGTGAAACCATATTTGTTTTTTTTTTATTGTAAAATGAAACCATATCAGTGACGTGTAGGAAAACCATTGTACGCTTTATCAGAACTTAATGTCTATAAAACACGCTAATACCTGAATGTTGGATATTTATTTTTGTTATCTGTAACCAATGTTTGCATCTGTTTGTGTTACCTAATCTCCAAAATAATGGAATATTCTTTACTATTATTTGATATGTAATAATAGTTACTAGCTATGCCGCGCGGTTTCACTCGCGTATAATTAATAAAAATATAATGAATAAAAATCAACGTAGAACATTCATCGATAAAATTATTTTAAATAATTTTTAAATTCGACCAGTAGTTCCTGAGATTAGCCAGATCAAACAAACAAACTCTTCAGCTTTATATATATTAAGTATAGTATAAAGATAGTTCCTTTTTTGATTGAGAGACACAAGACAGAAAACAAAAAACGGGATACTTCATAAATAGAAAAAGCCCTATAACATCTATTCCTTATCGGAAAATTTATATACGGATTCCTTTTACACAAAAGATTAGCAATGAGAAGGGACTTTTGAAACTTTAACCCCTAATTTGATAAAGAGAATGAAAGGCCGCTGGAAAATCATTGAAAATTGGTATTTAGTAATTCTGAATTATGGCTTGAGCGAAGCCGCGAGTGAGAGTGCTAGGTTAACTATTATTCCAACGAAATAAAATATGTATATAATATAAAGGTACCATATGTTATTTATATTATATAAAGAATTGATGTATTTATGTCAGTTTTTAACTTGCTTGAATTTTTTTTTATTAATATTGTAAGCTTGGAATGATTGATTGGCCAATATTTTTTTACATTTAAAATTTTTCATCATTTCAATCGTCACATAACGATACAATAATTGTGGAGTTGGTAAGAGCGCTACACTATTCAGACCACAACTGCAATTTGGAATTTCAACGTAAACAAAGACATAAAAGAATCCATTTATTAAGATTAATTATTACGAATTGATAGCGAAAAAAGTAAAACAGTGCTGTATACGCTTCGCTCGCGAGTATGGGATCCTACATAAATCTTACTCCGAGTCACGGCTCTGACAACGTGCAAAAATACAAAGTATATTTCGGTAATTTTCGGATGAATTCGGAAAAGAAAACAATCGTTCTTCTTTTTGATTGTATATAAAAGTTATGTGTTTACGTTCAGTTTATTCAGTGGAATTAAAAATATGTCCAGTGTCTGTAAAAAGTTGTCCTAAAACCAACGGACGTGAAGCACTGATTTTTAAGTATCAAATATACATATGTATGACTAACTCGTTGGTCTAGCCATCATATAAATGAATCCCCAGTTTCTGGGTTCAAACCCCAGACCAGTCACTTAAAGGCTATTGGGTTTTTCTATCAAAAAATTCTCAGTAGCAGCTTGGAGTCTGGAAGTTAGAAGTGTGTAAACTTCAGTGCATCGGAAAGCACGTAAAACCTTTGGTCCTGCTGTTGTGTTGTGGTGTTGTCGGATTGCCGTCACATCATTTTCTAAGATTTGGAAAAACTATGTTTGCGCACACATCCGTCCACTATAATATGTCCATCAATCATAGAGATACCTATCAACATTAACTTTTGAATCAAAGATTGGAGAAGAATCCTATTTATAAGACACTTTTTATACATTTAACATTTCCATGAATACATATTTACTTTAATATCTTCTAAAAAGGCTATTAAACAAAAGAGGTCTTACTACTCTGTATAATGCATAATATGTAAGAGAAGACGAAGACGTCTTTTCTCATTAGACGCTTTTCACAATGTGACACAGAAATACTATACATTCAAATTTGACTTTGAAGTTTCACTTCCATCTGTTTAAAGTTAATATTTTCATTCAAAAATAATCTTGAATTGGAACTTGGGTAGGCATTACCCACTCTCACGGTTGAATGCGCAAGCGATCCCGTGGCGCTCCCCTTAAGACGGGAAGGGTAACGCTGGTTTTTAGTGGGTAGTCTGATGTCCGGGGTGCACTCGGTGCCCTGGTCCCACATACCCCCCCCACTGTTGCCGTGGGGGAAACGCGTCATGCGTGTCTCCAGCGTTAAAAAAAGGTATCACCATTCAACATTTTTTTTTAACATTATTTTTTTAATTTGTATTTATTCTTATAACTAGATTAATATTATATCTACCTACCTACCTAATAAGCGACGAACTATATGCATAATTATACTCTTTAATATTGTAAATATTTCTCATGTAAGTGACTGTTTTTTTTGTCTTTTTTGAGGAATAAATGTCTATAAACCCAACATATATTCTTCCCCTAAGCAACAATACTTAGTATTATTGTGTTCCGGTTTAAAGGGTAAGTGAGCCAATGTAACTACAGGCACAAGGGACCTCATCTTAGTTCCCAATGTTGGTGACGCATTGGCAATGGTAACCACTTATCATCAGGTAGCATCGCCTGTCCTACCTAATAAAAAAAACTAGATACATTTAACGACGGTTAGATAATGATTGCTGTATTTATTTACATTTATTTTTGATACTTATTGTATATTTTATCAAATTGAATATTTTATACATGATATTGAAATGATCCAGTGGGTCATATGTAAATCTTAAGATTGCAGGTTCAAGCCTAAGGATAATTTTGATGATGCATGACAATAAAAACTATTACTATGCCTGAAATAACTGACTCCCAAGACTGAACTGGACTGAAGTGCTTATTCCTAATCCCATCCCAGATAAAAGCCACCATCCAACTTTTAAGGATGAAAATAAATAGATCGTATTATTGTGTTATCTTTAACTTGCAACTTTCAAGACCTTCCAAGACCTTGGTGTTTGTATTAAACAAAGAGAATAACTTAGAATTCCCTGTATTAGAGTATGATTTGATATTTGTAGCTTTACTTGCTTGGGTGCTTAGCACGGGTCTTCCCAAACAATGGGGGACACCTCCCTAGGGGAAGAATAGGGGGAAGTAAGTAAAGCGCGTTATAGAAATAGCGATTTGGTAGGGCTTTGAGCAAGCTTGTCTGGGTAGGTACTAGGTACCACCCACTCATCAGATATTCTACCCCGAAACTTAATATTGTTGTGTTCCAGTTTGAAGGGTGAGGCACAAGGGACTTAGCATCTTAGTTCCCAAATTGGTGGCGCATTCGTGATCGTGTTTAACATTTCTAACACTGTAAATGTCTGGGTGGTACCCACCCAGACTTGTTTGCTTAAGACCCTACCACCGAGTAAATTAAAGTTACAATAAAATGAACTTTGTAAAAGCATTGAAAATAAACACAGTTGTTTTATGGTACTTTTAGTACTTTATTGCCGACACGTGTTCGAGTCCAGTCATAAAATAGTATTGAACTATGTATACTTA
This sequence comes from Nymphalis c-album, assembly GCA_963151315.1. NCBI lineage: Eukaryota > Metazoa > Arthropoda > Insecta > Lepidoptera > Nymphalidae > Nymphalis > Nymphalis c-album. The sequence goes on from OY720610.1 coordinate 1,221,897, forward strand.
TATGGTTTTATAACGATTATGTATTGTTCGTGCTATCAAGTCTTATATATAAATGCGATAGTAAAAATGTCCGTATGTCACCTCTTCACAAATATACCCTTGAACTGTTTTTGATGAAATTTGGTATGCAAGCTGGACTCCAAGGACGGACATAGGCAATTTTTTACCTAATTTCCTCTTTCTTCTCCGTACGTGCAGGTGAAGCTACGGGTGTACTACTTTTAGCTGAAAATGCTACATTATATCGTTTTAGTATTAGATCGTCGTCTGCCTCAGATATAAGGCCGCAGACCCGGTTGTCCTGGGTTCAATTCCCAGGTCCGGCCAATAAATAGTTATTGGGTTTTTCTGTTAGAAAATTTTCAGTAGCAGATCGGAGTCTGGAAGTTGGAAGTGTGTACACTCCCGTGCCTCGGAAAGCACTTTAAGCCTATGTTCCTGCGCCTGAACTCTTTCCGGTCGTGTCGGATTATGAGAGTTAAGGAAAATTGAGTGCACCTATGTTTACGCACACGCTTGTGCACTATAATATCTCCTGCGCAGTTGGCTAATCTCTCTTGAGATTGGCCATGGCCGAAATCGATCTGGAGGACTCTATTACATCGTATTTTATACAAATATAGAAAGAGAAAGAAAACTCTAAATAAGGCGTAATACTTAATACCGATTACAAGTCCTATCTTGACGCGGACGAACCGCATGTAATAAGAATTTGTTAAAAACATCTTTCTGTTACTGAGAATTTATCGACAGAGAAACTCAGTAACTTTTTAATGACCGGCTAGGGGTTTAAACCTTAGGTTCTTCGGAGCTCTTCGGGGTTCTTCGGGGCTTCATAGCTAATCAATATTTTATACGTTTAGTCATTATACGACATAGTAGGAAATATAAAACCATCATTAGTTTGTAATATTTACAGAAAAAATACACTGACTCACTCACCCTCCAAACCGGAACGTAACAATCAGTATTGCTGTGTAGCGATAGAACCTAGTAAAATATAAAGTATCAGCCTTGAATGTCCCACTGCTGAGCTAAGGCCTCTTCTCCTTTTTTTTTGAGGAGAAGGTTTAGAGCTTATTACGCCACGCTGCTCCAATGCGGGATGGCAGAATACACATTTGGCAAAATTTCATCGAAATTTGACACGTTCAGGTTTCCTCACGATGTTTTCTTTCACCGTTATGCACGAGATGAATTATAAACTCAAATCAAGCACTTGAAAATTCAGTGGTGCCTGCCCGGGTTTGAACCCACGTTCATCGTTTAAGATTCACGCGTTCTAGCCACTGGGCCATCTCAGCTTTAGTAAAATATTTATATTAATATCCTTTTATAATATATTTTATTATCTAAAAGTAATTGAAGAGAAAATCCTAGCGCTTTTATGGCACGACATTCACAAACGAAACGATAAATTTTGTAGATCTCATATATTCTCTATGGGTTGCAAAGCAAATTATATGCTTTATTGTATAGATAACTTGGGTTGTAACTCTTTATAGATACATATATTTGTGCCTTACTCCTGGAAGAATTCAACGACTTTGCGAATCCGGAAACTTAATTAACGATTCATTCGTTTTTATCATTCTTTTCAATTGTTTATGTCACAACCATGTGTGCTGATAGCCTAATTAGTCAGATCCCAGAGGCCCATTCACTCATCACTCTGATTTTGAATATTCTATTTTTTATAATATCTTTACAACATAGCAAAAGCACTTAAATACTAAGTAGAAAAAGAGCACGCGCTAATGACTGTCTCACAAGCTCGAAGGGCGTCGTCTCCTTGAGACCTATTTGAGATTAAAAGATCAAGGCCAAGCTCACCGCCGGTAGAATGTTTAACGCGATAACTGGTGATATATATCATATTGTCAGCGATTATTGAATATAATAAATTAACCGCACGATGTGATTACATAATGAAAATCTTTCACAAACAAACCTCGCTCTGTCTTCTTCTTTCCCATGTCAAATCAATAATGACAGAAAGAGATAAATGTGTGTTTAACTGAACAGCTAACAAGTGACGATTATAAGTAACTAGCTGATACCCGCGACTTCGTCCGCGTTGCTTGATATATTAACAAAGTTTTCTTATGTATGAAGGAAAAAACATCAAAAACATCGCAAGCAAAAATATACTCTGTTTATACATCACTGAACACGCAGTGTATATACAAATCGTTTCTTGAAACTTTCATAACTTTTAATTTTTATTTTTTTTATATGGGCCAAGTATCTAAGAAATAAAATTTAGAAAATTTCATTGAAATATATCCAGTAGGTTTTCCGTGATGCGCGCATAACTGCAGACCTCTATCGTTTTATTTATAAAAGATGTGTGCCGTATAACAACCAGAGGTTAACTGGCAAACATATTTACAATTACAAATTAAATGCAATCCTGATTGCGAGAGAACTAAAACCATGATAAACGACTAATGAAATTAGTAAACCGACCATCAGCTTGAATTGTTAAGAGTTAATTCCGTTGTAATCACTACAGTGTCTTTCAGCAGTCGATATCGATCAGATAATAAAATTTCATGTGTAATATTAAGAACGTTTTTAGCTAACCAAAAATACGCAACGAATAGAGTTTCGTAACGCAATATTTCAATATTCGCATACGTGCGACGACGACGTCTGCCCTCGTGCGTCTGCGTCTGCCCGCTTGGGTAGGCACAGTTGGGCACGGCCCTCCCCTCGCGCCGCACCGCCTCTTCGCTCGGCGCAGCGTCTTGTATTCACTACGACGACGTATGATTTGAAGGTTTGCGTTATATTGAATTATTTTCCCTCGTTGAATAGTAAACAAACTAAGTGTAGGTGTTATAATTTCGGTGATGAACTGATTACCTATCCGTTTCTTTGTCTAAAATGAGTATTAACTTATCACTATGATTGATTACTGAGCATAAAGTTCGTATAAATGTCTATCTAATTACCTCCTCAAGTTTAAAGCGTAGCTAGTTATGTAGTACTATATTAATTCTGTGGTGTAGGTAATTAGATTTTATCTGTATGTAATTTAACAGTCAGTTGAATAAAAAATCGTATACAAATCAGATCAATAGCTATGGCGTAATGTGATTCTAGACAGAGTTTTAATGTTGTAGATAGGTAGCTGTGTTTAGGTTCCTGTGGGAATGAGATATTTTCCCGAAGTAAAAAGTAGTCTGAATTTTGGTACCTTCCTACCCTATAAGTTAAGTAGTGTGATGGTATGTCGCTAAGTTTCGATCCAAGTAAAACTGTTAAATAAAGATAGATGCATCAAAATTTTATAATAAATTCCCTAAATTATGGCGCCTACCGACCCTCTAAGTTAGAAAAGTGATCAAATAGTAACTTTAAGTCTTAGTAACACTCATTTAAAAAAAAAAACATCAAAATCATTTCAGTAGCTATGGCGTCATTCGCTTCTTGACACGATCACGCTAGATTTCCGCGGGAATGAGGTATTTTCCCGCCGTAAGAAGTAGCCTGTGTCCGTGCCTAGGATCCTATCTTTATATTAACCAAGTCTTATAAAAATCCGTTCAGACGTTATGGCGTGAATGAGGTAAACTTTTAAACCAAACTATTAAAAATCACTAACTTAATTAGTTTTCTGCCTACTGCCTACGCCTTAAGTACGATAGCATGAATATTAATAGCCCATATCTTTTTCTAGGTTACTATCTATCACCTAACTAAATTTCATCAAAATCCGTTCAGCCGTTTAGGCATGATAGAGCAAAACTCCCACCAAAAACCATAAAAAAATCACTAACTCAATTCAGTTTTCTGCCTACTTCCTACCCCCTAAGTACTATGACGTGATCATTTTGATCTTATATCCGTTTTTAGGTAACCATCTATTACCTTACTAAATTTCATCAAGATCTGTTCAGCCTTTTATACGTGAAAGAGCAAAAGTCCCAACAAAAACGACTAAAAATCACTAACTCAATTTAGTTATCTGCCTACTGCCTACCCCCTAAGAACGATGGCGTGATTATTTATAGCCTATGACCATTTCTAGATTATCATCTATCACCATACCAAATTTAATCAAAATCCGTTCAGCCGTTTAGGCGTGAAAGAGGAACAGACAGACAGACAGACAGAGTTACTTTCGCATTTATAATATTAGTATGGATGCCGCAAATTTATTGCAAAATGCTTCGATCAATAATGCACTAGATTAACTGTAGGCGCTTCAAAAACGGCCCGAAAAGTAAGAACACCATGACGTTTGTGAGGTTATTTCAAATTAGTATGGTCCAATTAAAACTTATTGATAAAGAAATAAGGTTGAATATGGAACAATCGCTATTGTACATTTCCTATGTCTTTCTTTTATTCATTGCTTAAGATCGGAATGACAGTACAATCTAAACCGCAATATCTTGCTCGGGAACAAGGCATACTTTAGGTTGAAATAATAAAACTTTACATCGTTTTCTTTATTTTATGGTCGGTGCCACATTTCAGTATTGTTTTTGTTCGTGACGCCATATCTAGTAGTATTGTTGATCGAAGGCAAAATTTCCATACTTTACGTCCTTACTAATATCGCTTTCACGCCTTAATTATTCATGTGATCATGAAATTTTGAATACAACGTGTATTTTTAAGGATTTTTTTAAGGTGTACTTTCATATTTACACTATTACTACTTGACTGCCTCGTTGGTCTAGTGGCTAGATGAAAGGCTGTAGACCCAGTGGTCCTAAATTGAATCTCCAGATGTCAGAAAATTCTCAGTAGCAGTAGCCCGGAGTCTGAAAGTTGGAAGTGTGTAAGCTCCCGTGCCTCGGAAAGCACGTAAAGCTATTAGTCCTGCGTCTGAACTCTTTCCGGTCGTGTCGGATGGCCGTTTGATCGGATTATGAGAGCTAGGGAAAACAGTGCACCTGTGTTTGCTCACACACTTGTGTACTATGATTTCTTCTGCGCAGTTGGCTAATCGCTCTTGCTATTGACCGCCATGGCTGAAATCGGTCTGGAGGACATTGATATTATTATTACTTTAAACTAGTATTCAAATATATAGCGATTTCTCTCAAACTTGGTGCACCAGAGTCGTTTATCTTTCATACCTTGTCAAACATTAGATGGATTGGTCCACATACAGTAACTCTCTAGTATAAATTATAGTGGTCAGTCAGCCTTTTGTAAGCCATATTTCAGAGATACTTTGTCATACTATTTTTTTTTTCTACATGTTAACTAAGTTATTTTTGAGATCAAACTGGAAACTCATCGTAGAAAACGTTAATGATAAATAGCAAAAACGAAGTTTGTTCGGCTGCTAGTTAAAGATACTTTTTCAAGCTTAAATTTTGTACGAAACTTGTGTTCAGGTCGTTAGTTCTATCTCTTTCAAGACGATTAACTTCAAAATAAGTGGGACAAAGACAGAGAGCACGAAACTATTTTCTAAGAATTATATTTTGTAATGACGACCTAAGTTTCTACTTTGTACGTAAAATCTTATTAAAAATGAGCTTTTACTGGTAATATAATGCTCTTACTTATGAACTTACAAAGTTGTAATGGAAAAGTAAAAGTCGATTGTCTAGAATAAGGACATTTACTTGGTGGTAGAGCTTTGTGCAAGCTTGTCTGGGTAGGTACCACCCACTCATCAGTTATTCTACCGCAAAACAGCAGTACTCGCTATTATTGTGTTCCGGTTTGAAGGGTGAGTGAGCCAGTGTAATTACAGGCATAAGGGACATAACATCTTAGTTCCCAAGGTTGGTGGCGCATTGGCGATGTAAACGATGGTTTACATCTCTTACAATGCCATTATCTATGGGCGTTGGTGACCACTCCAAAATTCTCAGTAGCAGCCCGGAGTCTGGAAGTTGGAAGTGTGTACTCTCCCGTGCCTCGGAAAGCACGTTAAACCGTTGATCCTGCGCCTGAACTCATTCCGGTCGTGTTGGATTGCCGTCCCATCGGATTATGAGAGCTAAGGAACAAAGAGTGCACCTGTGTTTGCGCACACACTTGAACACTATAATATCTCCTGCGCAGTTGGCTAATCTCTCTTGAGATTGGCCGCCGTGGCCGAAATCGGTCAGGAAGACCATTAACATAAATATACATATATACAATAACAGACCAGTCAAATCAATAATATGCAGGCATCAAGTATTCCGTTTGGGGAGCACAGAAGACACAAACTCAATTGAACTTCCTACGACTTTGTATATTATTTACCACCTTAGTGTAGTGCCTAATGGACACCGGTCTACTAGTGTGTACTCGTTAGTTATTCCATTATCATCGATCAATGGTATTTCGTTTTCGTGTATCTGTTTAAAGGTCGAGTGAGCCAGTGTTATAAGCTATACACTGAACATAAATATCATATTTTGAAATATTTAAGTACCATCATCTGATACAACGCCGTGTATAGATAAAGTTGACCACTTACCATCACTGACCTTACCACACATAGAAATATAAGCTTCTTTTTACACCTATCATGTGTTGTTTTTCATAATCGCACTAGTTGACTCAATCCACACAATACAGAGTAATGGCCAGTAACAAACAAAATCGAGATTATTTAAGCTTAATAAAAACAATTATTTAAATTAAAAGAACTATGCGCAGTCGTTTGAAAACACGTGTACCTGTACACTGACCATCGATTGCAGACCACTGGATTTTCATTTGATTTGATGATGAAAATCTGCTACGTTTTACCAACCTTTTTACAGCATATTAGTCTACAGTATTTATTGAGCAAACAACGAATGACACGATATATTGCTACTTAGGTACGGATTTTGATTTTGTATTCCAAATATTGTTACCAACAGATTAGTACTTAAATAATAATTTTATATACTACACGTTACCCTCTCGTACTCTTTAGGGAGATGACCGAGGTTCAAGATAAACTAATTCTGACTTCAATTTTACTAAGTGAAGTCTGAACGCAATCGATATAGAAGTTTGATTTCGGTGTGATTGTGGGAGGAGTAACGTATTTGTTAGTCAAGTCGTACTTTACAAACCTTAGTGTTGTATATTTGCTCAAGTGTTTGCACTTCTGTGTGTGTTTTAGTCCACAATATAATGGATTCCTGTAAAAGCAGTCGATGGTACAAAATGTTTACCGTACTAATATTAGAATGTCAGGAAAGTTCATGATGCTTTGAAGCGATATTCATTGAAATGTTAACACATATTTATCATAGATTCCTCCATCTTCTTATCATAACCTGATGGAGATGGGGCGTAACTGAACGTGGAAGACAGAGAACTGCGAGCTATGACGTACGTTAGTGAAGTCCCGTGATGATGATAATATATGTAGGTAATTAAAATTGTATAATTAAATTTAAAAATTATTCAAAATTTTATAACAAAATTATATAGTTACAATTCTTTACTAAAAAAAGTCTACTTGCAGTTAACATTTTTTTTAATAAGCTTCAGCTCATTTCCTCTGCTGTATTTGCTCTTCTAAGAGCTCTTGCTTTCAGTGTTATAAAAAAAATAAATGCTTGTCTGTAAAGTCGGTTTACGGACGATAGTTTAACGTGACAACGTCATAACAAAATATTGATGAAATGTCTGCATACTTTTATTAATGAAATTGAAACATTTTTATTGAATTATCATTATTCAAAGAAGGAGTGAAATGAAATCTACAATTTAATTGATGAATTTACTTTTATTTGCACTCATAGGCCAATCGAGTGAAAACGAGATAGATGCGACGCAAGCGTACAATAAAAGCGTAACGGGACAATGAGCGTCACGGGACAATTTCGTGCATGCAGCCAGCGTTCATCAATTTATTAGACGTTGTCACGTCAAAATGTGTGTTTCTTTAATACCAATTCTATCTTTCATATTATTAGCAATAATAATATTGTTTAATATGCATTGATAATTGGTAAGTGAATTCAAAATTCAAAATACTTTATTCAATATTGAAGTATTACACTTACTTATTGATTGACAAACTGGAAACTATTACCGGTTCTGAAAAGAAACACCCAGCCCTGAGAAGAATCGGCGAAAGAAACTCAGTGGGTTGTTTTTTTTGTCTTTTTTTATGTTTTTTTACAAAAAAAACAAAAGAAATAGCCATGCGGCGATCGTCTCATTCCCAAGGTGTAGAATGTACAATGATTACTTCTGTGTTTTCGTTCTATAAATATCATAATATAATAACTAACTGTCAATAATTCTGGTGTAATATTCTGACGCACTTAGGCGAGATTTTAAATATTTTATTACCCATACGAAGGCTTCCACTTCTATTTATGGATATCGAATAATTCGATACTGGATGTTTTAACTGATGTAAGACAGGCTGAGCCTCATTTTGTCTTTATTTTTTATTGGTTTTCAGTATTCACAAGAGTTTTGAAATTACCAGTAGCTATACTTATAATACATAATATATGAAACTTTTTGACTGCCTCGTTGGTCTAGTAGCCTGCAAGTCCTGAGATCTTAGTCCTAATAACAAACGTATATTTAGGTATTTGAAAAAAATAATAATAAAAGGAAACCAATTGCAATGATAAGCTTATACATTAGATAGCTGTTTGGCGACTTACGTTCGGGATCCTTCTATATCTAGAATGTACGACTATGTGACTTGTAGTAATTAATCTTCTATCTACTGAGTTATATCCTTGTCTGTAGTTACACTGCCTCAGTCACACTTCAGACACAAAAATGTATTCATATTTTAAGCGATGTTTTATCGGGCTATGTATTAAAGCGGGCGATCATATAGAATTAAATATGCCAACCAGAACATTTATTCAATTATTTATTTACGTACCCGTAAATTCGAAATTCGGAAATTGGAAAAACACGCGGATGTCTTGGAGCATCTCATAATTTGATATATAGATTATTTTTATAATAAACCAACATAATACAAAATGTTGTGTTACATTGTTGTTGATATTAATATATCGCATCATCATCTGGCGCAAGCCAGCAATGGATACAGGATTTCCGGAGGAAGCACTTAGTTCTAGACAGACTTAATGGACGGACACAATATCTGTGCCTCAGGGATCAGAGCTCGTTGCTACATTGTTTTTGCAGCACATCAAAACCTGCTAGCGGTGCTGAAACCCTTCAGCAAATAAGCATCTTAGCTTCACATCAAGTGAACAGCGGGTGGAAGCTAATTTGTTTATTTAAAGTTCCTTGACTTAGGCTTCCATATTTGAAGCATATTGCTACTTTTTTTTCATTTGCCCCCTGATGGTAAATAGTTATCATTGTACATAGAGAGCTGTAAGAAATATTAAGCGTTCCTTAATTACTCGTCAATTCCTCGTCATGTGCTATCAACTAAGATGTTGTATTCCTTATGCCTGTAACTGTACTAAGTAGTACTGTTTGGCTATAGAATATGTGGTGAGTGGATTATAACTACCCAAACGGGCTTGAACAAAATCCCTACCGCCAATAAAAAAGTAACATTTGATTTGAAAACTGTCATTGGCGCAGACTTGATAACGCCATTGGTATTCAGAGCGCATTTTGGAACCCACGAAGTCCTATTCATTAAATTCTGACTTACTTCATTCATACAAAGGAGGTAAATTCTTTTCGCGTCCTGGTTTGATAAATAATTCTTCAATTGAATTTCCAAGCAAAAACGGATTGATTTCCTGTTCTTGATATGAGGAAATTGAGCACGAATATGGAACGAATGGAGGGATAATGAAAAACGAGGCGACAACCCGATAGCAACATATTTTATCTACAGATTCAATGCATTTATTATCTTAGTATGTCATCTTATATCAGATTTATGATCCATTTATATAGAATCCATTTCGGAACGAGCAATTATGAATGCCCAGTCAATTACCAGAATTAAAGTTATAGTAAAAATATATATATGCCCACACATTACACTCTTATTTAAAAGAGAGATAATGTATTGAATAATTTATGTTTATTTAATTCGTTTTTATGTAATGAAAATAAGTTATTTAAAATTTGTTTTTTTTTTTGCTAAATTATGCTGATGGTAAAGTTTTCTGTAGGTGGAAGAATTTAAAATTTAGTTGTCTGAGTTGATCTATTACAAAAAAACATATAGAAATCAAATCTTATCTCTTATTTTCTTAATATTATATAGACAAAATGCAAACAGTAAATTTTAAAAGTTTCGATTCGTAAATGTCTTCATGAGAAAGATTCTTGTCGCATTTACGAAGATGGATAGTTACGTTCGTCTTCTACCGACTTAATATTCAAAGTGTCAATGTTATTGTCATTCGGAGTAAGATAGAATGTTTGAATTCCTGCACATAATGCTCTCACAAAGTGTTAAGTTTAAAGTTAGTCACTTCCTGGAAAAAGTGCCACATTTCAATCACTTTCAACTTGGTGGTAGAGCTTTGCGCAAGCTCGTCTGGATAGGTACCACCATCAGATATTCTACCGCAAAACAGAAGTACTTGATATTGTTATGTTCTGGTTTGAAGTATGAGTGAGCCAGTGTAATTACAGGCACAAGGGACATACCATCTTAGTTCCCAAGGTCGGTGGTTCATTCGCGATGTAAGCGATGGTTAACATATTTTACAATACCAATGTCTATGAGCGTTGGTATGCTCCATGGCCCATATGCTCGTCCGCCTACATATACAATAAAAAAATCTGTTAAGTATAATATATATAACAAAAATTTCTCACAAGTCAATCTTTCAATTCCCATATGGAATAGAATGGCTTTGAAATCAATAGTTATAGGCAACCCAGACGATTGTGTTTCAATCCAATTTTGAATTTATTTTGGTGTGGAATTTTCCAATACGCTTAGTGTTTCGAGTTGATGGACACAGCTCGTGCAATGTCAATAGTAAATACTTGTAGATCTGTCGTAAATCTAGTTGCATTTGTATTTACAAACGCAAACAAATGACTGATTTTTTATGAAGAAAAATTTATTAACGCTTTTCCCACTCAGAAAATGAGATATTATATATAATGACTCACAGGCGACGAACACGCTGGAATGCACAAAAGATTTTTTTTACTCTCTTAATGTTTTGTCTATAATAATTGGACCCTTGATTTGGTTATGAATGTGTTATGTTCATTAATTTTTTGTTGCTATTAATCTGTTTTTTCCTTCATTCAAATAAATATATGAATAACCTGCGGTACCCACTCTATCTCTTCCGTTTTCGCGGATTTCATGAAGTTCCCCGGACTTCACGGATATAACGTCTCCTACAAAAACCATTCTTAACCGAAGACTGTGTTCAAATCATGATGAGCACCACTAAATTTTAGTATAGATCACCATATGTTTGTGTTTTGTATTCAGAAAGTGCTCGGTGAAAGAAAAATTCGTTAGGAAATTTGGATGTGTTGGATGAAATGATGACACATATGACACATGTATGTACTCGGCATTGTAACATCGCATGGAATAACTCTAAACCTGTGTCTAAAATTACTGGCTGTTACTTACAAGAGCTCGCAAAGCTTTGTTACGTTTTCAACGACAACGGACAATCAAAGGTTGTATTTTAACTCTTAGCACGCCTTAAATATATTTACTCGTACCTTGAATGAATCTTAAATTCAGAATCTAATTTGAACGAATGAAATACCGAATGGGAACTATAGACTATAGAATATCATAATATTTTGTAATTGTAGATGAATTAATGAAAATTAAAATGATCATATATTTCATAAATAAGTATTCAAAACCATTCTATGTTTTAAACACTTTATTTTTTAATATGAAATAGTAGTACTATAAATTAATAGTAGACAATTTAGAGGTAATTAATTTTCTACTAAGTGTTATTACTATACGCTTCATTTAATAAAACAATTAAAACCGTCTCAATAATATAATTAAAGATCCTTCCTCGAGACTTGAAGGTTGAATGGAATAACGAACAATTGTTCCGTGGAACTACGTTAGGAGTTTTATTTGATATTATTTTTTAAAGGCATTAAAAAAGCCGAAATGGCCTAGTGGTAAGAACGCGTGATTCTTAACCGATGATCGTGGGTTCAAACTCGGACAAGTACCACTGAATATCAAGTGCTTAATATATGTTTATAATTCATCTCGTGCTTGACGGTGAATGAAAATATCGTGAAATGTGTATTCCACCAACCTGCAATAGACCAGCGTGGTAGAATAAGCTCCAAGCCTTCTCCTCAAAAAAGAGAAGAGGCTGTAGCCGAGCAGTGGGACATTCACAGGATGTTAGTGTTACAGTAAATATCAAAATTAATGTTAAGACTGAAATATGGGGGGAAAAAAACAGTGTCGTTCGAACGTTTTATTTAAAATAAACGTGTTTTGTCGGCCATGTTAGATTTCTGATGACGTCATATACTATGCTAATTTGTGTACTTGTATGTAAACGACAGAGTTAAATATAGCGCCCTGAGTTGGCCTAGTGGCCTAAAACACGTGAATCTTAACCTAAGATTGCTTAGCGGTAAAGGTAAATATCGTGAGGAAACCTGCATGGGTCGGTTGAAAATCTGCCGCATGTGTAACAACTCGTATTAGAGCAGCATAGTGAATTAGGTGTAGTAAACTTATTCCTGAAGAGAAGAGAACGCATTTGACTAACTGTATGTATTTAAGTAAATGTATATTTATTGGTGGTAGGGCTTTGTGCAAGGTCATCTGGGTAGATACCACCCACTCATCAGATATTCTACCGCAAAACAGCAGTACTTGGTACTGTTGTGTTCCGGTATGAAGGGTGAGTGATCCAGTGTAATTACGGGCCCAAGGGGCATAACATCAATCGTTCCCAAGGTTGGTGACGCATTAGCAATGTAAGCGATGGTAACATCTCAGACATTGCCAATCTCTATCGGCGTTGGTGACCACTTACCATCAAGCGGCCCATATCCTCGTCCGCCTTCCTATAAAAAAATATGCTTTAATTTTTTATATATATAATATTACACAAAAAATGTAGCATATTGGCTGAATATTGTTAACTTTAGATCACATCTTTCAATTATTTGTTTTGCTTGGTTATGTCAAGAGATAAAAGTGCTTGAATCGAGTCAGTTTATAAAGAAATAAATACAAAACATATTGAAGGTTGCAGCTTGAGTATCTCAATCTACTTGATGCAGCTTTGAAGATCAAGATGAATTGGAGTAGATGTTTTGGAGTAGAGATTATACGATCACTACATATTAACAAGAAAACTGACAAAAATTATATATTTTGTGGGGGTTTTATTATTAAGTTATTTGTTATATTTATTTTTGTATATGAAAATTATTGACTAACACTGCATGCGTTTAGAACAAAGGGCGGACTTAATCCCTGAAGGCATTCTGTGTCATATTATCTATACGAATAAATAAAATTGGATCTGTTTGTAATATTAAAACAACCGCTTTTTACTTAATGCATATAAGTGTATACACGGTAGGTACATATACCGATATTTTTTTTTACAATTTATTTCTGTCTGTCTGTTTGTTTCGGCTAATCTCTGAAACGGTTGGACCGATTTTGACGGGACTTTCACTGGCAGATAGCTGCTGAAATAAAGAGTAACTAAGCCTACTTTTATTTTAGAAAAAAAATGTCGAATCATAAAATAGAATAATTTAATTCAATTGACATAGACCAGGTATTTCTTTACGCGGAGCACAGAATTAATAATTTATTATAAATTCTGCGAAAACAATAGCTTTTTGTTAAATTCCACGCGGACGAAGTCGCGAGTAACAGCTAGTATATAGTATAAACCATGTATAAACATATAAGTTATACTGTATTACATTTATGTCAAGACGACAAAAACTAGAAACTTTACGTGTTTCGCTTTTAATAGGGGTTTCGTGTTAATGGACTTTTATTTATTATTACTTCCTAAAAGTTTAATACTTAAAGTTACAAGATTTTACAAGAGCGAAGATCTTATAGTCTCTTTTTCTCTCTTAACAAGAGTCGGGATGGTCCAGTGATAGAACACGAGAGTGTTAAGCAGAAGATTGCGGATTCAAAACCAGCAGCCTCTGAATTCATCCCGTGATAGGCGGTAAAGGAAAATATGAGGATATCTCTCTTGGATATTTTTTTTTACATACAATAGGTAAGTGAACAAATAAATGAAACACCTGTACAGCTGGTAGCTGTTACCACCAACCACAGACATTGGCTTTGTAAGAGGTGTTACCATCGCTTACATTGCCAATGCGCCACCAACCTTGCAAACTAAGATGTTTTATGGCTTGTGCCTGTAATTACACTGGCTCACTCACCCTTCATACTAGAACACAACAATACACAGTACTGCTGTTTTGCGGTAGAATATCTGATGAGTGGGTGGTACCTACCCATACGAGCTTTACCACCAGTAAAATTTGAATTGGCAATATTTGTTTAAGATCCTGTCCTATCCATTGGGCGATTTCAGCTCTTAATGGTCCATGAATTTAGTAGCGTTCGAAATTAATTCTGATTTACGACTTCAACTGTCACATTTGTACATAAATTTGCTCATGTTGTAGAATATTCATTTGAATCACTTATATTCGTATTGTCATCGTTTTCGGGTATCACTTGTGATTTAATTCCTGACTTCTACCAATCGAGTTAATAATATGGTTTACGTTTATAGTTTGTTTGAGTTTGAATATATTGAGAGCAATTAAAATAAAACCTCCTCTTTGAAGAGGAGGTTTTATTTTAATTGCTTGCAGGGTTTCATGCTGCGCAAGCTACAATAGTTACTGTTATTGTTGTTCCGATTGGAAGGGTGAATGGGCTAACTTCAGGCACCAGGAACATAACGTCTTAATTTCTATGGTTGGTGGTATATTGGCTATGTAAGATATGTGGTGATTGTTACTTATCATCAAGTAGCCCAATTGCCAACCCGCATACTTTTATTCATATTTGGGTATAGTAAAGTAACAGCAGGTGAATGTCCCACTGCTGGGCTAAGGTCACTTCTTCTCTTGGAATATTCGGGTATAAGTTTTTTTTTTAATTCAAAACCCGATTTTGATAATTATTTTGGTTTAGTAGTAGTTCCAATGTGTGTTGTTTTTTGTAAGTATAAGAAGGTACCTAATAATTTTAGTGTATGTAGTAGTTTATACTGTTATGCATACCTGCTTATTTAATTTAAAAGTTTGTAATTAAACATAACCCTAAATATGTACCTACAAATTTGTACGGAACCCTCGGTGGGCGAGGCCGACTCGCATTTGTCCAGTTTTTTTACATTTGTAATTGTTACTTAAATTTAATTACTTTTAAGGACATTGATCGACCATTTTCGAGCATCAACTCTTTAACGGATGGTAATTACCTAGGCTGTTAAACCAGCACGTAATTAGAACGGCAACCAAACTCTGCGGAAAGTTAGGTTCTAATTAAAGTCTCCCTCGCATATCGAAATTTAGGTTATTTGAGTAGAAAATCGCTTCAACATAGGTTCTTGCGAATATTTTTTTTTTATTAGTATATAGAACGCGTGAATCTTAACCTATGATCGTGGGTTCAAACCCGGGCAAGCGCCACTGAATCTCATCATAATTTGTTTTATTAATTCATCCCGTGCTTGACTTTATATTTTCTATCTTTTATGCTTGGTGAAGGAAAACGTCGTGAGGAGACCTGCATGTGTCGAATTTTACTCAAATTCGGTCGCATGTGTATCCCAACAGCCCGCATTGGATCAGCGTAGTGGAATAAGCTCCAAACCTTCTCCTCAAAAGAAGTGAAGAGGCCTTAGCCCAGCAGTGGGACGGGCTGTTACTGTTCTACATCATACTACGTCGGTATCATTAATCTTTGCGTTCAC
Organism: Nymphalis c-album; assembly: GCA_963151315.1. Classification (NCBI taxonomy): domain Eukaryota; kingdom Metazoa; phylum Arthropoda; class Insecta; order Lepidoptera; family Nymphalidae; genus Nymphalis; species Nymphalis c-album. Next base: position 1,237,730 of record OY720610.1, read on the forward strand.
TCGCCAGCCGCTCTGTAACGTTTAACCTTACATAAAGGGTTTTAGAACCCCTAATTAATTATGAAATATTTGTACTAATCATTATTATAATTATCTTTGTTTAATATTATTTTAGATACTAAATACACCCAAAAATACAACACTGGACTTCTTCGATCAACAATTTACTACATTAGCGGTAAGCGCTTCAAAAACGGCCCGAAAAGTAAGAACACAATGACGTTTGTGAGGTTATTTCAAATTAGTATAGTCCAATCATAACTAAGGAAATAAAGTTGAATATGGAACAACCGTTACTATACATTTTCTGTGTCTTTCTGTCAATAGATAACCTGCCAAAGTCTAACAGTAGTGGTGGCCACTTACCGTTAGACAGCCCATTTGCCTGTCCGCCTACCTATTTGCCAGACCTATTTCATAAAAACAAAGTAATCGAGTCGGACATTAATAATGATACCACTAATCCAAATAGCCAAGTAAATAAATGTTACTTGGCCTGTCATAATGGTTAGTGTCATTACCTTACAGGGTAATGAATTCTCGACCGCATCGGTTAACCTCTTGTAACCTCCGTCCTTCGTGACTTGCTAAATCTTTGTCCATAAGATGAAAAGAAAGAAAAAAATACGTCCATTATTAATGTACTAAAACCGTAATATTTCCTAAATTAACGTGACCCGAATTCATGTAAATAAGTGAATCTACGATCCTAATTTATGTATACTTTTCTTATTTAAGACTAACTGTGCAACGTAGTTTCATCCGCATATAATTAATAAAAATATAATGAATAAAAATCGGCCTAGAACCTTCCTCGATAAAAGGACTATACGACACAAAAATAATGTTTAAATTCGAACCAGTTGTAGTTCCTGAGATTAGCCGGATCAAACAAAGAAACTCTTCAGTTTTATATATTACTATAGTATAGATGTATGTATATAAATAATTTTGTTTACGTAGAAGTCGTACTCGGTACCAAGGGTATTGAAAAATATATTATCGTTTTGGGTCTAATCTATAAAATAAGGTCATCCAGACCGATTTCGGCCACCGCGGTCAATCTCAAGAGAGATTAGCCACCTGCCAGGAGATATTATAGTGCACGAGTGTGTGCGCAAACACAGGTGCACTCTCTTTTCCTTAGCTCTCATAATCCGATGGGACGGCAATCCGACACGACCGGAAAGAGTTCAGGCGCAGGACCAACGGCTTAACGTGCTTTCCGAGGCACGGGAAATACACACTTCCAACTTCCAGACTCCGGGGCTGCTACTGAGAATTTTGTCACAGAAAACCCCAATAACTATTTATTGGCCCGACCTGGGAATTGAACCCAGGACCACCGAGTCTGCGGCCTTATATCAAGCCACTACACCAACGAGGGTTTAATCTATACTAATATTAAATGCTAGAGTATGTCTGCAGTCCGTCTGTTACGTTTGTACGGCTACACCACTAAACTAATTTTGATGAAGTTTATATCCAACAATCGTGAACTCGAAAAAAGTATAGACTACTATTACCTATAGTACCTACTTAGTGGTCGTGCGTTGTGAAAGTCTGGGTAGGTACCCTGCTTATCTCATATTCTACCGCCTAACAAAAATACTTAGTATTTCCAATGTGGTCGCATTGGCGGTGTAAGGGTTGGTTAATATTTCTTATAGTGCTGTCTATGGGCGATGGTGAATGCTTACTTTAAGTAGCTCATTTGCCAGTCCGCCTATATATTATAATAATAATAAAAAAAAAACATGTGTGCAATTCACACGTGGTAGAAGTGAAGCCTTGGTAAAAACGAGTGGAGCGAAGCAGAGCACAAAGAGAACCACGATCATAAGAAACACTGTACAATGCTTCCTATCTCATTTTCTCCCATGTTAAATCTTATGAATTTGTCTTCTTATGGATGTGTATCTCTTTTTAGTGTCGCTTTTTCGTTTCATCGACTTTCAAATCACAACGATGCTAAATAAATTTTCACTTCAAAAATATAATTGTGCACTATCATATGTCCTGCGCAGATGGCTAGTCTCCCTTGAGAAAGGCCATCAAGGCCGCAATCGGCCACACACCATCGTATAATATAATATAGGAAAATAAGTTTTGCAATCACATACGTAGTGACAGGAATTTAATCAGCAATATCACCAATAAACATAGACGAATTACATACAAAAATGGTGAGTAAAAAGTGACCTTATCGCTATCGCAAAACAGCGATCTTCCATGCAACCTTAAGTGAGAGGAAAGAAGCATAAATAAACATGACAGATAAATATATTATAATATACTAGCTGCCCGTCCCGACTTCGTACGGGTAAATTAAAAAAATTATCCCGTGCATTTTTTAATCAATAAGATATAAACATTCACCAATCGATTTATTCGCCCATACAGTACAGTTTATATATGTTCAGTACAGGGCATATAATAATTCTATTTCCTACTAATATAATAAACACGAAATTTTGTATGGATGTATGGACATTTGTTACCCTTTCACGTAAAAGTACTGAATGGATTTTAATGAAACTTTACAATAATATAGCTAATACATCAAAATAACAAATAGGCTATAATTTATAAAGCTATTAATAATTATTAATTTATAAATTGACCAAAATATAACAATAAGAATTTTAAAGAAGATAACTTTTGTCTCTTACACTATATCATTTGGACAAATGTTTTAAAAGTTACGACGATGACAAAGTGAGTGCGCGACACTATGCAGCAGTACACTGTGGGAGAAGAATTCGGTCATCGGCTCATCGCTGGGTGTGCGACTCGCATGCAGGAATACGTCATCGATGGTTGTCCGTTTTGCGGTTTTTCAAGTCCCTAGCGATTGCTTAAAGACGCACTTTACCTGTATGTAATTTATTAATAGGTAGGTTTTTATAGTGCCAGGTTGCATACCTTCGGGTTGTAGCGGAATGGGCCGGCACGCCCAGCCGGAGTTACCACTCTCTCACTTAAAATCGGCGTAAAGTAATAGCTACGCTACCATAATTTTGAGTGCAAATAACAAAATGCTAAACACACAATGTCTTACTGCTACCCTATGACAACCAAAAGTTCTAAGACCTGTCGTTTTCAATGACCGCCTTGGTTGATTTTAGTGAGAACTCTTATCACATGTACACTTATTATAGTGCATGCTCAAACAATGTCCATTCCCTGCATCGCTAATGCGCCATCAACCGTAGGAACGAAGATGTTATGCCCTATGTGCCTGTAGTTTGATAGAATAAAAAAAATTGTACGCTTGCTCTTTTATGGTTATAACTATACTCAACGGCGTAGATAGGCGGCGGGCTATTTAATATTAACTATAAATATATTAAGTCAAACTACAGGAATTCATAATAAGTCCACTGATGATTATTTAAAGAATAATCATCAACTTCAAAATAAAAAAAAACCGTTACTAAAGTTTTTCTTAACAGAAATGCATTTCATACATATTAATTTCAAATCACAGATTTTCAAATTTCAAGCAAACATTTATCCTTTACTTATATTTATGCGGACTGCCTCGTTGGTCTAGTGGCTTGATATAAGGCTGCAGACGCGGTGGTCCTGGGTTCAATTCCCAGGTTGGGCCAATAAATAGTTATTGGGGTTTTCTGTCAGAAAATTCTCAGTAGCAGCCCGGAGTCTGGAAGTTGGAAGTGTGTACACTCCCGTGCCTTGGAAAGCACGTTAAGCCGTTGGTCCTGCGCCTGAACTCTTTCCGGTCGTGTCGGATTGCCGTCCCATCGGATTATGAGAGCTAAGGAAAAGAGAGTGCACCTGTGTTTGCGCACACACTTGTGCACTATAATATCTCCTGCGCAGTTGGCTAATCTCTCTTGAGATTGGCCGCCGTGGCCGAAATCGGTCTGGAGGACCTTATATATATATTTATGCGGGCAACAGCTAGCGTACGGGCGACAGCGGGACGCGGGGCGTGCAAGCGGTTGCATCACGCGTTTGTATGATGGGTGTTGGACCGCCTGAATTTATTTAGTGCGCGATAATTTTAAAATTACGATTACTCCTAAGATATTGATTTAAATTGGGTGGTGTAAAGGGCAATTATAATATACATTAAATGCTTAAAGTAAATAACGTATTTATTTTAATAAGGATTAATATCATATCCGTTTTTATAGCTTTCCAATTTTACCATTTTTATGTAAACATTTTTTAAACATTAAAATGGGTATAGTTAGCTATCCTTAAAAGATAGACATATGCCATCGCGGACTTTTTTGTAGATCTATGAAAGGGGAACAATTTCACCATACATTATTTTGTTATAACTCAAAGGGATTGTACAGCGTTTTCGATGAAAGCTCCCAATCGACTCGTTTTTTTTCCGACTTCTTCAACAATTATCGCTATATTTCAACAAATTTACAGAAAACATTAATGCATTATACACGTAAACCTTCCTCTTGAATCACTTTATTCATTGGTGATAACCGTATGAAAATCCGTTTATTACTTTTTTAGTTTAGCGCGTTTATACAGAAAGACATGAAACGCGGGGGACTTTGTTTTATAATATTTAAGGAAGCGGTTGCATCACGCGTTTGCATGATGGGTGTTGGACCGCCTGAATTTATTTAGTGCGCGATAAATTTTAAAATTACGATTACTCCTAAGATATTGATTTAAATTTGGTGGTGTAAAGGGCAATTATAATATACATTAAATGCTCAAAGTAAATAACGTATTTATTTTAATAAGGATTAATATCATATCCGTTTTTATAGCTTTCCAATTTGACCATTTTTATGTAAACATTTTTTAAACATTAAAATGGGTATAGTTAGCTATCCTTAAAAGATAGACATATGCCATCGCGGACTTTTTTGTAGATCTATGATAGATAAGATAGATAGATAGATAAAGTCTTTATTTGGAATCACACCACATGATTAAAAATAAGAAGATAAAAAAGAAATGACAAAAGTGACACAGAGTTTAAGTTAATTTATAGCGTAGAACAAAAAACAAAATAAAAAAATTAACTAACAAAAATATTTACAAAAATATTTTGCATCTAATTTTATTTAATCTATATCTATTAAATATACTTGGATGTAAAATGGGAACTGCATTATTATGGAAACACAAAGAAATAAAAAATAAAAATTAACGAAAATGAACTGTAAAGTGGTGTGGCATCCAAAATGGACAACCTCTCAGTTGAAGCTGGCATAATATTAACCCAGCACTGATTTTCAGAGGCCTCCATGTGACAGTGACGGACGGCCATGTAAACGTGACAAAGAGTAATATCAAATATTAAAGTGGTAGATTGTTACGTATAAACAAGTTATTAAATTACAAGTTAATAAAACTTAAAACTAAAGTCGTTATCTGAAATACATATACGATTATAAAAAAAAATGATGAAAGGGGAACAATTTCACCATACATTGTTTTGTTATAACTCAAAGGGATTGTACAGCGTTTTCGATGAAAGCTCCCAATATGATCGTTTTTTTCCGACTTCTTCAACAAATTTCGCTATATTTCAAGAAATTTACAGAAAATATTAATGAATTATACACGTAAACCATCCACTTGAATCACTTTATCTATTAGTGAAAACCGTATGAAAATCCCTTCAGTAGTTTTTTAGTTTAGCGCGTACATACAGACAGACATGAAACGCGGGGGACTTTGTTTTATAATATTTAAGGATAATTGGACGAGCCAGTTGGCGTGGTTGGTATGATGCTTGCCTTTGCATAGTACTGGGATCAGATGGCCTTGTGTGAATAATGTACTAGGATATTATTATTATCGATACTAATATACAAAGCTGAAGAGTTTGTTTGTTTGATCCGGCTAATCTCGGGAACTACTGGTTCAAATTAAAAAAAAGAGTGTGTGTACTTATGTACACGCGTTAGAAGTTATACTTCTTTGGCGTATGGAAAAAAAATTAACTAAAATGCAGTAGTGATTAACGATAAATATTAAAATTGATAAAAAAGATTTTATTTAAATAAAAAGTATATAAGCACAATTTTTTTCACTAATATTCACAAATAGTAAGTAATATCAATCAAAATATTCAATTTAAATCACTACTGAATATAATTTATTAGCACATATATAATTCGCACTTGTATGAAACTAAAACACGTGTTGTGAATGTATAAACTAGAAACATGTTGATAAATATTATAAATATGAAAACAGTGATCAGAGGTGACGAGCGTACCAACATGCGCGACTAATATCGAGGTTCAATTTCTATTTTGTTGGTAGCTTTGCGGTTAAGCAGACAACTTCATAGTGTTAATTTTGTGTCACAGATGCGCGCGCATCTTAAAATTTCACTCTCATCATTTTTTCATAACGCGCCTAAAGAAGTATAACTTCAAAAATATTTTGTGTTGTATAGTCGTACCGAGTTATATTCTGGGCTGATTTTTATTAATTACATATTATATATATATAAACCGCGGGGCTTAGCTAGTTATATATAAATAACGAATGAAATAACAATAACTTTGTACTTTCGTACTGACCACCACACAAACGACATTGTTGTATAGAAAATTGGTGTCAATTATGTCGTCTAATCCATATTTTGTGCCTGACCACGAGTAATCAGAAAAAAGCAAATGGTGATAAGTGATGTATAATATACACAGTATATAGACTTCTATTGAAATATCAAGAATGCTTCAACAATGGTATTCTTTTAACGTTCGTTCTATTTTTATGTGTAATGCAGCGCCATTATCAGTAATGTACCCTTACATTGTGACGTTACGGCTTATTTTTATTGATTGTCACGACAGCAAGGCCACATGCTGATTCTCACCTTTATCTATAAATATGTTACCGATGACCCAGTGAATTAAATGTTAAATTATGTTCAAATAAATAAGATTATTATTATGTAAATTAACTACAATTGTAAAGAATGAGCTAAAAAAATCCCGTTGAGTTTCTTTGCCGGTTCTTCTCAGGTCTGAGGTATTTATTTCCGAACCGGCGGTAGATTTATGACAATCAATAAGCAAGTGTAACGCTTCTATATTGAATAAAGAAATTGAATCTGAAAAATACTTAGATGTTAATTTATCGTGGGTTCGATTATAGTTTTTTGTTTTTAATTTGTGAACATTTGTTATCGTGTTGATGAATGAAACATGGTAAGGAAACCTACATGTCTACCTTCATGAAAGGCCTTTTATGGAATGCAAATTATTCTCTCAGTAATAGCCGTTATGGTTTCTATAACCTGTGAATCGTATTTAGGTGTTTAATGGATAATGGCATGTTGCCAACTAAACATTTCTTTTTTTTTATTTTCTAAAGTTATTTTAAGACTCATGGTTTGTGACATTGTTAGTGTGAAGCGAAGTTTATACTGTTTAGTTCCAGCATTTATGGCAAAGTTCGCTTGACACCACGAAGTAAATTTGGTCAATTACTTATTCTTTTTTAATTTAAGAGGGGGCAGGTGACCAACTAAAAGTGAATTAACAGTTAGTTATTTAATATGGTATAAAACTATTCGTCACACAAAAAAAAATCTTAAGTAAACACCGTAAAAACACTTTTAACTCATAATAAATTAGGGTAAGAATTTCAAGTGAAAAAAAAATTCTAATAACGAATTACATTAAGTGTTAAGTACATATACATTCTATAACTACACGTCCACGTATTAAGCGAAGGTAAGTTGATCATAACAAAACATATAATTTCTGGCTGAAGCATGCTCAAGCTTGCACATACAATATTTCATGAAAATCGGTTCAGTTGTTAAATTTGCGTTTATAATATTAATAACTAGTACAGAGGCCCTAGCCAAGTTGACATTCTACAATTGTAAATGCTAATAGAAAACTAAACTAATGTATGAGAATGATATCTCTCAACGATAAGTCACGTGGTCATTCTTATACATTAGTTTAGTTTTCTATTAGCGTTTACAATTGTAGAATGCCAACTTGGCAAGGGCCTCAGATTAAATTCACAACATGTTTTTTTCTAAATATAAATGACACACTAGTTAATCGATTGGAAATTCTATTATTAATTCAAAAGTGCTGCCCCTAGCGCTCGGAATATCGAAGGGCTTGAAACATAAGCGGGTTAGCTTTTTATTTATAGCACGTATTAATTTGTCATGTGAAAAGGCTTAGCGCATCGTACATTATGAAGGGCGATTATAAAGGTGCAGTTACACGCAACATTTTATACCGAGTTCGCGCAATTAGGTGCAAAATTATGGAATAGGTTTGGGTACACGCTATGTTAGGTAAATGTATATTTTGGATGCAACTTAAAACGAATTATTGGAGTTGTATTTTTTATTAACAATGAACACTTTTATGATTAATAGTATGCGTTTTAGCCGATATTATGATACTTTAATAGAAATTATAAATTAAAAAAAAACATTATTTACTTCATTTCAGACTGTGCTGCTAGGGAAAAACCCAATAACTTTTTATCGGCCCGACCTGGGGTATGAACCCAGTACTTCGGGAATTTCGATTGGTCTAGCCACTAGACCAACAAGCCAGTCGTAAAGTAAATGTTTTTCGTTATGTTTGAAATAACGCTTTATAAATTCGACATGAAAATTTAATGCCCTTTGAAGTTGCACACTTTTCAGTTCAAAATAAATAGTTACGAAGTCCGAATTCAAGAATCCAATAACAAATCATGTGTTCAAACTTTGTGAAACCAGTTTTGTGAAATTCCTAGAAAATGCTGTCAAGTGTATATCGTGACACGCCACTTATAAATCAAAGTAAAATTGGATTTACATAACCTCGACTGCCCTATATATCTGATCAAAGAAAAATACATTCCACCGACTATGTTTGCAACGCTGCACAATTGTGTAGACCTATTTCAAGGGAGCTATTATTTACTACGTATTTTATATAATACTATATCATTATATACTTTCATTTTAATATACATTAGTCGTGTGTATAGCTTGTAAGCTTTTGTAAAAAGAATCTCACACTGTGGGAAGCGTACAGCATTCCATATACCGCCGTTTACCATCAATAATGGAGTCTAAGATTCCAGTTCCGTAAAATTATTGATGAGTGGATGGTTTCCAACCATGCTTGTTTGCACAAGCCCTTTTTTTTAAGCACATATGTATATATGAACAACTACCTCGTTGGTCTAGTGGTGATATATAAGCCCGCAGACCCGGTTGGCCCTGGGTTCAATTCCCAGGTCAGGCCAATAAATAGTTATTGGGTTTTTCTGTCAAAAAAGTCTCAGTAGCAGCCCGGTGTCTGGAAGTTGGAAGTGTGTACACTCCCGTGCCTCCGAAAGCACGTTAAGCCGTCGGTCCTGCGCCTGAACTCTTTCCAGTCGTGTCGGATTGACGTCCCATCGGATTATGAGAGCTATGGAAAAGAGAGTGCACCTGTGTTTGCGCACACACTTGTGCAATATCATATCTAATGCGCAGTTGGCTAATCTCTCTTGGGATGGGCCGCCATCCCATAAACCATAGAGTTCGTATTAATTGTGCTTATAAAGAAGACATCAATTCAATTGTACTTAGTATACTATGTATTTCATTTAAAAAATAGTAATAGTAATAGTCTTGCCAGTTTTCTCGCTAGAATCTACGTTTCGCCTCTTTTTTTTTTTTTTTTTTTTTCGCTGTGGAAATGCATTTACGCATACCCTCCGCAATGTGAAAAGCGGGGGGTTATGTGGGACTCGACGGCTGAAGTGCAAGGCCGTAATACCCACTAAAACCACAGCGAATACTTCACCGCCTTTAGGGGGGTGCCAAGGGATCGCGTGAGCATTCCACCCTGACACCCCGACGGATAGCCCGAAGGCCACAAGCTCCTTGGCGACGGATGAAGGTGTTGGGCTCCGCCGCCAAAAAACACCCTGACGGCCGCAGAGGATAGGGAGGACGGCAACCTGACAACACCGCATCTCCTCTTCCTCTGCGGCCCCACCGCAACGCAACACATGGTGCGCCCCCATTCGGTCGCGGGAGATAGGGCGCGCGGCAACGCAACACCGACACGCCTCTCCTCCCGCGACCGCTCCCGGCTACAGGGGATGGACAGAACCGTCCCCCACAGCGACACACCCAGCGGCCGCAGAGGACAGGGAGGACGGCACGTTTCGCCTCTGCAATTGTTATTTTCTCGTTAAGTATTAATGTTTTTTAAGAAGTGACATAAAAATTGCTCAAGCATTTTCTGCTACACAACTTTTGTCATTGAGAGTCTACATAAATTATTTTATCTGTTGTTATTTTATTTTTTATTTTTTATTGTTGGCGGACGAGCGTATGGGCCACCTGATGGTAAGTGGTCACCAATGCCGATTGACAATGGAATTGTAAGAAATGATAACCATCGCTTACATCGCCAATGCGCCACCACCTTGGGAACTAAGATGTTATGTCCCTTGTGCCTGTAATTACACTGGCTCACTCACCCTTCAAACCGGAACACAACAATACAAAGTACTGCTGTTTTGCGGTTGAATATCTGGTGAGTGGGTGGTCCCTACACAGACGAGCTTGCACAAAGCTCTACCACCCAGAAAAACTAAGTTTTTAGTACTAACAAAGTATTTAATAGACATACTATAAACCACACAAATATACGAATGACGAAATAGCTTACGATGTTTGATCTTTGGCAAACATACATAAAAGTACCGTACGTTAACGGGCAACGAGGTTAAGAGCAACACAATCGATCACCACAACCCAAGCCTAGTTCAACAGAAGCCTAACACTGACCTTGGAACACTCCATTCGTTCCGCAGCAGCGCTTTTCTCGAACAATGCTCTCGATAGATCCTAAAGAGCTCTTCGCTAATCTTGGACTAGAGGCGGCTACGTTTTGTCGACACACGAAAATGGGAGTGTGTTTTTGAAACCTCTGTATAAAATATTCGACTAGATAATACACTAAAAAAGGCTAAATTAATGCCATATATAAGCATTCAATTAAATATATCTTTTAACTAACTAAGTAAATACAAATAACGCGTGCCATAAACTTAACGGAAGATAAACTTGGAACGTCGCGGTCGCGCTGCAAATTTAAAATTTAAATTAAATTTATTTTAAAATTTTATTTTACTATTTTTTTTCAAAAGAACACTTTCATAGTCATGCAATAATTATAATTTCGTCACATTTTTAATAACCACGAAAATATTAACGCAAATAAAAATGTCAGAATAAATGCGACCAGCTGAGGGGTCAACCCCTCCAAAAACAATATAATTTTATTTCAACCGCTTTTAATGTATTGTAATAGTATATCTCTCGTTATGTTACACTTCGAACATAAGACGCAACAAAGTAAATTTAATCTTTCTCAGAGCGACAGTCTTATATTGGGAAAAAAACTACAAGATGGTGGCTATACCGACATATCTTTCAGATATCTGATTAATCAGATTCGGAATCAGCTATGATGCCTTTTTTTGCAATCTTTATTATCTTTAATTTATTTTATACAGACAACAGTAAAAACAATGTCACATCAAAAACAATATTCGATTTTTAAATTATATTGGCAATTGTTGTACTAGCTACTTAGTCTCAGTATGCACATTACACAATAAATATTAACACTAACCATTGACTTTATATATGTAAACACATGTATATAAAGACATTGAAAGTTGAAAGAAACATTATTTGTTGCAAGCATTATGAATTAAAATTTAATTTAAAGATCGGACATCGACAATTAATACATTTTTTTACTTATATAGAGATAAATAATAATAAAATCATGAAACTGTATTATTTACTGAATTATTTATTTTTCGAATTAACTGAGAGCTATCATGACTCGTAGTCGTGTCATGATATTTAACAATGATTACCGAAATAAAGGAATTATTGCCTAATTGCGTTTGTTTAAAATAAGTTCGTATTACGGGAAATTTTACGATATTTTACGACTCTTACCGATCATGCTAATAATTGATTTTATTAGACCAAAAAATACACGTGACAAGATATATATACATAAAAAGGTGCTATCCGTTATCAGTAACAAAAAAAAAACAGAATAATTTCATTCAGATGCCAAAGCAATTTCATCCGTTAGCTAAATGACATATTTTTTGTCCAACTTCGAACTTTGTTCAATTAACCGAAGAAAAGAGTTGGGTTCTTTTAATTAAGGGAACATTTTCTAGATACTTTTTTCTTCTTTTGAGAACGACGTTGGATACTTTTTTTAATTTTTTTATCTGTTTTCGCTCTCTTGGCATATTTTGTGTTGAAATTAAATACAATATGTATAGGATAAAGGTGCTTGTAGCGAAGACATTTGCTTCGGTTTGTAATTAAATGTAATTGTTAACTATCACTCAAAGCCGCTGTGTACGACATATTTAATTCAATCATTATGGCGTCATTCTTGTTCGTCAAAAAAATGTGTGCTTGTGTGGGGTTGGTATCTAAACGCGTTTTAAAAAAAAGGTATGTGTGTATTTATGTTTGTATGAGTATTTGTACACTTACAAATGTTGTTTCTTGCTCTCATTAGGTTCTATGGTAGAGGAAGATCGCATGTTTTTTTGTTTTTTTTTTTATTTACATTAAAAATATAATTTTACATAAAATTTATCATACTGAATTCTAATTTCTGGATAGTTTTTTATTTCAATTTAATTTCGAATCTTATTTTCAAATGCAGATTAAAAATAAAATAATCTGTAAGCAATGTCAAATAGGAACAAAGGTGTAAAAAGAAAACAAACTTTCATTTCGCTTTAAAATCATAAAAATGAAAGAACATTTTTTATTCTATGTCAGTCAGAAAAAGGCAATTCTAGCTTGATAGAATCGACGTCAGGTACTAGGGAAACATATTACAGTAAAATGTAGCGCGGACGTGTTATGCATCCGTTTGTAGGCGTTGGATAGACTTTAGTTATTACGGGCTGAGGATATTGATCTACTACGACTTATATTCGCCTAGTACAATTTTGTGCTTAGAGAAAGTGTTAAATAATAATAAAACCTTAAGAGGGTTCCGTAGTTATTTAATGCCTGTTTTTCTTATAAAATTTTCCATTTTCTGTAATATACAAATGAAGAAAAAGAAGAAATACCATGTGTACCACACAGATTTATAGAAACCCTATTTTTTATAAGATATTTGTCGCTGTAAATCAAAATATAAATTAATAAATTAAATTAGGCTTTAAATACAACCAATAATAGTCAAACCAAATTGATGCTCGCTCCTATGATAAATAAAAAATATGTGAAAGACGGCTAAAAATCGAAGCATGTGAATTCAAATGTTTTACTCAAAATTTGAATAATGATTATACTACTGGATGAACTCAAATAAAACTTATTTTTTCGTGAGGTGCACGAAATAAGTTTATCAAAGTATCCACTTGACCGATTATGTAATAAAAATTATTATAATACAGTGACCTAAAGAGGAAATATTGCATAAAATCTGCATAATACCTCATGAAATTTACATGAAATGCGAACTGTCCGTGAAAACACATCAGCTGTGAGAGCTAAACTGTAATACCTATACGAGACTATATACTGCCTGTTCATTGTACTTGGAGTTAGTTTATACTGTAGATATCGAAGGCCAGGGTTCAAATCCCGGGATATTTTCAGTAACAGTTCGAATAGTAATAATAATACATAATATGTATATATATTTTATTTGTTGATCTAATTTATTTTGAGTCTATATTTATGGCGGCCGCGGATTATGCTCCGTTGCGTTTTAAGATAAAAAAATATTAAGCAACACAACCCTAGATGTGTATGTGTGTGCGTGTTCAAGTCAGCTTCTAGAAAGCCACAGTTTATGGTTTTTAAGGGCTATTTTAATTTTATAATCAGTTTCTTTATTTGGTACAGTACTCATATATTGATTTTTGATATGTGATAAAAAGACAATTTGAAACGAACTTAAGACAATTTTACTCTTTATCATATGTCACAACAGTTCAAAATTTATTTTAAAACGTATTTGCAATACATTAAAGCAAATATAGTCATCGGTTAAATCGTTTAATTTTCAGTTTCAATTGTCTTACTAGGTTGATAGTGATTGACATTGCAATCACTTTGAAGGGAAACGAATGACCTTGCTGTCATTATCATCACTAAAGTATTTTTGAAGCCAGCAATGCTATAAGGTCGTCATTATACATTTATTTTTGTCATATTAGGTAGGTAGACTGGGAAGAGGGCGTGATGATAATCATCGCCTATATAATAGTATTGTAAGAAATATTAACCATTTCTAACCTTGCCTAAAATAACAAGATACCTTATTTATTTATATAATATCCATAGTAATTTTCATAGCTTCTCAAAAATCCTGTCATATCTAAAGCTTAACACAAATTTTAAAACTTGAGTTTAAAATCTGAAAATGGTAAAAAACAAATGAATATTATTTATAAAGAATTGAAAGTCAGGAGACCCAAGTTTCGTTTGTAATCGCCAATCAGCGTTTCGATGAAAAAACAATGCTTGAAAAACATTTCAGCTCTAAGATTTAACGATCTCACCATAATACAAAACTTCAGAATTTTTATTGGCCTAGATAAGTTGTCAGTAATTTGATAATATCGCATATGGTAATTTAATGAATGTACAGGCTTAATAGCCATCATGGACATGCTGGCGAAGCATCCAGACAAGGAATCCGCAATCTTATTAATATCAATTACACAAGCTAGATAACTGGCATTGAAATATAAAGAGATTACGAATAAAAAAAAAAATTGGTTGCCTGTAAAGTCGGTATACGGGCGAAAGTTTTACGTGACAACGACTTTGAGTGGTAAAATAATTTTAATGTGAATATTCATTCGTATAGTAGGAAGAAGGATGAAATAATAGTAACAATTTAAACCATTTATTTATACAAAGAATTATATTTAAAACATTAATTTATACAAAGAATCTCGCACTGAATTTCACTTTTTATGTCTGTCTCTCTCGCTCTTAGGCGGGCTAACCATGCCCGAGTGGAAGGGACGCGTGCCTCTCACTCGCTCTCATTGTGAGCGCATAACGTGAGCGGAGCGTAACGCAGTTTCTTGAAGTGTCACCCGGCAAACCAATTTATAAGACGTTGTCACGTCAAAAGAAATCCACAGAAAACATTGTAATCTTGGGATATTTGTTTGTGATACTTTTGTTATATAAAATAGATAAACGGACTCGCAAATGGTCCTAATTGTAAGTGATCACCAATGTCCAAATGTGTTTGCCGTCGTAAGAAATGTTAACCATCCATTACTTCGCCAATGCGCCACCAACCAACCTTGGAAACCAAGATGTAATTTTTATCCCTTGTGACTGTAGTTACACTGGCTCACTCAACTTTTTAGCCGGAACATAACTAAACTTAACTATACTTCTATTAAGCGACAGAATATTTTTCGAGTGGGTGTTACCTAACCTACCCTAACCTACCCTAACCTACCCCGACGACTTGCTCAGAAACCTTACCGCAAGTAAATGTGCTTCGAAGAAATAAAACAGACAGCCACATTAAACTTCCAAACTAAATCATATTCTAAAAACAAAAATCAAAGGCACTGACCACACTGACGGCACTGTGGAGATTAGAAAGGTAGGCATCAGGTATTACGCCAAAAGCGCTTTGCCAATTAAGCGATGCGTCCGAATGAATGCAGAGGCGAAAATTTAAAAACAATCTAATTACTGCCCCTCTAGACAAGTGGCTTTAACGTTAATAGAATAGAATAGAAAACAATAATCAATGTATGAGATTGACATTCGCGTTCGCCATTTCGAGACGATTCGAGTCGAACGCGAATGTCAATCTCATACATTGGTTGTTGTTTTCTATTCTATTCTATTAACGTTAAAGTCACTTGTCTAGGGCCCCTGGACTGTGACCGCTGAACTGAACTGTAGCACTATTTGTAGTTAGTTTTTCGCAAAACATCCACCGGCTCGACAAAATACAGAAGGTATTTTGTGACGAGAAACGTAACTATTGCCTATTTTTTTGACTGTTTTCTGGTTAATCTCACTAAAATCAAAGGAAAAAAATGTTAAGATTTCAATAAAAACTACAAAAAGATTACTTGGTGGTTTGCTTTCTGCCCGTTTGGGTACCAGCCATTCATTTTCTACCGCCAAACAGCAATACTCATTATTGTTGTGTTCCGGTTTTAACGGTGAGTAAGCCAGTGTAACTGAAGTTGTCATTATATGCATAGTTACTAACTTAGGACACATACTAATACAAGTGGGTATGTTTTATTAATTGTTTAACTTGTAAGTTTCTTGTGATAATTCTTCCCAGGAGAATCAACATTCCGAATCGGTAGTAGTGCTTGACGATTCATAAGTAGTTGTAAAAGTATATTTAAATAAAAATATTATGATTTGATTTGATTATGTAAAGATAAGTATAACATAATACGTAAATAATTAAAGAAAATTACGATTAGCGAAGCGAAATTAAAAAAAAAACCAACTCAAAAATGTACTTTCTGGGGAGATATAATTGATTAAAAATAAAAGCCAATAATAAATCAACAAGACAAACAAGATTTAGAATACGAGAGATGGCAAGTAAAATATTTTATTATACTAAATTATAAGGGAAACAAAATATGACTTGTATTGGTTATTTAATTATTACTGACTAGCTGTGCCCAGCAGTTTCACCGGAGTATAATTAATAAAAATATAATGAATTAAAATCAGCCTAGAGCCTTCCTCGATAAAAGGACTATACAACACAAAAATAATTTTTAAATTCGAACCAATAGTTTTTGAGATTAGCCGGATCAATCAAACAAACTCTTCAGCTTTATACATTAGTATAGATTACTTATTTTTACTATTCCACATGGTGACGATTTTTACAGTAGCTATAAATGCGAATGTGAGTATGTTTGTTTGTTACGCTTTTCTTACACCGATGGAAAACTCAGTGAATAACATAGGTTATATTTTATATCCATATTCCCATGGGACCAGGAATTACGCGGTCGAAACCGCGAAGAAAATCTAGTAACCATAATTATAAATGAAATGATAAAATGTTACATACATTACTTATTGGAAACACATCTAACTTCAGGAAATCATTGCCATTTTACATAACTTTTGTATATTACGTGAGACCACGGTTAGGATATTCAAGCGTGCCAAAACTTTAAGTCACAAACATAGCAATGAATCTTACAAGTGTATTGGAGAAGTTTTAAAACTTTCAATGTATTTTCTAGTATAAGAATTCCTGGTCGATGTAAACAATGACGTGGTCGCAAGTGGTCAACTCTGCGCATTCATTTTGGTATTAAAAGGCATTTTCCCTTAATTTTGAAGGCCTTTCCAGAAGTTGTGATTGTAATATCAACTTGTAAGTAATGTTAATGATGTATTTATGAGTCTGCCATCAAATAGAAAAATTTAACTTTATGTATTATCATAGGTATTTTTTGAGATAAACAAGCAAAAAATCCCCCTTCACTGTCACCTTAACTGTTACTGACGCTGCAAGAAGTACACTGTACACCATCAATATGCTACTTGCTAAGGGATTTACAATATTATAGCCATTGTGTTTTAATTAAATTGTTATTATTATTTATTCAAGTTACAGAACCCATCTATAAAATTACAAAAACAAAAAAGTTAAACGTTTACAAAATGAAAATAAACATTGACTAATACATTCTTTACATTTTTAATTTGATGGTAAGCTACCACTATCCATAGACATTGGCGCCGTAAGAAACATTAACCTTACATCACCAAATCACCACCAACCTTGGGAACTTAGAAGTTTTTTTTTTTTTTTTTAAATTTAAGCAAGCGCTTGACTGTTATCACACCTGATGGGAAGTGATGATACAGCCTAAGGTGGAACGCGCTTGCCTAGAAGGTGCCTATTCACTCTAGACTTGAAGGTATCCATATCATAGGTGGTGGGAAAGGTATTCCAGACTTTGGCGGTGCGTATCAGAAACGAGAACGCAAATCGTTTCGTACGTGTTTTAGGTACGTTAACTACGTACGGGTGCAGATCTTTTCGATGCCTCGCAGTTCAGTGGTAAAAAGGTGGCGGGGGAACCAGATTAAACAGTTCCTGAGAACACTTTCCGAAATACATCCTGTAGAAAACCGACAGGCAGGCCTTACACCTTACGACGCCAGACAACCTTACGACGGTGTTCCAAGTTCTGGAGTTTTGTATCGACCAGTGTCTGGTTGCCAATGAGCCTTCTAGCACGACGATCCACTGAATCCAAAGCATCAAGCTGGTTCTTAGCAGAGCCGTCCCATAAATGGCTGCAGTACTCCATGCACGATCTAACTTGGGCTTGATATAAGGTCAGAAGCTGTTCTGGTGTGAAGTACTATTTGACGTTATTGAGAATGCCAAGTTTTATAAGTTATAATATCCCTTATGCCTGCCGTTACTCTAGCTCACTCATCGTTCCAACCGGACCACATTTTACGTATTGCTATTTGGTTATTAACATGGTAATATAGATTTGAGCCGAGATGGCCCAGTGGTAAGAACGCGTGAATCTTAACCGATGATCGTGGGTTCAAACCCGGGCAAGCACCACTGAATTTTCATGTGCTTAATTGGTGATTATAATTCATCTCGTGCATGACGGTGAAGGAAAACATCGTGAGGAAACCTGCATGTGTCAAATTTCACTGAAATTCTGTCACATGTGAATTCTGCCAACCCGCATTGGAGCAGCGTGGTGGAATAAGCTCCAAGCCTTCTCCTCAAATGAGGAGGAGAGGCCTTAGCCCAGCAGTGGGACACTCACAGGCTGTTACCTATACCTACCTATAATATAGATTATTGATGTTTGCTGGTTAAATAATTAAAGAGAATGTAACCACCCAGACGAGCATTAAACAAAAGTGGACGGAACACGCTTTTGAGTTATGTTACCCATTAGTAATGAAAGGTGTAGCTTTGTCTAATTCTTTTCTAGGGCAGGCTACTTATTATCATACAGTAAATAGTCAAAGCCTAGCTAATGTCTAGCCTAAAGGCAAGCTATAATAATAATATTTCAGACAACAAATGTCTGTTAAAAAGTAAAAGTAATGCTTGTCGTTAATATAAAGATTACTTACTACTTTACTCGGTGGTAGAGCTTTGTGCAAGCTCGTCTGGGTAGGTACCACCCACTCATCAGATATTCTGCCGCAAAACAGCAGTACTTGTTATTGTTGTGTTCCGGTTTGAAGGGTGAGTGAGCCAGTGTAATTACAGGCACAAGGGACATAACATCTTAGTTCCCGAGGTTGGTGGCGCATTGGCGATGTAAGCGATGGTTAACATTACTTACAATGCCATTGTCTATGGGCGTTGGTAACCACTTACCATCAGGTGGCCCATATGCTCGTCCGCCTTCCTATACAATAAAAAAAAACTAAGGTTAGATTTATAATTTTTTATAATGATCACTTTGGTTTAATTTTCTTTTTGTTTTTGCGGTAAATGTTTCCTTGCGATAACGGTTTCCACTTTAAAGACGTATCACTTCTGAAGATTATGTTTTAGTTGTTATTTTAAAAAGCTAATGATAAGTTGTTGTAACTATTTCAATAAATAAGCTTAGATATTTCTCTAAAATAAAATCTAATGTTTTAAAATTCAAACAATATTGTAAATTGCTTTTTTCGTAGTTCCCTCTGAATTTTTTATCATTGCCGATGATGTGGGTGCTTACCGCTTCGCCCACACAGCCCACGCTTAATATTACTTTCCCTAGAGAATACAACACAAACTAATTTAAATAAAACATTAATCAACTTTTCACTGCAAAATAAATTATTAATGCTTATCAATGCTAGTGACGTTTAAATTTTAATGTGTGTATGAAATTATGGATATATCATATAATATTTGTGCCGGTAGTAGTTTTCGGCAACAGTTGCAATTTGAACGCTATCTGGCATCCTGTTGTAAATCCTACATGAAGTATATGTTTTTCCTTAATATTTTTGAAACTTTAATAACATTTATTGATAATGTACGTTAAAACTGATTATATGATTCCAGTTTTTTTTTTAATTTTATGTATATCTATTTTTAGGCTTTGAAATTTGGTCATTGGACATACATGTTTATTTCTTTTTTAGGGTTCCATGCCCAAAGGGTAAAACGGGACCCCTATTACTTAGACTCCGCTGTCCATCCGTTCGTCTGTCCGTCTGTCACCAGGCTAATGAACCGTGATAGTAAGATGAAATTTTCACAGATGATGTATTTCTGTTGTCACTAAAAAAACAGAATAAAATAAATTTTAGAGGAGCCTCCCATACAACAAACGTGATTTTTTTTTGCTTGTTTTTGCTTGCTTATATTCATAACGGCAACAGGTACACGCATGAAAAATTCACAGCTTATTTAGTTATATATTCACTTTAAAAATAAATAATAACTGTAAAATAAAACAAATGCTTAAGGTACCCATACAACAGACATGTTTTTTTGCCGTTTTTATAGATAATGGATACGGAACCCATCGTGCGCAAGTCCAACTCGCACTTGGTCCTTTTTAATATTCGTCTATAATTTAAAGGATTCAACGATAGTTTAATTAATTTTCTTTCATTCAATAAGCTTACTCGTCTGTATAAGTCGAAACGGCCAATTGAAAGTTTTAACCTTCAAAAGATCTTCCAAATGTTCCATTGTATCTAAATAGTTTCAAGTATTTTTTTAAATCATTTAATTTTACGTTCACATGTTAAAATCAAATACTGTTTTCAGTACTTATACACTTATCTTTATTACAGAATCGTTCTAACTTCATAATTATTCGAAGACCAATACAATATATTTTTTTAAAAACGTTACAAGCCACGTATATCCTTCACGTTCCCTCTATCATGCCAGTGTCATGTCAATCGCTGTACAAAAACTCCTTGCTTAGATCCTAGCGGCTCGCCTCGACGCGCGCGAGGCGTAACACATATTTATAAAAGGCCTGTAAATATATTTTTTAACTACAAGTCGCGTGTTACATTATTTACACTCGAGCTGAGTAAATACGTACTACGTTAAGGTCTTTGTTTGTTAGTGATTGTATCTTTTAGTATTAAAAAAGTCCTTCGTTTCAGGAAGTTAAGGTATATTTACACATAAGCATTATTTAATAATATGGTGAACTAGTTTTTGCCCATGTACGACTGTGAGGGGAGGTATAAGATAATCTATGTCATTTTCCGTATCCTTGACAGCGTGTATGCAAAAATTCACCACGCTTGACGTACCGATGACTGTTGAAATAGACAAATCCCAAAGTGAAGACCGCAACTCTGAAAACGAAGAGTAGAGTATCCTCTAGGAAGAAACGACAGGTGTATGACGAAAGTACAGAACTGGGAGCTTTGGCGCATAATTGGAAGCTACCAAGTACCAATGTCCTATAATTAACTAAATGTGATTTGATAATTAACTTATTATCAAATCAACAAAAGTGTTCTCTGAATATTCTATTACTATGCGGAGATGGCCCAGTGGTAAGAACGCGTGACAGTTATCCCATGATCATGGGCTTAAATTTTCCTTGAATTTTCATGTGCTTAATTCTAATTCTAATAAATATTATCAGGTTCAATTATGAAATTCAATTATAAAGTCAAATTCAAACTTAAAAACCTTTCTTCACCCGCGTATTTCTCGTTCCCATGGGAATACGGTAACAAAATGTACCCTTTGTTACTCGCTGATAAAAAAGGTTTCCATTGGTGATAGAATTTTCTAAATCGAACGTGGATTAGGCGTGAAAGCGTAACAAACAAACAAACAAACTCACATTTATAATAATAGTTAGAATAGAAGCGTTACACTTACTTATTGATTTTCATTATAAACTGAGGAGACTGTTGGATAATCACACAGGATCCCGTTGAGAAACCAATTACGAGAGGTTTATTAAAGGCTGAATGGATGGAGTTATGTAGGAAATATTCTTAACAGTTTATTTGGATACTAAAATCATGTACAATATTTGCACGACTTGTCACTTAGTAACAACACGTAATTTGCATCAAAAATGCATGCAATTTTACCCGTTTAAGACTGCTAGTCGGTTCTTGGTCATTACATGCAGACACTGCTGATAGCTAACACGCGATTTGACGTTATACATACACAGGCCGAATGAAAATATACTGCTTTTTTTACTCGGCTAAGTTTATCTGACATATTTTTTGGTAGGTAGTTGTTTATATTTAAAATTGTCATTTATATATCAAAATGACACTGTTGTGCAAACTGTACGTGATATATTAATTCGGAACTAAATATTCGCAAATATTTTTTAATACGCTTAAACTCAAAAATGTATAGGTTAAAAAATAAATTAAATTAAAACATAAATCTTGTTGATAAATAAAATAAAAAAGCTTTTATTTCTTCCAAACACTGACTATTTAAATAACAATGATTTGAAATTTTGTTAGTTGGTTAGTATTACAGTACTTATATCCTATATTAGTAATATTAGTTATTCATCGTCTGTGTAAGGACCGCCACTTGCGGTAAAAGCCTCCTCCAATTCCTTCCACGTCTCTCTTTGTTTGGCTATTCTGGACCAAAGTTTCCCAGCTATTTTGACGATGTCATCACTCCATCTTTTTAGGGGCCTACCTCTCCTTCGTTTCCCGTCTCTAGGCGTCCAGTCTGTCACCACATGAGTCCACCTGTTAGGATCTAGTCTCTGTAAGTGCCCTGCCCATCTCCATTTTAGCTTCAATATTTGCTGTATGACATCCCTTGCCTTGGTAATCTTCCTTACTTCTCCATTCCTCACTCTATCTCGTAATTTTATGTTCATAAAGCTCCGTTCTATGGCCCGCTGGCAGATCCTAATTTTTTCAGTGCTATTTTTTTTTTTTTTTCTTACTCTTGTTGAAAGGACCTAAGAAAGCTCGTCTGGGTTATACTACCGCAACACTTCTCGCAAGAATTCTTAGTATTTCTGTGTTTTGTTTCTGTAGCCACATACTCTACATATAATTCGTATATTATAAGGTCCTCCAGGCCGATTTCGGCCACGGCGGCCAATCTTAAGAGAGATTAGCCAACTGCGCAGGATATATTATAGTACACAAGTGTGTGCGCAAACACAGGTGCACTCTCTTTTCCTTAGTGCTAATAATGCGATGGGACGGCAATCCGACACGACCGGAAAGAGTTCAGGCGCGGGACCAACGGCTTAACGTGCTTTCCGTACACGCTTCTAACTTCCAGACTCCGGGCTGCTACTGAGAATTTTCTGACAGAAAACCCCAATATCTATTTATTGGCTCCACCTAGGAATTGAACCCAGGACCACCGCGTCTGCGGCTTATATCAAGCCTCTAGACCAACGAGGCAGTCATATATTTTAGTACAAAATATTTTATGTATATATAAGTATATACATATACATACAGTCCCGTACCTTCACAGTGACTTTTTCGTTTCAATTTACCCCAACATTTGAATTTAAAATACGTGCTTAAAATAAATTTAACTACACTCTGTATAATTCATACGGTTTTTGGCGTTTTAACGAGGCCTTTAGAATTATCTTTTAATACTGGTTTACTCAATATTCCCCTGCTGATTTGGTTACCTAATTGGTTCTGTGGTTGTACCTTATTACACCCAAAAATATACCACCACTACCCAAAGTCATGTTGTGGAGAATAATCATACTTCAAGGGCGAATTTGAATGAAGTTTCAAATGCACTAAGATTCACTAAACTAAGTAAAGTTGTTCCATCTTTATATTTTTCATTTTAAAGTAATAAAGTTAAACCTATAAATGTCCCACTGCTGGGCTAAGACCTGTTCTCCCTCTACACAAGGCCATAACATTTCTTAATTTAATTTTGTTTTAAAATATAATGACAAGCTCGTGTAACAAATTACTTACAAGCGCAGTGTAACACGCCAACTTAGTTTGGAAACTTCGCTAATCAGCACATTGGCCTTCTAAAGCTTCACTCTCCTAATTGTTATGTATTGTATAAACTTAACTACTTGGTCATACTAGAAGAGCTATTTAACTGGTATTGGGACAGAAAGAGATGGCATTAACATCGCGCTAATGTATATAATTCCTACCTTTAATTGACTGCCTTATTAGTCTAGTGGTTGGATAGATACCTAAAGTTATGGAGCTTTTCTGCCGAAGAATCTCTATAGCAGCATGGAGTCTGGAAAATTTATCGGTGGTAGAGCTTTGTGCAAGCTCGTCTGGGTAGATACCATCCACTCATCCGATATTCTACCGGAAAACAGCAGTACTTACAAACCACTTACAATGCCACTGTCTATGGACCTTGGTGACTACTTCCCATCAGGTGGCTCATATGGACGTCCAAATACCTGAATTATATTTTTAAAAAAATCCGTTCCTCCGAACGTACGTAAAGCCGTCGGTCCTGTGCCTGATCTATTTCCAGTCCTCTCGAATTGCCATCTGTTACGCACACACTTGTGTACTGGAGTATATCCAGCATAGTTGACTAATCTCTCTAGATTGGCCGTTGTGGCCAATATTGGTCTGGAGGTCTTCATCACCAATATAATGCAGTTTCACGCACTTTATATCGAGAAACAGGAAAATGAGAAATCTGACTTTAATTCTACTTAATTATGTAAATTTAAGATATAAACAAATACCTTACTTGGTGTCGTAGTTGGCATTGTGACATTATTGTCACAATACCATTTTGGAATATAATAGGAGTTTTTGTGTTATTCGTCGTTAGGTGTTCGTCATACAAGTCGTTTTTAGAATATTAAAATGAAAAATATATTATGAAATGAAGTTGTAAGTTATGTGTAATGTATGTGTGTGTATCGTCGCTTCATCTATGAAAACTTCGCTGTATTACGATGCGTAAAAGATTAAAATTCAACTCATATGCCACCTCGTCTAGTGTGTTCAGTCTTGATGTATGTAATTTTTATAAAGTTCTTTGTAAATTTGTTTTATTTCATTCAATACGTTTGTATCAACATATACCTTCACGTCATATCGTAGACATCTGTCAGAAGTTTCGATCATGTCAATATTCTTAATTCAAATATATTCTTTTAAATTAAAACCTTAAATAATTCAAAAATTCAAAATTATTATTATCAATTCGTGACCGCGTGAAATGGTGGCAAGAATGCTAGCAGCATTTCCCTTTTGAATCACAATTCCGATTCTCTGGGCGAAAAATGAACCAGCCCTCCTGTCACTAGGTGTAATTAAACAGGGTGTAATATTTTGGATATAATATTTTGCATCAACGACGATTGCTAGCAGGAAGTCTAGTACAAGGTCTATGTCAAAGCACTTCAAAGCTATACCGTTTCGTAAATATAATAATTGCAACAACATTGTATCCACCAAATTATTAGGCCTTGTGAGTTGTGATACTTCAACCATGAGTGTTGGACGCCCGAGATTGAGGAGTTAATTTTGATCGTCTTCAGCCTTGTTGTCAAAATATAAACATATATCTTTTTTGTCATGAGTACACTAATTTACGGTCACATTCTAAGTTCCAATATATTTTTATTTTACATAAGTTCATGATCCTTTTTTTTATAAATACAATAAACAATAATGTATTATTAAATTACGTGATGTCCGTAAAACCGCCTTAATAAAATTATAAAGAAATTTGGACTTTTTCCGCAGTAAGAATCTTATGGAAAAAGTTTGTATGTAAAACATTGAAAGTTATTTTTAATAGAATGAGATTAGGTAATTAAAAAAGTATCACTTGTTTTATTTTTTATCTTTTTTATTCTTTTTTCATCACTTTTCCGTTTCCGCTCCGCCGTCTCCTTCGTCACATCATAGGAGGCTAGCAGGTCCTTTGCTCCGATACCATGTGGTGCAACAGCAAGACGATTGCTCGCAGGTCGTCTATTACAAGGTTTAGGTCAATAAAGCGCTTCGAAACTATACCGTTTTGTAAATTTAATAACACCAACAAAATAGTATCCTCCAAATCGTCCTAAAAAAACGTGATCGAATTAGTCCCAAAAATATCATTAAATAGAGAGGTATTTTAGTGTTTGAAAGAGTGGTCATTTTCGAGCAGTTAATTATTTTTACATCAAAAAATTTAATACACGAACGTTATATAAATGAAATGAAACGAAAATAGAATATCAAAATGAAATTTTCGGTATACGCCAGTTGCTTGAATGTATTAAATGCATTCCAAATGTAGGACGTTTAAATATGCAATATTCTCTGTTTTGCATATTTGCATAAAACCTTACTGTGATTTTATTGAACGTCAGTCGTGGAAACTGCGCACTTGATTAACATTCAATATAAGATTCAATCATAATATAGTTAGGAGACTCCTTGGTCCCATGCAACAGCGTAATTAAAAAAAAGAAGCGCGCTCTTTTTAACCGCCGCCATCTTGTTAGTGCACATAAAGGTAAAGTAATTAATTAATTAATGGCGCGACTTGTGATTTGGTATGTTCAAATGTGTTATTTGGATTTAAAGAGTAATTGAGTGAGTAATTTACATCAATTTATATGATTTGGTGTTCTATTTATGAATAGGTTCAATTCGAGGTTCTTATAAAATCAGTTTTCACTTCTGAATGCTAAATATATAATATTTTATTATAATAAAACTTTATCAGAGGATTAACCATCTATGTTCATTGTCTGGCAGGAATATTTTTTTATAGAATAACTAGGCGGAAGAGCATATGGGCCACCTGATGGTAAGGGGTCACCAGCGCCACGAAACATTGTCATTGCAAGAAATGTTAATAATCGTTTAAATGGCCAATGCGCCACCAACCCTATGGCTTACTTCTTAGCTCTTATAAGCTAAGATGTTAACATGTCCCTTGTGCATGTTATTACACTAGCTCACTCACCAAACTCTTCAAACCGGAATACAACAATACCAAAGTACTGCTGTTTTGCGGTAGAATGTCTTCAATAATAATCGTATTCTGACACTTTCGACAAGCTTATATTTTACTTGATTTGTCACTGTGTCAACTCAACGTTGTAGTTCTGAATTTTTAACCAGAACAACGATTAGATTAAACAGATTGTTTTTTAATTAAAATATCTTAACCGCGTTACAACCATTTTTCATTAAAGATAAATTTCATACTTTACATGGATATACGAGAAAGTTTTTCGTTTACGCGTTCCTAAACCATTCATCTCTTTGATGTGAAATCTTGTACACTTGTTGTTGATACTCGCATGAATGTTTTTGACATAACACCATCAAAGTAAACCCGCGAGATATGTTACAAACGCTTTTAATTTATATTCAATGTTATTATCTTAACTAATATTATAAATTATAATTTGATTTCATGCCTAAACCACTAAGCCGATTTGAAAAATTCTTTCAGCAATGGAAAGCTACATTATCAGCGAGTAACATAGGCTACATTTCGTCCCTATATTCCCACGGGAACGGGAACTACGCGGGTGAAACCGCGGGAAAAACGCTAGTGTTATATACAATTAATGTTCTGTTTAATACGTAATCAACTTGCTGACGGTTAAAGGTCAGTTTACAACTGACACCGTTTCGAATAAGACTGAACTGCCAAATTGGTGCGCGATGGTAAGTGGTCACCACCACCCATAGAAATTGGTACTGTAAGAAAGATTAACTATCCCTTACAGCTTACTTAGCTACTAACCTTTTTTTTTATTGTACAGGAAGGCGGACGAGCATATGGGCCACCTGATGGTAAGTGGTCACCAGCGCCCATAGACAATGGCATTGTAAGAATGTTACCCATCGCTTATATCGCCAATGCGCCACCAACCTTGAGAACTAAGATGTTATGTCCCTTGTGCCTGTAATTACACTGGCTCACTCACCCTTCAAACCGGAACACAGCAATACAAAGTACTGCTGTTTTGCGGCAGAATATCTGATGAGTGGGTGGTACCTACCCAGACGAGCTTGCACAAAGCTCTACCACCAAGTAAATCTTCGTAATCTTCGTAATTAAGATGTTACACTCACTAATTATACCAGAACACAATACTAAGTGTTGTTATTTGGGGTAGAAATAATAATAATAATAATATTCTGGGACATTATTCAAACGGCCATCTGATCCTAAGCTAAGCAGAGCTCGTACTATGGAAACCAGGTGACTGATATACTTACATGTACTACTTTTCTTTTGTAAATAAATACTTATATAGTTCATTACACCCAGACTCAAGACAAACAGACATGTTCATGCGCACAAATGTCTGTCGTGGGTGGGAATCGTGACCGAGTGTTAAATCGTTAGTGACTGGTATAATAAATACAAATAAACCTACCGTGGTAGGTAGGTACCTAAAAATATAAAAAGAAAATCATAAGGACATTAACTGTCCTTATGATTTTTTCTCTCCCTTTGAAGAGATCGATGTCTGGAAATCCACAACAGTGCGTTTGTTAAGGCATTTCCTGCCTCGCACAATCACTCTGTGGAACCAGCTTTCGCCGGCGACTTTTCCGAACCGATATGACATAAAAACCTTCAAGAAGAGAGCGTACTCTTCTCCTCCAAGGCCGGCAACGCACCTGCAAGTCCTCGGATGTTGCAGGTGTCCATAGGCGGTGGTAGTCACTTTCCATCAGGTGAGCGTCCTGCTCGTTTGCCTCCTCTTACATAAAAAAAGAGAAGCTTTTAGGGAGTAGCTTCCTCTCATTAAAATGTATGTATTCTCCGTGCAGTGACGGAGTAAGAATACAATTCACTGCCCCTCTCTTTCCCATGGGTGTCGTAAAAGGCGACTAAGGGATATCTGAGCGACCATCTGCTCATCTGGTGGTAGGATGTCAATCATCCGCCTGGCTTGTTATCACCGTACGCATGGTGAAAAACTCGTGAAGTGACTGCTTGCAGCCGCGTTTCGAGATCAGCCAGCGTACAGCCAGTGCCCGAGCGCGCATTGCCGCGATATGTGGTGGTCCAGTGGAAGTTGCTGTTGAACCAATGCCGGGGCAAATTATATTGACCCGCCGGGCAGGGAGATCCGTAGAAACGGTTGTTCCGCTGGCCGCCCGTGGCAGAGTACAGGGGCCCAAGCGTTCCTAACCAGCTCGCGAGGCTGCCCCACCAGGCCACGCATAATCTCGGTGTGGACCGTCGTGCCGGTTGGTGACCGGACGGTGGGGTCCCGGCGGCCACTACCGGGAGGGTTCGGGGGCCCTTCCGTCCGGCGGGTCAGTTTATTTTCCCTTCAGGCAGTATCTTGGGGAAACACAGCTCCACGCTTTGACCATCCCTATCGTGGCAATGCGACGCTCGCTTCACGTCTCTCCCTTCTTTCCCTAATGACATGACAGCGCAAAGAAATAACGGTCGATCAGCGGTGCACACCCCCACCACTCCTTCGCTGTTTGAGGTTGAGTTCTCTAACATCCGTGGACTCCACGCTAACCTCAATGCTGTCCACCACCATCTCGAGACAGCACGGCCAGCAATGTTGTTTCTTACGGAGACCCAAATACTCCGTCCTACCGATACCAGCTACCTTAAATATCCCGGCTACATGCTTAAAGAATCCTTCAAAGCGAAAGCCGGAGTATGCTTGTTCGTCAGGGCGGATGTTTGTTGTCACCGTCTGCGCTGCTTGGAGGACCCTTCCTTCTCCATGTTAGTGGTACGTGTGGACCTGATTCGTCAGAGTCGAGTCTACGTGTGCCTCTACAGATCCCACAATGGTGACTTGGAGACAAGCCGACTCTTTGACCATCTTAGTCGGATGGCAGATGCTGCGCAAGAGCAGTTTCCTAACGCGGAAGTGGTGTTTTTGGGGGACTTTAACGCTCACCACCAATCATGGTTGAAGTCTCCCAAAACTGACCATGCTGGAAGGACCCGACTGCTAGCGCCGCTGCTATTGCTGGTGAGATCCTGTTGGGGATGGAATACTACATTCCTAACTCGGACCTCACCAGTAAGGGTACGCGTAACTGTTGGTTCACTCGCGAATGTGCCGATGCTGTGTCATCTAAGCAGGCGGCATATCGCGCGTGGATCAATGGCCGCGTTAGCGGGGCATCTAACATTGACTCACTGAAAGCAACCTACAATAAAACCTCCAAGTCCTGTAGGAAGGCATACACAAGAGCGGATGCACAGCGCATTGTACAGATTGGCCATGACCTTGCTTCACATCCTAGGGGCTCCCGTAGCTTCTGCCGTCTGACCAAATCTGTGCAAAGCAATTTCTGCCAACCTTCGCTGCCACCGCTCCGGTATCCGGACGGATCGTTAGCTCACAGTCCGCAGG
Organism: Nymphalis c-album; assembly: GCA_963151315.1. NCBI lineage: Eukaryota > Metazoa > Arthropoda > Insecta > Lepidoptera > Nymphalidae > Nymphalis > Nymphalis c-album. Next base: position 1,268,063 of record OY720610.1, read on the forward strand.
AGAAAGCCGATCTTCTGGCAAAACTCTTTGCAGATAGCTCCGTGATCAATGACTGTAGTGCGCTGCCACCAACTATCCCTTCTTGTGGCCACACGATGCCTGACATCAAAATCAGGCAGCGTGATGTGCGTGCAGAGCTGCAATCACTTGATGTACGGAAAGCTAGCGGTCCCGATGGAATACCAGCCATAGTGCTGATGAAGTGTGCAGCGGAGCTGTCTCCTGTGTTGACGCGCCTGTTCCAACTGTCTCTCTCTACAGGATGTGTGCCGGATTCTTGGAGAGAGGCTAATGTGCAAGCGGTTCCCAAAAAAGGGGATCGATCAGACCCGGCAAATTATCGGCCAATAGCTATCACCTCAGTTCTCTGTAAGGTGATGGAACGGATCTTAAACAACCAACTGATCCATTACCTAGAAGATCACTGTCTAATTAATGATCGTCAGTACGGGTTTCGACCAAAACGGTCCACAGGTGATCTTCTAGCGTACGTAACACACCTCTGGGGTGAAGCTATCGACAAGCATGGGGAGTCGTTGGCTGTCAGCCTCGATATCTCCAAGGCTCTCGACAAGGTCTGGCACAGAAGTCTTCTCTCCAAGCTGCCGGCATACGGTCTGCCAGCTCAGCTCTGCACCTGGATTGCCAGCTTCCTACACAAGCGTAGCCTTCGTGTTTTAGTCGATGGTTGCGCTTCACAATTCCATGTAGTGAATGCTGGGGTCCCCCAGGGGTCTGTGCTATCTCCCACACTCTTTCTTTTGCATATCAATGATATGCGCTCTCTCGGGAACATACATTGCTATGCAGATGACAGTACAGTGCATGGGGGATACCACGGACGCGCAGTAGCCGGGCGGGCGGAAACTGAGGAGAGGCGGAGGGATCTTGTTGTTGAACTCGATAGGACGTTAGGACTCATCGCCAAATGGGGCTCTGACAATCTTGTTGAGTTTAACGCCAAGAAAACACAGGTATGCGCTCTCACAACGAAAAAGTCACCATTTTCCCCTCCTCCTTCCCTCTGTGGCACTACGCTGGAGATACATAGCAAAGTCGCCATACTGGGGATCGACGTTCGGTGCGACCTCAATCCAAAGGATCACATCGAGGCTGTTATAAAAACAGCCTCACGTAAACTCGGAGTCACAGGTGCGGTCTTGCGTTGAATATTGCTCGCACCTTTGGGATGGCTCCGCCAAGTACTTACTGGAGGCCTTGGATCGGTTGCAGCGACGTGCGGTTCGCATTATTGGCGACGTAAAGGTCACCAACAGTCAACACCCTCGAGCCTTTACAATTGCGTCGAGAGATAGCGGCACTCAGCGCTTTCTATCGAATGTATCACGGCGAGTGCTCAGAGGAACTATTCTCCCTCATTCCTGCTTCCCCTTTCCTTCACAAATCTACGCGTGCTGGCTCACGATGTCACCGCCTAACTGTGACATCAATTCCATCGCGAACGAAGAAATTTTATTAAGATTCCATTATATTTGTGATTGAATAAGAAAATTCGAATCGTATTTCAATGAATAATATAATAAATGCAAATCAACCCGGTTAAAAGCTGGAGCCATTAGACACACCTGCGACTAAGCGAGATGAATATAACAGGGAGTTTGGTAACACAGATGTGTTCCGTCTTTAATAAGTTGTCATTTGTAGATACATTTTCGAACGATTTTTCTTACATATTGTATCTGACTAAAAATATATACGCGCGTCTATTTTGTATCACATATTATTTTAGATAAAATTTGTTAAACATTTTCAAGTGCTCAATTTGAGTTCATAATTCATCTCGTGCTTGACGGTGAAGGAAAACATTTTTTTTTTATTGTATAGGAAGGCGGACGAGCATATGGGCCACCTGATGGTAAGTGGTCACCAACGCCCATAGACAATGGCATTGTAAGTAATGTTAACCATCGCTTACATCGCCAATGCGCCACCAACCTCGGGAACTAAGATGTTATGTCCCTTGTGCCCGCAATTACACTGGCTCACTCACCCTTCAAACCGGAACACAACAATAACAAGTACTGCTGTTTTGCGGCAGAATATCTGATGAGTGGGTGGTACCTACCCAGACGAGCTTGCACAAAGCTCTACCACCAAGTGAGGAAACCTGCATGTGTCAAATTTCACTCAAATTATGCCACATGTGTATTCTTCCAACCCGCATTGGAGCAGCGTGGTGGAATAAGCTCTAAACCTTCTCCTCAAAAAAGGAGAAGAGACCTTAGCTCAGCAGTGGCAACATTCACAGGCTGTTACTTTACTTTACTTAACTTTGTTAAACATATACTATTTAAGGATATAAACAGTTTTAACGTAGACCATTCCTTATATTTTAATGTTATTTTGTTAATTAACACGCTTTTATTAGCTTGGGTTGTATGTAACGGAATCTTTGAACTTAATTTTCACCAATTTCCAGAAGTCTGATTAATTTGAAACTTTGCATACGTATCAAGGACCGATGACAATGCAATAATTTGATAACAGTTTTTTTTTTTTTTGTGACGTTTCGCTGGATAATCTTAGCGTGTTTTTTTAGTTTTTTTAAACTATTATTATTATTAATACAGATTGTCTTTTTAATATTATTCATATTATAAACTAGATACCCGTCCCGGATTCACACGGATAGAAAGATTATAAGTCAATTTTTATAAAAACATTAATGAATTATACGCCTAAGCCTTCCCCATGAATCAATCCGTCTAACGGTGAAAACCGTATTAAAATCTATTTAGTGGTTTTTGAGTTTATCACGTTCAAACAGACAAAACGGCGTGGCGGGGGAATTTTGTTATAATATCTATTAATAGAATAGAATAGAATATGCTTTATTGTACACCAAAAGAGTTACAGAAACACACTTATTAATACAAACAAAAACTATTAATGTAGGTTCAATTAAGGCGATCTTATCACTAAATAACAAAACAAAAACCGACTTCATAGGAAAAACAAATTAATATGCACTAAAAAGTAAAAAAATAATTGCTTATTCTTCTATACTATTTTCTTTACATTAACATTACCATTTACATTAACCTACTATTTATTTTTTATTACATTAACTTACTATTTTCTACTCATCAATTTGTAGGTACGAATGTGTTGTGTGGTTGATAATTTATTTACAATTATTGTTATTTTTGGAGTCGATGTCAGCTAAGGAAACACTATAATATACCTAGCAGTAATAATACGGGGAAAAAAAAGAAACATACAGACGAATTGATAACCTCCTCCTTTTTTTGAAGTCGGTTAAAGAGCGATCTTTTCGGTGATGTGATTCTACATGTTACATACATTGAGATAAACATCCAAAGTTTTCTGCGTAAACGCACCTCAGCTTCAGACGTTATCAGCACAAAATTATAATAAAAAGTATCGTCTTATTAGACATTTTTTTCTGGTGCTATTGAATCATTAAAACTAAATTCATTTGGTACGCAATCGCTACTGTTATGTTAATACTTCTCTCGTCTTTTTGTATTTTTTAATACTCTTCTTGTAAGCTATGGCGCGTTTGAAACAAACTTTCGTCCGTCTAATTGAGTTATGCTGACAAATTGAAGGTTTACTACATTCAAATAAATTTGTAAGGAATAGATAAGTCTATCAGTGTGCGGTCTGGTGTGTACTGCATCCTTAAAGAAATTAAGTTTTATTATAATATATTACATGTTTACCAATTAACAATTTGGATGATTTAAGACTTATTTTATACTTCATCTCCAATATATATAGACCCCACGATCCACATATATTTCATTACTAGAGTTTTACCCGCGGTTCCACTCGCGTAGTTCCCGTTCCTGTGGGAATTCGGAGTCAAAATATAGCCTATGTTACTCGCTGATATATGTAGCTTGGTGGCACATTGGTGAAAGAATTTTTAAAATCGGTTTTGTGGCTTAGGCGTGAAAGCGTAACAAACAAACTTACATTCGCATTTATAATATTAGTAAGGAAGGTAATACAAACCATTTTTTCCATAAATTTACAAATACTAAATATATTAAGATAATTATTATTTATTACACATAATTAATCCTTGCCAAAATTAATAAAATCTGCAAATAAAAATTGCTGTTTGAATATTAGAATTATAAATCAAAAAACATAAGAAAAATCTATTTGCAAATCAGAACACAAGGAAAAAAGTATTGTACTTTCAAATGCGTTTCGAATGTACTTAGTACTCCGCACTTCGAATAATTCCAACCAGACGGGCTTGTTAACAACCAGAAGAAAAAAAACAACTTCAAAAATAGCAAAAACAAATTAAATGAGGTTTTATTAAAATATTTTGTATGAATGTATTTGTCAAGTACATAACATTATATTGTTTCAGAAATCGCATCGAAAGAACAGCCTCGAAGCGTTGGCGTGGTTCAGTACGTCGAGTGGTCGCGGCTACAGTTTGTGAGTATGCTGTAATTTCTCTATCACAATTGTAACCATTAGTTATACTTGTACCAATATTATAAAGGCGTGAATTATGCTTCCACGTCTCAACTATTCAACCGATCATTGTGAAATTTCTCAAACACAATCCGGAGAACTGTAAAATATAAGTCATACTTAACATCTGTTAGCTCAAGTGGATGAAATACTTATATATCGGTTTGAAACCTTATGTATATATCAATCTCTTTAGTCTTTGCAAGTCTCATCAAAAGTTTGTAATCATCAATTCATCAATCATCAACAAGTAATTAGATTTAATAAAAATTAAATTTGAAGCCTGGTACAGGTTCACAGTATTCTATTCTTGGACCATTTATCTCTTTTTCATATAAATGACTTGCCATATAATCTTTTAGATAACAAATTCGAGATAGAATTGTTTTTTGATGACTATTTTCATTACTTTTTAATTGCTTTCATTACTTGATTTTGAATAGGTAAATCCAGTTTCAAGTTAAAATATATGTATAATATATGTATTATCTTTCACTTTTGGTTGGATATAATTCTATTCTTCAATAAAACTTCTTCGTTTCTTGCCGATTCCTCTACTCCACCTGATGGTAAGTGGTAGTAGACCAAACGCGACGACGGCTAGTTCAGTCGGGAAGAATGATCTGCAGTAGTCCCCGCCGCCTTGCTGGTCCTCAAGATGCCTCTTCACGCCTCGTTTATCTACATACATACCAGAAAAGTGGTCTTTAACGATTAACGATTCAAAATTGCTTCAATAAAGTAAAACTATATTTTGATTTTCTCTAAATTTACACTCACAATTAAAGCATCAAAATCATCACACACAATACACAATTCCTATATCGGTATCCTTATAAATGGCTAAGATACAGTAGGATCGTCATGTTACTCGTAGTTAACAAGCGAATACACAGCTCTGCAACATTCACGGCCAAACAAGCATAAACGTATTACAAAGTTCCATTCTGTACTCCTCACAGTTCAGTTCACAAGGTTAGTCATTCTATCGTTGGTCTCTATAAAATTGTGTACAAGCTTTCACAAACATTGTCTCGGATTTTTTTTTAAATCATCATTTATAACATAAAAAAGGTATAAAAAACCCGTGCCAAGAGTTTAGGATTATTATTAAAACTAAAATTAAATGGCCTGGGGCTGCTAGGCTCCGATTATTATTGATATTTATATTTTTTTTTTATATTATATATATATTTCTTTCTCTTCGTCTGCTTCGTTAATTTGTGTAAAAAAATATTGTGATATTTTTTTCAGAAAAACTTCTTGTGTTGTGATTTTATATTAAAAACTATATTCATTACAATGAAAACTGTACTCTTCGTCTTATTCCTCTATATATTCGACTAATATAATGTCACACTGTGTGATGCTATTTTTATAAGAAAAAAAATTGGTTGCCTGTAAAGTCGGTATACGGGCGAAAGTTTTACGTGACAACGACTTTGAGTGGTAAAATAATTTGAATGTGAATATTCATTCGTATAGTAGGAAGAAGGATGAAATAATAGTAACAATTTAAAACATTTATTTATACAAAGAATTATATTTAAAACATTAATTTATACAAAGAATCTCGCACTGAATTTCATATTAACAAAATTTTATTTTTACCTTTACACATACGCAGTGTAAACTTGTATGCAGGCGCCTAAGCGAAATAGAAGCGCAAGACATGAACCGGTGTGTATGCCTATCTCTCTCACTCTCTCTCTCTCGCTCTGTCTCTCTCGCTCTTAGGCGGGCTAACTGTGCTCGAGTGGAAGGGACGCGTGCCTTTCACTTTTTATGTCTGTCTCTCTCGCTCTTAGGCGGGCTAACCATGCCCGAGTGGAAGGGACGCGTGCCTCTCACTCGCTCTCATTGTGAGCGCATAACGTGAGCGGAGCGTAACGCAGTTTCTTGAAGTGTCACCCGGCAAACCAATTTATAAGACGTTGTCACGTCAAAAGCACGATATAAACTACGAACTGATAAGAAATTTTAAAGAATACAGTATTACTAAAATCGTGTGATTTCTTACAGACAACCTATCTTGCTTCACACACGGCTGTAGCACGGGCTGGGTTTCTGGTGTTCTTGGAAATGAAGCACTAACAGGTGGCGCATGGCTGGCAGCGCTACCATGCTTGGTTGCGTTGCCAGCAGCACCCATGTTCGCTGTGTTGGCCGACACGCGAGGTAGAAGAGCAGGAGCGCTTTGTATATGTCTCAGCTTTATTGTAAGTTATTACAATATTTTTTATGAACATCATGAATTTTGGTTTATTTATTCATTAATAACCGCTCATTTACATATTATTGTTTCCATATTATATAATTGTAATTAATATCTTAATATGAGGTCTTGTCGGGGTGTTGCAAATATGAAAATAATTCTAATGGATTATAAAATAAATAAACTGAATAAATATTGGTTAAAATGTAATTTTTGATAAAAATATAATTAAAAATCTTTTTTGTTTTGTTTTAAAGTTCTTAGCAGATACAGCAATACTGTTTTAGATAAATAAATAAAGTTAGATAAAAAAAAAAATAAAAAAAAAATTTTTGATGATAAATTGTCTGTTTCGTGATAATTATTTAATCAAATCGGACGACAAACTATGGATATATGTATGTAACTATAATGAAGTTAGTGAAATAAATATCATATCTATTTCTTTAGTTGGAATACATAAATCAAATGGCTTAGAGCACGTTCTAGTGTATAATGTATGACGAAAAGTGTATTTCGTCTTTTAGCTCGGGAACTAATGTTCTACATAAGAATAAGGGTTCCTCCCACAAGTAGCAAAAATTTGAATTGAAATAAATCATTCTAAAATGTTATTGCCATTCTGTCATAGATGTCTGGATCAAATATCCAGACATCTATGACAGAATGGCATTTGTTTTGTGTTTTTCAGATTAGCTGGTCGCTAGCTGCCTGGTGTGGAGCTCGAGGTGTGTGGGCAGCGAGGGTTGCAGCAGGAGCAGGTGGAGCTGGTGCACTTGCGTTGGCTCCACTTTATTGTGCAGAAATAGCACCCAGAACTAGAGGTCTAGCTGCTATGCCAGCATTGGCATGCAGGTTAATATTTTTTTCTAGCTAATTAGATATACTGATATGATCTACAGCCAAACAATGTGTTCTGCACAAGGCATAGGATTCGCCACATATTACGTATCAGAGTTTAGGTTTAAGACATTGAATACCTAAGAGTGTAGTATAAAGGGTTTTTAAAGTTCTTCTAAAATATGTTCTGTTAATTCTTCTTATGATTAAATTGATTAGAACAATCACAGCACTACGGAAAATCATGGCAAATATTTGTGTAAGAAGAAAACTCACAGTCAATATCAAGCAACACGTAGGCAAAATATTAGCTAATTGAAATCACAGAGAAGTCCTTTTTATTAAATTAATTTATATTTGTCCTGTAAAAATGTTACTCATGATCACCCTAATTTATTCACTCCACCGGAAAGAAAGATATGTTCTGTTATCAGGTTTGGCTTGAATCCAACTTCCGAAAGTGAATAATTTGATTTGCTTTATTTGGCCAACATTTAGAGGCGAGACTTCTCGAAGACAAGCAATTTACTAGCCAAATATTCAATTGCAGTTTCGAGATATATGATTCATTTAGTTAATTTATGTGCGTAACTTGTGGGTAATTAATGTAGGCTGTAAATTCACTTAAGTTTCAAGTATCGTTAGGGATATAAATGAAGTGAATAGTTTCAATTTTTAATAAATCAGCAAGCAATTAAGTTCCTTGGCGAATCCGTGGTCGTTTATTGTGGTATTCATTGATGGAGAATGGATAAGTTATGGAGGAATCTTCCGTTCCAGGATGTATAAAAAAAATTACTTAAATTAACATAACACATACTTAATTTATTCGTACATTATAAATATTTATTATGAAAAGATTGATATTGTTATTTAAATATTTTTATTATATTTTGATGGTACTAATTCGAGCAATGGCGTACGGCTGACATCTCATAAAATTTTTAAATATTATTAATCTATATTTTTATTGAATTCAAACTTTAATTGATAGCAAAAGTTTTGAGGTAGACTCCTCTTATATAGTATAGTGAAAAACCTACATTAAAAGAAATCTTTAGCGTTTCCTATTTCGTGTTTGTATCTTAAAATGCTTTAATCAAATTATAATACCTTAAATCTAATATAAACCTTAAAATAATATTATTTTATATATCGTAGATATTTTCTTCACTAAATGAATCTTACGCTAATTTCTCGTAGACTATCTATTTCTTGTAGGTCTAGTTTAGTAACCAAAATATATATAAATAGTTTAGTAAACCAAAACCTCAAAATCACATTCAATCAATATTATTAATTATTTTCAGTTGCGGTATCCTCTTTGCCTATTCAGCCGGTGGTATATTATCTGCGCATGCTCTATCTCTGTCAATGGCTATACCACCGGCTATTCTACTACTATCTTTGATTTGGTTGCCAGAAACACCTTCATTTCTTATCAGCATTGGGAAGATTCAGGTATTTCTTAAAAGTGTTATTTAAGTCTAAATCTGTATAAACTATCTTAACAATAATAAAAGGTATTAATAAGGTAACGCCTTTAATAAGTTTATCTAAGAATTTAAAGTGTAAAACTATCTTAGTCTTTACTAGAAAAATTGGTGCCTGTCAAAACATTTTGTTTTGATATCATCATTATACCTAACTTTTACTTTCAGGAAGCGGCAAAAATCATGTGCTGGTTCGATGGATCTGATTTCCGAGAAGACTTGACCGATGTGATCGAGCAGCAAGAGGTGCGCATACGCATATCGGAAGGATATGGAAGGAAGGAGGTCATGAGAAGACAGGACTCGGATACTTTCCAACCAATGCTAAAACGGAGTAGTGGGCTTGAATCTAACTCTGATCGAGATAGAGTTGAGAAATCGGCATGTAGAGAACTATGTAGGTATTTTAGTAAATTATTTATTTATTTATTTATTTAAGGATCTCCAACAAAAGATACACACTTACAAGTACATTGAATTGAATAATAATATAAAACATGTGTGCCCCTTCAATTACAGGAGACCACATCAAGCACATAAAGCAATGACTAAACAGAATGTGGTAATCAATAAATTAACTTAGGAACTATAAAAAGCTAAACAATGGTAATGAATACTTTATTATGTAAATGTGAATTAAAAGAATAAGTACATATTAGAAAACAAATTATAAAATTTATATAAATTGTAAACAAAATTTAAATAACTGAAATAATAGTGACAAACTTAAAGAGGAATAATACCTTTTTTAATACTAATAAAACTTAAAACATAAAAAATAGAAGTAAAATTACAATGTGATGTAAAATTACTTTAAAAAAAATAAAAAAATACTACTACTAAACAAAAAGTTAAAAAATTACGTTAATTACGTTACGTTAATATAATTACTAAATATTATAGTAGTTAGTTTTGTAGTGGTGTCCAATTGTCTTAAATATATGGCTGTAAGGATAAACTCACGTGGGAAGATCACTCTATTGCCACATCAGCTTTTATATCTTTTACAATATATTTGCCAGTGAAAGGGATATGTATATTCGGAATATTAATTATAATGTTATTGTTACTATAATCTAAGATGTTCCTTACGATTGACTGACTCACTTCATTTTTGATAATGAAATAACTGATGCAGGGCCTGGGTTCCTTAAGGGCCTGTGAAAAACCTTACCAAACGTAGCTATTAATATCACACTTGTCTGTCTGTATTTAAAAACGGTATAATTAAGTTAATTGTTCCCTGTATCTGAGATTAATTTTAAGAGTGTGCACTACAAAATATTTTTAAGTGTATATTTACTCCCGTCTGCAGTCCGTCACGGCAGCAGCCGTCGCGCCCTGCTGTCGTGTAGCGTGGTGCTGTGCGCGGCGGCGGGCAGCGGCGCGGGCGCCGTCAACAGCTTCGCAGCCGCCGTGCTGCGCCACTCCGCGCACAGCGTGCCCGTCTTGAACATCACCGCTTATAACTTTACCATTTACAATGGGTAAGGAGTTGCCAGCCGTTTTCTTACATCTTACATCTACCTCATTAGCTTTTAATTAAATTCCGAATTGAGAAATATTTACAAATTTATGGAATACATACACAAAGACACAAAAATTAACGTCCATTAACTGAATTGATTATTATTTAACAATAATATCTAATAATTGCTATAAAATTGGGCAATAAATACATACATACAATCTAATTCGCCTAATATTAGTAATGCCAAAGTAACTTTCTATCTGGTACGCTATTTCATCTTAACCACTGAACCGATTGGGATGAAGGAAGGGCTACTGTTTATACCAAACACCTGACTCCTTACATCTAACATACGAGCGTCAGGAGTCACCCGCGAATACTAGTATACAATATTTGACATTTACTAATCAATAATTCCCAATGGAAAAAAAATATATTTTGCTTAATGCTTCATTTAATATTGTGTGATAGATTTTGTCACCGAGTATAATATGCCGACAATTAATAGATATAATTATATCGTCAATATAAATATTTAAAAGATTAGTAGTAAATATCATATGTTTATAATACTTTTGCAGAACCCTACCTCGTGCTATATTCGAGTCATCGGAAGCTGGTTCAATGCTATGCGGCACAGCGCTGGTGCTGGGAGCGGCCGTCGCCACAGTCACCGTGGATAAAGTTGGAAGGAAGGTACTAAATATGAGACTAGTAAGATCTTACATATATTTCATTTCAACGTATTCTATATGACGGACTATTTTTGGTCATATATATATTTCGAATATGAATAAGTTAAACTTTTACATTAATCAATCTTATAATATATTATTTCAGACGCTTCTGCTCTGGTCGTGTACAGGAATAGTCTTGGGGTTGACAGTATTAGGTATATACTGTGATCCTCACCTACGTATGCACTCCTGGTACTTCCATCGCTTTTGGCCGCTACGTAAATTCAATTATAAGGAAAAGAACATTCGAGAAAGAATTGAAATTCAAGGAAATTATACGATTTACAACAATACCGTCGGTCAGTTCCTCAATGATAGTGGAAAAGCGTGGTATAAAGTTAGCGAAGAACACAATTACACATCGGATACTAATTGGTCGGTCAAGTTTGAGCAGCGAGATAAAGAAGACATAGCAATATGGCTGCCAGTTATTATGCTGTCTTTGGTACTGTTCTTGTATAATATAGGACTCGGTTCCGTACCCTTCGTTTTGATATCGGAACTATTTGCTGTCAATGTGAGTATTATTTATTATGATTAACAGTTTAACCTTCATTACATAAAGTAGCCTTAATAATGTACTAAAGTTTATTAAGTGCAAATTACACCAGTAGTCATTCCAAAGATATTTCGAGCCAAGAATATCCATGTCATAAATTAGTTTGGATTTAACTTAATGTTAAGCAATATTATTACTGATTAAAAACGTTTCTATTTATTACTTTTGCTAAAGTATATGTTTAATACTCCATTATTATAAGTAGAGTTACTTTTTATTTATTTTTTTGCAGATTTATAAATTGTAATTGCATTTAACTGGGTTACTCATTTATATATTGGTCGAAGAGTAGTTCTCTATTTTTGACTGAAGTAGAATGAAAAACTATTCCTTTTTATGTCTGTCATTTGATTAATACATATTTTAATTCAGGTACGCAGTCTGGCATCCAGCTTCCTCATCGCTTGGATGTGGTTTAGCAACTTCCTTGTCCTCCGCTACTTCGGAACTATCGCCGTCTCGCTCGGCCTCCACGCCGCGTACTACATCTGCGCCTCCATCACACTCATGAGCGCCGGGTACATTTACTTCGTGATACCCGAAACTAAAGGTAAAAGTCAGAACCAAATTAACGAAGCCTTGGAGGGACCTTGGATTCTTTTCAGGAGTAAGAGGAAAAATGAGCGATGACAGTTAAGAACCGGTGTCTTCACACTTTCCGAAAGGAATTTTGATGAGAATTGAAATTTATTAAATGTTAACTACCAGATACGAGTTGAAATGATTCGGTTTGTAAAGACGTGTTCACACTGAAAATGATAATGAATAATGAATGGAGTCGATTTAATTTTATCACAAAAGAAAATGATAATTAAAATGCTCAAGGTAAATCTTTTCTAACTTCAAAAAAGATTTTTGAAAGTGACAAATGTTAAAGTATATTTTTAATTACAAATTATATAGTTTTAGATTGAGCTCAAGATATTGAAACTGATATTTGAGTGAATTTGAATATATAATAGTTTTATAGTTAATAGTGAATGTATGAATAGTTCAAAGCTTTTTCATGTATTTAATATATTTATAGGATTAAGCGCTTATAACTGTGTCAATTACAGTAAGGCTATCAAGGGCCAGTTTAAAATGAGGATTGTAAAATGAATTAATTATTATTATAGATGTTTTGTAAATATGAAGAAAGATCTTCGTGCCTGCTTTACTAAAATTCCTGATGCAATGTTAGTTCCATATTAATTGATGTGCGTTTAGTTAGGGATAATTGATGTGGTAATTATTAAAACGTATTAGGTAGGTATTTCTGTTTATTCTAGTATGAGATTTCAACGTAGACTTTTAAGTTTACGTTAAAGAATCATTTTCAATATATATTTTTCTTTTATTGTATACGTAGGCGGACGAACATATGGGCCACCTGATGGTAAGTGTTTACCAACGCCCATTGACATTGGCATTGTAAGAAATGTTAACCGAGGCTAACATCGCCAATTCGCCACCAACCTTGGGAACTAAGATGTTATGTCCCTTGTGCCTGTAATTACACTGTCTCACTCACCCTTCAAACCGGTACACAACAATACAGAGTACTGCTGATTTGCGAATATCTGATGAGTGGGTGGTACCTACCGAGAGGAGCTTGCACAAAACTCTACCACCGAGTAAAGAGACTATACTATATGAATATAGTATCTGTTTCTCTCTTAAGCCTAAAAAACTGATCCAATTTCGATGAAATTTAGTAAGAACAAGATTCGAATACATTGGCTTATTTTTTATAACAACTTCTTCCCCCATAAAACATCTACCCCCTCACTTAATTAAATTATTTATGTTTAAGAAAATATTGCAGACAATGCTCGATCATTAACATCATGTATGCTTTTAGTTATAAATGATCAATAATATTATGACATGATAATATCATGATAATATTATGACTCCATTTATTTGTTTTAAAAATAAATGTACATGTTTATGCTATAAAACTTTTTTTTTTTCATTGGAAAAACGCATTTACGCGTTTCTCCCACGTGGAGTGGTATGTGGGGCTCGCCGGTGATGAAGGCTCCGGAATACCCACTAAAAAACCAGCGTACCTTTATCGTCTTTGATGGAGCGGCACGGGATCGCGTGTGCATACTACCGCGACGCCCCGACGATGCCATGCAACTTAAGTTAACTATTAAATTATAATCATTATTCAATTAAATATTACAAAGATTAATTCTTAAAATTTATAAGTAACAATAAACATTTTGCCATTAAATTATAAACCAAGAGATGATAATTCTTCATTGCGATTATTGTAATATTTATAAGCCTCGAATATATTTCAGATCCCAATAGCTTGCCTAATGACGTTTCTTCACATACATTTAAGTCTACGTGAAAGTTTACGTTGAAAATTCATAATAATATCACTGGTGGTAGAGCTTTGTGCAAGCTCGTCTGGGTAGGTACCACCCACTCATCAGATATTCTACCGCAAAACAACAGTACATGGTACTGTTGTGTTCTGGTTTGAAGGGTGAGTGAGCCAGTGTAATTACAGGCACAAGGGACATAACAGCTTAGTTCCCAAGGTTGGTGGCGCTTTGGGGATGTAAGCGATGGTTTAAATCTCTTTCAATGCCAATGTCTATGGGCGTTCGTGACCACTTACCATCAGGTGGCCCATATGCTCGTCCGCCTACCTATACAATTTAAAAAAAACTGATTGTGGGTTATGTAGTAATTAATTTATTTATTAACTCATTTAATTTAATGATCATATTACTTGCAATTACTAATTGAATTGAGCATTTTTATTATTAAAATGTTTAAAATATATTGACATAATTAAGTCATTTGAAGTCTACATCGTCAGATGTTTTTAATCCATGAAATGCTTGTCACAAGCAGGCAAATAAATATAAATAAAAGATACACGAAAAAAAGGACATCGTATCTGTGGAGGTAATTTTGTGATAAATAATCGTTTTATGATGCAGTAATTCACATTTATTTTTTTCAGTTTTGTCTGTCTGTCTGTATGTCTTGTTATAACTCAAGAACGGCTTGACCAATATTGATGAAAATTGGTACACACAAATAACATGTGATGATGCAAATGTTAGGCCATATATTAGATCGGTAAACCCTTTTTTTAACGCTGTAAAAACGCATGACTCGTTTCCCCCACGGGTAAAGTGGGGGGTATGTGGGACTCGCCGTATGTCCAGGGCACCGAGTGCACCCCGGTCATCGGAATACTCAATAAAAAACCAGCGGTACCCTTCCCGTCTTAAGGGGAGCGCCACGGAATCGCTTGCGCATTCAACCGTGACAAGATCGGTAAACCCTACGGTATCCTTTGAAAATTAATTTAAAATCGTTAATTGCGTATTTCTTACCATGTGTATGTGTGTATGTATACGCGGGTGAAGCCGCGGGGTACAGCTAGTAAATTATATGTTAGACTATACATATAGAATGTTATAGAATGAAAGAGATACTTATATTGAGTTGTGCTACGTATGTGGACAAATATGATTGGATTATTTATGATGCATATTTAACAAATTCTTAGCTCAAGTGAACAGATTATTATGTTATTTTGTTATAATTAGCTATAATGTTAAATTATTTTAAGATTAATTTATAAAATCCCACAATCAGAATATCTCGTAAATATTAAGTAAAAAAAAATTACATATTGTACCAACAGATTAAAAAAAATGGATTTGTATTTTTAAGAATCAATGTTTTAGATAGGTACGTAAGTATTTTTATAGTGTTGTAAAATTGTAATTTTGATAGGCAATTAATATTTATACATCAATGTTGAAAGGTATTCATTTTATATACAATAAATAGATTATTTTTTGAATCATCACGTTGTAAGTACGTCATGTAAGGTTTAACAATTTTAACTCGTAACAGTGAAGTAACAAGTTTTAATTCAGAGAATAGTTAAACATATTGTCATCTCGCTCACACGTGACCTGTTCCTAGCTGTATGATATTAGCCACTTGTAGCAGACTTCAAAGAGGTCCCTTAACGAGACTGCTCTCGGTGAGTCTCATTGTGAGTGAGATAGAAATCTAAAAATGAAATAGAAGTAATCGAATCAAACAATCATAGAGTTATATAGATACAGAATTGACAGACCATGATAATATTTTTGCTATTAAAATTAATGTACTTATTTGTTATTTGGTGTTATATATGAAGTTACAGATGTTCAGTGTGAATATTATAAATGTAATGATATTTATGAGTTTCATTTTTTCCTTAACCCCTATTACTATTATTATATTGAACTAGTATGATCCATTGGAATGAACACATGGTTTTTTTAATAAGATTTATTTGTGTTTTCATTTCATGTGATCTCATAACAGCGGTAAAGCAAAACATCGAGTGGATGAGACTGAAACATTCTAAGGATTGGCACAGTATTGGACTAAACTCCAAAGGAGTGGAGGCTTTCAGCAGACCATCAAGAAAAGTGCCAACTCATTCTTTAATGGCCGGCAACGATAGGTGCGATGCTCAGGCCCAAGCCCTCCGTTGTTACAGGTGTCCATGGTCACTTTCCATAAGATGAGAGAGATAGAGTAGGATAATAATTGCTATTACTATATTACTATTAATTAGCAATCATTAAATTCAATAATATGCAATATAGTATTTACTTCAGCTTAACTTAACTTTCTTTCCGCGTATTTTCGCCGAAATTCTTAACAAAAAACTCAACAAATTTTGATTGGTCGTTTACTTTTAAACTTTCAAAACTATTTTAAAATAAAACGAAATAAAAAATCAATATAACATGATTTTAATATCACAATAGAATATAACATAATACATTTATCTAATTGCACTATGTTGATAGTATATTACAAATAATTTGTTAAAGATATAATTATATGCTATAAACAAAATAACGTCTAAACAGCTATTCTCTAATGACAAACTTTGCGTAGAAAACGGTAGCAAAACGTCATATATATCGAAAGTGCTATGAGATATTTACTACAATTTTTTTTTTTTTTTTTTTTTTTTCAGCTTATCGCCGTCCACTGCTGGACGAAAGCACTACAATTATTACTACAATTATTATAATATTAAAAAGTCATACGTACCAAAATAGCGTATTACGTAAAATTTGTAACATTATACGACCTGGTCGAGAATTTTCCATATAAAATCTATACTTCTCATATCAATCACATAGCTCAGTAACAAAGGTTGCTCAGACACACGTGTACAAAATATTATAGACCTAAAATACTTTAGAACGGTCTTATTATTATATATACTATATATTATTGTTACAAATAAAATAAGGGATTTGTTGCCATTCTATTGTATAAACATTTTACATTTTTATCTGACCTTTGGGTCAGAAAGGATTTAGATCAGCGAACAGATATTAGAATTAATTCCTTGCCATTTTTAATAAGACTGGTTATATTATAAAATACGCAGCCATTTCTTGACATGGCTAAGGTCAATAACCTCAACTACCAAACCTTAAACAACTTTAAACATTGAGTCTTAAAAATGTATTAAAAGTCATTTGAGATGGCACTCTTTTTTTTTTTAAATCCATTAGTAAATTACCATAAATATTATCTATATATTTTCAAGTTGGTACTGTTATCGTTCTAAATACTAATATTTTTTACTTTATTTATGTAGTAAAACAATATAATGATCTTATAAGATATCTTCGGCAAGGCATTGCATTCGTAGTTGGTGTCCCGTACCGAAAAAATCGAATATTTATTATACAAAAATAAGTAGTAAAAGGGACAGACTACATCACTATTGGTATTACCTGTGGTATGTGATATGTGATAAGATATTAACACTGCTGAGACTCGTCTAGTTGTATTAAAAAATTAATTAAAAAATATACAGAACGTAGAAAATATTCAGATCTATAAACATTTATAATAAATAAATAGCAAAGGAAATCTATATATAGTTCTTATAAAATAATTTTTTTTTGTTCTAGAAAACATAATTTGGCCTTATAAATTTTTGTTCTTTTTTGGAATCTTGTACGAAATATTTCAATATAGATATTTAATATTATTGTATTTAAAAAGAGAAATACTTTAATTTTAAAGGTGAAGGTTTTATCTATTCACTTTTTTATAAAATTTTTAACACAATCAACGTCTGTTTTGTAAATTTCTTTTCATCCAAACCTTCATTTGCTTTTGAAGTTATTGTAGTTTTTTAAATAATAAAAATAATTAATATTACTTTGTAATCACAGCCTAATTACACCTTGAATAAGATCGTCATAGAGCTTTTGAGTTAATGGGACAAAGGTACCACTTTTCTGATCCAGAAAGTAGATCGGATCCTCATGAACATTTATATTAAAACCTTGTTCCATTAAAACATTTTTCTTTAGTTTAAATGTTGCTGTTAGAGGAGGTTCTGGGAGGATCCTGACGAACAAAGGTCTTGCATAAGCTGGTAAAGAAGACTTGAGCCCTTCTGCAAGATGTTTTAAATCAACCTTCTTTTCTGGATCTGCAATTGCTGCCATACCCGCTTTCCCTTCTACATGTGGAACCTAATATTAAAAAAGTTATCAGAAAAATTATCTTTATAATATACTTATAAACTTCCGGTGTCTGTAAGTTTAAAGTGTAGATACTCCCGTGCGTCGGAAAGCACGTAAACCCGTTGGTCCTTTGTTTAAACTCTATCCAGTCGTACTGGATTGCCACCTGGAGTCCCACCGGATTATTAGTCAGTGGGCCTGTCTTTGCGCACACTTGTACACTATAATATGTTTTTCGCTGGAAAAACGCATTTACGCGTTTCCCCCACATTAATTATGAGGTACGTGGCGCTCACCGGCATTGAAGACGCCGGCATACCCACTAAAAAACCAGCGGTATCCTTTCCGTCTGGTCGGGGGGCGCCACGGGATCGCTTGATGTCTTGCGCAATTGGTTAACCTCTGACATGACATCACATAGAGACAGTGACATAATTTCATTAAAAAGTCTAGATATTAATATTTACTTACGGGAACTCCATAAACAACAGCATCTTTTAATCCGACCAAATTGCTGATCACTCCTTCTACTTCCGCAGTCGATACGTTTTCACCGCGCCATCTGTTATATAATAAGAATATAATAAGAAAGCAGCAAGCAACATTGCTTCAAAGATATTTTAACGTGAAGGCTATCTTGAAATACTGAGGCATAGGTATATTATTCAGAGAAGGTATGAGGCTAGGCAAGACCCAAGACCGGAGCAATAATATATTTTATTTAAGACACGTCACAATTATTTGAAAACCCTGTACTGACTGATTAATACATTATAATAGTCTAATAAGAAATTGTTATGATTTCGTCATCATGCCAAATATGTAGTACAACTAAAAAGGCGATGTGCTGACGGCACAATATTATGAAACGGGTTTTTTTAAAAACTTCAGTTACAGATGACTGATCTTCATACCCGTTATGTTATCTAACAGGAAATGAACCCGCATTCGATGTTTGTATAAATTACCGGTATTTAAATAGCGGTTTTATTACAGTTTTTTCATTTTATTGATTTTTAATTACTGATAATTCGTAATTTATACTTTGTATTAATTCGAAGTTTTATAATTATTTAAATCATAATAGCAAAGATGGCCTAGTGGTAAGACCGCGTGAATCTTAACCGATGATCGTGGGTTCAAACTCGGGCAAGCATCACTGAACTCCTTGAGCTTAACTTTTGACTATAATTCATCTCGTGCTTGACGGTGAAGAAAAACATCGTGAACAATGTGTCAAATTACACTGAAATTCTGCCACATTTGTATTCCATCAACCCGCATTGGAGCAGCGTGGTGGAATTAGCTCCAAAGCTTTTCCTCAAAAGGAAGGAAAGGAAGAAAGAGTCCTTAGTCCAGCAGGGGGGCATTCACAGGCTGTTACTGTGTATATATGCCAGCACTTGACCGTTAACTTGCCTGATGTAAAGCTTAGACACGGTCTAAGATATAGCACGCTTGCTTTACATCGTTTCTTACAGGCCTGTCTATATAGCACGCTTATATATAGTTATCTTAAACTGTCTAATATCTTAATCTGCTTAAGATAATAATTAGGTATTACCATGGCTCATTTGCCAAAATTAAGAAAATCACGAAGTTCGTAATTACTTTCGATTGCTCTTGTTACTCACCTAAAAGTGTCTCCAGTGCGATCCTTAAAGTAGAAATAGCCGTAATGGTCCATTTCTAATATGTCTCCTGTGTTGAAGTAACAATCGCCCTTCACTCGGACGTCACGCACCATTTTCTTCTCCGATGCAGTTTTATCGGCATAACCGGCGAATGTCAATATAGCCTTTTTAGGATCAATTTTGCCTAAAAGTAGACCTGAAAATACAAAATTATGTTTAATAACTATGATTTTACTATAGAATTAATTTCATCTATAGAATGTTTGTTTACCAGGTTCGTATGGACCACAACTAATACACCTTCCGTTTTCATTTCTTAAAATCTCGCCTGTTAGTTCGTCACATCTGAAATGAAATATTCGTTATAGACCGAACTGAGTTATTGGATACTTGTCTTAATTATTTATTTATATTATTACTATCTGTGCCCCGCGGTTTCACTCTAATTAATAAAAATCGGTCCTTTTAAAAGGACTACACAACACAAAAATATGTTTTAAATTCGAACCAGTAGTTCCTCAGATTAGCCGGATCAAACAAACAAACTCTTCAGCTATATATATTAGTATAGATATCAAGACCAATGGCGTAGCTATCGTGGGGCTAGGTGACGAAGTGCACCAGGGCCCCGGATCTCAGGGGGCCATCTAACCTAATCATCTCTAACTTTGCCAATATAAGTTCAAGCTACGTGGTAAGTGAGGGCCCGATTCTTACTCTGTGCACTGGGGCCCTTGTCCACTTAGTTACGTCACTGATCAACACCGTTTGGGGTGGATTTTTCTGCTAATTGACATGTGAAATACTCATAGTATTCAATAAAATTGAAGTAATTTAAATCGTCACTACATTTTATAATGATACAATAAACGAAGATATGGATAGTCCATAAGCAATAATAGTGAAAAATACATTATTCCCTCTCCCTGAAGCTTTTTTTTGATTGAGATTATTTTCTTTAGATAATTGTATTGTATATTCTTAATTTATCTTATATTTTTCAAAATTATTACACTCGTGTTCATCTCAGGGTTTGCAAAAACAATTTATTGAAGCCCACATTTTTCGTAATAAAGTATGCTTATAAATAAAATAAATATAGTCGTTGAAACAAAAACGACTTACTTCACTAATGTTAGTGGATATATTGAAGATACTAGACGACTAAGGAATCCAATTGCACCGACTTTAGAGTCTAAGTTCACTGGAAGAAAAATTTGAAAACATTAAAAAAAAATACTTAAAATATCATTAATTTAATTAATTAATTCCAATTTTTTATTAATCTTAATACTGTGCCTTTTTATACGAGCACAAGAAATCAAAATCAAGTGCCGCGTCTTTGGGATTTCATGTACTGATTAAATAATTGTAATATATATTGCTTATACTACTATTTGATAGATATAGTAACAAAAAATACAAAGAATAATTCCAGAAAGTTCATGGCGTACGCAGAATATCTCGTTAGTTAGTTATAAATAGTTTAGAAACGCATAGAGAACAAATATATATCAAGAAAAGCCGAGATATTAAAGAATCCAAGATGGCCCAGAGGTAAGAATGCGTAAATCTTAACCGATAATTGTGGGTTCAAACCCGGGCACCACCACTGAATTTTCATGTGCTTAATTTGTGACTATATTTCATCTCGTACTTGACAGTGAAGGAAAATTTCGAGATTAAACCTGCATGTCTCCAATTTTACTCAAATTCTGCCACATGCGTATTCCACCAAAACTTTCTCCTCAAAAGAAGAGAGGAGGCCTTAGTCCAGCAGTGGGACATTCAGAGACTGATACTGTACTGTACTGTAAGAAGCATATAATAAACTTACCCAAGTTGCTATTACCCTCCGTGGCTCCATAAAACTCTAACACTCTTTTAACACCAAAGCGATCAACAAACTCTTGCCATATTTGCGGTCTCAGTCCATTTCCGATCATGACTCTGACATTATGAGCACGGTCGTTATCACTAGGCGGTACTGTTAGCAAGTAACGACAGATTTCACCAATATATTGTGCTGCCTAGGAATTTATTAAACAGTTTATATGGAATCATAAAATAAAATTATGATTAATATAAAATAAAATAAATACTTATGTCATCGATTGCTGATTCGATTATCTCTCACGAATAGTTCGTTCAAGAATATTTGTAATACTATATTTATATGTTGTCTGGTATCTAATTATTATATTATAAAGTTGTAAAGTAATCACCGAGCACTTATGTTTGGCGACATCAGTCCAATAGTTGCTGGCTGAGAACTTCTTCCGCAGCACCACCGTACAGCCAAGAACGAGACACTGCCCAGCGCCAAGCACTCCACCCGCAGAATGATGCAGTGGGAGAGGATCGTAGACAACGTCGGATGAATCAAGCTGTGCTGATGTATGAACTCCAAGAGGTATGAGAAGATATCTGCAAAAGTTTTCAATTAAATGTTGCTCGTGTGTGGAATAATCACTAAACGGTTTTGGTCACGGGTTGTGGAATTGTCTTCGAGCATCATTCAGAAATTAACATTGGCTTCCTACTTACGGACCCATATTTTTCATCTTCATGTAATAATCCTAATATTCGTTATCAATTTATATTTTTTTAGCCTTCTATTACGAATAGTGAATATTAAGGAAAATATTAAAATATGACGGTGAAGAATATAACGTTACAATAAAAATATAAACATCAATCAGACTATCCGTGAGCAAGACGATTCATTTTATGGATATAGTGCCGGACTTAATCAATCGTCTACTATCAAATGAAGCCTGTTATTTAGGTTACGTTTAGGTCTAGCTTCAGTAGTAGAACGTCCTATGAATATTAATTATCACCAAGAAGTACAGTACATTTATATTGACGTATATTACTTATCTATATTGAGCTTACCTGATGTTAGTAATGATGGCTGCTTTAGGAAATCCTGTGGTTCCACTGGTGTAAATATACAACAAAGTGTCTCTTGGTTTAGCTGGTTCCACATCACTGAATGGTTCATTTGTCATTTCATTCAATTCAGCGGCCAATGGGATTGTATCCTGTAATACTGGTGCAGTTTCCCTTTCCGGCGAATTGTATTGGAATAACGGTATATCAGGTATCTCGCTTTGTATCGCTTTAATCGCTAGAAATAATAAATTTGGTTAGTAATATTTGCTTGGTGGTAGGGTCTTGTGCTTGCATATATTCAACGGCCAAACAGCAATCCTTTTTGTAACAAGGGACATAACACCATGGTGGCACATTTACAATGTAAGGGAAGACATCCACTTCTTACTTCCACTTCAAAATAAAAAAAAATCTTATAAGAAAACTCAAAAACTTGTAATAGTTCCGTCCCTGGATTTATACCTGTGGAACTGATGTGACGTGGATGTATAAATCGTACATTTTATTGTGGTTCGTTTACCAGTCTGCCTATCTAATTTAAATTAAAATAAAAACATACACACCTATACAAGAGTAATAAATAATGTTAATTATGAGCGTGACAGTATTTATCGCCGGCTAATCAAAAATTAAAATACCAATTTACTATTATTTAATTTGAAAACAATCTTGCATGAAAGTCAATGAGAAATAACTACGCTTTTTTTTCATCTAACTTTTTAACCGCACAGCAATAATTTGTATTACTTTGTATTGCTGTGTTGCACTAACTGCTGACCATACATATAGATGCAAGGATCGCAAAGGCTTACTAGATCTCATTGTTGGCGGCGTAATAACAAGATAAGTCTACAATATTTCATTCAGTTGGAGAATTTGCACCTTCAAAATACTTTTTAAAATGCTTCATAAATCATATTATCTTTCTTAGCGAGATCACAAACATCGTAAGAAAACCTACATATATAGGATTAAATTACACCACATGGGTATCCACTAACGCGCATTGAAGCAACTTGGTTGAATAAACTCTCTAAACTCAATATAGAACTAAACATTATTTGTATGTATATAAGAAAGTTATAATAACAAATTTAGAATTCAAACGTTTCATATTATATACATGACATTCGTCTAAAAGTCTCCTCTACAGTTTAGCCCTATTACAGTTATTTCTAATGTTTTCGGAAGAATTGATACTCACCATCCGCCATTTCATCTCCGAATACCACAGCCTTACAACCAGCTATCCTCAAGCAATGTATCAATTGAGCACCCCGAAGATTTATATTCACTAGTGCAGTGGTCACCCTCAGCTTCGCTAGTCCAAGCCACAGGAACACGTATTCCGGTTGAGTCTCCATGAAGAGAGCTATGACTTCTCCAGTTTTAAAACCTTGGCGTTTGAAATACCAAGCGATCCGATTGCTGAATTCATCACCCTGAAAAAGATTGCCCATTAGTTCACCCATGGATTTGAGACCAAAATATACTAAAAGAGAATCTTTTATTGGTCTATTTAGTGTTGCCGAAATGGCTCGGTGTTTTAAAAACGTACGATTTTATCGAAGTTTATGGATTAAAACCTCGGCAAGCACCGCTAAGTTGCTCGCTTGCAGACTGCAATTAGATGTGATTTAATTTTAAGCTAAAATAATTAGATAATTAGCACTTCCAGTGCAGGCTATTGCCTTAATATTTATAAAAATACCTCTACTCTAAATACTCTATTCATATCGTATCATGTGCATCGTTCTATTCAGTCAATGTCAATTATTAATTATGTGTGGGAGCTAATAAAAACGTTTTATCTCTCCTTGCATCGCTTGGGTGTTTATTTACTCACTCCTTACGTGTAGTAAAGTTAAAACGCATATAGTTTTTTCTTTATTTTCACAAGTATTTGTTTAAATTTGTAACTAAATGACACAAACAACAATAATAGGTTTCTCTTATTCCCTTTTCATCACTATTAAAATTGTCTTTAAAATTTTTAATAATTCAATTGACTCAACTAAAATAATTTCTTATATTTTATACTAACTCACTTGACGGAATGTCAATGACCTGTCGCCCATAATAAATGCCTTCTTGTCTGGTGTCTGTTTCGCAACCTTGGCCCATCTTGTGACGACCGATGTCCCAGTTCGCTCCCAAAACCATAATTTGAACATTGTTATGAGTAAAACTCGTACACCTCTGTGAAGTTTATAAAACATTTTAAATTCGCAAAAATATTGTCATCATTTTTAAAGTACATAAAGTAAAGCAGAAATATCAATTAAGTTGTCGCAATCAATTTTTTTCGCTTGTTCAATTTAACATTTAGTTAAAATAAAGCTATAGATTATTAAAAAAAGAGATTTGATTTTTAACTTTTGACGTGACAACGTCTAACGAGTTTGTTTCGCCGGTTCTTCTCAGGACTGAGGTTTATTTCCGAACCGTTGGTAGATTTATAACAATCAATAAGAAAGTGTAACACTTCAACATTGAATAAAGTTGTTACGCTCGTTACGCTCGTTACGCTCATTGTCCCGTTACGCTGATTGTAAGCTTGCGTCGCATCTATCTCTCTTTCACTCGATTGGCCTATGCGTCCGAGGAGAAGAGAGACAGCGGCAGTACAAAAGTTACATCTACACGTGAACTATTTCGTCGACTGTTTATAAAGTGAAGTGAAAAGTTAATGTGGTTTTTGTTATGACGTTGTCACGTTAAACTATCGTCCGTAAACCGACTTTACAGACAACCATTTTTTTTATATTTCAATATTATTTACGTAATATCCGTCTTTAGTCTATCAAAAAGTCGGGTACATAGACAGTCTGAAAAATAAAAAATCTGCAGCATATTTATCTCCATGTAAACAAATTACCAGGCGATCATACGATGCCAAGGTCCAAACGGACACCTCACTCAATAGAGTAATCAGCGACGTCCGGCGAACGATGGAAAATTGTCAATTTCTTCACAACACCTTAATGGGTGGGACTGTACCAAAGTCCACAAAGAATGCAAATTTTAAATAGGTTTCTGAGGCAAACCTTTTTAAGAAAAAGATATTACATTTTAAAATTCACTGATTATTATTATTTTTTTATCATTCGTCCCATCATTATTTAAAGTTAGACAGGTTTTATTTATTAAGTATTTATTTGTATCAAATAGGTTAGCATATATGATATAGAGCCATTTTATTTTATTGATCAGAACATAATATAGGCCAGTAAAAATAGTATTTAAATTTGCACAAAATTTTCGATCCAATTTTTTTTATATAAGGTTTAGGATCACTTACTGAGCATAAAATCACAAAATGCAGACAGATCCAAGTGGAGCTTCACGCGCGTTTTCGGCTGATATCTCAAAAACTATGCACTTTAGGGCAAAAGTCATTAAGACCATTATTGTAGAGAATAAAAATTCGCATCTTTTGTTTTCAGTAAACTTTTTTGTAAAACTTACCGTTTACGATTTATGGCCCATTTAATGAACCGGTTTTTCTATCGCGGCCAATAATAATAACTCTTGAAAATATTAGATTAATCAATAAAATAATGCTCATTCTATTTTTAAAGATCAGTATATTCTCTACATTTGAGTTAAACTTTTTTTTCTAATGTCCATACTTTATAAGAATATTTTTACTGGAAATATATCAAAAACTTAATCCAAAATTGTTAAATTTTATAAATAACAAACAAACAAACAAACATACATATATATTGTATATTTAGATATGAATGCACCGGATGATACCTATTGTACCAGGATCGCAGCAAAGCGTAAGAGGTGTTGAGACCGACGTTATTGAATGATTACATGTTGCGTAACATGTGTTGACCGTCCGCATGCACACTACATACATAAATTAAGTACTAGATTCCTCTTCATAATTGAAACACCGCAATGTATTTTTAATTAATTATATAACAAAAACGTAAATTGTTTTAAATTGAAGCTTACAGCTCCGTTGGAATTCTGTAAGAACTAAATGCATATCTTGCTTGAGATACTAAAAATGGCCTTAAGGTCATACATCAATTGTGTCTTTTATATATATTTATACAAAGAAGGTGAATGTTAATGGACCACTTGATGATAAGTGGTCACCACCGTCCATAGCCACTTTACGTCCCTTGTGACACTCACTCATTGAAGTATTGTTGTGCAAAACAATACTTATTGCTAGAAGGTCGTTGAATATCTGATGAATGTGTGGTACCGCGACAGGCATACAAAAGGCCCTACCGCCAAGTAAAACCAATGATTAATAATAGTCAATGTCGCATATCACTTTCTGATATTTCACGATCATGTTTTGCGGTCAGTTTAGAGTTACTTCTCACAATATAGCTCTACAGTTGAAGTTTCCTTTCATTATACTCACAAACTCGATTGCTACTGTTTACACGATTAAAAAACACAAAATATTGCAGCCCTATAGTTTTCTTTTTTAACGATACTTTATAATATATTTTTCCACTGCTACGAATGTGTTACAAGTATTATAATATACTGTAAAATTGTCCTAGGGTCACCTTCAAGATCACACAGGTCAAGGGTTTATTATTTAAGATCTGAGAAAAGAGAAGTTTGAAGTGTCAGGACACTAATGCTACTAAGGCGGCATAAAATATTAAGGACAACGATGGTATCGAAATATATAATTACTAAGTACGTCAAATAATAATTAATTACACGTTATGTTTTCGTTTAATCGCTTCTGTTTGGAAAATTACCAAAACAATAATCACGGACGGCTTGAAACCAAAGTCTATTAACAATCGATATTAATAATAATAAATGGAATGTGGAATGACTTATACTAATAAATGACAAATTGACAGCTATGACAGAATTTTATACAAGTGAAGTCGAAATCAAAGCAGCCTTTATTCTACACCTTTATATGTTAAATGAACTTTCACTTCGTACTATTAACAGTGCCGAGATGACCCAGTGGTAAGAACGCGTTAATCTTAATCGATGATCGTGGGTTCAAACCCGGGCAAGCACCACTGAATGCCATGTGCTTAATTTGTGATTATATTTCATCTCGTGTTTGACGGTGAAAACATCGTGAGGAAACCTACATGTGTATTCCATGGAATAAGCTCCAAACCTTCTCCTCACAAAGAGTCCTTAGCCCAGCAGTAGGACATTCACAGGCTGTTACTTTATTAATATTATTGATGGATTTCAGAATTTATTTATAATTTAAAAAAAGAACATCTACAGTACACGAATTATACACATTTGATTTTATTAGCAACTTTTAGTAACATATATCTGATAAATATATATGCATAAAACTTACAACGTAACTAATATTAGGTGGTATATGTATTAGATAGATGCGACTAAAAGTTGCCAGAACACATATTATGTAATATTACTGTCCAGTTGCTTGTCAATTTTTTTTAAATTATAGAATCATCTTTGTTATTCTTTTTTTTTATTTCATATATGCCAGCATTTGACCGTTGACGTATCTGATGTAAAGCATCTAGGTCTAGGGTGTAGCCAGCTTGCCTGGAAACCTGTTTACTCTGGATTTGAAGACATGAAACTATTTCACGCAAAAACTTATCGACCAATTTGCATGAAATTTGACATAGAGATCGCTTATACTCTGACCTAACACATTGACTACCTAGCACTTACCCCTCACATACGAGGAACTAGTCTTTTGTAAAGTGGATCCAAACACTAATAAGCTTGACTGGGTGTTATACCTGTGTCGTTAAGCAATCAAGAATAATAAACGGTTTATAACAACAACCGTCACTTGACAATTGCCCCATTCCACTTATAGGCGATATCCCTCGTCTGTACAACCAATTATGTTGAAATTATAGGAACTTCCTTGTAATTCTCAGCTACCTACCTTCACCCTATCGCATTCATGCTAGTATCCATTTCTAAATCTGGATATATCATTTAAGAAGAGGAAAAAAAAGTTGAACTGCAAAATTAGTGGAAGGTTTTTTTGTACCAAAGGATTTTATCACTGGCGAACACATCACAGTGCATCAACAACTGTTAATTATTATTAACTATTCTATCACGTTTTTAACTATTCTATCGAACACCATGAAAATTCTATCCACGTTACCAGGGCTACACGGAATGTGGTGAGAGGTGTAAGGTCCCTATTATTTTTTATTGCATAGGAAGGCGGTCGAGCATATGGGCCACCTGATGGTAAGTGGTGTTCAACGCCCATAGACATTGGCATCGTAAGATATGTTAACCATCGCTTACATCGCCAGTGCGCCACCAACCTTGGGAACTAAGATGTTATGTCCCTTGTGCCCGTAATTACACTGGCTCACTCACCCTTCAAACCGGAACACAACAATACCAAGTACTGCTATTTTGCGTTAGAATATCTGATGAGTGGGTGGTACCTACCCAGACGAGCTTGCACTAAGCCCTACCACCAAGTGACTAAGCCCTACCACCAAGTACTAAGCCCTACCACTAAGTAAACTTAACCAATTAACTAGCATATATTCATTAAATAAATATCAATGTAGTTTTAACCAAAATATTGGTATCATTTAATAAATCTTGATATCAACTAATGTCACGTAATAATTTAGTTATAAAAAAATAATTATTCTAAAATTAAAATAACGCTCCGCCATTACCAATAAATATAATGTCGCAATAATGTTACAGAATTTTACTCATTGCGAGGAGGTGAAGTTAATTGTAAATGTCAAATACTAATTCGTGCGCGCCAGAAATAACTAACGTACTCATAGTATGCTTCTGCCTCGTTGGTCTAGTGGCTACACGTAAGGCCGCAGACATGGTGGTCCTGGTTCAAAACCCAGGTCGGGCCAATGAAATGTTATTGAGATTTTCTGTCGAAAATTCTCAGTAGCAGCTAGGAGTCTGAAAGTTGGAAGTGTGTACACTCCCGTGCCTCGGAAAGAAAGTGAAGCCGTTGGTCCTGCGCCTGAACTCTTTCCGGTCGTGTCGGATTGCCGTCCCATTGGATTATTGAGAATTAGGGAATAGAGAATGTACCTGTGTTTGCGTACACACTTGTGCACTATAATATCTCCATTATTATGTTTCTGAGTTAACGTTTATCTAGTAAAATACTCTACTTAGAGAGCACGCTGTAATTATACCAGTTAGTAGCAAACAAGCATGAGAATGAAATTCGTCTATCGCTCAACCTTCTTGTCTTTTTTATGTCACTATTTTAGGAGATATATTGAAATTGCTCTCTGGTGACAAATACTTTGACGTGACAACGTCTAATAAATCGATGAACGCTGGCCGCATGCATGCATGCACGAAAAAGGGTCCCGTTACGCTCATTATCCCGTTACGCTGATTGTACGCTTGCGCCGCATCTATCTTTCTTTCACTCGATTGCAGTCATTTCATCAATGTTTTGTTATGGCGTTGTCACGTTAAACTATCGTCCGTAAACCGACTTTACAGAAAAAACATTTTTTTTTTTAAATATATTATTGTAAAGCGAATTTTATAAGAATAAGCAAAAAATCAGGCTGGGTCGAGATTTTTAATCTATTTTTTAATTGTAATTTTTTTTTATTAAGTATCAAGAAATCAAATATCATATATCTATCTAATATCAATATCAAAATCTACTGAATTGGATCTACATTAAAAGTTTTATTTGTTTATTATATTTATAAATATTAATATTATTTACCAATCAACACACAATTATTGTATAACTACTGTGTATTTATCGTTTTGATATATCCTAATTAATATTATAAATGCGAAAGTGAGTTTGTTTGTTTGTTACGTATTGCCTAAGCAACTAAACCAATTTTAAAAAATATTTCACCAATAGAAAAGTACATTATCAGCGAGTAACATAGGCTATAATTTTGTCTCGACTATTTTGTGTCCGCGGTCAAAACGCTAGTATCTCATAAGTTAAACGTTACTCATTAATCAGTTAAAACATATACAATAAATTCTTCTTTCGCTTATCAAAAAATGAGTGAAATTAGTGTTTAAATAAACAGCTAAGCACGATAATATTAAAACAAATCACTTTTGTG
The DNA here is from genome assembly GCA_963151315.1 of Nymphalis c-album. NCBI lineage: Eukaryota > Metazoa > Arthropoda > Insecta > Lepidoptera > Nymphalidae > Nymphalis > Nymphalis c-album. The sequence goes on from OY720610.1 coordinate 1,298,985, forward strand.
AATATTATCCGAGAAATTGTTTGTAAAGCGAACAATCGCATGTACTAGGGCACAATGAACGCTTAGTGTCTGATATAAAACAAACGCCGACCTTTGGACACTCTCATCCATTTATGTTTTCTTTGTTTTCAAGGAATCTTTGACACCGATCAATGTCAAAAAGAAAATTTATTTATTATTTAGTTTTATTTTATTTTAAAACAAAAATGTCGGCCCTTTCACTTATAATTGTAGCCCCTTTTTACTCACTCTATGTGAAGTTTCGTAAACTACTGGCAAGGAAAACATCAAATTAAATTTATGTACATAAAGTAATCAAATTCATCGCGGACGGGACGCTAGATTCCAAACATGCAATATAATATAATTGTTATAATATCTTAGTCATCATAGATACAAACATCATAGATAACTCTTTAAACAAAATGGTACTCACATCATATCCCTGTAAAAGGTTTTCTTCCAAATATACACCCATTGGTATCTATCTCCGGTCAATAGATATACGGACAATATCGTAACAACGCCCAGTAACAGTGGACACTGTCGGACGAGCCAGGATAAAGAGACGCATATTAAAGCGATAGATGTCAGAATAACATTCTTATGTTTCTCGGCTTCTTCGAAGCGAACTTCTGATTTTTCTGTCATCCTGGTACTTTCACTTGCCTTGCATAGTTTCCAAATACCTTTAACAACCAACAAAATATTGGTTAAGTAAACAAATAAACTTTAAAGTTTAAACAAAGAAATATACCATTAAAATTACGAACTAAAAAATTTCACTTAACATCGTAATTTTTTTTTACCATTTAAAATTTAATTAAAATTTAAACGAAGACCAAAAATGTTGCTGTTTGAAAATCTAATAAGTGACTAAAATAGAGAATTACATTATTGTTTTTTTTCAACTTTAAACAAGTACTATTGAATATTAATTTTAAAATTGATAACTTAGTAAATTACTATCTTCATTAATTGAAATAAATAATTTTCAAACTAAAAGCACTTTATACATATTATAGTTAACACATATTTTGTTAGAGACTGCAAATCAGATGATATCTACTATACTTAATATTATAAATGCGAAAGTAACTCTGTCTGTCTGTTACGCTGAACTGATTTTGAATTTGGTATAAAACAAGCTTGATCCTCAACGACGGAGGCTTTTTTACCTTTCTGCTCGTTTCCCCATAAAACGTGGCCCCGAGCGAATATTAGTTATTATTTATAAATATCGGTTGAGGCGTTTGGACATGTGATATAAATAGATAAGTTGTGGTTACATGTAAATAGCTGCTGTACGAAACAATGAACTCACATTGTGGTTTTTATGTTATTTACACTAATATTAAAATTGTGAATAAATTGCAGCCAATATCGGAAATTTATGGAAATTGTGGATTGATATAATAATAATAGACTGCTTGCAAAAGGCCTGTTCTTCTTTTTGAGGATGTTTGGTGCTTACTCCACCACGCTGCTCCAATGCGAGTTGATGGATACAAATTATGTTCTTCCTTAATTTCTAATGCTCGAAGAAAAATCTAATGCTCGAGATACGAGATGTATTATAAACACAAATTAAAGCACATGAAAATTCAGTGGTGCTTGCTTGGTGCTTGCCAGGTTTGAGAATTGTCATTCCGTGACATTCATTCTAGTGACGGGACCAGCTCAGCTTTCAAAAGTCGTAAGTCAATATAAAGGAACAGGCGAAAAACTCCCTTGGAGTTGGTCCAGTGGCTCGAATACGTCAATTTTAACCGAGTTTTTCGTGCTCAACACAGACAAGCACCACTGAACTGTTATGTGCTTAATTTGTGTTTATAATATATCCCATGCTCGGTGGTGAACGCAGAGCATCGTTTGGAAAACTGCGTGTGCTGGATGAAAATCTGCAAGAATGGACCACCAACCCGTATGGAAGAAGCGTGGTGGAATGAATTCCATTTTCTTTACACACTAAATACCAAGTAACTAAAAATGTTAAATTAAATTATCAACCTTTGCAAACTATACCAAATCGAAATTATTAAGATTTATTTACGATTATTTAATTAATGAAAATAATTATATTTAAAAATGGAATATAATACCTTGCTAATTTAAATTCTACATAAAAAAAATCCGATAAATTACAAAATAGAAAATATTAACTCACCAACATAAAAAAATATTACAAAGACATCTATCCTTACTAATATTATAAATGCTAATGTAAGTTTGTTTGTTACGCTTTCACGCCTAAACCACTAAACCGATTTTAAAAATTCTTCCACCAATGGAAAGCTACATTATCAGCGAGTAACATAGGCTATATTTTGTCCCCGAATTCCCACAGGAACGAGAACTCCGCGAGTGAAACCGCGGTCAAAACTCTAGTACTAAATAAATTTTATATTCACAATAAAAAATCAATCGTCAAAATCTGCTAATAATATCTATGTTTTTATTATATACAAATAAGAGATAAATATTTACCGTTATGTACCGTAAATGGAATAACTTCAAAAAGTCAGGCTGTTCGACTAAAGCAACGACACTACTGAGTACTGACTGACGAGATCATTGTGTCATAGTGATGTGAATACATCGATGAGGACCTTCGATGAATTACTTCTATTTTAAACTATTATCGATATCTATACTAATATATAAAGCTGAAGAGTTTGTTCGTTTGATCTGGCTTATCTCAGAAACAACTGGTTCGAATTTAAAAAATATTTTTGTGCGTGTCCTTTCATCTAGAAAGGTTTTATTCATTATATTTTAATTAATAATACGCGGGTGAAACCGCGGAACATAGCTAGTATAGGCATTGTAACTGGGGTCATATTTTTATTCAAATTCCTCTGATTAATTTCAATAAGAAAAAAAAACAACTATGTATTTATTTTAATCTTAGTTAAAAAAACTTGTATTCTAATAGTGGGTAGGAATTTCAAAATTAATAAAAGTTAATATTTTTTATGGGCTTTATATATTTTGTAAAGCTTTTTGCACTATTAGATATAAAATGACTCCAAATGATGTTATTCCTAATGAATCACCAATTAAGTAAATGACTATATAAGTCTAGTATGAAATTTCAAGCAATTGTTTCTGTTTTATTATAGTTAATACGGATTGAGACAGGATATCTTTATTATAATTGGATATCATTTATAAATATAGATTATCTGACTCATTTTAATCAGAGATCGAACATAAAAATAAACAAATTTGTAAGAATAGTAATATACTTTTTATCTAAAGCTAGCTGCTCCGGGTGATTTTAATCGCGTTAAGCGTTCATCCTTCAACCCGTGAACCCTTGAGTGTTGTCTATAATCTTCTTTAAGAATCATACAATTAGATGCAATAATATTATTCGAATCACATTGTTAGTTCCAGAGATTAGCGTAAACACAAAGCAAACAAACTTTTCAGCTTTATCATTAGCGTAGATTAAAAAGCGAATACTTTGTACAAAGAGACGTCGATATCTTTTCAAAATTATTTTCATCAATATCAAATGAAAAAAATTTCTTAAATTAGAATTAATTGATTGTTATAGTGTTATTAAAAACAATTGACTTTAAAGCAACCAATAGAAAGTAAAATTTTCACTGTAATAATTAATCAGCATATATAAACGAAAATGAATTCGCATTAGACCACTGTTGAGTTGACCACTCGAAATTATATTAATGTACTTATAGAAGAAACTCAAAATAAGACATTGACCTTTATGACATTAATTTCTATAGGATGCACGCTGTGCATTGCATTGAAGGGGTAAGGAGCTAGTGTAACTACAGATGTAAAGTAACAGCCTGTGAATGTCCCACTACTCAGCTAAGGCCTCTTCTCCTTTTTTGAGGAGAAGGTTTGGAGCTTATTTCAACACGCTGCTCCAATGCGGATTGGTGGAATTCACATGTGGCAGAATTTTGGCAGAAATTTGACACATGCAGGTTTCCTCACGATGTTTTCCTTCACCGTCAAGCACAAGATGAATTATAAACACAAATTAAGCACTTGAAAATGCAGTGGTGCCTGCCCGGGTTTGAACCCACGACCATCGGTTAAGATTCACGCGTTGTAGCCACTGGGCCATCTCGACTTTTTGAAATATAGGTGTAAGGGATATACAATTAAAAGTTGGTGGTGCTTGTAATACGGTGTAAGGATCGCTTAATATTTGTTGTGTAAACTATTGAACACTAGGTATACCATATGCCAGTCCTCAGTCAATATTTAAATGTATTTAATAACACCTGCCATTGATATTTTATGGATATATGATACTTTTAAGATATATTATATTTCCATCGATACAATGACGAACATCACTAAGAAGTTTATCGGCCCCGCTCTTACACCGGTTATCGGCGCCAGAGCATGTTAAACTGTACAATTTGAAATGAGCTTTATTGCGTTACAACAGAGTTTGTTATTCGTTGAAGAATATAAAGATATATTCTATACTACTGCAATACAATAAGAACTTTAAATAAATCGCTTTAAGGTTCATTTTCAAATGTAACAATTTGTATTGTCAATAATTATGATTGGGACATTTAGTCCAAAAAAACATACGAATGTGAGCCTTATTATTAAAGGCATAAAATCGACGAATTCCTTTGTTTATCATCAACAACAAAGGGACATATAAATCTTTCAAAATATCACTTCGTTTCAGGGAAGATTAAATTATTATCGAATGTAGTTTATACCGTATATGAAACAAGATAATTTTGATGACATTTAATATTTTATCTAGAGAAAGTTTTGATTTTTCTCAGATGATTTGTTACACGAAAACGGACAAGGGATTTCTTATCACGCCTCACCACGACAGGTACCACCACATGTTAAGGATAGTTTGAATACTGCAGTAATTATATCTACGTGTATAAATAAAACCAAAAACAATCAGACAATTTACTCTCCTCAAATATTATGTAAGAATTATCTTCATTTTTAACCGACTTCAAAAAAAGGAGGAGGTTATCAATTCGTCTGTATGTTTTTTTCGATGTCAATGTCAGCCAAGGAAACACTATAATATAATTAGCAATAATAAAACATCTTTTAAAAACAAACAAAAACTTACACATTACAAATTGACTTTTATTCGCCTCGTTAAGTTGCGCGTGCGACACAAGTACATCTCACCTATAACTATGTATATAGTTATGAACCCACCTTGGCTGACATCGACTCCAAAAATAATAATAATTATAACTACATTATTAACCACACAACAAAATCGTACCTACATATTGATGAGTAGAAAATAGTAAGTTTTTTTCAAATTATAGAAGAATACGCAATTATTTTTTTTACTTTTTAGTGCATATTAATTTTTATTTCCGTTGAAGTCGGTTTTTGTTTTGTTAAAATTTTTGTTTATTTTTATCTAAAGGTGTGATCCAAAATATTCGCGTATCTATTTCGTTCCAAGTGGAGTCTAATTCTCCTAACAGTGTTACTTTATCGTAACATTATGTCAGTTAGTTTCGAAATGAATCGATAACGTATCGTAATTGTTATAAATTAGTAGAATTGTCCCCTTCTACCGTTACAACTCTCCATGTGACGGCGCTTTTTGTGGGATCCCAAAGATGATTACGCAGCGTGATTGTTCCGTCTTTATTAAAACATTATAATTCTATTATCATTTTTGATGAACACACTGGATACGCACCTTTAGAATACATATTTAGAGCTCATATACTAATAACCTAGTGATTTGCGTCGGCTTTGCACTGACATTTGTATTCCTCTTGTTTTTTTTGTAGTATAGGTAGACGGACATGCATATGGGCCACCTGAAAATAAGTGGTTACCAACGCCAATGTTAAATATCATTTACATCGCCAGTGCACCACCAAACTTGGAAACTAAGATGTTATGTCCCTTGTGCCTGTAATTACACTGGTTCACTCACCCTTCAAAACGGAACACAATATATTTTTTTTATTGAATAGGTAGGCGGACGAGCATTTGGGTCACCTGATGGTAAGTGGTCACCAACGCCCATAGACAATGGCATTGTAAGAAATGTTAAGCACCGCTTTCATCGCCAATGCGTCGCCGACCTTGGGAACTAAGATGTTATGTCCCTTGTGCCTGTAATTACACTGGCTCACTCACCCTTCAAACCGGAACACAACAATACAAATTACTGCTGTTTTGCGGTAGAATATCTGATGAGTGGGTGGTACCTTATCTTACCGAGCTTGCACAAAGCTCTACCATCAAGTACTTCTGTGTTGCGGTAGAATATCTGATGAATGGTACCTATGGTCAGACGAACTTGAACAAAGCCCTACCACCTGTTAAAGTCTATTCCAACCACAAGAGGAGTAAAGACAAATAAACAACTTTAAGATCAAATTGACCAAGATTTGGTCATTCCAATTGGTCAAGATTTGAGTACTGTGTCATTCAAACAGGATTCTCGAAAAAATAACGTTGTCATCGTTAGCGAAGTTGTTATCGTCACTTTGGAAGATAAATTACTGGTTATAACCAGTTAAGTGGAATGTCTTATAAACAAAAGTAAAGCCAAGAAGAGTTTGTAGTACATAATACAGTAGAGCAATATTAATATATTAGCAAATCGCATGGAATTGGAATGGAAAACTTCTCCTTCGATTGGAATACGATATAAATCTCTATGTTACTGGATTACTTTTTAGAAATTTCAAGAAGAAAAAATACCACCAACTCCATAAAACTTTTTTATCATCTAAATTTTTACAACTTTGCTTGTAAACGCTTGCTTAGCAACTGTTTGATTAAACATTTATCTCTTTCTTTCTGTCTTTATTCATTTAGCATTTAAATGACAAAGATGCAGCATTTTCGCTAATCAGTCGTTTAGCAATTAAAAGGAAGCGTGTTAGTTACTAATGTGTGTATTTATGTTTCGAACGTAAAACTTAAATTTTGATTGATAGCGCTTAAAATATATACGAAATTTTATTGTTTACCTGTTTTTAGGCATTCTGAAGAGAAATCAATGTAGTCTATATTTTGTAATTTAAAAAGATAAGCTGAGACTATAATTTATAACTTGTTGTAAATGTACTGACAAAGAGATAGACTAATTATATCTATATTTATAAATGAATGTTTGTCTGTATGTGATAGAGAGAATCAGCAAAGTGTTGTGTATGAGCCCACAAAGGTTTCTGAGGTGGTACGACCAATCTTTGACAGATGGCGCCACTATCGTTCCAATGAATTTCATTTATTGCCGTGGTTTTTATATATTTTATTTTTATTTAATATACGCGGGTGATACCGGGGTGCACAGATAGTGTTAAATAAAAAATACTTTAAAAAAAATCATTGTTGTTCAAACATCACTTAAATTTCTGGTTTTGCCTGATCTATCTGGCATGACAAGGATGGCATCTATGCCATGCTTAAAATATTTAAAAAAAACCAAAAGAAATAACTTTACATATATTTTATTTTGAATAAATTACACCATACTTTATTCACAGTATTACATATAATTCGACTTTTAAATAAAACCACTTTCAATGTTTTTATTAATTTGAATACAAGTATAATATAAAGTCAATTATACACTGAATACTGTCACGTTTATACGTACGTAGTACTTCAACGTTTTTTCCATAAATAATATTGTAAATTTAATACTATATAATCTCCCAATTAACTCTCAACATATTTAAATTAGTTAACGATCGTCATCAATAGATTTAATAAGCGATCTTAATATTTTACACAAATAGCATGTATTCGTCGCATATACACTTGTGATAGGACCTTTTGGTACCGAGCATCGCGTGACGTCTACTAAATACTTTGAGTACCATTAGCAACGCTATCGAGATTATTTTTTATTTCCATTCATTAATGATACAACTGTCTTTCACGGGTTATGCGATTAGTATATTTAAGAACTGCCTCGTTGGTCTAGTGACATGTAAGGCCGCAGACACGGTGGTCCTGGGTTCAATTCTCAAGTCGGGTCAATAAAATGTTATTGAGATTTTCTTTCGAAATTTCTTAGTATCAGCCCGGAGTCTGGAAGTTGTAAGTGCGTACACTCCCGTGCCTTGGAGAGCACGTAAAGCCGTTGGTCCTGCGCCTGAACTCTTTCCGGTCGTGTCTCTTTGCCGTCCCATCGGATTATGAGAGTAAGGGAATAGACTTGAATAGAGAGTGCACCTGTGTTTGCGCACACACTTGTGCACTATAATATGTCCTGAGCAGTTGGCTTATGTCACTTGAGATTAAAAAAGTTATTTTTAAAATGTGTTACAGTGGCAGGCAGTGTTTATGAGCGAAAGCCACCTCACCAATTACCTTTGCTACTTCCTTCCTTACGATAAATAAAAAAACAAAGCCTTGAAAGAGTTTACTCACAAATAAAACATGCCCAGACTTGATTTGCAGCAAACTCCCGTGACACACCAAGTTTTTGTTAAAAATAATATAGATTAGAATGACGTGTGAATAATTAGTGTATTTTTATAAGCACTATCTTTTCGTATACATATGCTTATAATTATGAGCTATTAAGTACTCAGTGGAAGTGAATTGTTCGAAATTGACTTTCTATTTTATACTTCTTCAAAGCACACAAATCTTAATATAATGCTATACTAATATACGAGTATAATATTGTACAATTAGAAACGATTAATATTATAATAGAATGTTCGTATATTATAGTATATTAATATTTATTATTATGTATATTTATTTATCCCTCCAGTTAAGTGTAAAACTTAAGAATCGACCCAACGATTGTTACACTTCTAGGCCACCCCATACAATTGCGTTGAAATCATGGCAAAGTCATTTTGGCCAGTTATTCTTCACGACAAAAGCGTTTATATTTATTTTAACAAATACACTATCTATTTATAGATTTATTTTTCTGCATTAGACATTTTTAAATGGTCTATTTGTGCTTTGCTTATGCTTTCTCTGACTTTATCGCTTTAACCATCAATGTCTGTATAACGTCAACTGTGAGTCCTTTAGTTTCTGGTAAATATAGAAAACTGACAACGCTCGAAAATAAGCCGAACAATCCAAATATATAGAACACCGGTCCCAAGCCAATCGCTGCGTTTAGAGGATTGAATATGAAGAGTATTAGGAAATTACATATCCACGCCCATTGGACGGCTAACATCGTCATTATTCCTTTAACCTGGAAATAATAAGAATTATATATTATTTATTTAATCAAATTTAAAGCGAATTAATAACTCTTAACCGATCGTCGTCGGTTCAAACCCGGGCAAGCATTATATAATTCATCTCGTGCTTGGCGGTGAAGGAAAACATCGTGAGGAAACCTGCATGTGTCTAATTTCAGTGAAATTCTGTCACATGTGTATTCCACCAACCCGTATTGGAGCAGCGTGGTGGAAAAAGCTCCAAAAACTTCTCCTCAAAAGAGGAGATGAGGCCTTAGCCCAGCAGTGGGACATTCACAGGCTTGTTACTGTAAAGCGAATTTCGTTCTCAGTTAGCGTTGTGAACATTGCTATTCTCATAAGAATTAAATTCACTTCCATGAAAACTTAAAACTTTAGTGAGAATTTTTTACATTAATGTGGAAACAAAATGTAGTATATTACTCGCTGATAATGTAGCTTTCCATTGATGAAAGATTTTTTTTAATCTGTTAAGAGGCGCGCAAAGCGTAAACAACCAAAAAGTTACACTTCTATTTTGTAAAAAAAAAATATTTTAAATATTGAGCTCACTTCAAAAAATTAAAAGTACCAGGAAATTATGACAACAAAAGAGTACGAACCTCAGGCAGAAACAATTCAGCAATAATTACATACGGCACCGTACCGGCTCCAATTGTAGTCGTTATACAGTATGCGTATAATAAAACTCCTGTTAACCAATGAGGACCCCATTGTAAATGTATTTGTGTTCCTAGCGCCACACAACAGAGACTTGATGCGATTGATGAATAAATAGACACTGGCTGAAAGAAGAATTAATAACAAAAAGTTACAAAAGTTTATAAAACATTTTAGTATTAAGTTTGTCATATGCTACTCAATCGCCTATGTACTCCTAGTAAAAGTAAAGCAGTTTTAGTGGCAAAACAGAAGATATCAAATCGGAAATGACTTACTGGCAGCGTTTTGGTAGAATAAATTAATAAAATATGAAAACTCCATTTGTCAAAAATATATTGTTGATTGATTTGTATAATTTGCTGATTTGTTAAAGATTATTCTTTTAATCAAACATTTTTCACGTTAGAAAATTAAACCATTTCTGTAAAATAACTACTAATTTATTTAAATTAGTACATATGAACATCAAAACGCGGAGAGACTTAAGCCTAAATTAAATATAAACATGGAACAAAATTCAAATATAGAACAATGTCTCTTACCCTTCTTCCTAGATAGTCTAGCAAATATGCAGAAACAAAACCAGAGATAGTGTTGACCAATGCGAACAAAATACTCGCCAAATTAGCTGACATACTCGGTAAGGCTTCTTCGAAAACTGGTTCTGAATATACTTGAACCACAACGAGACCCTGGATGATGGTCGTGAAATATGTCATAAGAACAAGAGCCAGAGCACGACGCGTCGAAGGAGATTTTTCTGTAAATTACGTCATAATATTTAGCAATTTTTGTTATTAGATCTTTAAAGTTAAGTAAGTACCCATTGTTATAATTACTGTTAGGAAATTCTATTGATTAAGGAGATACCATTGTTAAAAGTTTATAGGTAAATAAATTATAATGATTAAATGAAGTAAAATTTAGTTTTTTGCTAAAATCGTCTTAAAAAATGGCTGGATTAAAAAAAAATCGCATTATTTTGTATTTATCTGTTTCATTGATACTTACTTAAAAATTGAATGACGGACAGTTTCGGCTTAGCTTGAGATTCTGGATTTAAATTTTCTTCTTCTGGCGACACGTCTATAAAACAATAAATATTAGGTACTAAGCTGATAATGGAAAAGACCGTATCATTCGTTTTAAAAGCTTTTGCGTCTTTCTGAGTCTTTTCTTTTCTTAATATTATTTATATATTTTATTATTTTGATTTTATTTGAACAGGAACACCTAACGTCACCTTATATTTATCAATCTTTTTATACATCGCCACTGCTCAACCAACGATAAAACCCGATTTTCGGTTACTTCTTCTTATAAATGAATAGCATTACTGACAAATGGACTTGATAGTAAATACTGACCACTACCAATAGACGTTGGCAGTTTATGTATAAACCATCACTTACATAGCCGAAACGCCACAATAATTGGGAATTAAAATGTTATGTCCTTTGTGCGTTCCTTCGTAATCACCCTTCCAGTCTGAAGGTAGAATAAATGGTGGGTAAGTGGTAGATACCGACACGGGCTTAGACAAAGTCCTGCTTTAATAAGGACTACAAAAAGTCCAGATTACGGTCTGAAAAACGGTCTAAAACACAATTTTTTCGCCTAATCCATAATGAATGTCATAGATCATTCTATTCGAACAATATTATTGAGTCAATTCAAAGTTGGTTATTTATACTCTTGTGGGTTTAGTCTACTGGATTCGACTACAGTACATTTTTATACTTTAGAAAAATCTTTGTAATGTATATGTGCAGGACATATGTACAGGATATCATGAAAATCTCATGTCAAAGGAACATTAACAGATAAGACTGTATAATACCATACAAGTATATTAGATAGTAGGTACGTTTGTAGTAGCGGTGATACACTAGTAAATTATGCTCTGCGATAGACACTAAATACTGCTATAAAATAATTACACACAAACATATATTGTAATGCAAACATTGTTATTAAAAACGTCTTCATATCGTCAACTCTAATCCTATTTAATAAAATGAAAACAAGTAAAATAATACAATTAAAAATGCTTACAACTTTGCGTTGATAACACGTCGAGAATAGTTTTTGTTTGTATGGAATTTTCGGTAAACTTTTTTTTTACCTTAAGGAAACAAAAAGTGTCCGAAACAAATCTTGGATCAGGATCAAATAGGTTATTTTTCTATGAATTATAATATATTCTCCGATTGGATTCGCGTTGGATATATAGCTTGTTAGGTTCTCCAGAATTGTTTTATTAGTGTTAATCCATTGTAGATTTATCAATTAGAATGATTGCTAGGAAATAAATAAAATCTCTTCGTGTCTACTATCTTATCTTTAAATCTTGTTTGTATTATTACGTTCTTGTTTTATTACCATAAAACGTCATTAAACTACATAATAACAAAGGATTTTATGATATTAAACGTAGCGGAGTATTTTTATAACAGTTGTAAAAAAGTAAAAATTCTAAATTATTTTATGGTTAAGAATGAGTTTAGGTGAGAGATTTCTATTATGCCAAATGGTTTTTGATAATTTATAATATTAAGTATATAATATACTAGCTGTGCTCCGTAATTAATAAAAATCAGCCTAGAGCCTTCGATAAAAGGACTATACAACACAAAAATATTTTTTAATTCGAATCAGTAATTCCTGAGATTAGCCGGATCAAACAAACAAAATCTTCAGCTTTATATATTAGTTTTGACTCTTGACTCGAATCGGGATTTACAGACGAACGACCATGAATGGTAAGATAATATAAAAAACATGTGTGCAATTCACACGTGGTAGAAGTGAAACCTTCAAAAATTTTGGCTTCAACTGTATAATGCTTCCTATCTCATTTTCTCCCACGTTAAATCTTATGGATTTAGTTGTCTGTCTCTTTTTATTGTCGCTTTTTCGTTTCATCGACTTTAAAATCACAACGATGCTAAAGAAGTTTTCACTTAAATAAATGTAAAAAATATATTATATGTATAAGAAAGCGCTCTCTATGTCTCTATAATCACTACCTATTATAAAACAAAGTCCCCTAAGCCTCCTGTCTGTCTGTATGAACGCGATAAACAAAAAAGCTACTGAACGGATTTTCATACGGTTTTCAACCGCCCCTGCGCGCCCCCGCGTCCTGATGTCGCCCATTATGGCGAAAAGCTTATACAATACTACGACAGATATTTTTTTTGGAATATTTACTCTACTACTCTCTAGTTTTATATACGTGATTCATACGCAATTTACTTATTGTTGTCACCATAAATTATGTTCATACACTGCGTGCAATTGATGAAATAAATGCAAATTAAAACTTACCATCCATTTTTGGGTTGAGCGTTCTTCTTATTAAGTCCATTTCCTGCAGCACTACCTTCGAGTTAGGACTTGTTGATCTGTAAAATGCTATTGATTTCGCAGCTTCCTGGAAGAAATAATAATATTTAAAATATAAATAAATTCTATTTAATTTCTTCACAGAAAGTTTACAAAATTAAAACATTTAATTATTATCAACTAAACAATGTGAAGACTGATGCTTGCGATAGGAGAATCAGTTCCACTGAATATTGTTTATTAACTGAATATCGATCAAGTACTCGTTATTCAAATAAAGTAAATATTGTAGATAACGTTTCCAAAAACTATTGATGAGAATTGAGACCTACCTCATCTAGACCTTTCTTCATTAGATAAGTGGGGGACTCCTTCACTATCATGATTAATACCACAACCAAAACTGATATCACCAAGCACACGTAGTTCATGATCTGGTAGCTTAGATACCCTCCCAAGATATAGGATACCATTAAACCAACCCCATAGAATATAATTGCTCCAGACGTCATAGTTCCTCTGATTGTTTCTTGGCAGAATTCGCTGATGAAATTAGGTGCTATCATGAACATACATCCACCCAATCCTGAAATGCTGATAGATGCTAAAATAACCTCGACTCTTGGAAATGCTGATATTAAGGCCCATGCGATCTAAAAATAAAACAATTGATCTAGAAAATATCAAAATTGCATCGGCGGTACAATGAATTGAATTTATGTAATGACTAGTCATAAGTAAATATTGAATTTCGACATTAGTGTTATTTTAATCAAGTATTTTATGACTTAGTTACTTCATAGAGTAATTGATAAAACTTACTGGTTGTGGCAAACCGAACAAAATGCATGAATATTTTCGACCTAAAACGTCTATCAGGAATCCAGAGAGAGGAGTGCTGATCAACGCTGCAATTGATGATAAGCTGCCAAATAGTGCCAGTTCCGTTTCACTCATTGGTCTGTTTAGTGTTGTGTTTGTTGATGAGAACAATTTGATTGTTGATGACGGCCAAGCGAACATGAGACCAATGTTGAACGTGAGGAAACATACTGAAACAAAATTAATTATTCAATTTATAATAATTAAGTACAACATGCCTGAATTCTATGACTTTGTTTTATATAAAATCATGGAGGAGTATGTTATGTTAGCTGGCACTGAAGGCAACGGAATACCCGCTAAGAAACTAGCGGACTCATTCCGTCTCTTCGAGGGGGCGTCACGGGATCGCTTGCGCATTCTACCGTAACGCAATGAGGCCTGAGGGTTGACCCATCTCAGCGGGCCTGCATTCCTAGGTGGATTCCCGGGTTACAGAACACCCTCTACTTCCAGTGACGCCAACGGCGGGGGGAGAAGGTGCGTATATCGTCGGCGCTTCCACTCCGGTCTTCTTCAACAGAGCGGGTTAGTAAAAGACACTATTGTCACGCTCCCGACCCGCGGCCTCCCTCCGCGACATGATCCTCTCGCGATGGCCAGTTATTTTGATAGTCATGGAGAGATGTACATAGCCTTTTAATGTAACAATTTTATTTGTTGTATATTGCATATGAACTTATTACATACTAGTTTCCGTCCATGGCTGCGTCTGTCCTTAAGAGAGAGGGAGAGGCAGGGTGGTACCAGTTAAGAAGTGCCATAAAAAAAACAAACACAATCACTTCAGATTTGTAATATTAGTTGATTAGGATTACGCTTTCAAAACAGCTCCACAGTTGATTAACCTTAATTAACCTTGAGAACCTTTTCTCACAATCGATATTTAAAAGCGAAATGGTCTTAATCAAAATTACCTATTAGAGTGCAATACGCTTGGCGAAATATAGACATTTTTATCCTATCAGTCTGCTAGATCCTCTCCTGTCTAAATTAATACTAATTTCACTCTCTCGCTGTATCAAGCAACACGATCTGATTACCAAGCAAACATAAATAAGAAATAGATTAAAATTAATAGCTCGGATTATTTATATTATTCTACGTAAGTATTTTAATTATTTTATTTATTATATCATCTTGATAAACATAGGCTTACGTTTTTAGAATAAAAAAAAATTCTGACTATATTTTTAATTATATGCTTGTTCAAATTGACGTACAATGTTGACTTGTCATGCTCAGTGGGGAATTTTGGTTTTATTATGTTATGTTGGAATCGAGGACAGTAATTGACATATTTATTAATGGATTTTCTCTGAATTCTATCAATGCCCCGTCAATTTCGTTTTCATAAAGACGAGTGCGATCACGAACATTGAACACGAATATTTGGGTCATACTCATAAACCCATACAGTCATACATTTTGACTGAACTAAGTCTTGCACAACCGCCATTTCTATCGCCACGACTCCACACTTAGAAGTAGACTATAATGAACAAGCCTTATTAGAACATTTTTCGTCCATACATAATGCATACACAGAATCCTGAGTGTCTTTATAAAAGTTATGATTATTATTTTTACTGGGTCGATCCGCTCCGATTAATTCTTGCATATTTATTATCATTTAACTATATTAATTAATTATCTAATATCTTAAATCAGTATATATTTTGATTGTTTGAAAGTTGTTATAAATTATTTACTTTGTGGTAGAGCTTTGTGCAAGCTCGTCTGGGTAGGTTCCACTCATCAGATATTCTACCGCAAAATAACAGTACTTGATATTATTGTGTTCCGGTTTGAACGGTGAGTGAGCCAGTGTTATTACAGGCACAAGTAACATCTTAGTTCCCAAGGTTGGTGGCGCATTGGTGATGAAAGCGATGGTTAACATTTCTTACACTGCTAATGTCTAAGGGCGTCGTTACAACTTACCATCAGGTGGCCCATATGCTCTTTCACCTAACCTATATAAACTGTTGTGACGTCAGAACGTATTAAGTGTAAGTAAAAAAGGGAGGACGTTAAAAACGGACGGTCTCTGGCTGAAATAGAATAAACTCAAATTCTACTTGTGGTTTCTTCATTATTATTTATTTATTTATATATGCTTTATTGTACACGCAGAGATACAGAAACATACAGTAATGGAAATAAAATAATATAATATATTCCGGTAGCACAAAAGACGGTCTTATCGCTAAGAGAGCGATTTCTTCCAGACAACCTTTGGGAGAAGGACATGGGCTTAAAAGAGCGGTTGAGGTGTACAAATCAAATAAATAAAATATTTTTTTTTATTTTACTATTATACATACTACTATTATACTATACATACATATAAGTAGCTACACACATATAATAAATATATATGTGTATAAATAGAATAAAATAATAATAATAAATAAATAACTATACTAAGATAATAATAATAGCTACGATAGTTCTAATAATAGGCAATAAAGCGCGAAAGCAAATAAAAACACACCGAAAAAGATAATTATAAAGCTAAATAGTACCGCCTTGAGTCGGATTTTAACGTATTGATGGATTGAGATCGTTTTAAGTGAAGCGGTAAGGAATTCCAAAGGCGAACTGCTTGGACGGAAAAGGAATTGGTATAGAAAGAGGAAGAATGAGAAGGAACTGAGAATAAGATTTTCATCAGATCGTAGAGTGCGTCGAAACGTTGCTTGAGATAAGGAGGAGAGTTTGGATGAAGTATTCCTGCGTAGACGGATTGGGAGCCACTCGAGTTTTTTGCGAAATTCAGAGATGTGGTCATATATGCGAAGTCCAAATATAAACCGAATACAAAGATTTTGAATACGCTCGAGTTTATTTAATTGCTCCTCTCTGAGGTCAAGATAACAGGTATCTGCATAATCAAGGATGGGAAGAAGAATTGTTTGAGCTAGCGCGATTTTGGTAGAAATTGGTAGAAGATTACGTAATCTGCGAATGGATCCAATCGAGTGGAACAATTTCTGCTAACTTCACTTAATTGTGACATCCAAGATAAATTTTGATCAAAATATATACCTAAATTTTTAACTTTTTTACTTAAAGGAATTATAGTTTTATTAAACACAATAGGTGGCAAAAGGGAATAGCCTACACGGGGTTATAATTTGTAACTACCAATTACAATAGCCTGACTTTTAATAGGATTTACTTTAAGACCAAAAGAAATACTCCAGTTTAAATTTTTTTCTAAGTCCGAATTAATTAATTGTATGGTCTGAGGTAAATCAGCAATTTTGAAATGAGCCTAAATTTGGAGATCGTCGGCATACAAGTGATAGGAAGAAGATATAGATTGAGTTACGGAGCTTATGAAGATAGAGAAAAGAAGAGGAGATAAGACACCGCCTTGAGGAACACCGGCATTTAATGTCAACCAGTCAGAGTGAGAATCCTGGATTCGTATACGCTGACGGCGACCTTTGAGATAACTATGAAACCAATTAATTACCGAAGGAGAAATATTAAGAGAATTTAGTATAGCTAGGAGTATGTCAAAGTTCTATCGTATTAAATGCATTGCTAAAATCAAACAATGTTAAGACCGTAAGTTCATGATTATCCATGGCTAATCTGATGTCGTCAGTAATTTTAACCAATGCAGTAGCCGTACTATGACCAGATCTAAAGCGAGATTGAAAGGGATTAAGCAGGTTGTAGGAAGACAGGTAAAGGTTGAGTTGTTGATACAAAAGACGCTCAAGGACTTTAGAAAGAAATGGAAGGATGGAAATAGGACGGTAATCACCATAAGATGAAGGATTATTAATTTTGGGTAAAGGAATCATTAGAGCGTCTTTCCAGGAAGCAGGAAAGGCACTGGAATGAATGGAGTTATTGAATATATAAGTTAAAGTTGGAGTTAAATAATCAACTATAGGCAGAATCATTTTACGGCTAATGCAGTCAGAACCGACGGCATCATAGTTTATCGCTAAGATATTCTTCTTAATATAACTTTCGGTAAGATCACGAAAAATAAAGGGCGAGAAAGTCGGAGTTGATGAAGCAGATAGTAAATTTAATGTAATAGATTTAGTTGAACTATTAACAGTAACTGAAGATGCAAAGTGATGGTTAAGATAGTTGAGATTTAGGCTATTAGTGAAAGTGGCGGTATGAGTCTTGCCAACTCCTAAAGACTTAAGAAATTTCCAGACTCTGGAAGTGTTGTCATCTTCAACAACAGATTTGAAAATGTGCCTCTGATGTGTATTCCTGCAAAGCATGTTGCAACGATTCCGATATTTTTTATAGATTAGTTTATTTTGATCACACGGATTAGCCTTATATTTCGCTTTAGCTAAGTTATTCTTAAGCTGGAGTTCTTTAATTTCAGAAGTAATCCAGGGTGCTGGCAAGTGCTTAATACGAACTTATTACCATTTTATAATATCATAACCGTCTCACGGTTTCACTGAATAATTTTTCAAGGAGATAATCACAAAGGTACGAGTATAAGGAAAATGAAATAATTATGATTTTCAATAATTTATTTGCGAGATCGCTTGAACCGTTCCTGTATCACGTCCACAGTTAAACCTTTCGTCTCCGGCAAGTAGAAGTGACAGATAATCCCAGATAAAATAGAGCACGCAGAAAATATATAGAAGACAGGGCCGAGACCTAAAATTAGTTAAATAATTAGGTTAGGACCATAAAGATCTTATCATTCTCATTATATTTGAAATTTAAGATTGAAGCAGCATTATTAAACAACATGAAATAACAGTTTTTTTTTATTTCAATATCGAGCATTTGGGCCACCTGCTTGTAAGTGGTCACCAACGCCCATAGGCAATGGCATTGTAAGAGATGTTAACCATCGCTTACATCGCCAATGCGCCACCAACCTTAGGAACTAAGATGTTATGTCCCTTGTGCCTGTAATTACACTGGCTCACTCACCCTTCAAACCGGAACACAACAGTACCAAGTACTGCTGTTTTGCGGTAGAAAATCTGATGAGTGGGTGGTATCTACCCAGACGAGCCTGCACAAAGCTCTACCACCAAGTAATTATTATCAAGGGGGTAATATATAAGGAAAACGGGTCGTTTGCCTTTCTGTTTCCAATTTATTATAAAGATAACAAAGGCAAAACATAAATAAATGGATCGATAACAAACCTAAGCTGTTTACAAGAGGATTGAAGATGAAAAGCACAATGAAGTTACAAACGAACGCCCATTCTGTCGCCACCATAGATGTCAAACTCTTTATCTGAAAATAATAAGGCTCTAATTTAGTTTCAATTGTTCGATATGGTACATAATATATGTATATTATATAGTAAGGATATTAATCAATGCCTACGACGGAGTTGTTAAAAGAAACGACACGCGCTAATTCTATACCACCATTTTGAAAGTAAATTAAATAATTAATTAATTTAAAAAATTTATAAAGGAACGCTTGTGTGCTGAAGGATATTATACAATTAATGAATTTATGGATGATAGCACACCTTGGGAATGAGACGATCGCCGCATGGCTATTTCTTTTTGTTTTTTTTTTCTAAAAAACATAAAAAAGCTAAAAAAAAAACAACCCGCTGAGTTTCTTTCGCCGATTCTTCTCAGGGCTGGGTGTTTCTTTTCCGAACCGGTAGTAGTTTCCAGTTTGACAATCAATAAGTAAGTGTAATACTTCAATATTGAATAAAGTATTTTGATTTTGAATTATTGAATGAAATATGAATGATATTTAAGTCATTTAATGTCATTTATATCAATGTCTATGATTTGATGTTTTTTTTTCCCAAAAAGACCAATTTAGGTTTTTTAAAATGAGTTTCACTTCTATATAAATATATTATATAAATAAATATGTAACAAATTTCAAATATGATAATAGATTGTATTGCAATAAAACAAACTTAGTAGAAGGGAACCCATGTAATGGTGGAAAATCTTTTTTTTAAATGAATAGATAAATAACAAATTAAGTACCTCTGGCATGAAAACTTCAGCTACAATAACGAATGGTACAGTCCCAGCACCAAGTGTGTATGTAACGCAGTATAGATAGATTAAGACAGCTGTCAGCCAATGTGGACCCCAGTTAAATTGAATTTGTGACCCCAAGATCAAACAGCAGACGCCCGTCGCCACGGATGCATCTATCATCAATCGCTGCAAATATAATTTAAGCAAAATAAAACATGAATTAATTCTGGTACAGCGGCATCTTCCAGCTTAGGAAAATTGTTCCAAACTTTTCGCGCTCTTTAATATCTCTGACCACAAATGTTGATGAATATTAATAGCAGACAAAGGATATCTTATATATCTTTCATCGTAAAAATGAATATGTATTATTTAAATAGTGAATCTTCTCAAGGATTGTCTCAAGTATTATCGATTAATCAGTTGTCAAACATTCATGTATTCTAGCAAATGAAAAATATTGATCAGTTTACCCAAAGACTTTAATATTATAAATACACTTGTAGATATGTATCTACATCGAAATAAATAATAATAATAAATAATACACAGGCTAAAAAGGTGCTTAACCTTACCCAAATAAAAAGGTATTCACTCTTAGTATTTAGGTATATAAAGTGTATTGCACAATCGATAATGTAATCACTGAAATAAAGTAACTCACTCTTCTACCAATCAAATCAACGAAGTATGCAGCAAAGAATCCAGCAACAACAGACACCAAAGCTAACAGAACGCTGGACAGCGTGGATGACATGGTCGGCAAGGCTTCTTCGAATAGGGGCCCGGCGAACACTTGAACCACAATAAGCCCTTGAAATATCGCAGACGTGTAGAGCATGATGCAGACTGACAACGCTCTTTGGGTTGACTTGGACTTTTCTAAAACAATAACAAAACATATTAATCCGTACTCATGTCTTATAAATAAAGGAATATGGAGACTATTTTGTATGAACAAACTTAAAACTCCCAGATCGTAAGCGATTGTGAATTAATATAAATAAAAGTACTAACTCAAATATTGCCATTTAGACACTTTTTTTGGTGACGCATCTTCTATGTATAATTTTTTTTCCTCAGCTGACGTATCTGCAAATCAAATTAAAGTATTAAGATCAAAATTCAATTAAAATTTTATAAAAGGTTCCAATATACTTATATTTTGAACATACCATCAACATCTGGCTTCAGTATCTTTTTAATCTGTTCCAACTCATCCCGTACTTCATGAGAGTTTATCTTCGCGTTTCGATAAAAAGCAATCGATTTCGCTGCTTCCTGCGGCGAAATGTAAAATCTATATAAATAAAAAAATGTGCGGTTATGGGACCCCCGTCAGGAACGAAAGTTCTTTGAGATATGTTTCGAGTCAAAACGTGCACTTAAAATTTTGATTTTAATTGATTATATTACAGTATCGCAAAGAACTTTATTCCGGACAGGTGTCCCTCGAGCGCACAATTTTTTTCATACATGATTTACAAAATTATATAACACGCCAAAATATATATGTTGGATTACCTTTTCTCGTCCAATCTTCATTAAAAACAACGGTGACTCCTTCATCGTGCTGATCAGGACAAATCCCAGTACCGTCAAGGATAGTCCTATATAGTTCATAATTCTGTACTCAAGAAGCCCCCCCATGAGGTACGATACCAACATGCCAATACCGTAGAATATTATAGAACCGGATGTCATCGAACCTCGTATAGATTCTTGGCAGAATTCGCTGACGTATATCTGTACAACGAGGAACATACAGCTACTGAAGCCGAAAATAAACATTGCAAACAGAATAGCTTCGACCTTGGTGCAGGTTGTAATGATGATCCAGCAAGCCTGTTGATTGAAAAAATAATTTATTGACAAAGTAAAAGGGTTTACACAAATCACTGGATGCTTCGATCAACAATGTACTAGTTTAACGGCAAGCGCTTTTAAAACGGCCCGAAAAATAAGAGCACAGATCCGATCTTATTTCAAATTAGTATGGTACATTCACAGTCTTGTTTAAGCGGCGAGCCTCGGTCGGAATTTTTTGTTGCTTTTTTTGGACTTTGTAATTACAACTTTATTTAAACATGGTTGTAAAATTGAGTTTGTTTTGATGTATCTTGACCAGCAAGTAAAGGTCGTAAAAAAGTTTTGTAAATACAACCTTAAACATTGCGTGTAAGGTTGAATTTACATTAATGTATTTTTATTTTAAATAGAATTACTTAAACACAATTGGTGACAGTTTTAGGAGAACTTTTCTATGGGATTGTGTATCTAGTGCACTATTGATCGAAGACAGCATGGCAGCTTATGGGAGCCAATTCAAGACAAGTTATATGAGCAGATCCTTTGGCTCGAACCTTACTATTGACTAATATACATAAATTGTGAAAGCTAAGAAAAGGATGGAGACTAACCAATTGCGCCATATAAAATAGGAGACACGATTTCTTCCTCCCCAAGGTATCCAAGATATATCCGGAAAATGGTATGATGAAAATCCCACTGATAGATGACAAGCTTCCAAGAAGAGATACTTCCGTCTCCGTCATCACTCGGTCCAGCGTTGTGTTGACTGAACTGAAGAGAAGAAGCGTCGAAGACGGCCAGGTGAACAAAATTCCCATCGTGAGGCAGACATAGCTGACTGGAAGAAATGAAATTGGTATTAAAAGTGATAAATAATTTTATCGAGTGTAGGATCAAACTCGAAACCCACCGCAAAAATCGGTAGTAAAATGTCAGTGATATGCGATATTAACCATAATAATGGCATATCACCATAAGTTGGGTGTCAAGACTTCAGGAGGAATGAAGTGTGTTTTTACAGAATTGTAGTACGGTTTTTAAATATTCGAGGCGATCAAATTTCTTAAATAACAAATCAATCTAAGGCACTTTTTTACAAATACGCCTGATACATCCACATAATAGCACGTTTAAGCTAACAAACTCTTAAGCCTTATTATATTAATGTAGATGGATATAACAATACACTATTGTAAAGTATGTTTATTGTGTAAAGATATTGTTTATACCTATGCGGTCATAAAGAGTTTAGTTTAACGTTATCTTCTATAATATATATGGCTTGTTTGGGAACTCAAAACGTAAGGAACACACCACCACTGTATGTAATCTCCTTTATTCTCCTCAATTTTATTCACACCGATACAAATCGCTTCCGAGTATAAGGTCTAAGACAAAAAAATCTTGACAGCGCGATTTAACTGGCATACAGCGCCATCTATTATTGACTTAAGGAACTAAAATAAAATTAATATATTAAATTAACAAACATTCCGCCCACCAAGGACTTGTCCTTCAAGTTACAATACACATACAATAAAAAAAATTACTCGGAAGGTGTAATAAGTAGCAAACTTAACTAAAATCTAACACAATCAACCAAATAGCTAGTACATAGAAGATATGACTCAAAAATTAAGACACTCATTTAACTCATTTTAATTACAGTATGGCTTTACACACACAACAAAAAGTAAAGTTAAGAAAAAAAAAAATACAACTCAAAAAAAATCTAATGAAAACAAAACGCAAAGAAAATAAAACTATAGTAACATAAACAAACATTGAATACATTGGAAATTATAACCGCCCACCGTGACAATATCATATTTATTTTGTTAAAACACTAACTTTATGAAGTGGACGTTTAATATATCCATTTTTACATTTTACGGTAACGACTCTTGTGATATCATCACGGCCAGGATGTTTTTTAACAATTTTTCCTAAGAGCCATTTAGAGGGTGGCAAAAAATCGTCTCTTAACACTACTACATCATTGATGTCAGGCTCTGGGTTTTTCTTATTCCACTTATATCTATTAGCTAAAGTTAACAAATATTCTTTCGACCACCTTTTCCAAAAATCGTTAACCATTTTTTGAGTTAAATGCCATCTTTCCAGACCAGTACATTTTTTATCAGAATAATCAACATCAGTTACATTAAGAATGGGTTCTCCTATTAAGAAATGACCTGGTGTCAGTGGGAGTAGGTCATTAATGTCGTCGCAAAGTACGGATAAAGGACGCGAGTTTAGACAAGCCTCCACCTGTGTCAGTACTGTAGATAATTCTTCGTAAGTCAGCGTGCTATCACCAATAACTTTACGTAAATGCGTTTTGACAGACCTTACACCTGCCTCCCAGAGGCCTCCGAAATTTGGAGCATGAGGTGGAATAAAGTGCCACCTTGTATTCTCGAAGGTCAGCAAACGTGATATCTCACTCGGTAACTCAGAACGTGCGTTGTGGAACATTTCATTTAGTTGTTTCTCGGCTCCAACAAAATTTGTACCGTTGTCACTGTAAAGATCTTGACAGTGACCACGTCTCGAGACAAAGCGTCGAAAAGCAGCAATAAATGCCTTTGCACTCATATCCGTAACCATTTCTAAATGAATGGCCCGAGTAACCATGCAAATAAATAAACATATGTATGCTTTATATGACTTAGCACCTCGTCCAGGAGAAAATCTTATATTTATGGGACCAGCATAATCAACTCCAGCGGATTTGAATGGTTTACTAGGCTTTAGCCTCACTCCTGGGAGTTGACCCATGAGCTGATTAGATGCCTTTGAATACCTAAGACATATAACACATTTCCTGAAATGTTTCTTTACCAACTCTTTTGCTCTTACTATCCAATACCGTGTCCTTAAGAAATTTAACATAAGCTGTGGTCCGCCATGCATAGTTTTCTCATGTGCATCAGAGATTAATAACCTACTAAGGTGACTCTTAGCAGGAATAATCACTGGATGTTTCATGTCATAGCCTATATCAGCCTGTTCTAAACGTCCTCCAACCCTCATAATCCCATTTTTATCTAAAAATGGGTATAAGTTGGAAAGACCACTCTTCTTAGATGTTTCTCCCTGTAATTGTATCTGCTGTATTTCTTGTTGATATTCAAAACTTTGAGCTTGTTTAATGCATATCTGTAAAGTCTGATTTATTTCATCAATAGTAACGTGTCCTGGTAATTTTCTCCGTTCATTTTTTGGCAATAGCAAGTTAAGAAATCTTCGACAAATTGATATTACTCTCAACATTTTATCTAAATTAGAAAATTTGACCCAAATAAAGTCTTCCTCGCTCTGTGTATTATACGCTGTCAAACTTCTTACTTTTTCTTCTTCTTGTGTGTCAATATCTGTTAATTTTTCAATATCAATTATAGGTTTTGATAACCAGCTTGGACCGGACCACCAAAGCGGATGATCACGTAGATCCCTACATCTCAGCCCCCTCGATGCGCAATCGGCTGGGTTCATGTTCGATTTTACGTACCCCCATTGAGTGTACTCAAGCATTGTCAATATTTCCGACACCCTATTACTTACAAAAGTCGCCCAACGACATGCAGGACCTTTTAGCCACGCTAAAACAACAGTTGAATCCGTCCAGGCAAATAAATTATCTTTGGTTATGTTCATTACGATGGACACTTCATACAATAATTTTGTTGCAAGAAGTGCACCGCATAACTCTAATCTGGGGATTGATGACTCTTTGTCTATGGGTGCGACCTTTGTTTTAGCTGAAATCAATTTTACGTAGACATTTCCCTCACTCATAATTCGAATGTAAACCGCCGCGGAATAAGCTGCCTGTGACGCATCAGAAAAAACGTGTAGCTCTGTTTTACAGTCGTTAGAGTAATTTAGCCATCTTGGAATTATGATATTTTTAACGTCAATTAAATCTTTTCGAAACTGTAACCACTCTGTTGTTAAATCTGTTGTTAATTGTTCATCCCACCCTAATTTAGATTTCCATAATTTTTGAATAAAAATTTTGGCTGTTATAACTATTGGCGCAATCCATCCTATTGGGTCATATAATCTCGCTATATCTGATAGAACTTGACGTTTTGTCACAGGCACCTTCGGCTCGGGTAAATTTATAGTATATTCGAAATTGTCAGTGTTCCGATTCCAACAGATACCTAATACTTTTACCATGTTGTCTGCTTTAATGGGTACGTACTGATTAGATCGATGTTTATCCTTATCAATATATTTTAGTAAAATGTCCGAATTACTGCTCCATTTTTGAAGCTGAAATCCTCCTGAATTCATTAAACTATTCATCTCATTGTAAATTTGTATGGCTTCTTCTAAGTTATCACATCCGGTCATTAGGTCATCAATATAATAATCTCTTTTTGTGATAATGGATGCAACTGGATACTTAAGTGATTCTATTTCGGCTAAATGCTGTAAAGTCTTTACCGCTAAATATGGTGCACAGGCTGTGCCAAATGTTAAAGTTAATAATTTATAATCTTTGACTGGTTCACCAGGACTATTTCTCCATAATATTCGCTGAAAATTTGTGTCTTCATCATGTACCCTTACCTGCCTATACATTTTAACTAAATCAGCCACTATGCAAATTCGATGCTTCCTCCATCTCAACAGAATATGTCTCAAATCTTGCTGCAGCTTTGGTCCAATCAAAAGATCGTCATTTAATGATACATTGTTGATTCCTTTCGAAGATGCATTAAAAACAACTCGAACTTTCGTTGTCTCTTTATCTTCACGTACAACCGCATGATGAGGAAGATAGACCGCGTTTGGGTTATTAAGATCTTCACTATCTACCCGTGACATATGATTCAAGGCTAAATACTCTTCCATGACTTTCCTATAATCATTGTACAACTTATCATTCTTCAACAATCTCTTTTCTAAATACAGGAGTCTTCTTAACGCAATTTCTCTTGACTTGCCATATTGACATTTTGGATCTTCTTCAGCGAACGGTAACCTCACAACAAATCTACCATCCTTATTTCTCTCTGTAGTTCTGTTATAAAACTCTTCACAGTAAATTTCTGTTTTAGTTAACCTTTTCTCCAGACTGTTCGGCTCATTTTCTATTTCCCAAAATTGTTTCAATAGGTCATCTTCTCTAACATTAACATGCATACTTATAACTTTCTCTCTATCACTGACTAAGTCTTGCGACACTCTTCCGGACAAAATCCAGCCAAGGATTGTATTCTGGGCTATGAGATTTCCTTGAGGATTTTTGATAATTCCAGTTAATATCACTTCGCTGTAAACCTCAGCTCCAAGCAAAATATCGATTTTGCTTGGTGTTCCAAATCCAGGATCGGCTAGTGTAAGGTTCTCGTGTTCTAACCAATCTGGTGTATTAAAATTACTTGTTGGTAGTACTGACGCAAGTGTAGACAAAATGTACGCATTGACATGAATTTTACGATCAGAATTATAATGTGATTCTAATACTAATGAAGTCTCAAAATTTATTCGCATCTGACCATCCCCTATTCCTGACACCAAACCATTAATTGGCTTTCGTTTTAACCCAAGTAATTGTACAGCAGTTTCTGTGATAAAAGAGGCTTGTGAGCCCTGATCAAGTAACGCTCGTATAGTATATTTACTTCCGTTTCTTGAATTAGCTTTAACAACCGCTGTTGCAAGTAAAACGCTGTAACGATGTAAATCTCCCTTCGCAAAATTCGCTACAACTTTTGTTTCAAGAGGAGTGTGTGAAATTTGTTTCCCTTTCTCTTCCTTATTCTCTACGTAGTTTGTGTTCCCTTGTAAATCTTCCCTCTCAAAGTGCAGTAATGAGTGATGTCTTTTTCCACACCGACGGCAGCTTTTCGCTTGTCGACATCGGCTAACCGGATGAGTATTCGATAAGCAATTAAAACATAGACCTGTTTTCTGCACAAAGTTTTGTCTCTCTGTCACCGTCTGCTGTCCAAATTGCTTGCAGTTAAAAATATAGTGTGTTCCTTTGCATAAAGTACAAGTAGGATCTTTCGGCTTATGATTGTCTTGAAGCGTGGTATGAAATGATTTTGGTCTTGGTATAGGTCGTGCGGTATTGGAAACATGTGATATAGGGTTCTGTTTTCCGGATTCAATCATTTCTAAACTTCTGAAACGAGACTCTAAAAATTCAACAAGTTTCAACCATGATGGTAGTTCATCTGTAGCACGACTTTGTAAATATTCCCATTGCTTACGAGATTCCACATCTAGCTTCGAAACCACAAAATACACTACAATAATATCCCACGTACTCACGTCGACGCCTAAATTACTAAGACCCTTCAAGCAGGAACTTGTTGTGTCTAACAACGATTTAATGCCAGCCGGTGACTCATTATGTAAGGATTTTTGTGAGAAAAAGGTTTTTAAAATCGCATTACAATTGTATCTTTTATTATCATATCTTTTTGTTAACTGTTTCCAGGCTTCTGTATAATTTAACTCAGTTGTAGCAAAATTTCTAATCAACGCTTCAGGCTCTCCAGAAAGACTTCCTTTTAAATAGTGAAGTTTTTGCACATCCGACAAACTTTTATTATTATGAATTAAAGACACAAACATATCATAGAAAGTTTGCCATTCATTGTATTTGCCGGTAAACGTTGGCAATTGAATTCTGGGCAATTTAACTTCGTAAATGTTTGGATTCGTGGGCGCGGAGCTATTTTCTGCATCACTAGCTGTTTTCTTTTTAGCGAGAATTAAAGCAAGTGTTTCTTTTAGAATACTTTTATAATTGACATAAGTTTCATAAAATAAATCATATTTCTCAGATGTAAAATAGCTTTCCTTTTCTTTTTGCACCTTATCAATTTTTGCTACGATTTCCTTATGGCCTTGTCTGAAGTCATTCCATAGTTGCTCTACATTTTCTAATCTTGTCTCTAAATATGTTTCCTTAATTCGGTCTCTGGGCGACTTCTTAAAATTAGCTTCTGATTTCAACAGTTGTTTGTAAAATTCTTCCTGTGTCGATAACATTGCCTCCATTTTTTATAACAAAATAACAATCCAATTAAAAAACTATTTGTCTCAGAAATATTCACTGCAATACTGGTGACTATAAATGCTGTCAATTCACTGCAATTTTCTTAAGTCCAATATTAATAAAAATTTTACAAGTCCTTAAAACATTTACTTAAAATCTAATAAACACAAATTGTTTAAGTCCAAAGTCTCTTAATTTTTCTATGTTAATATTCACTTGAAATTTTCTAAGTTAAAAATCACAAGAAATTTGCTAAGTCCAAAAAGGTACAAAATATTCTAAGTTAATAGTCACTCCAAATTTTCTAAGTTAATATCACACAAATTTTTCTAAGTCCAAACAACGTCTCAAATATTCTGAGTTAATATTCACTCGTAATTTTGCAAAGTTAAAATTCACTGAAATATTAAAGTTCAAGATAGATAAAAATTTTCTAAGTCCACAATAGTCTTTAAATTTTTCTAAGTCCAAATCAAATCACTTCTAATTTACTGTTTTTAACTTTAACTATTACTTTTTAAAGTCCAATTTCGTACTTACAGTTTATTGTCCTTAGAATATCACTTGCACCACTTACTATTACACTATGTCACTCACTGCACTATCTTCAGATTCTGTTTCTTGATTTCTTCCTCCTCCTCCTCCCGGGTTTCGGCACCAAATGTTTGGGAACTCAAAACGTAAGGAACACACCACCACTGTATGTAATCTCCTTTATTCTCCTCAATTTTATTCACACCGATACAAATCGCTTCCGAGTATAAGGTCTAAGACAAAAAAATCTTGACAGCGCGATTTAACTGGCATACAGCGCCATCTATTATTGACTTAAGGAACTAAAATAAAATTAATATATTAAATTAACAAACAAACACAATTAGCTAATACTAAAATGTGAACTTTAGTAGGTTGTCTGTATGTTCATTATACTATCACTGTCATAGAAGTTAATTATTTTATTATAGACTACTTTGCATACGGTTTCACCCGCGTATAACTTCAAAAAATCATTAACAGCAGACATTTCAGTATAAACAACATTTTTAGTTTTATTTTTGTGGGTGATAGTAGAGCTTGGTGCAAGCTCGTCTGGGTATCAGATAGTCTACCGCAAAACAGAATTACTTTGTATTGTTGTGTTCCGGCCTGAAGAGTGAGTGAGCCGAAGTAATTACAGGCACAAGGGATACAACATCGTAGTTCCCAAGGTTGGTGGTGGTGGTTGGCTCATTGGTGATGGAAAACATCTTACAACGCCAATGCTTACTGACCACTTACCATCAGGTGGCCCAACTGCTCGTCAGCCTATTATAAAAAATATCCTATCCTATCTTATATCCTATCCTATAAAAAAATATAAGCCACCTGATGGTAAATGGCCACCAACGCCCACAGACATTGGTATTGTATGAGATGTTAACCAGCGCTTACATCGCCAATGCGCCATCAACCTCAAGAACTAAGTTGTAACGTCTCTTGTACCTGTAGTTACACTGACTCACTAACCCTTCAAACCGGAACACAATATTACTTATTGCACAGTACTACTTTTGGTAGTAAAATATCAGGTACGTCGGTGGTACCTTATCATACGGACTTGCTTCTGCTCAGAATATTATACTCTAACTATAGGTATATAACTATAACTCATTGGAGTAACAATCTTCAACTATAACGAAGCTTTTACGCTTTTTCCAAGGCACGCTGCAGCTACTATGATATTCTTGACCGAACTGTGATTTGAACCAAGGGCCGATGCAAGGCACACACCAATGAGGCAGTAAAACAATCTCATTTCTATCTAACTAACAAGAAACTACGTAACTACTGAGTTTTTGCCGGTTCCTTGCCGGTTACATATATAAGTTATATTCGATACTTACTGATACCGGTAGAGAGAACTTGGTAAGTGATAGACATTATGAAAAACTAAATTAAAAATAAAATTAAAAATTGATAATTGAATCTGCAATAATTCGCACACTTGAGACTGAGATATATCGTAAACTGTTAAATACGAGAGAACTCTAATCATTATACAATTACAAAATAAACAATAATGTAATTAATGAGGATTAAATTGACATAAAGTATACATAACACACTGAAACTTAATACAAGCTATATAATATTTGGTTTTTTTTTATTGCATAAGAAGGCGGACGAGCATATGGGCCACCTGATGGTAAGTGGTCACCAACGCCTATAGACATTGGCGTTGTATGAGCTGTTAACCATCTCTTACACCGCCAATGCGCCACCAACCTTGGGAACTAAGATGTTATGTCCCTTGTGCCTGTAATTACACTGGCTCACTCACCCTTCAAACCGGAACACAGCAATAACATGCACTGCTGTTTTGCGGTAGAATATCTGATGAGTGGGTGGTACCTACCCAGACGACCTTGCACAAAGCTCTACCACTAATCGCTTGGTAGGTTTACACGTGTATGAAAAACTTTTTAAACGTTCTTGAGTTATGATTGATTGTATATGTTGCAGAGTTTTGAGACGTGGTCCCGGTTAGAATATGTGGACCGACGATACCGAAGTTCAAATCAGATGCAATGGTAGAAAGGTGACGTAGGCGCCATATTGAATCATTCTTCAGAACACAAGTCATTGTAATTCCAGTAAAAGCCAACACTTCTCATAGGTAAAATATTCTAGGCCGCCTTTAGTACTTTGCTTACATAGCACACTTACACACTATTATGATAAAAATCTATATTATTATTATATAAACATCTGGACATAATATAGTAATTTTAAATAAATTCTTACAACTTTTATATCTCTTTAAAGTTGTGAAAGAGCCTCGCTAATACAGTGGATTGTAAGATTTATTTCATCTCGTTTTCAATGTAGTGATAATTAAGTACTTAGATCTCATAACAAGCTCAACTGTTTCCTAGCTATCATTTCAAATGTGTAATACATTTAGAGTTCCGTATTGATGGTATAATCGAAGTCCTAAGTCTGGAACGCTGAGAAAATTCAAATTTAGAAATCCACAAAATACTAAACGCTCATTGGTCACCCTCATTACGTCATCCACATTCATTGACCAATTGCTATTCAGATTAGAGTGAAATTTGGTAATTTGATCAGCGTTTTAAAAGAACCGGAGGTAGTCTTATTAGCTGATTTTATTTTTTATGGCATACACAGACGCGGATTTGATACGTTGGCTGCCCTAGGCCTACGAAAGATTGACGCCCGCCCTATGTGCTGTAAAGCATGAAAATTAAACAAACTATAGAAAGTAAATTTAAAAAAAAAACGAGTCAGTAAATGATTTAATTATCTCAATCAGCATGATTGATCAATGAATCGTTATTCACAAATTTATTTATTTTTATTTATTTATTTATTCTTCATTGCACACAATACAATAACATAAAATAAAAAGAACAAGTTTTACATAAAAAAATATGCAAAGGCGGCGTATCACTTACAGTGATCTCTTCCAGGCAACCTCTATAATAAAATAATATTTTGCCAGGCGAATTAATCGGGCATAGTGTGCGAACTGATACATACAATATATATAAATATTATATTATATATTATTGATACATAAAATATATATAACATAACTACTCTTATAAATTCATCAAATTGACATCTACTAAAATAAATAAGGAACAAATTTTGCCATCCTAGGCCCGGGCCTACTCGGCCTAAAGGGAAATCCACCCCTGGGCATATAAATCTCTATTTAGTGTGTCCCAATACTAATTAGAAGATGTAATACCATACGGAACATTCTGCTCGCGAGCCTCACGTACTTTACTGTTTATAATAGTAACACGCAGTTCAGCAACACCTGATAGTAAAGATAAAGGCACGCTGTGACACTTTTTGTCTCATACATTTGACGTAATAAATGATGATCATGAAAATTTTGCAATATATTTCCTATATAAAACCAACTGATTTTTTGTATACTTTTTTATATAATTTTTGTTTATATTTACAGAGTAGTTAGTTTTTTATCTTTTATTCTACTGCTTCAAATTTACATTATAATGTTATTCGATTGCCTCGTTGATCTAGCGCCTAGATATAAGGCCGCAGACCCAGTGGTTCAATTTGTGTTCCAGTTTGAAGAGTGGTAAAGCCATTGTAATTACAGGCACAAGGGACATAACATCTTAGTTCACAAGGTTGGTGCCGCATTGGCGGTGTAAGCAATGGTTAACATTTCTTACACTGCCCATGTGTATGCGTGTTGGTAACCATTTACCATCAGGTGGCCCGTATGCTCGTACGCCTACCTATCCAGATCCAGATCAGAGGAGTCCAGAATCCTGGCAAAAAAACTAACACTCCTTATAGGAAGTCCAACACTCGGCCCACCGAATCAATGTAGTCATCTGGACTTTACGACAAAAGTTTTTAATCCTGAAACATAGATGCGATGTGACCTGGCACTAAAAACGCAGGAACATTAAAATTATATCAATATAGACAGCGCAAAGACATGGACAACATGTCTGTGGAGATGTCAATGCAAGAAATAAGTATATATATATATTAAGGTTTTAATGTAAATAAAAAAAAAAGAAATAAGTATATATAAGGTGATCCTAGAACTAGCACGATTTAATTTCTAATTTTTATTTGTTCTACAAATAATTTAAACAATTTGAGTATGACATCTTCGTCTTAAATTCCGTTAGATAAGATAAACGTTAATCCGACTCGTATTGTGCGTCTAACGATGATAATTGACTTCATAAATGTCGGATGATTGTTATAGCTAGCAATAATTATATTACGCGAATAATTTTCAAATGAAGTGTTTGCTTATTTCAAATCTCTTTATGAAATTCACCATGTTGTGAAATCGTTTATAACAAAGTCACAAGTTTCTGGTGAAAATCTTCGTCGTCAAACATCGATCTTTGAAAAGAGACAATCGGCTAATTTCGATTTCGTAGAGCGTTATTTCTGTCGCACGACAACAGCCCAGTATCTACTAGGAGTTGTTAAAACACTCATTTGTCTATGTTAGTCTATGAGAGCAAATGACTTTACTCCACCTGATAGTAAGTGGTAGTAGAGCCCACTCGCGACAACGGCTAGTACAGTCGGGAAGGATGATCTGCACTAGCCGCCCCCACCTTGCCGGCGAAGATGCCTCTTCACGCCACGGCGATTGTCTCTTTTAATTTTGTCGTTGTCTTCAAACAATAATGTACTAGATGCGTCAACTGAGACTAATGGGCCGTTTTTAAGAGGTTACCGGTAGGTAAGCTCTTCAAAAACAGCTCGAAAAGTAAGAACACAATGACGTTTGTAAGGTTATTTCAAATTAGTATGGTCCAATCATAACTTATTGCTAAGGAAATAAGATTGAATATAGAACAACCGTTATTGAAAATTTCCTATGTATTTCTGTCATTCATGGCGTAAGATCGTAAGTGAATGTCAATACAATCTAAACCGCACTTTATTGCTCGGGAACAAGGCATAGTTTAGTTTGAAATTATTCAACCTTTACATCTCATGGTCGGTGCCACATTTGAGTATTGTTTTTGTTCGTGACGCGTTATCTAGTAGTATTCTCGATCAAAGGTTGATGTGTAATATTTATTGACGCGTATTATATGTATGTTGTATTTCGGTAGCGACGCGTACGCTATTCCTGAGCCACTTCGTGTAATGACTTCGACGTCATCTATGTCACTGCTAGTATTAGGAAGGCTGGTTAAAATTTCCAGTTAATCGAAATTCAATAATAATGTTCAGTTCAGTAACAAATTTTTAAATAATTATATAAATCCTCAACGTAAACAATTCTTTAAAAAAACATGTGTGCAATTCACACGTGGTAGAAGTGAAACCTTCAAAAATTTTGGCTTCAACTGTATAATGCTTCCTATCTCATTTTCTCCCACGTTAAATCCTATGAATTGATGTGTCTGTCTCTTTTTACTGTCGCTTTTTCGTTTCATCGACGCTCAAATCACAACGATGCTAAAGAAGTTATCACTTCAAAATAATGTTTCATATAAAATATTTTGCATCAGTAAAAGTCCATATACATTTAAAAAAAAACTTTATTAAGTCTTTGGAATGGCAACACTGTACACCACAATCTTAAGTAGTAACACGGTTACATAGAATTTGCCAGAACAACAACCACGTCGGTAGAATGACTGTCGCTACAACATTGAACAGCCAGTTTCCATAAATCTGTAAATATAATTAAAAAATATTTATTTATAATCTATATTAATAATGGTGGTCCAATCTCATGAGATTAGCCAACTGCATAGAATATATTATAGTGTACAAGTGTGTGCGCAAACACAGGTGCACTCTCTATTCTTTAACTCTCATAAACCCGATGAGACGGCAACCTGGGATTGGCCCAACCTGGGATTTGAAACCAGAACTTCCGAGTTAGTGGCCTTAATCCTAGCCACTAGACCAACGAGGCAGCCAATAATAATTATATGTTAACAATAATATATAACTAATAATTCTTCAGCAACAAACTCTTTGGGAGGTGGTGATAGTACCTACTGCTATTTTGTGGGAGAATATGTCATGTGAGTGAGTGGGGCTGGAATTGTCGAAAAAGTGTAACCATAGAGTTTATTGCCGGTTTCTCTAGAATCTACATTCTGATCCGGTGGCCGATTTAAATTTAATACAATCTTGCGAAATGACCATACAAACGTGCTCACTAAAGCCTTTTTGCATAAAGAACATTTTGATATGATTCGAATTCAAGCAAATATTTTCCGATTTTCTGCACATTATGCGTAAATCGTACAAAAGTATAAGCAAGCTATAAATCATTATGAGATAACTCACCATAGAATCTACAATAGAGAACATAACCGCTTGCATCGCAGCGTCCCGGCCGCGGCCGATCATAGACAAGATGGTTTCCTCCGGGAACAGGCCGCGCGAGTACAGCACGAGCGCCAGCGACACCGCGCACAGCGGGTGCAGCGCCAGGCACGACACGCGCCGGAGGGCGAGCCAGACGCTGCGGGACAAACACATTCAAGAGTCATATAAAATAGTCAATAGAAATCAGTCGACGGTGCAATGACACCGATAAAAAGTTACTTAATTAATATAAGCCTAGAACTACGTGACAATTGTACAATGTTTGTTACAAAAGTGAATTATAATTTTAGAAAATGAATAATAATGCATCGGTATGGTTCGATCATACGATGGAACAAGCTTACTGAGATGGCGGTTTCCACTGGGTTGACGGTTGCGTTGTACAAATTAGTATAAGAGGAAGAAGAGTGATAAGGAATTTTAAGGATAAGGTTATCATCAGATCGTAGACTTCGGCCGTGGGAGGCCTTAAGAAACTCGAAGCGGTATTTAAGGTAGAGCAGAATTTGAATGAAATAGTATACAGTAGAGAAGAAAAAGTATTTCTGAGAAGACGGATTGAGAGCCGCTCGAGTTTTCTGCGAAATTCAGAAATGTGGTCATATTTACGAGGTCCGAATATAAACCGAATGCAAAGATTTTGAATACGCTCGAGTTTATTTAAGATCAAGGTAGTAGATGTCAGCATAATAAATTAACATAATATAATAATAATCGGAGTTATTAGCAAATCGCGTGAAATATATACATCTCCACTAGGTTTGCTTAGCTTCACCTCTAATTTAACACCTTAATTTAACGAATATATTCAAGTATATAATATAGGTTTGGTTAATAAACATTTGAAATTAGCGTTTTATCGCACTGACCACTTTGATCTGAAATATCTCCCCTTTAATTAAGAATTCCAAATTCAAATTTATAAATTCATTTAGCTGGTACAATTGAGTTTTGAAAACAGTCATTTGTTTTTTCCTCATTGTTTTTTTCTTTGGCGTCGCTTATTACCCCACAATGGAAAACACGAAATATCGGTATATTTAGGAGTACGAGTTCTACCGTGGCACCAGTGCTGCAGAAACAGCTCGAATGATTAACGATGTGTACGGCGCTGGTGTCGCAAAAGAAAGCACGGTACGTTTTTGGTTTCAACGTTTTCGTTCTGGAAATTTCGACCTTCAGAACCAACCCCGTGGACGGCCGGAGACCAAAGTGGAAAATGAAGAATTAAAGGCTATTGTGGAAGCGGATCCATCACAAAGCACTTCAGAGATAGCTGCAGGCTTCGGGGTAAATGATAAAACCGTATTAATCCACTTTGGCTCGTCTGGGTAGGTACCACCCACACTCATCAGATATTCTACAGCAAAACAGCAGTACTTGGTACTGCTGTGTTCCGGTTTGAAGGGTGAGCGAGCCAGTGTAATTACAGGCACAAAGGACATAAGATCTTAGTTCCCAAGGTTAGTGTCGGTTCGCATTGGCGATGTAAGCGATGGTTAACATTTCTTACAATGCCATTGCCATTTTTCCGAAATTTGGACAACTTCTTACAAGGATAAAAATTCAACTCCGATCCGAGGCAGTCCAAGCCGCCTTCAAAGAGTTTATTGATTCTCGCCCCCATGGTTTTTTTTAGTAAAGGGATCAATGAACTAGCTATGCTATGGAAAAAAGGGCATAGATAACAACGGTGCATAATTTGATTAAAAAAACATATTTTACAAAAAATATATTGACTTTATATTCCTCCCGTACAAACGCCAGTTTCATAGGTAGGTTAGATAGGTAGTAAGGACCCAATATAATATATTAGAACTTTTTAATATTTATTTTATCTTTTTAATATAAATAAGACTTGGGTCATGTCGTTAATGCCGACATATTTTTTATTTATCATTCATCACCATCACCATCTATGTGGGAAATTTTAGCGCAAACCGTCGACTATTTGGTGGTAGGCTCGTCTTGTACCACCTACTCTACCGCTGAAGAGTGCTACGTAGTATTTTATGTACAATTTCAGCTACGGTGAACCAGTTTAATTTCAAGTCATCGTATAATGATACCTCATACAAAAAAACAATAAATTAAATCACTCACCTCCATGGATTATCATCTACTACACCGACCATCAAAGCCAATGGCGTATATAAAGCTGCGATACACAGACCCAAAGGGTAATTATGCATTCCAATCGCCAAGCACGCCGTCGATAGTTCGATTAACAATAATATATTGACGATTGACAATTCCTCAAACGTTAACGACGAGCGTAGTTTAAGTAACAACGGTGTGACGATTATCAGTAGGACAGATATCGCTATAAGGCCGTAGTACACTGAGATTTCTGATGGCTGATCAAAGTATGTTGCACCTGAAAACGAAATAAAGGAAAGCTAATTTAATATACCAAATAATCATTTTTTGAGCTGTCATGGTGCATAATATTATTATTACTAATAAGATTATAGAAGAAAAACACGATTCAAGTTAAAAAAATGGTTGTCTGTAAAGTCGGTTTACGGACGATAGTTTAACGTGACAACGTCATAACAGATAGATGCGGCGCAAGCGTACAATCAGCGTAACGGGACAATGAGCGTAACGGGACAATGAGCGTAACGGGACAATGAGTCACCCTTTTTCGTGCATGCAACCAGCGTTCATCGATTTATTAGACGTTGTCACGTCAAAAAAAATTTAAAGGGTAGCCCGGAGTCTGCGAATTTATCTGCAACTGAACTCTTTTCGTTTAGATTTGCTGTCCCATCAGATTATGTAATTGAGGGACTATAGCGTGCTACTGTGTTTGCACAAACATACTCTATAATATGCATATAAGACTAGTCCCTTTTAAGAATAGGTGTCAATTGTCATAATTGAAATCAGTCAAGAGAACATAATTATTAACTAATCTTGTTTCACTAGTTATATATCGAGGTACGCTGTGGTGACGTCAACTCTCTAACTAATATTATAAAAGCGACAGTGTGTTTGTTTGTCACGTCACTTTACTTGATATATCATCATGAAATTTTACATACACATTTTCAAGGGTACAGAATGGATTCCACCACCTGGATCCCTCCCCTTTCATAGAGCCCCGGGTGGAAATTAGTAAGTTATAATTTTAATATCATAATTATACCTATTTGACTGAACAGTAACGGCGAATTCATAACACCATACCCTAGGAGATGTACCAACAAATAATTGCCCCCCATATTGACAATACTGTAACTTATATCCGTTTCTTTTTTATCTTTTCCTTCCTGTTCAAGTTTAATTTTATCTTTTTCTTCATCTTTCTCTTTTTCTTCTTCTTGTTTATCTTTATCTATTTCATCTGTCGTTTTATCTTTGACTTCATCTTTATCTTTAGGGTCTTTTTTATCTGTATTGTCGTCTACATCTTTTTGTAAGGTAACCCAAAGCGATAGAGCTCGGAGTAACATCGCACCACATAGCAAACATAGAGACGGCATATATTGACCTACAAAAGATAAAATAAAATTCATTAATTCAGTATAGAAGCATGATATTGATAGGCAAAGAGAAAACTACCAACAGTATGGTACTCTGGCAAAATCAAAACACCACCAAAACACCACCACACAACAAAAAACAAAATCTACCACCGGTTCGGAAATAAACATCTCAGACACGACAAGAACCGGCAAAAGAAACTAAGCGGGTTTTTATTTATCTCATAGTTTACAATTGTAATTAATATAAAATCATATAAATTACATATATTTTTTATTTGAAAAGCTTGGAGGCGATTGTTGCATTGTCAAAATCGTCAATATCTAAAAAGTCGTTGATTTTTTAAATAAACTTTATCACACA
This sequence comes from Nymphalis c-album, assembly GCA_963151315.1. NCBI lineage: Eukaryota > Metazoa > Arthropoda > Insecta > Lepidoptera > Nymphalidae > Nymphalis > Nymphalis c-album. Next base: position 1,338,632 of record OY720610.1, read on the forward strand.
ATCATTCCGTAATGATATTAGTATATTAGTATCTACATATCATACATAGATATTGTTGATAGTAACTTTTTATAATAATTATAATTATTGCATGTACCTACAGTAGCAAATCACACAATACATTAAGATGAAATATATTTAACAAAAAGTTTTATTGATTATTCGATGGTATATCAAAAATAAAAATAAATCTTTTAATCGGCTTTAAAGCGATCAATTCACATTTTATAAATGTATGAACTTACAGAAGAGCAAAAAATAAACTTAGACTTGAATGAAAAACTTACCAATTGATATGAACCTGTTCGTGGCCGCCAGCATATAGAAGAAATAACTCTGATGGAATCTCTCGAGGAGATTGTTCAAGGAACGCAATATACTCTCCAAAGTGATACCGAGCCGGTAGAAGTTTCCATAGCTAAGCGATTGGACACGGGGCGCCATGCCAGCTGGATCATCGACGTCACGACCTTCCAGGGTAACGGCTTCGATTCCGAAACGATGGAATAAGCCGTGGTTACCGTTGGGCACCTGGAAATTTAATTTGATAAATAAGAACATAAACCAATTTCTACGGCACTACGGACATAACGGCTTAGTTTCCCAAGGTTGGTGGGGATTGGCGATGTGAGCGATTTTTTTTATTTTTTTTATTGCATAGGTAGGCGGACGAGCATATGGGCCACCTGATGATAAGTGGTCACCAACGCCCATAGACATTGGAATTGAAAGAGATGTTAACCATCGCTTACATCGCCAATGCGCCACAAACCTTGGGAACTAAGATGTTATGTCCCTTGTGCCTGTAATTAATGGTTAACATTTCTTACAATGCAATGTCTATGGACGGTGGTGACCACTTACCATCACGTGCACCACATGCTGATCTATCACCTATAAAAAAATACTAATTTGTAAGAATACGCAAACGCATAAATGAAATTTTCATTCACTTATTTGTGCGGAAATGCAGAGGCACTCTTTCTTTATAATAAATAATTAAGGTTTTAATAGCATAAGTGTTAGCCTAGCTATTCAAGGTTCGCAGTTGTCAAGTTGCCAAAATCGAACATTCTCGCAACTTGGGGTATTTTCATCCACTATTAACTACTTAATTATAGGTAAATATTTATACTATTTAAAAAAACCGAATTTTGCTTTATTCTTCAAAAATAAGTACCAGGAACTCATAAATCGTTATATACAAAATCTCTGATATCTGTTTAATAATCGCCAAATATACATACCCCAGCTATTTGAGTTGATACCATTCCAAGCATTGTCCATATACCATTAACCCATTCGTCCATCTTGTTACGGGTTCGAATCCAGGAGAAGCTGTGAATTACATGAATCATGTGAAAAAAATCGAAATATATAATATATATATATATAATATATTTATATACAACTCTTAATATGTAACATGCTGAAACATATATAATTATATACATTGAAAAATGTAACTCAAATGTCTTATATGTAAATGAAATGCAAGGCAATCGGTTGTAAGTTACAGAAGTTATTTACAAAAATATAAACAGAGTAACAGCGGCAAAAAAAACGCGCGGTAATTTCAAGCCGCCATTTTGTCGACAGAAAGATGAAGTCATTAATTCATTGGCGTGACTTGATGAGTTTAATTGTTTTATTAGGATTTTTAAGTTATTGAGCGAGTTCAAAGCGTAGTAGTAGCGTTTCGTAGCCAATACAGAGATATACATTTTTACATATAAAATTTGTTCATAGTTTTTATACATTTTAAAATTATGAATAATTTAACAATGTGAAAGTTTTAAAAAACGCCACCTGGTGTCATTTAAATAAGAACCCTGGCATTACTAAAATAGAACACAGCTTCCAATTTCAAAAATATTAAAGATTTTACTTTTCATTGTAAAACATAGACAATTTACCTGTTCTTGTATGAATGATGGATCCCTGACTTCACACATAACTTATGAACTAAGTTAACGAGATCCAAATTAGGTAGTTGTCCGTTAAGGCCTTCAACTTTAACTTCTATGTATTCTGAAACATTTAAAAAAAATTATGTACCTATAATATATCTGATAGAAAATATTAAATGTCATTAAGGTTTGGTGTATAAAGTTTTCAGCCCTAACTTAACTGGTTTATATTTGATGTTGCTTACTAAAAACCCTGATAGTCTTTAACATGGATTATGGTGATGCCATGTTTACATAGCCCAGAAAACATTTAAAGCCTGAACTCTCCACAGTCGTGTTGGAATACTCTCCCATTAGATTAAGAGACAATTTTTTTTTCTTTTATTACTGTATGGAAATTGGAAGGCAAATAATTAGGACCGCTAAGCATTATAATAATATAATCTGCACAGTTAGTCACCTTTGAGACGGGAAAATGTGACCGAAATTGATAGGACATCTAATAATTGATAAATATATGTAGGCTAGTTATGATTATTACTTACTAAATTTTGGAGTGTGAAATTCTAAATTGATAGCAGCTTGTATAGAACCCGATCGACCCTTCAAAGTTCCAGGGTCTAAGCATTTACTGTGATCAGTTATCCATTCAAATCCTTTAGAGTATTTCCCCAAGTCCAATCCAGATGTACCAGGCTGCCAGAAGCTGCCAAGAGATGTGTAAAAGCTAGCAGATTCTCTCTGTAAGCCATGGTATGCTTCTAACCAAGCCTGCATTCCTAGTTGTTCATGCTCAGTGATTAGGAATATTATATCTTTTGCCCAATATTTTTGTGCTGAAAAAAAAAACATTATGGTATGAATGATCCCCATTTTATTCTGGAAAACTTTATATATACAATATACTCATATATAACACAGATATTTTTAATTATTTCCTATTTGACACAAACAATTATTATAATGCAATGTTTATCTTGACATTTGTATGTCAAAATAGTTTTACAAAACAAAACAAAATATGTAAGTTTAGATAGTAGCTTAATTAATATTCATAAAAAACTGCCCAAACTGGCTTTGCACTGGTATAGTAAGATTCATCGAAGCCTAACATGCAAAAAAATAAAATTTAAAAAGATTAGTAGATACTCACGTCGCGCAAACTGTGCGAAAGCTAGCATAAGAGCTATACCCGCTGCAGTACCCTTCTGATGATTGGATAGGGATCGATATGGAGCTGTTACAACGAGAGCTTCTAGAGATGATGTGCGAGGTGCACGGAGTATGCCGTACACATTTGTGCCTTTGTATACCTAGAAATTTTTTTAACTCAATAATGGTATTGGAATCATTTATATATATTTATATTATTTATACTATATTTTGTCAAAAAGAGTAAGTTTGTTGAATTACAAAAATTTAATTTTATAATTAGGTATATTCCATCCCATCCACCCAATTTTAGTTGTTGTAATATGCAATTTCATTTATTAAAACAAGAAATTACAATAAATATTATTAAATTGAAAAACTAAAATAATAAACAAACTACACATTTAAATTTTAAAGAAAAAACATGTTGTCGTCGTCTGTTCTGTGGTATTGTACCCAAGATACTGGCACTAATGCATCTTGGCATCGATATACTCAGCCTTTGGGCTAAATCAGCCCCAGCTCTTGGGTCACCCGAAGTGTGGACCAGTGTCTTAGAGAGGACTTTTATAAATTTATCAGATTGCATAAGTAATTACAGAGCGGAATAAATACTTAATAGATATTGATATTCAAATAAATAACCATGAAATGTTAGCAGGTATTTATAACACAATTTTTCATAATCACATTGAGTACATATTAAAACAATACATCATGACTGTTAGCTTTTTGTTTCACATACATCTTAAAACAATTCTTCTCCCAAAATAAATAATTATAAGTAATAATAACATTATAATTGAATGATACGCAATCATGTCAAGATGCCTCTGTTGGTGATGGTTATGTCGTCTTTATATTGCAATAGTTTTTTTTTCTATATATATAGTTTCTAGAGTGACTTTTCTGATTTTATTTTCACTATTATTACCTGTCCTTGGCCAAGCGGATATTTCAATGTGAAATTGTGAGTATACACTTCCAAATGCATTTGTGACATTTTACCAACGAGCCAAGGTATTGGCATCTCATCACTGTCCTCATATTTTTCCTGAAATTTAAAACAAAGTTTTTAAATAAATTCCAATGGGTCACAGATTACATTAGCATTGTCACATAATATGATATAGAAGACACATAGGACATTGATTGGTGCATTTGAAAATAGATAATGTATTACTTATTATTGTCTCTTAAATGAACTCTAAGGTTGATTGAAGGAAGTCAATTTTTAAATAAGTCTATCTTTGTATACAATTAATGTCAAATAGCATTGTTTCTTTATTTTATTTTTTTATTGTATAGGTAGGCGGATAAGCATATGGGCCATCTGATGGTAAGTGTTCACCAAGGCTCATAGACATTGGCATAGCAAGAAAAAAGAAAGCTAAGCATCCCTTACATTGCCAATGCGCCACCAACCTTGGGAACTAATATGTTATGTCCCTTGTGCCTGTAATTACACGGGCTTACTCGATTAGTTGTCACATGCCACCTTGCCCTTGAGTATGTAATTATAATACATTTTAGGGTTATTAATAAGCAACCATGGCTATCCTGGAATATCTCTATGAATAAAGTATGCACATCCTTAGCTATATTAAATTCAATCATCACAAGTGGTTGTACTTTGTGAATAAAACACAAATAACAACAAAAAGAAAATTAAAATAACATAAGATGCAAATTATCTATCCTTAAATATGATTATTACAAATAATAATTAACTTCCTATACCTCTAATTCTTGTAGGAGTTCACTAAAGAATTGGCTGGCTGATTGTTCTCCATTAAATTCATTGGTAACAAGACCTGGTAGTAACGCATTTTCAGAGAAATACGTCTCATTATTAAACTCTCTGTGTGCCAGAGTAAAGAACCAAGCGATTGCAGCTACGTAAAATATAAAACATAGCGGCGAATGGATCTTCTTAAGGATCCTAACCCACTTAACAGAACCATATTCTGGGTCTGATAAGAGACCCATCTTTATCTCGAATCTATTTTTAAATTATTAAATTAATTCATAATACAAATAAATACTTTTTTAAAGTTATATTTTACTTAATAAACATGAACCGCTTGTATTTATAAAAAAATACAAATTGAAACTTGAAGGTGGGATTGACTTTTGACGTTGTCAAATGTTTTATTTCAATTGACATTTGAGTTTCGTTTGAAAATTATCTTTAGCCATTCCTATTCAATTTGTATTTTAGGTTAAGTAAAATTTACTAAAAAATGAGGTAACACAAAACAGGCCGTATGTTAACATTTAATATAAATCTAGGTACATATGTAATAAAACAATCGATGTTAAAAAGTATAATATATTTTGTTTACTTATTTATCTATGTATCCTCAATTATTTTATCCTTATTACTCGACTGCCAAAAAAAGAGGGAAATGTTTTCACGCTTCTTGTTATTGCATGAGTGTTAACGTCACATGTTAGTTCCTTTTTTGTACTATACAATACATTTAGACAATAGCGAAATTTAAAAAATAATACATATGGTGGCAATTATGATTTTTTGTTTTTTTTTGCATATTTTCGAAGTAGGTTGGAATTCTAATGCAAATAAATATACCTAGGTTTTTTCAATTATCATTATCTAAAATAAATAATTATTTGAAATAAATTATCTTATTACGTTAATATTTACAAAAGATTACAATATTTATATAATAAGATAATTTATTTTAAGCTATGAGATTCCTTTTTATACACTATCTTAATTAATATCATTGTTCTTAACTCTTCTTCGTAATAGTTGTAGGATTTCTTCTTCACTTTTTCCTCTAGTTTCCGGTATAAATATAATTGTAAAAACTGCGCCTGCGAGATTAATCGCAGCGTAAAATATGAATGGCGAATATTGACCCAAAGTATTTGCCATTGGTGCATAAATTGTAACCAATACAAATGTTAAGAACCATGCAAAAGTAACCACTGTACCAACGACTTTAGCTCGAATCTGAAAAAAAAGTTGAGTTTTTTAAAAATAGTTTATAAATATTTATCAATACTATTACTACTGAATTTATTTATAGTCTGTAGTTAGTGGTATTTTTGTTTTAGAGGGCTTAAAGAGGCCGCACACAAATACTTTTGGTAATGCAGTCTTACTGGTTTTGTGGTCTTAATACAAACATTTACACTACAATCGTTGACAATAATTGATTATTATTATATTCAAGCGCTTACTTGAAAACTAAACATCTCTGTCATTATAATATATGGAAGTGGCGACACACCGGCGCCGTACATTGTAACAGAGAGTATGATAGCAATCACTGGCAGCCAGCTGGGTACGGAACCTCCTTGCTCTTGGATAATCATTAATATAGCGATCACAGTCATCGATAGCGCTGATATTAGGAAACAACCAATTAGGAGAGGCTGAAAAGATTGACGCAAATATTATTCACTGCTAGTAAAAACCGCGGCTTTGAAAGCGTGGAATTCTTTATGTGATGAAAATCTTTCAAAATCTGCCATTTTTAATGTTAGGTATTTATTTGCATAGATTTCTGGATCCTAATGCTTCAATGCTTCAGTCAATCAGGATTCAGGATACATTCGACAGTTCATATATGACTCTTGAACAGAACGGATGGTTATGAATTTTTTTTTTCTTACGACAAGTTACCTAAACAATAATAACCTAAAAATTAGGTAACTATGCTTTCAAAAGATCAATTAAGATTTGTTATTGTCTATTGCCCTTAATTAATCGATTAACTCTATGGTTTATTTACTTTTTTAAACTCTAGGACGTTACGTCGTTACGTGTGATAATAATAATAATATCCTGGGACACGCCCATCTGATCCCAAACTAAGCAGAGCTTGTAATATGGAAACCAGATAACTGATATACTACATAGACTACTTTTCTTTTGTAAATACATACTTATATAGACAATTACACCCAGACTCAGGACAAACAGACGTGTTCATGCACACAAGTGTATGGGTGGGAATCGAACCCACGACCTGCGGCGCGAAAGGCACAGGTATCTACCAGCCACGCCAACCGGCTCGTATCAAATATATCAAATGATATATTTTTAGATCTTTTACCTTTCTTCCGCACCTTTCAACGATAGCAGCGAGGGTTAGAGCGCCAATTATCATAACAATTGGAAAACTTAGTGTTTGTATTTCTGGACTTATATCGAATTTGACTCCAGTCGATATTAATACGGTGGATGCATAAGTTACGATAGCGTAAGCTCCGTTTAATCCGTGGAATAAAAATAACGTCGTGATGAGTATGAAGCCACGACGCCAAGTCTTTTCTCTAACTGAAATGAAAGGTATCCTATTACTTTATACTTGTGATTGCCTACTATTACAGAACTTTAATACACTGTCGTGTGCGAACGAAATCCATTTATTTCTACATAGTACCTTTATTACAATTTAAAGTTATTTTAGAAAATAATCTGTGAATCTTCACCAGTGCTATAATTTTCGATGTTTAACATATATATTGTGTCTTAATGAGCTGTATGGGTATCGACAATTCGAAACGAAAAATACCTACATATGCTTGTTATCGACATATTGGGGAGTGATTTAAAATGTATGTCTTCATTCTTCATCCCCTCAACGATGCTCTGAATAATTTTGTCATCTTCCTCTAGACCTCTGAGACGTGCTACTGTTTTTGTTGCTTCCTATAAATATAGTACAATGTCAAAGGTTTTATTTTATATTACATTACTAGTTTCCATGGTTTGCCACTTATTAAAAGGAGGAGTGAAAGGTATTATGATAAAAATCCCTTCTTTGGGGTTCCAGCTTACTTCATATCAAATTTCATTAAATTCGGTTCAATGGTGTAGCCATGAAAGCGTAACATAAAGACAAAATTACTCCATCATCTTATTAGGTATAAATAAACATAATTAAAACTTACATCAATTTTCCCTTGCTTCACCAGGAACGCAGGCGACTCAGGAGCTTTGAATAACAACATGAAAGTAACAATCGGCAATATCAGCGCCACGATCACAACAGTATAATAATCTAAATATGCACCGATGAGGTACATCACAAGTACTCCAGCCGTTTGCATGAGCATTACGAGTGTCCCTAGTGTTCCTCTTAAGTCGTCTTGACTTATTTCTTTCACATACATGGGCACTACGTTGAAACATCCACCAGCTGCCAAACCAGAGAACAGCCTTGCTATTATAAGCGTTGTAGTCGATGTATAAGAAAGTTTTATTATCCATGATGTCTGAAATCGGTTATATCGGTATAGATAACCATAAACGACAACCAGAAAGGGAAAAAATTAAACTTTTTTTGTAAAAGATGGTTAATGAAACCTAATTGCACGATAGATGTCATAATTATTATGTGTATCTTTACTTACTGCTTCTAACATAGTTATGAGTATAATCCCAATCTTTCTCCCATATGTATCAGCTATAAATGAATAAATTGATACTCCAAAAATGGCTGACATACTCATGGAACTTGCGATCCAGGCTATAGTGTTGTCAGACAGAGGGTAGCCAGTTGGAGAAGCATCGGATTGTAGAATCTTCGTAGTGGGGGAGATCCAGCCACACTCCAAGCCATAGACGAATAGCGTAGAGTTTGCTGAAATTAATTTATGACTAGGTTAATCATTTAAAAAAAAACATGAAATTGTGTGACCAAGTGTTGAACCTATGCAAGTCTCTATTTAGTCTCACTCTTGACCTTATACTGCTACTAATAACTATTTTTCATTTATGTAGCTATTTCTTCATTAATCGATCGGCGGTCGAGTACTGCTCATATTAACCATCCCTTATATCACTAATGCGCCTGGTTGGCTCACTCAGCCTTCAAGACAGAACACAACAATACGCAGTATTGCTGTTTTAGCCTAATTAAGCTTTTAATATCAAAAATATAGAAACAGACAAATGGGAAATAGTGAAACATCTATTAATTTCAGGAACTAGTTCGAACTTCACGACCCAAAGGTTCTCTTGACAGAGAACAATTACTAGCTACTAGTTGAATCTCTAAGATTTAATTCAATTCTTCCAATTGTGTGAAAATAGTGAATTTGCAACATTATAGTTGTAGAAGAAATAAAGACAATAAAAGTATCATGACCAACTTCGGAAGGCACGTAGCATCTATCCATGTACACAGTCATATTTAACCACATCAAAAAAAATGCTTGTCTGTAAAGTCGGTTTACGGACGATAGTTTAATAACCAGTAACATACCCAATAAAGCAAAAATCCACTGGAGATACGTGTGGCCTTTCTTGAACTTTTTATCATCATTCATCATCTTGATTTAAAAAATATCTTACTAGAACGAAAAACTTACTACAAAAAATATACTTTAACAACCTTTTTATTACTCCGTCCCTGTAGAAGTGATATTTTCAAATGAAATTTATTATTCATAAGTAAATATATAATAATTATGTAATTTGTATTATATAGGTTGATGAAAAATAATACATGAATAATATAGTCCGATAAGGCGGAGGAAGCTACTAGTAGATTCAGCAAATAAATAGAGCATGATTACTAGAGTATTTTTTAAGAAATTAAACAATTAGTACTATTGTAGTTACTATCGTATATCGTGTTTATAATTTGAATTAACTTTTTTTTTCCTGCGGCATTATTCACACACGGCCATCTGGTACCGAACTAAGCAGAGAGAGCTTGTACTATGGAAACCAGACCACTACTAACTATATATACTATTTTTCTTTTGTAAATACATAGATAATTACACATAGACTCAGGATCAACAGACATTCACACAAATGTCTTTCCTGGGTGGGAATCGAAACCACGACCTGCGGTGCGAAAGGCATGATCAATCACGCCAGCCAGCTCGTCGATGTTCATATATATATATATATATATATATAATATAAATCTGTATACTTTAAAGCTTCTAACAATCTGTAATAATATAAGCTTTAACTAATTAGGGTTATTTTATTGAAAATATTACTTAACATTTTTATGATTCTTTCCAACCTTAACCAAGTTAGTTAGTTAGTTAATTGTCTATTATGTTACCTCTTTCAGCCAGTGACGTCAAGACTTACCTTTTTAGCCAGAGGTAAGATAATATATTATTTTAATGGGAATAGAGACGAAATATTACCAGATGTTGTTCTGGTGCTGAATGGTATACCTACGTCCAAATATACTGACAGTGCAAAGGGCTAATTTTTATTGAAGTGAAAACTTCTTTAGCATCGTTGTGATTTGAAAGTCGATGAAACGAAAAAGCGACAGTAAAAAGAGACAGACACATAAATTCATAAGATTTAACGTGGGAGAAAATGAGATAGGAAGCGTTATACTGTTGAAGCCAAAATTTTTGAAGGTTTCACATCTACCACGTGTGAATTGCACACGTTTTATTTTATTCCAGTCCCTGATTATGAGTGTGAGTATAGAGTGCACTTTTGCGCTTCCATCACATGAATTTGATTAGTATTTAAATTAGTCGGTGTGGCCGATATTCGATACAGAGTATATTAGTTTTAATATATTTTAGTTTCAACAATGAACATCCCATGAACGTTATTTAAACAACATTTTAATTATAAATTTTTATTTACTCTATGGTGATTGCGTCAACGTTTGCGGTATTCTGATATTAGATAATTTACGATATCTATTTATATGTCATGTAAATAATATATATAACTAGTTGCCCGTCTTGACTTCGTATGGGTAAATTTTTTTTTAATGTATAGGTAGGCGGACGTGCCTATGGGCCACCCGATGGTAAGTGGTCATCAACGCCCATAGACATTGGCATTGTAAGAAATGTTTACCATCGCTTACATCACCAATGCGCCACTAATCTTGAGAACTACGATGTTATGTCCCTTGTGCCTGTCCATTTTCTCCCCCTAAGCTTAATTTAAGATTTGATAGGCCTACAATTTATAAAAAAACACACTTTTGTTCTGTCTGTTTTAATTTTTCCCGCCAATCGCCCACTTCGACAATTTTCTTTCAGGCCACTCTGTCTTTTTTTTTTTATATATATATAAGGAGGGGGCAAACGAGCAGGAGGCTCATCTGATGGAAAGTGACTACCACCGCCCATGGACATCTGCAACATCCGAGGACTTGCAGGTGCGTTGCCGGCCTTTGAGGAAAGAGTACGCTCTCTTCTTGAAGGTTTTCATGTCGTATCGGTTCGGAAAAGTCGCCGGCGAAAGCTGGTTCCACAGAGTGATTGAACTTAATAAACTATAAAAAAAATATCTAGAGTACATACATTTATTGCCAGTCCGTTCTGAAACGATAATCTGTCATGGCGACAGTTTCGTATATGTTCAGTTTCGTATGGATAAATAGTTTTTGAGTAAAATCGGAAAACCAAACAAACAAAACTTACATAATTAATGACATTAAAATGATTTGATATTAATTACGTAAACTTTTTGCAATGATGTAAGTCTATTTGAAGATTTTGTACTGTTAAAATAAAGATTTTGTTTATTATCCTGTACATGGTTTTACCACTGAGATATATATAGAGGTATAACAAATCACCAACCACTGAGTTATATAATAATATATATACAAATATATAACGACAAGCCCTATTTATTTTTCCATGCGTTTATTGAAATAAGTCTCAATTTAAATTAATGATATTTATTTTTCTAAGGATTTATACTTTGCGACACTTAAAGTAAACTATAGGTGTGATTGTTATCTTTCTTTCTTTTAACGATGAAAATAATAACATTGACATTACATGGACATGTATACAGACAACAATCTAGCATAGGTCGTCCGTTATATATAATACTAGCTGTGCCCCGCGGTGTCACCCCCAAATAATTAATTAAAATTTAATAAATAAGAATAAGCTTAGAGCCTTCCTCGATAAAAGGACTATACAACACAAAAAAAAAATTAAATTCGAACCAATAGTTCCTGAGATAAGCCGGATTAAACAAACAAACTCTTCAGCTTTGTATATTAGTCTAGATGAAAGTTTCATATATTATGTAGTTTTAAGCGTCAGTAGCGCAATTTAATAGTTTAAGGGCCCTCTGGGGATGTATAAGTCGCGGGTTCGATAAATATAAATATTTAACAATTGAAGCCTTAATAAAGCAAAGCAAGATGTTCGAGATATCTAATTGAACTCCTATAATTAGGATCCACATGTTTACCATTGAGCTGGAATACAAAGGGATTAAATACAATTATAATATATGATATATAACATAGTAGATATTCTTCGTAAGCAAATACTTACATTTATTATGTGTATTCATCATAATATTATTCAATATTTATTCATATAAAATAATGTATTTCCCACTTTCATGTCCTCACTAATAACTAACTACAGTTTTACTCTAGTTACCGCCCATTCATCAGATATTCTACCGCAAAACAACAGTACTTGCTATTGTTGTGTTCCGGTTTGATGGGTGAGTGAGCCAGTGTAATTACAGGCACAAGGGACATAACTTCTTAGTTCCCAAGGTTAGTGGCGCATTGGCGATGTAAGCGATGGTTAACATCACTTACAATGCCAATGTCTATGGGCGTTGGTGATCACTTACCATCAGAAGACCCCTACGCTCGTCCGCCTTTCTATGCAATAAAAAAAGTGATATAATATTGTCAAAGTTAAAACTGCATCCTAACCTAAAAGAATAATGGATAAAAAGGGCTAAGGAACAAAAACTCGGGGGCACCTAAGCCATGTCTAGTGTTCCCCCAAAATGTTACAAAACTTTATATACAAACAGCTCCAAGAGTTCTCTGTAATGTAAACCTTGGTGCTATGATTGATATCAAGTTCACGTAACATCAACGTCGCCTGGACTTACAGACTGAAGTCAGTATTCAATTTGACGTAGCTTATTTAGTAGCTTATTAATATGAAATGTTGCAAAGTATCCGCGCATCAACCTCATAAATTTTATTCTTAACTAGCGATCCGCCCCGGCTTCGCCCGAGTAGCAGAGTGAAAATTCCTAAAAAATAATCTGTCGTAGTTTTGTAGCGACGGCCGGGTCGCGGGGGCATCACGCGTTAGTATGATCGGTGTGGGACCATTTCAATTTATTTAGTGCGCGATAGTTTTAAAATTACGATAACTCCTAAGATATTAATTTAAATTGGATGATGTAAAGGGCAATTATAATATACATGAAATGCTTAAAGTAAATAAGGTATTTAATTTGATAAGGATTAATGTAATATCCGTTTTTATAGCTGTCCGATGAACACAGTACTATGTAACCATTTTTTAAACATTAAACTGGGTATAGTTAGCTATCCTAAAAAGATATATATATATGCCATCCTGGATTTTTCTGTAGATCTATGGAAGGGGAACAATTTCACCATACATTATTTTGTGATAATTCAAAGGGATTTTATAGCGGTTTTGATGAAAGCCAATCGGCTCGTTTTTTTTTTCGACTTCTTTAACAATTACCGTCATATTTCAACAAATTTACAAAAAAACATTAATGAATTATAAACGTAAACCTTCCTGTTGAATTACTTTAGCCGTTAACGAAAACCGTATGAAAATCCGTTCGGTAGTTTTTTAGTTTATCGTGTTCATACACACAGACAGGGACCGCGGGGGCCTTTGCTTTATAATATGTAGTGAAGTCACATTAAGGACTTCCAGAGGCAACAATGCCCAAAACTAATGATAAGTAAAAATAAAATTTTCATGCCTTTAGAACTTGCAATTTTCGATGCGCCACAATCTAGTGATAATCAATTATTTGAAACTTTTATTGGTAATGATTTGTTAATTTTATGATTTTTTTTATGTAGGTACTGTTTGTTTTCATAAAAATACAAAAAAGTAAATAGTTTGTTTTTTTTTAAATTTATATGGAGTAGAATAGGGCATTGTCATTTATGACTTGGCCCTTATTATTTTATATTTTATAATAAATACTATAGGTATATATTAGAGATGCGCCGAATAGTCGTTTCACCGAATAACCGAATACCAAATACTATTCGGTTTAATTTTTACCGAACCGGATATTCGGCCGAATTATTCGGTTTAGCATTTCACTGTTTTGCCGCGTAAACTGGTAAGAAGAAGGCTTTTTCTATAAGCCATTCAAACAACCGACATTGATGCTGAAAACTCAAGCGAATGTGAAACTATAACTAACAAAGAAAAACCTCTACAAAATGTTACAAAAACCCAATCGCTGTGGAGTTGGACAGCTATGCAGCTGAGAGTCTTCTACCAAGAACTCAGAGCCCTTTTGATTGGTGGACAAAGCACGTTTGACTAATTTAGCCAGTCTATTTAAGTGCTCCTGGCAGTACTTACTTGGTGGTAGAGCTTTGTGCAAGCTCGTCTGGGTAGGTACCACCTAGGTTGTGTTCCGGTTTGAAGGGTGAGCGAGCTAGTGTAATTACAGACACAAGGGTCAAACCAAGGGACAGTTCCCAGGGTTGGTGACGCATTGACGATGTAAGCGATGGTTAACATTTCTTACAATGCCATATATCTATGGGAGTTGGTGACCACTTACCATCAGGTAGCCCATATGCTCGTCCACCTAACTATACAATAAAAAACTAGGTTAAAAATAAATATGTTGACTGGATAAATTTTGATTTGAAGTCTAATTGCTTCTTCATAGAATTTTGATTTATAACATGAAACTTACATAAGACGTTTTGTCTTTCATGTCTCTACTGTGTCGTGTGGCCAAGGAAATATAAATACTCGAACCAAATAATCGAATATATTCGGCACCAAAACCGAATAATTCAGCCGAATACAAATAGTGAAAAAGATGCCGAATACGCCGAATACCGAATACCTAACGAATATTCGGCGCATCTCTAGTATATATAAACCGCTATGTAATATCTTATAAAAAATACAAATTTAGTATTACTGCGCATCATAATAGCGAATCTATCCAGGGTCGAATATGCGATGAGGAGATTCTTGTAAAGATTGTTGGACTGGGATGCGTTGAGCAGTCTTCTGATATCCAACTGGACGTGATGCCCCAGAGACCATCATCAGCGACAATTGGAGCTCCAGCATCAGGCTAAAAAATAAATAATGTAATGCAACACATTCATTCTGACTGTTGATTTATTATAAAATTTTTGGAAGAACTATTTAATGAATTATAAAATATGTATTAAGATTATAAGAAGGAATTTTATTTTCGTTAAATGAAACATGTTTAAGCTCTTACTTCAAACAATTATTTCCTGTTATTAAGAAACTTATAAGTAAGAATACGAGTATTATGTTATGAAGCACTTTTAGAACTAACTTTGCTTTACAGCAGTTTTAGCACTTATGTGTATATTGACATAAAAATAAATGCGTGCTTAATTTTAGATAAATATTTTTTTATCCAACATGTATTTTTTTTTTTATAAGCACGTGTACACCTCGTACAAAATTGATTTGTATTGGATTTTTTGTTTGTGTAAGTTTCCACGTGTTCTATTTACCATTGATAAGTTATAATACTTATTATGGATTTACTATACAAATAATTGTGAGATAGGTTTGAACAAACATTTGCAAATAATCTCCAACTATTGGTAGACAAAAATATAATATAGCATGTACTAAGTTGATTGATTTGGGTCGCAAAGATAGGTTAGCAGTACAACCAATAAAATTGTTTTATGCAAGAAGGCGTTCCAAAAAAACTGCAGTTTTTTTAATTTCTTTTATGAATAGTTTAAGCAAGATAATTACCATGCATGGACTGTGATGAGAGACGAAAGGCTCCAGACAAAGACTGGATACATGTAGGCTATAATTATATGTCTGACTAAGCATATAACACTTGTCCCAAGGTATCGATCTCTGTGTTGACACTCTCATGCTGTATGATTTCAGACGCTCTTTTGCTGACTGTGGTAAAACTTTGCCATTTATCTAAAAAATATTAAGAGACAAATGATAATAATCCTTGATCAAAATAATCACCCTTATATACTAACTGATACACTAGAGTATTGATAACAGTTATAAAATTTTATGGTACACCAAAAAAAAAATGGTTGTCTATAAAGTCGGTTTACGGACGATAGTTTAACGTGACAGCGTCATAACAAAACATAGATGAAATGACTGCATTCTTTTATGAATAAAATTGAATCATTTTTATTGAATTACCATTATTCTATATAGATACAAAGAAGGAGTGAAATGAAATCTACAATTTAATTGATAAATTTACTTTTATTTGCACTCCCTATGAGTGCCAATCGAGTGAAAGAGAGATAGATGCGGCGCAAGCGTACAATCAGCGTAACGGGACAATGAGCGTAACGGGACAATTTCGTGCCTGCAGCCAGCGTTCATCGATTTATTAGACGTTGTCACGTCAATACAAAGTATGCAATTTTCAAACTGGCAGTCTTATTGGTTTAAAGCTATTTTATTATATTTACGATGATGAAAACTATGGTTATATGTAGATTTAAAAAAAAAAATAGAAAATGTTGAGGATATCTTTGCAATATATAAAACGTATCTACTTACAATTAATCTCGGCCAATACGTCGCTAGAAACTTCGCGCTCACTATCCGCCCCTTGACATCAGATAGTGGTATTGGATTAATATACTCCGAAAATTCTAGACCTTGCGCAATCTTCAACATCGCTAAGTCAAAACTTGGTTCTCTATACACATAGGATGGATGAATTTCAATCGACTTTAGAGGTGTTAATATACCACCTTTTTTGCAATTGACTGAACCTAAGCGAACTCGAAATAATTTGATTGATTCGCGTATACTGTAATGGATAAATGTTAGGTGAGAAATGTTTTCACTCGAATATTTTGGCTAATTAAATAAAAGGCTGAAAAATTTTGCTGTTCCGTAAATACACATTGATAATCTCATGTTATTTTGTGATCATATGGCTTCACTACGATTTAGAAATGTATTGAAATTCCAACATTAATTGTTTTTAGCGTGATATTTTTACATAGACAACATTTTAACAATAATTGTATTCGTTGCATTTTCTTAGATAGATCAAGATCCTAAAATTTATTTGGTTATATAGTTTATTATGATTATATCATATTTGAATAATATTTTTTATCAAAGTTCCATAAATTGATGCAGTAAACAACGCATTACGATAAAATATATTTAGAAGTTTTGATATAGCTTACTTATAAAATTCTCCAGCCACGGTTAGTATCCATGCCTTATCTACCAGGGCACCAGAAGCATAATGCGAGCCTTTTCTCTGAATGGATACCGAGTAAGGATAAATATTACTGGTCTTGTAGTTGATCATTTTTATTTCTTTAGGCGTTGTTGGTTCAGTGTCCTTGCAAGCAGATATTGTAATGGTTTCTAAAAACCAAATGTAAATAGAAATAAGATTACAAAGAATTAAAAAAAAAACAGTCGACAAAACTAATATCACCAATGCTATTTTGTAAGAACACATTTCGTATATCACTCATTTAAAAGTGAAAACCCATTTTCAGTGGTTTGACGCCATTTTGATATGCAACAATTAAATATTATATTTACAATGTCGCTTATCACTTTCTTACATCTTACAATCGTATTCTTCAGTGATTTTCAAGTTCGTTAAGAATACCACCACTGGGGGAAAGATAGCTGACACTCCCAAAAATAATGAAATATAACAGTTTCAATTCGTCTTAACCTGAACTATTGGAAATATCGAATTATATATTTTTGTGTAATCAAAACAACTTAATACTCTTTTTAAATATAAAATAATATATTGATTGTAATAGGAATAACAATACCGACCATTTACGCTCGTTTTCATATTTGATAATCTCGAGGGTACTTCTTTTGAACTTGTATTATATACTTCATTGCTATCAGATTCTAATGAAGCTTTTTTATCATCGTCATCATCTTTATCATCATAATTATCACCCTTCACAATCACACATAACAGCAAAACTGCGATAGCTTTAGAACTAACCAAGTCATTCATATTTTTTTGATTTTATGAACTTCTTGTTAATTTGTCAATGAAATGAAAAGTAATAATGTTCTCACAGGTGTTAAATACATATTTTATATGAAAAAATAAACAGCCATCGCAAAAACAAGTAAGATAAAGAGAGAATAAAAAGATAAAAAAACAGCAACAAGAACAATTGAAGATTTAGCAAAGAAATGTATTTTTTTTACTCGTTCAATTTATCCGTCATCAACAATACAAAAGGATACGTGACATTGGTACTCAGTTCACTTGAAGAACATTATATACGAAGCTCTTTTGGGTATGAACGTATTGGAGGCATATTAATAATTATCTACTATATGCTTTGATCGGCAGTAACATTCTGTAAGAACTTCATTACTCATCCGTCATTCTGTTTTGATAAGTGTATTCTTGGAATGTTATAATTATTACGGTCAATAACATTTTAGGATGTTTCAAGATCGATTTCTGCGTGTTTAGGCTTTAAGAATAGTGAAAATACCGGTGACTACGTACCTTGCCGGTTCTTTTTCGTGGAATCAACATTCCCATAGCTTCACATTTCATGTAATTAAATGGTAACATGGCGACTTAAAATTGATTTACGTGAACTTGAATAAAGAGCATTTTCATTTTGAAGTTAAAATTTTATTATAAAGTTTATTTAAAAATATATAAGATTATAAATATCGCAATATTTATATTAGTCGTATTAATTTTTCAACCTCTACTCTATTTAATCAGAACTTACATTACAATTTTTCAAAATATTAAACATCTGTTCTTATTTGTTTATTTTTTCTTAAACAAATATTTAAAACTTACTCAGTGGTTTTATCGTTCGGCCTATTGTTGTGGAGTTGTGAGTTTTTGATATGCGACCACAATTAGTGTTTTCAAATTCATTTCAAAACTGCCGATAAGGAAGACTAAGTGTAACATTACTTCAAAACTTAGCTCCTGATGATGGACGATTGAATTATGGGCAGAGGAAACAGTGCTTTTGATTTTATAATTTTATTTATTCATATTAATTATTTCAGCTATGTATTTGGTGGTAAGTTTAAGTATAAGGTTACTTTTTTTTATATTGAATTTTCATCTAATCACGTTGAATATAAAATACTTCTTGACTATTATGTATAATGTCCTTTCCAGTTCTGTTAGGGAAGTCAGGGTTACCTGATCACCACAAATCATCACCACGTCTTTTAAAACTGTTAATGAAAAATTTAAATTATCATCTATAGTTATAGTTTTATTAACCTAATTTGAAAATAATGTTAATTACAACCGTTGATTTGGGATAGTCTTTGAAACGAAGGAGTAATGTAATTATGTATTTAAAAAGTTAACGATTTTTGTCAACATTGAGTACTTGCTTTTGAAATTCTTTATTTCATAAATTTTTATAAAACTTCATTTGATATTGTCAAATCGTGCGAATAAACCATAAATAAGTTTCTTCTGATTGAGTTAAAATGTTTACACTGACGGATATGGTTAAACTTACATATACCTGGTTTTCTAAACTGTATACGTTTCAATAATACATAGACTGAAATAATTTTATTTTATTTATTTAAGATTATGAACTAATTTAATCTAATAAAATATAAGAATATTTTTGTCTATGGTAAGTAAAATTTCAGAATCACCTACTATGAAAACGGAGTTAGAATGCGAGTTCCCTCCGAGAGTTGAGGAAGATTTTACTCATATAAGACGAAAGCGTCTGACGACTGATACAGGCCTTGTATGTTTGGAAGATTATCCCTATACTGTGTCTATTAGGTAGCTATTTCTCTTTTTTAAGCCATATCTTAAGTCGCGATATATTAGGATTTGAACATGGAAGGAGATTACATTTACCTGAGGAGAAAGAGGAGATCCGTCGAGCCGATCTCAATAAGAGAGGAACAGTGGATACGTTATATCAATTCTACTTAAGTCCATGCCGTAGACAGCCAACACAATGGTTTTAGTGGGTAAAAATCTACATTCACTTGGTGATAGGGTTTTGTGCAAGCTCGTCTCGGTCTGGGATGTTTTCCTTCACCGTCAAGCACGAGATGAGTTATAAACACAAATTAAGCACATGAAAAATTCACTGTGCCTGTCCGGGTTTGAACCCACGATCATTGGTTAAGATCCAAGCTTTCTAGCCACTGGGTCATCTCCGCTCGGTGTGGAAAAGTACTGCTGCAAATTCATTTATTTTACCTTGGATAATTATATGGTATACTCAAGTTCTTAAAGTAGCTTCAAATTTTTAATCTGTCAAAATTGCAGATTACACTCAAAGCATTGGTGTGGCGGAGCAATAGTTGGTAAACAGTGGATATTATCAGCAGCCCAATGTTTTGATTAGTAAGTGACTTTTATATACTACATTGTGTATTATTTCCATGCAGAATAAATAAAAATTGTATTTTATTACCATTTATTCGCCTCAAAAGAGTACACTTTGGTGGTAAATTTATGTTAATCTCGTTATAGATTCAAAGTAAGTACTATGTTAAAGCTATTTGAACTACAGCATTTATGCTTTCCTAGTATTTCATATTTTTTTTACAGCAATAAAAATCATTGTAATTTATTTTTCTACAGTGTGACTAGTGAAGAAGTTACAGTACGTATGGGGTCCGTATTTAGAGACTTCGGAGGCCGGATATTATCTGTGGTCGAAATACAGCGGCACCCGAACTACAAGTTAAATCAATACTATCCAGATCATAATCTTGCTTTAATCAAGGTAACTTGTATGACACATGCATCTTTGGGATAAGGTTTTAAATTATTTGCTAGCCTTTCATTATTTACTGTTAGAAATATCAAAATTACAAAAAGTACTAAAATTATCTATGATCTTTCATAAGATGTCACCGGTTCAAAATATTGCAAAGCCTGTATTATTAGAATACAAACTTTTCCTTTGGGTTTGCAGGTAAACATGCCGATAGTCAAAAACCCACGCACACAACCAGTGGCTCTAGCGGTGGCTAACTCTGATCTACCTCTGCTCTTCGGAGAAGTTGTTGTCACTGGATACGGCTCTGTGGTAATGTACCTTTATATACAATAAATATAGTAAGCAGTGAGCCAGTGTAATTACAGGCTGACATATCATCTTAGTTCCCAAGTTTAGTGTTGCATGGCGATGTAAGCGATGGTTAAGATCTCTTACAATACCAATGTCTGTAGGCGTTGGTGACCACTTACCACCAAATAGCCCATATGCTCGTCTGCCTACCTATGCTATAAAAAAGACTAATGACAAAGAAATGAAAACTTAATGGTGTTAAATTTCTCAGATATGTAATTAATTTTAGTTACATCATTGCCATATTTTATTGATAGGAAAAAAAGCACTCGTCTAATATATAACACCTTTAGACGAGACGAGGATGAATGACATGATCTAAATCTATACTTATATATAAAGCTGAAGAGTTTGTTTGTTTGATCCGGCTAATCTCAGGAACTACTTAGTTCGAATTTAAAAAATATTTTTGTGTTGTATAGTCCTTTTACCGAGAAGATCTAGGCTTATTTATATTCATTGTATTTTTATTAATTATACACGGGTGAAACCGCGGGGCACAGCTAGTTTGTTATAAATTCGTTCACTTACTGCAATTGTTTGCTCATTACGTTCACAGTTTTCATGTTTTCATCTATTAACCTTCACAATGATTGATTCAAATAGTAGTTCGTAATGGAAATATTATGCTTTGATCAAAGTATAAGAAAATAAAGGACACGTCAATTGTATATATTTTATTATTTAATTTTTATTAGGAAAATAATCAGTATAGTATTACTTTAATCAGTATCAATTAATTCCAACAAAGTTTCCACTTAAAATGGTAAAAATAGAACAGTGCACAGATAATAATAACAAATAAATTTACAATACAATTGTAATTAAAAATATATAATCAAGATAAGCTAACAGATGAACAGAAGATAATAATATAATTATTAAATACTAATATTTATGCTTGATACAATACGATATTATATATTATTTAAACCTTCTGCGCAACACGTTGCATCTTCTTATAAAAGTTTTAACTATATTGGTTCAGTAGGGGTTTCATTTAGGTATTACAACAAGATCTTTCTTCATTTGTATAGATTGTAGCTTTATAATTACATATGTACTTATTTATACAGGATGTAACAAAAACCCTGTCCGACCCGTGAACTGGTTATCAGGTATCGTTATTCCGTTCTGTTTATGTATTCATTTTAAAAATTCCAAGCATAAAATTTACCCTAAAAACAAAAATTATGTTACATAAATAACGAAAATTACATGGCAACACAGGTGCGGGCGACAGCGCTCAATAGCTCTTACCTATTGGGTAGCTAGAACACGAGGACCTCAGTTGACCTCAGTTGTCCAATATTTTTTATGGTTCATTTTTTTCTTAGAATTTTAAAAATGATTACATAAATAGAACCGATTAACGATAGCTGATAACCAGTTCACGGGTCGGACAGGGTTTTTGTGACACCTGTATATTTATATGAGATTGTTTTAATCAACCTATTTAAATAAGTAACATTTTACGAAGAGAAGAAATCTGCAGCAAATAGACGATGTAACTTCCCAGATCTTATTCTCATCTCTCAGTCATTATAACAGTAACAGTAACAGCCTGTAAATGTCCCACTGCTGAGCTAAGGCCTCTTCTCATATTTTTAGGAGAAGGACGCTGCTCTAATGCGGGTTGACGGAATACACATGTGACAGAATTTCAGTGAAATTTGACACATGCAAAAACTTGCATGCATGAGGAAACCCTCACGATGGTTTCCTTCACCGTTAAGCACGAGATGAATTAAAAACACAAATTAGTCATTACATTTTAGACCCTCTAAAGACTCTATCTAAGATGTAATATCCCTTGTGCCTCGTGTGTAATAACACTGTTTACCTTGCTCACCTTTCAATGCGGAGTACAGCAAATAAAACAAATGCAATGTAGTACCTTGTTATGTGTATTACGTTTTATTTATTTTATTTAATATAAATATCTTATAATCTGATAAAGACACAACGCTCAGATCAATGTCTGCAAATATTGTAATTGATGTCGCAACGTCGGATATCGCGTCAAACGTCGCAATATGAGATAAATGGTGTCTGTAGAACTTATCTTGACTTATTTCCTGTCTTATTGATGATATTCGAATATAAGTTATCAATGATTTAGGGATTTAACCACATTCATTTTCACGCTTTTTTATTGCATAGGAAGGCGGACGAGCAAATGGGCCACCTGATGGTAAGTGGTCACCAACGCCTATAGACAATGGCATTGTAAGTGATGTTAACCATCGCTTACATCGCCAATGCGCCACCAACCTTGGGAACTAAGATGTTCTGTTCCTTGTGCCTGTAATTACACTGGCTCACTCACCTTTCAAACCAGAACACAACAGTAGCAAGTACTGCTGTTTTGCGGTAGAATATCTGATGAGTGGGTGGTACCTACAGACGAGCTTGCACAAAGCTCTACCACCAAGTAAAGCTTTACACTATTCTAACAATGTGATTGACATGTCTATATACTATCAAATAAGTAATTAACGAAATTGTATTATTTGAATAAACATTATTTAAAAATTGCCAAAAAGATAAGTTTAAAATTTCCAAACGTCATGAATTTCTTGGAAAAACAATCTCCTAACTGTCCTACTAATTCAATTTGTTCTATGTTCTCAGAAGACGGGCCAAATCCGCGAAGGAATTAACCAGGAGCTTCGTCGAATGCTAGTTAAAGAATTTCCACGGTCACAATGCAGGGTTGTATATGGAAATGACTACCACATACAACATGATCATATGTGTTTACAGAGCGTCGTCAAAGGAATTGCACTATGCGCGGTAAAACTTTTTTTTATTTATAAATTCAATTTTGTCAATTGTAATACTGTTTAACGTTTTGGGGGAATTTAAAGAAAGACAGAACTACTTATGGAAGGGCAGATTTGCAAATTTTATAATAATGTTTATTACTAAATTCTTGTAAGAGTATTTGGTACTTATCAAGTTAATTCATTATTATTAGTGTTTCGTATTGTAATGAAGCAAAATTGACAAAAATTCGTCGCTCACTTCGAGTGACGTCTTTATAACAAAGTTGGAACTATATTATCCAAATTAAGTTGACCGTTCCTTAAAAATATATTTTTTGGTTGAGCTTAAAGAAATTACTAATGAGTAGTACGTAAGCATAGTAGTAGTCTTGGTTTTTGTTTGTAACTCCAAGTGCCGTAACACCGAAATTTAAATTTGAATATTTATTTTGTTCACATGCTTCAGGGTGATACCGGCGATCCAGCTGTCCACTTTAGTGGAATTAACCGAGCTGGTACGTTATTTGGTATAGCATTATTCTCCGGAACCGAAGAGTGCGCTTTCAAATCAAAGCCAGGAGTTTACGCCAAGGTAGAAATTTGACTGATGATTATAAATAATTTTAAGTATATATTTTTCTAAATGTATAATTATCTTATTTTCAGGTTTCATATAGTAGACAGTGGATTGATAAAGTTATCAATGAAACAGAGTACAATGAGAGTGCTGACAGCGGGGAGAATGCAATACCGATTGATGTATAACGCCTTTGCTAATAAAAGTGTAGTGGGTGTTAACTAGAACACTGTCTTCTCTTTCTATCACAAATCGATTGACATACGAAAGAAAGGATACGACATTGTTAATTAACATTTGTAATAAATTAAAGTGAAGTTGTTTTAACTCTGATCAACAAAAGTGTTTTCTTTACAAATTACTTTGCTTACCTATCTTGTTTCAACTATTAAGAGATTCTTTTTTGTTTTTTCTTACATAGTTGTTTGGAATAAAACAAATATTGTTATTGTTAAATTATGATTTCATTGGTTCTATTTCTCAAATCACTTATAATGTGATGACAAATCTATCTGCATATAAAAAATCAGCAATGCAATATATTCAAAAACGTGATAATTAATAAAAGCTATACATTCCACTGCTTAGGCTTCCTTTAATTAGCACAGTTATAACTTTTTAATATGATAATGCTAGTAGTAGCAGATCAGGTCTTTAAAAAAGTTTTTCTTCCTCAGTAATATTTGTTGTCTGGAGTCTTGAAATGGACAATGTCAGCATTCTTACACTAATCGGAAAGCACGTGAAGCCGTTGATTAAATTTATTAAATACAATATCAAAAAGTTAAATAATACAAAATTTAAGCTAAATTGGTTCAGTAGAAGTTAGAATTACAGGATTCAACCCCCACAGACAAAGATATTTTTTTCGCTGGAAAAACGCATTCACGCATTTCCCTCACCGGCGCTGAAGGTGACGTACTACCCACTAAAAAACCAGCGGTATTCTCTTCGTCTGGTCGAGGGACGCCAAGGGATCGCTTGCGCATGCTACCGTGGCGTCCCAACGGTCGGCCCGCTTATGCGGGCCTCCATTTCTAAGGGGGTTACAGGGAACCCACTTAGTCCCAGCGGCTGTTATGGCAGGGGGAGAAGGTGCGCATAGCGCCGACGCCTCCTCCCCAGTCTTCTGCGACGGATTGAATCAACGGAGGCATTTTGACCCAGCGCCTCAAGTGAAGACGTATCGCCTCCACTGTCGCCAGGCCCGCCGTGGGGGACTCCAGGTCCTCTTCCCATCGGGCTAACAGGGCTTGCTGGGCTAAAGCTCTGATCCGCTCGACCTCCGCCGACCCTGGACGGCCTTTCGCCTCGGCCCGGAAGCGATACACCTCCGCGAGCACCTCCGCCTGGAGAACCCAAGGCGGATCGACCGCGAGGAGCGTCGCCGCCGTCCAAGACACCGTACGGTACCCTCTTATCGCCATCATCGCTATGACCCTCTGCGGCCTCTGCAGGAGGGCCCGGTTGTGAGCGGAAAAATTGATAATAAGGCCGTTTTCGTCCAAATAAGACATCTTTCATTGCCGAACAAACAACAATAAAAATGAAACAAAGAACTACAAACCAAAAAACAAAAAAAAAACAACTATAACAAAAAACAAGATCTATAAAGACCTAATTCCAACAAACAATACCAATCAGTAAGCGAAACAAGAGTCCATATTACGAGCAAGAATTTCCAGATGTGTCGCATTAGAGATAACAAAACCAGTTCACAAAGCCAGATGTCGTTTAAGCATCAATTCGAACAGTCTTATCGCAGTAAGAAACACAACCTCGCTCGACGACGTCCGAAAAGCCAATCCACAGACAAATATGTGAGTTTAACTAAAAGTTTAGTTTGTAAAGCGTAATTTTTTTGTTTGCAAACCAACCATAAAATTATATTACTCTGTTTCCGAAATAATCCTTTATAACATAATCATATCAATGTTTTATTTGTAGTAGCATTTAGGTTTTTAGATTGAGGCTGTTCAGAAAACTTTAATTACTCGAACAAAAACCACTGAGTTATGGAATTATCCCGTTTGTTATTAACTTTAGGGCTTAATTGTATATGGACAAAGTTGTTTGAAATAAGAAGACTTAACTTAAAAGAATTCTAAAAATATTGATCGTACGTATAAACACGCGCGAAATAAAATGTAGTGAATTGCACTCAACAACTTTTTAAGTTCTTATCATTTTTGCTGTTAAGTTGAAGAAAATAATGAAAATTGGTAATACCCTTAAAATTTCTACCTAGAATTAATGCAAGTTGACCCTTTTTTCTACTATACCCGACTGGGTTAATATGTAATCATCTCTTGAATGAAGGAATACATCAATACTGCATATTTCTGATGAATTTCCAACACTTGGGTTCATAAATGGAAGGAGCCTAGCACTCAAAATTTACAGGCTATTTCATTATTTACTACAATTGGTTGGCTTATTGCAGCTTAACTAAACACCCTGTATAAAGCAAATGCATTTAAATGTATTCTATATATACATAGTTAGAAGTTATTGCTCTTAACATTACGGCTGCAGTTGGAACTAGTTGGAACTAGTCTAGTGAGAAAAATGCTATCGAAAAATAGTGAAAAATTAAAACCAGAAATTGACAGGAAAATTGGTCACTCATATCTTCAATGGATTTTTTCTTTATTGGGTATGTTTAGGAAATTATTATAATTATAATACAAATTGCTAGAATTTGATTACATTTTTCAGACGCTTTCAATTAAAATTGTATTAATATTATTTTGATGTTTGTTTACTAAATATAGTAATTTCTGTGTTTAGAGTATGAAAAAACATTGTGCGAATAATGTTTGTCGCATAATGTTTTCTTGTTTAAATGACGTGATCTTGGGCCACTGCTATTTCACACCCTTGTAAGCCGCGTAAAGGAACTTCGTTCCAAAAACAGCCTGCAACATTTATAAAGCACAACAGTCACTAAGTTGTTTTAAATTAAGTTAATCATAAAACTGAATGATAGTACTTTTCCTCTGTCTTTATTTGAAATTTTTATTCTATTATAACAAATTGTCAGTGAAAATAATCAAATGTATTTACAATTTACCTCTTTAAGTGACGTATAAAAACTTTGTAAGAAAATCTGCATATTTTGGAAGATAGTCTAAGAATTTAATTATATTAATTACTAGCTGATACCCGCGACTTTGTCCGCGTTGCTTGATATATTAACAAAGTTGTCTTATGTAAACCACTACTCTGCGAGAAGGACACATACATCACTGAACACGCAGTGCATATAGAAATCGTTGTTTCTTGCAATTTTAATAACTTTTTATTAAATGAAGATATAAATATTTTTTTTGTAATAAGGGCCAAGTGTCTAAGGAATAAAATTTAGAAAATTTAATTGAAATCTGTCCACTAGATTTTCCGTGATGCGCGCAGAACTGCAGACCTCTATCATTCTATTTATATAGATTATTTTATTTAATTTGCGAAATATGCACTCTTTGCTCTGAGAACTAACACGAAACTCGAATAACATAGAAAACGATCGTAAAATGTCAGCAAGTGATGCCGCATGCATTACTTAAAGGACGCCTGGATCAAAACTAGTCATTTTTTAATTGCATAGGTAGGCGGACTAGCCTATGGCCCACCTGATGGTAAGTGGTCACCAACGCCCATAGACAATGACATTGTAAGAAATGTTAACCATCGCGTATATCGCCACTGCGCCACCAACCTTGGGAACTAAGATGTTACGTCCCTTGTGCATGTTACACTGGTTCACTCACCCTTTAAACTGGAACGCAAAAATGTAAAAAAATTATGTGTTCCTACAGAATTACGTGACTTCTTACAGAATAGCACATCTAAGTTAGCATTTGCATAGAAAATAATTAATTATTTTAACGTTACATGAATAAAAAATACGATTATTATTACGATTTTTATTTATAAAAAAGAAACATACAGACGAATTGATAACCTCCTCCTTTTTTAAGTCGGTTAAAAAAATCCGTTTAGAATTACTTTCCACGCGAAAATAATACGCAAAAAACAAAATCTTACACTTGATAAGAGTTCGTTGACTTCCAATTAAAACAAGTAGACGATTTTCATAATCACGAATTTTTTGAACAATTATTTCAGCCAATTGTACTCACATGGCTTATGGGATGGAGTGTGGCTGGATATCACCAACAACGCAGAAACTTCAATCTGAATCTTCCCCCTCTGGTTATCCCCTCTCAGATGGACAAATCGCGTGGGTCGCTAGCTGCATGAGTATAGCGGCTACGTGTGTTGTGATAATACATTCTTATGGAGCTGATATATATGGAAGAAAAATAAATATTATTATTATAGCTTTCTTGGAAGCGGTAAGTACTCTATGGAAATAATGCATCTCAATAAAATATTTTTTCTGATGTGCGATTTATAAATACATGTATATCATATCAATACCAAGTTATTACGCTTTTCGGACATTTTTTAAAGAAATTTTAAAATAATTGAATGGACTATTTTCAGGTGTCATGGATAATAAGCATATTCTGCACGTCCTACACAAGCCTCATCATAGCCAGAGTCTTTGCTGGCATAGCTGCAGGTGGCTGCTATAATGTCGTACCAATGTACATTAAAGAAATCAGTCGAGAAGACTTAAGAGGAATTCTGTGCACTTTCTCCATAATATTTCAAACTGTCGGTGTTTTCATAATGTATTGCATTGGAGCATATCTGAGTTATTTTACTGTGATCTATGTGGCTGTGGGATTACCAATTGTGACGATGTTGGGCATGATATTTGCTCCTGAGTCTCCTGAATTCCTGGTGAAGCAAGGAAAGATTGATGTATGTTGTTATATTATTTTGTTTTTTAACATTATGTAATTTTTAATATTTTTCAACATACACAATGTTTTTGTCGCGTTCATCCATATTACTTATTGAGTGTTAAAGTTAAATTTTATATATTACAGAAAGCAATAGAAATTGTGGCATATGTACGAGGTCTTGATAGAGATGACACGACCGTTCAGACGCTTGTGGAAACAATGACGAAAGATGCAGCTCATTTTGAGTCTTTGCCAAAACTAACGATTTTAAGTATATGTAGGTATAAAGTCAACTATTGGTCAATCAGTCACAGTACGTACAGTCAGATCGCGTCTGACCAGGCATTACATGGCAATTTTATGTATAAAAATCGTCTTAAATTTATTGATTCAATTTAACGATATCATAGCTTTGTAAGCTAAATCTAAATAGAAAATATATAATTTAGAATCTTTATTTTTTAAATGGGTGGGCGGACTGTCAATTAGCTCACATGATGGTCACTAGACATAGGCGATATCAAAAATATTAACAATTCTGTACATATCCAATGTGCCACCAACATTGGATTAAGATGTTATGTACTTTGTACCAATAGTTACACAGGCATTATTATAGAATATCTGATAGTGATACTTTTTCAGTCATCTAATTGTGTGTGCTGTGACTCAAAATTCAAAATGTGTTTGTTTTTCAGTGAAAAACAAGGTCTGGCGTCGTGGTTTCATACTCATTATGATTGCCTTCACTTTTTACGAAGTAAACGGTGCATTTGCTATCATAACGTATGCATCTACAGTGATCATTTCAACAGGAATTGAATTTGAAATCAGTCCAGAAATACAATCGCTAAGCATTCCAGTAGTTATGATGATTGGATCTCTGACCCTCGCTTCTTGTATTGAAAGATTTGGAAGAAAAGTGAGTCGTTTGATTGAGTGGTAACTTTTGCAGAAGTTTAATTATCTCTTTAATAACCTCTAATTAATTAAATATATCTTATTTTTAAAATAGTACAGGTTAAAGATCATAATATACATTGATCTATGAGTGCCTAAGCCTAGCCGCTCATAGACATTGACG
Organism: Nymphalis c-album; assembly: GCA_963151315.1. NCBI lineage: Eukaryota > Metazoa > Arthropoda > Insecta > Lepidoptera > Nymphalidae > Nymphalis > Nymphalis c-album. Next base: position 1,369,038 of record OY720610.1, read on the forward strand.
CCAATAAATATTAACTATTGCTTATATCGCCAATGCATTACCAATATTGTCATAACATTTCCCACCCATTCATTGGTTATTTTAGTGCCAAAAGCCATTATTGTATTGGTTTATGTTTGTTTGAAGTGTAAGCGAGTATGTGTATATATCATGTTATGCAAGGAATTTTTCTCGTTTTAAATTTTTAACTAATTCGTTATAAATTATATCCTTAAATATTATAAAACAAAGTCCCCCGCGTTTCATGTCTGTCTGTATGTACGCGCTAAACTAAAAAACTACTGAAGGGATTTTCATACGGTTTTCACTAATAGATAAAGTGATTCAAGTGGATGGTTGACGTGTATAATTCATTAATATTTTCTGTAAATTTGTTGAAATATAGCGAAATTTGTTGAAGAAGTCGGAAAAAAACGAGCATATTGGGAGCTTTCATCGAAAACGCTGTACAATCCCTTTGAGTTATAACAAAACAATGTATGGTGAAATTGTTCCCCTTTCATAGATCTACAAAAAAGTCCGCGATGGCATATGTCTATCTTTTAAGGATAGCTAACTATACCCATTTTAATGTTTAAAAAATGTTTACATAAAAATGGTAAAATTGGAAAGCTATAAAAACGGATATGATATTAATCCTTATTAAAATAAATACGTTATTTACTTTAAGCATTTAATGTATATTATAATTGCCCTTTACACCACCCAATTTAAATCAATATCTTAGGAGTAATCGTAATATTAAAATTATCGCGCACTAAATAAATTCAGGCGGTCCAACACCCATCATACAAACGCGTGATGCAACCGCTTGCGCGCCCCGCGTCCCGCTGTCGCCCGTACGCTAGCTGTTGCCCGCATAAATATAAGCAAAGGATAAATGTTTGCTTGAAATTTGAAAATCTGTGATTTGAAATTAATATGTATGAAATGCATTTCTGTTAAGAAAAACTTTAGTAACGGTTTTTTTTTATTTTGAAGTTGATGATTATTCTTTAAATAATCATCAGTGGACTTATTATGAATTCCTGTAGTTTGACTTAATATATTTATAGTTACTTCAATGGATTTTAGTAAAATTTAATTTATAAAAATATTAAATAGCCCGCCGCCTATCTACGCCGTTGAGTATAATTAAAACCATAAAAGAGCAAGCGTACAATTTTTTTTATTCTATCAAACTACAGGCACATAGGGCATAACATCTTCGTTCCTACGGTTGATGGCGCATTAGCGATGCAGGGAATGGACATTGTTTGAGCATGCACTATAGTAAGTGTACATGTGATAAGAGTTCTCACTAAAATCAACCAAGCCGGTCATTGAAAACGACAGGTCTTAGAACTTTTGGTTGTCATAGGGTAGCAGTAAGACATTGTGTGTTTAGCATTTTGTTATTTGCACTCAAAATTATGGTAGCGTAGCTATTACTTTACGCCGATTTTAAGTGAGAGAGTGGTAACTCCGGCTGGGCGTGCCGGCCCATTCCGCTACAACCCGAAGGTATGCAACCTGGCACTATAAAAACCTACCTATTAATAAATTACATACAGGTAAAGTGCGTCTTTAAGCAATCGCTAGGGACTTGAAAAACCGCAAAACGGACAACCATCGATGACGTATTCCTGCATGCGAGTCGCACACCCAGCGATGAGCCGATGACCGAATTCTTCTCCCACAGTGTACTGCTGCATAGTGTCGCGCACTCACTTTGTCATCGTCGTAACTTTTAAAACATTTGTCCAAATGATATAGTGTAAGAGACAAAAGTTATCTTCTTTAAAATTCTTATTGTTATATTTTGGTCAATTTATAAATTAATAATTATTAATAGCTTTATTATATTTAACTATTTGTTATTTTGATGTATTAGCTATATTATTGTAAAGTTTCATTAAAATCCATTCAGTACTTTTACGTGAAAGGGTAACAAATGTCCATACATCCATACAAAATTTCGTGTTTATTATATTAGTAGGAAATAGAATTATTATATACCCTGTACTGAACATATATAAACTGTACTGTATGGGCGAATAAATCGATTGGTGAATGTTTATATCTTATTGATTAAAAAATGCACGGGATATTTTTTATTTTACCCGTACGAAGTCGGGACGGGCAGCTAGTATTATATAATTGCTAAAATAAACGAATAGTACAATATAATATAATTATTATCACATAATATGACGTCACTCAATTGTAATTTAATAAAAGTTTGTAATTTTGCAGAAATAATATATTGTTTTTTTAACATAACTACGTAATTTCAGCCACTTTTGATTGGTGCATACATCGTCACATCATGTTGCATGTTCGGTATAGCAATTATAATTGTCCTACACAATCGAATTGGCGGTGTTCCGGGTTGGCTTCCAATCCTTCTAATGATGGTGGTTGTCGCCATGTACAGCGGAGGTGTTTGTTCAGTCACATGTATAATTTTGACAGAAATGTTCAACTTTCAAGTAAGTGTGGCGTTCCATTAAAATATCATTGCAGTAAAACTTGTAAGCTAAAAAATGCTATGCACTGGAGGCCAATTCCACTTATGTAAAACTTTAATAAAGTTCTCGATTTGTTTCAAACTTAATTGCTAACTTTTGACGTTCCATCAAGGCCGAATTGCAACAGGATTATTATATTGGTTGAATATGGAAAAAGCTAAAAACATAACATAATCGAAACATAATCGAATGTGACAATTATGTTAGTAGAATTGGCCTCCTGTATAGAAATCCGAAATATCTAAATGGTTTTGAAATTGTAAGAAAACAGGTGTCCGACCCGTGAAGTGGTTATTAAATTTTAAAAATGTTTACATAAATAGAACCGACTCACGATACCTAATAACCACTTCACGGGTCGGACACTTATTTTTTTACATTCTGTATAATATGTTATCGTAAAGGACACAATTGATGGTTAATTTTCATAATATTTTCAGATACGTGCAAAATTAATGAGCTTAGTCGTGACATATGGTTGGTTTTTGACGGGCGTTCTGCTAAATATATATATGCCGCTAGCAAATGCCTTAGGAGTTCACGCTCCATTCATATTCTACGGCTTCATGAATCTTGGTGGTGCACTCTTCACAATATTTTACCTGACGGAAACAAAAGGCAAAACTGAAACACAAATTCTTCAAGATTTAATGGGAAAAAAGACTGATAATGAAACAACATCTATAGAATAAAGTGTCTTTCTTTTCCAGAGTTTTATTATAAATACTCCATAATTTACACAAAAACCAAAAATACAATATTTGTAAAAATACAAAATTTGTGTTTATGTATTTATTTATTTATTATAATATCAACACCAACAAGAAGTCCACTAATAAACACAATATAGTCTTTAAACATAAGGGTTATATAGATCGAGTGTCCCCTTAATTATTATAGGTGTTGAAAGATATATCAATATTACAAGTTAACAAAATATAATAATTTCCAAATTTAAAATATTAATTACAATTAGAAAAAGATATTAAGAATTCAGTTATCATAAAATTAAAACATAAATGGAATAAAATGAATAAAATATTATTATTTGAATACATTAAAATTTACAATACGATTAAATGCAAACAAAAGTAAAGTACAATTAATAAAGGGGTTTAAACATAGATTTGAAAAAGCATTTATAATTTTTTACGAAAGAGATTCAATTTGTCATTAAATATATCTATTATAAGAGCTTCGTTTGACTCTTTCTCATTGTTAATCATATTGAGCGATTTATAAATATTGTTATTTATTTATTTATTTGGGAAACAAACAATTATTTAACACTTAATAGTAAAAAACAAATATAAGAAAAACATAAATCAATCAAGTTTCCACTTAAAATTAATACAAATGACATATTATATTAAAAATAAAAACAAAAACAGAATGCACAAAATGCAAGTGAAACTGCTATAATTTAAATATATGACGTAAACTAAATTTAAATTCGCTAATTTTTGAGTTAAATATATCTAATTCTATACAATGTTTGTTATAACTTTTACATGCACGTAACAAGAACATATTCTTTGAATAGTCACAGTTACAAAGGGGTACAAAAAATAAAGTTTGGTTTCTCGAGTTAAGGCGAGGACATTTAAAAAGTATATTATTAAAGAGACTCTTAGAATCAACAATGTTATGAACAATTTTATATAAAAATATTTGGTCTCTTATACTTCTACGCATATTTAACGGAATGATACCCGAGATATCATTATTGTCAGTGTTATCAGAAAGGCTTTAAATTGATCGATGATTAGCCTATTAATTGGAGAGTAGCGCCCTTGACGGGAGTGAGTGAATTTTTCAACGAAGGGAGTATAGACTGAAGGTCTAGTGGCCTTTACGGGAGCCCGAATCATAACTTTAGAAAGTAGGTAACTACAGTCGATTTTACCGTTCAATAAGTTATAAAGGAAAATGTTATCAAGGACACGTCTACGATCGTGAAGGGAAAGCAGATTAAAATATGCCAATTAAAAATATAAGTATTTCTTCGTAACTTGGCAGTCTTTAAGCTAAATTTTGACTATAAGATAAGTGCCATAATAATCTTCTTTGTACCCTTTCAAGCCTATTCTTGTAGATATCGTAGTGAGGATTCCATACAATGCTACCGTATTCCAGAGTACTGCGCACTAAAGCAGTGTACAAAGAAATTTTAGTCTGAGGCTGTTTAAAATCCTTACAATTACGCAAGACAAATCCCAAAGCCTTAAATGCCCTAGTTACTACATTGTCCACATGAAGATGAAACCGCAATTTAGTATCTAAAATGATGCCTAGATCACGTATATTGTCCACCTCTGTAAGCAAATGTCCGTTAATAGTGTACGATCTATCGAAAGTGTTTTTTTTTCTACTGAACCGTATAATGAAACATTTTTCAGTGCTTAAGCTCATGTCGTTTATGTGACACCATGAGACCAAACTATTCAAATCTCTCTGCAGAAGTATGGCATCTGAAACATTGGATACAGATCTAAATAGTTTGAGATCGTCAGCGAATAAATAGCATTTAGAATGTTTGAAACATGAACAAATGTCATTAATAAAGATATTAAAAATCAAAGGTCCCAGGTGGGATCCCTGAGGTACTCCAGAGTGAGATACGAAGGGTTTGGATGAGTAACCGTTGATAACCATCGTTGAATTACGATCGTGGAGACAAGACCCAAACCAGTTAAAAAGTGTTAACTGTATAAGACGAGCCCGTTGGCGTGGTTGGTAAGACACTTGCTTTTCACGCCGCAGGTCGTGGGTTCGATTCCCACCCAGGACAGACATTTGTGTGCATGAACATGTCTGTTTGTCCTGAGTCTGGGTGTAATTATCTATATAAGTATGTATTTACAAAAGAAAAAGTAGTATATGTAGTATATCAGTTGTTTGGTTTCCATAGTACAAGCTCTGCTTAGTTTGGGATCAGATGGCCGTGTGTGAATAATGTCCCAATATATTATTATTATTATTAGTTGTAAGGCTGCTCGTATGATGCGTTAACCGCTATTTAACTTGGCTTATTAATTATAGATATATCTATAATTTGGATGCCGTAAGTTCGAATAAAAATATAAAGCTCATAAGCTCATCGACTCGGTGGTAGAGCTTTGTGCAAGCTCGCCTGGGTAGGTACTCATCAGATATTCTACAGCAAAACATGAGGACTTGGTATTTTGTGTTCTGGTTGGAATTGTGAGTGAGCCAGTGTAATTACAGGCACAAGGGACAAAACATCTTAGTTCTCAAGGTTGATGGCGCATTGCTGATGTAATCGATGGTTAACATGCCATTGTTTATATGCGTTTAGTTACCCTTTACCATCTCATATGCTCCTCCGTCTACCTATGCTATAAAAAAAACCTTTAAATTACGAGTTTAAAACCTTGTGTTACATAATTTTAAATTTTTAGCGCATTCTCTATTATTTTATCATTAAGTATTTTAAAATATGTCAACATTTGATATAAACGTATAGAGCTTTGTAACACAACTTTAATTATTTCAGTCAATTGTACCCACATGGCTTATGGGATGGAATGTGGCTGGATATCACCGACAACGCAGAAACTTCAATCTGAATCTTCCCCTTCTGGTTACCCCCTCTCAGATGGACAAATCGCGTGGGTCGCTAGCTGCATGAGCACAGTGCTTACTGGGCTAAAGCCCTGATCCGCTTGACCTCCGCCGACCCTGGACGGTCACCGCGGCCTATCGCCTCGGCCCAGAAGCGATACACCTCCGCGAGCACCTCCGCCTGGAGAACCCAAGGCGGATCGACCGCGAGGAGCGTCGCCGCCGTCCAAGGCACCGTACGGTACCCTCTTATCGCCATCACCGCTGTGGGCCCTCTGCGGCCTCCGCAGGAGGGCCCGGTTGTGAGCGGTGAGTGCGTCCATCCGAATCGGGGCACCGTACAGCGCCATCGACCTCCCTAAACCGGCATAGAGACGCCGGCATAGTGATCCTGGTCAACCCACGTTGGGTAGGAGGTGGCCCAAGGCGGCGGCGGCGACGCTCAGGATCAGGATCAGGATCAGGTCCAGGTACTTCATCTGGGCCGTCCATTGGACGGTGATCAAGGTGCAGGTGGTGCACCCCCATACCGGGCAGGAAAGGGGCTCTCAGTACCCAATCAAAGCCGACGTTCCACAGAATTGGGCCCTTGGGAGCCTTGGGGCCTTCGGGAGAACCGACCTTTGTAGAACGCTGCAACTTACCCGACGCTGGACCAACTTCCCGTCGCCCCCCGCCCAGACAACCTCTCGGTCCTGGAGGTAGGCCTCCAACAGCCTCCTCAGATAGGTCGGCACCCCATGGTATCGGAGTGCCTCCCTGATCGTCTTTCTTGAATGCCCGACTACGGAGCGAGCGCTCAAAAGCCTCCTCCCTTGCCTCGGCGTCTTTTGCCTTCAGCTCGGCCTTATTCCGAGCAAGGCCACTACGTATTGGAGTCGGAATTAAAAATTGATAATAAGGCCGTTTTCGTCCAACTAAGGCATCGGACGACACCTCAGTGTCGACTTTCATTGCCAAAACCAACAAACAACAATGAAACAAGGAACTACAAACCAAAAAACAAAAAAAAAACAACTATAACAAAAAACAAGATATATAAAGACCTAATTCCAACAAACAATACCAATCACTAAGCGAAACAAGAGTCCATATTACGAGCAAGAATTTCCAGATGTGTCGCATTAGAGATAACAAAACCAGTTTACAAAGCCAGATGTCGTTTAAATTCATCAATTCGGACAATCTTATCGCAGTAAGAAACACAACCTCGCTCGTCGACGTCCGAAAAGCCAATCCACAGACAAATATGTGAGTTTAACTAAAAGTTTAGTTTGTAAAGCGTAATTTTTTTGTTTGCAAACCAACCATAAAATTATATTACTCTGTTTCCGAAATAATCCTTTATAACATAATCATATCAATGTTTTATTTGTAGGAGCATTTAGGTTTTTAGATTGAGGCTGTTCAGAAAAATTCTAATTACACGAACAAAAACCACTGAGTTATGGAATTATCCCGTTTGTTAATAACTTTAGGGCTTAATTGTATATGGACAAAGTTGTTTGAAATAAGAAGACTTGAATTGAAAGAATTCTAAAAATATCGATCGTACGTATAAACACGCGCGAAATAAAATGTAGTGAATCGCACTCAACAACTATTTAAGTTCTTATCATTTTTGCTGTTAAGTTGAAGAAAATAATGAAAATTGGTAATACCTTTAAAATTTCTACCTAGAATTTATGCAAGTTGACCCTTTTTTCTACTATACCCGACTGGATTAATATGTAATCATCTCTTGAATGAAGGAATACGTCAATACTGCATATTTCTGATGAATTTCCAACACTTGGATTCATAAATGGAAGGTGCCTAGCACTGAAAACTTACAGGCTATTTCTTTATTTACTACAATTCGTTGGCTTATTGCAGCTTAACTAAACACCCTGTATAAAGCAAATGCAGTTAAATTTATTCTATATATACATAGTTAGAAGTTATTGCTCTCAACATTACGGCTGCAGTTGGAACTAGTTGCAACTAGACTAGTGTGAAAAATGCTATCGAAAAATAGTGAAAAATTAAAAACAGAAATCGACAGGAAAATTGGTCACTCATATCTTCAATGGATTTTTTCTTTATTGGGTATGTTTAGGAAATTATCAAAATTATAATACAAATTGCTAGAATTTGATTACATTTTTCAGACGCTTTCAATTAAAATTGTATTAATATTATTTTGATGGTTGTTTACTAAATATAGTAATTTCTGTATTTAGAGTATGTTTTCTTCTTTAAATGACGTGATCTTGGGTCACTGCCATTTCACACCCTTGTAAGCCGCGTAAAGGAACTTCGTTCCAAAAACAGCCTGCAACATTTAAAAGCACAACACTCACTAAGTTGTTTTAAATTAAGTTAATCATAAAACTGAATGATAGTACTTTTCCTCTGTCTTTATTTGAAATTTTCATTCTATTATAACAAATTGTCAGTGAAAATAATCAAATGTATTTACAATTTACCTCTTTAAGTGACGTATAAAAACTTTGTAAGAAAATCTGCATATTTTGGAAGATAGTCTAAGAATTTAATTATATTAATTATTATTTAATTTGCGAAATAAGCACTCTTTAATCTGAGAACTTACTCGAAACTTGAATAACAAATAAAACGATCGTAAAATGTCAGCAAGCGATGCCGCATGCACTGATTAAAACAATTATAATACATACTTAAAAAAAATTTAGTGCATAGGTAGGCGGACGAGCCTATGGCCCATCTGACGGTAAGTGGTCACCAACGTCCATAGAAAATGGCATTGTAAGAAATGTTAACCATCGCTTATATCGCCACTGCGCCACCAACCTTAAGTAAGATGTTAATGCATAACTAAGATGTTATGTCCCTTGTGCATGTAATACACTGGCTCACTCACCATTCAAATCGGAACGCAAAAATACAAATAATTTATAAAAATAATTTTACGTGTTCAAAGTGACTTCTTACAGAATAGCACATCTAAGTTAGAATTTGCATAGAAAATAATAAATTATTTTAACGTTATATGAAAAAAAAAATACTATTATTATTACGAGTTTTATTTATAAAATAATCCGTTTAGAACTAATTTCCACGTGATTATAATATGCAAAAGCCAAATCTTACACTTGATGAGAGTTCGTTGACTTCTTATTAAAACAATTTTTTATTAATATTTACGTTAGGAAGAAGATTTTCATAATCACGAATATTTTGAACAATTATTTCAGCCAATTGCACTCACATGGCTTATGGGATGGAGTGTGGCTGGATATCACCAACAACGCAGAAACTTCAATCTGAATCTTCCCCCTCTGGTTATCCCCTCTCAGATGGACAAATCGCGTGGGTCGCTAGCGGCATGAGTATAGCGGCTACGTGTGTTGTGATAATACATTCTTATGGAGCTGATATATATGGAAGAAAAATAAATATTATTATTATAGCTTTCTTGGAAGCGGTAAGTAAACTTTTTTTTTTTTACCCGTTATAGGCTTGCGTTTGACAGTAGTCTTGCCTGATGGTAAGCAACGACACGGTCTACGATGTAGCACGCTTGCCTAGAAGAAACCTGTTAACTCTTGATTTGAAGACACGCGTACCTATCGGGAAATACAGTCGCAGGCAAAGTATTACATAATTTTGCAGTGCGAATGAAAACTCTATGGAAATAATGTATCTCGATAAAAAAAGAATTCTGATGTGCGATTTATAATACATGTATAATTGTATATCATATCAATACCAAGTTATTAAGTTTTTCTGAAAAATAATTATGTCCATGTAGGACATTTTTTGAAGAAATTTTAAAAGAATTGAATGGACTATTTCCAGGTGTCATGGATAATAAGGATATTCTGCACGTCCTACACAAGCCTCATCATAGCCAGAGTATGTGCTGGCATAGCTGCAGGTGGCTGCTATAATGTCGTACCAATGTACATTAAAGAAATCAGTCGAGAAGACTTAGGAGGAATTCTGTGCACTTTCTCTATAATATTTCAAACTGTCGGTATTTTCATAATGTATTGCATTGGAGCATATCTGAGTTATTTTACAGTGATCTATGTGGCTGTGGGATTACCAATTGTGACGATGTTGGGCATGATATTTGCTCCTGAGTCTCCTGAATTCCTGGTGAAGCAAGGAAAAATTGATGTATGTAATTTTTAATAATTTTCAACATTCACAATGTTTTAGTCGCGTTCAGCCATATTACTTATTGAGTATTATAGTTAACTTATATTTATATTACAGAAAGCAATAGAAACAGTGGCATATGTAAGAGGTCTTGATAAAGATGACACGACTGTTCAGACCCTTGTGGAAACAATGATAAAAGATGCAGCTTATTTTGAATCTTTGCCAAAACTAACGATTTTAAGTATATGTAGGTATAAAGGAAATTAAATATTAATCGATAAAAAGTTTATTACCCAGGTGGACAAAATTAAGGATTTTATATATAAGCAAATAACATTCACCAATGATGTAATGAATCTGAGTTTGTAATAATCTGGAATAGAACTAAACCGACTTTTGTTATTTTGGATTGGATATTTTTTTATACATTTATATTTAAAAAAAAAACTATCCACCGGTCAATAACTATTGGTCAATCAGTCACAGTACGTACAGTCAGTAAATCACTTCACCAGTTTGAAAGCATTACATGGCAACTTTATGCATAAAAATCGTCTAAATATATTGATTCAATTTAACGATATCATAGCTTTGTAAGCCAAATCTAAATAGAACATATATGAATTAGATTCATAGGCGATATCAAAAATATTAACAATTCTGTACATAGCCAATGTGCCACCAACATTGGATTAAGATGTGATGTACTTTGTACCAACAGTTACACAGGCATTAGAATATATGATAGTGATACTTTTTCAGTCATCTAATTGTGTGTGCTGTGACTCAAAATTCAAAATGTGTTTGTTTTTCAGTGAAAAACAAGGTCTGGCGTCGTGGTTTCATACTCATTATGATTGCCTTCACTTTTTACGAAGTAAACGGTGCATATGCTATCATAACGTATGCATCTACAGTGATAATTTCAACAGGAATTGAATTTGAAATCAGTCCAGAAATACAATCGCTAAGCATTCCAGTAGTTATGATAATTGGATCTCTGACCCTCGCTTCTTGTATTGAAAGATTTGGAAGAAAAGTAAGTTGTTTGATTGAGTGGTAACTTTTGCAGTAATTTAATTATCTTTTTAACAACCTCTAATCAATGAAATATATCTTATTTTTAAATTAATACAGGTTATAGATCATAGACATTGATCTATGAGCGCCTAAGCCTAGCCGCTCATAGACATTTACGCCAATAAATATTAACTATTGCTTATATCACCAATGCATTGTCAAAACACCTATTCATTGGTTATTTTGGTGCCAAACGCCATGTATTGGTTGGTTACTGTTTGTAAGGTAAAATAGAGTTATTATTTATTATTATTATTATAGAGTAACCAGCCGAGATGGCCCAGTGGTAAGAACGCGTGAATCTTAACCGATGATCGTGGGTTCAAACCCAGGCAAGCACCACTGAATTTCATGTGCTTAATTTGTGATTATAATTCATCTTGTGCTTGACGGTGAAGGAAAACATCGTGAGGAAACCTGCATGTGTCAAATTTCATTGAAATCCTATCACATGTGTAATCCACCAACTCGCATTAGAGCAGCGTGGTGGAAGAAGCTCCAAACCTTTTCCTTACAAAGAGGAGAAGAGTCCTTAGCCCAGCAGTGGGACATTCACAGGCTGTTACTTTACTTTTATGGAGTAAGAGAGCGCGTGTATCATGTGTGTATCTTTTAAATTTAAATAATACAACTTTATAGTAAATTATATATTACATGAATGATAAAATAAACTAATAGTAAAATGCGATTGAGGTACAAGATATCATCTGTTTCATATGAGTTCCCTGAATTCTAATTTAATAGAAGTGTTTAATTTTTCAGCAGTAATCTATCGATTTTATACCATATCTACGTTGTTTCAGCCTCTCTTGGTTGGTGCTTATTTTGTCACATCGTGTTCTATGTTCGGTATAGCAATTATAATTGTCGTTCACAATCAAATTGGCGGAGTTCCGGGTTGGCTTCCAATCCTTTTAATGATGGTGGTTGTCGCCATGTTCAGCGGAGGTGTTTGTTCAGTCTCATGTATAATTTTGACAGAAATGTTCAACTTTCAAGTAAGTATGTCGTTCCATTAAAAAATCACTGCAGTTAAACTTCTAAGCTAAAAAAATGCTGCACTGGAGGCGAATTCCACTTATGTAAAACGTTTATAAATGTTCTTGATTTGTTTCCGATTCAGAGGCCCTAGCCAAGTTTTTTTTTTTTGTTATAGCCCGGGAGGGCAAATGACTACTCCACCTGATGGTAAGTGGTAGTAGAGTCCAAACGCGAGGACGGCTAGTGACCACTTGACTTATCGTTGAGAGATGTCATTCTCATATATTTGTTAAGTTTTCTATAGCGTTTACGATTGTAGAATGTCAACTTGGCTAGGGCCTCAGCTTCGACTATTCCTCATGAAACCGAATCGGTATAATGTCACCATATATAGAAATTCCTGTATAGAAGGCCCCCTGTATAGAAATTCGAAATATCTAAATGGTTTTGAAAAAAAAAATAACTTTAATTACAATTTAAGCAACATAATTTCAGGTATAATATATGTAATATATATACAGAGTGTAACAAAATACGTGTCCGACCCGTGAAGTGGCTAAACAAAATTAAAATATTATGCAATATAATTGTCGTTATTTAGTCAAATTAATTTTTGTATACCATATTTCACTGCGAAACATTTTGTTATATTTTCTACACTGCAAATATATATATCTGTTAAGAACATAGAGAGTAGATATAGAGTCTATTCACATAGCCCAATCCTAATATTATATAATAAAAATTATTATGATAAAATACACAACCGATGGATAACTTTTATACATTTTTTCAGATACGTGCCATATTAATGAGCATAGTAGTGACATATAGTTGGTTTTTGACGGGCGTTCTGCTGAATATATATTTGCCGCTAGCAAATGCGTTAGGAGTTCACGCTCCATTCATATTCTACGGCTTCATGAATCTTGGTGGTGCGCTCTTCACAATATTTTATCTGACGGAAACAAAAGGCAAAACTGAAACACAAATTCTTCAAGATTTAATGGGGAAAAAGACTGCAAATGATACAACATCTATAGAATAAATAGTCTTTCTTATCCAGTGTTTAATTATTAATGCTCCATAATTTACACAAAAACAAAAAAATTAAATATTTGTAAAAATACAAAATTTGTGTTAACCGTTTAAGTTGTAAGGCTGCACGTATGATGCGTTAATCGCTACATAACTTGGCTTATTAATGATAGATATATCTATAATTTGGATGGCTTGTAAGCTCGAATAAGAATATAAGGATCATAAGCTCATCGACTCGTCGAGCTTTGTGCAATGTCGCCTGGGTACCATCCATTCATCAGATATTCTACCGCAAAACATGAGTACTTGGTATTTTATGTTCTGGTTGGAATTGTGAGTGAGCCAGTGTAATTACAGGCACAAGGGACAAAACATCTTAGTTCTCAAGGTTGATGGCGCATTGCCAATGTAAGCGATGGTTAACATGCCACTGTTCAAAGTCAAAGTCAAAATCTTTAATCAATATTCAAGCGTTACACTTACTTTGATTGTCTACCACCGGTTCGGAAATAAACACCACCTGAGAAGAACCGGCGAAAGAAACTCAGCGGGATTTTTTTTTATGTATATCTTTACAATACAGGCAATTTATACAATAACAGTTTTTTTTTAATTTGAAATACCCTGGAGGCGATCGTTTCATTCCCAAGGTGTGCAGTCATCTAAAAAGTCATTGGTTGTGTAATATCCTTTTGCACACAACCGTTCCTTAACAATTCTTTTAAATTTCACAATTGAACATTTTTGAACGCTTTCTGGGATCCTGTTGTAAAAGCGTATACATTGTCCCATAAAAGACTTACTAACCCTGTGTAATCTCGTAACAGTGGTTGTAAGTTTATACTTGTTCCTGGTGTTAACAGTACGAACGTCACAATTCTTGGGAAAATCTTTTGTGTTTTTGCATACATACATAACATTATCAAATATATATTGAGATGCGACAGTCAATATTTTGATTTCTTTAAACTTACATCTTAGTGAATCTTTTGGGCCCAGGTTATAAATAGCAAGAATAGCCCTCTTCTGCAGTACAAAAATCGAATTAATATTGGCAGCATGCCCCCAGAGTAGAAATACATCATCATCATCTACATCAGTCAACATTCTAATTTTATTTTTACCGCTAATGCCGCGAATCTCAGAATCTATGGTGATACCAAGAAATTCTGTTGCTTCTATCGAATCTAAAGCTTCCCCATTTAAAAGTGCATTTGTTGTGCACGTTAGGGATAGTGAATTTAATACATTTAGTCTTTTTACTATTTAACAGTAAATTATTAACACTAAACCAGTGTACTATTTCAGAGAGAGCATTATTTACCTCGTCATATATTGATAGACGTGTATTTATTTTGAAAATTAAAGATGTGTCATCGGCAAACAATAAATAATAAACATGAGATATCATGTTTATTATTTAGGAGATGTGGCAAGTCATTTATATAAATAGGGAAGAGAAATGGACCAGAATAGATCCTTGAGAGACCCCCATATCAACTGGAGCCTAGAATTTATTATTTAAATTACATTTTATTCGGGGTAAAATTTTTGCTTAGAATTTTAATAATGATTACATAAATAGAACCGACTCACGATACCTAATAACTACTTCACGGGTCGGACACGAATTTTGTTACACACTATATATTTAGTGATTACTTATGTGTATAACATACCTTATGTGCTGTGTGTATGTGCAACTGGAGTGGGTCGATCTTGTTCAATTTCATTATCGCCAGTTGAGCTTCGCTGTTAACATAACGAATTAATTACAAAACAATCAATGATACAATTTAAATTAGCACAAAATAGATTTTACTAAGAATCTCTTCTTGTTTTTTTTTTACATTTTATGTTATAGGCTAAGCGGACGGCCTCAGAGACCACCTGATGTTAAGCGATCAACACGGCTCTTAGACACTGGCATTGTAAGAAATGTTAACCATCGCTTACATCACCAATGCGCCACCAGCCTTGGGAAATAAGATGTAAAGTCCCTTGTCTGTAATCTCATGATTGTCGGCGAAGGAAAACATCGTGACGAAACCGGCATTTGCTTCATTTCACTGAAATTCTGTCACATGTGTATTCCACCAACCCGCATTGGACCAGCGTGGTGGAATAAGCTCCAAACCTTCTCCTCAGAGAAGAAGAAAGGAATATACAATCGACTCACCTTGGTGTTTCATACCAGACGAACGCGAACCTCTTCGATGGGTTCTCGCTGAGAAAAACCCTCAAACAATTCCCGTATTTAGAGAACAGATTCCTGAGGCCATCTTGATTAAGCGTCTTAGGTATATTCGTGACGTATAACTTACTGTGGTCGAGTTGGACCCCGCTGTCCGTACTGGGATTACAAAAAGGGAGAGTAAATAAGTTAGACTTATAAACAGAAATTTTAACAAAATAAAAACCGACTTCAAAAGAGAAACTATTCCAAAACAAATTAATATACACTAAAATATAAAAAAATAATTGCGTATTCTTCTACAATTTAATAATTAACTTACTTTTTCTACTTATCAATATGTAGGTAAGATTGTGTTGTGTGTTTGATAATGTAGTTACAATTATTGTTACTTTTGGAGGTAATACAAAAAAAAATACATACAGGCGAAATGATAACATCCTCCTTTTTTTGAAGTCGGTTAAAAAATACAAATCTGTTTGAGAGTTCTATCCTCTATTTGAACCCTCTGAATCCGATTACTCAAGTACGAAATCAGAAGGCTGAGTGCTTTGTCTCTAAGGCCTTGCCTTAGTTTCCTGATCAACGTTTCATGTTGCACACAATCAAAAGCCTTAGATAAATCACAAAATATCCCTAAGGCATCCTGTGACTCTTCCCAGGCTCTGTAAATATTTTTAAGCTCGACACCAGCATCGGTTGTCGAGCGACCCCTTCTAAAGCCAAGTTGTTTACTGTGTGTTATATGTATCAAAATGTACTAACATTTGATTAAGCATTAATTTTTCAAAGATGTTTATCCCCTTACCATCCCATATGCTCGTCCGCCTACCTATGCTATAAAAAAAAACCTTTAAATTACGAGTATAAAACCCTGTGTTAAATACTTTTAATTTTTAGCGCATTCTCTATTATTTTATCATTAAATATTTTAAAATATGTCAACATTTGATATAAACGTATAGAGCTTTGTCAACACAACTTAACAGTATGTTTGTGTTTCTTGAAAAAACAAACATTAATTCATTCATTCACGTGCTGTGTGATAAAAATATATTATGTTTGAACTTGAAATGATTTAAAAATTAAACATCATTTATTTAATTGATTAGCCGTATTGGCGCCACAGATGGTTTTTTTATAATATTAGCTTAGGTAGGCGGCAACGCACCTGCAAGTCCTCGGCTGTTGCAGACGTCTTTGGGCGGTCTTAGTCACTTTCCATCAGGTGAGCCTCCTGCTCGTTTGCCCCTACCATCAAAAAGGCGCTAACACCCTTGGGAACTAAGATGTTATGAACAGTAGTACTTTAAGCTTGTAGTTTTACTGGCTGGTTCATTGTTATTAGCTATTTCTGTTTTGCGTAATGATGCGTATGATGAGAAAGTGGCAACCACCCAGTCTACCCAGATGGGCTTGGACAAAGTTCTGCCACCAAGTATGGATGGGGATTGTTCATATTCATTATCAACCTTACTTACTAACGTTGCTTAGTGACTGTTTATTTAAACACTGATTTCTCCCTTTCTGTCTTCATAGATTTTACATTTGAAAGGAGAATTTGAATCGGAGTCCTGAACAAGGTGGCGTTTTTTCACGCCACAACAACTGCTCCTGTTGTATAAAACACAGGTGCGGTCTTGAGTCGAATATTTTTCGCACCTCTGGGATGGCTCTGCTGAGAGGAGGCCTTGGATCGGTTGCAGCGATGTGCGGTTCGCATTATTGGCGGTGTAAAGGTCACTTACACCCTCGAGCCTTTACAATTGCGTCGAGAGATAGCGGCACTGAGCGCTTTCCATCGACTGTAACACGGCGAGTGCTCAGAGGAATTATACTCACTCATTCCTGTTTCGCCATTTCTTCACGAGTCTACGCGTGCTGGCTCTCGATGTCACCGCCTAACTGCGGCATAAATTCCATCGCGAACGAAGAAATTTTGCAATTTTTTTCTTTGTCGTACCTCCAAAACATGGAATTCTTTACCAGCACACGTGTTCCCCTCCTCTTATGACCTGGGTTCCTTTAAACGAGGCGTACAGAGGCATCTTGGAGGCCGGCAAGGCGGGGGCAGCTAGTGCAAATCACTCTACCTAACTGCACTAGCCGTCGTCGCGTTTGGACTCCACTTACCATCAGGTGGAGTAGAGTAATTTGCCCTCCCAGGCTATTTAAAAAAAAATAAACGATTTAACCCTGCGGGGGTTTGTACTAACAGAGTTCGTACAAACGATAATTTATGTTTGCAAAGCAACCATAAAATTTTATTACTGTTGTAAAGATCGTTTTCGAAATAATCCTTTATTACATAATTATATCAATGTTTTATTTGTTGAGGCATTTAGTTTTTAGATTGAGGCTGTTCAGAAAAAACAACTTACACGAAAAAGAATCAATGATGTGAACATGGACGTTTATAATTTCTTTTTATATGAATTCACCTCGTGCTATGTGTCTGACGAAATTATGCCATATGGGTCTAACCCTATTTTTTTTTTTTTATTGCATAGGAAGGCGGACGAGCATATGGGCCACCTGATGGTAAGTGGTCACCAACGCCCATAGACATTGGCGTTGTAAGAGCTGTTAACCATCTCTTACATCGCCAATGCGCCACCAACCTTGGGAACTAAGATGTTATGTCCCTTGTGCCTGTAATTACACTGGCTCACTCACCCTTCAAACCGGAACACAGCAATAACAAGTACTGCTGTTTTGCGGTAGAATATCTGATGAGTGGGTGGTACCTACCCAGACGAGCTAAACCCGCATTGGAGCAAGCTGGTGGAATGAGCTCCACATCTCCTCATTATGAGCCCAACTCAATTTTGGTTGGGTTTTCTTCTTACCAACGTTACGCTTAAGCTCAACGTAAGACAACTAATGTAAAATTTTTATTTTTTTTTAATTTCTATGATTTCAACACACTGTATAAAGCATATGCATTTCATTTTATTCTATAAATACACAGTTAGTTATTGCTTTCGATAGATTCAATATTACGTCTGTAGTTGGAACTAGTCTATTGTGAAAAATGTTATCAAAAAATAGTGAAAAATCGAAAACGGAAATCGAAAGGAAAAGCGGGCACACATATCTTCAATGGATTTTTGCTTTGTTAGGTATGTTTAGGATTATCAAAAGTATAATATAAATTCCTAAAATTTAATGGAAGTTTTCCGACCCTTGCTATTAAAATCCTAATTTTGGCACTTGTCTAACTAAAAATATGTGATTTCTGTATTTATAGTTAGAAAAAAAAACCTATATACAAAGCTTTGTATCATACTATGTGTTCAACATATTTCGTGTAAGATTCAAAGTGACTTCTTATTTAATTAATTAGCAATATTAACGTTAAATAAAAGAAATATTTTATTGCCAAAAAAACTTGTTTACAATTTCTTTCCACATAATTATAATATGCAGAGGACAAATCTTTCACTTGATAAGAGTTCGTTGACTGAATTCAAACAAATTATTGCTATGTACGTTAATATTAATAAAATTCAACGTGATATCTACTTGTTTGTTTTACAAACAATTTTGATAATTACGAGTTTTTTGGAAAATTATTTCAGTCAATTGTACCCACATGGCTTATGGGATGGAATGTGGCTGGATATCACCGACAACGCAGAAACTTCAATCTGAATCTTCCCCCTCTGGTTACCCCCTCTCAGATGGACAAATCGCGTGGGTCGCTAGCTGCATGAGCACAGCGGCTATGTGCGTTGTAATAATGCATTCTTATATAGCTGATATATATGGAAGAAAGATTAATGTCATTATTATAGCTTTCTTGGAAGCGGTCAGTACACTTTAGAAATAACGTATATTCGTAATAAATACAGTGACATACAACATATAAAGTTGACGAGTTTGTTCCGGCTAATGTCAGGAACTACTACTGGTTCGAATTTAAAAAATCTTTTTGTGTTGTATAGTCCTTTTATCGAGGATGGTTCTAGGCTGATTTTTATGCATTATATTTTTATTAATTATACGCGTGTACGTGTGAAACCGCGGGGCACAAAAAGTATTATATATATGTAAAAGCTGTTAATGTTTATAGTTCATCTTGTGATCGGCAGTGAAGGAAAATATCGTAAAGATACTTGTAGTTGCGGGATGGTATCAATCAATAAAATTGATGTTTAAGCTTGAGAGTTGGATGAGAGGATGAGTGAGGAGCCTTGTCCCATGATGAAGGCGCGTTAGACATTGACCTTGTCTATGAGTGTAATTATAATCTATTCACTCACCGTAGCTATTGTAACATGAGACTAACAGATCATATATGATCATGTAGTGTAGTAGTATTGATGGTGAATCAATTTATTGTAATATGTATATTACCCCAGGACAAATTCTATTTATAAAGTTCTTCTAAGAAAATATTGAGAGAATCAATTGAACTTTTTCCAGATGTCATGGATAATAAGGATATTCTGCTCATCCTTTACAAGCCTCATCATAGCCCGAGTCTGTGCTGGCATAGCTGCAGGTGGCTGCTATAATGTCGTACCAATGTACATTAAAGAAATCAGTCGAGAAGACTTAAGAGGAGTCCTGTGCACTTTCTCCATGATATTTCAAACTGTCGGTGTTTTCATAATGTATTGCATTGGAGCATATCTGAGTTATTACACAGTGATCTATGTGGTTGTGGGATTACCAATTGTGACGATGTTTGGCATGTTATTTGCTCCTGAGTCTCCTGAGTTCCTAGTGAAGCAAGGAAAGATTGAAGTAGGTTAAATTATTGTTTTTTTTTAAATGTCATATTATTATTTATAATCGTGTATTTTCAAAATATTATTTTCATGTGAAAACCTAATGAAATCCTCCCAAAGCATCATATTTTCAATCTTTGTAAAAATATTTACAATTTTTTTTTATGTCTTAAAACTTATTTCATCAGCAATTTTAATTATTAAATAATAAAGTCAACTAATATATATTACAGAAAGCAATAGAAACAGTGGCATATGTAAGAGGTCTTGATAAAGATGACACGACTGTTCAGACCCTTGTGGAAACAATGATAAAAGATGCAGCTTATTTTGAATCTTTGCCAAAACTTACTCTCTTAAGCATATGTAAGTAAATAGGATCTCAAATATTAATTGATAAAAAAATTATTACCCAGGCTGGTAAAATTATTTAAAATTTTTATATATTAGATAACAATATGCTACACAATATTCAGTGTTGTGTCTAAATATTAGCCCTATGTTCAAGGATTTAGGCTTAATAATGTAATCCAATATGTTAAGATTATATTCCATAGAAACTATGTAATCTGGAATACAGCAAAATCTGCTTTTGTAATTTAACGGTTGAATGATGTGAAAAGCTTACAAGTACATGTAAATAGAAAATTAAATGAATTGTTTTTTGACGTGACAACGTCTAATAAATCGATGAACGCTGGCTGCATGCACGAAAAAGGATTACTCATTGTCCCGTTACGCTCATTGTACGCTTGCGCCGCATCTATCTGTTATGACGTTGTCACGTTAAACTATCATCCGTAAACCGACTTTACAGACAACCATTTTTGGGTAACGTTTTTAGTTTCTTTTTTTTATTTTTATTTTATGGAATAGGCAGGCGGACTGTCTGTCTGTCTGACTGTTGATATTGGCGATGTAAGAAATATTAACCATTCCGTACATAGCAACTTCGCCAACAACATTGGAAACCAAGATATTATGCATTTTGTACTACTAGTTACACAAGAATACTATAATTTTATTTCTGTTGAGTTGAGTTGTTAATTATATTTCTTTCAGTGAAGAACAAGATATGGCGTCGCGGTTACATATTTATTATGATTGCCTTCACTTTTTTCGAAGTTAACGGTGCATTTGCAATCATAACGTATGCATCTACAGTGATCAATTCAACAGGAATTGATTTTGAAATCAGTCCAGAAATACAATCGCTAAGCTTTCCAGTTGTTATGATGATTGGATCACTTACCCTCGCTTCTTGCATTGAAAGATTTGGAAGAAAAGTTAGTGGATTGATTAATTTAGTAGATATACAAAACAACTTTAATAGCCTCATATCAATTAAATACATTTTTTTATATAATATTGGCTTTGCCCCGCAGTTTCCGCGTATAATTAATAAAAATATAATGAATAAAAATCAGCCTAGAACCTTCCTCGATAAAAGGACTATACAACAGAATAATAATTTTTAAATTCGAACCAGTAGTTCCTTAGAGATTAGCCGGATCAAACAAACAAACTCTTTAGCTTTATATATTAGTATAGATACAGGAATGATATAAAAGGCATAAACGAATGATCAACGTTCACAGACATTGGCGCAGTAAGACATATTAATAGAGTTAATATGACCAACGTTGGGTTAAAAAGTTGTATCCCATTGGCTCACTCATCCTTTTATCCGGAACACAACAATACTAATTATTAGGTCCTTACATATGAAATTGGCGTTTTGTACGGGAGGAATATAAAGTTTTTTTTTTTTTAAAATTTACATTAAAACCTTAACTAAGTACAAATAACATTTAAAAATACATTATACAAGTCGTGACCGCGTGATTTGGTGGCAAGAATGCTAGCAGCATTTCCCCTTTGAATCGCAATTCATAATAAGTCCACTGATGATTATTTAAAGATTAATCATCAACTTAAAAATAAGAAAAAACCATTACTAAAATTATTTAACATTACATTACTTTTACATTACTTAACAGAAATGCATTTCATACATATTAATTTCAAATCACAGATTTTCAAGCAAACATTTATCCTTTACTTATATTTATGCGGGCAACAGCTAGCGTACGGGCGACAAAAGGCGCGACAAATGGGTGTTGGACCGCCTGAATTTATTTAGTGCGCGATAATTTTAAAATTACGATTACTCCTAAGATATTGATTTAAATTGGGTAGTGTAAAGGGCAATTATAATATACATTAAATGCTTAAAGTAAATAACGTATTTATTTTAATAATGATTAATATCATATTCGTTTTTATAGCTTTCCAATTTTAACATTTTTATGTAACCATTTTTTAAACATTAAAATGGGTATAGTTAGCTATCCTTAAAAGATAGACATATGCCATCGCGGACTTTTTTGTAGATCTATGAAAGGGGAACAATTTCACCATACATTATTTTGTTATAACTCAAAGGGATTGTACAGCGTTTTCGATGAAAGCTCAGAATCGGCTCGTTTTTTTCCGACTTCTTCAACAATTATCGCTATATTTCAACAAATTTACAGAAAATATTAATGAATTATACACGTAAACCTTCCACTTGAATCACTTTATCTATTAGTGGAAACCGTATGAAAATCCGTTTAGTAGTTTTTTAGTTTAGCGCGTTCATACAGACAGACATGAAAAGCGGGGGACTTTGTTTTATAATATTTAAGGATTTACTATTACATAATATGACGTTACTCAACTGTAATTTAATAAAAGTTTGTAATTTTGCAGAAATAATATATAGATTTTATACCATAACTACGTAATTTCAGCCACTTTTGATTGGTGCATACATCGTCACATCGTGTTGCATGTTCGGTATAGCAATTATAATTGTCCTTCACAATCAAATTGGCGGTGTTCCGGGTTGGCTTCCAATCATTTTAATGATGTTGGTTGTCGCCATGTACAGTGGCGGTGTTTGTCCAGTCACATATCTAATGTTGACAGAAATGTTCAACTTTCAAGTAAGTATATTGTGTCATTAACAAACATCACTATATGAAAACTTATTAGCTTAAAAAAGCTATGAGCTGCATAAAAATCCAAATTATTCCTTAATAGATTTGATAAACAATAACTTCAAACCAAACTATTTATATGTATTTATTTTCATGTTATGTTACACCCTGTATAATAGGACACAATTGATGGTTAACTTTGATATTATTTTCAGATATTATTTACTTGGTGGTAGAGCTTTGTGCAAGCTCGTCTGGGTAGGTACCACCCACTCATCAGATATTCTGCCGCAAAACAGCAGTACTTTGTATTGCTGTGTTCCGGTTTGAAGGGTGAGTGAGCCAGTGTAATTACAGGCACAAGGGACTTAACATCTTAGTTCCCAAGGTTGGTGGCGCATTGGCGATGTAAGCGATGGTTAACATTTCTTACAATGCCATTGTCTATGGGCGTTGGTGACCACTTACCACCAGGTGGCCCATATGCTCGTCTGTCTTCCTATACAATAAAAAAAAAAAAAAAAAAAAAATATTTTCAGATACGTGCAAAATTTATGAGCTTAGTCGTGACATATGGTTGGTTTTTGACGGCTGTTTTGCTGAATATATATTTGCCGCTAGCAAATGCCTTAGGAGTTCACGCTCCATTCATATTCTACGGCTTCATGAATCTTGGTGGTGCGCTCTTCACAATATTTTACCTGACGGAAACAAAAGGCAAAACTGAAACACAAATTCTTCAAGATTTAATGAGAAAAAATGGTTGTCTGTAAAGTCGGTTTACGGACGATAGTTTAACGTGACAACGTCATAACAAAACATTGATGAAATGACTGCAATCGAGTAAAAGAGAGATAGATGCGGCGCAAGCGTACGATCAGCGTAACGGGACAATGAGAGTAACGGAACCTCTTTTCGTGGCTGCATGCCAGCGTTCAACGATTTATTAGACGTTGTCACGTCAAAAAAGACTGATAATGCAACAAAATCCATAGAATAAAGTGTATATCTTTTCCAGTGTTTTATTATTAATGCTCCATAATTTACACAAAAACCCAATACAAGTAATTTAATTCAGATTAATTTGTATTAACTGTTTAACTATTCGTATGATGCGTTAACTGCTACTTAACTCGGCTTATTAATGATAGATACATTTTTTTATTACATAGGTAGGCGGACGAGCATATAGGCCACCTGATGGTTAGTGGTCACCAACGCCCATAGACAATGACATTGTAAGAAATTCACCTTTCAAACCGAAACACAAGAATACAAAGTACTTCTGTTTTGTGGTAGAATATCTGATGGGTGGGTGGTACCTACCCAGACGAGCTTGCACAAAGCTCTACCACCAAGTAAAAGTAGATCTATAATTCGGAGGCTCATAAACACTGTCAAAACACTGCACCATACGGTTTTTATAACACCGTGTAAAGAGACTTTGGAGCAGTAAGTTCTTACTACTGTAAACTATTTAATTGACAAAAATCACTGCGCAGTAAACAGTTTTCTGTAAGAATAAACCAACAACTCGCCAAAGACAATAATAATATCCTCGGACATTATTCACACAAGGCCTTACCAAAACAAACACATGATCCCAAAATAAGCAGATCTCGTACTATGGACCAGACAATTGATATACTACATATACTACTTTTCTTTAGTAATTTATTACTTATATAGATAATTACGCCCAGACTCAGGACTAAAAGACATGTTCATGCACACGAATGGCTGTCCTGAGTTGGAATCGAACCCACGGTGGTGCGAAAGGTCTCTACCAACCAGGCCAACCGGCTCGTCAACGCCAACAATGATCGTGAAATATCACTAAGTGATAGTAGATGTCAGTAATGCTTTAATTATTATGATCAATATATTGACCATTACAATTATAACATTTCAAGAATACATGCAAAAAAATTTCGTACCAGCGTTCGGCATTCGTAAGGAAAACTCTAATAGTCGAGTTGAATTTGAATATTCTGTACTTTACTTAAATTACTGTGTATTTTTCTATGTGTACACTAGAAATTGAATTTAATTATTTTTATCGAAAACTGTACACTGTATTCAACCTCGTCTTTATCACACATAAAACCTTTTAATTACGATTATAAAATTCTCAGTTACTTCTTATTAACCGACTTCAAAAAAAGGAGGAGGTTATCAATTCGTCTGTATGTTTTTTTTTTTTTTTTGTGTTTGTTACCTCATAACTTTCGACTGGGTGAATCGATTTTGATGATTTTTTTTTTATTTGGAAGGGGTTGCTTCCCATGGGTTCCCATTTTTTTTTAGTCCAGGTTTGACAATGGAATCCATGAGAAAACCATATAAGTCGTAAATTTGCATGAGGTATGTGCGCGACAAATGGACGAATAACTCAATATTACGCCAACCGATTTCGATGATTTTTTTTTATTAGAAAGAGTATACTTCAAGGGTTGTTTGATAATAGTTTGGTTAGATTCTGATTATAGGATCCATGACAAAGTAACGGAAATCTTCAATTCTTAGTAGCAAATTAACGATACACGGCCGAATCTTTTATAGGCTATCTAGATTTATCATTCACCTACCATAACTTCGTTATGATCAAGTAATTATAGTACTATTGTAAAAAACACTTCTTTATATACCGTCAATAGTTTTCGCAGCGCACGCGAAATAATAACTTTTATAGGCAACAGTTTAATACGTTGGGTTACATTGCACCATTTTAAGTAGGGATCTATAAGTTTTTGAAAATATAATAAAGCCTATATTACTCGGTAAAGACGTAGCTTTCTAAGGGTGAAAGAATTTTTAAAATCGGTCGAGTAGTTTTTGATTTAAATCGTAATAAAAAATCAAACAAAAATCAAATCTTTCCTCTTTATAATATGAGTTATGCATGTAAGCATTAGTATATATGTATATGTTTGTAATTGAAACATATTTGAACATCTCCTAAAAGTTGAGACCAATTTTGAAAATTATACATATATATATATATATATAGAATCGTATAAGTACTCTTATATACATGTTATATTTATGTATATTTATATATTGATTACTAGTGTTTTTCCCGCGGTTTCACCCGCGTAGTTCCTGTTCCCGTGGGAATATGGGGACAAAATGTAGCCTATATTACTCCCTGATAATGTAGCTTTCCATTGGTGAAATAATTTTTTAAATCGGCTTAGTGGTTTAGGCGTGAAAGCGTCACAAACAAGCTTACTTTCGCATTTATAATATTAGTTAGGATAATATAGATACTTCCCCTTTTTTTAATATACAGACGTTCCGTCATATTTTATGGTGAAGAATGGTATAACACACCATCTATAAACATACAGTTTATTTAATTATTACTAGAAATAACTATTTGTTGTTGTTGTTATGGCTGCCCAACTAAATTACCCCACCAACTAAATCTATTTAATCAAAACATGTTAATTTATATTCATACATTTAACCATATTAACTAATATTTATTAATTAAGTACCAAAATGCATTTTTCTTTATGTTTCACTGTTTTAGATTAATATATTTAAATAATAATATAAATGGCGCTGTCTCATATGAGCTGCACGTTTAGTAGGTCTACCCATATTCTACAAATTAGTGAGTGTACTTCAGATTCACTAAAAATCGAAAAATAAATAAAAATTTTAACAAAACAAAAACCGACTTCATAGGTAAAACAAATTAATATGCACTAAAAAGTAAAAAAATAATTGCGTATTCTTCTATAATTTGATAATTAACTTACTATTTTCTACTCATCAATATGTAGGTACGAATGTGTTGTGTGGTTGATAATTTATTTACAATTATTGTTATTTTTGGAGTCGATGTCAGCTAAGGAAACACTATAATATACCTAGCAATAATAATACGGGAATCTTTTAAAAACACATTACAAATTGACTTTTATTCGCTTCGTTAAGTTGCGCGTGCGACACAAGCACATCTCACCTACAACTATGTATGTAGTTATAAGCCCACCTTGGCTGACATCGACTCCAAAAGTAACAATAATTGTAAATAAATTATCAACCACACAACACATTCGTACCTACATATTGATGAGTAGAAAATAGTAAGTTAATTATCAAATTATAGAAGAATACGCAATTATTTTTTTACTTTTTAGTGCATATTAATTTGTTTTACCTATGAAGTCGGTTTTTGTTTTGTTAAAATTTTTATTTTTTTTTAGCACAGTTTTTTTATTTTTTCCTAGTACTTTATCTTTAAAAATATATCAACAATTGATGTAAGCCTGTTAAACTTTGTCAACATAACTTAACAGTATGTTTGTGTATCGTGACAAAAACAAACATTAGTTAATTCATTCACGTGCTACTTGGTAAAAATATATTTTTGATCTTGTGTGAAAATATTAAACAAACTAAACATCTTTTAATTCAATAATCAGCCATATTGGCGCCACATATGGCATTTCATTTATAGTATACGTAGGCGCACCCCAACATTTCTGTTTCGAATTAAGATTTTTGAGAGGGCTAGACCCCCCCCCCTTAATCAATTGACATTGGTTTGACATGAGCCGATTCGGTTCTGGCTTAATCTGTTTTAAAAGTAACCTAACCTAACCTACATGACTTTGCCCTAGAATTCAAATTATTATTGTTACTACACTCTTCCGTTGTACTATTTTTCATACAATTTGTTGATTGAAATGATCAGGCAAGTAATTAAATGTCATCGATCCAAGTCATTTGCCTAGCTGTTTGATCAAATGGCTAATTATTATTATTATTCAGGAAGCTAGTTAAACGGCGCTGTTTAATAAAGAGGCTAGGCTGTTGATCGAACGACTCATTAAGCTATGGACATTTATATACTATTTTGATGCATATACTCTTGAAATGTATTTTCTTGTATTGAAGATTATAGTTACTGCTCATTACTCCACTTCAAGTTTAAATGTAGCTCACTTTTATAATCGTCATTGGCATCTTATGAATGTAGTTTTAACATAATTACTAAACAGTATTCAATTTTTAGTTTCAAAATCAACCCTA
Source organism: Nymphalis c-album (assembly GCA_963151315.1). Taxonomy (NCBI): domain Eukaryota; kingdom Metazoa; phylum Arthropoda; class Insecta; order Lepidoptera; family Nymphalidae; genus Nymphalis; species Nymphalis c-album. The sequence goes on from OY720610.1 coordinate 1,397,323, forward strand.
AAAGTATAAGGCCTTAATATCGTCTTTATGTAAAATTTTATTTTTGAACGAGATATTTGTGACTTGACATGTGACATTGTCATAATATACTAATGTTTTTAGATAAATATTTACATTTACTTATATATTAATACACGTCATATCAGAAAATAAAAAAAATATAGTACGCTTAGTATAGAAAATTTATGAGTTTTATGGTACATGTAGATTTTGCTTATTCGATGGCTACACCACAAGATCCTCTTGGGTATACATTTGTAAGTAAAAAAGATTTATTCGATTAAGGGAAAGAATATGGTCTTCGATTAATCACTTTGTTTATTTAGATCTTTTAAATTTTATTTTCGTGAGGAAACCTGCATGTGTTGGATCAAAATCTGACACATATGTATTCACTTATCCGCATAGAAACAGCGTGGTTGAAGAATCTCCTAGCCTTCTATTCAATCGGAGAGGAGAAGTGCCTACCAGTGGGATATTTACGGCCTGTTACTGTATTTTACGGGTTCAAATTCATTGTAAAAATGTAGTGGATGGTACCAATGAACTCGCTTTTCGTATATTTCATTGAAATCATAGTTTTTATATAAAATATGAGGGCTGACAGGCAGATGGGTCACCTGGTGGTAAATTGTCATCGTTGCCAGAACGCTGTAAGAAATATTAACCGTTCGTTACATCGTCAATGAGCCACCGACCCTTGTGACTCCAGTATCACTGGCTCACTGGCATAACAGTAATATTAGTATTGCTGTTTCCAGACAGCACAAATCTCTACATTTACGGTTTAGTGTTATTACAAAAAGTACCATCGTGTCGGTAAGTCCAAAAACCTAATCATATGTATCTGTTTGATGTCCTTTATAATTTTTAGGAATTGATAAAAGGAAATAATTAAAATCAATGGCTTGGTTGTGGATGTTCACATACATATTCATTGTTGGTAAGTAATGTTTCAAAAACATAATCTAGTATCATTTTAGTAAAGAAGGCAAAATTCTTATTTGTATTTATTAAGCTAAACTTAAAATATAACATCCTTCTAAAATTGTTAACCTTTTAGCCATGATATTGAGATGGAATGACGCCCTGCACATGGCGACATTCACAGAATTCTTAAATAATCTCAAGTGTCTGATACAAGAACTATCTGTTTATTTTGAGCCTTGCGGATCCCCGATCGAGCTGATGGAAAGGTTCCGTATTAACTTCCATAATTGTAGTAAATATATATTTTTAAAGTAATTTGGTCTGAGCTAAGAAAAATTTAAGATGAGGAGTCACGGCCGAATACTGAAACGTCACTTAAATATTAAATGCAACTTAATTATTAGAGACGCCGTTAATTTAGAATTTCACATACTAATGTAGGAGTTTTTCAATGTTAAGTAGCGTTTAACTTTGAGGGAAGGTTCAGTATTCGGCCGTCAGGCAGGCATAGGCTTACTATTGAATTGTCGCAATCGGTTAAAAAGTAATATTATTTTAGATATGACATGGAACAAGAAATCGAAAACAATAAAAGAAGAATCGAATTAAATCATTCATCTCATTACTAATGGAATACATTTAATAACATATACAATTATAAAACTGAATAGAGAAATTGTCTCATCGAAAGGGAAGAGATGTTGCCATGTCTTTTAAATAGTAATATAATTAAAATAAAGTACTTTCAAATTTTTACGATAATGATTTAGATTGCATATCGAAACCTTTGGTTTATTAGCGAGTTCAGCTCCATGTTTGGATGTAATTTAATATTTGTGAAACCAACTATTTGATCGAATAAAGTGATATCGTATATCGCAAAATCAATTCCAGATAATTTATCGAAGCATTATATACGAATTTAAGCCCGACCGATCCTAGCACGAATTGATGATATCGTTCTTTTGTTGGCAAGTTTTGTTGCTAAAAGTGTAAAAAACAATAAATTTCATATTACAACAGGGTATTATAAAGAAAAAAAAAGGCAATTATTCTTGAAATTTATTTATGGTTTGTTAAGACACCGTATACATCAAGTATTTGATTATGATTGGAAATATATGAGGAATATTTATGGAAAATTCTTACATTGTATCATGAGTAATGAAAATAAACATAACGATTATAAACGTTACTGATTATTTTCTAAAATGCAGGCGTAACACTCCACGCCAACCATTACATTATCTTATACAAATCATTATAATACTGATTTTAATATAATGGCCGGCTTTAAAACTTATTAAAAATAAATAATTAAAAGTAATTCTTGTAGTTTATCTATCCTTCCGTGACAGTTTCAGTTCAAAAATAAGATGGCGGAATTTCAAACACTATTTTTATTTACACCTCACTAACTATTCAGATAATAAATAAAGCAATAAATATAAACAGTCAAATCTTATTAAAGGATTCTAAACCTATCTTATTTTATATAATGCTAAAATAGAATAACAATTTTGCTTGTAAATGCACAGATAACGAATAATCTAAATGCAAATTAAGGCTAATATTATTTATAAATGCAATTACTGACATGTTTTTTGCTGTATAGAAAACCACAGACGCAATGTTTATATAATTATTAGTCTAAAAAATATATAAATAAACGAAGCATTGAAAAAATATTAAACTATTTCATTCAAACTACTCAATTCCACACTTAAATATCACTTTATAAAATTCCGATTGGCGCCATTTTGTGACGCTTAGCCGCCATTTTGTATACATTTGTACTGACAATTGACATACACCGATATAAAAATGACAAACAATCGAAAATGGAAGACAATTTACATTGGTCTCTACTCAAGTAAAGATAGCTTATTTTATTTATGTTGGCACTAATTTTAAAGTGGACACGTAGTCCAAAATGCATCGATATGTAAAAGCGAAATATGTTGATATGACTTTAACTATTATAAGTTAGGGATGTAATTTATCGATAAAGATAGTTTTTCGGTTCCTCTGCGATCGGATCCGTGCATGTTCCCAAATGTTTCTGCTGGACGAGACTTCTGTAAGAATACAAAAGGGTTACTATATTTACTGTATTTAAAATATTCAACAGTTTAATTTGGTTTGCTTGTTGACTTATTCTTGCTGAAATAGAGTCTTGTAATATCAATTAATAGATATGATTATTAAGAATATTAGACGCGTTCTTTTAGTGGGCTAGTAAAAATATTGTAATTATAAACATATAAAAGAGTAATTGTTACGAACCGTGATCGGCAATTCTCCATCTCCAAGAAGCATCGGTTGGAGTAAGTCTTGTCGTCGGTACCACAGACGGGATCGTACTCCGGAGGGCACACGCGTGCACAACCCGAGTACTGGAAGCGCGAGAGGCAGCGCTTAAGTGGTACTACGAAGACGTGCTTCCTAAAAGATACATCGCAGCTTTATTATCTCCTGGTACTCGAAACTAGTGTAAGTCAAGTTTTTTATACCAATTTTTCAAATGGGTCGACTTATAAATAAATGTTTTCTAAAGAAACATTATATTTTGATTTTGATAATTATGCATATTTTTTTTTGATAAAATAGAGAGGTGGACGGTAAAATAGCTGTTAGGTGGTAGAACATCCGATGATAAGGTCCTCCAGACCGATTTCAGCCACGGTGGCCAATCTCAAGAGAGATTAGCCAACTGCGCAGGAGATATTATAATGCACAAGCGTGTATAGCGCAAACACAGGTGCACTCTCTATTCCTTAGCTCTCATAATCCGATGGGACGGCAATCCGACACGACCGTAAAGAGTTCAGGCGCAGGACCAACGGCTTAACGTGCTTTCCAAGGCACGAGAGTGTACACACTTCCAACGTCCAGACTCCGGGCTGCTACTGAAAATTTTCTGACAGAAAAAACCAATAACTATTTATTGACCCGACCTGGGAATTGAACCCAGGACCACCGAGTCTGCGGCCTTATATCTAGCCACTAGACCAACGAGGCAGTCAATCTGATGATAGGTCGTACCCAGACGGATTTGCACAAAGCCCTATCACCATGAAAAACACACCACATAAAGTAGTAAAGAGGTTTTGGTGGGAACTGTTATCGTTGATAACGCCACATAGCTAACTTACCCACAATTCTCCTTTTTCATTATACATTCATTCTTGTAGAATCTGTTATCAGAACCGCATACAAAAGCCGGAGTGTCTGGACACTCTTCATGACAGAGTGCTGTTGTCCTGCAGTGTGCTGCAGAAACTGAGATAACGTGTTGGCCGCAAGTGAGCTTACGAAGTTCGCATTCCGATCTGTAAATTAAAAAAATAATTGTCACAAATATTCGCATTTATATACAAATATTCAAGTTTATACACTACAGACGTTTTTAAATTGGTATTATTGGCTTTCTACGTTCACCTGATAGTGAAACCGATTTTTTTTAATATTTTAAGAAGTATGTAATTACACAGTTACAAATTGTGTTTATAGTTACAATATAATTTAACATGTTAATACACTCTAAAACAAAATTTACAAACGTAACGGAGTTGAAATCACGAGAGATTTTTTGCTTAACAGAAGAAAATACTTTTTTTATATTGGACAAGAAAGTAGCTTACTTGTAAACATTTCCATCAGATCCACAGAGAGGTTGCTCCAGAGCGTTATCACAGCTTTCAGGACAGTCGGTCTCCATTCGTGGCAGCAATGTGCAGTTACCAAAGTGCGCCAGCTGGACTCCTTTACTGTAATACAAATATATTAAATTATTTATCAATACAGAAGAATATCACGTTGGATTAATGTTTATATGCCTAATTAATTCTAAATTCAAATTTAGAAATCTAAATAAAACAGATACAACTAAAAATCATGAATCACAAAAGTTGGATTTCTTTATTTCCTTTTTTTATTTATAATATTACTAGAGTTTTGCCCGCGGTTTCACTCGCGTAGTTCCCGTTCCCGTGGGAATTCGGGGACAAAATATAGCCTATGTTACTCGCCGATAATGTAGCTTTCCATTGGTGATAGAATTTTTAAAATCGGCTTAGTGGTTTTGGTGTGAAAGCGTAACAAACAAACTTACATTCGCATTTACAATATTAGTAAGGATGCTATATTCGCTATCATGATATATCGATAATGTAACATGAATACAATACTCACAGGCAAGTAGCGACCTTCAAGAGGCAAGGGTTCGTGTACACGTTGGCATCAGTACCGCAAACCGGGTCGAACTCACTGGGACACTTCACTTTGAGGCACTTACTCATCTTCGACTTACATTTTTCCATGTCGACCTTCTTCACTATCTTCCTGTTGCTAACTCTAAAGCAATTTATGAAATAAAACAATAATTATTTTTCTTGCAAATTTATTAATTAACTAGCTGTTACCCGCGACTTCGTCTGCGTTGCTTGATATATTAACAAAGTTTTCTTATGTACGAAGGAAAAAACATCAAAAAGATCGCAAGCAAAAATATACTTTATTTAAAGATACATCACGAACACGCAGTGCAACAAATCGTTGTTTCTTGAAACTTTAATAAACTTTTTATTAAATGAAGATATCGCAATATTTTTTTTTTTGATAAGGGCCAAGTGTCTAAGACATAAAATTTAGAAAATTTCATTGAAATCTATCCAGTAGTTTTTCCGTGACGCACGGACAACTTCAGACCTCTATCATTTTATTTATATAGATATCTGTTTAGGTGTACTAATTTTAGTTATTTTGGATCACATGATCAATCAGTACTCATCTCTCAGAAGTTTAATTTAAGTTTATATTTCCTCTCGAGCTCAGCGGTGAATAACAAAAAAGCGGAGAAACGGGAATGCTGGTAGGTAACCCGCAATGGAGTAGCGTTGTATAATAAACTTCAAGCCATCTCCTATCACCAATTCGAACAGCAACCATAATCCAACAGTTAGTCATTTTCTGTTACTTTTGTTATTTAGTAAAACTGAATTGAAACAGTATATACTCGTTCTTACCCACAATTAAGCATTTTCATCTCACAATCGTTCCTATAAATGTTTTCATCGGATCCACAGACCAGCTTCTCCTTCTGACCAGAACAGTCAGTCGGGCAGGAATCACCACCTGATGTACGTTCTTGGGATACACAGAATGCCATTGGTACTTCGAAGACGTGTTTGCTGAAAATATTGACAAACAATTTAAAAAAAAAACAATATTATAATGGTTGATCATAAATGATAATAAATTATTGAATCGATTTAGCTAGTTTTATATTATAATTGACATAATAATTTATTACATAATACAATATATATGTATATTATAAAAAAAATACCTTTTTGGCTTATGCTAAAAGTTACATAATTTTGACTCTTACAAAAATCATTATAATACGCCGGGTTAACACAATCAAAAACAACCATGTATATATGACAAAAAACACATTTCGTTTGCTACAATACTCACCCACAGTTAGTTGCCTTCATTCTACAAGCATTTGCGTATAGTTTCCCATCAGAACCACATGTTGGTCGAGATGCTCTCCAGCATGATTCGCGACAGTGACGTGTAGTCTGACAATGTTTCTTACTTGTTTTTACTACGCCTTGCCTGAAAATTTTCTATGTTATAAAACATACACACTAAAACGTATAACTTCAACGCTGGCCCGGAGTTAGTAAGAGGAGCAATCGCTCTAGGCGCCAGAAAGTGAGGGGCGTGAAAATGACGAAAACATATGCCAAGAAGTACATAAGCGTTGTTTAAATTATAAGTGTGGTATTTAAATAGCATTAACAGAAATGCCTACGATGGTATAGCTTCCCCTAAATTAGATGATAGACGGTGGAGGAAAACACCGTGAGGAAACCTGCATGTGTCTAATTTCACTGAAATTCAGCCAAATGTTTATTCCACCAACCCGCATTGGAGCAGCGTGGTGGAATAAGCTTCACACATTCTCTAAAGAAGAAAAGAGGCCTTAGCCCCGCAGTGGGACATTCACAGGCATTTTATATATTTTAAGATATAAATAAAAGGTAAATAGTTATTATTAATAAGGATTTAAATAATATGCATAGCCATTTGTTTTGATATTATGACGCTACAGTTAGTAATTTCGATAAAAAATATCCTTAAAAATAGTTTACTAAGCTAGGCTAGAGCTAGGGCTTTATCTAAGTTGATCGTGAAAAAATAAAGCAATTAATAATATTAATAAATACCAATATAGATGAAAATATTACCAACTTACCCGCAAGTAAGCAATTTCATTTGACAAGTGCTCTTGTAAACATTTCCATCAGATCCACATATGGGTCCATCAAACGGTGCCTGAGAACAGTCGACGGGGCAGTTCTCCCTGTGTGCGCTGATGTTGTTACAAGCTCCCAAATGAGACAAACCGATGCCAACTCTATAAGTGTGACAAAGACAAAATATTTAGGAACATTTAACAACATTATAGATGATGAGTTTTTAGATTTGTTATAGAACGAATGAACAATTTCTATGAATGAAATATGAATCACATTCAAGTTTATATTATTTTAAAATTAAATATATTAGTATAACCTTACCTGCATATTTCAACTTGTAGCATGCATCTGTTTAGATACGTTCGTCCATTGGTACCGCAGACTGGATCCCGTTCACCCGTGCACCGATGTTCACATTTAGAGCCCTGTGCACGGGAGCAGGAACCTTGATCTTGGGCTAGACGCACACCTGGAGTTATCGATGTAAATAATTAATAATCGTAACAGTCAAAATATGATGGAAACTAGATTGTGATGAAAATATATTTTTATTGAGATTTAGGTTTTTTGAACCTGGCAAATTAAATAGTTGTTAAAAATAATCCTAAAATTTGATCTGAGTGCTATTTGCTCCAACTATAAGGTTGTCCCATCGGATTATGAGAGCGTACTTATATATGCACCTACCTCCTCTTCCACCTTAAAATCTCGTGTTCAGTTGACTGACTTGTGACTCTTGAATGTCAACCCAGGTCGAAGTTGGTCAAAAGAACAATCAATTAAACAAATTAAATATTGAAGATTTCTTATTGAGTATCAAATTAATAATAACTAACCTACCTTCAATCATCATCAAGTTCAAAACCTACCTTTTCCGCAAGTTTTCTTCCTCATCTCGCAAAGTGAAGGGTAGATGTATCCGTCTGTCGCGCATACGGGTTCTCCTTGCAGCGTCGGGCCACAGATTCGGGGACAGGACGCGTCTCTTGCTCCATCACACCAAGATGCAGCTGGAATAAAAAAATACAATTTATATATAAAATACATATAATATACATCTATTCTAACATATAAAGCTAAAGAGTTTGTTTGTTAGATCCGGCTAATCTCAGGAACTACCGGTTTGAATTAAAAAACATATTCTTGTGTTGTATAGTCCTTTTATCGAGGAAGGTTCTAGGCTGATTTTGTACCTACTTACTATTTTTTAAATAATTGACCGATATATCACGATAAGACTAAACAGCTAAGTCTAACAAGATGTAATCTCTCACAGCAATTCCTAATAGAACGAGCAGTAAGCAATTTTTTTTCAAAAATGTCGCTTTTCGCATCCATTCACCTCCCGTCACTTTCTTTAGACCATGACAATGACATGTATCCCCTCAACAATGTCACCACCTACTTGATCCAATGACGAGTGCGCGATTAAATTGACCCCCAGTTCCCGACATTCCTGACATAATCCGATCAATTTAAAAGATTATTATATTTACTAATAGCAACGCATAGCATTTTACAAATTATGTAAATTTGATTTAAAATGAAATGCCACGGGTAATTGATGATCTCATAAATTATACAATGACAGACAATAATTGAAGAAAGTATCGTTAGAGCCACTGCTGTCCTCGGGCTAAGCGATTAAATACTTTCACAGATCATGTCAGATGAAATGGCATTACGATTTGGTTTAACTGTAATTTTTTTTCATATATATAATTATGCTCTTTACAATAATCGGGGATGAAATGAGTAAAAGAGACGGCACTCTAAAATTAGTCCCACTTAATGTAGTAAAAGTTTTATTATATACATACTCAGCTATGTTTAAACTTCATTAAAAGACAATAACGTGCGCCATCAGATAACATTAAAAAAATCATCCAAATAATAAAAAGCATGATTCAAAAGTAAAAACAAAGGCGTTAAATGAATTTAAAAGCTCCTTTTTATTAAACAACTGCGTGGAGACACGCAACAGCCCCACATACAGATCTAAAACGATAAAACGTCCCGGCGTGCCATGCATTGTATTCATGAGGCCATTAAAACGGCGAGAAATTTAAATAGTTCATTTAACTGGGGAATTGTTATGTTTTCATAAATTATTCATTTTGTTAACTTAGCTACGCACCTAATATAGCTGAATAGCGAGATTGCCTGGTGGTTAGAACACATGGATTTTGATCGAAGATTGCGGGTTCGAAGAAGCTCTTCGAGCTTGAATTTCCTTAATATGCTTATAATTATTCATTTCGTGTTAGGCATTGAACGTACATATCATAAAGAATTGTTCATTTTTCAGATGAAAGTCTTTCATATAATAATAATAATAATAATAATAAACAGCTTTATTGCACACAGAAAATAAACAAAATACAAGAAAAAAGCTTAAAATCAAAAACACTACAAAAGTATGCAAAGGGCGGCCTTATCACTAAGTAGTGATCTCTTCCAGGCAACCCTACTGAAAGAGACTTACAAGAGAAAACATAGTGGGCTAGTGCATTAACAAATTAAAAGTAAATATACATACACACAAAATACAATAGGCAATACAACAGATAGGTGCGAGCATACTTATGTTATTATGTTCGTCTCATGGTTAAATTAGCCCTTCTCAAAAGGGCTCAAGGTCACCTAGGAATGCGAAATTTATAGGTTGTTACTTTTATGAAATACTAGCCGAGGCCCGCGGTTTCACCCGCGTATAGTTAATAAAAATCAGAATGAAACCGTCCTCGATAAAAGGACTATAAAACACAAAAAAAATAATTAAATTCTAACCGGTAGTTCCTGAGATTAGACGGATCAAACAAACAAACTTCAGCTTTATATATTAGTATAGATAAAAAAAACGCCAGTGTGTTTCAACGGTCTCAGCTGGTTGATTTATGAATCATTAGGCAAATGTAACGCTTCTATATTGATAAAGAGTTTTGACGTTTGACATAAAATTAAGTAATGCATGCCTATTCTGTAACCCGTTCTAACCACTGTGCCATAAAAAATAAATATTTTCCATTTTGACATAAACTTATTCAGACTTGGATGTTAAAGGTTAAAATGCGTAAAGTTGGAATTTAAACGCCATTAAAGTTATCTCCGTATAAAGCAGCTATTGTTTGATAACAAGAGATCCTTATAGAGGCAATATCTGAGCAAATTGATAATGTCTCCGGACGCATTGTCCGTCTGAGGCCAATAAATACGCGATTAACATTTATTTAAATATCGAACACTAAATAACAGACTATAAGTATGATTTATATATTAAAAATAAAATAAAATTGCATTTTTTGTAGGTATTTTATTTTACTTGGTGGTAGGGCTTAGTGCAAGCTCGTCTGGGTAGGTACCACCCGCTCATCAGATATTCTCCCGCAAAACAGCAGTACTTGGTACTGTTGTGTTCCGGTTTGAAGAGCCAGTGTATTTACAGGCACAAGGGACATAACATCTTCGTTCCCAAGGTTGGTGTCGCATTGGCGATGTAAGCGATGGTTAACATCTCTTACGATGCCTATGGGAGTTGGTGACCACTTACCATCAGGTGGTCCATACGCTCGTCCGCCTTTCCTATGTAGTAAAAAAAAGGTCGTTATATTATTTTCAAAGTTTTTTTAGATTCACGTGAATCAATTCCAGAAACCTTTACGCAACATCTACGACTGAACTGTGATATAGAAAAGTAATAAATCTTTAGAAAGTATCATCAATGCATTTTACAATAAACTGCGTCGTGCAGAGCATTGCCCACGAGAGAAAGGGCTTATAATAAATATTTATTATATACTTACCAATACTTGGCAACAAAGCGAAATTCTAGGACGATTTATTTATTTTCATGTCTAGCAGGTCAGGTGTTATAGCTTACAATTTGTATGTAATGCTAAAACGATCGGCTGAGTTGTATTGACGTAAAAGCGTAATACACGAACAAACTCACTTTCCCATTTATATTGTGACATGACGTAACTACATATAAACAAAAAGATTTAAAATAATTTTAAGTTAAAACCATCTATGGTGGCAAGCATAAAGCACAATGGTGGTCGTCTATTGATGTAAAAGGCTCCAATACAAACTGTACGCTTATGTAGAGGGCGTTGGTATATGTAGGTATTAAATATATCCTTAAAATCGTGTAAAAAAAACATTTTAATAGCATCTTTCATAAGTAATTGCTATTCTAATACACCAAAATTGCGTCAAATAATAACCGCCTTACTTATAAATGTTGTTCAACGGCTTTAGTTAAACACTTATTATCTCTTTCTGACATAACTCATTTGATATAAGAAAGAAGAGGATACAGGATTGTTTAATTAATCATCCACTATCCAACATTTATCACTAAAGGCGTATATTATTTCACAGTAGACATATCGTTAATTGACGCCGCGATACACCGCTAGATGTCGCTAGGCTACAAATTAAAGACTTCCTGTTAGACGTAATAACATAAAATCGTTCCATTAGTTTCAGTAATACGCTGTAATATACAAATAATTAAGGCTATAAAGAATTAGATAAATTAAAATTTAATAACTTGTCATTTGAATAAATCTTCATTGAGATTATAATGCTTTTTATGTACGTTAACTAGAAACTAACATTAGTCCTTCGTTTATTAGTTTAAGGAATAATTGTCCTTCTCACGATTGAAATAAAGTTTAAATTTGCATTACAACGATAAATACTAGTCTATCCTCAAAAAGTGTTTATTTCAAGGAACAGTTTTTAACGCTTGTTTCATGTCCCCATTGAAGTTAGAAAATGGCTTGCGGCGCTCTCGGCGACGAGGGAACTCCATTAGTACAGCGATCTACAGGTTTGTGAAGGTACAGTGGGACGCGAATACGGTATAGAGTTTTGCATTTGTCGGTAAAGTTTGTAAACTTAATTAACTACATTAATAGTTCATTTATTATTTATATTTAAAAAATAAGTTTTTTTTTTAATTATATTATATATTACATTTTAAATATGCAGGTTATATTATATTACTTATATCCCGCGACTTCGCCCGTAAAACTCTATGCGTGTTATAAAATCTGTATGATACTCGTATCACTTTGAAATAAAGAATTTCTTATATATTCTGGGTTTTCCCCGTTCACGTACATACAGATGTAAATTCTTGGAAAGTAAATTCTCGGTAGAATACAATTATTTGTCAACTGTCTTCAACGGTTCTCAACTTAATGCCGTGCATAGCGTTCCGGATTCTTGCTAAATGCGTTTACTGTGCGCTCAAGTTCAATGTTATTTTATTAAACTAGATTTTTTTTAATGGTGGCAACATTGCTGTCCTCCATTATGAATGTTAGAATTGTTCTGGTTTTAAAAAAAAATTGTAATTAAAATAGTTTTATTTTAATAACTCGTTTTGCGGTAGCTATGTTATTTTATAATTTCGCCATCTCTATCCGTCTGTCACGATCTGTTTTTATTGATATATTCACAGACGTCATGTCCGTGCCTTTGATGTATCAATCTTCTGTTTCATGATTGAAAACTTTTGACGTGGTACTGTTCTTCATCTAAACTTAACTTAGGGAATAAAGAGTGCACCTGTGTTTGCACACACACTTGTGAACTATAATATGTCCTGCGCAGTTGGCTAATCCTTGAGATTGGCCGCCGTGGTCGAAATTGGTCAGGAGGACCATTATTATGTGATGATTAGACAGTACCCAGACGGGCTGGTACCTACCTACAAATATATTATACATATTTTTAGTTAATAGTAAATGATGGTTATAGTTTCCTTTATATAAAATATCTAGCCGACATTACCTTCACATAGTTTTATCTAAAACGATAAAGTTTTTCAATTATTTGTAAAGTTTAAAATAAATTTAAATCGAGAGTGCCTTTTAGCCGGCGTTGCGTGTTCTACGTTGTTTTAATGTTGGTCTGTCCTTGGCGTTTAAAGATTAAAGAGATTTGAATGGAACTATTTTAACCGACTTGAAAAGCGGGTGGTTCGGATTTTTGTACTATTTTGTAAAGTAGTACCTAGTAGTTTTATTTTGAAGTAAATTAAAAAACCTTTAAATGACCCCCCTGCTGGGCTAAGGTCTCTCTCCTTTTTATAAAAGAAAAAGTTCAACTTAATCGACAACGCTGCTCCTATGCAACTAACTACTAACTAACAACACTGTTGATGGGTACACATGAAAGCTTTAATGATGTATTACAAACACAAATTAATCACATGAAAATTCATTGGTTTGAACTCTGAATAGTCGGTTAAGATTCACGCCATCTAACCAGCAGACCATAAGAATACATTTTTTTTAAAGTATCTTATCTCTCTTTTCTAAGAACATTCCTATAGTAGCTTAGCTTAGTTGTGATATTTCAAAAATTTACTAATTCTGTTGAAAATATAACCATACAAAAATAATTTTGTACATTTCAATACAGGAAATAAAAAGATTAACTCATATTATCAATTATTAAATAAGTTTAACATCAATAAATTATGAACGTATAATAAAAGTTAAATATATTATCAACTATACTTGATAAGCCCTTCGTGTCACATTAACAAATCTAATATCAATTGGTCCATTCATCTTAACCCTATCAACCTTGAGGTGTGAATGGAATGGGGTCATATCCCTATCAAACCACAGAGTGCATGTGCAGCGTGAAAAATTAATATCATTCATATTACTATGAAAATTAACATTAATACTTATCTATACTAATATAATAAAGAGGAAACATTTTATTTTTTGTTTGTTTGTTACGATTTAACACAAAAACTATCCGACCAGTTTTAAAAAATCTTTCACCATTAGAAAGCTACATTCTTACCTATATATTATGAAATTGAATATTGTTGTATCATTATATTAATCCTTATCTATTTAAATGATTTATGGCGGGTATAAAAATTCTCTGAGTAAGAAAAATCATACAGTTCGAACAAACTATACCTAACTGCCCTACGTTAATCATATTTACAAATACTAATTTACGTATTAACGTTAAATAATAGTTTTAAATTTTCGCAGACGAAGTCGCGGGCGAATTTCTACTATAGTATATAATCAAACTGGGTATAAACTAATCTACAGGAGATTAGCGAAGATGTAAAGAAGCGAAAATATAATACTGTTAAGAAAAGGTTCTTAAGGATATTCTGAGTTGGTTCGGGACGCTCTGCATGTTCGTAAATAAAATGTAGTAGTACTAGTAGTTCATCCGAATTACTACTACTAAGCTAACTAGTACTAAATTGATTGAAACTCTTCACTCTCAAATACGAGTTGAAATAAAAACAGCTCGTTGGGATTTGAGTGTTTTGATATTCGGTAAAATCGATTTTCTACTCCCCGAGCGATTTCGATTACTTATAACTAATATTGTAGTTGTCTGTGTAGTGGCTACATGTAAGGCCGCAGACCCGGTGGTCCTGAGTTCAAATCCCAGGTCTTCTGTCGAAAATTCTCAGTAGCAGCCCGGAGTCTGGAAGTTGGAAGTGTGTACGAGTGTACACATTGTGCCTCGGAAGTCGGAAAGCACGTAAATCCGTTGGCCTGAACTCTTTCCGATCTTGTCGGATTGCCGTCCCATCGGGTTACGAGAGCTAGGGAAAAGAGAGTGCATCTGTGTTTGCGCATACACTTCTGTATTATAATGTATCCCACGTAATTGGCTTATCTCTCTTGTGATTGGCCGCCGTGGCCGAAATCGGTCTGGAGGACTATTCATGTCATAGTTTCCGCCTGAGACTTTATCCACGTGTTAGGTACTCCATTCCCATTTCTAATTCCTATACAATGTATAAGTTTCATTATGATCTGTGAAAGCTAACAAACATACAAATAAACGAAGACACTTTCGTATTTCTAACAATAGTTAGGATTGCGAAAGTGCGTTTGCGGTTTACATCACGGTCGAACAGGTGGAGAGTTTTTAGTAAAAAAATCATGTTTTTTATCTTTAATTTAGCTTATAAAAGCAGATCAGCAAAAGGGCTACTTGGCTATACAAGCTGGATGCTGACACTTTCAAGCATAAACAGTTCTTCCCCATTTTATCCTCCTTGGTATCCAAATATTACGTTTATACTAGCTTACTTACATTTCAAACAAGAAGACGCCAATACAAAATATTGATGCTAGATTTTTATGACTAAATATGTCATATTATATATATATTTACTAAATATGTTTGGACATATCATCCGCAACGAAACCTCCTTGGAATGTTTGGTGATACAAGGAAGAGTAGAAGGCCAATGTTCTCGCGGCCAATTGCCCACGAGATGGACAGACCACATTAAATTAGGTACGAAGTGTTCCCTTATTGAATGTAGGTACACACGTTGCCATCGATAGAGAATTGGAGAAGTCTCGCAAAAGCCGAGATTTATCAGACTTTCCATGACCACGACCACTCCGTAAAACAACTGGATAGATTTCAATTAATTTTTCTAAATTTTATTTCTTAGACACGGCCCTTATCAAAAAAAAAAATTGCGATATCTTCATATAACAAAAAGTTATTAAAGTTTCAAGAAACAACGATTTGTATATGCACTGCGTGTTCAGTGATGTATGTTTAAACAAAGTATAGTTTTGCTTGCGATCTTTTTGATGTTTTTTCCTTTGTACATAAGAAAATTTTGTTAATATATCAAGCAACGCGGATGAAGTCGCGGGTGTCAGCTAGTGATTCATAAAAAACATTGATAACTTAATTAACATGCTGAGCAAATCGAGTGGGCGAAGCAAGCATATACAAATATTTCTATCCCTTTTTATCCCATTCATGAGAAAGAGCTAGCAATATCTTAGAGGTAGGTTTTGTAGAAGTTACTCGATACCAATTTTAAATGTACTGGGAGACCATAATCTTATTTTGTAAGGTAATAATTTCTGAACATTTAAACTGTTGTTTTTCTTTTAAGTAAAAATAAATTTGCAATGTTAAATCAACGAACACACGTACACCATTTACTTTTATGGATTCCATAATAAGCCGAGATAATTTATGGATTCCATAGAATCATTATACCATAAAAGCTAATGATTTAAGGATTTCACTGGTCACAGGGTTGCTACGTTTGAACAGGGTTGCAAGCGTTAAAACATAATTCGAAATAACTATTGATAAATTAATTAAGACATAAGCCTTCTAGCCGTTCTTATAATAAAATAAATTTAATTATATGACGATAAAATAAATATTTATATTAAATAACTTACTAATATATTTTTTAAATAAAAAATAATTAAAGAAACGAATGCAAATAATCGACACTAATCATTAAAAATATGAATGTAGTGATTTTTTTTAAACGTTTAAAATTAAACTTGTTAAGTATCATGTGTATTTCAGGTTTATATGTTCAATTTTAATAACGATGGCAACCCTGGCTCAAGCTTCGTTATTAAGTACTCATAAAAATAAATGAAACAAAAACTATTTAAAACTCAAAATCACTTAAATTATAACTTCTGTTCGTTAAGACGTCATAAAAGTACTCGTAATACAAAACGTTTTTTGCATTTAAAATTGTATTAATATTAAGAATGTAAAATAAAGTTTAACAACGAGGCTGTTATTGTCCGTCAGGCGCCATCTTGTTTATGAGACGTCATAAACTTTATATTACTTGCAAAGGTAACAATGGTACGACACCTCATTTGTTAGAATTGTTTCGTTGTTTTTTTTTTACTATAAGCAGGCAGACTGGCAAATGGACCACTTGATGATAAGTGGTCAAAATCGCACATGAATATTGGCATTATAATAAATATTAACAATCGCTTACCAACGTCCTTAAAGTCCTACCAACTTTTTAAAAAAGCATTACTCTCATTGACTTGGAGTTGAGTAGAAATCGTGTCAATGACCTCTCTCTCTTTTGTAATTGAGGACCTGTCAATGTCAATGTCAAATGTGGAAATAATGGAGTCGATTGAAGATTATCCGGTCACAAGCACAATTGTAAACAATGTTGACCCAGCGCTGCGATTTCTATTTCACCATCGCACGTGAAAGTAACGTCTTGTGTGGCATGCAAATTTTATATAAAGCGGTGTATATATGTAACGATAGTGAGTACAATATTAAATGTAAAAAACCGAGATGGCCTATTGGTTGGACCGTGTGAATCTAAACCGATGATCATGGGTTCAAACCAGGGTACGCACCACTGAATTTTAATGTGCTTAATTTGTGTTTATAATTCATTTCGGACTTGACGGTGCAGGAAAACATCGTAAGGAAACCTAATTGCACTGAAATTATGTCACATGCGTATTCCACTAACCGGCATCGGAGCAGTGTGGTGGAATAAGCTCCAAAACTACTCCTCAAAAAAAAGGAGAGGAGGCCTCAGCCCAGCAGTAGGACATTCACATACTTATTATAATATATTCAAAGTAATTAAAAGTAACTTCACATTTTTAAATATGTGAATATATATGGAGGATAGAGGCAAGGAGAAACATCTGAGTACATGAAAAATGTCCGCTAAAAGCAGTAAATTAGGGTGGCGCTACATTAGCATCAGGGTAAATTTTAAAGGAAGCGCCAAATTTAAAAAATAAACTTACTATTCACAGATCATGAAATAAAATCAATAATTCTTTAAGGTTATATTTACTACATTGTACTACGCAAGGTAGTTGAAATTTTCAATAAGTAACTACTTTAGTAGACAATAATATTATTTTTTTTAACTCAGCATACTTCAATTCGTTTACAATTATTGCTATATTCATACCATACCCTTTGTCTACACTAGCGCCATTTTGCAGCTTACAGCTGGACACTTTATTAAGTTTTCTACTATAAGAGATGGTTCTCCTTAGTCCTTACCTCTACCCTCCATATGAATATATAAAAGGTATTCCACAGATAAAATATCAACACAGCTTATACTATTATACAAATAAGTTTACAATTTGAAGAAGACATGCGCTCGACTCGTAATGGATTGGGGCCGATATTATTGATAGGAGGTAAACCCTCCTTTTTAAGCAGACCTCTATTTTAAACCTCACCTAATCGACCTCTCGATAGTTTCATTACTTTTATCATACTAAGGTAAATACATATGATCATTTCTATATAAGGAAATAAAATGAATGATTGTATTGTGTCCGATATAGCTTGGCGAATCATCATTAAAATTGGCTTATGTGTAATTTTTTTGCAATAATAAGGTTATTATGCTAACTCGTAATTAGATGGCGCCACAGAACATTAATTTCTATACCGTTTAGGCGATATTATTATATTATATTTTATGACCACTCTTTTATGCAATCGCCGTGCCGCTTAGACTTAATTTATAACGCAGACGTCCCCTAAGAAAGACATTTTGGAAATATTAAATTTAATAATTGAAAGTTAATCTAACTTTGTAAAACTTATCAACTTCTTATTTACCCGTACGTTCCAACAGATACTAAGTATATGATATGAGATTTATGGCCGAATACTGAAACGTCTTTCAAATATGAAGTGGGACTTAATTATTTGGAACGCTATTAATTTCAAATTTCGCATACTACATTTTGAATGACGTTTAAGTATTCGGCCGATATTCTTTAATTTTAATAACATTCAAACCCAAAATCAAAATCTCAAAATGAATTTATATCAATGTCAAAATACAGTTATATATTTTGTCATTTATATATCGATTTGTTTCTATTTTGGTTTTAATTTTCCTCAATTAGACCTTTAACAGCAAAACTTTTATTTGATTGTTAAGTAAGCATTTAATTGGTATATACTCTGCAACATAATTTATTTTACTTCCTCATTAAGAAGTGTATTTCTCAGTATAGAATTTTGGTTTTATATTAAATAAATAAATAAACTTATCTGTCCGAAGCTTAATTCAACGGTCACAGTGAATGGTGATTTCGCGGTGTGTGAATAGCAAGTAACTTTAGTGTGTTACTTTAACTGTTTCCTTTGAAGATAAAATTAGATTCGAAGCAGACGGTTTTTATCAAAATGAAAGTAATGTCATGAATGGAGACAGTTTATTGATTCTTTAATTGAATTTTAAATTTAGTCCATTGTTAATAGTTAGAATGGAGTTAGTTAAGAATTGTGTATTTTATAGTAAGCTGTAAAAAATTGTCTTGTTAATGAAAAAATTGTGAAATTTTCTGAATCATACTATAAATTTGACAATTTTCTTAAAAGTTTTTTCACTGGTGGATTTCTAAATAGACTAAGCTATATGTACAGCTCAACAGCTATAGGCTAAATCATAAGGCCATCGATTCTTATTTACTTATATATAGAAGTTGTGCCCCGAGGTTTCAGCCGCGTATAATAATTATTAAAAGTATAATGAATAAAAATCAGGCTATAGCCTTCCTCGATAAAAAGACTAAAACAACGCAAAAATAATATTTAAATTCGAACCAGTAGTTCCTGAGATTAGCCGGATCAAACAAACAAACTCTTCAGCTTTATATAATAGTATAGACAAGCAAAGAAAAACAGTTCAGTAATTTTCTATTTTGTTTCATAGCCAATTAGACATTGCTTGAGTTTTTGTTTTAAAAATAAAAAAAAATTAGAAACATGCAGAATCATAATAATACGAAGTTACGCACAGACGACCATGCGGTGTTCATCAAGATAATTTCATTCTACAGTCATCTATATATAGCAGACGTCCTAAACCATTCAAAATATCATTACAAGCCACCATATTATTACAGGCAATACAATTTATTTCAATAAAGAATGTCTGAACATCCTTAATAAATGGCCGGCACGCATCGTGGGCGAGGACATGCGCGGGCGCAGGCTTCGATCCCCAACTACTATTTTGAATTTCATACGGAACCTGTTCGACAAGAACGAGATACATTGACATGGGTTTGATTCGCGCAATTTACGTGTGCCAATTTCATCTTCAATTAATTTTGAACTTGATTATAATATGGCCCTCAGGTTGCAAACTTCTACGGATGATAAATTATCTATTTATAAGTAATATAACATTTTCTCTACTGCAGCGGATATACTTCCGATTAATTATAAATGTATTTTCTTAAGAAACTGTAATTAAGTAGAGTTGCAAAGAGAGAAAATGAAGCTATGTAATGTATTTATATAAAAGATCTATTAGCTCGCTTCGGGTGTAAGGCCAACTTGTATGATCTGATGGCAAACAGTATGACGCTCTTCGATGCCTGCATGACTATAGTATGTTTGCATGTCTTTCTATTAATCCATTCAATACCCATTTAAAACATAGCTACTAAACGAATCATGATCACGTGGAAAGCAAAAATGCTATCTGTTTATACCTATATAATCGTAAATCGATTCCCTAGAGTAAAAATGAACCACTGATAATAGGAACGTTATATGAGGCTATATGCTTTATAAGTATGTATATAGTTTTACACTATGACTGCAACGATAAAGCGTTTTAACTATAAACGGCGAAAAGATATAATTTGGCATAAGTTAATAATAGCTAAAGTTCGCATCAATAATTTCCGCAGTGTCTCCTGCTTAAAATTGTCTTTCGATGCGTCCGACTAGTAATTATATTTTGTTGTATCTGTATTTTTAATTAAATCTATTAATTCTAACATCTCTGCGTTACGATTATGTTTTTTTCTTCTTCTAAATACTCGTAAATCATATTGACTGTAAATATGTCGTGAGAAAATAAAATAATCAACAAAAATATTTTTTAAAAGGTCATTAACCTCAATCCATAACTTGTTTTGCCGAAATACCGACAACCTTGTTTAATTATATAATCACATAACGTGACCTGACGTGACAAATATTTGCATATATTATACAATTTCGCTTGCCAAAGGTGATGCCTCAATTTGATTTGCATGATAATATCGCAAAATCCATCACATTGTTAGAATGTAATTAATATAATAAATAATTGGGTTTTCAAATGGTGATATACGTTTGGTATTTTATATTAAATTTAACAATATTGTTTTTTACTATAAATTTATAAAAAAAAATTACTGTTTTATTATTTAATTGAGACAAAATTACTGTGTATGTATAGATGTAATTACCACTGGTGAATCATAACAAAATAACCCTACGCTGCATATGACGCCCTCTGTCTATTGAAGAATACTTGTGAACACAAATAATAAATTGACAAGAAATATGAATACAAAATATTAAATGCAAGAGTCAAAAGAAACCTTTAGTCCGATTCGTTGTCAGTAGGTTTATTTCTGTTAAATATCGACACCAATATCAAGTACGATGGAGAAGACACGCAAGAGACTTGCAATATTCAAGTGTTATGTTTTATAAAATGTTTTGCACTGTCAAGTCCAAGTCTAACTGCTAGTGTTTTGATTTGAATTTAATGTGTAAAAATAATGCAAAACATCACTTACTTACAACAATACAACATAACTAAAACTAGAAACATGAAATTACTCATGCGTTTTGCTAAGCATTAAACTTATAGGGACTTTAATGATATTATCGTAAAACAAATACGTGTTTATCTGTGAAATGTTTCCAAAAACTTGCAAGTCAAAAAAATAGTAAGAGGGCGCAAACGAGCAGAAGGCTCACCGATGGAAAGTGACTACCGCTTCCCATGGACACCTGCAACATCCGAAGGGCTTACAGGTGCGATGCCGGCCTTTAAGGAAAACCATTTTCTTTTCTTGAATATTCAATAAAGAAATATAATATTGAACATTATTGTATATCAATGTTTTTCTTCAGTTTTCATTTAGAAGCATTACACAAAGAACTTTGCACCAAGATTTTTAATGCTAGTCTGTTCGGAAATAAGTTTTAAAATAGTTTCCGGTTCTTATTGGACCTAAATGTTTTGGCTAAATGTAGGTAAATGTACTTTTAAATCTGTTCAAAGAGAAAGGTCTGCGGTACGATTCGGGTCAAGAGTAATAATGAAATTTGTAAATCCTGGTATTTGAAAGACTTTAAAGATTTCTCGTTCAAATATGAGATGTGCAAAAAACAAATAAAGGCGTTTATTGAACTAATGTTTAATTTAAAAGAATAACTGTCTTTTAAAAAAATACCTGATTATGTACCAACGGGTTTCCTTGTAAATATTGAATATTGGTCCCATTCTTGCCTGTGTTTGTTTTGAAATCTTTTGTCACGAGATAAGACAAGAAAGATATACGATAAATAAAATGAAGACCACACTTTAATTTACCTTTACCTCATCCAAGCTACCCTTTTCCAATTGGTATTGGAAACTATATTATTTTATTATATTTATTATAATGGTATTCAAAAACTAATACCAATCTTAGCCACACAAGCAGGTTTAGTTGAATAGATTCATATCATCAGAATATCATCAATCAGAACTTCTTTATTGTTTTCATTTTCGTTTTTAATATTGTATAGAAAATATTTTCTTAAGGACTTGCACTATAAAGACTAAAAATCACTCATCAAGTCATCAATTTACTGCCAAGCACGGTATCAAGTATATATCTTGGGCCTGTTATCAAAAGTAAGGTAGGGCTTTATGACTTTGTGACGCTCATCAGATATTCTACCGCAAAACAGCAGTACTTGCTATTGTTGTATTCCGGTTTGAAGGGTGAGTGAGCCAGTGTAATTACAGGCACCAGGGACATACCATTTAAGTTCCCAAGGTTGGTGGCGCATTGGCGAAGTAAGACATGGTAAGCATTTCTTACAATGCCCATTGTCTATGGGCATTGGTAACCACTTACCATCAGGTGGCCCAAATGTTCGTCCGCCTTAATTTGGCATAAAAAAAAAGAAATCCGGACATATTATCTTTAGCAACAGAGTTCGTGATGTTGGAGCCAATATTACAAATATAATGCCAATGTCAAATAAGATGAATAACAATGTCAAATATCTGAGAAAATCGGACTGCATCGTAAAAGTCAGAAATGGAACAGAATTTGTAATCCCATCATTCGAAGTTTATAAACGTGCTTATTGTGAAAATCCTAAATAAATGCAAGTAACAGTAAAAACGCTTTGAGCAACAATGACGTGTATCGAATTATCGAGACCTT
Source organism: Nymphalis c-album (assembly GCA_963151315.1). Classification (NCBI taxonomy): domain Eukaryota; kingdom Metazoa; phylum Arthropoda; class Insecta; order Lepidoptera; family Nymphalidae; genus Nymphalis; species Nymphalis c-album. Next base: position 1,420,577 of record OY720610.1, read on the forward strand.
GTGAATTGGGATGAGGCTTTCGAGGTTAAGGGTAAGCACACGTTTGTGTTAATAAATGATTTGTGAATAGAAAATTTTCAAAGATATTATTGATGAGACGTATTTGATGTGAATACTTTTAATTAAAAACGTTTGCGTTGTGTCTAATCTTCGAACTAAAATAGATAACTTTGGTAATGTGATCTAAGAGACTGGTCTCAATTTAAAGTAAATCGATGACTCGCCAGGGCGTCTAAACAAGTTAGATACTGATCGACAAATTTGTTTGGAGAAAACACTGAAATCTGTAGAAATGGCTTAATTATTTGTTAGGTCACGTGATCCAAGTATAAGGTTCCCGAGGTAGATGGCGCATTGGCGATGAAAGGTATGTTTAATATTTCTTACAGTGTCGATATACAGGCTTATTTGTAATGACCCGGCAACCTCACAGGACGAGATAGCTAACACCATAAGCAACGACTTTTGATATTATGTGTGTTAGATTTTATTTTCATACAAAAACAATTTAATTTCCATACACATGTAGGCATATACAATGTAGACCTACAAATGTCACGATAGTACGACAAAAACTTGTAATAATCATTGTTTCATGTCTTGAGTTATGTCCGAAGTCGTAGAACAAAAGTTGTTGCTTATGATGTTAGCTATCTCGTTCTGCGAGGTTGCTGGGTCATTACAATTAACCCTGTATATATAAGTTCTTTTTTAGTTATTTTTCATTTATATACGTTCGTTTTTATTCTACTCTATACATACATAGCTAGTCATATCATTAGAAAAAATTAAAGTGGTTTTGAAATGCATACGAGATTTAAGCTTGTATAAAAAAATTAAGGTCATTGAATTAGGCTTTTTTTTATAATTCGAACATAAATTCTAAATTTAGACAAAAAAATACCAAATTTACGGTATAGGTTTATTTACCTTAGAGTAATTAAACGACTAATACCCGTATAACGGTACGTTGTTTTTGTAATTAATTATTTATTGATTTTTTTATGCTACGTTCGGTAAAATACAATGAACTCATCAAAGTCAAACTCATAATTACTTGGTAGCCTCACTTGTCTAGTGGTTAGTTTATAAGACCGCGATTAAACTCCTAAGTTCAAATCGGTTATCGCTTCACACATAGTTACAGCTATGAGCAGATCTACATTTTGGTGCACTTGAAATTATTCACTTTTTGACGTGACAACGTCTAATAAATCGATGAACGCTGGCTGCATGCACGAAAAAGGATGAATCATTGTCCCGTTACGCTGATTGTACGCTTGCGCCGCATCTATCTGTTATGACGTTGTCACGTTAAACTATCGTCCGTAAACCGACATTACAGACAACCATTTTTTTTTCGTCAGTTTTTGTTAGTTTTTACTCTGACTTATTTATTACGAATACCTACATATTTATATATATTTTTAAATATGACCGATCGCTCTAATTAAAAGTGATTGAGGTTACAGTTAGTCAGTTGCGGCCCGGAGTCCGAAGTTGTAAATTTCCGTTCCTCTAAAAGCAGGTGAATCTGTTGGTGAACTCTTTCAAGTGCATTTTAAGGTTATAACACATTTTCCGTGCCATAGAACACAGAATCAACTTCTGTTAGCACACACTTGTGCAATATAATGTGCCCTGCACAATTGGCTATCCGCTGTGAATGGCCGTGACCGGAATCGGTCAAGAGAATACATCACTTACCTACATGATAGATTAACTTTCTCTTTAAAATTTTACTTGTGTATGTTTAATCGTGTTTCTTAAGCAAAAAATGTTCTCGCTTTTTGTAGGCCCTCGTTCCGCTAACTAAACTCGGGCCTACTTTAAGTTTGATTAATGAACTTTTATATTTGATAATTAACATGGTTTCAAATGTTATTCCAAATCAAACATTTCACCTTTAATCATCAGCGGATCTAAGTTTTAAAGAAATATTTTAAAAAAAATCTACCGTATTTGTAATTTTCAATAGTTCTGAGGTATTTATTACGAATATATATAGTTATAATATATTTTTAACCGTGACTACATGATCATACTTTAGTGTGTCTTTTAGTGAAAGCAACTAAGATCAGTAACTCTATTTAGATAGTGATAATAAACATAAAGACACTAGAACACACTAAGTAACGTTAAAAATAATCGTGAAACTAAATTACTAAGTTGATTAAACCTATAAATCTTTATGTTAATTGTAATATGATCTAATAATTTTAATAATATATAATTTAGTTTATTTACTTGTAATCAATAACGTTATAGAAATGGCTGTGCAGCTATTACTTAGTACTAAAGTACGGCCACATGGGTTTAAAATTTTATGTTACGTAATTAAAAATTAGAGATAATATTTCTGTATTTATTTTGTAGATATCATATATGTATGTATGTATTTTGGATTATTTTATATATTAGTATCACGGATTTCTGTTTCACCTAAAGGTTGACAGACAGAGAACGTCTTCAGACATAATTCCGCCCTGGATTCGCCGCCCGCCATTCCTTTCCAACTGCATATTGTGGTGGTCAATAAAATGTGTGTGTGTGTGTGTGTGTGTGTGTTATATTGTGTGTGTATAGTTGTATGCAATTATTCATACATTGCTCGATTTCACATAATAATTTATCATCCTTTTTACTTGTTAAGTTTCTGGCTTAGTGGGAAGTCTGTTTTGCAAATGTAACCGTGCCCTTATACGAGAGAGCTTTCGATGATCGTAATTCACAACTGCATCGCATATTGACTTTGAGAAAGTCATAACGCTCCAGTGTCATACATTTAAGATAGTTTAAGCCAATTTACACTTAACACTCAAATACTAAAGCTCAAAATTGCTTGAATCAATTGTTTGTTTTATGTGCTATTGTGTTCAATAGATCTTCATTATTTGACTGTTAAATTATGCTAAGAGAAATTGCAAACACGTTTGTTATAATATTGAATGTGAAGGGCTCAGCACGAAGTAGTTGAAGTTTGAATTGTAGTTTTTGGTGTGGAACGTCTATTGGTGTTCGCCGGAGACAAGATCCAATAGTTTTCCAACTAATTACACGGTGCTGTCTATGATATTGTTTATAGCATAGGAAGGCGTACAAGCATATGGGCTACCTGATGGTAAGTGGTCACCGACACCAATTAACCATCGCTTACATCACCAAAGCGCTACCAATCATGGCAACTAAGTAATTACACTGGCTAATGGCGGTAAAATATCTGATGAGTGGGTGGTTCCTACCCAGACGAGCTTGTACAAAGCCCTACCACCTTATAGTAGAATTTCAGTCCCAGGTCTTCTCGGCTCTTCTCCCCTATAAGTAGATTATTACGACATTGAACCTGTTACGAGCGATATTACAAAATTTCTCCTTCATCCACTCTCACTGCGTTACTGGTGTCTCCAGTTTTTGTTGAGACTACTATTCGCTTCTTATTTTGTTCAGGATTGTTGTTTAGTCACTCCTTATAAATCTCGAACTACGCTTGTTATTTGTATGCGAAACTGTTGTAGCTTTACTTTTAATTCAATATGGTAACGTGACTCAAAGGTGCATTTATGAAGTTACTTAATTAAAAAATATTTAGCGTTAGAAGCAAACTTTCGACGTCATATCAAAAATTCTTTCCATGTTTATAGTAATTCTAAGCGTTATATTGCTGAGAAAGTGCCTGATCATCTGTTGATAAGGTTTTGAAGCGTTTATAAGCTGTTCCAATAGAGAATAGATTAATAAAAGAATTAAGTATAATTACAAATGTATAGGTGTTTGCCTGGATTTGAAGTCTTCGATAAAAATCCACCTGTTCCACTGAGGCATCTAGGCTTGAAAACTAAATTCTATGACTATTGTTTTCACATTAAATTTATTCATTATCATCATCATCCCTTTGTCGTCCACTGCTGGGCATAGGCCTCTCCACTGAGCTCGATCTTCAGCTCTTAACCTATCCGCTACCAGCCTACTGCGTATGACGTCACTCCAACTAAGGCAGGCAGACTTTTTTTTATGTTAGAGGGAGCAAACGAGCAGGAGGCTCACCTGATGGAAAGTGACTACCACCGCCCATGGACATCTGCAACATCCGAGGACATGCAGATGCGTTGCCGGCCTTTTAGGAAAGAGTACGCTCTCTTCTTGAAGGTTTACCTATCCTACGCAATTTTTTTTATAACATAAGGAGGCGGACGAGCATATGGGCCACCTGATGGTAGGATACCAACGCCCATAGACACTGGCATGTCTATGGGCACCCATAGACATGCATTAGATATACAATAAACAATTGCAATGAAACAAAATACCAAGACGCCATCATCGGTTTCAAATTTCAATTTAAATACGATTAAGATTACGTACAAATATTTGATTTCATGTATAATTAAAAGATACCCGTGTAATCTTTTAATACGACCGTATAATAAATACAGTCATTACATTTACCGCTTAAACAGTAAATCGGTGTATCTTATCGCGAACTTTGTTTTTACACGATTTTGTATTTAAACAAAACTAGAACGAACGGTAAGCATACTTTCTTTTCATTTACATTCCTTCGGGTCCTTGTGACCAATGTATACACGATGAGCTGTACGTTTGGACGTTTACCGAGATATTTTTGTTTTTATAAAAAGTGTAACGAAAATGAATCCGACTAAAAAAGGTTGAGAGTCTCTGCTCTTATCTGGTCTAAATAAATCATTGTTAAATAAAATGAAATACATTTTACGTAAAACAGGGTTTCTCGATCTTTTTTGCCATGATTTTACAACCAATCAAAATTGTATTGTTTTTTAAGCATTAAAAAGTTATATCGAAACATTTTCTACCGAATTATTGTAATGAGAGAAGAAGAGCCGAGAAGACCTGCGGCTGAAATTCTATTAAATGGTGGTAGGGCTTTGTGCAAGCCCGTCTGGGTAGGTACCACCCACTCATCAGATATTCTACCGCAATACAGAAGTACTTTGTATTGTTGTGTTCCGGTTTGAAAGGTGAGTAAACCAGTGTAATTACAGGCACAAGGGACAGTAACATCGTAGATTTTTCTATTTATAAAGAAGGGAATATATGTTTTGAAAATAATAGAAAAGGAGGTTAGATGAGACGTTTTGTAAACGTGTAGGTCAATTATATTAAATTATGTAAATAGTTTAAAATGGGTAGTGTTACCATGTATAAAAAATATCCGGGACATTTCCATGTAATATTTATTTACCCTCAATTTGTAATAATTTGTAATAATTTTTTGAACATATTTTAATCTACTGAATATAAATCTTCATTTTCAATTTTACTATTTACTTAATAACGGGCCCTCACGGGCTGACGCTTATTTATTTACCGAACTGTTATATTATAAAATATAAACAATAAAAACAAATCAAAATATCAAAAACTAAATCAATTTAATTATATTATAACAACACAGCAACAACAACAACAATTATATCGAATTATGTTGATGAATAAGAAGTAAAAATTAACAAGCTGTTGTTGTGTGAACGTGTCGTCTTTTGAAGAAAGGCTTGTAGCTTATTCCACCATTTTATTCTGACGTGAGTTAGTGAATACAATAATTCAGCTTCAATAAAAACACAATATGTAAGGTCCTCCAGATTGATTTCGGCCACGGCGGCCAATCTCAAGAGAGATTAGCCCACTGCGCATGAGATATTATAGTGCACAAGTGTGTGCGCAAACACAGGTGCACTCTCTTTTCCTTAGCTCTCATAATCCGATGGGACGGCAATCCGACACGACCGGAAAGAGTTCAGGCGCAGGACCAACGGCTTAACGTGCTATCCGAGGCACGGGAGTGTACACATTTCCATCTTCCAGACTCCGGACTGCTACTGAGAATTTTCTGACAGAAAACCCCACTACCTATTTATTTGCCCGACCTGGGAATTGAACCCAGGACCACCGCGTCTGCGGCCTTATATCAAGCCACTAGACCAACGAGGCAGTCAATATGTAACGCTTAATTGAAGAGGTAAATTATAATGGAAAACAAATGCCTGTTTTAGAGGTTAGATTAACGTTTTTTAACGATAATTATATACTAAAACATGGACACACTACTGTCAAAATATTAATATTCATAGAGCTACACACGGAACGCAGCTGCATACTAATGCGGTTATCTTCAAAATTATCTAATTATGTTCGTACATATTTGGTACATTATCCCAGCTTCACTGCACTGATCTGTTTTTAAGAGGCTCTTCTGACGTCACGTAAAAACTTATGATCATATCTCGAGATAACATTTCGAAATTCTTACATTTACTTCGGTTTTTTCTTGCGCTCGGTACACGGTATGTACTGAGATTTCGAGCATCAGATGACGTTTGCGTTATTTTAGCGTTAGTTTAGCCATGACGTTATTTTGAGCGTCAGGTGAAGTCAGTGTAAGATTTTTTATGTGTGCATGATAAAGGTCCTCCACCATAAGGTCCTCCATCGGATAAGGTGGAGGACCTTATCGGTGCAATTCTTTTGATTACTTTCGCACTCCATCTTTTTTTTATATTGGACTTATTTATGCAGTTTTGATATAATGGTTTTCGACTTTCATCTGGGTGTCTCATTTTGTAAGATCAGCACGCGATTGAACTTGATCCCATTTCTGTTCAATTCTTCTCTAATTTCAAGTTTCGCACGCAATCGGAGAAAACAACCCACCAAGTTGGATATGGTTTTGTTTAAGATATTCTGAGTAAGTAATCGCCGCCAACCACTCATTCTACTCTAATCAGCCTAGTATTATTGTGTTCCAATTTGAAGACTGAATAAGCCAGTGTAATACAAGCACAAAAAACATGCCTTTTTAGTTCCCAAAGAAGGTACTGTCGCGCTTTGTTGGCACATCAACCATTTGTCATAACAATAATTAGCTAGTCCCTGTTATATATCTCGGGTCAGTGCAGTGTTTTGTCTCCCTCCTACCTCTGTATTTAGTCATATCCTCATAAGCTCCTTGAACATATCTTCTGTCTTACACACACACACACACACACACACTAACACAATCAATCGATTTATTTCCAAACTTACTCTTGCTTAATATGGATGTCCATAACAAATTCAAATTCTAACTAGAAACTACCACCAGTTTGGAAATGAAACATCTATCCCTGGAAACCGACACAAGAACCTCAGCGGGTTGATTTTATTATCATTATTTTTATGCATACACACAAAAAATAGTATAAATATAATTCTTATTACAGCATCGCAATCACGTCAGCTCGTAATAATTTATATCGAGACTAGAAATCGAATCCACGGTAACCAGTATAAAATTATCCCTCACAGTACCAGTTGCACCCATAATGTAGTACTTGGTATTATGCAAAGCTTAACTTACGATAAGTCCAAATGTATTACGGATAAATCTTCATCGCTTTACATAAACTTTACAAGTTGACCAACCAGTTGCTAGATTTTATTTGTTTTTGAATTTTATCTTACGACATTGCATTGCAATGATTATATTGTAGATCCATTGTGTAATTAATTCCATATTTGTTTGTATGTTACTAGTGATCTCAAATACTGAACATTTGGAGAAGAAGAGGAATTATTAAGTTCATTCAAACTTTATATTCAATGTAATCCTGTAAATCTTACAAAAGCTTATAAAAGTATAATTATTAAATAAATTATACATAATTGAATATTATTGGAACGAAGTTCTTTTACGCGGCTTACAGTAGAGTGGCAGTGGCCCAAGGTCACGTGAGTAACGAAATGGCGTTCATACTGTGCCTACCAATTGCTACAAAATGCGATCCGTAGAATTTAAGAGATCAATATAAAGGATAGTTGCTTTTCGTTGTGATAAAAATACTGAAATCAATTAAATCTCTCCTCTCTCTCCCGCCCAATCGCACATTTTTTTTCACATTAATGATCGTTATACTGATTAAAATAAATATATAATTATCTTCAAACTATGATTAAAATATATTTTCTACATATTGTTAATATAAAGTATTCCTTGCTTATTTTATCGTCTTACACCAAAGACATTCAAATCTATTACAATCAGATGATAAATTCCCATCATTTATCATGCACCAGACAAGTCGGGCGACTGGTTGCAAGATTTATCGTGTTTTTCAAGGAAATATCTTGTCCGGATTTCTTTGGTAGATCTGTTTATCCTGTAATGTTTGTTTATGATTTACTTATTGATATGAGTAACTGTAAAATTGTCTGTATTTATTATCTGGATATATTAAATATCTCAACGCTTAAATCGTCTTGAGGTGTCTAAAGTTTGTTCTGTTCCTAGCTGTTCCCCGTGATTCCATCCGACCAATATCTACCCGTATGATTTTTTTATTGTATAGGTAAGCGGACGAGCATTTGAGCCACCTGATGGTAAGTGGTCAGTGGATGGTGACGGTAAGTGGTGGTGGTTATGCCCCTTGTCTAATTACACTGGCTCACTCATACTTCGAACCGGTATTTCTATGGCAACTACCATAATAATCAATTCATTTGCTTAGTTGTGACGAGTTAACATATAGACAGAAATAGTTGTTTTGTATAATTGTATACTAGCCTTATATATTATATAGATTATTAAATCAGACTTATGATAGTTTACTAGCTTTCGGCCGCGACTACGTCCTCGTTTGAGAGGAGTGGAGTATAAGATTTACCTGTATGCTATATCATAGTACACAATATATACAAATTAATGTCGCGTTTATAAAAATTGGTAAGCTATAATTAAAAGTCAACTGAAAGATGTTTATTTGAACAATGCTGTGTCTCCTTCTTTTAAATGACAAATCATTAATGACAGAAAGAGCAAAATTAGTGTTTATCTGCTCCTTAACAATGTTTATGAATAAGTCCGTAAATTTTTAACTTTTATAAGGTATTTAATGTAAATTCTTATTGTATTATAGCTTTTAGGTCATCACTATTCGTCGTAAAGTATTTTTTTTTCTCCATATTTATTTATGGTTTTCTAAATTTAAAAGTTCTTTCAATGACTCGTTAAGGCCGCATTTTAGAATAGTATAAATATACAATATACACATATATACATATAAATTATACATACGTATTTTGTTTCAGATGAATACTATTTAATCTAATTTACATAATATTATGTTTAAATAAATTATCTACATAAAGTAGTCAAATATGTTATTTTCAAATTCACTATTTACAGAACTATTAAACCTTTCTAACCATTAGTCAAATAGCCCTATAATCAATTCTTCAACCATTGATAGATCGCTTGTTAAGAACAAACATAACTGATCGAAATGTCACATTAACGGTCATTGTCGGTGCGCGTGCGCATGTCATCGATCACGTTCAATCGATCAATTATTTAGCACGATTAATGTTACTGTCGGTTGTTTTATTAAAAAATATATAGGTTTATAGTACGATATAAATCTAGAATAAAATGTAATAAGCTAATTAAATATTTTTTTATATATATATAATTAAAAGATAAAACAAAATTATGCATATTTTTCAAATCTTTAATATAATTAAGTTCTTATTCTTACTTATGCTATTATTAAAAAAACATACAATCAAGTTACTTTTTTTATATATAATACTAGCGAGCTGCCCCGGCTTCGCCCGTGTAGAGTAAATATTCCTAAAAAGGACAGCGGGACGCGGCGAGGGGGCGCGCAGGCGCTTGTATTGCGCGTTAGTATTATCGGTGTGGGACCGAATTTATTTAGTGCGTGATAGTTTTAAAATTACGATAAAGCCTAAGATATTAATTTAAATTGGGTGGTGTAAAGGAAAATTATAATACACATTAAATGCTTAAAGTAAATAACGTATTTAATTTGATAAGGATTAATATCATATCTGCTTTTATAGTTTTCCATTTATCGCATTATTATGTAACCATTTTTCAAAAATTAAAGTGGGTATACTTAGGTATCCTTAAAAGATGTAAATCTTCTTATTGAATCACCTTATCCATTGGTGAAAACCGTATAAAAAACCGTTCAGTATTTTTTAATTTATCGCGATTATACAGACAGACAGGAAACGCGGGGGACTTTGTTTTATAATAAGTAGTGATAGATAAGTATGTCATCAGCCCATCGATCAACTATCAATCATAATTAAATTGAACTCATTATAATTATATAAAATTACATTTAGTAAACTCGTTGACTAACTGAAGAAACTTGTCTTATTTACTTACATATATTGCTTTTTTGGGCTATGAATACTTATTTAAAAAAAAACGTCATTCAAGAACAAAATATATATAGGTCGAGTCACTCCAAACACAGACACAGAGGACACACCAGTGCACTGAAATTGTTCAGTTAGCGAGCAATATAAGTATTTTTTACAGCCTTCAATTTATTTTTCTTTGTACCAATTTATAGCTTTTCAATATTTGATGTGCACACTGTCAACTTCCAGACTCCGGGCTGTTACTAAGATTCTTCAACATACAAAACCCAATATATTTTTATAGGCCTGACCTGGGCTTTGAATACAGACCTCGGGATCTGAGGCTTTAAATTTAGCCACTACATCAACGAGACAATCATATAACTACACATATTTAAAAAAATAATAGAAGTCGAAAAAACAAAATGGGATCGAGTTGGCTTTTACAAGCCTTGGCTCCAGACCTCGAGGTAATATTTCCCGTTTGTTCGTTTGTTTGTTCGTAACACCCTGACATTCAATCGGTTTATACTTTAAATAACTTTCAAAGTATAAACCGAGCGATTTGATTTGTCAAATTAGACCAGCTTGACAACAACTGGCTTCCCACGTGGAGGATGACCCCGCTGTATCATGTCGTCGAAATTGTATTTATAGTAACCTACGTTAAAAAAGTTAAAAGCGCGATTCAGGATCACGATATAGTATGCGTGTATACAAATAATATTAGTATAGTTATGAGATTAGAGAGGTATGTATTAAGTTTTATTACTTTCATTATTAGATATTTCAATTTTATTATTATCAATATGATCTAATATTAAAATATAAAAAATATTATTATATATGTTTTTATTCCTATCCTACAATATTATAAATGCGAATGTTTGTATGGATTTCTGTTACTCTTTCAAGCAAAAACTACTGAATAGATTTTAATGAAATTTAACAATAATATAGCTCATACATCAGAATAGGACATCAGATACTTTTCAATATTTCTGATATTTAAGGTACATAAATTTCGTCTGTAAAAGACTATGTTATTTCGACAAATATTTTAAAAATTACGACGGTGGCAAAGTGATTGCACTGAGGGAGTGGTGGGAGAAGATTCCGGGCAACGGCTCATTGCCCAGTGTGCGACCCGTACCCGTGTTGGAGTTGGACTGGCAACACTGGTCCGGGTGACATGCCAAATTTAAATTTTATTTAAAATTATTTGAAATAATTAGTTTTTATTAATAAAAAAGTTATTTTGTATAGTAATTTTGGATAATTATTAACTAAACAAGTGTAAATAGTGTTTGGGTCGTGTAAATATAACTTAATTTTAACAAAAGAAGAATCGGCTCGACACTCGAACTTCAACGGCTGCAACTTTAAATTTACAACGAACACCCGGGGAGTATTTTGTTTTATAACTTATATAAATAAATCACCTACAAAATTCACGTTACAAACCCAATTTAAATATTTCAAATAACGCCTATATAGTGTGAACAACGTCTGTTATATGGCTCGGTTATTGTCTCACTCTGCTTGACAATTAGTTGGAAGCACTGTTGAAGATTTTTACACTGGCCTCAGATAATTCTTTACATCATTTGTATTGTGCATAGGACACAGTTTAGTACGTAAACTTTAGTTCCTGTGTTAACTATAAGCAATTGATTGACTCATTGACTTATTTCAATAATCATTAAAAAACAATCTGTTTGTTTGAATATATTGCTCACTTTACCTTGCTTGAGTGAAATGAAGTAGTAGTCATCAAACATCTTAATATCAACACAAATCATAATTAATTCACAACTTAATGAAATACCTACATTAACTTTTAAACATTTTAATTTAGTCTCCCTTTGCTTAAACTAACAAGCAAAGTTGTAGACTCTTCCAGTCATTACTTATATTTACAATTATATTTATCAATATATTATTTTTGTAGGTGAATTTTAATTTTTATTTAATCTATATTTCAAATTTGATAATTATTAAATTAAAATAATTATTTCTGATACTACTGACAGTTTGTAAGGCTTATATACTTTTAATTTCTAATTTCCAGTATTTCCTAATGGAGCACAATATCATGACTCGTAAGGCTTTGGTAAAGGACCTTGAGGTCAAACTAAGGCTTACACTACAGGAATTGAAATCTTCAAAGGATCTATGCGAACAATTACTCAAAGAAAGGGATGATTGTGAAGAGGAAATAGCTAAGACTGTAAAAATAAATTCAGATTTAAAAGCTGAGCTTGTTGAACTTCACAATAAGTATCTGGACACAGAGCGTCATCAGCGTGACCATCTGCATACCATTGTAACTTCATTCAGCCAATGTAGTGATGAACATGAAAGGGCTTTGGACCGTATCACAGAACTTGAATTTAGCCTCCAAGAAGCTAAAAAATCTATAGCATCATTGGAAAAATTAAAACAAGATGAAGTGCTTAATGCGACCAATTCCTTATTCACCGAACTGGTTGAATGTGGTGCTGACTTATCTTCTAGAAACATTACCACTATTGACCTTACCAATGATGATTCTCTTAATAAGAATAATTTTCCTATATTCTCTTCTCACAACAAGCTCAAAAAATATATAAAAATTAATAGGTTTATTAAAAAAACCAATAAAATTATTAAAAATAAGCATAGTTCTCATAGGATAAGTAAGTTAAGAGAAAATTGTTCCTTTTTAACAAATAAGTTAAATTATTTGAATAAAAAACTCCAACAAAGTAGGTATATATATAGTAGTGACACACAGCAACTGCAGTCTGAAATTGATAGCTTAAAAAGCTCCTTAAAATCTATAAGTGACCTATATGAGTCCTCTCAATTGCAAATAAAAGAACACATTCAAGCCACTAGCCATCTCGTGGAATTATGCAACTACAATATGGAGAGGTTTGATTCACTTTGCACAAAACATTGTAGTTGCTCGCAAATGTCTACTAGTGTGAATACTGGTCAAAATAATTATTTAAATAATGATCAAAATTTGCCCTTGCAGTGTGACATTACTGTGGAACAAATAAATGAACACAACAATATTTTAGTAAGTAATAATAAAAATATTGTAAACAAGGATGTAAAAAAATCCTCTCATAATGTTATCATTGTCAGCGACAAATTGGGTCAAGGTTTCGGTTCCATCCTGAGTAATTGTATGAATCAGGTGTTCAGTCTTTGTTTCCCTGGTGCTACATATCAACACCTTATTGATAAAATTAGTAGTATGAAACTTTGTAAGAATACTACTGTTTTATTATTATGTGGTGATGGGCTGTCTATTAAAAAACAGCAGGTTATTAAATGTATAGACTCGTTATTAAAGATAAATAGTAAAATAAATTGTAAATTCATGATTTGTGCTTTTCCATATGGAAATAATTTAACTGATGAACAAAATAGGCATTTATACAACCTAAACATGATGTTGTATAATCTGACTCATCGTCATAGCGACGCTTTTATATATTTTGATATTAATAAATTTATACGTAATTTTAAATTGACACAAGATACAATGTATCTGCCCATTAAATATAAGAAAAACATAGCTACATTAGTAGCTTATAATTTACAAAACTCCGTTATATGTAATATAACGAAGAATAATTTAAGAAATTACTGTTCCTTAAATAATAAGGATACAAACTGTATTGACACGCCAATACCTACGGTAGGTTTAAACTAGTTAAGAAGACAAAGCCTAAGTTTAATGACTTAAATATTGTACATAAATATGTACAGGGCTTAGGTGGCAAGGATTTAGGATTTTTAGCAGTTAATTCAACAAATAGGAATACAAATAATAAATCTGTTAACCTGGTGCATCAAAACATTCAAGGTATGTTAGGAAAAGATTTAGAAATTGAGCTATTCATTAACAGTAATGACATTGATATTTTATGTATTACAGAACATTGGCTCTTAAATTACCAATTTATGTTTAACTTTGATGGTCACCAGTTAGCTAGTCTGTTTAGTAGAAAAAAAGTAAAACGCGGTGGCTCATTAATTCTCATTAGTAAAAATTTCAAGTTTAAAGAACGCAAGGATATTGTGAGCCTTTCTATTGAACAGACTATTGAAATAGCCTGTGCAGAGCTTGAGCGTGTCATTGTTGTATGCGTATACAGACCTCCCAGTGGGTTATATGAATTATTTGAGAAAATATTGGAAAATGTATTGTTGAAATTATCTAGTTCTAATAAATATATCTTTGTTTGTGGTGATTTCAACATAAATTTATTAGAAAACTGTGGTACAAGTATAAGATTTAGATCTCTATTAAATTCATATAACCTTGTTAACTTGTTCCTGGAGCCAACTAGAATTACAGAAACCACTGCAACATGTATTGATAACATATTTACAAATTGTGTACCACATCATAAATCTATTATAAATATGTTAAGTTCTGATCATTGTGGACAGTTGGCCTCATTTAATTCACAAATCAAAAAATATAATAAACAATTAAAACAAACATTTGTCCCAATTAATAAGAATCGAATGGAGAAGTTCAGAGGTAATATTATGGCAAAGCTCTCATATCTACCATTTCACGAAAACTCCAATGTGTTTTATAACAACTTTTTTAAATTAATTAAAAATGAATTCAATGCCATATTTACTTCTAAGACAGTCAATTCAAAGAGTTTTCTCACATTTAATGATTGGGCGACTGTAGGAATTCATAAGAGTAGGCAAAGGTTATATGAACTTTATAATGAAAGAACTTATAACCGGTCTCTTTCTTTCATTAATTATGTTAGTGCCTACTCTAAACTATTCAAACGAGTGTGTTCCTTAGCCAAGTCTTTGCATATTAAAAAAAAAATTGTAGACGCACCAAATAAAATAAATATTACTTGGAAAATTATTAATAGTGAAACTGGAAAAGTCAAAAATAACACTACTGACTTCCCTCTGTCTATAAATAATATGCCCGTTACTTCTGACCAGAATGTTGCTACTGTTTTTGAAAAATTTTTTGTTGATATTCCGATCTCCACAACCAAAGCACTAAATTCCTCTCCTACCGTCGCTGAATCGTTACTAAAAAATAATGTAAGTAGGTGCAACATTAGCTTTAATTTTAAAACTGTAAATGTTAAAGATATAATCAGAACTTTCAACTCATTGGATGTTAAGAAAACTGCCGATCTGTGGGGGATCTCTGTTAAGGTAGTCAAATCAGTTATTGATGTGATTGCACCTTATCTAGTTTTTGTATTTAATAATTGTATCCTTAGTGGCGTGTTTCCTGACCTTATGAAACATAGTAAGGTAATTCCTATTTTTAAATCTGGTAGTACTTCAGACCCCAATAATTATAGACCCATTTCTGTACTACCAACGCTTAGTAAAATCTTTGAAAAATTAATGCTTAATCAGATGCTAGAACATTTTGATACATACAAGTTGCTACACAGTAAACAATTTGGCTTCACAAGGGGTCGCTCGACAACCGATGCTGGTGTCGAGCTCGTTAAAAATATTTATAGAGCCTGGGAAGAGTCACAGGATGCCTTAGGAATATTTTGTGACTTATCTAAGGCTTTTGATTGTGTGCAACACGAAACGTTGATCAGGAAACTACGTCACTATGGCATTAGAGATAAAGCACTCAGCCTTCTGAATTCGTATTTGAGCGATCGGATTCAGAGGGTTGATATTAATGGAAAGAGATCTCCCGGGGCTCCAGTTGGTGTGGGGGTCCCTCAAGGATCTATTCTTGGTCCATTTCTGTTCCTCATCTATATAAATGACTTGCCCCATCTTTTAAATAATAAACATGAGATAGTATTGTTTGCTGATGATACTTCTTTAATTTTTAAAATTAAAAGACGCCTATCGATATATGACGAGGTAAACAATGCTCTCTCTGAAATAGTACATTGGTTTAGTGTTAATAATTTACTGTTAAACAGTAAAAAGACAAAATGTATTAAATTCACTGTTCCCAACGTGAAATTTGTAAAAACGAATGTACTTCTAAATGAGGAACCGTTAGATTCTGTAGAAGCCACAGAATTTCTTGGTATCACCATAGATTCTAAGCTTCAATGGGGCCCTCATATTAATAAATTGGCAAATAGACTCAGCTCTGCAGCATTCGCGGTAAAAAAAATTAGAATGTTGACTGATATTGAAACGGCTCGCCTAGTGTATTTCAGCTATTTCCACAGTATAATGTCTTATGGCATTCTACTCTGGGGTAATGCAGCCGACATAAATACGATTTTTGTACTGCAGAAGAGGGCTATTCGTGCAATTTATAACCTGGGCCCGAAAGATTCATTAAGATGTAAATTTAAAGAAATTAAAATAATGACTGTCGCTTCTCAATATATATTTGATAATGTTATGTATGTCCGCAAAAACTTAAAAGATTTTCCCAGAAATTGTGACGTACATACTGTTAACACCAGGAACAAGTATAAACTTACAACCACTGTTACTAGATTACACAGGGTTAGTAGGTCTTTTATAGGACAATGTATACGCTTTTACAACAGGATCCCAGAAAGCGTTCAAAAATATTCAATTGTGAAATTTAAAAGAATTGTTAAGGAACGCTTGTGTGCTAAAGGATATTATTCAATCAATGACTTTTTAGATGATTGCACACCTTGGGAATGAAACGATCGCCTCCAGGCTGTTTCAATTAAAGAAGAATATTATTATTGTATTGTTATTATATATTATATAAATATTGTAAAAAATGAGATGAAAAAAAAAAAAAAAAATCCCGCTGAGTTTCTTTCGCCGGTTCTTCTCAGGTCTGAGGTGTTTATTTCCGAACCGGTGGTAGACTTATGACAATCAATAAGTAAGTGTAACACTTCTACATTGAATAAAGATATTTGAATTTGAATTTGTACATACGAAGACGGGTGAGGGCAGATAATATGGTTGATGGCTTTGTCTGTCTTGCGATTTTCAAGGCCCTATTCTATACTAATAATATAACGAGGAAAGATCGATTTTTTGTTTGTTTCTTTGTTATGATATAAAACAAAAAGCTGTAATCCGATTTTAAATTTTTTTTGTTGACAAAAATTTTCGCAACGAAGTCGCGTGCGAAGAGCTAGTATAATAATAAATAAATGACATGAATGAACTTACCAATGATTAGAAACGCAGCAGTCGCTAGGAAGTGAGACCTGAACTCCATTTTGAACACACAGAAGATGACACTATTAGTTTTATTCGAACACTAGTATCTTAATATTTTTCACACACACTTTCGGTAACGGTCAGTCGTCCATGGTGTTCTGATCTGAAACAAAGGAAAATAATTATGAGTATAATTCACTTAGTGGTACCACTTTGTACGGGTTTGGGTAATAATAATATCCTATATCCTGGGACATTACTCACACACGGCCATCCAGACAAGTGATATGCTTACATATACTACTTTTGTAAATAAATACTTATATAGATAACTAGCTATGCCCCACGGTTTCA
Organism: Nymphalis c-album; assembly: GCA_963151315.1. NCBI lineage: Eukaryota > Metazoa > Arthropoda > Insecta > Lepidoptera > Nymphalidae > Nymphalis > Nymphalis c-album. The sequence continues at coordinate 1,438,259 of OY720610.1, forward strand.
CCCGCTTATAATTAATAAAAATATAATGAATAAAAATAAGCCTAGAGCCTTCCTCGATAAAAGGACTATACAACACAAAAATATTTTTTAAAGTCGAATCAGTAGTTCCTTAAATTAGCTGGATCAAACAAACCAACTCTTCAGTTTTATATATTATTAGTATAGATTACACCCAGACAAACAGACATGTTCATGCACACAAATGTATGTCCTGGGTGGGAATCGAACCCACGACCTGCGGCGTGAAAGGCATGTATCTTACCAACCACGTCAACCGGGTCGTCAATGCTATGATATATGTATATTCTACCGTCAAACGGTAAAATACTAAATACTGGTGGGTTCCAGTTGGAATCGTGTGTGAACCAGTGAAACTTCAGGCACAAGATGCAGAACATTTTAATTACCATAGTTGGTGGTGCAGTGGTGGTGTACAGAATTGTTAATATTTCTCCCGACAACAGTGATGACCAAGTACTATTAAGTGACCCGTCTGTGGTAGGCATCCTTATTGTGTGTTTCAAACGAAGATGCACTCTATGTTCCATCACTTTCATTGAGTTCACAGGATCAGTGACTTTAGGTGCTTACTGAAGCAAGAAATTGTTAACACTGTCGACTCCAGGGTTAAATCCAAGACTTCATAGTCTTCGGCCTAATGAGCTAGTTGTGAAACTAATGAAAAATACATTGGTATATTTTATTTATTTACCAGCAAGCTTGTAATCATTTAATTTTCTTACTAACTATTTAATGAAACTGTAAAAGAATTAACACAATCACGCATTATTATTTCCAAGATATTTATGTATTAGCAATATATTATTTACTAGTGACAGGAGGGCTGGTTCATTTTTTTTCGCCCAGAGAATCAGAATTGCCATTCAAAGGGGAAATGCTGCTAGCATTCTTGCCACCATTCCACGCGGTCACGATTTTGTATAGTAATTATTTGTATTTATTTAAGATTTTAATGTGAATAAAAATGTATAAGCAACTAATTACAAAATCCAATAATATAATCGATAAGCGAAAGCCGAGTTTTCTCCTAAACTCCGGTTGCATTTAAAACACCAGCCCGCAAACCCCATGCGAGTTACGAGTCTCTCTATCACTTTCTCTCTTGATTTAAACAACGAACGTTACAGTTTTTCCTGGACGACTTCCCACATTCCAATTAGAGTGACTTGATTTGCATTACTCGTGACGTCATTGAAACGGAGCTTGGGTTTATTTGAACGGCATTCGTGATGCTGTTTAGGAATCTAGACGCTTAGCTAAGTTTGTATAATTTATGAACCAAGATAATAATAAATCAATATTTATTTCTCACAAAAGCAAGACTAACGATACAGTATTACAAGCTTTTAGCTTTACAATTAATTACTTGGTGGTAGGACTTTGAGCAAGCTCATCATATATTCTACCGCAAAACAGCGGTGGTATTGTTGTGTTCCGGTTTGAAGGGTGAGTGAGCCAGTTTAATTACAGGTACAAGAGACATAACATCTTAGTTCCCAAGGTAATTAATATTTCTTACAATGCCAATGTCTATCAGCATTGTAGATCACTTACCACCAGGTGGCCCATATGCGAATCCGCCTTTAAATTTCATTAAAAAAAAATCAGCTAGATTCTATTGATTCACTTTGATTGCAAACGTATATACAACTCAATATGGATTTTAAAAAGGAACTTGACATGTTGTATCTCATTCGTTATTCGACGTAATCCAATTACCCTAATAGCATTTTATAGGTGGTCTATAAGCAATCGTAAGACGCTGATTACGCCATAAAGTAATCGATCTGAACGTTGAAATATTATACATTTTATGGTTTGCATTGCACTTTACGATAATATTGATCAATATACGCAAATAACTTGCGGTAAGTGGTTCTGATGTTAATAATTTAAGATGGTATGTTCCGCGTGCCTCTTATTACACTGGCTCACTGACCTTTCAAATCAGAATTCAGTCGAAATTGAAATGGATTTGACTACATTTTTTTTTTAACTTTCATTACTTTTCTTTCGCTTGTTATTGATTTATATACTTACTAGCGTTTTCCTCGCGGTTTCACCCGCGTAGTTCCCGTTCCCGTGGGAATATGGGGATAAAATATAGCCTATGTTACTCGCTGATAATGTAGCTTTCCATTGGTGAAAGAATTTTTTAAATCGGCTTAGTGGTTTAGGCGTGAAAGCGTCACAAACAAACTTACTTTCGCATTTATAATATTAGTTAGGATATTATTTTTAAAGATGATACGCAGTTACTTTTTATATACTAATTATAAAAAAATATGTTAAGCAGAAACTAATAAAGTCTTCGTAGATTACTCATTAAAAATAAAAAAGGCAATCGCATTAAAAAACACGCTAAAAATTTTGATATCCTCTTTAACGTTTTATGTCGAATTTGAATGCAGCAATAAAAACATTATTTTGTTGTTATTGCTGACGGTACTTTTTTATAATTTACAGCGATTTATAAATGTTTCTGTCTAATAAAGCTATGACTATGAGTCGGTTCTATGACGAGCCGGTTGGCGTGGTTGGTTAGACACTTGCCTTACACGCCGCAGGTCGTGAGTTCGATTCCCACACAGGACAGACATTTGCGTGCATGACCATGTCTGTTTGTCCTGAGTCTGGCTGTAATTATCTACATAAGTAAGTATTTACAAAAAAAAGTAGTATATATAGTTTATCAGTTGTCTGGTTCCATAGTACAAGCTCTGCTTAGTTTAGGATCAGATGGCCGTGTGTGAATAATGTCCCAGGATATTTTAATAAAAGACTACCGTCTCAGAAAATATCCTGGCGCTTGATGAATTCGTTTTGTGCGGTAGTAACAGACAGTATTTAAAGCTTCACGCGAAACATGTTTATAATACGGTTGTCAGAATAATGACGTTTCTGGAAATCTTTTTTTAATTGCATTGGAAACGTAAGATTCTTATCTTTTGGTTTCTGTAAACTCACATAAAAAAAAACATAAAAGAAATATTCAAAATTATTTTAATTAAATTGTAAGTAACTTCAAATTTAAAAACTTAACCATCGAACATAAAAATGATTACAAAATTATATCACAGCATTGTACTCCTTATCGCTATGAACTTATGGTCTAATATCTCGTAACTATATTTATAATACAGCAGATTAAAGTTGTCATTAATAATTATTTCTTCAGAAACCCAAACGAGAATAAAGATTAACATTACGGAACACTTCGTTATTTTCGACCGAAATTATATAGTAAGTAATAATTATTAAAATAATGAGCATTCATTTCGGCCGACGAAAACTTTAATAGTAAGTATGACCGGTAGCAGTTTATTTAATAACGTCACAGATGAAGCTTCCAAGCAACATGCAAGAAAAGACTTTATTGTTTTTTATTTTTTAAATTGTTATATTTTAAAAAGCCAAGATGTCATAGTTGTAAGAACGCATCTTAACCGATGATCATGGGTTCAAACCCGGGCAAGCACCGCTGAATTTCATTTGTTTAATTTGTGATTATAATTCATCTTGTGCTTGACGGTAAAGGAAAACATGCATCGTGACGAAACCTGCATGTGTCAAATTTCATTTAAATTCTGTCACATGTGTATTCCATCATCCCGCATTGAAGCAGCATGTTGTTACAGTAACTACGCGCGTAAAACCTCCGTCAAAAAACTAGTAAATAATATAGTGAAATATGCTGTACAAAATTATAGGTTATAAAAACAACAACTTGGACTTATATTCGTTGATTTTCATACAGAACACATAAATGTTATTGTATATGATTCATGTAAATTAGTAAATACCAAGCCAACCGGTTCTTTTTGTCAGAATCTTCATTCCAAACCGGTGATAGATTTACATTATATTACATGAGATTAGCATATATTTTATAATTAGTTCCCTCTTGAATTTTTTTTAATCTACATTATTTCTGGACGTATAATAAACTGTCAAATATAAAGAAATGACAGTTTATAAAATATAATGAGAGACTTGAATAAAACATATTACGATTTTAATTGGTTATGACTTACGTCTGTATTCAAATTAGAATAACGTATGCTATAAGTCTATAATAATTCTAAACTAATATTATACATGCGATAATAATTCTGCAGGTCTTTCACGGCGAAACAACTAAACCAATTTTGATGAACAAACTAAATTATTATAAAGCAAGCTTGAACCCCAAGGGCCCTTCCTTAGTCCCCCCTTCCCCTCCCCTCCTGATAAGCAAGAAACACGGTCAATTATTTTTATACCTTTCGAATACTATAAGCTTAACTCCTCTTGTTCTATAATTATAAATTGTATCTAAATGTTTAAGCCAACTAATTTCTATGAACATAGTTATAACCATGTAAAAGTAAACATTAAAACATATATAACGAAATTAAAAAGCATTTCAATAAAACATTCATACGACAAAGTCTTTAACTAAGTGAAAGTTTTTTACATTAAGGAATGTCTGTATAAAACACCGAGTCCAAAAAATGAGCAACAAAATTTCAGACACAAAGTAACATAATACTGCCAAAATAAATAAACGTAATAAAAGTTTAGAAGTACACATATTCAGCATACCAGCTTTCCGAGTCGCATAATTTTAAAAGCTGGTACTTGGTTAAAAACGCATCCCTAAGTCTGAAAGATGAGAGCAAGGGTGCTTGGTTCAATGAATATTCATTGAAACACTTCAACTTCAGCTTTTTGAATCGTCCGTTACTTATAAGGTATGAAAGAGTACTTTTTATCTGGAAAATATCATCTGAAATAGATGCTGGAAAAAACTTATAGTAACCAAATCGCTTGACAGATGAATTTCTGCCACATTTTCATTTACCAATCTGCATAGGCAGCGAAGTGGCTACCTCATGTTCAAGAGGAAAGGACGCAACTCAGCAGTGGATTTTTTTCCCTATAATACGGTACCCGGACGGACAATTGGACCACCTGATGATAAATGCCACCCACAGATATTGGTACTGTAAGAAATATTAACCAATTCTTATCTTCAAGGCGCCACCAACCTTTGGGAGCTAATATGTTATGTCATGATATGACACTGACTCACCCGCCCTATAAATCTGAAAACATGCTTGGTGGTAGAAAATGTGATATGAGTGAGGTACCTAACCGAGGAGCTTTTACAAAACCCTACCTAGTTAGTATGTTTTTTTAATTGAACAATGTCAAATTGCTAAATCAAAGTGACAAATTTGTAAACGCATATAACAAGTATTTCATAGCCGGAATGAAAAGGTCGTCGTGGTTAAAATTTACAGTTAAACTTTAACTTGGCATGTCATAAACGATTTGAAAAGACTCGTCATTAGGGAATCATAAACGCATAAGCGTTAAGTGCGTCGTAACATACGCATGTTAGGGCAATTCCATAAAGTCGTTACGACATTTTAGAATGTCATTTTGTAATTTCCCAATTTGTTTATTATGTTTTTTTTTTTTTAAATTGACCACTCCCTAATGCGTGCAGCGTTTTACATTTTACGGTCTAATTGGGCTGCAAGTTTTTGGTAAACCCTTAAAATTCATCAGCTTTATTTAAGAGCCTTATAGTGTAGTCAAGTTTCGACAAAGTAATTTCTAAAGTTTGAGGACGAATTGGGTACACTATTACTACCAAACGTTTCATTTCAATTGATAACACTAATTCACGTCAATACATAAAAAAAGAGTCGGTTGACAAACAGAAGAGAAAATATATTGAACTCTACGCATTTGATTAAATATATTATATTAAAAAAAAAAACAATGAATAGAAGGAAAATAAGTATTTGTTTGGTGAATAAACCAATGCAATTGTTGTGATCATGGCCTTAAGTGCAAAATAATGATGTTTACAAAATGTGTGTCGGTGGACCAGGGTAACATGGTTCGTAAGGAGACCGTGCGAATAATATCTTCAACGAATGCACTGTACCGGAAACCTATTTTATACTTTGTAATATGAATTTAATCCCTAAATGTACATTTCAGCAATCATTTTGTATTTGGTTTATAATATTTTTATGTTTTCCAAATAATAGTAATGTTTGTATTGCAAAGGTTGTCCAAATCATACAGCTAACTTGGAATAAAATAATAATAATAATTAATAATACTTCATTAATAAAGTCATTCAAATTATAAGTTTCAAAATTGTATGATTTAACATTAACATACTAACTTGATAAAGAAATGCCGTGAATAATGTCAATTTAATTTTTGTTAAAATATTAATAATTTAATTTAAAAGTAAACTAATTGAGTAGGTAAAAGATAAAAATAACCATTTAAAATAATTATTATTTGTTTTTTTTTTAATATTATTAAAAAATATTTTTAGAGCTTTTTTTACTTACTGTCTTGTCCCATTTATATTGTGTAAAAAAGGTGTGTAAGTGTACCAGGCTAACAGACGTAAAGAAGAGTGAGTGAAATCACGTACTCAAAGACTTACTTCATAGTGTAGCTAATTGCTTAATAACTATCTACGTTTATCTGTAAAGTGTAATTTTTAAAATGGAAAATGATTAACGCAATCTGAATATTTTAAATGAAAAATATCATACAAATCCATCAAGCAAAGTTGGTGGATGTATAGTTAAAAACATATTTCTCTCTCATATGGGCCACCGGCCACCTGATGGTAGGTGGTCACCAACGCTCATAGACATAGCCATTGTAATGTTAACCATTCATTACAGCTCCTATGCGCCACCAACCTTGGTAACTAAGATGTTATATGCCTTGTGCCTGTAATTACACTGGCTAACTCACCCTTCAAATCGGAACACAACAATACAAAGTACAACTGTTTAGCGTTAGAATACAACATGATGGGTGGGTGATATATATTCTGACGAGCTTGTACAAAGCCCTCCCACCAAGTAATCCTACACAGTCGGCTCATCTCTCTTAGGATTGGCTACCGTGGCCGAAAACAGTCATGCCATCCATCACCATAAAAATTAAATTTATTTTATCTTATTTTAACAATCAAATTATTGTATTCAGAAATAAATAATATGTATTTTCAACGACCATTGTAACAATATTGTATAAAACATCAATGCATTGGCCCGAATTCATTTCGTATCTATTGTTTTTACTACAGCCCAGTAACCTCAATGATACCCAGACATTCATATGATTTTGTTGTTTACGCGAAATTGGAAATGTTAAATTGTTTTCTGGAAATTTAAATAGCCCATTCAATATACACTTTAATGAAAATACGAACTGAGAAGGCTTATATTGTGTGGTATAGAAATGAAAAGAGTGATACCTTTTCAAGATAGCGGAGAAAGCTAACACCATCTTAGTTGAAGATTACAGTTTTTTTTTACACCTACACAATATCTAAAAATCAGCCTTGTCATTTTACATGTATTTATTTATATGCATGTTTACGGCGTAACGACAAGACATTATACACATGCAGGGTTTCTATAGAGACTAAAATAAATTTCATTTTAAGTTATTGAAAATATATACATGAAAGAATAAATTATGCGTTATCTTATTTGCACAGAATATTAAAAAGATCTTGTAACTATTGTGTTTAAGAAGGACAAGGTTTCGTTTTTTATTTTATTAGAACGTTTCCACAGATGTATAATCTTCTGTGATTTGAATCAATGAAAGATTTTTATGATAAGCTCGCTGTAATACTTGGTATTTGATAAAGTCCCTTAGTTAAGGAGTTTTTTTAAAGAAGTCGCACTGCTGTTACATGATTATATGTAAAAATATATTGATTTACTGGGTAGGCATATCTGGGGTTTTAATATCATATCTGAGGGCGAGTATATATTTATTTCATTCATCTTATTTTTATTAGAAAAAAATATATAAATGTAGATTATTTTAATAATATATTTTTAATTACAAAAACTAAATTAAATGTTAATTAAACATACTTATTTAGAATTACAAAAATGTTCCACTCTGTCTAAGTTGAACTTATCAACCGCGAATGACCTCAAAACTGACCTACATTGGAACATCGCTACGAGGAAATCATAAACGCAAGGAGGTCGAAACATACAGCCTTGAGCTTGAAAGGCCATGACCTGGCGGTAAGGAAAGTAAGATCGGGTATTCATTACTTTCATGTAGTTTATGATTGCCTGGTACATGAAATGTTTGATATAAAATGTCGCCCTGGTTTTCTTTCTATTTTTAGTTCTGTGTTCTTTTTTATTTGTTTATTTAAATCAAGTTTTTATTCAATTGTATATATATGATTTAATGTTGTAGCTATTTCGCGGTGAGTTTCTACTTGAATGAAAAAAGAGTTAAACATTACAGGGCAAGCTAAATAAAACTGTTTAAAAATAGAACACAATAAGGACAAAAATAAAAATGTAAAACCAAAACAAAACGTACTTCTAATTTTTTTTTAATAATAATTAGTACACTGTAAGTTGCTTTTATTCCGAGAAATAAATTATATTCGAGGGATCAATATAACTACAAAAAGTCGTACAACGTCGTGGGCGTATCAATGAAAACATTTCAAATATGATTGACGCGAGCTTTCAAAAGATCTTTCGCCCATAGCACCGCAACCATTTAACCAATTCATAAATCAGCACATCACAAACCAACATTATTTACTAACGAGTAACGACGTTAATCTCATGTCCATCTTGACACACATATCTTAATGTAGTAAAAACTCATTGAACTCGACACATGGCAAAAAAAGCCATTCAGACACGTGCTGATTATAATCAAAATAATAACATTTGAAACGATTTTAAGTGTTATGCCGTGGCGATTGAGTCGATTTTTGTGTGTATGTTGAGGCGTTAGCGGCGCACTGAACCGTTATGAGTCAGATTTAATATATTATTAGGTTAGTGTTTGACAAATTGACCGACAATCATAGTTTTTGCGGTATACTTTTTCAACGATGATATAATACGATTTTTGTATACGTTTATTTTATTTTTTAATTTATTGAAACCTCTTTGTAATTCTAAATTACAGAATAACGTATCTTGAAAAGTCGTAAGCGATGTGCACTTTTTAATTTTTTTCGCAATGGACTTGTGACTCGAGCTAGCTATTTTTGTTTATAAATGATGGGCGCGGGGAGCACCTCACCAGGAAATAATGAAGGATAACCGCTTTGCCTGGGCTGTCCACTTTGCCCGGCTTTACCCTATATTCAAAATTAATCCTAGTTTTGAAAGATCTTTTTCGATCCTTTAATGCATTTGAATCGCTGTTATTTTCGATTTTAAAAGTAATTTATAAAAATAATTATATTTATAGAAGTAATGTAATATAGTAATGAAAACGCTCAGCGCATACACATATACAAAAAAATGTTAAAAAGATTTCAATTAATCAAACAGATTTGCTTTGCGCTTTGCTATTTCGAACATTCACTAATTAGTTCTAGTTTTTACGCTTTTTAGATATCTGGCTGTAAAAACGAAACATAATACAAATCAATAAATTTGTGTCTCTTATTTTGCTTTTAAAGCAAACTTACGATTAAATAGCGGAGACTACAGTTTATTAGATACATTTCCGAAATGTTATCAAATCTTCAATTCAAATCTGACAATCACGGGAAGTAATATAATGTGTTTATATTTATTCTTATAAATTCTATCTCCACAGACGTGTGTCGTGTTTATTGCCAGACAGTATCACTATTTAAATTTATGGAAATAAATATAATAATACACTTTATTGCACACCAAGGCGCAACAATTTTTACAATAATATTAATAATAAATAAATAATAAATGATGTTACAATCGGTGGCCATATCGCTAAGGCGCGATCTATTTCAGACTAAATCACTACATAAATTATTAAACACTCGCACTGCGTCTGTCTGTCTGATTGTCTGTCTGTCGGAATAACCCAAAATTCTTATTTTCATAGTTTCCATCAATGGAAAGTTTTATTTATGAGGATGGTTCAGGTGTATAATTCTATGTTTTTATGTTATGGATCTTCGATTTCCAGCTCATGAATAATAATCCAATATCTAACACTGAAGAGTGAGACTAGTTATTATATTACATTACTAACTTGTAATCGCATTCACATACGTTTATCTTTAACGTCTAATAAATTAGTTCATGAATTTAAAGCCGAGATGGCCTTAAATTCATGAACGAGTGGTAAGAAAGCGTGAATCTTAACCGATGATCGTGGGTTCAAACCCGGGCAAGCGCTGAATTTCAAGTGCTTAATTTGTGATTATAATTCATCTCGTGCTTGACGGTGAAGGAAAACATCGTGAGGAAACCTGCATGTGTCAAATTTCATTTAAATTCTGTCACATGTGTATTCAACCCGCATTGGAGCAGCGTGGTGGAATAAGCTCCAGAACCTTCTCCTCGCAAAGAGGAGAAGAGGCCTTAGCCCAGCAGTGGGACATTCACAGGCTGTTACTTACTTACTTACTTATGAATTTAATAGCGAATTGATAATCGAACACTCATTAACATTTAAAGTCTATAAATAGTAATTGGAAACAGACTCCAGTTAATTTTAATTAAATGATCAAAACCACTGGTGCATACAACGGTTACAGTTAGCGAGCCGAATCACCGTTGTCGACGTAACGGATACTTCATAAGCCACAGATAACTTGGGATCTTAATAGGATGTAGGCAGGGAATGCAAAAACTAAATTGGTTACATGTAATACTCACTAAATTTTATTACACGTTCGAAACAATACGAGGAAGACACGTAAATGATAAAAAAAACTCTGTTCCGTTTGGACCTCATCTTTCATGAGTCATTAAACGATAAGCTTAACCACTGATTCTAGAATAACTGTCAAGTTTATTTATTTATTAGGAAGCCGAATCCTAAGAAATAAGTTTTCTGAATGAGCATTTAAAAATATGTATAATAAAATATGTTCCTCCAATTGACGAAAATCAAAAAAATCATAACAAAAACAAATCTTAAACTTAAATAACAGTGTCAACAAAATATATAACAGAATTTTGGACATTAACACAAACTAGTGAATAGTATTATGTTCTAATTATGAAAAAAAATAAAAGATAAATATTCCGTAAGCTGAAAGTAATAGTGTATTACACTAATAAAGGAATGAATGAAGTACCAATTGCGTCTTTTTTTACCCCGAAAAAATGTACGACAGTGAAGCTGCGATTTAATATAGTAACCCATTAATATTATGGTTATATATTTTAAATTATTTATAAAGGTAATTATTTGACCATCTCATGTTGAGCTACTTTCGCCAAAAGAAATATAAGCCATTTGTTACACTGTCAATACGTCGCAAACCTTTAAGATTTCTGTCTGTATTTAAGATATGTATCTTATGTCTTTAACTTCAAAACGACCGTTGAATTAATTGAATTACCAATGACCATACAGAGAAGGCTTGTACTAAGCTAGTACGAGTGAAATATAGATGTGAAAAATTTGGCAAATAATACTACTGATTTTTGTTATTATAACTGCATCCTAATTAAGCGGCTTGTTTATGATACCGCTTAAGCGATATGTCTAGTCTAGGAGGTTACTGACGCGTCTCATAATGAATGCCGCCACAAACGTTCGGTGAATAAAAGTTGTATAAATATAGTTGAAAGGAATTTCCGCTAGTCCAATGAATCTTTTATGAAAATGACTACATTTTCACGAATATAATTTTTGTTAGTATAGCTGCAACATCGAACGATACGATACGTTTTTAGACTGTAATAAAGATTTATATTTATATTTTTATTCCATCGAGGTTTTTTGTACATAATAAAACCGAAGTAAAGTGAGTGAAGACCACGTCTTGGCAAACGTAGCGTAGGACGCCCACCAGTAAGGTGGTTTGACGATATACGCAAAGTGGCTGGCAGCAGATAGTTATTGAGAGCTCATGATAGCGTTCAGTGCCGTCAGCCGTGCCATTGGAGAGGCCTATGTCCATCAGTGAACGACGAAAGGTTGATGATGACTATAATGATGACTTTTATTCCTTTATATGCTAGATATCTTAACAAATGTCAGGCTCTGAAAGGACATATCTATCGCCCTATACTTGAAAATATATAAAATTTGTCTGATCCTTTGCGACTGTGTGTATATTTCCTTTACACGCAGCTGTTATAAATGCTGCTCCATTTAAATAGTAAGATGACCGATAAGCGCTTGTATGTCTGTTTATAAATCTCAACTTGAATCTCAACCAGGTCCGTTCTTATCGTAGATTAATACTAGATTGTTAGCAATATAAATGTACAAACAAGATTGCTTAGTAGTTTCATTGATAACAAATTATAAATAAATACATATTTTTAAATATATAAGTTTTAAACGTGTTTTTTATCAATTGTATATTAATGCATTTTCTTTGGTAATGTCATTTCGGCCATTTCGGTCAATTTCCAAGACATCAGTGCAGGAGATTAGAATTCTTAAATATATATATCATTAACCCTTAAATATATATATTATTCTGTTATAGCGGCAACAGAAATACATCATCTGTGGAAATTTCAACTGTCTTACTATCGCCGTTCATGAGATACAGCCTAGTGACAGACGGACGGACGAACGGACGGACAGCGGAGTCTTAATAATAGAGTTCCTGTTTTACCCCTTGGGTACGGAGCTCTAAAAAACCTAATTTACGTAAAGATACGACACTTGATGGGTGGGATGGGATTATCGTCTGAAAACAATTAGTCAGACCTAATCGTTTGGTTATTTCACGGATCAAAAAATGTATTTCTTTTATCATTGAAGCGTGTCTAATAAAACTGATAACGTTAACGTAAGGCGCTTGCTCTATATCGTACGATATCTAGCGAATTATTTATTTAACAAAATATCTTTTAGGCAGTTGTTATTACATAGCATACTAAATTTGAGTTTTATGATAAATACTCCCCGCCTTATTGCCTCCACTGGTGACAGGAGGGCTGGTTCATTTTTCGCCCGGAGAATCGGAATTGCGATTCAAAGGGGAAATGCTGCTAGCATTCTTGCCACCATTCCACGCGGTCACGACTTTTATAATAATTATTTTTAAATGTTACTTGTATTTAGTTAAGGTTTTAATGTAAATAAAAGTAATTTTATTTGATAAATTAAACACAAATATTTTAAGAAATGGTTATACAGGGCTTTCTTAAAAACGCAGAATGCATTCCATGTATTTTATGATTTATCTAAGGCATTCGATTATGTTAAGCACGTTATTCTGGTCATTAAATTGAGTTATTATTGAGTTACATTCATATCGTTATGATGATGATGAGCTATTTAAATTTTATATTAGTATTTTATTATAGTATACAATTCTTCTGGATACTATTGTAAGAATTGGTGTTCTATAGGGCTCGATTTTGGTCCTTTTTTATTTCTCATATCAACTATATCAGAAATTTGAGAACGATCTTGCTTTATGTAAATTAATTAAAATTATTTTTCAATGTAGACTAATTATATATTTAATCTAATAAAAGATTATCAAAACTACAAAATTGGTTTGCTATTAACAGTGTTACTGTGGCTTACACTGTAGTCGAACAATTGATGGGAGTATTATACTTGCACAAAGCTTTTACACCTAATAAAAAATATATAAGTATGATTAATACAAACATATAATATAAAAGATAAGTCGAAGAGATTAATGAAATTACGTAAGTAGTTATAAATGAATCGCTATCGTATTGCTCGCTTAAATACAACGCCTACCTAAACTTTGCGGTACAACACGGTCATTGTTGGAACGATGTACCGTTTTTACCCCCAGCTAGACGGCTTTATCTAGATAACTCGATAACTCGAGTAATAATGGCTTTATTAAACATTAATTTGAAATGAATAGGTAGTAAAAATAGAGCGAGATAGCAACTTAAATAAATTTAATTGTTACTGAAAGTGATAGTTTGATCGAATATTTAATTTAAAAAAAAAAAAATTTAATACATTTAAATTATTGTTGTAATTTTAATAATTATATAAATAAGTTCACTTTTCAGTTCATTACAATCTTGCTTGTCAAAATGTATTTAAAATATTTTAATTGACATATTTTTATTAAGCAGCACTCATACTAACTAGCAATATAAAAAAGTTTGTACTATATCGTACACAGTCGAAACAAAGCTTATCAATTTATTTAGATTTTGTTTCATCCTTGGTGCCAATAAGTAAACTTGAATACTTGCCGTGAAGATATAACAGACAGACAGACATACTCATTTTCGCGTTTATAATATAAATGAAGATTAGTAGCAGTATTGATATTTGGTTAAATATCTGTATCTATACTAATATCTAAAGCTGAAGAGTTTGTTTGCTTGATCCGGCTAATCTCAGGAACTAATGGTTCGAATTTAAAAAATATTTTTGTGTTTGATAATCCTTTTATCGAGGAAGGCTCTAGGCTGATTTTTATTCATTATATTTTTATTAATTATACGCAGGTGAAACCGCGGGGCACAACTCGTATATTGATAAAAAATCAATAACTATATATATGTACATAATTATGTAACTCACACATAAGTAGTTTTTAATACTGCAATCACATCAGTTATGATTACAAATCTATATCTATCCTTGTCACTCATTTAACACACCGTTTACATACCGCGCGGCCCTTCTCGTTTATCGGTTTCTGTGGGTGGGCAATAATGCGAATGTAATGAGATTACTGTTCAATGAAACTAAATACAATAACTGGTTAATATCATTCTTGCACGAATACTTTTCCGCGTTCTTTGTTAACTTATTAATTTCACTTAATTGACACGTTCGGAAATACTTTCCTTAGATAATTATTAATAATTTGACGTGGTCGCCTTTCGCGCCGAAGGTCGTGGGTTCGATTCACACCCAGGACACACATTTGTGTGCATGAATATGTCTCTTTGTTCTAAGTCTGGGTGTAATATTATATTTATATAAGTATGTAGTTACAAAGGAAAAGTAGTATATGTATTGCATCAGTCTGGTTACCATAGTACGAGCCCTGCTTAGCTGGGGATCAGATGGTCTCGTGTTAATAATCTCCCAGGAAATATCCTGGGACTATTATTTAGCATATACATAATCTTACGTAATTATAACGAACGCGGTCCAAGATAATCAAAATAGATTACATTTTCAACGATAAGAATTTGTAAACACACAAAATATTAGCTCAATAAGTTTGGTAGAATTCGCTAAAAATTTAGTTCCAAAATTTCATTCGCGGGTCAAAAGTAAATAAATGTTTTTATAACACCATCATCTCTTTCTCGTCCACTAGACATAGCCCTCTCCAATGGCACGCCACTGAATTCGATCTTCAGCTCTCGATTTTCGTTGCCACCCACTTTGCCTATATCTTCACTGCACCTAGCTAGAGGGTTACGTTTTGCCAAGGCGTGGTTAACTCCAGAACACGTCTAATCCAACGGTTGTCGGTTCTGCGACATGTGACCAGCTCATGACCACTTTAGCTTACTAATTTTGTAACATAACCTACTAAATATATATTTTTACCCCCTAGGAAAAGTCCGCTTGGGCTAACCATGATGACCTCGTTAGGATACGCAAGCGCCTCCTCGAAGATGGAGTGCGTACCGCTGGTGTTTAAGTGGGTCCACGTCAACCCACCTCATGTGGGGGAAAAGCGTAAATGCGTTTTTAAGGCGTTAAAAAAAGAAGGGTACAGTAAGTTGACTTAAGATATCTTTAAAACTTGATCTGTGTAACTTGTTCAAGAGGTAATCACGTGTAATGACCCTCGATGAGACTTCATTTTGTAATGTAATTTATCAAAACGCAGCTTATTGGTAGAACCGTTATTTTTTAAGTTATTATTACTTTATTTACATTTCTATACTTAGATATTTTATCCGATTATAAAACTCATTAGGGAGATTAGCTTAGCGACGAACGAGGTTGTTGGCCTAGTGGTAGTAGTAAGGTTCGTTCCCCGGGTTGGGCCTTTAAAATTTTATCAGTTTTCATCATATATAAATAAAATCTAGTCGCGACGGATTTTACAAGCACTTGAATTAATTAACAAGATTATAATTATTAAGTAAAAAGTTACTCACTTTGAATAACTGATGATATCTGTCATAGTATTGTATAAGCGTTTAGCCACAGTGGGCGAAAGAGGGACGCGTTGTTTAAAAAAAATAATTATTTTTTTCGTAAATTGCAAAATAACTTCAACCAACGTCAATTCGGACAATGAATGATTTTGAGTGACACAGATATGACAAGCAGACAATGGATGTTAAACATTTGGTATCAAATGTCATGTTAAGACCGCTGCCTGACCTATAATGTTATTAAGCGCTTTTCAGCGCTCGTCAAGCTTTTTTTTGCAACACACAAAAAAGTATACAATGTTTTTTGCTTATCAGAGATCAACGAAGACGATCAATCGCCAGGTAACAATATGCGATGCTAATTTAATTTGTTTTGATGTTTGAAAATGTTTATAGATGACGAGTACATCGCCCTAATTAGATTTAAATTACTGTTATTTTATGAGAGTGCCCAACTTGGAATACCTTATGGAAGGTCGCAGGTTCGAATTTTAATTTAATCAAATTTTAATAAAATTTATTGGCGGATTGGCTAAGATACTTCATGTGGCCGCCACGGTCATAGAAATTGGCACAAAAAATATTAATTACATACAACTTCAATGCGCCCCGAACCTTGGGAACGATGACAATATGTCCCTTGTGCCTTGTATATATATATATATATATATATATATATATATTGCTTGTTTAATATTATAAGATTTGTAATTTTCAATCGATTTACTTTAAAATGGTAGTGTACCTTATTTAATAGTATAAGTAGTATAAGTATCCGGAATGCAAATGGCGCTATCATAAAATTACTCTTATAATTTACACGACGTTTATGTTCATATTTAAAAATCATTTTTTTTTTATTAATATCAAATAAAACCAACATTATACCTGGCTAGATTTAACATCCCGTCTTTTAAGTGTTCAATATCTATCAACATGTATGCAAAAAAAAAACACTGAGAAGCTAAGGCGTAGCGTATTAAACAAATAAATAAACTCAGAAGTAAAACGTTTTTAATCAAATACCTATATAAAATGGTGTCGATTCTATTATCGAAAAAAGTATTGTAATGAATGAACAAAATTTAACGAAATTATTTTTTTTATTTTTATCACTAACGAATGAATTATGAAATATAAAACTTTGCTGAATTTTAACTTCAAGAATTAATTGAAATAGATCCATTAAATAAGCGATGATATAACAACAAACAGACGAGTATATTTTTATTTAACATTATAAATTGAAAACTGTGTGTCAAGTACGAGTTGTTTTACTCTCATTCCATAGTTTTAACGTTAAATGTGATTGGAATGGAATTCCGTTTATTGTCACTAGATGGCGCTGTTTTTATTCCATACAAATCGAATGAATATAAAACCTCGCACCAGGCACACAGATTAACGATAAATCTAACAAAACGAGTCGTCTATTTCACACGTCAATGCAATTTGAATGGATTTGAAAGTGAATCGTAATAATTACGGTATTTTGAAAAGAAATCGTATAGAATTATTTATAAGAGACGCATTCAACGAACAAACTGACAGGCTTTGATTAGCGTTTTTTGTTCGAACTAAATATAACTTTCTTAGGAGAATATTTCGTGATTTTCTTTGTGTGCTCTTTGTAGATGATCACCTGCGGGCATTTGCTAAAATTATCCATTTGATCCTAGATATTACTTCGATATAATAGTATAGATAAGCGGACGAGCCACCTGATGTTAAGTGGTCACCAACGCCCTACATTGACATTGTAATAGGTGTGAACCATCGCGCCACATCACCAATGCGCCAACCTTGGGAACTAAGATGTCATGTATCGTCCTCTAATTACACTGGCTCACAACAATACCGAGTATTGCTGTTTTGTGCTAGAATATCTAATATGTGGATGGTACCTACCCAGACGAGCAGGCACAAAACTCTGCCACCAAGTCTATGCTATAAAAAAGAACTAAAGGACCCTAATGAATGTGACAAATAGGAAAGTGAGAATAATGGTTTGTTAGTTAATGAATTCGAAGCCTTGTTAAATGAATTTAAAACGGAAATTGGAAGTTTCATCGTTTTTTTTTATGAAACTTGGCCATATATATATCCAACTCACATTGGAGATATTCGAAATCGCCTCAAGATTGAGAGCATTGACTAACGAACATTAAAAAAAAACGAATGTTTAAATTGATGTGTATAAAAAATTGCTAAAAAGCACTAAGCCCGTCGGTTTTCGCGTACAATTTGCTCTGATTAGCTACACATCCCACTAATTGCAATGATAGTGAATTCAGATAGCGTTACAGACTGAATGGATTCAGTGAAAAAACGATACGTACAGTTATTCGTATTAGTTTGATAGCTCGCTGTGATTATTGAGTCAGTGATTATGTTTATCTGGGCGTCACATCGCTGTAAAAAGGCTCTTTATATAATTATTCACTAGTTTTCGCCTTTAGCTTCACGTGGAAGCTGTTAATTTAGATTGTCTTACCCTATGTCATTTCTATATCCCTGACAAGCAAAGTTTTCATTCGAATCAAGAGGCCAATACTAATAACAAATTGTCACTTAAGCGCAATCGAAATGAAGCGTAATCGATGCCTTTTATTCGTTTTTTTATTCTTTTATTTAATTATCATCTATTGGCATAAATATTAACAATTAAGTTTTGTAATAAGTGTATATGTTAACATCATATCGGTTTGGTTCTGATTCGAATAAATATAGAACAGTCAAAGTAGGTCGTAGTTGTCCGAATAAATTAACTCACTTTCACATTTTTCATATTGATTAATTATAATAAAATCTCCAGAAAGCAAGCGTCGGCGCCCTTGTCTAAGATAATTTTAAATTCTGTTTGTTTTTTTTTTCTAAAAATGATTATAAAATCTAATTAATGTAAATAGCAAGCATTAACTCTAATTGCCAATGAGATGCAACGCCGTTATTCGGGCAGCTTCACAGCTTAAGCCCTCCCGCCTCCAGTTAGCGCTTCCACAAAATTATTCTTGTAATTATAAATATCCTGCAGTTTCGGCGCCCTCACATCTTTCAGAAATTGGTTGGTGATTATTTATTGGAAACAATGCACCGGGGTTTTTTATCACACATGTCAATTTTCTAGTTACATTTTCCTAGAAACATGAAAATCAATAGTGCTTTTGAAACTATAATCTTTTATTTAAATCTATATTTTCAATTCACTGCTAGATCTCATCTATTATATATAGATAAATAAAAACTATACACTTTCATTGAGAAATGAACCTACTCATACAAGCATTTCACTTGAGTCGAAATTTTGAATCGAGACAAAAATACCTAAGACGTTTTCATAGCCATTTTTTTCACGTTGTAATGAGAGAAACACGAGGAACAATGGAAGAAAGACAATACGCGAACAGACAAAATGGGGATGTTGTTTTATTTTGTTAGCTTCTGTTATGATTAGTATATATTTCTATAAACGTAATGCAAAAGTATTTTTCAGCTTACAACATAACATATTATTATATACCTATAAAATCATAGTAGACTTTTTTTATCTGTGTATATATCTGTGATACTTCAATATCATGGTGGATAACGCTGTAATAACCAAGTAAGTTCAGCTGCCGTCAACATTATGAACATAGGTTAAGAATTTCATTACCAAAAAGTCTTGCAAGAACAATTTCATTACTTACCATAAAGATTGAGGAATAATAGCTATTTAAGTTCCTCTCTGTAAGAACTCTCTTTAGGTCCTTTCTGTTAGTATAAATAAAGAACATCAAAGAGAGTAAATTGCATTTGAACATCGATCAAAGAATAAAAAAACACCTGAATCGTATCATCAGATAATCAACTCGGCAAAAAGTCGACCTGGTTTCCGAGTTGATTGTAAATTTTTATTTCAAACAAACAATTGCATTAATTGAATAAAAACTGTTATCATTTTAAATATAAATTCATCAATAACTATCATTTTATATTCTCAATCATTATTTTTGAGTAGTTGATACATAACTTTGAAAAAATTTTCAACTATGAGGATAAAATTAATCAATTTAAAGAGACATGACTTGTATTCTGCCATCGTATTGATTTTATTCTAAAAATATACAAAGCCAGTGTCACTTGAGATGATACTGATTAGTACTGATAAATCAAAATCTGTTTAGACATTACATAGATAAATAGATGAAAGCTAAAAACATTAAATAAAACTTAAATAACAGAATTATCTTGCATTTATTTTTTCTTTTAAATAATAATGTCATCCAGATAAAGTAATAAGTGTCATCCAGATAATTAAACATATTGAACAATTTAATATATAATTAGTAATAAATTATTATTTCAAATTAAAAATGATTTAGTGAAATTTAACTCGTTTTAAATATGTTTAATTCTAAACCATCATTCGACAACAAAACGATCCACGCCACTCAATACATTGAAATACCGGAGCATTTCAAATATCTCTTGGTATCCGACCATTTATATAAACCGACCAGCTTTAATATCACCCTCGTTCACATATAACATACCTAAAGAAACTGGTACTTAGTCACTTGATATGGATAAAGCAGGTCTCCTTAAAATGGACGGTGTATACCATGATATACACCCCATTGTTGTCAAGAATCCTGAAAGACTTATTGGCAAAGCGACTGATAAACCCCCGTCTACTATACGTCCTGGATGCAAAATAATGGGAATAGTTTGAATTGCGATGATAGAACCGTGGTTTTCAATAAATGCTTGAAAGAGAACTGGATCAAGCTACCGGTGTATGTTATTTTGACTTGTATTGTCATCGCTATTGATACCAAATTCGCTTGGAAATATAATCTGTGAAAACTTGTAACTTACTGTTCTGTTATTTCCAAGAATAGTAATGCTTTCGATCTTATCTATATTTCTCAGTTCAAGTGAAATGAAAGATTATATGAAATGCGATGAAATATTTTGAAATAAAGAAATAGACATTTAAAAAAAATGCTCTAACTAAACTAAATTGTATTTTTGGATGAAATAGGTACTTAAATATTTTCGAAAAACTACTTCGAGCCAATTCTACTAAGTAACTGTCACTTTATGGCAATTGAATCGGAAGTATAAGTTAACAATTATGTTTTTACATTACAGTGTATTGTGCCATTTTACTATTTTTAATAATATTTTATTTTAGCATAAATATTCAGCTGAAATAACAGTAAAATAATCGCCTTTAAAGCTGAAACTAATACCACTCAGACGAAGCCACAAGAATCAACTATTAGCTTAACATATACCTTCTTGAACTTTTCATAGACATCCCAAGATAGCATATTAAAACGGTACTCTCGTGGACATTATTTGCAAATCACCAGCAATAATCCCCCACAAAAGATATTTTATTGGTTGCAATTGTGGGACAAGCACTTAAAATTGAAATTCAATGCTAATATCTGATATAATACTGTGAGATACGGCTGAGAATGGATCGTGATTTAGTCGAAATCAAGATACAATACAGAATTCTAAATTATTGTTGAATACTGTATACAAGCGTTCGTGTACGTGGTTGAAATTTTGAAAAAGTTTGTCTTTATAAAACTCTCACATTTGTTCTTTAAAATGTCCTCAAAATGATATGCCATTTGTTTAGTGGCTGAATGGATTTCCACTTACGTGCATAAATGGCTTACGCTGTGTTATTATCGCCATCATTAATACATATGTGATTGTTTATAAAATTTAAGTTTTGGTTCTCTTTTTGATTTCAATATTATTGTTTTTAATATAAGACGATTAAGGTCTCTATAATCGTTAGTTTAAAAATATTAATATGTTATTACAATGTTATACTTTACCATCTGTTGGACAGATTCATGGACATGATTAGCTTCAGATATAATCGGATGCTCTACTTACCTGGAAAAGAGAAAAATTATAAATACATTTAAAATCAAAAACAAGACGTTTAATTTTTTGTAAAAGCTAGCTACATTCTTACATTTGATATAGATGTTATATCAAATGTAAGAATGTAGCTATAAACTTTTTTCGATATACGAGTAAGTCTTCATAAAATGATCGTAATTTGTTTTTCATAAATACTTAATAAAATCTTTTTGATTTATTTATTTGCATTATTTAAATAATTAATTTCTAAATTCTATTATCAAAATATAGAACATATTACTTTATGTTGTCTGGTGACGTCATATACCGCCAGCCTAAGCTTAATAAGTCAAGACATTCATACCTACTATGTATAAACTCTAGGTTGCAAAGAAAGCCATAACATCTTTAGACGCAATGCGTCGTTGTCAACTGTACATACACATGTAGTATAGTAACATGTAGCATTTCAACAGTAGCCTACATTTTAATACATATAACACTTTTTTCGACAAATAAGACGCATTTGACCGAATGCAGCACGCAATTTTACCCCTTACATATCCGTTGATACACATTAAATTTGCATATCCCGTGTTTTAACAACTTTAACATACTAGATAGTTTTAGAAAACGATCTGAGGTAGCATTTAAGATTCACATCTCGTATTTATTGGAGACAGAGGCGGGTGTGCCGCAAGGCAGCGTGCTCGGCCCCACATCTAATAGCATTTGTTTGTTTCAAGCAAAGTTAACAATAAACGGTTTAGTTCGTTGCCAGCGTAAAGTACACTTTACGGTACTGATTTAGCGCTTGGATAAGTTTCTGCATGAATTCAATTACAGCTGGGATCAGTGACCCGACCGTTGTATGCATTGAACGCGGCCAATGGCTAAAGGAATCCACTATAAATTTTCAACCATTAATTATACCTATTCTGTCATAATATTCTGTATCAGAGCGAGATATACGATTGTACGGGAACGTCAGTTATACAATTCCACTGAAGGCTTAATAGTTTTAACGGCGTGCACGCCAATATAATAATATTTATATTCAATTTTGTTCGATTATACTTTACACTGACGTCTTAAGACGGCATTTAATGTAACAACTATCTCACATTGATCTGGTTACTTGAGTATATACTCTAAGTAGGTATAATCATATTTTTTGCACAAATTATTTATCCCATTTTGTCAATTACAATTCTTATAATTTATCAACGCGGTCGTTTCAATTAATTTATAAATTATGCAAAATTATCTTCTGTAAAATGTTGTCCAATAAAAATTGCTATAATAATAAAAAATAATGCAATAAGTACAACTCAAACAGCTTCATTTTTTATTACTTGTATGTAATGGTCTTAGCTGGAGTCGCCTGAATGCGGGTTGCCTTATTAGATAAATTACGTTTATGTTAAACTAATGTCTGTCTGTTTGCGCAAAATTAAATATAAAACTTCATATTTGTCGTAAAAATGGCTTTCTGTATGTTTAAGTATTCTATTATATACTTTGAAGAGATTATCTTTTTAAGCTATATATTTGTTTGCTTAAGATGAAAGTCGTGTGTGTTGTGGTGTGGTAGTAATTTTTTTTGGCTGGATTATAAGCAATCGGGCAAATGGTTCAAATCCACTGACGGTGTCACCAATCTTGAGAAGTATAATTTATGTTAGTATAATATTACTGTTTGTGGATATACAATAAGTTGGCAGTACCTACCTATACAGGGTAGCCTGTTTTTTGCTTATAAAATATATATAAATAATATTATAAAATAAATATATATATTTGTTATGTTTTAATTTCGGGAAAAGTAATTCTATGTAATTTAGCGTTATAATATATCTGTGATTAGGGATTGATTGATTTTCTTTAAATTGGTTACAGTAACGCAAATCGGTAAAAAGCCTAATGATCCAAAAATACTTAAGTCCGCCTACTTGTTTTATAAACAAAAATATAAGTATAAATTAACTAAGTAACATTTAAAAACTGAACTTGAAATCAAAACTAAAATACCTACAAGAATTACTTACAAATATATATATAATATATATATACGTAATACATAATATAACAAAGAACGGATGTTGAATCTATATTAAAAAAATAAGTATATATAAAATAAGCAATTTAAAGCTATACCTTATGTTTAATACTAAGGATAATCATTATTAAAAGACATATATTAAAAAATATATCATTTACTTAATGATACCTAATATGTTGACCTTTACAATACAGGATAATTAAATTTAATTACCTTAAATAGATTACGCTTTTTCAAACTAATTGAACACATTTGTATTTTTTTTTATTAAAACAAAATCCTGTTTAAATGTTTTAAGACTTTTTGATTCTCTAACATTATTTTTTGTCGGTTAATGCACTATAATCACTATATTTTGTTTCAGAACGCTCCTTTTTATTTTTATTAATTAATTCGTTAATTATGTCCCAACAATTTCATAGTCTAAGCATTCATTGTAAAGTGGCTCTTTCTAATTTTCTTAAAGCTTGGAAAAAAATACCTTCAGGCAAGTCAGCCTTTTGTTCCGACTCCACTAGTATGTTTGACACTAACGTTTCAAAATAAAAATAAAAAATTACGAATTATTACCACATTTTTCGAAACCTTATAACCGAATTACTTGGTGGTAGAGCTTTGTGCAAGCTCGTCTGGGTAGGTACCACCCACTCATCAGATATTCTACCGCAAAACAGCAGTACTTGTTATTGCTGTGTTCCGGTTTGAAGGGTGAGTGAGCCAGTGTAATTACAGGCACAAGGGACATAACACCTTAGTTCCCAAGGTTGGTGGCGCATTGGCGATGTAAGAGATGGTTAACAGCTCTTACAACGCCAATGTCTATGGGCGTTGGTGACCACTTACCATCAGGTGGCCCATATGCTCGTCCGCCTTCCTATGCAATAAAAAAAAAAAAAAAAAACCTTAGATATTCTACCGCAAAACAGCAGTAGTTGCTATTGTCGTGTTCCGCTATGAAGGGTGAGTGAAGCAGTAATTACAGGTACAAGGGACATAACATCTTAGTTCCCAAGGTTGGTAGCGCATTAGCGATGTAAGCGATGGTAACTTCTCTTACAACGCCAATATCTATGGGCGTTGGTGACCACTTACCATCATGTGGCCCAAATGCTCGTCCGCCTTCCTATAAATAAAAAACCTTTATATATACTACCATCAATTAAGTCAAGCTATCTTTCGAAATTGGCAACAGAATACTAAAGACTAAAATGTCTCCCAAGTCAAAGCGATCAAGACTCACGATGATACGAGGAGATAGAACGTAGTCGTTCATTTGAATAATGAATTATAATAATATGGTACTTATTTGCAATTCAAACCCAAGTCAAAGGGTCGGTTAGCAACTGAAGTTTTACTATTGAAGGAATTTCACATAAGTTTGTGAGATTTTTGTATGAATGGCCGAGATGGCCCCGTGGTAAGAGCGCGTGAATCTTAACCGATGATCGTGGGTTCAAGCCCAGGCAAGCACCACTGAATTATGTGCTTAGTTTGTGATTATAATTCAACTTATGATTGACGTTGAAGGAAAGCATCGTGAGGAAACCTGCATGTATCTAACTTCACTGAAGTTTTGTCACATGTGCACCAACCCGCATTGGAGGAGCGGGCAGGAATAAGCTCTAAACCTTCTCCTCAAAAAGAGGAAAAGACGCCGTAGCCCAGCAGTGGAACATTTGCGGACTGTTATTATTTATTTTACTATTACTATATATATTGGCACTAATAAATTTCCGTCTCAATGTGCGGGAGGCAGCACAGCACTGACGATGATGGTTAGTTCTTAGTCCATATTACGAGAACACTGCGTGCGTAATTAACGTTAAGCACCTTGTTCCTGTAATAATAATAGTTTACTAATGTTAGCTCCATCTTAATATAGGAAACGCCCATATTTTTATTACTTATTAAGAAATACTGGTAAGTAGTGGTATGGTATGACAGCGGGCGGGACAAAACGGTGAGGCCTGAGCAGTTAATATAGACTGAGCAAATAATATAAGACGTCACATTATTAGAGTCACGCTGGTCGGGCCGCGTCCTGCCGTCTGTACTAATATTAGGGGAGACCGAGGGGAGTTGAAACAATTTTTACATTTTGTTTCATACACCAAATACTATAGACTGAAATCGTATGATATTAGTACCAATCGATAGATCATTCTTTACACTTGCGAATGACTATCGTAAAGAAATTGTAAGCGTTAAATATTGTGGTGAAAAATCGACTTAACCGTAACAAGTCAACTTGTTTCAACTCCCCTCATACCGAGGTAAGATGAAACAGGGGTCGAGGAGAGTTGAAAGATATGACTTTTGAGAAGAATTAAGAGCTATAAAACATAAATGATGATATAATTTAAAGGTATTTATTAAATTAAAACGTTTCAACTACGAAACAAACTTTATTATTTATATTTTGTACTGATATATCAGTTAACAGGTACTAATAAGGTAATTACAAATAATCAACTCTTAAGGTATTTTTTTTAAAAAAAGTTTCCAAGGCCGGCAACGCACCTGCAAGTCCTCGGATGTTGCAGGTGTCCATGGGCGGTGGTAGTCACTTTCCATCAGGTGAGCCCCATGCTCGTTTACCCCCTCTTACATAAAAAGTACCATAACGTCTCATTCCTAACATTGATTAAAATAACAATTAGATAAACAAAATAATTTCTTCTTTATAATTATTAACTTTCAGTCGTTTCTTTAGTATTACAATCAGTCTTGCTCTTGATCAATATTTCTTCAAATATTTGAGTAAAAATAATCTTACAAATGTCTAAAATAAAAAATATTATGAAAATAAAAAACGTTAATCTGAAAGGCAGTTGTGGCAAACATAAGAAAGTTCACCAGTGCAAGCTTCATGAGCCCAGTTTTTGCTTTCCAGACACTGCACCCATTTTTCTTTGGCTCTGCTATTTGAATATGGCTAAAAACAACAAAGGCAAAAGGATTCTTCTTCTTCTTCACTGTCTTCGTTTCCTCTTGGTTTCTTGACAACCTAGATCTTTTTAGTTTTAGTGCCTGGTTTTGATATTTTTCTTATTTTTGTTTCTTCAAAGTTAGGTTTTTTAATTTTTTCTTAGCTGTTCTAGCTGCTTCCATTGCAGCCAGTTCATCCTTTACGGGAGTGTCGGTTTAGATAGCGGATTTCACTTTGCGACTATTTGTTTGATTTCTTTTCCTTGGTGGAGCTTTTGGCAAGGATCTAAGAATTTCAGGTGAGAATGGAATTGCTGTCACAGTAGCTGAAGTATCTCGTGATGTAGATGATACATGTATTATATCAGATGTAAAGACTGTGGAAGGAACAGTGGTTGAAGGCATCGTGATAGTAGTAAGCATTACTTCAGATATCGCTAGATCAGGTGAGTTCTTATCAAGGAGTTCTGCAATATTTGGGTACGTCTTCTATTTCGTAGCTGATTTGAGGAAGAGTAGCCGGTAAATTTAAGATTGATGGACTTGGTGTACGAGAATCTTGTAAAATACTGTTTGCAATGGGACGTTCAACACTTGTGCTAGAAGTAGAAAATGGCGCGGGTTCTTGACTTCTAGAAATTCTAACCAAGTTAGAGCTGGATGGACTAGGAATAACGGAAGTTGCCAAAGGTCGATCAGTAAGTTGATTCGGGAGATAATCAGCGTCCTGGAATATTTCAGTGTTAATTGGCCAAAGTCCGGTATGGATGAACCTCGAACAGTCTTTCTTTTATAATCAGTAGGCATGATGAAACAAAATAAAGAATAAAAAAATACATTTATATTTATTGAATGCTGTCTAATATAAAATTGAAAACGAGGAGAGTTGAAACAGCTTGTTTCAAATCTCCTCAGTAAGAAAAAACCTCCCAATTTTGATTTAATCAACAATCAAGAAGCAATTACACAGAAATCAATTATACCAAATATAAATAATAAATCTTTAGTTAACGCACTTTCGAAACATATATAACTTTAACCAAAATACAAAACCCTTATCAAAATATAGGCATCATAAAAAAACGTTAAAAACTTACTTTTTACGATTTTTGTCACATGGCACGCAGAACTCCACAACTACGATACCTACGCCACCGACGCGAACTGACACTTCAGCGGGAGGAGGGAAGTGGTTGAAAAGCAATGTGGCCAACTCGCTAACGGTTTTAAATTTCGAAAAATCGGTACTGTTTCAAATCACCTTTGTTTCAAATCCCCTCGGTCTCCACAAAAGAAAAGATTTTTGAGGAAACCTGCATATGTCAAATTTTAATGAAATTCTGCCATGTGTATTCTACCAACCCGTATTGGGGAAGCATGGAAGAATAAGCACCAAACGTCCTCCTCAAAAAAGAGAGGAGGCATTATCCCACTAGTGGCCGTAGCCCAGCATTCACAGCAATACAAAGTGCCGCCGTCATGCCAGTGTCGCATCTCCGTTTCGCCTCGCGCACTGTCTGACCAAAACTTAAGTGGTATTTGCCATTGTATATTAAAATTGCATAACAATACGATCGACTTAAATATTTGTCAGAATAATATTCAAAAGTAATTTGCTTGCTATTAACACAAATGCATAAAAACTCCAAACAACAAAGAGGTCACTCGAAATACTTACTTAAGAACACTAAAGTATATTTTAGGAAATTTGATTACAAGACTACATACGTACGTAGATTTTTATAGATAACATATCACCCACAATTGCCCTGATTCAGTCACTAAGTTCATTAATAACTTTCGAAAGAAACCACTGTTGAAATTTTATAAACTAAAAATAATCCTCAAGACAACTATTAAATAAACTTGCAATTCGACGTTAAATTGCAATAAGCCACTTTGAACCGCAAATTACTCGTATCCTGAGCAAAAAAAAAAAATAACAGTATCATCAAAAAGAAATCACATCGATTTTAAAATACCGTTACAAATAAAAGCAATGACGGTATTAAAGCAATTTCGAAATGCATTGATGGCTTACAAGATACAGCAGAAAATAATTCATGAATACCTCGAGGCCAACGTGCATACATATTAAAGTAAATAACTTGAATATTTCCGGCAACGTTGTTGATGATCGGACGTATAAATAATTTATTTAACAGGAGCGTAAAACAGTTAAATGGGTGTCTACTGTCTACGTTAAATATCATGATTTTAATCCCCATGGAACAAATGTTTATCCTATTCTAACATTCACAGCTATCGTGTTTGATCTAATTTGATTTTTTCCACTGTCTATGTTATTTTAACTGTTTTTAAGGTACGTTTTGGAAATTATCTAATTTCTTAAATTGGTCGCTTAATACGAGGTAAAAAGTATTAAATTAGTTAGAAGTAATATAATATCGGAAATATTTTACTATCGACATTGGTAATATAACTGATTTTAAATATATAAAATAAAATAGAAATCAACGTAAAAGCTGAAACTAAAAAAACAAAATAAGCAATTAATATTCCATATATCGCTTTATTAAAGCGCAATTTCGCTCCAAAAACCGCGGAACAGATAAAATATAAAACAAAGAATTTATATAAAAACTTTTTGTTTGTTGTAATAAATTATTACTCGATGACACAACAGTTTTTTAACTTTTTTTAACGACTGCAGTGCGCAATGGACGGCATCGCGAGCCATGCATATTAGTGATTGATAGCTTTTGATATTGACCTCTTTGTTTCGGATTAAAACCTTTTTTACTTAAGCCATTATATTCATTGTTATTTAACAAGCTTCTTCACTAGGTGGTGACTGGTGATTAATAAATGCAGTGTCTTCTTTTTTCGAATGTCAGATCAATGATGACAGAGAGAGAGGAGGGTCAGTGTTTAACTAAATATTTGCTAACCAATGTAAATATAAATAATATTTATATATAATTCCAATTTTGATTTATATGACACGAAAGATACACGAGAGATGATCCATTTAAAAAAAGACAAATTTATATTTATGTTTTATTGAAATGAGTTTTTAAAATTTCGTCTTCTTTTTTTTTTAATTTATCGTCTGTGCTCGAACCATCGGTTCAATACTTTGATCATGGAGACACTAATCGGCAAAATTCAGTTATTATATTAAATTACAGGTCTATTGTCTGCAATTAATTAATATGATACCTATCATTTATAACTATATGTAAATATATAATTTTTATGACAAATAATTATCATCGTCAGTAACAGACCGGATATAGGAAATGAGATTATAATACGACTGAAAATACAGGAAATGCAGTTGTGTTTTCATACATTCATGACAATACGATCGACTTAAATATTTGTCAGAATAATATTCAAAAGTAATTTGCTTGCTATTAACACAAATGCATAAAAACTCCAAATAACAAAGAGGTCACACACACGAAATACTTACTTACTTAAGAACACTAAAGTATATTTTAGGAAATTAGAGTACAACATTACATACGTACGTAGATTTTTATAGATAACATATCACCCACAATTGCCTTGATTCAGTCACTAAGTTCCTTAAAAACTTTCGAAAGAAACCACTATTGAAATTTTATCGGAACTAAAAATAATCCTCAAGACAACTATTAAATAAACTTGCAATTCGACGTTAAATTGCAATAAGCCACTTTGAACCGCAAATTACTCGTATCCTGAGCAAAAAAAAAACTAACAGTATCATCAAAAAGAAATCACATCGATTTTAAAATACCGTTACAAATAAAAGTCAATGACGGTATTAAAGCAATTGTAATAATTTAATAGGTATCGAAATGCATTGATGGCTTACAAGATACAGCAGAAAATAATTCATGAATACCTCGAGGCCAACGTGCATACATATTAAAGTAAATAACTTGAATATTTCCGGCAACGTTGTTGATGATCGGACGTATAAATAATTTATTTAACAGGAGCGTAAAACAGTTAACTGGGTGTCTACGTTAAATAGCATGATTTTAATCCCCATGGAACAAATGTTTATAATGACTATCCTATTCTAACATTAATTACAGCTATCGTATTTGATCTATTTTGATTTTTTCCACTGTCTATGTTATTTTAACTGTTTTTAAGGTACGTTTTGGAAATTATCTAATTTCTTAAATTGGTCGCTTAATACGAGGTAAAAAGTATTAAATTAGTAGAAGTAAGATAATATCTGAAATATTTTACTATCGACATTGGTAATATAACTGATTTTAAATATATAAAATAAAATAGAAATCAACGTAAAAGCTGAAACTAAAAAAACAAAATAAGCAATTAATATTCCATATATCGCTTTATTAAAGCGCAATTTCGCTCCAAAAACCGCGGAACAGATAAAATATAAAACAAAGAATTTATATAAAAACTTTTTGTTTGTTGTAATAAATTATTACTCGATGACACAACAGTTTTTTAACTTTTTTTAACGACTGCAGTGCGCAA
The DNA here is from genome assembly GCA_963151315.1 of Nymphalis c-album. NCBI lineage: Eukaryota > Metazoa > Arthropoda > Insecta > Lepidoptera > Nymphalidae > Nymphalis > Nymphalis c-album. Next base: position 1,469,690 of record OY720610.1, read on the forward strand.
TGGACCGCATCGCGAGCCATGCATATTAGTGATTGATAGCTTTTGATATTGACCTCTTTGTTTCGGATTAAAACCTTTTTTACTTAAGCCATTATATTCATTGTTATTTAACAAGCTTCTTCACTAGGTGGTGACTGGTGATTAATAAATGCAGTGTCTTCTTTTTTCGAATGTCAGATCAATGATGACAGAGAGAGAGGAGGGTCAGTGTTTAACTAAATATTTGCTAACCAATGTAAATATAAATAATATTTATATATAATTCCAATTTTGATTTATATGACACGAAAGATACACGAGAGATGATCCATTTAAAAAAAGACAAATTTATATTTATGTTTTATTGAAATGAGTTTTTAAAATTTCGTCTTCTTTTTTTTTTAATTTATCGTCTGTGCTCGAACCATCAGTTCAATACTTTGATCATGGAGACACTAATCGGCAGAAATTCAGTTATTATATTAAATTATAGGTCTATTGTCTGCAATTAATTATTATGATACCTATCATTTATAAATATATGTAAATATATAATTTTTATGACAAATAATTATCATCGTCACTAACAGACCGGATATAGGAAATGAGATTATAATACGACTGAAAATACAGGAAATGCAGTTGTGTTTTCATACATTCTTGCGTAGTTATTAATTGCAACTAGTAATCTTAATTCAGTAAGGTTACGATGGTTAAAATCCAACCCATTACAAAATGGTATTACAGAAGCTAATAGAAACCGTCAAAATAGAAAAGCGATTTGTATAAAAACCTATTCCAATAACGCGACAAGAAGAAACCAATCGATACAACGATCTCATTCACCAATTGATTCAATAAGTATTTAAATTAATTCATAACAAGTCGTCACAATTACGAGTACGTTGACCCCGTTAGCATCAATGTTCAGATTAAGGTCGTGCATTCAATGCTGTATTTGTAAGATCATAGATGATTTTAGGTTAAACGAGATATAAGTTGGTCAAGTGTATTTATAAGTTATAATTTATCTGTACTTAAAAGCTTGGGACGGGACTTGTTCTCTTTATTTATTATTAAATGTATTTGTCCGGACAGACCATAAAATGCAAATGTTCGTTTTAAAATTGTTTGATCGACGCAACGTAATACAGTGGTATTTGACTGCCTCGTTGGTCTAGTGGCTAGATATAAGACTGCAGACCTGGTGGCCCTGGGTTCAATTCCCAGGTCGGGCCAATAAATAGTTTTTGGGTTTTGCTGTCAGAAAATTTTCAGTAGCCGTGCCTCGGAAAGCAAGTTAAAACTTTGGTCCTGCGCTTGAACTATTTTCGGTCGTGTGGGAGTGCCGTCCTATCGGATTATGAGAGCTAAGGAAAAGAGAGTGTGTTTGCGAACACACTTGTGCACTATAATATTGTCATTAATATTAACATACATATATAAAAAATAATGAGGAAAAAACAAATAAATGACTACTTCAAAACTCAAATGTACCAGCTAAATGAATTTATAAATTTGAATTTGGAATTCTTAACCAAAGAGGAGATATTCAGATCAAAGTGGTCAGTGCGACAAAACGCTAATTTCATATGTAAGAAACTAATATGAAGCAAGATTGTTCCTTTTTTTAACCGGATTATAAAATTGTAATCTTATGTGGCCTTATCTTTTTAGTCATAAGTAATAACTGTACAACCATTGTATTAAAAACGCTGTTGATTGCAAGTAGAAATAAATAAATAAAGATAAAAAAGTACCATTTATGGGTACCACGGTAAGCCGTGATGCATTCAGCGCTTAGAAGACGAGAATCTTTACCGTTGATTCCAGGCGCCATGGAATTATCATTCGATTAATTTTTGTTTGCAAATGATCGACATTAAACATATGTAATAAGTCATTCCTTTTTTTTAAATCACATAACAATGTAATAGTGCACTTAAATGTGAATTTATTAATTTTAACTCAAATATATTACATACATATATATAAATAAATACTAACAAAAATATTCATGTGATATTAATAATCACTATATCATTATAATAATATGTATATACTAGATAAAAATAATATCATCTATACCTATATATGATGGAGTAGTTATCAAAAGAAATTCCATACATTTTGTTTTACTAATATATATGCTCTACATAATTTAAGCGTGATTCACAATATATAAACAATATTTATAATTAATTTCTCACGGAACTTATACATCTATTAATTGCAGAAAAAAAAAGTTTTTTTAACAATTTTATTGCACGAGACACCGGTTCTGGTGTCGGCGGTATTTCCTTTAAAACGAGTTATCATAATAAAATATACCATTAAAAATGATAATTCCGAATAATATTTTGAAAGAAAAAAATATTTCGTCTATGCATTCCGATATAGAAGTATTCGTGTCAAAAACGCTAATCCACTGGCCTGCTTCACTCTCTCATTATTATGAGATGTACAAAATATTATGAAGTTCGAGTGAGAATACAATGAGTTTATAATTGGGTTATATTGGGCTGAGATGAAACGGCTGAAAGTATAGAATGAATCTTAATTGTTTTTTATGACGATGAATATCTGTATACTATATTTAACTTTGTAGGGCTTTGCACATAACCGTCTAAGTATGGAACACCCACTGGAGGGCCAATACATTTCTTAGAGTGCAAATGTCTATTGTTGGGCGTTTACCAACCGAGGTCCCATTTTTAAATGTCCCAATGTCTGTTTAAATAAATAAATGAAAAGGCAAGTTATAAGCAAATCTATATTTACTTATCAAAATCACTCATATTCCATAGTAGGCTCTATAGCAAAATATATGGACCTGGTAGTACCCAGACAGGCTTGCACAAAACCTACCAAGTAATGACTAGTGACTCCTGGCTATCTATCGCATCGTACTATAGCTATGACCAATCGTCCCGACAAAACATTGGTTATAAGTAGAGGTCACATTCACACAAACGGAATGTAATGTGACCTCAATCGGTCAAGTTGTTAAGATGTTAAGAGATGACTAACAGACGTAGCAGCAATTAATATACTAACAAAATAAAATTTATTTAAGTTCATTTTTTTTCTGGCTTGTCCCATCACCACACACATCACCTTAACACAACCACTTAAAGAAATTGACGCCATAGGAAATATTAACAATTACTTATATCACCAAAGCACCACCAACTTTGGAGACTAAGATGTTATGTACCTTGAGCACTGGCTTGCTCCCTTTCAACCGGAACACAACAACACTAAATATTGCTGTATGGTGGTAGAAAACGTGATGAATGAGTAAGACCTACCCAGACGGGCTCGCACAACGCCCTACCAACAAAAACAAAGTAAAAAAAAGTCTAAACCTACATGTGCATCCAAATTTAGATTATATTTTACAATAGTTGCATAAAAACGCATCGAACCATTGCGTCCGGATTTCCGTAGATATTGTTTAACGGTGTATCCATTTAGAACTGTATCATTCTAAGTTCAGTTTAATTATATTGTCAAATTATTTTATTTTATACAAAAACGAACATTCCAAAACAATGTGTTTTTTTCCGTTGAAATATACGAAAATATATTTTTACAGTTGGTGACTTAAATCTCGTAATGCACAAAGATCGGGAGTCGTTGCAATGAAACGATTATTAATTTTCGAACACCTGATAGTTAACCAGCTATCTACCTTTTTATTTATTTTATTTCTAATAAATAAATCATTTACTGTGGATTAATTTTGAACGATGATGATTTCCTTCTAACCGCGCAGGTGACTAAACTCAAGAGAGATTAGTCAATTGCGCAGTACATACAAGTGCACAAGTGTGTGCCTAAGCACAGTATTCCCTAGACTTCAAGCTGGTACTGAAAGTTGACAGCAAAAAATCCAAATATCTTTTTATTAGCCAGACCTAAGATTTGATCTCAGGACCTAGGGTTCTGCGGCTTTATATCTATTCACAAGACCAACGAGGCAGTTGTTAAAAAATAAAATTTAAATAAAACATATATGCAAGGAATTCGTTTTAATTTATTTAAAAAAATTAATGAGTAGCACCAGTGCCTTTTTAATTGAATTTTTGACACTTTTGTTTTAATGACGTTATTGATTCGTAAGGTAAGTTAAATAACTGAACTTAAATAACCCACAGGTGGACAAATACCACTTTTTCCAGAATATTCAGAACTTTTTGCAACACGATGTTTTGCCGAACCGCGCAATTATAAAGACACAATTTATGCACAAGATAATTCAGTGGCTGAAATTCGAACCCATGATCTTTTCTTAAAATTCACTTGTTCTATCCACGTGGCCATATGTACTCAACATTCCGTTATTTTATAAAGAAACATATTTTTTTTGTATTCAGCACTTATTATGGCTTAAGGTCATATCAAGACAAATTACGATTTCAAGAAGCTTTAAGTAATATAGTATGTATAAATACTGACAGAGTAATCCAAGAATAAGTTACATTTTAGGCAGATATCGCATTCCGATTGCCTCATTGGTTCAGTTGCTAGTTTATAAGCCCTGGGTTCAAACCTGAGTCGGTGGATTTATAAGGTAATGCTGTTTCCTTGGCTATTTTTTTTATTACATAGGAAGGTGGACGAACGTATGGGCCACCTGATGGTAAGTGGTCGCCAACACCCATAGACAATGGCCATTGTAAGAGATGTTAACCATCGCTTACATCGCCAATGCGACACCAACTTTGGAAACTAAGATGTTATGTCCCTTGTGTCTGTAATTACACTGGCTCCCTCACCCTTCAAACCGGAACACAACAATAACAAGTATTGCTGTTTTGCGGTAGAATATCTGATAAATGGGTGGTACCTATCCAAACGAGCCTGCACAAAGCCCTACCACCGAGTAACTCACCGCAGGTTACGTGAAATGTCAGTATGTGACATAGGAAATTGACTGTAATAACTATTGCTTACAAAGGTTATAAGCATCACAATAGCATATCAATCAAGTATGATGCAAGTTATTTTAGACTAGTACTCCTACTCCGAAGCGAAAAGCTAATACAATTTTTTATTTACAGTAAACTCATATTAATAACTTATTTTAATAAGGATTAAAACTGTAAGGCAAATAAAAATTACAGTTATCGATATTTCCGCGTCATCTTAAACATGACAAAACAGTAATCATTTTGATTACTGTGATTTATTTATATGCGTTCGCAGACTAAGACATATTGATGATCTATGAATCTTTTTGAATCGTGTGCCTGCTAAAACTATACAAAAAAGTCGCTTAGCAAAACCACTTGCAACGACTATATCTCTTTGACTACATCTATGTATAATCTTAACTGTAAAATGAAAGTCTGTAAATCCCACTGCTGGGAAAATGCCTATTCTCCTCTTTAAAAGTGAGTTTGGCTTTGGAGGCTTATAATGCAGATTAGAGGATACACATGACGTAACTTCATCTGACTAATTCAGAACTCTTCCAATTTTTTCCTTCGAACACTAGATGTTCATCTAGGAGCAATGTTTCGATGTAATATTTGTTTCTAGATGGATGAGAGGCCAAAATGATATATAATATATAGTCGGCTACATTTTACACATGAAATCATCACAATAGTAATGCTTCGAGTAAAAATAAGTTACAATATGTAATAGTAATAATAGCTTGTGAATGTCCCACTGCTGGGCTAAGGCCTCTTCTCCTCTTTTTGAGGGTAAGGTTTGGAGCTTATTCCACCACGCTGCTCCAATGCGAGTTGGTGGAATAAACATGTGACAGAATTTCAGTGAAATTTGACACATGCATGTTTCCTCACGATGTTTTCCTTCACCGTTAAGTACGAGATGTATTATAATCACAAATTAAGCACATGAAATTCAGCGGTGCTTGCCCGGGTTTAAACCCACGATCATCGGTTAAGATTCACGCGGTCTTACCACTGGGCCATCTTGGCTCTCACAATATGTACATGATCACGATTTTACACCACAGAATTTCATTCTCGATTAAGAAAACTAACGATAAAACATCATTTCAAATTAACAGAATAGGAAAACCGCACACATACTTCCCACAATTTGAATCCTGATAGAACCATCATACAAGATAATGTAAACATGTCTGCATACGCACGAACAAGTTCAGGTCAATGACCGCTGAACTAAATGTTCTTATTAATCCGATTTCGGTAACCAGTTAAGTTTCATGTGGGTGATAATGACTGTATTGTAGCATTTAAAGATGTTATCGGTTCTTTGTAAAGACCTCAGTACACGAGAGAAGTCAAATGCCAAAAAAAAACATTAGACTTGAGAACTGATGTAGAATTTTAATAATAATGGTTGTGGCAATTGGCAATCCATAAATGGAGATTAGGATATCGTTAAAGGGCCACAGGATTCTCCAGGTAAACCTGAAGAAGACAGCTTTAAGTTGTCATGTATGAAGGCCTGTCTAACAGTGGACCTGGATTGATGCTTGAATCGAATATTAGCCAATAGCTGAAATCAAAATCCTTTATTAGCTATGCAAGCACCTACACGACCGGAAAGAATTCAGGCGCAGGACCAACGGCTTAACGTGCTTTCCGAAGCACGGGAGTGTACACACTTCCAACTTCCAGACTCCGGACTGCTACTGAGAGTTTTCTAACAGAAAACCCCAATAACTAGTTATTTGCCGGACCTGGGAATTGAACCCAGGACCGCCGAGTCTGCGGCCTTAAATCAAGCCACTAGACCAACGAGGCAGTCGAGTACAGGATTACATAAATAGTAAAATAGAAGTTACTAGACTTTTATGATAATCACCGCATAATTGAATATATATCTGTCAGTGAGTTCAAAACATAACGTCCTTTTAAAATAAATTATGTAAGTCATTATAATATATACGACGTGTAAGTCGATGAACTGGCTAATAATCATTATGAGCCGTAAGCGACTATTTAAAAGATATGAGCTTCTATTTAAAAAGAAAACACATTAACAACATTCTTTTAATTTTGAAATATAATTGAATAATATAATTATATTTAATTTATTGTCAAATTTTAACACAAGAACGTCGAAAGAAGAACACTATAAAAGTCGTACATTTCCTTTTGAATAATAACTTCACATACCGGAGTAAAGGTAATTCGAATTGCTTTGTTTTTTAATTATGGTAATATCTGCTCGGTGTGTGTATGTGCGCTTGTTCTTTCATTCGCATAATATGCTGATATCGATCTCAAACACATTCAATACGTCATTTATCTAAGGCCTCTTGAGATGGATAGCAGGTAGGACGACCTCGCTTTTGCAGCCAAGATCATAGCACACCTACGGAGCAATAGATAAGTTACATCAGAACCCCACAGCCTCTGATGCTAGAAGAAGACGCCATCGCTTAACGATGAGATTTTATTATAAGAGTCTTACATAAACCAAGTCTTGTGTACTAAATCTTTCCACTGCGTTAAAAAAAGGTCTAATACTCACTCAGACCCCCCTCCAAATAATCTACTTCTACATTGTATTGCTACTCTCGATTTTTTTTATAAAACAAAACGACATCCTATAATCATGATAATGAGAACACTCCTTATTATGAATGCAGCAATTAATACCACATAGAAATATGTACTTTTTTTCATTTCAACATAAATTATGGGGTCTTGAAAAACGTGTCAATGGCTATTTTTATAAGCCATTACATTAATAAATATGCGTCAAACGGAACGAGTTATCCAATGATTATAATTGATTTCAAGACATCGACAGGCTTTGGTCTAGTCCAGGGACTGTTTTTAAATTAATTATAATTTCTGATCGGTAATCGAGTGAGCAATTAATGCATTCCTGTGTGTTTTTATCTTACAAGTTTTATTTTTATTTGATTGGTTGAACAATTTTAACGCATCTTTAATGTAAATTTTAAACAATTTATACATTTATATATTGCTATTTTGGTTTGGGGATTGCTAAGTTTTTTTTTCAAATAGACGGAACTCCACATAGGTATTTTTTGTGTGTTTGGTACATCTTTTTTCTAGTTAGTTATTTTTTAAATTATTATATACTCAATTTATCTGACAATCTATCTGTCTGTTATGTGTTCATAACTAAACCACTGATTATGATGAGATTCGGTATGAATCAAGCTAAAAGCCCAAGGAAGGATAAAGGAAACTTTTTTTGCACTACCTATGAACCGCTATGCAAGCCAAAAGATAGTTCTGATAAGTATTTATACGCCAACCCACACGCGCACAGTATGATGACTCAAGCTCCGAATCAGTTACCTTAATAGGAAAAGAAACCTTTAGAAGAGAATTAAACTTTAGTGACTTAACAAAAATTTCATTTATAATTTATAATTGCACTTGATATATAGTCTACTAGTTTAAGTGACGATAACCTATTGAATACGCTGACAAACGGAAAAAAACATCAGACCTAAGCAGCTACTGCCCAAATATTGACATGTAATTGTGGCAAGTATACTAGAAGCATTTTAACGTCAAATGACAATTCCGTTTATTTACTGTTAAAATATTTCAGGCAGTAATTCTACTAAACAACTATTATTAGATATATATAATAATAGTATATATTTATATATAGGTGGAGTTTAGAATAGGGTGGAAACAATCAAGTTAATACCCAAAGTTTCATCAAAGTAACCTTGGAAGGTAGCATTTGAGTCAGGTAACGTCAAAATCTGTCCAGACAAAACGAATACCCAAAATAAACTAAAGCAAATAAATCAACCAGATTTACTAATACCCTAATGCTAATTTAAATATTTATAACTTTTCTTGTTTTTCATATTGTTTTGTTTCCAACAGAGTAAAATAAAGCCAGTATCTCTCAAACGCGAATGTTGATTCTTCAAGACTTCTTTATATTTTAAGAACATTTAATGGAGAAAATGTTATAATTGCATTGCTGGTGTATTTTTCAATTAAAAAAAAATTAAGGTGTATTGATAAATATTCCATCAGTATCATAATATATGTCCGAATTTAAATGGACCAGTTGACAGAACACGCAATGCACGCAAATCTCAAAAAAGTCGACGGCTTACAATTTAATTCACAACAAAATTTTGGTGTTAATTCTGCCTAATAGTATAAATGCGAAGTTTGTTTGTTTGTGAAGCTTTCAGGGCTAAACCACAGACAATTTTAAAAATTCTTTAATCAATGGAAAGCTACATTATGAGCGAGTAACATAGGCTACATTTTGTCCCAGTGTTCCTACGGGAACGGGAATTACGCAGGCAAAACGATAGTTTGCATATAAAGTTAAAACTTAAAATTAAATATATGACGTGATTTCTAACATACGAGAAGTTCTACATTTCAGTTATCGGTTTTAATTTTTATTATCAGTAATAATAATAACGTAATAAAATACGCATACGAAATAAAACTACCAAATGTTGGATATTTATTTAACCTTAACAAATTTCGAAAACGAATCAATCCGAAGATTACCGTTTAAGTAAAAAAAAAACAAAGTCGATATATTTATTTTATATAAAAAATAATAAATTAAATTAAATTTATAAGATATAAATTAAATTCTATTTATGTTTCATTTCATTAATTTAATTTATACTTTATTATGGACATTTCAAATGTTATGAATATTCGATTTTTGGTTAATATGCTCATTGAGCTTACCGTTCCATAGGCTACTTTCCTTAATTCCATAGACTATGGGCTTATTCCGTAGGCTCACTCACCCTTCAAACCAGAATACAACAATACTTAATATTGCTCTTTAGTGATTGAATATATGAGTGGGTGGTACCCAGACGGGCTTTCAAAAAGGCCTACCACTAAGAAATATTATTATTAAAAATCCCATATTATCTTAGACATATACCGCTCGCTAAAATTGTTTATCGGCCATAAAACATTTAAATTACACAGACGTTCCGTATCGAGATATATATTATAACCTCTTTTGTTTTTATTACATCGGTAATCAATTCCCGCAAGATGGTCGATTACAGTAATATATTCATGGTTTATTCTCATGTTGTAGGACAGTGCGATTCTATGAATTCAAAATAAACGCGTATCGTCCACCGGCTCGATCGAGGACTGGTTTATAAAAATATTGTGCTTGTCTGAAAACAACTGTTCTTTTACGGGTTTTATATTTTCTTTTACTTTTTTTCACTTTATAATTTTTAATTAGAGTTATTGAACTTATTTAAAATTAAATTGATATTAAAAATTTATATATATTTTTAAAATAAGGTATTTTCATTATATTTTAAAATAAAAATTACCCTAATAATTTAACGATGTTTTTTAAGATGTATATTTTCTTTTATAATAAATTTAAAAAGAAGTTATGTCATTGTGACTTGCAAATGTTTATATTTATAAACTAAATATCCAAATGAAATATAAAAAATCAAGTTCTAATCTGACACTTCTAACTTAATAAAGTAATCAACTAAGTTCACATTTAGAAAAATGTTCCGTAATTACAAACCATAAAAAACTTTTTAAACTAAATTATTTTTCTGTAAAAAATAATTTCTGATCTTTAATTTATATAAATAAAAAAAGAAATATATAATTGGGACTTACTCAATATTTTCCAAAACCACTCGCTCGCACTGCACTAACGAAATAACGTAAATAATTTTGAACGTTCACGGCACACGTCCGACCCGGTCGCCGACTCGGAGCAAACTGGATACGAGAAGGTCTCCTCACTGGCTATTATACCTCGTATACTAGTTTCCATCGTCTTTCACTAGTAGTCAGCAGCGCTTTCTGGGTTAATGAGGAGTCCGATACAACGGCTGTTCTCGGTTTTCTAAGCGTTTTCGCATGTCGATGGGTTCAGCCGGTAAGTTGTTATGCTGCCCTGGTACTCGAGCCACAGGTATTTCTTGATATACCTATACACAAGCCTATATACAACATCATGTCGAATCAACTAATTGCTTAAAATGACAACAATAAACATTAATAGTATAATTCCCACCGCTGGGCAAAAATATTTTTTCATATTTAACGAAAAAGTTCTAAGTCAAACACGATAGCCCACTGCCTGATCAAAGTTGTACGGAATAGAAACACTTATAAAATAATAACAATCATTTCGACTAGAATTGAATGCAGTCTTAGCCTAAATGTGCAATATTTACGAAGCCCTGGATTTTAACACCATCAGCTTCGTAACTTCAATCGGAAACTTCTTCTCCATTAGAGCTCCATCACTTAGCTTATAACACAAGCAACATAAAATGTTTAATTTAAGTAAGTTCTTCAAGCACTTTCGAAATCTTTCACAAACGCAACGCTTACACCGGAACAAAATGTACATTCTACCGACAAGTTTCTACTTGGTGGTAGAGCTTCGTGCAAGCTCGTCTGGGTAGGTACCACCCACTCATCTGATATTCTACCGCAAAACAGCAGTACTTGTTATTGCTGTGTTCCGGTTTGAAGGGTGAGTGAGCCAGTGTAATTACAGGCACAAGGGATATAACATCTTAGTTCCCAAGGTTGGTGGCGCAATGGCGATGTAAGATATGGTTAACAGCTCTTAGAACGCCAATGTCTATGTTGCGTATGTATGCGTTGGTGACCACTTACCATCAGGTGGCCCATATGCTAGTCCGCCTTCCTATGCAATAAAAAAAAAAAAGACAAGAACCGGGAACACAATCAGTTGACAACAGACAATAGACAGTTGATAAGTCTACAATTATAAAGTAAAAATAAAATTTAAACAAAACGAATAAAGTCATAATTTTAAAATTGACAAGCCGGTTGGCGTGGATGTAGATACTTGACTTTCGCGCCGTGTCGTGGATTCCCAGAACAAACATTTGTGTGCATGGACACTGTTTGTCTTGAATTTGTGTGTCATTATATATATAAGTATGTATTTACAAAAGAAACGTAGTATATGTTGTGTATCAGTTGTCTGGTATCCATAGTACGAGCTCTGCTTAGTTTGGGATTAGAAGGCCTTATGTGAATAATGTCCCAGGATAATTGTGAAGAAATCAAGTAAATATATATTATAGAACAAAATGTAGATGATTACGACAACAAATCCCTAAAGTCATTAAAACGAATTTATTGGTAACACATAATGCCAGTCTTAATAATTTAACAGTATAATTATGCTCTTTTCTAAAGTAATAAATATTTGAAAAGGCAAACGACAAAAAATCTTATTTGGGATAATTCGCGGAAGGATTATTTAATTATTTGCGCTCAAATGTAATAACTAAAGTGAATCAAAAACATTAAAATACATGTAAATGTACACAAATGTATATTTATATATCTAAAGTAATACTAAAGCTGAAGAGTTTGTTTGTTTGATCCGGCTAATCCCATGAACTACTGGTTCGAATTTAAAAATAATTTTGTGTTGTGTAGTCCTTTTATCGAGGAAGGCTCTGGCCTTATTTTTATTCATGATATTTTTATTAATTAAACGCGGGTGATACCTCGGGGCGGGAAACAGCTAGTCACAGATTAACGGACAGGCAAATGGGCCATCTGTTGTTTAGTGATCATCACCATAGACATTGGCGATATAAGAAATAATAACTATTCCTTATATCGTCAATGAGCCACCAACCTTGGGAGCGAAGATATTGTGTCCGTGGTACCTGTAGTTACACTGGCTCACTCACCTTTCAAGCCGGAACACAACAATACTAAGTATTGCTGATTAACGGTAGAATAACTGATGTGGGTAGTACCTACCCAGACGAGCTTGCACAAAACCCTACCACCAAGGCAATAAATACAGGTTTGCTTCGTCCCACTAACATGGGTAATTCAGTGCCAAAGTGTTGGGACCTCAGCATGAGTTCCTGTTATGGAGGTTTCTCACTTATCCAGGTTCCACTACATATTCACTGTAATATATTTTTTAATAAGTTATATGGTTTTTTTTACTACAAATTGGTTGAGCTTAAACATAATTATCAAATATAATACTAGGAAAAATATTAAGGCTAGTTAATTTTAAACTGGGGATATCTCGGTTTAAAATTAACTAGCCTTTATATATTTTTTTACCATTTATACCGTTACCAATTTTTTTTTTAACAAATTCTTCACAGTTCTCGCCGTACTCTCTTCGTTAACTTATAATCATAATATATACTTATAATCATTATATAATAATCATATTTCTTTAATGAAATCTTATCCCAAATTGCTTCAAACACATTGTAAAGCAGTACGTGTTTACTACGAAATCAATTTTCTTTTTTTGGATTTTGTGTATTCGCATATAGTTATTTGATAATTTGTTTTATTTTATTCTAGAAAAATTAGCAGCTTCGCCAGCGTTCAGTGTGTGACCAATATCCCTTCAAATATATGTAAAAAATTTACGTAAATAATATGAAGTATTCTGTTGCATATCATCTAGCAGAGAACTGAAGTATCAAAATGGTTGATTTGATTTTTGTAACTTGCAACTAGCATTATTGACATTGAATACTCGTAGAGTATGTATTTCAAGTTTCTTGTTTTAAAGATTATGTTTTTGTTATTTAGTATTGATACTGTATGAGTTTACGGCGAAAATCATTGTTTCATGGCCATGTTTGTTTGTTTTTGTTTTATAGCATAGGTAGGCGGGCGAGCATAATATAATGGGCCACCTGATGGTAAGGGGTCGCCATCGCCCACAGACATTGGCATTTAAGAGATGTTAACCATCGCTTACATTGCCTACTAAGATGTTATGTCCCTTGTGCCTGTAATTACACTAGCTCACTCACCCTTCCAACCGGAACACAACAATACAAAGTACTGCTGTTTTGCGGTAGAATATCTAGAATATCTGTAGATGAGTGTGTGGTACCTACCCAGACGAGCTTGCACAAAGCTCTGCCACCTATTAATTTTTGTGCGATTTCTAAGATCCTATAAAAGTGCATGTTAGGTTCACAATAAAATTCATAGATTCAATAATTTTATTGTGAACCACATGCACTTTTATAGGATTGATAGGACGTTTTACATTTTTTATTTCTTTAAATTGATTTCTTTTTTTCTTATTTAATTTAGGGACTTTTGTCCTACACAGGCACGTAAATTGATTTCTTGTAGGATGGTATAGGACTACTATGGAGATCATATGGATATTGACTTGGTTGTAATTGTGCAAGCCCTTCTGTGTAGATACCACGCACTCATAATATATTAGAATATACCAAACAACAATATCTAGTATTGTTGTGTTCCGGCTTGAATCAATAACTACAAGCACAGGGGACGTTACATCTTAGTTTACGACTTGGTGGCGCGTTAACGATGTGATGGCTTTGTATGATGGTGGAGCTAACTTAACGTGTTTTCTGGGGCATGGGAAGTAGTTTAAGAATATGCTAATAAATCTCTCATGTGCGGTAAATGAATGCGCTTAGTTTAAATAATGAAAGTTTTCTGTCATCATGTCATCACATGTGATCGTCTGTCGAATCGATAATGACTTTTTATAATACGAAGTCACTCAAGCGTGTGGTCATACAACTAAACACTAATTAAATCGATTTAAAAACTAAATTGACTAAAATATTTATAATAAGCATCGCCAGCGTTGAATTCGATTTGCTATTTCCCGTCAACGTACATGTTACCTATTTGAATCATGAATATTTAATTATTAAGTAACAGCGGTAGACTAACATTTACTTATTTTCAAAATAACGGACAGACGTTGAAATATAATATATTTGTATAGATGTCCGTCAAATTTCATTGATATTCTGTCACATGTGTATTCCACATTGGAGCAACCCGCATTGGAGCAGTGTGGTGGAATGAGCTCCAAAAACCTTCTCCTCACAAAGAGGAGAAGAGGCAGCAGCGGGACATTCACAGGCTGGTACTTTTATAGACCTCCGTGGTACTTACTATTTATGATTACTGAATATATGAATTATTTGTCAATACAGACTAGTAAGCTCTGGAATTTTCTTCCTTTAAATATTCGGCCAAATAGAAGAATATAAAAAAAAATGTTAAAGATTACTTTTTGTCTCAAATGCTATGTATTTTTTTTTTATAATACCAGGGAGGGCAAGTGCCACTAGCACAACTCCAACTGATGGTAAGTGGTAATACAGTCCAAACGCGACGACGGCTATTGCAGTCAGGAAGGTTAAGTTATATACTTGTAATTTATATATGTATCTATAGATAGTATTATATATTTATTAATATATATGTATTTTATATTTATATTGACTACTCTTTATTAGTTCGTTTTTGTTATCTCCCCTCCGGGACCGGAGGTCGATAGCAGGTTGAGTCGTTCATATATCTTGTGATGCTTGCCGGGCCAGTGGAATGTTCCAGTGAGTGGGAACCAGATGCCGCATAGTTCACGGTGAGTCGGAACTGTCTGCTGTGATGCCCCAGTGAGTCGGGGTGTTGCTGCAAATGCTCCAGTGAGTCGGAGCGGTGCAGTGCTGCGTAGTGGCTGGCTGATGCGTCGACCAGGTGAGAAGTACGTCTCTGCTTGCTGACCGACCGAAGTGCAGTGTGCTGTGCCAAGGTCGCTGAGAAGGCTGTGGGTGATGACCAGGAATGCGCGTCCGCTGCATGCTGATGGTCAGGATACCCGTAGTAGCCGTGGATGCTGGCTGGCTGTATGACTCGCTGCTCGAAAGCTTGAGGAAATGATGATAATGTCACGATGACGTAGCTTTGCGAAGGCTGCGCTGACATACATGCTCGGGGTCACCAGTTTGGGGTAACCACCATTGAAACGGGAGGATCCTCCTACCAGACTGGGGGTTGTGTCTGGTGGGCTACTGCCCAACGATTGTTGTCGGGTTCTTGTATTTATGTTCAATCGCTCTGATAACTTTAATATCGCGATGTAGGATACGTCTGTACATAGTTCGTATGTGGCGAGATAGATGTCGCTACAGATTTATCTCATATATTACAATCTTTACGCCGTTGATTGTCTGGAAGAGATTGCTGTGTAGCAACAAAGCCAAAGTTGTAAGCTATATAGGTTTGTATTTGTATCCATGCTTTATGTATTTTTTTTTCTTTTTTAATATTTTTAGCGTACACTAAATGTTTAAAATAAAGTAACCACAACTTTTTTTCTTTGAATATGAGAAAAGTATAATCAATCATACTTTTTAATAAATAAACAATTACTCGTAAATATATCAAAACACAAAGTTTTTGCTTGCATCACCAAACATTTGAACTAGCTAACCCAATCAAAATCAAAACTATATATTCACTTCACTTGACTTGACTTTACTTCTATATATTAATATGTATGAAGGAAGGAAGTTATTTATTAGATATTTGCTATACAGACGATTAGTCAGAATGTGTATCTTCGAACTAAGTTCCCCTTCGGATGATAAAGGCTCTTCACACTGCTAACGTTTTATTTTGTTGTAATTATACTCGTATTTAAATCTAAATAATTAAGCTTTATTCAAATATATTTGTAACGTCATTCAACAAGATATTAAATAGGTATATTAAATATTAAAACGAAAGAACGTATATTCTACCGCAATCAACCGGCAAGAATGTCAATAGTTACTCTTTATCATTTCACCTTTTAAGACCTTTTAACACCACGCTGCTCCAGTGCGGGTTGGTGGAATACACATATGGCAGAATTTCAGTAAAATTAGACACATGCAGATTTTTTCACGATGTTTTCCTTCACCATCAAGCACGAGTTGTATTATAATAACAAATTAAGCACATGGAATTCAGTGGTGCTTGCCCGGTTTTGAATCCACGATCATCGGTTAAGATTCAAGCATTCTTACCACTGGGCCATCTCGGTTTTTTTTTCAATTGCAAAGTCGTTGCCAATTAAAAACTCTGTATTATCACTTACATTAAAGTCAATACTGTAAAATTCCTAATTATAAAGTTTGTGACATTATTATTTAACAGTTCAATCAAATCCATAATATATTATTCAATAATAATCAACGATTTTTTGCAGTTGCAGTTTGTAACAGTATCCGCCTGTGAATGTCCCACTGCTGGGCTAAGGCCTCTTCCTTTTGAGGAGAATAATTGGAGCTTATTCCGACACTACTGGTAGTAGAACTTTGAAATCGCCATGAACCTACATGTTCTTTAATATTAAACAAAACTTAAAACTTTCGATTAGTTTACAATAATGTATGAAGTTATATTCTTCCATTCGTTTCATAAATTTTTTTTAAGGCGTGACGTTAAGGCGAGTCTAATTTAATTGCTAAATTATGGTTTTTATTGTAATTGCTTACAATTATTTTTTAATTGTGAAAATTAAAATAAATAAAACTATAAAAGAAAGTACAATTCAATCCATATATACGCTTATACGAGTGTCGAGTACTATACTAATATTATGAAGTGGAAAGATTTGATTCTTGTAGGTTTGTCTTTAATGGATAAACTCAAATCTACTCAACTGATTTTAAAATTTCTTTCACCAATAGAGAGTTATCAATAGTACATTATCAGCGAGTAACATAGGCTATATATTTTTGTTAAATAAGAGATCCCTACGAAAATATCAAAAATGTAACCCAAGGCATAATTCATCATCATTTGCGTGCTATAAAACATATCGGTGTAAAATAAGATAATTGCTTATCCTGAACGAAGTCGGTACGGGCTGCTAGTTAACTATATGTATAAACATTGACTATAATGTTTGAAGAAAATGTGGATGCAGCAACGTTACTAGACCTGCAATATTTTGACGAGCCCGTTGGCGTGGTTGGTAAGACACTTGCTTTTCACGCCGCAGGTCGTGGGTTCGATTCCCACCCAGGACAGACATTTGTGTGCATGAACATGTCTGTTTGCCTTGAGTCTAGGTGAAATTATCTATATAAGTATGTATTTACAAAAGAAAAAGTAGCATATGTAGTATATCAGTTGTCTGGTTTCCATAGCACGAGCTCTGCTTAGTTTGGGATCAGATGGCCGTGTGTGAATAATGTCCCAAGATTTTATTTATTTATTTATAATATTCAAATCAGCTGATCAGCTGCAGCAAGCTCCCTATGTGTTACCGTCTTTACCTCTAAAGTCAGCAGATCGGATGAGTTCCGTTTAAGTTAAATTGAATTTAGCCGAACTAAGCCATAGTTTTAACCGACAACTTTGTAGGATTAACAGAGAACGGTGCGAGTGTATTGACTAGCGGTTAAGTTTATATTGTCTGTTATCAGTTGTAACAGTTTAGGTTAAACAGTCGAGAGTATTACAAGTTTGTATGTGTGTTTGTGTGTTTTTACTCACAAACACATGTTCAGTTATGATGTCTATAGAACTTGATGTTTTCTAATTCTATAGATTCTGAACGTGTTTTCAAATTTTATTTGGACGTATCATAATAAGGCTATATCAGATATTCTACCGCAAAACAGCAGTACTTTGTACTGTTGTGTTGCGATTTGAAGGGTGAGTAAGCCAGTGTAATTACAGGCACAATGGACATCTTAGTTCCCAAAGTTGGTGGCGCATCGGCGATATAAGCGATGGTTGTTGATCATTTACCATCAGGTGGCCCATATGCTCGTCCGCCTACCTATGCAATAAAAAAATATATATAAAGACTTTTTTTAAGTACTTTGACTTTTTTTTTAATTTATTTTTTGAAGATCCTTGCACTTCCTCAGTTCGTGGGTGCGATTCCCACTTAGAACAGACATTTGTGTGCATGAACATGTCTGTCCTTTTTTTTTTTTTTTTTTTTTTTTTTTTTTCGCTGTGGAAATGCATTTACGCATACCCCCCGCAAGGTGAAAAGCGGGGGGTTATGTGGGACTCGACGGCTGAAGTGCAAGGCCGTAATACCCACTAAAACCACAGCGTATACTTCACCGCCTTTATGGGGGTGCCAAGGGATCGCGTGAGCATTCCACCCTGACACCCCGACGGATAGCCCGAAGGCCACAAGCTCCTTGGCGACGGATGAAGGTGTTGGGCTCCGCCGCCAAAAAACACCCTGACGGCCGCAGAGGATAGGGAGGACGGCAACCTGACAACACCGCATCTCCTCTTCCTCTGCGGCCCCACCGCAACGCAACACATGGTGCGCCCCCATTCGGTCGCGGGAGATAGGGCGCGCGGCAACGCAACACCGACACGCCTCTCCTCCCGCGACCGCTCCCGGCTACAGGGGATGGACAGAACCATCCCCCACAGCGACACACCCAGCGGCCGCAGAGGACAGGGAGGACGGCAACCTGACAACACCGCATCTCCTCTTCCTCTGCGGCCCCACCGCAACGCACAAATGGTGCGCCCCCATTTGGTCGCGGGAGATAGGGCGCGCGGCAACGCAACACCGACACGCCTCTCCTCCCGCGATCACTCCCGACTGCGAGGGACAGACAGAACTGTCCCCCGCACCCGCCCCCTGGGCGCATCCAACGCAAGCCTCCTCCTGAGGCCCACGAGGAGCGCCCCACGTCCGGGATCCCTCTTAGCTTCCCCGTGGCCGACCTTACCACGGGTACTGAGCCCCCCCACCACGACAAGGTGGAGATCCCACGCGGGGGGGAACATGTCTGTCCTGAGTCTAGGTGAAATTATTTATATAATTATGTATATACAAAAGAAAACTAGTATAATATATAGTAAATCAATTGTCATGTTTCCATAGTACAAGCTCTGCTTAGTTTGGGATCAGATGGCCGTGTGCGAATAATGTGTGGATATTATTATTATTATTTTAAATACTATGCATCAACACACACACACATGTATTTTTAATTATATGAAGTAGAGTTATAAAGAGAAGATTGAAACAAAACACTTTCTCCTCAAACCACCTCTACCTTGAGTATTATATGATCTGCTAAAGTACATAGAGCTAGCAAGTAGACCAACGAAGTAGACAGCCATAATAACATGAGTAGAATGTTCCTTTTCAAGTTCTATGAACAATATAAAATACTAGTTCCTCAACTACGATCCATTGTTCGAAAGTAAGCCAAGTTTTAGATTTACTGTTCAAGTTACTCGTAAATAATCTTAAGTAGGTCTATAGTAAATAACATTTATGTTTTATAAGTAATATCGTACAATATTTATATATCGAATAATAATATATATTTATATAAAGTGTGGTAATGTAAAACTCTGTGGTCTTGTATTCCGGTTTACGAAGAATTTGTCTCTAAAATGAATTAAGCCATGCATGTTATTTCACATATATTTAGCAGGTTGAAATATAAGCTAGTTAGATAAAATATAGCGACTTAGTTACTATTTATATATACTATATATAATATAGCTAATTGTAACTTAGAATATAGCGACATGCGGCCACATTCTTACCACATTCTTTGCCGAATACTGAAACATCATTCAAATATGAAGTGGGAATTAATTATTTGGAACGCCATTAATTTTAAAATTTCGCATACTAAATTTGTAATTAATGACGTTCCAAATAATTAAGTCCCACTTCATATTTGAATGACGTTTCAGTATTCGGCAAAGAATGTGGTTATAAGTAATACTTTTACTTATTGGTAGAACTTTGTGCAAGCTTGTCGGGGTAGGTACCATCCACTTACCAGAAAATTTACCGCAAAACAGCAATACTTGGTATTGTTGTGTTCCGGTTCGAAGGGTGAGTGAGCCAGTGTAATTACAGGCACAAGGGACATAATATCTTGATTCCCAAGGTTGGTTGCGCATTGGCGATGTAAGTGATTCTTAACATCTCTTACAATGTCTATGGACGTTGGCGAGCACTTACCATCAGGTGGCCCATATGCTCGTCCGCCTACTTATGCTATAAATAATAATAATAATAAAGTGTAATAAAAGACTTAATATTCTTTTTTACTCTGGTATTTTTAATTAACTATTAAAACAAAATCAAATAATAAAAAATATATTTATTTATTCATTATGACTTAGATTTAAAATTAATTTGGCAAATTGTCTTATAATTAAAATTGATCTTCGTAGAAGACCAAAAGCTTTATTTATATTTATTAATAACGAAAAAAAAAAGATAAATAAATTCGCTGTTTAGTGGTAAGTTTTATCTTCACTTGTAAGAAGTACGAGAAATTTCCCTTATGGCTCTACCACATTACTTGCAATGTGACGTCACTATTCGGCGACTAAACTAAACTCAGCCAATGAGTGAATTTGAATTTGTATATATCTATAATTTTCTACTCTTATTACTAAATGGTTTTTATTAATACACTAAACAAGTACAAAGAAAATCGGTCGACAAACAGAGTAAGGTGATCGACTATTTTATCTTTGCCCATTTTTATATACAGCCATAATTAGAATGTAATTAAATTCATTTACGTCGTCTCAAAAATGCTTCCTGAATCTGTTCGTTGGTAAGACCCTTAGTTTCTGGCACGAGTAATAGACCAATGATAGTGTCTATGATGGCGAAGCAAGCGAAACTGTAGAAAGATCCGTGGACGCCGAAGAATTTGATCATGTAGGGGAAGACGCCCACGATGAAGAAGTTGAGGAGCCACACCCATTCCATTAGCAGCATTGAAGCGAGGCTTTGTACCTGGTGGAATAACGAGAAATTAATATAATATAAAGTCCAATTCGTTGTCAAAATGCATTCCTAAGGTCTAATTAAGTCAAACAAAATAAACTACTACGTACTAAAATAAACTTTTTCTTGATTTATTAGTAAGGGAAATAAACAAGAATATTATTTTCATCGTAAATTCATTGACACTTCAAAGTAAATCTAAAGTTCATACTTAAAAAATATGGTTGTCTGTAAATTCGGTTTACGGACGATAGTTTAACGTGACAACGTCATAACAAAACATTGATGAAATGACTGCAGTCGAGTGAAAGAGAGATAGATGCGGCGCACCCGTACAATCAGCGTAACGGGACAATGAGTCATCCTTTTTCATGCATACAGCCAGCATTCATCGATTTATTAGACGTAGTCACGTCAAAAATAAATTAATTGAATATATATTATCTGTGTATCCATCTGTCATCACAAGTGACAATCATCGAAAAGCGCGGGAAAATAGAAAATTTAGGAGGTGAATACGGTAGATGCACACAAAATATATTCTACCTAATTTGTAATGCCGACCTTACGTAACCGTGACTCAAAAGGTAAACATTATAGTTCGTTCCATCACGAAACTGTCAGAAACGCATTCGCTCAGCGGCACGTTAATGTAAATTACAAAAATGTTTATAGAATAGAATATTATGACTTATTGTACAACACATACAAGTTCACAGAAACATACAGTTAGAAATACTATTTAAGAAATGTTTTAATGTACAAAAGGCGGTCTTATCGCTAAAAGAGCGATCTCTTCCAAAAACAACCTTTGGATAAAGGACACGAGAAAAATAAAGCGGTAAGGAGGTGGACAGAATTTTTTTAACTTTTTTCTAAATTGCCTCAAGTGAACATTTAACTATAAACATATTTCCTTAATTATCTACCCAATAACAAAAATATGCTCCGGATACATAAATTAAATCCTTCCTTAACGTTTTTACGAGCAAAAAATGTGTATCTCCTAAATTTCTTGTTAGCTCAATTTATATTTAAAAAAATATAATTTCGCATTTAACTCTTATATACTTAAGAGATCCTTCTCACCAATTGTTAAAGAAATATTATTGTATAGATTACAAAAAGTCTATAATACTCTACTCAGAATGTATAGATATTAAAAATCTATGCCAATAAGGTACAATTGATTTAATACAACCAACTCTCTACCCTTGCACAAATTATATTTTAGGTTTTATTTATTCATTACAAATACGAGGTGTCACTTTTTATGTTACACTAAAAATATAGATAAAAAATACGAACAAGATTATTTTTTTCAAAGAATAAAATGTGACACGTAAGCGTTATCGTTAAAAATCATGATTGATCACTTTATATGTACCTTGTACAATGACTCAAACTAATAATAAAAAACCAACTTTTTGCTCTACTAATCCAATTAATTATTGGTGAAAATTTTTATCGATGTATTGCCATTTATTATTAATATGATTGCTTGTACCCTCGGGCCCTTGGCTTATTTCTGAAACGGTTATAAATATTTTGTGACAAAAGCTAAACTAATCTCAACTTTATTGAATAAAAAGTTTAACGCTATCAAGCGCGTTATAATTAAAGTCTTTAACATTAAACTGAATTAGACGACTTTTAGGAAAGCGCTTCAACGCAGCTCCTGAATTCTTGTGTTCGATTTTCGAATCAGGTCGATAACATTTTTATTCTTCATTAAAATACCATAAAGGAAAGAATTTTTTGTGCCAGTATCATTTAAAGTCGTTATTTTCTGTATATTTTATTGTCCTTAATATTTTAGTTTCAATTAAATTTCAATAAAATAATAACAACGTCCACGGTAATTAAACTTTCCAATTAAAATTATATACGTATTTATAAGTTTAAAATAAATACATAATCTCGGCGCCGATTGTTTAAGATAAAATATTTATTTCACAAACTCCGCAATAAAGATAACATTATTTTTATCTTTAAGCAAATTTATTTTATTCAATATTTAAAGAATACCGACGTCACATTTAAAACTGCATACACGACATTATGTCTTAGTAATATATCATTTGTAAGATTTTATATGTTTGTTTGTATGATTTATTTATATAAATAATGAACTTGCTATTTACTAATATGTTTTGAGATTTCTGTCATTCATATCATTTGATAGACCTTCACATTAGTAATTCAAATATTTCAATGGTGAAATCAAATGCACGTACAACTTGTAATACATATGTTTGAATAGCCTATTCCAAATCGAACGAGGAAAGGTAAACATACCTTAGATTCAATTCCCTTCAAGCATTAATAAATTTTATGGACTACAAATAGTTATTAATGAATATATATATTTATTTATGATACAACACTATTCAACTCAACTAGTTCTACATTCTTTAAATTAAATTTCAAAAACGCCAAATTTTTGTAATGTTTCAAGATCAAGACCAATGATATCGCGTCAATTCTATGTCAAAGTTGTTTATTTGTATTTTCACCTTTTGTTGTTGGAATAGCCTATGTGTGGGAGTTTGTGTGTTAGTGTGTGTGTTGATTAAAATTAATGATATTGACTCCAAACTTATTTCATATGAAATGTAATTGCATAATGGACAACTGATTGATGGCCAACACATACCTCAGTTTAGCGAGTCCGTTAAAACCCTTGAGCCTACTTTATAGCGGTGCTTCAAATTGCGTTTATTTATCCACGATAGTTAGATTTTGGCGGTACAACTTTATAAAACTCGTTTGAATAGTTTTATTAGTATTTCTAATAATTCTTCAGTGCTTCATTAAGCTCATATATTAATCAAGTCAATGTGCCCTAACTATGGCATTATAAGCTCCAAAACCTTCTCCTCACAAAGAGGAGAAGAGGCCTTAGCCCAGCAGTGGGACATTCACAGGCTGTTACTTTTTATGGCATTTAAGATCGCAGGTTTCAGTGCATGCTATTACAACGGCTCATACGTCGTTTTATTGGAAATAAGGTCCTCCAGACCGATTTCGGCCACGGCGGCCAATCTCAAGAGAGATTAGCCAACTGCGCAGGAGATATTATAGTGCACAAGTGTGTGCGCAAACACAGGTGCACTCTCTTTTCCTTAGCTCTCATAATCCGATGGGACGGCAATCCGACACGACCGGAAAGAGTTTAGGCGCAGGACCAACGGCTTAACGTGCTCGGCTCCGAGGCACGGGAGTGTACACACTTCCAACTTCCAGACTCCGGGCTGCTAATGAGAATTTTTTGACAGAAAACGCCAATAACTATTTATTGGCCCGACCTGGGAATTGAACCCAGGACCACCGAGTCTGCGGCCTTATATCAAACCTAGCGGTTTGATATAAGCCAACGAGGCAGTCTATTGGAAATACTGGATTATTAAAATGTTTATTGGGTATAAGAGTAATTACAAACCTCTGGTATGAAAGCCTCCGCTAGCAGCACGTATGGTACACTCCCAGAGCCAAACATGAAAGCGAAGCAGTACAGCAATATGAGCACGGCTGTCACCCATGGCGGCAGTAGACTGGTCTGAATTAGGACGCCCATTCCTGACAGACACAGACCCACAGCAATTGAGGAGGAAACGAGAAGGACCTGTAAAATAAACTGAGTTTAGTAAAGCTTTTTGCTTGATGACAACGTCACCATATAAGTTTTTTTATTTATTTCATAGGTTGGCGGACGAGCATATGGGCCACCTGATGGTAAGTGGTCACCAACGCCCATAGACATTGGCATTGTAAGAGATGTTAACCATCGCTTACATCGCCAATGCGCCACCAATCTTGAGAACTAAAATGTCATGTCCTTTGTGCCTTTAATTACACTGGCTCACTCACCCTTAAAACCGGAACACAACAGTAGTAAATACTGCTGTCTTGCGGTAGAATATCTGATGAGTGGGTGGTACCTACCCAGATGAGCTTGCACAAAGCTCTACCATCAAGTGTATTATGGTGCGTTTCCTCCGTAATATACTACAGGCTCCAAGGATATTAGTTCCCAAGATAGGTGGTACATTGGTGATGTAAGTAACGGTTAATAATATTCTTACAGCGCCAATGTCTATGTACCATCAGGTGACCCATTTGTAGGCCATTAACTATTTCCACGAGTATTTATAAAAAATAACTGTATTTGCACCACGATTACCCAACAATCAAATAATTATGTTATAGATACCCGAGGTGATCAAAGAAAGTTCTCCAACGTATGTTGAAATAGAAAATTTTCTACTTTGATTCAGAAAACTCTTTTAGCTGGAAAAAATGAGTCGACTTCTTGACAAAAAGTTATCACTTTGCCCACTGGTGTAGAGAATTCCACCGTCCTTGGATTGCATCGAAATCAAACAAAGAATACACCCGTATTTGTGCAAAAGAATACACACAATTGTGCTCTATAATATTTCTTCTGAAGCTGCATTTAGTGCCGAAATAGTATGCATAGTAAAATAATAACCTTTTATATAACAGTTGGGAACCTTCCAAAACACAAAACTGTTTGTTAGAATCAGTTTTCACTACTTGGAAACACACGATAAATCAAATTGGTTACCCAGTATTCGTGTAAAAAAGACAGTGAGAATAATTTTCAAGATACCTACGGGCTACGACTATACACTAAGCAATCACTTATTTTTAGTGATTAGATAGTTTAGTGATGTTTTCGGATCGCACGTGAAAGTGCTACTTTCATTTCTTGGTCTTGGAACTGAATGAGACGAGGCAAGTGCTATTCACACATACTAATGGATAGATTTGTATCAGGTCATCTATTTCATTCTAGATTACGTTTTTTTTACAATGTAATTGATTCCGGAGAAATTTACAGTAATTGGTCGATCGTATTATGAAAAAAATATTGATTGAGTTACGTTTTTTGTAAAATTCTACATTTAAAAGATAACATAATAACTTGTCTGTCTGTGGTGTTGTTGTAATTTGTATCTAAATCTAAATATCTATACATAAATCTAATGTGCTTGAACGTCTTCTTTGTTAATTGTCAGGCAACATCACATTATAAATATATATATTTTAAGGATCCCAAATTTATGTTAATTTAGTATTCATATTATGCTAATAGTTTGCAGTGGACTCTACAAATTGGCATCATTATAATATTGATACATATCAATCGTTGCAAATACAGTCATTAAACACCAACATTTCTAATTTATTATGATATGCAATAACAATCAAAAGTAGAAAAATATACGCTAGAGATGAATTCTGTGAAATGCTTACAACCGATTTATGGTGATATACAATTTTGATGCGTATTTTCTTGAAATTTTATCATTATTAAGGTGAATATCGCTTATCACTTTCAGTCATTTCACGACATTTATTTCGTAAGTTTCGAATTTGTTCTTATAGGATAACCCTTCTGTAATGAAATAAGGTCTTAAAGATCAGCACTGCCGATTATACAACGTCTAACTTACCCGTCTTCCAAATTTGTCAGAGAATAATGCGCTTAAAAGACTTCCAGAGAGAAGGACCAGCGCGAACATCACAGAGCAGAAGTGTGAGGATAAACTGGGAGCAGCATTCGCGAAGATGTCCTTGGCGTACACCTGGACCGCTACCATACCCATCATCACCTGATAAAATTAATACGTTAATGTAACTAGATTATAATTACACTAAACATGATGACCACAAAAATGGGCAAATCCAAGATTTAAAGTCACCGAACCTAATTTGGTATGTAGCAAGTTAAAGTCTCATGAAAACACATGGGTTAGTTTTTTATACCTAAACTTAAAAAACAATCCCCTCCCCTTTTTGCACGGGGCTGTAAACGTGCAAATCTGCTAATATATATAATACTAATACCGAATAAGTACTTTTTACTATGAACCTTTTTTTTATAAAAACATATATATATCTAATTATCAATAAATAACGTTAATTTTGTACATGGAAATGATATGCTAGTACCATTTCATAATATAAGTATACGAAAATATAATAATAAATAATAAAATCGCTCAATTGCAAATATCGCTCATATTATAGGTAATATGCATAAAGTATGTTAAAAACAGAAAGTTAAATGACGCTTACATCGAGTTCTATAATAAATAGCTATGGACAATTTCGACAAGTCTGATATAAGCAGAGTGGCGCAGTGGAAGCGTGCTGGGCCCATAACCCAGAGGTCCGTGGATCGAAACCACGCTCTGCTATCAATATTTTTTTATTTTAGTTTAAGAAATAGTTTTTCTAGTTTTATTTAATAACACTAAATAATTCATTTCTTTTCTAGTACATTTTTTTCTCTCGCATTAATCTTGTAGGTGCCTACTATTAAATAATGAGCAATTCTTGAATCTCGGAAGATATTGATTTTCTATTTAAATAAGATTTTGCTATTTAAGTTAGAAAAATAGGACTTTCTTGAAAATTCTTGTGAAATTTTTACAAAAAGAAGGTGCTATGGATATTATAAACCTACGTTGTATTACGTAGATTTTTAATTGCATTTCATAGTGTGCAACTAAAGATTTATTAAGGTAATGCTAAACGTATTTTATTTAATAATACCTATGCACCGTACAAAAAAGTTGCAAGCGCATTGATAATAATAATGTACTAATAACTACTTTTTTATACTCACTTGTAAAGATAGCGTTAGACCAACTACAGTGAAAGCACGACGTGACGACGGAGAAATAACTGCAAAACAAAATTAACTGTCTTAATAACAGATGGCGCCAGTGTTCCAATGATATTTAATATATTAGAATTTCAAAAACAGTATATATAGTTGATCAGCTAAGCAATTCGGTTGAGTAATACACATTAGTATAATACTGAACTAATTATTGACTACTTAATACATAAGCTCATAGTCAAATAAGAGAAATAACAACAATTCCAAGTGTAAGGATCAGCACGGATCCTACGAAAGACAATACAATTATTTTTCACAACGGTAAAACTTTTCTATGATATAGAATATACATATTTTTAGAATCATGTAGCTGCAAGCTAATTCATCAATCTCTTATCTCCCTGTTTTAATCTTGGTTAGATAAGAAGCTTTGTAATATTCGATACTGCTAACGCCATCTATGATCTTGTTTTTAACTTTTTTTTCGTAGTGACTATGATCAGTTGACATACAGCCAAAGAATTCACACCACAAATTCTGACAACAGTTTTTTTTTTAAATTACATAGCAACGTAATAAATAAACATATTATGTACAGCTTAAAACAACAACTAACAACTTACAAAACACAAGGAGGAAAGGCTAAGAATTTTATTGAATAAATACTCTAGTAACTGAATCCAAGTAGTCATAATATTTCTTTTCAATAAAAAAAAAACTTACACAACACTTTAAACGATGACATTTTTGGTTTCTCCTCCGAATCCTCGTTGCTGTTATTCAGTTTTTCTTTTTCAGCTTCATCTGCTTTAGCATCTAAAGCAAAAATTGTATATTAATAAAATAATCTTATGTATATTGTACAAATGTAGAAAATAAATACGATTTTGTCCACGTTGAATCGCCATTCCGATTCTTTTGGCGAAAAATGAACTCAGACTCAGAAATGAAGACAGACAAATGTTATTTCGGTGTATGTACCGTATATATATTCATATGCATGTAGTAAAAAGCGGTTATTTCAATATTAAAAACAAACACTCCAATTTTATTTATATGTATGTATAGATAAGTAATGAGTACGTGTAGTCTTAACATAGTAAAAAATTCAAAATCTTAAATCTTTATATAATGCAAATTTTGTACCAGAATCAACTGCTATTAGTTCCACAGCAGGCGTTATCTGCTGTTTCAGTCTTGAAAACTCTTCCATCACAATTTTTGACGTAAGTGACGCTCCTCGATAGTGAGCAATAGCCGAACGAGCATCCTGAAATAAAATTACTCCAATAATTAATATGATATTCAATTGGGCCAACATTGGTAATGGTCGCCACCTTCCAGACATTGGTGCCTGTAATATCAACCATTCCTTACATCGCCAATGCGCCATTAATCTTGATAAAAAAAGATGTTCTATGTGCCTTATGCGGTATGCCTGCGGTTACGTTGGCTTACTCACCCTTCAAACCGGAACAGAACAATACTAATTAGTATTGTAGAATATCTAATGAGTTTTACCAAATTAATTGATATTATTATTACAAGATTTTTCGCACATTGAAATGAAAAAATACCGTATTTTCACTTACCTCTTCTCTCTTCTGTCTCATTAAGAATACAGGACTCTCGGTAACAGTCATCATAAGGCCCACATAGATCAGGCAGCAAATTATATTCGCCCAGATGATATACCTGTACGTCAAGAACCATCCCAGGATGTATGACAGGAGAACTCCAAGACAGTAGCATGTGATGGGTACTGTGAATGGAAAACCAATATAGAGTTCTGGCGACACAGGATAATTAATTAAAAAAGTAACAGCCCATGAATGTCCGACTGCTGGGTTAAGGGGCTCTTGTTTTGAGGTTTGAAGCTTATTCGACAAAATTGCTCCGTTGCGCGTTGGTGGAGTATATACATGTGGCAGATTTTCAGTTATGTTAGACACTTGCAGGTTTTCTTACGATGTGCTTGCCGGTAAGGAAGACTCCTTGCACGAGATGAATTATAAAGACAAATTAAGCACTTGAAAATCAAGTAATGCTTGCCCGGGTTTGAACCCACGATTCGGTTTAGATTCACTCTGTCTAGGCACTTGGCCATCTCAGCTTTTAAAAATTAAATAATCAGTCAATTTTTTCAACTAACCTGATGCCAAAGTCCCTCTTATAGATTCTTCAGCAACTTCAGATACATAGATGGGTGAGTGAACCATAAACGCACCCCCAGACGTACCACCAATGAACCTAGCAATCAGTATGAGGGTGGACGAACTCGTCAGATCTATCATTAACCAAGATATCTGGAAAATAAGAAAAAAATCATTGACTTTTTACTTTAAATTTTTTTAAGTCTGTAATTTTGTTAGTCTTCTTTTTGTTTGTAAGGCTCACTCATACATACTCGACTACACAAACGCTTATTAAAGTATTTACAAATATTAAGCATATATATGTAAATAACCTACCATTAGCGGCAAAGCTATTATAAGTCCACCTTTCTGTCTTCCAAAGACACTTAAAATCCAACCAATAATCGCCGTTCCCGCCATAGCTCCTAAGGAAGGCAGGCTTCCTACCAGGGAGCTCTCTAAGTCAGTCATTGGTGCAGACAATAGCGTTGTATTTTTGTCCGTGTACAACTGTAGAGTGTATGACGGCCATACATAAAGAAGGC
Organism: Nymphalis c-album; assembly: GCA_963151315.1. Taxonomy (NCBI): domain Eukaryota; kingdom Metazoa; phylum Arthropoda; class Insecta; order Lepidoptera; family Nymphalidae; genus Nymphalis; species Nymphalis c-album. The sequence goes on from OY720610.1 coordinate 1,500,550, forward strand.
CAGTCAGCATGTTCCCGAGGGAACCTATAAATTAAAAAAATACACATAGATTATTTTTTAATTTACATCAGAACGGCAAACGCGCAAAGGCCGATGGTTAGACATCTTTACCAATAGAAGTAGGCGAAATTTTATCTACTTACGCTGCCAATCATGGATTATTTTATGTATCAAGTGTCTGTGATTGATCACCCTTCAAACATGAAAACAGTAGTACAATGTATTGAAGCTTAGCAGTAGAATAATTATAGCAGTACCTACTTGGAATTGTTGTGTTCAGGTTTGAAGGGTGAGTGAGCCAGTGTTATTACAGGCACAGAAGACATAACATGTTAGTTCCCAGGGTTGATGGCGCATTGGCGATGTAACCAAAGCTTACAACCTCTCTTACAATGCCAATGTCTATGGGCGTTGGTGACCACTTACCATCAGGTGGTCCATATGCTCGTCCGCCTACCTTACATCAATACTTATTTATGAATAACTAGCTGTGCCCGTGGTTTTGGCCGCGTTTAACTGAAATAAATCACTATGAGCAGACTTATAACATTTCAGTATATACAACATTTTTAGTTTTATTTACCTAGGATATTAGTACCTATTTATTTGTTTTTGTCGTACAATTGGCCATGAGAAAAATATAATTTTCTTAAATATATTCCGACATACTTGAATGTCTTTCCCTGTGCTTTATTTATTGTGGTTATCATGAATACCTTTACAGGAAATTGTGCCTTTTTAAAACAAATGCATAAATCTGTGTTCTTAATAAGAACTTATTATCAAATAACAGACTATTTGATTCATTTTTCGCTCAGACAATCGTAATTGCGCTTCAAAAAGGAAATGCTACTAACATTCAAGCTTAGGTAAGGTAAGGTTACCTTGCCTACCCGATTTGTACTATTTTCAACTATTTATTTTTATTTTTTAATTGTATTTATTTAAGGCTTTACTATTTAATACATGCAGACAACGAAACGAAATACCAACCTAACTTATAAACTACTTACAAAATTATTTACAAACCGATAACAAATACTTACGTATATATAAGTATTTTCAAACAACCTACTCAACTACCTGTTGAAATATGTCAAGACTATAAAAAGTAGTAAATACTGTTTATGGTCTTATCTCTATATCTTTCATAAGAAATAATACCATGTTTATAAAAAAGACTACAATAATGCATTTATTTTAAAACAGATTACCATACAAAAGGTTATAAAGAGTCAACCCTAAAAGATAGAGATATATCTACACATGGGTGAGTTAACCGACGTATGCAAGCATGAGCTGAGCTCTGTTTAATATAATTGATCAGTTAGATCTGAGCTCAACTTACATTGGAAGATCTAAATCTTTGAAACTGTCCATTTTTTTAATTTTCTTTTGTTCCAATAAAATTTTCAATCATTATCATTTTACAGACTATCATTTATGGGTCGCTAAAATTGTAACCAGTTCAGAATGAAATAAAACAAACACTAAATTTTAAGTCAAGTTAGCCACAATACATTAGGGAAAACTGCACTCAAATTTGTTAAGCCGCTTCTAAGTTCCCTTTCCGTTCGAGTTACAAGTACCTACTGGACTCTCTAGTTGTCATTGCGTTATCACACTAACAGGTAATCGCTTACCCGTTTTCGCATTTTATCTGAAGAACGGCTGTCTGTCTAGATTATAGAAACTAATACGTAAATGCCCCACTGCTAGGTAAGGCTTCAGCTCCTTTTCAGAAGGAAGCTTGAAGTTTATACTACCAAACTATCGCGCCAAAGGCCGGTGGTTATAAATATAGATTTTTTTTATCCGACACATGCTCATTTTCATATTCTGCCATGAAAGCATGGTGGAGTAAGGTAACAGCGTCACGTAACAGCTTTACAACTTGGAAAACCATCGTTTTTGAGCATTGCAGATAGCAGGCTATCTTTGTACATGACCAATTCTTCTCGCGAAGTTTCATCTTATCCTCTAAATGAATAGGCTTTAACCCTATATAAAAATACCGTATGATGAACTGTAAAGAATTGAATGCTATACAGCTTTTAATAACCTCGAAGTTATTTAGAGCATAGATAGAACGCAAGATTATTCATAAATAAATAAGAATATCCATTCAGCCTTAAAGGAAATCATGTGATGTGTGATAAGGTGTCAGAATTATTTGACAGGTGGATTAATTCATCAATGTTCTGATTGTGTCCAGTGATATAAAATACACTAAAGTAAATTGTGTCTTATAAGTATATCTATACATCTAGTATAATTGTCTGGGTGTTATTTGGTCTATTTGGACAACGAAAATTATTTCAATAATTTCCATGAGAAATTAAACATGACTTGAAAAGACTGGTTGACTATAACAGAAAATCAGACAATGAAGACTCCCTCTGATATTCTGGAAAAAAGAGGTCCCATCCAACTCCTTAAGAGAATATCATATGAGTTCACGAAATCATCTTTGATAACTTTATTCAAAAATCTTTCAAATTCATTCAGATGTCAACCAACACTATCTGGAATTAATCTTCGTTCTAGTAAGAACTGGTTTCAACTAGATCGTAACGACAATATCATGTACAAAACACATTTTTATGCAATTTTATAATACTTATCATTGGCGGGAAAAATGTATGTTAGATAGGAAAAAGAGTAGCGGCACGTCTTAAGAAGTCGTCATTGTGATTTTATCGGAAACGAGATGATGTGAAAACCCAACTATATCTAGCTGTTAAATACTCATATCGATAATCAAAGATCAAAGATTTATCAAAATTCAACAAAATGACTCTCGGCATCGTTTAGAGTACATAATATACTCTTGGTTTTTGCAATACATTGTATGCCACTAATATTTTTGAACACTGAATGTTCATAAATTTTGTACTAAAATAGATTTCACTGAAATTATTCCACATGAGTTTTCTCGCCGTTGGAGCAGCGTCGTGAAATAAGCTCTAAGCCTTTCCATCAATAAAGGAAAGGAGGCCCAGGAGTGAGACATACACAGGCTTTTTTATAACATAGGGAGGCGGACGAGCATATGGATCACCTGGTCGTAAGTGGACACCAACGCCCATAGACATTGGTATTGTAAAATATATTAACCATGACTTACATCGCCAATACGTCACCAACCTTAGATCTAAGATGCTATGTCACTGGTGCCTGTAATTTCACTGGCTCACTCACCCTTTCAACCGGAACACAACAATACCAAGTACTGCTGTTTTGCGGTAGAATATCTGATGTTTGGGTGGTACCTAACCTAGTAGCTGTTCCTACTTACTTAAACATAATACTTAATCGGTTGATCGCTCATATAACTCTCCAATCTAGATTAGTGTTCACAGCGTGCAAGTGCAGCGGAAGTGGATTTTTATTATTATTTATATTTAACGTATACAATAATTGTTTAACGGCCGAATACTGAAACGTCATTCAAAATGAAGTGGAACTTCATTATTTGGAACGTCATTAATTTCAAAATTTCTTCAAAATGATTTAAGTCCCACTTCATATTTAAAAGACGTTTCAGTATTCGGCCATAAGAATAACTGATTTTTCTTTATTTAGCTACAATGGCTTGGTACTCCACGTACCAATACATTGTAATTGGGGACATTAATTCTTTTATGAATATCAATTTTAAGCTTATTTATATTTTTGTATGTTTTAGATAACTTTTTTTTTAATTTAGTTTAGCGGACGGGCAAATATTACACATTGTAACAAATGTTACAAGGTGTAATATTACAATACAAGGTGTAATATTATAATATAATTACATACAAACAATTAGAGATTAAGTAGATTGTTAAATATTTTATATTAAATTATGTTATTTTGTTTCCCATATTTCATTGATATTATTATAATTTATAAATAAGAATGACGTATTTTTTCTATTTGGTGGTAACTGTCTTTTAATATTTTAAGCTGGCAACACAGTCTTTTAAAAAAGGCACGGGGATTTTAAAAAGTATGGTGAGATGTAATAAATGGCTGCCGAGCTGGATATTTGTTTTTTTATTTATAAACAGTATCGACCTCGCGCCGACCGCATATACCATTTCTAATTCTCTTTTTTTTTTTTTATTATAAAAAACGTTAACTAAATACAAATAACATTTAAAAATAATTATTATACAAGTCGTGACCGCGTGGAATGGTGGCAAGAATGCTAGCAGCATTTCCCCTTTGAATCGCAATTCCGATTCTCTGGGCGAAAAATGAACCAGCCCTCCTGTCACCAGTGGAGGCAATAAGGCGGGGAGTAATATTTTGGCACTATTACTCCAAGGTCCAAGCGTTTCAACTGCAAACGGAACAAAAATATAATTTGGAATAAGACGCGAATATTTGTTACGTTTGTTCGTTTCAGCTTTTTCCGCGGCAGCTCTGACTTTTAACATTGTTTCCCTGATATGAGACGGGGCCAGTGTGTCAACACATGTTGCGTCCCACACAAGGGCCCGTCCCAGTTCCCAGGGAACCAATGTCAGTCCATCAGGTCTCTTGCCATCATCACGACTAATTCCATGAGGCCCAATAAGAGCAGGAACGTCAATGGTGGCAAGAGCCCTTTTAATAATATCATTAAGAGAACCATGGCGGAAAAGCCTCCCTGAACTCTTTGGACAAGAAAGACCGTGTAAGCCGAAAGAGTCAACCTCTTTTCCACATGGGCACCTGTGCTCAATACACAGCTGCGTTCCCAGCCGGAGACCTATTGATACGCGAAAACATTCATTGTCTAAAAGCGTCCCAAGATTTTTAGAAGGTACCGCATGTAACCAGTGACCTGACTCTTTAGTTGATAAAAATTAATTTTCTAATAATATTAGACTTATAATTTAGACTTACAAAGCTGAAGAGTTTGTTTGTTCCGGCTAATCTCGGGTACTACTGGTTCGAATTTAAAAATATATTTGTGTTGTATAGTCCTTTTATCGAGGAAGGTTCTAGGCTGATTATATTTTTATTAATTATACGCGGGTGAAACCCCGAGGCACAGCTAGTATTTAATATGTTTTCGAACCAAATGAAATTGATCTAATTTGTATAAAAAAGTTTATAAACTCATTTTAAACTACTCAAAAAATATCTAATTCAGAATTCACGTTAGATAATAATAACGATGGCGAGGGCGACAGTTTAAATTATTTTATATTAATTATAATAAATAAAAAAATAATAAATAGAATAATTTTATCATTTTTATATAAATAGGCAAATGAGATTTTTTAGACGATTCAAACTTATATTCACAACTAGCATTACTGTTTGATACATATATTTTTAATAATTCACTTGGTGGTAGAGCTTTGTGCAAGCTCGTCTGGGTAGGTACCACCCACTCATCAGATATTCTGCCGCAAAACAGCAGTAATTTGTATTGCTGTGTTCCGGTTTGAAGGGTGAGTGAGCCAGTGTAATTACAGGCACAAGGGACATAACATCTTAGTTTCCAAGTTTGGTGGCGCAATGGCGATGTAAGCGATGGTTAACATTTCTAACAATGCCATTGTCTATGGGCGTTGGTGACCACTTACCATTAGGTGGCCCAGGTGCTCGTCCGCCTTAATATACAATAAAAATATATATATGTATATATAAAATTATTATATAACATATACTCTTCATATGTATATACGGTGCAGAATAAATGAAACAAAAAAAATTGGCCGCCATTTTATGGTTTATTTTGTAAGTGGGTTGGTTTACCCCATAATTAAGGGTAGGTAGTGGCACAAAAATCCTTTATCCCTTCCTACTTCTACTGCGAAACTAAATTTGAAATTCGATGGCTTAATTCAACTTAAATTATTGTTATTCATACCCATATCCACAATAACATGTTATATTTCATGGAGCCATATAATATCCATTCTAATATATAAAGCTGAAGAGTCTGTTTGTTTGATCCGGCTAATCTCAGGAACTACTGGTTCGAACTTCGAATTTAAAAATTACTTCTGTGTCTAGTTCTAGTCCTTTTATCTGGGAAGGCTCTAGGCTGATTTTAATTCATTATATTTTTATTAATTATACGCGGGTAAAACCGCGGGGCATAGCTAGATAAATATAATTTTCAATGTAATTTATTGTAAATATATCTTACAGCGTTATAAAATATCAAATATTTTTAAATTAAACGAACTTAAATCCAAAATGACCATACACACATTGATATACTTATAGCTTTTATTTAAATTTAATTTAAAAATATTTGTGTAATTAAAAATGACCTAAAACTTTATATATTATATAAACACTTAAGAATTTTTTAAATTATATTTTTACAACGTAAAAATAGTACGAAGTAATAATATTATTGTCATATATATGTATATATAATATTTAAAAATAACGCGAATTTAAATCCTAAATGGCATTATAGACATACCGCATTTTATAATTAAATAAATAAATAATAATTATTATAAATTGCGATTTAAAATTAAAATGACCTAAATTGTATATATTATATATAACACATTAGCTTTTTTTAAATTAAGTAAAAATTAATAACTCACACGCTATGCTTGTTTGTGCTTGATGCAACTTTCCCATTTTTGTATCACACTTAAACTGAGCAACTGTCTTGTCTTATTATCAGTCAGTTAAAACATTTTGTGAATGTTTAATTACATAAAGGTATAGCAAATGTTTGAACATCGCACTGCGATAGCGAACTTGGTATAGCGTACCCATGTAGCCGGCCGTCTGCATAAAACAAAATTATCAAGATGCTATTTACAAAGCAGTCGATATTATATTAAATGTGTGCTTATGGTATTTTATTATTGACGTAATTTGTATATCGAATATCGATATTAAGCCTTTTTACTTTTGTTTTATATATTATATTAATGTTTCAACTGACTTATAAAATTAAACGTTCGACTTTTGTTGTGGAACTTTTGGTGCAATAATAACTCTGGTGGTGGGGTCTTATGCAAGCCCAAGTTGAGTGATGGCCCAAGGCGATGTAAGGAATGATTATTATTTCTAATAGCAACAATGTCTATGGGCAGTAACTATCATTTAACATCAGATGGCCCATTTACCCGTCGACCAACCAATTATAAATAATAAAATCATATCTAACTGTTATTATTAATTATGTCATTAAGCTATTATGACTAAGAAATCTTTTATAGAATTTCACTTTTTTTATGTAAGAGAGGGCAAACGAGCAGGAGGCTCACCTGATGGAAAGTGACTACCACCGCCCATGACACCTTCAACATCCGAGGACTTGCAGGTGCGTTGCCGAAACGTGTTTTAAATTTAAGAATTAAAGGCACAGGACACACCATATTGGATTTTTTCGGTGTATAATATGAAGAAAAATATGCGCTTCATGTACGGTGTAGGAACCATCCAGGCAGCATAAACAATCCCAAGGAAAATTGGTTAAAAGTTGAAATGGTTAAAAGTTTGTCAAATCTTTCGAAGTATTTAGTTTGACAACAGAATATGTGATTAGTGGGTGGTTTAGACCCAGGCGGGCTAACACTCTCCCAAATTAATATTTCAATATATTGAAATAAACTACTCCATTTATTTAAACTTTTATAAAATAAAATAATAGGTCGTAAATTTAAGGTGTTCCAATAGATAGCTACCTGACTGTCCTCCGACAATGGGATTATAATGAGCTTTATTTGTTTAATTAATAAATAATTATAAAATTTATTATAATACGTAAGTATTTTATAACAAAACTGATTCTAATCGATAAAATAACGAATGATTTGATAATAGGCACTTGTAAATAAGAATTTTAAGGACATCGTTATTTTTTATTTTTTTTATCAATTAAGAAAACAATATCAATTAAATAATCATTTGTGTTTTGGAACGAAATCAAAATAAACGTTTACAATAAACATACAACATATTTCTTGGATCGACGACCAACTGAGCTACTTATATTTAAAACTGGCTAAACCCGCGGCATATACAACGGATTCAGCTTGTGACGAAAAGCCTTTGAAATGCATTTTAAGATAAATATATATAACGCCTTTTTGATTGATTTTAATTTTACTTGGTGGTAGAGCTTTGCGCAAGCTTGCCTGGGTAGGTATAACCCACTCATCAGATACTTTACTGCTGCAGTATTTGGTATTGTTGTGTTCCAATTTGAAGGGTGAGTGAGCTAGTGTAATTACAGGCACAAAGGACATAACGTCTTAGTTCCCAAGGTTAGTGGCGCATTGGCGATGTAAGCGATGTTTAACATCTCTTACAATGCTAATGTCTTTAGGCATTGGTGACCACTTACCACCAGGTGGCCCATATGCTCGTCCATCTAACTATGCTATAAAACAAAAAAACAACAATTGCATTATAGCCGTATTAAATTAAAAAGGTATTTTGAAATAACAGACAAATAGGACTAATATGAAGAGATGTGATTTTTTGTATGTTTGTTTGTCTATACTAAAAATGGATTTTTATTTGTTTTTTATGTAAGAGGGGCAAACGAGCAGGAGGCTCACCTGATGGAAAGTGACTACCACCGCCCATGGACACCTGCAACATCCGAGGGCTTGCAGATGCGTTGCGAGCCTTTAAGGAAAGAATACGCTCTTTTCTTGAAGTTGCTATGACATATCGGTTCGGAAAAGTCGCGGATAAACTCAAAATCGACTAAACCAATTTTTTAAATTTAATTCATCTATAGTAGAGCTGTATTGTCTGCGGGTTGACAAAGACTTTATTTTAATTTCAAAATAATTAAAGATCCTTACAGAAATCGCAATAATATAACGCAAGGTATTAATTATTTTCTTATTAAAATCACTATTAACGTAAAAAAAGGTAATTGTTCAAATCAGACGAGGTCGGACGAGGTCGGTGCAGATATTTAATTAATAAAACAATTACTATCGTTTGGATGCAAGTATATAAAAATAATGACCCACTTATATATAAGGTACAGGCCACTATCAGTATTAAAATATACTTATTATGTACAACAGAATGCAATAATATAATTATTGTAATATTTATTAAAGATAAGTTAATAAATAATAAAGTACAAAGACCTTTTATTGTCGATCGTTGACCGCTAACAAATAAAACAGTGTTTACATCAATTTGAACTAGATGGCGTTGCATAGAAAATGTTTGTTTTTGATTTAAACTGTACTGAGCCAGTGTAATTACAGGAACAGGGGACAAAACATCTTATTTCCCAAAGTTAGTGACACTTACGGCCGAATACTGAAACGTCCCTCAAAGTTAAACGCTACTTAACATTAAGAAGCTCCTAAATTAGTATGTGAAATTTAAATTTAACGGCATCTCAAATAATTAAGTTGCATTTAATATTTAAGTGACGTTTTAGTATTCGGCCGTTAAAGGCCTAAAACACTTAACCGATTTTAGAAATTCTTTCCTCAATGGAAAATTACGTTATCAGCGAGTAACATAGGCTACACTTTGTCCCCGTATTCCAACGGGAACGAGAAGTACGCGAGTGACACGAAGACCGCGTGCAAAACGCTATCATTAAGTATACATATTTTAAAACGCATACTATTTCTTTTAATAAGTCTGAAGCTTATTATAAAACAAATAATTTCGATGATATCTCCGTAGAGATCGATTCTAAAAATATTTTTTACAAAGTGTTTATTAAAGTTTATTCGCAGACATATATTTTTTAATAATAATAAGAGTGACGTATTTTATTTCATATATAACTTTCGCTCTGCTTCGGCTGTGATAAGACCCTTAAACTCAATTCCTCATATTATTTGACGTTTATTGTCAGTGCTCCGATTCTTAGTGTCGTAGCGTGAAGTTATATAACCTATAACCTTTCTCAATAACAGATATAACCGTGATGGCTGTGTGGATATTACGTGTATCACGGAGTTCACTGGTTCAAATCCGGAAGAACACTTTTCCTTTTTTTAATCGGACTGGCAAATATCCCATCTGATGGTAAATGGTCACCATAGACAGTCGCTCCGTAAGAAATATTAACCATTCCTTGCATCGCCAATAAACACATATCCTGGGAACGTTTTATGACCACCAAGTAGTGTTAATATGCATAGAAAAAAAGTTTTTAGATATTTTTTATTGTAGTTCTCTTCCAGATTATTTCAATGTGTAGAATTAGTACCCCAGTACCACTCTTGAAGAACTCGCTCGTGAAATGTCGAACAACGACGTACAGTGATACGCCATTTTGATTCGTATATTCTCTAAATTTTATAATTATTATATCCAATATTGCTTATCATTATCTAATAAATGCGGTGACTTTCGAGTTTATTCCTAGCGAATACAGATCAAGGGCCATAGTAATTAAAATATCAATTATTATAAGTCAATAAGATTAGAAGCAAATACAATTAAGCAAATTAATTAGCTTTGTTGATTGAATTAGATTAAATATTTTTAGTAGACACATTATATTGTTTGGAATTAATTATCTAATTGGTTTATCATTTTTTGTTTATTGTTCGAAAGAAATCTTTCTGGTTGACTATGAGTCAGAGTTCTAGAAGATGATGGAAGTACATTTTAGGAATATGTCAAAACAGTAGAAGTTAGTAAATTGTCTATGGTTTATGGTTTATACTTACTCTGTTTAATAATAACTCTGTTAACTGTTGACGATAAAAAAGAATACTAATGAAGTTTTGAGTCCAAAGTACCTTAGAATATTGTAACTGTTACATTATAATCAACAATTACGCCCATATTACACAACGTCACTCAGTGAATCTAGTTTCAAAACTAATTTTAAGTATAGCTTTTATTATAGATTACTTTAACGAGATTCATTAATCTGCACTCAGCTGAGTAATTTCCATACTTGAAATCAAATCACGACTCAAGCAACGATCTGAGCAATTTGATCTGAGTTTACGTGAGAGCTGTCAAGAGCACTCTTGACAACAGATTACAGAAAGTGACTCCTTAATGTCAAACGCTAAAATGAATATTTTCGTAGATATCGAATTATTATGACCGCTAAAATACTTAAAAGACGTTAAAGATCCTTATCCAATAGACGTAAGAAAGTTTAAAGTGAGGTGAGGTTTTCGCAGGAAACGGTAAAAAATGTTATTACCGTTAACACCTAAGCTGCAAATCTTGGTGTGTCTTCTTGTCGTCTTGTATTAATTCTGAGTGTCTGTTACGCTCACAAAATAACGCGATTTTTATAAAATTTGGTATGAAGCAAGCTTGAAAAAAAAGGAAGTACAAAGCCCCCGCCCAAACACGTAGGCGAAAACTAGAAAAATATATACATAAACATACAATATTAATATAAAAAGAGAAATAATCCTAAAACCAAGGTTACAATAACCATGAAATATTCAATTATATTAGAATATAATATTTTTTATGTTTTATTAATAACAATAATAAGGAAAATTTAACTTAACTCTACCTTCATTTAAAAATTCCTTGCAGAGCAAACCTTGATTAATATTTATGTAGACAGTAAAATATCTTTTATTATAAAATGTATTTCATTTTACCAAACAAATCAACAATTACAAAAATTAAAACATATAAGTGCAGACTGTATGACAGGACAGAAATATCAGACAGAGATTATTTTTTCTCCCACTGAAAATAACAATATAAAAATTTACAGGCCTTTGTGTGATGACTCGTCGTAGCTTCTTCTGTAGCTTTTCTTTTAAAATTTGTATTTCTAGTTGGTGGATTTCTTCCATAAGCTTCTCTGTAATTGCATGGATCTGATCAGCAAAACATATGCAATGAAAACTCATAGATGATAGAGGTCTGCAGTTGTGCGCGCATCACGGAAAAACTACTGGATAGATCTCAATGGAAATTTCTAAATTTAATTTCTTAGCCACTTGGCCCTTATCAAAAAAATATTGCGATATCTTCATTTAATAAAAAGTTATTAAAGTTTCAAGAAACAACGATTTCTATATGCACTGTGTGTTCAGTGATGTATGTTCGAACAAAGTATATTTTTGCTTGGGATTTTTTTGATGTTTTTTCCTTCGTACATAAGAAAACTTGGTTAATATATCAAGCAACGCGGACGAAGTCGCGGGTATCAGCTAGTAATGTGTAATGTAATGTTCGTTTAAAAAAAAAAAACCTGCCTTTTGCCGTCCACTGTTGGACGAAAGTCAACCCCATAAAACGCCAAGCATCCCGATCTTGGACAGCCCGCATTCATCCCGTACCTGCTACCTTTTTTAAATCATCGGTCCACCTCGCCACAATGTGTTTTACTCAGATTTTGCCTAAACGTGGTCTAACGTGTCAGCTCCATCAGCCATCAAGGCGCCTGGAGATAGGAGCAGCCCATTTCTACTTTAGCGAGCTAATTCTACGGTCAATGTATGTCGGTGATTTAAGTTCTCTGGAGGATGTCCCCATTTCGGATTCTATCTGCCAGAAAAACCCCAAATGACACGCGTTCCATTGCTCGCCGAGTGACCTTTAATTTGTGGAGCAATCCTACGTATGAGTTTCCACGTTTCGGCACCACATAATTACACGCTGCTCCAGTGCAGGTTGGTGGAATACACATGTGGCAGAATTTCAGTGAAATTAGACACATGCAGGATTCCTGCATATCTAATTTCACTCCTCACGATGTTTTCCTTCGCCGTCAAGCACGAGATGAATTATAATCACACGATCATCGGTTAAGAGCTACGCGTTCTTACCTCTGGGCCATCTGGTTTTTTTAATATTGTATAGGTAGGCGGACGAGCATATGGGCCACCTGATGGTAAGTGGTCACCAACGCCCATAGACATTGTAAGACATGCTAACCATCGCTTACATCGCCCATGCGCCACAAACCTTGGGAACTAAGATGTTATGTCCCTTGTTACACTGGCTCACTCACCCTCCAAACCGGAACACAGCAATACAAAGTACTGCTATTTTGCGATAGAATATATGATGAATATATGGTGGGTGGTACCTACACAGACGAGCTTGCACAAAACTCTAACACTAAGTAAGCTATTAAGCTCTACTTATTATTATTTTATATATCTTTTACGCATATAATATTGTACTATATTATGTTAATAATACTATGTAAAAGCGCTAGCGTATCTCAATTGATAATTCTAATTTTATATTATACTATCAGAAACCGGCAGACGTTGTCCTGCCCTATATTCATAGCACATACTTATCCTTACTGATGGATACGTTCAATTATTGAAAAAAAAACAACTTTTACTCCATTTTCTAGCATTTATTTCAAGTCCCAATTGCCATCTCTATTCGCGTCTATTTTTCAATACGCTACTTTTTTTTCTTAACGTCATTTCATGAATTCATTTGAAAACAGAATCTTATGATAATAAAAACTCTTTAGTAACTTTATAAACCGCTATTATTGAATTATTGAACAATTCCAATTACCTAATAAATATTCATAAAACTTATTATTCAAATATACATATTCTTACAATTAAAAAAATAAATATTAAGAAGTCAAACGTCGTTTGATATCGATATTTGTACCTTATTGAGTAAAAATTAATAAATTTAACCTAACATTACTAACATAAATGCGAGGGTGTGTTTGTTTGTTACATCTCACCTTCTTAACCGATCATGATGGCATATTGGATACAAATGTCAGGGGTACAGAAAAGAACAGCAGATACCTAGCACCGTCTCACTCACACGGGCGATAACTAGTTCAATTATATACCAATAGTTAGATAGCCGAAACGAGGCAAGCCGGTGTGGTTGGTAGACACTTGCCTTTCGCGCCGCAGGTCGCGGGTTCGATTCCCACCCCCGACAGACATTTGTGTGCTTATGATGAGGTCTGTTTGTCCTGATTCTGGGTGTAATTATCTATATAATTATGTATTTACAAAAGAAAAATAGTACATCAGTTGGTTCGCATAGTACGAGCTCTGCTTAGTTTGGGATCAGATGGCCTTGTGTGAATAATGTCCCAGGATGTTATAATTATTGCCTGTCAAATTATAATTATAGTAGCACATTTGCTACATTATCACAGAGCGTCGAATCATAAGAAAATGGATTGCATAAAATTGTTCTCCATTAAATAAAACACAATTAATATATATGCGCCAACATTCCGCGCGGTCTCGAAGGCGTTACATAAATTAAGACGACAGGTTTGCCCCGTTATAAATAATTCAGAGATAACACAATCACGTGCAACTTAAGTAATTATTATACGAAAACAAATTTAATCATCATTACACAATACAATAAAATTTTAATTAATTAAATATTTATTTTTAAGATCTGTGGCCGTGGTTAGAGCGCATGTGACTTAACTGATTATTGACACCAATCTGCATTAGGAGTAGCGTGGTGGAATAAGCTCATATTTTCACTGTGACAGATGACACACATGAGATTTTAATCCAACTTAAAAGATTACCTATGATACTTTACTGCCGAACGCATACACACACACACACACACACACACACACACACACACACACACACACACACACACACACACACAGAAATGAATATTCAAAGTAGTGCATTCATCTTAGGTAATATAAAAGTATGATGAATAAAAAAAAACCATTCGTTTTCATTTCATTATAAAGTCTAAAAATAATAATATTTATCAAATATTTGAACAAGATTGGTGAGGTTTGCAAATCTTAAAATCGCAATGTTATCTAGCGTTAGGTTTTCTTTATTGTTACAAAGATTATATAAAAGGTCAAAGCCTTGGTGTAATCATTCGTTATTTAATACCCTTTTATATATATTATATTATAGAGTATTATGTAACATACATTATATATGTAAATAAACAATTATCAACAAAGTGCTAATATATGGGTAAACCATTATCACACCTTGTTTAATGGCATTGATACGACATCAATGCCATTAAACAATTGTCATGGCATTATAAATAAAACTGTAGTATATTATTGTCGTATTATATAATACTAGCAGTTCACCTATGGTCTATTTTTGCTGTAAAAACAGTCAGTTTCAAGCAGATCAGACCACTTTTTTATAATAAATTTCCGACCCATTTCTCCGGTTTGGGATTAAATTTTCAGAAATGACAAAATAAGTATGCATTTATTTTTTCTCAGAAGATTTAAAATTAAATTTCACGTTTCTTACATAAAAAATGACTACAAACTTTCAACACTTATTTCACCCTCTTGGGGGGTAGATTTTCGAAAACCCTGAAATACGTATTTATTTTATTTCCAACCATAGGCCTGTATATATAAAATGTCATGCTTCTTAGATAAAAAATGACGAACTCTCCATATAAACATTCAACCCATATTTCACCCTCTTAGGTAGTGAATTTTGGAAAACTCTGATTTGCGTTCTTATTTATTTCTAACCAGAAGCTTGCGTACGAAATATCATGCTTCTAACTTTGAAAATGACGGATTTCCATGCCTTATTTCAACCTTTTAGGGGTGGAATTTCCAAAAATCCTTTCTTAGTACGCGTTTTCATTATAAAATGCATCAACTGTCAAAATTTAAATTCGGTAACCCCAGTGTTTTAGGCTCTGCATTGAATCACTTTTTTTGTACATTTAAAAAAATAATTATAAGCTATTTTTTATAGTATTGTCGACACTTACTACTACTAGCGCCGCCTGGCGGCGAGTTACATCAATGAGCAAAGCATAATTATAAGCCTTCTCCGTGGAATAGTACATATACATACCTGAGTTTATCGATGTCATACATACATATATATTCAAACATCTTCTTATTTCTAATTATATATATAATGCTGGTGAATTGTATTACTTAAGCCCGTCTGGGTAGGTACCGCTCATCATTTATTCTGGTTTCCATGTAATGATGAATGAAATATTGTAAAATTTGTTTGTAATGGTAAATATTTTAAAAATACAATAAATTAAAAAAACATAGCGTTTTGTAAAATAATAAATATACCTACTCTATATCCTATCCGATAATATATAGCGAGAACGTATGTATATAGTATACGCGCCATGCCCACACAACCCCCTTTGTGCTACTGCTACGGCAATAAAGTCCCACCCCGAAAGCGCGCCAATAGACACTTTACTCGCTGATTCTCAGGTCTGCGGTTCATTTGTTTTATTATCAACAATAAGCACGTGAATTATGACAGATGATTATGACTTCAAACATGACGAAACTCCTAAAAAACCTGATGAGAATTAATCGTACAACCTTTTTCAATAGTTCGAGCAAGAGACATAGTTCTGCTCAACGAATAATGATGGTATTTCCATTCGGTATTGAGACGGAAGACAACACGTTCGCTTTCATCGGTTGCCACGTTTTTTTTGACGTACAACACGCAGACGTCATCACTGATACTCGCATGTAATATACGTGTCATGTTTGTTTGAAGAGCTCATGGGTATTATTATATCGCTATGTGTGATGAAATAAAGAGCTGAGATGACAGAGTGGGTAGAACACGTGGATATTTGCAAATGCTACCGGGTTCATGAGCACGAATGGCGTGAAGGGCTTTTGCAGGCTACTTCACTACACATACATACATATTTTACGCGCGTTCAGTTTGGATAAATAAATATCCTGGGACATTATTCACACATGGCCATCTGATCCCAAACTAAACAGAGCTTGTACTATGGAAGACAACTGATATACTACATATACTACTTTTTTTTGAAACCCACCTTAACACCCAGGCTCAGGACAAACAGATTTGTTCATGCACACACTGTCCTGGGTGGGCATCGAACCCACGACCTGCGGCGTGTAAGGCAAGTGTCTTACCAACCACGCCAACCGGCTTGTCAAACTTACCTGTACTATCCATGTGCTTGGTGGCTTTATGCAAACTCCTCTGGGTACCGCCCACTTATTACATGCTCTATTTTAGCAAACAAGAATATGTGTATGTGGTATATATGTATACTTTATATTTCCTATAGTGGCGCTGTCTACAATAATAATAATATTTGGGTCCTTATTTACACAAGGCCATCTGATCCCAAAGTAAGCAGAGCTCGTACTATGGAAACTTACTACTTTTCTTTTTTTGTAAATATATACTTATATAGCTACTATACTATGCTAGCGGTTCAGCGGCTTTGCCCACGACATAATCAAAAATAATAAAATATGTTAATTATGGTCTATTTGAGCTGAGAAAATTTCATGAAAAGATGACGCAACACTCCCGTGCCTCGGAAAGCACGTAAAACAGTCCTGCGCCTTTGCTCTCTCGGGTCAGGTTAGATTGCCGTCTCATAGTATTATCAGTGTGCACAAGTGTTTGTACCCACACTCGATCAATACAATATCCGCGTGTCTGCCTTCGATAAAATTAAAGGTAGTAGATCATATTATACATTATCATATTATACAATTAAGCACCAAATCAGTAGAAACCTAAATGTTACATCACAATAATTTTATGACGTCATTTCAAGGCACTAATTTTTGTAAGCATGTTATCTTCATTGGATTGTAAATATTGTTTTGAATTACTTTCGTTTTATTTATCAAAAATTTAATAAATATGATAGTTTTTTTAATAAAAATAAGCTACGTATTTATCTATTTCTGGGCAGTCAGTTATGATCTAAATTTTGTCAGTTTAATCAGGTATATTCGAAGCTGGATCGGAATCCAATCGAGAAGGTAAATAAACGTTTTACATAAGTGGAACTGGCAACATTTATTACTTACATTCAGTATTATTTTTTTTTTGTTAATGCCTTTTAGTTGTATAAAAGCACACTTTGATAGGGCAAAGAAAATTTGGATCTAATTAAGTATAAGCGTAGTTTTTTTTTCCGTTAGCAGTTTTCAAATTTATTTTGAATGAATAAGCCTTTATTTCGGACACACGATTTACAAAATACTGGAAGTGTTTTTTTGTTATGGCCCATGTTTGGCTTCCATACATTAAGATCGGTAGAATGCAGACATAAAACAATTTACTCTTTGTTGTTATATGTAGGGATTTGTCCTTCATAACTTCTCTAAGGCCCCAATACCTTTTCCAACTGTTGGCTACCCTTCTGTCGATTTCTTTATTTATGTTATCTTTAGGTGATATTAACTGTCCGAGGTATATATATTCATCGACATAACAAATTTGAGACTCGCCTACATTTATACTGCTTTTATATCCGTTTGTCATTACTTTTGTTTTGTCGGGATTTAATTTTAGTCCTACTTTTCCACTCTCAGATGCTAGTTCGTTTAACATTCTATTTAGGTCCCCCGGAGTTTTTGCGAAAAGCACAATAAGCATGATCTTGGATTGTTTTATTTAGATTTAGGTAGAATGAGTCTATTGATCCTGTATCTGATTTTTCGGTAGGCGAGTATACTTGTATAATGGACCATGAATCCTTGTACCCCGGTAGCTTAAGATTCATTACTGCTATGCGCTCTGATATTCCTATAAAGCTTTCCACATAATTTGAAAGATGTTTTTTTTTATAATAAAACCAACCCCATATTGACCTGGGGTCAAATTTATTTTAATTAATATTAAATATCATCATTACTTATATTATAAATGCGAATATGAGTTTGTTTGTTTGTGACGCTTTCACGTCTAAACCACTAAACTGATTACAAAAATTCTTTCACCAATGAAAGCTACATTATCAGCAAGTAACATAGGTTAAATTTGGTGCCCGTATTCCCACGGGATCGGGAATTACGGGGTTGAAACCGCGGGCAAAATGCTAGTTGTAAATAAAACCATTATAGTTACCATAAAATAAAAAGCAATTACTGATTTTAACAATTTTGCTAATAAATTAAATCAGGCACTGCAATATTTCTATTTTACAACTGTTACTATATTAAGAAGTACGTTTTAAATTAAACTAGTAGGGCCGAAACTTGATCACTTTTTAAAGAACAACCATATATTTTGTTTATTATTTTACACATATGTGGCAAGAGCTAATACACTACACAAGTAATAATAATAATAATAAATTTAATTATTTTCTCCCACAGAACATTTATGTTTACATTTTGTTTTAATCTCTTAATATTAAATAGATTTGTATGTGGGAGGAAGGAGCCCAAACTAGGTTGCCCTGTGCTAAGGGTCTCCTGGCTCACCCTCTTGGGTTAGGAACAATTATATAATGTGATGTGATAATAAAGTAATGTGGTTATCCGCGAAACCAATATCTATAATACTTACTACATGCAACCCTTGCAACGCCTTACTTTAGTTAATTTTTATACGAAAAATTTCTACAATTCAATGAAACGTATTTTAATTACCATAATATAATTATATTACTCATTTACCTCGAAAAACCAAAAATATTGAATGCTAATTATTTAAAAAAAATACATGAACGAAATACGTGAACGAAAATCATATAATAGAATTAAAAGGGAGAAAGGAAAATAAGAAAAGGTACTTAAAAAAATATAATTTACATATACAGTCGTGATTGACTCTTCCTCCTATTTTTCTTCAAAAACAGAGGCTGTATCGCATCAGCTGATAGACCTTTTGTCTCAGGAAGGAAAAAATGACTGTAGAATGCTCCTAGGAAGCACACTACAGAGAAGAAGTAGAATGTGGGTCCAAGACCACAAGCTTCTACCAAAGGATAGAAGACGATAATAGTAGCAAAGTTCATGATCCACATACATGCCATTGAGAAACTGTTGCAAATCCCACGAACCTGAAATGTGAAATATTTGAATATTGTGAACCAAATCTTATAACAATCGATCAATCAATAATCTTACATCGAAAATGCGTCACCAACCCTGGGAACTAAGATGTTATGTCCCTTGTACCTGTATTTACACTGGCACATTCGCACCTCAATCAGAAATATAACAATCGCTTACATCGCCATTGCGCCACCAACCCTGGGAACTAAGATGTTATGTCCCTTGTGTCTGTAATTGCACTGGCTCATTCGCCCCTCAAACAGGAAAATAACAATAATAAGTATCGCTGTCTGGCGGCAGAATATGAGATAAAAGGGTGGTACTTACTTACGGTGGTTGCACAAAACTACCAAGCAACTACTGTGATAGCTTACTTGATTATGTATATTTATAATATTCGTAAAATAAGTAAACATGAAATAATAAATCAAATAAATAAATTCAAATCGGGCAAATATTTGTGAAGCTCTCAATCAGATAGCATTTAGTCTCAATTTAATAGAAATTGAAATGAAATGAAACACAAAGTTCAATCATCTGTCTCTATGACGAACAATAAAAAATACTTGTTAATTAATTACTATATTCCATATACGCGTCTTTGCCTTATTATTGGAGCAGGCGCTTCAATTTTCATTAATTTAAAGCAGGAATATTATATTTTAAAAATTTCAGAAACACAAAAACTACCTACTTATATTCTTTTCATCTTTTTGTATAGAATCTATGTACCAACTACCAAACCACCAAAGCTTAGAGACAGATTACATAAACTCCAAAATACTTGTAGTACTTGTAAAAATGTAATATTGTAATACTTGTAAAGTATATGCTTGATTTTCTTACCTCAGGTAGAAATACCTCAGCGGTAAGAACGAAGGGAACGACAGCAGCTCCTAGATTGTAGACGAAGCAGTAGCCATATATGCAAAACGCAGTGAACCAGTGCGGTGCCCAGTGTATGTGGAGCTGAGAGCCGAGTAGAATCGTAAAGATTCCGGACACGATGGATGTGATGGTCATAAGTGACTGAAACGCAAAAGAAAAATGTCAATACACCGTGAACCATTGAATGTATAATGTTATGTCACTTGTGCCTGTATTTATTCTGGCTCACAATGATTAAATCATTGATTGAGCATTATTGATCGAAGTTTGCTCTAAAATTTCTAATTATCATTTCTATACGAATGATTGATTTTTTTATAGCACAGGTAGGTGGACGAGCATATGGACCACCTGATGGTAAGTGGTCAACGCCCACAGACATTGGATTTGTAAGAGATGTTAAGCGCTTATATCCCCAATGTGCCACCAACCTTGGAAACTAAGATGCTATGTTCCTTGTACCTGTAATTACACTGGCCCTCCAAACCGGAACGCAACAATACCAAGTACTGCTGTTTTGCGGTAGAATATATAAGATCAAATAAAAAAAGGAAAGAATACAAAGTAAATAAATAAATTCAATTGAAACACTAGTTCAAACAGTATTAATTAATATGAAGTAAAATAACTAATTTATTTTATTTCAATGCTTTCGTTTGATCCAGAATAAATATTTTATGTTATGAACCATAATAAAAAAAAAATACCTTTCTGCCATACTTGTCTAACGTACAACCGCAAACTAAACTTGCGATCAAATAATCCACGGCTAGTAATATCGAGCAAGTATTCGGATGTATCGTGGGCACAGCCTCCTTAAATAAAGGTTCGGCATACACTTGTAGAACAATGGACCCCATTAAAATCGTTGTTGCCATAACTATAAGAACAGCAAGCAATGCTCTCTTCGATGACTCAGAACGTCCTGCAATTGTAATTTCAAATTCTTATCGTCACTAATATTAAAAATGCGAATGTCAGTTTGTTTGGCTGTTATGCTTTCACGCCTAAGCCACCAACCGAATTTCACCTACGGAAAGCTACATTATCAGCGAGTAACACAGGCTAGATTATTCCCGCGGACACGGGAACTACGCGGGTGAAACCGCGGGCAAAAGCTAGTATTTTATAAATGCGCAAGTTGGTACTTCTCACTATACTATAAAAAAATATACATCATCAATATAAATTCGGCCTTACATGTAGCCACTCATCGGAATACTTAAAAGCATTCCTGGAAAATAAACGGCACCCCTGACCCGAAATAATGCATGAATAATATAATTTCTTATTTTTATATAAGCCTATTTAATTTAGTGTTACAAAAAATAAATTTACATACTTAAAAACTGCCACGCCGATTCTTGTTTTTCATCTTTTGTAGTGAAGCTTGGCGGATTATCCAAGAGTTCGGCGGTGAGTTTCGCATCTAAAACATTTCAAAGAAAAATAAGACATAATAACAAATTGAAACTTTGAAAAATTAATTGGATCAGGTACGATAGATTAAATAAATGTTCTACTTAAAAAGATCAAGGTATGTATTATTTATAGCCATAAGAATTAGGGAAGAATTGGCACAGTGACGCTATTAGAAATAATAACCGTTCCCTAGATCGCCAATGCGCCACCAACCTTAACCGAAACTAAGATATAATGTCCCTTGTGCCTGTAGGACACTGGCACATTCATCTTTACTTCAAACTTTTCAAACTGGATCAGAACAACAAGTATATATATTTAATATCTGATGATTGAGTACCACCAAGTTAATAATCTTAATCGGCCGCTCCTAAGGATTGAATAAATACGGCAGAATTTCATTCAAGAGATGGATGTCGGGTGAATAAAAACTGATTTAATCACACAAATCTGATTTGCGATTCAAATAAAATATGATTACACGTATTAAGTACTTATGCTATACGCAAGTGATACACACACTTGCAAATCAGCTGAAAGTGGTTTGATATCATTTAAGCAAATAAATTAAATTGCTCATGTGTATTATGTTAATGCGTTTAAAGAGATAGCGAAAACATAGATATTTAAATCGCATATTTAAAATCTAGAACCAGATAACATTTTATTACATTATCGCAGATTTGTTGCAATGTGTATTTCTTACGTTGTTATTTGATTTTATTAATCTTTTCAAATTTAGTTTTTCATCACCTACCTACTTAACTACTAAAAGTATCAGCCTGTGAATGTCCCACTGCTGGGCTAAGGCCTCTTCTCCTCTTTGTGAGGAGAAGGGTTTTTGGAGTTTATTCCACCACGCTGCTCCAATGCGGGTTGGTGGAATACACATGTGACAGAATATCAATGAAATTTGACACATGCAGGTTTCCTCACGATGAGGACCATCAAGCACGAGACGAATTATAATCACAAATTAAGCACATGAAATTCAGCGGTGCGTGCCCGGGTTTGCCACGATCATCGGTTAAGATTCACGCGTTGTAGCCACTGGGCCACCTCAAAAAAGGAGAAGAGGCCTCAGCTCAGCAGTGGGACATTCACTGGCTATTATTATATTACTTTACTACTACAATTTTCATGTTTTTTTTTTTAATTTGTTACTAGTTTTAATTTTTTGTTGATCCTACTGTAACAGACCTAATGTTGATCAAGTAAAAATAATTAATCTACATCACAACACTTACCATCACCTGCTTCTAATATTAAATTAATTTTCGGATCCAACTGTAGTTTAATTTTTTTTATCTCAATTTCTATTTCTTTAGAATTCAGTTCAAAACGATGATAAAACGCTATAGATTCCGCAGCTTCCTAAAATGATATAAAATCGTCATAATCAAATTTACATTTAGATAAACTAATAGATTAAAAGGTATCATTATAGTTATATGAAAAAGTCACAAAATACTTCGTAATGTCGTAAACATTACAATGTAATAAAACTTTATTGTCTATTTAAGTTAAACTGAACAGACAACTATACATTTAAAGTCAACAGTCTCATAAGATAGTAGCAAAATCTTATTATCACAGTGTTGCAATGAAAAAAAACCTTAACCCAATATTACAATAATAAAAAGATTATTCTATAATTAAAAATGTAATTACCTTTTCTTTACCGCATTTCAATAAAAACACCGGTGACTCCTTCAACAGTGCTAACATCACTATATAAAAAACTGATAGTATTAAATGTACATACAAAACATTAGAGTAAGATAAATATCCTCCTAATGCATAGGAAAATAATAATCCAACGAAAAATCCGGACACAGTTGTCGACGTTAGACCTCCTCTAATAGAATCGTGGCATATTTCTGATATGAACACAGACGACACTGCTTGACCTGCAGCTCCAAAGCCGGCCAATCCAACAGCAAATATTATCAGATATACGGATTTAGTAACGGAGATGAGCGCCCATGTCATCTGAAATATTCTATGAATTAGAACATAAAATAATAATATTAAATGTTAATTTAGTCTGGCTCATAGTAATTCAATCTTTGGCTCATAGTGGATAAAATATTGAATTTATAGCAATGGCAATGCTTATAAGCAATGATAACAATGGCAATAATAAAGTATGGTATTATAGTAGGATGTGTGTAGTTTATAATGTAAATAAATATATAAGCAATAGTAAATATGAGAGTGAATTGCTATTATCCTACAAATATTATGAAATCGAAGAAGTGGATCACTATTGATATATGCGATTTAAACTCCGATGAAACATCTAGCAACATTATTTTTGTGTTTAGCTTAGATAATATGTATCTATATAATACATCTTAGGTAATGATACTAAAACGTGTTTAAATGCTATTTTTCACATATCTAAGTAGTACTGTTTTTCAATATTCGTATTGTCTCAAAGAGAACTTCTTTTCGTAAGTCGTCATTGCTCGTATTGGAAAAGTTGATAAAATTACAGTTACAAAATCTTACATATTTTTAAGTAAATAAAAAGCATTTATATATCACTATAAATCCAGCCTATATATTTAGATAGAACGCGTTAGCTTTTTCACATCTGCCGTCATTTCTAGAATTCCTAGTTTTGTTTAACTTACCACATATGGCACACCGAACAGCATAGCAGAGTATTTTCTACCAAACTTGTCCACAGCGTATCCACAAAATGGCGTTGCGACCAACGCTCCAACGTTTGTGAAACTTCCCAATAGTGACAATTGTCCAGTCGTCATTGGTGCATCCAACACTGTTTCGTTTGATTTAAATACCGCGTATGTGTATGATGGCCATGCATATATGAATCCAGTCAGAGATACAAGATTGGCAACTAGAAAGACAAAAGTTGTTCGATGTAATATTTTGTCTATAGCTATTGTGGAGCGCTGTGTAAAAGGTTTGGCCACCACTGATTGATTGGCCGTTGATTGTTATTGAAGGAACTTATGCTTAAAGAAAACCAATAAATATATGAGGAGTAAAGTAAATAAAATCATAGAATTCATGAGTAAAATAAACACACTTTTCTTATTAAATATTATAATAATATGTAGCAATGAATTATCTAAGCGCGCCGTGCAAACATAGGTGAGCAGAGAGCGGCGATGGAGAGGAAGTATGATGGCATAAGAAAACAAGAAGAAGAAGACAACGAAATAAACTACGTTTGCAGATTTTGAATTAACAATAATCCCAAAACTAAATTCGGTTTCACATAAAGCTTTTTAACAAATTCAACACTCCCGTCTTAGCAAACTATGAGACCACCCACGAATGTGTTTTCGTTCACTTCTAAACTTTTTTTTTTTATTGTACAGGTAGGCGGATGAGCATATGGGGCCCCTGATGGTAAGTGGTCACCAACGCCCACAAACAATGGCATTGTAAGAAATGTTAACCATCGATAACATCGCCAATGCGCCACCAACCTTGGGAACTAAGATGTTATGTCCCTTGTGCCTGTAATTACACTGGCTCACTCACCCTTCAAACCGGAACACAGCAATACAAAGTACTTCTGTTTTGCGGCAGATTATCTGATGAGTGGGTGGTACCTACCCAGACGAGCTTGCACAAAGCTCTACCACCAAGTAAGTTAGTATAATCCACGTTTAATTGGACACCGTGACCGAACCGAAATTTAACAGTAAAATATATTATTTATTAATTAAATCAACCAACTTATCATAGTTGACGCCACTTGCACAAAAAATGCAGATTTTTTCAGCTTCACAATCTCCATTTTGTTATTCAAAGAGAATCGACACAACAATGAATACTCCAACTCATACAATTGATCTTAAATTATATACATATATATTATATAAATTACATAAACTATGGTTTATTGTTTCGGATTAGATAATAATATCACTCGGCTCTGTTAAAATTAATTTAGTTGATATACCTGACTTTGCTTAAATTAATTCTATTATTTAAGTGTAAGCATAAAATATATCATCATCAGATATCCTGACACATTTTAGTTATGTCATAAGTGCACCTTCTGTCCGATCGCTCTTATAATCTGATGGCGGCAAATCCTATACGATTGGAAAGTCCGGGACCAGCGACGTACCGAGGCACGACATATTAAGCACTACCACCGTTCAGATTCCTTTTACTTGTCTTGTATGTATTTATATCTGAATTAGAATGATGTCAAAACTGTATGAGTTATGGCTGAAGAACTGATTCGCATAATTCATCTGATTTTGTTGTTACTTAGCTACATATACTTAGGTATATCAGTTGTAACAATTTTGTAGTATTTACAATATAAAAAAAAAGATATATGTATATGTGATAGTCTATGACTTGCACTGTAAACGACATGTAGTCGTAGCCTTACTTTTTTCTTCTTACCCACTTACGACAATGTTAGATTAAGTTATAATAAACTAGATTAAGAATTTACTAATACCCTCTAGTTCCATAATTCTTGTATGTATTTAGTTATATGATTAACGTGTATTTCTCATAGTAAGTGAATTGTATTCTTTTTTATTTTGAGAAATAAATGTCTTAAACCAGTATATTCATAAACCCTGAAGACCCTAATCGACAAATAATTTTATAACATCTTTTCATTTTATATCACCTTAACTCGAGGTTATATTAACACACATGTACTCGAGGCTAATTTTATGTGTGCTAATGCGTTGCCACTGGAACTATAATTTTGGAAAGGATTTTTTGCCTTAATTTACCCATTATTTATTTGCAGTCTTTTGTTTTACATTTAATCTTCTACAGATAAATTAAAACCATCTTGTTATATCTCGATAGAATGATTTATAAGTCAGGCCACTTATATTTTAGAGCAACATTAATTATTACTTGAGTAAAGAAATACTTCCCCAATCTTAGGACTAGTTGAATTCGAGCTATAAAACACATTGGTAACAGTCATACAGGAGAGTACATAGAGGAGAGTACCAATACGTCATATTTCTACGAATAATCTTTTAAATGGTAAATACTCCAATATTTAGAAAACGAAAACTAATACCAATGACATGACCTCATTTGTGTTATATTTTATTAATATATACTCGCAAAACAACTTGAAGAAAAATAGCCCAACAGAACCGAAGATCTAGGGTAGCACCATTAAAAAGAAGAAGTAGGAAAGCAGATCACCAGCTGGTATAAACTGCAAGAGTTAACTTAAGATTTCGCTCGGATGACGTATGCGCTCTGTTAGCTAAAAAAACTGGCATGGAGTCTATTTCCAGAGCGGTTCAGCAAGGCAGCAACAGCAAGGGGCTTGGGACGGTTCGTCCACCTCAGGTCTCAAATTAAATCTTTCGTATGGTAATTGCCCGTATACATCAGGGCCACTGCCAGTGATTCTTTTTAAAAATTTGAGCTATTGAAATTTCCATAACTAACTTTACTCTATTACTCTAAGCAAATCTAGTCTCTCTATAGTAATCTCGTCTATGTAGGTACCACCCACTCATCAGATATTCTACCGCAAACTAGCAGTACTTGTTATTGTTGTGTTCCGGTTTGAAGGGTGAGTGAGCCAGTGTAATTACAGGCACAAGGGACATAACATCTTAGTGCCCAACGTTGGTGGAGCATTGGCGATGTAAGGGATGGTTAACATTTCTTACATTGTCAATGTCTTTGAGCGTTGGTAACCACTAACCATCAGGCCCATATAGGCTCGTTCGCCTACCTATCCTATAAAAAAGTGATTTTCGAATGAATCAACAATATTCTACAA
This sequence comes from Nymphalis c-album, assembly GCA_963151315.1. Taxonomy (NCBI): domain Eukaryota; kingdom Metazoa; phylum Arthropoda; class Insecta; order Lepidoptera; family Nymphalidae; genus Nymphalis; species Nymphalis c-album. The sequence goes on from OY720610.1 coordinate 1,528,323, forward strand.
TAATAAACAAAACGTTCAAGTAACAGACATCCGAACAAATCGACATTATCTTGTTTAATTCGTTGCTCGTATCACCCCTAACAAGTGTCATATTAAAGAATATGTTTGCATCTGATAGAGCATTCTAACCTTTAACATAGATACAATAAGGCTTATTATAAATTGTTTAAATTTATCCATGTCGCCTACTTTACGCGTGTTGTGAACGATATCTTACAGCAAATAGTTTTCTGATAGTGTCATTTCATCTTTAATTAAATATACGTACTCCAAAAAGTATAGTTAGCATCTAAATGTAAGTCATTTAATTATATGAAATAAATAATTATTTCCTGGAATTTTTAGAATGATTATTATGACACTCAGGTGTAGAATATGAAATGAAAACTTAAGGCTCGTAGCGCTGGTTTATAGTAGTGGCTAGACTTGTGGCTGCGCCTCACCGACATGATAGTATTAATGCAATGAAATCATTGAAAGAACTAATCATTTGAGTATTGTAGTAATTAATGAGGATAATAATTATTGAAATGCATGTAAATACTTACTGTATATATATATATATATATAAATGATGTGTATTTTAACTATTATGTATTTAAATTAAGCTGTATGAATATCTTGTACAGATTTATGACATACTGTGTATTTTTATGAATTCAATCATTACTTGGAGTGCCAATAGATGTGGAAATTGGACAAATATATGTCGCCGTGGAGGCGATGTGGTCTTTATATAAAAACATTGTTAACATAAAACAAACTGTGTTAATTTTCATTATTTTGTTTTGGTTGTGATTGTGAATATCAGTGCTAATTTGACTACATTAACGAAATAAGTACTAGCTATGGATTTCAATATCTTGCTTCTATAGCTGTGTAAAGAAAATCATAAATACTTTATGATTTCTTAGAATTTATTTAATTATAATAATGATTTACTATTAACTTATTTCTTAAAAGTGAATAAACAGATTGTAAACATCTAAACAAGTGCATTACTATTAGTCAGTTTCTGACTAATAAAATCGCTGCAAGTTGGCGCCTAAGATAACGTCTTGCACTTGTTTGATGTGGGTTTTGGATTCAGTCTTCATGGTAAGCCCAGAGGTGTTAGACCATAAGGTGGAACTCAATATTGTTAAATTGATAAATGAAATGTTAAATTATTTAGTTTGTGTTTATCATTTGTATTTTAGAATGTTAAAATAATTATTTAGTTTGTGTTTATCAGTTGTATTTTAGAATGTTAAATATTGTATAAATAATTAGTAAAATATTGTCTTCGCTAAGGTGTCCTCTTCTATGAGTTATAATTTGAGTAGTTATTATCAATACGTCAAATATCAGAACCGATACCGATGAGGTCATCGGTTCTGTACTTTTAAAAATCCTACAGGAGCTCATTTTCCGTCATATATGAAGTAATTAACCGTTTCAAGTCTTCACTTCTATCGGCAATTCCTATGACTGCCCGATTTTTTTTTATTGATATTGAATATTGATGTGTTCATGTTTGAAGTGTGAATGAACTTATGCTATGTCAGACAGCTTATATATATCGAAGATGCGTGGGTCGTATTATTAAAAATAATAACGTCAGCGTTGCTGACGTTATTCTCTTCATTACTATCTTCATTATTCATAGTAGTAATAATTAAAAACTACAACTTCTTCCAATAACACTTTTATTGAATGTTAATAACAGAGTAGAGCTCCGTACAGCTCGGCTGCTTAAACTGAACCTTTTTTTATGTAAAGACCATTACTCGTATTTATACCAAACGAGAGTTCTAAATTCAAAATAATGACGATTAATAATTTATAATAACAATTTTAGAATATTAATCAAATGAGTTTTTTATGAGAACCTCTTTAGACAATGTAAATAAATCATTCCAAACGAATGATTTGTTTTCTCTAATTAATTGTAACTAGTTTTAAGTCACAATATCTCAAGTAAATGATATTGCGCCGATATATAAATATAAATTAATCGATAGTTTAGATAATAATGTTGTTTTGCAGTCGGTACCAGCAACTCAGGATTTGCCAACGTGGCATAATTGTGTATATCATAAAGTAATTTACTGTCCAAATAATTTATGCTATCATTTACATTAAAACTGTTTATATGTAATTGTATTGACGTATTTTTAAAGAGTATATTCTTAAACAAAGTCTTTCTTACAAGAAATATTATTCAATTTTTTATAATGTAATGTAACAAGAATAGTTTACATATTTACGAACTAGATGGCGTTAGTTGTATTTTAAATCGCGCTAATATTGTTTTAAATTAGTAATATCAAGCGTTTGATATAAATTTCTAAGAAAGGGCACAATACTGCAAAACATTTAATGTTGTAAAGTTAAGGTGATTGTAAACTTTTATAGTCTAGTGCTTATTATTCTAAGTTAATTATTTTAGGAAATACAAAATAAAAAGGATTTTGTATTTTATGAATTATCTTTATTACATTCTATAAACAATTTATTATTTACAAAAATAATATTAATAGTCATTTTAGTTACCCAGTCCAATTAGGATGTATTTATTAATCGATCTTATAAAATTTATATAATTTTTTCATATAAATTATTATAATAATACACATAGTTCTCAATTACATATATCCATAGGATTAAAAATAGTATTGAACGATCTACATAGTAAAGAAGATTATATTACTAGCTTTAATATATCTTAAGTATATTCTTCTTGGCATTTATTTAATAATGTTATTTAATGTCTACAAAATTTAGATCGAAGATTTTATAGTTTTATAGATTTTGCTCCATTGTACTTCATTAATACTGAATTTGATACAAAAATACACTGAAGGGACTATAATGAGCCCAAATAAATTTATAGAACGGCTCATTAACCTAATCTATTTAAAAATAGGTTTTTGCACCAATTTACAGGTCTTACGATAAACCTTAGGCATTCTATTCGAAATAGCATTAGTAAATTAATAAATAAACATAAAATAAGTTTATCAAAATTTAATGGACCCACGCGATCTGTGCCAGCAGTAGGAGACAGATAAACTACTCAATAATGATCCAGCTAAAACTAGAAATCCACCCCATAGTGCGGCTGTGGACGAAATACATATACCGGTCTCATGTGGGAGGTCTTCAGCAAAGACCACTCTTAGACCTTTTTCGATAGTCGTCACTGGTTCATATGTTCTATTACCCACGTGGATAATGTCACGTCTTTTCCTCCTCGGTTCTGTACTTCCAGGGTTCGGGCAGGCTTCGCAATCAGTCTTACATAATTCAACTTCGCATTGGATTATCAAGTCCATTTCGTCAGGGAACTTGAATGCGTTGAAATACGCATAAGCTATGATGGAAGCTCCCGTATTACCCGTTTCTCTTGTCTTCTGGAAAGATCCGAATAGTTTCGGTTTGAGTACGCAGCCATTAGAATCAGTTAAGGGTACAACGTGATTGTTACCAGAATCTCTTGCTATACACTCTCTTACTAAAATATCGAAACCTGGATCACCAGTAACGGATACTACCAATGTCATTATTTCACCGATTTTGATTAGGCCGTTAGCTTCAGGAGCGAATGGTCCTTTTCCAGTTTGTATGTCCAATCGCGCCATAGCAGTATCACCGCTGAAGTTACTTGTAATTTGATTAAGCATTCCAACACTAAGTGATGATACTAACTGCTTGGTTAAGTTTCCTTCCCAGAGGCATCTCACCCGACGGATGTGATCCCAGACTTCCTGTATACCAGGTTCGTTTTGGAGAACCAAAATATTCTCCAAGTAAGCTTGACCTTCGTTTTCGAAGTCACTAAAGAACCTGGTACCACATTTATCAAGACTGACGGTGAAAGAATATTTAACTTGATTGGAATTTTCTCTCACGTAAACACAGTCGGAGTCCTTAAAATGATCTTGAGAGTAGATAATGCCGTTATAAACCTTGTTGAATTCTATATTGATGGTCATCATCTGCTTGCCGCAGTCAACTGTTATATCATGAATATGTGGTGGGTGACGGTCATCATCATCTGGCCCAGAAGGAAGTTGTGATGGTGTAGTTCCAATATTACCGTTGTCAGGACTTTCAGGTTGTTGTGTAGACAAATTAGGTTGAGTAGGTTGATATGAAGAAGTTACTTCGTTAGCTGGCTTTGACGGTTGACTAGTTTGGTAATCTGGTTGAGAAGGGTTGCTTGGTTCATATGAAGATTGGGTTGGTTGACTAGGTTGAGAAGGCTCTGATGGTCGGCTGGGCTGATACGAAGTTTGGGATGGTTGGCTTGGTTGATAAGGTGGTGAGGTTGGCTGACTAGGTTGGTAACCAGGTTCACTTGGCTGGTACGGTAGTTGGCTAGGCTCCGATGATGGTTGCTCTGGTTGACTTGATAAGAAAGGCGAGCTAGGTTGATAATATGGACTGGAAGGAGATGGACCCTCGCTATACGAAGGCGTTGGACGATTTCCTGACGCAGGATAACCAGTTGGTGGTAGATAAGATGCAGGTTCAAATGGCCTTGGTCTCTCTGGCTTGCCTCCAAAGTACTGTCGCGCTGGAAACAGTTAATAACAATTAATTTATTTTAAAATTACGATTTTAAAGAATGTGCATGTTGTGAATCAGTGTTCTGTGTACACTCGTAACCAGCGTGATAAGCGTGATTTGTGGATTTTTGTGATACAAAAAATACCTACTTCTGATAAAACATCTAAAAAAGATTTGAAATTAAATCAAAAATAATATGAACGTTTAATATGTGTGTCATTGTCAAAGTCAATGGTCTTCTGAAATTCATTAAAACGGACCTTTCCTATTCTTCTGTTGGTATAAACCTTGGATCCATTGCAGGAGGTTGTTGACCATTTCATCACTATCCACAGCATGCCCAGGTTGATATTCAGCTGGAAACCACTCGATTATCAGTGGAGACATCCAAGGAACTTGTGATAGGTCGAATCCACCACCGGATTAATCTCATTTATGAGAGAAAAATGATAGTAAAACTGGAGATTCATCCATTATTAGATAATGAAAGTATTAGAAGAGAAATGAGAAACAAAAGTTAATCATGAACGAAAAAATATCCAAGAAGAGTATCACAATATCCCATTATAGTTATTCCTAAAGAAATAGATAGATCGACAGATAAGAAAATGATATGAATGGCGAGGTACTCATGAGAGTTGATGTGTAAACATGTGTGCTCATGTTATCTCACGCACACATTAACGCACTTACAATAACAATATACGCTGACGTCATCCGAAGCTGGAACTCTCAATTAGTCCCAACCTTGTAAGTGCTAAGATGTTTACACACCAAAAACCAATGGAAATTATTATTAGTATAATATTTTTATTAGAGAAATTAGAACTCAAAAGAAAACATTACTATAAATAGATAAAGTCGATATAGAAACAACAAAACGGAAACGGAAGTGAAAAAGAAATACAAGTATAAAGAACTATACAACTCCTATTCTATTAGTTGATAAAAAATCTTTTCATCTGCCTTATAATATAGTTTACGGATTAAAAACATTTGTAATGTTACATTCGTAGTTATTGATTATAGTCATTCAAACATGCATTCAAAACCTTGAAAATGTTATTTATTATAAGTTATCCAGTGTATAGTATCTACTAATTCGAATATTGATATAAACCTAGAACGTATTACTACAAAAAAGCATTATGTAAAACCAGTATGTACAATATTAGTGAAACTTTTTAAATAATAACTAAAGATTATCTCCAGATTCCAAAACACTAATCAAAATCGGACTAACTAATTCGAAATGTGATTTGAGTGTGTGAAGTGCGAGTCTTTTAATAAATTAATACAACGCCATCTAGTGACAATAATCAGAATTCCATACAAATCGCAAGGCCAACGATATCGCATAGTTAAAATAAACTCTCCCACCAATAACACTGAATGCTCATTGGTCGATTGCAGCTGATGACGTAATTGGCAACCAATGAGCGTTCAGTATTTAGTTAATCTGATTTTATTTTATTATGAAATAAAATATCTGGTCTTTTCCATGAAATGAAAATAACTCTTTGCGTTATTTGTAGGTTACTTATCCCGCCCAATGTATTGAAAAGCGTTGATTTCTTAATTGCAATAATATATTGTTTGATTGCGTGTATATAAGCAAGTGTAATATATAATGTAAAGAAGACTTGTAACTGTTATTCATATGTTAATCTAAAATGTCTATCTAAAATTATATTTAGTTAACAAAAAAATAATATGGAACATATATGTCCATGGCTAGTCAAAAGCTTTAATGTCAATACGTTGTGTGAAAAAAGAGAGAAAGATACATATCAACATATTGTCATAATATTATCGTGAAATATGAAAATTACTAAAACAAAATTCAAATTAAAAATTACAAGTCCCGTTTTATACCGTTATTAAATCCACTACACCATAGTGTATCGTGTTTACGTACCGATCCTAGGCTTTTTCGGTTCTGTAAAAATGTTAACATTTAGTCTAATTATTTATTTTTATGTACAAATTCACTTAAACTATCATTTGTCCCTTTTCCACATTTATGGTTAGAACGAGAAAGCTACAAACGTTTCATGATTATTAGTATAACAATTGCCTTTATCGACATTTATTGAATTATATATACATAATATAACCTACTAGATTCCTTCCACGGCTTATGTTAGTTACATTATGTCTTTTACTGTACTTCTGTGTGTGTAACAAAACACGTATCCGACCCAATTGCCGACCAAAGTGTCGTTTACAATTGAAAATGACAATTAGTATTTTTTTGCATAATATTTTAAAAATGATGACATGTATAGAACTGACTCACGATACCTAATCACCACTTCACGGGTCGGACAGGGTTTTTGTTACAGCCTGTATAATATAGAGTACCGTACACACACACACACAGTCGTAATTGAAACAATATTTTTATATTGTTTCAGATAAAACTAAATAGAAAATTTGAATAGTTAAACATTGGCAAAGATCTAATACTCATGAAGCATAAGAATTAATTTAAACAATTGATCTCATTTGTGTCATCACTTTTATACGTGACATTGGCTGAATATTTTGCGATCAAAGATACACACCAAAAAAAAAACTAATGAGAATGTGAAACAGAATCATTTTACAGAAATAGATTCATTTGAAGTTCAATTGAATTATTCTCTGTCCTCGGTTTTAGTAATTGTTTTTAAATACCCATTATAAGTAGCTCCGCGAATCTTGGTGAACGATAAGCTTTAACAATTATAAGAATAGCAATTGTAATTACATTCAAACTATAATAACAAAATATTTAATTGTAGAAAAGAGGTCAGTCAGTCAACACTCAATGCATTCATTTGTCAATTTTTTTTTAATGATTCGGCTAAAGAAACATTCTAATTCTTAATTTAAATGTTTCTTTTTTTAAATAAAATGTGTTCTTTTTTTTAAAATAGATATATTGCAATGCATTTTTTATTTTAATATTATAAATAATAAATTAATTATAACTAATAGTTCTTAATATAAAGCAATTTTATTGTGATTTTACTTTTTAAAATAAAAAAAATACTATAGTTAAAAATGCTTTTACGGTTTTTATATTAAAATCTATACTTACGAAACCGTGAAGGTGTATCGATTGCATTTGTGAACGCAACAAGCGCTGTCAGCGCTAACACACTCCACCGGAACATCTGAGAATAATTATAATCAATTTATTACATATCGATTTTTAACTATTGATGTCTTAATTAAAATATTATACATAAACATTAGAAAATTACATTCAATTTTTATATATACGGTGTGATTATCTTTATTCCTACTCCGATTGGAAAAGCTATATATCTATACACTCTTAAAGTGAGAAACACACTTTTAAAGGTTTATTCATAGTATAATTTATATTCCGAACGTATAAATATTTATGTTTATAGAAGCTTACTTGTATAAGTTATATTTTGACTTATGTTTTGATGGCAGAATGGCTATAATACTCTTGGCTTATAAAGATTAATTCGAGTCGTGAATCGAAAACCGACTATAGTTCACACTACATTATTGATTGAAAGTAAGCAGACTGGCAAATGAACCTCCTGGAATCGAATTCTACTAATATCATTATCACATTATCGGAATCGAATCGAAACATAATCGTTGACGTTTATCTTTTTCCCTATTCTACTAATAAAACGATCCAGATAAGATTCGATTTGTCCTTAATGGAACGTCTAAAGTTAAAAATTAAGTTTGATTTTAACATAGTTTATTGGCTTTTAATATAATTATAGTAATATCATTCCGATTCGTTTTAATGAGGAATAGTCGAAACTGAGGCCCTAGCCAAGTTGACATTCTACAATCGTAAACGCTATAGAAAACTTAACAAATATATGAGAATGACATCTCTCAACGAAAAGTCACGTGGTCATTCTCATACAATTTTTAGTTTTCTATTAGCGTTTACAATTGTAGAATGTCAACTTGGCTAGGGGATCGTAATCGATTCGATAACATTAGTAAGCTTTTTTACATTAATGGAATTGGCCTCAAGATAAGTCGTAACCATCGCCTATAGATTATTGGAGATATGAGAAATATTATCATACCTTACATCCCTAATACGCCACCAACCTTGCCAAAGAATTATGTCCCTTATACCCATCATTTTATTTATTTATTTATTCTTTATTGCACACAATTTACAAATACATTACAGATGCAAAAGGTCAAGTATAACAGTATGCAAAGGCGGCCTTATCACTTACAGTGATCTCTTCCAGGCAACCTTTATAATAAAAACATATTTTGTTGTTAGCCACGAGAATCGGGCCTAGTGTGAACAACTTCTAGATAAAATTGATTATTATAAAATGTATTCATTATATTATTATACTGGCGCACAAGAACACAAAATATTTCTGCTTTGTGTTAGAATAAGATAAATATGTACCTAAGTGGTATCTGAACTTTCTCAATTAAATTTCATTAAAAACAATTCATGAATGAATAACATTTCAAAATTAACAAACCAATGATGTTACATTGTGTTAATCTTAAGCAATTGTGCATTGTGGTCGCGGGTTCGATTCCCAGAGGTTGATTTATCGCTTAGGAACAATGGCCCGTATCGCGGCTATATGTTAATTCATCCTTGACATAGTAGCTAGTTTTTTGTCTTCCTCGTGTTAATTAAACGTTACGAGTACGGCTTAGCTGCTATTTTAAATGTACTAACTCTTTAAAGTGCTTCCAATGTATATATATATAAAAAGCCAAGATGGCCCAGTGCTAAAAACACGTGAATGTTAACCGATGATCGTGGGTTCAAACCCGGGCAAGCACCACAGAATTTCATGTGTTTAATTTGTGATTATAATTCACCTCGTGCGTGAAGGTGAAGGAAAACATCGTTAGAAAACCTGCATGTGTCGAACTCTGAATTTATGAAATTCTGTACACATGTGTATTCCACCAACCCGCATTGGAGCAGCGTCAAACCTTCTCCTCAAAAGAGGAGACGAGGCCTTAGCCCAGGAGTGGCACATTCATATCCTGTTACTATACATAAAGTATATAGCCTTAAACAAAAAACGAACTATAAAACGGACGAACGGACAGAATGTACATTCAACCATAAAAACATTGCAACTTTATAAAAACGGGTTTCACCCAATTTATATAAAATGGTTTTTTACAGCTTTTACTCAGTGGTAGAGCTTTGTGCAAGCTCGTACTTAGTCTTGTTGTCTTCCGGTTTGAAGTAAGACGTAACATCTTAGTACCCACGTTTGGTGGCAAAGTGATCACGTAAATAATGGTCCTTTGGGAGTGAAAGGGAGAGGGTGTAAAGTTCCTCATCCACCATTGAAAAGGGAGGATCCTCCGACCAGACGGGTGTTATGTCTGGTGGGCTACTGCCCCCAACGGTCGTTGTCGGGTTCTTGTATATATGTACAATTGCTCTGATAACTTTAATATCGCGATGTAGGATATGTCAGTTCTTAGTTCGTATATTGCGAGATATATGTTGCTACAGTCCTTATATCTTCCAACGCTAATGTGTATATAGGTTGTTGGCATATGGCCATTCGCATGTGGCATAAAAAAAATTGACTCGTGCAAGTTTCACGTTTATATTGACAAGCAAAACCAAACACAAATACATGTTATCATAGGAAAGTCATAACATTGCCGAGTCATTATTAGAAAATTCGCATTTTATAACTGTTTTGTGCGTGACCTATTATGTAAGGTTTGGGTAGCGCTGTCCGGCGGTTGTGACGCTGCGTTTTTCATTACATAAATAGAGTGTTCACTTTCAAATTCAAATAGTAATATAGCATTGATTTTCTTTCAAACAACATATAATTAATATTACGTATTTTAGTAGAATAGAATGACCTTAATGTTTAATGAAGATATAGAAATAGACATATAGATTGCTTTAGGTAAAAGTATACTAAATTACTAAATATTCTGTTTAACGATCAAAAACCGACTTCAATTCAAAATTCGATACTTTATTTTTTTCACAAATAGAAGCTAAATAAATATCCTGGGACATAATTCACACACCGCCATCTGATCCCTAACTAAGCAGAGCTTGTACTATGGAACCATGATAACTGATATACTACATATACCACTTTTTGTAAATACATAATTATAGATAATTACACCCAGACTCGGGACAAACAGACATGTTCATGCACACAAATGTCTGTCCTGGGTGGGAATAGAACCCACGACCTGCGGTGTGTAAGGCAAGTGTCTCACCAACCACGCCAACCGGCTTCGTCTAGTTGTATTGTTACATCAACAATAAATGCGACCAAATGGGAAATATACTCTCCCAGAGACAGAGGTCCAAGTTAAACAAGTACCTCCTCTTTTTTAACTCAGTTAAAGACTATATTTCTGACGAGAAAGTGTAAAATCTATTTCAAAAGACAAACAAAAATGTCTATGCAAAAGTATATTATGACGTAAATATTTTAAAATTTATGTAATTATATATTTTATTATTTATTTTTATTATTTAATTAACATATATAACTTCAAGTTATCTAACTATTATAGTGTATGTTTTATTCAAATAAATGAATAAATTCATTTACATTGTTAATTTAACAGTCACAAGTAACAAATTCTTTAAAAAAATAGATAAGCTAAATGTTTATTATAGCTTTGCAGATATTTCTCGTTAATTAAAGATAAAAATTAAAATGAAGTAGTTGGTGAAAGGAGGAATGACCCTTTTCATAAAGATGTTTACTGTATAAAAATCGGTAGGCCGTAAACACATTGTGAAACAGTTTTTTGTTTTTATGTAAGCCTCTCTTGTCCTGCTTGTTTCGTAAGCAAGCAAAACGCTTGCCTGATATAAAGTGACTGCCACCAATAGACATCTGCTTCATTGGAGGGCTTATTGATAGATTGCTGACCTTCAAGAAGTGAGTGGACTTTTCTCAAATGTAGTAAGTATAAATATTAAGGTATTCATTTCATTTTATTTTTTATTTAAGTCAGGTCGGAAAAACTACTAGTGAAAGCTTTTATAACAGTTTGGTTTTGTGAGGCAGGAAATGACTTAAAATCGCGCTGATATGGATTTCGAAGTGGACGTATGGACGGAATTTAGCAGCCGGTATAATTTTAAGAAAAATGGCGGAAATAAAATTGGTTCTATGCTCATATGTATATGTACCCATGTTACATTCGTTGTTGAAACTTACGGAGCGTTTTTTATTGAGACACTTTTGGATAACGCCTTGTAGACCATAAATTTAACCAAAAGCAGAACGAAGCATTTCTTGAACACAAAAACCGGTCGCTATGTGTCTACGAGAGTATTACAAGTTGAGCGTTTTTTTTTTCAAGAGCAGCGTTCGAAACGCCCGTTTGTACACGAATGTACACATTACATAATAATACGCGTGCATTACAAACGTATTGAAGAAGTGTCATTTTATGTAATTCCTGTTGTATATATTGGAATGTCATTCCTCGACCAGCGAAAGAGCTTATGTAAAGACAGTTTTCTAATCACTTCATCTGTTATTAAAAGTGATAATTATTAATTGCTTTTCAATCAAATGAAATTGAAATTATATATTACACTAGCTGTACCCGCGACTTCGTCCGCGTGGAATTTAACAAAAAAGTTAATTTGGTTTTTTTTTGGTTTTTGCATTTTTATTTTTTATTATCATTTTTTTCTAAAATAAAAGTAGTACTAAGTTACTCCTTATTACATCAGCTACCTGCCAATAAAAGTCCTGTCAAAATAGGTCCAGCCATTTCAGGGATTAGCCGGAACAAACAGACAGACAGACAGACAAACAAACATTGTAAAAAATGTTATTTTGGTGTATGTACCCTATATATATTCATATGCATGTAATAAAAAGCGGTTATTTCAATATTACAAACAGACACTCCAATTTTATTTATATGTATAGATATATTTGTTCAGATAGATTTTTAGAAGTATCTACTTATGAATAAGTCAAACGTCAGCGTGATACTTCAAGTAAGCTCTATAAGCACTTTGGATTCGTCATCTAACGATTCTTAATGTAGATTATATTGAGAAGAACCGGAACACATAGAAGTATTTCCTTTTTATTAGAAAATTATATATTTGTTAATTATATAGAAAAATACCACACCAAAGCCTGATGAAAAAATAGGGGATGTAATTTCTAGAGGCTCTTATTTTGTTTCAAGTCGGTTGATTTTTTAAACAAATAGTTAACGATGGTTCGTTATGTATTCGTCTTTCAGCCAATTGAAGATTGAATCGTACTTAATTAAAGAAAACCTCGAGCAGTTCAAATGAAAGTGAAACCAAAATAGGACTCGGAAACATTTTGGCGCCAATTAAAATAATTCCCACAGACACACAAACAAGGCGATAAGACGAGAACCAAAACACGATGCTACCTATATACAAGGGGAAAGTACACGTCCCATTTTGGTGTATTCTTGTTAGTCTCAGAGAAAGTCGGTATTTTGAATACATTGAAACCACTTCCTTATTTACTTTTGATAGTTTGTTTATAATTCAAATGTATCCTCAGAGATGTATCTCGTATATTCATCGACTTTAAAAAGGAACCTCTGTGTTTACCAATTATGATTAAACTCTTGTAACCTACATAATATTTTACTAGAGTAATCTTTATACTTATGTACTTGTGAAAGTCTTATAAGACTAAAACACACCACCCACTGAGCCGATATATTCCAGTGGCATAAACATAAGAAACTTTACCGTTGTCCTAGGGAAGTACCACTGATTTTTTAAGTGTATTATGTAGTTAATTAGTATGTGTGTATATAATGGAATATTCACATTATTTCCAACGACTTAAAAAAGTGAGATTCAATTGAAACTTTGTGCTCTTATCAAGGACCGAACACAATAGGATAAATAAATAATTTTGTCTCTCTCTGATTATACTTTAATATGACCATGAGGATGAATGATGAGGATGAGCGATTTTTGATATCCGAAGGCTGTTGTTAAAAATATGATAAATTGAAAAGTAGTAGTCTTCAAGTTACTATGTAATTTAATTTCGTTTAAAGACTCAAAAATACAACAAAATAATTTGATAATATGATGGGGCTAACATGTCCTAATGGACAAACATCTAAAAAAAATGAAGATTAAAAGAATAATATTAATAATAAATTTGATTCTAAAAAGGCTTGGGGTGCTTGAGATCAAATATTTAAAATAAATCATTCAGTTCATAAGAGTTATTGAAGATATTATGTCTCTTCTGCGTATACACAACGGCACTAAGTACAATTTCGTGGTAGGATATGTGACGAGTTTGTGGTACCCCAGATAGACTTGCACAAAATCGATCATTAAAATCTCATCCACTTACAATACGAAGTTACAACAGTTATTGACACATTAGGTTACTTACAACGTTTCACAGTTCAAATGTTATTATCACATAACATTATCACATACAATATCGATTGTCATAGATCCAAATGACGTAACTCGCACAATGGATCATCTATCAAATATTTGAAACGATTCGATCGCTTTCATGTATAAATTGAGATTGAGAGAAGGAAGTAATCAACGCACAGACTGTTATGTCAATCAGTCAATTCTTCAATCTTATATAATATTCGATGACAAAAAGTTTTGTTTAGAAAAAATATAATAACGAAATGATATAATTTTATTAATTACTTAGAAAAATTTAATGAGAATAATTTACAAATCTAAATAAAATAATAGCTGACTGACTGACTGACATATCGCATAGCACAAATTAATGGCGCTAACACCTTTTGTGCTACACATCTTAGCACTAATGAAAAAGAAATTATTTTTACAAATTGAACCCCTGATAATTAATTTCATTATATCTGTCATGTCATGACAGTGTCCTGCGGTGAATTTGATTTGTTCTCAGTGATATTCTGTAAGATCTCATATTAGTCAACCGATATCGGTGACAACCGACTTATGATGATATACTATTTTGATGCGCGTATTCTTGAAATGTTATAATAATTATGATCAAAATCGCATATCACTATCTGACATTTCGCGACCGTGTTTTGTTTAGATTGTTCTTCGATTGGGACGAAGAAATACCGATATATACCTATTAGTCATACATGAAAGAACTACATTATACTCAGAAATAAGATGGGATTTCAAATAAATTAATATATTATTTGCTATCATAAAATCCTTATTTAGCGCGCGATGCTCGTAAGATATTTTATAAGGGAATCCGTTTCCCGCCAAAAAGGGAACCTGTCATTGTTCTTGCTTACAGATTAAAAATGTAGAATATTGTTGTTTAATATGACAAAATAATGACAGACACTCTTCAGTTATATTTAATATTAATACGTATTATTCCACAAAATCAATATATCAAAATATTATTGACTCTTATATAAATATATATAGCATTTACATAATGCTCTATTGAGGTCAATAATGCTAGCCAATATTTAAGCACTATTAACAGAGCTAACATAGAATCTAGATTTGTAATAACAAATAGTACTTAAATATTCGAAATCATACCAATATTATGTCTTAAAATAACTTCGTTTATTTATTCATGTTCTTAGCACACTTGTAGTCTTGAAATTACGTTCAGAATTTAATTTAAAATTAGAAAATTTTACTCGGTGGTAGAGCTTTGCACAAGCTTGTCTGGGCACAAGGGACATAACATCTTAGTTCCCAAGGTTGGTGGCGCATTGGCGATGTAAGCGATGGTAGACTTTTCTCAAAATACCATTGTCTATGGGCGTTGGTGACCACTTACCATCAGGTGGCCCATACACTCGTCAGCTTACCTATACAATAAAAAAATACAATTGAATGGTTTAGCTTAAATATATATGTTTAATGATTTTTGAATTGCAAATTCCTTTAATCTCAATTATTATAATTTATACTAGCTGTCCGTCCCGCTATCTAACGCATTTTTT
This sequence comes from Nymphalis c-album, assembly GCA_963151315.1. Taxonomy (NCBI): domain Eukaryota; kingdom Metazoa; phylum Arthropoda; class Insecta; order Lepidoptera; family Nymphalidae; genus Nymphalis; species Nymphalis c-album. The sequence goes on from OY720610.1 coordinate 1,543,836, forward strand.
AAATTCAAATTCAAATTTGAATTTGAATCTAAATATACAAATTAAAAATGAATTATAAATAAAGTGATCTGCATTATTTTTTACTAGAATTTAAAAGTGAAACGCTCATCTTCAAAATAAATTAACACTGTATCTACATATTATCTTGCTATAAGAAATTATTCTGGCCGCCTCGTTGGTCTGCTGGCTAGACATAAGGCCGCAAACTAGAGACAGATTGCCGTCCCATCGGATTATGAGAGCTAGGGAATAAAGTGCACCTGTGTTTGCGCACACTCCTGCGCAGTTGGCTAATCACTCTTGAGATTGACCCGTGCCCGAAATCGGTCTCGAGGAATTTATTAATATTATTCAGAATTTGCGCGTTAACGACTTGAGAAAATATCGCTACAAATGCACAGATGAAATAACTGCCGCATTTTTAGCAAGTGAAGCTGCGGGAAATATTTTAATAATTTTATTAAATCATATTTCAAAATAAAACAAGCATAGCATAAGAATGATATAAAATGATTCTTATTACAAGGTAATAAAGATCAAAATTTAACAAAATTGTCATGTTTTTGCATAATCATTCGAAACAAGCAATCAATAATTCTTTTTTTACATAATTACAGGCTTTATTATTAAAGTATTAAAGATTAAATTACCTTGTGAACACATGATTAACCTAAAACATTATTCTAGCGTGTGAACAGTTTTTACACTAACGATAACCATCTCATAAGCATTGTTTTGTTCGTAAAGTCGGTTAACTTTTCTGGGGCGAATGCAGCCAATAAAATGGAATTTTTATGTTGTAATAAAATCGAGACTTTGACAGATTATATCTTAGGTATCTATGTTACCAATAAACGCAAGTAGTTGATATAAATACTTTTTGTACGCAAACCTTTTTTCTATCACAAGTACTTTTGACTAAAAAGGTAACGTTAAAAAAGGTTAGATTAGTTCCTTATGAGGTTGACTGTAACATTCCTGTAACCTTCGAGATTTAACTAAAATATTTTTATTATTACTATATTTCATTCTATTGACTTGTAGGGCTTTGCGTAAGCTAGTTAGATACCCTTTCACCACATATCCTAACACCAAACAGAAATAAATAATAAAAGAAATAAATAAATCAGCCAGTGAAACTACAAGCATTACACCTTAGTTGGTGGCGCACTGGCTGTTTAAGGTATAGTTAATGTTTCGCACCACCAGCACCAATATCGACAGAAGGTGGTGCTCTCCACTCCCCACTCTTCCATACTATTTAATAAAAAGACTCATACATATCTTAATATACCTACATCTAAAATACTTACACCTTTTAGTCGAGATGCCAAATATTAATTTCTAATCACCGATAATGATTATTATCATATCAGTATAAATCATTAGATCAGTTTTCAATGATCAAATGAAATTAACCCAACCATCTCCAAAACACATTCATTGATTACGATCATTAACGACATACTTCCAAATTCAATATATGCGATAATGACCTTATTTCTTATATAATATAAACACTATAATAGCGTTACACTAAATAGAACTGATGTTACCAATTTTTTTGTGTAGTCGCTTTTAGATTAAACAATAAGATTAACGCTTGTACGGATAACTTATCTGGGATAAACAGCAGTTGTGAGTATGTTTCACGCCTCCATAATAGCTCATAAATCAAACAATGGTGCAATATAATTAATTATATTTACTTCACTACGTGAGAAGTAAGGCTGATATATTCTTACAAGTTATATCAATAAATCTGTTAAGAGATAAAAGTATACATGTTAAGAATGCGCGTTTAAATCTAATTTATGCCGATTCTGTTCTTAATAACTCTATATAATATAGTCTGAGCCCACCCTTAAAAATATATATTTAAAACAGATAATTAGCCCAGTCGTAAGAACGCGTGAATCTTAACCGATGATCGTGGATTCAAACCCGAGCAAGCACCACTGAATTTTATGTGCTTAATTTGTGTTTCTAATTCATCTCGTCCTTGACGGTGAAAGTGATAACATTATGAGGAAACTTACATGTCTAATTTCAATGAAATTCTGCCACATATGTATTCCACCAACCCGAATTGGAGCAGAATGGTGGAATAAGCTCGAAACCTTCTCCTCAAAGAGGAAAGGAGGCCTTAGCTCAGTAGTGGGACATTCACAGGCTGTTACTGTAGATAAATAGAAAATACTGATGGTCTCTTCATTAATTATCTGTGTATTCTTTAAATATATCGTTCATTTGAATGATTTATTTTCTCGAAAATATTTGATGTAGCAACACTAGTAATGTAACGAACATTGACAAATGTAAACATTCATAGACAATTTAATTAAATCGAATGTTCCAGTGTAAACTGTCCTTATAATCTCGAATTCTAAATTCAAATGTCATTATATAAATGGTTCGTGAGTCTGTCAATTAGCCAACAAGGAGAGCCATTGTTAGGCTGATGCAACACAAGACATCTTATTTAAAAAAAAAAACTTTATACCTTCTAAAGATTCGCAAGCTAATTGTCCGTCTTGCTATCTCAATAGCTTTGAGTGAAAGAAATGTGTCTATTGTTATATTTAATGTCAATTATCAATTTAAAATGCGAATAAAAATTTAGTAAGTACTAAATATTTTAGTACTAATTATATATAAGTGTCAGTTATGTTGATATTAATGCAGATTGGTAAGCTGTCGTTTTGTATCATTATATATATATGTACTAATATTATAATCGTGAATGTAACTCTGTCTGTTTGTTACTCTAACTTCTAAACCACTTAGACAAGCAAGCAAGTTTAACCCCCAGGGAAGGACATAAGCATACTTTTTTAATTGTCCTAATACCTGGCCGAAAAAAAATGTATATATCACTAATGAATAAATCATTGACTTCAATTTTCATCGACTACATTAGGCATCAAAGGCGATTATGTCGTAAAATTTGACGTATAATATATATATCTTTAATTAAAAAAATAGCTATTTAAATTAATCAAGTCTCAAAATTTAACAATCCACGTATAAGCAATCCACACTCGACTTTAATCCATCCGTCTATTTTATCTTAAAAATTATCAGAGAAACTTCATCGCACATAGGTCGTTGGGAAAGTTCTAGGTCTAAACTGAGACTAAGACTGGTCTTATTCACCTTTGCCCTAGCCTTGTGGCGAGGTAAGATTTATATAGTGGTTTTAATGGCAAGGAATCTTCATGAACTTAGTATTAATCGGTGAAAACTTATGTCATATGACGTTGACAGATGTTTTTTTTTTTAATTAAGTATTTCCTCTTGGCAAAGGCAAACACCGATAAGTGCTATACTAGCAATTCTAAATTAAATAAAACTCCAGTCTGACTATGTTATATTCGCGATCAGATCCTTGATTTATGTTTTATTTTCTAATAACTAATTTTCAATGTTATATAATCTTCCATTTCCCAAGATAAGAGTTGCCAAAGACGTTAATCATGCGTGTACGCACAGTAGGCTTTTATATCGATAATAATGGCCGCGGTAAATTTTATTTCAATAGTTAACTTGCCAAGTAAATGTGTCAAAATACTTCAATGCTTCTTGTTAGGGAATTATGCCATGACCAAATAGTTTTGTAACGAACGACGGACATCTATACATATAATAAAGCAGCAGAACCTGTGTCTGTACATTGAATAAATTTATCAAAAAACATAATATGGGTAATAAATAAAGTGTAACACGCACTTCTTCTGTACACGTTAATCTCCGAAAATAATGAACGGATTTTCTTGTGGTTTTGCGGATTGAACTTAGTTATGAACAATATTAAGGCTTTATTTTATGGAAATGAAAATAATGAAAACAATGAAAATGTTATCGTTATTTTCACGAAGTCGCGCGCACCAGCTAGTATACTATGTTAAACTATGTCATACATTAAGGTTGTGTAGTTTATCTACGACCTTAAATGTTATTAATATGACTGATAATTGTAACCTATTAGAATATTTTTACGAGCACGGGTTTAGTAAAAATTGCTCAAGATGTTTTATCTTTCGGTCAAGTGATGCCATTGTTTGCATGTTAAATCGCGCTATTATTTGTATTATTCTAACGACCTACGCTAAACGTTCCCCATGCTACCGCCCACGTCACGTGGCTAAACCAATCTCATAGGAAATCCTAAGGATGGATAACGTTCGAAAACCGAGAAAACTCAAATTTCAAGGCAGTCTAGTCTCGTCTAGACCTCACTTAGTCGGTAACGTTGAAATACCTTGTTGTAATCTTTTAAAATTTCTTGGTGGTAGGGTAAGCCAGTCTGGGTAAGTACCACCCACTCATCAGATGGTCTACTACTAAACAACAATACTTAGTATTTAACAAACGTTCTGGTTTGAAAGGTAAGTCTAACTACAGGCACAAGGGACATAACGTCTTAGTTCCCAAAGCTGGTGCCGCATTGGCAATTTAAGGGATCAGGTGGCCTATAACTTAAGAAAACTAATATAATAGCCAACGAACAGTCTCGAACTTTTATGTACATCTATACTAATATATAAAGCTAAAAAGTTTGTTTGATCCCGCTAATATAAGGAACCACTGGTTTTAAATTAAATTTTTTTTTTGTCTTTTATTGATAAAGGTTCTAGATCTAGACTGATTTTTATTCATTACATTTTTATTAATTATACGCGGATGTAACCGCGGGCACAGCTAATATATAACACGAATCGGACTAAGAGATGTTTACGGAAAGCGGTAGTCATAATTTATATTTCATCAAAACAATGACATAGTTACTTTATAAGCCGTTAAAGAGCCTCAATGATAAAGTTCAAATTGTAGAAAGTATTACGATGGCATTACATAAAAGAGGAGACGCTAATTTGACATATATTACAACATAATAAGTGTCATTATTGTGTGCCCAATAACGATGTATGTAACCTCTGACCTAAATTGTACGACAAATCTGTTATCTTATAAACGATAGAAAATATTACGTAATTTGAAAAAAAAGATGAGCTTTAATTTTAACATAATGGCATACATGCATGCATAATTAAGACATGCAAATGGAAACATATATAATATGCAAATAATATTAGTTTTTATATTTCAATATTTATATTTATACATGTGATATTTTACGCCATAGATACGGGCAACCCAGAGGTTAAAATACAAGAGTTTTAAGCCAAGATTGCTGGTTCAACCACTTTTTTTTTTTTTTTTTCTCGCTGGAAAAACGCGTTTACGCGTTTCCCCCACTTGAGGTGGGGGGGTATGTGGGGCTCACCGGCACTGAAGGCGCCGGAATACCCACTAAAAAACCAGCGGTATCCTCTCCGTCTGGTCGTGGGGCGCCACGGGATCGCTTGCGCATGCTACCGAGACGCCCCGACGGTCGGCCCGCCTCTGCGGGCCTCCATTTCTAGGGGGGTTCCCGGATACAGGGAACCCACCTAGCCCAAGCGGCCCATTACGGCGTGGGGAGAAGGTGCGCATAGCGCCGACGCCTTCTCCCCGGTCTTCTTCGGCGGATCGAATCAGCGGAGGCACTTTCCTCACGCTGTCGCTCCGCGGCCTCCTTCTACAACATGACATTCTCGCAGAAGGAGACCATTTCCAACCAGCATCTCTCGCTGTCGAGCATAGCGTTAATCACACTCGGCAGCGAGAGATCTCCGCCGATAATCGCCGCCAGGGAATGCCTCTGAGGCCCCCACGCAGCACACTCCGTTAGGGTATGGTGCGCCGTGTCCAGTAGCGCACCACACTCATGGCAGGAGGGTGATACCTCCCGCCTCACTATCTTATTGCTGGTTCAACCACTAAGTTTTAAGTGTTCATGTTAATAGTTCATCTCGTGCTCTATTAATATCGCAAGGAAACCTTTTTTTACAGCATAGGTAGGCAGACGAGGTGCATATGGACCACCTGATGGTAAGTGGTCACCAACGCCCATAGAGATTGACATTGTAAAAGATGTTAACTATTGCCTACGTCGCCAATGCGCCATCAACCTTGGGAACTAAGATGTTATCTCCCTTTTGCCTGTACTTACACTGGCTCACTCACCCTTCAAACCGGAACACAACAATACAAAGTACTGCTGTTTTGCGGTAGAATATCTGATGAGTGGGTGGTACCTAGGCGAGCTTACACAAAGCCCTACACCAAGTAGACCTGCTTGTGTCAAATTAAATTCCATGACATCTGTCCACCAACACCAACTTGTGTGTGAGAAACTTTTTGGAATAATCTACAATATCATTACAAAATATCGCATTACAAAAAACCTTTGAGTAATAAATAACACCCATTTGACTTTATAAATATTATCATTTATCTATCATTTTTATTATTAACTAGCTGCCCGTCCCGACTTCGTACGGGTAAAATAAAAAAATATCCCGTGCATTTTTTAATCAATAAGATATAAACATTCACCAATCGATTTATTCGCCCATACAGTACAGTTTATATATGTTCAGTACAGGGTATATAATAATTCTATTTCCTACTAATATAATAAACACGAAATTTTGTATGGATGTATGGACATTTGTTACCCTTTCACGTAAAAGTACTGAATGGATTTTAATGAAACTTTACAATAATATAGCTAATACATCAAAATAACAAATAGGCTATAATTTATAAAGCTATTAATAATTATTAATTTATAAATTGACCAAAATATAACAATAAGAATTTTAAAGAAGATAACTTTTGTCTCTTACACTATATCATTTGGACAAATGTTTTAAAAGTTACGACGATGACAAAGTGAGTGCGCGACACTATGCAGCAGTACACTGTGGGAGAAGAATTCGGTCATTCGGCTCATCGCTGGGTGTGCGACTCGCATGCAGGAATACGTCATCGATGGTTGTCCGTTTTGCGGTTTTTCAAGTCCCTAGCGATTGCTTAAAGACGCACTTTACCTGTATGTAATTTATTAATAGGTAGGTTTTTATAGTGCCAGGTTGCATACCTTCGGGTTGTAGCGGAATGGGCCGGCACGCCCAGCCGGAGTTACCACTCTCTCACTTAAAATCGGCGTAAAGTAATAGCTACGCTAGCATAATTTTGAGTGCAAATAACAAAATGCTAAACACACAATGTCTTACTGCTACCCTATGACAACCAAAAGTTCTAAGACCTGTCGTTTTCAATGACCGGCTTGGTTGATTTTAGTGAGAACTCTTATCACATGTACACTTATTATAGTGCATGCTCAAACAATGTCCATTCCCTGCATCGCTAATGCGCCATCAACCGTAGGAACGAAGATGTTATGCCCTATGTGCCTGTAGTTTGATAGAATAAAAAAAAATGTACGCTTGCTCTTTTATGGTTTTAATTATACTCAACGGCGTAGATAGGCGGCGGGCTATTTAATATTTTTATAAATTAAATTTTACTAAAAGCCATTGAAGTAACTATAAATATATTAAGTCAAACTACAGGAATTCATAATAAGTCCACTGATGATTATTTAAAGAATAATCAACAACTTCAAAATATAAAAAAAACCGTTACTAAAGTTTTTCTTAACAGAAATGCATTTCATACATATTAATTTCAAATCACAGATTTTCAAATTTCAAGCAAACATTTCGACACCAGCAATTTATACTACGCTAACTCGAATTTTTGGAAATTCGTTTTTTTATGCAAAGTTGCTTAAAATATGGTTTTTTATACATATTAAAAAAATCGTGAAGAAATATACAAAAATAACGAAGTTACAAATTTTATACAAGGCTAACTAAAGGTACTTTTTGAAATCACTCGATTTAAATGACGCCAACTATAGTTAGCGGAGTGTGCGCGGGGATTTGACGCACCGCTAGTTCGTTTACATTAATCTAACTCTTAGTTAGCGTAGTTTAGTGCGTTCGATTACACTTGTTCGTTTGTAAAATACACTACTTAGCGAATTTTACGTTGTAAATAATTATCTAAAAATGTATGTTAATTCGTTTATTGATTGTTCTTGACTATTCCTTTTAATGTACGTGTTTTTTAAAATAAAAATATTGATATCATATTATGATATCAATACTTATTCTTTTATAATCGTCGGCATTACCTGCCAAAATTGATAATCCTGAATTCGTGGCTTTGTATAATCACGTCATGTTTAATGAGCCTATTTAAGAGCATGCTTATTAGGGTTTCATACCCAAAGGGTAAAATGGGACCCTATTACTAAGACTCCGCTGTCTGTTCGTCTGCCCGTCCGTCCGCCAGTCCGTCTGTATATCATAAACCGTGATAGTTAGACAGTCGAAATTTTCACAGATTATGTATTTCTGTTGCTGCTAAAACAACTTATACTTAAAAACAGAATAATATAAATATTTATATTCCTTATTATTTATGCTCCCATACAGCAAACGTGCTCTTTTTGCTTGTTTTTGCTCGATATTAATAACGGCAGCAGGTAGACGCTTGAAATATTCACAAAATATTTAGTTATATATTCACTTTAAAAATAAATAATTAAATTAAAATAAAACAAATATTAAGGGGGACTTCCATACAACAGACACATTTTTTTGTCGTACTTATAGATAATGGTACGGAACCCTTTGTTTTCTATATCCAATTCTGCTAGCCGAGATATAGTCAATTATGAAAATGATGTAGTATTACAAGAAATACACATAAACGACTTGGGGCTCCTAATACTCCGTTTAATATGAATTCACCAAAAGTATTGACTTATATCCAAAAACCTTCTCCATTGACATTAACTCCATCAAGTATCAAACCTTTGTTTTCGGTGATTACTAATGATCCTTCTGACAGCATAAATAATACTCCCGTACCTTCACCCTGTTGTGATTTTTCAGAATCTCCAAAAAGATTAAATTATACTTTGGTGCCGACTTCTTCCAAAGATACTGTGAGTGTTCTCACACCTGAAATTTGTACGGTCGCCCAGGAAAATCTTCCTGATTCGCATATAGATAACGCCCTTAGCAATAACATGTTGTGCAATTTCCTCGCCTGTAACGTTCAATAATAGTAGTACAGTACGTCCAGTAATACCATTCTGCAGTATCTACCCCAGAAAATAATAAACCTAGGTCGAAAAAAAGGAATGATGTGGGTCTCAAACGTCTTAAGTGTGAAGATGAGTGGATAGTTAGAAAGAGAACGTTTATGTCACAAAAGTTTGGAGTATACGACATCAATAGGTACTCGTCTGGGTAGGTACCACCCTCTCATCAGATATTCTATGGCGCATTGGCGATGTAAGCGATGATTAACATCTCTTACAATGTCAATGTCTATGTAACCGTTGGTGACTACTTACCATCAGGTGGCCCATACGCTCGTACGCCTTCCTATGCAATACAAAAAAAAAATAGGAAAACCAAAAGCAGTCAATGCGTCAATTGTCTAATCACAATGTGCTGGGGTACTGGAGATCACGCCAAACAATGGCAAATCATCGCCAAATATGTGATACAAAAACGTAAAAAGACTGCCACTAACGTCGAAAGCAAATATAGTCATCGATCACACACTTCGCATTACTAGCTTCGCATAGATTCTTACAATGCCATCATACTACAAAAAGTTTGGAAACAATGTTTTTGAACACCTTAATTTAAGTAAAGATTTTGTTTATACTGCAATGATTTTACTGACGTTACTGATGGTCGGCACAAAAACCATAACTATGTTATTTCAATCGACATGTAGTATTATAATAATAATTATTATAGCTCAACGGAAAGTTAAAGAATACGCTAACTTGTGCCACAGTTCAATGTATAGTACGCTATATATAATTTGACGGCTTTTAATACGATATCCGCCAGTGACGCATGTACCGTTTAAACAAAGCTAACTTGAATAACTTGATATTTAGCATAAATATTTACAATATGATGTCTTATAAGTATATATATAAACCTAAGGTTATGATAAGTGCATAATATATTTTAAAATTATTATTGCAATGTAATAAAAATAACACTTTTTTAGCACTATGCTCCGCCGTAATACACTACGCTAACATTAGTTAGACTTTTATAGTATGTTAAATATTATTGAGGAATTACGTGTATAAACGGCTAACTTGCGCTAAATCAAAAAATATAAATAATTAAGAAAAAATAAATATGAGAAAATATAATGAATAAATTAACTATTAACGGTACCAAATTTGAAATAAGTATCTTAATTAATATAAAAGTTATCACGTTTCTTTCTTTAAACGCCTCTCCTGTAAAGTACACATTTTAGAGTTAGCGTAGTATAAATTGCTGGTGTCGATTTATCCTTTACTTATATTTATGCGGGCAACAGCTAGCGTACGGGCGACAGCGGGACGCGGGGCGCGCAAGCGGTTGCATCACGCGTTTGTATGATGGGTGTTGGACCGCCTGAATTTATTTAGTGCGCGATAATTTTAATATTACGATTACTCCTAAGATATTGATTTAAATTGGGTGGTGTAAAGGGCAATTATAATATACATTAAATGCTCAAAGTAAATAACGTATTTATTTTAATAAGGATTAATATCATATCCGTTTTTATAGCTTTCCAATTTTACCATTTTTATGTAAACATTTTTTAAACATTAAAATGGGTATAGTTAGCTATCCTTAAAAGATAGACATATGCCATCGCGGACTTTTTTGTAGATCTATGAAAGGGGAACAATTTCACCATACATTATTTTGTTATAACTCAAAGGGATTGTACAGCGTTTTCGATGAAAGCTCCCAATCGGCTCGTTTTTTTTCCGACTTCTTCAACAATTATCGCTATATTTCAACAAATTTACAGAAAACATTAATGCATTATACACGTAAACCTTCCTCTTGAATCACTTTATCCATTGGTGATAACCGTATGAAAATCCGTTTAGTACTTTTTTAGTTTAGCGCGTTTATACAGAAAGACATGAAACGCGGGGGACTTTGTTTTATAATATTTAAGGAAGCGGTTGCATCACGCGTTTGTACGATGGGTGTTGGACCGCCTGAATTTATTTAGTGCGCGATAATTTTAAAATTACGATTACTCCTAAGATATTGATTTAAATTGGGTGGTGTAAAGGGCAATTATAATATACATTAAATGCTCAAAGTAAATAACGTATTTATTTTAATAAGGATTAATATCATATCCGTTTTTATAGCTTTCCAATTTTACCATTTTTATGTAAACATTTTTTAAACATTAAAATGGGTATAGTTAGCTATCCTTAAAAGATAGACATATGCCATCGCGGACTTTTTTGTAAATCTATGAAAGGGGAACAATTTCACCATACATTGTTTTGTTATAACTCAAAGGGATTGTACAGCGTTTTCGATGAAAGCTCCCAATATGCTCGTTTTTTTCCGACTTCTTCAACAAATTTCGCTATATTTCAACAAATTTACAGAAAATATTAATGAATTATACACGTAAACCATCCACTTGAATCACTTTATCTATTAGTGAAATCCGTATGAAAATCCCTTCAGTAGTTTTTTAGTTTAGCGCGTACATACAGACAGACATGAAACGCGGGGGACTTTGTTTTATAATATTTAAGGATAATATTATTGTAGTTGTTACCGTCTCAACAATCTGCTATGTAATGATTTTTGATTTATTTATTTGTGAAGACTTGATTGGTTTGTAATTTTTTATTAATATTTTGTAACTATTTATCTTCCTAATAATAAATATACTTTATGATCAATAATAATTTTTATTGTCCCTGTCCAAATGACGTTTAACTTTGTCATGTCAAGCACTAGCTTGACCTACTCAGGCGTGAGCGTTAATCACATAAATAGCACTAATGTTTTGACCAAATATTATGGTTATATTTCGCAAGGATCTTCGTCGATCCACCATACTGTGTCAAGGCAACGTAAAACATCAATTTTATCGTTCAATAATTCTGTAATTTATTTCATATTAAAGGACGGGTAAGATAAATTTGAAAATTACTTTGGCATTTGATACAGGTGTTTCGTTAAAGCATCTTGTCTTAGATTCTGCTAGTAAATTCAATCTACGTTGGAGCGTCTTAGCGCAAGAGTCGGACACTCCCAGGCAGATTCCTTTCATTAAAACGATTGAACTTTACATTTTCATTTGTAAGTTATATTTATAATTTATTTAAGCAGGCTTGCATTATATATAAATCTACCTAGCTAGTCTAAATCGACCAGAAACATATTGCGAACTTTTTTCTCCCCGATTTTATTTTGTTATTTATTTCATATCAATATTATAATAAAATACAAGTCGAAATATTATACGATATATTATAGAAAGGAACACAGTTTAAAAACATCGGCATATTGAGTCATTTAAGAGTGAAAAATCGCATTTGTTGATAAGTTTCAACTTTACATTGAACATAAATATAAACATTGTTCATTCATAACTTCATTCTCGATAGTCAATAAAAAAAAATATATAACCAGTTAACATACAAAGCATTTAAGCCTTAATTAAAGATTGACTAATTAAAATACCGAAACTAAGATTTAAAAATTTTACGGTACAAGATCAACTTTCGCTATTTTGTGTGATTTTTTTACTTTTACTATGACGTTATGTCGTATGCTAATATCGTACGAAAGTAACATTTTACACGGTATTTATTGAATTTAAAAAGATAATTATGGAAGCTAAGCTTATTAAATAGTTTCTATATTTGCATGCCACATATTAAACCTTTTTTTGAAGTTTCTTTTTTTTTCATCCTGTACTTCATTAAATGTTAATAGATTTAAAAGAACCTACAATATTAATAATATTATTTTTCATTAATTTTATACAATACATGTTTAAGATTTTTTTCATTCGAAATTCAAAAACTTAAATTTCGATGTTTTGTTTTTGCATAAATTATTCTGCCCAGTATTTTTTTTAATTATGTTGTAAAAATTAATAAAAAATGTGTATATTATCTATCCTTCAAAGTCGATGTCAATTGCGTTCGTGACAGCCGGGATAATGTCACCGTTGTTAACTGAATATAGTTCGTGAGAGACGAATATCTTTCTGACACGAAAATCCTTTCACTAGGAAGCTCGGTTCACATCCTGCAAATAAGGCAGTGACATAAACATGTACATGTAATAGAGAAAGAATTGTTTGGTACATTATTTCGAAACTAGTTCTACCCGCGCTATCTTCCGGGATAAAACAGCTTAAGTCAAAATTGACACAACCCATATACTATGCTTCTGCAATATAGGACGTCTTTCTGGTTTTTATTCGCATATATTTTATCAGCTTCGATTTGACAGCTGAATGCCAGTGAACTTCATCGAAATGCTTGCGAATATTCTCGAAGACATTTCGAATTTAAATTTCTTCAAAGCTCTAAAAGTCGACAATAATAGAAAGATATCTATAGGAGGATATCTACTAGTTCTAAAGAGGATTCTTTTATTTATTTATGTTATACGCTGTCTTTCAGTGTTTTGAGCAATATTGCTTGTGTGTTCTTAACACTGACCAAACTTCATGACACAGTTATTTCCGCCAATAAAATTGTAAATAAATACGTCATCTATTTCGATAACCTAGGTAGAGTTATATATTGTCGGAGCGTCACGGTAGCATGCGCAAGCGATCCCGTGGCGCTCTACTTAAGACGAGAAGGGTACCGTGGTGCTTTTAGTCGGTAGGAGTCCGACATAACCCTCCTTCAGAGGGTACCCATGAGGGTTTCCCCACGTTAAAAAAAAAACAAAAAAAAAAGGTAGAGTTATATACACGTAGATGATTTCGTTTATGTATTCAAAATATGATCAATGATACATAATATTTAAAACTACACTATATCTTATATATTTATACATACGCGAAATACCACTCATAACGAGATCTCTTATGGCCGAATACTGAAACGTCATTCAAATATTAAGTGGGACTTAATTATTTGGAACGCCATTAATTTCAAATTTAGTATGCGAAATTTTAAATTAACGGCGTCTCAAATAATTAAGTCCCACTTAATATTTGAATGACGTTTCAGTAATCGGCCGTTAAACTATCCGCCCGATTGACTTCAAATTTATCAGTTACCCTTTACCCGGACGTTCACAGTAAGAACGGATTTTACGCAAATACTATCCAATATACTTTTATCCTATTATCTAACCTATATAATAGAAATGAGCGCCACAAACTTTTTTAAAAAAGGAGAAGATGCCTTAGTCCAGCAGTGGGACATTCACATGCTGTTACTGTACTATTATCTGTCCGTGCGAAACCGGGACGATCAGCTAGTACAATAATTTATATACTAACCATGAATTCTTTATTCGAATATTTGAAAGCATCTAAAATTACCGACAACGTGCAATCTGACGTTCTTGACAAATGATCTTCCATTGGTATTAGTATGGCAACACTTTAGGGCTTTTATTATGACATTATTACTCTATTGTCATATAATTCTTGCACTGACCTAAATTACAGTTTAAACATTACAAGTTAACTAAGCTTGCTGTTAAAATAACATTCGATGTGTATACATTAGCGCCGTAATATTCACCAATTCCTTAAAACGACAATACGCCACCAATCTTGGGAACTAAGCGAGAACAGCTCACTCACCCTTCAAACCGGAACACAACAATACCTAATACAACAGCGGAGGTATAATATTCGATGAGTGGGTGGTACCCGGGTTGGCTTGCACAAAGCGCTACAAGCGGCTTAAAACCCTACTACAAACTCTTTAATCGTATTCATTTTTCATTGTTACACCACTATTAGGTAATAACAGTCAGTAATTATGGGATATATTATTTTATAATCCTTATTATTTTTGCATAAAATCCGTTAATTTAAAAATGCCATAAGCTACATAACTAAACGTAATAGCACCAAATAGAGTAGCTCCAGGCATAAATTCCAATATGGCAACTCAAAAGTGTGACATGTATGATTCAAATCTCAAGTCAATTACAACGTAACATCTTTTTTTTTTATTGTATAGGAAGGAGGACGAGCGTGTGGGCCACCTGATGGTAAGTGGTCACCAACGCCCATAGACAATGGCATTGTAAGAAATGTTAACCATCACTTACATCGCCAATGCGCCACCAACCTTGGGAACTAAGATGTTATGTCCCTTGTGCCTGTAATTACCACTCGCTCACCCTTCAAACCGCAACACAACAACACAAAGTATTGCTGTTTTGCGGTAGAATATCTGATGAGTGGATGGTACCTACCCAGACGAGCTTGCACAAAGCTCTACCACCAAGTAAGTATTTAAAATATTGCATTCGAATTTGGAATTTTATTTTTAAAATCACTGTCATTACTGGTATAGATTAAAGAAAACGCACTATATGTATTTTTTATCGTTTGATATTCTTATGACCTGCCACGATTACGCGAACAAGTTTTTTTATCTGTGATGGGAGTCAGTATTATAATCATAGTAATCAGCAAGTAAAAGTGTCCGAGAATAACGACTAAAGAAGCGATTGCATGTTTTCACCTTAATTCTAGAATAAAACTTTTTTGAAATAATGTTTGACAAATTTGAGAACATACTTTAAGTAACTAACAAAAATATGTATAAATTAAAAAGAAAAATCTAATCTTTGTTTTTTTTATTAATGACAAATTTTTGATCGGTAGTAAAAATAAATATTATAGAAAATTTAACTACTTACAGATTATAAAAACACCAATAAAAATAAATATCATCTAAAACGAAACAAAAATGGTTTTTGTTCTAATTTCAAAAACCGCTGATCGGATTACAAACCAATGCAAGGCATAGTTTCGATTCATAAATTTTGCACGTTCTTCGTTTCAAGTCAAAACATAGATAAAACTTGAACTCTGTGCCTTAGGAGAGTTCTCATTGTTGAAGCCTAAAGGTCAAATGAAATGGTTTTCTCTTGCAATATGGGTTTTTTTTAATCCAGTAAATTACACAAGCGAAAGTATTAGACTCCCGCATTTCATAATAAATATTTAATTTCTTCTATTTATGTTATATGAATATATGAATACCTAAATAATAAAATCTTTATATTTAAATTTTTTAACATTTATTAACAATATTCAATTACAAATCAAATATACCTAAAGACATTGAGATAAAATCTATCTCATGGTATTGTAGTTGTAATCAAGATGTCAATCTATTTAAAACAATAGACATTACATACTTAGATAAATTATAGCTTTTTAACACTTTTAAAAGCATCCATTAACCAACCAATATGACTGCCAATTTACATTTTTATAAAAATAATATATTCTTAATTTCAATAGAATTGTACGTTGTTTCCTAAGGCACGTAAAATTAAAAAAATTACCTTAAATCCTTTTTGAATGACAAACACAGCTAAAACAAAAGAATTATATTATTAATCACAACACTAAAATCACAACCGTTAGGATCGCGTTTTTAAATTTTAAAATTGAACGAATGGAACGAACCGTATTTTTTTTTAATCTGTAATGCCTTGCCGGCTCTGCGTGTTGGAGGTGAATGTTCGCGGGCATTTCATAGTTCACGCTTTTAACCTCTGTGATGATGTTACCACCATTCTTGTGTGACCCTCATGTGGTAATGCCTGGTACCACACGTGGGGTTATTCAATAGTGGTGCCAACTTTGCACAATACGGGGGCAGGAGATGATACTCATAAATGTTACTTAATTAGTTTATTACAATTAAGCTTTTTTTTGTTATTCGAACTTATAATTTAAACAGTAGTTATTACCAAACTTATCTACGCTAAATATACGTATTTAATGTTAACCAATTAAATATCAATTAAATTTTAGAAACATTTCGAAAATAATATGATTACAATGTAATTTTACTTAATATTTTACCTAACTGAAACCTTTTTATTTAAGTAAAACATTATCAAAAGAATTAAATAGTTTTTTATCTAAGCGAATTAAGTACACAGAACAGAAATATGGTAGTTGATACATAAATATTTTGAAAAGGTTTTATTTAACTTGACAAGTTTCTTTGTTTGGCAAAGCTGAATTAGAACCGCTTCATTATTACCATGAGTTGCCATCTTGGTTCAGTTGATACACATTTATCAAAAGCACGACCTGACTCTTCAGCCAATCCAGACTGCAGACGTAGGAACTCAGTACCCAATACGAACTTTCGTATATAAAAGCTTTTGTTTTTTTTAATATTTACTTTATTCTATTTTTGGCCAATAAATATAAATATTAAAATTTTGTGCAACTTGTGTAACAAGCAAAATGGTCGGTAGACGTTGTATGCCATGTATTACATAATAAGACCTTCTCCGAAACTCACTGCATCTTCTGGCATAAGTTTTTTGTATATTGACTTAGTAGTTTTACAGTTAGGTAATACAAAACAAAAGGCTTTTCATTTTTCAATATAGATATCCGACCATCAACAGCTATCATACCTTTTTCGCTTGGTCATAATCGTGTATCACGTGAAAATCTCGTCTCATCTCGTGGGTGTAATTCTATCACGTCTTTTTACTTAGTATGGTTGTGTTTTGGTTTGAGGATTCAAATTACAGGCACAAGGAACATACAATCTTGGTTGCCAAGGTTGGTGCATTGGCGATGTAAATAATGACAAATAAGTGTATCAGTATTAAGTATATCACAGTCTAGCGATGATTATATGAAATATTAAGTTAAAGTCAGCCTAATTGGTTATTTCTATATATATATATATATATATATATGTACTTAGACAATTGTTCTCCTTCTATACCGTTGGCTTCCTATTTGTTTAAACTAAAGCTAAGCTATCCTCTTGAGGTTCAAAGGGTTGAAAAGCCACGTGGTGAAAGAAGTTCTAAGAAAGAGTCCCTTATGCTTTATTTACACTGCACATGCACATATCCCTAATACTGATGAAAATTTAAAAAAACTATTGTGTAAAAAAATAATTCTAAACTTTAAACAAAAAAAAGAATTATTGTCATATAAACATTGTTCGAATATAAATATTTAAAATTCAAATTAAATTTAAAATATAAAATATTTATCATTTCATTATCATCAATGCGCCTTTCGAGCGATAAAAACAAAATTTCATCGTCATACTAGCTGTGCCCCGCGGTTTCACCCGCGAATAATTAATAAAAATATATAATAAATTAAAAAAGGCTAGAGCCTTCCTCGATAAAAGGACTATACAACACACAAATAATTATTCAATTCGAACCAGCAGTTCCTGAGATTAGCCGGACAAACAAAGTCTTCAGCTTTATATATTAATATAAATTGATGGATTAAGTTAAACCGATATTCAAATTGTCATTTACAAAATATAATAACATATTAAAATACGTATAAATTATAATGATACCATAGGTTATATGAATGTTAAAGTTTTGCAATACTATAATAAAGGACCTTTATTCTGTGTCAGGTTATTCAGTAATATACCTCGCATTTAAAAATACGTGTATTTCTAGCTAATGACATGCATAAAGCCCTAAGATTAGAAGACGGTGCATTACATGAATTGTTTCTATCGAGAAAAATGTATTTTTTTTTTTAATCAGACATGAACCTTGATAATATAATATAAAGAATATTTTATTTCAACCTTTATCTCTTACGAAATATATGATTAGCAATTTTGCTTTAACTATGTTTGTGATTATAATTCATCTCGTGCTTGACGGTAAGGGAAAATATCGTGAGGAAACCTGCATGTGTCATATTTCACTGAAATTCTGTCACAAGTCATGTGTCACATGTCTCCAAACCTTCTCCTCAAACGAGAGGAAGAGGCCTTAGCCCAGTGGGACATTTAGAGGCTGTTACTGTAACTATATATATTCCATGTTCAAATATCATAGTGCTTGCTTCAACGGTATAGAAATTGATGTCATGCAGCGCCATCTAGTGGCGAATAGTAACAAAATTGATGATATAAAAATCTTCTTAATACATATGTGTCAACGTTCATGTTGATTGGGAAATTCTCTTCAGTCTGTTATAGATATTAATAGTCTTATCCAGCACGCTAAGCACTGCGAATTTATATAAAAGCTACCCGTCCCCGCATCGGACGGAAATAAAGGTCAACATAAAACGTTCTATATATATATTCTTCTTGAATCACTATTTCCATGTGAAAACCGTATTAAAATCGGTTCGGTAGTTTTTGAGTTTAGTGTTCAGACAGACAGACATGGCAAGGGTACTTTGTTTATATTAATATGTATATGTATATGTGATATTATAGATATGGCATAATCACATGTACAATGTTTTCCTTCGTCGGTACTTAAGTAAATAAATAAATATCCTAGGACATTATTCACACATGGTCATCTGATCCCACTAATTAGAGCTTGTAATATGGAAACCAGACAACTGATATACAATCTTATATAGATAATTACTCCCAGACTCAGGACTACTAAACATGTTTATGCACACAAATGTCCGTCCTGGGTGGGAATCGAACCCACGACCTGCCGCGTATAAGGCAAGTGTCTTACCAACAACCGGCTCGTCGTCGAACAATAGTTCCTCTTAATATTTAAGAATAAAATCCTCAATTGTGTCCTATAATGTATGTAATATTTACTCTAAGAGAAGCACACTTAAAAATACAACAAAAAAAAGTTTCGTATTATAAGCCAAAATTATTGGAGAACACAACATGTACCAGAATGGTATCGACAACATTAGTTGATTACTTTTAATCATATATCACATGAAACATTATGCGGTATATAATAAAAAATGTTTTAACTAATTAAAAAATAATAAAATTTATTATTTTAATTAATTATAAAATAATTAATTGCCATTATTTAACAGTTTTCGAGGCATAACAATTCTCCCTGAGTTTTTTTTATCCCTTACTTTAGAAGCTTTGTCACTACTAAACAAAATAAATAACATTCAAAATTAATTTACCTAATTATCGCTTTATATCAATTTCAACAATTCTATACAATAGTTTATAATGTTTATAAACCACCGTTGCAACCTATATACTAATACATTAAACTGAAGACTTTGTTTATTTGATCCGGCTAATCTCAGGAACTACTGGTTCGAATTAAAAATATATTTTTGCGTTAGATAATCCTTTTATTAAGAAAGACTATAAGCTTTTATTCATTATATTTTTTTCAATTAAACGCGGGTGAAACCGCGGGGCACAGCTATTTCTTAAATAATATTAAACAATAATTAAAAACAATAGATTTTCTTAATATTTCACGTTTTCATTCCGGTTGCATTTTATTGCATCTTCCACTTTACCACATTCCGAGCAAAGAGGAGGTAGTACCTACTCTGAAGGTATTTGAAATATAAAATCCAGTACCTGGATGACCGAGCTTTGCTCGGTATTTTTTTTTATTGGTAAATTGTGTTTTTTCGAAATTATACAACGCCATCTACTGGAGTAGCTTTAGTGTTGTTGTGTCGTTGCTCTCAATTAAAAAAATATTTGCCAATAGATGTCAGGAAGAGTTATTGATTATTATCGATAAAGTTGATGATTAAAAATAAAACCTAGCTAGATCGATTTATCGCCCCCGAAACCGCCAGCATACTAAATTTCATGAAAATCGTTGGAGCCGTTTCCGAGATTCAGATTATATATATATATATACATACAAGAATTGCTCATTTAAAGATATAAGATATATTATACATATATATGTATTTATATGTTATTGGTGTTGCGTTATATAACTTAGTAGATATAAATACCCCAAATTCATTCGAAGTTTTTTTTCTAATTACCTAAGTACACTAAGTTTCATTCTATTTCGCAAATCAGACAATGAGGAAGGTTGTCTATTGAGACGTCTCGACTCTAAATTTCGCAAAGTTTCGGCTATTTACAATACGTAAAACAAAAGACAATTTGTTAATTACATTATCTATAATCAAAGTCGATGTCAATAACTGAGGGTTCTGTATGTAACATCATTTATACATTGTAATGATTTTGACGAGCCGGTTGGCGTGGTTGGTAGATACTAGCCAACTTTGCCTAGGACATACATTTGTGTGCATGAACATATCTGTTTGTCCTGAGTCTGGGTGTAATTGTCTATATAAGTATGTATTTAAAAAAGAAAAGTATTATATGTAAGTATATGAGATGTCTGGTTTCCATGGTACAAGCTCTGCTTAGTTTGGGATCAGATGGGCCCTGTGTGAATAATGTCCCAGGATATTTATTTATTTTATTTATAATAAATATGTATATTTTTTTGGGGAAACTTACGAATGTTGATCGTGTATAGTGTTATATTTATTTGGTTGGTAGTGGTTCAATTTATTAATGTCCCTCTACTGCGCCTTCTCCTCAAAATGATATTCTTCAGGACAATGTTTGGCTCCAATTTTCAAGGGTTGATGGATACACAGGTAGAATATCTTCCAAATCGCACATGTTTTTACTAGTAATATATTCATTAACCAAGCATGAGACGAATTTTACTCCCAATTTTAAAGAACAGGATTTGAACACAGCACATCTTCAGTTGAAATAAATATTTTTATTCCTTAAAAAAAAATTATAACATCTACGGAACCCCAACCGAATGATTTAAGACTTAACAGCCATGAGAACGAAACCAGTAACAGAGCTTAAGAAAAACTCATTAAAATAAATTTTGACAAATTAATTTGCACACGTTTCGAACTGACCTTAATTTCGGTAAACATCGTTCATTGTCTCTAAAAAAGCGAATTTAAACGCATTCGTAATATATTTAGAAAAAATTAAATTTATTGCATAGGTAGGCAGATGAGCATATGGGCCACTTGATGGTAAGTGGTCACCTACGCCCATAGACATTCTTATTGTAAGAAATGTTGGGAACTAAGATTTTATAACCCTTATGCCTGTAATTACACTGGCTCACTCACCTTTCAAAAAAGAACACAACAATAACAAGTACATACTGCTATTTCGCAGTAGAATATCTGATGAGTGGGTGGTACCTACCTAGACGAGCTTGCACAAAGCTCGTCTGGGTAGGTACCACCACCTGTGATTGATAAAGTTGGATATTTTTTTCAAAATAAACAAATCATTATTTTCCTTGATCCATTTTGGAGTGAAACGATTGCGTAAGCTAAAGGGTAAGGAATAGGGAGCCTTCTACAATAGGCCACAGGTCAACTTTTTGTGCGAATGCTTTTGCTGGTCCATTTATGTGCTCAATTGATGGATGCGCACAAATTCCTTAGCTCGTAGCGGCTCTTGCGACGCTCACGACTTGACTTTAGTGGTAACCTTTACCAGATGGAGGGAGGGATGGGAGTGAGGCAAGGCTTATCACGTTTTGGTTTCCTATAGTTTAAATTTAGAAATCACTTGAAGTTTGAGGAAGATTCATATTTCTAATTCTCTAAGTAGTTTCACCACGAAAAATCTACTACTATATTAGAGGAGAATTTATGGGTTGTTTTGTTACTACATGTAGTTGTCATATTTAATTCTTTCATCGTTTCGTGTAACGTTAAAAGTCACATTAAAGGTAGGATATTTTAAGCTATAAATGGCCGAATACTGAAACGTCATTCAAATATGAAGTGGGACTTAATTATTTGGAACGCCATTAATTTCAAATTTCGCATACTAAATTTTGACATTAATGACGTTCCAAATAATTAAGTCCCACTTCAATTTGAATGACGTTTCAGTATTCGGCCGTAATATACTACTTATAAAAAAGTAGCCTATATGTTTTCTCAGTTTTCAAGTTCTTCTTATTATTATAATTAATACTAAAATTTAATTTGTATCACTAGAAAAATAGACATATATACGGCCTTAACGTTTGATATCAAGTGATTTATCTCTTTCTGTCATCAGTAATTAATCATTTGAAAGAAGAAGACAAAACGTTGCGTAAACATAACCACTATTAAGGTTGATAAGTACAATATAGTCAACCGTCGGTCACCCATCTAAGTTACACCAAAAAACAAAAGTTTCTTAACTCAAGGCATAGATTGTAAAATGATTCAAATATCCCACAATGGTGAGATTTTATCGACTACGTTTTTTTTTAATTAACATATCATTGCTAAACTAGAAACTATGGTAACTGCAGCAAATTATAAAGAACGGTCAAAGCTTAAGTAATAAACACAACAGTATTATTCTATAAATTTAATGATATTAATATAACGACTGCCTCGTTGGTCTAGTGGCAAGATATAAGGACGCAGACCTGAAGATCCTGGGTTCAATAAATGGTTATTGGGTTTTTGTGTCAGAAAATTCTCAGTAGCAGCCCGGAGTCTGGAAGATGAAAGTATGTACACTACCATGCCTCGGAAAGCAAGTTAAGCCGTTGGTCCTGCGCCTGAACTCTTTCAGCTCGTGTCGGATTGCCGTCCCATCGGATTAAGAGAGCTAAGGAAAAGAGAGTGCACCTGTGTTTGCGCACACACTTGTGCACTATAATATCTCCTGCGCAGTTGGCTAATCTCACTTAAGATTGGCCGCCGTGGCCGAAATCGGTCTGGAGGACCTTATATATATGCCAAATCATTAAAATTGACAATTGACTACTTGACTATTGTTTCATCATAATGTCTTCGATTAGTGAGTATAGTCTATGCGGGATACCTCTGTCATAATTAAGAAGTAATTAAAGTGAATTGTTGACATTAGCCGCCGTGACCGAAATCGGTCAGGAGGACATTATATTACATATCGATTGTATATTATAATTCTGTATTCTGTGTACATACTTTTTCTCAATAGAAACATTGTTGTGAGTACCATTTAAAACAGTTTCCCAAATTAACTAATACGACAATATTAAGTATGAAAACTGAAAGTGAAACTGTAGGTGCTAAGTTAGTTATGCTGATAAATGTTACGCGCGCACGCGCAATGTCCTGCAACACTAAATATTCTAAAGACTACGTAAACACTGACTTTGTAACGGATGTATTTCCTATGAACAGAAGTCTAAGCTAATAAATACTATAAATTGACAAAGTACACAACGCCAAGTTGTGTGAAATACCTTAATATATTATTGAAGAAAGGGTTATCTAATCAATTAAAATATTAATTGAAATAAATAATCTGAGATGGCTCAGTGGTTAGAACGCATGGATTTTAACCGATGATCGTGAGGAAACCTGCATGTGTCTTACTTTGTTTACTCGGTGGTAGAGCTTGGTGCAAGCTCGTCTGGGTAGGTACCACCCACTCATCAGATATTCTACCGCGAAACAGCAGTACACGCCATTGTTGTGTTCCGGTATGAAGGGTGAGTGAGCCAGAGTAATAACAGGCACAAGGGACATAACATCTTAGTTCCCAAGGTTGGTGGCGCATTGGCAATATGAGCGATGGTAACATCTCTTAGAATGCCAATGTCTATGGGCGTTGGTGACCACTTATGTAAGCTAAATATATGGATGCTCTATATCTCGATGCTTATATCTAATATGAATAATTAATTTATATTAAGACCTTAAATATATACACAACGGAAATTTAAAATGGCCACTAGTTAAAACAAAAACAGCTTCGCATTTACATGTACTTAAACTATACATATGTACACACTCAACATGAATGATATAGCATAATATAACTAATTTTACATGCATTAAACATTTTGTATAATAATAACAATAATTAATTATACAGTAATTAGTAAGTATTACATCCGTTACTTTGTCCGTGTAATTATATACTATACATATTGTTCACGCCCTATTGTTAATTTAAAAATAATTTAACGTCGAATATTATTAATTAGTTACAATGAGTTTAACCATAAAGTTCTGCTCAATGTCTGTAAACTTATATCAAAAATGTTACTTATATCTTTATCTACGTACTATGTATACGAAATCTAGAAAACACTTATACAAGAACTACGAGCCCGATCGCCTTGAAATTTGTTAGTTACTCTTGCCGCAAAACGCTTACAAAGAACGGATCATATACTATCGAAAATGTATTTTTCTTCCTATCTACCTGTCTTTCATTAAATATACTTTTTGTTCACGCAGGGAAATTACAACGTAACCAGTTTATGAGGGTACTAACCCACTAAAATACGAATCGAAGGTACGAATTGAAATGCTAATAGATCCTGCCCCTCTCGTTCTTTGCTCCGATCGTGACCTGATGAGAACTCCTCAGCGACATGAAATCTTGCTACTTTAATGCATTCCAATTAGCTTCAGAGTGATTCATTTATAATATTTTAAGTACTGGATATAGACTATTGAATAATATTCAGAACTAGCTTAGCTTTATAAATAAATCTTTAAGAAATCATCCATTCGCTGAACTTACCTATAATAATTACGCTATTCTAATAATTCTGTATATTCTTATAGATTGAACAATAGTTTGATAGCTGGTGGTAGGCCTTTGTGCAGGCCCGTTTGCGTAGGAACCGCTCACCTATCAGATATTATGCAGCAATACTTTGTATTATTACGTTCCGGTTTGAAAGGTGAGTGAGCTAGTGTAATAGGCACATGAGACAAAACATCTGCGCTTGGTGACGCTTTGGCGATGTAAAGAATTGTTATTATTTCTTGAATCGCCAAATTCTGTGGGCGGTGGTTAATTACCATCCGGTGTCCTATTTGTTCGTTCGTCTGTCTATAACATAAAAATAAAGGATCATTCTGAATGCAAAAATCAATTTAATTATAATTAATTTTCTCCAACCATCCAAAGTTATCCTCAATAAACACCAATTCTATGTTGTTTTCTAAATACTGTATGTGTGTGTGTGTTTTAACTGGTTAAAGGTTTTTGAACTCGCCCAAAACTACACCACGATGCTCCGCTTAATTTAAATAATTTGCCATTCAAAGAACAACAACAGGTTAAAAGTAAAAATGATAATTATCGTCATAACTACATAATTCTCGATCTCAGTTACGACTTTCACTAAAAAATCTCAAATAATTCATATATTCATAGTTGGTCACTTTCGTAGGCCTTTGTATTTAAATTTTGTTTGTTTTCTAATGTCAGTTGTTGGTCCTGGTTCGATGTTATTACGAGTGAACCTAATTTTTTTTGCATGCATGCTGGTGGGCTATTTGGATTCAAGCGGCCTTGTGGCTTAAAGGATTCCATTGCCTTTAGTCGTTACTGGCCGATATTGAAACCAATTTTATACCGTCAGTGCTTCTCCTTCACTCTCTCCTTCCTCTCTTCACTCTCCCTTTCTTTCATTTCTTTTTGCTCGATCTCGCAAAAGCTGAGCGTAGTCCAAGACTTTTCACTGCCAACCAGGGATAGCTGGCAGCGATAAGTCTACACCGACAAGACTGCTTCAAGCTGAGGAAATGTGTACAAGCGTTTTCCTTTAACGCCGAACAAGGAATGAATTATAAATACAAAATATGCACATGAAAATTCAATGGTGTTGCCAGAGTATGTACCGGCAAACTTAGGTCGTAGCATCGGATACCTTGTGGCGAATACATTAAAAGCTACCCATAAATGTGAAGATTAACAATGAAAATTAAATTTATAAATTATTAAAGTTAAGTAAATAGTAAAGTAACAATGCCTGTGAATATCATACTGCTGAGCTAAGGCTTTTTCTCCTTTTTTGAGGACAAGGTTTATTCCACCACGCTGATTCAATGCGGGTTGGTGGAATACACATGGGACAGAATTTCAGTGAAATTTAACACATGCAGGTTTCCTCACGATGTTTTCCTTCACCGTCAAGCACGAGATTAGTGAAATATACACATGAAAAATTAAGCACATGAAACTTCAGTGGTGCCCACGGTTTGAACTCACGTTCATCGGTTAAGATTCACGCGTTCTAGCGACTGGGCCATCTCGGCTTATTATGTCACATTATTGTCACTGTATTACTGCGACTATTTACTTAAAAACAATGAGACATTATTACATATTTAGTTATTTGAAAGTTACATTATTGCTGTTATTTATTATCTATTTTCATTGGGTGATTAGTCAAACGATGCTGTGTCTTCTTTTCTCGAATGTCAAATCATTAATGATAGAAAGAGATGAATGATCATTTAACTAAATCACTAAGCAAAGATTATAAGTAAGTCCGTACATAATTTTGCACGCCTATTAAAGCTTTCTTTTTTTTTATTTGATAGTGTAGAATTAAATTTCACGTAAACACATCACTAATCTTAAAAATACCGGTTAATTGTACCGATTTAATCAACATCATATTTCATATAAGAATATTTAATAATAACTTTTGTTTGAAAGCTTAGAGTATACTTTGAAAGTAATAAACTTTTTATCCTACTACTTTGGAAATTGGAGAGAAAAATAGTTACACTGGCTAACTCATCCTTCGGTGGGTGATACCTACCTAAACGAGCTTGCACAAATCCGCGATGAGGCCGCCTGTTACACCGGAAACAACTTTATACTTATCATATATTTCATACATGTATATGAAGGAGTATGTTATATATATTGCGTTACAATATATAAAGAAATAGATAATTTAAAACGTGTTTATTCCTAGCGTCAAAACATTTGTATGTATTACTTAACATGGCATTCTAAATCAACAATAGACGGGTGTAACAACAATGAAAACAAGTTGACTGCTATTGAAATTGAACTCACCGCGACTTCATTTAAGCTTTGAATTTTTTTTTAGGTTATGTCATGGTACAATAAATTAAAAATGGTTAGGCATAACTGGTAACACATATTCGCTGCCATTAAAAACAGCATATTAAAAAAAAATGAATATTTCGGTAATAATAATAATTATATCTACAGTCACGCACACGCACACACACACGCACACGCGCGCGCACGCACGCACGCACGCACGCACGCACACGCGCGCGCACACACACAATATTTAGAATAATGAAATAAAAAATGACATACAGATAGAATCATTAATTTTATTATATATGTGAAGATGTTACAAAACAGGTACATAGAAATTGCGTGTCTATTGACATATGGTTATTTGTTATGTTCGGCTTTGAAGAAAGTGTTTCAACATTAACATTCACATCGATGGTACAGTGGACGCAACTATCTTATGGGTACTAGGTTCAAACCCCTACATCAGAATATAAAGCTAATGATAATTCATGTAGTTAACTACTCCTGGATCCTTGATTCTTAATTGAAACGAAACTAACTGAAATCAGCCCGCTTCATTTGTCATAGACACTGGACTTTACTCGGTGTCGGTGGCTTCACTCGGTTTTAAGAGATTACTAATATTCCTATTAACCCATTCAATTAAGTATATAGCATGTGTGTGTGTGTGTGAGGAGTCGGGAGAACAATCGACCGCCGACCGCCAACCTCGCTAACCGACCCGCGTTATTACCGCTTTATAATTAAATTGGTGTCGAGTGGAAAAAAACTGTTTTCTATTTTATGTGTTATTTAAATATGTATATTATAATGATTAATACATGCAAACAATAAAAATAATTATACTTCTTAAATTGTAATTAAATATTAATGAAATACATAATGTGTATTACGTACTTTATGACTAATATTTTAATTTCTTAAGATTAGTTATAAATTATTTTATACTATTTTCACGGCTAGCCTCAAGAGAGATTAGCCAACGCAGGATATATTATAGTGCACAATTGTGTGCGCAAACACAAGATAAATCTATTCCTTCATTCGCATAATCCAACCAACGGACTAACTTGTTTTTTGAGGCTCGGGAGTGCACACACTTCCAACTACTAGACTCAGAGATGCTTCTGAGAATTTACGACAGAAAAACCTAATTATGTTTTTTATTGGCATGGGATTTAAAGCTGGGATCTGATCTTTATATATAACCTCTAAACAAACGAGGCAGTCACGATTCAAAGTACACACACATACCCGATAGACAAAGAGAGACAGGGAGATAAATCCTAAAATTTTCCAAACACACAGGGACCATTTTCCAAGAAAAAAATTAATATCAGTGATGAATTTTGATACTAAATTATATAAAGTTAATATCAGTTTAGTAGGTACTTCATATATGGCTTGAAACAAAGTTTGGAGGCTATAAAGTTCTTAACATTTCATCATTCGTCAGCGAGCCGAGTATTTGGCATTTAATAGACAATTTCAATAGAATTTGTAAACATTAAAATGATTTACATCAATATTATATTATATTAATAATTTGAAAGATCATAAATTATTATTAACAACTATCACAATAAAAGCAACCTTATCATCAACAGGTTATGTAATACATATTATTATGTAACAATGATACATCTTTAATTGCATATACTTCCACGCCTGCCCTGCGAGCTCTTCCTATACTGAATAAATATATAATTCGATTAATGACGAGTCCAATTTTTCCTCGCGTTCACTGCTCCCTGTTCACGCGGGACCTCGCGAGAGCGTGGGTGGTTGATCACACCGTCCACGCCTAGCGCCGCCTCTGACATAAAGATTCATATATTCTAACATCTGGGCCATCTAGTCTCAAGATACATATTCTATTGAAATCGACTATGCATGATAAACATCAAAGCAATATTAAAATATGTTATAAAGGTTACCTAGGAGCATTTGTCACTATATCTAATATTACCGAGACAGACTAAAATGATGTAGCGACCATCACGAATAATGACAGGTCGAGGTAAAGATTCGAGATTGATGATAGGCCTATGTGCCAACAGAACCGAATTATCTGCTACGTATATAATAAGTAAGTGGTCATTTGAATTGAGATTGATTGGGGTCAGTCAAAATAGTCTCAATAAGCATCTCATAAAATTAATTTTCTTAAAAATAATAAAACTGAAGAATCCACCTTTTTTTAATACAAGTTCTCGCTTACTCGCGCATACAATGTTTATGGTATAAATAGTAGCCTATAGCATATAATAATACTAGCAACTAGTACATACCTAATCTAAAAATAAGCTTTTTTTGGCAAACAAAAAACATAATCGTTACTAAGTATACATTTTAAGCTTCATTATTATGATTACATAGAATTATGATTCAGTAATATATGCGTTTAGATTACAAGATTACAAGTTGAAAGCAAATTGCTGTTATCCAATTTTACGAAAGAGACGTGTTCAATTTTCAAATGTATTTTCTCTTTATATATTTACGCATAATATTATGCTTAAGCATTTATTTGGTGGTAGGACTTTGTGCCTGGCTATTCCACTAATGTAAAAAAAGGTGTGTGTGCAATTCATACACGATAGAAGTGAAACTTCAGTAAATCGACAAAAGAAATAATATAAAATAGTATGTATATTTCTGTCTCATTCTTTGCTGGCTTCATCCTACACATTTTTGTATTTGTGTCTCTTACCTGTCGTTTTTTCCGTTGCATCCGGTTTGAAATCACAACGATTCTAAAGAAGTTTCACTTCAAAAAATCTTAACATTTTCGACTCGATTCCCATCCAGCTTCGACTATTCCTCATAAAATCGAATCAGTGCCATGATACCATATACAATAGCCAAAAAGCCGTCTCAAATTCAAACATAAATGTTAACATTGACGTTCCATCAAGGACAAATCGAACCCCAACTGTATCGTCGAATTATGGTCCGGGAGGTAGCGTTGCATTTACATAAATCATAGTAAGCCGGCTGATATTGACGTAGGTAATAAGCAAACCGACCGTCAGCGAATAAAGTGCTTTGTTTTTTTTTATTATTTATTAGCCAAACACATAGAATAACAAATAAACAAAATAAGAGCATTATATAATCCACAGAGGTTTGACATTAATACCCATCTGTGCTTATTTTAGAGCTTATAACTACTTTACTGCATCGGCTGACGGTGTTTCCATCGCTACAGGCAACTGTCGATTGTTTTCGTATATACGTAACATCTAAGTAATGACATAATTAAATTTTGTCTGGTTTACTATGACGTTATTTTTCACGTGTTTTTTAAAAGTTCATGTGGCTGGCGAACGCATAACCCATCCTCCACTATGCAACTGAAGGTTATTCTCTGCTCAGTATGATGTTAACTATACATGAAAAAAGGTTTCAGACGGCGTACTATTACTTTTTTTTGTCTTCAATCACCAACTTTCGCCACCGCGGGTGCGTGAGCTGATACTTGATTCATGTATTAGTCATTCGAGTTCTATTGAAAATTACGGCAATCAAACGGCTTAAAATCACTACCCAAAATGCAACGCTACCTCCCGGACCATTAGGAGTATAGGGAAAAAGCTATACGTCAACTTTTAGATTCGATTTCGATAATGTGAAAATTATGTTAATAGAACTCATCATACATATTATACTCAACCGCCAAGACGCAATACTAGTATTGCTGTGTTCAGATTGTAAGGGTAGAGTAGGGTGAGTACTTCCCAAGGTTGGTGGTGCATTGGCGATAGAGGTCCACTTCCCAGTCTGCCTACCTTGATTTGATACATTCATACACCAAATGTAAGATTTTTTACGTACTATAAATTTTACAAAAAGGTAAATAAAAATAGTCATAAAAATAAACTGTATGGAAAATTAGTAGAGTGCATATTATAATATAAAGCAAAGATTCCGAACACCGGTCCTGAGGTTTGACCCAGGACAAATAGAAAAATATTTCCCTTAAATATGATAACAAAAGACAGTTATCACATATCAGTGCTGGTAATTAATAGTATTGACAACGGTGTCGCCTCTATTCACTCATCTAGCAACTAGACCGACGAGGAGTACACTATATAGCTACTAAACTAACGAAGCGTTAACTAAATAGTAAACAATAGATTATATAATAAAATAAACAGAGTTTTATGTCTGATAATAAATTGAAAAGGTTGTTTAAAGTAACAAGTACTTGTCAAAGGTGATGCTCGGGTTTATTGCAACACAAAATGGCGCCCACAACATTAGCGATGGACCATTTTATTGAAAACTAGTCTTTGCGCGCGGCTTTGCGTTTTGAGAGGATAGGTGGTAAGTTTATAAAAATAGACTATAGTTTTCCCTGGGATTACAACTTGCTCCATACCAAAGCCGAAATGTCCCAGTGGATAGAACACTCGAATCTGAACCGATTATAGTGGTTTCAAACCCGGTAAAGCATCACTAAATTTTCATGTGCTTAATTTGTGTTTATAATTCATCTCAAACGTGAAGGAAAACATCTTGAGGATAACTGCATGTGACCAATTTCATTAAAATTCTGCTACATGTATTTGTACATACACGCATTAGAACACCAGCGTTGTGGAATAAACTCCAAACCCTCTCCTCAAAAGGACAGAGTCTTAGCCCAGCCGTGGGACATTCATAAGCTGTTACTTTACATCAATAACCCGAAAAAGTGGAACCCAAGTCAACGAAAAACGAAACACCTTTTCATTCGTCATTAAAAACAATCATAATTAATTAGCATATTATGTTGGTCCATCAAAAAGAAAATAATTAACAGTACGTAACAAGATCCGTATGGAAAATATGTAAAATTGTACATATCTTCGTTCTGATAAAGCGAAATTATCTAAGAACTGTAATCAAGGCATTCTAATAGATGTAAATGGCTATTTCTTTTGATTTAAATATTATTCACTATTTTTTTTATTTGCATATTCATTTGTTTTAGAGATACGCAATTTTTTTATATAGCATAGGTAGGCGGACTAGCATATGGGCCACCTGATGGTAAGTGGTCACCAACGCCCATAGACATTGGCATTGTAAGAGATGTTAACCATCGCTTACATCGCCAATGCGCCACCAACCTTGGCAACTAAGATGTTATGTCCCTTGTGCATGTATTTACCTTGGCTCACTCACCGTTCAAACCGGAACACAACAGTACAAAGCACTGCTGTTATGCGGTAGAAGGAACAGACGAGCTTCAACAAAGCTCTACATCGTAATTTTATAAATTATATGAAGTGAATCTATAATATTGAATAGTGAGATATCTATATTAATTGAAGATAAGAAACGCATTCAATAAAAAACTACTAACTACTACAACATTTATATTTATATAATAAATAAGGCCACATATTGCTTGCATTGTCGAACTGAAAAAAAAACAATTTACCAAAACATATTATTAGATAAAATTTAAACCAAACAACACAGCGTGTTCGTTGATCATTATCCACTATATATACAATAAACATTTCATGTATATCATAATTGCCATTTACGCCCATACGCTTATACAATACTACGACAGTTTGCTTTTCAGGAATATTTACTCTGCTACTCGGGCGAAGCCAGGGCGGGTCGCTAGTTTTGTATACTATATAGCCTACTAGTTTCAGTTGTACCTCCTCACACGCTAGGGAAGAGATAGGTACCTCTGAAAACGTGTATGTAAAATTTCATGATGATCAGTTGAGTAGTTAAGACTTAAAAGCGTAACAAAACAAACTCACTTTCACATTTATACATAATATTAGTAAAAATTTACATGATAAGCGTGAACTACAACTATATCGAGAATAGATTAGACATTTCAGCAAAAGTCCACTACTTAAGTATTTTACTACAACATTATTATTTAAATAATATATTGTACGAAACCCTCCAATATATATATCAAGCTTTGCATAAATTTTCTGACGAATTATTCAGTGTAGACGGTTCAGATAAAAGACTTAACGAATTTTAATTACTGTTTAATATTATGTAATTGCAGATTACAATTAGTTAGAGCATTTGAATACATTAAACATTCTATTTGCGCTAGTTCGTGGAACATTATATACCTTATATACATATGTATTAAGGTGACTGCCTCGTTGCTCTAGTGGCTACATGTAGTTACAACTCTGCGGGTTCAAATCCCAATTTGGGGCAAAAACGTGCGAAAATTGTCAGTAGCAGCCCGGATTCTAGAAGTTGAAAGTGTACATTCTCGTGCCTCGGAAAACACGTAAAGTCATTGGTCTTTCATCTGAACTCTTTCCGATCTTCATCGTTATAGATTAGTAGAATTGTTGGATTTTATTTATTTAAGATTGACCAGCGCAAAACAGAGTACTTGGTATTGTTGTGTTCCGGTTTGAAGGGTGAGTCTGCGTAATTACAGGTACAACTGGTACAAGGGACATAATATCTTAGTTCCCAAGGTTGGTAATGGCATTGGCGCATTGGCGACCTAAGTGATGGTTAACATATCTTACACTGCCAATGTCTAAGGGCGTGGGTACACCATTACCACCACTTACCATATGCTCATCCGCCTACCTATCCTATAAAAACAATACTAGTTTCCGCTGCTGGCTTCTCCCGCGTGTAAAGAAGGAAGACATTAGGTATTCTATGATCTTTTATGTACCCGTGTATGCAAAATTTCTTAATAATAGCTCGAGTAGTTAAGACGTAAAGATTAACTGTCATTTTCGCATTTATTTATTTATTTTTACTTGCAATCAATAGCGTTTTTTACATGGTACAGTTATTACTTATGACTAAATAGATAAGGCGGTCACATAAGATTACAATTTTATAATACAGTTAAAAAAAAGGATTCATGCTTATCGTGCGTGTGCTCGGTCTGTATGTGTGTGTGGGTGTGTGTGTGTGTGTGTGTGTGTGTGTGTGTTTTGTGTAGTTTATAGCATAAAATAGTTAAAAGTTTAGTTTATAAAATTATTATGGATATATCAACACGATAATTAGCTTACTACTTTTTTTTTACTCGTTTTATTTCTTTTATAGTATTTCATAATTATCCCATAGAACCAGTCATTTTATAGATTTGGAATGTTCAATATTAGTTTGTCAGAGTTACTGTTTATAGAAAAATCTCAATAGCATCGCTCTAAAGAGATATCTTGCGTAACTTCCTGATTGTGAAAATGATAGGATTTTCTTCGAAGCTTAGCTTCCGAGTAACCAAATAACAGTGGCATACGAAATCAGTCACGACCAATGTAGAAGAAACCTTCATAACAGATACGTAAACAATTGATTGTTTTGAAGCAAAGAGAAAATATTTGCGTTATGAATTTAAAAAAAGAAGGTATAATGCTGGCAGTTAGTGAAACGATGATTTTTCTTTTTTATTAACATTTGGGTATTTATAACGGCTGACGAGCTAGTGATCTTTGCCTGTATACCTATGTTTTAAAACAATTTTGTTCACGCATGAGAAACTGCTAAGATAGTACGGGATAGAGGATTAGTTATATGGATTTTAGCTACAGGATATTAAAATAAAAGTGATCTCATCCCGCACCTCACGTGCGTACGGCAACCTGATGCTCAACCCGGCTGTCGTCTTCCTATAATTTGTAGAAAAAACCTTAACTTATGAAAATGATTTTATCCGCTAAAACTGTTGCAATTTGGTTTCTACATTTGTGTATGAAAATGTTGACGTTATTACGTTATTAAATGTTGGCTGTTGTAAAGCACTTTGTCAGTTTAAGACATTTGCAAGCAGCGCCTGTAAAGCGATTGAGGTAAAATAAATACTCTGAAAGTGTTTAGCCATATTCATTTATTATACCCAATAGAAGACTAAGCAATTATTACTAAAACCTAAAGTAAATACAATAATTATTTGATATTAATGTCACGATAAAAATTATTTAATAATTAAGACACTTACTACTCCTACTACTATTACATGTAAGCAATCACAAGTAAGGTCACCATCTTCATCATCATCATCAATATCCACGTCCACGACTAGGCAAAGGCCTTCTTGTCTTTTAAGAAGAAAGTTTAGTGCTTATTCCTGCATATGCAGATTTCCTATCCTTATAAGTTAAACTAAGCCAACATACACTTATAAATATAACATGTAGGTATACTTCATGTAGGTAGGTACTAGGTATACAATAATTACCCCACGCTAATAAGCTTCACCATATTATATAATCATTTTTTAAACACAAAAACCAGACAGACAATTTATTCATAGTAACAAATTATAACAAAAAAAAAACAAATATATATAAAACATAATTAAAGTCATAAAACAATAAAGAGTAAATTAACATATTTTTATTTGTTGAGTACATAATGCCATGGCAACTAGTTATATGCTTAAGATTTGAATGGTTTGTTGTATAACAGTCAATGTTTACAGAATAGTAATCATACAGTTGTAGTCTCGTTCAAGCGAATTGTTGATGATGTTACGTTACAGTGAAAGCTACTGTCGAGATCTTTGCGACTTCAATAACTTTGTTAAAGTAAGCTATCGTCATTTCGATTCTAAATTATCGCTGAACCGAACCACATATTAAATAATAAATAGTATTGACGACGTAAAACTGATGCTACATTGATCTTAAATAAACCCACTTTGTAAGTATATGTTAACATTGATTGCTGGACTTTAATTATTAATCTTTAATGCCACATGGTTTCACCCGCGTATCTATATAAATAAAATGAACGAGGTCTGCAGTTGTGCGCGCATCACGAAAAAACTACTGGATAGATCTCAATGAAATTTTATTTCTAAAACACTTAGCCCTTATCAAAAAAAGATATTATTGCGATATCTTCATTGAATAAAAAGTTATTAAAGTTTCAAGAAACAACGGTTTGTATATGCACAGCTATTCAGTTCAGTGATGTACGTTTAAGCAAAGTATATTTTTGCTTGCGATCTTTTTGATGTTTTTTCCTTGGTACATAAGAAAACTTTGTTAATATATCAAGCAACACGGACGAAGTCGCGGGTATCAGCTAGTAATTAATAAAAATACAATGAAAAAATTAACCCTAGAGCCATCCTCGATAAAAGGACTAGAGTATCACACGACGATTATTTTTCAATTCGAACCAGTAATTCCTCAGATTTTTTTATTGCATAGGAAGGCGGACGAGCTTATATCCCACCTGATGGTAAGTGGTCGCCAAGGCTCATAGACATTGGCATTGTAAGAGATGTTAACCATCACTTACATCACCAATGCGCCACAAACACTGGCTCACTCACCCTTCAATCCGGAACAAAACAATAACAAGTACCTACCTACTGCTGTTTTGCGGTAGAATATCTGATGAGTGGGTGGTACCTACCCAGATTAAAGGTATTTGAACAAAAAAACTATGTTTCCGCCCGGGATCGAACCGGGGGCCTTCTGCGTGTTAGGCAGATGTGATAACCGCTACACCACGGAAACGTTGATATTTCTGTTGAATTAGTCTAACATATAATTTTTCATACAAATACAATAACATTATTTTGTTCATTGCTCTATGTTTATTACAGGCTTACAGAGTGCACCAATGTCGGTGGATATCCGAATATATAAATAACGTGCGCTCCGATACATGGATAGGCTTAGTACCAATATATTATATTTAGATATATGATTTGTATCGCCCTTGTCTAAATTGTATACGCATAATATCCAATAAACATTTAATATGACTTATAATCATTATTGCATAATATTCTATTCTAGCTGTGCACCGCGGTTTTACCTGCATATAATTAATTAAAATATAATGAATAAAAGGACTACACATCACAAAAATATTTATTAATTCGAACTAGTAGTTCCTGAGATCAAACAAACAAAATCTTCAGCTTTATATATTAGTATACATTACGAAGCACTTGAACAGTTATTGTCCACAAATTGCTGAATTTAACAAAAACTTAGGTAAGCAGCTTTATTAAGAAATTAAATATCTCTCAATATACATATGTATATGTTTATATAGGTAGATTTAAAGAAATAGATTTATAAAGAAAATTGTGTTTCTTTTATTAAGATGTTTTATTTTTATATCTTTATATATATATATATACTTACCTATTGATAGTTCTGTCCGTATGCTTTCATGACGAGTTTTCGTTTTATCAACGCGCATAATCTGAACAAGATCTTGCAGCAATTGTTCTTTCCGAATAGGTACATTAGTTGCAAGATGATTTAAAAAAATGGCACCCAGAAGGTAGTTTTACTTTTACTTGGGCAAAATAGTATTAATTTTATTCTTGATCCAAGGTTTAGAAATAAATACTCAAACAAGATCATAAAATGATTTAATTTCAATTCATTTTAATACAAAAGTAATATACAAACTCATTTTATAATTAAAGTCTCGCAAAGTTTTCAACATTACAACAAATAATTTCAACATTATTTTCTTGCAGGAATATGAAATGTTACATTTTTTTTTAAATTAATAATATTAGATTGTGACAATTATATTTTTACAGCATATTTGTTATGCTTGCCAAAACATTAAGTGAACAATTACTAAGTACTTAATAGTTTTAATATAAAAAGTTATTCGTTAAATTGATTTCAGCTTTGTCTTTCAGAAAATTGTTTCACATATTTTAATAACATTATACTCATTGTTGTGGACATTATATAACTTTCTAAGTACTTAACTTCATTTATAAACATGACAGACACATGGCTCTTGAAATAAATTATATAATTTAATATTATGCATTTATTATATTTTTAGAATTCGCATATGGTTTTTTGGCAAGTCATAATTATGTACATTTTTTTTAATAAATATGCATTCTTACACAATGTATTGCATTAAGGATTCACTTCTATAAATAATATTTATACTTATCTCATTCTTACACTGTAATAAATATGTTTTACATTTTTTGGAATGACAAATGAGCAAAAACATTAAACAACACTAAAAAAAATATAGTAGCAAAAGTATAATACTATTATGAAGTATTTGCTAAATTATATAAACAAAAAAAATATATAAAGCGACTTCTTTAACATTTATATTTTTTTTAAATATATATTTTTTAATTGGAACTTAGAATATATGCAATATATAATCTGTGCAGTATTCATTCCCATTATATTTTGTTTCTTAAAGAAATATAAGCAAATCTCGATAAATGAACTGTCATATCCTATCTTATTCATGATTTATCCTAGATAATGCAACATAACTATGCTTTGTGTTCATGTCATAGTATCCAACGGGACCTGCATCACAATCTGCACAGCTTAAATACTTATAATTGTCCACAGTGTGTGTAAAGCCTATGTTTTCGAAAGTATACATATTTTCAACATGGTAGAATTCATTTACTTTTTCACTCTGAATTCCGGCATCTTTTCTTGTATCTTGTTGCATTAGAGGTAGATCTTTCTGCAATTTAAATTGTAACAAATTAATGTCTAATACATACAATTCATAATTTTATAAATTTTGTAGTAACAGAAAAGTTAATTAGGTCAATCAGGTGAATATGATTTCTTAATGTAGAACTAAAAAAAAATTAAAACAATTATTTTTTTAAGGTTTTTTATTTTTTTCAATATTATTTTTAGAAATGTAATTATTAGTGACTTTAACCTAACTTTTAATTCCGACAAAAATATATATTTGACAATAATTTTACAATACTATTTACCTCTAGTTTCATATATTTCCCAGTTTTTTTGTCCAATATTTTGGAACCGCAAAATTTACATTTAACAGCTAGCTTATTTGTACCATTTTCGACATATTCATTCGAATCTTCAGTCGCATTATTGTCGATATTATCTGGGTTCGACATGATACAGTATTAATTAAAAATTAATAACACACACTAAAATCAATAGAAAGTTAGCTTATGTATTAATTTATATAAAAAGTAATGACCGGCGGCACAGAGCTAAAAATGAAATTTTGCGTACAAAGTAGCATTTACTAAGTTTTTTTATAGTTTATATTTGGTATTCTATATTATGCAACAGTATATCTTTATTCCTTTACTGATAACATATATTATATATAAACATGAAATTATAATAATTAATTTATCTTATTTAATATATTTTTAGTCAAAAGATTATTACTACCGATACTCGTAAACAAGTTTACAGTCTACAGATAAATATAATTGCGTAAATTCAACCACTGGATTTATTTAGAGTAACTTTCGGCCGAATACTGAAACGTCATTCAAATATGATTAGGACTCAATTGCTTGGAATGTCATTATTTTTCAAAATTTAGTATGCGAAATTTGAAATTCGAAGACGTTTCAAATATTTGAGCACCCTTCATATTTGAAAGACGTTTCAGTATTCGGCCATTTATGACCTAAAATTCTATGATATATTTGCACAATTTTTGGTTTTCAGTTAAATAAACTATTTTTCAATTTTTATATAAAAATGAAAACACGCATATTATTGCTACATACGATCAAGGTTTATAATATTTATTGAATTTTTTTTTAATAATGTTAACACTTACAAACATTGTCAATTTGAACTTTTGTCAAAAGTGTGGACTGTGATTGTAAATTTTATCAACCTTCAAGTCATTGATTTTATCCACTTAAATACAATAGTTTTTTGCAAATATTAAATATGAGTTCCGGTTTTATATCAGAGTCTGAAATATTGGAGGCTAGGCGACGACGTCAGGAAGAATGGGAGAAAGTACGGACTGAAGATCAACCGAAAGGTAATAGAAATATTTCACGGCCCTAAGTGTGTTTTTTCACCATATTTTCAAAAGGTAATATTCCAATGATAAAAAGCTAATTATTTTTCACCATTTGATCTTAATAGCTGCACAAATATATGAGTGTAAGTTTGTTCATTTAAGCAGTTTTTTGCACACATATAACATGAAATGTAAACACACTTAAAAATAGTAATTATTAATGAAGAGGGAATTAATCCCTAAATAAGGCACCTCGTTCAGTCAACCGGTATACTTGGGATAATGTCTAAGTATAAGTTCTAACCTGGGTCATTCTGTATCTAATTCACTTGGATTTCTGATTATTATATTTAACTAGATAAGCATTTAACATAATATTGTAAATGTCGAGGAAAATATATTTGTATATATTGAATATAAATTGTCAATTCTTATGTAAGAACCTTGATAAAATCAAAGCTAAAAATTATATATTCAAATTTTAAGTAGGCTCATAAACCTACCACATGTTTCAAAGATACACACTACTAAGAAAAACCAGTAAAAAACAATATTTACACTTTTTCATCAATCTGTATTCTGTATTAACCAGCATCATGTTGTTTATAAAATGATATACCTACTAAGAAATAAATAGTTTTAATTTTATATTTAAACATTAAATTGGTTGTGGTAGTCCAGTGGATATCATCAGGATAATAGCAATGGATTGTGAGTTTGAATTTTGGAACACAGAAAGAAAATTTTACTTGGATAACTCCTGAGTAGAATACAAACCACATTATTAATTTGCAATAGATCTATCGTGTCTT
The DNA here is from genome assembly GCA_963151315.1 of Nymphalis c-album. Classification (NCBI taxonomy): domain Eukaryota; kingdom Metazoa; phylum Arthropoda; class Insecta; order Lepidoptera; family Nymphalidae; genus Nymphalis; species Nymphalis c-album. The sequence goes on from OY720610.1 coordinate 1,584,999, forward strand.
AAAAGAAAATAGACATTTGCCTATAAATATATAATTGTTATTGTATAAGTAATAAAGATATTAAATTTATGATAGAATGCGACAATTTTTTTTTAATCCAATAAACAGAAGCTCCAGAGGAGGCATATGACAACCGGCCACTGTTCCAACGGTTGGAGGAACAGAGATTGAAAAAGGAAGCGGAATTCGAGGAGGCACATAAACTTAGTAAGTGCTAAGTTTTTTTCACATGCTCTGTTTGTGTCTGTGAAGGTAAAATTGCATGAACTGTATATATGATTTTTAGCATTTATTCTACTTAGTCAAACAGATATGTCTATCAGGAAGATTTTATTATTTGTTTTTCCAGAGAATATGATAAGAGGTCTGGATGATGACGAAGTTGGTTTCCTTGACCTTGTGGAGCGTACTAAAGCAGAAGTTGCTCAACAGATCAGCATTGAAGAGAAGAAGGAGATGCAAGAATTCAGGTTGGTCACATAACTTTAACATATTAAATCTATTAATGGCCGAATACTAAAACGTCATTCAAAATAAAGTGGGACTTAATAATTTGTAACATCATTAATTTCAAAATTTAGAATGCGAAATTTGAAATGAATGGTGTACCAAATAATTAAGTCCCACTTCATATTTGAAAGACTAAGACATTTATAAAATTGTGGAATTAGTATTAGTTGATTTCCTTAAGTTTATAACTGCTGGGCTAAGGTCTCATCCCCGTTTAAGGAAAATGTTAGGAGCATATTTTACCACACTGTTCCAATGTGTATTGTTGGATACAAATGTGGCGGATTTTCATCAGCTTAGAGAGTTAAGATTCCAGTTGTTCTTCTACACTCTGAAAGAATATCTTACATTACTTGCAGGGAAAGAGTCTCGAATTTGGCAGAAAGTGAGGAATTGACGCGGTTGAGAGCACAACTAGCCCCCGCTCGAAGCACACATACCACCGCTCAAGCACAGAAGAATAAGTTACAAGGGGTAATTACTATTGATGAATCATTTATGAATAGCCAGAAGATATGGGCACTAACACAAGTGCACTCACTGTTCCCTCACTCTTATAATCCAATGGGATTGCTTACCGACACAACCGGAAAATGTACAGCCTAGAGATTATGGTTTTTATGAGCTTTTCGAGGCACAAGTAAACAGCCAACTCCCATACCGATAAATCCAAAAGTTATATGGTGAACATTTAAATTGTAGTAAAGATTATATAATATTTTTATTTATTAAAGTTCATTCTTACACATTAAATGTAATTACAATTTTATGTGGAGTTTGATAAGTTATCAAACTAAAATACTTGTTAATGAAGAGTATCATTCCGTCCATCAAGTATATTATTTTAAAAATATGAAGTAATAAATAGTACTCATCCTAAAGATATGTTGCAGTCAAAAGCTACCTTTGTAATGTTACATACAATATTTAGAAATAAAACGGTAGTAATGAGTCTTGATTTATATGTGTCGGTACACCCAAAGAATTTTAACCAGAAAGTTTTTCTTCACAGGTTGTAGTGAGGAAGCGAAAAGCGAGCGACATGGACGGTGATAAGGAGAAGGGGTCACCGCCACCCAAGAACGGAGTTGTTCACCATAATAACAGGTTTGTGTTGATGAATTCTTACTTGGTGGTAGGGCTCTATGCAGGCCCACAGATTTGGCTATTGTATGACCATAATGACGTATATTTGGCATATATTTTGTGTAAACAACACATATACAGTAAACAGCATAAAAACTCTCCGACTTAGCACCCAAGAACTAAAATGTTTTGACCTATTCTACTTCAAATACCACTTTAACTCGAGTGACATCAATATTATAATATTTCAGTGCTGATCAGAACGGTCTATCATCACCTGGTGAGACGATGGGAGCTCTACGGTGCGTCGGTGTGCTGCCTGGCCTTGGTCACTACGATACAGACACATCGAGTGACACAGACTCCAGTGATAATGATTCAGTTAATATACTTTTATTATATTTCTTAATGAGAGCTTATTTATGTTTATATGTAATCTCTTGCAAGAGAAAAACATTGCGAGACAATCAGTTTGTGTTGTTTGCGAGGAAACATGTTATGCCGACCTAGTTTATTAGTTCTTCCAAAAATTAGAACTAATTATCTAAGTAAGGGTATAAAGTTTCAAGCATAATTGTATAATAAATTTCTGAAGACAAATTTATATTAACAAATGTTAAGTTTAATTAAGTCCAATTAATCGTTTCAGACTGACAAGTGCTGTTTAAAAAGGGATCTCCTCGGTCGCAGGCCGGACCAGACGGCTGAAGGGAAACGGAAGGAGGAGGAGAAGAGTTAAATATAATTTTGAACTTAATTATTTGTGTAGTAAGGTTGAAATTGCATTAATTAGCAAATAGATTTCAAAACGCCAATTGGCTATTTTTGATTGAAAAATATTATGTAATAAGGCTGGATTTTCTTAATAAGGTCATCTTGTAATTTAATAAAATATGTGTACATTTATGTTACAATATAAATACTGGATTTGTTATTCATTAATCTATATGTATTAAATGATATTATGATAAAACAATTTCAATATAAATATATAATTACATATTACTACTATTTTTAAATATTTTCGAAGAATATGATCATAATTATGATCCTCTAAGTACACTAACCACTAACACACTCTCTTTGCACTGGAGTCTGCTAGTTCCGCCACTGGCCTCTCCTTATGGCAAAGCTTCAGCTTATATTATTTTATACAGTTCCAAAATTAATCTTTATTGAACACCTCCTTGGTCTATTAGCTAGCTTATAAAGCTGTACATCCGAGGTCTGGGGTTCGAACCCTGATCATTAAAAAGTTAGTGAGTTTTTTCGTCGAGAAATCCTCAAAAGCCGCTTTATATTTGTTACATTGCACGCCTAAAACTGTATTGTTAAATATATTTTAATTATTTGTATAATATATACAATTCGGTGTCTATACATATGTACCTTACATATTATGTATTATATCTTAACTAATATGTATTTGTACTAGTAAATGTGATTTATTTAAATCTTACAAGAATATAATGTTGTGAATATAACTTTAAAGAATTGTTTTATTAATGATCCTGGTACATGACACACTCGCTCCATAACACAGGAGACATTTTGAGGCAACTCGTATAACGGTTAAGAGTGATCGTATTTTAAGTACCAGGGCTACAGGACTCCAGTAGAGATATAATGTGTTACTGTTACTATATACTAATACTGTTTATAAATAATGAAAACAAATATCCAGCTTGGTAGCCATTTTATATATCCACCATCGTCTTTTACAACTACCATTCCCGTCCTTTTAAAAGACTGTGCTGCCAACTTAAAAAGTTTGGCAGTAGAATGTTTTTAAAAAAGGCGGGAAAAACAGTTGTAAAAGTGATGGTGGTTATAATAAATGGCTGCTGAGCATTTTTTTTATTTTTCACACAGTATCGACCACGCGCCGACCGCATCTACTACAATAAAAGATTATATTATTAAATATATACTAATAGGTATATTAATTTATGCATTAATGTAAGATTGTTAAATAAAGGCTATTATTATTATTACAATAGGTATATTGGGTTAGTTTAACTGGACGAAAAAAAAAAACCAACCAAGTTTATACAAATCTTATAATTATGAATGCCACATCAAAAGATAAATGACAATAGGTTAAGTACATAAGGACATAGTGATGCACGGATAGAAATACAAAATTAATTATATATATTATTACATTTCGTTTGTTTGCATGATTGGTAAAAGTGGTATAATGTAATAAAAATCATAATCCTGTTGATTCCGATTCTAGTAGTACAGTTGATTCCAATGGCTAGGGTTTTTAATTATTGAAAATAGGTACTTGGTACTATAGGAAAATAGGACTAGGCCAATGGGCTTTCCAATGGTAAGTGGACACCACAGGCCATAGCCATTGGCGTATATTAAACATCGCCAATGCGCCACAACAAATATATATGTCTCTTATGCGTGTAGTCTCCTAGTGTTGCTATATGACGGTAGAGTATTCGGTGAATTGGTGATACCTACCCAGATAGGCTTGCACAAAACTTTGACCTTGATCAATAAACGACTTTGACCTTGAAGTAGTGTGACGTCATTGGTCGAGATCTCAAAAAGTGTCTATTGCAGATTTGTGAAAAATTGTTTAGATTGTCAACGTTATCAAAGTATTTAAGTGGAAAAGTGTTTTATTAAATATATATTAATCAAGAACTGTTTAGTGCATAATACAGCAGAGGGACATAGCATCTTAGTACCCAAGGTTGGTGAGCGTATTGGCGATGTAAGCGATGGTTAACATTTCTTACAATGCCATTGTCTATGGGCGTTGGTGACCACTTACCATCAGGTGGCCCATATGCTCGCCCGCTTTCCTATACAATAAAAAAAGAGGTGTTAGCAAATCTGATGGAATATGTAAATCTAAAGTTTGTTTATCGTTACTCTTCTTGCCATTGAAATGTACTATATTGTACTTTCCATTTTTGTTCAACATTTGCTGCTGCCACACTTTCGTACTGTTCGATATTTTCTCCAGTAATTTAGCTTTACTTATATACATTTGAATCGCGACACTTATCTTTAACCCTTTAACCGCCCGACTTCATATCTGTTGGCGTGCCCCCAGCGCCCGGCACAGTGAAGTGAATCGAAAAATAAATACATACCTACAACAAAGAGGGATGTGCAATACTTAACTTTTAGATGTCGATATTTCGTTTTAACCTTTTAACCGCCCGACTTACCTTGGTGGAGATATAGATACCTACTTGAATACTATTTACCTTACGAAATTATTCGGCGTAAGCCAGGAAAACAAAAAGTGTTTGAAAATTTGAACGATTTATTAATAAGTACTTAGGCTATTCACAATAAAATCAGTCCAGAGAAGAAAAACGATTGATTTCTCAAAAGTAAGAAGGTACAGGTAATGAGTTCTTATGTGTATTCATTTATAACTACTCCAAAGAGCTTAGTGCGAGTTTTTATACGTAGTCGATCGTGTCTACGTTAACTTCAATTTGTACTGAAACTAAAGTAACGCCTGGTGACAATAACGGGAACTACAAATGTTCCATACAAATTGACGTAAACGTTAACACCATCGAATACGAGTACGTAAAACTACATGCACAAGTGCAACACTGGTAAAAAAATCCAGAAGTCGGCACTCGTTTATGACGTAAGAAGCGGTCGTCTTTATCCGACCGTGGCGCTGGGCGTACTAACTAAGTAAGTTTCGGAACATGTAGGCTAGGGATGGGAACCATTAATTCAGTCGCTGACATTTCACAAGTAAATTTCCTTAATTCTATAAGAATTAAATGTAATACTCACAAATATTTGTAAAAAAATGTTTTATTAACAATTGCTGTATTTGTTTTAAAGTTAATTAGTCAGTATAACGAGAAATATTTTGATTTATGTTTATTTTTGTATCGATAAATCTTGTCATATGTCCCGTCCCTCACGTCGGATTTTGTCGTCATGGGCGTTGCACCTCAATACAATTTTCTAAAAATAATGTTAGTAATTCATCTAACTTTGGACATTATTTTTAGGACTTCTAATTAAGAGACTGAAGTGTATTAAACTATAAACGATTGCTTAGTTAACTATTTACCTAATATAAACATATTTTTGATAGAATACAGCGTAATTAAATAAAAAAGCTGATAAAACGAGCAGTGATATTTTGGTCGGAAATATACGACTCTGGCGAAATGGGCCCGAAAATATTTGTCGGATTAATCCGACCTAGGCGGTTAAAGGGTTAATATTGATCTAATGACGATTTTTGTTAATTTTTAATTGCTCAGTGAACCAAAAGAAAAAAAGCGGTGTAATTAGATACAGCAACAAAAACGCGCATTGAGCCATTAGAACATGATCGATGTACAAATCCAGAGTAACAAAATTTGATTTCATTTACAATTTTTATTATAATATTAATTATTAAATAATTTAAAATATTACAGTAAAATTATTAATACTTTTGGTAACCGAGTGTCAGATAGTCTATTTCATTGTGTTCAATCACTATCGATTCAGCCGCCGCGTTCACCGGATCGACCTGATCGATTGGCTCCGGTTCGGTCTTGCTATCCGAAACCTTCTTTGGTGAAATGTTGCCATCATCGCTGCCCTCGTCCGATATGTTCTTCTTGTCATCAACTTTTTTCCTTCGATTTCTATAAAAAAAAAAACAAAATCTACTCATTATTGAGTTCTACAAAAACGCATGCTTTTACTTTATATTTAGTATTTTTCTTTGTGCGTGCAATAAAGATATTTCCATTAATTTATATTTATTTTATAGATTAAAATTATTGTAAAAGAACACTGAATAATCTTTATTTATTTTTTATTATCGTTGTGTGCGTATGTTCTTTCAACTGACATACACATTCTGGATGGACCACTGATGACCCCCCACCCAAATTGGTAATTCGACAAATAATATATATTGAATGCCTCGTTGGTCTAGTGGCTTCATACAAGGCCGCAGACCCGGTGGTCCTGGGTTCAACTCCCAGGTCGGGCCAATAAATAGTTATTGGGTTTTTCTGTCAGAAAATTCTCAGTAGCAGACCGGAGTCTGGAAGCTGGAAGTGTGTACACTCCCGTGCCTCGGTGCGCACGTAAAGCCGTTGGACCTGCGCCTGAACTCGTTCCTCTCGTGTCGGATTGCCGTCCCATCGGGTTATGAGAGTTAGGTAATAAAGAGTGCACCTGTGTTTGCGCACACACTTGTGCACTATAATATCTCCTGCGCAGTTGGCTAATCTGTCTTGAGATTGGCCGCCGTGACCGAAATCGGTCTGGGAGGAATTTATAATATAAATAATCCACTGAATAAGAAATCCACTTTCACTTTATTTCCATACCATAGACAACATCCCATAGACATAAGATATTATATACAAAACAGTTATAACAATACCTTTTGGGATAAGGTTGTTTCAGATGAAACGTTCTATAATGCAGCTTCATACTGTTGCTCTGTGTGAATCGTTTGTCGCACAAAGTGCACGCGAACGGCTTTTCTCCCGTGTGCGTCTGAAGTATACAAGAAGAACAAATTAAAATTTAACCGACTACAGGATAACTAAAGAGGGTAACGCTATTACGCCATTTTCTGTATTATATACTCCAAATAAATCTTAATTAATATATAAATATTTGTAATAAAACACCCGACATTAAAAACGTCATTTATTACTCAAACCCATCATGGATACCACAGATTACTAAAGATTTCGATCAATGATGCCACATATATACAAGGTCATTGTTTTTTAATAATCTACCTATAGTACCTATCATTGGAATCTAAGCATACAACGCAACGGTTTTTTTTTATTTTTATAGAAGTATTCGGACGAGCAAGTGGGCCACCTGATGGTAAGTGGTCACCAACGCCCATGGATATTGGCATTGTAAGATATGTTGACTGGCGCTTACATCACCAATGCGCCCCCAACCTTGGGAACTAAGATGTTATGTCCCTTGTGCCTGTAATTACACTGGCTCACTTTCCTTCAAACCGGAACACAACAATACCAAGTACTGCTGTTTTGCGGTAGAATATCTGATGAGTGGTATCTACCCAGTTCTAAGAAAGATTAAATAATATTTCTTTATGTTGTGTCCCTGCTTTATATAATATAGTACATACCAACATATGGCGTTTCAATCCGATGTTAGACAGAAACTGTCGTCCGCAAGTCTCGCAGGAATGAACCTTCTCTCTCGTGTGTAGGTTCTGATGAACTGCGACGCTACCCGGCTAGAGATTATTAAGCATTATAAACTATTAACCGCGAGAGGTGCGGGGAGGAAGGGGGAGGGAGGGGGCGGGGAGATGTAAGACGCCCTATATCCTTTTCTGCACCCCTAACGCTGTGTAAATAGTTAGTTAAATAGTTAAGGCGTAACAAACAAACAAATTTTCTCATTTATAAGATTAGCAAGGATATAGTTAGGATTATGAATCCTCTTCCTATTCCTATAGTCAATTTTTGATATCATCATATAAAGCTTCTATAACACACACAACTAATTATACTATAATATTATTCTTATTATTATATATTAAGGCGTACAATAATCTTAGTACGAGAATGACAAGGCACAATAGTTGCTTTTAATATTATTATATAATTATTAATTATTGGAACGAAGTTCTATTACGCGGCTTTACTGTAGAGTGAAATGGCGGTGGCCCAAGGTCACGGCATATAACGAAATAGCGTTCATACCGTGCCTACCAAATGCTACAAAATGCGATGCGTTGGGCGTTCGATATATAGAAGGTTGAGGTGCTTTCTGGTGTGACAAAAATACAGTAATATAATCAATTAAAATCTACATTTTAAACTACGACTTGAGTCGAAAAAATATCACACAGAACTTCGTTCCTGAGGGGCATCCCCCAACAGCACAATTTCTTTAATATTAAATGAATGTATCACTGTACTGTACTGCCATACCGCTAAGGAGGCTCCGCAAATCTCACAGATGTGTCTCTCGTTGGGGGGGCAGAACGAGGTCCCGGGGTGCTCCGCCAGGTGGTGCTTCAAGCACGCCGCCTGAGTGTCGAAGTGCTTGCCGCACTGGAATATTTATAACATTTTCTTATCACGACCAACAGTACAATAGAGACTATCCAATTACACGGGATATATTAGAGTGCATGAGTGTTTGGGCAAATACAGGTTCACTCTATACCCTAACACTCATATTCCGATATGAATCGAGAGGCTTCAGGCGCAGGATCAGTTATAAATGAACAGGCGTTTCAGGCTTTCGGGCTGCTACTGAAAAAAAAAATAATTGCCTCGACCTGGGGTTTGAGCTGAGCTGCTCCTGAGCGCGGGATCTTCGACCTTATACGCTAGGTAATAAGACCACCGAGGCAGTCACTGACCATCAGTAGTACTGTTCTAACACTTTTTAGTAAAGGTGAAAGAGTATACCTAACAATGTCGTATGTTTTTATTTTAAATCGACTCACTTGGTGACATGTGGTGGGTTTCGTTTTTTTTCTCCTCATTTTCTTGTTCCTCCTTATCTCGGGCTTAATTGGAACCTTCTCGAACTTTCTGGAAGAAAAGTCCTTGCACATAGACATTGGAAGTTTAAATATGAAATTACGAACGATTCCTTGAGCTCTAGTAGCTTTCATTGCAAACGATTTGGATAAAATTATATTTTATTGAATCTAATCTTTTATGAATTTTGTACGTGTAATTAGTGTAATATTGTGTAGTCAGTGGGCACTACAACAATTTCGATTATGCGGTAAAAATAGTTTTATTTATATTATTTTTTAAAAAATAATATAGGCAAACGGGTAATTGTACCCGATAACTCTCGCGTCCCATAAAGTTTCAAAACTCAATCAGATGAAAGACACGCGAACGCGATACACAAGACGAGCATTCATTTATATTATAAAAAACTAATAAACAAGAAAAATTCATAGAGCAAAATTTAAGCTAAAATTCTTAGTAACAAGAAAGAAACTCACCTAGATTTTAATAAACTTGTAATCTGGAAAGAAAATTATCATTTTAATTAATTGCCCATAACCAATATATTTTTCAACATATACAGGATTATTTTTAATGACCCAACACCATTAGCAACAACTTTTGTTCTACGATTTTTGATAATAAGTATTAATTTAATTTCCCACTTGAACTTTTATAAATCTACGCGCAAAGCAAAGATCGACGCGTCGTCCTTTCGTGTATGAATGAAATATAGACCTACAAATGTTAAGACAGTACGACAAAAACTTTTAAAATATTTTGTTTTTTCATGTATTGAATTATGTCCGAAGTCGTAGAACAAAAGTTGTTGCTTATGATGTTAGCTATCTAGTTCTGCGAGGTTGCTGTGTCATTACAAATAACCCTGTATAATTCATATTATTTGTAATGTATTACCTTGTCTTGCATCTTCTTCCCTAATATCTTCCTCGGTTGGTTTTCTATCTGAAGACCCTCGCTGTAATTAATATAATTACTTATACTGATGTAGTACTCTAATTTATTTTATTTAAAGTGTGTATTATTATGGGATAAATATGCGTACGAGGCTATGGACCACCTGATGGTAAGTGGTCACCTATGCCCATAGACATTGATATTGTAACAATTGTTAACCAGCGCTTACATCGCCAATGCGCCACCAATCTTAGGAACTAAGAACGAATGTTATGTCCCTTTTGCCTGTAATTACACTGGCTCTCTCTCTCTATCTCTCTCTGGTCGCTCCCTCATGATCCCTAAGGATCGTGGTCATCGACGAATGTGGATGGTATACACCTGGCTTGGATTATTTGCTTCCACCGTTGCCGGTTCATCGCGTCTCTGGCGACCGAGCAAAACTTTATTGAAGATGGGCCTCTCACTTGATCGCTCCATCTGGTTGGGGCCCGTCCCCGGCCCACTCATTCACTCACCCTTCAAACCGGAACACAACAATCATATTTGAGGTAGACTATCTGATGAGTGAGTACCTACCCTGACGAGCTTGCACAAAGCCCTACCACCAAGTGTAGTGTACTTAGATATATAAAAAAAAGATGCCCCGTGGTTTTACTGACGTTCATTTTGAAACATACATGTCTATGTATAAACGTCTATATTTGTTAGTGTGCATTTTATATCGTATGTAATAATCTTATAATATTAAACAATTCTTCCGTTATATGTGTGCGTATATGAACTAGTGTGCGTCACTCACACAACGACCTCGGCGTGTTAAGATTATTACTTTATATGTATGTGTGCGTACTGCGTATATGAACTAGTGTGCGTCACTCACACGACGACCTCGGCGTGTTAAGATTATTACTCTATATGTATGTGTGCGTACTGCGTATATGAACTAGTGTGCGTCACTCACACCACGACCTCGGCGTGCATCGCTGAGTGGAAGAGGTGTTCCTCGTACGCCTTTCTCGTCTCGAAGCGGATGTCGCAACGGGAACAGAATGTGTTCACGTCTTCATCGTCGTCCGGACTTTCCTAACACGACATCGATATTAAATGTAAAATTATACTTTTATCGAGCAGCCTCGTACAATTTAGAAGTCATTATTTAGATATTAATAACGACGATTGACGAGCCGGTTGGCGTGATCGGTAGATACTTGCCATTCGCGCCGCAGATCGTGGGTTCGATTCCCACCAAAGACAGACATTTGTGTGCATTAACAATGAACATGTCTGTTTGTCCTCTGTCTGGGTGTAATTATCTATTTAAGTGTGTATTTACAAAAGAAAACTACTATACTATATGTAGTTTATCAGTTGTTTGATTTCCATAGTACGAGCTATGCTTAGTTCGGGATGGCCTAGTGTAAAGATAAAAGATAAACTTAAAAAGGAATAGCTTATGTAAATACGAAATTCAAATAACATCGTTAGAACCGTTTAATACATAGACGAAATAAATTTAAAGACATATAATTATGTAGGTATATACAAGAACTATTCATTTTTCATTTGTTATACTGTATAGAAAGGAAGGGCAACCTGATGGCAAGTGGTTACAACCGCCTTTAAACATTAGCTATAAATTTACCATTTCTTTTAAATCGTAACACAACAATGGCAAGTATTATTATTTGGTTAGCACAAAACGCTAGGTAGTGTAAAGGTGTCTCACGACGCGGTCGGTGCAGTGCTTGATGCGGCGGTGCTGGTGCAGGCCGGCCGCGCTCACGAACGACGCGCCGCACAGCGCGCACACGAACGCGCTGCGGTGCGTGCGCAGGTGCGTGTAGTACGTCGACGAGTGTCTGCGCGCCAAACGGTATGTGTGTATGTCCGGGGACTTCTCGAAAACTACCGCTCCGATTTGGATGGTGTTTTCGTTATTAAATGCATACTTTTTTAGATATATTATGATCGGACCTGACTTGATCAGCCGTTATTATTAAGAATACTTGTCAATATGTGTGTTATTTATGAGTGAGTGAGTTTGATTGTTTGTCACCTCTTAACTACTCAAGTGTCCATCTCAAAACTTTGCACTCATGTTGTCAAAGGTATAGAATGATATATAGCATATCTAATACAAACACACACACTCATACAGATAAAAAGTAGTCATAAATAAATTTAAAAATATATTCTTACCTAAACTCTTCATTGCAGTAAGTACATTTCCTTATAACACCGCTATGGTACTGTTCGTGAAGGATTGCTGTGTTCCTTAAAACATACACAATTCTAATTTTTATACAATTGAAATAATTATATATAACGATATATTATATACATGAACTAAAGAATCAACTTAGGGCTTCGATCAACAATATTACTAGATAACGCGCCACGAACAAGAACAATACTCAAATGAGGCACTGACCATATAATGAAGCAAACGATGTAAAGGTTTAATAATTTCAACCTAAAGTATGCCTTGTTCCCGAGCAATAAAGTGCGGTTTAGATAATATTGACATTCACTTACGATCTTACGCCATGAATGACAGAGACATAGGAAATATACAATAACGGTTGTTACATATTCAACCTTATTTCCTTAGCAATAAGTTTTAATTGGACCAAACTAATTTGAAATCACCTCACAAACGTCAATGTGTTCTTAGTTTTCGGGCCGTTTTTGATGCGCTTATACGTAATCTAGTACATTATTGATCGAAGACTTAAGGTCTAATAAAACGGATCATATATAATATGATCCTTGTTTGCAGTTTAAAGAAATATAGTGCGAGTGGGTGAATTTATCTGTACACATGTTTGCTCACATGCACACATTAACGCACTTACAGTAACCAATCTACGCTGACGTCATCTGACGTTCGAAATCTCACGCTTACTTGACGTTCGAAGTCTCAGTTCCTACCTACACGGTACACTCACAATAAATAATATACGTTGTGTTACCGCGTGAGCGAAGTTGTATATTAAAAACTTATTGATTATATTCAAGTTATATTATAATACAAGTCATTGGCCCATTTATATATGGAGCCAATTTCATCGTCAATTTTGTCAAGATCTCTTTCTATTTTGACGTTATAAAAGAGATTTTTATCAAAATTTTATTATATTAGCAACTTTTAAAAACATTTCGCATTTTAGAGAATTACTATTTTTATCAGTAATAACTTTTTTCTTAAAAACCTTCAAGTTTATATGTGTCAAATTGATTAGACGCTTTGGATTAACGGATGTGGCTGTATAGTGTATAGTAACTTTGCCTTCTTAAGAGGAAATAATTTAATTGTTTGATATCAGTTGTGCAATCATTGGTCTATATACTTACTCCACCGGGCACACGAGCTGGCAGCGCAGACACAGGTACTTGGTGTAGTGCGCGCGCATGTGCTTGCGCAGGTCACACTTCCACTTGAAACGCATGCGACAGAACCGACACTCGAACGAACCGATCGACTGCAACATTTTTAAATTATATATTTTTTTTAAATTTATAGAATGAGGGTAGAAGAGCAAATAAGTCAGATGTCATTGGGGCACTGTAAGAATTAAAGACATTCCTTAAATCTACAAGCTGCCAAATTTGGCATCATTTGGCTCACCCACCATAACCTACCGCATACTAGACCCTAAACCTACCAAATCTAAATGACATGAATTAGATAAATCTTCAAGTTCATCTAATCATCTCGTGCAAGAATGACAAATATATATATCCATCAGTAACAAAAATAATTAATTATATAACTACTGTAAGCAAAGAAGATCTTATATAAATAGATAATTATGTTTATATATTTAAATAATATTAGGCCATACCTCCATATGTCTCAATTTAATGTGCCTCTTCAGCATCTCCTCTTTAGAGAAACCTTTGAAACAATCGGTACATTTGAATGCGGCAGCTTTATATTTTTCATCATCAGCTCTCGATCTGTGCTCCTGAAAAATAATTTAGTTATTATTTTCATTAACAGCTTATCCACTGCTGGGCCTTTTCTCCTCTTTTTCGAAAGGTTTGGAGCTTATTCCACGATGCTGGTTCAATGCAGGTTGGTGGAATACGCATGTGACAGAATTTCAATGAAATTTGACAAATGCAGGTTTCCTCAAGATGTTTTCCTTCACTGTCAAGCACAAGATGAATTATAATCACAAAATTAAGCACATGAAATTCAGCGGTGCTTGCCCGGGGTTGAACCCACAATCATACAATAAAAATTATAACAAGGTATACATATACAGGAATATTTTATATTAAAAAACCAAAAAGCAGTCTTCATATACACATTAAAATAATTGTAAGCATAGACATTGCAAAATCGAAGATCTACTACAAGTTCAATCAACTCAGCCATATTAGATCATAAGTAAAATAGTTCTTAAATATAACGGTTTTATCTAATGACTGTCTACTCATAATACAATACCTGGACAGCTTGCTCTTCTGTCAAATCAATCTTCTTCCAATTATTACCATCCATTAAATTAATCCGTTTGAATTTATTTTTCGTTCCAAACCCGTCTTTACACTTCCACTCAGTAACGACTTCTTTATCTATATTATCTATGTATGAACTAGTATCTATCTTTGCATCTACTTGATCATCGTCGTTAATATCTTCGTTAATAAATGAATCATCAACAGTATCTATTTGTATGTTTTCTACTCTTTGTTCATATTTAATTTCATCTTTTATGGTGTCGTCATGTTCACTATTCAATTGGTTAAAGATATTAGATGTGAAGGAAACTCTTCCTAATGGTGATTCTAGATTATGAGCTGATCTATTTATTTTATATATTGATTCATATGTTATCTGAAACAAATTTATATAAGAAAATTAAGATTGATCTAGGCTACGTATTCTGCTATTTTCAGCTTACATCTTCAGTCACGTCAATAAACTTAATTAATTTCTAAAGCAATAATGTTTAGTAACACCCCAAAAGTTAGGCTTATGATAATATCCTGGGACGTTACTATGGAAACCAGACAACTGATATACTGCATAAACTAGTTTTCTTTTGTAAATACATACTTATATAGATAATTACACCCAGACTCAGGACAAGCAGACATGTTCATGCACACAAATGTTTGTCCTGGGTTGGAATCAAACCCACAACCTGCGGTGCCAAAGGTGGGTATCTACCATTCCAACCGGCTTGTGAAAATGTTTTAGTCAGTGCCTCAACAGCACATAAATTTTGCACCTGTTATTCATTTGCCTGCTCATTATGATAACATTTTTATTTTATTTTTTTATTGCAAAGGAAGGCGGACGAGCATGTGGGCCAGCTGATGGTAAGTGGTCACCAATGCCCATAGACATTGGCATTGCAAGAGATGTTAACCATCGCTTACATTGCCAATGCGCCACCAAATGTGGGAACTAAGATGTTATGTCCCTTGTGCCTGTAATTACACTGGCTCACTCACCCTTCAAACCGGAACACAACAGTACCAAGTACTGCTGTTTTGTGGTAGAATATCTGATGAGTGGGTGGTACCTACCCAGACGAGCTTGCACAAAGCTCTACCACCGAGTAATAAAGATAAGACATGTCACATAAATGTTAACACATTTGGTTTAAAAACTTACCGGGCCTTTCCTTAACATGTCTTTCAGTATTTTCTGTCCACAATAACTCTTCTCTTTGAACTTGTGAAACTTATGCAATTGCATTGCGCATTCGAAACAAAAATAATGAGGTAAATTGTCTGTTTCATACACCTGTAAAGTATTAGGTAATTGTTTTTTTAACAAGTATTTATAAAATAAGAAATAAATATCCCACAAGTATGAAGTATCAAGTGTATTTTTACCAAAATTTATTTTTTCGTTGTCTTGATTTAAAAGATATAAGTGATTTAAAAAGTTTTTTTTAAAAAATCAACGTCCGACGATCTTAGTGTTATTATTCTTCATAACATAACAAAGTATAGAAAGTTTAACCGACGTAACGTCTATGAATAAATACTTTTATTGAATGAAAATTATAATGTATTACTTACTTTTAATGCCAATACTTCTTCGTAATACGATTTTAATTGATGTTGATCATAATTATAAACCTTTGACTCGGTTCGAAGACATATTCTACATATTTTTAATTCTGCCATATTTAACACATATAAGAGCAACACACAACAAATGAAGATCTTAAATTTAATTTAATCACAACGAACTACAGAAAACATAATTATTTATTTAGTTAAAGCCGTAAAAGTATATGTTTTTATTTAAAAACAACAAACTATGACATTGATTGATTAGAAAACACTGTACCAATGAATACAGACGTTATATCTGTATTCATAAGATTGCACGGTCTTGTATACAGGTCTTGCAACTAAAGTAGTAGGGGTACGTCGACTTAATGACACTAATCAGTTCAATTTACGGCCGCTAGAGGCATGACAATTCACGTAACACTTTTTCAAATCTAAACAAAATAGTTAAGTAACAAAACACAAATAACAACAAATCCGCAAAACTCAATAAAACGATATAACAATGATTAAATAACATAATACTTGTGAGAGAA
This sequence comes from Nymphalis c-album, assembly GCA_963151315.1. NCBI lineage: Eukaryota > Metazoa > Arthropoda > Insecta > Lepidoptera > Nymphalidae > Nymphalis > Nymphalis c-album. The sequence goes on from OY720610.1 coordinate 1,601,581, forward strand.
AAATATACGCCGCGTGTCACAACCAAAATCGATACCAGCGACGTATAGTGGTCGCCGCTGCAAAGCAAAAGTTGTTATACAATCGCGCCTATCTCTCACCAATGAAATTGGACTCAGTTGCTAGACCTGTATACAAGACCGTGATTGACTGTACTGTACAAGGGCACAGAGTAAATAGCTACTAATGTATGTAAATAACTAAGCTAGTGTGGACAGCACTGATTGTAGAGTACTGCAGTATTTATTTATTTATAACGCATTTTGTTGCACAACACAAATTGTGTATTAGACATAAAGCGTGATTAATACAATTATCTACCGGTAAGGGTGGCTAGTAAGCCAGCCTAAGTATAAGAATTTACTCTTGTCTGCGTAATGATAATCTATAGACCTACACACAAGGAGACGAGATTTTCGCCATAGCAATTTGTAAATTTATATTTAAAAATAGCCTTGATTGAGTAAGGAAAAGTGAGAGGGAACAAGAAAACGTCATCCGCTTGGCTCCTAATCGAATATTTTGCATAGTGAATTTATTTAATAAAAACCATGAAAAATTGTATATTTTTTTATTAAATAATAAAACCTTAAGTACAACAGATACAATAATATTATTTGTAAATCTATTATTTTCTAATATATGAAACATTTTTTTCATTACTACTTTAATAAGATATTGCAAGTTCAATAAGAAAAATCTACATTTCTTCTGGTTATTATTGCTTGCTTCATTATTCTTCATTGAATCGATTCTTTTTTCAGCATATTAAGGATGAATGGATTAATCCTTTTTTCTTCTATTTCTGTTAAAAAAAAACGAATTTTGTAACAAGTAACGACTATTATATATTATATTTATATAAAATTTAAACACTATAAAAATAAAATTAGTAGTTACATGTATTTAGTAAAATTAATTAATAAGCTGTAATTAATGTCAGACTAATTCAGATAATTCATTATGATGATTACTTAAAAAACAATGATTGTCTTTTTAAAAAAAAGTAAATAATTAATAAAACAACACTCATCATTAGGGGGGGTATATGATCCATTGATCTACAGGTTGTATAACCACAGAATTTATAAAAAAGGTAATAAATGATTTTAAGCTTTTTAACCGACTTCAAAAAAAGGAGGTTATCAATTCGTCTGTATGTTTTTTTTTTTTGATAGTATTATTATAAATAATTGAGCTGAATTAAAACTTATAACTATATACCTCTTAGGATAAGGTTGTTTCAGATGGAATGTCCTGTAATGAAGTTTAAGACTGGCGCTTTGTGTGAATCGTTTGTCACAAGAGGTGCAAGCAAACGGTTTTTCCCCTGTGTGAGTCTGAAATATAACGACGAAAATGAAAACAGTAGTAGAATATTATTCATTTATGCAAGACTTTTTATATTCTTTGTAAATACCATACCTTGATAAATTTATTATAAAATTTTAATGGTTTTTTATTGCCATAAATAAATTATTGATTTTTTAAAAATAAAATAAGATTATATTATTATGTATTGATATGTCAGATAATAAATTATCCAATTGTGCGTAGATTATGTTTATTTATAAAAAATCAAATATTTATTTATGGCAATGAAAATCCATTAAAATTTTATAATAAATTTATCAAGGTATGGTATTTGCTAATAATACCATCCGGTAAATAAGGCAGATTTTACATTATCTAGGCATTCTCTGTCAATGAAAAAAAAAATGACAAAAAATGGACACTTGTTAGTAGCGGTACTTGAATAATAAGGAGAGATTATTTTCATAATAAAAATTGTCAAATTACATAAATAAAAATAGAGTTTTCGATTCATTCTCAATACATTTAAAAATAACAGTTCCAATAATATAACTATACAATAAAGTATATATGTTTAGAGTTTAAAGCGATTTTCAAACATACCAACATATGTCGCTTCAGACCGACACTCTCGTAGAACTGCCGTCCGCAAGTCTCGCAAGCGAATATCTTCTCGCGGGTGTGCATGTTCTTGTGGACAGCGACACTGCCCGGCTATATGAAAGAACAGCCAAAAGGCTAAATCTGCGATACTCGTTTAAATAAATACTTATAAGGCACAAACAAAAGAAAGAGATAGCAGTATATTTTGTCTTGACAAACTAGCTTAGAGATACTAACAATAGCAACAGAATGGATTCTTGAAGAACGAGAACTTGAAAGTAACTTTGAACCTTCACACATAGACTTAACGTTCATTTTTCCGAAAATAAAAGCACCAGTATGATCAATAAAAATATCTTTACTCACAGCGAGCGACGCACCACATATTTCACAAATGTGCCTCTGGTTGGGAGGGCAGAATGAGGTCCCCGGATGTTCCTCCAAGTGGTGCTTCATACAAGCCGATTGACTATTGAAATGTTTCCCGCACTGATGGCAGGTCGTTGGCTTCTTGCATCGTTTCCCTGATTTGAACGACACGTCATCGACCTTTCTGGAGAAAACATTGAAAGTAAAGAAGAACATGCATATACGTATATTCCACGACACATCAAAGGCGTTCGAGTTTCGGGTGACAATCCATTTGTCAGTAAACCGCGGCGATCATTAGTAACTTACATTACAGAATCGATAAACAATAGTACTAGATAACGCTTCACGAACAAAAGCAATACTCAAATGTGGCACCGACTGAGTAATAAATAATTTCAACCCAAACTAGCCTTGTTCCAGAGTACTAAAGTGCGGATTAGATTGTATTGACATATCACTTACGTTCTTACGTCATTAATGACAGGAAGAGAAAAGAAATGAATAATAACGTTTCTGCCAAATTGTAATACCTTATTTCGTTAGCAATAAAGCAGATAATTGCAGCAGACAACATTTTACTTACGCCATTGCGGCAATTATTTCCACTTTTGACGTCTTAACTTATGATTGGACGATACTTATTTGAAATTAGCACACAATCGAATTTGTGCTGTTATTTTACGGGCCGTTTTTGAAGCGCTTACCGGTAGTCTAGTATATTATTGATCGAAGATCTCTACATAAGTGTTTTCCGTGCCTTTGGTGCAGTGCCGGCATTAGGGCCACTGGCACCCCGACCAAAAATTTTGTGACGCCCACTTAAGGAAAATGTGAAGATGAGATACATATGACATAACATCTTAGTTCCCAAGGTTGGTGGCGCATGGCGATGGAAGCGATGGTAACATCTCTTACAACGCCAATGTCTATGGGCATTGGTGACCACTTACCATCAGGTGGCCCACATGCTCGTCCGCTTTCCTATGCAATAAAAAAAAAAAGAAGAGATAGTGGTTCCATCGCTGTGCTTTTTTTTCCTCGAGCTAACGAAGTGGTAATGGACTTCTTATTGTAATTGAACATTTTGTTGATTTTTGAATAATTTTCTGAGTAATTTTTTTGTTCACGTTTTTGTTCATTACAATATTACTATTCGGGCTTTTTGTTTTGACCTCGGCGCCCCCACCCCTGTCGCCGGCACTGCTTTGGTGTATCTTATCTATAATTTATATTCATATTTAACGAGCCTACATGTTTATTACCAGATATCAATGATTCAAGATTAAAAAATGCAACAAAAATATTAGTTTCACAGTTTCAGTTTAGGAGTGAATACCTCCCAATTTTCTATATATAATGAAACTTAAGCTAAATACAATCACTTACCGTTTTTTAAATAAACTTGTTATCTGAAAAATAAAAACAAACAAATTATGTATTAGTGATTTGTACATAAGGTTTTATTAAATGAAATGTTTGGGAAATATATCTCATTAAGTTTTTACCTTTTCTGGAGTTGTCTTCTCGAATACTTTAGGCTGTACTGCTGTATCGTTCCCTGTACCGTTTCTGAAAGGTATTTAAAGTTGGCATGACAATTATTGATGATTGACCGATTTTGGTCACCGTGAGAAAACTCAAAATAGATCAACAAACTGTGCAGAACATATTATGGTACACATTATGTAGTGAATACCATAGAAATTGCTGATCTAAGAATTTGTAACCATCCAAATGTTCTGTCTCTTGCCCTGTAATTATACTGGCTCATTCAAAATGACACAGATATTCAACTAAACTTACTCCTCAATTTCAGCATGCATGGTTGAGTGGTACAGGTGTTCCTCGTACGCCTTACTGGTATCGAAGTGGATGTTGCAACGCGTGCAATACTTGTTCACTTCGTCATCATCTTCTTGATTCGTCTGCTGAACGAATTTGGACTTTATACTCAAGTCTTAGCGTTCAATATTACTACTATTAATTTGGTTAAAACTAAACAATCAATATTGAAGTCATAGATCTTTGTTTTTACTAAATAAAATGTATTAACTCAAGTAAGCTTTACAATAAAGCCTCTTTGAATTGACAGTATTTAAACTCAAGCGAGAGGAAACGATAATAAACTCGCCTAGTCGAACTCTATAAAATAAATCAAATTTACAATGTCGTTAGTGCTCACAACTATTGTTTCTGATCATGACTTCGTTGGAACAAGAGCTTAGATCCAAGTATCAGATATACTACCTGATAATGAGAATTGAAGGTACCATCATGTGCAGTGAATTAAAATGTTCATTGATGTAACAGATTAAAAATAAAAATTCTAACATCGCACCTACTACACTTATCTTTATGTATTAGTAGAGCAAGCGCAGTTGTGTGTGTGTGTGTGTGTGCAATACTATAATCATTTCGGTACTCACGGCTTCATTGGTGCAATGTTTGACGCGTTTGTGTTGATGCAGGCCAGCCTCGCTCACGAACGAAGACCCGCACAGAGTACAAACGTATTGACTTCTGTGTGTGCGCAAATGGGTGTAGTACGTTGACGAGTATCTAGAAAAAAATCTGTCTTGAATATAATTTGACAAGGTTATATCTTAAGCCAGAATATTATCCGACTAAATTAAAATGTTCCAGGGATCAAGCTTAAGGCTTATTGTTATACATGGTGTAACAAATAACAGTAAGCATAAAAGTGAATTATTTACCTGAATTCTTTGCCGCAGTACTTGCATTTTCTCGTAACGCCGTTATGATACTGTTCGTGACTTAAGGCTGTGCTCCTGGCAATCAAAAAAAAAAAATAAAAATCTACAGAAACTTTTCACAAAATACTTTCATAATTCGTACCCTCAACTAAAAACCATTAATAATAATAATAATAATGTTCTCCAGACCGGTTTCGGCCACGGCGGCCAATCGCAAGAGAGGTTAGCCAACTGCGCAGGAGATATTATAGTGGTCAAGTGTGTGCGCAAAATACAGGTGCACTCTGTATTCCTCTCATAAACCAATGGGACGGCAATCCGACCACCAGAAAGAGTTCACACATCCAACTCCCAGACTCAGGCCAGGTAATGAAAATTTTCGACAGAAATTCTCAACAATATTTTATTGACCGGACCTGGGATTTGAACCCAGGACCACCGGGTCTGCCACCTTACATGTAGCCACGAGACCAACAAGGCAAACCATTAATATATATTAAGCAAATAATGAAATCGGTGTAAATCAAAATACTTACTCGAGAACGCATATAAAGTTACATCGGAGACATTTAAACTTGGTGTAGTGTTCACGTATGTGCTGCCGTAAACGGCACTTCCTTTTGAAACGCATGCGACAAAATTGACATTCTATAGACCCTTTTGACTGCAAGAAAAAAATTTGTAATTAATACAAAGATAAAGATTTTATAAATAAAAATATGTATAAAATGGGGGAGGGGGCGAGCGACAAATTAATGATGTTGCCCTCCTGACCCAATCCCAAGTGCCAACTGCGCTAGGAATATTGTAGTGGTCAAAAGCACAAACAGGGGTGCACTATTTTTCTCACTCTCACAGTCCGATAGGACGACCATCTGACACGAACCGAGAGAGGTTAAGCTTAACCCACGGCGGTCAATCTCAAGAGAGATTAACCAACTGCGCAGGAAATTTTATAGTGCTCAAGTTTGTGCGCAAACAGGTGCACTCTCTATTCCCTAGCTCTCATAACCCGATGGGACGGCAATCCGACACGAGAGGAAAGAGTTCAGGCGCAGGATCAACGGCTCAACGTGCTTTCCGAGGCACGGGAGTGCATACCCTTCCAACTGCCAGACGCTTAGTGAGAAATATTGACTGAGACTGAGAATCCGTCGACAGAAAATTTACAGAACATTTTATTGCCTCGGCATGGGATTTGTACCATGTCTGCGGCCTTACATGTAGCCACTAGAATTTAAGCCAGCGAGGTAGTCATCAATGAGGAACCTAAGGATTACATTATATACGTAACAAGAACCACTCTGTACATTTTTTTAAATACATATTTTGTATGTAGTAAAATTAAGTTGTACATAGTTTTGTGATTATCTTTAAACCTCTGGACTATGATGGGTCGCTTTTTTAATATATTTGATTAATATTTTAAAATTACTTTTTTATCTAAAATGCTACCTCACTATGTCTTATTTTGATGTGTCGTTTCAACATGTCCTCTTCGGAGAATCCTTTCAAACAGTCCGTACATTTGTAAGCAGCGCTTGTGTATTTATCATCGAAGGCTTTCGCTTGAAACTCCTGAAAGATACATTTAAAAACATTTGGTGTTTTATTACAGAAGCACATTGTGGCAAAGCTTTTTTAAATATCTTAGCTTCTTTTAATATAATTTAAGTTCTTTTTTTTTAAAAGGACATTATTACTGTAAAAATAATAAATAATCTCTTAAATTGACAAAACACCACAAATCATGGGGTCAAAACATAACTAAGTTTTGTTATTTGGTGGTAGAATATGTGGGATTAGTTTAACCATATGCATAACTTTTTCCAAGGTAATGTAAGTTACAGTAACAGCCTGTGAATGCCCCACAGCTGGACTAAGGCTGCTTCTCCTCATTTTGAGAAGGTTTGGAGCTTGTAAGTTACATGCAATAGGATTATAGTCCATTCTAATGATTCCTACCATTAGAATCGAGTAAATATAAGTAATTTATTCATTATAACAGGTGCCTAATCAGCATTCCTCTTAATAATACAACACTATTTTTGGTAAATTTACTTCAAAAGTTCCATTCAATATCACCAACATTCAAAACAATAAGGACTGTTTCGGTATTTCAAGAAGAAATAAATAAATTATACCTGCACAGCATCATCTTCAGATAGATCATATTTTTTCCACTTATTACTATCCATTAATATCAATCGTTTAATCCCTGTCCTCACTTTATTTTCATCTTTGCTTTTACAATGTCTTTCTTTAGATTGTATTCTTTTTTTGAATTTTAAATCTTTTTGAATTTGGATTTTATGTTTGTTTTTTTTGATTGGCTCCTGCTTTTGAGTCGTTTTATTAACATTAGTTATATTAATTACAGATTCTGTATCATCAAATGTAGTATCGTCATTGCTGTGTTCAAGTATATCTTCTATTTTTGCTAGTTTATTGTCTTGTTTGACTTCTTCTTTAATGATCACATCATCATTGATTGTTGTGATTACTTCATTGTTATAAGCCAATATGATTCTTTCTAATGGCGATTTGAGTAAGAGGTTAAGATTTGTTCTATCTATACAGTTGACTAACTCGTAAGTAATCTAAAATTTAATAAATTATTAGTAAGTTAATTTTACAATAAAAATAATATTTAATAGTAAGAACTCTTTGTATTTAGAGAAAATAGTGCAAGAAGAATTCAAAATTAGAATATGAATCATAAGTTGAATTTATAAATAATAAAAAAATTACCGGGCCTTTGTGACACATTTCTTCGAGTATTTTACTTCCAATGCAGCATTTCTCTTTGAATTTGTGATATTTATGTAACAATATTGCGCATTCAAAACAGAAATATTTAGGCAGTGTATCCTTTTCCTTTACCTAAAATTAGTTTTTTAATTTTTTTTCAGGACTTTTATCACAGTATACACAAAGACTTTAACTGTGAATTATAAAAACTATATAAAACAACTACTGTTTAAGTAGCCGAGCAGTTTTAATTAGTTATAATTTTTTTTTTTTATTGTATTGGCTCACTTCACAATATGTACTTAAAACTTTGTAAATAAAATGCTGTGACATATAAATTCCACTACAGTTCTTTAATTCGTCTGTAAAAATATCAATTTCAAAACATTCTACTTACATCTAAAGCCAAAATTTCTTCGTAAAAATATCCAAGTTTATATTGGTCATATTTATATACCTTTGCATCCGTACGTAAGCATATTCTACATATTTTTAAATCCGACATATTTCATATATTTAAATTACACTACTTTAAGTTATATTAATAATATAAACACATTCTGATTCTAAACAAAACAATTTACAATCCTTCAATTTACTATACCTAGGCATAGAAAATAGAAACATTTTTTAGGGTTGTATCCATTCTCATACATTGTTTATCGATAGTTAATGAATTATGAATGTGTTATAAACTTCTTCAACATAACATCTTACTTCGCTGAATTATCAATTAAGATTATTATTTTATCTTCAGTTAATAACATTTTTTAGCATCATTGTGATTTGAAAGTCGATGAAACGAAAAAGCGACAGTAAATAGAGAGACACATAAATTCATAAAATTTAACGTGGGAGAAATTGATTTAAGATATTATACAGTTGAAGTTAAAATTTTTGAAAGTTTCACTTCTACCACGTGTGAATTGCACACATGGTTTTGGTTTTATTTTCCAATAATAATAATAAAATGACATTATATTATATCTATCAGTATAAAGTTGTTTTTGAACTATAAGGTGCTAATTGTAAAGAAAATATAAGAACAAAGAATAAGTTTGATGATGATCTAGTATATAATAATAATTAATGTACATAATTATGTAATTATAACTTGCTGTCATTCAGTTTCATATCGACAATCGAAGACGAAATGAACACCACAACACTATCAGCTCATCTGTCATTATTGTGATAATTGTAGATTATAAAATGTACATATACAATTCATTTTAAGCAGTTTTTTACGTCACTTCAATCCTAATTATTATATTGTACATAATTAAACAAATCAACAGACATATTACATCAATATTTTATAAGAAATAAACCTTCAAATTTAGTGAGCATTTTACTTAAATCTTTAAGAGATGTCGCTACACGTAGCATAATTTTAAATCCTTAATAGTAAATAAAAAAATTTTTTTTTACGTAAAACCTACCGTTTCCAAAATATTAGCAGAAAGACGTTTTCAAAGATGTCGGCTAACGCTCGCGGTCTGGTTTTCATATTTTTTTTTGCGTACAATTGATTATTTAGCACGCTTTCTGAGATCCTGTTGTAAAATTATTTCGAGGATTGTTACATGTTTACAGAGTAGTTAGCGACTGCAACTGGAAACCACACTGAGCTAGATTGAATTAAAGTCTACAGATAGTCAATCAGATGAGGAAGTAGCAACCTCCCTCTTTGAACATAAAACTTTTTAAAAATCTGAATCTATTTTTCTTCTTACCATAATATCGCCAAATCCATATCATATTCATAACAAGGTAATCACAACCAAAGGTTTCGAATTCAAGCCAGAGCAAGGCCATATAGTATTCCAATAAAAAAAAAATTGGTTGCCTGTAAAGTCGGTATACGGGCGAAAGTTTTACGTGACAACGACTTTGAGTGGTAAAATAATTTTAATGTGAATATTCATTCGTATAGTAGGAAGAAGGATGAAATAATAGTAACAATTTAAAACATTTATTTATACAAAGAATTATATTTAAAACATTAATTTATACAAAGAATCTCGCACTGAAAGTCTGTCTCTCTCGCTCTTAGGCGGGCTAACCATGCCCGAGTGGAAGGGACGCGTGCCTCTCACTCGCTCTCATTGTGAGCGCATAACGTGAGCGGAGCGTAACGCAGTTTCTTGAAGTGTCACCCGGCAAACCAATTTATAAGACGTTGTCACGTCAAAACAATGTAATTGTTTATGGTTTACAAATAAATTTATTTTAAAAAAATGGTATGCTATACACAATTACAGGCCATCGTGAAATTCAACACAGTCCACCTACGGAAATATTCCGTGTTCAAATCAAAGCAACGCATAGTTCGGTACTCTCATCGGGAGACGTTGTTGTTAAATACATTCAGTCTATCTGGTCCCAATATTTTTAGAGGGGATCGAATGCAACCAGTGACCTGACTTTTACTTGACAAAGGTGAATTGAATTTTGTTAGCGGACAAATTCCTGTAAAGCATTTCATAGAAGCGAAATATTTGTTAGGCCAGAAAGTTGAGTAGATCCAAGAATATTTATTACGCGATAAATTTCGATTTCTATTATGAATCTAATATCTACCAATTTAGGTATACTTGGCTATAAATGATAAAAACCTCGGGTGATAGTATTATAACGATATAATATTATAAGATCCACTGTTTTATTGACATGTTATTTGGTTTTATCGTAGACATTATTATAATCATAGTTCAATAATTAAGTTGTTATGGTTTTATGACTATTTTAGCCTTGATTAACGACAAATAAAATTTATTACCTTTTGTTCTTTATATATTTTTATGTCCTGCTGCAGTGGGAATATTTTAGCGAGCATTTTTCTCTTGTACAAATTTTTTCGACCGTGCGTTGTAATGGTAGAATTATTTTTGCTCAATTAGCACGGATTTTTGAGCTCCTGCGAATTTGCTGACGCAATTTACGCCTAAATTTGTATGTGATAAAATTCTCTGAGAATATTTTTAATTTTGAAATAGGACAGTATTTTCAGGCGAGTAATTCAATAGAGTTGTTGCCTAATTGTGTATTCATGCACTCTTTACATTTGTCAAGTAAAAATGCTCAAGCAGCGAGCTACGGTTAACTTTTTTAATATTTATTTTGTGTAACGAAACGTACAAAAAAGTAATGCAATATAAGATGTTCGTGATAACGTAAAGTAAATCATTTACATAGATAGATTAAAGTGGTCAATATTATATTTATACGTCAATATTTAAGTTTTTTTTTATTAAATAGATAGGTGGTCCGGTAATTGGAATATCTGATGGTAAGTAGTCCGCATCGCCTATAGACATAGGGCGCTGTAAGAAATCTTAAACGTTCCTTAGATAGCCAATGCACCACGAACAAGTTACCACGTTTTTGCCTAGAATTGTCCTGATTTTTTTCCAATGTGGTAATTTATTGAACGTGTAAATCAGATTATGACGAAAATCCTTTAAAATTTGCCATTGTAACGAACATAATGCCTTATAAAGGTTGGATTATAAAGGTAATTTATTTAAATTATAGCCGCGATAGTCTCCACTAAAGTATGGTTATTTTGGTTTTGGTAAGTTGGAAATAGTCTTGTTAAGTTAAAAAGAGGCAGTATTTTGAAATTACAGACAGTAACTATTTATTTGTATAGATAATTGCGCGTAAGCTTATATTGTAAAATGACAATTTTTGTTGACGTGACAACGTCTAATAAATCGATGAACGTTGGCTGTATGCTCGAAAAATTGTCCCGTTACGCTCATTGTCCCGTTACGCTGATTGTACGCTTGCGCCGCATCTATCTCTCTTTCACTTGATTGCAGTAATTTCATCAATGTTTTGTTATGACGTTGTCACGTTAAACTATCGACCGTAAACCGACTTTACAGACAACCATTTTTTTTAAATTTTATGTAAATGTAATATGTAAAGAAATTCAGTGTTGCAGTTTAAAAACACTTAAATGTAATGAAATAAAAAGAATAAAATATAACGTTAATATCATTTTTTTGTATAAATTAATCGCTGCTACTACAACATAAATAAAAATGAATCTTTTTGCAAAGTTAACTTAAGTTTTATACTCTGTACAAATGATGACACGACCCGAATTACTATTCCAAGTATAGATAAAGTAATAGAGCTTTAAAATTATAATTTAATAACATTCCTTTAGTAAATTTCATCCAGCGGAGCGCGGAACCGATCTAAATAAAATTCACATTTACTAAATTATAGAAGAGGTTATTACAGCTCATTATTTCAGACGTTCACTTAAAATGGTCTACATTCACGCGATATTATTTCTGTTACGGGAAGTAAAATTTTGTGGTATTTCTTTGTTTAAAATGCTAGCACACAAGAAGTGGAATGAATTTAAATACGCTGAAACTTAAATTAAATTATTTTGGTTTATAATAATTTGTTAAACGAACCAATTGGTATTCTTCCTTAATATATGTAGGTAAATTATATAATCACTCAATCATATCGCATATTTGGTTCGCATCATTTTGTTTTATGGTTTGGGTATTCTCTCAAGTCACCGAAGAAAACGGTCGTAAAATGTCAGAAAGTAATATGCGACGTTGATCATAACAATCATAATATTATTTGTCGTTATCTGCGCATTAATATTTTGCGTACATTCTTGTAAAATAAAAAAGTCCAGATGGCCCAGTGGTAAGAACGCGTGAATCTTAATCGATGATCGTGGGTTGAAACCCGGACATTACCACGGAATTGCATGTGCTTCATTTGTAACTATTTATTATATATTAATCTCGTCCTTTATGGTGAAGGAAAACCATCGTGAGGAAACCTGCACGTGTCGACTTACAGTGTAACATGTCACACGTGTATTCCACAAACCCGCATTGGAGCAGCGTGGTGGAGTAAGCTTCAAAAATCTTATCCTCAAAAAGGAGAGGTCTTGGTCCAGCAGTGGGACATTCTCAGGCTTTTACTGGTATTCTTGTAATGTTATGATTGGTGCTATACTACTGCATATCACCATAAGTCGGTTGTCATGATTTCACGGATGAAGTCGATGTTCCCACAGAATAGTTAATGAAACTGTCTAGTGTGATATTTTGTCTAAAATAAGTTAAGTGAAAATATATTAAGCGATGGATATAATATGTCAATGAATAAAACACAATACAAGTACATGTGTTTTTAAACGAAGCATGTCTGTAATAATCTTTTAAGTTTAGGCGCCATCTTCGCATTGACGCCGAAAAGGTTATGTCACATAAATCGTTTTATTATACACAGACCGTGTAAAGATTATCATAAAAAACCAACTAGACGAAAATGATTAGTACCGACGTTATAGAAATAAGAACGGATGATAGCAAATGACGTCACAAAGTGTGACGTAGTTTTGCAGCCTTTTTTATTGTGACCTACCATAAAAAATGATGAAATTATGAATGATGACTGAAATGTTTTGATGGTATGTCAGAAATCTTAAGGCAAGTGCAGATGGCATCTTCACTAAGTTTTAACTCAATCGTCGACGTCAAAAAGCTTTTTATTATAATGGTATGTTGTCATCAATATTTATGGGTGATGGTTGGAGTTGGAGTGACAATAAATTTGGAAATATAGTAGCAATTTCAAGTTTGCACTTCTATCTCTATGACTGTCTGTTTTTGAGGCAGGATAAACAGACATGTTCATACATTCAAATGTCTGTCCTGGGTGTGAATCGAACCCACGACCTACGGCGCGAGTGGCAGGTATCTACTAACCACGCCAACCGGCTCGTCAAATCTATATCTCATAGTATAACGCAGTTCCTGAGATAAGAATCAAGCAAACTCCCCATTATATTATAAATAGAGATTATAACATACAATATTTGTGACGTAATTTTATAAATTAATTTATATGAATAATGGTGGGTGTAACGTTACGTAACGCCAAAGAAATATCGGATCCTAAAATAATATCACAGAATAGACAATAGTAAGTATTTATATGAAGTCAGCTTTATTTACATTAAAATCTTAAATAAATACAAATAAAAATTAAAAATAATTACTATATAAGTCGTGACCGCGTGGAATGGTGGCAAGAATGCTAGCAGCATTTCCCCTCTGAACCGCATTACCGATTCTCTGGGCGAAAAATGAACCAGCCCTTCTGTCACCAGTGGAGGCAATAAGGCGGTGAGTAATATTTTGGATGAATTTTTGGGCACTATAACTCAATATATTAATAATATTAGTAAATATTGATATTCCAAAATGTTTATTACGTGGGTACTTGATTTATTTATAGAATAAACTGTTATGGCGCAAAAATACGGACAGTCATGTTTGATAAACTCCGATAGACGGCTACGATGATTAATGGTTGGCCGATTTTTCGCGGCCCATTCTTGTTTGTAATATTTTTTAAAAGCCTATTCCGTGCTTTTTTATTTAAAAAAAGTTATATTGTATTGTCTATTGGCATTTTTGACAGGTTTTATTTCGACTATTTTATCATACCATAAATGCTTAGAATACCATAGACAATTGTCACTTTTATTAATAAATTGGGCATATTGCTAACACAGATACAATTAAATTTAGCAGCAGCTGCTTAGATTTAGAGGATCAATTCTACTAAGAAATTGTCACTTCATCGCACCCATAAACCCCCCCCATCCATCTCGATCTTGGGCAGCCCGAATACATCCCGTACCTGCCACCTTTTTCAAATAGTCGGCCCACCTTGCCACAGGGCGTCCTACACTACGTTTGCCTAAGCGTGATAGTGAAGGACACAGATTACCACCAACTATCTCACTTTCCCGTTTATAAATAAATAAATACAAAATTATGTACAGAATAAGCAAATTGATTATCCATATGATGATAACGTATGATCCCGCTCATGTTTTAATTGATTTTAATTTATATGCAATGTGTGCCTTTAACAGTTATTAATAACGTCAGGTTTCGATGTCACACGCTGTGGAATATTATTATGTAATACGAGAGATTCGGCCTGACTTCGCACCGGTAATATTTTGTAATTTATTTGTTGAATTTGTATGAAATATTACGCCAAAGTATATATTAAGAGAAACATTGTCTTATTGTTTATACTTTAATTAGTATATAAAATATTTTAACGAAATACATATCAATAATATTTTTTATTATAAAATTAACATTAAAAAAAATTAAAAAAAATCTCTAATTGACGATGTAATGTATGCTACATTAAATTTTCAATAATTTATAATTCATAATCAATTTGCAATAAGCTCCAAACCTTCTCCTCATAAAAGGAGAAGAGGCCTTAGCTCAGCAGAGGGACATTCACAGGCTGTTATATTTACTGTTACTGAGAGATTTTTTACTTAGACGTTTTTGTTATTTTTATGTATATTTTTTTTATTATACCGTAATGCTTACATTTGTCACTTAATATATATACATGAAATTGTAATCAGCGCAAGAACACTATGCATGCATTATTCGTTTTCAAATGGGTGTACATAAAGCGATTATAGTTTTAGTACATGATTTATAAACATATATGTAACATTCGCTTATCGCTAGCAACCCTTTAATAATAATAATAAACTTACACGGTCCTTTGTTATATTATGTTATTTTTAATCTGTTGTAGTTTCAGATCAGTCGTTATTTAATTTAAAAAAAATAATGACAACGGTACACATGCAAAATGTCAATTGCTATTAACCATTTAATATAATAATAGAAGAAGTTACACGGTCCTTTGTTATATTAGGTTCTTTTTAATCTGTTGTAGTTTCAGATCAGTCGTTTTTTAATTAAAAAAAAATAATGACAATGGTACACGTGAAAAATGACAATCGCTAATCACACTGTTAGTTTCTTTCGCTAGTTTGTCCTGTTGTTTTTTTGATAATCAATAGTATAGGGTAGGTATAGGTATATAGGGTATGGTATATATAATAGTAATAGGATACCTAGGCATATCATCTCCAAAGAAACTTTAATTCCATTAGTCTTCCTAGCTGGATTTTATGGTAAAATAGTGGCGACGAAGGAATTTCTTAGACAGGATATAAGACTGGACTCTGGAAATTGTACGTAAAAAATTACACATTTTAGTCTTTTGTAATAGTTTAGCTGAGGTCAATTTTTTTGTTAAAAATATTTGTCTTTGATAAAATATGTTTATTCATCATTTTGTTTCGTAATAGGTTTTTAAGTTGACTGTTATATTTATAAACTACTTGCTACTCATCCCGGCTTTCCATGGGTAGAATAAAAGTCACCAATCAACATAGAACGTTTATATTAAAGGCGGTATATACATAAAAAAAAATGAATTTGTGGCCAGTAATCCTCGCGAGCAATCGGATGAATTATTTAGCAACATTTAAAACATCATTAAATATACCTATTATTTATTAATCATTTATATGTATGTAATACTAATATTTGTCTATGCCATGTAAATACACTCTTTTAATTTTTTTTTTATTGTATGGGTAGGCGGACGAGCATATGGGTCAATTTTCTTACAATGGCATTTTAAGAAATGTTAACCATCGTTTACATCGCCAATGCGCCACCAATCTTGGGAACTAAGATGTTATGTCCCTTGTGCCTGCTATTACACTGGCTAACTCGCCCTTCAAACCGGAACACAACAGTATGAAGTACTGCTGTTTTGCGGTAGAATATCTGATGAGTGGGTGGTACCTACCCAGACGATCTTGCTCAAAGCTGTACCACCGAGTTAACTGTAATTATTAATGAAATAATATATATTTGCCAGTTGTCTTTGTTTCTAGCGGTAGCGCCTTCAGTAATTTAGCGTCACGGAGGTCACGAAGCGTCGTTACCGTCCGACGGAACCATCCATCACGCGATATATTTATATACTAGTTTTAACTAGTTTTTTAAATATATATAATTATACAATAACAAAGTTTTTATCACGCACATTCCTGTAAATCACGCTATTAGGAACGGAAGCTTTTAAAGGCTTGATAGGACAACCAATTGACAGGATCGGGTATCGAATTGAGATATATTGGCAATGTTTTATAGCAAGGCAATAAGACAAGGCGCAATATTATATCAGATTAGATTTTATTAAATGGCAACCATACCTTTTTCATGTAAAGGTTATCACATTGACTGCTTCGTTGGTCTAGTGGCTTGATATAAGGCCGCAGACCCGGTGGTCCTGGGTTCAATTCCCGGGTCGGGCCAATAAATAGTTATTGGGGTTTTCTGTCAGAAAATTCTCAGTAGCAGCCCGGAGTCTGGAAGTTGGAAGTGTGTACACTCCCGTGCCTCGGAAAGCACGTTAAGCCGTTGGTCCTGCGCCTGAACTCTTTCCGGTCGTGTCGGATTGCCGTCCCATCGGATTATGAGAGCTAAGGAATAGAGAGTGCACCTGTGTTTGCGCACACACTTGTGCACTATAATATCTCCTGCGCAGTTGGCTAATCCCTCTTGAGATTGGCCGTCGTGGCCGAAATCGGTCTGGAGGACCCTTATTATTATCACATTGAATAATAGTGAAGACAAATATAATAACAAAAAATATGGTAGTTATTTTGTTTTAAAAATTAACATCTTAACTTAATTTTATAATAAGCCTAATTGAAAATATATTTGTTTAGCAATTTAGTATACATAATAAAGGAGAAATCACGCAAGATATATAAAATTGTTATTTGGTTAATAATTTAATCTGAAAATACTACCGCAAAGAAATTAGCATAATATATGTATCTTCGCAAAATTCGTAATCAAATCAAATCAAATTATTTTTATCTTAATTTTTTGGATGTATGTTTAAAAAAAAGAATTAAGAATAAAGGGCAACACTGACATAAATCTAGGATATAATTTCTTATACCAAGGAACATGTCTAGATTCTACCTAAAGTGCTTCATTTGCATTTAAAATTACAATTGAGTCTGGCAATTCAGAATCACTTAAACTTCCTAATGTATATTCGTATGTGACGTTTTTTTTTTTTATTTTCACAAAAGAAGCAAAGGGAGACGATATAATGCCAAAAATAATCTTCCAGTCAACCCTAATTTAAAAGTTGAGACGGCCCAAAGGTTAAGATGTATAAATCTTCAATGAAGATTGGTTGTTCGAAATGGGAAACATTGTTAGGATTTTTTTAAAGGAAAAATATTTATTTTTAGATGAAGATGCGGGGAATAACTCATACATAAAATAATTAAATGATACAAATATGGCGATTGCACTGAGAGATAGATAAAATAGACAAAGAGAGATATGAGAGACAGAGAAAGAGAGAGAGAGAGAGAGAAACATATATAGTGAAAATGAAACAAATTACGACTTACTACAAATTGTTATATATTTTTTATAAAAGGCATAAAACGATTATAGCCTAATACATATACCAACCTCTAATTTTACGCGGCACACGTCAGTAAAGCTCATATATTTGTATTTCAGAAATTTTTAAAAACAACAATAAATTATACACTCCAATTGTACACTTACGAAGTATGTCGTCCATTGATGACAACCGTATGAAAAATCGTTTGGTAGTTTTTGTGTTTATCGCGTTCAAACAGACAGACATACGAAGCGACTTTGCTTCATAATATGTATTGATATAAACATATAAACACTAAAAATATCAATGAAAATGTCTAGATAGCCACCGTAGTTAAGCTTGGGTACATTTATATGTAAAATCAGACACACCCAAACATAAGCTGTGCTTTATACAGCGTGTTCCATTGTTCCATTATTGCAAACAGTACACACGGTAAATGATCCAAATTAAATACGTCTAAAATAAAAAATCAAAGCCTTTGAGATACGCGATGATACGTGTTTTTTCATCCGTAATCCATAGTCGCGAAATTGCCACTGAATGTTTACCTGAACAATGTAAGGTCTGTTGGTTTATGGGACATTCTGTATACCGGTATACCGTATACCTATACCGTATATACAGGGCGTTATAATAAATTCTGTAACGTCAGATCGTTGACACGAATTCTTTCCTTTCATTTATTAAGGTTGCCTTATGTTAATGTACTTGTGACATTTTCAGTGACGGTGTTTAGGTGGAAATGGTTTGGAATGTCTGCGTAACGGTTCTTTGTACTTATGTAAAGTACATTGATTCCGAATATTTTGTTAGGACGATATAAATCTATTCATCTGTTTTATTATATCAGTTTTTTTATTGTATAGGTAAGCGGACGAGCATATGGGCAGCCTGCTGATAAGTGGTCACTAACGTCAACTGTCAAAAACTATTTAATCTGAATTTTAATTGGATGATGGAAAACAACCAATGAGCATTCAGTATTTGTAAATTTGACTTTGACAAGGTTTCGAAATGTAGTTGAATGTCAAATATCCAAACAAGCTTCCATTCATAGTATTATTAGTATATATGTACCTTATATACTTACGGTTATTACTTATTTCTATATCATATGAAGAAAATATGATTTTTCCCTTAACAAAAAGAATCATATTCTTATATGAGTACACGAGTAAATCTCAGATGAAATTGTTTACAGTCACGCGATTAACGCTCTTAATATAATCAAAATACAACATATATTCCCTTAAACATGTTTGGTTTTGCTACCTTACCACAATATTTTTCGTATATCGTTCAAATCCCGTACATCCAAGCTTAAATGTTGTTTTGCGTGTTGACAGCAGTTTATTTTCTCGTAAAATATACGAGGGATGGGAGAAATAGTGACCCTTAGCATGTAGGCATATCGTCACCAAATATGAGTCTTGTTTGTAGGTATAACTTTTTTTATAAAAAAAAAATAGTGTTCATTTTTGCCGCCCTGTTGTTAATTATAATGTGATGACGGCTTGGCAAAATACATGGTTAAATAAAATAAAATACAATTAACAAAATACTTTGAAGTTATATATTTAACATATAAAACATTCGGAGTAAATTTGACAGCAATCAATTATCTATAGCCTATTCCAACCACAACAGGAATAAATCCAAATAAACAAATTCGACACCGAATTAATGCGATATCATTGGTCATCGATATCAATTGACTCGATGTCATTGGCCGACATCTTGAATTATCTGTGATCACTATGAATACGCGAAAAGATGGCGTTTTCTATGTCCGCGAAGTTGTATTCGGAACTTTAGTTCGGAAGTTAAATTAATGTGGTTATAACTAGTTAATTGGAATAGTGTTGTATTATGAATAAGGGTAAATTAATCAAGAACTGTTTACAGTGCATAATAATGCAGAACGATTTGACAATCGCATGCAATTTGTAAATCTACGGTGTGTTTACATTCATTTCTATTCCCATTGGAATAGGGTATAAGTCCATGTGTCCTTTTTTATAAACGTGATAAAGTTTATGTAAGCATTACACGGTCATCGCTGAAGTCGAGCGTTACATATTTATACTATTACTTAAGATATTGTACCTATAATTTGAATATACAAAAAACCGGCTGAGATTCCTTCGCCCGTTTCTCTCAGGGTTAGGTGTTTCTTTTCAGAACTGGCGATAGTTTCTAGTTAGACTATCAATAAGTGTTTCAATGTTGAATAACGTATTTTGAATTTGAATATGTAGTCGACATAGATTATTTAATGATGTAAGTACAATATTACCGACTCCATTTAACTATTACCGAAGTTATATATATTAAAATTAATGTAACATCGAATGGGCTAGAAATGAAATTACCCCAGACACGAATTGTGAGCTTTTGATCCTCGATTATTATTTTAATGGAGTTTATCGTGGTTAAAAATCCAATTGCACATTTAAAAGGGGCTTATCTAAATCCTTTTCATGTGCAACGTCTATTAGTGCGTCTTAAAGGTAAGACTCGTATGCCGTGACGACGACCGGTATGACGGTCTCGTACGCCGTCATGATACTTCGGCGTTACCTCAATTGCTGAAACCTGACAATCGCTTTTACGTAAGCAATACTGTTCGAGCTACAGCTGAGAATTTTTTACCCGATAAACGTAATATCCGGTTATATCCTTCTTATCCGGTTTAAACCCAGGACCTTTAGTTATACAACTTTATAAACCAACAATTTATTATTTATTTAGTTGGTGTATAAATTAGTCCAATGCATCAGACTTATCTTATTAAAAAAGTTCCTATTGTAATTTACCTAATTTGATTGGTAGTTATTAACAAGACCATCGCCTAGCTGGCTGTAAATTTTATTACCTTTTTACCTTATTTAGTAACGCATTTTATTGAATATTTTCAATGTATGTAAACTAATCAACAAAGTTAATTAGTTTACTTATCTAAGTTATTTCATAACATTTAAAGGTTTTTTTTTTTTGTATGAACAAAAAGTTTTTTCATTTATATAGTGCTTAGGACGTGACATCAGGAAACACATAGACTCCAACTGTGTCCATGAGTATTCCAACTATCCGAGATAACTTGGCCAAACTTAAAACTTTTGGATCCGGCCTCGACACAGCCAACTAGCTGTGTTCGACACATATCTAAAACTTAGTGTTAGTTTAATGGGTCATGAGAAAATTGTTCGCTGCTCATATGTGTTTTGATTTAATGTTGAATTATACGAGAATAAATAGAACGCACAACGTTGGCAACTTTGACGTCAAGTTTCTGCCATTTATAATATTTGTATGGTATCATATAGTTTTCCGTCGCGATGATTGGATTCTATTTCGTATCCTTTAGTCGATTTGTCTTGAATAACTAAATACTAAAAATGTTTATTTACATTAAAACCTTACATAAATACAAATAAAAGTTAAAAATAATCACTATACAAATGCTGATCGCGTGCAATGGAGGCAAGAATATTATCATCATTTCCCCTTTGAATCGCAATTCCGACTCTCTGGGCTAAATATTTATTGTAACTTTTGATTAATACAACGCAAATATATTTCCAAACAGCCGTAAAATTATACAGTTGTGAAAGCACAAAATGTCATTAAATATTTTCGTAACAATTGTTGGAGTTTTTTTTGTTTTACTTGACAGTTTGTCTTTTGCCCTAGACTTATTGCATTACAAGTAATTAGTCGTGTCTGTAAGACCATAATTTAATAATGAATGATACTGATAAGATTTATTTTGCATATTACTTGGCTACGAAATAAGTATCTATCTATTTAGAATCAAAATGTTAGCACACTCGATCGAATAGTAAGTTTATATTCATTCCGATATATGTATTTTCTAGAACTGTTTATTTTCTAGAACTGTTTATTTTCCAGAACTGTTTCTTTTCTAGAACTGTTTACTGTTTATACGGTTCAATTTAAAACATCTTACTGTCTTTGTGCAAGCTTGTCTGGGTAGATACCACCCATTCTTTAATATTCTACCGCTAAACAGCAATACTTGTAGTAGTTGTGTTCCGGTTTGAAAGGTGAGTGAGCCAGTGTAATTACAGGCACAAGGGACATAACAGTTCCCAAGGTTGGTTGCGCTTTGGCGATATAAGCGAAGCGACATTTCTTTAAATGTCAATGTTTATGGTTGGTGATCTCCACTTAGCCTCAGGTGGCCCTCCGGTAATAGGTAGACGCTATTCAATAAAAATAAAAAACTGAAACTTAATCAGACGGTTCAGTGCACTTTATTTATCACAACTTATAAACTTTTCAAGACGAAATACGAGACAAAATAATTTTGAATTAAGGACTAGCCAATGATATTTCTTTGTTACAACAAATCCTGAACGAGTATTTATAGAAGTTATATTTTAAACGCGGCTTTAAGTTACTTATCTGGTCGACGGTCCTGCAATACGTCATTGTTAAATTGCCTTGGACTGAATGGCTGGAGGTCTTTGGCATTATAAATACAGTATAATCGCTTAAGAAATGATGTTGCTTTTTTCAGATCTATTCTAGATGATAACGCTGAGAAAAATACATTTTATTTTTGTGTAAGTTTTTTGTTATTTTCGAATAAGATTATATATAATATTTTATATGCCACTAAACATTTATAATGATAATAAATTAACTTTTTAATATAATTTTTGTTGCTAGGTGGTTATCAAGATTTCGCATGGCATTTCATTTCTTTATTATTTTAGGCTTCTTTTATAACACACATGTAAACTTCAAATACAGTTTGACGGAACCAGAGGATTAAAATATAAGTTTTTCCCTGCGAGAATGTGGGATGTATTTTCTCATGTCCAGTCTTATTAGATAAAAGCAAATTAACAACAAGGATATCACCTTTCGATGAGTCTAGGTGGTAAGCTCATCTGTCCAACCGCCGACCAGATATTCCACGAGAATACATGAATACTTAGTTTTGTTATTTAATGATTTGAAGGGTAAAAGGGAACAAGTCTACAGTAACAAGGTATATAATATAGTTTCCAAGCATGTTAGCACATTAGTAATGTACTTGATCAGGGAATGGGCGATGGTATCACTGACCAAAATAAAATTCAATATTCCTCAAATAACCTGGTAATTAATTTTCTCGTATACCCTTATAAATAAACAAAAAAAAATCACGTAAAACTGTCTCCGAATCCTCTCCAAATGAAGTGGGTTTTTTTAATTAAATCAGATTAAGCACGACTGGTGATAAAATTTCGACAAATTCGCGGTCAGCGTCGAAATTAGCCGATAACGCGACAAGGTGGACCTTATCTATCTATATGAAGTGATTTTAAGGGACGAGAGGCTTTTTGACAACGTCATATTAAAAATTAGCGTTGTAGCCTTATATTACAGCTTGGGTTATTTAATTAAATTCAAGCGTTTGTTGTTACTGTGTGTTTATCGTTAAATTTTTTATGAGATATATGATATCAGGATATTTGTAATATTGCGTGGTTTTAAACTCAACGCCACGACCAACGCGTATGTATATAATTAAGTTTTTTTTTTATAGTACAGGTAGGCGGGCGAGCTTATGGGCCACCTGATGGTAAGTGGTCACCAACGCCCATAGACATTGGCGTTGTAAGAGATGTCAACCACCACTTACATCACCAATGCGCCACCAACCTTGGGAACTACGATGTTATGTCCCTTGTGCCTGTAATTACACTTGCTCACTCACCCTTCAAACCGGAACACAACATTACCAAGTACTGCTGTTTTGCGTTAGAATAACTGATGAGTGGGTGGTACCTACCCAGACGAGCTTGCACAAAGCTCTACCACCAAGTCTAAATAAGAGTAAATGACGTAATATTTATTTAAGTTGATAATTTATAATCAACTGCTTAAAATCAATCATTGTTATTACATTTCGTGATATGATTTTTACAACTTCCAAGTTTTAAATACTAAGTTTTGTATAAATAGCGATGTTTTTAAAATGAACGATCATAATTATTGCGGAACTTGATCAGGGTGGTTATTCTGCCTGTTTAATAAAATATGTTGTTTATAATAACACAATACATTTTTCGCTATCCTGACCCACCTTCTGTTTCAATGGATAAAAACTTAAAAAAAAAAAGTAAAGAGTAAATGTAAAATGATAGTGAAAAGCGAAGTCTAAACCATTAAACAGCATTTTTTTAGAAGCATTTTATTTGCTTAGTGATCTTTAAACAATATTTTTTTATATTTTTTTGCAATGAACACCTAATATACCGGGAGATATTGACACAAAATTCCAGGTCATTTGTACAAGTATGGCGACTCTTCAGGGGTGTACGTAATGACGAAGAGGAAAATGATTGTCATAGCGCTGGTACCGGCGGCCCAATCGCGTAGGCGTTCATTGAACGTGTCGGATAAATTCGGATTGGCGAATAGACTAAGTTCGGCAGCTTTTGCGGTTAAGAAAATAAGATTATTCACTGATGTTGATACGGCCCGCCTTGTATATTTTAGTTACTTTCACAGTATAATGTCATATGGCATTGTGTTGTGGGGTAATGCGGCCGCTATCAATACGATATTTGTGCTGCAAAAGAGGGCTATTCGCGAGATCTATAACATGGGAGCTAAAGAATCCCTAAGACAGAAATTTAAAGAAATTAAAATATTAACTGTTGCTTCTCAATACATATTATGAAATGTTATGTATGTACGGAAAAACATTAATGATTTTGTGAGAAAATGTGATACTCATAACATTGGTACAAGGAACAAACACAAATTAATTACTCCCGTTACTCGACTGCATAGAGTCAGTAACTCTTTTGTGGGGCTATGTGTACGTTTCTACAACAGGATCCCAGAAAGCGTTCAAAATAATTCAGTTGCTAAATTTAAAAAAATTGTAAAGGAACGCTTGTGTGCTAAAGGATATTATACAATTAAGGAATTTATGGATGATAGCACACCTTGGGAATGAGACGATCGCCGCATGGCTATTTCTTTCGTTTTTTTTTTGTAAAAAACATAAAAAAACAAAAAAGTAAAAAAAAAAAAAACCCGCTGAGTTTCTTTCGCCGGTTCTTCTCAGGGCTGGGTGTTTCTTTCCGAACCGGTAGTAGTTTCCAGTTTGACAATCAATAAGTAAGTGTAATACTTCAATATTGAATAAAGTATTTTGATTTGATTTGAATTACTAGTCAAAACGATTTGTTCTACAAAATTTCTTGTATTTTCCGATAGTCGACGAAAAAAGAACTAGGCGGTAGCGTAATGCCATACTTCTCCGGTGTGACTTACACCCCGCCATACCGACGAGTACATGTTAATTTTATAAAAACAATTCAAGCTGTACCAGGCTACTTTTTGCACAGCGAATCATCCGAACGCAGCAATACTGAGTATTGCTGTTTAGCCGTATAATATCTGATGAGTGGGTGGTACCCAGACTGCACAATGCCCAACCACTTAAATTTATAAAGGATTATTATTATATTTTAATTTCATAAAATATTACTCCCCGCCTTATTGTCTCCACTGGTCACAGGAGGGCTGGTTCATTTTTCGCCCAGAGAATCGGAATTGCGATTCAAAGGGGAAATGCTGCTAGCATTCTTGCCACCATTCCACGCGGTCACGACTTGTATAATAATTATTTTTAAATGTTATTTGTACTTAGTTAAGGTTTTAATGTAAATTTTTAATTGTAAATATATGGGATTAAATATAAGATATTTCATAATATATACAAAATGTTGACCCAATAGCTTACTTAATCGATAGCATAATGACGTAATTTAATACTAAAACAACTAAAACTCATATTGTATTTAAAAAGGCTTTGAAAACCTTAAGATGATAAAGTTCAACAAGTGACTATAAACGTGATTGGAGAGGTCTAATCGTAAATTGCAAGATGCATTGCGGCAGCTATTACTTGTCCCTTATCATTGGTCGCCACAATTAAATACTTTCAAGATTTTTTTTTATTTGAAACATATATGTGTATGCTGTGACGGTTAACGGCATGACGATCTCTTATATATTTTTTTATGTAAGAGGGGGCTGAGGCTCACCTGATGGAAAGTGTCAGCAACCGCCCCGGACACCTACAACACCGGTGGGCCTGCAGATTTTCCAGCCTTTAAGGAATGAGTAGGCTCTATTAATTCTTCTTAGTCACCATTTTCTACTCTGTTTTATGTGCGTTGCAACTATATTAGGTCTCGTTGCTATATATTATAATAATAAGCAAAATACATTAACATT
This sequence comes from Nymphalis c-album, assembly GCA_963151315.1. Taxonomy (NCBI): domain Eukaryota; kingdom Metazoa; phylum Arthropoda; class Insecta; order Lepidoptera; family Nymphalidae; genus Nymphalis; species Nymphalis c-album. The sequence goes on from OY720610.1 coordinate 1,627,945, forward strand.
AAATATTTAGCATCCAGAAGTGAAAACTGGTTTTATAAGGATCTCGAATTAGTCTATAATAAGACGATGTGACAAAACTGAATGCAGGTATGTAACAGAAGATAATCGTAAAATCGTAGATTTTGGATTCATTGCTTAAGAAAGGATATGTGTATGAAAGTATGTACAGAGAAGATAAAAAGAGGTTGTGACGATCCCACGTAGTGGGATAAGGGCAGGAAGAAGAAGAGATTTAAATAATAGAAAAACTGACATAAATATTTTAAAATACAGCACGAGAACCATTAGTAGTAATATTAAAGGAATCCAATGAGTGACCGTAAAACGGGTTTCCATTTAAGTGTTCGAGTTTTACAGTTCCACTGGCTTACTGTTCTAAGAGACAAATGTATTAAGTTCAAATTATTGCGTGAGGATTTCCGACCTTATTCTTTTTTTATTGATAGCTAACTAAATACTACTTTGACTGACAAGTATCAGATTCAGTAAAATTCTTTTTAGGCTTATGGTTCAAGTTGAAAGTTAAATCATATGAGTTATGACTACTCCACTTTGTATTGCTGATTTTGATTTCAAGGACGATTAAGCCAGTGAAAATATAGACTTAATAATTGGTAGCTTCGTGCCCAACTTTGTTGTGTACTTATAATTGTCAACATCTCTTACAATGCCAATGTCTATGGGCGTTAGTGACCACTTACCATCAGGTGGCCCATATGATCGACCGCCATACTTTGCAATAAAAATAAATATCATGATCGGTTAAGAGGTTATGACTTGAAAGCGTAATAAATAAACTCGATTTTTCATTTATTATATTAGTAAGAAGTAGAAGCTATATTTCACAAAAAGTCAATACAACACATTCAGAAATTAAAAACATTGAATTTATGTATATTAAGTATATGGGTATAAACTATAAACACAATATAACAAGCAAGTCGGTGTGAAACTGTAATTATTAGCGTACTATTGTGGCGTCATTCCTGTTAAGGTCTTCGCAGACTGCAGTGAAGTTAGACGTAATACGTGTTAGACACCATTATTTATTTAATTCTAATAAATAACTTATTTTCACATGCGCAGGTTTTTCTTCACGAGTCAAGGACAACCCTTCACTGTACGAGATTTATAATAAAAACGAACAAAGCACTCGAAAATTCATTCATAGGTTTGAACCTGAAATCTTCAGCTAAGAGCATGTTGCAACCACTGAACCATCTCTTTTTCTTACAAACGTAATAAAAAATGGCCGCCTTTCAAAGCGCCCGCCCCAGACTTTAGACTGGTCTGTAGTCTGCGGAGGTTCCTATCACTGCTACGTATATTAATTCAGATTTGTATTTGATTAATCTAGAGTCAATCAATGGTTGTTACTTGCCACGACTTAATTATTTCGAATTTAATTCGAATCCGTTCTATTATTTCAAATTTAGAATTAATCATAACGATTTAATATGACGTATTATTGAACACAATTAATCATTATAAAATTATTTCGTATTGATTTGAATTTAAGTTCCACATTCAAAATATTGCTATCTCTTTTACATATTCGGGGTACAAAAGGGAAAAAAAACCTAATCACCTCTTGTCGGTTCGATCTGGCACTTTTACCAGGGCGCCTGGGGCATCTGGCCACTAGACTAACGAGGCAGTCGATATAATATAAAATAATCATCTGACTGATCACAATGTAATGTTATATTAAATATCACTTCAATAATTCAAGTAGTTCAAAAAAACCTCGTTAATCGGTACAGAGAAAAAAAAACCGGTATAAGTAAATATTACAAGCACAATAATGTTAATCACATGTGACGTCCTCGGCTTATATGAGGATATTGGCATCTTATTGAATATTTAAGGAACGGATTATTGAAGATTTACGTTGAAGGTGTCATGAAAATATGACTTAAAGCAATTGTCAGTTTTATGTTCCATCCATTACGTTTATAGCTCAAGTTTTAGAATGTGAAAATTGAAGTAATATAATAATTATAATAATATCCTGGGACATTATTCACACACGGCCATCTGATGCCAAACTAAACAGAACTTTTACTATGGAAACCAGACAACTGATATCCTACATAGTACATAATATAATAGTTTTATTTTATAAATACATACTTAATTAGATAATTACACCCAGACTCAGATCAAACAGACGTGTTCATGCACACAAATGTCTGTCCAGGTTGGGAATTGAACCCACGACCTACGGCGTGAAACCGTGAAAGGCAAGTATCTGCCAAACAAGCCAACGGGCTCGTCTATGTATGGTGACTTCAAATGTTCATTGATGTGAAAAAAATTAAATAGTTTAAAAATGCGACATAGTGCATTAATCCGCTTATATGTGTCAATGTTCAGGCAATTGAACACTTCCAGTCACTGACCAGGTTCACTGACCCTTCATTGACTTAGACCTTTGTAATGCAAATGAAATATATACATGTATATCATAGTTATATGTTAGACGTTAGGTTATTGAAGGTCAAACTAGAATGAACACACCTACCGTATTTTCTATTATATGATAATTAGCTGACACGGCGTTTTTCACTTACCAATGCTTTATTTCGTATCGCAAAAACAAGAGATGATTAAGTCCATAATTTTTTTCATGACTTAGGTTAGCGGATGGGCGCTTATGTACTTATATATAAGTCGACGAGACAGTGGTGCTGTCATTAATTTGACTATTGAATTTGAGAGGAGAGTGATAGCGGACATTTTGTTATGTCACTCTGGCGGAACGTTAAACGGACAGCCATATATCGTAGATCATAATTTTTGAAACGAAAAAAAATAACAAGTAAATAATAGTAGAACGAAACCCATTGGAAAAGGAAGAGAATATTATAACAAAAATAAAAGGAAAAATAAATGACGATCTGAGGTCGGAAAGTTGGTTTAAGGGTGAAAAACGGTTTATCTCGATTTACGGCAAAACTACAAGTCCTATGGAAAAAAGTTAAATGGCAAAGCTGTAGATAATAAAAAGATCTACAACTTTTGTGTTTACACTTTTTTCATATAACCTCAAAATTTACGTGAAAAATTCAAATAACCAAGTTTTTAGTTTTTTATTTATCTTTTACAAATACATTTATTTTTTCACGAAATTTTATGAAAACTTACCTTTTTATGATTTTTTACCATTTTCTAAGCTGCCGGCACTGGTCTATCGTGGTTGGAGGTCTTCGACGGATCGCCGGTAATTTTAATTAAGTTTGAATTATTTTTTAATTTGGATTACATATAAGATGGATTTATCTAATATCTATATAATTACGTAATATCTCTATATACATAAGCTATATAAAGCTTGAATTAATATAATTATAATTCTTATCGTAAAGTTTATTTAACAATTCACTATAATTACTTCTTAATTATGACTGCCTCGTTGGTCTAGTGGCTTGATATAAGGCCGCAGACGCGGTGGTCCTGGGTTCAATTCCCAGGTCGGGCAAATAAATAGTTATTGGGGTTTTCTGTCAGAAAATTCTCAGTAGCAGCCCGGAGTCTGGAAGTTGGAAGTGTGGTACACTCCCGTGCCTCGGAAAGCACGTTAAGCCGTTGGTCCTGCGCCTGAACTCTTTCCGGTCGTGTCGGATTGCCGTCCCATCGGATTATGAGAGCTAAGGAAAAGAGAGTGCACCTGTGTTTGCGCACACGCTTGTGCACTATAATATTTCCTGCGCAGTTGGCTAATCTCTCTTGAGATTGGCCGCCGTGGCCGAAATCGGTCTGGAGGACCTTATTATTAATTATGCCAGAGGTATCCCGCATAGACTATACTCACTAATCGAAGACATTATGAAGAAACAATAGACAAGTAGTCAATTGTCAATTTTAATGATTTGACATATATATAAGGTCCTCCAGACCGATTTCGGCCACGGCGGCCAATCTTAAGAGAGATTAGCCAACTGCGCAGGAGATATTATAGTGCACAAGTGTGTGCGCAAACACAGGTGCACTCTCTTTTCCTTAGCTCTCATAATCCGATGGGACGGCAATCCGACACCACCAGAAAGAGTTCAGGCGCAGGACCAAAGGCTTAACGTGCTTTCCGAGACACGGGAGTGTACACACTTCCAACTTCCAGACTCCGGGCTGCTACTGAGAATTTTCATTGCAATTTATTTACATGGCTAAAGATAGTGCTAAAGCAATAGACATAGCTACAAACTACTTCGATTACACGTAATAAAACCCCGATACTTCATAAAAAGTGCCTCGGGCGGTTATGAAAAGACCGTTTGATTAATATACTAAGTTCAAGGAATTGATTAAACCATTCATTACCATTTACTCGGTGGTAGAGCTTTGTGCAAGCTCGTCTTGGTGGGTACCACCCACTCATCAGATATTCTACCGCTAAACAGCAGTACTCGCTATTGCTGTGTTACGGTTTGAAGGAAGAGTGAGCCAGTGTAATTACTGCACAAGGAACATAATATCTTAGTTCCCAAGATTGGTGGCGCATTGGCATTGTAAGCGATGTTATATGTCTATGGGCGTTGACCACTTACCATCAGATGGCCCATATGCTCGTCCGCCTTCCTATGCATAAAAAAATCATCAGTATTGTTCCAGCTTTATTCCAATCAGCTTCATTAGTCTTTTGTAGATAAAAAAATCCTAATCATACAATTTACATCTTTATATTTGTATGATATATAGTACATACTGATGTTATCATTATTTTCCGCCATTGAAAACAGTTAGGGCTGCTGACTTTCATTGTTGATTTATAATAATTATAAATTTATGCTTTATTATTGCAAACGCAGTGTATGTCCGTTCCATCCAGGTAGACCAAAGTCCTGAAGAGGTTAGGACTCGATTGGAGACGCAGAGAACTGGAAGTTAGAAGTCTTATCGGAGTTTATCCACATTTTTTATAGAAATGTTTATGACAAGTTATCTATTTAAACACACTGTTGCTGATTCTTCATTTCGGAGATACACAAATCTGTCAAGAGTAAGGTTTTGTGTGTCTTTTTTGACTTAATTTTTAACATCGAGTCTTTTTGAAATAGAAAATCGTAAAACATAAAATTGTCCGACCATCAAACCTAACACCGTTTTGAAGTATTTTACAAGCTAGCCCCAAAGCCAACAAAGGGGGAAGGAAATTTTGATACACATCACATACAAACTCAAAAGACATTTTTAATATTCACTTTGGGGTGGTGGTTTCCACTGGTGTAAAGTATCTGTTGTCAAATTAAATTTTAGATATTCTGTTTCAGAAGATGAGCATGGCAACCCTAAATACATTGCGTGCAAATCATTAAGGTCAGGTATGAATCTACATAATTTTATATTAAAGAATTATTCGGGTCACGCCCTCCAATAATCAGTTTTACATATTTTCTTTGTTTAATGTTTTCTTTTACCCGACCGTATGTAATGGAGTTACCGGAAAACCGGTCAGGAGTTGTATATCATTGTTAATCTAAACCGGAAGATCGCGTGTTCAAATTAAGGTTTTTCAAAATGTTTCTTTTGTAGACGATCCATTCCGTGCGTGGTTTGAAAACATCGTAACGGGGAAATTCTTTGATACATTGGTATATATGTATGTATATGTATATGTCGGTGAGACTGTGATGCTGTCATTGATTTGAATACTGATTTAGAACGAGTGGTAGCAGATTTTTCGTTATATCAATCTGGCGGAATGTCAAACGGACAGCCATATATCGGAGTTAATTTTAATTACGTGTGAATTATTCTTTCGTTTGGAATTTGGATTACAATATAAGATGCCTACCATATATATTCGTGATCTAATCTGAAGGGACACCCACGGGCAAATGTCATTGTCAAAGCCATCAGCCATTTGGAAACAGTCCAAACTATTCGTGAATGAGGTAATATCCGTACGTTTTTATGTTTTTTTTGGCGTAGCTTACGCTAATGTGTTGAATGAAGAATACATTCAAACGGAAATATCAATATCGCTGTTTAAATTTGGAATCCGTTCTATTTAGTATAATTCTTAAACCAACGATCCATGAGCGTCTTTAACTAGAAATGAAATAAGCACACGTATATTTTATTGCCAAAAAATGATTGGCATATTTGTTTTTTTTTTAAAGAATTATAATTGGTATCAATTCATACTTTATTACACAGAACAAATTTCAATTCAAAATTCAAAATTCTTTCAAAATTCAGATATGAAAATAATGTAATTGTTTATCTATTTATACGCAATCCCAATTGTAATAACAATGTTTGTTTGCAACTTAATACCGAACTGACACTCAAGTTGTTCTATTTTTTCCGGCGAAGAGGAAATTGCGTCTAGGCTTTCGAAACAAATGCTGCCAAAATGAACATGAACATACACATAATTATATTTTTTGTAGGTCTTCAAAACTTCTTCAGAAATTTGAGCAAAAGTATACACCCAATAATGATGAAAATTCATTTCATTGTACTACCCGCGCGATACAGTTAACGAGTAGCACTAGCTACACTAGTTAATGTTATATCTTTACATGTACATATATGTCGAAACTAAAATGCTATTGTAACCAATCAGATTAATCATTCGTATATCTGAAGCATACAAACAAATCATTCATTCAATATAACAGTGACTTGACTACACATTAAAACAATAAAAAAAAACAAAATGAATGAAATCACGTGACTGTGTTGTTTTCCCATCGGAAACAGCTCTAATGGACGATAAGTGTTGCTTTGCATTTAACATTGAGATCTGTTTATAAAATATTGATGGATAGATATAGCATCGTGTAAACAGATCGTATAAGAATGTTCTTTGTTTTTTTCGCAGACGAAGTATTAAAATTTAATAAGGTACCTATGAAATGAAAACATACATTACTTCCAGAACGGGTCAGCGATCATATCTACACAGGGCCCGGATTACGGGGCTATAGCTCCGGGGCCTCCACAAAAGAGGGGCCCCAACAATCGATATTTCTTAAACGAAAAACATGCCATGAGTAAACACTTTAAGTATATACATAGATATAATAATATACAAGTATAATTATTGTTTATTACTACATCTTTATATATTTGTTAAAATAATAATCTAGTGTGTTCCGCAATAAATTATTAAACAGACGGAAAAAAAAACATTCAATTTATTTGGAAAATAATGAATGGCCTCCATTTTTTTATTGCCCGAGGGCCCCCAGACCTGTATATATAAATGGATTTTATCTGACTATAGCGTACGAGTACATTAAATTATGATAAAAAGAGAATAGTTTTATAAATAACATTTCAAAATGTTTATATTTACGATTTTTTTAAATGGTATGTTATTTTTTCGTGATATCTTTTTCGTTGTCAAATAAACATGGCGGATTTATTGAGTTTCCCGCTTTATTGAACTGTCACATATGAATGAATGAGTTGAACGAATGTTTTGCTTTTAAAACTGTTTAGCTAAAATTAATCAAGCAATGAATTTTAATAAAAGTAATATTATTTTTACTTCTTTGTTTTGTAAATATTATTAATTATTTTTATTAAAACATTATTTTATGAATTTATTTTGAATCGTTTAGAGCTCATTATGATTGTTGATACTATTGAAAAGAGCCGGTATATTAGTATTTTCGTGGAGGTCCTTTTGAGGTCTGCATTATTTGAGACACACATAATAATAGTGAAAAATAAATAGACCATTTCGATCTGATGAAACGTAAAACATTAAGGTACATAACCTTGACATAAGCTTACCTGTTCAATGTAACATATTTGCTTGTTTTCGTGTTCTGTAATACGTCATTAACGCTTACACTGACTGACATTTTGTTTAAACTTTTGTTAACAGCTTAAAAAACTTCAATCATGATGTTGTTTTCTATTTTAACCGACTTCAAAAAAAGGAGGAGGTTATCAATTCGTCTGTATGTTTTTTTTTTTTTTTTTTTTTTTTTTTTTTTGTGTTTGTTACCTCATAACTTTCGACTGGGTGAATCGATTTTGATGATTTTTTTTTTATTTGAAAGGGGTTGCTTCCCATGGGGTCCCATTTTTTTTTAGTCCAGGTTTGACAATGGAATCCATGAGAAAACCATATAAGTCGTAAATTTGCATGAGGTATGTGCGCGACAAATGGACGAATAACTCAATATCACGCAAACCGATTTCGATGATTTTATTTTTATTAGAAAGAGTATACTTCAAGGGTTGTTTGATGATAGTTTGGTTAGATTCTGATTATAGGATCCATGACAAAGTAACGGAAATCTTCAATTCTTAGTAGCAAATTAACGATACACGGCCGAATCTTTTATAGGCTATCTAGATTTATCATTCACCTACCATAACATCGTTATGATCAAGTAATTATAGTACTATTGTAAAAAACACTTCTTTATATACCGTCAATAGTTTTCGCAGCGCACGCGAAATAATAACTTTTATAGGCAACAGTTTAATACGTTGGGTTACATTGCTCCATTTTAAGTAGGGATCCATAAGTTTTTGAAAATATAATAAAGCCTATATTACTCGGTAAAGACGTAGCTTTCTAAGGGTGAAAGAATTTTTAAAATCGGTCGAGTAGTTTTTGATTTAAATCGTAATAAAAAATCAAACAAAAATCAAATCTTTCCTCTTTATAATATGAGTTATGCATGTAAGCATTAGTATATATGTATATGTTTGTAATTGAAACATATTTGAACATCTCCTAAAAGTTGAGACCAATTTTGAAAATTATACATATATATATATATATATATAGAATCGTATAAGTACTCTTATATACATGTTATATTTATGTATATTTATATATTGATTACTAGTGTTTTTCCCGCGGTTTCACCCGCGTAGTTCCTGTTCCCGTGGGAATATGGGGACAAAATGTAGCCTATATTACTCCCTGATAATGTAGCTTTCCATTGGTGAAAGAATTTTTTAAATCGGCTTAGTGGTTTAGGCATGAAAGCGTCACGAACAAACTTACTTTCGCATTCATAATATTAGTTAGGATAATATAGATACTTCCCCTTTTTTTAATATACAGACATTCCGTCATATATTTATGGTGAAGAATGGTATAACACAACATCTATAAACATAAAGTTTATTTAATTATTACTAGAAATAACTATTTGATTATGTTATGGCTGCCCAACACCCCACCAACTAAATCTATTTAATCAAAACATGTTAATTTATATTCATACATTTAACCATATTAACTAATATTTATTAATTAAGTACCAAAATGCATTTTTCTTTATGTTTCACTGTTTTGGATTAATATATTTAAATAATAACATAAATGGCGCTGTCTCATATGAGCTGCACGTTTAGTAGGTCTACCCATTTTCTACAAATTAGTGAGTGTACTTCAGATTCACTAAAAAGCGAAAAATAAATAAAAATTTTAACAAAACAAAAACCGACTTCATAAAAGAACAAATTAATATGCACTAAAAAGTAAAAAAATAATTGCGTATTCTTCTATAATTTGATAATTAACTTACTATTTTCTACTCATCAATATGTAGGTACGAATGTGTTGTGTGGTTGATAATTTATTTACAATTATTGTTATTTTTGGAGTCGATGTCAGCTAAGGAAACACTATAATATACCTAGCAATAATAATACGGGAATCTTTTAAAAACAATTTACACATTACAAATTGACTTTTATTCGCTTCGTTAAGTTGCGCGTGCGACACAAGCACATCTCACCTACAACTATGTATGTAGTTATAAGCCCACCTTGGCTGACATCGACTCCAAAAGTAACAATAATTGTAAATAAATTATCAACCACACAACACATTCGTACCTACATATTGATGAGTAGAAAATAGTAAGTTAATTATCAAATTATAGAAGAATACGCAATTATTATTTCAGCGGATGGGTAGGCGAATGGTCTGCCTCAGGATAAATAATCACTTCCGCCCGTAGATATTGACATTCCTAAATTAAAAAAAAAAATAGGAATTTATATTTAATAGATATTAAATATCATCAATGTTAATATGGGATTTAAAGTATTATCCTTCTGTCTAACTACCGTGGCTCACTGACTGGCTAGAAATAAAATCGTAGCTGATGAGGTATTAAAAACTTTATCTTGGGTTTGCACAGTCTCTCCATTTGTAAATATTGTTATAGGTTAATAAAATCAAATGAATTTATACTGTGAAAAAATAAAACGTAAGTACTTTTTTATACATTTATTTACTTGTTACGAGTATTATACGATATTCATCCATTTTCATACAGGATAAATAATAAATAATCACAAAGCAATCTATTCCAATGTAATGAAGATAATTTTTTACAAGTTTATTTTTATGTATCAAATAATCACCGCTTTGGATTATATATATTTAACATACAGAAGTAAAAACTGATTTTATAAGGACCTCGAATTGATTTATTCATAAATAGAACACCAAATAATATAAATTAATGTTAATTACTCAGTCAATTACTTTATAAATCCAAATAACACATTTGAACATTACAAATCATAAATCGCGCCAATAATTAATTAATTACATTAACTTTACATGCACTAACAAGATGGCGGCGGTTAAAATTAGCGCGCTTCTTTTTTTTTAATAACGTTGTTGTATGGACCAAGGAGTTTCCTAACTAAATTATATTATTATGTAATATATAATCTATAATAATAATAACATAATAATATCCAGGGACATTATTCACACAAGGCTATCTGATCCCAAACTAAGCTGAGCTCGTACTATGTACCTCATCGCACGTCTTACGCACTGACGTTATTATTAAATATTGAAAAACATTCAATGAATTTTATATCAGCAATCCCCTTTTATTTTGGAATTACTAATATTCGTATTTATACTGCCAATTAAGAGTATAGCTTGTATTAGGAGTGGGATACATCTGAATCGACTTTGAAATCGCTAGGCAGGTAAACTATAACGCTATTCATGCATAAGGTTATTGACCTTGATATTTTCCGTCTGTATTACCCGGTAGTTTTAAAGCTGTTTTAACAAGTCTTTATATAAACAAGTTAATTCGCATACATTTTTACTATTTAAAATATGGGGAATAAAATTATATCTATCCGAAACAAATGCCCGAGTTGTATACTAAAACTAAAAAAGCAGTAGCTACTTGGTATTGATGTGTTCCGGTTTGAAAGGTGAGTGAGCCAGTGTAATTGCAGGTGCAAGGGACATAACATCTTAGTTCCCAAGGTCGGTGGTGCATTAGCGAAGTAAGCGATGGTAACATTATTTAATGCCAATGTCTATGGGCGTTGGTGACCACTTACCATCAGGTGGCCCATATGCTCGTCCGCCTACCTACACAATAAAAAAAAACTAATTTTAGTAAACAAAATTTAAAAATGAATTAAGTATTTTTAAGTCATTTCCTACTTCGCACAAAACAGGAACATTTATAAAGTCGGTGGTTCAATTGTTCAAAAAAATATTATATTGTAAACATGAAAAAACAACTACCTACAATTTACAACCACTCGATTCCATAATTTCTTGTTAAGTCCTTTTGAATTGCAAATGGCGTACCATTGTATCATTGTTATGAAGAGTCAGAATGCCTAGCGCTGTTAGAACCTAAATAAAAAAATATTACTCTCGCTGTTATTTTACTCTACCCTTAACATATTATTTTTTATAAACTTTAATTATTATTTTTTAAGATTTCGGGTCTTTAACATAAAAATAGGGCAAAAATAATTTATAAGTAAAAAAAAAACAAAAAATGAAAGATATAGTTAAATATAAATTTAAATTGAGAACGCTGATGAAATATTTTAATTTCGAACGCGATTGCAGAAATAGGCCAAACAAAAGGTACCAAACACATAATACCCGACTTATGAAACTTACGAGTATAAGTTGTACGAGCTACTGCCCGTGATTCCCTTCAGTCTTCTCAAATTAAATATAATTTTTGACGGTTGAAAATATTATCCGCAAGAAAATAGACGAACTTGATATCCAACCGCCAGATAAATCAAAAGTATCTTTAAATACTCGATTTTAAGATATTAATCTTAAACGAGTCTCAATATTTTAGACTCATACATTGTTAAGATTTTTTTTATGTATTTTCAAGCGCGTTTCAATTTACTTCATGGCTTTGTGCAAGTCTATGTAGGTAGGGACCACCTATTGATCAAATATTCTACCGACAAACAATACTTTGAATGGTCGTGTGCCGGTTTTAAGAGAGAATGAGAAAGAGAAAATTACAAGTTCCAAGGAATAAAAATTATTCACCAAGGAGGTAAACTAATTTATTTTAAGTATATGTTTGGGATGTAAGGGGAGTCGACAACGACCTTTGGCTCCCTACCGTCAACCTCACCTGCCCGTGGTGCATCCTGCTAATCAACGAACGAGGCTCTGGCGACCGAAAACGTGGCGGTATAACCACTCAAATGCTGGAATCCGAAAATGCAAATCCTGATAGCGGGCAGCAGCGTTATCAGAGAAAGATTCCAGCCACTGCGGTCACCAACCCGCCTGCCAAGCGTGGTGACTATGGCAAATACCCCCCATGAACGACGACACAAATTCATGGCCCCCAATTCCCGGTAATCGCACTATTCCTGGCCATGGTACCGGCCATGGTAACGGTGCGATGGGGGGTGCTAAGAATCCCCGGGCTACGGCAGGGTACCACAAACGGCGACTGTTTCTGGCCACGTATAATGGACGCTCTCTGAGGCTGGACGAACACCTGACAGAATTGGAAGTAGAGTTAAGTCGTATTAACTGGGATATAGTAGGTCTATCGGAAATCCGAAGACAGGGCGAGGATATGATGACACTAGATTCCGGTCACTTACTCTACTTCCGAGAAGGACACCAACCATCCCAAGGTGGCGTCGGCTTTTTGATCCACAAGTCACTCAGAAGCAATGTTGTGGAGGTTGGCAGTGTGTCGGCGAGGGTGGCATACCTTGTCTTAAAGATAACCGAGAGGTATGCCTTGAAGGTTATACAAGTGTATGCCCCGACGTCTACATACACCGACGAAGAGGTCGAAGCCATGTACGAAGACATAGTGAAAGCTATGTCTCGTACCAATACATTCTACACAATTGTTATGGGTGACTTCAATGCCAAAGTGGGAGTACAAGAAGATGGTGAATCTAGGGTAGGGAAATTCGGCTATGGGTGCAGGAATTATCGGGGACAAATGCTGGTAAACTTCCTCGAGGCTCAGGGATTGTTTCTGATGAACTCCTTTTTCCAGAAAAAGCCCCAAAGGAAGTGGACCTGGCGAAGCCCCGATAATGTAACGATGAATGAGATCGACTTCATTTTATCCAATAGGCGTCAAATATTCAGGGATGTCTCCGTGATCAACAGGGTAAACACCGGAAGCGATCACCGCCTGGTAAGAGGCACCCTGAATATTTATACTAAAATCGAGCGAACGCGAATGATGAAGTCGTCTCTAAGACCAACTCTGCCCCAGGTCGAAGCTGGTTGTGAAAGCTTCCAGCTGGAGCTACAGAACCGATTCACCATGTTGGAAACCAAGCAGGACATTGACGACGCCACCAACAGTCTGGTACGTGTCATCCGCGAGGTGGGACAAAATTACTTTCGACATAAGAGCAATGGACGGAAGTCGAAGCTATCAGGCGAAACTCTGGATGAGATGACGAGGAGGCGAGAACAGCAGAATATGACGCCATCTGAGTGTCAGGCACTTAACAGGAAGGTAAAAAAACTAATAAGGCGTGACACAAGACGAGCAAATACCCGGAATATTGAGGATGCTATAGCACGCAATAGGGGCTCAAAGGTTCTTGCAAAGTCACGTACCTCCTGTTGTCACCTGACAAAACTCAAAACCACACAAGGCACAACCGTCACCTCAACACCAGAGATCATAGCTGAAGTCGAAAAGTACTATTGCGATTTATACTCATCACGAGTACCTCCACCTGAGTCCCACAGAGCGGATGATCCACGAGCTAGACTGACACGCCACCTTTCAGACGAGCTTCCCGACATCGACTTGGGCGAGATTAGGATTGCTCTCGGACAACTTGGAAACAACAAGGCTCCAGGAGATGACGGAATTACCTCAGAGCTTCTGAAAGCAGGAGGAACACCAGTTCTGAGAGAGCTAGTTAACATCTTTAATTCCGTCCTCCATAATGGTATTACACCGAAGACATGGAGCAAGAGTGTGGTGGTGTTGTTTTTCAAGAAGGGTGATAAAGCTCTTCTGAAAAACTACCGCCCCATTTCACTTCTTAGCCACGTTTACAAGTTGTTTTCGAGGGTTATCACGAACCGTCTTGCCCAAAGATTCGATGACTTCCAACCCGTTGAGCAGGCTGGGTTTCGAAAAGGCTTCAGTACCGTAGACCACATACACACACTTAGGCAAATAATACAGAAGACCGAGGAATATAATCAGCCTCTATGCCTAGCATTTGTGGACTACGAGAAAGCCTTCGATACCATCGAGACCTGGGCTGTTCTGGAATCCATGCAGAGATGCCTAATTGACTGTCGGTATGTCCAGGTGTTGAAGTGTTTGTACGAAGCCGCAACCATGACCGTCCAAGTACAAGATCAGAGCACAAGACCAATCCAATTGCATCGCGGGGTAAGACAGGGGGATGTAATTTCACCAAAACTTTTTACCAATGCATTGGAGGACGTCTTCAAGACGCTCGATTGGAACGGACGCGGCATCAACATAAATGGCCAACACATTACACATCTGCGATTTGCCGACGACATTGTCATAATGGCGGAGACTCTGCTGGATTTGGAAGAGATGCTAAACAGCCTGAGCGATTCTTCAAGACAAGTAGGTCTCGGGATGAACATTGAAAAGACCAAAATGATGGTCAATCAACATGTATCCCCGAGGCCTGTAGTCGTTAATGGTTATCCACTCGAAGTTGTGCAGGAATACATCTACCTGGGCCAAACTATACAACTAGGCCGGCACAACTTTGAGAAGGAGGCTAATAGAAGAATACGTTTGGGTTGGGCGGCATACGGGAGGTTACGTCATATTTTTGAATCATCGATTCCACAGTCACTCAAGACCAGGGTCTTTAATCAGTGCGTCCTACCTGTAATGACATACGGTGCCGAAACGTGGACACTCACCGTAGGACTGGTCCACAAATTCAAGGTCGCTCAGCGAGCAATGGAACGCGCGATGCTTGGGGTTTCTCTGGCAGATAGAATCCGGAATGAGGACATTCGCCAGAGAACGAAAGTCACCGACATCGCGCGTAGAATTAGCTCGCTGAAGTGGAAGTGGGCTGGTCATGTCTCCAGGCGCCTTGATGGCCGATGGAGCCGACACGTGTTAGAGTGGAGACCACGCTTAGGCAAACGTAGTGTAGGACGCCCTGTGGCGAGATGGACCGATGATTTAAAAAAGGTGGTAGGTACGGGATGGATGCGGGCTGCCCAAGATCGGGATGGTTGGCGTTCTTTGGGGGAGGCTTTCGTCCAGCAGTGGACGGCGATAAGCTGAAAAAAAAAAAAAAAAAAAAAAAAAAAAAAAAAAAAAAATATGTTTTTTATAAAAGTAGTATTAATAGTAGATGTTGATATTTTATACAGGGTTATTTTTAATGATCCAGCAACCTCGCAGGTCTCTAGAAAATAGCTAACATCATAAGCAACACCTTTTGTTCTATGACTTCGGACATAACTCAATTTACAGATTTTACAAGTTTTTGTAGTACTGTCGTGACATTTGTAGGTCTATATTTCATTCATACACGACAGGACGACGCGACGCGTCGATCATTGCGATGCGCGTAGATTTATAACCGTTCAAGCGCGAAATTAAATTAATACTTATTTTTGTATGAAAATAAAATCTAACAAATTATGAAAAGTCGTTGAAAAAAAGTAGTTGTTTATGGTACTAGCTATCTAGTCTTGCGAGGTTGCTGGGTCATTAAAAATAATCCTGTATAATTATATATTATGCAGAACAAATTATAAACACGGTACCAAAATGAAACACTAATTTCGTTCGACGATTTTTTATAAAGTTTAGAGAAGATTTAAGGATTTACGTTAATTACCAAATGTCAGTTAATATTAGAACAACTCAACAACAACAGACAAAAAAAACTACTTGGAATATTTAGCGGGTGATTATTTAAACAATCTTGTGTCCTCTTCCTTCGAATGTAAAATCAATAATGTAAGAAAGAGCGAAAACAACGTTTGTAAGTACGATATATTTGATAATTGTATTTATTCTGGTAGTAAAAAAAAACAATCAACAACGTGATTCAATTTTCTTTACGAACTTAGTGCATATGAAATGGAACCTTACGATACCTAATGGGTGGAGTGGTCTGGTGGCTTGCTTATAAAACTGATCCCGTGGTCCTGGGTTCACGCCCCGGGCTAGCAGCTACTGTTTATAGTCCCGTGCCTCCTTGGTGCTGCGTCTAAACGCTTTCTGGTCGTGTAGAATTTCCCGTTTCATTAGATTATGAAATCGAGAGAATAATGAGTGTACCATGTGTTCATACATACATTAGTGCACTATAATAAGACGAAGATGGCATGTCTCCCGTGAAACGATACGCCATGGCCATAATCGACTAAAAGATGATGTATCACTTTACTATTTACTCTCATATTGTCCGAAGAGTTTTCATTCAATAATAAAAATAAATAAAAGTACTTAAACACGCCAAGTAACCTTTTTTGTCTATGGTATTGTTGGTACGATTAAAAATGGAACAACACAAAAACAGATTTATCATACCAAAGTTTTGACATGGGCTCTTAAAACTTCACGCACTTTACCCCCGAAATAACGAATCGTGAAGATACTTACTGGCACTTTCGGAGGTAAGAGTTTTTTTTATCTAAATAATGTTAGAGTTAATTCTTTACTTAATTGTTATTTACTGTCTGCCTTCGCTTTTCTTGATTAAAAACGCACAGATTGCCTGTTTGACTATTAAAGTGTTTCTTATCGTTTTCGTGTTTTTGTATAACGTTTTACTTGATGGTATACTTGATACTTTATATATACCACCCACTAATCGTATATTCTACTATCAAATCGTATCAATTTTGTTTCGGTTGGAAGGGTAAGTCAGTAAAACTCCAGGTGTAACATAACGTCTTAGTTTCCAAAGTTGGTGGCATATTGGCGAACCGAGCCGAGAAAATACTAGGCAGAAGAAGAAAAAGAATGCCAATGCCTATGGGGTTTGTAGCCAATTATTTTTTAAATATATAAATTATTTTTTTATATGGATCAAGCATTAGTGCATTAATAACTAGCTACGCCGTATCTATTTTATAGGGTCTATCATGTAGGGCACCTACGGTAAGTGGGACCTTCACCTACATACACGTGCAATGTAACAAATATAAACCAAGTCTCAAACCAATGCGCAACGGGATCTAAATGTTGATGTCATTTATTCTTGTAATTAATCTGGGTCACCCACCATTCAAACCAAAATATAGAAACAGAAAGTACTTGCGTCTTAAAGTGGAATCTTTGATTTATAAAAAAATATATATAGGAATAAAATAATCCTAATTTATCCTGTGCAAGACCAGACGGTCTGTTGTACATAAAAAACCTTTTAATTAAGAGTCCATTTAATCTAACACGTTTCGGTGCTATTCACGTTATTTTTTATGTCAGTTGTTTTTTTTTATAAACTTTATGTACTAACATTATTTCAGTCTCCGTTCAGAAGCCGTTCGCTGTACCCACTATTAAAACAAGGAACGAGCATGAACTTCTAGCGTCTATTATCCAATTACACAGGCTTAGTGACTCTTGTGGGACCATTTGTCCCAGAAATGTCCCAAAAAAGACATGAATGTTTTATACACTGAAGGATGTTACGCAAAAATTACGTGATAAGTAACTTTTGGTAAGAAAGCGTCGCCTTCGCGATTTACCATTATTTCATACATTCACGGGTTTTTCTCTAGTCATAAGTGTTTCCGAACTGAGGCCCTAGCCAAGTTGACATTCTACAATTGTAAACGCTAATAGAAAACTAAACCAATGTATGAGAATGTCATCTGTCAACGATAAGTCACGTGGTCATTCTCATACAGTTGTTTAGTTTTCTATTAGCGTTTACAATTGTAAAATGTCAACTTGGCTACGGCCTCTGGATTGTCGATTTTTGACATTCAATAAACATGTGAGAAGTTTTTATCTTAGTAAATAAAAAAAGATTCTTTGTATATTTGTTGAGTTGCGTTACCATTTCTTAACCATCGTTAATGTGTCACTAAGTGTCTGTAGTTACACGGGCTTTTTTATCCTTCAAGCCGGAATATAAGATTACTAATTCTGACAATCTGTAGCCTTATACAACGGACCACAAACCAACGCGGCAGTCGTCTAAAAACACAAACATCGAATGTTCATGAACAACTTATATTCATGTCATACTAAACTCTTAGCAACCAAGCGGTTCAGAAATCCAGCCAAACCAAAAGCTCCTTTGACATGACGCCGTTATATTCATGTCAATCAGGTTCAGTTTTCGAACAAATGCTTTGAAGTTGCTTTCAATTTTAATTAACTTCGAAACTCACTAGCGCACTTCGTTTACAGTTTGAGACTAACATGATCGAGGAACTAATTATTCTCTGGCATTTAGTAAAACTATAAATATTTATTGGTGACGAAACGAATTCGTGTAAAAGATACACACACACTCACACACACACACACAGACACACACCCACACACAATTATGTATATATAGATTCTATTTTTGAGTTTCTTTTAATCACGTCTTTCATAGACGGAAAACATTCTTCTAAGACATTAAAGACCATACGTCATTTCGTGTATATAAGATCTGAGAGAGTTTGATTGTACATAAAAGTATATTATATATCAGAAAACTAAATTATAGCTCGATGCACCACAACGCTGAGCTATTAGCAGTGCCGGATTCAACATCAGCGCCGCCTCAAGGGATCATAAAAAACGCCGGCCATTATCGAAATTTGGCATAAAATGGATAAAGCTTTGGTGATTTTTAAATAAATAGAATGACTTATTGGTGCAGAAGTGATACGTGTAGTGGATGTGGTATAACATCGCATAACATAACAGGAAGATTTGTTTTTCTCACATTCCGAATTTCGTCGCCCTGAGCACTAGTGCTCAAGTAATGAAAGTCTAGACGGAATGTGTACGATATAAGCACTGGAGTAAAAATTGTTTTTTAATTCTAATTAAATGAAACGCAGGTGTTAATTATATTTAGGTTAGACTATTTAAATTTACTATTATCATAAACTAAACCTAATAACGATATGACTGACCAAAGATTCTGATTACATTTTATTGAATTTACTGATATCTTTAAGACGTTATGTACCTACGTACATTACAATTGAATGACAAAAGTATATGTAGGTACGTTGAAAACTTAAAGAGATATAATACTAGAATGGGTAGGTATTCATTAACTTATATTTTAAATTTTCAAAATCATCATCAAATCAATCATTTTCAAAGTGAAGATTATAAATAATAACAGTGGGTTGGATTTAAATCGTCGCTTTAGCAGTTATTTTCATTCGATTTCATAATTGTCGGATGAAAATTTTTATACGTAATAAAATATACACGAGTCGACGTATACACATAAATTATGTTTCTGAGTATATGAAAGCTTCATTTGCATCTTAATGCAACGTCTAAAAGAGGATCACTTGACTATATAAATATACTTTTTTAATTTAAAATATATCAATTAAAACAATTAACACAATTATGTTATTTATCTATACTAAACTATAAAGCTGAAGAGTTTGTTTGTTTGATCCGGCTAATCTCAGGAACTACTGGTTCGAATTTAAAAAATATTTTTGTGTTGTATAGTATTTTTATCGAGGAAGGTTCTAGCCTGATTTATATTCATTATATTTTCATTAATTATACTGAAACCGCGGGGCACAGCTAGTATATTTATATGTCAAGTCAATTTAAGTATCAAAGTATTTTTTGTCTTTAAGTGACAAATACAAAATATCATAAAAAGGGATCGAGTTGGCTAATACAAGCCATGGCACCACCTTCGAGGTTTCAAGGTAATCGTTAACGGAATCTGACATGGTTTATGGTTAAACTCTATTGAGTCTCAATTGAATGATTTGTCAACTTAAACCAGCTTGACAACAACTGGCTTCCCTCGAGGTAGCTGATCCCACTTGATTCAATGTGTTGTGTTGTATATATAGTACGTGACATTGAAAATGTTAATAGCGTGATTCAGAATCACAAGACAATTAGTTAAATTGAATAATATAAAGGCTCAACTTCGAAATGTTATTATAAGTTTATTATTTATTTTTATTTTATATATTTCTTTTAATTAATAAATCAATGTTTTTTTTTTAAAACGATATGTACGAGTTTAATTATCGCCATTAAACACCAAAAAATTTTGAGTGTATGAGGAATTAAGAACTGTACCCATAACAAAATATATATAATATTTTATACAAAAAATTAATGGTTATCTGTTATAGTCCTTGTTTATTTATTAATTATTTTATAAATTTTATCAAAAGTATTACAATTTATTTTTATTAGGTATTTATTATTTGACTGCCTCGTTGGTCTGGTGGCTTGATATAAGGCCGAAAACTCAGTGGTCCTGGGTTCAATTCCTAAGTCGGGCCAATAAATAGTTATTGGGATTTTCTGTCAGAAAATTCTCAGTAGCACACAATATTATGTAAGTATGAGTTAGTAAGTATGAGTTTAGAGCATTTAGAAATAATTAATAATATTAGTAGTGAAAATAATTAAATTGTTGCAATGTTTCTGTTGCGGTCAAGCTGAAAAAAATAAAACCTAAATAAAATTACCAGTATAGGTACTTTGAAAAATGAATACATAAATGAAAAGGTAATTCAAAACAAAGTAATCAAAATGCTCTTTAATTATCCATATCTTACACCAAGTAATTAAATCTATAGGGAAACCAAAATAATGAATATTCGCCAATTATATATTTACAATGTTTACAAACTAAATTTTACTAAAATAAAACAGCAGTCGAAACGAAGCACGCATCGAGCGAGCCTCATTGTTCCACTTAAGGTAAGACAGAAGTATGGCAAAAAAATGATAACATTTGAAGGAGTGCAACTTTTTAACAAAATACCCTCAAGTATAAGAAATGTGAGCTTAACACATTTAAGACGCGATTAGCCGCGTATCATACAAACGATCATTCTCTTCTTAGCAAATAATTAAAATGTGTTAAATAAGTATTAAATTAATAAAAGTACGACGGCGAATATAATAACGAATTTTACTAAGTCTAACATTGTTCTCATGTAAGTGACATTTGACTTTTTGGGAATAAATATTCTTTAAACTCAATTCAGAAAATTATTTACCAATATTTTCACGTCGTAAACGTTGGATGTTTTAGTTTGTGCGACAATTTTGCCAGTTATCACAATTCACAGCCTCATTGTTTTTATTTATTATCTCTTCAACCTCGAAGAGCTTTTGACCTTTTGACATATTTTGGCCATGCTGACGATCATTATGATTTGACCCATATTTTATAATTTTTATCATATTCAAAAATAATATAATATAATTGAAGAGATCATTTTGTTTACATATTTGAAAGGACGATGGCAGGTCTGATAAGTTTCCTTTACTGTCCGCATAGTGTCTCTTTTGTCAATTTAGTGCTGCCACCTATAGTTCTTGCACGTTCCCTATAGGACAACGAGATACGCGAGATGTGGCACATTTGTGACAAGACAACCTGATACCGTAGAACAGACAATGAAATAACCTTTCATTTCATAAAAATATATAATTAAATAACTGATGAGGGCTTCGATAATGCACTAGATACACAATCTCATACAAACGTTCATTTAAAACTGTCGCCAATTGTGTTTACCTAATTCTAGTTAAAATACAAACACAGTAATGTAAATTCAACCTTAAACGCAATGTTTAAGGTTGTATTCACAAAACTATGTACAAAAAGCAATACATTTTTACGACCTTTGCTTGCTGTTCAATACGCTCACACATACGTCATACACGCATGTTTTAAAGTTGGAATTATAATACCCAAAAAAGCAATAGATGATCGAGGCTCGCCGCCTAAATAAGGTTCTTATTGGAACATACTGATTTGAAATAAGACAAAAACGGCTACGTTTGTGTAGCCGTTATCGAAGCATTACGGTAATCTAGTACATTATTGATAGAAGGATTATTTTATTGGAGGAAGGACCTTGCATCTTCATAGTTGTGCTAAAGACAAAGTAGACAGCTAATATTTATCTTGTACCGTTTCATAACTCCAAAACTCCAAATTCTCATCACCTCGATGTCTGGAAATCCACAACAGTGCGTTTCTTAAGGCATTTTCTGCCTCGCACAATCACTGTGGAACCAGCTTTCGCCGGCGACTTTTCCGAACCGATATGACATAAAAACCTTCAAGAAGAGAGCGTACTCTTTCCTCCGAGGCCGGCAACGCACCTGCAAGTCCTCGGATGTTGCAGGTGTTCATGGGCGGTGGTAGTCACTTTCCATCAGGTGAGCCTCAAGCTCGTTTGCCCCCTCTTACATAAAAAAATAAACAATTGATAATCTCTTAAATGATTCTGCAAATTCCAATGTTTTTATAAATTGTATTCAAAAATACGTTGGCTTTTAGAACGAGACAACAATATTATATACTTATGATTCGATATACTCCACAGTTTTCTGTCCCAGGTTTTGACTTGAAACATATAAATAAGGTCAGGTGTTGGATTAGCACCTTGACGTAACGACATCTGAAAGCGCAAAATTTTACCTTCTCTCGCTATATTTAGACCTAAAGACCATTTGAGACATGAATAACGCCAAACGAGTCATGTAACTCCTCAGTATCCCAACAAGTACCTTGTCATACTAATCGTCACAGATTCGTATGAGAATATGTCCTTACCCCGTATATATTTTTAATTAAAACGATAAAAACAAATTTATAATGATATAGATTTCAAAGTGTGAATCTTAACCGGTGGTTTTTATTCATTATATTTTTATTAATTATACGCGGGTGAAACCGCAGGGCACAACTAGTTTGTGTTTAAAATTCATCTCGTGATTGATGAAGAAAAACATCGTGAAGAACTGCATTGGAGCAGCGTGGTGGTATTAGCGCCAACTCCCAAAAAGGAGAGGAGGTTTAGATGTGACTATCACGTAAGTTACCACTTGGTGGGTACCATCCACATATATTTTTTTGAGTAATAAATTTTATTACGTGTATTGTGCTATATACATCACAAAGAGACAGTAACCGCTAATCAAAGCTTGTGATCCTCTTTTGTTAGGCTTTTGAGGTCGAAGTTTAAAGTGATTCACACAATGGTAGACGCTTCATTGTTCGCTCCAGCGCTGTAAAGCGAAGTTTGTTTTCCCCTATAAATATTAATATAGTTTTCGAGCAGGTTTATTTACGGGATGTGTAAATATTTTTGTCGTTTGTCAATAAATTAGCACATTATTGGTACGATTTTTTAAATTTGGAACATCAATAAGATTTCTACAAAATTTGTGATGGCGATGACGGACTCGGTAAAGGCGACTATTAGTAACGAAGAAAAACCAACTGCACGCAAACATGAGTGCACTTACATAATCACGATACAGCAAATCCCATACAAACGAGCATAGAACCTCACCTTATGTGTTTAACGAGGTACAGACAATAATTCCGAAACATTTCTCGACAGGAAAACCAAATAATATTTAAGTGATCCGAGAGTTGAATTAAAAAAATTTGCAATCTCATAGGGTGGCCCACGTGGAAGCAATTCATTCTGTCTTCATGGGTGATATAATGAACAATAAATAATGTCAGTTTTTCAACCGAGAGCCTCGGAAAATTCCGAGCTTAACCGAATTAATCGGTGCGCAGGTGTAGCTAGCCACGGTATTAATACGGTCATCAAAGGAAACGATGCCCTGTATCCTTAAAGATTATATCCAGATATGTTACATGGTATAGATAAAATTGCGCATTGTGATAATGGTCTTATTATCTTTTTTGATTTTGGATTCCAAAGTTATGTATACACAAAACAATCTTGAGTTTCATCATCATTTCATCTTGAGTTTTTTCAGCCAACGTTTATTATATTTAAAACTAAAACATTCAAATACATATTTGTATCAAGTTTGTAAGGGCGACGACACGCGAGGAAGAAACTTATATTTTGACGTGACAACGTCTTATAAATTGGTTTGCCGGGTGACACTTCAAGAAACTGCGTTACGCTCCGCTCACGTTATGCGCTCACAATGAGAGCGAGTGAGAGGCACGCGTCCCTTCCACTCGGGCATGGTTAGCCCGCCTAAGAGCGAGAGAGACAGACATAAAAAGTGAAATTCAGTGCGAGATTCTTTGTATAAATTAATGTTTTAAATATAATTCTTTGTATAAATAAATGTTTTAAATTGTTACTATTATTTCATCCTTCTTCCTACTATACGAATGAATATTCACATTAAAATTATTTTACCACTCAAAGTCGTTGTCACGTAAAACTTTCGCCCGTATACCGACTTTACAGGCAACCAATTTTTTTTCTAATGTAAGCTAATATTAATAACATTTAGAATAAGTATATCAAATTTTTGTATATTTATGTATGTCATGCGTATATACATAGATACATAAACTGTATATTATATGAGATAGTATTGACTAGTCTCATTTCCAAATTCTGTCAGTATGTATCACTTAAAGATATTTACGGGGGCTTTGTGAAACTCTGTCTGGGTAGGTGCCACCCACCCATCACATTTACTACCTCTAAATAGCAATATTTAATAATTTTGTGTTCTGGTCTGAACGATGAGTGAGTTAGTGCAACTGCACTACACAACATTTTAGCTCCCAAAATTGGTGGCAAGGAATGGTTAATACACCAATATCTATGGTGGGGAAAAGTACCAGATGGCACAATTGCAAATATAATATTTTATCTTAAGACTAGCTATGCCACGCGGTTTCACCCGCGTAAAATTAATAAAAATATAATGAATTAAAATCAGCCTACAGCCTTCCTCGATAAAAGGACTATACAAAACAAAAATATTTTTTAAATTCGAACCAGTATTTCCTGAGATTAGCCGGAACAAACAAACAAACTCTTCAGCTTTATATATTTGTATAGATATATTATACAGAGTGTAACAAAATTCGTGTCCGACCCGTGAAGTGGTTATTAGGTATCCTTAGTCGATTCTATTTATGTAATCAATTTTAAAATTTGAAGCAAAATTTTACCCCGACAAAAAATTAATTTGACTAAATAACGACAATTATATTGCCACACAGGCGCGGGCGTCAGCGCTCGATAGCTCTTACCTATCGGGTAAGTCGGAGACGAGGTCAAGAACTCAGTTCTCCATGAAATTTTCGTCATTTACAATTGAAAATGAAAAAAAAAAATTTTTTTTTAGTAATTTTTTTGCATAATATTTAATTTTTTTTTTACATAAATAGAACCGACTCACGATACCTAATAACCACTTCACGGGTCGGACACGAATTTTGTTACACTCTGTATATCGTAACAAAATATTATAATGTACTTATCGAGTCTATGTGTATCGCAAAACTCACTCGACTGAATGTAAATAAGGTAGAAATAATATATTTATTGCTTGTTACAAGATTGTATTATTATGATTATATGAATAACCTCACGATTTCACTGATAATATTGGTTTTATTTTATCACCATGAATAATATATGTTATTGATTAAGATATAATCTACATATACACTTGGTTGTAGGGTTTAGTGCAAGCATTCTACCGCAAAACAGCAGTACTTGGTACTGTTGTGTTCCGGTTTGAAGGGTTAACGAGCCAGTGTAATTACAGACACAAGGGATATAACATCTTAGTTCCCACGGTTGGTGGCGCATTGACGATTTAAGCCATGGTTAACATCTCTTACGATGCCAATGTCTATGGGCGTTGGTGAACACTTACCATCAGGTGGCCCATATACGTGTCCGCCTTACAATATAAAAAAAAAAAAAAAATAATTTTTCTTACCTCTGAATGCGTAAGAATATCATGTAGGTGTCTTTTCTAAAAATCAGATTTTTGATTTTGATAGAAAAGAAAAGTGATTTATAATTACAAATCATTTATTAGAGCCGAGCGAAGCTCGATCGCTCGGATACTTAATTATAACTTATCTTAAATGTTTTATTATTATAATATATAAAAACTCCATTTTGAATTTTACTTCAGTTTAATTCTTGCTCATAGTTATAATGATTACAACTAAGTATGGTCACATATTATGTTATACATACATATTATGTACTCATTTCACGGCGGTGAAGGAAAACATGGAACTAATATGTTTACTACGTGTGTATTCCACCAAGCCGCATTGGAGCCGCGTGGTGGAATAAGCTCCAAATCTCCTCAAAAAAGATTTAAGTGTCTGTTATTTTTCTTTAATCTTAAAATGATAACTTTTAATTATTAATTTGAAAATAATAACATACAACTGTTACGTATTGAATGCTAGTATAAATAATTAATACGTTTGTTTTTATTTTCAACCATCACGTAACGAAACGAAATATAAATACATATTAAGCACAAGATAATTCAGTGGTTGCCTGAGTTTGAACCTGCAATCATTCGTTATTATTTAAGTGTTAGCCACTAGGCCATACCGGCTTGACATTACGTAATAAAGTAAATATAAGCAAAGGATCATTTAGTCTTTGGTTAAATAAAAAAAAAGCTAACATATTAATATTAGTTGTTGAAAGAAACAAAATGGAATCGAGTTGGCTTATACAAGCTTTAGTTCCACCTCGAGGTATGCGGATATTTTGGTGGCGGTCTATTGAATAACTTTCATTGTCAAGTTAGACCAGCTTGACATCAACTGGCTTCCCACGAGAGGATGATCCCGTTTTACCGTGTCGTGGAAATCGTATATATAGTAACCGCCGTACGAAAAGTTGAAAGCGCGATTCAGAACCTTAAAATGAGAGATCTGTATGATAGAGTTTAGTATGGGAAAACAAATTAATTTAATTAATAATTGTTAGTGCGATTAAATATAAGTGCCTTTAATATTATTCATAAATAATAACAATAATAAATATTATATTAAGCTATCTTTTTGTTACAATTGATTTAATAAAATAGATATGCAATAATTGTTCTTACTGTTAACAAAATAAGTTCTATTATACAATAAATTTCGTCTGATGTAATAAAAATTTCACCAAATCCTTCAAATTGTACTGATTGTACTTCGGATGATTGAAAAAGTTTTCTACATGGCGTTTTAAGCAATGATCGTTAAACTCATTTCGAAATCTTTTCTCTTTGTCTTGAACGATAGATTTTTTATGTTTTCTTGAAATAACAATCATTTTATTTTAAAGCAGCAAATCCCAGCAGACGTTCCGTCTGTAATATACTAATTGGAGTATATATTTGAGTTATATTTTATCAATTTATTAATTTGAGGCATTTTTACTGGTCTTTTTAATCTCTACAGCATTCATATTCTCGTAGCCTTCAGGCAGCGCGCTTGTCCGTTACAAATAATAGTGTCCACGCAAGCCCATTTTATTTTAACGTTAATTCCGCATATTTAATCAATTTAAGTTTGGTATTGGAGTTTTAAAATTAACTCCTACAACTTAAACTCTTCTTTATAATATACATGGTGTACTATAGTAAAAAAGCCGAGATAGTCCAGTGGTAAGAGCGCTTGAATCTTAACCGATGATGTGCTTAATTTGTGATTACAATTCATCTTGTGCTTGACGGTGAAGGAAAACATCGTGAGGAAACCTGCATCGGTCAAATTTCACCAAAATTCCTTCACATGTGTATTGACCAACCTGCATTGGAGCAGCGTGGTGGAATAAGCTCCAAACCTTCTCCTCAAAAAGGGAAGAAGGGGCCTTAGCCCAGCAGTGGTACATTCACAGGCTGTTATTACTTACTTAATTATTCATTTATTATTATATTATTACGGCAATGTGTAAGTAATTCAATAAATAAACTTAGTGAGTAGTTTTTTTTATATATATCACTTAATCCGCGACTTCGTCCAAACTATTATTTAACGTAAATTCGTATTTGTTATATCGACTAAACGTAGTAAGTACATTTACAGTTTGTGCACACTTTGTCATTTTTCTTAATTAGAGACTTTTATACGCGTCATGACTTCTAAACGAAAAGTCCGATCCGAATAATATAAAATGGAATTTATACGTACAAAATCAGCCTTAATTATCACCGAAAAAAATTACCACCGAATAAAATTTTATTTAATTAAATTACAAAAAATACATTGAAACACAGGCGCAGACTATTCGTTGCTTTTCGCGTGAATTCGTAAAAATCAAACAAACAGAACTTGCTTCTTTATAATATTAGTATGATGTGATTGGGGATGAATAGAACGTACCGTACCATGAACATTATCTTTTATGATTATTTCAAATAGATAGGCATACTCGCAAACGGTACCTGAAGGTAAGTGACTTCTCCTCTTATATCGCAAATCACTGACCTTGTGTTGTTTCTGATTATGACGTCATCAACCACGAATTATATGTCGAAATGAATTTAAATTGTTGTCTGTATATTGGTTGAGATGGTTTGGTCATTATAAGCTCAAGCCAAATAAGCTTTTATCGGATCAAGCGAAGCTTTTATTACGACTTTATTGTATGAATAGTATTCAGGGAAGCTAATATCGATGTCAGAGATGGACAGTTTTTCTTCATTAGACGTCTTGCCTTATTACAAATGATTTCCCTGAGGGATGGAAGTAAATAGCCAAAAAATGTTAGTTCTGAACACATATTGTAATGATTAGACGATACTTTGAGGAAATCAGTAGTTAATTAGGCGCTTTTATTACCCTCATCATTTCTCCGAACGTTTTTTATTATTACTATACTAGATTTGAATTTGAAATAAATTACAGCAGAATAGATCAGAAAAATAATTAATTGATTTGGTTTGGTTTGCTGTCAAGTCCTTAAAATGGTGGTTAGGAAAAAAAATACGTGGCGCACGTATGACACATAAAACATACAAAGAAATACACATGTATACTTTAGTCTTATTAAAAATCTCGAATGCAAAAAAAAAATCGGAATTACAGTTAAAAATAGTAAAGAATTAGTAACATTTAAATTTTAATTATATGAAATTCGTTTTTTTTTTTTGTTGCATATGTAGGCTGACGAGCATATGGGCCACCTGATGGTAAGTGGTCACCAACGCCCATAGACATTGGCATTGTAAGAGATGTAAACCATCGCTTACATCGCCAATGCGTCACCACCCTTGGGAACTAAATGTCCCTTGTGCCTGTAATTACACTGGCTCATTCACCCTTCAAACCGGAACACAAGCTGTATGTGTATAGCTGTTTTGCGGTAGAATATCTGATGGGTGGTACCTACCCAGACGAGCTTGCACAAAGCACTACCACCAAGTGATCAAGACTAAACAAGAACAGTAAAAAAATATCACGGAAACGTAAATTTAATCAATGAAATAAATAATCATAACAGTAATTATAAATGCAGTGATATTATATTATAGGAACTCAATTCATTACTCACCCGTCAAATGTTGACAACTATTATGTTGAATGTTGATACACTATTTTGATGCTTATTTTCTTTTAATGTTATGATTATTATGGTTAATATCGCATATCACATTCTTATATTTCACGACCGTTTTCTGCAGGACTCATTGTGCAAATACAAACATAATATCTTACCTGTAAATTAAAATTAATTAATTAATTAATCTTGAACCATTTCCCTGATCTTATAACGTGTATACTTGCATGATATTTAAATATTAACAATTATTATTATCAATCAATATTAAATCTTAATAATTATATATAAGGTTTAAATTTGCTTGATCAGTCGTGATCGTAGCCAATCTGTCAGAACGCCAATACATGAGATATAACAGATGGCGCTGTTATCGCGCCGGATATGAAACCTGGCTCTAATCTAGCTCCCACAGAGTTAATAAAAAATATACAGTGTAGCTAGTATTAAAAATTTCAATATTTTATATATTATTAAGTTTTTGTGCAATATTTCTTTTCATACAACTACATCACTATATACAAACAATGAAAAAAGCCGAGATGGCCCAGTGGTAAGAACATTGAATCTTAACCGATGATCGTGGGTTCAAACCCGGGCAAGCAATGGGCCATTCACAAGCTGTTACTGTTTACTATAAACAATAGCTATTAAATTTCCTGTACCTGAGCAAAGACCTTCTCTTAAGAAATAAAGAAGATTCAAATATAATTTGCGTTGCTCTAGAATTTAATGGCGACATTGTTCTGTTGTTCTAAATGACATAATCACACCCAAGAGGTCATCTCCCGTGAGACAGATAAAATATAATACGCATATAAACATAATCAATCATTATTAAAATAAATATTCAGAAACGTCAAATGAACTTTGTATAATTAAAATTAATTAATTAAAATAGCACGTTCCATTCTAAATGTTCCTAGCTCTTTATTGATATGACAACGTACTGCATTCAAAGTTGGCTAAGCATTGTTCCACTGTGGATGTTTCATTTTCATTTTTATTCGAAGACTAGAAAAAATATCATGGAAAAATATTTTGATACGAGATGAGAACATAACATCGATAGTTGACGATATTTGATTATAATTAAAGTAATACTAACATTCATTATTCGCTGACGTTTGAAAGTCTCATGGCCGAATACTGAAACGTCTTTTAAATATGAAGTGTCATTTTGAATGACGTTTCAGTATTCGGCCGTATGTGTTCGATATTCAAATTTAATAATAACCGTTATTGATAATTTGAAGAAAACATTTAAATTGTCATGTTAGAAAATGTTTCTATTCGTATTTCGAAATTTGTTTATGGTAACACTAAAGTTCATCAATAGCTACCAAATAAAACATAATTAATCAGAGACAATGTAAAGTTGAGAGAGGATAAAGAGATTATAATAAAGCAAGAATGTTCTTTTTTTAAACTGTTTTATAAAAATGTAATCTATTTAGTCATAAGTAATAACTATACAACCATTGCAAGAAACAACAATTATAAATAAATAATAGGGAATTGTATAAACTGGATGGTTTGTTTGTTACGCATTCACGGGTTAACTATTCCTTCTCCATATAACCAGGCGAAGCCGAGGGCGGAAAGTCGTTATACATTACGACACCTATATATACATATTATTTTGCGAACATGCCTAATTTAAAGAGCCGAGATGGCAGAAAAATATATAAATTTTATTGCATTGTTTAATAATTAATACATATTATGGGAATGAATGCTAAAATTACACACGAGGCGATGAATATTATATTTTTATAAATAAAAAAAAAATGTAAATTTTTACGTTTTAATATTACATCATATTGATAATAATAAAACTTAAATATTTCTTTGATATTTTGTTAAATGTAATCATAGTAATCATGTATTTGAATAAACACATATTTCTTGATCCTGAATCGCGCTTTTAACTTTTTCAATGTAAGTTACTATATATACACTTTCGACGACAAGTCACAGTGGGGTCATCCTCCTCGTGGGAAGCCAGTTCTTGTCAAGCTGGTCTAATTTGACTAATCATTCAGAAACTAATTCAAAGTATAAATAACAACAGATCGAAGGAAATCAGTAATGTTACGTTACTGTAATGATGTCAAAGCGGTGTTAAAGTAAAACCTCGAGGTCTGGAGCCAAGGCTTGTAAAAGCCAACTCGATCCCTTTTTTAACCGACTTCAAAAAAAGGAGGAGGTTATCAATTCGTCTGTATGTTTTTTTTTGTAACCTCATAACTTTCGACTGGGTGAATCGATTTTGATGATTTTTTTTTTATTTGAAAGGGGTTGCTTCCCATGGGGTCCCATGTTTTTTAATCACTTTTGACACTGGCATCCATGACAAACCCATATAAGTCGTAAATTTGCATAAATATGTGCGCGTCAAATGAACGAATAACTCGATATCTATTCAACCGATTTCGATGATTTTTATTGGAAAGAGTGTACTTCAACGGTTTTTTGATGACAGTTTGGTTAGATTCTGATTATAGGATTCATGACAAAGTAACGGAAATCTTCGATTCTTAGTAGCAAATTAACGATATACGGCCGAATCTTTTATAGGCTATCTAGATTTTTCATTCACCTACCATAACATCGTTATGGTCAAGTAATTGTAGTACTATTGTATAAAACACTTCTTTATATACCGTCAATAGTTTTCACAGCTCAAGCTAAATAATAACTTTTACAGGCAACAGTTTGATACGTTGGGTTACATTGCTCCATTTTAAGTAGGGTTCTATAAGTTTTGAAAATATAATATAGCCTATGTTACTCATTAAAGACGTAGCTTTCTAAGGGTGAAAGAATTTTTAAAATCGGTCGAGTAGTTTTTGATTTAAATCGTAATAAATCAAACAAAAATCAAGTCTTTCCTCTTTATAATACGAGTTATGCATGTAAGCATTAGTATATATGTATATGTTTGTAATTGAAACATATTTGAACATCTCCTAAAAGTTGAGACCAATTTTGAAAATTATATATATGTAGAATCGTATAAGTACTCTTATATACATGTTATATTTATATATTGATTACTAGTGTTTTTCCCGCGGTTTCACCCGTGTAGTTCCCGTTCCCGCGGGAATATGGGGACAAAATGTAGTCTATGTTACTCCCTGATAAAGTAGCTTTCCAATAGTGAAAGAATTTTTTAAATCGGCTTAGTGGTTTAGGCGTGAAAGCGTCACAAACAAACTTACTTTCGCATTTATAATATTAGCTAGGATAATATAGATACTTCCCCTTTTTTTAATATACAGACATTCCGTCATATTTTATGGTGAAGAATGGTATAACACAACATCTATAAACATACAGTTTATTTAATTATTACTAGAAATATCTATTTGATTATGTTTTGGCTGCCCAACACCCCACCAACTAAATCTATTTAATCAAAACATGTTAATTTATATTCATACATTTAACCATATTAACTAATATTTATTAATTAAGTACCAAAGTGCATTTTTCTTTACGTTTCACTGTTTTAGATTAATATATTTAAATAATAATATAAACGGCGCTGTCTCATATGAGCTGCAAGTTTGTAGGTCTACCCATATTCTACCATATTAGTGAGTGTACTTCAGATTCACTAAAAATCGAAAAATAAATAAAAAATTGAACAAAACAAAAACCGACTTCATAGGAAAAACAAATTATTATGCACTAAAAAGTAAAAAAAATAATTGCGTATTCTTCTATAATTTGATGATTAACTTACTATTTTCTACTCGTCAATATGTAGGTACGAAATACGAATGTGTTGTGTGGTTGATAATGTATTTACAATTATTATTGTTATTTTTGGAGTCCTGCGTTCCCGAGCCCGCAGCCTCTCCGATCCGTGCCGAGGACGGCCATCGCAGTGGTTTTAGTGGGTAAGAATCCCACATAACCCGGATCCCCGCCCCCCAAGGGAGACGGGTACCTTTTCGAAGGTTTCCACTGCGTGAAAAAAAAGTGGTTAATTTAAAGGCCGCGTTTATTGCGTTTTAGGGTTCCGTACCTCAAAAGGTAAAAACGGAACCCTTAGAGGATCACTGTTTTATGTTGAAGAATCTTAGTAACAGTACGGAGTCGGGGAAGTTGACATGATCTGCAAGCATATTGAAAAACTATAAATTGATACATAGAAAAATAAATTTAAGATGACTATCAAAAATACTTATACTACCTAACTACCCTTTGCATTTTATAATTGTGTTCTCTGTCTGGTAGTTGAAAATCTGCAGAAAGATTGAAAAGCTATAAATTGATACAAAGAAAAATAAATT
The DNA here is from genome assembly GCA_963151315.1 of Nymphalis c-album. Lineage (NCBI taxonomy): Eukaryota > Metazoa > Arthropoda > Insecta > Lepidoptera > Nymphalidae > Nymphalis > Nymphalis c-album. The sequence goes on from OY720610.1 coordinate 1,661,968, forward strand.
GAAGATAAACGGCTGTCAAAAATACTTATATTATTTTTTTATTTCATAGGAAAGCGGACGAGTAACACCACCTGATGGTAAGTGGTCACCAACGCCCATAGATAATGGCATTGTAAGAGATGTTTACCATCGCTCACATCGCCAATGCGCCACTAACCTTGTTAACTAAGATGTTTAGTCCCTTGTGCCTGTAATTACACTGTGTCACTTACCCTTCAAACCGGAACACAACAATAAAAAATACTGCTATTTTGCGGTAGAATATCTGATGACTGGGTGGTACCTACCCAGACGAGCGATATCTATACTTAATATATAAAGCTGAAGAGTTTGTTTGTTTGATCCGGTTGTCTCAGGAGCTACGGGTTCGAATTTAAGATTTATTTTTGTGTTGTATAGTATTTTTATCGAGGAAGGTTCTAGGCTGATTTTTATTCATTGAATTTTTATTAATTATACGCGGGTGAAACCGCGGGGCACAGCTATTTGATAATAAAGATACTTAAATATGAAATTTTGCTAAATGCAATCATAGTAATCTCGTATCACCACCTCGTAATCTCATGACCATTTATTTATTTATTTATTTTAAGGAAGACAAACAGTTATAAAATACATACAAAAAATTATCACATTACAGAGAAATAAACCAATGAAGTCTTCACAATTAACTAGATCAAAATCATTATATAGCAGATTGATATAAATATTAATAAAAATAAAAAAAATATATATTATTACAATTTATAAAAAATATCAATGGAATATAAGATTATGGACCATACTATTAATACATACATATTAATTAAATAAACACATACTATTTCGTGATCCTGAATCGCGCTTTTAACTTTTTCAACGTAAGTTACTATATATACAATTTCGACGACTTGTAACAGCGGGGTCATCCTCCTCGTGGGAAGCCAGTTGTTGTCAAGCTGGTCTAATTTGACTAATCATTCAGAAACTTATTCAAAGTATAAATAACAACAGATCGAAGGAAAACAGTAAAGTTACGTTACTGTAATGATGTCAAGGCGTTTACATAACTTAAGTAAAACCTAGAGGTCTGGAGCCAAGGCTTGTAAAAGCCAACTCGATCCCATTTTGTTTTTTCGACTTTTTTTTTTTAATATGTGTTGTTATATGATTGTCTAGTTTATGTAGTGGTTAAATTAAAGGCCGCGTTTATTGCGTTTTAGGGTTCCGTACCTCAAAAGGTAAAAACGGAACCCTTATAGGATCACTTTGTTTTATGTTGAAGAATCTTAGTAACAGTGATCAGCAAGCATATTGAAAAGCTATAAATTGATACAAAGAAAAATAAATTGAAGATGACTAATAAAAATACTTATACTACCCCTTGCATTTTATATTTGTGTTCTCTGTGTAACCTCAAGTAACACATACTCGGGGTGACTCGACCTATACACCGAATGTAATAAAACTCACGAATGTTATAAGTAGGATATTGTAATGTAAACGAAATTATATCAATGGCTTGTATTAATATGGGGCGTCTAAATGTAATAAGAATTACTTACAGTCAGTGCAACTACAGTCAAAAGGGACATAATATCTTAGTTCCCAAGCTGGCATATTGGCGATGTAATTAATTGTTAATATTTATTAAAGCGGCATTGTCTTAGGTAAAGTAACAGTCTGTGAATGTCCCACTGCTGGGCTAAGGCCTCTGCTCCTCTTTGTGAGGAGAAGGTTTTGGAGCTTATTCCACTACGCTGCTCCGATGCGGGTTGGTGGAATACACATGTGACAGAATTTCAATGAAATTTAACACATGCTGGTTTCCTCACGATGTTTTCCTTCACCGTCAAGCACGAGATGAATTATAGTCACAAATTAAGCACATGACATTCAGCGGTGCTTGCCCGGGTTTGAACCCTCGATCATCGGTTAAGATTCACGCGTTCTTACCACTGGGCCATCTCGGCTCTTATGTCTTAGGTATATTCAATATTAGGTAGCCCATTTGCGGCAGACTATTGTACAAAGGGAGTTGGACATGATGCATGAGCCTACGTGCCCTTCTAATGTCTGATAAATATTTATATTTTTTTAAAATAACTATATATACTGTGTTATAAATTGAAATAAACTTGTACTGGCTTATTTTACCTGGTTTATCAATAACAACTAGTACAATACACTTTCAGATATATATACCTACATATTATATTTGTAATACATTTATTCTTGTCTAAGATATTATTTTATTGACGTAATTGAATTTTAGTTTATCTATATTTAGTGTTACATGAGTTTTCTGTGGCTACTGTTTTATTTTTACGTTTAATAACAAGCAGTGTTAACCTATAATTCCTCGTTACGCTATTCTATGATTTATTTTTAATATCTTAAGTCTCAAATTGAGTGTATACAACTCTAGTTAAACTTTCATAAATTAATAAAATAAAAAATAACGTACCACAATTCAACAATAAAAAATCAAAACAATACAATCACATTCATGACGCGCCAATAATAAAATAATTCCTTTAAAGTTTGAATTTCTACCAAAAAAAATGGCGGTTTGAAATTAGCGCGCGTCGTTTATCTAATGGGTACAGGATACATTTGTTTTATAAATAATTAAAATGAAATAGCAATACAGGAGACGAAAGAAACAAAATGGGATCGAGTTGGCTTACAAGCCTTGGTTCCGCGCCTCGAGGTTTCAGAATGAGTTTTCCTGTGGTTATCACGGTTCGGACATACATACTAGATATACTTAGGCAAGCAACTTTCACAAGGGTAATTTGTCAAATTAGACCAGCTTGACAACAACTGGCTTCCCACGAGGGGGATGACCCCACTGTGATGTGACGTCGAAACTGTATTTATACTAACTGATGTTGAAAAAGTTGAAAGCGCGATTCAGGATATGAGAGAACTTTAAGAGAATTTAACAAATAATTTACTATTTAAGTAATAATTAATTATTTAATATTGATGGTCAATGAGGTGACCATTTACCATTTAGGAAAAAAACATAATGGAAAAATATTTTGATATGAGATGAGAGCATAACATTGTTATTATATGATTTTAGATGATAATTAAAGCAGGAAAACATTTGTATGTATTTTCATGTTTCGAACAATTTCTACTCATTTTTTATGAAATAGTTAGGCGGACTGGCAAATGGGACATGTGATAGTAAGTGGTCACTACCGCCCTGTGTATGTTGTTACACTGGCTCACTCACGTGCAAACCGGGACACAACAGTACCAAGTACTGCTGTTTTGCGGTAGAATATCTGATGAGTGGGTGGTACCTACCCCGATGAGCCTGCACAAAGCTCTACCACCAAGTATGTGGTGGAATATGCTCTAAACCTCCTCAAAAATGAGATGTTACTGTTACTTCTTTATAATTATAAAACTATACCTTTTTATAATTAATTTAAAAATAATAAAAATTTATTGACATGAGTTACATGCTAGCATAAATAATGTTTGTTTTTATTTTCAACCTTTATGAAACGAAACGAATTATAAATATAAATTAAGTTCAAGAAATGTCAGTGGTTGCCTGAGTTTAAGCCTGCGATCATTGGTTATTATTTACGTGTTAAGCAAAATTACGAAATAAAGTTAATAATAGTAAGTTAATAAACAAAGGAACATTTAGTCTTTGGTAAAACAAAAAAAATGCTAAGATATTATTATTAGTCGTTAGAAGCAAGAAAATTAGATCGAGTTGGCTTATACAAAAGCTTTAGGCTCCACCTCGAGGTATGTGTCGGATTTTTCCGCTTACGTGCTATATTGTTGGGTTCCAAATGTCAAGTTAGACCAGCTTGACATCAACTGGCTTCCCACGAGAGGATTATCCCGCTTTATCGTGTCGTGGAAATCGTATATATAGTAACCGTCGTACGAAAAGTTGAAAGCGCGATTCAGGACCATAAAATGATCTGTTTGAGAGAGTTTAGTATAGAAAATATTATTAAAATTTAATAAATCATTCTTAGTGCGATTAAATATGAGTGTATATTATATTATTCATAAATAATAAAAATAATAAATATTAGACTATTTTTATTTCATAGTAGCTACTCGTCCTAAAGTTGCGTCTGTATGTAAATTTTCTGAATAAGTTCATAAAATTAAACGACAAGTCATTAAAGGTATAATCGATTATGAGCGATTATCGATTATCGATTAGGTTTTCAAGATAGCTAGCGTGGTGTGAAGTGCTGGAGGTATCGTGTTAAGTGATCTAATTACTACGCCCTACGGATATGCTTAGTTATATTAAAAGCGTTGTACCCACGTAAATTTTTTTGTGAATAAATCTTGTGTAAAATGAGAAATTTTCGTTTTATTTCATTTTTTAATATTATTAAATAATATGTACGTCAACTTTAATTTAAGAGTGCCTCGTTAGTGTAGCTTTATTTTAAAGATATTTTTGTGTACTTTTAAAGATTTTATAGAAAAGTATTTAATCTAATATAATATAGTTACGTAGATGTTGGTAGACTGACACCATTAGACAGTTTTATAAATATATACCACACTTCACTTGGTGGTAGAGCTTTGTGCATGCTCGTCTGCAAGGTGCTTGTCCACCTACCTATAAAAAATAATACCGTCAACAATCGTTGGGTGGCAGTAGCCCACCAGACCCAACAGCCGTCTGGTCGGAGGATCCTCCCTCTTCAATGGGGTGTATCCCTATTCCTCACACCCCATCAATTACTATCTACCTATAAAAAATAAAAATAAATAATAATTAGCATTTCATAAATAGTTGCAGCCCACTTTGTATTCTACTTTGGAGAAAATGTATGAATTTTGTAGAAATTTTGTGTCTCAGCGTTGCTCAGCGGCTTTTTATTTAAACACTGAAACGCTTTTTCTGTCATAATATTGTTTTGACACCGTACTTGCAAGCAGGCCAAACTATTCAACGAAAAATGTTCACATTATTTGATATGTTTGTTTTTGAAAAACAAATACAAGGAAAAATGAAACTACGTTCGTCATTATAATTAATCGCGATATTATTCGACAAAAGTTTAATAAAACACCATTAATTTTATGCGAACGTGATAGATACCCAACACTATAAAAGAGTTACGATCTTTTTTCTCGATTCATCGGATCTGTTATTTTTATATTCCGTCTATTTAGTTTTTACTTATTCACTTTTTGACATTCGCCTTAGTGATATAGTGAAGAATTATTAAAAAAAAAAAACTTATTTATGTATGAAGATAGGTACGTCATTTTTATTTTATTTATTTATGAAAGTTTAACGACAGTTGTATTTACTAAATATGAGACTTAATACATTAAAAAAATACATAGAATAGAGTAACAACGAATAATAGCTAAACACCGGTTGTAATCTATATAAATAAAATGATTGAGGTCTGCAGTTGTGCGCGGATCACGGAAAAACTACTGCATAGATTTCAATGAAATTTTCTAAATTTTATTTCTTAGACACTTGGCCCTTATCAAAAAAAGAAATTATTGTGATATCTTCATTTAATAAAAAGTTATTAAAGTTTCAAGAAACAACGATTTGTATATGCACTGCGTGTTCAGTGATATATATTATAATTATATTTTTGCTTGCGATCTATTTGATGTTTTTTTCCTTCGTACATAAGAAAACTTAAAAAAAAAACATAAAACTATCAAGCAACGCGGACGAAGTCACGGGTATCAGCTAGTTAAACATAAAAATAAAACGGTAGCAACAGCAAATTCGTGTATCAGTAAATATAGATAAACTAAAACTTAATTACAACAACGGAATATACCTACGAGACAAGACAAAAAGTATAACAAATATATGTAGGTATATCTGAAAAAGTGTCTTGTACGAGTTTTTATTGATAATCCAGGTAAGATAAGCCAGTACAAGTATATTTCAATTTATAACAACTATAGCTATTTATAAAAATAATAAGTATGGATAATTTTAGCAAACAAAAAAGATTTTATTTTTGAATTTAACCTCCTTTGTACAGTTTATTCTGTCGGGCATATGGACCACCTAATGGTAAATAGTTACCACAATAGACACTACTTTAAGAAATATTAACAATTAATTACATCGCCAATATGCCCGCTTGGGAACTAAGATATTATGTCCCTTTTGACTGTAGTTGCACTGACTGTAAGTAATTTTTATTACATTTAGAGGCCCCATATTAATACAAGCTATTGATATCATTTCGTTTACATAACAATATCCTACTTACAACATTCGTGAGAATTATTACATTCGGTGTATAGGTCGAGATACCCCCAATAACACAGACACAGAGGACACACTATTATAAAATACAAGGGGCAGTTAGTGCACTGAAATTGTTCAGTTAGCGAGCAATATAAATATTTTTGACAGCCGACTGTCTTCAATTTATTTTTCTTTGTATCAATTTAAGGCTTTTCAATATTTGTGTACACTATCAACTACCAGACTCCGAGCTGTTACTTAGATTGTTCAACATAAAAAAAACGCAATATATTTTTATAGGCCTGACCTGGGGTTTATCCACTACATCAACGAGGCAATCATATGACTACACAAACTAAAAAAAAAATAATAGTATTCGAAAAAACAAAATGGGATCGAGTTGGCTTTTACAAGCCTTGGCTCCAGACCTCGAGGTTTTACTTGAGTTTGAAACACCTTGATATCGATAGCCCAGTTTATTCTTTGAATACGATTAATTTGTCAAATTAGACCAGCTTGACAACAACTGGCTTCCCACGAGGAGGATGACCCCGCTGTAACAAGTCGTCGAAATTGTATATATAGTAACTTACGTTGAAAAAGTTAAAAGCGCGATTCAGGATCACGAAATGTATTCGTTTATATTAGTATGGTTATGAGATTAGATATGGTGATACATGATAACTATGATTACATTATTGTCAGTATGATCTAATATTAAAACATAAAAATTATAATAATTATTTTTTTTATTCACATAAATTATAATTTTATTGCATTCGACGTCTCGTGTGTAATTTTAGCATTCTTTATCATAATATGTATAAATTGACTTAATTGACTGCCTTGTTGTTCAAGTGGATTGATGTAACACCGCAGACTCGGTGGTCCTGGGTTCAAATCCCAGGTCGGGTGAATAAATAGTTATTGTGGGTTTTCTGTCAGAAAATTCTCAGTGCCAGCCCGGAGTCTGGAAGTTGGAACTATGTTGTTGGTTGGACTAGGTTTCCTCTAAATAAAAACGCAAAACATATATTTGCGAGGCACGGGAGTGTACACACTTCCAACTTCTAGCCTCCGGGCTGCTACTGAGAATTTTTCGACAGAAAATCTCAATAGCGTTTTATTGGCCAGACCTGGGATTTGAACCAAGGACCACCGTGTTTGCGTTACATGTAGCTACTAGACCAACGAGGCAGTATTATATACAGTGGACCCGCGCTAATTTGATAAACGTTTTGCCGGCCAGTGTCGAACTATCGATTTTGTCGGATTATAGAATACTGCCTAAGACGGGGGCCACGCCCCGTTTTTACGGTCCGGATTTTTTAAAAAAGAGTACCTTGTTATCCTACAAATTACAGATCCAATGATAAAATTCTATAATTTGAAGTACAAATCATACTTAATTATACGTCAAATTTAGTAAATGCAACAACACAATTATAGACAGGTTACGTTTTATTATAAAATTAACGTCATGAATGCCATAGAATTTACAAAAAATAATAACTACATTAGTAATTGTAAGTACAAACAAATATACATAAACCTACTAAAATAATCAAAAATTATGAATAAGAGACATGTCGGATTACAAGGGGTACCGGATTAGACAGCGGCCGCCGGGGGTCCACTGTATACACACAACTACAATTTTTTTTAAAAATATGTACATTTATTTTACAAAGCCATTTGTGTTTAATTATAATTACATAACCATAATCTATTCAAGAGTATACTAACAGCTTATTTTGATAGAAATCGTGAATGACAGACAAAAGTAATTTAAATAGTGTCTAGTATAATTATACATATACACGTTACATTTAAAAAAATAGACACTGATTAGACAATGCAGGAGTCGAAAGAAACAAAATGGGATCGAGTTGGCTTACAAGCCTTGGTTCCACGCCTCGAGGTTTTAGAATGAGTTTTCGTGGGGCTCTCAAAGTTCGGACATACATTCTAGATATACTTAAGGAGACTTCTTGTGGGGGTAATTTGTCAAATTAGACCAGCTTGACAACAACTGGCTTCCCACGAGGAGGATGACCCCACTATGTCGTGACGTCGATACTGTATTTATATTAACTGATTTTGAAAAAGTTGAAAGCGCGATTCAGGATAACAGAGAACTTCGGTATCGGTTTCGGTTTAAAGAACTTTATTTCTCATTAAGACATTAGTCACTTACATGAGAACAATATATTATTAATTAATATTTACACGGTGCGGGTAGATAGAAAAAAAGAGTTAAAGAATACAAAGTATCGGTTTTTGACTAAGAAGCAAGTTCAATGTGTTGTAAGGCGAAGGTCCAAGTTATACGAGGTATTAATACATTTCATTATTATAAATATAATTTAAAAGTTTATTTTAAAAACTGTTGAGAGAACTTGATTCTTTTCCATATTTCGGAAGTTTATTGTATAATTGCGCTCCTCTAAATGTTATATTATTTTTGCCATAATTTGTTCTTACAGCAGGTAATGTGAGGTGACTGGCTCGATGTGTTTTATATTTGTTTACAGTATTGTTTGTAGTAAATGTGATGTGTGAATGAATTAAATTATGCCTTATTTTATATATAAGTATACATAATAATAATAATAATATCCTGGGACATTTTTTACCTGATCCCAAAGTAAGCAGAGCTCGTGCTATGGAAACCAGACAACTGATATACTACATATTCTACTTTTTCTTTTGTAAATACATAGATAATTACAACCAGACTCAGGACAAACAGACATGTTAATGCACACAAATGTCTGTCCTGGGTGGGAATCGAACCCACGACCTGCGGCGCAAAAGACAGGGTATCTACCAATCACGCCAACCGGCTCGTCGTATACATGTAATATAATATGTGAATAGTTGTTTAATGTTCAATAATTTTGTTTCTTTGTAAATAGTTTTGGAAGATGTTGAAAAGTCATAGTTGTATAAGATTTTCACTAATATATTTTGTAGGGTTTGGATTGGTTTTAAATTTGTTTGTATAGCATTGCCCCATACTTCGATGAGGTGCAGAAAATGAGGCTGTACTAGGGTATTGTAAATTAACGGTCGAACTTTTTTCGGAATACATCCAACTATTCTGTGCAAGAACCCAACCAGTGAAGACAACCTTCCACTGATGAGTTGAATGTGCGGATTCCATGTCAAGCTGCTATCTAGCGTTAGTCCTAAGTATCTTTCTTGTTTCTTTCTTTGAAGCTCCTCTCCGTCTATAGTAAGCTTTGTATAGTTAGGTAGTCTCTACTTTTGGCGCAGAATATTATGAATGAGGATTTGGAGGTGTTCATTGTTAAAAGATTGTATTTAAACCATTTTCGGAGTATATTTTAATCATATTGTGCAAGTTTAATTGATTGACATTGATCAGGTGTCCAAAATCAAACAAACTTGTGTCGTCAGCATAAAGGGAAAGCTTTCCATGCAAACCTGCTTGTTGTAAGTTGTTTGTATAAACTAGATATAGCAAGGGGCCAAGGAACCTTGTGGAATTCCACATGTTAGGAGCTTAGGGCTACTTTGGTGGTATCCAATCTTTATAACCTGGTAGCGATTGTCTAAGTATGACTAAGATTTTGTACGCAGTTCCAGTAATTCCAATACCATTAAATTTTTTCAATAGCAAAGTGTGATTCGAACGCTTTTTTTTAAGTCAAGGAAGACTCCTAGAGCAACTTTTTTTTTGTTTTGATGGTGGTAATTACTTTTTTTTTTAAAAATAAAGACACATTCGTATGTAGTTACTTAATATTGATGGGAAATGCACCCCATTTACCACCATACTTCAGTAAAAGCCGAATTTCATTAAATAAATTTGTATTTCGAATCAATGCGACGTTAGAGTAATAGAAAAACTTTAAGATGGCAGAAAATGAACTTATATAGTTTTATTACGATTTTTTTATTAAAAGCAATCATTTATTTTATTTTATATACACACAACTAGGAAGCTGCTCGAAAAATTATTCTAGAACCTGTGCCCTGCGGTTTCTCCTGTGTATAATTAATAAAAATATAATAAATAAAAATAAGCCTTGAGACTTCCTTGACAAAAGGAACCGGTTAAATTCGAACCAGTATTTCCTGAGATTAGCCGGATCAAACAAACAAACTCCTCAGCTTTATATATTAGTATAGATTAAAAAAAAAAACATTTACTTCACGCCATTGAATTTCGTACTTAAAATTCATCTCGTGCTCGGCGTTGAAGGAAAACATGGGACTAATGTGTTCTACCACATACGCTAACCACCAAACCCGCCCTGTAGCCACGTGGTAGCTATAAGCTATATAATTATATAAGCTCAATACCTCCTCAAAAAGGAGATAATTTACTATTACTTTACTTTAATTATAAAATGATACATTTTCTTTTATAAATTTAAATATAATAACATTTAATTGATACGTGTGAGATGAGAATATAAGTAATATGTTTGTTTTCATTTTCAATCTCCACGAAACGAATTATAAATATAAATTAAGCACAATAAAACTCATTGGTTGTCTGAGTTTGAACCTGCAGTCATTTGTTATTATTTACGTGTTAGCCACTAGGCCATCTCGGCTTGACATAATTACATAATAAAGTTAATATAAGCAAAGGAACATTTAGTTTTTTGTAAAATAAATACTTAAGATATTATTATTAGTCGTCGGAAGTAAATAAGATCGAGTTGGCTTATACAAGCTTAGGTCCACCTCGAGGTATGAGTCGGATAGTTTGGCGTACGTGCTATTGCTGAGTGTATATTGTCATATACACCCTTCAAACCGGAACACAAAAATACCAAAGATTGCTGTTTTGCGGTAGAATATCTAATGAGTGGGTGGTACCTACCCAGACGAGCTCGCACAAGAATTTTTTGTTAAAATATCTACTCATACCTCGAGGTGGACCTAAGCTTGTATAAGCCAACTCGATCTTATTTACTTCCGACGACTAATAATAATATCTTAAGTATTTATTTTACAAAAAACTAAATGTTCCTTTGCTTATATTAACTTTATTATGTAATTATGTCAAGCCGAGATGGCCTAGTGGCTAACACGTAAATAATAACAAATGACTGCAGGTTCAAACTCAGACAACCAATGAGTTTTATTGTGCTTAATTTATATTTATAATTCGTTTCGTGGAGATTGAAAATGAAAACAAACATATTACTTATATTCTCATCTCACACGTATCAATTAAATGTTATTATATTTAAATTTATAAAAGAAAATGTATCATTTTATAATTAAAGTAAAGTAATAGTAAATTATCTCCTTTTTGAGGAGGTATTGAGCTTATATAATTATATAGCTTATAGCTACCACGTGGCTACAGGGCGGGTTTGGTGGTTAGCGTATGTGGTAGAACACATTAGTCCCATGTTTTCCTTCAACGCCGAGCACGAGATGAATTTTAAGTACGAAATTCAATGGCGTGAAGTAAATGTTTTTTTTTTTAATCTATACTAATATATAAAGCTGAGGAGTTTGTTTGTTTGATCCGGCTAATCTCAGGAAATACTGGTTCGAATTTAACCGGTTCCTTTTGTCAAGGAAGTCTCAAGGCTTATTTTTATTTATTATATTTTTATTAATTATACACAGGAGAAACCGCAGGGCACAGGTTCTAGAATAATTTTTCGAGCAGCTTCCTAGTTGTGTGTATATAAAATAAAATAAATGATTGCTTTTAATAAAAAAATCGTAATAAAACTATATAAGTTCATTTTCTGCCATCTTAAAGTTTTTCTATTACTCTAACGTCGCATTGATTCGAAATACAAATTTATTTAATGAAATTCGGCTTTTACTGAAGTATGGTGGTAAATGGGGTGCATTTCCCATCAATATTAAGTAACTACATACGAATGTGTCTTTATTTTTAAAAAAAAAAGTAATTACCACCATCAAAACAAAAAAAAAGTTGCTCTAGGAGTCTTCCTTGACTTAAAAAAAAGCGTTCGAATCACACTTTGCTATTGAAAAAATTTAATGGTATTGGAATTACTGGAACTGCGTACAAAATCTTAGTCATACTTAGACAATCGCTACCAGGTTATAAAGATTGGATACCACCAAAGTAGCCCTAAGCTCCTAACATGTGGAATTCCACAAGGTTCCTTGGCCCCTTGCTATATCTAGTTTATACAAACAACTTACAACAAGCAGGTTTGCATGGAAAGCTTTCCCTTTATGCTGACGACACAAGTTTGTTTGATTTTGGACACCTGATCAATGTCAATCAATTAAACTTGCACAATATGATTAAAATATACTCCGAAAATGGTTTAAATACAATCTTTTAACAATGAACACCTCCAAATCCTCATTCATAATATTCTGCGCCAAAAGTAGAGACTACCTAACTATACAAAGCTTACTATAGACGGAGAGGAGCTTCAAAGAAAGAAACAAGAAAGATACTTAGGACTAACGCTAGATAGCAGCTTGACATGGAATCCGCACATTCAACTCATCAGTGGAAGGTTGTCTTCACTGGTTGGGTTCTTGCACAGAATAGTTGGATGTATTCCGAAAAAAGTTCGACCGTTAATTTACAATACCCTAGTACAGCCTCATTTTCTGCACCTCATCGAAGTATGGGGCAATGCTATACAAACAAATTTAAAACCAATCCAAACCCTACAAAATATATTAGTGAAAATCTTATACAACTATGACTTTTCAACATCTTCCAAAACTATTTACAAAGAAACAAAATTATTGAACATTAAACAACTATTCACATATATTACATGTATACGACGAGCCGGTTGGCGTGATTGGTAGATACCCTGTCTTTTGCGCCGCAGGTCGTGGGTTCGATTCCCACCCAGGACAGACATTTGTGTGCATTAACATGTCTGTTTGTCCTGAGTCTGGTTGTAATTATCTATGTATTTACAAAAGAAAAAGTAGAATATGTAGTATATCAGTTGTCTGGTTTCCATAGCACGAGCTCTGCTTACTTTGGGATCAGGTAAAAAATGTCCCAGGATATTATTATTATTATTATGTATACTTATATATAAAATAAGGCATAATTTAATTCATTCACACATCACATTTACTACAAACAATACTGTAAACAAATATAAAACACATCGAGCCAGTCACCTCACATTACCTGCTGTAAGAACAAATTATGGCAAAAATAATATAACATTTAGAGGAGCGCAATTATACAATTTAGCGCAAAGGTCTATGAGACTATTTTATTTCGTTCTAGCTACTTGTCCTAACGTGGCGTCTGTATGTAAAGTTTGAGAATAAGTTCATAAAATTAAACGACAAATCGTTAAAAGTATAATCGATTATAAGCGATTATCGATTATCGATTTGGTTTCCAAGATAGCTAACGATTATTTTATATCGATTTCCTAACGGCTTTAACCTGGTGTTTCAATGCTTAATGGAGGTATCGTGTTAAGTGCTCTAATGACTACGGGTATGCTTAGTTATATTAAAAGCGTTGAAAAATATTATCCACGTGAATTTTTTTTATGAAAGAAAATATGGAATCAAAAGCGAAATTTTTTTTCTATTTTATTTTTTAAATATTATTAAAACATTATTTACGTCAACGTTAATTGAAGTGTCTCGTTGGTGTTACTTAATATTAATTATATTTTTATAAACTTTATAAGATTTTATGATGTAGGAAGTAATTTTAAGCCTCCAAAACCAGAACTATATTTGATTATATAATATGCTGAATTTGCGTTAAAATAAAAGAGGTTTGCATGGACAGCAGTTTTGCTTAACACTAAGAGAATACGCATGTATGAATGTTGTAGAGACTAAAAAGATCTGTAAAAAAGGTCACAAATTTATAAATTGATAAAAGATATATTAAAATTAGTATACGAGGTATTCTTATTTCAAATATTAATTATTTGGTAAGTAATCGTAGACGTGACGGACGCGACGTGCTGATTTTGAAATGAGTTTAACGATCATTGCTTAAAACGCCACATAGAAAACTTTTCCAGCTTTGTCACACTAAATAGCACTTAAACAAAAATATCCGACTAAAACCTCGAGGTGGAGTCAAAGCTTGTATAAGCCAACTCGATTCCATTTTGTTTCCCCCTACAACTAATATTAATATAAATTAAAAATCTGATTTTTCGAAAAGATACCTACATAGATAAACCTAGAACACATATAATATTTTTTCACTATTATGTAAATGAAATGGTGACCTGATGGTAAGTGTTCGAAGTCGCTCATATACATTGATGCTGTAAGAACTATTAACAATCAGTTACATCGTCAATCAGGTGTTATGTTTTTGTGCCCATTAATATAATTTCGTAAAAAAAATAAGAGTTACCACGTACTCACACACTACACACTATACTCTCTTGTCAGGAGAATATTTCTATCTTCTTTCTTTCAGCTTTCAGATGATCATGGGAAGTAAGATCTTATGACCCTTGTGCTTGTAATCACACTGGCTCACTCACCCTTCAAACCTGAACACAACAGTACCAAGTACTGCTGTTTTGCGGTAGAATATCTGATGACTTGGTGGTACCTACCCAGACGAGCTTGCACAAAGTCGTCATGTTATATACATGTAGTAAAAAATCTTACTTATATTAAAATCATTGGAGTCACTAGATCTCATAAAGAGTTAACGAGGTTGTAAATCCGACCTTATACCGGATTACTAAACAGTTATGATTCTTTAAGTTTTATCACAGTTTGACGGGCACTTCGGCGAAAACTGCTCGAAATAATAACACTTCGTCGCTTTATGCTTTTGAAATGGATTTTACAAATTGCTTTTTAGTATCTGCTCGTAAATGTCCTGTGGCTCACTTTGATCTTAAGAGGAAAGCTTGGGTAGTTCATGTATATGTGGTGGAATATAAAATGCAGGTTTTCTCATGCTGGAGTCATTTAACGGCGACTTGAGTACTAGTAGATTTATATATAAATTAATTATATGAAAATTCAGTGGTGATTACTCTTATTTGAACCTGAAAACTTCTGTTAGCCTCGTTTTCTATAAAAATGATTTACATTTACAAGCGTTACATGTAGTAAGGTTGCGTTCAAATTTGATTCTATAACACGTTTCGGATTGTGTAATTATGAAAAAAAAATCCGTTCACAAAACAAATTGTAGTAATCAACCATTAAGTATAACTTATTATATCAAACACTTATTATATATATATAAGTGTTTGATATATTATGTATGTATATATATATATACATATTTTGTATAGGAAATAATAAAACACACTCACGACATTCATAAATTTATTTATACATTTCTTATAACAAAATGGTAAGATATACATTTATATGTTATAAATAAAATTGTATATACACTAATATGTCTATGTTAACATACTGTACACTAATACTATGATTACATAAAATAAAATCTATAATGACAAAATAACTATTAATCATTTTTATTATTTATATATATTTTAATTAAATGCATTGAAAATATTTTAATATTAAATATGTTTTCTTCACCTAAATTAATATATATATATCGTTTGTTCTATATAAAATAAATTTTCTTATCAAAAATGATTTTAATATAATTTAAGTTAAATTATTGAAATAGGATATAAAATATTTTTTGTCAATTGTATGATACATAATAATGTCTATAGATAGCAGGGAAGTTATGACGTATGTATACTGTTTCAGAAATAAACATAACTTCGGAAAGACTAAACTCGCCTAAAACAGTGATATCTGCCAAAAGTAATAAAGATCGTCACAATATTTATAACAATCATAGATAATTATTGAATAAACGTTCAGTGACATTTTGACATTTCTAGATATCACTCTACACCAGCGCCTCTCGCGGCAAGTTCAAGCGCGATAGCTCACTTCAGGAGCCATGTAATAATCTTGGACGAAGAAGCAGGTTCTCTGGTATGCCTTGTTAAATAATTATGTGAAATGACGATTCAAAAATTCGTCTTAAAGTCTATTTGAATAGATACTCTATATAGATACTCTATTCAAGTAGACTTTAAGACGAATTTTGATTTGATTTAATTTGTTGAATACTGAATTGACAAAAAATTAATTTGAGTTTTGAAGAAGTGCTTCTAATTCAATACAAGATTCGGAATAGGCTTCCTCACCTTCGATTGAAAGATTGATCAAGGAACCGTTAACTTCCAATTTGTGAGTTAAAATAAATATATAAATTACAATAATGTGAAAATTATGCGGAAATCTCATTGATATTTTTAACTAACATCATATATTTACAGAAAATATATTATATTCTTAAATATTAAATATTATATAAGATACACCTTATTTTCATTTTATATTTTGAGGTAAAATATTTACACGATAAACTAGTAATTTAATTACTTTTTCTTAAACAATCTGATATAATATAATATATTAGGTATTTTTTTATAAAGCTATTTAATCTATAAAAATAACTTCCAGAATTAAACTATCTATTCTTTATAGTTCAATTATTTAATATTAGAAGTAAGAAAAAGTTTCATAAAATATTATCATTTAGATTTTGTTTTAACAGAAAAGCTATATTAATAAATTATTCTCTGAATAGAGAATAATTATTTTTTAATGAAAGTTAGCTATTCTACTTACAGTTGAACGAGTACTAAATAAACTTCAATTTGTTATAAAATATCAGTTCATCTATGACTTTGTATTGAAATAAAAATATATCCGAGAAAATGCATACAATTTATGGTCGATGAATTTTGTGTAGAAATTAAAAAAATATATTTTTAAAAATAGAATGAAAGACCAATTTGTCAGTTTTTCCCCCGTTGATTCATAATCAGAATTAATAATAACTATGACTGATTGAATATAGATTAAATTGTTTTGATTCAGTCAATTGATGATTTAAAATATTACTCAATAAAAATAGTTACGTTTAAAATGTTACTAATTGTTTGTGGTCATAATCAAATCATAAGCATCACTAATTGGTGGCTCGGAGTGAGTAGTTCGAACTAAAAATTGAGTTCCGTAACGCAACAAACGTAAAAATATTTTTAGACCGTTTTATTGCACATATGTTTACCGACACTGAATGCGTTTTGTGTAAACAGGCCATTTCCTGCGAACTTCACTGTGTCGTTTACAAACAATTAATTATAACGTATTATATTACGACATCTCCTGTCTCTGTCGCACTTGTGGTTGTAATAAATGGTGACGCGTGATGGGTGATTTATAATTGAATATATATCATTAGTGAATGTCGTTATGATTGAACAGCTTTCGTTGGAAATAATAGGATATATATTATCAATATTAAATATTATCATATTAAATACCGTATTAAAACCTACAACTAATAATGTATGTAACTTTGTATGATATTATTATAATAAGGATGTTCATCTCAATTTACCATAATTATAAAACAAATTAGTGGTACCTAATAAAACAGACAGACTCGTAATATACGTGATAATAAAATCCATAAAAGGTTTTGTTTTAAAAACAAAATTCAGAAGCAGATGGGATTGAACGTAATATGGGCTAACATAACAAAATGGCCGTTATGAGGTTATAAAATAACATAATTATTGTAAGTGAAAAGGGTCGTATGTACAATTTATTTTACAGCAGATCATTAAAAGAAAATATTATTTTACGTTTTTTTTTTACTAATAAATGTATTTTTCATGGGTTGTGTTAAACATGTAACTCTAATATACTTATATGGCCAACGCACCTCCAACCTTGGAAACTAATTCAATAATTAATTACACTGGGTAACCCATCCTTCAGACTGAAATCAATACTTAGTGTGACTGTTTGGTGGTAGAATTTATATTATGTTATGTTGTCAATTGTTTATCTAGCCATTTAGAGAATGCGTCATTATGTTAAGTTACGATAAAGGTTATAATTGTGTGCTACATTTAATTTTAAATAAATTTTATAAGTATAAATTTTTTAAATTGTGCTTTTATTACGTCCTGTTTATTACTCTTATGATGTATCAATCGGAGGTGTTTTTCTATTCTTTCTTTGTATAAGCGCAAAATATTCTGTCAATGTAATTTGTATAACAAATATGAGATCAACCAGATTCAAATTTTGAATTCAATGAAAGTGAGTAGAAACGATGTACTACAGTATATATCTAGAACAACATTTTAATTTAATTAGTGGAATTTTATATGTCCTATAAATATTAAAACGTGTTTGTTACCAAACCGGGTGGTCGATTGTTGACAATGAGCGCTTCTATAACTTGACTCCCAGCTTTGCTTGAAGTTTCAGGAACGATAGATTTCAGGAAAGCCTTCTTTCAATAGCCCGAAGTAACACTAGATATTATTATAAGTATAATATATTATTTTAAGGTATCAATACAAATGCGAAGAACAAATTTTTATGTTACTTAATAATTGACATAATTAAAATGAATCAAGAGATAATTTGCTACGATACATATGTTTTGGTAAGCGATGACAAAAGTTGCCATATAACATAATTATATGACAAATACTTCTCTTTTGTCTCCTGTCAAATTTTAGAGTTCTGACTTTAATTATCTGTCGTTGGCGATGTTCTACGAATATGTATTAAACTGATTAATGCATTTTTAACTTATACAATTACATGAATATGACGATAAATAATTTATAAGGAATATTTTTATTGATATGAAAAACAGTTTAATTTATTCTATCATATTTGTAGCGCTATGTCTCAAAAATTCAAAAGTCTATTTGATTTTTTTTTTTTTAATTTTATTAACCGCGGGAAACCATACAAAGTTCATAGCTGTAGGACATTTATATACACATAGACTTAACGAGCCATGTAAGACAATTTTTTTTTCAAAAGCGGTTCAATCTAAACAAGATGACTTTTATCTTATGAAATATAACGATATGCAATAAAATGTCGATTAAGTTTTTAAATTCAAATTATTTACACCGTTCAAACTTTTCATACAAAAACTTGATACATTTTAAAACACCATATTAATTTTCCTCTTATTTGTAATCTGACTATTTAAACTACGATTAAATTTAAATTTAAACCCGTTTTTCGTTTCGTCAACCGTGTAAAGTTCTCTCAATTCGTTATCACATTCACGGTAATCAGCGTATGTGTCACTGTGTCTTTCGATTTCAATTTTCTCGGAAACCTTGGCGTTGGTACTCGGACCTTGACCTTTGAAACAGTCGTAGTAAGGTTTACAATCAATGCTGTTCGTGCTTCTGGCTATGTAGCCGATGTCGCGTGTTCCGATGTTCCTATCTGTGTAAGCGAGAAGATCTCTGCCTATATGTCAATCCCTGATGTCGGTGGTCAGGGTGAACCGAGCGGATTCGCTTATGGAATCATCACGACCTTTGATTCTCCGATTTCCGTTCAGGTGTTCTATGAATGACGTATTCGTAGTCCTTCCGATGTCCCGGTTTATGCTGTTATGGTTGGAGGGGGAGAGGTGGGTCAGTCTGTAACTGGCGCAAGAGTCGTTCCGTCTGACAACAGTCTTGGTGGTACCAGCTCGTGAGCTACCTATCGGTGCGAAGGACGTGCCGTTTTGTTCTGGTGCTGGTGTATGGCAACAACAGAAACACTTGAAGTATGATCTGTGAAATTCTCGACGGAATTTTCCTGTAACAAAACTTAACGTTAAAAGTGTTCGATATTTAAATTTAAAAAAATGTGCTAAAATAATAAGAACTCGCATAATTTTTAACGGAAAATTTGACAATTAAAATGACGATCATTAAATATAGCTTTCAGTACATATAGGTTTTAGTGTGTTTGACTTGTCAATTGCTTATTGTATTAAGTGTACTGACTTTAATCAGAATCGTAATTGGTGGTGAATTTTATCACGAGGTGGAAAAATGGCATGCAGGTGTGTGAAACATGGTGACATAACGAAAATAAATGCATGCGTTCCCCGATGAAATAAAACTTTCGGTAAAGCTAATTTGTATTTGTAACCAAACCATCGGCGGTTGAAAACACTGACCTGAAAACCCTGGGAATCCTGCAAGCAAAATATTTCTGTGACGTATTTATAATGAAAAAAAAAACATGAAATTTATAACAAAGAACTCTCAAAGTAAAACTTATGTTCGTACAAAGGCATGTTTAAAAATTCTCTACGCCTGTTTGTGTTAACAACATAATGAAAATGCTTTTCAAACGATATAGTTAAACATTTTTTTGTTGTTTTAATTTGTAACAAGATTATACAGTGAATTGCATTTTTGGATATTCTAATTTCTGAACAACAGAGTGTTTAGAGGATAAAACTATGTACCAATATTTTAAGTTACACTAGCGAAATCTTTGGTGTAATTTTATATATACTTAAATATTTTAATGTTTTCTTATATGCGTTTTTAAACATTCATTTTGTTCATGCTTAGAGAGTAGGTAGATACATTCTGTAAAAACTCACTTCATTACACAATACACATACATGAAATGATTTCAACCGACTTAAGGTGATATACGATTTTGATGGGTGTATTCTTGAAATGTTATGACTATTATGGTCAAAATAGCATATCACTTTTTGACATAAATGACGACCGTTTTCTGCGGTGAGTTTCGGGTTCTTACATAATAGTTCTAATGTTGTTGGTTTATGCGTCACTTGTGAATTTCTGGTATATTAAAATCAGCGTATACTAGTCGTATCGGATATTTGCTTACAAATAATTTATAGCAATAACTTTTACTTTAGCTATTATGATGAGCGTTTCTTTTGTTCTCTATCTATTAAATTTTCACGAGTAAGTACAGTGTTGTTTCTTATGGTGAATGAATTTTGAATGGGGATGAGTTAAGCTATGCTTCAATTAAGACAAGATTAACTTTAGATCTACCTTTTAAATCAATATATTTAGATAAAGGGCTTTTTAATGTATTTAAATGACATTGCAGGCAACATTTATCTTATACAATATGTATATCGCTTTGTAAGCCTTTTCTTTTAATTGTGGTATGTTTTTATATGTACCTAAAGATCTGATGATGCAACATTAAAAAAAAATAATTGTGTTCAATTGAAAATTTGTTGCCAGAACCTAATCACCTTACTTTACTTTAGATCAGTGCCCAACATTAAAACAGATAATTAATATTTTTTTGCGTCTTAATTAATTTTTATAACTAGAAGCTTTTAAAATAATATAAATTATGTTTTCAGTTAATGGCATCGACATAAATGTTATTAATAATGATGATGATATTTAAGCAGTGTTAAGTAGTTATAAATTACTTTTATTTATATCTATCTAGTATTATCAAAAAACAAATATTGAAAACAAGAATAGATTGACTCGTGGAAATAGAAAGAAACATAAAAAAACAAAACACTATCGAATCAACAGTTTTCTATTGACGTTTGTGAGCGCACGAATGAATGGAATCAGTGGGCTTAGACAAACCAGCACACGATTGAAAAAAATCGTTTGTGGAAAAGACCAAAGAGACTCCGATCTGTTTTATTTGCTACTAATACTCCTTACTAACTACCAGTACCGGCTTCGCACAGGTCTATATAAAACGCTTAATATATATCATATATATTTATTGTATAGGAAGGCGGGCGAGCATATGGGCCACCTGATGGTAAGTGGTCACGAACACCCATAGTAGTGTACATGTAACTGTGGTGGTCAACCGTCTTTCATAAAAAATGATGATTTTTTTTTATCACATAGGAAGGCGGACGATCATGTAAGCCACCTGATGGTAAGTTGTCTTCAACGCCCATAGACATTGGCGTTGTGAGAGATGTTACCCTCGCTTACATCGCCAATGCGCCACCAACCTTGATAACTGAGTGGGTGGTACCAACCCAGTCGAGCTCGCATAAAGCACGACCAAAAAGTATATATAGAAACCTTAACCTTCCTCATGAATCACTCCGTTCACTTGTGAAACTATATGAAAATTCAGTTTGGAAGTTTATGATTTTATTGCGTCAGACAGACGCAGCCGGGGACTTTGTTTTATATGTAGTTATGTCATGTAATAATATAATGATAATCGATAGTAAAACCTTAAAGCGTTTTAAGCGATTACTTTATATATTGCGATAGTTTGCAACTTGGCATTTTTATATCTTTTTGCCCTTGTCAATACAAGATTCAGTTAACAAAAGGAGCGTAGACCAAGTACCATACGAATCTTACTGTAGTTGAAGAACGTGTCACGTCAAATGCGAGTCGTGCACTACACACTCCTTACCAAACTTGGGATTGGACTATTTATTATTATTTTCATAGTAGCTTCCTAGCTGTAATTTTTCTGAAGATACTTAGGTATAGTAACTTGCGTAGTCTTCATTCTCTAACAAAATCATTTAAATTGCTTAAAATTTTCTATCGGAAAATTAGAAAAATAGTAAAGAATTATTTTGATGTTAAATTGAAAGTATGATTAAGTTTACAATGTTCAGATGTTTGTTATCTAAAAGCAAAATATAAGTTAACAAAATTACTAAAAAGACTAATCATTAATTTCTTTTGCCTGTTCTTCTTAGGTTTGGATCAGTGAACTTTTTATGCTTCGATATGAATTTGGAAAAACTCGATATTTTTACAAACGAAATAGAAGAAAATAAATAGAAGTCAATGAAATCACTACGGAGTATGAAATGGAAGTTATTCTTACCACTCATGAAGTTATAGATGAGAGGATTAACGGCGGAGTTCGCGTAGCACATCACATGCGAGATCAAAGCTATGCACGTCATTACTTCAGACTGCTGGACTTCATACGCGACCCTGTTGAAGTAAAAAGTTTTTATTTATTTATTTATTTATTTATTAGGACAACTTACAAAACACACACTAATATACATACATTTTATAAAAAATTACAATAACTTGCTGAGTGTTGTGTTATTTACAAGTTGCCACGGCATGGTAAAGGACAGATTTATCTTATATTAAACTATTTAAAAAAAAAAACAAAATTTATATAAATTTAAATCAAAGAATCAAAAAAAAAAAAAAATTTATATGACATAACACAACATTTATTGGTCTAGTGATTTTTTTTTCCATTATTCGCACACGGCCCTCTGATCCCAAACTAAGCAGAGCTTGTACTATGGAAACCAGACAACTAATATACTACTTTTTTTGTAAATAGATAATTACACCCAGACACAGGACAAACAGACATGTTCATGCACACAAATGTCTGTCCTGGGTGGGAATCGAACCCACGACCTGCGGCGTGTAAGGCAAGTGTCTTACCAACCACGCCAACCGGCTCGTCAAATAGTTTATAAGACTTATAAGGCTGTAGATGTCAAGATCTTAAATTATTAAACATTTGGTCAAAAGACTAATCAAATCTAACGACTATTTCTACATATGTATATGTATCAACTTTTGTCGCTGTGTGCGTGTTTTCAACACATCTATTTAAGTTTGAAGTTTGTGTGATATTTGAATAAGAGACTTATTTTTTAGTTAAAGTTTGGTATTTGTGTAAGCATCACATTTGCATAAGATTACTAAGTGTGTGTAAGTCATATCTAACCTCAGAACAGAAAGCAGGTGAACTGGAAAATAGCAGACTGCGAACATGATCACCACAGCCACGAGCATCTTGGCGGCTTTACGGCGGGAGCGAAGCTGGCCCTCGGTGGAGGCGTTGGCGTGGATTGATGGTGTGGTCCGTCTGTTGGCAGCCAACCCTGGATAACGTTGGACATTAAATAAAGTAACATACTATAAACTTTAAATATCTCCATACTGGATATCGACGCCTCTTTTATATTTAGAACAAATTCTTATTTTGAAAAGGTTCAAATTAATCTGTTAAAATCTAGATAATTTATGGGACACACTGATACACTCTTAATAATCAAATTATATAATATACTAGCTGTGCACCGCGGTTTCACACACGTATATAATTAATAAAAATAAGCCTAGAGCCTTCCTAGATAAAAGGACTATCTAACACAAAATTTTTTTTTTAATTCGAACCAGTTCTTCCTGAGATTAGCCGGATCAAACAAACAAACTCTTCAGCTATATATACTAGTATAGATATATGTATTATATGTACATGTGTTGATTGAATAAATACTATTTAACGCCTATATTCATTACTAATAGGCTACTACACGTTAAGTTTATGCTTGCCTGGTTTCGAAGCCTCGTTTTGTGTAATATCTCTGATTTCCACTGGGCTTTAGATGGACATTCAGTGTAGATTAACTTTATCTTATAAATATTATTTGCGTAAAATAATATGAGTATAATGTTGATATTAATACAGGAAATGTGTTATTTCGTTCGCGTTGACTTTGATATTGTGTTTTTAACTATATCTGGGAACAGTTTTGGAACAAAATACGTTTTGTTTATATCGAGTTTAAGTTCTAACTTCCTTAAACAAAAAAAGGCTAATACTACTATTCGCATTGAAGCAACGTGCTTTTCCCAGCCTTGGGACACAGGTCAACTTTACGTAACATTTGTTTGGCTTATGATATTTTTTTATAACATAAGTTAATAAACTTAAATTTTATATTTGCGTTAACTAAAGTTGTTATGTTTTTAAGAAAATAAACCAAAAATGGACTAATATTTTAAATTTATTTTCTCTAAGCCTATCGAAATTTTGGTAACCACATCAAGCGACCGTGTGGCCTAATGGATAAGGCGTCGGACTTCGGATCCGAAGATTGCAGGTTCGAGTCCTGTCACGGTCGATAGATATATATTTTACCCAAATAAAATATTAATTTGAATATATTATTTAGAAAAAAATATTGTGTCAATAACAGTAGTTTACAATAGTATATAAGTTTGCAAATTTTTTTTATACTCATAAACTAAGCTATGTAACTCCCATTTCAAATTGAGTAACTCTTTGCATTTATTGAGAAAGATTAGATGTATTGCAAGCTTACGCTAAGCCTAATATTCGTGGAGCTGTAACTTCTAACTATGAACGCCAACCAGTGGGACAATAAAAAAATATGAGCATGAAACCGCGCAAAAGATAGTCTAAAAAACGTAAAAAACAAAGTCGCCTTCCTCGTCTGATGTATGTTTGTCCACTTTGTGCTTTTAAATCACAAATCTGACTTTGTTGCGGTTTTCATTTACAAAATTTACTTTTATTAAATACTAACTGTGCCCCGCGGTTTCACCCGCGTATAATTAATAAAATAAAATTAATAAAAAACAGTCTAGAACTTTCCTCGATAAAAGGACTATACAACAAAAAAATATTTTTAAATTCGAATCACTAGTTTCTGAGATTAGCCGGATCAAACAAATAAGCTCTTCAGCTTTATATATTAGTATAGATTTAAAAAGGAGAAAAAAGTTGATTTTATATAATGGACGTTTCGTAACTTACACTGAAAATACAACTATATAATGTAGGTTGCCTGGAAGAGTAGCTAACTATCTATGAAGCTGACAAAGGTGTACGCTAATTGGCTTATATCCATGTTGAATTTAATATATATATTATTAATCTTTGTGGTGAACAATAAAGTATATTATCTTGTAATGTATTTTAGTTATTTAAAATACTTTAAAAAAATCTGCAACAACATTTATTTTTGGAACATAGCTCTTTTACGCAGCTTACGGTAGAGTAAATTATTTTTCTTAATTTTGCGGTAGTGCTATGAGACTCACTGAGATGTGGGTTTGCAAAAAGATCTACCATCAAATCGCAGTATTAGTAATTAATCGTTGGCATGTATTACTAGTGTAATATCAGATATCAGAGGGTGGTCAGACATCAGAGAAGACATACGCAGTAGAAGTTTTCATTATCTTTGCCTATAAATGATACATTATTTTAACAATCTAGTATATTATTATATGTATATTTTAGTAATTCAAAATAATTTTGCAATAAAAAAACCCAAAGCATTTAAGCAACAAAATAATACTGAGTTACTTGCTGGTGTTTCAGCATAATCTACAATCCAAACCGGTCTTACATTCAAGTGAATGAAACAAGAATATTTAAATATTTACATTCTCAATAAAAAAATATCTTTTAAATTAAATTCACCGATGCTCAATGTATCTGAATTAGTGAAGTTCATTAAACTATATCAAATATCTTTGAAAGCTTCGCGTAATCAACACACACTGCCTTTAAGCCCTTAACGAGTGTCGCCTTTACAAGCTTTTAATTGGGTAATTTATAATAGAGACTAGAGGTATTTGTTTTATTAAGAGGGTTATTAATACACAATGTTAAGACAAACAAGTGTTAAATCAAAGTTAATTAGATTGGACTTGAGTGATTGAGAATTGTAATTTTCGACAAGCCGAGATGGCTTAGTTGCTAAAAGCGTGAAGTTTAAACGAAGGTCGTGGTTTCAATTCTCATTTTGGTCAAGTAATCACATTCAAAAGATGGATTTAAAAAAACACTTTGACGTTTCTTCTACCTTAAATAGAACATTTATTATTGCAATAAGTATTTTGAGCGGTGGTCAGTTGTGATGGGTGGCAAACAGTTGTGTTGAGGAAAAGGGAAATTAGACCATACTTAAATTGTTATATTCCACTTATCAAAATGCCATCGAATAATAAAACATTGCATTTGTTTTATAGATCTATTTTACGAAAAAATAAAGACAAAATGGTCAAGTTAAAGACCGCCAGACGAATGATTTATTGTCTAATATCCAAAAGGTAATAGAGTGTATATTTATTCTTATATTTTGTGACCACCGTTGTAAGCGGTCGCTGAAACTATTCTACTGAAAACCTCGTTAAAGCTTTCTTCGTTTTGAATGGTGTCTTTGAATTGTTCCTCGAGCAGCGTAATACAATGTTTGTATATTGAAAGGTAGCTTAGTTAATTTTTGTCTTATTTTTGTTCAACCGGAGACAAAAGTATTTAATATTTTAAATTGTAAAAACGCCTATGTTGAATACCATCTCTAGAAATAAAAGACAAATACTACTCCGAAAAATTTGCATTTTTTTATGGTAATTACAATACATTGGTACATGAACCATATTAAATAGAATATCAGAAAAGAGTTCAGGCTTATCAGGCATACCAGGTTACTTGGTAGTAGAGCTATGTGCAAGCTCGTCTGGGTAGGTAACACCCACTTATCGGTATTCTACCACAAAACAGCAGTATTGTTGTGTTTTGGTTTTAAGGATGAGTGAGCCAGTGTAATTACAGGCACAAGGGACATAAAATCTTAGTTCCTAAGGTTGGTGGCGCATTGGCGATGTAAGCGATGGTTAATAAATTTAAAATATCTCTTAAAATGCCAATGTCTATAGTTGTTGGTGACCACTTAACATCAGGTGGCCCATAAATGCTCGTCCGCCTTCCTATGCAATAGAAAAATTGGCTTAAGACACCGTTGTCCTTCACGTACTTTCCGAGGCAAGGGGAAATGCTCAGTTTCATATTTCAAACTCCTTCCTTCTATCTAACCACAAAACCAACGAGGCAGTTAATTATTAAATATTGATTCTTAACTGATAACATATAAAACCGTCAAAAGTTATAGAAACTGGATTATAATTAAATCTATCTTAGTGTTCACCTTGTTAATAAATGTTGCAGCAAACAAATGTCTCATAGCCTAAAGAGTCCTTGTTAAGAAAAAGCCAGAAAATAATCCATAATGTAACACACGGCGATGTGGCGACACATGCGTGAGAACTTATATCACTACGTGCAGGATTCCTTACGAAGGTTTCATCCATCGAGCACGAGATGAATTGTAAACACAATTTTCGCACTTCGAAAATTCAGTGGTGCTCGACAGAAACCCTCGACTTTTAAATAAAATAAAGTATTTTTATCTTCAACGTGGCGCGTCGTTCTCTCTATGTTATACTTTATATCAATAAATATATTTCATGATGGCTGACGAATTACAGTTCTCTTAACTTCACTTTACAGACTGATAATCAAAATATGAACGGTTTCAGCAACATGTTTAAAAAAAGTCGTATAAAAAGGTTTATTTAAACAAAAAAAAAAAAAAGTTGTTATTATTAAGAGTCACACACTTTATATTAAGTCGGAATATGTTTATATTATTACATGTGTAAGTGTAGTGACTGCTGATGGTTCTTAATAAATAAATAAATAACGTAATGTAAAATATATTGTTAAAGATTTTTCTATGTATTTTAGTTTGAGAAAAGTAAGTATTAAGAAAGATGGTTGTTTTCGAAAGAATCTATTTTCCAAACTGGCTTTACAATTAATTGAATGCTGTAACATGTTTCAATGATGGTGAACCAATAAAAATAAAGATTATTTTGATTGCGATATAGTAAGGGAATGCTTTTGTGGTAAGTATAAATGTAGCACTTTTATCAATCCCTACCACAATAAAACCTTTGGAAATAACACGAATTCTTCTAAGCACACCAATAAAATCTTATACTACTACTTAGTACTAATTTGAAAGAAGTTATCTTTCAAATTATTATTACAAAGTATTTTTTTTTTTATAATAAACTAGCTTTGTCTCAACTTTATGTTAAAATAAGGTACTTAACCAGATATTTTGTTAACTAATGTTGTATAAGCACAGGTGTTAAAGCAGAATGTACTTGTTTACTTTGTGGTAGGACTTTGTGTCATATTTATATTAACATAAGATTATATTATATAGCGTATGTCCAAACTGAAACTATACACTGAAATAAAGTGAAATCGTTTTAGCGTGAAACTATTTTAAACTATAAACAAACAATGACAAAACTAGAACAAAACTTACTTTTTAATAATACTTGGATAAAAATTTTAGTCATCATCCAGTTAAAAACGGTGAAGCGAAACCAAAGACAGATCATTCTGTCATTTGTCATTGGTCGGTGGTATATGACGTAATAATAATTAACCAATGGGTGTTCAGTATTTAGTAACGGTAGTATATTGCTGATCATTTTAAACTGGCGATATTGCTCACAAATTTAGTTGGAATTAGTAATCAGATAAGAATAAACATATTTTATAACTTACAATTGTTTTGTCCACTAGCCGGGCAGAGCCGATGAGATTCAGTATGTCCAGGAATGTTGTCCGACCTCCATAGAACTCTTACGATCTGGCAGTACGCTATCATCATCAGAAGAAGTGGAAACCTGTATAACAAAAAAAATTGACACACTTATTAATTCATTGAGAGATGATTAAAACAGGAGAAAAAATCAAAGACAGTAGCGACAAAATTAGAATCTTTTGACACATGTAATCCTGATGGTAAGTGGTCACCACCGCCCATAGACATAGGCGGTAAAATAAATATTAACTGTTCTTTTCTTGGTGGTAGAGCTTTGTGCAAGCTCGTCTGGTTAGGTACCACCCACTCGTCAGATATTCTGCCGCAAAACAGCAGTACTTTGTATTGCTGTGTTCCGGTTTGGAGGGTGAGTGAACCAGTGTAATTACAGGCACAAGGGACATAACATCTTGGTTCCCAAGGTTGGTGGCGCATTGGCGATGTAAGCGATGGTTAACATTTCTTACAAGGCCATTGTCTATGGGCGTTGGTGACCACTTACCGTGTGCTCGTCCGCCTTCCTATTCAATAAAATAAAAAAAAACATCGCCAATGCGCCACCAACGTCGTAAACGAAGATGTTATGTCGATGACGTCTGATATATACATTGTTATTGTAAAAGACGTAAGAAAAATTATTGTAGGAGATGGTTTAATTAAGAATTTCCAATGCGTCACCAAACTTGCCTGTAGTTACACTGGTTCACTCAGCCTTCATACCGGAACACAACCATTTTAAGTATTGCTATTTAACGGTAAAATGATGAGTGGGTGGAACCTACCCCAGACGAGCATAAAGCCCAACTACTTGAACCTTAGAATTTCAGTGGAGTGTTCCACGACGGTAAATAAGGATTCAATGTCCGTCCGGCAAGGAACCTCAGCTACGCAGAACCAGTTAGAAAAGATAGAGAACTGGTACATTTTTATACGTATCAAAGTTATAATTATTAACGACAATGTCCTATAATTTCTTAAATTATACAATTGTGTTTTTCTCAAGTTTGTTCTTAAAGAATAGTTTCACGGTTACAAATTATTAACCACGTTAATAGAGATAAAAATAAATAGAGCCCTCGGCAACGTCTATGGAAATTAATGATTAACATTTTATTTAAAAAATTACGCAAAAATCTAAAATAACTCAAAAATGTAAGAATCCTCTGTAAATAAGGTTTGCAAATAATCCTTAAAGATAATGCCCTAAAATAGACGAGTATTTTTTTGTAATTGACGTTTATTCATTACAGCGTTCGAGGAAATGGTCTTTGATGTTGAAATTATATATTTATCGTAAAAAAAGATTTTTCGAAAAAGAATATAAAATATTCCGAAGGACTGTTCCAGATTACGATTTAGAAAGATAGCTTTGAGTAATTTATTAATAAATAATGAAATGATGGAAGAAGAGAAGGAAATAGACCCAAATAATTGAATGATTTTTACCTTGTTTGATTCGATTAGGAATTATTTGACAATATGTAGAAGAAAAATGCCGTAATATCTGACATGGAAAATTTATGTTTATTTATTCGTAATCTTGTCTTATAAAAGTTTAAATGAATAAGTAGGTTATTAAAAGATTTCATAAGTAGGGTAGACTTGGGAACACCAGGAAGTAAACAATCTTCGTATTTAAATATAAAGGATTTCATGACAGGTGTTACAACTTTAAACTTTGCTTAAATAATACTAATAAAACTTTTTTTTTCACATTGCAAGCCGAGATGGCCCGGAGTGAATCTTAACCGATGATCGTGGGTTCAAACCCGGGCAAGCACCACTGAATTTCATGTGTTTCATTTGTGATTATAATTCATCTTGTGCTTGACGGTGAAGGAAAATATCGTGAGAAAACCTGCATGTGTCTAATTTCACTGAAATGTGTATTCCATCAACCCGCACCCGAAGCAGCGTGGTGGAATAAGCTCCAAACGTTCTCCTCAAAAAAAAAAGAGTTCTTAGCCCAGCAGTGGGATATTCACATTTCTACTGTTATTCATATTTGTTGACATTATATATTTACTAAATTAAGATACTGAATGTAAGATTATATAGATGAAAAAAACGTGGAGTAAACTGTTTGTCGTTTTTCAGGTAAGAATTAATATACCTATATAAATTGAATTTATTCTATTTGTCTATAGAATCGGTTTAAAGAACTGTCTCCAGGTCTTTCAAAATAGTTATCGCCAAGGCGAAGTCGGGCCACATAGGCAGGATTGGCGAGAGATTGGTACGTCTTCCTTCGGGAACACGCGCATTTTGGTCTCTCGCTAAGGCTGTCTTAGGGAAGTTCTGTTAGCCCTCCTGCCATCTCTGCACAGGAGCAATGGCTCGTTGGCCCATACTGCGAAGGAGAAAGCCGACCTTTTGGGATCTCACTTCGCGTACAACTCGACTCTTGATGATCAAGGAAAGACACCACCGACAATCTTCCAGTGTGATACCACGATGCCGGAAAATAAATTCCGGCAGAGTGCAGTTCGTAAAGCACTTTTTTCCTTGGACATCCATAAGTCGAGTGGGTCCGATGGCATTTCTCCGACTGTGCTGCGTACTTGTGCTCTCGAGTTGGCACGGGTCAAGCACGACATGAATTATGAGCACAAATTAAGCACGTTAGAATTCAGTGGTGCCTGCCGGGTTTGAACCCATGATCATCGGTTAAGATTCATTCGTTCTACTCACTGGGCTATCTCGGCTATATGTAGTTGGTAATAACCATAATTTAACGAGTCAGAACATCTATTAAATTAAATAGAAACTTTTGTAAGGACACTCGAAATTTCATTTGAAATTTTGATTGATTGAAGTATTCGAATTCGATGATTAATAAAGTTTTCGATTACGCAATCTCAGTTCGTGAACTATTCAGAAGTGTATTTAATATAAGTTATGATTGAGCGTTTTGTATAATATAATAAAATGTAGCTTTTATGGAACGTGTCATTGGAAACAATGTGTTTTATGTGTTTTAATTGGTGGTAGGGCTTTTTGCAAATCAACCACCATCACCCACGCATCAGATATTCTACTGTTAAGGGTCGTCTCTCGCAATCGAAGGTCGGGATTTGGAGTGCGATTTACACGTTTTTAGAGATTTTTTGATATTTTTTTTACACTTATCCACAAACATAACCTTAAATTCGAATATTCCAGACGTAAGTTAAATTTGTTGGCTAAGAGTGTGATTTATTTCAAGGTTGTGGAGCATCACCAAATCCCAACCTTCGATTGCCAGAGACGACCCTTAAACATTTCATTACCTGAGGGAGTTAAATGGAGAATGATAGTTTGGGTGAAAATTTGTCATTTTTTGATTTATGAAATAAGGTGATCGATATTAAGGCTTATGTTAATGAGTTAAAACTAGTTATCAAGAACTTTAGTGATCATTTTAAGTTAAACAATACTCTTTATAATGGTATAAGTACTATTTGTCTGACCTCACTGTGTTTAAAATCAACAATACATTTTATAGAATTACAATACAAAGAGTGCCGAGATGGCCCAGTGGTGAGAACGCGTAAATCTTAACCGATGATCGTGGGCTTAAACCCGAGCAAGCACCATTGAATTTCATGTGCTTAATTTGTGATTATAATTCATCTCGTGTTCGACGGTGAAGGAAAACATCGTGAGGAAACCTGCATGTGTCAAAATTCACTGACATTCTGTCACATGTCCGCTTTGGAGCAGCGTGGTGAAATAATC
Organism: Nymphalis c-album; assembly: GCA_963151315.1. Taxonomy (NCBI): domain Eukaryota; kingdom Metazoa; phylum Arthropoda; class Insecta; order Lepidoptera; family Nymphalidae; genus Nymphalis; species Nymphalis c-album. Next base: position 1,694,952 of record OY720610.1, read on the forward strand.
TCCAAGCCTTTTCCTCAAAAAAGAGGAGCCTTAGCCCTGCAGTGGGACATTCATTTGCCTTAATCGGGATTAGTTTTTTAAATTTATTTTTAGATATCTACCATAAAATATAATAGTAGAATTTGAATTTTATTTTTTTCGTATTGCTTAATTAACGGTAGTATACTCACGTGTAAAGGAAAAGCGCCTTTATGATATGCCAATTAAGATCACTTTCGTCTGACCACGTCGGCGTGCACTGCATGAAGTACTGCGCGTCGAAGCGCAATTCCATATTCTTCTGTACTTGCAGGACAACGAATTCAGGAACATCTGTATAAGATAAGTCATTTTAGACCACCCCATACCTATATTTCTTACATATATAATATATTTAAATGAATAAATGTGTAAGTTAAAAAAAATGTAATTTTATTTTTGTTTGCATTTACAGAATATTTATCTTTCTTTAAACTTTTGATATATAGATTCATAATTACATTAGAATACTATTCACTAGTTTATATTTATATCAAAATTCAGTTATTTATTTTGTGTATGTTTTTCTTAATGTATAATGGCTACCAAATTAAAAAAACAAAATAAAGATATCGTAGAAATTGGACATTCAAGGATATTATATAGTACTCTTTGTGTACATTACATGGAAACTTCTAGAAGATTCAATGAGAATGTAGATTAACTATGGGTATCAAAATATTATAAATACGAAAGTGTATTTTTTATTACACATCCAAGTCTTAGCTCTATCGACGGATTATCATAAATAGGTTTTTATTTATTTATTTATCTATTTATGTACCAACAGAGTATACAGAAAATTATATAAATGAAAAATGTGTACAAAGGGATAACTTATCTCTAACAAGAGATCTCTGCCAGAAACCCTGAATCTAGTGGAGATTATTTGTAATACATATTTATGGTGTAGGTACAATATCAATTAGTTTTATATTATAAAATTCAAGTAAACTTAACGATAAATGAATATATTACACACTAAATACAAATAAATATATTAATATATACCATTATCTATAATATATATATATACATTCAACTTACATAGATACAAATATATATATATATATATATATATATATATATATATATATATATATATATATATATATATAAACATACATATAAAATAAATTAAACTTAAGTGGAAAGAAAGTGTTGCTTAACTCTGATTTTAAACGATCTTATTGTAACATTATTATGGAAAATATTATCTGGAAGAGAGTTCCATAGGCGAGCGGCAACAACGGAAAACGAGTTACCAAAGGAAGTAGTATTAAAAAATGGTACCTCAAGAGTTTTCGACGCCACACATGCGCGTACTGGTCTTTCACGAGCAGGACAAAACAGAAAACGCTCATGTAGGTAATCAGGGCTACCATGGTTTAATATATTGAAAAGAAGCGATAATATGTGCAAGCTCCGGCGAAGTCGGATAGGAAGCCACTTTAACTGACGTCGATATTGAGAAATGTGATCAAATTTGCGCAGACCGTAAATGAAACGAATGCACAAATTTTGAAGTCTATCTAGTTTGTCAAGTAGCTCTTCATTCGCATCAAGATAACAAACATCAGCGTAGTCCAGGATAGGAAGAAGAAGGGATTGTGCAAGTAAAAGTTTTTGTTCATCGTTTGTGCCCGTTACCTCTGGTGTTCCTCAAGGTTCTCATCTCGGGCCATTATTGTTTAATATTTTTATTAACGACATTAGTCGATCTATTCATAATTATAACATATTACTTTATGCGGATGACATGAAAATTTTCAAAATAATTAAGTCGCCTCAAGATTGTTTAAAACTTCAAACTGATCTCAATAGCTTAGATAATTACTGTGATAAAAACCTCTTACGCTTAAATATAAAAAAATGTAACATTCTAACATTTACTAGGAAACTGAGGCCAATATTATTTGATTATAAATTGCAGAATACCTGTCTGGTTAGAGTTTCCGAGATTAGAGATTTGGGTGTTTACTTAGACCAGAAGCTAACTTTTACCTATCATATGAATTATATAACAGCTAAAGCGTATCAAATGCTGGGATTTATTCTTAGATTGACTAAGGAATTTAAAAATAGCTTTACCTTAATTCTACTTTTCAATGCTTATGTTAGATCTATCTTGGAATATTGCTCTACAGTTTGGAACCCTTATTATAAAACGTATGTAAACAAAATAGAAAAAATTCAGCCAAAAATTGGCCTTTCTGATAATACTGACAATAATGATATCTCGGGTATCATTCCATTAAATATGCGTAGAAGTATAAGAGACCAAATATTTTTATATAAAATTGTTCATAACATTGTTGATTCTAAGAGTCTCTTTAATAATATACTTTTTGAATGTCCTCGCCTTAACTCGAGAAACCAAACTTTATTTTTTGTACCCCTTTGTAACTGTGACTATTCAAAGAATAGGTTCTTGTTACGTGCATGTAAAAGTTATAACAAACATTGTACAGAATTAGATATATTTAACTCAAAATTAGCGAATTTAAATTTAGTTTACGTCATATAGTGAAATTATAGCAGTTTCACGTGCATTTTGTGCTTTCTGTTTTTGTTTTTATTTTTAATATAATATGGCATTTGTTTGTATTATTTTTAAGTGGAAACTTGATTGATTTATGTTTTTCTTATATTTGTTTTTTACTATTAAGTGTAATTATAATTGTTTGTTTCCCAAATAAATAAATAAAATTTTGCATTCATTTTGAAAGGGTACAGAAATGTAGTAGTAAAATAAATGTACGATATGAGGAACGAAGTCGCGATCATTAATTGGTTTTGAGGTTGGTATAAAAAAGTAGCCTATATTACTCGGGGTTCAAGCTTACTTCATAACGAACCTCATTAAAATCGTTTGTGTTCTAACAAAAAATTCGTAACAGACGAACAGAGTTATTTTCGCATTTATAATATGAGTATAGATATTTCATTCATACGTTATTGACGTCACATGTCAAACTCGTTTATCGCATCTCAAAAAATCGTTAAAATAACTTTATATTGCGCGAATCGTAAAATCCGGAAAAGGGAAATGGTTTTATCCAATTGCTAAAAGAGGCTTTTGGTGTATCTCCCTTAATACCGCGGAGACGGGATTTTTTTTCCTTCACAAACAATTTATTTCTGATATTTCGTATACTCGCAGTTCTATAGATTTCAAATAAAGCCTCTAATGACAGCTTTCCTCCAAACTAAACCATCGAGCAATTGAATGATTGTGCCTCTGTCAGATATAATGAGCGAGAAGAGGAAAGAAAATCTAGACGCATAAGGGATATATTTCTCGCTTTACGTCAATTACTTTGATACACTTAATTTGTAATCCTGAACCAGAGGAAACTGGAACTATAGAGAACTTTGTGTCCTATTTCTATACACGTAAAGCTTACATTTAATTAATATAATTTTTTATCGCGTTTTAAATATTATATGACTTTTCTTTGAGTATCTAACGAGCAACAATTTTAAGGACGAGAAAGAATAATATGTCTGTAATTATTTCTATTAAAAGCTTTAACAATTTTATTAGCAATTATTAGCAATGTTGAGATATATTAACCTTTTAATTTGTATAACTTGTGCTTAAGAAATCCTTTTAGTTTTAAATTGTTTAGCAACTTTTGGTAGGATTTCTTATATCGGATTGTCGTTATTTTTTATTCAAACTTCGTTTATTTAACTATGTCATGAAGAGTTATAAATATATACAAATACCATTTTATCTTACTTACTGAAGAGTAAAGACAGCACCCAGATGATAAGTATAGCGGTCTTCGCACGGCTTGTGGTGGATTTAAACTTGAGAGGAAAGCAGATGGCGTACCACCGGTCCACTGAGATGAACGTCAGAGTCAGCACTGATACCGTCACCGATACGGACTGAAACAATAATGCATACGTTAGGTAGTTCTACAAAAAAAAATATGGTTGTCTGTAAAGTCGATTTGCGGACGATAATTTTAAGTGATAACGTCATAAGATAACATTGATGAACAGACGCATCGGCCGATGGATAGGAAGAGAGATGCGTCACAAGTCGAACGCTTAAGCCGATCGTGCCTCTCTATCGCTTGTTCCACGCTCTCGCTTGCGCGCTCGGCTCAGGCGGCACGTTACTTTGAGTCATGCGGTTTTGTGCGTGCAGCCGGCGTTCATCGATTTATAAGACGTTATCACGTACAAAATAAACAATAATTTTATTAATCTAACAATTTCAATACGCCATATCAAAAGACAAATTGGTTGAAAATTAACCTAATCCTCAACCGATCGTGCTTGAATTCATTACATGGTTATAAAGAGCATTTATAGAGCTTATACAAGAAATATAAAATATCAAGTTCTTCCTAGTACTTTCCAGAAGAATCTAGATTTTGAACCATCGATAGCTTTACAATTTGATAAAATAGTACATGACGATTGAAAACTTATTATAGCGTACTTGATTATAAATATCTTAAAATTTAAATTAACATAAAGACTTTGATTCATCGTTCACCGCCACCAGTACGAAATGACCTATATACTGAAAATAATCGTAAAAACCACAGTATGTAGTTACTCTTTTCCCCATAAATTATATAATAAACTAAATGCAATAAAAATATATAGGTTTATACGAAAACAACGAATTTGTTTTTCTTTCTTATTATCTGTATTTTATGATCTTGAGTAATGTATAATTTATTATAACATGCAATTTAAATGTATTAATTGATATTCTTAAAAATGTTATTACTTCGTCGTAGAGCTTTGTGCAAGCTCGGCTGGGTAGGTACCATCCACTCGTCACATATTCTACGGCAAAGCAACAGTACCTACTTGGTACCGGTACCGGTTCCGGTTTGAAGGGTGAATGAGCCAGTGTAATTACAGGCACAAGGAACATAACATCTTAGTTTCCAAGGTAGGTTGCGCTTTGGTACTGTTAGCGATTGTAAACATCTCTTAGGCTTGAGGCTCTCCTCACCAATTTCATGGGAAACATCAGCAACGCGATTGCTCGCACGGTGAGGTCTTGTCTTTTTGATAGTTTCTCGCTTTGATAGTTTTGACTATGTCTTACGCCAAGATGCATTTTTGTATCGGTCCCCCTTAGTTTTAGCCCTCGTACGTAGGCCCTTTTAAATGATTGCCAGTAACACTATTAATATTATAAATATTAAAACACACTAATTTATAAAACAATTTTAAAAGTCAGCAAGTTTGTTGCTAGAGTAATATCTGGTTTTCATAAATTCATTTTCTTCGTACATGTCTATTAGTCGGTTATTCAAAGCGATACTAAAATTAGTTATAATAAACTTGTTATATCGCAAAATTGACCTTAATTCTTTAACTTTAAGGTTGTAATTCGTTTGTTGCTACGCTGAGTAAATTAATTAGTATTGACGCTGATAGAGGGACCGCTGGATCACCATAACGACACCATATTCAATTAACTTTAGGACGCTCTGTATATAAAATATTTGTTCTATTTTAAGCTTTATTTCGTTAGATATGTTTATTTGATTACGAAGAAACTAATAGATGTAAGTAATGTATATGTGTTGTCAAATGTATGGTCAAGGATTAATGGATAGAAAATGTCAGTACATCAATAACAACAACCAATCCAAACAAATATCGAATAAAGAAAATATTACCAGCTTTGGTGTTTTTCAGAAAGTTAAGTTGTCTTATATTCCTATATTCACTTCTAGTTAAATATAAAACAAGTGGAAAGAGCACCGCAAATAGGCCAAAGGGTTAGGTTAGGTTAGGTTCACGAGTTAAGTCGTACTCGTAAGCTTAAAATGCCAAATTTTTGACACCGCGAAGTCAATATACCCTTATTTACGCGAGGTATTTGTTTCTATCATAATATACCGCAGATATTTTAATATTCAAAATTAATAAATCGTTTAGCCTGTGAATATCACGCTGCTGGGCTAAGGCCGCTTTCCGTTTTTTTGAGAAGGTTTCAAGGCACCAATGCAGGTTGGTTGAATACACATGTGAACGAGTTTCAGTGAAATTAGACACATGCAAGTTTCGTCACGGCGCTTTCCTTCACCGTCAAGCACGAGATCACGAGAAATTAAGCTTATGACGTTTCAGAGAATTTTATAAAAAAAATACTTCAAGTTGTAATATAATCTATCTAAAGCCATGACCGCATTGTAAAACCGGAGTGCTAAATATTTAAGGAAGGATATAAAATTGTGTCGCTAATAAAACCACTTGGTCTTGCGGCTTAGCCTCTGTAATCCGTCTTTAGAAGTCGTTCACACCGAATTAGATCTGAAAGGCTCTTTCGATAAGTAACCATCAAACCACGTCGAAATAACTTAAGAGCTGTTACGTGAACCGTGAAGGGACAGATTTAAAGGAACTACTCTTCTAAATGTAAGGTTTTTTTTCGCAATGAAATTTTAAATGATTTTTAAAAATTCCAAATCAACCAAAATCTACGACCAAAAAGTCATTTTTGATTTACATTCTTTTAAATAGTTTATTTAAAAGCTAACTTTAAACAATAGTATACTAATAATAATAAATATTATACAATTTTAATTAAAACCTTAACTAAATACAAATAACTTAACTATTTAAAAATAATTATTATACAAGTCGTGACCGCGTGGAATGGTGGCAAGAATGCTAGCAGCATTTCCCCTTTGACTCGCAATTCCGATTCTCTGGGCGAAAAATGAACCAGCCCTCCTGTCACCAATGGAGGCAATAAGGCCCCCGCCTTATTGCCTTCACTAACACACTTGAGTAATATTTTGGATGAATTTTTTGGCACTATTACTCCAAAATCAATAGTAACAACCTGTGAATGTCCCACTGCTGGGCTAAGACCATCTCTTGTTTTTAAGGAGAAGACTTGGACCTTTCTCCACCATTCTGCTCAATCCGAGTGGATACACATTTGGAAAAATTTTGCCTGACACACGCCTAGCAAGCCTAGAAGAATTTAAAACACAAATGAAGTACATGAAATTCAAGAGTGCTCTTTGACCCTCTCAAGTTCAACTAAGGTACTTTTATATATAGACGTCGTCTCATGTAAATGTAAAATTATTATGCTGACACATGGGACTTGTACATGAGAAGGTTAAGGTCAAACAAACGTCGACGCATTCCTGTGTTTTCCTTTCATATAACTCAATATTACATCACCAACTGCACTTAGCATACAGATCTCGTAACAACTTCAAGACGACACTCATGTGGTAAGTGCCTTATAAATCTTTATATATTAAACTAAAATCTATCTCAGGGTGATATTATCTCGACTTTACGGATGCGATCAAGTGTATCTTTTTTATGTGAATCATCTATTTGTGTATATCGTTTAGGAAAATGGTATAATACTCATCTCTCTCTTATAAGTGCGGTCAAAGCTTTATATTTTTGAAGATGTAATATCAGGTAGTATAGTAAAATTTTATTAAATTTCTTTACAGAAAATTTACAAATTGTAAACTTTAGTTACTAATTAAATAGTGCTTTTTGGCGGGAATTTTAACATTGTTATACATGCTGTAACAAAGTTCGTGTCCGACCCGTGAAATGGTTATTAGGTATCGTGAGTTAGTTCTATTTATGTAAACATTTTTAAAATATTATGCAAAAAAATTACCTATATATTAAAATATTATTTGTCATTTTCAACTGTAAATGTGAAGTAGATAATAGTGAAGTAGAAGTAATAGCCTGAAAATATCGCAATTCTGGGCTAAGCGCTTCACTTACTCGGAGATAAGGATATCGAGAGAGGAGAGGAAAGAAGGTTATCCCAGAATTTCCACAACTCTACTCAAAGAGTGGGTGGATACATTCGTAACAGACTTATATCCAACACAGTTACGCTTCCTTAGGATGCCGAGCACGAGATGAATTATACACCAAGCTTGAAACACTTGAAAATTATATTGTGCTTGTTTGGATTTGAACCCAAAATTTTCGGTTAAGACATAATTATATTCTAATCTAGGCCATCTTGGCATATTACATTGTTTTCATAATATAAATAATTGAAACTCAGTAACTAAGAATAATTAATTATTTTTTTTAAAATGTTATCGCGTATTTTTGTTATATTTTTAAATCTCAATATTCTAGGAACTTATTTAAAAACATGTTTGTCGATAGCTCAGAAATCTTGAAAATAAGACAGCTAATACACTTAGCCAGTAAGTCAATTGAAGCGATGAAAATTGTGTTAGCAATAAAACGTTTTTATGACGGAAATGTCCTGTTAAGGAAATTAATTTATAAAAAAATCTTGAAATCATGAATAATTTCTTCATCAATCCTACTGGTCAGACTTTAATGGGTAAGGATTTAATATACTTCGTCTTCGTCTTCGTAGGCTCTTCGAATAGTACAACACATTGTAAGTTAGTACAACATCTTAATTTAGATTCTGACTAGAAACTGACTGATTTACTTGGTGGTAGAGCTTTGTGCAAGCTCGCCTGGGTAGGTATCACCCACTCATCAGATATTCTGCCGCAAAACAGCAGTACTTGGTATTGCTGTGTTCCGGTTTGAAGGGTGAGTGAGCCAGTGTAATTACAGGCACAAGGGACATAACATCTTAGTTTCCAAGGTCGGTGGCGCATTGGTGATGTAAGTGATGGTTAACATCTATAATATAATTTCGTTAAGCAGTGCACCAGTTTGCACTTGAATTGGTTCCAAATATAGTTTTTAACGTCAACGAATTGGAAGTAATAGTTTAATAAAAAGTATTAAATAAGAAATGTACTATAGTTTCGAGGAAATGCGCTGAGAACAGTTCTAATGAACTTAATGACTTCTAAGATCCGGAATCCAGTGAACCGATTCTTTATTTATTACTATTTTTATTCATTGGTAAAGAATCAGAAGTATTCTTATATATAAAATATAAGTTTGATAATTATTATAGACTGTTTGTGTTATCGATTTTTTTTGTCAAAATAAATCAATTTATCGAAGAATAAGTATAAGTTGTGTCCCGCGGTTTATATCAGTTATCAATTTGTATTATACAGAATAACCAAGTAAACTTGACATTTCATGATTTAATTTTTGAGAAAACCCGTGTTTATTCCTACAAAACCATTTCTTGAATATAATTACAGCAGGTGAATATCCCACTGCTGGGCTAAACTCTTTTGAAGGTTTGGAGCTTATCCACCATGTTGCTCCAATGCTGGTCGGTGGAATACACATGTGACAGAATTTCAGTGAAATTTGACACATGCATGTTTTCGCACAATGTTTTCCTTCACCGTCAAGCACGAGATGAATTACAATCACAAAATTAACCATATGATTTTCAGTGGTGGTTGCCCGGGTTTGAACCCAAGATCATCGGTAATAATTGACTAATAAGTATAATCTAACTAACATTTACAATTGAAAGTGTTTGTGATATATATTTTTTTAATTTACTAATATAACATGCAAAAATATCTACAACTGCAGATTATATATTGTACGACTAATATGTATTGTAATTAAGAAGTATATATGGTTAATAACAAATTGTAAAAGTTAATAAAGCATTAGTAAGTTACTAGTGCACCATAAAATACGTAAATGGTCCTGCTCTGAATACATCCGTGGAAATAACTATGATTATAAGGATATTTTGTACATCTGTAATTTCCTAAAAAATGCTTTGTGCACTCCTGGTAGTTTTTAACTTAAGCCGCTGTGACAAGAAATTCGTTATAAAGATATTTAAACTTCATCAGAACCATCTGTCTTATAAAAAATATTATAATAAATTATTATATTTGAACACAGATTAATTACATAACGTTAACGATGACGACAAAATAAACAAACAGTAATTAAAATATTTAAAGATGCTAACGTTTTCCTTATAAAATATTTTCAATAAATTGAATTGAATTCAATAAATTGAAAATATTTTATACATTATTACATTTTATACATTCTGTTAAAGAAACAAGTCAGGTTTTTCTTATTCAATTAGATTCAATTATTAAAATAACCCCTAAATGAGACACATGTATAATAAATTATCAATCAAAAAGTCAAAAGGAAATTCGCATCACGCACGACCAAGGGGTAACTAACTGAAAGCTAATGTCGGAAGGTATTAACTTTACAAATCGTTCAAGAATATCATTCTTATAGCTAAATAAATAGAAGCTAAAATTGTATATAATTTTGTTTAGGACCTTGGTAATCTGAGAAAAGAAATCCACAAGGCTTCAACAAAATTTGTTTCTTCATAAAAATAATTGTTTAACATTTTAGTATGTCTCTTTTTTATCTTGAAGAAAGAATGACTGTAAAAATAATCGGATTAAATTATAATAATTATTTGAATTATTTTAACATACGAAATTAACGAAAATCATAATATTCATAAATACACAAAGTTAGCAACAATGAATATAACGTAAGGTTTTGATTATGTTTTAGGCTTAATACATCACATACTATTACATACATACATACAATCACATACTATGGCGTGAGCTTAGACTTTAGGAGGTCGATATCTTTTTATATTTCAAGGATTATAAATACAATATACGTGGGATAAAATGTGGAATTTATTTAAATCAACTCGCCTGAAAATATAGTACAATCCTGCACATCGCAGTCCCGAAGAACCAAGTCTTGGTAACGTCCCATAGCACGGTTGGAGGCAAACATATCAAGATAACCATAAAATCAGCTACCGCCAGGTTAACAATAAAATAATTGGTAACAGTTCTCATAGAATGATTCCTGTACACAGCTATGCAAACCAACGCATTCCCAATTAGTCCTATCACGAAGACAATTGCATGCGTTGCTATAAGAATCCATTCAGACGGTTGTGGATAAATATAATCATTCAACATTTCCAAATAAGCTTCTCTTGACATATTACAAAATTCAGGATCGCCAACACAAGGTTCTTCAGTGAAGTTTGCTTCAAAGTATTCGGTAGTTGGTATATCTTCATCGATATCAGATCTATTAGCAACCATCTTGTCTTTATCGTTCAAATCTAATTTTGAATTATCTTTATTTATCGCTTGGGTTATATTTTCGTTGTTATTATCCATAGGTTGTTCTATACTTGCATTTACATTTCTTTTATGCCTCAAATCATTTCTTTTAATATTCGTATGAAGATAATTGTCCATATTCTTATCAATACTATCATTAATATATTTTGTATTCATAACGCTATCAATATCATTAAATAATGTTTCATTTTTAAATCTTTTGCTTACCACTGAACTACTCTGAGCAATTAGACATAGATTACAAATAAAAATAGCCATGAATGTTACGAGTGACATTTTGATTGTCATTTTGTTTTTTTTTTATCAATTATTCATTCTCAAATTTCTACGCTGTTTGTGTTCGATCTTCTATAATCACACCATCTGTAAAAAAAAATTAGCATGTTTAAACAAATTTCAAAGTAAAATATTTGTTGAAGCTTGAAGAAACATCCGCTATTCAACAAGGTTAGGGGGTGGTTAGGGGTTTCACTTGAATGATTTTAAGTATCTTTTGCGTGAAATGGTTTAAAACTTGAAGCAACTTTTAAACTTTGTAAGAAAAATGAAAGAGCAATCTGTTTTAATAGATTGTTTTTACTTTGTTACAAAAATGGGAAGCGGTTATATTTTTATCGTCTCTACAAGTAACTAAAATTTATCTTTTCTAGAGATTTATTTGTTGTAGGTACCTAGTTGTAGTTAATAACATTATAATTGTATAAAATAAGCATTTGAATGAAAAATATATGTTTATTAGGTAAAATGATTTAAACGTACGAATTTATGTATAATAAATATAATATAGATTGTAGTTACATACGTAACTTTGCAATAACACTCTATAAGTGATCTTATTTGGATACTTTTTCTATAATATACAAAATACGGTTAAACAAATTATTTAGAAGATTATGATATAGTTCTATAAACTATGACAACTTATCTATATAAATAAAATGATAGAGGTCTGCAGTTGTGTGCGCATCACGGAAAAACTACTGGATGGATTTCAATGGAATTTTCTAAATTTTATATTTTAGACACTTGGCCCTTATCAAAAAAAGAAATTATTGCGATATCTTCATTTAATTAAAAGTTATTAAAGTTTCAATTAACAACGATATATGTAATGCGTGTTCAGTGATGTATGTTTAAACAAAGTATATTTTTGCTTGCTATCTTTTTGATGTTTTTTTCTTCGCACATAAGAAAACTTTGTAAATATATTAAGCAACGCGGACGAAGTCGCAGGTATCATCTAGTAGTTAATAAAAGCGTAGGCATTTTTTGCCTAACTTCCTTCATATCGCATAACAGCGCCGCAGCGACTGATTTAAGTAACCAATACATGTTTGAAATATGAATGACACCCGACAGGAGATGAGGTTTTTCGCATAAAGAAAATGTACTAAACGCCAAAAGGTAATCGCTAACAGTCATAAATTATCCAATTTTGGTCCTTATTACCTAGACAATTACGAATATAAGTCAATGAATAGATCACAATATAGAGTAATGTAAAGTTTGTGGTAATTTCGTGTTTTTTTTTCTATCTAGTAAAATTAATGCTTTTATGCAAAACGTAGTTTACATACAATATATTTTTTTAACATCGAACTTGATTTACCCATTAAATCAATCAATGACTTTTTAGATGATTGCACACCTTGGGAATGAAACATCGCCTCCAGGCTGTTTCAAATAAAGAAAAATATTATTATTGTATTTGTTATTGTGTAAATCTATAATTGTAAAAATAACTAAAAACAAAACCGCTGTTTCATTCGCCGGTTCTTCTCAGGTCTGAGGTGTTTATTTCCGAAGCAGCTGTAGTTTTATGACAATCAATAAGAAAGTGGAACACTTCAACATTGAATAAAGATTTGAATTTGAATTTGAAATCAAATGTTAGAAATTTTGCTTTAAGCCAACTCGTTAGTCTACCCAAGTAGCCAATCCCAGGCAATAGTAAGAGAGATATTACGCAAATATATGTCTTTTAAAATGTATTCAATATAAATGCTACTAGTATATCATCATACTTATAACCACCATTTCTAAATGATTACTTATAATGTTTCCTAATGTAATATCGATTTCTCATTTGAAATAGTTACCAGATATCAAAAAAATATTAAAACGCTCATTATCGAAAAACCTAACGACCTAGGGCGTATTTCGGTAAAATCAAAAAGTATGTCATTATATAATATTGCTCAGTATTATATTTTGTTTATTGCATTCATCATGGATTTCATTTGAATTCACTGATGTATTGAGGTTCGAAATTAATTTTCAATAAATACTAGAGGAATCAAAATAAAAATTCGTAATATTAATCATGATCATAAAAAGCAAATAAAATATTATATCTGTATACAAAGGGACGTCTAGATGTCGGGTTATTGGACCTAATTGCTAATGTGTGAACTCGTTAGCATGGGATTTCATGGTGGGCGTTATACTTCACGAAACGATTAAATAAATTGACCACAACGTTGACTTTTGTTACTAAATTATTTGTACATAAACACTAATAATTAGCGATTTAGAGCCAATGGCTTTGCGAATGATCACCGCGTACAACTTCTGTCAACAAGTCCACCAATGACGTCACACATCATCACGTCATCACGTTTGCCCGTCGTGACAGACACAACTCCATTTGGTGTTATCCGCTATAATAAACTAAACAGAATAATAGATGGTAGAGCTTTGTGTAAGCTCCTCTGATTAGGTACCACCAACTCACTCAGATATTCTAGCAGCAGTACTTTGTAATGACGTGTTCCGGTTTGAAGAGTGAGTGAGCCAGTTAATTTACAAGGGATCTTAATTCCCAAGGTTGGTGGTGCAGTGGCGATGTAAGCGTTGGTTAACATTTCTTGCAATGTCATTGTCTATGGGCGTTGGTTAGCACTAACCATCAGGTGGCACATATGCTCGTCCGCCTATCTATACAATAGAAAAAAAGACAGTTAATAAATTAAATATATATTTTTATATTATACAGCGTCCTGCCGTTAGACGATTAACCAATAAGGCCATTAAAAAAAAAAAAAACATTTTTTTTAAGAAATATACAAACCAGTGACCTATACTATATAAATAAAAATTTTAACAAAACAAAAACCGACTTCATAGGTAAAACAAATTAATATGCACTAAAAAGTAAAAAAATAATTGCGTATTCTTCTATAATTTGATAATTAACTTACTATTTTCTACTCATCAATATGTAGGTACGAATGTGTTGAGTGGTTGATAATGTATTTACAATTATTGTTACTTTTGCAGTCGATGTCAGCCAAGGTGGGTTTATAACTACATACATAGTCAGTTATAGGTGAGATGTGCTTGTGTCACACGCGCAACTTTACGAGGCGAATAAAAGTCAATTTGTAATGTGTATGTTTTTGTTTGTTTTTAAAAGATTCCCGTATTATTATTGCTAGGTATATTATAGTGTTTCCTTAGCAAAACCTAATTAATAAATATTAGTTAATATGGTTAAATGTATGAATATAAATTAACATGTTTTGATTAAATAGATTTAGTTGGTGGGGTGTTGGGCAGCCATAACATAATCAAATAATTATTTCTAGTAATAATTAAATAAACTGTATGTTTATAGATGTTGTGCTATACCATTTTTCACCATAAAATATGACGGAATGTCTGTATATTAAAAAAAGGGGAAGTATCTATATTATCCTATGTAATATTATAAATGCGAAAGTAAGTTTGTTTTCTTTCACGCCTAAACCACTAAGCCGATTTAAAAAAAAACTTTCACCAATGGAAAGCAACATTATCAGGGAGTAACATAGGCTACATTTTGTCCCCATATTCTCACGGGAACGGGAACTACGTGGGTGAAACCGCGGGAAAACACTAGTAATCAATATATAAATATAACATGTATATAAGAGTACTTATACGATTCTATATATATATATATATAATTTTCAAAATTGGTCTCAACTTTTAGGAGATGTTCAAATATGTTTCAATTACAAACATATACATATATACTAATGCTTACATGCACAACTCATATTATAAAGAGGAAAGATTTGATTTTTGTTTGATTTTTTATTACGAATTAAATCAAAAACTACTCGACCGATTTTAAAAATTATTTCACCCTTAGAAAGCTATGTCTTTACCGAGTAACATAAGCTATATTATATTTTCAAAATCTTATAGATCCCTACTTAAAATGGAGCAATGTAACCCAACGTATCAAACTGTTGACTATAAAAGTTATTATTTCGCGTGCGCTGCGAAAACTATTGACGGTATATAAAGAAGTGTTTTATACAATAGTACTACAATTACTTGATCATCACGATGTTATGGTAGGTGAATGAAAAATCTAGATAGCCTATAAAAGATTCGGCCGTATATCGTTAGTTTGCTACTAAGAATTGAAGATTTCCGTTACTTTGTCATGGATCCTATAATCAGAATCTAACCAAACTGTCACCAAACAAGCCTTGAAGTATACTCTTTCCAATAAAAAAAAATCATCGAAATCCGTTGAATAGATATCGAGTTATTCGTCCATTTGTCGCGCACATACCTCATGCAAATTTACGACTTATATGGCTTTCTCATGGATTCCACTGTCAAAACTGGACCAAAAAAAAATGGGACCAATGGGAAAGCACCAGATTTCAAATAAAAAAAAATCATCGAAATCGATTCATCCAGTCGAAAGGTATGAGGTAACAACGTAAAAAAAAAAAAAAAAATAAAAAAAAAAAACATACGGACGAATTGATAACCTCCTCCTTTTTTTGAAGTCGGTTAAAAAAGAGATACCAACGATAAAAAAAAGAACAATATAAATTATAACACTCAAAATTAACTGATTTCCATAATTACTAATGTCAAGCGCCGTTATATTATATGTATATAATATATACATCAGTCCAAATCCCACAACTACACAATGATAAGGCTAAACAAAATTCTCGATGATAAATTCAACTAATTCATCATATAAATTACAGCGCAATAAATTTTCAAGAAACGCACAGGTCTAAACGGCACGAACCCTACAAATATTTCAAGTAACTTTTTGATGAATAATATTTATTATTTATGCGAAACATTGTACAGCATTTTTTTTTTGCATAGGAAGGCGGACGAGCATATGGGCCACCTGATCTTAAGTGGTCACCTACGCCCATAGACATTAGCATTGTAGGAGATGTTGACCATCGTTTACATCGCCAATGCGACACCAACCTTGGGAACTAAGATCTTATGTCCCTTGTGCCTGTAATTACACTGGCTCACTCACCCTTCAAACCGGAACACAACAATAGCAAGTATTGCTGTTTTGCGGTAGAATATCTGATGAGTGGGTGGTACCTACCCAGACGAGCTTGCACAAAGCTCTACCACCAAGCATATCTAACACTTAAAATTATTATCATATTTTAATTATATTATAACATAAATTTGCTTTTAATTAATATACTAATATAGAACAGTAACAGCCCTTGAATGTCCTGCTGCTGGGCTAAGGCCTCTTCTCCCTTTCCACCACGCTGCTCCTATAGGGATTGTGGGTGGTGGTGGAAATATACTAAAATACTAATTTAATAAAAATGAAATAGTTGCAAATTTTTCACTTAAACGTTACATAAATGTTGCAATTTAATTCTGCCATAAAATTTTACTTCGAAGCTACACTTTTATATATTATTAAGCAACGAGATTACTCTATGGAATCTTATGAGTTGTTTATATGCTGTAAAGCTATTTAGTGTAAATAAAAGAATTACAAATATACAGACAAATTGTAAATAACGTATATAAAAAAGATACATCAAGGCAAGGAAAATACAACTGTGTATATCAAATTGGAGAGTTATTGCAGTCATTTGATTTGAAGACTGAAACAAATATATGTGTGTGTTTGTGTGTGTGTTATTATATAAATACAATAATTTATTATTTTTTTATTAATAATACGCAGGTGAAACCGCGAAAAATTGTCCCGTTACGCTCGTTGTCCAGTTACGTTCATTGTCCTGTTACGCCCATTGTCCCGTCACGCTAATTGTTCCGTTACGCTAATTGTCCCGTTACGGTCATTGTCCTGTTTCACTGAGTGTACGCTTGCGCCGCATCTTTCTCTCTTTCACTCGATTGCAGTCATTTCATCAATGTTTTGTTATAACGTTGTCACGTTAAACTATCGTCCGTAAACCGACTGTACAGACAACCATTTTTTTTTTATATAGATCATAGCTATTTTGTTTATTATTACACCACCTACCTTATTAGTTATTCCTAACTCCGTTGGTTGCCTGGAAGAGATCGCTATGTATCGATAAGGCCGTCCAAAATTGTATGCTACTGTTATTGAAGCTGTATCTATGTTTTTGTATTCTTTTTTTTCCTTTGTGTTGTACGATTAGGTAACAGCCTGTGAATGTCCCACTGCTGGGCTAAGGCCTGATTCAACGTTTTTGACTTATGAAACTTTGCCTTATATACCCCACCCACATACCATTTATCATATTAGATTATTCGTGACTTATATGCCATAAAATAATATGTGAAACTGGCGTGTTCGTACATTTTTAGTCGTTATTAATTATGAGCGAACCAAAACACTTTTGTTGCTAGCGTGTGAATATAATTGTATTTTTCATTCGAATGTTTAATTTGCGGTCGTAACTTTATTTATTGTAAGACTAGATAGTACCATTAAACTACATACGTCCTCATAATGTACACTAAATGTACTCCACACGGCAATTCCGCTTTATATTTTTCGGTATATTTTTGTAAACATTCTTATACTATGAATGCACTGCCAAGTTTGGAATGCAATTCGTTTTAAACCTGTGATAAGTCAGTCTATAATACGCTGGCAGGGTACTGACAGTTCGATATACTATTGCATTACGCAAGTTTCAATTGTGTCGTGCCAACATTTTTATCTAAGGAATATAAACTACAATAAAATTATTCAATTAGGCTTCAATTAATAATAAAAGTGAAACTGTTGTTTATTATATGTTTACACACAAAATGATTCGGCGCATTTTGTGTGTCACGGATCACTGCTTAAATCAGTTTTATATTTTACTCATGTAATAAAAAAAGTGGACAAAATTTATATATGATACGAAATAACCTTTTTCTTTTCCAAATACATATACATATACATATGTACGTATATATGTATTTGGGTTTTAGAAATAAATATTTTCCAGCATTAAGCTACTAATGTTTTACTTATTGTACACGTAGGCTACACTTTACAGGCGCACTGTAACTTTACCTTTCAGACAGCCTAAATTCTAGACAATAACCATAAAACGCTCGTATTAAGGTGACATTAAAGTGAACATCCACACAGTATGAAATAATCTAAATAAAGATAAATTATAATTTAAAATGGCTAGAAATGTTTGATAAAGGAATGGTAAGGATACATTAAACCCAAATATACATTTTTTTATTGCATAGGTAGGCTGACGAGCATATTATGACGACGCCTGACGGTAAGTGGTAACTATCGCCTATAGACTTTGGCATTGTAAGAAATTTTAACTATCGCTTACATTGCCAATGCGCCATCAACCTTGGGAACTAAGATATTATGTCCCTTGTGCCTGTAATTACACCGGCTCATTCACCCTTCAAACCGGAACACAACAATACAAACTACTGTTGTTTTGCAGTAGAATATGCAATGATTGGGTGGTACCTACCCAGACGAGCTAACACAAAGCTCTACCAACGAGTAAATACAACAAAATTATTATTAATACAACATAATAAATATTAAAGAAATTAAACTTAATATTATATTTATTTATTTAATAGGAAGCCAACGTTATATATTTAGAAAAACATTTGTCAAATTACATGTATAAAAATATTGTAACAAAATATATAAACAATTAAAGGCTAACATAACATTTAAAAAATTAAAAAATACCTTAATTGACGAGAAAATTAAACCAAAAAATATCCAACGTTCATTTTTTTAAACGTAATAAGGGTGCCTGTCTTAAGGTCTTGGGATACGCCGGTTCAGAGTAATAAGTTATTGAATTTTTATCTCGAAAATAACTTAGTAGCAGCTTAAACTTTGAAAGCTCAGCATGTACATTAAGTGTAAAAGATAACTTTTATATAATAGAAAATGGTTAGAATACATAATATGTACTATTTTGCTAAGCATAGTACATAACTGTGTTATATATTTATTAAACTAAAATTAAAGTTATTATTTTTTGAAAACGTTAATATGGTTACTGTAGTTGTTGTGAAGATAGATATGGTGTTGCTGGATTTTCTGTCGACATTTTGAAAGTCTTTCATACAATATTTTCGTTACTCTGTTACATTTTCGCATCGTTCGTTTGGACTTACAAATTCCTGTCTGACCATATTAACGTAATTAATAACCCATTGGCTAGAACGCGTGGATCTTAACCGATGATCGTGGGTTCTAACCCGGGCAGGCATACTGAATTTTCATGTGTCTAATTTGTTGTTATAATTTTTCTCGTGGTTGATGCTGAAAATTTGTATTCCACCAAAACTCAAATCTTCTCCTCAAAAAAAAGGAGAATAGGTTTTAGTTCACCAGTGGGATAATCACAGGCTGTTACTTTTATAATGTATTTAAAAAATATGCTACATATAAACATACTATATAGCCTATGTTGGTCCTGATATTAAAAACGTAAGTTATATTTCAATCACTTTAATAATTTTAGTAGAATTGTAATCTTTTAAATTTTAAACCTTTGTAAATAAAAAACTGTGCTGTAAAATCCATTCTGTACGACGAAAATAAAAACTGAATGCAAGAAAGTTTTACGCAAGATTGACTGTAAAAATTATAATAATAAAATATTCTCGTGTCAAAATATCGTATATAAATAGGTACGTAGAGTTTCACGAGTGAAATATGAAGCGAATTCTTACGGAATAGCACCGCGATGACCTGGATTTAACCTTTAACACACTTGTAGAATTTAAAAAACTTCAACCTGAAGGAAAATATATATAAAATAAAGTAGCGATTTCTGTTTTCAAAAAGTTTTCATTGTAGACAATTCGCGAAACTTTTTTCATAATCCTTTACGATGTAAGTTTCTAAGTATATTTGAGATCGTATGAAGAGCAAAGTTCAGTTGGGTTGAGAATTTGTTTGAGAATTCGTAGTGCACGCTCTTAGCCTTTTGGGTTTTAGGAAACTATGAAAAACTTTATAATATGTAGAATACCTTAAGGCCACATATTTAAGTAAACCTTATTTTTCAAGGTCATACCTAAAAAGGCTTGACTTGAGCTTATTTAACGCACTTACGGTCGAATACTGAAACGTCATTCAAATATAGTGCAACTTAATTATTTGAGACGCAGTCTATTTAAAATTTAGTATGTGAAATTTTAAATTAACGGCGTCTCAAATAAATAAGTTGCAAATCATATTTGAATGGCGTTTCAGTATTTGTCCGTTAGTGCTTTTTTCGTGTCATTTCGTGTTTTGTTTCGTTTCGTTATTATTAACCATTTCTATTCCTATACCAGTTCAAATATCAGTGAGTCACTACTAGGTATAACATAATAAAATAGTACTGTCAGTCTGTTTGCTTCCAGAAACGTGACCAACGGCTTAGATTCAATAGTTTGAAATATATTTGTTTCAATATACTTCAACTTATCAAGTTATGAAATAAGTTGGATCGCCTAAAGTTGGTAAGTATAGTTTTGAAAACTTTTCCATCCATAATTACGGAGGAAGCTTTGGTTGTTCGTATGTTTGTTTTTGCATAACTTAACGGGTTAAGTATTTGGTTGAGAGACAGTTTTATCTTTTACGACTTAGATTAGTTGTCAGATTTTGTGTGTAGATTAAACTTAGTGTGTTAAAAGTTTGCTTGGAATTCGTGATCGTCTTTCCATTTAAGATATCTGAAAAATATTTAAATGTCTTAAAGTTAAATGTGTAATAAATATTTATTGTTAATAGCCAGCGATAGGGGCACTCAGGGCTAGTGCGCAAGACGCCAAATTTTCAAAGGTGGAATCCGGGAATAAGAGCTTCCTGTTATATCCAGTTACCAGTCCGCGCGATGTTATATGGCACCCACTACACACACTACTTCTCAGTAACAGTGAGTCATGCTATATATTAAAAAATATGTATATCGGAACTTAAACCATTTTATGCTAAATTTTGATAACAGGGCGGCATTTTTACAGTGCCCAATGGCGGCGCTTAGGTTTTAATCAATTTCGAAAGGAAGTTTAATGTCTTAATTAATACTGCCGGTATATTACAATTGTCTACAAGGCAAAATTTAAAAAAATTATAAAGGTATGTGCCACAAGAACTACCACCATGAAAGATGGAATATACACGTATTTTTTTAAGGTCCTGTAAGGCCATCCCATTGTTTCAAATCATACCTAGATGGCGCTGCACATCAATACAACGTTTACCGGGGTTTTGCTAGCAAAGAATATAAATTATATTTATTTAACAAGACTGTTAACCACTCTAAGCCTTGAGTGTCGTCCTTAGATCAAGATACGATGATGTTGATAATAAATCCAAGTGGAAACCTATAAACGCTTGGAAGTCAATAAAAGCTTATTGCTATTTTACTTTTAGTCTTAACATAAAGACATAGATACGATTATAAATATAATTTTATGTCAAGATAAGCTCTTTTAGAAGTGAAACATATATTTGTGCGTGATTGGCTTAAAACCGGCTCGTATACCTTCACGGCTAACGGCATGACGCTCTCTTATTCCGACACTCTCTGCGCGTATTCCAAATACTTCGTTGCTATATATTATTTTAATATAAAACTATATATTTAACTTATTAACTAAAGTAGTTTTATGTATATTTATTTTATTTTATCTTCATATTTATCTACGATTTTTCTTTAAATATATATTATGTTAATAACTAGTACTTTCAATGTTTCTCACCAGCTGACAGAGCCGGCTGGGTTTTTTTTATAATTTGAGATATAACAAAATATTGTGATATAAACTGTTTTATAATGCGCTCTTTCCATATTCAAGGAGCCTTTCTTGCCACTTTTAATAAGAATATTTAATATAATATACGAAAATCAGGTTCAATCTTTGTAGATAAGATTTACGCAGCATATTTTACCTTTAAATAATATTATACTATATTACTTATATTAAAACCTCTCTTCGAACGGAGAGAATGCCTTAGCCTAGCAATGGAAAAACGCCACCAAGAGGATGAACAGCATAGGAATTAACATCTTAGGGGTTTGGTCCTTTGTGCATGTAATTGACACACTCGGCATTAAAAAAAAAATACAATAGTATTGCAGTATTGCTGTTTGACGCTGTATATATAGTGAGTGTGTCCTACCCAAACTATCAACGGTACGGAACCAATTATTTGTGTTATGCTTAAATTTCAAAAAAGGTTCTATATTCGTCTGTATGTAAAATAGCTCTCAAAGTATTATTTTTTTCTTCAGATATTTATTTACAAAGGTATAATTTAATACTTCACTTTTACATAAATACAATTTATAAAAGATGAAACCTGGCGCGATTCGATTCTTGATCGATTTCGACGAGACAGACACTTTAATGTTTGTACTTATGCTTAGAGATCAGAATCAATCTAATAAAAGTAATTTCGTCAAAGTCGCTATTGGACCGTGAATCCAGCAATTTATCTGCATTTAATATTATTACAGATTCTGTGGGAACAGTCTGGGGTGTTTAATTGCTGTGTGCAATTTAGATTCGATCACAATGATATTGAATATTTTTTTATATTTGTCTCATGGTAACGACCTCGTTGGTTTAGTGGCTATAAAGTCACAGACCTAAAGGTTCTGGTACGTTACTATGAGCTAACTTACTCGTATAACAAAAATAAGCCACAGCAAATTTTAGAGTATAGTCCTCCTGCCCGATTTTGTTTATGGCGGCCATTTTGAATAGAGAGATAGTAAACTGTGCAAAAGGTAAAGTGTATGCGCCAACAGACATTTGTGATCATTTAACTTTCCTTCTCAAAATTTATTTATATTTTCCTCATTAATAGTTCAAAATATTAGATGTAACTTGAAATAGCTTTAGGTCGATCCTTATTGGTCTTGATTCGGGGGCACGTGCGGTGGTTATGTCTGGGGACGAAACGTCGCAAGCAGGAGTCCTCGTTCCCGCCGGAAGAGACGGTGTAAGTGATGGTCTATCAGCATCCAAATCCTTGTAAAAGGAGCGCTAGTTAGCTTACCGTTGTCCTATTTTTGTCATTCAGCACATGCCTCGCTTGTATCAGGTCCGAATGATTTTAAATTTAGAAGCCTTATAAACATTTCTCAGAACCAAACATAAGCGCGATTCAGATAGTTTAGACAATGTCACATGTCTTAAGAAATAGGAAAACGAAAATTCTATTGTTATTTCAGTTACGCGTGCCTTCACACCCACCGAAATTGCTGTCATTATTAACAAATACTGTTACAGATTGGAATGCTTTTAGCTGAATGTAAACATTCCGGCCTTCTTCAACTGTCATCTAACCAGATGTACTGTTTCCTTCGAAAAAATGTTTTCCTATTGTACCTACTGGTTATTTTTAGCACAGTCTAAGTAACGTTTTTCTATTTCACATTAAAAAAATAATGAAATTGGTGTTTTGTGATCAGCTTTTACATCGCATTTTAATAACTGAAGATATATTTAGGAAACGGTTTTAAGAGAAAAAGAATTATGTGCTTAATATACGTACTGTGTGCTTAGTAAAAAGTAATATTTAATAATAATATCATAAAATTTTGAAACTAGCTCTTCCAAAAATTCAAGTTTTGACGTATTCTTTAGACTATTACTAACCAGTTCAAATAGTGATAAATGGAAATCAAAAATTTTTAAAAGTTTATTAATACTACAATATTTATACCAATAGCAATAAGAAAAAGAGGCGCGCTAATATGTAAACCGCTATTTTGTTGATGGACAGTACAATTAATTCATTTTATTGGCGCGACTTGAGATTTGTCAAATGTGTTATTTGGATTTTAAAGAGTAATTGAGTGAGCTTATTACCTACATCAATTTACATGATTTGGTGTTCTATTATCTATAAAAAATATCTATAAAAAAGATCAATTCGAGATTTCTTTTAATTTATATTTTAATCTTTTTGATTTACAAAGACGATAAGTAGAGGAAAAGTAAAAAAAGGGGGGCGATATGTGAAAAGGGGCGTAAAGTGATGTAAAGTAAAGTAACAGCCTGTGAATGTCCCACTGCTGGGCTAAGGCCTGCTCTCCTTTTTGAGGAGAAGGTTTGGAGCTTATTCCACGACGTTGCTCCAATGCGGGTTGGTGGAATATTTTATATATATTATATAGCCAGATCAAAAAAATACCAGAAACTGATACTTTTGATTTATAACCAGGTCGTCCATATGCAGCGGTATATACCAGCTTTAGAATAATGAAATTGGTGTATGTAATCATTTTTCTGTTACTATAGAATATAAGTAAAGGAAAGCTGAAGATTACGACGTCTGAAGAGGAGAGAAGAGGGACATAAAGTTAGTTAGGGACATAAAGAGGGAAGATTAGTGTGAGGAAAATAGCAATTCGGATTCATTACTTAAATTGTATCTAGTTATAACAAGTGACTAATAAGAAGTTATTATCCTCTCCGAAAACAATTAAGAAATGTTTTTGGCGTATCTTATTTTACGCAACAATATTTTATGATTAATTATTATTTTTGCTAAGGGAAAATCATCTAACGTACAACTCATTACAAGTGTATTTTCTGGATAGAAGCATGTTGAAAAATAATTAGTACTAAGTTGACTCACAGTCAGAAATATTATTAAATATAGAAACGCTACACTGGCTCAATGATTGTCAATTATAATTAATCTACTGGTTCGTTAGTACGTTAGAAATACTTCATATTTATGAGAGATTGGAGAAATAAACTAATACATTTTTATTTGTCTCATATGTGACAATTATTATTGAATATTGGAACTCCTAAAAATAATTAATATATTACTGGCAGTTGAAACATATTTAAAAATAGAATATGATTTTTGAGTATAAAAAAGGAACCGGTAGCATCCAATGAGATTCTAAATTCTTATTCATCGAGTTTGGTCTAATGGCCGGAAATCAAGAAAAGCGTATGTTTCTAAAATTACTGAGTATACGAGTGAAAAAATGACCTTACAACTATTATTTACTTTACTATTCCAATTTTTAAATCAATACGTAAACATATATCAACTATGCTATAGATTTCATTCAATTTTGTCCGTCTCTTATTATGGATGGGATTTTGGAATTTCCAATTAGATATGATATCGCTTATCTGTTGCGGCTATCCAAATATGACACTTGACAAGATGTCGATATTAATTCCGATTATGACCACGCGCCATAATATCCCTGTCGGACTATAGAATACATACATATGTACATACATTTAAATGTCAATGAATTGTAATATAATGATTTCAATAACATAAGCGAAGGTTTCATAAAGCTTAACATTATTAGACCAAGGGACGATTCTCACTTGAATACCATTTTTTAAATGACATATCTAAGAGCGACATAACTTGCAAAATTAGTATACTGAAGTATTAGTAGGCTGTTTAAGTATATTGATACCAAGACCCTTAGGGTAGCTAGCTAGCTACCATTATACCAGAAGAACAAAAACAAAACCAACTTTAAATTGATAACGTACGGTAACAACTGTGAATGTACCACTGCTTGGTTTAGAGCTTATTCCACCACACTGCTCCAATGCGGATTGGCGGAATACACATGTGGCATAATTACATTGAAATAAGACACATGCAGGTTTCTTCACGATGTTTTCATTCACCACAAGGCACGATATGAATTATAAACACATTATATACTGGTTTAATTTCTTTTTAAATTGTTTTGTTTATAATTCTAAAATGAAACGGCTATCTTGTTTATATCTATTTATTATTTATCTGTCTATTCTTTTCAATTACCCTTGACTCCTTTGGGACTCATTGAGTGTCAAGATTATTAAAGGTCTACTTTAAGATGGTTGTTATAAAAAGACAATGAAAATTATTTCTGTTTTGTGTACATTTCCTCAGGCTCTATTTCAAAAGTTTGAAGCTAACGTTCCAAAAAGTTTGTTTCTAATGGATTTTCTTTGTAAGTATAATTTATGTTCAGGCAGTTATCGCAACGTGTGAGTAAAGTCTCCTACGTGACATTGTATTCTATTATCTCATTTGAAATAAAAGAGTAACTGTCTTACTGACATATCACTTCCAAATTTCCACTATATACTTGGTCATAGAGCTTTGTGCAAGCTCGTCTGGATACACAACAACCACTCATCAGATATTCTGCCACAAAACAGCATTACTTAGTATTGTTGTGTTCCGGTTTGAATGGTGAGTGAGCCAGTGTAAATAACAGGCACAAGGGACATAACATTTTAGTTCCAAAGGTTGGTGGCGCATTGGAGATGTAAGCAATGGTTAAAATTTCTTACACTGCGAATGTCTAAGGGCGTTGCTGACCACTTACCATCAGGTGGCCCATATGCTCGTACGCCTACCAATGAAATTTCTGAATTATGACAGGAGTAAACCCTTTTGAAAGCGCTAGTCTTATATATATTATACTATCATAAATAATACTCCTGTTACTAAATTATCTAAATTCAAACAAAATCAAATGCGTAGTTACAAGACGAACAAACATAACTTACCTAAATTGTTAGTAAATACAATCTATGTACATTATTACGCATACATTATGTCTACAATGAACCATTAGTAGATTAATGTCGTTTCGGTTGGCTTAATTGGGTAAGGCAAACAGGTTCGACAGTAAAATGATGGATGGATCATTTTGTTTTTGGACGGCGATATTATAT
This sequence comes from Nymphalis c-album, assembly GCA_963151315.1. NCBI lineage: Eukaryota > Metazoa > Arthropoda > Insecta > Lepidoptera > Nymphalidae > Nymphalis > Nymphalis c-album. Next base: position 1,721,972 of record OY720610.1, read on the forward strand.
CGTTAATATTATCTGAGTTCTTTATTTTTAGATGTAATGAATTACACTTGTTTTTTTTTTTTATTGTATAGGAAGGCGGACGAGCGTATGGGTCACCAACGCCCATAGACAATGGCATTGTAAGAAATGTTAACCATCGCTTACATCGCCAATGCGCCACCAACCTTGGGAACTAAGATGTTATGTCCCTTTTGCCTGTAATTACACTGGTTAACTCACCCTTCAAACCGGAACACAGCAATACAAAGTATTGCTGTTTTGCGGCAGAATATCTGGTGAGTGGGTGGTACCTACCCAGACGAGCTTGCACAAAGCTCTACCACCAAGTGAAGTAACTTGTAATTTTAACGAATTAAATGTTCAATTTCGACCGTAGAGAATCAGAGTTGCAATTCAAAGGGATGCTAGTATTCTTGTTACCATTCCACGCGGTCACGATTTCTTTCAGTAACTATATTATGTAAGACTTAAATGAAAAAAAAGCAAAAATTTTAACGCATTTACTTTTTTTTTATTGCATAGGAAGGCGGACGAGCGTATGGGCCACCTGATGGTAAGTGGTTACCAACGCCCGTAGACATTGGGAACTAAGATGTTATGTCCCTTATGCCTGGAATTACACTGGCTCACTCACCCGGAATACAACAGTAGCAAGTACTGCTGTTTTGCGGTAGAATATCTGATGAGTGGGTGGTACCTACCCAGACGAGCTTGCACAAAGCTCTACCACCAAGTAACCTACTTACTTTGTCTTAATGACATATGTCATTATAAATATAATATAGTATATGTATATATATCTCATTAAATATATGTTATAGATAGAGCTTAAATATATACTCTATGTGTGCAATGTTACAGAGCTACCACGCTTCTAGTAATAAAATTTTCAATGTTGTAACAAATTCCTTAAGCGGGTATAAAATTTAATGGGAATAGTCCTCAAGATTTAAGCAGTAATTAAGGGAAGTTGGGGAAGCGAATAGAAATTTAAGTGCTATTTTCCTTTTGTTTATGAACATTTGGGAGAATTACATTTTGATAATTGTTATGCGTGTTCCGTAATTATTATACGCTAATAAACATATGAAGAAGTATTTAGCCGACACATCTACATGTGTCTAAGCCTACAGGCTTATGGGGTCAAGGAGTTTATATTACCTTACCACACTCTGTAACAACAGGAATATTTAATTGACTTCGTTTATGACATAGTAACGCCTTATTTTTTTTTCTTTTTTTCAGCCTTTTTCCATCCACTGCTGGACGAAAGCCTCCAACATAAAACGCCAACGATCTTGGGCAGCCCGAACCCATCCTGTACCTGCCACGTTTTTTAAATCGTCGGTCTACCTCGCCACTGGGCGTCCTACACTACGTTTGCCTAAGCGTGGTCTCCACTCCAACACGTGTCGACTCCATCCATCCATCCGGCCATCATGGCGCCTGGAGATATGACCGGCCCACTTCCACTTCAGCGAGCTTATTCTACGCGCGGTGTCGGTGACTTTAGTTCTCTGGCGAATATCCCCATTTCGGATTCTATCGGCCAGAAAAACCCCAAGCATCGCGCATTCCATTGCTCGCTGAGCGATCTTAAATTTGTGGACCAGTCCCACGGCGAGTATACGCCTTGATAATTTAAAGAAATAAATGATGAGATTTTATAATATGTATTGCAATTTACAAAGTACATCAATGAAACAAAAAAAACAAAATTGAAATTCGTTTAGGAGTTACGATTGTTGTGGTAGGGGGTCCTACTACATACTAATAAAACTTTTTATCTCCATATATTAATGTTCTGTTACAGTAGTATGTTATTTCTTTAAATCTCATAGTTAATAACTTGATAATTTAAATATATAATTTATATAACAAAATTCGTTTAAGAGTAATACCACAAACTGACTCATATTAATATCAACTTATATAATATAATATAATATGAAAATATGTATGTAGTATAAATATTGTACCTTCGTTTGGAACTGAATCCAATTACTAGCTCACTCAACTTTCATATCAGAAAATAAGCGGGATTATTTCTTATTTGATCGGAATGTATCTGATTAGTGACTAACGCTCCCGCAGAAGCCTGTCAGTAAATGTCCATCGCGCAAAATTCAACCTTTATTTAAGCTACATATTCTAGAATATTTTTCTAGAATGTTCTGGGATTAAAAAGGGTTTTCAATTAATTTAACTTTAATAATATATAAAATAATCTCGCGCACTGCGTGGAAATTAAGTAGCTTATTAATATTTAAGCTTGAATTACCTACTGGTTAATTAAAAGTTTAAAAACCTTATAAAAATTTGTAATTAATTTTAAAATGTTAAATAAAATAACAATTTAATACTTGTAATAAGCATTAACTTTAATAAAAATTGTACTTTTATTCAAAGAACATGCAGTTATAAATACGAAAGTCAATCAAAATAAAAGAAAGTTACATCAATCAATACATGGACAAAATATCTGTGTAGTTATGATAGTTTAAAGAAAACATAAGAACACCTTAATCTCATAGATGTACGCGTGATTAACATATCAAGGGACTCATTGGTATAAGTTTTATGTATCATGTTTTGTATATCATTGGTTGGACGGGTATTTGCCTCACTTGGTAACTCCTCTCCACCGCTAATGGACATTGGTCCCGTAAGAAATACCAACACTGCCAATGCGCCAACAAACCTTGGGAACCAAGATGTTACGTCCCTTGTGTCTTCAGTTACACTGGCTTACTCAATTTTAACCAGAACGCAATTTACTTACCGAAAGTTAGTATATTCTAGAGATGAACAAATATTTCATAAATCAAAATTCTATTTTTTATTGTGATATTTTTTAAAATCAAACCTACGTATTTCAAGTACATAAGTAAACTTTGTATAAGCACTTTCTCATAAAAAAAATATGTATAAGCGGCACTATACTAAGAAAACTAATAAATAATTTTACGTCCAATAGTTCTATTCATCGTCTATAAAACTTAATACAACCAAAATCCACTGTTAATTTCCTTGACTTAAGTACGCTAATCCCTTGCACTATGTGAGCTATCGCATGCAGTTACTGTAATCTTAATTTAATTGAGTTTCAAGTCATTAAACATTGACAACGCTGTTTACATGCTTTTAAACAATACATACAAGTTTGTCTAACGTTCTAGTTGATTTAGTACCTAGCTTATTAGGTTCTAGATACTGAGGTTCAACTCAGGGTTGAACCAATATAGAAGAAGAGAAGAATTCATGGTATAGAGTTATCTGGGAGGCCTAAAAGGAATTCCCTGGAGGTGATAGTCAGCAGAGATCTGTCGTTGGCCAGCGTGATTCACGATATGCTCGGAAGCGAGAAGTCCTAGATGGAACCGTTTCCATCCTCTTCTTCTGCTAGTGTGTCTTGTCGCAAAACGAGAGGAGTGTCTTCGCTAATTCTTCTCGACAAAGAAGATGATGGAACACCTTTGCACTCGTCATAATTTATGCTAGGCAAGAGGTACGCGAGTTGAAATTCCAAAAAAAAAATTACGCACAGACACCAACCCTATATAGTTTCAATAATGTGTCATATATTTACTTGTGTGTCAAAGGAGTCGAGTAAACATACCATAATAACATTGTCATGTTAGTAACGGCTTGTATGTTTACATTACGGGGTGGATATTTGAGACAGGGCTGTAGTGCTCTTAACGATTGTAGATAGAAACATTCTATATCAGCCAATACTTCTGCAATAAAAATAAAGCAAGAAATTAACGCAAATCCTAAATCACCTTAGAAGTAAAAATACTAGAAAATATAGTTTTTGATAATTTCACGTGGTTGAATTTTTAATGGAGAATAATTATATTAGTAATTAACCGACTTCAAAAAAAGGAGGAGGTTATCAATTCGTCTGTGTTTTTTTTTATTTCAGTTGTGAAATGTTTATCACATTTTTGTTACAATTTCGTGAATCTAATCAATTCTCTAATTAGATAAAATTAATGTAATTGTTTTTTGGCGTGTTACTGTTATCTTAATTGTTATAAAATAAAAATAAAATATAATGTATTTTGAAACTTGATGTCAAAATCTTTATTCTGTAAATACAATACCAAAGATGCAATCTGTGATGGTATGTATTTTCTAACGGCAATTAAACTGACTTGGGTTTGCATAACAGCAGACAAAAATAGCTGTTAGGTGGTATATTGGTGAGTGGTACCTAAGCCGAGATGGCCCAGTGGTAAGAACGCGTGAATCGTGAATTAACCGATGATCGTGGGTTCAAACCCGGGCAAGCACCGCTGAATTTCATGTGCATAATTTGTGATTACAATTCATCTCGTACTTGACGGTGAAGGAAATCATCGTGAGGAAACCTGCATGTGTCAAATTTCATTGAAATTCTGTCACATGTGTATTCCACCAACCCGCATTGGAGCTGGAATTGGCATGGCGTGGTGGAATAAGCTCCAAAAACCTTCTCCTCACAAAGAGGAGAAGAGGCCTTAGCCCAGCTGTGGGATATTCACAGGCTGTTACTTACTTACCTAATCCGAAGTGTATAAAACTTTAACACCAATAAAAATGTAATCAGACTAAGTTTGAAAGTTGAAATTGTAATCTTAATTTCAATCAATTTAAAACTTTGTGTTATAAAGTGAAATTGATAATTAAATGCATTAGTTACACTCGAGTAACATAATTAATTAAATCACTCACCATAAATGCAAATTTGTCTTTTAACTTTCTGACTAACGAATGATTACTTTCGAAAGCAGTTCAAGTTTCAAATGTTTTCGGTACACTAATGAGCTCAAATGGTTCATTAAGTTGGCTCAGAATGCTCTTTGAAATAATTATGTAGAAATAATTATTTGATTTGATATTAAGTGATCAATTATAATGATGAGTGTGATAGTAATATGTTAGAAGTAATTTAACAAGAAATTTGTACGCAGATATCTTGTGAATGAGTAATGGGTAAAGCAATTATTTACAAACAATAATTATACCTGGTGCTATAATATTTTATTTGATGGTAGAGCTTTGTGTAAGCTCGCCTGGGTAGGTACCACCCACTCATCAGTTATTCTACCTCAAAACAGCAGTACTTGGTACTGTAGTGTTCCGGTTGAAGGGTGAGTGAGCCAGTGTAATTACAGGCACAAGGGACATACCATCTTAGTTACCAGGGTTGGTAGCGCATGGGCGATGTAAGCGATGGTTGACATCTCTTACAATGCCAACGTCTATGGGCGTTAGTGACCACTTACCATCAGGTGGCCCATATGCTCGTCCGCCAACTGATGAAATAATAAAAAAATACCTAATTAAATATTAAAACAGGTTAACCAGGATGAACAAATAATACAAATAACTCTTTATTGTACATCAATATGACCTATATTCCACAAATAACTTGAAGAGCAAAGGAATTAGTATAATACGAAGTCGAATGAGGAGGAATTTCTAAAAGTAAATTATCTTCAGAAGGAAGAACTCATTATTAGAACATACAAAAATCTTTGCAAGAAATATATATATCTTTCAATATACGTTTTAATGTAAATAAATAGAGTTTTATTAAAATTAGAAGGATATGCTCAAACTGCAACTACTCAATTAAGTTCGAATAGGCTCTTTACTCAGCGTTAGACTGTTACTGGTACTAAGAATACTATAATTAACCGTTTAATGGTATCATTATAAAGAAAAATGTTTTCCGCAAACTAGAACGTTCTTTAGAATTTGTTTTTTTTTTCTTAATAGACTGGCGGTCTGGCTAATGAGTCATTAGACAGTCTTGACTGGTAAGTGGTCACCAATGCCCACAGAAATTGTGGTTGTACGAAATACCACCATTGCCCACCAACCTCGGGATACTACACTATACATTTAAGATATAATGTCCCTCGTGCATGTAGTTACACTCACCCTTCAAACCGTAACACAACACTACTATTTCTGTTTTAAAATATTTTAATAATAAGCTCATACCAAAAAATTAACAGCTTGTAAATATTCCCACTACTAATAGATAGTGCAGATTATCTTCCGCCACGCGCAATCTCTTTACGAAACCTTGCCTTCACCGCTGTTTATATAATATTTTATTTTTTATTTTTATTAATACTTACTAATAAAAATAAAAAATATCAAAAATAAAAAATATCAATCTGCTATGTAATGATTTTGATCTAATTAATTGTGATGATTTGAATGGTTTTTTTTTCTGAAATGTGATAATGTTTTGTGTGTATTTCTTTAACTGTTTGTCTTCCTTAAAAAAATAAAAATTAATAAATACAAAATGGCTTGTTCAAATTGATACGATTAAATTTTGTTCAAGCTCAATAATTGTATCCTTTGCCTCATATCTGTGTACATTGTTTTTAATTAATTTTATTTCGAGAATATAATTAGTTTTCATTTTATTAATAGCTACTTTAAATATTTCGCCCACAATTGTACATTAATTTTAAATATTTTATGTAAAATTCAAAAAGGTAACTTTACGTGTAATTAAATGGTAACAGGTTTTGTTGTATGTTTAATTAAATAATAGACGAATTGTAATTTAATGAATGTGTATTAATGAAAAGGCTTCATTCCGACTCTTCGAATATCCAATTTATATGACGTTATAATATTTAACGTTGAAAGCTTTTTTATAAACTATTAAAGTGATAGATATCTTATTTTCACTTGGTGGTAGAGCTTTGTGCAAGCTCGTCTGGGTAGGTACCACCCACTTATCATATATTCTACCGCAAAACAGCAGTACTTGCTATTGTTGTGTTCAGGTTTGAAGGGTAAGTGAGCCAGGGTAATTCCAGGCACATGGGACATAACATCTTAGTTCCCAAGGTTAGTGGCGCATTGGTGATGTAAGTGATGGTTAACATCTCTTACAAGCCAATGTCTATGGTGCGTTCGTGACTACTTACCATCAGGTGGTCCATACGGTCGTCCGCCTTCCTGTACAATATAATAATTGCTTGTACGGTTTTGTGCTAGTCCGTCTTGATAAGTATCACCCACTCATTATATTCTATAGGCAAAAATATAATATATCTGTTACTAACCATATTGATTTGTTAAAGATCGGTTGTTTCCTTAAGAATCAAAATTCCGAATCAGCTGGAGATTGGTATCAATTTGAATTCAAATGTGCTTAGAGGAGGCTAATTGAATCAAAATAAACTATTTTGATTTTGGGCCCAAACCGAAAGGCTGGAATATACGAATAGACTGCATAATGGATGTTTTGTAACGATTTTTTTCTATACATAAATAGACAAAGAAAAAACGTCAGTACATTTTCTTCTCTATTTGTCAAATGTGCAACAATGAATATGGTTGAATTTCAACCAATGAGCGAACTAGTGTTCGCTGAACATTAAACACAAACGCAAATCGTGGTTCATTAGCTAAATACTATGATCCTATGTCTATGTCAGTCGCATTGAGTGTAGATTGTATACAAATAGTTTCGTTGTCAAACTAACTTTCAGGCTAATAGTTTGGCATAAAGCTCATCAAAGTCTAAAGGGAACTGAATAGATTCGTTTTGAAACCCTTGTGTGTGGACGGATTTTAAGCGGAAGAGAAAGTTCGTGTTATATTAATAGCGAGGGAATTGGCTAAGGGCTTTGAATGTAGATAAAAAATACTTTTGTGTTTTGTATGTCATCTATGTATTTATGAGTTAAAATATATAAATAAATATATATATCATGATATTGTTCTCCTAACTGCTGTGGAAATTCTGACTTTTAATATGCCTAACAAGATTGACTGGTATTTTTTTTTCTTTTTTTATAGCGCAGGAGGGCAAATGACTCTACTCCACCTGATGGTAAGTGGTAGTAGAGTCCAAACGCGACGACGGCTAGTGTAGTCGGAAAGAATGATCTGCACTAGCCGCCCCCGCCTTGCCGGCCCGCAAGATGCCTTTTTACGCCTCGTTTGAAGGAACCCAGGTCATAAGAGGAGGGGAACACGTGTGCTGGTAAAGAATTCCATGTTTTGGGGGTTTCTTTTTTTTATTGTATAGGTAGGCGGACGAGTATATGGGCCAACTGATGGTAAGTGATCCCCAACCCCCATAGACAATGGCATTGTAAGAAATGTTGACCTTCGCCTACATCGCCAATGCGCCGCCAACCTTGGGAACTAAGATGTTATGTCCCCTGTGCCTGTAATTATACTGGCTCACTCACCCTTCAAACCGGAACACAACAATACAAAGTACTGCTGTTTTGCGGCTGAATATCTGTTGAGTGGGTGGTACCTACCTAGACGAGCTTGCACAAAGCTCTACCACCAAGAAAAATGGTGCGACAAAGAAAAGAGTTGCCAAATTTCTTCGTTCGCGATGGAATTGATGTCACAGTTAAATCATTTACATATAAAATAATGTATCATTAAAAAAGTAAAGTATTATAAATTATTTGATAGTAAATTAATACCTCTTTTTTAAAAATATAGCTTTGAAAGAATAGAAATGTATTTAAAAAAATGTATTCATAAAGGTAAATTGAAAATTTGTGTTATTAGAAAAAAAAATATTTCACAAAAACGCATCGTTTTAGTGGTTAGTATTACTTTTAATAAATCGTAGTGATGAAAATATAAAAATATCCCATTGTTTAGTTATTCAGTAGTTATTCATCTGTATTTACACTGGCTCACTCATTCATATACACTATTCACAGAAATACATAAATATCAATTCAAAAGATCAATACTTGGCTTTGTAATCATTATAAAATATAAACAAAAGAAAAAAATAAATTTGAACTTCGAATATAAAATAAGCACCAGCATTGTAGGCTGGTAATAAAAAAATTAAAAGCGAAAATTTAATTCGAAATTCAAATAAAGCAGCCCGCAAAACAATTTGTCGGCAGGCATTTTGCTGATAATTGCATCCCCATGGCTTAATCGCTGAATATCGCTAGGTGCATAATTTGGTTTTTGCGCGGTGTAGCAATATGTGACAACATTTTCAGGTAATCGTTTAACTATTGCGTAATAACTGTATTATTAGATACAATGCTACATTTAATGGTTTTTTATTGTATAGGTAGGCGAACGAGCATATGGACCACCTGATGGTAAATTACCAACGCCCATAGACAATGGCATTGTAAGAAATTGTTAACATAAAATGTTATGTCCCTTTTGCGTGTAATTACACTGGCCCACTCACATTTCAAGCCGGAACACAACAGTATCAAGTACTGTTGTTTTGCGGTAGAATAACTGATGAGTGGGTGGTACCTACCCAGACGAGCTTGCACATAGCTCTACCACCAAGTAAACACGCTACCAGTCAGCCCAAACCTTAAGTTTCATTATACACACGGTAGTACTGTCGTCTGGATTAGACACGCCTCTTTCGTGTCCCGTTCTAACTTAGTAAGACATTGTTTTGACACTTTATATCATTTTTATTTATTATTAATTACTTAGTATGAATAGGATTTTGTGGTTTCATATGGATTATTTTTTGTTTTATACTAATGAAAAACAACTGTGATATAAGCCATCTCTGTACTTTTTATTTTATGTACATTTTATCGTTTGTGTGCTACAAGGAACGCTTGTGTGCTAAAGGATATTATACAATCAATGACTTTTTAGATGATTGCACACCTTGGGAATGAAACGATCGCCTCCAGGCAGTTTCAATTAAAGAAGATATTATTGTATTATTATTATATATTATATAAATATTGTAAAAAATGAGATGAAAAAAAACAAAATCCCGCTGAGTTTCTTTCGCCGGTTCTTCTCAGGTCTGAGGTGTTTATTTCCGAACCGGTGGTAGACTTATGACAATCAATAAGTAAGTGTAACACATCTACATTGAATAAAGATATTTGAATTTGAATTTGTTTGTTTTTAATTTAACTAGGGTGAAAGACTACCTACTGATAAAGAGGTATCTAATAATAATAATTACTCCCCTCCGTTAAATGTTCTAAAATTGTAATAGTTCTACTATTACGAAAATACCTCCTTTTGTCGTTTATTCTACTGTGGATTGGTAGATTTACAAAGGCTAGTAACTCATCCTACGTAAGGCAATTTTTTTAAGACTTGTACACTGAGCAGGGAAGTAACAGACCGTAAATGTCCGACAGGGCCTTAGGCCTTAGCCTCCTCTCTACTTTTGAGGAGAAGGTATTGGAGCTTATTCTACCACGATGCTCCAATGCGGGTTGGTGGAATACACATGTGGCAAAATTTCATAGTATCCATTTAATAATATATAATAAAATAATATCCTGGGACATTTTTCACACACGGTCATCTGATCCCAAACTAAGCAGAGCTCGTATCGTTTATCAGTTGTCTGGTTTCCATAGGAAACCAAAAACTAAACTTTATAACTACTTTTTCTTTTTTAAATACATACTTATATAGATAATTACAATCAGACTCAGGACAAACAGACATGTCCATGCACACAAATGTCTGTCCTGGGTGGGAATCGAACCCACGACCTGCGGCGCGAAATGCAGGGTATCTACCAATCACGCCAACCAGCTCGTCGATAGTTTTTATGTGGAAGTAACAACGATCAGAATTAACTGTTTTAAATCATTAGAATTAATTAGCAATAATTTTGCACTACAACGATAAGCTCAGTGGTAACTAAAACTACTTTTTACAATGCACCGCCAACTATGCGATCGAAGTGCTGACTGGTTCACTCACTCCTCAAACCAAAACATAGCTGTTCAAATTATTGGTAGAATAAACTATGATATTTGCGATCAGTTGTCAGTATGATAAAAAAAGAGTGTGCGTTTAAGACCGCACAGAAGGCAGAAGTGAAAACTTCATTGGCCAATCCCAATTCAATTTATATATATATATATAGTAAATCATATTATGTATTATGTAGTATTATTAGGGATCATGTTCGAGGATTGAATGAGAAATAAGTAAGAAATAAAAAAATAAAAAAATTTTTTTTTTCAAAATGTATTATTTTTCAATATTACCAAACCGCTACATACACACTCTATGTAAAACAGATACTAGAAACAGAGACTAGATAATAATTATCATTACGTGTCAATTTTTAATAAAGACAATTAAGACGTAAGAATTGATCATACGAAATACAACTGCGAAGAGCAGCTGACTCTATCTTTATCGCTCGAGTACACTCGGCGGTCCCGAGTTCACCACATCGAGCGTTTCACCTCAGAGCATAACGGATCAGCCTAACTTACTACCCACGAAAAATCTGTGTGCGGTGCGTCTAAAGAAGTTTTCACTTCAAAAAGGACAGAAAAATCGATATATTAGTTAGGGTTGCTTTATGGCTGCGTGGATTTAAATGACATTAAAAACGTTGATAGTTTATGGTTGCATCTTGGCTTCATACCCACAGAATACTTTACCCAGGTCATATTAACAAGAACTTAATGTTATTAAGCTGATGTTATTAAAATCAACTTTATTAAATTAGAGTTAGAGTTTATAATGCCTTAGGGTGATTTAGAAAACGAAGGTATTAAAGAGAAATAAACATAATATACATAACAAATACAGAGTAAGATAATACAAATTGCAACCTTTAAGAATAAATTCTTAGAAAACGCGTTTTTAAGATTCTTCCATAATAAGTATATTAATTATCTATGTAGTATGTGCTTTCTACAAGCTAAATAAACACGGTTTGTTAGTTAAAAAGTCCTTTGGGTGCGATTAGGGTAAAATATTATTGTTTTTACAACTGACTTTTAATTGAAACAATTCTAAAAGCTAAAATATATTTTCAGTCTGAATAAAGTTGCACGCCATTAGTTATTGTTTATTAGCTAATTAGTTCAAAATAGATCTATCTTATAGGAAGCCAATTAAACTTAGAACTTTAATCTTGACAACAGGATTTTAGACAAGTCAAAAACGGGTTCAGATAAATTACAAATTTGTAATGTTTGCTCGAGAAATTATGCGGCTCGCCGAAATTAATAAACTTTTGTATCCCCCCATTAAGTAAAGGACTTCTCTCCTTTTGTAAAGACCTGAATAATTTCAAGCTTAACACTGACTTAAAGAGCTTTTGGGTTACTAACCCAAAGCACAACATTTTATATTATAATATTGCCTGGTTTTATTAAATATGTATTTCTACATTTGGAAGGAAGTGAGTAAGAAATATTACTCCGAGCCACTAACCTTAGTGTTACCGAAAATGTTATGTAACTTGTGCCTGTGTTTACACGGACTCACTTACCTTTTAAACGGGAACACAGTTTACCGGTGGAATAATATGTTATCAATGGGTGGTACCTACCCTTACAGGATTGCAAAAAGCCTTATATCACAAAAAAATAACTTAGAACTCGGATTTGACTTTTTTTTTCATAGGAAGGCGGACGAGCGTATGGGCCACCTGATGGTAAGTGGTCACCAACGCCCATAGACAATGGCATTGTAAGAGTTGTTAACCATCTCTTACATCGCCAATGCGCCACCAACCTTGACATTAAAATTTGTCTATCATTGCATCGAAATATATACGAAACACAATTAATAATTGTCCAAAATTATTAATGTTTATTTTCTCATGTTATTAGAATCATTAAACAAATCCCTAACACGAGAACCCAGAATAAAACAGAACAACTTTGTGGTTAAAGTTTTATGTACGCTATTTGAGTTAACGGTGAACTGACATTCGGAATGTTGTTCTCGAAGTTTATTTCGTGAAAATCACCGAAAATCATTCGGTCGGCAGGCAAATTACATTGTAAAGTTTGAGTTATGGCGTTTTAGAAATTAAACATTTTAATTGTCATCGTAAATGAATGATGTTTCGTTGTCCCTTGACATGAATGAATATGTTTTTGATGTTTTCATTGTAGGCAGAGCTGTATCGTAAACACCATAGCATATTAAAACTTGATAGTAATAACACAGTTAATACTAGACGTATGGTTAATGTCAACAGATTCTAAACATTTACTTTTATTTATTTATTTGTTGTGAAAATTTTTTGTGTCCTACACAATAAAAATTTTGAGACAAATCCCAGAATATGCTATTTACCTTTTATGGATTTTCTCATACATCGTATAAACACGTAAAAAAAGTTCTATATCTATCTATGTCTGTTGCCAAGTAACAAAAAATTACAATTTATAAGTGAACGGAAAGTCTATTTAGATTTTGGTTATTATAGTTTACGGCTTTTGTAAATCAGGAAAAGAAACCTATTTCGAATGATTGTTAAATAACACAATACACGTAAATCATTTAAATGCAGAAAAATATCACAATAGTGACTAATAGTTTTTTTTTTAACACAAGAAGTGTTATTTTCTGTACATTTAATATTTTGTATGGTTTTGGGGAAAAACCGACTCGTATGACGTGACAACAAATGGCATGAGACTTTGTTGTGCCGTCATGCCCTCTATACGTCACCGTTTTTTTATTTGTGTATATTATAATAAAAAGAAATTATATTTTTAAATTATTAACTTAAGTATTGGTTTTGTTTTAATAATTATAAATCAAGTATTAATTACGATGTTTTACATCTAATGCTAGTTATTTAATTGTTGTTGTATTGAATTGGGTATAAGTTGTGACGTTGGAGTTATTTCGAATATACTCTTTGTTTAATTTGATTGCTAACATTTACTTCATAATTATATTTCACAAATACCATTCATTGTATGAATGTATTTTGATAACCATCGGAATTTTAATTAATTAAATTATAATTAAATATTTAATTTTACTTAGTTGATATTTTGATAAACCACATTTATCATTACAATGGCAATTTTAATGTTGTCGAAATCACGTCGCTAATAGGTTCACTCGGTTCCCTAGTAAATGTAGTTTTACTGAAACATGTAATTTAATGATACAAACAATGTGAAATTTTGTTTACCAATTAATAAATAAGTAAGGCCTATTGAATATATATATATATATATATATGAAATGATATATAGATGATAATGAAGTATGAGGTTAACATTCGATGATTTATTGCAGTTTATTTCATAATTCAATTGTATTTAAGTAAGTACCATCCTGTGAATATCCCACTGCTGGGCTAAGGTAATATCAATATTATTAAGTGTATGAAAAATAATACTGAGTTTCATTGGTGACTCAAATTGGTAAATTAAAGTAGTATTTTGATTTTATTTCTACACTTACGATAATTAATAGTAAAATTAAAACATAAAACTTAAAATATCTTAATATGTAATAATATATAATTACGAAAAACGTACACAAAGTTTTTTCGTTTTAAAATTTCCTAGAACAAGCTGTGAACTTTATAAGCAATTAAAAACGAAGGACATACAAACTAAACGTAAATAAAAGCCCCTGAACAAACGTTGTCGATGTGTTTTATGAAAGTGAAATAGCGGCTGGCACGCTATGTTATCAGCGCGGTGCTTGTATATGAATATGTATTGCAGTGTGGTAGGCGGACAGACAAATGGGTCATTTGATGGTAGGTGATCACTTATACACATTCAATACACAAACCAAACTATCGTCAACTAAGGCTTAACCAACAGCCCTGCCACCAGGTATATACCACCACCAATATACTCGATAAAATCATCAAACAGCTATAAGCTCTTATATAATTATGTACTAAACGACGAGCCCGTTGGCATGGTTGGTAAGACACATGCTTTTCACGCCGCAGGTCGTGGGTTCGATTCCCACCCAGGACAGACATTTGTGTGCTTGAACATGTCTGTTTGTCCTGAGTCTGGGTGTGATTATCTATATAAGTATGTATTTACAAAAGAAAAAGTAGTATATGTAGTTTATCAGTTGACTGGTTTCCATAGTACAAGCTATGCTTAGTTTGAGATCAGATGGCCTTGTGTGAGTAATGTCCCAGGATATTATTATTATTATTATTATTATAATAATAAGCCATAGTAATATTTTCGTGTTCGTTAAAAGGGGGAACACCGACATTGATTTGTCAATCTTATCAAAATAAATATAATAATAAAAATAAATAAAAATACATCAAATATTCATTTTCAAAGTTTTTTTTTGTTAAATAAAACAGTAATAATAGTTAGTGATTCAGATCAATTTCTTAAGAAAATTTCGGGTTATTGGAACAAAATCTTGAGAAAATAGACGAGAAGCGTCTGATAACAGAATATGAGCGAATTTATCTGTTGGCATGATTGATATTCTAACAACATTAGTTGCTTATTACTCTTGATATATTGATTTGAAGAAATCTCAATTATACTCTTGTGATATGTCTGGGAAACTATTTATAGCTTTGTCAATAGAATAAGAAGCTTCAAATGTTTTATCCTTCAGAGAAATATCTTTTGTACAAAAAAATCTTCAATTACTCGAGGTTTTGTGGCTAAGATCTCATTTAATAGATATCTAATCTTATCTATTTTTGTCATTATATACAAAGCTTTGTATTATGTTTCAATACAATTACATTGACAATTTTATTAGTTCATTATTGTAATTTTTTATATATACTTAATATATTAAAGTTATACGAAATGTATAATTTAAATAATGTTTTAGTTTATACAATTTTCGACTCTAAATTATTCCAAACTTAGAGTTCATTTATGTATACATATAAACATTTCTGTAGCAATTTAGTAGAATATATGATATGTCAAACGATCATACAGACAAACGAGACTGATTTAATAAGAGTAATGTTTTGTTGAAAACTGACACTGAAAATGAAACATACAAGAAAGGTTCTTCAATTAAACTTACTTGAGACTGAATGAGACTCAATCTAAATAATAATAAGAGTTATAAGATTCAGGACCTAAAAGCTAGTTGGAAATGAAATGAACATTTCCGATACAACAAAACAATGTGAAACCTTGCGGGAATTTAATCAGCGTTGCAACGTGCATTCGGGCACGTGTCGTGATATTTACCTGTATGAATGAAACTACGAGCACTTCTTTATTGTGTTGATTATAATTTTCTTTGAAATAGAATTCCTTATATCCGATAAATTTTAATTAAACTATATGACTGTAGTCTGTATTACTGATATTGTTAGTACAGATTGTAATTGGCTTGCAATGTTTGGCTGAGAACAGAGACTGCTAGTAAAAAGAATGTTCGTTATGAGGTATACTCAGATTGGAATACTGCGCTTTATTATTACCGTTATTTATCGATATAACAAAAAATAGTTTCGTCAATGTTAAATATTTGTTTCTTAATATTAATTTAAACGATAAATATGCTGCAAATCTAAACGTACATAGACGAGGGAGCAGAGAGCAGCGGGAGAGGTGTCATAATAAAAAAATAATCAAGACTGTTTTCTTTTACAAGAGGATTTAAATAAATTAGGACAATATTGCATTGCTAATAATTTGCAGCTTAATGTTGACAAGTGTTGTGTAATTACATTTTCGAGAAAAAAAGAACAAATAATTTTTGACTATTCCATATTTAATACTAAATTAAAAAGGGTAACCGAGGTGAGAGACCTTGGGGTACAACTAGACAACAAACTCATATTCGATAAGCATATTGAGGAAATAGTGATGAAGTCGTATAAAATGCTTGGATTTATCTTTCGGCAAGGGGCAGATTTTAAAAATATTCATACCTTTGTAATTTTGTACAATGCTTTCGTTAGATCACATTTAGAGTATGCGTCAACTGTTTGGAATCCACAATATGCAAAATATATCAACTTAATTGAAAGTATACAAAACAAATTTATCAGGAGGTTGCGATACAAATTTACTTTTCCTGACTCTGTTTTTATGCCACTTGAAGAACGTAGAGAACAAAGAGACCAAATGTTTCTTTACAAAATATTAAATAATTTAATTGATTCTCCATATCTGCTCAGTAAGATTTTATTTAAATGTCCTCGTTTTAACGCTCGCTCTCAGGATACTTTTTCAATACCTATTTATAAAACTAATTATTTCAAAAATTCTTTTATTCTGAGATCTTGTAATAGTCATAATAGAAAATACAACCACATTGATCTGTTTAAAAATAGTTTAAGTAAATTTTATAATCTTGTGAAAAATACTTATTAGTAATTAACCATAACCATATTTACGTTAAAATTTTACTCTGTCATAAATAGTTATATTTTATGTAACATCAAAATTAGTCCACTTCCCTGTTAAAACAGTAGTGGAAACTTAACTGGCATAAGTGTTAAAATATGATTATTATATTAAGTTGTAATATACGATATGCTGTATGTTTCCCTAATAAATAAATAAATAAATAAATAAATAATGGCATCAAGCTGTTTGCCGTCACAGCATACGAGCCGGTTTTTCCCCGATGTTTCAAATTTTACTTGGTGGTAGAGCTTTGTGCAAGCTCTTCTGGGTAGGTACCACCCACTCCCATCAGATATTCTACCGCAAAACAGCAGTACTTGTTATTGCTGTGTTTCGGTTTGAAGGGTGAGTGAGCCAGTGTAATTACAGGCACAAGGGACATAACATCTTAGTTCCCAAGGTTGGCGGCGCATTGGCGATGTAAAGGATGGTTAACAGCTCTTACAACGCCAATGTCTATGGGCGTTGGTGACCACTTACCATCAGGTGGCCCATATGCTCGTCCGCCTTCCTATGCAATAAAAAAAAATTATAAGAAAATATCAAATTTTTACGTATCCTCTCAAATATTGAATATAAGAGGCTTCATTAGAGCCATAATGTTTGATCACATATAGAATAAAACATACGATAAAAAATCTTACTAAATGATATTACAACTTTCGTTTTTGTGATTTAACTTGGTCTTTGTAGACTCGTATATTAGTATCAATGATTGCTATGACTATACGATACTATGTATTGTGTTGATATAGATTGATAGCTTTATTAGAATATTAGTTTAACATTATTATTATATCAATCAATGTATAGATTAAAATAATCAAAAAAACATTATCGTTCTATAAGGAGTTTGTATCAAATATCATCTGTATAAATTCTTGGATAATACGAAACTATTATCTTTATTTTGAGAATAAATAAATCGTAAAGAAATAAAATTGTTTCTATTTTATTTCTACATTAAACAATGACACTGCTAGAACATTCTCTTTAACCAATTCATTTGTTCGAAGATATAAATAATTTTCTCTGACGTAGTAGATATTTTTTTTCATTTCTGTCCGTTGTCCATTAGTCTTCGTCTTGACTAGACAACGTGTAATGTAGAAAATTTAACGAACACATAACACGACGGCTATATAACATATGAAACTGTAACTATGTGTCTTTGATACTTTAAAAATTGTTTGTAAAATAAAGTATATTAAATTATACTTGAATTGCTATTGCTGGATTGACGCATCCCCGTTTTGAGAAAGAATTTGAAGCTTAATGTCAAAATGAATTATGTTATTTGAGCATAAGAGGAAGAAGAGACTGTTTTGTTTTGCACAAATAATGCAAATCTATTAAGCAGAAAGTCTTTCTACGACCAAGTTTGACGAAACTGGAAAAAATCGCACGGTAAGAAATATTAAACATTTCTTATATTACCTATGACACATAGGTGATAGAAGGAATTAATACACTGGCTTACCCAACCTAAAACCAGAGCATAACAATACCAAGTGGCTCTTTGGCGGGTGCAGAAAACACTACCGCAAATATAATAAATAAAAATTTTAACAAAACAAAAACCGACTTCATAGGAAAAACAAATTAATATGCACTAAAAAGTAAAAAAATAATTGCGTATTCTTCTATAATTTGATAATTAACTTACTATTTTCTACTCAACAATATGTAGGACGAATGTGTAGTGTGGTTGATAATTTATTTACAATTATTGTTACTTTTGGAGTCGATGTCAGCCAAGATGGGTTTATAACTACATACATAGTTAGTTATCGGTGAGATGTGCTTGTGTCGCACGCGCAACTTAACGAGGCGAATAAAAGTCAATTTGTAATGTGTATGTTTTTGTTTGTTTTTAAAAGATTCCCGTATTATTATTGCTAGGTATATTATAGTGTTTCCTTAGCTGACATCGACTCCAAAAATAACAATAATTGTAAATAAATTATCAACCACACTACACATTCGTCCTACATATTGTTGAGTAGAAAATAGTAAGTTAATTATCAAATTATAGAAGAATACGCAATTATTTTTTTACTTTTTAGTGCATATTAATTTGTTTTTCCTATGAAGTCGGTTTTTGTTTTGTTAAAATTTTTATTTATTTTTCGATTTTTAGTGAATCTGAAGTACACTCACTAATTTGTAGAATATGGGTAGACCTACTAAACGTGCAGCGCCGTTTATATTATTATTTAAATATATTAATCTAAAACAGTGAACGTAAAGAAAAATGCATTTTGGTACTGAATTAATAAATTTTAGTTAATATGGTTAAATGTATGAATATAAATTAACATGTTTTGATTAAATAGATTTAGTTGGTGGGGTAATTTAGTTGGGCAGCCATAACATAATCAAATAGTTATTTCTAGTAATAATTAAATAAACTGTATGTTTATAGATGTTGCGTTATACCATTCTTCACCATAAACTATGACGGAATGTCTGTATATTAAAAAAAGGGGAAGTATCTATATTATCCTAACTAATATTATAATTGCGAAAGTAAGTTTGTTTGTGACGCTTTCACGCATGTTTATGCGTGTAGTGGTTTCACTAAGCCGATTTAAAAAATTCTTTCACCAATGGAAAGCTACATTATCAGGGAGTAACATAGGCTACATTTTGTCCCCATATTCCCACGGGACCGGGAACTACGCGGGTGAAACCGCGGGAAAAACACTAGTAATCAATAAATAAATATACATAAATATAACATGTATATAAGAGTACTTATACGATATATTATATAATTTTCAAAATTGGTCTCAACTTTTAGTAGATGTTCAAATATGTTTCAATTACAAACATAACATATATACTAATGCTTACATGCATAACTCATATCAGATTTGATTTTGTTTGATTTTTTATTACGATTTAAATCAAAAACTACTCGACCGATTTTAAAAATTCTTTCACCCTTAGAAAGCTACGTCTTTACCAAGTACCAAAGGCTATATTATATTTTCAAAAACTTATAGATCCCTTCTTAAAATGGAGCAATGTAACCCAACGTAGTTAACTGTTGCCTATAAAAGTTATTATTTCGCGTGCGCTGCGAAAACTATTGACGGTATATAAAGAAGTGTTTTATACAATAGTACTACAAGTACTTGATTATAACGATGTTATGGTAGGTGAATGATAAATCTAGATAGCCTATAAAAGATTCGGTCGTGTATCGTTAATTTGCTACTAAGAATTGAAGATTTCCGTTACTTTGTCATGGATCCTATAATCAGAATCTAACCAAACTATCATCAAACAACCCTTGAAGTATACTCTTTTCAATAAAAAAAAAATCATCGAAATCCGTTGAATAGAAATCGAGTTATTCGTCCATTTGTCGCGCACATACCTCATGCAAATTTACGACTTATATGGTTTTCTCATGGATTCCACTGTCAAAACTGGACCAAAAAAAAATGGGACCAATGGGAAAGCAAACCCTTTCAAATAAAAAAAAATCATCGAAATCGATTCATCCAGTCGAAAGTTATGAGGTAACAACACCAAAAAAAAAAAAAAAAAAAAAAAAAAAAAAACATACAGACGAATTGATAACCTCCTCCTTTTTTTGAAGTCGGTTAAAAAATAATTGTAGCGTCGTAAATTTAATTTAATTCTATATACAGCAATTGTAAGCGACATAATTTACTATGAATTTCGAGCAAATTTCAAACATTCCAAGTACGACATCTTACTACGAAACTATCCAAACTGTCTTTGAAACAGACCAGATTACACAGTCAAAACACAATATCTACTAACTTATATAAACTAGGACCAGATACCAGATACCAGCCTTCGCGACTTGAGTTTAGAAATTATTTACACTTACTTCTGTGGTTACTATCTAGTGATATCATACAAGTACTAATATTATAAGCCGAGATGGCCCAGTGGTAAGAACGCGTGAATCTTAACCGATGATCGTGAGTTCAAACCCGGGCAAGCACCGCTGACTTTCATGTCAATTTGTGATTATAATTCAACTCGAGCTAGACGGTGAAGGAATACATCGAGAGGAAACCTGTATGTGTCAAATTTCATTGAAATTCTGTCACATGTGTGAATACACATTGTGTTGGTGGGATCACCAACACGCATTGGAGCAGCGTGGTGGAATAAGCTCCAAAACCTTCTCCTCACAAAGAGAAGAAGAGGCCTTAGCCCAGCAGTGGCACATTCAAAGGCTGTTACTTTAATTTTACTAATATTAATTGCCCGAGAATGCCACAGTTGTACAATTATAATTTTTCGCTTTTTCAAATTGCCTTTATGGTATCAAAGTTTTTTATACATAATCACACATATTTAACTCCGAAATCTTTGGCCACGTTTTCTATAAACATTTCTTTTAAGCAGCATATATCAAAACAAACTCAAAACTTACCGCAGAAAACGATCTTCAAATATCAGACCGTGCTTCAAGCCATTTTAATATTTATATTAATTAATACACGCATCAAAATAGCATATCACCGTTTATCGGTTTTCAATATTTCACAAGTGGCAGACGAAGTGAGTCACAGAATAGCACTTATACTGTTACATTCGTACTACACAATATATGAGTCGAACTCAAATTTTTTTTTAAACTTTCCTTAATTTTTTTGTGTAAAAAGTGTGTACGCGTATTTACATTATATTGTAACTATCTTTTGTATCTTCGTTTTTTCATTCTTTATCGGTCCCAGACTAATGAGGATCATGACCATATACAATTTGTCTCCACTTGCTTCTGTCCTGCGTCAGTTCAATAGATCTTTTTAGAGTTTCTCATGTACCACATCTTAAATAATATATATTATATGTATAACACTCATCATGAAATCTCCCAAACTATCCGCCCAATTGACTTGAAGTTTATCACAGTTACTCCTTCTCTGACGTGTCGTTCACTAAGAACGGATTTTACGCAAATCTTATCACAAATACATTTTTCTTCTTCCCTATCCATGCGAAGCCGTGACAATTAACTAGTTCTATATACTAATTAGTTTAGAGGACTGCCTTTCTATATTGTAATAAGGTCCTCTGTTTATTACAATAGACATAGTTCTCAACATACTTGTTTAATTTCAATAATTCTGTATTAAACAATTATTCTGCTGGAGACACGTTGTTAACGATCTGAAATACTTGAATGATGTAGGATTGTTTTGAACTACTACTAATCTGTTTAATTAAATTTGCAACTTATGCTGAAGGTAATAAAGAGTAGGTTTCCTTGTTTTGCAAATACGATCTGTATATGAAGTAATAGCCTGTAAATGGTACACTCCAAGGCAATGGTCTCCTCATAAAGAGAGCTTAGATATTCCAACACCAAGCAGCAATACTTGGTATTTTTGTTTTCCGGTTTGAAGGGTGAATGAGTCGCCTTAACTACAGACACAAAGTACATAATATCTTAGGTCCCAAAATTGGTAGTACGTTGACGATGTTAGAGATTGTTAATAACTCTTACAATGCCAATGGCTATGGGCAGTGCTGATTATTTACTATCAGGTGGCAAAAAGGTATTTTATTGGTCTGCTTAAAAAATATAAGAACTATTTGTTTTTATTTATCTTTTTATATAAAGAGAAATATGAATTATTATTGACATAATAAATAATTGTATGATTACTTTAATGTCTAAGGCTTAAATGTTATTCAAGGTCAACACTATTTTAGCCCGTGGCGTGCCGGGCTTAGAATAGCACTCCCCCATCTCTTCCCGTGGGTGTCGTAAGAGGCGACTAAGGGACGGGGAAAAGGGGGGATGGGCAGCAGCGTCTCCCCCGTAAACAACTTACCCCCTACTGCGCTCGCTAGATGCGCTTAAAAAAAAGGCCCCCAGTTACCGGCAAGCCCGCTAGGCCCGACCAAGGTAGCGGTCGCGGTATCGGCAGGGCAGGGGGTGCAAAGAATCACCGGTTCATGGCAGGCTACCATAAAAGACGACTACATATGGCAACGTATAATGGACGCTCGATAAGGCTGGACCATCACCTCGCCGAATTAGAAGTAGAGTTAAGTCATATAAACTGGCATATACTGGGGTTATCTGAAGTCCGAAGACAGGGGGAGGACACGATAACTCTAGAGTCCGGTAACTTACTCTACTTCCGCGAAGGTGATAAACTCTCCCAGGGTGGTGTCGGTTTTCTGGTCAAAAAGGATCTCATTAGCAACATTGTAGAAATCAGTAGTGTGTCGAACCGGGTAGCGTACCTTGTCCTAAAACTTTCCGACAGGTTCTCCCTGAAGGTCGTACAGGTATATGCGCCAACTTCGGCATACTCTGATGATGTGGTAGAAGCGATGTACGAGGACATCGCAAAGGCCCTCAACAACACCTCGAAGGCCCACTACAATGTTGTTATGGGAGACTTTAATGCTAAAGTGGGAGTACAAGATAGCGGTGAATCGAAAGTCGGACCTTACGGCTTGGGCTGCAGAAATCACAGGGGGCAAATGCTGGTAAACTTTCTCGAAGCGCAGGGGCTCTTTTTGATGAATTCTTTCTTTGAAAAGAAGCCCCAGAGGAAGTGGACCTGGCGAAGCCCCGATAACGTGACAAGGAACGAGATAGACTTTATCATTTCGAATAAAAGGCACATATTTAGAGATGTCTCAGTGATCAACAGGTTTAATACCGGTAGTGATCACCGCTTGGTTAGAGGCACTCTAGATATCGACTTCAAAGCCGAAAGATCGCGAATGATGAGGTCTACTCTCCGACCTACCATGCTCCAAGCTGCTCAAGGCTCCGAAAAGTTCCAAATGGAGCTTCAAAATCAATTCACCGCGTTGGAAACCGTAAGCAGTATTGATGAGAAAACCGACACGCTGGTCAAAATACTGCAAAACACATCCCGCAAGTGTTTTCCGCCACAGAAAAGAGACAGCGCACCAAAACTCTCTGCTGAGACACTCGAGCTCATGAGGAAACGACGAGAACTACCATCGTTTTTGTCAGATAAGGCCTTAAACCGAACAATAAAAACGCTGACGCAACGCGATCTCCGATGCTCCAATACCCGCGCCATCAAGGCTGCGATTGAGCAAAATCGGGGATCGAAAGTGTTCGCTCGCAAGTTTGGGAGGCCGCGTCTGACGAAACTTAAAACTGAAAATGGTAAGGTCGTTACCTCTAGGCCCGAGATCGTCCGAGAAGTAGAGAGGTTTTATGGGCAGTTGTTCTCTTCAAGATCGGATAAACCTGTGGGAATCAGTATTGATGATCAGCGCGCCCCTCTTACGCGCCATTATTCCGAGGAGCTCCCGGTCGTTGACCAAGGCGAGATTAGGGCGGCTCTAGAACAGCTTAAAAACAACAAAGCTCCGGGAGATGACGGAATCACAACAGAGTTGCTTAAGGCAGGCGGGACTCCGGTCCTGAAAGAGCTAGCAAGCCTCTTTAATTCCGTCATCCAACATGGCAAGACCCCGGAAACGTGGAGCGGGAGTGAGGTGGTACTGTTCTTCAAGAAAGGTGATAAAACCCTCTTGAAAAACTACAGACCAATCTCCCTCCTGAGTCACGTGTATAAGCTGTTCTCAAGAGTCGTCACGAACCGTCTCGCCAGACGACTTGACGAGTTCCAGCCCCCAGAGCAAGCCGGCTTTCGATCAGGCTACAGCACCGTAGACCACATCCATACTGTTCGGCAGATTGTGCAGAAGACCGAAGAGTACAATCAGCCGCTGTGTATGGCTTTGGTGGATTACGAGAAAGCCTTCGACTCCATCGAAACCTGGGCAGTGCTCGACTCATTGCAGAGATGTCATATCGATTGGAGATATATCGAGGTACTGAGGTGTCTGTACAACGCCGCTACAATGACTGTCCACATCCAGGACTGTAAGACGAAGGCGATCCAACTGCGCAGAGGGGTGAGACAGGGGGATGTAATATCCCCGAAACTGTTCACCAACGCGTTGGAAGACGTCTTCAAGACGCTGGATTGGACTGGATATGGAGTCAATGTAAACGGCGAGTACATCTCACACCTTCGATTTGCCGACGATATCGTCATCATAGCAGAGTCGCTGGAACAACTAACCGAAATGCTGCGTAGCCTAAGCGATTCTTCCCGGCGTGTCGGTCTCGGTATGAACTTGGACAAGACCAAGGTCATGTTCAATAGGCATGTCGTGCCGGGGCCGATATACGTCGAAGGGAAACCTCTCGAAGTTGTCAGTGAATATACCTACCTAGGACAGGTCATTCAAGTCGGTAGGAACAACTTCGAGAAGGAAGCCGATCGAAGAATTCGTTTGGGATGGGCAGCATTTGGCAACCTTCGTCAAGTCCTCACGTCGTCTATACCGCAATGTTTGAAGACGAAAGTCTTCAATCAATGCGTCTTACCTGCCATGACATACGGTGCCGAAACGTGGACACTGACTGCGGGACTAGTCCACAAATTCAAAGTCGCTCAGCGTGCTATGGAGCGAGCTATGCTCGGAGTATCTTTGAAGGATAAGATCAGAAATGAGATTATCCGGAAAAGAACCGGAGTCACCGACATAGCTTGCAAAATTAGCAGGCTGAAGTGGCAGTGGGCTGGTCACGTATGTCGTAGGACCGATGGCCGTTGGAGCAGACGAGTCCTAGAGTGGAGACCGCGAATCGGCAAACGCAGCGTAGGGCGCCCTCCAGCCAGGTGGACCGATGACCTCATGAAGGTGGCGGGGACCGACTGGATGCGGAAGGCGGAGGACCGGGAGCTTTGGCGCACCTTGGGAGAGGCCTATGTTCAGCAGTGGACAACGATTGGCTTTTGATAATGATTGACTATTTTAGATTTAAGCCTCTCATAAAAAGTAACGTAACTACCCTTACATGCCACGCGGTTTGGCTTGACCTTCAGCCCTTTGTGTTGTCACAAGAGATCTGAATAAACATAAATATACCGAAACTTGATTAATTAATTCCACTACAAGGCCTTCTGGCCGAAATTAGTAGCCAAGCGCAGACTATTACAATTACGCTAGTGACATTCTAAACAAATAAATGGAGAAAAACAAAGAGGATAAGTAATAGTGCAATATTTATTTTTACCTTATTTTATAACTCCATTGAGACGATAATTCAACACAATCACAATTTTAGGACATGTAGATCTGTTAACAGTACTTCCATCACAATATGTACATTCATTAAACCAGACTTCTAATTTCAATTGCTATTAAAACTTCACGAAAGAACACTTGAGAGAAAAATATTTAGCTTTTATTAGCGAGACGAGGTCACCTTTTGGTAAGAACATAAATCTTATCGAAAAATTGCGTGTTTAAGAATATGCATTGCTTAATTTATTTTTATAATTCATCTTTTACTCAGGGGTAACGAAAAGCATCTCATCAAGGCAGCATGTCGGAATTAATTCTAAGCCTTTTCCTTAAAAAAAGAAAAGTCTTTCGACAGCATTGCAACATTAAATTACTGATAAGTTTACTGTTACATCTTTAATCGACCTGACCCGACAATTTGGGTTACTTCAAACGAGGCGTGAAGAGTCATTTTGCGGTCTGGCAAGGGGCGACTAGTGCAGAACATTCTTCGCGACTGTCATAGCCATCGTCGCATTTGGATTCTGTTTTCACTTATCAGATATAGTGGAGTCATTTGCCTCCCCAGCGAATATTAAAAAAAAGCGAATCCAACGGAGCAAAATTAATCCAGATATATTCCAACTATCATAAAGCCAATTTTATTACTACAATGAGAAACAATAAAGCACTTTTAAAAAGACAATCGGAGCTTTTATCTCCGTCTAGTGATTTTTACTTAAATCTGATTACTTAGTCTGTATGCTTAGGTAACTAATTAGTACA
Source organism: Nymphalis c-album (assembly GCA_963151315.1). Classification (NCBI taxonomy): domain Eukaryota; kingdom Metazoa; phylum Arthropoda; class Insecta; order Lepidoptera; family Nymphalidae; genus Nymphalis; species Nymphalis c-album. The sequence continues at coordinate 1,748,956 of OY720610.1, forward strand.
ACAATGAAATTGGATAGAAGCGACATTATACATAAGATCTCTGCTTATAATGGTTTCATGTTCCTAATTGAATTTCTTAACTCATATTATACGGTACGGTGCAATTAGTCTCGGTAATTAATAGTTGCTAATAATATAACCTTAGCTACCTTCTTGGTTTAGTAGCTAACTTATAAAGCTGCAGACTAGAAGATCTTGGGCAGTATATGTATATTATAATACATTCTCGTGCCTCAAGCAGATAGAGGCTTGTCCTGCGTCTGAATTGTCCTATTAATAAGATAAGATTTTAATTTGTAAGTTTAATTCTGATAGTTTGAGCTCAAGATCGAGACAAATAGTTCTCTGGTTTATTACGCGAGTTATATTAATAGCTTGACATGGGTATGATTTTAATTAACAACGTTTCATTGATTTGAAAATTGATTATGTGTGAGCCATTGAAATAAAATTACGTAGAAAATATTGTAAGCATGTTAGTTTAAGATATTAATGAAAAAATGTATTAAAATTTATTTTTATTATTCAATCTGATTATTCTACTTAAATTAAAAGTTTTAATTCATTACTATTTACTTTTTTTTATTTAAATTGTTTTATTTTATGTTATTAATGTGATAAATTATATTAGTGCACTCGTAAATAATAATATTAACTGCTTAATTACCATTTTTAAATGAAATGTAGTTAATCACAGTATTTTAGTAATATAAAACTATTGTTTATGTAATAATCTTTTATAAGTGATATAAATAATTATATGTACCTTAAAATGCATGCCGTAGGCGTCTTAAAGAGTCATACTTTATAATAATCTATATAAATAAAATGATAGAGGTCTGCAGTTCTGCGCGCATCATGGAAAAACTACTCGATAGATTTCAATGGAATTTTCTAAATTTTATTTCTTAGACACTTGGCCCTTATCAAAAAAAATATTGCGATATCTTCATTTAATAAAAAGTTATTAAATTTCCAAGAAACAACGATTTGTATATCCACTGCGTGTTAAACATACATCAGTATGTTTAAACAAAGTATATTTTGCTTGCGATCTTTTTGATTTTTTTGCTTCGTACATAAGAAAACTTTGTTAATATATCAAGCAGCGCGGACGAAGTCGCGGGTATCATCTAGTTCTGAATATGTTTATAATATTACATGTGTGAGTGTAGTGACTGATGGACCATAATAAATAAATAAATAAATATTATATATAGCACTTGGTGGTAGAGCTTTGTGCAAGCTCGTTTGGGTAGGTACCACCCACTCATCAGATATTCTACCGCAAAACAGCAGTACTTGTTACTGTTGTGTTCCGGTTTGAAGGGTGAGTGAGCCAGTGTAATTACAGGCACAAGGGACATAACATCTTAGTTCCCAAGGTTGGTGGCGCATTGGCAATGTAAGCGATGGTTAACATCTCTTACAATGCCAATGTCTATAGGCATTGGTGACCACTTACCATCAGGTAGCCCACATGCTCGTCCGCCTTCGTTTGCAATAAAAAAAAGCATTTTGGCTAGCATAATACTAATAAGAAGTCGGCTATGACGACATTATTCATATTTTCTCCATTTAAACTTGGACTGTGAATGAAAACTTCTTAATCCCCATTGGATAATATTCTAAGCCGTTAGTATGAAAACTTTTTAGCTTTATAACACCTTATTCTTACAAGGAACCTTTTCTTTGGTTAACTACTATCAGTATTTGAAGGTTTTCTTCATGATATGTATCAAGACTTTGAATGAAGCAGTTACGACATTTTGGTACTAAAATGATCCGTTACTTTTTAATATTTATTCCGTTCTCCAGAAACTTTTCATTCAATTTTTTTTTGTATGTATGTTTGTGTGTTATGTAAAAATTCTGCCAACGACATTTGCGATATGAAAGATGTATCCAAATTCATTATTTTTCATTTTTGTGAGATTACTTTTAAATGTTTCTAAAACCGTATCCTATTTAGTATCATTTGTATTGTTTCGCTTCTTACATACTATTAATTACCTCCTTCGTGAATTTAAGATTGACCCAAAGGATGACTGAGAATGCTGAGAAAGGCGGATTTAATGCCTGGATTAAGTTCGCCTTTTTGACCATCTGATTTGTATAAAATAAATACTAAAAGTGAAAAACAATAATAACCAACTATAATATCAATAACTAGCTGTACCAGCGACTTCGTCCGCGTGGAATTTAACAAAAAAGTTAATCATTTTTATTTTTATTATCATTTTATTCTAAAATAAAAGTAGCCTAAGTTACCCCTTATTACATCAGCTACCTGTCATTAAAAGTCCCGTCAAAATCGGTCCAGCCATTTCAGAGATTAGCCGGAACAAACAGACAGACAGACAGACATACAGACAGACAGTCAGAGAGACAGATAGACAAAAATTGTAAAAAATGTTATTATGGTGTATGTACCGTATATATATTCATATGCATGTATAAAAAGCGGTTATTTCAATATTACAAACAGACACTCCAATTTTATTTATATGTATAGATTAAAGTTAATATTAATTTCCATTTAATTTAAATAGAAATAGCAGAGAGTATGATAACCCACGTATGTAGATATTAGGCTGTAGATATTAGATACCCAATGTCAATTTCTGTACCTCTGATAACCAATTATCAATTTAATATTGATGAGTTGAGTTGAAACGTAACAAACAAACACTCACTTTCTCATTAATAATATTAGTTAAGATTTCAAAATAGTTATCTAAAGTCAAGGAAAGATTTATTTCCATAGTATTAAGAGTCGCTCAGTCGCGGATTGAGTATGGAATAATTGAAGCAATCGCACGTCGAACCGCCTTTTGTGCAGCGTTATACGATAATAGGCTCTATTGTATTCGAATTAAACTCGTATTTCAATTGAAAATTTTCAATCGTCACGAAAATTGCTATCTTCCGCTTAGCTGCAAGACAGATTGGTTGTTTAAATCGAAGGTATAAAGTGACTGGATGTGACAAACAAAAACCTTTGAAGTTAACGAATGCGTCGGAATAATATTTTTTAAGATTTAAAGATTTGTCGAGCCGGTGGGCGTGGTTGGTTACCTGCCTTTCGCGCCGCAGGTCGTGGGTTCAATTCCCACCTTTGGGCAGGGCAGACATTTGTGTGGTTATTAGCTCTGGGTTTGGGTCTAATTATCATAAAAAGTATTTATTTACAAAAGTACCTAAGCTAGTATAATATGTAGTATATCAGTTCTCTGGTTTCCATAGTACGAGCTCCGCTTAGATTGGGACCAGATGGCCGTGTGTGAATAATGATCCCACGAAATGTGGTCAGTTGGGAAGAATTGGCAAAAGAAACTTAACAAGATTTTTTATTCTTTTATCTCAGATAATTATAGAATAATGTTTGTTTTATTTGAAATGGCCCGGAGGCGATCCTTTTATTCCCAAGTAATCATCTGAAAAGCCATATTGGTTTTATAATGTCCTTAAGCACACAAGCGTTGTTTAACGATTCTTTTTAATTTCGCAATTTAATATTTTTCAACGTTTTCTCGGTTCCTGTTGTAAAAGACATACATTGTCACACAAAAGACTTACGTAGAAATTGTAAGTTCATGCTTGTTCTTAGTGTTAACAGTACGTACGTCATAATTCCTGGAATAATCTTTTACGTTTTTGCGTAAATACATAACATTATTATATATTGAATGAGAATATAAATAAAAATTATACTACACAGTGATGAACTTCCCTTATTAACATAAGAATTATTTAATTATGGGCTTATAAATAGCCGAGATGGCCCAGTGGTAAGAACGCGTGAATCGTGAATTATCCGATGATCGTGGAGTCAAACCCGGGCAAGCATCGCTGAATTTTATGTGCTTAATTTGTGATTATAATTCATCTCGTGCTTGACGGTGAAGGAAAACATCGTGAGGAAACCTGCATGTGTCAAATTTCATTGAATTATGCCACATGTGTAATCCACCAACCCGCATTGGAGCAGCGTGGTGGAATAAGGTCCAAAACTTTCTCCTCACAAAGAGGAGAAGAGGCCTTAGCCCAGCAGTGGGACATTCACAGGCTGTTACTTAACTTTACTTACTATAAATATAAACAATTTTAAATTAAAAGAGCTACTGTACAAATCATGGCTGCATGGAATGGAGAACAGAATGCAGCTAGCATTTTCCTGTTAAACGCCATTCCGCTCCTCTGGACAAAAAACATATTATAGAGTTTGTATTGAAATCATCATCTTTAAGAGGTTACCTCAACCAGTCATATTATTTGTAGTGTATTTATTGGTTTTTGTGACTATAAAATGTTAGTTGAATTTTACTACGGAATCTCTTGAATAAAATGATTATTATTATCACTAAAACCTCATTTCTCAGTAATTAATATCAAAAACTTGTAAAATCATAATATATATATATTTATTATTTATCTACCATTTTAGCATAATGAAGTATTTAACAGAGGGTCTGTTTTTGTAATTGTTTCCCTATTTTCTCTGAAACTATCATAAGATTTTGTATTGACGTCTGTGTATTGAGTTATACAACACCATGGAAACTCTTGGCTTATTTTTCCGACATATTTGTCGTATTATTTTTTAAAAATTGATGCAGTTTGATGCGCACAAGTCATCAATCAGTGTGGAACGAGAAGTTTTGATTAACAGCTAACCTATGACACATTTCTCCGCAGTACAGGACACGCCAATCGAGCACGGTCAACGACTTATAATCACCTTAAGCTTAATAATGTTATTTCTGTTCGTAGCAAATAAAATATTTCATCTATGTTTTTTGTTATCTGTATTAATTTACATCTATATAAATGTAGCTGGCAATGTTGTTTTGTACATTAAGGTGACATTATAGGTTGTAATAAACAATGATTATTTCCAAAGGTATGACATTTCGCGTATCTCCTACGTGCTTTTACGTACGTGGGTTTGTACCGTAATATTTTGATATCAGTGCTATTCTTTAAGAACTCATTTCGTACCCGTGGAATGTTGACAACCGAATTATTGTGATCTACAACTTTGATGCATATATTCTTTAAATATTATAATTATAATGGTCAATGTCTATGCGACATTTCTGACATTTATGACTGTTTTCAGAAGTGAGTTTTAAGATTGTTCTTACAGAATAGCTGTACCACAAAATTATTTAAATGATTCAATGAAAGATTGAATGATGTCCATTCATTCACGTTCATTTATGTAATTAGCTCATTTCATGTACTGCTTAATTAAACAACAAACAAGCTGAAATGCCGACAGCGTTGTTCATGATTTATCGTATCATTCCTTTTAACAAATATTGTATGATTTTATTCAATATTTCACACATATTTTTGCCATTGCATATTAATTAAATCTTAAGTTATTATCTTATCTTAAATATTATAAAACAAAGTCCCCCGAGTACTATACGAGTATTATATACTACTGGAAACTTATTTTTAAACATGCGTTTTAAATTTAGTTATTGATAAATGTAGATGGTAATAAAGAATGTATTGATTTTTAGGGTTCTGTATCGGAAGGGTAAATCGGGACCCTATTACTAAGTCTCCGCTGTCTGTCCGTCTGTCCGTCTGTCACCAGGCTATCTTATGAACCGTGATAAGCCGAATAAAATAAATATTTAATTGGGGCTCCCATACAATAGACATGATTTTTTTTGCAGTTTTTATAGATAATGGTACGGAACCCTTCGTGCGCGAGTCCGACTCACACTTGGCCGGGTTTTTTTTTCATTTGTGTATTTGAAAATATTGATATTTGACATTTGATATGCTCTTATTGTTTTAAGTGCATCATCCATCAATTGAGTTATTTGTTTATGTATACGTAATGTTGCATGTAACCGATCCAACGAAAAAAAAACACCAAAATTACAATTTATTTATTTTGTAGAATCAACATAAACGTTATTTACTTTGCTTCTCTGTTTCGTATAATACAAAATGATTTCGAAATACAAACTCAATGGTCGTAACAATTTATTGATAACGACTTACCTCAAGTTTGGTTCGTGATAAGGCACGTTCACAAGATAAAAGTAAATTTAAAATGACTTGTTCCTGATTTCGTTGAAATAGAAATATATTATAAATATTTATACAAGCAATAACACTATACATCAAATACCCGCGGAATGTTAAAAAATATATTAAAATTTTAGACATTTCCGCGCGAAATTTGGTAATTCACAAAGTATAGCCCTATTTATTCTTGGTATACTAAAAATGACAATTACTACGCATCGTCTAACAGTAGGATATTTAGCGTGGGACTGACTCTTACTGTTCCTTGAACTAGCTTGTGTACTTCTTGCAAATAACATGAATGCAAGAAATGAAATGGCATGCACGTTAAATAGCAAAAGTATCCACAGCGTTATTTGCACAAGCCGTTAAGTAGCACACAAGCTTCTATTCCATTTAACAGACATGTATAATCTTTACAATTTATTCTTCATATTACACCCAATAACCTTTTAGTCCGTCTTTGGGGTTGAAACTTGAACTATATCTGCAGCTATACGGACCACAGTTGTATTCCGTGTATATAAATGTTCAAGTACCAAATAATATTTGGCATTTGGTCGTGGATTTCATTGGATCAAGTGACACAGCTTTTCAATTTCCGCGTTGAATCCGCGTGCCAATTTTAAGCATCGATTGAATATCGACAATCTCACTATCACATCTAGCATATTTATTTAAGTTGCAAGTCTGATTGATTTGAATTTTTGAATCCATTGAAACGTTCTAGAAGTTTAAAGTGGAAGTTGATTAATCAAATGGTAAGGATTCGAACGTTCGATTTGTTTTCTTTTTCTTTCACTACAAAAACTGCAATTTTATCGATTCATTGTATTTATAGTATTTAATAATAGATTAAGTATCTGATGATACGGTACGATGACAGCTATTGTTGTCAATAATAAATTGGGACATCATTTGGAAGATTCAAAATTGGAACAATTATTTTTAAAACATCTGATGTCCTTATGATCATGTTTGGTCACGGCAGCCATTCTCAAGGGAAATTAAACGCCAATAGCTGGTGTAAGGGCCGCCTAGTAATGTAAGAGTATTAGTAGGTTCGATCCCTTTGAGCTATTGTCATTCCCACTCCCAACGCGAGGAACGAAATGATGGAGATATATTAAAATAATAATAGTTATTGTATTTATAATTAAAATATCACTTTGTTTTATCATTTTCTTAAAAATGGAACACAAAAGCATTAGGAGAATTATTTCATCAAAGTATTTGTAGTTCTATGTTATCTGTTATCTTAACAATTAATTTGAGATAAAACAATTTGATTCGGGTTTGATAGCTATCTATGTGAATTCTCTTAAGGAATTTTCATCTTGAATTAAACAAATAATTTGAAAAATTAATCAGATAATAGTTCCAGCTTCCCTACTCTTCGTATTGAAGCTGTAGTTTTTATGTAGAATAAAAGATTGCGGAACTACAAATTGGACGTTAGTTTTTTATCCTTGATCGAGTGAAGTAGTTACACACACAAAATTGACCGCTGGTCTAGTTTCGACAGCTTACTATACTGATTATACACAAAAATTACTCTCAAATTCATCCCAAAATCATTATTATTTTCCAAAGCCTTAGAAATTTCAATTTGAATTACAGAAAAAGGCATAAAATTGTAATAAAAATTTAGAAAAAATACAAGCACTCATATCCAATGAAAAAATAACGTCCCTTTCTAAGTTCGCAGTAGAATATCTAGTGACGGGGTGTCTGTTCATATGTTCAGTTCACACGGTTTCAACACCAGTAAAAGATAACTGAGTAAGCTATAAATAAAAACCTATTTCGTTGGAATAAACTTAAGCATGGGTTTAGTTTAGTTTAATCCTGTCTGGCGTGGTTTATTATTTAGTTAATAAAGTGATAACACTGAAAATATCACCTGAAGCTTAGAAATTCATATTATATTTGAAAGGTATTTTATTGTAAACATCAGTTTGGTTTAATTTAGTTTTAAAATCAAGGACTACTTGATGAAGAGGGTTGGTGGATTATAGATGGTGTTGGGGCTTTGTGCTCCCCGTGGTTGGTACCCATCACCCAGGATGAGCGAGTGTTACATTCACAAGGGACATATCATCATTTTTCCCAGGGTTGGTGACGTAAGCATTGTAAGTAATGGTCAATATTTACAGTGTCTATGTCTATGGGCGGTGATGACCACTTGCTATCAGGTGGTCCATTTGTCCGGCCGTATAAAACAAAGATCGGTAACTTTAGCGCACCGCCAGAGTAATATAGCAGCGAACTACGTAAAGTATCTACCAACGATAGAAATTATATAAACAATATATTTTTTATTTCAAATTGTTGTCGAGTATCATTGTTTTCGATAAAAACGAGGCAGAGATTTCCTTGAACATTATAATAGCGTTTAAAAATAAAAAAATAAGACTTATTAGATAAGACTTATTTATTTTTAGTAGTTTTTTTTATTCAAATAGTTATTTATAACGTACGTTAGTTTTAGTTCAAACCTTATTTAAAATATTTTATTAAGAGTTAAATAAGCGTGGGCTGTTTCGGCTCCTAGGATTTTATATAAAAACACGTTTTTAAAACTAGAAATAGAAGTGCATGAAATGAAATTTTCTAAAGAGTTTTCTAGAAAATCTTTCTATAGTAACTAAGAAGCTATTCGCACAGTTTCGTATGAAATTTATTTTATCTAAGTTAATTTATGTTAACTCAAATTAATCATTTACTATGTCGCTATAAATTGAACTTTGCAACGTAAAAGCAGGACAAAGAAGACATTAATTTTTACATTTATACGTTACCTACGTAAAATTATAATGTATTTTTAATATGAAACTTCTATTGCTGCTCCTTGAGGGTAAGAATGACTGGTATGCCGTGACGGATATGGTACAACACGCCCGCTTATTTAGTCATGCCGTCTTCGCCGCCGCTTTCTACTCCCCTACATATACTTAATACTTCGTTACTATATATAATTTAAATTATAGTAATAAGAAAAATATATTTATTTTTATATAATGGAACATGTTCTTTTTAATTATTTTACGACATATTTGTTTCATTCTTTTATTTAATTATTGATTCGTTCATTAACCATAAATTTCCATATTTCTTCTTCAGTTTCCATATCTCTTGATTCGTGACGCTCACATTATTTTTAAAACGAATTAACAGTACTAAATAAATATATTATATTTTTTTTTTTTTTTTATGATAGAGGGGGCAAACGAGCAGGAGGCTCACCTGATGGAAAGTAACTACCACCGCCCATGGACATCTGCAACATCCGAGGACATGCAGATGCGTTGCCGGCCTTTTAGGAAGGAGTACGCTCTCTTCTTGAAGGTTCTTAAGTCATATCGGTTCGGAAAAGTCGCCGGCGAAAGCTGGTTCCACAGAGTGATTGTGCGAGGCAGGAAATGCCTTAAGAAACGCACTGTTGTGGATTTCCAGACATCGAGGTGATGGAGATGGAATTTAGAGTTCTGGCGCGATGTCCGGTGGTGAAATTCAGCTGCCGGGACTAAACCAAACAACTCCTCAGAACACTCCCCGTGATATATGCGGTAGAGGATGCAGAGAGACCCTACATCTCTACGCAAATCCAAAGGATCAAGCCGATCAGTAATAGCCTGATCGTCGACAATTCGAACTGCTCTACGTTGAATACGGTCAAAAGGAAGAAGCTGGTACTGGGGAGCTCCCGCTCAGAGGTGAGAGCAGTACTCCATGTGGGGCCGAATTTGCGCCTTGTAAAGTTGAACTGAACAATGTTCGAAATCTCGACGCCAAGTATCCCGATACTGGCTGTGGCAGCGAGGGGAGTATTCTCAAAATGAGGGGATATGACAAAAGAAGATTTTTTAGCGGTTAACGCGCAAACTTGTGTCTTATTGGGGTTGAATTGGACTAAGTTTAGTCGGCCCCAGTCCGAGACTTTGGTTAACAAGGTCTCGACTTCAGACACAAGTTTGTTCCGACACTCGTCGACGTGTTCCCGAGAAATATTGCTACGGCCGGTGTAAAGAGCGTCTACAGTGCTGTCATCCGCATAGCAGTGAATGTTACGGATTTGTAACATATCATTGACATGCAGAAGAAACAGAGTAGGTGAAAGAACGCAGCCTTGTGGAACACCAGAATTGACGAATTTTAAGCCAGAGCATGCACCGTCGACAACGACCTTGATGCTCCGATCTGCCAAAAAGCTGGTGATCCACGTGTATAATTTCTCGGGAAGCCCGTAGGAAGGAAGCTTCGAGAGAAGCGCTTTATGCCATACCCGATCGAAGGCTTTCGCCATGTCCAGGCTGACTGCTACTGCCTCCCCCTTGGACTCAACCGCTGCAGCCCATCTGTGAGTCAGGTAAACTAGAAAATATAGATTGATTTTTACATAATGTGTTCAACATTTTGTGTTAATTTATTTTATTCACATCTTATGTTATCTATAGGATATTGAAAAAGCATTTTTGTAAAACAAGATCCAATTATTTAGTATTATATTTCCATATGTAAGGGAATGTTATTCAACTTTTTTTGTGGTGTTATTCGTCTAGTTTTCCGGTTATATTTTTATTACCAAGTCATATGTGGCACTGATATTAAATTCATTTGCATTACCTCCATTGATAGATTAACTGAATCTAATGATTTTATAAAGAACTGTGAACAAGTGATCTCGTATATTTACATTACTATTTCTAATGGCCGAATACTGAAACGTCTTTCAAATATTAAGTGGGACTTAATTATTTGGAACGCCATTAATTTCAAATTTCGCATACTAAATTTTGAAATTAATGACGTTCCAAATAATTAAGTCCCAATCATATTTGAATGACATTTCAGTATTATAAGTATAACTTGGTAACATATTCTGATCTCATATACGCGTACTGAGCTATATGTGGTCTTTTTATACAGTTTTTATGGAGCAATCGCCACGTGACTTCCACATCGTTACGCGCCTACCATTAGCCCAATGGATTAGAATAATTTTCCTGCAAAAAGATAACCATTACCTTATGTCTGCGATAACAACCGGAACTAACGACCTCATGTACTCTCTGCGGCATGGTGGGAAGACACGCGATGTATATTCTAGTAATATATATAAAAGTTCTTATACATTTAAATATAAGCAGCATGTAAGTGTCCCAATACTGGGCAGATAGTAATAATAATACTAATAATATCCCGGGACATTATTAACACATGACCGTCTGATTCCAAACTAAGCAGAGCTACTTTACTATGGACACTATACAAATGATATACTTATATATATATAACTATTTAATGTAAATAAATACTTATATAGATAAATACACCCGGCCACAGGACCAACAGACATGTTCATGCACATTATTGTCTGTCCTGGGTGGGAATCGAACCCACGACCTGCGGCGTGAAAGGCAAGTATCTTACCGACCACGCCAACCGCTCGTCCAGATAAATACCTATTTGAATTATATTTTGAATTTTTTTTGTGCGAATATAAGTCAGTGTTATTACAGGCACAAGGGACATAAAATCTTAGTTCCCAATGTTGGCACATCGGTGATGTAAGCGATGTTAACCTCTTTTACAATGCCAATGTCTATGGGCGTTGGTGACCAGTAACCATCAGGTGGCCCATTTCCTCGTCCGCCAATCTATAACATATAACCACAAATTAATTAAATAAACATTCGCAGATGCCCGGTTTGAACACATCATCCGTTATCGGCTATCTTCGGTTGAGTTTCTCGTGTTCCAATTAATATATCATCTTGGCTCTAATTCAGATCATTAGGTTGCGTCATTATTGTTGGCTGTATAGTTAACGCAACATGAGAACTAGACTGACTGACATACTAATTATACGTTGACTGAGATTAAAGCATTAACTGTGTAGTACTCTAATATATAAAACCTACCTATATTATAAAAATAAATATTTATTTTATAGTCAGATTACGCCACTGCGATATACCAATATTTCTAACATAAATCAATAAGCAATAAAAAAATATCATAATTTTGACACATTCTTCTATAAATCGTTTAAAGCCTTAAAACCTCTGTCGTCGTTAAAACCTTTTTTTATAAAGTATGTTCGAAATTCAAAATTAACGTTTAATAAATTATAATAACGTTTGTTTCATAATTTGTTTTGTTTGCTATTTGAATGCAGCCTTTGAAAAACTTTTAACATGTGGATTCTGCATCCGACAACTGTTTGATTTTGTGGTTGTTCTGTTTGTGAAGTTGGAATGCATACTGGCCGCAATAATTTATTTAAAAAAAGAAAAAAACTTGTAGAAAGTATATCTATGTTTGCATAGGGAGTAGAATTATTAAGAACAGAAAGAAAGAAAACAGAAAAGAACACTTACAGGAAGTGTTCTTTTGCAAAGACATAATCTACTAATTGTAAAGAAGTTTATGTATATTCCTACCACAGCCTTAAATGCAAGTAAATGGAGACACAATATGCGGCAGATATTTATAACCAATTAATTAGTAAAATGTCGTGTGATGTAAAACATTGACATTGAGATCTAGTATCGCCATTTATAATTAAAGAAAACCAATCACTAAATATGGAAGGAAATATATGGAATAAAATTATTTACTAATTAACAATATTTAAATGTATAAGTATTTTGTACAGTTAGGAGATTCCTTGATCCATACAACAGTATTGTTAAAAAAATATATGTACTCTAATTTTAAAAAGTTAGGTTATTTATTATTGGCGCCAATTTAGTGAATCATTTACATCAATTTGTACGATTTGATGTTCTATTTATAAAAAGACCAATTCGAGGTTTTAATGAAATTAGTTTCATTTCTGGACGCTAAATATATTATATATATATATATATATATATATATCTTCTATACATATAAATAAAATTGGAGTGTCTGTTTTTTTACCGCTTTTTACTACATGCATATGAATATATATACGGTACATACACCAAAATAACATTTTTTACAATTTTTGTCTGTCTGTCTGTTTGTTCCGGCTAATCTCTAAAATGGCTGAAACGATTTTGACGGGACTTTTATTGGCAGGTAGCTGAATTAATAAGGAGTAACTTAGGCTACTTTTATTTTAGAAAAAAGTGATAATTAAAATAAAAACACAAAAACCAAAAATAACTAAATAAACTAATTAACTTTTTTGTTCAATTCCACCCGGACGAAGTCGCGGGTACAGCTAATATAATTATATATATATATATATATATATACACGAGTTACTGCGCTGGCGACGGGGCTTGACGGCATAAGAGTGTCATGCCGTTTGACGTCACAGTGTATCTCTTGGGTCTTATGCCCCCTTAAGGCGCGCCAAAAGATACTTTCACATCATAATGATATATTTTTCTGAACAATTGCATTCGTATTTTGTTTTAGTGAATTATATTTAGGTATGTTGTTGTAAAGTTACATTTTAACAGTAAATCGTCGACCGTTACAGAGTAACATTTCGAAATCCGGTACGTTTAATAATAGAAACTCTCGATTTGTAACAGGATTATTGTGATTGATATACGACTAGAATTGCGGAAATATTTGAAAACGATATTAATTTAAAACTGTAAATAAATTGTAGTTACTTATTAAATATGGACCCTACTAACTACAACCATATTTCATAAATGTACGTCACTGGTATCTAGGCAAACATAACTCAAACACGCAAAGTTTTAATTGAATTATTAATTTAATACACACACGTACATACACATGTATATTTTTAACTTTTTTAAATTCTAGTTCCCTTTATTAAGTTCCCTATATGATGTATGTGTACACTTCCATATTTTTGTTTCACTTATTATTAAGACTGGGGCCTCCTGATATTAGTATTGTCATATTTAAAAGGATGTTTCGAGTATGTCAGTTTTATTGAAGAAGTAAACATTATGTATGTTTTTGTAATATTTTTAATATTAATTATATAAGGTCCTGCAGACCGATTTCGGCCACGGCGCCCAATCTCAAGAGAGATAAGTCAACTGTGCAGGAGATATTATAGTGCACAAGTGTGTGCGCAAACACAGGTGCACTGGTCTTTTCCTTAGCTCTCATAATCCGATGGGACGGCAATCCGACACGACCGGAAAGAGTTCAGGCGCAGGACCAATGGCTTAACGTGCTTTCCGAGGCACTTTAATTTTATTTTAAAAATAAACACTTTATTAATATGTCATGTGCAGTTTCTCTTGAGATTTGCCGTCGTAGGCGAAATCGGTGAGGCGGACATCATAATCGTCTATATATGCTAGTAACAGCCTGTGAATGTCCCACTGCTGAGCTACGGCCTCTTCTTCTTTTTTGAGGAGAAGGTTTGGAGCTTATTTCACCACGCTTCTCCAATGCGGTTTGGTGGAATTCACATGTGGCAGAATTTCAGTGAAATAAGACACATGCAGGTTTTCCTCACGATGTTTTCTTTCGTTCGATGCCAAGCACGAGATGAATTATAAATACAAATTAGGCAAACGAAAATTCAGTGGTGCTTGCCCGGGCTTGAACCGCCCGGTGCTTGCCCATGATAATCGGTTAAGATTCGCGAGTTCTAGCGATTGGACCATCTCGGCTTAAAGGCTGCTACTTAATTTTAATATGGTTAGTATATATACTCTGTGAAATTTTGTCGTGAAAACCAATAACAATTACAGAATGGATGCAGCAAGACAGAATGATATTGAATGATAAATATTTGGTACTGATGTTAAGAGCACAAAGTTCTAAGTGAAACTAATTAAATGTGTATCACAAAGGCAATGTTTCATATTTTCCTGCTTTTAAGTTCATTTTATTGGAAACTCAAGCCAGTCCACGTTCAGTCCTTCACCAACAATTATTATGTCGGTTGAAGAAACAATTGATATTCCTTTGAAACTGTGAACGTTGCATTCTCTATGAAATAAGATATAAAACTAAAGTATGAAAGTATAATATTCAAACTTATATATGTATTTAATTTTATTTTTACTATATCGGATTCTCTTTGAACATTTATAGACAACAGTTTATCGCAGAAGAATATTATGAAATGGAAATTATAAAAAAAATATATGTTCTACTTCGTTATCTAATTATTATTTTATTATTATTTTTTCTTCACAGTAGAGTTGTGCGTGTGTTTGATGTTTGGTCTATTGATTGAATTGAATTATGTTATTTTGATGTGCCGGCCATGTTTTTGTTGGCAGCACCACCATATAATCTTAGGGATTTAATGACTATTTACTATTTATATGCATTAGACTGTAAAAGTAAAGTAACAGCCTGTGAATGTCCCACTGTTGAGCTGAGGCATCTTCTCCTTTTTTTTTGAGGAGAAGGTTTGGAGCTTATTCCACCACGCTGTGGAATATGCTCCAATGTGGGTTGGTGGAATACACATGTGGCAGAATTTCAGTGAAATTTGACACATGCAGGTTTCCTCACTATGTTTTCCTTCACCGTCAAGCACGAGATGAGAGATAAACACAAATATTAGACATTAGACTGTACAACAATGTTATTCTATTAGATATATATTTTAATAATAAAATATTTAAAAAAAATCTACTAACAATTTGTCACTTTATCGCAATCGAATCGAAGCGTGATCGTTACCGTTTATCCGTCTTCCTATTATTTAATATAATTATCGACTACTGGCTTACTATTGGCATAAAATTTAACAATTCAGTGTATCTCATAACAGTTTCCGAATAAATATAGAATCAAAATCAAAATATCTTAATCGTTTTACGGCCGAATACTGAAACGTCATTCAAAATGAAGTGGGACTTAATTATTTGGAACGTCATTAATTTCAAAATTTAGTATGCGAAATTTGAAATTAATGGCGTTCCAAATAATTAAGTCCCACATCATATTTGAAAGACGTTTCAGTATTCGGCCATTAGATTAGTAAAATTCGGCCCCTGATTAAGTTACCCATAGCTTATGATCCAAACAGTAACCAAATCTGCTAAAATCCAGTACGTATAAGGAACGTGATAAAATGACAGCTTTTTTATATATGGAATAAACGTGGAATGAATCTCACCTACCTTAATACTTGACGTCATGCATCGTAATGTTATCACATCAACATATAAATTGCTTCCCCTCTTTATTGCGTGTTATTTCTTTCGAGTCAATTTTCCTGAACAGAAATGTTGTTATCAGATACAATTATAATAACGAAGAATATTAAACAAGCTTCCATTAAATTGACCAAAAAGTAAAGAAATATTTGTATGATAAAAGCGTCTATGACACGAACGGCTTGATTGCAAGCTGTTCTAACCACGACCTTGTTAGCATAGATATTGAATTTTCGGGATTTCTGGCTATTGTTTGGAAACTCTATTATATTTAATAATAGTTATTTTATGGCTCTAAGACTTTTTAACTTATTCCACGTTGCTCCAGTGTGGGTTGATGGAATACAAATGTGGCAGAATTTCATTGAAATTAGTCACGTGTAGGTTTTCTCGCGATATTTTCCTTCGTCATCAAGCACGAGATGAATTATGAACACAAATTAATCATATCAAAAGTTGTAACCAGGCCATCTTGGCTTTTTGACGTGACAACGTCTTATAAATTGGTTTGCCGGGTGACACTTCAAGAAACTGCGTTACGCTCCGCTCACGTTATGCGCTCACAATGAGAGCGAGTGAGAGGCACGCGTCCCTTCCACTCGGGCATGGTTAGCCCGCCTAAGAGCGAGAGAGACAGACATAAAAAGTGAAAGGCACGCGTCTTCTTCCTACTATACGAATGAATATTCACATTAAAATTATTTTACCACTCAAAGTCGTTGTCACGTAAAACTTTCGCCCGTATACCGACTTTACAGGCAACCAATTTTTTTTTTGGCTTTTAATGTGCATTAACATGTCTGTTTGTCCTGGGTCTGAATGTAATTATCTATATAAGAGAAAGAAAACTAGTATATGTAGTATACCAGTTGTCTGGTTTCCATAGTACGAGCTCTGCTTAGATTGGAATCAGATGGCCGTGTGTGAATAATATACCAGGATACTATTATTATTATTATTATTTCACAGTAAAAAGGCTCTGTAACAACATTTAAATACGCAATTAACAAAAGTAACATTTAAATTAGAATTTGTTAAGAAATATTAATTTCACTTGATTAATGGATATAATCCATGAATCATACAAATAAAGTGTAAACAGTGCAATAACGCTTTAAATTCCTCGCATCATTGAAGGTACAATGTACTAACGCCGGTAAATTTAACCCAAAACAAATTATTCCAAAATAGCTCGGAAACGAACGAGCTATTCCGATCTTTGACATTGCATATTGACTGCACTCTAAGAGTAAAGATGTTAGTGGAAGTGGTATATCAGTACTATATCAATAAATATTTCAAATTGTATTTAGCTTATTTCCCTCGTTACTAGCGTTATTAGCGTTTTGCCCGCGGTTTTATCTAGGTAATTCCCGTTCCCATGGGAAGTGGGGGACAAAATATAACCTTTGTTACTCACTGATATTGTAGCCTTCCATTGGTGAAAAAATTTTTAAAATCGCTCGAGATGTTTGGGCGTGAAATCGTAACAAACAAACAAACTGGCATTCACATTAATAATATTATTTAGGATTTTATATTTAAAATACAAAAAAGGGAAACGTTTTTAACCAGTCTTCTGTATTTATATATATTTTTATATATGTTTGGATATAGCATTTTAGTTTATAAAACGAATTTGTGCATTCTGCATTGGAGCTTGTATAACACAAAGGTAGTTGATTTTTAATTTTATTCGTTTTAAGCTTTAATAATAATAATAATAGTAATAATAATATCCTAGGACATTATTCGCACACGGCCATCTGATCCCAAACTAGCAGAGCTTGTGCTATGGAAACCAGACAACTAATATACTTACATATACTACTTTTCTTTTGTAAATAGATACTTATATAGATAATTACCCCCAGACTCAGGACAAACAGACATGTTCATGCATACAAATGTCTGTCCTGGGTGGGAATCGAACACACGACCTGCGGCGTGAAAGGCAAGTATCTTATCAACCATGCCAACCGCTCGTCCAGATACATACCTATTTGAATTATATTTTGATATTTTTTTTGTCTGAATACGAGTCAGTGCTATTACAGGCACAAGGGACATAATATCTTAGTTCCCAAGGTTGGCACATTGGTGATGTAAGCGATGGTTAACCTCTCTTACAATGCCAATGTCTATGGGCGTTGGGGACCAGTAACCATCAGGTGGCCCATTTCCTCTTCCGCCAATCCACCGCCAATTATAACATATAACCACAAATTGACCAAAAGTAAGACACTTGCCTTTCACGCCGTTTCACATTAGGCAAATATCTAACTGCAGTTGGTTCAAATCTAACTATTAGAGTGAGGGAATAACGAGTGCATCTGTGTTTGTGTATACACTTGTGCACTATAATTGAAGTTATTTGAAATATGCTGCGCAGTTGGCAAGTCCACAAGCACCAGATGAACATGTAACATTTCGATTATTTTCGTTGTTCTAAGGTACTCGTATTCTTATTTAAATTTACGATAAGATCCTATTACGTCAATATTTGATCCATTCGTTTGAAAGAATTAGAACAGATTCGTGCAAATTACAAACGTAATAAACCTTGTATTTTGTACTTGATTACAACGCAGTTAGAAAATGGTAGAATTATTCATAATAGGAACAGATCTATCATATAATTTGTCATATTTGTCGACATTTACGACAACTACTCCATTTAGAATCGCAGCGTGGCTAAATATAGTCTAGAACCTTCCTCAACAAAGGGCCTATCCAACGCGATAAGAGTTATTCAAATCAGACTGATTCCTTCTGAGATAAGCTAGTTCAACTACACGAACGCTTCAGCTGTATAGTATATATATGGTTGTAAGTTTATATTTTTGCACTTTGTCGTACGTAAGCATCGAATAAAAAATGTCGGGTAATATTTTGTTCTGTATGACTATCGGCCGAATACTGAAACGTCATTCAAAGTTAAACTTTACTTAACATTGAGAAACTCCTAAATTAGTATGCGAAATTTGAAATTAACGGAGTCTCAAATAATATTTAAGTGACGTTTCAGTATTCGGCCGTATCAACGTCAAAGAATGCAGCTGAATTAACTTCTTGAGGTATTTTTTTTAATACGAAGACATTGATTTTGATATTTTTTATTCTATTCTTACTGTTGTTAGATCGCTATTAAAAAATATGTTTTTGTCAGTTATTCTATCGGAAGGATATTTCTTTCTACTCTTTTTCTAATGCTTTGTTTCGATTTTAGATGCATTTTTTGATTGAGATACAGAACACATACATCTACGTCATCATGGTTAATTTCCTATTGACAATAAGAAGTTGCATTTACTCCTTGCATTGCGAGTAAGTATGGAAAATGACAACCTTACCATGAAGTAAACAGTGGTAAAAAAATAGAATAGAGTACTACTATTACTTGTACCAATTAAACGGTAATTTCGATTCAAAATGATATATATCTTCAATAAATAACAAGTAAAATGCATTTCAATATGTTTATTGTAGACTTTAAAAACCGATACAATCTCTTAATAGCTGGAAGCGATTGCATACAATACATCGTTGATTCCAATGGAATTTAGATCTGTTTGTTCTACCACAATATTGGATACCAGTGTTCGGAATTCGTAAAACAATTGTTTTCTCACCACAATATTTTGTCCGTACTTTTTTTTATTGAAATAAATTTTGTCGGAACTTAAACAAATTTATATCGGTTCCGTTGCATGTAGTTCACGAACCAAATGTTTTTATTTAATTCTCTTTTTATTGGTTTGTTATTAAAGCATTTACATTTATTCATGCATTTTTATCGGTTATTATGTGTTTACCTTAATTAATATTACAAATGCGGAAGTGTGTTTGTTTGTTTGTGAGGATTTTACGCCAAACTTTTTTTAGATTTTATAAATTCTTTCACCAATGGAAAGCTACATTATCAGCGAGTAACGTAGGCCACATATCGTCCTTGTATTCCCACGGGAACGGGTGAAACCGCAGGTAAAACGCTATTAAGAAATAATTCATATAATATTTATAAAGTATTTAATTGAAAAATAAATATGGTGATCGAACAAAGTCATTTGAGGTTATAATTAGGACCTTAGGTTTTAATTGTGAGTTCACATTGACATTTCAAGGTAACATTAAATACCTTGAAATGTAAAAATTGAATAATTTTCAAATGGAATTGTTGGAATGCTATGATATTCCAATTCAGGGTCAAATTTGGTCATAGCAATCGAACCTAAAGTTGTCGACGTAAAAAGTTTTTACTTATGTCGCTGTATAGATTATTATCATAGTTATAGATTATTACCATAGATTTGTATCATAGTGCGCACGCACTTTAATAATCATTGATTAAATATGAGTACTTTAACATTTTAATACATAATCGTATATTGCAGTTTTATTGGAAAACAGCTCGTACATTCACCTCGTGGAATCTATATACTTGGTGGTAGAGCTTTGTGCAATCTCTTTAAATCAAGAGTTAACAGGTTTCTTCTAGGCAAGAATGCTACATCCGTAGACTGTGTCGTTGCTTAACATCAGGTTACGGTCAAACGCAAGCCTATTAAGGGTAAAACAAAGCTCGTCTGGGTAGGTACCACCCACTTATCAGATGTTCTACCGCAAAATGATGAGTAAATGATATTGTTGTGCTCCGGTTTGAAGGGTGAGTGATCCAGTGTAGTTACAGGCACAAGGGACACGACATGAAATAAGAAAAAAATCACAGCTCGTACCTCTCCTACGTATGGATTAAGGCCTCTGCCCTCTCGTTGTCAAGTTCAGGATAAGTATACACTTAACCGTTCCGCTCAGGAACGATTTAATGGATGGAAATGTATCAAAATTCTTGAGTATTTATATTGTTATAGCAAATTTGGTACTTCAATTATTGTATGGTACTTATACTATTTCGAAAGTACGACCACTTAAAATCCAAGTGTATTTACTTCACTGTACAATAAGTTATTAAGTACTCGTCTCAAGTGAGATTTTAATTGTTAAATTAATTGCCCGGTAATCATATTGGCGATCAAGGAGAGATTTCCTAGAGATTCCTTGATACGAGTACAATAAGTGGACAGATAGGAAAAGTAATTATAAAAAAACATTATTGGAGCGACTTATAATTTGTTGTATATGTTCAATTGTTATTTTGATGTTTAAGAGTAATCGAGTGAGTAATTCACATCAAATTGTATGATTTGGTTTTATTTTATAAAGACCAATACACCTCGTATTGGTGTTTATAAAATCAATTTCACTTCTGAACTTCTAGTCTTCTTATTAGCAAATATACTTTATTTTAATGGATTACGCAATTTTGAATCGTTCTACAATATTATTTTGAGAAGTTGATTTAAATTGTTTATAAAATATTTTGGATGTGGTTTTAATCAACAAGATATGATAACTACGTAAATAAAGATCACAAGACTGAATTCTGACATCAGTGTCTAATCTCATGTGCTAGGAAACAGAGCAACTAGCTAGTAATAGCACTGACGATGATCAAGTACTCGAATATGTACATACATACTCTTATGGCCGAATACTGAAACGTCTTTCAAATATGAAGTGGGACTTAATTATTTGGAACGCCATTAATTTCAAATTTCGCATACTAAATTTTGAAATTAATGACGTTCCAAATAATTAAGTCCCACTTCATTTTGAATGACGTTTCAGTATTCGGCCGATAACCTCATAATCATAGTAATGGTAATCCGACAAGGCTGAAGTGTGATCAAGCTTTACTTGCTTTCTGACGCTAACACTGTCTACAGCTACTGCGAATATATTGGCAAATCAAGTCGCTTTCCGGACGATAGTTTTACGTGATAACGTCATAAGAATACATTGATGAAGACTCGGACGCATTGGCCGATGGAGTGAGAGTGAGACAGATGCGTCACACAACAACACAACAATAGCAAGTACTGCTGTTTTGCGGTAGAATATCTGATGAGTGGGTGGTACCTACCCAGACGAGCTTGCACAAAACCCTACCACCAAGTATATACATAATATGTATGTACAGCATTTTCTATAATTGAAAAGTTCCAAAATGAAAAGTCATGAAAAATATCAACTAAATAAAGCACGTTCTATTTTAATTGACACAGTTTTTAATAATTTGAAAATTACACCATTAATTGCGCTCAAGTCGTTCTTAATTGCTCTCAGTTCCACCTTAAGTAATCGTAAATTGTGTTTAATTTAATTGTAATTATCAAGTTAAATATTTTTGATGGAAACTTAGAAGGATGGCGGAGAGGTATGTAGGCTTTTACGGAAGCGTATCTGCCTTTCATTGTTCTATATGTATATTGTACCTTAAAATGCGTGTTGTCGCCATCTTTATATTAAGTCTCGTAAGGTTGGTAGACACGTGCCTTTAGGACCGCAGGTCGTTGGTTCGATTCCTACCCAGGACAGACATTTGTAGAACATGTCTGTTTTATCTGAGTCAGGGTGTAAATATCTATATTAGTATGTATTCACAAGAAAAAAAATAGTATATGTAGTATATAATTTGTCTGGTTTTCATAGTACGAGCCCTGCCCAGTTTGGGATCAGAGGGCCTTGCGTGAATAATGTTCCAGGATATTGTTATTATTAAATGAGTGCTTGTATCATTAACGCTTTCAGTTCTCAACCTTCGAGAGGAAAAGAACAGGCGGGTCAAAATAAATGAATTATAAATATTAATGTATTATCTTAGATGTTTCTTAGATTAAGACAGGATTAGACATCTTTATACCTAATTATCAAGATTACCCAGTTCGTAGAACACATTTATTTTACCAAAGGTTCATTTCTAGACATTCATTTTGTTATTGATCAATACTTGTGTTAATAATTTTGCTTGGCTGAGAAACAAAACATTAAGAATAAACCTGTATATTTTATTAAATAATATTTCACGAGACACGTATATTAATATTAGATTAATGTAGCGTGGTGGAAAACGATATCCACGTGATCTCCTTAACAGGGAAAAGGGATTTTCAGCAGAGAAGCGTTAACATACTCTTACTGTACTGTACCTACTAATTTTCATTCAAATAATTCAATTTATATTAAGTACTCTTTGAATGATACTAAGCTTTAGTAGCTTATTAAATTAAATTAGTAGCTTTAATATTTTATTTCAAAAATATTTTTGTCAGATATACCTTACCTGATTGCCTGATACCCGATTGAACTGTTGCGTGAATAACAATAGCGGTCAAACTATTAAACAAGAAAGGGTATATAGAAATATTCGGTTGATGATACAAATAATTGTATATTATAACGTAATTCGATTCTAATTTCATATTAGTAGATATTTAATTTATAATTCCAATACGTGGATTTAAATAATTAAGATAATTTATAAATTACCACAAAGAGACACTATAATGTTTGAAATAAAGGCTATTATTATTATTATTATAAATTAGAATAGACGCTGAGATGGCCCAGTGGTTAGAACGCGAGAATCTTAATCTATTATCGCGGGTTCAAACCCGGGCAGGCAGTGGTGATTTTCATATAATTAATTTATATTTATACTTCATCTCGTGCGTCGACAGTGAAGAAAAACATCGTAAGGAAACCTGCACATGTCTAATTTCACTGAAATTCTGCCACACGTGTATTCCGCCAACCCACATTGGAGCAGCGTGGTGGAATACTGTTAGTGTTATAAATTAGAATAAAATTAGAAACATAATTGATTCCTATATATTTGTATCTGTATGCATATATACACACAATAATATAAAAAATAATAACAAATATATACGCATATATACAACTGAGTCAGTAAGATCGCAATGAATTTCTTCATAGATAGACGTAACCTGGATTAGTATATAATCATACAAATTAGAGAATTTACGGCCAAAATAAAAGGATTAATATAAATTACTGATGTGTAAGTCGTAGAAACTACGCAATCTTATTAAACCTAGAGCGCAATTTATAAGAAAGCCGACTTTGTACGTGAGTTTATTATGAAATCTTGTCGTATTTATCAGTTATTACAAAATATTACGTACTGAATAACACGAAATATATTCAAAAAATCTATTAATAGATTTCAATATAGAACATGTGTTTAATTTTGGCTGACTTCAGCACGTACCAATGTGATTAATCTCTAATGCTCAAGAAGCAGAAGAAGTTAGGAGTTTTTGTTGTACGAAACGCTGGTGGTGGAAAGGCTTTTATGAAAGTCCGTCTGGATGTATCATCATATCATTACTTTTTCTATTATGAGATCGACTGTTGTCCCATCTAATTGTTTATTTTTATTTATTAGTCATTATATTTTATTAGTTTCCCAAAGTTAACTAATATTTTTTCATATAGATAAATTTAAAACACACTAATATTCTATTTTAAATTAAAATTAACTTTTTTTTAAATGTATGCGATGCGAACTTTGTGTTTATATAATATTGTAGACATGGATTTGTGTTTACCTGTATTATAGAGGGCTATTTCAATATTTAAAATTGTTAATATTTTTTGTAGCAATGTTTATAATATGCACCCCATTCATTATCCTACACACAACAATCTGAGAATTGTTAAAAAGATACAAAAAAAATTGTAAAAAAATATAATAATTTCTTATTTCGGTCAGCATATTACGAAATTATATGTTCATATTTTTACAGCAAAGAGTATTCCTTTATTGTTTAGATATAACTTTGAAGATCCATACAAAGTTGAGTATTGTTCAAAGACGATAGTACATATGAAAATTATGAAATTTAATACAATATAGTTAACAAATGATGGTACATTAATCAAATTCAATCTCCATTATGTCGAAGCCTTCATCAGTAATCTAATACTGTTAAATTTGAAGGTAGTTTCGCGTTAATAATTTATAAGGCTCAATATACCATTTAAAATTATTGTCTTAGTTGAAACAAATGGCCCAATAGTAACTCTATACCATTGAAATGTCAGTCCTAATTAACAGCACAGCATACTCGTACATAGTAAATAAATAATAAATAAATAAATAGTTAGATATCATATAGACTTAGAAAATACTTGATGTATATCAAAATTCAAAATACTTTATTCAATATTGAAGTATTACACTGTCTTACTAATTGATTGTCAAACTGGAAACTACTACCGGTTCGAAAAACACCCAGCCCTGAGAAGAACCGGCGAAAGAAACTCAGCGGGTTGTTTTTTTTTTCTTTTACAAAAAAAAAAACAATAAGAAATAGCCATGCGGCATATCGTCATATCTTCATCGGTTTTTTTTAAACGTAAATTAACGAGGTTAATAGAATGATTTTATTCGGCGTTCGACGTTCCGAATTTTTTTAGTGCCTAGGATATATTTACAAACAGATATAGTGCTATGACATGTTAATTCAATGTAAGGTTTGTTCAGATTTGAACACGTGCTCACCATTGACTGATTCATCTATGTATTTACTTAAAGGCATTGATTTTTTTAATGGTGATATCACCCATGGACATTGAAACTGTAAGAAGTATTAACTAATCCTTGCGTATCCAATCTTGGGAACTAAGATGTTATGACCCTTGTACCTGTACATAATTTAGCTAACATTGTCTCACTCAACATTTATACTAAGTATTGCTATTTGGCGGTAGAATTTATGATGAGTGGGTTGGTACCAACACGTGCATGCAGAAAGCCCTAAACTCTAAACCCTATATAAATCCTTACCTTATGATATTTATTTGACGTTCTTGATTATTGTAGATTGTTCTAGAATTCGAAACGAGTGATCTGAGCGTTATCCGTGATTCTACATATTCACTACCAATTTTGACGAGCCGGTTGGTGTGTTTGGTGAGACATTTGCCTTACACGCCGTAGGTCGTGGGTTCGATTCCCACCCAGGAGAGACATTTGTGTGCATGAACATGTCTGTTTGTCCTGAGTCTGGTTGTAATTATCTATATACGTATGTATTTACAAAAAAAAAAGTAGTATATGTAGTATATCAGTTTGTCTGGTTTCCATAGTACAAGCTCTGCTTAGTTTGGGATCAGGTGGCCGTGTGTGAATAATGTCCCAGGATATTTATTTAATCGCACAAACAATACGACAGTGACATATAAAAGATTATTATTTTGTACTGAACACTCAGTACAAACTCACTCAGTTGTAATAAGAATGTAATAGAGCAAGATCCCAGGGCCGCCAGACGTCACGTATTTTCTGACGGATGAAATGTGGACGATTGAGTAGTGTTAGTATGTACTATGATCGTATGCCTACCTGCTAGCTTGGTCAAACGGCCAATTTCCAGGTATCAGGTAATCAAGGTACATATAAACATTACTTACTTCACGTAAATTCTCATGGCTGATTTTCATATATGTTTTCGAGTGTATAGTTAAAAATAAATTGTCAATACTCCCAGACACTTTCCGTCGGCCATATTGCTTGACAGACGCTTTAAGGGTCTCAAAATAATTAGTTAACTTCACGTAACGTTGACGTGACTTTAGCTGTTGGCCGCAAGAGGGCATTTAAATTACAATAAAGTTAGCTGTCACCTGACCAATTTTTTTTTATTTAAAAACTATATTAATTAAAAATAATTATTAAAAAAAATGAAAGTAAATTAGCCGACATCTAAAAATTTTTAGAATTTTTTTTATTAAAAAAATTATTAAAAAAAAATTATCATTTGTACAAAATTTGAAAAACTATGTGGTATTTTTAAAAAATATTTTTTATTTCTTATTAATAAATAGAAAAAATATTTAAAAATGACGGCTAACTAGTATTATTTTTTATATGTAAATTTTTTTTCTTATTTTTGTTGCCATAATTTACTTGTCAACAAAAGTTATAAAAATTATAAAATATCAGTTCAAGTAATTTTCATGGCCTTAACAGCGCAGTCGGTCTCACTCAGTCTCATGCGCGTAGATAATGCTCTCGCGCTCCCACTCACATAGATATTAAAATTTAGTTTAGGGGATGATTGGCCCCTTGGATCGGTCTGTCTTCTTGTCAAAGGTTTTAAAATAGTTGTCGGATGAACATATATAAAAATGGAGCTTCAGAATTTACGTGAAGTTAACTAATTATTTTGAGACCCTTAAAGCGTCTGTCAAGCAATATGGCCGACGGAAAGTGTCTGGGAGTATTGACAATTTATTTTTAACTATACACTCGAAAACATATATGAAAATCAGCCATGAGAATTTACGTGAAGTAAGTAATGTTTATATGTATCTTGATTACCTGATACCTGGAAATTGGCCGTTTGACCAAGCTAGCAGGTAGGCATACGATCATAGTACATACTAACACTACTCAATCGTCCACATTTCATCCGTCAGAAAATACGTGACGTCTGGCAGCTCTGGGATCTTGGACCATAACCCCAATGTAACGAGTGCATCGTTGTAATACATACTTCTTTGTTAAAGATAAATTGATGTTTAATTACAACTTGTTTTTTTTTCTTTACACCCATTCAGAATACAACGCGTAATAATTAAGTACAGTGGTTACAAGTACAGTTTTAGAATTATGTGTTTAATATTTTATACTAATCTATACTAATATATAAAGCTGAAGAGTTTGTTTGTTTGATCCGGCTAATCTCAGAAAGGACTGGTTCAAATTTAAAAATTTATATTTGGGTTGTATAGTACTTTTATCGACGAAGGTTCTAGGCTGATTTTTATTCATTATATTTCTATTAATTATACGCGGGTGAAACCGTGGGGCACAGCTAGTATTGTGTGTTTAATATTTTGTACTGATAGAGCATAACCGTGATCCAAGTTTAATTGTATCTACTTGGTGGTAGAGCTTTGTGCAGGCTCGTCTGGGTAGGTACCACCCACTCATCACATATTCTACCGCAAAATAGCAGTACTTGGTACTGTTGTGTTCCGGTTTGAAGGGTGAGTGAGCCAGTGTAATTACAGGCACAAGGGACATAACATCTTTGTTCCCAAGGTTGGTGGCGCATTGGCGATGTAAGCGATGGTTAACATCTCTTACAATGCTATTGTCTATGGGCGTTGGTTACCACTTACCATCAGGTGGCCCATATGCTCGTCCACCTTCCTTTAAAATAAAAAAAAAAAAAAGAAAAGATAAGAACATATACTGAAATGTGTTTTAAAGAAACAATATCAATTCGTAACACGGACATGGAAACAGCTTCTTTGATTGACTTTTCAATGTGATTTCGGCAATTTCATTGTCAATAATAATTGCGACTGATATAATTGTTTAATCTAATATTTGTTATACTGCATAAATTAAAGTCACAATAAATATGAAACATTGTTTTTTTAATTATTGTCAACACCAATTTAACAATTTGTTCAGTCAATGCATCACCAGAAAATGAATAATATTAAACTATAATAATTAACTGTTATCAACGCTAAAGCCATCATTAATCTATTATATGAAATAATGATCAGTGTGGAGAGAAATTTTCGGACATCAAGCGTTGAGAGGTAATTTATTATTTATTATTTATTAATGTATCACATTCAGTGGACATGTCTTAATTAATTGTTTTGTTTGTACCTATTTAGTTTTTATTCGTTGGTCTCGTGGCTAATAAGGCCACAGATTCAGAGGTTCTACGTTCAAACCCATAGTCGGGGTAGTAAGAAGTTAGTTTTTTTTTAATCGAGAAATTCTCAGTACCTACCCGGCGTCAGAAGTTAGCAGTGCTTTCACCCATACCTTTAAAGGCACGTAAAACAGTTGATCTTGTTCCTGAGCACTTTCCGGTTGTTTCGTATTCGGCTTCTGCGTGTTAATGGGGATACGTAAGGCAGACTGCTACATGACACGCACAAACAATACGTTCACGCGTTTTTATTATAAAACCATTAAACACAATTATAATTAGGAATTACCACAAATCAACCATATGAATTCAGTAGTGCTGGCCCCAATATGTTTTTTTCATAACATAGGGAGGTGGACGAGTGTGCCTTTTGATGGTAGGTGGTCACCAACGCCCATAGACATTGGGATTGTGAGAGAGGTTAACCATTGCTTACATCACCAATACGCTACCTACCTTGGGAACTAAGATGTTATGTCTCTGGTGCCTGTAATTACACTGGCTCACTTGAGTCTTTTTGGGGTTGAATTGGACTAAGTTTAGTCGGCCCCAGTCCGAGAATTTGGTTAACAAGGTCTCGACTTCAGACACAAGTTTGTTCCGACACTCGTCGACGTGTTCCCAAGAAATATTGCTACGGCGGCCGGCCGGTGTAAAGGACGTCTACAATGCTGTTCCGCATAGCAGTTAATGTTACTGATTTGCAACATATAATTGACATGCAGAAGAAACAGAGTAGGATACTTACCCTTCAAATCGGAACCAAACAATACCAAGCAATCCTGTTTTGCGGTAGAATATCTGATGAGTGGTTGCAAAAAGGCCTTCCACCAAGTAAACTTAAAAAATGAAGCAGAACATCGACAAATCTTCATAATTTCCAGAAGTAGCTACATTTTCTTAACCATAGCTAAATACACAGAGAACTATGAAAAGCTATGTTCCTTAAACGACTGTCAATATATCAGGGAAAGACTCGCATTATTTTAAAATTTAAACTTAAGGTCGGACTCGTGCAACGGTTTGGAAAATAAGTCTTTGAATATTATGATGAGTAATATTGCATTTTTCATCTAAGAATACTAATAACTGGAAACTAAAAGTTTCCTTGAATAATATGTTAGTTTTATAAGGGTATAGAATATGGGGATCAAGGCCAAGGTCGGTGCATCTTCACATAAACAAAAGGATAGCACGTTTATTCGTTTGAAAATATATTCACATCCTTCATGGGTATTTTCTCCGCCAATATCTGGCAAAGAGTCTCGCCTAAAATTATAAAATCGTATATTTTGATTGAGACTTAGCCAAAATAACTGCATTTAGAAATATAAGTTAATTTTATATTGCCGAGCCGCACTCGAGTTGATATGATTGGGCTCGATTCCACCAGACATTTGTGTGTATGAAGATGTCTGCTCTAAATATGGATCTAATTATTTATATAAGTAGGTATTTACAAAAGAAAACTAGTATAATTATGTAGTATATCAGTTGTCCGGTTTCCATAGTACGAGCTCTGCTTCGTTTGGTATCAGATGGCCGTGTGTAAATAATGATATTATTATTATTTTATAACGTAAGCGCTAAGATAGGATTTTTTGTACGTTTTAATTTCAAGGGAAGAAAATGGGAGAGGTAACACTGTATGCAAGTCTTTGTACTTTGAAGTTGAAAAAAAGAAAATCTGAGTAGTTTTTTTCGAATTTGAATTTGACGAATTCAAGTAACTGTATATAATACTAGCTGTGCCCCGCGGTTTCACCCGCGTACAACTAATAAAAATACGATGATTAAAAATAAGCCTAGAGCCTTCCTATACAGAAATAATCTTTAAATTCGAACCAGTAGTTCTTGAGATTAGCCGGATGAAACAAACAAACTCTTCAGCTTTATATATTAGTATAGATGTAATTCACGCCGCAATAACCATATTGTATTTTCATAATGAAAACCGTGACATAGTTCTAAAACTTACTCAAACTATTGACGAGAATATCAACTTCGTTACATAATTAAATCTACTTGAACGGTCTAGTATTAACGAGTTGGTTCAGTAAGTTCGAACTTAACTAGTTTTATGAGTACATAACAATATCATTTAGACAAATATTCTATTATGAAGCGACAATGCTCGACGGTTTTATGGACACTGATGATGTGGAAGTAACCGACGCAAACTTGACGTTTAATTGTTAATAGAAATATTAGTAATTTCTTTATAGAATAGAAATGCCCGTTGCATTGCTATAATTTATTAATTTAACTTTTTAAACAAAACAATATTTCTATTGTATAGGTAGGCGGACGAGCTTATGTAAAGTACCCAACGCCCATAGACAATGGCATTGAAAGAAATATTAACAACCGCTTACATTGCCAATGCGCCAACGAACTTGGGAACTAAGATGTTATGTCCCTTGTGCAATTACACTGGCTCACTCACCCTTCAAACGGAACACAACAATACAAAGTACTGCTATTTTGCGGTAGAATATGTGATGAGTGGGTAGTATCTACCCAGACAAGCTTGCACAGAGCTCCACCACCAAGTAAACATTCTGATAGAAGGTAGTTCAGTTAGTCCGGCAACGCACCTTCACGTCCTCGGATGTTGCAGGTGTCCATGGGCGGTGGTAGTTACTTTCCATCAAGTGAGCCTCCTGCTCGTTTGCCCCCTCTTACATAAAAAAGTGTCTTCGCCGGTGATACAAGATGTTGTCGTTGGTTTCGATTCCATTTTCCTCGGACGAACAGACATACCGAGGCGAGATGGCCCTGTGGTAAGAACACCTGAATCTTAACCGAAGACTCCCTACTGAAACCTGGGCTAGCATCTCTGAGTTATCATCTACTTAATTTGTGTTTATAATACATCTCGTGCTTGGCGATGAAAGAAAACATTATGACATTTTTGGTACATATAATGAAGTATGAAATAAAATAAAAAAAGTCATTTGTCATAGCTTGTATTGTTTGTCTTAAGAGCAGTACTTAGGACTGTTGTGTTCTGGTTTGAAGGGTGAGTGAGCCAGTGTAATTAGAGGCACAAGGGACATAACATCTTAGTTCCCAAGGTTGGTGGTGCATTGGCGATGTAAGCATAGGTTAACATCTCTTACAATGCCATTGTCTATGAGCGTTGGTTACCACTTACCATCAGGTGGCCCATATGCTCGTCCGCCTTACTATGAAATAAAAAAAAGTCTCATTAAAATATGTGAGTACACCAGGTACTTGGAATGAACACAGCACTGTACGTATATATAATTGGAAATCGGTCTGAGACGTCGTCATCATCAAGATAACAGTACATTATACTTTATAGTAATCGATAGTAAGCAAGTGTGCTTTGTCTTTGGTATCTATGTGTTAATGTGTTCATTCGAGAGAATGCGTGGACATGAGTTTGCATAAATTAATGGTTGGATGTGATTGCATAAATACAGGATCAAGCCATGTAGATGTCTAAACAAAGCAATACAGTATTCACTTTATTAATTAGGTCTATAGGCACGTATCTAGGGAGTATTTAAATCTTATATTAACATATTTCAGACATATTATGCCAAACATCTTTATGGATATCTTAAATAGATACGATAGATATTCTTTACAAAATATATAATCTTTAGGGTAAGCTATCTTTAATATTTTGTCACGCGGCCGTATGGTATAACTATACTATTCATCTTAGGAAGGAAAAAAAGGTCCGAAGAAACTACTGTATAATAAATAGAAGCTGGTCTAGCTTTCACAAATGATAGCATTTCCAATGTGGTTGACGTCAGGGTAGCGATCAATTTATAGATTTTTTCAAATCTATAAACTAATGTGAAATCAACGACGAGGACATATACCAACCCCAACCCCAACAATGATGATAAGAACACAAGCGTTGCTAAGAAAAAACCATATTGTCTGTCATTTAGCGAAGATAATACGTAATCTCTAATAGGTGTAAATAAGTAATGACCAAATTATGTATTATTTCTTGTAAATCCGATTTCAATACATATTTTGATAAATACTTTTGGATGTCGAATAGGTTTACAAATCTCAAAAAGAGGTTTTTTTTGGCTAGCAGCTGGACAATTACAAGCTATTACGAAATTTCGTAACAAAGCTCGCATTTAAATCAGATAACGTGATTCGTAATACATTACGAGCAGCGTGCTTGCAAATAATGTCATCTGAGATACGACGCATTCTGGTTTATACAGCCGTCGCGTTGTGAGAATAAATTATCCAAGAATATTCAATGTGTCAATTGACTAGCGACAATGCGCCTATATTACTTACTGATAAACTTTTAATTAAATGATTATAACTATTGTATAACTTACTAGCTGTGCCTCGAGGTTTCACCCTCGTATAAATAATAAAAATATGCCTAGAGCTTTCCTCGAAAAAAGGACTATCCAACACAATTTTTTTTTTAAATACGAACCAGTAGTTCCTGAGATTATCCGAATCAAACAAACAAACTCTTCAGCTTTATATATAAGTATAGATTGACAAATATTTATTACAGCAATATAATATAATAGTATTTTTTTTATATCATAGGTAGGTGGACGAGCATATGGGCCACCTGATGGTAAGTGGTCACCAAAGCCCATAGGCAATGCAGCACCAACCTTGACAACTAAAGATGTTATGTCCCTTGTGCCTGTAATTACACTGGCTCACTCACCCTTCAAACCGGAACAAAACAGTATCAAGTACTGCTGTTTTGCGGTAGAATACGTGATGAGTGGGTGGTGCCTACCCAGACGACCTTGCACAAAGCTCTAGCACCAAGTAAATATTTTTTTTATGGGAAAATAATCTCATATCTCATTTCACGTATTTCCGTTAGTTTTCAAATTCTATAAAGTCTAACGTTATATCTCAATCGTGTTATGTCGAAATGATGATACGCTATTCTAATGCATGTATCTTTTAAATGCTATGATTATAATAGTCAATGTCGCATATCACTTTCTGAGATTTCACTACGTTCTGCGGTAAGCTTTGACATAGTTCCAATAGAAAACCTCTTCAGTAATTTGAATATATTGAAAGCAAATCAAATCTGTCATATGTAACAATAATCATTTATAATGGAAAATATTCGATTAAGTTTAAGTTTTGAACAATATTAAAACTGGGAATGAAGTGTTTTTTTTTTGTGTAACGTCTTCGATCAATAATGTACTAGATTAACGGCAAAACGGCCGGAAAAGTAAGAAAACTGACGTTTGTGAGGTTAATTCAAATTAGTTGGTCCAATCGTAACTTATTGCTAAGGAAATAAGGTTGAATATGGAACAACTGTTATTGTACATTTCTTATGTCTTTCTGTAAGATCGTAAGCGTATGTCAATACAATCTAAACCGCACTTTATTGCTCGGGAACAAGCCATAGTTTAGGTTGAAATTATTAAACCTTTACATCGTTTTCTTCATTTTATGGTCGGTGCCACATATGAGTATTGTTTTTGTTCGTGATGCCATATCTAGTAGTATTGTTGATCGAAGTGTAACGTATAAATATGTTTTTGTCACTATTGGATATGCGTACTTGTCCTTGATGGTATATACATATTCAGCAACAGTCTATTAGCAATATTCAGTATTGTTGAATACCGGTTCGATGGGTGAGTCAGGGTAACTACAGGCACAAAGGACACCACCTTAGTTCCCAAAGTTGGTTAGTTTATTGGTGATTGGAGGGGCAATTAAAATTACTAACAGTGCCAATAGCATCAATAACATCAACTGACGACGGTGATGATTAATGATTATCAGGTGACACATTTGTCAGTCTACCTACCTAGTTCAAATAAAAATATATGCGGTTTATAAAAATAAACTTTTTGAGATAATGTTAATAGAATTAAAATATCCCAAAAGGCGTTTGTTATGATCGTAATATGTGCTTGAAATTTTATCGACAATATCGTTCAGAAACACAACAAAAGAAGCGAAAACGCCGCAATTAAAACTCGACTAACTAATGAAATGCAACACACGTCACTTTAACATGAATTATTCATCACATCCCAAAGTTTCTGCTGAATCTACATAATATTTTATACGCTTTATAAAGTCAAGAACAAAGTTGAAAAGATAAATAATATTCACACACATTCATTTGCTTGTATCCTAACTATTTGGGACTGGTGTGGTATGTGAACTAGAGGAAGGCATGTACCTTCCTCTAGTTATTATCAAGCTCGTCTGGTTAGGCACCATCCACTCATCAGATATTCTACCGCAAAACAGCAATACTTGCTATTGTTGTGTTCCGGTTTGAAGGGTGAGTGAGCCAGTTTAATTACAGGCACAAGGGACATAAGATCTTAGTTCCCAAGATTGGTGGCGCGTTGGCGATGTAAGCGATGTATAATATCTCTTACAATGCCAATGTCTATGGGCGTTGGTGACCACTTACCATCAGGTTGCCCATATGATCATCCGCCTTCCAATGCAATAAAAAAAATTTATCCCACATTTGTCGCGATTCTTTGATAATATATTCGCTGGTTGGTTTTCCGAAACAATACTTGCTTGATGATACATGAACTTAATAAATTAGTCAGGAAGACCAAATTTCCTATCCTCTGGGCCGTTTAGGTTCTTGATTACTACAATTTAAGCTATATCTTACAATAATACAGTGTTATCTTATATTTTTTTTACTATTCATATTAAGATTATGATATTGTACTTGTTATCATTTTATTGGATGTTTTTATTATTATTATTAACACGTAAAATCTACTCTAAGACAAGTGAAGAGAGTTCAAAGTCAAGTATCACTTATATTTGCTTAATATGATGTGACCTATCTGTAAAACCATATTGTTGTTTGCACTTAAGCGACGTATTTCCTTTGGGAATATGTAATACCATTGGATGTTTCTTTGGATTATGAACACTATGCCGTGGTAATAAGAACTACATAGTTTGACTTTAAATAATTTTACATACAAATGTTAGTTTTAGACGCCACATCGACTAGGGGGACTATACCTTGTTTTTGGTGTAATGTCAAGAATGATAACGCTGGTATTATTCTAAGGACTTATGGCCGAATATTGAAACGTCATTCAATTATTAAGTGGGACTTAATTATTTGGAACGCCATTAATTTCAAAAATTTGTATGCGGAATTTTAAATTAACGGCATCTCAAATAATTAAGTTCCACTTCATATTGTTGTATGAAGTTGTATAATAACGTCAGTAGTGTTCAATTATCACAATTAAATGTGTTGCATTATTAAACACTACAACTATAATATAATACTTTATTTCGCTTAATTATTATGATTAAACTTTTTCTTGAATGATATAAACAATAATAAAAAAATATGCAGTCATTAACAAAAGGTCTAATTCGTATTTGAACAAATAGTATAAAGTTTTTATGCACTTAAAACTATTACAATTCATTTTGTGTTCACCGAAAAAGAAAATCAGGCAACAAAATATACGTTGAATCGTACGATATTTACATGCACGATGTATATAAATGTAAATATATCGGTCTATACTAAGTTGCTTTTTGGTGAATAAGGTTTTACAATCTTTTAAAGTAAAGTAACAGCCTGTGAACGTTCCACTGCTGGGCTAAGGCCTCTTCCTCTTTGTGAGGTTATTCCACTTTTGGAGTTTATTCCACCACGCTGCTCCAATGCGGGTTGGTGGAATACACAAGTGACTGAATTTCAATGAAATTTGTCATTATGTAGGTTTTCTCACGATGTTCTCCTTCACCGTCAAGCACGAAATGAATTATAATCAGTAATTGAAATTATAATCACAAATTGAAACATGAAATTCAGCGGTGCTTGCCCGGGTTTGAACCCACGATCATCGGTTAAGATTCGCGCGTTCTTATCGAATCTTGCAAGTTAAATCTGACCCACTTCCCGGTTACCGATTGAGCTGAAATTTTGCATACAAGTACCTTTGTACTAGATGGTAACCAGGGTCTAAAAAAATAAAAAAAATTTAATAAATAAAAGCATGTTAGATTGTGATTGCAAAAGAAAAATAAGGAAGGTGTAATGCTATATGTTCTTTAATGTTCCATCTCACAGAAGAGAGAAAGGCGGCACCCATATGTGCTAAACATCAAAATAACCAATACACCTTGAAACGTGAGTATTTTAGATTTGAAACAGCCAATCGCGGCGGTGATTGAAAAATAAACATCAATTTGCATAAAATCAAAAGTCAGAGCCGTTCACACTCAATTTAATAATGCTTTTGATGCTTGATTTTCAGAAGGTTTATTTGTACAGGTAATCACTTCTTATTTTGCTTGTAGATTATTCCAGTTAAGTATGAAATATATTTGTACTCTCGTTGGTCTAGTGGCTTGATATAAAGCCGCAGACTCCGTGCTCCTGGGTTCAATTCCCAGGTCGGACCAATAAATAGTTATTGCGGTTTTCTGTCAGAAAATTCTCAGTAGCAGCTGGAAGTGCTGCTGTCTGGCTGGAGCTGGAGTCTGGCAGTTGAAAGTGTGTACACTCCCGTGCCTCGGGAAGCACGTTAAGCCGTTGGTCCTGCGCCTGATCTTTTTCCGGTCGTGTTGGATTGCCGTCCTATCGGATTATGAGAGCTAAGGAAATTCAAATTCAAATTCAAATCTCTTGAGATTGGCCGCCGCGGCCGATATCGCTCTGGAGGACCTTAAAGTAACAGCCTGTGAATGTCCCA
This sequence comes from Nymphalis c-album, assembly GCA_963151315.1. Classification (NCBI taxonomy): domain Eukaryota; kingdom Metazoa; phylum Arthropoda; class Insecta; order Lepidoptera; family Nymphalidae; genus Nymphalis; species Nymphalis c-album. Next base: position 1,786,447 of record OY720610.1, read on the forward strand.
CTGTTGGGCTAAGGACTCTTCTCCTTATTTGAGGAGAAGGCTTGGAGCTTATTCCACCACGCTGCTCCACTGCGGGTTGGAAGAATTCACATGTGACAGAATTTCAGTGAAATTTGACACATGCAGGTTTCCTCACGATGTTTTCCTTCACCGTCAAGCACAAGATGAATTATAAACACAAATTAAGCACATGAAAATTCAGGGGTGCCTGCCCGGGTTTGAACCCACGATCATCGGTTAAGATTCACGTGTCACGTGTCACCTGTCTTACCACTGGGCCATCTCGGCTTAGGGGAGGACCTTATTATATTTTAATTTGTACTATGTACGGAAATCAAAATTAACCTACCATTTTGGTCTCATGCATGTAGTATGAAATTTAGTCATTGTATGATATATTTATTTCTTTTTTTTCTGTTTTTCAACTTTTTGAATCTTTATAAGTAATACTTATAATTTACTGCATTGCTTGTTTACTGCTTTACATTAGTTAGTTTTAAGTGAAAACTTGATTGGAGTGTGTACGGGTTAATAATTTTTGGATAATGTATGTGGTGTTTACTACATTTTTCCAAAAAAGCTCTCATTATAACACAGTATCCTACTCAGATAAGATAGTCGTCTTCCTTTTAGAGTGAATACTTACTAATAGTTTTATGCTTAAACTTTTAACCTCATTTCTATATAACTTTATTGGATGATACAGCAACATATCTCTCGTCTATTGATTAAATGTCGCTGGGTAAAACAAAAACGTTCATTAAAACTGTCCATAAAGATAAATTGACTTCAGATTACGTTGAAATTCCGTTAAAATAATCCAATTCAGTGCAAGGGAATCAATTTGAAAAATTTAATTTAACTCACCTATCAGCTTATATTGATGGGAATTGTATTCAAATTATTATTTGTGTTATTAATAATTTACTTTGTGGTAGAACTGTGTGCAAGCACGGCTGGCGACAGTGGTCACCATCTGGTGACTCATTTGTCAGAATACCTGCCTATTTAAAACATAGATATCTTTTTATCTTTTTAGAAACCTTAAAAAACTCTATCTGTCGTTAATATTGTCAGTAATAATGATAATGTTTATATATTCTCAATAAAAAAAATAACAAAAAAAAAATATTCATATCGTTAGATCAATCAGATCATATAATTATATAATTTGCATTTCATTATAAATTTTCATTCTATTTATGTTTTTCGGCCACGGTGACCGTCCTCAAGGGAGACTAGCCATCTGCATAGAACATAATAGTGCACAAATGTGTGCACAAACACAAGTATAAACAATGTAAACAGCCGGAGTTGCCGCGGTAAAAGCATAAGCGAATTAACGTAACAAATATTCGTGTCTTATTCCAAATTATATATTTGTTCCGTTTGCAGTTGAAACGCTCGGCCCTTGGAGTTATAGTGCCAAAAAAATCATCCAAAATATTACACCCCGTCATATTGCCTCAACAGGTGACAGGAGGGGTGGTTCATTTTTCTCCCAGAGAATCGGAATTACGATTCAATGGGAAAATGCTGCTATCATTCTTGACACCCACGACTCCATTCCACGCGGTCACGACTTGTATAGTAATTATATTTAATTTTTATTTGTATTTATTTAAGGTATTAAAGAAGTACAAACTTAATCTTAATATCTAAACAGTTTGAGAAAATATATATTTTGTTGTTGCAATTTGAGCTTTATAAAAATCGCATTAATCAAATAATTAAGAGAAACAAAACCCTTAATAAAATATGACATGTGATCATACACATTCACAGTGTAAACATACTCGTATAATTACTTAACGAAAACGTTGAAAAATTGACGCAGATTTATCACTGCGTGTCATTTGATTCGACAGTTAAATTGAATTCTTTATACATTTAATTTTTTCGCTTCCATGTAAATATACGAAATTTTTTGATGATTAATTTTATCATAAAGTTATTTTTGGATATTTTATTTGATGGACGTTATATGGTTATGGTTTTGGTTTGATTAAAACTCCTCTGACAATTAAAGGTTTTGCTTGAGTTACGTGTATTGATGATAAACGAATCATAATTGAATATATATTTAAAAAAAAACACGTGCAGCGATTTTAATGAAACAACGTGATAATTAGTATTATGTAATATATTATATATAGCTATAAGATAACAGGTGGAGAGACGGTAGATTGTTGAATTATTATAAATTCAAACTAAGCACATCAAAATAAATGCTTGTGTATTTAACCCGGAATCTCTAATATTAACGTGTTCAAACCACTGAGCCATTTCCGTTCGCTCAAAAAGCTCTCACACGAATAAAAATATCGAAAAAAAATCCAAGTCGATTTTATTCATAAAAATTTTAGCAACGCCGATTCATCGCTGTTACTAATAGATACCAGCTTACAAATCTCTTTTGATTTATGTCATAAAATGAATCTAGAAAGAAATATTTTATCTTTGATCTTTTTATTGTTTCCATCATTAAAAAAATAATCCAACTTCATATCCTAATAATCAAAATAATTATGTCCATAATAATGCTTAGCGACTGTATAGTTAAAAACTGAAATCACACTTTCATTATTGATTCGAGATTAGTAATCAATATTGTATAACTACCCGCTAAGTTGACCGTTAATGTTTATAATTAACTCACACGAATTAATTATCTCAGTGAAAGAACGATGAATTTATTGTTATTGTTGTTTTCGAAAAAATCAAGTACAAGTTTATTTTCTTACAGACGGTTACTGAAACCATAAAGAATATAAATTATTCAATGTCAAAAATAGTATTCGTAAAACCCAGCATAACTTTCTTTTAAAGACAGTTTTTAAAATCACAAAGATTCTTTATGATTAACACTGTCTAATTCAATTATGTTACTAATTGATTCATTATTTTTGAATTTATGAAACTACTAAATAACCAAGACATGAGAGTGACTCGCCGTAAATGAAGATTGTTATCTATATCTAAGGCTAAATTGTTACATACACCAGTTTACTCATATACTTACAGGATGTACAATATACAATATGTAAGTTTTGTTTTAATTTCAAATAAATAGGCGAGCTTGTTGGTTATTGGTCACCACTCACTATATACATTGGCACCAATGCCACCAATGTCACCAATTTTGGGAACTAAGATGTTATGTCCCTTGTTCACTCACACTTCAAAGCTGAATACAAAAATACTAAATATTACTGATTGGATTGAATAGTTTGCATTATAATATATAAATTATACATCCCCAGACTTGCTTGACCAAAAAATATTATGTATGTGGTACCTATCCATAGAATTCTGGCTTATCTTGGCACAAAAGCCACTGTTTGTAACAGTCACGAAATAATCTTGTTATGTCCAAACATCTTTGGATCTACTATTAAAATATCCTTTAGTAAATAATATAAGGATCGGGATTTCCAATATGTCCAAATCAGCCGTTAGGAATTCAATAGCTGCTCCTGAATGTTGGGTCGGTTTGTGCAAATATTTTATCGTAGGATACATTCACGTATATTCTTATTTATTCAGAGAAAATGTTTAACGACGAAAAATCTTCTTTTCACTTTAACAATGTTTTGTTTTTTTATGGAATAGAAATAAGTGCCCATAGAGATTGTAAGAAATATTGGCCATTAACATCGCCAATGCTACACCACTCTTGGGAACTAAGATGTTATATGACTGAAGTTATGATGGCTCACTCACTGGCTGGCTCACTATTTTGTGGTAGAATATCTGATAAGTGGGTGCTACCTACCCAGACGAACTTACACTGTAACCACCTAAGTAAACTGTTACTGTGCTGTTGTGCTTGCGCGATCACTTAAAACATTTTATTCAAATTTGTAACATTTTTTATGTGGTAATCAATGTATGTAAACCACACAGACAACATGTTTTAGATGTAGATCTAAATCGAAAGCCTAGGTTTTCTCTTACGATGCTGCAACTCAGTGCTGATTGCTTCCTAGTAAAGGATTAAACTTTACCATATGTATTTGGCAACGAATACTGAAACAAGAAGCAATATGCTTCAAGTCTACTACGTAACAAAGGAATCATATATGCAAGAATTTTTGTAGCAGGTTCAGTCATTCACTTGAGATTGATTCCAACACTTCGTTTATTCCGAGAATAACCACTTTTATATGTAAAACGATTTATATATAGGCAAATGGACTGTAAGAGTAACTTAACGTTAATTATTTCAATGTTGGGATAGACGATGAACAGAATGAAAATGTAGCATTAACAAAATAAAAATCTTTATTGAAAGTAGAAACTGTAGCTTCCAGCAACTAATACGGTTAATGATAATGACCTCAGGTTAATTATCATGTAATTTTATAACGTTTTATTAGATCAATATTTTATTAAAATGATACCAAACCTTTTCAGCATCTAATGACTATTAAAATATACTGATATCCAATGGTTTTTGTTTAAATCAGATTTGCTGATTAGCAAAATTTATAAGTGCAGTTTTATTACAACTAACAATTATATTTTATATTATTATAAGGCGGACGAGCGTATGGGCTACCTGATGGTAATTGGTCACCAACGCCCATAGACATTGGCATTCTAAGAGATGTTAACCATCGCTTACATCGCTAATGCGCCACCAACCTTGGGAACCAAGAAGTTATGTCCCTTGTGCCTGTAATTACACTGGCTCACTCACCCTTCAAACCGGAACGCAACAATAGCAAGTACTGTTGTTATGCGGTAGAATATTTGATGAGAGGGTGGTACCTACCCAGATGAGCTCGCACAAAGCTCTACCACCAAGTGCAATCAAAATCAAAGTAAAATTTATTTATATATAGCTTACCTCTATGACTATTGCGTTATATTATTAGAATGAAGTTATTTTACGCAGCTTAAAGTAGAGTAAAAATGGCAGTGGCCCAAGGTCATGTCACATAACGAAATAGCGTTGTAGCGACATCTATCGCGCCACATACGAACTATGACCAGATGTATCCTACATCGCGATATTAAAGTTATCAGAGCGATTGAACATATATACAAGAACTAGACATTAGACAACAATTGTCGGGGGGGCAGTAGCCCACCAGACACAACATCCGTCTGGTCGGAGGATCCTCCCATCTTCAATGGTGGTCATCCCCAAAGCGTTATGCCTACTAACTGCTACAAAATGCGATGCGATGTTAGAATTCAGTACTACACGAGCGCTTCTGGAGGTAAGATCTATGCCGAATATTTGAGCGCCAAGCCACGGCAAACGATCGAGTATTAACTGTATAGTGCGTCTACCCTTTTATTGTTAATTAAGTTAAATACTTAAATATATCACCATTCTTGGCACAATCCAATGCGATTATGATATAAAGATTAATCATTACATATTAATTCAGTAATGTTTATTATGTTTTCCTTCACTGTGAAGAAAAACATCGTGAGGAAACTTGCATGTGTCTAATTTCACTGAAATTCTGCCACATGTGAATTCCACCAAACCGCATTGAAGCAGCGTTTTGGAATAAACTCAAAAAATCTTTTCCTCAAAAAGCACAGGCCTTATCCCAGCAGTGGGATATTCACAGGCTGTTACTTATACTGTTAGTACATATATATTCATAATTATGATTCCTCTGGTGACATTTGGGATTAATTCATGCAGAATCACTGCGATTCAACTGGTGTTACCACGAATTCCTTGTCACAATCCCATGTGGCCATAAAATAGACAATAATCATTAAATATGTATTCAGTAATATAATTTAACATGTTCATGTAATCAGATTTAAATATTTTAGTTAATATGCTCATTATTCGTTGTGTATTTATAGATGTATAAAAACGATAACTAGGACGGATCGTAACAACTTATTTATGCTTGCATCTACCCGTTAAACCGTCATATGTCATGTTTATGAGGCATTTGTATGCAGTTTTCACGCTAGATAAACCCTTGGGTTATTACCTTGGCTAAAAAAAGCTATTTACACTTGGTTGGCGTGTGAAAGATTTGATTTAGGAGTCGAGATGTATACGATAATATATTGCGTGTTAAAATTCAAATAAATTTATGAATGGTGGAATAACACGTCGTGTCTTGTCACAGAGGGCTGGTGGAATAAGATTTAAGCTGTTTTCATCACAACATTAATTTCTAACAACATTTGCTATATATAATTTATAATTTTCGTCTGGGATTTTGTTGTTAAACCGTGTACATTGCTTTACAAAAATAGTACTACGATAGGAGTCAATTAACAGGTGTAAAAAATAAATGTGTGTTACTTGTATTATGAGATTCAGGTTTCTTTACGAAGTTATATCATAACTCTGTGGATCTATTTTGGTCATGTCGGTCACTCTAAGCTAATTTTTAAGCAGAAATAATTTTAATAATTCTCTCTCTAATTATCCGAGTGGGATTCGCAATCCAACACGACCAGATATAGTTAAGGCTGAGGACAGTTAGCTTAAATTCATATAGGTACAAGGCATGTAAGTGCTACTCGTATAGGAAGGAGCGGCATTACCCCAAGTAAAATTTTATTTTTTTAGCTGCAATGCTGAGTGCATCCTCCAATTTATTTGTATTCATTGCAATTTCAATTGATCAACAATCAAACCGACTGGATCTATAAATCACCTACGTATTGCATCCAGTCCTATCAGATTTTAATTTGTTTTATTACGTCAGAAAATATATGCGCATGAACAACATTTGGTGCTATTATTTACTTGGTTAATTATTCTTACCGATTTATATATTACTAGCGGTTCAACCGCGACTTTGCCCGCGATAAAATAAGAAATAATAAAATAGGTTATAGCATAGCATATAAACTTTCTCCGTGGAAAAATACATATACATACCAATTTTCGTAATTATAAGTCAAATAGTTTTTGATTTATCGATGTCATACATATACAAACATCCTCTTTTATATACATCTACATGATGTAAATGGTCCCATGTAGATTAAAGTCATTAAATCACATTATTTGTCGTAATGATTACAAAAATCTATATAAATATAGTTTGTGTCTTAAAAAGTTGCTATCATATTTTTTCGATAAAATATAATTTCACACAAGAGGTAGATTGTTTTTTAAATATAAGAATAAGCTTATAAGAGAACAAAACAAGGAGCAAAGATAAAATAGGATTCGTATAAGTAAACGGGTTGAAGTCTGATTTGAAACTGATGTTCTGAGATAAAATGTCATAGTTGAGAATGAATCAATCTTCTTCGAGTTGTTTAGACAAAGGTTTATCAGCGAGATGCGTCCCTAGATATTAGGTGTCAATTGAAACGAATCATTCAAGGGAAATTGGTCACTATCCCTTATAAATAAGGGCCAAATTAGATAAATTATAAACACAAATTACCAATAAGCAAGCATAATGTTATATATAATGTCCTTACATATGAAATTGGCGTTTTGTACGTGCGTTTTGAGTGCTGGTACATTTATAAATTAGAATTTGGAAGTCTTAACCAAAGAGGAGATTTTTCAGATCAAAGTGGTTAGTACGACAAAACGCTAATTTCATATGTAAGGACCTAATATATTGGGTAAAGATTTGTATGACCGTTATTTTGGTATTTGTTTTCATTTGAAAGTATAGCTATGCTATCCTCGTATTATAATATGTTTGACGTGTTTGATTTCTGGACTTTCTCGGTTCGACTCATGTCTACATGAACCCATATCTTTTATTGACTTTCTATTTATTTAAAGGTCATATCTGTGTACAAGTTAAACGTATATTCTAGTAAAACTATATATGTGAAAATATAAGTATTTGTATGTTCATGTCTAAAACTATATGTAAATTTAAATGCATTTTATAATACACCATCTACCCGTTTCTTTTTGCAAATCTAGCCTATCAAAGGGTGTCTAGAAAAAGCTATTAAGGGATAAGGCTTTATTATACGAGCGTGTATATTGTGATAAGAGCTTACATATTTATTTTATGAACAAGGAGTACAATAAAGGAGCCTATTTATCAGTATATCTAACATGCTTTAGAATATTTAGGATACTACAATTATGTCAACATAATTGTAACAGTGTGACTTACGACAAATGAATAAATTTTATTAGGAATTTCGGCAAATACATACATTTATTTTATATTTAGTCTTTAGCTTTTTTATTTATTTATTGTTTTATCACCGCGTACGTGTTTTCAAGTGCTTTCTTGGTTAGTTGTCTGTGATTTGATTTGCATTTTTTTAATTTAAAGTATCACAGTGTATTCGTACATTTTAGGATTATTGACGACAATATAGTGTCCATTGGCAAATGATTTCTTCATTGACTCGGAGTGTGTATAACAGCCTGTGAATGTCCCACTGCTGGCCTCTTCTTCTCTTTAGAGGAGAAGGTCTGGAGCTTATTACACCACGCTGCTCCAATGCCACCCGCATTGAAGCAGGTGGAATACACATGTGACAGAATATCAGTGAAATTTGACACATGTATGTTTCCTCACGATATTTTCCTACACCGTCAAGCACAAGATGAATTATAATCACAAATTAAGCACATGAAATTTAGTGTTGCTTGCCCGCGTTTAAACCCACGATCATCGGCTAAGATTCACGCGTTCTTACCACTGGGACATCTCGGCTATTAAGTGTAACTCCTTGATGTTATTGGATTTTATTAGTCGGTCTGGACGTAAATAGATTATCTCTATTATGTGTCAACATTTTTTGGTTGTGTTGTGCTAGGTCTATAACTGCGAGGTGCTGAGTTCCGCCGAGCCACGAGCGGAGCACAGCACGAGAGGGTCCGCGGATGCGTTATATCAACACGATCCCGCAGCCTAGTGCACATCCCGTGCCGAGGACGGCCATCGCAGTGGTTTTAGTGGGTAAGAATCCCACATAACCGGGTTCCTCCCCCTAAGGGAGCTGGGTACATTTTGAAGGTTTTATCTTATAATTTCAATTTTATTTTTATAATTTTATCCTTTAATATTTAAAACATTCATTTAAATATTAAAGGATGAAATTACACAGCTTTAAAATTTAGTATTTAGTCGACTGATAAAAGATAAAAATCTCATTAATATTCAAAAATTTTACATAAAGAAAAGAAAGTGTTAGTTAAAAGTTCTATAGAAAATCTTTCTCTTTTTAATTTAATCACAAAAATAAATTTAATTCCAGTGAGTGTATATAATAAAAGGCGTAACACGACTTCTCGGAGAGTAAGTGAATTTGTAGCCTTTTTGAAAGACATTTTTTAAATGAATATTATTCGTCTTCCCTTTGTTGGATGTAATCAATTATTGCGAAAGTGTTAGGATACTTGGTGATTGAAGAAAAGGTCATCGAACCGTAGTAATGAAAGTGGACTTAGCTTTAATAATATGTTTAGGAACAAGTTTATTTAGACAGTGGATATTTTTCATTTTAAACATGTAATTGTTGTTGGTGGTAGAATATTGTGCAAGCTCGTCTGGATAGGTACCACCCACTCATCAGATATTCTACCGCAAAACAGCAGTACTTGGTACTGTTGTGTTCCGGTTTGAAGGGTGAGTGAGAATAATTGCAGGCACAAGGGACATAACATCTTAGTTCCCAAGGTTGGTGGCACTTTGGTGATGTAAGCGATGGTTAACATCTCTTATAATGCTAACGTTTATTAGCGGTGGTGACCACTAACCGTCAGGTGGCCCATATGTTCGTCCACCAAATATGCAATAAAAAAGGGGGTATGAATACGATCATTTGCTGCAAAACTGTAAAACAGTGTTTCAGCTTTAGCAATCAAATAAATTAAATCCTTTTAATTAAATTTTTTATTGTTATTATTATAATTTTATTTATTAATGTCTGATGCGTCAGTAGACTGTAATTGGCCTTAGCCTTTATTAAGGGTTGACCTATTATACGGGCGTTTCTTTGCTGCTAGCTATAGTAAGCGAGAAAGTAAAGTAATTAATCGTATACTACCGCATTTATATAAATAAATAAATATTAATTTATATACGTACACACAATTAGGTATATAGATAAAATATTTAAATAATTCAGTCAATGTCAAATGCTTATGTGCCATATACGTCATGTCTTAGAGATTATCCGTCATAGTCAATATTTCATCAACAAGTTATACTTTTTATTAAGTGACGGAAATTTTAAAATCATATTAATTTAGGTACATTTTTACAGCTAATTTCAGTTCAACTAACATTAAATTATGGATTCAAAAACTAATTTAAATAAATGTTTTCAAAATTCAGCATATTTCAACATTGGGTAACTAGTTAACAAAAACAAAGGGAGATTAATATGTAAATAATAATTTGACTGCTCTGAAAGATAGCTCGAAGGTGAATTCAGCGTCTTTGAGACTGCAATCTGCATATAACTAAACCTTGTTATTCTCCTTAGCGAAGCACGTTAGCGATTGTCGGGACCATCTCAGTCGTATAATTGAGCTAAGTCATTCATAAAAATACTGGCCATGCTAAATAATATAAATTGAATAATTTAAATATAGAACCTTATTTTTTTATTTATACTCGAACACATTCTATTTTATGTGCTAAGGTTTCCAATCAAAAAGATTTAATTAGTTAATTGCGCGAAGGTTGTTCAGCCGAGTTGAATTCCACAAGTACTTTCTCGGAATTAGAAGAGAACTTGGGAAACTAGGAGAAACTAGTTCAATAAAGTCATCGATAACTTTGCGAGCAGGTGACAACAGTACTGTGATATATAAGTGATATATAATATATGACATGACTTTTGTCTAAATATTACACCCAGTCTTGTATTGATGACAGGAAGGCTGACTCATTTTTCGTCCAGAGAATAATTGCGATTCAAAGGGAACATGCTTCATTCTTGCGACCATTTCACGCGTTCACGATTTGTTCAGTAGGTATTTTTTTTATTATTACTTATATATTTAAGGCTTTAATATAAATAACTAAATATATTTTCGTCTTGTCCATGTTAATGTCAACTTATGATGGAATATTGTCCCGGTATTTAATTCATGTAGCGAGTTTATCATGTTATAAAGACACAAGAATTTGGGTACGCAAAAATAGCGTTTATATGTATGGCCATAAAGGTGTTTTTGTCTCGTCTTATATTTATAAAAAAGTTATTATTTTGATTTGAACCAACTAAAACGTATTGTCACGATGAATGTTATTCATATTATTTATTATTTTAATCAACTTTTTTGCGTTAATATTAAAAATTATTATTTTCTTTAAGAACGTTTAATTATAATTATATAATTATAATAATGATAGGGCACACGTAATGTATTCAATTTAATATTTTAATACAACGCAAACAAAACTAGGTCAATTACATTCTATTTAATAAACAATCTTTGTTTTCTTTGTTCAATTGAAATAGTTTCTAAAAAATTAAAACAAGTTAATGAAGTTATTAAATTCAATGTCCTTTTTTTTTTTTGCAAATACGAACCTTGATTGATTTTGTGAATCTTTTAAATGAAATCTTATAAAGTTTATTTGGAGAACATAATTATTATAATTATATACTTCAAAGTGAGAAAAAAAAATAAGAAATACACGCGCGCTTGTGTGTCTGTGTAAGTCTGCGCGCTAAGGAACACTAAGTATATTATAGTTAGTGATCATTGAGTAATTCTTTAGATGGGCGCAACTTTACCTCAGTTAATACTAATCAGTACAGTCAGCAACTATCCTTAATTTTTCCACTGCTGGGCAATGATTCCCACTCCTGCTTATGTTGGAAGCATAAAATAATAAAAACTGCCTCGTTGGTCTAGTGGCTAGATATAAGGCAGACCCGGTGGTCCGGGGTTCAGTTCCTAGGTCGGTCCAATAAACAGTTATTGGGTTTTTCTGTCCGAAAATTCTCAGCAGCAGCCCGGAGACTGGAAGTTCAAAGTGTGTACACTCCCGTGCCTCGGAAAGCACGTTAAGCCTTTGGTCCTACGCCTGAACTCTTTCTGGTCGTGTCGGATTGCCGTCCCATCGGATTATGAGAGCAAGAAAGATAAAAAAAGCAAGGAAAAGAGAGTGCATCTGGCTTTGTGCACACACTTGTGCATTATAATATCTCCTGTGCAATTGGCTAAACCCTTCCTTCGAGATTGGCCACCGTGGCCGAAATCTGGCTGGAAGACCTTATGTTGGAAACAATAACATTTTGTTTAATTCTGAAAAGCAAGTACATCTTCTCCATAATTTTTACCAAGATTTAAGTTACAAAAAATAAATCTTAATTTTTTATTTTGTAATTTAATTTTATATTTTGTAACTTAAATTTAAATTATATATATATATACGTCATTTATAATTAATATATTCATGACCATTTTGGTAACAACTAAGCTTTATTCATTAGACGAAGTTAGTTTTCCTCAATTAGTAATTTACAAAAGCTTTTGATTCGTTAATTTACATAACCACAAAGGATCTATGTCGTATTTAATTAAAATAAAAAAAAATATGGTTGGACACATATAATATTATATTTATATTTTCGCTTATATATGAATATTTATCTAGAATATAATGACTAGTCATTGGTCTAGTAGATGATAGAGTAGTAGACTAGAAATAAGGTTGATAATCCCAAAGTACTGGTTTAAATCGCCAGTCAGGTCAATAGGGTCTGTCAAGAATTCTCAGTAACTGCTCGTTTTATGGAAATATGAAGTGAATTTACGCTTGGGCCTCGGAAAGCTTGTAAAGCCGTTGGCCCTGCGCCTGAACTCTTTTAAGTCATTTCGGATAGCCGTTCCACTATAATAAATCACGAGAGATTGCCGATTTCAGTCACTGTGGCCAAAATCGGTCAAGATTTCACATCATCATATTCTAGACGCGTCAGGCTTAGAGCTACAAATACGCGTCTAGCTAAACCTTATTACATAAGCTGGGGAATTCAATTTTTTATAAAAAAATCTATGAAAGCGAGTATCAGCAATGTCGTTCTGACTAATCCGAAGCTTAGTCCACTATTTTTGACAGACACCTCATTTTAGGTTTTTATCTTTCATTTTCAATTATGAAACCCTGAGTAAAATGACATAATTGTTAAAAAAAAACTACCTACTTGCCAGAGAAAAAATATGTATACGAGGATTTCGGTGTTATTTTTTTATTTCATAGGAATGCGGACGAGCGTATGAGCCACCTGGTGGTAAGTGGTCACCAATGTCCATAGACATTGGCATTGTAACAGATGGAAACCATCACTTACATCACCAATGCGCCACAAATCTTGGGAACTAAGATGCTATGTCCCTTGTGCTGGCTGGCACTGGCTCACTCACCCTTCAAACCGGAACACAACAGTACCAAGTTCTGCTGTTTTGCGGTAGAATATCTGGTGAGTGGGTGGTACCTACCCAGACGAGCCTGCACAAAGCTCTACCACCAAGTATGTAGTGTTGGTGTTGCAAAAAGCGCTGAATTCGTATTTTATGAAGATACGAAGATACGAAGTATAAAAGTTATTTAATAAAAGATAAAAAGAATAGCGTTTTGTGTTTTACTTTAGGCTTTTTAAAATGAAACTAGACCTGTATAGAATAGGTTTGTGTTTCATTGGTGAAGCGGCGCGAATTAAGTTAAGTGATAACATATTAATCATGTCTTTTCATTTCATTATTAATAATAAACTTCGTAAAAAATGCGATTTTATACGATTATGTACGAGAAATTCATATTCACATAATGTGTTTACACATCGTATACATAAGTAAGCGTGATCCTTCTATATTTAAGAAAAGAAAAAAACTTTATGTATGATACTTTCAGTTAATTCTGGTATTGAATAATATTGAAAACATTGCAATAAAAGTATAATATTAATCTTAAAAATAAATTCACGCCATGATAATTCATTGATAATATGTCTTGCGCTTGGTGATACCTAGTTCAAACCCGTCTGGGTAGGTACCAGTTTTATTAGATATTTTAGGGTCACACAATATTGTTGTGGTCCGTTTTAAAGAGTAAACGAGCAAATGTGCCTATATATTGTGCCTTTTTTACGCTGGAAAAACGCATGACGCGTTTTTTCCCACGGGTACAGTGGGGGGGTATGTGGGACTCGCCATATGTCCAGGGCACCAAGTGCACCCCGGACATCGGAATACCCACTAAAGAACCAGCGGTACCCTTCCCGTCTTTAGGCCGGCGCCGCGGGATCGCTTCCGCATTCAAACGTAACGCTCCCTATATATTGTGCATGCACAAGGGACATAACAGCTTAGTTGCCAAGACTGTAGGTTCTATTTGTTTTGTATTATTTAAGAAACACTTACCATCAGGTGGCTCATTTGTATTCCCTTCATGACATATGACAGGTAAGATGCATTGATTATATACTCAATGCGATATAGTATCGAATCGCTTGATATATGGAAGAACGTTAGCTTTACACTCGATTGTCGTTTGACCTTTAATATCATTTAAAACCTCGGCAATGTCGGTCCCTAACGTTTGAAGTTTGATTGAATCGATAAGATTTCAAATAGTATAAATTGTAAGACCATTTTATTTGACTTTCAAAATATAAAGTTAATGAAACTAAAATAATGATTACGAGTACGAGTAACAGCCTGTAAATGTCCCACAGCTGGGCTAAGGCCTCTTCTCCTCTTTTAAGGATAAGTTTTGGTGCTTATTCCACCACGCTGCTCCAGTGCTGATTGGTGGAATACACATGTGACAGAATTTCAGTGAAATTTGACACATGCAGGTTTCCTCGCAATGTTGTCCGACACCGTCAACCACGAGACGAATTATAATCACAAATTCAGTGGTGCTTGCCCGGGTTTGAACCCACGATAATCGGTAAAGATTCATGCGTTACCACTGGACCATAAACGCTCAAAATAAAAATTAATGAAAATTTCTAGATTGAAATCGAGAAAAGAATAATAGTATGTCATAATTTTTTTTTTTTTTTTTTTTTTTTTTTTTTTTTTTTTTTTTTTTATGTTAGAGGGGGCAAACGAGCAGGAGGCTCACCTGATGGAAAGTGACTACCACCGCCCATGGACATCTGCAACATCCGAGGACATGCAGATGCGTTGCCGGCCTTTTAGGAAAGAGTACGCTCTCTTCTTGAAGGTTCTTAAGTCATATCGGTTCGGAAAAGTCGCCGGCGAAAGCTGGTTCCACAGAGTGATTGTGCGTGGCAGGAAATGCCTTAAGAAACGCACTGTTGTGGATTTCCAGACATCGAGGTGATGGGGATGGAATTTAGAGTTCTGGCGCGATGTCCGGTGGTGAAATTCAGCTGCCGGGACTAAACCCAACAACTCCTCAGAACACTCCCCGTGATATATGCGGTAGAGGATGCAGAGGGACCCTACATCTCTACGGAAATCCAAAGTATCAAGCCGATCAGTAATAGCCTGATCGTCGACAATTCGAACTGCTCTACGTTGAATACGGTCAAAAGGAAGAAGCTGGTATTGGGGAGCTCCCGCCCAGAGATGAGAGCAGTACTCCATGTGGGGCCGAATTTGCGCCTTGTAAAGTTGTAGGCGATGGGCCGACGTGAAATACTGTCTCGCCTTGTTGAGCACTCCAAGCTTTTTAGAAGCCAATTTAGCTTTAACTTCCAATTGACCGCGGAACTGAACAATGTTCGAAATCTCGACGCCAAGTATCCCGATACTGGCTGTGGCAGCGAGGGGAGTATTCTCAAAATGAGGGGATATGACAAAAGGAGATTTTTTAGCGGTTAACGCGCAAACTTGAGTCTTATTGGGGTTGAATTGGACTAAGTTTAGTCGGCCCCAGTCCGAGACTTTGGTTAACAAGGTCTCGACTTCAGACACAAGTTTGTTCCGACACTCGTCGACGTGTTCCCGAGAAATATTGCTACGGCCGGTGTATAGAACGTCTACAGTGCTGTCATCCGCATAGCAGTGAATGTTACTGATTTGTAACATATCATTGACATGCAGAAGAAACAGAGTAGGTGAAAGAACGCAGCCTTGTGGAACACCAGAATTGACGAATTTTAACTCAGAGCATGCACCGTCGACAACGACCTTGATGCTCCGATCTGCCAAAAAGCTGGTGATCCACGTGCATAATTTCCCGGGAAGCCCGTAGGAAGGAAGCTTCGAGAGAAGCGCTTTATGCCATACCCGATCAAAGGCTTTCGCCATGTCCAGGCTGACTGCTACTGCCTCCCCCTTGGACTCAACCGCTGCAGCCCATCTGTGAGTCAGGTAAACTAGAAGATCACCAGCTGAGCGACCTCGACGGAAGCCGTACTGGCGGTCGCTGATCAGCTGGTGCTCCTCTAGGTACCGCAGGAGCTGGCAGTTAATAAGGGATTCCATTATCTTGGAGAACAAGGAGGTGACAGCAATAGGTCTATAGTTTGTTGGATCAGAGCGATTGCCTTTTTTAGGGATCGGGTGCACCAAAGCAGTCTTCCAAGAATTCGGGACTACGCCTAATGTGTAGGAGTGGCGGAAAAGGCGCGTTAAGACCGGTGCCAGCTCGGGAGCACAAGTACGCAGCACAATCGGAGGAATGCCATCGGGCCCACTCGACTTATGGATGTCCAAGGAAAAAAGTGCTTTACGAACCGCACTTTGTCGGAATTTAATATCCAATAAAATTAGGTCATTTTTATTTTAACGAATGACATTTTATTTATACAAATATAAAGATAAGTAACGTATTAACGTATTCTCGTTCTGATCTTTATACAAGTAAATATGCGATTTGTAATTGAGAACACTCGAGTGTTCCGCACGTGCACACTGACCAACCGTGACGAACGTTCAAATCAAACCAAACAGTATTAATCTTAGACATTTGTAATATATAAGCAACTTTTTTAAAAGAGTAAGGTGCTGAACACATCACCTCAGCGGTCTGCGTTCAGCGCCCACACAGTCTTGCGGTCTGACTGCTTTTGTGTGTGTAGGGTTCTAAGGCAGTGTATAAATTACAGTGAACGCGGAACGCAGAACTCGGACTGCTAAGCCGTCTGCAGTGGGGCCGGCGCCTTTTATGTATATATTTTTTTAATTTAGCTAGTGTACTAACACATATACATATGTATATATATCATGAAAAATAAAACCGAATTTAAAAACGCAAAAAATCAATTATGTTTTTTGATGAAAGGTTTTAAATGTCTAATAATTTTTGACTTTTTAAATTACTAACAAAACCATCATAAATAAATAGTTGAAATAAATCATATGTTTCTCAAGTCATGAGTCTTGCCGATAAAGACGCAAATGACTGTTCTTATCAAGATCAGTCAAGTGTATCTAATTATGTGTAGTTTTATTGGTTTCTTACTTTGATTCTGTTCAAATTTCAAAATGATTATCGCTCTTAGTTTCAAATATGTTTGTTAAACAAATCTTTATAAAACATCACACCCCATAAATGTTCTATTTTCTATCGTATATGATCTAAAATTCTAATATTTTATCAAGTAATTTAATGCCATAAAAGATGATACCATAAGCTACGTCATCATTAATCAAATTTCGTATCATAAATCGATAATGTACAATCACTCACGAAATATTACGTATCATGTTTAAAATTAGTTTCAAGTTAAAATAAAATGTAATAATACGACTCTGTTAAGAAGGTTTGTATAATAACCTTCTATGATATGTAACTCACAATGTCATGGCTACGTTAAATGTCATTTAAACTCATCATCATAATATCTAAACTGTCCAACATCAACATCAGCTGCGAATTCGTCTCTCGAGAGAATTTAGCAAGAGATATGAAATATATGATCTAACTCATATTCAGCAAGCCGTCCTACAACATTTTATTATACTAATAGTATAAATGCGAAAATAAGTCAGTCTATCTGTTACGCTTTCACCGCTAAACCACTGAACCAATTTTGATGAAACTTGGTTGGAAATGAAGAACATGCTTTAAACTTAACGCCAACTCACTCTCGTGTTTATTATTCATCTCGTGCTTGACGGTGAAGGAAAACATCGTTAGATAATCTGCATGTCTCTAATTTCACTGAAATTCTGTTACATGTGTGTTCCACCAACCCGCATTAGAGTAGCGTGGTGGAATAAGCTAGAAACATTCTCTTCAAAAAAAAGAAGAGGCCTAAGCCCAGCAGTGGTACATTTAAGGGCTGTTACTGTACAACCCACTGTCCAACGGACAGGCGAAGCCGCGGGTAAAAACTACTTAAACATAAATTAGCTAAGCAAGCCTAGAAAAACCGTATTCAAGATCCCTTTCAATCAATATAACAATATTATGATTCAATTTATCTAAATTACTTTATTATAATGCCAAGTCAATTATATGATACGTAAAATATTTTTTCAAATATCATACAGTGAAATGATTTTTATCTATTGAGCGAATTCACAAAGAATCGCTCATACAAATTCCACATTGACCTAGTTGTCTGTAAAAAAACCGCTCGTTTATCTCCATTATGATGCTTTCTTTCAACAGCGAGATTCTTGACCTTACATACTTGATGAAATAAGTAATAGAGGGTTAACATTTTTCCTATAAAAATATCCAACAGAAACTTGACACTATATTTCGTAGACCCTGAGCCTTTGGTCGCTACGCTGCTACGTCGTAGCATGGCTTACGTTGTATTTATGTACAATAAAAATGCAATGGGTGCTTAAATTTATTTCATTCTGAAGTTCTATAGTGAAAACGCTTTTAGTAGTAAAATGTTACGATTTGGGTCAGTGTGGATGTTTTAAAGTTAAAAAAATAAGTTAAGAGAAAGTGTCGAATTTTTGCTGTAATGTTTTTTTTTTATTTTTAATAATAATACTCGTTGCAGTAATACCTCATAGATGTACAATATTGTAAACACGTTTTCTCGAATTAAGAAAAAGACTTAATAAAAGACGCAAATTGCTATAATACTGCATAGTTATAGAAAAAATTATACTACTCATAACTACGATTTTTTTTTATGCATAGGACGGCGGACGAGCATATGGGCCACCTGATGGTAAGTGGTCACCAACGCCCATAGACATTGACGTTGTAAGAGCTGTTAACCATCTCTTACATCGCCAATGCGCCACCAACCTTGGGAACTAAGATGTTACGTCCCTCGTGCCTGAAATTACACTGGCTCACTCACCCTTCAAACTGGAACACAGCAATAACAAGTACTGCTGTTTTGCAATATTTTTTTTTAAATGATTACACAACCTATTACATTAAAATCTTATGTAAAACTAAACGTTAATGAAAGTCACATTACACAATGCAAGATTACGTACACAATAAAAAAGGATAGAGCTTGTATTCGTTCATAATCATCCTTCTTCTCCTTTGAGGAGTATAGAGATTATTCCTCATATTAAGCAGAAAATTACTGAAATTCAGTTGTGCCTTGGGTTTGAAATAATTACGATGAAAATTCATCCTTCAGTCTTGTAACCACTAGGCCACTTCGATACTCCCATTATATTAACTAATAAGAGTAATAATAATATACTGGGACATTATTCACACAAGGTCATCTGATCCCTAACTAAGCAGAGCTTGTACTATGGAAACCAGACGACTGATATTTCGTATCATATTATATTACTTTTCTTTTGTAAATACATACTTATATAGATTATTACACCCGGACTCAGGACAATCAGACGTGTTCATTCATACAAATTTCTGTCCTGGGTAGGAATCGAACCCACGACCTGCAGCGTGAAACGCAACTATCTTACCAACCACGCCAACATGCTCGTCAGTATGTGTATCTTTTGTCTAAATATATCAAATATTTTACCAACACAATTTTCATTAATTTTGCTCATCAAAAAATCGTTAAACCTTGAGTCGTTTGATACGGGTATCACATGACAGAATCTGACTTTGTTCTCGAAGAATGAAAGTAAGATAAAGATTAACCATACCATATATTTTAATGGCGTTTTGTGATTTAAGAAAATAAAGAATAAACGTTGTTATTTAAATATTAATATATTTTATTAACATGAACAAACGAAAATTTTATTAGCTAATAAAATTTATTATATTTATTACAATTATATATAATTTACGATATTTACTATAATAATTTATATTTAAAGAAGAAGTATGGCCAATTTCAAGGGAGATTAGCCAACTGCGCAGGACATAATTATAGTACACAAGTATGTGTGCAAACACATATCCACTCCCAATTCCCTCACACTCATAATCCTATAAGACGGCCATCCGACCGGAAAGTTAGAAAGAGTAGACGCTGGACCAATAACTTTATGTAACTTCCAATTTCTGGGGCTGCTACAGATATAATTTCAACAGAAAAACCCAATAACTGTTTATCAGACCAATCTGGATTTAGAACCCAGGATCTTGGGATCGGTGAACTTATCTCTAACCACTAGACCAACCCAGCAGTAAAGAAAACAAGTATCAAAATAGTGGTTCAAATCACAACATTTTACAATCGACTCGAATAATTCAGAGTATCTAAAGTTAGATTTGTTTCCTTAAGATTGGTTTTGCTGAACTCTGTGTCAATAATCACTTTGTACTCGCTTCTATTCTATCCTAAGCTGAATTAAGGAACCGTTAAGTTAGCTATTCAATTTCTCAAGTCAAAGATTGACTCAGTTCTAAAGAGTTATTGAATTTCAAATAAGATACCTATCTACTAATAGCTTCATATCCAATATTCTGATATTCAAAATATCAAATATTTATAAAGTCAGAAAAACAAATTCAATTTAGACGGGATGCAATTAAGGTCACACAAATGCAAGCTAGATTGGTTTGTTGTAATCGAATCGGATCTAGGACCGATTGTTCGTTTCGTATATATCCGAAGTTATGATTCCATTGTAAGTACCGAGTTAGCTAACATTCTGTTGGATAACTTGAAACAACTTCAATTAACAGAGATATAAACTTGGACCCTCTGGTTGTTGGCGTCTGGTCTAATAACAAAGCTTAAATATACTTTATGAACAGAAACTGGGAAAATGATGCCTAGTATACGTGTGTAAGAGTAGTCATGACAATGAACAGTGTAGAAGAAGATATAACGCAACGCCATCTAGCGGTGAGTACAAAGTAGATTAACTATTATAACATTCAAAGTCAAAGTGAAAATATACTTTATTGAAGTAGACTCTAGCAAGCTTTTTATAATAATTAAACAATAATATAATTTCAATTTTTATATTAAGCAACCACCGGCTTTTGTACGTTTCGGTACAAGAAGTTAGAAGAAATAAAAAAAATACAAATAATAAATGTAATATACAATTGTCTATTTATCCTGTATAAATGTCAACGAATTCTAACAAACTAGTCCGAAGCTCTTCTATCATTTATATATCCATGTACAATACCTTAAGTCTTATTTGTTTATTTTTTTAATTCGTGTTATTAGTAAATATATAAATACAGAAAAGTAGGATGATCTGTAGAATTTTAACTAATATAGTATACAAGAGTAAGAATAAAATGTTACTAAATATTACGTAAGTATAAGTGAAAGATTTTTTTTTTAATGTAAGAGGGGGCAATCGAGCAGTAGGCTCATCTAGGTAGGACATCTGCAACATCCGAGAACTTACAGGTGCGTTTTAAAAGTCATATCGTATGAATTAGAAGTTAAAACGCAATAACGCAATAAACGCAGGCACGAACACAAAGAGTATGCGTAGGTATAATCAGTACTAATATTATGAATACGATAATAACTCTTTCTATCTGTCTATCAGCTACCACTGAAACGATTGAACCCTACATTGGAAGTAAATAAGCTTCTTTTTTATACCTAACATCCCCCCTCCTCCATAAATACACGCGGTCGAAAGCTTGTATACAACAATATAAACAAAAATTTTAACAAAACAAAAACCGACTACAACCTCAAAACAAATTAATATGCACTAAAAAGTAAAAAAATAATTGCGTATTTTTCTATAATTTGATAATTAACTTACTATTTTCTACTCATCAATATGTAGGTACGATTGTGTTGTGTGGTTGATAATGTAGTTACAATTATTGTTATTTTTCGAGTCGATGTCAGCCAAGGAAACACTATAATATACCTAGCAATAATGAGGTAACAAACACAAAAGAAAAAAACTTGCAGACGAATTGATAACCTCCTCCTTTTTTTTGAAGTCGGTTAAAAAGGAGAGCATAACTACCTTAAAGGTTAAAATAAAATATATTATATATTTATGATAACTCATGTTGATCGGCGATCAGTATCGAAGTAATCTCAAACAGAAAGAATATGATACAAGCAGATATATACATACATATTGACTTAGTGGTAGAGCTTTGTGCAAGCTCGTCTGGGTAGGTACCACCCACTCATCAGATATTCTACCGCAAAACAGCAGTACTTGTTATTGTTGTGTTCCGGTTTGAAGGGTGAGTGAGCCAGTGTAATTACAGGCACAAGGGACATAACATCTTAGTTCCCAAGGTTGGTGGCGCATTGGCGATGTAAGAGATGGTTAACAGCTCTAACAACGCCAATGTCTATGGGCGTTGGTGACCACTTACCATCAGGTGGCCCATATGCTCGTCCGCCTTCATATACAATAAAAAAAAAAAAATTTTCAAAGTATCGAAAATAATTTAACTCTTTGTTACTTATTAAAATACATAAGTATAAATACGGTAACGTAATTAAAGAAAATCTAATCATGTGTAATTATCAAAATTTACGATTTAAATGACCTTCATTACTAATTAAATATACCTTTCCATTTTAAAAATTAACAAGCTAAAAAAAATATTAAATACTAGCGTTTCCCCGCGGTTTCACCCGCGTAGTTCCCGTTCCCGTGGAATATGGAGACAAAATGTAGCCTATGTTACTCGCTGATAATGTAGCTTTAAATTGGTGAAAGAATTTTTAAAATCGGTTTAGTTGTTTATGCGTGAAAGCGTAACAAACAAACTTACATTCGCATTTATAATATTATTAGTAAGAATTTAAATTTTTACTTTTTAACTATTCCTGTCTTGCTTGAAGCAAAATCGCTAAATTATGTAAAGAACTCGGATAATTCGCTTAGATAATCGTCTAGTGCTCGGTTTGTTTTGGTTTCATTATTTTAAAGTACATATCTTTTTATTACTTAATTCCTCTAAGAGATTATACTTTTATCGATTTTTTTTATTTGTTGTAGGTTTTAGAGTATCGTTGAGACATTTAAAGAAGTGCAAATATATAATAATATGCAAATATTTCACAGATAATTAATCTAGCCGTCGTCGCGTTTGGACTCTACTACCATGAGGAGAGTCACGAGTGAAGTAAAGTCATTTGCTTTCCCGGGAATTATAAAAAAAGATCTCTTGGATTAACAGCGTATAAATTTAGCAATTATATAGATTTAGCAGAATCTCTTACTGCACGGGTAGGCTACCTTACGATGTTTATCTGACGAGATGAATCCACATGAAAACACATCGTTAGCCAGGCTTCAATCCGCAATCATAGGTAATGATTGAGCCATAACAGCTCTTAAGTAATTTATGCCAATTCATATTTAACAACGTAATCTTTGTACATAATGAGATACCTATTGTTTTTTTAAAGGAATCACTAATATACATATTTATCCGTTAATAAAGCATAAAGCTTTTGTTGAGAGTGATAACAAAATAATAACCCGATTTTTAGATTGTCTAGATCTAGACGAATCTTAACACTACGATTATGTTAAATATTAATATGAGAATGTGAGTGGTATGTACTCAGGCGCTGCGAAAATAGCTACCACCCTTGTTAAACTCTCGTTCAATTGCCTTAAATTTCTTCTCAATAAAAGATTACTAGCAAGCCTTTAATATCTTAAGAAGGTTCTGAGTTTACTCAACCGTGTACTATTTGGCTTAGATGATGGATATTCGTGTGTCAGAATTTCACCCGACGCGTTTTAGATTCTTAAAGATGTAATGTGATTGTGTGCACGAGATAAAATCCTAACTAACCTAACTAATAATAACAATGATTTTGTATATTTGTTTGTTACGCCTTCACGTCTTAACTACTCAACCGGTCAACATAAAAAATGCATAAGTATTATCAGATATGGAAAGGGACACTATGCAGAGGAGCAGGACCTCCTCTAAATAATAAATGCAAATTAATTAAGTCATGCTCAAAACTCTAGTGCTTGCTTATCATATAGCCCGGCATTCTGGAATTTTCCTAATTTAATGAATTCGTATACAATCAATCGGAAATCAACCCATGGTTGCACTAGATGTCCGAAAATTATAAAACATAGTAGGTAAACTTAAAGGTTATTAAAATCATCTAAATTTAACAAAAAAAAACAATCAAAGAGACCAATATTTTTTGTTTCTATTTTGCCAGTAAAATATTACCCCGAAAGATTTTATTAATAACATAACGAAATATGAAGTCCATGTCCGAGAAAATTCGAATAAAACTTAGCCTTATTTGTTAAGAAGAACAATAAAATGATATTATGTTTTATTAAAGAAGAAAGGAGACAGCTATAATTTTTTAACTTACATCTTTCGAAAAATCTAGTATCTTAATATAATATTTGTATAAATATACTTCGAAATAATTTAATATTTGTATAAAAATAGAGGGTAAGTTATTTAAGCAATGCGTTTTATTAAATATGCTTTTACGTTATTGAAATGTTTGATTAAGCAAAAAGCTTCAATTGTTACATTTTTATTATGTCATTTTGTAGGTGGCTTTTACGCGGATGACTTTAGAAAAAAAAAAGAATATTAGAAAATCTTATTCTAGTCTAATAAATAATGAAAGATGTTCTCTATGCATATCTAAACCGATTGTGCTGAAACTTTAGCGAGGTCTACGTATTTGTAGATTTCACCGGTTTTTCCGTACCGATATGAACCTTCAAGAAAAGAGTACTTATTCCTAAAAGTTGTTGCAAATATCCATTGTTAGTGTAGTCACTGTCCATGAGGTGAGCCTCCTGCTTGTATAAATAAATGCCTTCAAATTCCCTAGTGCAAAAACACATTTTTTCATAAGGACAATTTTCAATATAAATGTTATACTCAGAATATTTTACTAGAATATTTTATTGGATATGTGCTAAGCGATACGACACATATTTATGTACTGATTACGCTCTGTGCGATTATTTTATATATCATGATAAATAACTCAGGTAAGTCCAGTCCATACAACAAAATATAGTATTGTACAAACATTGTATTTAGGTACAATTCAAAATTGGTGCAATTTCTTTTGTATGTAAGCATAGTTATAACTATGCTTTATTTTCTTAATCATTTTAAAATTTGATTTTTTTTACGAATATTCTAATAAAAAAGGCCTAGTGCGTTTGTTAGAGCGTAAGTTAATTATTATTTAAAAATCAAAATATAATAGAACGTTTATTCAAATTTATAATTTTTTTTTATAAGTACTGCCGACAATCTCAATTAATAGGTTACAGAATATGTATAAAAATACGTAGTGACTATATTAATAAATTCAAGTCTTCAAGCTCTTAACTCAAATTCTATATCAAAATTAAAGCTTCTTTGTTTAAAATATTACATGTCGTAAATATAACTAATAACAATAATGTATATTCACGATAATATGAAATCAAATCAAAATATATCTTAAATTATTTAATTGAGCATTCGAATAGTGAAAATATTTGAGGAGTTTTATTATAAAAGTGAAAACCTTATCCAAAGAATATATATTTGCGGAAAACCTGGTGTTACAAGTTTTTACTTCTTAGGAGTACTATAAAATAAAGGTTTATTTATATTATCATATTAATTTATTTCCAAAGTAATTAATAATATCGTCAACCGTACGTTTTTAATCATCAATTATAAAAAAATAAAATATAAATTATCAACACGAAAAGTCGATTATTATTAAATTATGTTGAGTTTATCGATAAAAAATATATTAATGGATTTTAAAATAGTTTGAAAGTAGTCGATTAAAATAAATGAATATTTATAAAAACAATTTCAATATTTATTTACACATTAAATATTCTACCCTATATAACTTGTCAATTAATAATTATTCTTTATTCTCATTATATTCAAAAAACTTTTATAAATCCGTATTCAACACACTAATTTAATTCCTTTATTGTATATAACATAACAATAAACACAAATAACGCAATAACGACCATATTAAATAATTACTTACTTTTCCAGTAGCTGGCAGGAGATCAGAAAATTTCACAAATACAAAATTAACAAAGATTAATTTTCATTTAACACACAATTAAAAACTTTTTCGTCAACTTTCACAGTAAAATTAGGTTTAATATATTTAGACCTTACACTAAAAAAATAAACCACTACATTACTTATATAGTTTTTTTTTTATTTAAAACTTTTCCGACGTTCGAAAATGTGTGCGAACGTTGTACGATATCAGGCATGCACTGCGAAGCGTAAGCGGTGTACAACTGATTTCCCGCGCTCGGCCATGACAGAAATACGCCGCCACAGATTAAATAGAAGCGGAATATCGTACCATACGTTACAATGAAATATAATTCGATATTTAAACATTTTACAAAAAAATTTGGATACAATATTTTTAATACGTTGTGACTTAAAATTAATTTTCAATAAAATAAAAAAAAAAATAATAAGATCCTAAATTTGAAAGAGCATTTATGTCTCAAAATTATAATATATTTTCTTAACTACTTTTATTATTTTTAATGTAATTTTGTATTTTATAGACAGCCCGTGACATAGGGTCAGGGAGACGGTTTGGCGATTTGACCTGAAACGGTTGAAAAGGGCACGGCCTCTAATGAATGAATAGATTGAAATCAAGGGTTTCTCTGATAGGCTACAAGACACATAACTTTGAAGCTATTATACTTTAGAATTAAAAATACGAATTCTATATAATGCGACCAATTTTTTATGAGGATATATAAAATAATATAATTATTATTTCTAATCTCCTCGTTCAAACGTAGAATAATACGAAGAACGAAGAATAACAATGGCTGGTACATTTAAATAATAGTTTATTTTATCGTTTTTTTATAGACTCGCCTTTGATCAAAAACCTATATACATAATATACATAATATGTCATTATACACTTCATATTAACTTTACCGTGCGTTCTCATCCGCGTTAAATTTTACTGCTCCGCCCGCGTGGGCCGTAACGCGATGTTTTATAACCCATAGGAAGTTTTCGTCCAGCGGGGATGCAGGACACTCTGACGTCACATCTAAATGACCACGAATGCACTGTTAAGCGTACGAAGAAGTCGCAAGTCAGCTTTTAAGTTACACCAATTTGTATACAAGGAAAACCAAATATATATAAAAATGTGTATGCAGGTATATATTTTTTTATTTATTAATTAGGACAACTTACAAAACACACACAATATACATATATTTTATAAAAATTTACAATAACTTGCTGAGTGTTGTTTTATTTACAAGTTGCCACGGCAAGGTAAAGGACAGTTTTATCTTATATTAAACAATTAAAAAAAAATATATAAATGTAAATCTACAAAAATCAAAAAATCAACCAAAACTAAAACTAAATATTAATAAAATAAAAAATAATACTTAATAATACTAACACTAAAACTAAAAGCTTGCAATAATTATATAGAGTGCTTATTACTAATAGTTTACATCTTTTACAATTCTATTTATTTTATATGTTTTTATAATATGTTGTTATTATAAATATATCTTTCTTCTTAGGTTATTTTTTAGTGCACACGATATCTGATTTTTGTTCCAACGTTAATCCTTAATAAGATGCCTGGAAGAGATTTAAACTGTTACTTGGTGGTAGAGCTTTGTGCAAGCTCGTCTGGGTAGGTGCCACACACTTATCAGATTCAGATTATTCTACCGCAAAACAGCAGTACTTGGGACTGTTGTGTTCCGGTTTGAAGGGTGAGTGAGCCAGTGTAATTACAGGCACAAAGGACATAACATCGCAGTTCCCAAGGTTGATGGCGTATTGGCGATGTAAGAGATGGTTCATCTCTCTACAACATTTCTTACAATGCCAATGATGCTCGATGTATGCTCGTCCTACCTACCTATTCTATAAAAAAATGATATCGCATTTTGCATACTTTACAATATACCTGTTCTTCTTTATAATTTTTAAGAAATGATATACAATAAAGACATTTTTTTATTAGTAAACGTATTTACATATGTACACGCAAACAAACATCAGAATAGACGGTAAATTGTGTGAACACGACTTCGTGGATCAAATCTCATACATTAGTTAAAGTATTTTGAATTCTTACCGATTTCCTTTGCATGTTTATTGTTTATTAGTTGTTTCTTTCTTTCAAACTTTTGATTTATCATCCATTAGTCCGAAATACTCCGTAAACTAAAGTTTAGTAATTTAATATCCGTTTTGATGTACGATTGTTTTAACTTTGAACATTTACATAATATACCGCTAATGGTACATAGCTTTGAATATATAATAAATCCATGATATACACTCAATTCCAATCGGAGTAGGAATAAAGGTAAACACACCGTAGATTATCAAATTGCAAGCGATTTGCTAATTGTTCTCCTGTATTATGCAGTATAAACAATCCTTAATTAATTTACCCTTATTTATAATATAACACTATTCCAATTAACTAGTTATAATCACATTAATTTAACTTTTGAAGTTCCGATTATAACTTCGCGCACATTGAAACCGCCATCTTTTCGCGAGATCTTGACCAATGATATCGCGTCAATTGATATCGATGACCGATAATATCGCATTAATTCCTTGTCAAAATTGTTTATTTGGATTTATTCCTGTTATGGTTAGAAAAGGCTATAGATGATAATAAAGTGTGGAGTAAGCATTCGTTGTTCCATGTGAAGTTATAATTAAATTGAATTTAATTAGGAATGTAATTTAACCATCGAACGAAAAATAAGAACAAATTTTTTATTATAAACTTTTTTTTTTAATTTTGAAATAAGAATAAAATAAATGTATTACAAATAATATAAAACCTTTGTGGTTATGGCAGAATAGAATAGAGCCACCCACTCTTAATACATGGGTGATTTGAGAGACGATATAGGGAATTAAGTAAATGCATCAATCGTCATCCGTCGACTTCGTAATTGCCTCTTTTGATTGCAAAAGCATTCCCAGCGAGATT
This sequence comes from Nymphalis c-album, assembly GCA_963151315.1. NCBI lineage: Eukaryota > Metazoa > Arthropoda > Insecta > Lepidoptera > Nymphalidae > Nymphalis > Nymphalis c-album. Next base: position 1,815,643 of record OY720610.1, read on the forward strand.
TGTTCAGCTACGCAGCTAGTTTACAGTGCACAGTCTAGAAGTGAATGGGATCTTAACCCAGGATAATAGAATAGTCTTGTCATTTGTAAAAACTGCTGGCAGTTAAGGGCTCCTCGTCTGTGTAGTATTATATTTCTTCTGTTTAACTAGTGTCATTTATAGTATAGTATAGTAACAGCCTGAGAATGTCCCACTGCTGGGCTAAGGCCTCTTCTCCTCTTTGTGAGGAGAAGGTTTTGGAGCTTATTCCACCACGCTGCTCCAATGCATGACAATTAAATTTGACACATGCAGGTTTCCTCACGATGTTTTCCTTCACCGTCAAGCACGAGATGAATTATAATCACAAATTAAGCACATGACATTCAGTGGTGCTTGCCCGGGTTTGAACCCACGATCATCGGTTAAGATTCACGCGTTCTTACCACTGGGCCATCTCGGCTCTTGTGTCATTTAGTACTACTATTTTTATTTTGTTATTTAATTTAGGATAAAAAATGAAGACTTATATTATTCTAGTAACACTCAACAGACTGCCTTGTTTGTGAATATGCTCTAGCGCCATCTAGCGTTGATTAAAACAAAGTGATTATAGCACAAATGTAATGAGCGAATTGGATGATGATTGATATAAAAACCATTTTAATACAAAATAAGCTACAGGTCTGTTAGTTTAAAAGTTAAAATGCCTGTGCCTTAAGTGTAGCATCGAAAAATAGATCTAAGATATATCGCCTATTCTAGACCAATGTTATAATACTGACGTAGGTCGCTCAAGATTTAATCGGATTTTAATGAAATATTCACCTTAATAGAGGTTATTTATTAAAGTTTATTTACAAACGACTTTTTGTAGATAACAAATTTATAATCAGTTAATATTAGTATGTAAGGTCAATGTATCAATAATAAAAAGGCTTAAGGAGAATTTGAGTGTAATCGAGACAGGTACTTATATATCTGAAGATGGGACTTTTATCAATTAATATATGATTATACGTTACAAGCCCTTTGTCTGCAGATTCGCTCGCGTCATATTTAACAATTATTAAATAACGATTGGCATAGTTATAATAATAATAATTGTGAGTATTTTAAATTAATTATATAATATTGAATTTTATTTGAAATTTATTTAATTTTTTTTATGTTGTTTAACTTAAGTTTCACTGCATGTATATGTCGAGTTGCTGGATATAAGCCCCCAGATCCCTAGGTTCTGTGTACAAACACCAGGTCGGGCAATCATTGGGTTTCCCGTCGAAAACTTCTAAGTAGGTGCTCGAAGTCCGGCTTTTGGTTGCATGCACACTCGCTTGCCTCGGTAGGCACGTTAAGCCGTTAGTCCTGCCTGAACTCTCTCTGCTTTTATCGAATAGCCGTCTCAAATTATTATAAGAGTGAGGGGCATGTTTTTATCTGCACCCGTATTTAAACACTATACATAATATGACCTGCGCTAATCTCCTTTGCTTGGCTGCCGTGGCTGACATCCGTCTGGAGGGTATCGTCATTATCATCATCATTTGTTTATTTTTTTTCTTAAATGATGGGATTTAATGTATATTCGCTGCAAATGATAAAATCGACGAAAAAAAACTATATTTTCTAACATACATAAGAACACCGCATTATATTCTACCGCAAAGCAGCAATACTTGCTATTGTTGTGTTCCGGTTTGAAGGGTGAGTGAGCCAGTGTAATTACAGGCACAAGGGACATAAGATCTTAGTTCCCAAGGTTGGTGGCGCATTGGCGATGTAAACGATGGTTATCATCTCTTACAATGCTTATGTCTATGGGCGTAGGTGACCACTTAAGATCAGGTGGCCCATATGCTCGTCCACCTTCCTACGCAATAAAAAAAAAAAAAACACACACGCTTTCTTTCTTCAATATCGTTCTGCTTAAATTTAGGATATCCAGTAATGCCAACCTTACACTTATTTTGTAAAACGAATCTATTTTTACTATAAAAAATGTTGTTGATTAAAAAAAATTTAATCGCAAAACAACTGTAATACTAAAAATATTTATATTAAGTACGTGATGTAGAGCAACATTTTTTTAATGATAAGGAGCGTACGTTTTTGACGTGACAACGTCTTATAAATTGGTTTGCCGGGTGACACTTCAAGAAACTGCGTTACGCTCCGCTCACGTTATGCGCTCACAATGAGAGCGAGTGAGAGGCACGCGTCCCTTCCACTCGGGCATGGTTAGCCCGCCTAAGAGCGAGAGAGACAGACATAAAAAGTGAAAGGCACGCGTCTTCTTCCTACTATACGAATGAATATTCACATTAAAATTATTTTACCACTCAAAGTCGTTGTCACGTAAAACTTTCGCCCGTATACCGACTTTACAGGCAACCAATTTTTTTTTTAACGTTTAATGTAGGTTCAATTTTAAATACATTAAAAATTATTATCACCAATAAATTATTATTGCTATATTTCGTCAATTCAACACGTGTAATATTAGAATCTCTATCTGAATGAATGAATGAAATTATTGAATGAATGTTATAAGTTATATAAACGCCAAATGCAATAAAGTAGAGTTTTTACCCGTGAACTATCTAATCTATACACTATTATATAAAGCTAAAGTGCATATTTGATCATTCGTTCATTTTTATTTACTTGTTTGGATACGTTAATCTCAACATTTATCAGAGATATTTAAATGAAATATTGTTGCGTTTTTAACGGGTTTTTAACCGACTTCAAAAAAAGGAGGAGGTTATCAATTCGTCTGTATGTTTTTTTTTTTTTGGTGTTGTTACCTCATAACTTTCGACTGGATGAATCGATTTCGATGATTTTTTTTTATTGGAAAGAGTATACTTCAAGGGTTGTTTGATGATAGTTTGGTTAGATTCTGATTATAGGATCCATGACAAAGTAACGGAAATCTTCAATTCTTAGTAGCAAATTAACGATACACGGCCGAATCTTTTATAGGCTATCTAGATTTATCATTCACCTACCATAACATCGTTATGATCAAGTAATTGTAGTACTATTGTATAAAACACTTCTTTATATACCGTCAATAGTTTTCGCAGCGCACGCCAAATAATAACTTTTATAGGCAACAGTTTGATACGTTGGGTTACATTGCTCCATTTTAAGTAGGGATTTATAAGATTTTGAAAATATAATATAGCCTATGTTATTCGGAAGCCTAAGCCTAAGCCTATGTTATTTCTAAAGAAACACTATAATATACCTAGCAGTAATAATACGGGAATACACATTACAAATTGACTTTTATTCGCCTCGTAAAGTTGCGCGTGCGACACAAGCACATCTCACCTATAACTAACTATGTATGTAGTTATAAACCCACCTTGGCTGACATCGACTCCAAAAGTAACAATAATTGTAAATAAATTATCAACCACACAACACATTCGTACCTACAAATTGATGAGTAGAAATAAGTAAGTTAATTATCAAATTATAGAAGAATAAGCAATTATTTTTTTACTTTTTAGTGCATATTAATTTGCTTTTGCTATGAAGTCGGTTTTTGTTTTGTTAAAATTTTTATTTATACAGGTATAACATCACGAATGAAAAGTAATTCAAAAATATTACTCCGATATCACAATAATCTTTAAATTTAGTATTCCAATCAAATGAAATGATGTTTATTTCTCTCTCACTCACTCGCACAGACCGATGCAGTGGTAGTAATTACTATTGACTACATTTAATTGTACTTATTTTATTCATTATTTATTGTCTAATCATAAGAATAGATCACAGAAAATTGACAACTTTGACATTGCTGTGATATAATTTAATTGCTCTATTTTTAAAATAATGATTGTTATTTGAAAACTAAAGTGAATTTAAGTAATTATGATATTTACTATTGTATTGTTAATAAAATATTAACTGTTGCCTCTTAATACATATTATGTAATGTTATATAATTATGTACGGAATAATATTAATGATTTTATGATGGGATACTCATAACATTGGTACTACAAGGAACAAACACAAATTAATTACTCCCGTTACTCCACTGCATAGAGTCAGTAATTCTTTTGTGGGGCAATGTATTCGGTTCTACAGTAGGATCCCGGGAAGCGTTCAAACTGCCTCAGTTGGTAATAAAAATAGTAAAGGAAAGCTTGTGTGCTACAGGTTATTATACAATTAATGAATTTATGGATGACACGCTTTGGAAATGAGACGATTGTCGCATGGCTATTTCTACTTTTTTTTTGTAAACAAAACAAAAAAATCAACCCGCTGAGCTTCTTTAGTCGGTTCTTCTCGGGGCTAGGTGTTTCTTTTCCGAACCGGCGGTAGGTAGTTCCTAGTTTGACAATCAAAAATAAGGTCTATTACTTCAATATTGCATAAAGTATTTCGAATTTGAAACATACATAATATATTAATCAAGAACTGTTTGCAGTGCAGAGCTATTAACAAATCGCATGGAAATGTACTCTTTTTCTTAAAGGCCGGCAACGCACCTGCAAGCCCTTAGTTGTTGCTGGTAGACACTTTCCAACGGGTGAGCCTCCTGCTCGTTTGTCCCCTCTCACATAGAAAATAATAATATAATTGTTAATTTCTACTCCTTCTGAAGAATAGTTCTGAAGAATACTTGGTGGTAGAGCTTTGTGCAAGCTCGTCGGGGTGGGTACCACCCACATATGTAAAATTTGTTTATTGTCGTTGGTGGTTAACTAACCAATGTCTAACTAGACAATGCTCTTTGTGTCTTTTCCTCTAGAATATGAAATACATGATGATAGAAAGAGATAACCAATATTTGACTAAACTTGCTAAACAACGTGCCTATAGCTAAAAGGCCCTTAAAATATTTGTGTCATACATTATATAAATTATCTCGTGAAAATATCTCTTTTAAGTGAAAACCAAAATCAGGGCTTACAGACTTAGTTAAACATATTAAATTGAAACGCTTTTAGCACGCTTTGTTATACATTAGGTTATTAATAATATTATAATAGGTTATAAAACTTTAGTAAAACTAACATTTTGAATGTAATTTTAGTTAATACAAAACACGAAGTGAGCCGTCGTGGTCCAGTGGTTAGAAGACAAGAATTTTAACCGATGATTTCAAGTACAAGTCCGAGCAAGCACCACCGAATTTCCATTAGTTTAATATGTGTTTTTAATTCATCTCGTGCACCGCGGTGGAGGAACGTCTTGAGGAAACTTTCATGTGACGGACAAAAGTCTGCTACATGTATCTACTAATCCGCATTAGAGCAGCGTGGTGGAGTAAGCTCCAAACCTGTTTCTCAAAAAAAGGATAAATACCTGACTTATTGAGTTATTTACGTATCACACATACTACTGGTGCTAACTTCCATGAAAAATTGCATAATTTAAAAGGTACTAGTTCCTTTTAAACAGCATGTTAGCACTTAGGAATATTGTTTACACCTTTAAAGACGTTTTATATATAACGTTGTTAATTTTTAGTGTTTAATGATAAGTTGATGGAGATTGAAATTTTAACCCCAAGGTAGTGATAAAGGTACGGTAAGACTTATCATCTTACCATCAAGTGGCCCATACGCTCGTCCGCTGTCCTACGCAATAAAAAAAAAGAAATCTACATTATAGCCTATTCTAACCACAACATGAATAAACAAATTTGAGACCGAATTAATGCGATATCATTGGTCATCGATATCAATTGACGCGATGTCATTGGTCGACTTGTTGAATAATCTATGATATTCACGATGGATACGCGAAAAGATGGCGTTTTCAATGTCCGCGAAGTTGTATTCGGAAATTTGGAAGTTAAATTAATGTGGTTATAACTAGTTAATTGGAATAGTGTTGTATTATGATTAAGGGTAAATTAATCAAGAACTGTTTACAGTGCATAATGATGCAGAACGATTTGACAATCGCATGCAATTTGTAAATCTACGGTGTGTTTACATTTATTTCTATTCCCATTGGAATAGGGTATACTGTAACATTTATTATAATTGTCACATGATCTTACCAAAAAGTGATTTTAGCATAGTTCCTTTGAACTACTTATAGATTACTACTTATAAATTATTATTTTATCATGTAAATTTCCATAATGAATACTTCAATAAACAATACAGTTTCGTTGTGGTTATTTTCGAAGGAATAAAACAAATGAAATTGTTTTCCAATGACTTTGCCGTTAAACAGTGCCAGCAGTTGCCACTAAAGTGTGGTAACTACTCGGAATACGTCGCTTTGTGTTCAGTTTGCATTGACCACAGACTCAATCCCGTCGCGCATGAGGATTAATTAACTTGACAATGGACTGCTACTAATTCAAATACAGATCGATTATATTCAAACGCTTGGTATTGCTTTGCCGTGAACATAATTGTCAGAAATACCTCTAATGAGCTTGACTTTTGAAATGTGCTTTCGACGAAGGATAATATATGCAGTGGGATCCAATTTTGAATTTCAAATTATTATTCTTACTGCTGCTTACTGGAGTCCTCGTCACCTTTTGAGGATAAGGTTTGGAGCTTATTCCACCACGCTGCTCCAAAGCGATACACGCGTGGCAGAAATTCAGAAAAATTAGAAGTGCAGGTTTCATCACCAACTTTTATTACTTGTCATATTTATTCCATATCATGAAACAGACATCTCCTATCATACTGTAAATGTACCTAATATTGGTATTACGAAGTAGCTGGCAATATCACAAGACTAATATTTGACATTTTGATTGCACTAACATTTTAGTTCGAATTGTGGACTTGTTGTTACAGCTTGCGTTAAGCGAAAATGATATTTAAACCATTTGATATAACGGCTACGATTGTATGTAGTAAGTTAATTTTTGTACAACATAAGCTAAACCCTTATTTTTCTAGCTGGCTCTTGCTTATTAATTGCAAAATTATACGTGATAGCTTCACGTTAGAAGAACTTTTAAAATGATTCATAACAGACATAAGTCTACGCCATTAAAATATAGTTATAAATATTTTTAATCAACAATTTTTAAAACGATACTTCGAGTTGAAATGTGTCTAACGTGAATCGATTCCATGATCTAAGACACTTACCACATTTCGAAAAAAAAGAACAACCAAAGGCACCACCTTAGCAGCTCGTCTGCAAATAAATAAAGTCCTAACAAGCTTTTTTTTCTTAAACTTTACAAAATATCTGTGTCAAAGACAGTACTAAAAGTATAACTTCAAATATAGAATAATGTAAATAGCAAGAAAGTATTTAATTTTTTGTAAGTACTGTTCGTTCCAAATTATAAAAAATACATAAAATAATATCTTGTTTAGTTCTAACAATAAGGTGCGTTATTTTTATATTGAATTAAGAATTTCGACCTTATCTTAGATTCAGTGTTTGTTTCAATTGAATGAAATATTTACTTTCTTAGTTAGGAAAAAACGATACCTATACATCTCAAATATTCATCAAAGAGATACGAAACATTCATCTTTATTTATTTATTTTAAAAATGAATATGATATTTTGAACTGAACAAAATACAACTTTTTTTAGAGATATTTATTTGGGTCGGCCACTGCTGAGCTAAGGGCTCTTCTCCTCTATTTGAGAAGAAGGCTTTGCAGGTTATTCTACCACACTGCTGCGACGCGCGTTGGTGGAATACACATGTGACAATATCAGTGAAATTTGACACATGCAGGTTTCCTCGCGATGTTTTACGTCACCATCAAGCACCAGATGAATTATAATTACAAATAAAGCACACGAAATTCAGTGGCTTTGAACCCACGATCATTGGTTCATGCCTTCTTACTAGACCATCTCACTAGGCCATCTACGATTAATATATATCACAAACAATATTCACTAACTATAAAAGTATTAAATTGTTTCGTAGTTACTAACTCCCTCCAATTCGACAGCACATTTATTTATCATTTATTCAATGTAAACATAAAATATAATAATTGTCTGTCAACGTTTCGAATGTAATCAGAAAGGAATTGTAAAAATATTGAAGCTCTCGAAAAAATATTTGTGGAACAATCTGAGTTTTCCATTCAGATGGTTGTAATGTTTTCTTTCAATAAAGTGTTAGAGATTTAGTCAAATAATACTGAATAAAAAAAATTAAACAATACTTCGACTTACAAAGGAAAAGAAATGGGAAGGAGCCTTTTGTTTACATGTTTATTTGTTTTGAGATGTTTTAGAAGTTCTTCAAAGACGAGATAGTCCCGTAAATATTTATTATGTTCGTGGACAGTGTTTGAAGCCGAGAGTTAGATTTTTAAATTACCAAAAACATTTTTTTGCTTCATTTATTTATATAAAAAATATAAATGTAACTCTTAAATATATTTTAATGAAACAATGAAATTATTAACATTGCATATCACAAACCAACCAACAACCAACATTGGTCCATTTGACCAACGATCACTCCTAAACTTATAATCCTGTAAATTTAGAGGTCAAAACCCGAGGTCGGTCCAATAACAGTTATTGGTTTTTTTCTGTCATGATTCTAAGTAACAACACGAAGTTAGAACGTTGGTATTGCTTCCACGCCCATAGCCCAAAACCAATAAAGCCGTATCTATATTTTAAATGTCATTGACTTTTTAGATTTTTCTGAACGTAATCACGCCACAATTTTAAAACTGATAAAATTTTACACCAGCAATAAATATTATCCATAAAAAATGTATAATTTTAGGTAATTTTATAACGTATACACTACCTAGGGTATTGTGTACGTCTGCATAAGTACCACCCACTCCTAAGATATTTCCCCAAATCCTAATAATTTGTATTGACGTATCTCGGCTCTCTAAGAGACTCATGAGATATATTTGGAGCTTTGCATTAAATTTAATTCGGTAACATGTTGATTGAAATTGCTTATTAGCTATCTTGAATGATTATTATTTTGATTTTGATTCATAGATAAGCTGTGTATTGATGACTATGAATACCACGTAAACTTAATTTAACTGTTTAGCCATCGATAGGAGACGATTTAACATTAAAGGCTTCAAAAGTTCATTAGCCCAATCAGCAACAGGTGACCGAAGGTAACAGAATGAAACCTTTATTGTAACAATTCTCTCCGATTTATTATCTGTACTTTTAAATGTGATAATAGACAAGCACTCACTTGGTTGGTTTGTGCTATCTCGTCTGGGTAAGTACCCACTCATCAGATATTCTACCGCAAAACAACAATACTTGCTATTGTTGTGTTCCGGTTCCAAAGGTGAGTGAGCCAGTGTAATTCCAGGCACAAGGGACATAACATCTTAGTTCCCAAGGTTGGTGGCGCATTGGTGATGTGAGTGATGGTTAACATCTCTTTTATGCCAATGTCTATTGGCGTTGGTGACCACTTACCATCAGGCAGCCCATACGCACGTCCACCTTCCTATGCAATAAAAAAAACACAACTGAATTTTCTTGCTTGATTCTTGTTTATAAATTTCATCTCGTGCTTGGCGGTGAAGTAAAACATCGGGAGGAAACTGGCATGTGTTTAATTTCACTGAAATTGTGACACATGTGTATACCATCGATCCGCGTCGTAGCAGCGTGTTGGAATAAGATCTAAAACCTCCTTCTCAAAAAAGGAGACGAGGCCTTACCCCATCAGTGGAACATGCACAAGCTGTTACTACTACTTTTAAATACAGTAAACAAACGAAACTTACCTCTCAATAATATTGATAAAGTCAAAATGATACACAGACAGTAAATACGAATGAGAATCTATAATCAATGAATATTGCAATATTAATTTGATATATCCGCGTCATAATCGTTCAAAACATTTACCCAGAATCACCGTGAAACACCTGACGGAGAATTGTGAGAATTATAGTCTCATTAATGGAAAATTGGATTCCATCCAATCCGATTATCATTTTTCATTGTATGTGGATTCAAAAGTTTTTACATAATGTATAATTGGAAATTTATTTATTTGAGTCATGTGACTGACTATAATATGATTTAAAGCATTGAAAAACTGTTGCATTACATTGTATGAATGCATTTCATAACATGCAATAATCAATCACTCAAAGTAATATGGCGAAAGCATTTTAAGACTTGTGATTACAATATATTTAAAAAAAATCATTATTATTACAACATTGTTGTGTGATTTATCAGCTAATTTATATAGACAAATGTATGTGTGTAATTCGATGTATTGATTCGATGAAATGAAAATTAAATAGGACATAATTGGGTTTTTTAAAAAAAAAATTTTTTGTGATAAATATAGACTTCATATATAAGTTTTACAGCAAAACTATTTCTTTTTCGCTATAATTAAAAAGTTATATCAATTTTTTTTTTTGAATCCTATACCGAAAACACGCCGTCAGTTCCCGAGCAAACCCAAGCGCGTGTGACGTCACAATGTTAATTTCTACTCATTGTAGAACATAGCTGATACAGTGTTTTGACGTTTAACCGATAATATCTCGTTAATATCGTCAATATGTCGATAAATTCCTTTAACAATGTGACATCACAAACATGGCGACCAATCGAGGCGCGCTCTTAGTCACGTGGTTATTTTTAAATTTTATCAACTTTAATTGTTTATAATTAATTTAATTAAATTTTTATTAAGTATTTGCATTAAATATCAATATTATTAATAATAAAGTTTTAAAATACATAAACATTTTTTTTTTTTTCAAAAACTTAATTATAAATGTAAAGGCCAAATCCTTATTGACTGCACTCAATAATAATGGTAAGTAAAAATATACGTTAAAGATCCAGTTAAAATTATATAATGTCGGATGGACATGTATATAATATAATATCCTGGGGCATTATTCACAGAAAGTCATCAGATTCCAAACTAAGCAGTGCTCGTACGAGGGAAACCAGATTATTAATATACTACTTTTCATTTGTTAATACATACTTGTTCACAATACTATATGGTGAAAATATTGTTGTTCATAAATTAATATTCCTAATGAAGGGTTAATTTTAAGTTAAAGTACATGTGTAACAATATCTGCTTTATAACCAATTGTTTTGAACGCTTGAAAGTACTACCTAAAGTTCTTACTTTATACTGAACAAGTTAACAGCCTGTGAATGTCCCACTGCTGGGCCTCAAGGCCTAAGGCCTCTTCTACTCTTTTAAGGAGAAGGTTGGAGCTTAATCCACCACGCTACTCCAATGCGGATAACTGAACAAGGTATTTAAATAAAAACAGGTTTTGACTGACTACTCTTCTTCTTCCTTATGCCGACCCCCCTTAGTGGGAACTAAGGGGGGTCGGCATAACATTTCTTCCACTTCTTTCTGACACTCGTCATCTCAGTACTTACACCTTTTATACACATTTCCTCTTACGCAATCCATCCGCACTTTCATCGGCCTTACCCAACCCCTATATCCATCAATATTCATACTCATCTCTCCTCATCACAAACCCATTCCACGCTAATCTATAACTCTTCAACTTTTGCTAATTTTACTAACTACTTTAACGGACTGCTAACGCCATCTATATTAAAAATCGAACAACAATTGAAGTTTTCAGTTGCTAAATTGCTGGATTTTTAATTTTGCTTGTCTCTTTTAAACCAGCCAGACGTTTAACTTTGCTAAGTCAGTTTCATAATGCAAAGGGCGTTGGTTACAGCTGACAAGGCTGAATCTAATATCATTATTTTCATTCAAAGCACATTATTACGGATGCTGGTACTTTTGATAAACGTAGTTGTAGTTAAAATATCACGCTCATAATATTGTAATAATAAAAGTTTTTGCATACTTGGCGGTAGGGCTTTGTGCAAGCTCGCCTGGGTAGCTACCACCCATTCATCAAATATTCTACCGCAAAACAGCATTACTTGGTATTGTTGTGTTCCGGTTTGAAGGGTGAATGAGCTAGTGTAATAACAGGCACATGGGACATAATATCTTAGTTCCCAAGGTGGCGCATTGGCAATGTAAGAGATGTTTAACATCTCTTACAATGCCAATGTCTATGGGCGTTGGTGACCACCTACCATCAGGTGGCCCACATGCTCGTCCGCCGTCCTATGTCATAAAAAATAAGTTTATTGCATTTCCCATTTTAATAAAACCTTAACGTATTAATTAATAGGTGCGATAGTCTGTCCCTAAATGATATGACGACCTTAAAATTCTGGAGGTCTCATGTAGTGGGAGTTTCACTAGTGCTCTTTGACGCACTTCTAAGAGGGTGACACTGGTCTCGCTATGCCAGATCACAAACAGAACACGGCACGGATGCATAAATGTATAAATCTGCACTCTCTCCCTGCCCATTCTCTGTCTATAACGACTGACACAAAGATTTTATTGCGTAAGAATCTCGCAGAACGCTGACTCCCTTGATCTGCGTTTTATTCAAAGTATTCTCTTGAATCAAAAAAGTGACTCACTAATAAGATCCTTCTCGAAAAAAAATATTAGTATTTTAATGAAAACAAACGACGAATACGTTGCCAGTATTCGTTAAAAAGATAGTTTTTTCACAAATCAGATATCATAAGACTTTCCAGCGTTCCGAAACTCATCAATCTCATGCATATGACGTCATAGCATATATCAACTGTGCTTGTATGACGCAAAAGCTATTATTTTTTATACATTAAGTAATGAAACATCTTCATTTCCTATCTTCATTTTTTCATCTGAAATGCCTTCGTTTGTAAATATATATAACTTGAAAGGTTCGCCTGGAACAGAAAAATAGCCAATTGTAAAAATATATCTACTTTTTTGAAATAAAGATTACTGTACAGTTGTAAGTAAGTAAGTAACAGCCTGTGAATGTCCCACTGCTGGGCTAAGGCCTCTTCTCCTCTTTGTGAGGAGAAGGTTTGGAGCTTATTCCACCACGCTGCTCCAATGCGGGTCGGTGGAATACACATGTGAAAGAATTTGAATGAAATTTTACACAAATGCAAGTTTCCTCACGATATTTTCGTCAAGCATGAGATGAATTATAATCACAAATTAAGCACATGAAATTCAGTGGTGCTTGCTCGGATTTGACCCCACGATCATCGGTTAAGATTCGATGCGTTCTTACCACTGGGCCATATCGGCTGTACAGTTGTATTTAATGATAATGCTTCTTTCTCTATCTTCAGTTAAAAAAAATACGTTTAATCAATCACATGTTCAGTTTTTTGAGCAAGGTATTCTTGCTTATATATATTCTACGAACTCTTATATTTTCTTAGGAAAAATCTGAATTCAAATGAAGAAAAACTTTATAATTATAGTAATCAATTATTTCTGATGAAACATGAATAAGAAGTTATTAAACTGACATTCTTATTATTAATTTACTTTAGGTTGTTTGGTCTTGGTTCTTAATATTTAATAAATGATTGCTGAAATTTTAATATATCAAACAACTATTGCTAAGTATATTGTCAACATCATAACTCCAAAATACTGATAAATTTCTAGACTATAATTGTGTTCCAACTGGAATATTCCAGCAGCATAATATCTTCATTACTTTATTAAGTGGTGCAATGATAATGTAAGGTACTGTTTATATATATTTTTTTTAATATTTAGGTAGGTGGACGAGCATATGGGAAACCTGATGGTAAGTAGTCACCAACGCCCAGACAGTGGCATTGTGTAGTTGCTTACTACCGATGTATTCGGAGGGACCAAATGATGAACGAAATAAGAACTATACTTCACTGTTCACTTTACTTTATTAAATTTGATCAATATTGTAACATTTACATTTTGTATAAGTACTTTTATAAAAAAACTTAGACAGCGTGATTCAGAAAAATTAAAATAATTAATCAACACCATCTATTGACAAATAGTAATAAACATACAACTTTTTTATTACTAATAAAATAGGTTTTACTTTTAACATTTTACTAATAATAAAAAGGTTTCACTCTCAACAGTAGTTCTTAAAAATACATCACCAATGCCCTAACCTTGGAAATTATGATTTTATGTCCCTTGTGCCTGTAATTGCAATGGCTCACTTATCCTTCAAACCGGAACACAACAATACCAAGTACTGCTATTTTACGGTAAAATATCTGATGAGTAGGTGGTATCTACCCAGACGAGCTTCCACAAAACTCCGAGTATATTTCTTAGTGTCAATGTCTAATTAGGCGATGATGACAGCTTACCATCAGGTGCCTATTTAAAAAAAAGAATATATTTAGAGAAAATCGATGTAAATAATTTAATAGTGCACTTTTTTTTATAACAACACTCTTCTTACAGAATATAATAAAACCTATATTATGTTGATGTAATTACTCGGAAGATTTTATTAATACAGCGCCGTTATAAGTTCACTCGGTGTGTTTAATTAAATATTCGCGTGAGATTTAATTACAGTAATGTTTTTATGAACTCGATGAAAATTCATATTTATTCTTTATTGACATTAAAAACAATTATAAAACATATTAATTAACACGTATTTTGATGATTCTGGTATAAGAGTTTAAAATCTAATAAAGCATAAGCGTTTGTCTGTACATTGAAAAAGTTTTTCAAAATACATGTGTAATCTGTATTGCATTAAAGACATGAGAAGTTCACAAAAAAACTTTAAAAAACATAATCCATAACCTATATTCCTATAAAAATTTAATTAAAATAAATGATTAGAGATTTTTGTCTGTGGTTAATAACTCAGATGGCAAACACGTTTTTTTAAACATGGTTAACGTGGTAATAAATACTTTTTTTATTAATATAATTTTTAATTGATATTTTACTGCCCTAAAAATATTATCTTAACATTTTAAGATCCAACCCGCATTGAAGCCGCATGGTGGATTAACTCCAGAACCTTCTCCTCAAAAGAGAAGTAGGCCTTATCCCAGCGGTGGGACATTCACAGGCTGTTACTGAATATTTTAATAGCGTAATTCCGTACGAAGCTTTTAGTTCTAAGATGCGTTAATTGATAGTTTACATAAAAAAATGAAAGCAATGCATTATGCATTAATATGATTATAGAAGAATTTTACACGCACGACTTACTCGTATTTCGATTTATATCAAGAATCTGAACTCTAAGTGAATCAGAACTTGTAAATTCAAAATCGAATTAGAGCACTTCTTCCTTCAGCACTAAAGCAATTTATTAAAAGTTCAAGTTGATTTTCTTTGAACTCAATTTGTTTAGTCAATCCTGTTATGGTACAAATTTATTTGACTTCAGGCTTTTAACTTTATAGTAATATATTTGTTTTGTTAGCTACCAAGTCCGCAGAGGTACAAATACTGGTCAGGTCATTAAAAATTTTACTGACGTCTTGGGTCAACAAATATAACCAATTCCTCCTCGCACACGCGGGCGGACACTAACATAGTTATAAAATAAAACCATTCTCAGTTAATATCAATTAATATATATAAATATTCTATATTTATTAATACAGTGATACCTAACAACCACTTCACGGGTCGGACACGAATTTTGTTACACTCTGTATATATATATGACGGCGCGTTGATGATTTGCTCAATTTCAAATGCGTCCATATTGGTTGATATTAATTATTGTAATTTGTTATTATGTTAAGAGCGGGTAACCCCGAATAGAGTAGTGTGTCAAAAGTCGTGCGGACAGTTGTCTTGTCATGGTCGCACGAGGCACCTAAACTATTGGCTCCGAATATCGTTATTTTTGAATATTCCGCCACATCGCGCCCACCATGGAGGATAACAACGAAAACAATTGTAATGGCCCTTCTGATGTTCCGACATATATATATATATATATATACGACATATACGAAAGTCTCTATATAAATAAACGAAAAATAATATAGTTCAAATAAAAAGAGCTTAAAATAAAAAATAATTAACAGCTCCCATGAATAATAACATTGAAAAATTTTCATACAGTATTCGTTGTGATTTTACAAGTCGTTATTTACATTATATTTTGTTTGGGAAATGTTCGACGCGGAAAAAATAACATTCACACATGCATACATCCACGTATCGCTGAGTCTAGTTAATATTTCAGTTAAATAATATTTTTATATTTTATTGAGAATAGTTTGATAGTTTTCTTTTTAAAATATAAACATATTATTCTAAGGTAGACGCAACAAAAGCGACTTTCTCCAATCAACCTTTATACCTTTAACAAAATTCCATACGTATTATAATTATGACAAAACTTCGACTGCCTCGTTGGTCTAGTGGCTAGGATTAAGGCTGCTAACTCGGGGGTTCTGGGTTCAAGTCGGGCCAATAAAATGTTATTTAGATTTTCTGTCGAAAATTCTCAATAGCAGCCCGAAGTCTGGAAATTGGAAATGTGAACACTCCCGTGCCTCGGAAAGCACGTAAAGCCGTTGGTCCTGCGCCTAAACTCTTTCCGGTCGTGTCGGATTACCGTCCCATCGGATTATGAGAGTTAGGGAATAGAGAAGAGAGTGCACCTGTGTTTGCGCACACACTTGTGCACTATAATATGTCCTGCGCAGTTGGCTGATCTCTCTTGAGATTGGCCGCCGTGGCCGAAATCGGTCAGGAGGACCATTATGACAAAACTGGGCACTTAAGAGAAAGAAAAAATCGTAATGCAATTCGTAGGTTAGAGAAAATTTCACAATGGAATTGTAATAACAAAACGCAGAATTTTAATCTAAGATTTATCACTTCCCCTTTTGTTTATTCACTAATCTCTTAGGGCAATAATTTAGAAAGCATCCGGAGCACGCGCTCAAGTTTTTCTCAAGCCGAAACAGATGGCGTTGCATACATTGGTGACGAGTCCTCCATATTTCTATGGGAACTGTAATGCAAGAAAAACTTCGATATGTTTTATTACAGTAAAGTACAATTATAGAGTATTTTTTTAAATAATTATTGATAAGAATATTAATAAGAAAAAGGATTCGAACCTATTCCATCACGCTGCTCCAGTGCGTAGGTATCTACTATCTCACTGAGTTATTACAAATAAATACTATACTTAACTATAACGATATTTATTAAAAACATCATTTGGCGATTTTGTTTAGATATACAACAAAGATCACTAAAACAGTGTAATTACAGGCACAAGGGACATAACATCTTAGTTCCCAAGGTCGGTGGCGCGTTGGCGATGTAAGCGATGGTTGACATTTCTTACAATGCCAATGTCTATGGGAGTTGGTGACCACTTTCCATCAAGTGGCCCAAATGCACGTCCTACCTATACAATAAAAAAAAGTTCATTTCCATTTCACATTATGTTAAATACTTTTAATAATTGAAGTGTAAAAGATTTTCTTTTACGATTTCGAAGGTACATAACAGCAGGGAATGCAAAGGTGAAAATTTCAAAGACTTTGCTTACTTTGATCAAAAGAAAAAACTGGGTTAGAACATGATGTTGTATCGTAATATTTTAGGGCGGAAATTCAAGCACAAATTTTTGTAATGACAATATGGCCCAGTGGTAAGAAAGCGTGAATTTTAACCGATGATCGTTGGTTCAAACCCGAGCATGCACCACTGAGTTTCATGTTCTTAATTTGTAATTATAATTCATCTCGTGCTTGATGGTGAAGGAAAACATCGTGAGGAAACATGCATGTGTCAAATTTCACTGAAATTTTGTCACATGTGTATTCCACCAACCCGCATTGGAGCAGCGCGTTGGAATAAGCTCCAAACTTCTTCTCAAAAAGAGGAAAAGAGGCCTTAGCTCAGTAGTGGGACATTCACAGGCTGATACTGATTTTTTGTAGTAGCGATTTTACACGGTGCAATTTTAGACGTCCAACATTTATTGTTGATCAATAAACATTAAACGCAAAAATTAACTTATATGGCATACTTTTATTGAATCAATTTTTGCTTAAATTTGAATAAAATTACGTTCATTCATTCAAATCGCTATTACTGTCAAACTCATGACCGAGTTGAATGGTCGTTAGCATTTGCCCGTTGAATGATGTCTGTCATGAACCTATTGCCATTGAATGGGTTGTGTCAACTATTTTCGCATATATAACATCGTATTTCTAATTTCAATGACACATTTAACGACCCCGTAACAATTGATATCTCGCGGGTTAATTCATGTTTTAAGAGTACTATACATATGTATAAATTAAATAAATATCAGAAAAAGAGAAAAGATTATTACAGTAAATGAATTGAGTGAATAGAGAAATAATATAAGCAACATTATAAATAACGTAAAACAATGTCAGTAAAATTAAATGAATATGATAAGACTGCTCTAGGTGTCCTTCTTAGCTAAAAAAAATATAATATTCCTCTTATCGGTTGGGAATAGAAAGCCTCAAATGTCAAAATGTAGGGGCCTTAAATCTCTAAGTCTGAGCCTGCAAAGATCTTTTTAGTTTACATTTAAAAAGTATGACTTTTCACAGAAATAGATAGACATATTATTCACATACTAGTATAGTTAACAATCATGTTAACAATGCAACTCCAACTTAGAGAATTTCGAGACACTTTTGAACGATATGATACTTGTGGACTGTGACTACTTGAAAACTCAATAAGATGAGTTGGCTTATAAAAATAAAAGCTAGCGTTTACCTTACCCAGTAACAAAGCTTAATCTTAAACTAAGATTAAACAAAAATTATCCTTATTCATATTAGTATAAATGCGAAAGTAGTTTGCATTATATAATTACACAAACACCTTTTCAAAAGGACAGTGTACTTATCACCAGGAGGTGAGCATCCCTCACACACTAGTGAAGCCCCGAGTGTAAGCTAGTAAGTACTATTGTTAGTATACTCTGTCTTTAGGAACCACTTAGATTTGAAACAAGTCGAAAAAAGAAACTCATTTTTATCGGGGTTTAACTAAATTGAATTATAGTTATATTTCAAAATTACGATTCGAATTTCAAAATTTTAAGTACAAAAAATATCTATATTGAATGTTTTAATTGAATCTTTTATTTCTTTTGATAACGCAAATAAAATTAAACCAAAATCGTCGTAATTGTTTTATTCGTCATTACCACGAGAGCAAAATTTTTTGTGTCACATGTCAAGTATAAAAGTCAAGTGTGTCACCTACACATATGAGATCGATCGCTACCAAATTTTGATGTGTTTACTCAATTTATAAGTGACTAGCTTATGGTGTCACCGTCACAATCTTTTTATATATATTTAAGAGAACTGGAAAGCTCCCATACATATTTTTATGTAACTTTTATAGTTATAGCAATATTAATGCCGAAAGCACCTGGTCCTACCATTTTCTTATACTACATCGGCATAATAAACTACATATTATATCTATAAAGATGTTGAGATATTACTACATTAATAATAATATTCTGGGACATTATACACACTATCTGACCCCAAACTAAGCAGAGCTTATGCTATGGAAACCAGACAACTGATATACTATATATACTACTTTTATTTTTTAATTCAATGCATATAGGTAATTACACCTGGACTCAAGACAAACAGACATTTTCATGCAAACAAATGTCTATTCTGGGTGGGTATCGAGCCTACGGCCAGCGGTGTGTAAGGCAAGTATCTTATCAACTACTCCAACCGGCACGTCAAATATATCCGTTCTAAAACTATAAACTTAAAGAAAATTAAAGTTCTTTAATATCACTCGAATATATCGAGAAAAACCATGCAAACAAAAGGTGTTTTTATTTAATTTCAAATTACGAATGACTTATTCAATATTGTTTTTGGAAGTAATATTGGTTTATCTCGTCGGCCTCTTGATATTTCACTGAATACTAACAATATTACCTTTCAAATATCATTGAAATTTATCATAGATATTTATTTGTATATATTATGTCATTCAATATCTTCAAATACAATATAAACTCGTAATTCTCATATAATGGATTCGTGACGAGATTTGCGGACGAGTCTTGTGGGGATACCTTCGAGATAGCTAATCGAGTGCTTAGCTCTTTGTATATATACATAAAGACAAGCATATTTATATAACCACCGCTCAAAGCCATTGTAGTTGTGAAAATTAAAAACCATGTCTTACGTCACCAACTTAAGATGTCCCACGTGTCTGTAGATATGCTGGCTCACTCAACCTCCAAACCAGAACATAACGATTGGCATTTCCTGCCTCGTACGACCACTCTGTGGAACTAACTTTCGCCAACGACTTTCCCGAACCGATATGACATAAAAACCTTCAAGAAGATAGCGTCTTTCTTCAAAAGCCGGCAACGCATCTACAAGTTCTTGTATATTGCATATATCCATGGGCGATAGTAGTCACTTTCCATCAGGTCATCTTGCTCGTTTGCCTCCTCTTACATAAAAAAACAGTACTGAATATTGCTGTTTGGTGGTAGAATATGTGACGAGTGGGTGGTACCCACACGGGCTTGCGTAGAGACCTACCACCCAGTAAATATGTATACAATATGTACGTAAGAATAAAAATATATAATTAAATTATAGATTTTTTTGTTTTGCTGTTAGAAATAACCCAAGTCAACCCAGTGACGAGAGCGCGCGAATCCATGAAGGCGAATATAGCAAGGAAACCTGCATGTGTTAAGTGATATTATATCACACGGGTCTGCACCAATCCTCATTGGAGTAGAAAGCGGAATATACTCCAAAACTTTTGATGAGGAGCGAATGCCCTGGCCCAGCTATACACATGATCCGTGTAATCAGTTATTACTACAATGGATACCAGGCAGAAAGGAATGTGAACATTGTCAACGGTTTAATACTGATTAATCAAATTACCTGGACTTCAATTGTGATAAGATTTCATTTCATTTTATTCACAGATTATTATTACTTTATTATGCTATTTGAAAAATATTTTACCACTAATTTAAGATTATAAAGTTGATGTAATAATTGCTTATATATAACTCACAATAACTTATATTTGTGGGGTTGCTCTTACATAATTCAAATATTGACTAGCCTATCCCTTAATAAGGGCTTAATCTAGGTAATATTGAAAACGGTACTTGTACTGAATACATTAATTATTTATTAACTAATAAATAGAAAGCAAACACTTTAAATATTAATTATATTTAATGGGAGATTTGCGAAGGCAATTTGGGATTTAAATTTTCACCAACATATGTTCCCTGTGAGTGAAAAATAAATCATGTTATTCAAACTAGTTTCGGTAAAGTTGATAGTGAAAGCTGGCATTGTTGATTGTTCTGACAGGAGGCCGGAAACCGGAGATTCCTCAATTTCCTCCTCACAACTGACATTACTCCCCGCTCTGATATCTTCGCCAGAATATTGCAATACATCTTCTATCTCTCTGCTTTTTGATCGTTTTCCCATACGTGCTCATAACTTGAGGCATGGTATTTAATTATTAAGGACTGTAAAAGTAAAACACTAATATACACAAAATATTTAGTAGCAAAATCATCTTTGCTTTAAAACAAACAAAAACTATTTACAGTACAGTAACAGCCTGTGAATGTCTCTCTTCAGGGCTAAGGCCTCCTCTCCTCTTTTGGGGAGACGGTTTAGAGCTTATTCCACCACGCTGCTCCAATGCGGGTTGTGTATTCTACACATGTAGTAGAATTTCAGTGAAATCAGACACATGCAGGTTTCCTCAAGATGTTTTCCTTCACCGTCAAGCACGAGATGAATTATAATCACAAATTAAGCACATGAAATCAGCGGTGCTCGCCCGGGTTTGAACCCACGATCATCGGTTAAGAGTCACGCGTTCTTACCACTGGGCCATCTCGGCCATCGGCAAACAAAAACTATAATAGGAACTAACCCGTTTATAAGAAAGCAATGAATCGACCATTCGACCAATCTAGAGACCGCAAATCATAAAAGATTTTGCTAAAAATTGTGCCGTACATAATGTACTAAATGTTGCCATAATACTACTAAAGAGAAAACATTTTTAATTTAGCCAAAATTGAAATAAATTTAAATATTTATTTTTCACCTAAAACGTTCCGATTTATTTTAAAAGATCATATTTCTTTATTAGATCCTATGAAGTCTGACTGGTGCCATACTCGTGTCAGAATTAACAGAAGCCGTAAAAACATCCAAAAGTATTAAGTGAAATTAAACTCCGTCTTTACATATACTCACAAAATATTTTTATTGCTATGAATCAAATAATTCTTTATTCAAGTGCTTTTATACGCATAATAAAGGCAAGTTTGAATCGTCATGTTACAGTATTGAATTTAATCAGTTTATAATAGATAAACCCAAAATCTACTAAGCCGATGTTGAATTATCTTTCTCCTTTAGAAAGCTACATTACCAGCGAATAACATAGGTTATATTTTACTATCAAAGAAGTTGGATATTTATTTATTTATTTATTTATTTATTTATTGGGAAACAAACAGTATTACAACCAATCAATAGAAAATAATTCATAAAAATATAAACACATAAACCAATTAAGTTTCCACCGATTACAAGTTCAATTGGAGCTAAGAAGAATAAAACGTATAAACACACGTTGGCCAAAATATAAAATAACAGATTAAAATTAAAATATAAAAATTGATGACATTGAGCAAAATAATAATATGATCAATGAAAATTAAGACAATTATTAAAAAAATAAAAAATAAATCATGAGTTAAACATAAATTGATAAATTAAAAAAAAAAAAAAAAAATATATATAATTTAAAAATTAATTGATTACAATTTACAGGCATTACTAATTTCTTTTTTTAAATTTTTTTTTGTACACATTGTAAAATCTATATTGGAAAAACATTTATTATATTTATCACAGGCACGGAAAATAAAAGTATTTTGAGCATATTTGGTTTTTGTCATGGGTAAATGAAAAAGGGACTGATGACGCGTATTAATTTTAGGACATCTAAAGCATATATTTTGTAACAGATAGGGTGAGTCTACAAAATTTTGAAGTATCTTAAATAAAAACAATTGATCTCTCTCCATGCGACGGTATTCTAAAGACGGAATGTGTGAAGTATCCTGATTATGCGGCAAAAACTTATAACTCAAATGTTTAATAAATTTGCGTTGAATTTTCTCTAATTGCATAATATGGCATTTATAAAAGGGATTCCAAGCAGTTGAACAATATTCGAGGACCGATCTAACAAACGAATTATATAAAAGTATTAAAGTATTTGCGTTTTTAAAATCCCTACCTACTCTTAAAACAAATCCAAGCATTCGGAAAGCTTTAGCTGTAACGTAATTAATGTGGGACTTAAAAGTTAGTTTGCTATCAATGTAAATACCCAAGTCTCGCACCTCGGTAACTCGTGCAATAATATTGTTATTTAGATGGTAATTGAAGTTAATATCTTTAGTTTTACGAGTGAAAGAGATAACATTACATTTCTTTACATTTAAGCACAAATAGTTGTCTGAGCAGTACTTACATAATTTGTCTAGATCATTTTGTAGGAGTATGCAATCAGAAGTTTGAGTTACTCGTCTAAAGATTTTCATGTCGTCAGCATATAGAAGAATATTTGAATTCTCGAAAACTATATGTATATCATTAATAAATATATTAAACAGTAGAGGACCGAGGTGCGAACCCTGGGGAATTATCTCTACGATAATTGCAAGAGATCAAAATTTTTCATACAAAGATAGATAATTTTTCAACCCAATCGAATGAGGTGCGGACCGCTAGTTATAGATCAATTAATTGTGAGTGGCCAATCTTAAATAAGTAGTCAATTGCGTAAGAGATATTATGATGTAACGCTTGTGCGCAGCCACAGATGCTATATCTATAGAAATAGATTTATTACCCTCATAGCCCGATAGGACGGCAGCAGGCCGGAGAGCTACACACACAACAACAAGAAACAACACACACAACAACAAGAAACAACACACACACACAAGACCATGTGCATTCTACCTATACTATCAACATTGTATAAAAATGCACAGGAATGATACGATTCATACGACTGCCCAGGTGCGCGAGCCATAAACATCAATTCTAATTTGTCTTAAAAGCTACAATGTCTAAGGCAATAAAGAGTCCATGAACTGGCCTGTATGTTTACTGCCATTAAAATGCCAGTTCAAATATATTAGTAATTTGAAAGTTAAGTTAATTAATTTAAAGAAACATCATTTTTAAGATGAATATCTTTAAAATGTGAAAGAAAAGATTACTAGGATCATATTATTAGAGTAAATATGTGTAAATCTATGTTTGTCTTTGTGTTCTTGCCTTAATTTAAAATAGAATAATTTATTAGGTGGTAGGACTTTGTGCTAGCTCGTTTGGGTAGAAACAACCAAAAACTATACTGTACATATATTTATTATGATTAATTTGATTACTTGACCAAATAACTTACACTATTTGACTCTAAATCCTCAAAATTAAATTTAACTATTTACATATATCAATATTTGTCAGCCTCACTTCAAAGCAATTTTAAAGTTCAAAGATTTCATTCACCCTTGTGACTTGTATATATTTGTTTTCAATTATGTATTTTAGAAATTAAACTTTACCATATTCATTTAAGCCGAAATGGCCCGGTGGCTACAACGCGTCAATCTTAACCGATGATCCTGGGTTCAAACCCGAGCAGACACCACTGACTTTTCAGGCGGGCACTACTGAATTTGTGTTTATAATTCATCTCGTGCTTGACGGTGAAGGAAAACATCGTGCGGAAACCTGCATGTGTCAAATTTTATTCAAATTCTGTCACATGTGTATTCCACCAATCCTCATTGGAGCAGTGTGGTGGAATAAGCTCCAAAACCTCCTCCCCAAAAAAAAATATTTTTTGTAAGGATATGTAATTTAATTTTTTAAGGGATCAGGATAGAAATAGGTTTTTTATAATGATAAATTAAAAACCTCTATACAAAGATAAAGTAAAGAGTCCAAGCCGGAGTCAATAATGCCAGCCTGGCCGGCCGATGAGCTTGGTAGAACCAGTCCCCGCCATGATGACTATCGCATGATCATGTCGAGCCGCTACACTCCGCCCCGTCGGAAGATATTGCTAACAATATAAAAGGCCCTCCAGACCGATTTCGGCTATGGCGGCCAATCAAGAGAGATTAGTCAACTACGCAGGAGATATAGTGCACAAGTGTGTGTGCAAACACAGATGCACTCTCTTTTCCTTAGCTCTCATAATCCGATGGGACGGCAATCCGACACCACCAGAAAGAGTTCAGGCGCAGGACCAACGGCTTAACGTGCTTTCCGAGGCAAGGGAGTGTACACATATCAAACTTCCAGGCTCCGGGCTGCTACTGAGAATTTTCTGACAGAAAAACCCATTAACAATTTATTGGCCCGACCTGGGAACCCAAGACCACCGGGTCTGGGGCCTTATATCTAGCCACTAGATATAAGATGAATATATTATATATGTTGTAGGTTATGTTAGCAAAAGCTGCTTTTTACAAAAGTAGAATCTCTTGAAACGATTTTAATGTTTTGTTCATAAATACTCAGAAAAATCGAGTAAGCTACGAAGTTTATACACTGCACTGCAGCATGTTAAGAATCTGTACTATTTTTATACGGGTAATCTTCAATCTTAGAATCTAGGATGCTATGTACTATGGGCTCTTATCGATTATTTAAATTGAACAAAGTCTTATATAATACTAATGTTGAGCAATAGAATGATTTTTAAATTGGTGGTCTCTATGCCAGGCTTCGTGCGCAGAAGGTATTGTATACCAAAACCGAGATAGTCCAGTGGTAAGAACGTATGAATCTTAACCGATGATCGTGAGTTCAAACCCGGGAAAGCATCACTGAATTTCATGTGCTTAATTTGTGCTTAATCTTGTGCATGATGGTGAAGGAAAACATCTTGAGGAAACCTGCGTATGTCACATTTCACTGAAATTCTGTCACTGGAACCTTCTCCTCACAAAGAGGAGAAGAGGCCTTAGCCCAGCAGTGGGACATTCACAGGCTGCTACTGTACTGTACTGCATCATAGAAATATGCTCGTAATCTTAAAAATATATTAGGATGCTAGCATTATTATTAAACCTCCGAAGTAAAACTTCTTTAAGCGCGATTAAAATGATGTTCAAGGGCGAATTTGATTTGAAAAGTTTGACAGAAACATTATTAACACATAAACGTATTACGTGTACTGGTGCACATTCTTAATTTTTTTTTAATTCGTGCTATAAATATAAAAACTCTTTGCCTATAAATAAATTGAAATCTTATTTTAAACAACATTGAGGATTATTACAGAATATATTATAATGTTATGATAAAAAATCGTCGATTTATTATTGAGTAATTTCCATACAGAGCCATAACGAATTAATCGTAGAAATATACGTAGAAAATTGTTATTTTAATAAATAGCTAACAAAATTGAAGGGTATTTAGAAAAATAGACTTAGAAAAATAGGTTTCATAAAACATTGGTAGACCTAATTGTTAAGGAAAACATCAAATATCTTATTTCATGAATAATATACGCGGTAAATTGTTATTTTTCTGAATAGCTGGCTGAATTGCAGCATTTTACTAAGAATAATAGGGAATCTAAGAACATCCTAAGATCTAAAATATATAGTAATTTATTTTTCAGAATCCAAGCTGCCAATGCGAAACTTTTAACAGAAAAAATCTAACTTATTACTAGCGGGTGAATTAAATTAAGGACCTCAGAATTTACGGCAAACCAGATAGCCAATCGGCAAAGGGTGCAGTTCATACTACATATATAATAATAATGTCATGGCGGATGTTCGCTCACACTTTCAACTTCCAGACTCCGGGCTGCTACTGAAAATTTTCTGACAGAAAAACCCATTAACTATTTATTGGCCCGTCCGAGGAGTTGAACCCAGGACCACCGAATCTGCGGCCTTATATCTTGCGTCTAGTAACTACATTAATATATCCACAAACGCATAGTGAAGCAGCGTGGTGAAATTCCCTCACTGACAAATTGCCCTCGAAATCATTAGAAGACTAACTACCCCGCGTCAAGGGAAATCAATTCTTCTTTATTTCCCTCAGGAAAAATTAATGTTCTTCGTAACTTTTATAGATAAATGTCAATATTTTTCACGTAGTCAAAGTAATTCACTTGATTTTTTAAGCGTCTTTCGCATAACTCAATCTCAAAAATATTTTAAACGACATTTTAAGTTGGTTATTGTAATAATTGTCTAATAATAAATACAATAGTATTCTTAACTTCCAATAAAATCCAATTTAGTAATTTATTTACGTAAAATCGTATTTAAAATAATATATTATAATAACAATTATTCTTGTATTTATAGCGTATTCTAAAAAGGCATATATATTATAATTATAATTTTCAAACATACGTTTTTGTCGGCTAAGAAAGCCTCAAGTCATGGTATATCGCAGTCATAGTTATATCACCTGTGCCAATAATGATTATCACAGTAAGGAGTATAAGCCAATATTTAAGCCATTTATTAAGTATTATTGTTCACAGGAAAAACACTCGACTCATTCTTTAAGCCGGAACACAGCAACACAAAGTTGATACTTGGTGGTGGATAAATTGTTGTGTCATTGACCCGAACAGCTTTTCTCCCAAACAATTTCTTAAATAATATGAATAAAATATATAACTACTAAGAAACGAAGTGACTACTAACAAAATAACACTCCAGATTTGGTTTCAGTAAAATATCATAAAAACTACATCAACATTACTAAAGTATTGACCTATTTTCATATGCTACCTTTTATATGATATTTGATCGTACTTCTATCTTATGTTACAATTACAAGATAAGTTAATCAAGATCTCAATGCAGACAGCATTGGCCATTGGCACGCTGGCCAAATATAGCTACCAACTAATTCCTCAAACTCTTGAAAGGATAATCATGAGATTTCTTAACCTACCTCACAATAACATTATGAATTGATTCCATTAGGTATGGTAATTTATATTTTATACATTTTACGATGAAATATTATAAAGAAAGCACTTTATGCAAAGAGGTAATTCATTTATGCGTGAAAGCGGCAATTTGCCGTGTACGTAACTTCATCATTTAAATTATTTCGTACACGTCAATGATTTTTTACTAAAAATTTGTATAGAATTTTTGTATTTTTAATAATTTTTACTCATATTTTTGACGTGATAACCTCTAATAAATCAATGAACGCTGCCTGCATGCAGGAAAAGTTGTCCCATTACGCTCATTGTCCGGTTACGCACATTGTCCCGTTACGCTGGCTGTACGCTTGCGCCGCATCTATCTCTCTTTCACTCGATTGCTGTCATTTCATCAATGTTTTGTTATGACGTTGTCCGTAAACCGACTTTACAGACAACCATTTTTTTTATATAAGCATTTATTTATAAGGATTTGATGAGTACACATGTAGCAGATTTTTATCTGACTCATGCAGGTATCCGGATGATTTCTTCATCCCCGAGTACTAGATTAATTAAAAAACACACAAATGGTGTACCCAAGATTGAACACGCAACCGCCTTGACTAAATATTTGCTGCTGTTGTATAAATCTCAATTAATATAAACTTAATATTAATTTTAATATGATATAGTTCATTACGAGCTACAAAGGTACTGTTTCGTTAAAAAAAGTATTTATACCCATTTATATAAAGAAATATCATTTATATATATATTAATTTTATATATATATATATATATATATATATATATATATAAATTATTTTGTTACTTCTTTTTTGTGTCATATTAATTATGTTCGTGTTCATTACATCTCTCACCCAAATTCTAATCGTTTTTATTATTTAATCTGTATATTCCAAACAGGTGCAAATTTTTAAACAAAAAAACCACCTTGAATTACCTACCATTAGTGGGGTAATTTATGTTTTCAGGACTGGAATGGGTGAAGGCCAAGAATTATTCACAAAACTACTCCACTGGGGCTGGTGTACATAATTATAATGTCTCAAAACTTTTCAGCACATACTTTTATACCTATTTCAAGTCACTCATGTTTTTTAAAGCAACGTTTGAATAACATAAAGTTGCCATCAATGGCGATAGAAAAAATACTTTATTAATATAAAATGTAATAAAAATATAAACCCAAATAAAGCACTTAAAAGTACAGCGGTGCTTGCTTGGGTTTGAACACGCAATCTTCGTTCAAAATTCAGGTGTTCAAGCAACTGATCTTGACTCATATTTCAATGACACTTAAGTCGAATTTCAAACACTGGGCGAATACTAGTTATTCCATCATGTCGGAGAAGAGGAGAAATTGTGACAATCATTAATAACTATTGTAGTTCCACTTATGTCATTAATTATTGAGTATTAAATCTTCTTAATTATTATTCCTAGTTATCATAATAAACTTCAAAATTAAAATAATAAGTAGGATTATAATCTGTAAATTAAAGTTAAGTAATTAAAAAAGTAGTATTTAATCATAATTTTGCGAGAAAAATTAAATATATTCATTTGTTTATTAAAATGTATAAAAAATATCTATTTATTTTAAAATATAAAAAACGTAGTTTACAAATTATGACCATTCAACGAAATTATGATTTTAACAATAGCTGTTATTAATTATATCTATTAAAACCCATCATTAAAAATTAATACGTAAATAAAAATATTATAACATAAAAAATATATATTTAAGTAACGATGAATGGTCAAAACAACTGGTCCCAATTTTGGATCCAATCGTCTAATTCCAGCAACAATTTTCAAACTTTTCCATTTCACGTTTCATTCCTAACAACACGAAAACCATTCGTCACCTGCATTATTACAAGGGACGGTCTTACAAGACAGCTACGTGTTACAATAAATTCACTACGGCGTTTGATATAAATACAAAAATTCACGGGACGCCCAGGAGGAGGAAGGTGTGAAACATTGCATTTGATGTTCATTGAAATATTTTTTAATAAACATGCTTGAAAATACTCTGTCCTTTTCTTTCGAATGTCAAATCATTAATGTCAGAAAGAGCGAAGTCAATGTTTAACTAAACAGCCGTCAAGTTTATTAAGAATTGAATAAAGCTGTATAAAAATATTACGAGTAATATAGTAGTAATATAAAAATATAGTAGTTTACATTATAGTAAAAATATTGACGTGACAACGTCTTATAAATTGGTTTGCCGGGTGACACTTCAAGAAACTGCGTTACGCTCCGCTCACGTTATGCGCTCACAATGAGAGCGAGTGAGAGGCACGCGTCCCTTCCACTCGGGCATGGTTAGCCCGCCTAAGAGCGAGAGAGACAGACATAAAAAATAAAATTTTGTTAATATGAAATTCAGTGCGAGATTCTTTGTATAAATTAATGTTTTAAATATAATTCTTTGTATAAATAAATGTTTTAAATTGTTACTATTATTTCATCCTTCTTCCTACTATACGAATGAATATTCACATTAAAATTATTTTACCACTCAAAGTCGTTGTCACGTAAAACTTTCGCCCGTATACCTACTTTACAGGCAACCAATATTTTTTTTATATTAGAATGATCATATAAATGTTACTTATATATATTTTTAATTCTATTTTATTTCTCCTCAGATTTTTTTCGTCCGTGTCTTATTTAATTCTCTTTTTATTGTAATTAATTTTTAATTCATAAGATATGTTTTTATGGCTCTGTTAAATTTTTATTCATAAAATTAATTGTACATAATATATAATATTAATTGCGATTCAAAGGGGAAATGCTGCTAGCATTCTTGCCACCATTTCACGCGGTGACGACTTGTATAGTAATTATTTTTCATTTTTATTTGTATTTTGTTAAGGTTTTAAAAAAAAATATATATAATATGTTATTCAAAAATCAATCACTTTGATACATAAAGTACTAGAAGGGTTACAGAGTAGATAAATATCAGAGACATCATAACACTATACAGTAGCTAACCTTTATTATACTCGTAGACAAAGAGGCCTGACGCGCAGACATCAGCTGATATTTAATGGTTACGATAAATTCTCGCCAGGTGCTGTCAAGCTATCGATCTTTATATTGCTATTTAAATTCACCGCCTCCCAACGATGCCTGCACATGACCCGTAAGCGATTGGACTGTCGCTAGCCGTTGTACCGTTTTTTCTATTCCATTTAGAAGCTGCCGCAATATTCCCGTTTGTTCGACATAGACTTTTTGGACTTATTGCATTCCTTTCGACGTGATATTTTCTCGGTCTTTAGTCTAAATGGCATACAGTATTTTGTATATATTTCCGCGCCCTAGAAGGTAAGATGGACTTATATGACGTGACGGTATGACGATCTCTTTTGCCACGCCATTTATGACCCGCTCTCGGCCTATGTGTTCGTAATGCGTCTATTTCAAAGCTATTTTGAAGCAATATATAATAATATATAAGTATTATAATAATAATAAAAAGGCATATTTATTTATTAGGTCATTACTTTGTTTGAAGTTATTTTACTTTTATTTGGTTTTCATTGATTATAAACACGTTCAAAGTTTTATATCTGCCGTGCGTCCCGTGACCGCCACATTTTTATTTTACTTTACTCTCGCAATCAACATCGCTTTGAAACCACTAGCATTTTTATTTGTATTTTCGATAAATTTTTCATAAAGGTTAAAATGTTGGGAACGTGTAAATATAACTCGGTTACAAAAGTTGCAAATTGTCATATAATTATATATTTGTATTATTATCATATAATTGTCATATGTTATATAATTATGTCAATAAAAAACAGCTTTAAAATGAAAATCGTCTTTTCCTTTCCTATTTTTCCTTTTAAGCTTCTCCGTTTGAAGCTTAATGTCAAAAATTTAACGATAGTAATTAGAGCTCGAAAAGTAGAAATTTATTTGAGGAACAAAAGTTCATATGATGATCGTTGTTTTATTGTATGTAAGAGGGGGGCAAACCAGCAGGATGCTCGCCCGATGGAAATAAATCACCTGATGGAAATAAAGTGGACATCTGTAACATCCGAGGTCTTGCAACACTGCCGGCCTTTTTTTCGTTGTTATGTAATGCATATAAGAATATAATCAATATATTAATTAATAATAGTAAAAATGTAACAATAAAAATACATAAAAAGAGTCACATACCAAACAAAATTATCAAATACTACAAAATAGTTTATATTATTAAGACGTATATCTAAATTTATATAGAGCTTATGAAAACTGTCTTTCAATAAAAATGAATCAGGAATATTATAACATAAAACATAAAAGGGGGAAGCCCCGGAGATGTGCAGTTTCAGAAAAGTTTTATAATTTGCCAGATCCTGAGTTCACAACCAGGCTAGGTCTTCAGCTTAATAAGCTAATCACTAGACAAACGAGGCAATGAGATAAACGTCTTAAAGATATCCAATGATAATATAAGCTTAACTACTTATCTAAATCTTCAAAGTTGACTATAAGAGATATCTTGATTAATCTCATTGCTTGATCTCCTTAACAATAAATTTATCGTTACAGATGACAAAAACATTCTAAACTCGATAATCTAAAGAAAAGTTTTGCAATCCTTGAATTTTATGAGACGGATCAGGGACGAAGCTTGAAGTTTTGAAGATAAATTTTGTTGATGTTATTTGATTAAATAAAATATAAGATTCATTATTTAAAAGTGTTTTACTGTCGACGTAATTTGCATTTTACATTTTTAATGCTTCATTGGTTTTCAATTTTACCCAAGTACTTTACTTAACTGACAACCTAGACAACTGTAAACACTTTAGAAGCCACTGCAAGCATTGCAAACAAACTTTTGATACTGTTCCAAGCGGGACTTGAGTTACAAGACAAGTAACAAATGTATTGGGAAGTATTAGTACAGTTAACCCCGTTTAAACTATACTACATTTCATGAAAATATAATATTATATTAATCATAACAAAGCCAAAATTAAAGCATTAGTTCTTAATGATTTCATCACCAAGAAAAACTCTAGATACTTGATAACTTGGAGATGTTTTCCCTTTGAAAGATGGTTTTCGATTTACAGTTTATTTCTAAAACAGGTATCTTAAGTATATAGAGATCCGAAACAATTGGAATAGAATATACGACGAAAGAAAATCGGGACGGATTTTAAGATTCTGCAAATGATAAGAACAACTCAGACTCAGTACGTAATACATTCAATCGTGCCCTTGGTTTAGTGACTCATACGGTCGAATACTGAAACGTCATTCAAATATTAAGTGCAACTCAATTATTTGATACGCCTTTATAATAGCACTATTTATTTTACTATTGCGAAGTAAAATAATAAAGCACTAACATTTTAAACTATAGAATCTAAGATGTATATCATCCTTGAAGCCTTAGTTACTAACTTAATTTGATATTCGCAAACCTATACAATTATATTCACATAGTAATTTCAATACCGCAGACGTGCGCTGTAGTGATAATCGTATTAATGGTGACAATATATTGTTTCATTGACATTTGAATCAGCAATTCGGCTTACGTCGACTCGATAATAATGTTATTAATAATAATTGCTTTGTGGAGACATTATCACTTACTAGTGTTTGTCAATTGTCTTGGTCATAAAATATATCACAGATTAAAAATAAAATTATCATTTTGATTAATTTCTCTGATGCTCTCTCTATTTCTTCACTCTTCTAATTGACATCCATAAGCCTTGTCAGCTTGGGTGCTGCATCAAACGTAATAAAAAAGAAAAAAATATATTTCGTCTGGGGCCCCCTGTCAGGAACGAGGTTCTTGAAAGATTTTAAAACGAGTTTATATATCATAGATTTATTCTTACTGAATACACACAACAAAAGCTACTGATCCTATAATGCAGAAATTTTGAACATAATATGTATGTATACTTTGTAACAGAAATGTCAACTGCGTATGGATTTTTGAAAATGATATATTAACGGCCGAATACTGAAACGTCATTCAACACATTTGAATGACGTTTCAGTATTCGAACTTAATTATTTGAGATGCTGTTAATTTAAAATTTCGCATAGGTACTAAATTTGAAATTAATAGCCATACGAAACAGATTGTGATTTCAATTTACATATTATAGAATATACATCTCACATCGTGTAAGATGTATTTTAAGATTGAGTATGTACGTGAAGATGAAATTTCATTGTCCTCAAACGTGGAACTATTAAGGACCATGTTGACATGTCTTTGAATTTCCTTGCTTAATTATGTTGTTGGAAATAAGAGCCTCAAGTGTGTGACAGGGTTAATACATACACGCATACCTACAGACGATATATAGATTTATTATTTTCGACCTGCGTCTGAGAGGAGTCGGGGGGGGGGGGGATGTTGGGACATTAGGTAACTAACCTATAGTTATAAGATAACATGATGATCTGGTGAGTAATTGAAACAGACGGACAAATTCGTATTCTCGTTTATAATAATTACAGATTTATATATAAAAAAGTAAAATTCTTTAAAAATACTAGACTTTATAACATTCATTATTTAAATATAACAACCTGTTGTTGTGCGATATATTTAAATATTGCGGCCTTGATAAGCTTGTGAAAGTAGAAGACAATTAAAAACAAAAGTCTGCTAGTTTTATTCATAACAATGACCAAACATACCTTCAATCAAAAGTTCAAGTATGCCTCTTAAAACTTCACAATACAAGAATTCAACATACATACCACTGTACTGGTTCCAGTTTCACTAAGAATGACCGACAAAGAGTTGCGTAGTTACTCTTTTATAAGCACTATCATGTTTGGTCGAAATTCGTTCAATTCTTTTTGACAAAACTCGAGGAATTTTTTGTTTCTCTATGTCAACAAGGACCGTATGTAAATTTTTTAAAAGCAATCATTTCATAATAAAGAACGAAATGCTACTTTCATAACAGATACATAAAAAAGCACGACAAGTATCATATGGTGTTACACAAACCTCAGTGCGTGTGTGGAGGACACAAAGGAGTGCACTTTTATAAGCGTTAAGTATAAATTTATAATTAATGATTATGACATCGTAATTACCGTGGTCGATGTAGTGAGTTGTCCGTCAATGGCAACGGTGGGGAGTCGATCAGCAATTACTCAGCAGACGAGACGCTTCTCCTTACTCTCAATCCTTAAAGTGACTTATAACCATGAAAAAAAATACAGATAATAATGAAATCCATTTTAATTCAATTAATTTAATTCAACTAAACCTACTCTCTTTCTCCTGTGAGTGTTATATGATTATTATTTATTTAAATTGATAATTTATTAAATTATGATTTCACTTTTCCAATTGGAAAATGTAAATAATGTTGTTATATTTTGTTGTAAAGGAACACTTATGTGCCTCGAAAGGCACGTAAAGTCTCGTCCTCCGCCTCTTAACTCACTCCGCTCTAGACGATTTTTCGACCTAATAAATAATATGAGTGCACCTTCGCTTGCACACATATCTTTCAGTAAATATACGGCTGAGGAAATAACTCCTTTCCTCATAAGCCAATCCGATACAGGTCTGTGGAAATATATCATCCAAAATGAGCAGGTTGCCTGACAATGTTTACCTTCAACACTGGAAATAATATGAACTATAACATAAATAGCACATACTCATACAATTTATTAGGTTTAAAATATTTATTTTTAAAATTATACGATTTAAGGTCCACGTATGTTTTAAATAGTATACGGTTTCATTAGAAGATATTTAGCTGCACATTTTTTTATAGCATAGGCAGACGAGTATATGGGCCACCTGATGGTAAGTGGTCACCACTTTCCATAAATATCTTAATTCCCTCAGTGAGTAAATCATAAAAATCGCAATTGTATTTTCTAATGAATAATAAATCGTACAAAAACATACTTAGTTAATTTATTAATCAATTTAAAATATACAAAGACTTTTTGTATTATTTTTTGTTAATAAATAAATATTAAGTTTTCATTACTATACTATGTAAACTATACACTAATTAACCTTGACATAAGCAAACTTTACACAATAAATTTGTCCTCTTCTTATGAATGTCAAATCATTTATCAGAGAAAGAGAGAGAGAGAGATTACTCTTACCCTACTCTTACGCTAAAGTATCCACTCTTATCATCATCATCCTTTTCTCGTTCCGCTGGACATAGGACTCTCTAATGGCACGCCACTGAGCTGGATTTTCAGCTCTCAATCTCCTACCGCTGCCAGCCACTTTGCGTATATCGTCACTCCACCTAGCCGGAGGGCGTCCTACGCTACGCTTGCCAAGGCGTGGTCTCCACTCCAGAACACGTCTATTCCAACGGTTGTCGGTTATAATAATAATTATTTATTAATTTCTTAATCCACTCTCAATATTTGTTATTTTACGCTTATACTAAAAACTTAGTGTAGAGAATTATATTTAATGTTGGAAAATATTGAGAGCAACACTGCAAACGAAATATAACTAAAAATTAAAAAAAATCCGATAGCTCGTAAGAAAACTTCAACATTTGTCCGACAAGAACGTTAAACAAACTTCAAACAGGCTATTCCTATCAAAATGTCCAAGTTTTCAAGAACTTAACGGAAACTCTGCTAAGTAACGAGTAAGAGTAACTTTTAAGTTTCTTTAAATTGTCATAATTTTTAGTTTCTTAAGAATATACCTTATGACCAGCATACGAGATTTTATGCTTTTGCAGTTCAGATCAGTTGCAAGTGTTTTAAATGTATATAAAGTTTGATTTCTTTCTTATGAATTTTGAACATAGTTTACTTGGTGGTAAGGCTTTGTGTAATCTCATCTGTGTAACTACCACCTACCATCACATATTATAGCACCAAACAGATATTCTTAGTACTGTTGTGTATGAGATATATGCGTCCCAATATAGCGCCATATTTGCAATGTAAGGTAAAATTATAGTTGATATATATTACTAATGTCTATAGACAGTGGCTACCACTTACACTACAGTAACAGCCTCTGAATGTCTCACTGCTGGGCTAAGGCCTATTCTCCTCTTATTGAGGAGAAGGAGATTATTCCACGACGCTGCTGGAATGCAGGTTGGTGGAATACACATGTGGCAGAATTTCAGTGTTATTTGACACATGCAGGGTTGCTCACGATTTTTTCCTTCACCGTCAACATCACCTGCATCAATAAAACCTTTCCTTTTGTTGTTAAAAGTTTGCCAGCAAGCCCTAACTGTTGCATAATTAACATTCAGATATTCTCTTGTTTATTAATCAATTTAAGAATTTTTTAACGTAACCACGTTTATTGCAAATGTATTGAAAAAGAAATCTATATTAACAACACTAATATTTACTACTAACTCTTAACTTCTCTCCTCAGTACATTATTCGCTTTACTTTTATATGCTTAGATTCCTATTGAATCAGTGCAGTGTATATTATTAAACTTCGAGAAACTGGATTAAATGAACTTCTATTTCCGATCTCCAAAGAATATTAAAAAAAAATTATATCCACTCGAATGAACCCTTCTCCTGAATATAGATTTAATATTTATAATACGAATCGGCCGATCAGTCAATGATTTTCAAAGGGACTGTATGAGGTTTTGATAAGGGTTGGTTTGGATGTCTATCGAGAAATGGGTAGGAATTCGTATAGAGTTGAAATCGAATCCCATAATGACAATTGTAAGAATTTCAATGGACAAATGTTATCTTTAAGTCATTAGTCAGATTTATTATTTAGTGATACCCTGGGACATCCAAGTTCACGCAAGGCCATCTGATCCCAAACTAAGCAAAGCTCGTATTGTGGAAACCAGACAACTGATATACTTACATAAACTACTTTACTTTTATAAATACAAACCAATTTACATAATTACATCCAGACTCAGGACAAATAGACATGTTCATGCACACAATTTCTGTTCTGGGTGGGAATCGAACCCACGACAAGGCGCGACAGGCAAGTATCCACCCATCACACCAACTGGTTCGTCTCTAGTATATAAGAATGCAACTAAATCTCAATCTATTTTAAAATCTTTGTCTTAATGATTTTGTTTTATATAAATAAAAATTTTAACAAAACAAAAACCGACTTCATAGGTAAAACAAATTAATATGCACTAAAAAAGTAAAAAAATAATTGCGTATTCTTCTATAATTTGATAATTAACTTACTATTTTCTACTCATCAATATGTAGGTACGAATGTGTTGAGTGGTTGATAATGTATTTACAATTATTGTTACTTTTGCAGTCGATGTCAGCCAAGGTGGGCTTATAACTACATACATAGTTAGTTATAGGTGAGATGTGCTTGTGTCACACGCGCAACATTACGAGGCGAACAAAAGTCAATTTGTAATGTGTATGTTTTTGTTTGTTTTTAAAAGATTCCTGTATTATTATTGCTAGGTATATTATAGTGTTTCCTTAGCTGACATCAACTCCAAAAATAACAATAATTGTAAATACATTATCAACCACTCAACACATTCGTACCTACATATTGATGAGTAGAAAATAGTAAGTTAATTATCAAATTATAGAAGAATACGCAATTATTTTTTTACTTTTTAGTGCATATTAATTTGTTTTACCTATGAAGTCGGTTTTTGTTTTGTTAAAATTTTTATTTATTTTTCGATTTTTAGTGAATCTGAAGTACATTCACTAATTTGTAGAATATGGGTAGACCTACTAAACGTGCAGCTCATATGAGACAGCGCCGTTGATATTATTATTTAAATATATTAATCTAAAACAGTGAAACGTAAAGAAAAATGCGTTTTGGTACTTAATTAATAAATATTAGTTAATATGGTTAAATGTATGAATATAAATTAACATGTTTTGATTAAATAGATTTAGTTGGTGGGGTGTTGGGCAGCCATAACATAATCAAATAGTTATTTCTAGTAATAATTAAATAAACTGTATGTTTAAAGATGTTGTGTTATACCATTCTGCACCATAAAATATGACGGAATGTCTGTATATAAAAAAAAGGGGAAGTATCTATATTATCCTAACTAATAGCCTAGCCTATAAAAGATTCGGCCGTGTATCGTTAGTTTGCTACTTAGAATTGAAGATTTCCGTTACTTTGTCATGGATCCTATAATCAGAATCTAACTAAACTGTCATCAAACAAGCCTTGAAGGATACTCTTTCCAATAAAAAAAAATCATCGAAATCCGTTGAATAGATATCGAGTTATTCGTCCATTTGTCGCGCACATACCTCATGCAAATTTACGACTTATATGGTTTTCTCATGGATTCCACTGTCAAAACTGGACCAAAAAAAATGGGACCAATGGGAAAACACCAGCTTTCAAATAAAAAAAAATCATCGAAATCGATTCATCCAGTCGAAAGTTATGAGGTAACAAAGTCAAAAAAAAAAAAAAAACATACAGACGAATTGATAACCTCCTCCTTTTTTTGAAGTCGGTTAAAAATTGAAAGCTTTGCTTACATCTTTTATTGCCTTAAGGTTTCTAATGGCCTGCTACACTAGAGCACTTACCATTTTTTATAATTAATTAAAATATTTCAAAACTAAAGCCGAACTTTTTTAACCGACTTCAAAAAAAGGAGGAGGTTATCAATTCGTCTGTATGTTTTTTTTTTTTTTTTTATTTTTTTTTTGTGTTTGTTACCTCATAACTTTCGACTGGGTGAATCGATTTTGATGATTTTTTTTTTATTTGAAAGAGGGTGCTTCCTATGGGGTCCCATTTTTTTTTAATCCAGTTCTGACACTGGCATCCATGACAAAACCATATAAGTCGTAAATTTGCATAAATATGTGCGCGACAAATGGACGAATAACTCGATATCTATTCAACCGATTTCGATGATTTCTTTTTTATTAGAAAGAGTGTACTTTAGGGGTTATTTGATGACAGTTTGGTTAGATTCTAATCATAGGATCCATGACAAAGTAACGGAAATCTTCAATTCTTAGTAGCAAATTAACGATACACGGCCGAATCTTTTATAGGCTATCTAGATTTTTCATTCACCTACCATAACATCGTTATGATCAAGTAATTGTAGTACTATTGTAAAAAACACTTCATTATATACCGTCAATAGTTTTCACAGCGCACGCTAAATAATAACTTTTATTGGCAACAGTTTGATACATTGGGTTGCATTGCTCCATTTTAAGTAGGGATCTATAAGTTTTTGAAAATATAATATAGCCTATGTTACTCGGTAAAGACGTAGCTTTCTAAGGGTGAAAGAATTTTTAAAATCGGTCGAGTAGTTTTTGATTTAAATCGTAATAAAAAATCAAACAAAAATCAAATCTTTCCTCTTTATAATATGAGTTATGCATGTAAGCATTAGTATATATGTATATGTTTGTAATTGAAACATATTCGAACACCTCCTAAAAGTTGAGACCAATTTTGAAAATTACATATATATATAGAATCGTATAAGTACTCTTATATACCTACGTGTTATATTTATGTACATTTATATATTGATTACTAGTGTTTTTCCCGCGGTTTCACCTGCGCAGTTCCCGTTCCCGTGGGAATATGGGGACAAAATGTGGCCTATGTTACTCCCTGATAATGTAGCTTTCCATTGGTGAAAGAATTTTTTAAATCGGCTTAGAGGTTTCAGCGTGAAAGACTCACAAACAAAATTACTTTCGCATTTATAATATTAGTTAGGATAATATCGATACCTCCAATTTTTTTTTAATATACAGACATTCCGTCATATTTTATGGTGAAGAATGGTATAACACAACATCTATAAACATACAGTTTATTTAATTATTACTAGAAATAACTATTTGATTATGTTATGGCTGCCCAACACCCCACCAACTAAATCTATTTAATCAAAACATGTTAATTTATATTCATACATTTAACCATATTAACTATTATTTATTAATTAAGTAACAAAATGCATTTTTCTTTACGTTTCACTGTTTTAGATTAATATATTTAAATAATAATATAATCGGCGCTGTCTCATATTATGAGCTGCACGTTTAGTAGGTCTACCCATATTCTACTAATTAGTGAGTGTACTTCAGATTCACTAAAAATTGAAAAATAAATAAAAATTTTAACAAAACAAAAACCGACTTCATGGGAAAAATAAATTAATATGCACTAAAAAGTAAAAAAATAATTGCGTATTCTTCTATAATTTGA
The DNA here is from genome assembly GCA_963151315.1 of Nymphalis c-album. NCBI lineage: Eukaryota > Metazoa > Arthropoda > Insecta > Lepidoptera > Nymphalidae > Nymphalis > Nymphalis c-album. The sequence goes on from OY720610.1 coordinate 1,856,786, forward strand.
TAATTAACTTACTATTTTTACTCATCAATATTTAGGTACGAATGTGTTGAGTGGTTGATAATGTATTTACAATTATTGTTATTTTTGGAGTCGATGTCAGCTAACTTTCATTCGCCTCGTAATGTTGCGCGTGCGACACAAGCACATCTCACCTATAACTAACTATGTATGTAGTTATAAACCCACCTTGGCTGACATCGACTCCAAAAATACCAATAATTGTAAATACATTATCAACCACTCAACACATTCGTACCTAAATATTGATGAGTAAAAATAGTAAGTTAATTATCAAATTATAGAAGAATACGCAATTATTTTTTTACTTTTTAGTGCATATTAATTTATTTTTCCCATGAAGTCGGTTTTTGTTTTGTTAAAATTTTTATTTTTATTCTAATCATTTGTTTATTTTAGAAGTAATTCGTGTTGGAGTCCGTCTTTGTTAATATAACCATTTTTCTTTTATCAAACAAATTAATTTTTCTCTTTAATTTATTTTCTTAATACATATTCTATAGTTATATTATTCACTCAAATAATTCAATATTATTAATTAAAATGGAATAAAACAAGACAGAGATTCTAGGAATACGAAGTTATTCCAAGTAATGGTTCAATGGAATACTCCGAGCATCCCTCTACGACGAATGTGCATTGCAAAGCTGACGTCAGCTCATATTATGTAAATAAGTAGAATAGTTATAAACATAATTAAATATAATAAATACTTCAGTAATTTGTGAAAGGGGAAATGTAACTAGTTACGTTTCCCACGCTATATAGAATTTAGTTTATTATTATTATTATTATAGAATAGTTATTAATAATAATTTTCCCAAGGTGTGTGTTGCATTGGCGATGTAAGCGATGGTTAACATCTCTTACAATGCCATTGTCTATGGGTGCTGTCGACCACTTACTATACGGTGGCCCATAATCTCGTCCGCCTTCCTACGAAATAAAAAAAATATTGTATATTTGATTTAATTAAATCATTTGTGAAATTTATTTTATGTTATGTATATTATTTACGTATATTTCTTTAATTTAGATAAAATCTTACGTTCCCAATTTGAAACGAACTAACATATTTTTCATATTATTATAGTTAACGTCTATGACGCAGAAGGAGTAACTACACCAAATTTCAAGACAATGACAGGAATAGTTTCGAAGATCTCGTAATGAGTCAGTTAGTCATTGATATTTTGCTTTTATAATATATAGATAGATTACACTGCTTATATAATTTCATAATATCATGATAATATTAAAAAAATGGCTGACATGAGATGGCAGATGTGAAACATCATAATTGATGGAAGTTGATGGATGACGAGTTGTTAAATATTATAACCACACTCAGAAAATGAGGTCTCAATGGAAACGTATTTTTTTTCAAACTGACTACTAGTTCCCGAGATTAGCACGTTCAAACAAAGAAACAAACACTTCGCTTCTATAATTGTTTTATCATTTACTTGGTGGTAGAGCTTTGTGCAACCTCGTCTGGGTAGGTACCACCCACTCATCAGATATTCTGCCGCAAAACAGCAGTGCTCTGTATTGCTGTGTTCCGGTTTGAAAGGTGAGTGAGCCAGTGTAATTACAGGCACAAGGGACATAACATCTTAGTTCCCAAGTTTGGTGGCGCATTGGCGATGTAAGCGATGGTTAACATTTCTTACAATGCCATTGTCTATGGGCGTTGGTGACCACTTACCATCAGGTGGCTCATATGCTCGTCCGCCTTCGTATACAATAAAAAAAATCATAATATATTATACGAATGATTTTCCGAAGCGGAATAAACTCCTAATTAATTTCTAAACAGAGTTTATACTACATATTTAATTATTCAATTTTAATTTAAAAGACATCACAATCACAACAAACAAAATCTATATAGTTTTATTTAGTTGGATTACTTTCGTCGTTCATAATAAAGGAAATCCAATATAAACGTTCCTATTGGTTAGTCGCGCGACTACAGCGCCACACGCGGCGAACTGTCATCGATATCCGAACTGACCGGTTGATATTTTACGCGCTCTCATATAATTGTAATGTGTTCTATCTGTGAGTTCTATCATATCTATACTAATGTATAAAAGTGAAGAGTTTGTTTGTTTGATCCGGCTTATCTCAGGAACTACTGGTTCGTATTTAAAAAAAAAAGTGTTGTATAGTTCTTTTATCGAGGAAGGTTCTAGACTGATTTTTATTAATTATATTTTTATTCATAATACGCGGGTGAAACCATGGGGCACAGCTAGGCATATATACATATAAGTGGGGATAATTATTATTGTAATGTAAAGGACATTTGACAATGTAAAGGACAATGCTTTTACACTGACTCGCTCACCTTTTAAACTGGAACTCAACACTATGGATTATTGTGTGAGTGTGTGACGCTAGAATATGTGACATTTAGGGGTACACACGTAGATAGGCTTGAACAAAGCCCTTCCACCAAGTAAACTAGACAACCTTTCCTTAATCATTTTGAAATCATAACATTCTTAAATATTTAAAGGAATAATTCAAATTGTCACATACAGAATCCCTACAGCTTAACAAACGACTCCGACGGAAGATGTCGAGATAACTGACCATGTAGGCGTGAAATATGTATGACTATAACCGGAGATTTATGAGGGAAATACATCATTTTGATAATAATGTCAACATCTTAATCATTACATATTATACAGCAAAGACCGACCAGACCATATATATACTTAAAATAAATAAAAATTTTAACAAAACAAAAACCGACTTCATAGGTAAAACAAATTAATATGCACTAAAAAGTAAAAAAATAATTGCGTATTCTTCTATAATTTGATAATTAACTTACTATTTTCTACTCATCAATATGTAGGTATGAATGTGTTGTGTGGTTGATAATTTATTTACAATTATTGTTATTTTTGGAGTCGATGTCAGCCAAGGTGGGCTTATAACTACATACATAGTTGTAGGTGAGATGTGCTTGTGTCGCACGCGCAACTTAACGAAGCGAATAAAAGTCAATTTGTAATGTGTTTGTTTTTAAAAGATTCCCGTATTATTATTGCTAGGTATATTATAGTGTTTCCTTAGCTGACATCGACAATTGATAACCTCCTCCTTTTTTTGAAGTCGGTTAATAAAAATTGTGCGGTCGGCGTATTTTATCAACTCAAACCGTGTTTTAAAATATAGATTTTAATTGATTATAATTATTACTGTATTTTTGTTACATTAAAAAGAACCTTTATATCGACCTCCTAAATTCGAGCGCCCTTCTTCCTTCTTATCTTATCCTTCTGACCTTGGGCCACTGCCTCTTCACTCTACTGTAAGCCGCGTAAAAGATTTCCGCGTAAAGAAATCTTAATATAAATCTTATTTTATAAGTCAATGAGTAATGATATCAAAACTTGTACTGATCAGGGCTTCTAGACAAGTGGCTTTTACGTTAATAGAAAATAATATAAATTAATAAAATCAATGTATGAGATACATTGATTATTATTTTCTATTCGATTTTTGTCTACGGGCCCAGTACAGCTGTATGTACGAATCTCTTTTAAAATATAATATTTCTATATTCCTTTCAAGTCAATGAAAGCTTTGTATAACAAGAAAATAAAAAGCAATGTCCTAATAGTTCAACAGTTCTATACACACAAAAACCACATATCTCTTTACCGCTAAGCTCAGGACGAACTGCAACCACAAATTGAATAGAAATTTCGCTTAGAAACCAATTGTTTCCTCCTCATAACCGTCACGGCTCAATCTTATCTGCATTAATAATCGTTAAATCGTTTTCATTAGAACGAGAAAATGTCGCAATCAAAACGATGTTACGAAAAAGTACGTTCGTCAGCGAGATTCATCTTTACGATCGCTTTACGAATCCGCGAATACTCCATCGTAAAAGTAGGTTAATGTTATTACCAATAAACTGTTTATTTCAGTACAACATAACTCCATATGTACGAATTAGATGAGATATGTGGTTTTTTAAAAAGTATGTTGCGATGTTCGCCCACAATCTGATGGTAAGTGGAATTAGTGGTCGCGTGGCTCTAGATTAGTATCACCTCTCCGACTTAACGTGAAATATTAAAAAAAAAAATGTGTAAAATAGAAGTGTAAATCCAGAAATAGGATTAATTTTCGTCAATGTTCTTGCTAAAATGAAGACGATGTAGAAAATAAAACAAAGTAGAATACATGTCAGAATTTAATTACACATATTTAGCATAGTTAGGAGAATTACTGTATAATTCGTATAGTTTTAATGTATTGTTTTTTATTAGGAAAGAGTAACAGCCTGTGAATATCCCACTCCTGGTTTAAGGCATCTTCTCTTCTTTTCGAGGTGAATGTATCTGAGCTTATATCCATATTATAGAAAACAAAAAGGACTAATTCAAAGTTAAGTAAAACTACTTCAGCTAGTTACTGGCATGAATAGATAAAAATAAAAATATAGATAAAAATAATTGTGACTTATATCTATAAGATCTTATATAACTAACCTAACTTTGTTATCTATTGTAGGTTTGGCAGTGTACGCCTGAGACGTTACTACACCGAAAATATTCATAGCTATTACGTTTAATAATTAAATAAATAAACTGCATAGACTACCATTGTCCAAAAACTGTATATATCATACAGGTATAAGGTACGCCAGACCGATTTCGGCCACGGCGGCCAATCTTAAGAGAGGTTAGCCAACTACGCAGGAGATATTATAGTGCACAAGTGTGTGGGCAAACACAGGTGCGCTCTTTTTTCATTAGCTCTCATAATCAGATGGGACGGCAATACACACTTTCCAGACTCCGGGCTGCTACTGAGAACTTCCTGACAGAAAACCCCAATAACTAATTATTGGCCCGACCTGGGAATTGAACCCAGGACCACCACGTCTGCGGCCTTATATCAAGCCACTAGACCAACGAGGCAATCATATAGGTATAATAATATAATGTAGATAAATTATTCAACCAGTCAATTATAATGGAATTAGGTTAATTTGTTAAAATTATTTGAGTTCAACCCAAACAATACAATATAAATCTAATCAGAAACACAGGATAACCTTCATCAGTTGTTACGCCTTCAATAAAGTTTAGAAAGTTAGGTTAAGGAAGGTAAGACAAAGATAAAATTCGACACTTAGTAATAAATTAAGCAAAACTTTTTGAGTGTAATCTTATTTCTGTTTGTGCTACAGAACGGTCAATTATCTTTAAAGTTTCTGATTTTCTTGTATTTAATATATACAGAGTAACAATTTCCATTTTTTAAAGGTCCGACAAAGAAAATAATTGCCAAATTTCTTCATGCACGATGGAATTGATGTCACAGTTAGGCGTTGCCATCGAGAGCCAGCACGCGTAGACTTTTGAAGGAAATTATAAAGATTACTGCTGTTTAGCGGTAGAATATCTGATGAATGGGTGGTACCTACCCAGACTGAGCTTGCACAGAGCCCTACTACCAGTAACATTAGTACTTGTACGGTAACTCTGATTAAATTAAATTGGTACCTATATATTTTCTGTATCCAAATTTCAAACCAATATCAATCAATTTTGTAGAACATTTATTAGACCTTGTTTCCATTGGGATAATTACACTTATGATATTAATTTTTTATATAGTTCGTTCTTTAGTAAATTTTAAAGTGAAACCATCAACAATTTATAACTTTTCTCTCGAAGTTTAAAGCAAGTTAGAACTTTATCGCTTCAAGCGTAAATGATTAAATTAAAATTTTAATAAATTATTAATCTGTTTACGAGGCGTAAACGTATCGTAGGATATATTAATTCCGTGTATATATAATTGTGTTAGCTTAAAATCGTGACTACGCATGTATTAAGAGATCCACTTTTATAATAAAGGTAATGAAATGTAGCTGTAAACAACTTTTTTCTGGTTGAAACTGGTTTAATCCAGTTTAAACCAAATTTATCTTGTTAATAACCCAAATTTCAATTAATATACATGCATTTAAATATTAATATTAATGTTAATTTTATATCGTACAACATTTTTTCACAAAGGTCCTAATACTATTTTAATTGTTTTTCCAAAAATATATTATTTCCTTTAAAGGTATATTCATATTATTGTTACATTTGTACTCAGAAAGGCCTTCCACTTAAAACCATTAAAAAAATATTTCGCGACCACGACAAACACACAGTTTTTATATGACCATAATTCTATTTCTAACGGTACGGAGTATATAAGAACAATATATATCTTTTATGACAGAAACATGTGAAAAACGAAATGTCCTTTTGTTACGATCTTCCAATCTACATACTGACGTGACCGAGAGAACACATAAGTAGACTTATGCGACTTACGTGATGGCTTTAAAGAAAAGAGACAGTCTATTTTATATCTCTTTCTATTTTTGACATAATTATATGAATAGTCTTCTTCCTATGTTTCAGATTTTTTTAATAAAAAAAAATTAATAATAATCATTAATCATCAAACTATTTAGTCTCATAATATATTTCCGTAAATTCAATGTAATAATGACATAAAAAGGTCATTAAGCCCTTGACTTTGATATCAATCGAAGGTAATTCAAATATATTTGTGGTAACGGGCAGAAAATTGCCTTTACGAAGTGAGAGTCATCATTGTGGCCGTCTGTCACACCGATACGATGTGTCAGTAAAATGGTTAACTATTATTTTTAGGAACGCAGATCAGAAAACTAACCATGTGAGGGATAGCCCTTTGCCCTAAGACAATAGAACTGACAAAATAATACACTTCTGACATCGTCAATTCGTCTCCAGTAATATACCTACTATCCTATTCCTCATTTACATAAACGACCTGCCCTTTCTTGTAGGGAACAAACATGACATAGTATTGTTTACTGATGATACCTCTTTAGTTTTTAAAATTAAAAGAAAACAAGTACAGTATGACGATGTAAACAATGCTATCTCTGATATAGTACATTGGTTTAGTGTCAATAATCTTTTGTTAAATAATAAAAAAACAAAGGTTGTGAAATTCAGCGCGCCGAACGTAAAAAATGTAAAGGCTGATGTACATATCAATGGGGAGTCGATGGATCCTGTTGAGTCTACTGTATTTCTTGGCATTACTGTTGATGCTAAGTTGCAGTGGGCCCCCCATATTGACGGATTGGCGAATAGACTAAGTTCAGCAGCTTTTGCGGTTAAGAAAATAAGATTATTCACTGATGTTGATACGGCCCGCCTTGTATATTTTAGTTACTTTCACAGTATAATGTCATATGGCATTGTGTTGTGGGGTAATGCGGCCGCTATCAATACGATATTTGTGCTGCAAAAGAGGGCTATTTGCGCGATCTATAACATGGGAGCTAAAGAATCCCTAAGACAGAAATTTAAAGAAATTAAAATATTAACTGTTGTGTCTCAATACATATTATGTAATGTTATGTATGTACGGAAAAACATTAATGATTTTGTGAGAAAATGTGATACTCATAACATTGGTACAAGGAACAAACACAAATTAATTACTCCCGTTACTCGACTGCATAGAGTCAGTAACTCTTTTGTGGGGCTATGTGTACGTTTCTACAACAGGATCCCAGAAAGCGTTCAAAATAATTCAGTTGCTAAATTTAAAAAAATTGTAAAGGAACGCTTGTGTGCTAAAGGATATTATACAATTAATGAATTTATGGATGATAGCACACCTTGGGAATGAGACGATCGCCGCATGGCTATTTCTTTCGTTTTTTTTTGTAAAAAACATAAAAAAACAAAAAAGTTAAAAAAAAAAACCCGCTGAGTTTCTTTCGCCGGTTCTTCTCAGGGCTGGGTGTTTCTTTCCGAACCGGTAGTAGTTTCCAGTTTGACAATCAATAAGTAAGTGTAATACTTCAATATTGAATAAAGTATTTTGATTTGATTTGATTTGATATATATTAAAATGTTTATTATAAAATAAGTTGTGAGTCAAAATACAATACTAGAAATATTTCCTTATAATTATTTTCGAAAGTGTCTGATTGCCATCCTTTCTAATTGTGTTATTTGTTTATTTATATATTATTGCACACAATTTTTAAATACATAACAAATACAAAGATCAAGTATTATATATTACAGTATATAAAGGTTATTTGAGGTTATTTGAATACAAAGTGTACTTACGTTTTGCTCTTATTTTTTTTTTTAAATATATGTAATTCATCAGATATTCTATCGCAAAACAGCAGTACGTATCAGTGAACTTGTATTCCGGTTTAAATGACGAACGAGCCAGTGTAAATACAGACACGAGGAAAACAACATCTTGATATGGTTAACATTTCTCACCATCTGATGAATGTCCGTTCTATACAAAAATGACATCTTATAAAAATAAAATGATATGGTGTAACAAAAGGAATGCAAAGATAAAGGTCTGTTTGATAAAAGGTAATCTGAATAATTTAAAGGGTTACAGCTGCCCTTAACAAGGGAACCATGTACAATTAAATTTCTCTTAAATTCATTTCACAGATTATTCTGATCGGGTTAACTTTAAGCCAAAGGAATTTAATGTCCTTAAAAAAAAAAGAGTTTTTTAAAGTATGATGAGATGAAGATTTTTACTTATGAGGAAATTTTTAAATATTTTTATTTTATTTAAAGGCCGGAACCGCACCTACCAATGCACAAGTCCTCGGATGTTGCAGATGTCCATTGGCGGTGGTAGTCACTTTCCATCAGGTGAGCCTCCTGCGCGTTTGTACCCTCTTACATAAAAAAAAACAAAAAAAATACTAAATTATAATAATAAGGGACACAATGAGGTATTGGCAATATTATGAACTAAACGAATGACTAAATAAAAAACTAAAAAAATATAGAATAGGTAGGCGGACGAGCATATGGGTTACCGGATGGTAAGTGGTCACCATCGCCCAAAGATATGGGCATTGCGAGAAAGGTTAACCATCGCTTACGCCGCCATTGCGCCACCAACCTTGGGAACTAAGATGTTATGTCTCTTCTGCCTGTAATAACACTGGCTCACTCACACTTCAAACCAGAACACAATACTAACTAATGCTGTTTTGCGGTAGAATATCTGATGAATGGGGGATACCCAGACGAGCTCGCACTGAGCTCTGCCACCAAGTATACTAAAAAAAGTTAAACTTAAGAAGTGTTAGATAAAATCTTTGTCGATTTCTGCCTCTGAAAACTTATATACAATATATAAAGATCGGCTGCATAGTTAAGACATGAAACGAACTCTCCTTCGCATTTATAATCTGTGCTTCTTATAATACCAACCAGTGTTATACCCATATTCATAAAGTGTCTGACATGCAGAACACCAAAAATAGGATTAACCTATACTGGTGGCTACAAACTTACAAAGTTAAAAAGTATATCAGAAGTGCTTTTCTGTAAGAATATACGTCATTATTCACCTGTGAAATGTTGATAACTGACTTATAGTGATATACTATTTTGATGCTTGTATTATTGCAATGTTATAATAATTAAGGTCGATATCGCATATCACGTTGACATTTCATGACCGTTTTCTGCGGAGAGTTTCGAGTTTGTTCTAAAAGACCTGCGATACTCAATTGCATGAGTATCCACTCAATAGTATAACAACAGGTGCACTTTCTCGTAATCTATATCTAGTATATTGTAATCTATATTTAAATTAAAACCTTAACTAAATACAAATAACATTTAAAAATGATTATAATACAAGTCGTGACCGCGTGGAATGGTGGCAAGAATGCTAGCAGCATTTCCCCTTTGAATCGCAATTCCGATTCTCTGGGCGAAAAATGAACCAGCCCTCCTGTCACCAGTGGAGGCAATAAGGCGGGGAGTAATATTTTGGATGAATTTTTTGGCACTATTACTCCAAGGTCCAAGCGTTTCAACAGCAAACGGAACAAAGATATAATTTGGAATAAGAGACGAATATTTGTTACGTTTGTTCGTTTCAGCTTTTTTCGCGGCAGCTCCGGCTTTTAACATTGTTTCCCTGATATGAGACGGGGCCAGTGTGTCAACACATGTTGCGTCCCACACAAGGGCCCGTCCCCGTTCCCAGGGAACCAATGTCAGTCCATCAGATCTCTTGCCATCATCACGACTAATCCCATGAGGCTCAATAAGAGCAGGAACGTCAATGGTGGCAACATTGTAATCTTATAATTCAACTCTAATATGACACGATTGGAAAGTTCAATCACACGATTACCAGTCGTATAGTCGTTCTAAGGCTTCAAAGTTTCCGTCAACAACCAAGCTAATAGCTATTACTGTACTAACTACGGATACTCCGAGTAATGTGTTAACTACGGATTACAAGAATAATCATATAATTTTAATATCTATTTATATGGCATTTTATTCGTGAACAAAGACATCTTAAGGAACTTACTTTATTACTAACCCGTGATAGATGGACAGCAGACTTATTGTGACATGCAATTTTGACGCGTGTGTTCTTGTAATTTTATAATTATTAAGATCAATGTCGCATATCACTTTCTGACATTTTACGATCGTTTTTTGCGAAGAGTTTCGAGTTGGTTCGCACAGAATAACCATACAGTTCAATAAACTATGTAGTTATTCTCTTGTTCAGCTTCCAGCTACCATATTTCACTCGTATTCCAATATCGGTCGGCAATATATTGTATCGTATGATTACTTACCGAGTTTTACGGCTTACGTAATGTCATTGTAAAAATATTAAACAATATTTCTGTAGTTGACAATAAATATTTAAAATTCTTATGAAAATTTTGTTATTTTGTAAGAAGCTAATTCCATACTTAAAGGTTTATTCGATGAAAAATATCAACTTTTGTTTCTTTTATATTGCATAGGAAGGTGGACGAGCGTATGGGCCTGATGGTAAGTGGTCACCAATGCCCATAGACATTGGAATTGTAAGAGATGGAAACCATCACTTACATCACCAATGCGCTACCAACCTTGGGAATTAAGATGTTATGTCACTTGTGCCTGGAATTACACTGGCTCACTCACCCTTCAAACCGGAACACAACAATTGCATGAGTATCCACTAGTAAAACAACAGGTACACTTTACCTTTAATCTATATCTACTATATTGTAATCTTATAATCCAACTCTAATATGACACGATTGGAAAGTTCAATCACACGATTACCAGCCGATTAATCGTTCTAAGGCTTTTTTGATGTTTTGATGGGAGGGTGGTACCTACGCAGACGAGCTTGCACAAAGCTCTACCACCAAGTAATAAGGTTATGTAACTTGGTTCCATAACATCGGTTACTAATATTCACTTGTACTACGATAAAATAAAAAAAATAGTTTAATATTAAAATAGTAAGATTTAGTGATTAATTAATTATAAATACAGTGTTTTATCATTATACAAATATTACGGTTATGCCATACCATGTGTATCATGATATAACATAAATTACCACCAATAAAAATAATAGATCATAATAGAAAATTATTAATAATAAAACAAAATTAATGTAATATTAATAAAAATGATAATATTTACCTTATGACTTCAAAAGAAGAATGTATTAGTTTTCTTTTAGATGTAGATTACATTATAAACTGGACGTAGCTTTAATTTAATCATGTAAAATAAGCCCTCGCTGGAGGCTATTTTAATAAAATATGATTTGATTTGATTGAATACCTCTTTCCATTATATTATTTGGTAGAACGTGGGGACGTTGTACGTTTATAATAATATGGAAAACTTCGAGAGCTCTGTTGAACGAGAAACCGAATATTCATTATAGAGTTTTATACATGTCTGCGAGAATGTGGTGCTGCCAATAATTTAAATATAGAATTTGAGACAAGGGTGATAGCCACTCTGCCACTCTGGCGGAACGTTAAACGGTCTATGGGCGTTGGTGGCCACATACCATCAGGTGGCCCATATGCTCGTTTTTATGCTATGCTATAAAAAAATATAAATATAATCGAGATACATTCAAGAAAAAGCTTTCAATTAATTTGAAATATTTTGATAACCGTCTTCAGATAGAAAATTAATTTATTTAGCATTCATTAAAAAATATTATATAATTATGATGTTTATTAGTTATATGGATATTACATTTGAGCCAAGTTAATTAAATTACTTCCAATAATATACTTCCATTTTGATAAGTAATTAAATTAAATTTATATTAAATAAAGTACGATTTTAACAATGAAATGAAACATTAAACTTGATATATTATGTACTTGTTATTTGGTTAATTGACGTAAAAAAAATATTTAAAGTCATTATATTACAGAAAATTATGGCATGGCGTGGCAACATGAAAATATTAATTTTTTAAAATGACTCACAAATGTGCCTTGGTATAGTTTATTAAAGTCTAAACCATATAAATAGCTTTGTTAAGAACGTTTGTTCGCGTGCCTAATTTGTTGAAAAGAATACGGCTTAGTATTTCCCCAATATAAATATAAATATTTTCATATCTTAATATCTATAAAATACTCGTATTAAAATCTTAACCGATGATCGTGGGTTCAAACCCGGGCAGGCACCATTGATATTTCAAGTGCTTAATTTGTATTTACAATTCATCTCGTGCTTAACGGTGAAGGAAAACATCGTGAGGAAATCTGCATGTGTCAAATTTTATTCAAATTCTGTCACATGTGTATTCCACCAACCCGCATCGGAGCAGCGTGGTGGAATAAGCTGCAAAACCTTCTCCTCAAAAAAGGAGAAGAGGCCCAGCAGTGGGACATTCACAGGCTGTCACGTTCACTCGTATTATTTTCTTGTTTCATAATGTATTGTATTTAGCATATACGGATATATATGAGTCTCGGGTTCGAATTAAAAATTCAAATTCAAATATCTTTATTCAATATAGTGTTAGGAGTGTTACACTAAGCTTGCTTATTGATTGTCAGGAATCTACCACCGGTCTGGAAATAAGCGCCTCGGACCCGAGAAGAACCGGGGAAAGAAACAAAGCAAGTTTTTTTATATCTGATCTTTACAAATAATATAATAATAGTATTTAAATATTTAGTTATTTTCTAGCCTATTCATTATGAATTGCGATCACTACTAGAAGAGTATCAATATTATCAAATTCACAATATAAGTAATTAACTATAATCCTGACGATTAAAGCTGATTAATTCATTTGTTTAATTTACCCCGTGGTCACGTGATCACTTTGAGAGCAAATATAATTACTGCCATACAATGACAATTCGTTTTCAAAACACGAAATGAGCGGGTAATTTCAGATGTAATTATTAATGATAATATAATTCATGTTTGTGTTCCGAGATGTGTTAATTAATTAATTGTTTTGAACTACTTAATTCTAGTACATGCCTGTGAATGTCCCACTGCTGGGCTACAGCCTGAGACGGTTTGGATCTTATTCCACCACACTTGTCGAGGATGGAATATACAAGTGGCAGACTTTCAGTAAAATAAAACACATGCAAGTTTCTACGCGATGCTTTCCTTCACCGCCAAGCACGAGATGAATTATAAATACATATATATATACTTAAGATCTATTGATCCTAAGCTTAGTTATAATTAACGCTTTATATTGTACAATTGTCTCGCTCTATATTTTACAATTTTATGGTAGGATGTCGAAAGTTAAAGATCTTCTTAAGTTAATATGATTAATCGATTGGCGTGATCGTCTATACCAATATTATAAATGCGAAAGAAATCAGATTAAAAAAGTATTTTTCTTTTTTTATGGAAGTAACCTGATGGAAATTAATTGGTTGTAGCAAACTTCTCGCCTGTCTTCGCCCGCGTGTAAGTAGGAGGGGGCTGGTATTAGACAAAAATAAAATAAAAATTTGGCATTCATAATATTAGTCTTCTATTAATTTTTAATATCTTTTTTTTTTAATTAATTCAAAGGAAGAGTTTAACATATGATATTCAAAAAGAAGGATAATTACCAAATTAAACAATTTAAAATTCCTTATATATAATATATTTCTTCATAAATTCAACAATGGTATCCTCTTCATTTGTTTCTCAATCTGTTTGACGCTCTTGTTCTTAATAGTAGGTACGCTTGATATTGTGTAGATCGCTCCGAATATATTCACACAGGCAAACATATAAAATAATGTATATATACCTATATGAGTTTCCAAATATTCGAATGTCAATACATGTATAAGTCTGACAATTTGCGAGTATGTATAGACAATTCCTAGTACAGTTGATCGAATCTGAAAGGAAAGACAGGCTATTATTAGAACTTTGTTTGTGACACGTCGATAGATCAGGAGAGGGAAGTTAGTTAGTTAAGTTGCATTTTAATATTATGTTTATAGGTTATTAATTTTGACGAGCTGGTTGGCGTGGTTGGTAAGACACATGGTGGTATAGCTTTGTGCAGGCTCGTCTGGGTAGGTACCACCCACTCATCATATATTCTACCGCAAAACAGCAGTACTTGGTACTGTTGTGTTCCAGTTTGAAGGTTGAGTGAGCCAGTGTAATTACAGGCACAAGGGACATAAGATCTTAGTTCCCAAGGTTGTTGGCGCATTGGCGATGTAAGCGATGGTAAACATCTCTTACAATGACATTGTCTATGGGCGTTGGTAACCACTTACCATCAAGTGGCCCATAAGCTCGTCCGCCTTCCTATGAAATGCCTTTCACGTCGCAGGTCGTGGCTTCGATTCCCACCCAGGACAAACATTTGAGTGCATGAACATGTATGTATGTCCTGAGTCTGGGTGTAATTATCTATATAAGTATGTATTTACAAAAGAAAAGTAATATATGTAGTATATCAGTTGTCTGGTTTCCATACTACAAGCTCTGCTTAGTTTGGGATCAGATGGCCGTGTGTGAATAATGTCCCAGCATTATTCACACACGGCCATCTGATCCTTATTTGATAATATTATTATTAAATATATTTTTGACATTATTGTGTTTTATTTTTTAAATCAATATTAGCTCTAAATAGTTATCTATCTAAAATGGATATGGATTCGAAATTTAAAATTCAGTCTAAATTATTAATAGCAATTAATAATAATAATAATAATAATAACAACATAATAACAACATCTTGGGACATTATTCACACACGGCCATCTGATCCCAAATTAAGCAGAGCTTGTACTATGGAAACCAGACAACTGATGTACTACATATACTACTTTTCTTTTGTAAATACATACTTATATAGATAATTACACCCAGACTCAGGACAAACAGACATGTTCGTGCACACAAATGTCTGCCCTGGGTGGGAATCGAACCCACGACTTGTGGCGTGAAAAGCAAGTGTCTTACCAACCACGCCAACGGGCTCGTCTTAATAATAATCAAAAATGAGTGTAATTTGCAACAGACATGTAGATAGTTTCACAAAATTTGAATTCAATTTATACAACAAAGCGATTCAGGAATTAAATTATTTACGCATTGACACGAAAATACAGGTCAAAGCGCTGGTAGTCGGGGCATAATCGTAGGACGATTGAAAATTACGAGTTTCAAGCTATCTGGTGCGCGAAGAATCTGGTATTTTCCGGTAGTTGATAAAAATAAACCTAAAGCTTAATGAAGCTTATAAGCCTTTCAAATCATATCACTCGTCAATTCGTTTTTATTTATTTATTTAAAAACTTTATTGACCACCTCAATATGTAGTTGGAACAAAAGGCGGATTTCATGCCTGAAGGTATTCTTTTTTAGAAAAAATATATATAGTTATATTATATATTTTATGTCATAAGACGACAAAAACTCTTTACTGATCTTTATTCGAGTAGTCATTTCCAAAATGCCTTACCGGATCAGCGTGGTGGTATTATTTTCAAGTCTATGCTTTTAAGATAATCTTGAGTAACATAATAATAAGTAAGATCCTCCAGACAGATTTCGGCCACGGTGGCCAATTTCAAGAGAGATTAGCCAACTGCGCTGGAGACATTATAGTGCACAAGTGTGTGCGCAAACACAGGTGCACTCTCTTTTCCTTAGCTCTCATAATCCGATAGGACGGCAATCCGACACGACCGGAAATAGTTCAGGCGCAGGACCAACGGCTTAATGTGCTCTTTCCGATGCACGGGAGTAATATAGTGAAGAAATGTATGTGTTGGATTTTGTCATATATTTATACACCAACGCCTTGGTCCAACACGGTAGGATAAACTTACTAAACTAAGTAATCTCTTTGAGACGAGAAGAGCCCTTTGCAGTATGATATTTAAAAACTGATAATTTGTTTGCTCTTTAAGTAAAACTAAAAACATTTTCCTATTAATTACTTCAAAGGAATATCCGCGTGCTTTTAATTTATTTACTATTTCATTAAATATTGTGACATCTGAGGCCCTAGCCAAGTTGACATTCTACAATTGTAAACGCTATAGATAAATAAAAATTTTAACAAAACAAAAACCGACTTCATAGGAAAAACAAATTAATATGCACTAAAAAGTAAAAAAATAATTGCGTATTCTTCTATAATTTGATAATTAACTTACTATTTTCTACTCATCAATATGCAGGTACGAATGTGTTGTGTGGTTGATAATGTATTTACAATTATTGTTACTTTTGGAGTCGATGTCAGCTAAGGAAACACTATAATATACCTAGCAATGAGTATGACCACGTGACTTATCGTTGAGAGATGTCATTCTCATGTATTTGTTACAACTTTGCTAGGGCCTCTGGAATCTTTATGGTTTACTCTAAACCGCTTACGAGTAAATGATAATTATTAACGTTAGGTTAAGCATCTGCATGGCATCATTTTACCACCTCAGTAAATTGCACTAATAGCGTCGTTATGGTTAAACGTTAATCTTTAGGCTTTACCACAGAGAATGGACACCTTATACTCGTATACTAATACAATATATGAGTGGATTTTTTATTATC
Organism: Nymphalis c-album; assembly: GCA_963151315.1. Taxonomy (NCBI): domain Eukaryota; kingdom Metazoa; phylum Arthropoda; class Insecta; order Lepidoptera; family Nymphalidae; genus Nymphalis; species Nymphalis c-album. Next base: position 1,873,750 of record OY720610.1, read on the forward strand.
TGGAATAAAAGGCGGTCAATTTAATGGGACTCTTTGGCTTATATATATATATATACATATGGATTAATTAAATTTTTTTGGGTAGTAAGATAAAATTAGATGAGGGTTTAGCACCAGTTCTAAGTTGTATTACATTATTTTACTAATATTGCCCTAATATAATTGAATGGCAATCAGTCAAGAGTGAAAAAAAATCCAGCGTCGGATCAAAGGCTTCACGTGATTTCCGAGGCGCGGAAGTATACATTTCTAACTTCCACAGCTTAAAGCTGCTACTCAAAATTTATTGTTAAAAAATAATTTTTATTGGTCGACTCAGGGATAGAACCTAAGACATCCAGTATAAAGCCTTATAATCTAGGCAGTCAACAATATATTCCATTGGTCGTGTTGGGCTGAAGAGTTTTTCAATTTAAATATCAATAACAATAAGTTGAAGTAACATACCTCAAAGTTCAACATTTCCACCATGATAACCGTCGGCAAGCCCCATGCGAGGCCATATCCAAAGACAAGAACACCTAACGCTGCGACTGGAAGCCACCTCAGTGATGTCACAGTGAGATCAGCTTGCGTGAAAACACCTAATGTTCCCATTGATAATGTCATCATTGAATACGCAAATGTCAAAAGATACTGAAATAAAAAAAAAAAAACAAATGCATGTATTTAAATATCCCTAATACTGCTGAGCTAAGGTCTTATAAGGAGTACGTTTAAAGTTTATTCAGCCAAACTACATTAGATCGGGTGGTGGTTAAATTTGGCGAATTCAACCGACACAGGCACGACAGACTTTCTCACGTTGTTTTCCTTCGCCATCAAGCATGGGATAATTTATAAAAACAAACTCACATTAAAACTCATTGGTGCCTACCAGGATTTGAACCCGGAATCTGCAGTTAAGATTCACGCATCTCATAACTGAGTCATATCTCCAAGTTCATAATTTAACTTGAAGCCACAATACGGATCAATCAAGAACTTTGATCGTAAGTCGTGATCAAATCTAGGCAAGCGATCGAGTAACGAGTGCTTCGATTGCTTGTGCCAATAAGTTCACACAAGTGCTCGAAGCGCTTGCACCAATAACGAAAATTTGAAGACATTTGTAAATAAATTATGTAAACTATTTCATAGAAAACTAGCACAATAGTAAATTTCATAAAATTGTCAACCAAACCATACTCACTTACTTTTCTCTCTAAAAATCTTATTAAAATAACGCAAAAAAAACGCCCCAGCGAACAGACAGACCGGCACCAGAATATTTTCAGGGTCCGCTGAGCTTTTGAGTTGAATGAGGGTCTTCTTCTGGTCCAGAAATATGATGCAGCCACTGAGAATTGTTATTGTGTATAACATTAGACCAATCTTCATTTCATCACGCCATATTCGATTGCTCCCTAAAATATTAAGTTATACCGAATAATTATATTTTATTAGGATTAATTATCACCTCTGAATGACTACCTCGTTGGTCTAGTGACTAAATAACCACTAGACTAATGACTGCTACTAATGGACTGCAGGTCCTGCGGCTCTGTATTTGAATCCCGGGTCGGGTCAGTAAAATTTTATTTATTGTTATTTACAAACTTTTACTTGGTGGTAAGGCTTTGTGCAAGCTCGTCTGGATAGGTACCACCTACTCATGAGATATTCTACCGCAAAACCAAACTTTATTGTTAGTAAGCATTACGAGTATAGCACTTCCTTATAGTACAGCCACAGAATATCTTCACATACATTTACGTAGGTACTATAATATTATTTTAGTAAGTATATGTGTTTTATATGTTGCGCAGTTACGCTAGTCTACCTTTAGAATGGCCACCATGACCGAACTCGAATACGAGGACATAATCATCATGATTAGATTAAATAGTACCTACTGAATTTCGTGATGGTTGACAAAATGGACATTACGGAACAAAGCTTTACGTTTTATTGAGAGGATAAACATATTAAATGACGATTCAAAAGTGTTAGTTGAATAAAGCTAATTAGTAAAATGTATGTATATTTTGATTTATTTTTACATGCATATGGTATATGTATGTATGTATGAACGAATGTTGATATAGGGGACGGGGGAGCCCAAAGAAAGTGTGTTTTACTTGGTGGTAGAGCTTTGTGCAAGCTCGTCTGGGTAGGTACCATCCACTCATCAGATATTCTACCGCAAAACAGCAGTACTTGGTACTGTTGTGTTCCGGTTTGAAGAGTGAGTGAGCCAGTGTATTTAAACGCATAAGGGACATAACATCTTAATTGCCAAGAATGGTGGCGCATTGGCGAAGTAAGCGATGGTTAAAATCTCTGCCAATGTCAATGTCTATGGGCGTTGGTGACCACTTACCATCAGGTGGCCAATATGCTCGTCCACCTTCCTATGCAATAAAAAATGTGTGGGTGGATTGCGAAAGATAGGATAGGATATGAAAGGGGTAGCTAATGACATGACGAGTGACTCTCATCGTCAGGAAAAAACATGTGCCGACCAAACGTAGTGGGATAAGGGGAGGATGAAGAAGATAGTATATGTATGTATATTTTGAGTATATATGTTTTTATTGTTGTAAGACCTTTCTATTACGTCATGAGTTCAAAATAAATATAAAAATGTATACTTACAAATGTCTAAGAGTCTTAGCCGTTCATTTGGTTTTGCGCGTTCACTTTCCTGCTTCAGTAGTTTTATCTCGTGTAGGACATGCGTGTCGTCGACAGGCAGACATTTTAACTTGGCCATATTCGATATTGCAACCTGAAACATTATAGTTTATAGAAAATTCAATTTATTATTAATTTAACTGATAATCATGGATCTATATTAAAAATATACAGTACGTTAATGATTTTCATTTAATTTTTATTAATTTAACTGTAAAGTAAATTCACTGTACGTTAAAGATATATATTTAATTTTTGTTAAAAGTTTAATTTAATCTAGAAGTTGCTGAATGCTTGTTGAATAAACAAACATGCATTCAAAACAAAAAGAAACACTTATTTTAAATCTGTATAAAAATATCGTAACTTTCTGAAAAAAAAGAGTTTAGTATTTTTTATATGAATCTCGTTTTTCTCGCTCTAAATAATATCTAAGGACAGACAAGTTTTAAATTCATGGCGTTTTAAACTCTAACTCAATCTAAACAGAATTCACAAGTGAGTGACATACGTTTTATGAATAGAATTGCTACATTTAGACTTTGCTTCTAATAAGGCAGTAAAAAATATTTTGATCTTTTTGGAAAACGCCTTATAGGCATAAGTGGAGATATACGCTTCACATTTTACCTTTTATTTATTTTTGTAGCATAACGTTTGTATATTCTATTGAATAAAGGATAAAAAAATGAAATTAATATCCAAATTTATTCCTGATGATAACCCGATTAAAAATAACGGTCACGTCACTAAAATACTTCCAGAAATATTCTTTTGAATTGTGTCAAATAATATTTAAAGTGTCTCAAAATCGATTGAATTTTAATATAAATGTCTTCTCAGTACACAGATTGCCACAAAGTCAACATACTGTCACATGCATTCAGGGTCATCAACAATTCCATTTTGAATCCATTTATTTAAATTTAAATAGTGCATACGGACTTGGAGTTGCGAATAGTTATAAATTTGCACTAGATCGTTAGGGCGAACAATTAGCGGCGAGATTTTTTTTTGGTAGCGTATTCCACAAAATATACACAAGGGTGCAATTTTATGTGACTTCCCATTTAACACTTTTAGATAGTTAAACGACTCACCCGTCCAAACACAATAACCGTATTTAACACTCAGGATAGGGAAATGTTTAAAGTTTGTTTTTTTTTTTAAATGAAGAAGAAACATAAAAATTTGAAAACTATACACGAATATACGTTCTTAAAAATACGAGATCGCGTGGTAAACGACAATGGTAAAACGCGTGAAACTTAAGCGATGAACGTAGGTTCAAACCCGGGCAAGCACCAATGAATTTCATATGCTTAATTTGTGATTTAAATTTATTTCGTGCTAAACGGTGAAGGAAAACATCTTGAGGAAACCTGAATGTATCTAATTTCATTGAAATTCTGTCACAAGTGTATTCCACCAGCCCGCTTTGGAGCAGCGTGGTGGAATAAGCTCCACAGCTTCTCCAAAAATTTAGAAGAGGCCTTAGTTCAGCAGTGGGACATTCACAGGCTGTTACTGTTATACGTTCAAATATAAATACACTCTCAACTCAGAATCGAAATTCGGTGTTCTGAAAATGTGAGAAAATTGGAGTAATGGCACTTTTAAATAGTAGTAAAAGTATGAAATAAATGACAGCCCACTAATATACCACGGCTGGGCACAGAGAAGGTTAATAAAAACCCCTATACAATTTTTATCCGCCAATTCGTATTGGACCTACTTTTTATATATAATAGGAAGCCGGACGTGCATATGGGTCACCTGATGGTAAGTGGTCGCCAACACCAATAGACATTGGCATTATAAGAAATGTTAACTATCGCTTATATCGCCAATACGCCACCAATCTTGGAAACTAATATTTTATATCCCTTGTACCTGTAAGTGCTGACTCATTCACAAACCGGAACACAACAATAGCAAGTAGTCATGTTTTGCAGTAGAATATCTGATGGGTGGGTGGTACCTACCCAGACGAGCTTGAACGAAGCCCTACTACCAGTATAAGTCGTCGTGGGTTAAGATTGAAACCTTATGATATTACTTTACTTTAAAAACGCTTTTCTTTTGCAATGTTAGTGTGTTTGTTTTGTTTTGATTAAATGTTACATGTTGAATTAGAATCACATCTTGTTTAATATTATACATGAATATAAAATACTACTTTATATACATATGTTCAGATTTTACTATATATTTATGCGATTAGAAGAAATTACAAGTATATCTTACTAAAGATTAAGCCATGCTTGTAATTAACGGTATGCTCTCTACTGCCAACCCTTTGTGCCCCGGGGTCTCAGATGACTTGTCATCTACAATATATCCAAGGCAAGTGTATTTCAGTACGCTTTTCTAAGATATTTTTCAAAGTACGTCCCCTCGGGGTGACGTATTTGGGACGGTTGGTGAAACTTTGCAATAGACAAAGTTATTGATGGAGTTTCTATCTTAAATTGTTCTGAAATAATTTAAAAGTTTTTATATATATTTTTAATTTATTAAATTTGATGTTTTTTTTATACATATTATCGTATTTTATTGTATGAGCCGAGGTGGTTCAGCAATAAGGGCTGAATATTAACTCAAAGATTGCGAAATCAAATTCGGAAGGGCACTACTGAATTTTCGTCTGTTTTATTTGTTTTTATAACAAACCACGTGCAATACCTGTCTCGGATAAAAAATATGATTTCATTTAAAACTCCACGAGACCTTTGCTTAGCAGTACTTAAGCGATGTTACCTCATATGTACTTTATATCAATATTATAATCATTGTTCAAACCGATCTGTTCCGGCTTTTTACAATGATTAGTGATACCGTTTGGGATTTAAATAAAGTAGAAATACTTGTCGAATCATTATATTTAAATGAGTAATTTATATCGATGACGCTGAAATCGATTTTATATAATATATTAAAACTAAAATATCGTTTCTAAGTATTTTCATTTAGTATTTGTAATTCGATTCTATTCTAAAATTCCACATTTATTTGAAATACTTGGTTTAACTACTTTATCAACTTTTTGGGACTCCAACATAGTAATGCAAAACTGGTTTTATTTATACTAAACACCAGTATAATGTTGCTGTGTATTCTTATTTATTTTGTTTGTTACATTTTTCTCTATTCCTCAAACACATTTCTACCTATAAAAAAGATTAAGTTTCCTATCAAGCCTACGATAATTTTTGCCACGTCTACAGGCGACCGTGTGGCCTAATGGATAAGGCGTCGGACTTCGGATCCGAAGATTGCAGGTTCGAGTCCTGTCACGGTCGACAATTATTTTTATTCAGAATAATTTTTATTTTACTAAGGCTTTATAAACTTTTTGTAATATATTTCATTTTGTTTTCTACTTAAAATAAACAATTACAAAAATAATTCTTATATAAAACTTTGAAGTGGCAATTTCTAATATTTTGATGGAGTATATTTTTAACTTTTATTTTATTAACTTATAAATACGAAAATATTTCAATTTAGGATAGACATATTGTCTAGTTCACGATTATAAACGGGTAACATAGTTATTATAAGCTACACATTTTCAGCGATTCTCGGTAAAAGTGAGCTTAAGCTTATATTTGATATTTTTTTGCTCGAGAGCCAGGGAAAATATTATACTAAATTTAATAAATATTTTTACTATCGAATATTTAAGATTCATTGAATATTTTCTGAGAAATATCATAGAATAACGACTCTCGACATGTCGATAGGCAATAGTCATTATAACATTACACAGAATTTAACATTCTTTCTTTTATTACCAGAAAAGAAACGGCTTGTATACATAGTTATGTACGTTAATTTGGTTAAGATATAAGCTTCTTATGTGTTTTATATCGGACAATACATACGCTATTACAAATTTCTGGATAACAGTATTCGTGGAAATCTTCAGAAATACATACATACATGTCATACGCTCATGAATAAAAATATATGGGTGCTTTTGTATATATATAATAAAATAAACGACTTGTTATATAAATACATCTTGGTAATGAAACATTTAAGATAAGTATATTATGATTTTTTTAATGTTATTGTAAATAATAACACAAGGAACATAGCTTTTTAGTTTTCAACATTAGTGGCGAATTAAAGATGTCACGAATTATTTAAATTTCTATCAAATCCAATATCTATGGACCGAGGTGTTCTTACCATCAGATGAATATTAGATATATATTTCGAATAAGAAAAATAAGTTATTACAATAATTTCAAAGTCAAATGTTAAAACATAGTTTATCCAAAGGGGCTGTCATATCACAATTTTAATTTTAATATACTGCTGCTGTAAAACACTGTTTCAAAATGTGGATCACACCAAGAAGAAACAACAAGAAAGTCACTATTTATATATTAGTAGCTGATACCCGCGGTTTCGTCCGCGTTGCTTGATATATAAACAAAGTTTTCTTATGTACGAAGGAAAAAAACATCAAAAAGATCGCAAGTAAAAATATACTTTGTTTAAACATACATCTCTTAACACGCAGTGCATATACAAATCGTTGTTTCTTGAAACTTTAATAACTTTTTATTAAATTAAGATATCGCAATCATTTTTTGATAAGGGCCAAGTTTCTAAGAAATAAAATTTAGAAAATTTCATTGAAATCTATCCAGTAGTTTTTCCGTGATGCACGCACAACAAAATATAATTATATTTATGTATCCTTTATGATCATCAACGAATACTAACCCCAAGTCCTATCATTTATATCACCCTGTTCAGTATAATAAAAATAATATAACATAAGTTTATTATTTTTTATTTAGTTATAGGTTAATGAAAATAGTCTATTTTTATTAAGAATCAAATACCAGGATGTATTACTTTTGTGAATTTGAAAGCTTAGTGTTACAAGTCTATTACTTCGTGTTTATACAACGTTTCTATCAAAATCATTGATTTTGTAATGACTTCCATTCGCAAAGTTTAACTAAGAATCAAATATTTGAACGTTACCTACGGCATTCTGTTTACAAAGTTATTCATCTTTATTGTATTCTCACTCTAAGATGGCTAAAAGCAATATCTTATAAAGATAAGCTTTACTTTGTTACACACTATTCTTTCATGCTACATACTCGTATTAGTAAGAATATAATTGGTACATTAATGAAGTATAATATTTACTATTGAAATAACAAAAATGTATTAAAGGCCTCCTAAACATAGTTTAGTTAAACATTTATTTATCTCTTTCTGACATTATTGATTTGACATTTGTAAGACGAAGACAGCATCGATTAACTGAAAACCCCCTAAATTTTTTTTTTTTATAATGTGACCGGTGTCTTGCCTTGGATGGTAAGCAGCGATTAAATATTCTGTAAGTTTTTTAAAAATAGAACGAAGAGACATTCGACAGACATCCGTCAATTTATCGACATTGTATTTTGATATTGAAAGTTAATAACGGAACTGATGGTTCTACTATATTATATTGTATTTCACGGTATTATAAATGAAGACCCAGACTGTTGACTATCTACTCAGATACTAGTAAACGCTATAAAAGTATAAGTTTGAAAACGATATTATTAAAATTAATGAATCAACCTAACTTACCAAATATAAAAGCGGTAAAGCCTTTGTAGGTTAATTAGTTTTCGGAAAGCTAGAAATAGTTTTAATCTCTCAATTTGCATGTAAAAGGAATTCGTTGAATTTTCCGGCCCTTTTCTGCTTTTGCTGGATTAGGAGTTTTGACAAAACGGGAATACTGTCCCGGTGCTAGAATGCGTGAATCTAAAACATGGATAGCTGATTCAAACCCGGACAAGTACCACAGTATATTCGTGTTGTTTAATAACATCTACTGATGTAACTTTATACTTGGACTTAGAATGACTCATAAAACATGAGCCGAGCCTCGGCTCGGCCGAGGTGACCCAGTGGCTAGAACACGCGAATTTACCGAAGATTGGGGGTACAAAACCAGGCATACTCCACTATTTAAAAGTGCTTAATTTACCGAAGATTGGGGGTACAAAACCAGGCATACTCCACTATTTAAGTGCTTAATTTACCGAAGATTGGGGGTACAAAACCAGGCATACTCCACTATTTAAAAATGCTTAATTTACCGAAGATTGGGGGTACAAAACCAGGCATACTCCACTATTTAAAAGTGCTTAATTTACCGAAGATTGGGGGTACAAAACCAGGCATACTCCACTATTTAAGTGCTTAATTTACCGAAGATTGGGGGTACAAAACCAGGCATACTCCACTATTTAAAAATGCTTAATTTTTGGTTGTAATTTCGCGCTCTCTGAAGGAAAACATCGTGAGAAAACCGGTATGTGTAAGCGGATTTGCCACATGTGTATTCCATCAAACCTTCCCAGCAGAAGGATATTTTCAGTCTGTTATTTACTTTTATCAAAAGATTGAAGTTCTTTGACACTATTTATCGTTGCAGTTTTTAATTTCTAAATGTAACACATTAAATTATGCATCCAATTAGTATAATGTATTAAAAACAAATCATAATAACATTATTAATAATATATTTTAATCAATACAATTTTATAAAAATGACGAACTATTGTTTAAACGCCCTAACGTCAAGACCTACTATACTGTTTTAAAAAGAATACGTTATTTATCCCATATTATTGAGAAAGGTTTTTTCTTTTCCTTAGGTTAGGACCTTTAATTGTATATATTTTTCTTCTATATTAATTGAACAATTTTACTACTAACTAGCTTCTGCCCTTTCCGCCCGCCTGTGTAGCGTCCTCTACGTGATGCTTATATGTTAAGTCAGGATAAGTTTATATATAGCTTAACTTATATTATATATACTTAGCTTATATATAGCTTAACTTAATTTATATATTATGTTCAATTACAGGCACAAATCTTAGTTCCCAAGGTTGGTGGCGCATTAGCGATGTAAGCGATGGTTAACATCTTATTTTGTTTTTCTGTTATATTTTCTACTGATCGTGTTTATAAATGATGACAGGTCAATATATATTTTTTTTAAATTATATAATAATTTTTAATTCCAACTTTTAAAAAACAGATGACTCGATATATTGTGAATGTTCACTTGAATCGAGGTACATGATGTATCGTATTTTTTTAAATAAACACTGCTTCGAGCTGCTTATAAGTTAAAAGATATTTTTGCATGATGTGACTTCGTCTAGTTGGATAAATTTAATTATTTTATAGTTATTTATTGAGTTAATATATCTTACACCTTAGGAATTGTAGCCAGTTTTGCGAAAGATATAAATTACAGAAATTATGTTACGACGCACGGGGCCGTAGCGGTGACGTCACATGACTGTGGATACTAAGATGAGGAGCCTTTCTAATGAGCAGAGATTTAATCATATTATAAGGGCTCGTATGAGCTTGCTTGAGTAATGTATACAATATTTGATTATTTTATTTACTAAATATTATTTATTTTATATTAATATCAAATTCAACTGGCAACATTAAAGATAACTCCACTTACTTCCACTAAGAAATCTAAATAATTAATACAAATAAAAATGTACTTGAATCTTTACTTTAAAATGCCATTTAAAATAGTTGAATAAAAGCTCTTTCTATGCTTTAATATTCACTCAGCACAACACAGATTAGCATTAAGCTGAAAGAGAACCCGATCAGCTTAAATGGAATAAGCTATTTAGCTCTAAGCTAATTGATTTAGGATTAAAATATTAGCAATAAATTCTAAAAATATTCATACAGGCCCAGCTAACCATCAAGTTTTTACAAATATAAATATGTAGACCGTGTGGCCTAATGGATAAGGCGTCGGACTTCGGATCCGAAGACTGCAGGTTCGAGTCCTGTCACGGTCGGAATTTATATTTTGAACATTTTGTAAATATTTTTTATAAATAAAATTTCGGTTAATTATACTCGAATACGTAATAATTCAATATACTTACATTCAGTTTCGGTACTAATCGATGGCAGGCTATAATGCAAAATATGATGACTAATGTGTATTCAGATTAAACTCAAATTTTTACTGATTTTGACTAACGACATGACTAATTTCTGCAACTGGGAGCTAGAAACTGACATTTGAGCCAATTCCAAAGCGGTTAGATCAACATTATATTATTTTGGCTGAGTGGGGCTCCTCGGCTGGTCGGATCTCTACGCCGGTACCTCTTAGTCCTAGGCATAAATCTGAGGCTGTCAGTTCTAATAAACCTTACGATTTCAAAATGTGTGTAAAAATGGAGTGAAACTTACCTCAATTTTTCCAGTCTTCACCAAGTAGCTAGGCGATTCGATCACTAGGAAAAGTGATACAAACTGTACCATCACCATTGCTGCTATCAGGTATAGAACATTTTCACCATCAAGTTCGAACCTTACTAAGTACCCCGCCGACGTCATCGCCGTAATAAGAGCTACTGCCGTTCCACGGCCTGTGGTGGCTGATATTTCTCTAATATAGATTGGTATACAGATAAAAAGACCAGCAGTGGAGATTCCAGAAAGGATATGCAGGACTATTGATCCAATTTCACTTGGTTCTAGGAGAAGTGGTATACAGGATGCCTGAAACAAAAAATTTAAGTAATCTTTAATGGAGAGCAAATATAATATAGATTTACTGACTATGGTTTTCATTATTTGAGGTGAACTTTGACTATGTAAATAATACTCCAATAATAAAATAAACAGCAGTTATTTTTCTGAAAGAACTCACTTCGCATCTCTCTTGTATTTTTTTTTATGATGACATTGGCGTTGTAAGGAATGCAACCTTGGAAACTAAGTTGTGCCTGTAATTATACTGGCTCACTCAGCCTTCAAACCGAAACACAACAATGATAAACACCACTTACAGTGATCGGTGAAAATTAACATTTGACTCGGCTTTTTATTATTACTGACCTAATTAACCTCTTGTAGTTAATCTTTAACAAGATAAATTGCAATCATTTATTTGAAAGCGATTTCCATTGACATTTCAAAGTGATACAATTGGTTAAATGATCACTGGCCATGTAAGTCACTATATAAGGAATATAAAATGTTCCTAGATGTTATAGAATGTGTATGCGTAGTTGACTTTGAAATTTAAGATGTAATTTTTATGGCGGAAGAACAATGAATGAATTAATGATCATAAACAGAGGCTTGCGGACTACTTAGGAGTTGGTATTTGGTTTTCCTTATATTAGTATCTCCATACACGTGTCCCTGCCATTGGTGTATCTTATCTTTAATTATCTTAATGTTATTTTAATCCGCATGCATGTTTCTTATCAGTCATCATCACAATCTACGTTTCCCAGGAGGTAGCATAGCTTACAAGTGTGTGCGAACATGAGTGCTTTCAAACTCCGAGCTGCGACTAAAATTTTTATGTCAGAAATTCTAAATAAATATTTATGAATTTAGGCCCTTGGGATCAGCATCCATTTAAGCCGTCCAGTAGACCAATGAAACTTTTATGTCCATTAATGATCGTTAAACAAGTATCACTTACCCCCTGTAAGAGGATAACGATGTATATCCCAAACTTTCTGCCCCATTTGTCAATACAATAGCTATGAATTAATCCACTGAATATTGACGCGAGTATGAGCGCTGTGGTCGTCCAAGGGACCGTGTCCGGCGTAGTGAAGTGGCCGGCATGAGCTGATATAGTAAGGTTGTTGCTCTCTACGCCATGTGTGAAGAATGGGAGGCTGACTGGAAGGAGAAATAACTGTTAGGGCGAAAGCATTACAGCTTGTTAAAGAGAATAAATTAACCTTTTTAGCTATGTCTTAAAATTCATAGTTAATTAAAAAATATTGTGATTTTATAAAACTCAATAATACTTAAGGAAATGGGAAAAAATATCATATATTCTCATCGTTTGCTTCAAATGAAAAAAAATGTATTATTTATTTGCTTTGAAAATTTTATCCACCTGGTTTGTAATATATCGGTACAACCCATGTCTTTTTAGCCCAAAAGCTAGTTTTAATATAATCATTTTTGTTAAAATTTAATACAGTACACCGATTTACAAAATATAACCATCCGCTCAATGTCAAATCTATTGAAACGATCACATGCAATCGTGAGATGATTGATGAATTCTATTTGATTCTAGTTTCCGCCCGGTTTCGTCTGCGAGTGGGCGGTTTAAAGTGTCCTATGTCTGACAACATGTACGCAAAAAATCATGATAATATGTCTAATACTTCAGACGTGAATAAGTAACAACTAAACAAACTCACTTTCGCATTTATAATATTTGTAAGGATGTACGAGTATGAGATTATACTGACATAAGAGATAATGAAATATCACTATTGTACGGGTAGGTACACATCTAGCGGAACGGCAATACTTAAGTCACCTCGAAAGGCGGAGAAATGTCAAAATTCGTGATTCACAATATCGGGTCCATTGCCCGGGTTTGAACCCAGAATCATTGGTTAATTCTAACGCCTGGCTCTCTCGTCTCTGATTTTACTAAATACGAGTATATTCCTTCTAAAAATATGCTTCCCATGAGACTCTCTTGGATATTCTTTTACTTTATACGCAATTACTTAATTGCAAAAACTCCTGCAGTGCACTAAGAACGTCTCGTATTTCGTTTGTGAAATGTCATGATAATTTACAGCGATACGCTATTTTGGTACATATAACTAATCCTTTTATTGCTATAATAATTGTTATAGTCATTGTCGCTTATCACTTTCTGAAATAATGATCGCGTTCTGCGGTGAGATTCGAGTTTGTTCATACAAAATATATCTGTATTTGACAAAACAAGCGTTTATTATGAGTCACATGAAATATTAATATAGTTTTATGGCATATATCTCACTATACGTAAAACAATGAAAGTATTAATTATTATCATAAATGAATAATTTTCATTTTCTTTTGAAATCGTAAATATTATTTATCCTAAAAGAAACAATACTATGAAAAGTTTAAAAAAATCAACCATATTGAATTAACTCTTGATTCTTTCATCAGTATATTTTTTTAATGAGTTCAGAATCCTTTAATATACAATTTGATTCACAATAACCATTGCCGAACCGAAATCGTAACAAAGTTCGACTGAAGCCAAAACACGACCACAAAACAATTATCTTTTCATACATAAATTTTTGTTATATATCGTTACTCAGCGAACAAACAATATCGTAAGGAAACCTGCCTATTATCTATACTTACTAATATATAAAGCTGAAGAGTTTTTTTGCTTAATGCGGCTAATCTCAGGAACTACTGGTTCGAAATTAAAAAATATTTTTATGTTGTATAGTCCTTTTATCGAGGAAGGCTCTAGGTTTATTTTTATTTATTACATTTTTATTAAACTAGTGTCAAATAAAGTTCTCCCACAAGTGTAACCACAGCATAATCCTCAGTCCAGCATTTCGAAATAGCATACTATAATAATTACTTACCTATAACTGACAAAGCGTATCCTTTAAAAACAGAGCCCTTATCTCCATCACTTATTCTCACATTTTTAGTTATCGTAAACATCACAGCGACACACAATTAAGAAAACAAACACGCTACCGCGCAAAAGGCACGATAAACTCCACTCACTCTTATATATTCACTTATAAATTAACCGCACCGAAACGAAAATGCACTCTATGCCCCTATTAATAAAGTCCAATTTCGTACAAATATAAATCCAAATATTTAAATATTTACTTAAGAATTTAGACAGTAAATTAATTGCGAATAGAGGCTGAAACTTGTTGATAATTAGACTGTAATTGCTGTACGTTTAAGCCGATTATTATGCGACGATAAAGAATAAATATACGTGAGGTTGGCTGAGTTTGTCACCGCGTTTGAGTCAATAGACATTAGTTTATCAAGACTAAGCTATTGACGTCGTTGTGCCTCGTTTGAATTGGTTACGACTGGTAATATTTTAAATAAATTATATTAGAAATTGTCAACAGTCGATTAGCGAATTATATGAAGAGAAATATTGAATATATTTGATAGATAACAAAACGTTAACTCATAAATAGTAAAATAAAAGTATAGTACAGAATTAAAAGGTCGCGCTGCCTGTCAAAGGATGGATAGACTCTTAGAAAGAAGCTGCCTATATGGAAAGACTTAAAATGAAGCTTCGGATTTTATAAAACCAAATGTCAAATAGATACAAATTGAGTAGAAAGACAATGGGTTGAATTGAAAATAATGCATTTAACAAAATATTACAATCGCGTCACTTTTATTTGTATATATAAGGCCGCAGACCCGGTGGTCCTGGGTTCAATTCCCAGGTCGGGCCAATATATAGTTATTGGGATTTGTTTGTCAGAAAATTCTCAGTAGCAGCCCGGAATCTGGAAGTTGGAAGTGTGTACACTCTCTTGCCTCGGAAAGCACGTTAAGCCGTTGGTCCTGCGCCTGAACTCTTTCTGCCGTCCCATTGGATTATTATGAGATCAAAGGAAGATGTGCTCATCTCACTTGTGCACTGTAATACCTCCTGCGCAGTTGGGTAATCGCTCTTGAGATTGGCCGTCGTGGCCGATAATCAGTCTGGAGGACCTTATTTGTACATAATTAATAATTGATGACTACATACTACGATATCGTTACCTGTTCTTATCTCTGCCGCCGGCGGTTATAGCAGATAAAAAAACTTGCTAGCAAGTACGCTTACCCATTCAAATGCTCCCAAGTGAACAATCAACCTATGCAATGGAGTAATTCGAGTTAACTGAATCTTCCGGAAATTCAGGGTCCGTTGAGAGTAATTGTTTGAAAAACGACTTCCATATCGCTAATGCTACTTCCAGTTACAATGAACATTAGGTTAATTTTAAAATGTTACTCATACGAGCTCTAACAACCGTGAGTGTAGACGTTGCATAAGGTAATATCATATTAAATAACATATGTAAGTAAACAATACATTCAAATGGTTTTATTAACATTGTTCTCATGTAACGTATAATTTTGACGGTAGGATATAAAATAAGAGAAATGTTTGAATTTGGAATTTTAGCGAAAATATTAAGTTTCTCATAAACGTGTAAAAACCATGACAACAAAGTTAACTGTAAACAAACATTATTTTTGTTATATTTTATTAATTTTTTTACATAATCATTACTTTTCAAACTAAACGTAATTAAATTTATAATCTCGACAAAGATATTCTTTATCTTGGAAAAACGTTCGCGATAAACTAAGACTCATTATATGATCCAAGAATTATATACGTTGATAAAAATCAGACACAGTTATCATTAAATACAATAGAAAAATCTTTATTCGTATCTTTTTAAAAAAGTAATTAAGGCGAAGACACGCGTGTAGTTGCATCATTTGAGTCATATTAATTCTTTTTTTTTCTATAATCTGTACTGAAAATAAACTTTAAAAATATATATGTTAAAGTACATAATATGAAGCGTTTTCTCTTGGTTTCAAAATCAATTAAACGTATGGAATATATTACTCAATGTCCTCTCTGATTTCAATATAATTACCTTTAGTTTTCAAAGGTATCTATCGCAATATTTTTGCAAGCTAAGGATAAGGTCGCTATATTTTTAATAGCTAGCCTAACACAACAGCTAACGTAATAGTAAGAGCGCTATGGTTACCTGAAAAATGTCAAATTTGTTTGATATGTTTAAGGTCCTCCAGATCGATTTCGACCGGACAGAGTTCAGGCGCAGGACCAACGGCTTAACATGCTTTCCGAGGCACGGGAGTGTGCATACTTCCAACTTCCAGACTCCGGGCTGCTGCTGAGAATTTTCTTACAGAAAAACCCAAAAACTGTTTATTGGCCCGAGCTGGGAATTGAACCCAGGACCACCAAGTCTGCGGCCTTATATCTAGCCTCTAGACCAACGAGGCAGTCGTATTTTCCGAGCGAATTGTGTTTACATAACGCATATGCAGTCTTTCCTGTCCTGTGCTGTGCTGTGCTCGGAGCTCCCTCCGCGAGATTAGACAGTAGTTAATGTACGGGATCCGGTTCCTTTTCGATCCAGGGAACTTCGAAGCCCCAGCGACAGTCTCATGCAGTTATCATATTCAGTCATCAGTTCATCTTATGAGACTATCCGAAGGCACACCTCATCGCAAATATAGTCGACGTTCTCTCTAAACTCTACCGCAAAGGTCGTTGTGACAAAAATTTGTATGTCGTAAAAAAATTGACATGATAATACTTTTAAGAGCACAAATTAAGAAAAACACATACATGGAATCTCTCATCTATAATCTATACATATAAATAAAATTGACGCTGTTGATTTGATTGCGTTTGTCTGTGATTTCAAAATAACTGCCTCTTTTAGAGTTTATATGACTTGCGGCTTACCGAAAATAAAACAAGGATTTTTAACATTTCTGTATGTCTGTCTGTTTGTCCCGGCTAATCTTTGAAACGGATAAAAATAATATAACCGATTTATTATATAAGGAATCTAAAATTACAAAAACGCCTTAATACAGTTTTGCTAACCAGAATGACATTTCAACGTTTTTACTTCTAAAATCACAGACTTTCAAACAATCATATATCCTTTACTTAAGGGCGAACGAAGCCGTGGACAATAGCTAGTTTGTCATAAAATGTAACGTAACATTAAAAAAGGAAGTTTGTCAGGATTCTTATTTCATTATAAAGCAATCCCTAATGGAATGAACATGTGTTAAGGGATAAAGGAATACCCCTTCAAGGGACCTCAAAAGGGGACGACGTAACACCAGATACGACCATTAATAATAAACGAATATATGTAAACGAATGTAAACATACTGTAAGAAAATTAATGAAACATTTATTTCACGGTTTTAATTTACAATCATGGTTGTTGTTCTAACAGATTTTCTTTTGTTTTTATTTCAGCTTTATATGATTTTTAGGGGCTCAATAAAAAAGATATAATTAAATACACGTTTTCATTACGAATAATGTATGAGCCAGTGCGAATGTGTGTGTGTGTTTTTTTTTGATAGCGGACGATCAAAATGTTGGTCACCTGATGGTAAGTGGTCACCAACGCCCATAGACATTGGCATTGTAAGGAATGTTTACCCTCGCTTACATCGCCAATGCACCAACCTTGGGAACTAAGATGTTATGTCCCTTGTGCCTGTAATTACACTGGGTCACTCTGCCCTCCAAACCGGAGCAGAACAATAGCAAGTACTGATGTTATGTGGGAGAATATCTGATGAGAGAATGGTACCTACACAGACGAGCTTGCAAAGCTCTATCACCAAGTAATACATACAAATGTGAGCTATACGTTCATCATAAACATATCCTTGTAAGCTTGTAGCCATTTGTGTTGCTATTTTATATAACAACTTATCTTTTTAAATATCGTGCATATTTCTATATATTTATCTCTGTCAAAGACATGTAATAAGAATGAGACAAAACTTGTTCCTTTCATCATTTTAATAACGAAACTTTAATGAGAAGCTGGAACATTTTAAAACATTTAAGATCTCGCACATATTAAATGATACGCTGCCAAAATGAAGAGGTTATTATGCTTATATATTATATCCAAGTACACGACGAACGAGCTATGAAAAGAGTTTGCTTAGTCAAATTTAAATATTCCGAAGTCAGCTCACGGCAGCGACTTGTGCACTAATTTTAGATATTAAGCTTTCTCGTTGAAATATTCCTGTCTTTGCATATTTTAAGAAAATAAATATAGAAAAGAAACGTGTGTAAACATTTAATGTTTATTTTAATAGCTATACTAATATTTTAAATAAGAAAGTAACTGTCTGTATGTCAAGCTTTCTCGGCTATAAAACTGGACCGATTTTTATGAAACTTTTGTATGAAGCAAAACTGAACCCCGATGAAGGATGCAGCATGCATCCTTTTTGTCATGGCTACATTTTGTCCCTATATTCCCACAGGAACAGGAACTACGCGGGTGAAACCGCGGGAAAAACACTAGTAATCAATATATAAATATACATAAATATAACATGTATATAAGAGTACTTATACGATTATATATATATATATATATAATTTTGAAAATTGGTCTCAACTTTTAGGAGATGTTCAAATATGTTTCAATTACAAACATATACATATATACTAATGCTTACATTTTTTTTTTATATAAAGAGGGGGCAAACGAGCAGGAGGCTCACCTGATGGAAAGTGACTACCACCGCCCATGGACATCTGCAACATCCGAGGACTTGCAGGTGCGTTGCCGGCCTTTAAATGCATAACTCATATTATAAAGAGGATTGATTGGATTTGATTTTTGTCTGATTTTTTATTACGATTTAAATCAAAAACTACTCGACCGATTTTAAAAATTCTTTCACCCTTAGAAAGCTACGTCTTTACCGAGTAACATAGGCTATATTATATTTTTAAAATCTTATAGATCCCTACTTAAAATGGAGCAATGTAACCCAACGTTTCAAACTGTTGCCTATAAAAGTTATTATTTCGCGAGCGCTGCGAAAACTATTGACGGTATATAAAGAAGTGTTTTATTCAATAGTACTACAATTAATTAATCATAACGATGTTATGGTAGGTGAATGAAAAATCTAGATAGCCTATAAAAGATTCGGCCGTGTATCGTTAATTTGCTACTAAGAATTGAAGATTTCCGTTACTTTGTCATGGATCCTATAATCAGAATTTAACCAAACTGTCATCAAACAACCATTGAAGTACACTCTTTCCAATAAAAAAAAATCATCGAAATCGGTTGAATAGATATCGAGTTATTCGTCCATTTGTCGCGCACATATTTATGCAAATTTACGACTTATACGGTTTTGTCATGCCAGTGTCAAAACTGGACTAAAAAAAAATGGGACCAAATGGGGAGCAACCCCTTTCAATTAAAAAAAAATCATCAAAATCGATTCACCCAGTCGAAAGTTAAGAGGTAACAACACTAAAAAAAAAACACAGACGAATTGATAACCTCCTCCTTTTTTTGAAGTCGGTTAAAAATATCGCAAAAAACTTCATTAATACAAAATTCGAATATTTTACTTTAATAGACCTTGCCAGACTCGAGTATCGGTTCTTTAATTAGAAAGCTCCCTTCGCCCCTTATAATAAATTATAATAATTTAACATTATATATTCTTAAGTGCTGAAGTGTTTGTTTCTTAGAAATTGTGCGATAAAAATAACACTTAGATATTTTTTTTTTTACCAAATAACTCTCAAAAATATTATTACATCTATTCTGTAAGATCAAACTCTGAAACTACTTCCAACTTCTCCAGCTTCTCATGAAAGAACGGCCGTAAAATGTCAGATGCAGACCAATAGGTATGCGAATTAGACCTTAATAAAATTATTATAACAGATCAAAGAATACACTCTTACCATAAGTCCGTTGTCAGCATTTCATGAGTGATTAAGGAAGTTTTCGATATATACTTTGTTAGTTTACTTGTGTTCGTGCAAGCTCGTCTGGGTAGGTAACACCCACTCCAGATATTCTACCGCAAAACAGCAGTACTTAGTATCGTTGTGTTTCGGTTTGAAGGGTGAGTGAGCCAGTGTCATCACAGGTACAAGGGACATAACATCTTAGTTCCCAGAGTAGGTGGCGCATAGGAGATATAAGCGATGATTACCATTTCTTACAATGCCAATATCTATGGGCGTTGACGACCACTTATCATCAGGTAGCCCATATGCTCGTCCGCCTAAATATACAATAAAAATAATTGATAGGTAATGTCACTATAAGTACCCTCTACGCTGATATATTTATATATCTTCAAAAAAGTGGATATTATATGATGATTCGAACAATTCCTGTCTCGATATTCTAGCCGCTGATCATGAACCTCAAGTTCAAACCCTGTTTCTGTCTAGTATACAGATATTGGAATTTTTTGTCAGGAAATTTAGTCATAGCCTTGAAGGGTTCACAATCCCGTGCCTCAGTAAGCGAAGACATTTGTCCCGAACTCGTCGTCGTGTCGGATTTATGTGACATTCTTGGAATCTTTGCATTGTCCTGAAAGAAAAACATGGATTTTAAAAGATTGTTGGTGGGTAGATAAAAGATAGATAAAAAAACATGAATTATGCAAAAACTCCGTTATACATTTTTTTTAAAAAACATTAATCAGGACAGTTATAGATATTCGAAAAAATAAAACAAAGCGAACGCATTTAACTGTATTCATTCCTCATAAACAAAACCGTTCATAGACTATATTACAATCATGTTTTGACAAAACACTTGTCCAATCTGTGCTTTTTATTACTAGCACTTGATAAAAAACGGTAGTACAATTTTACAATTTAAAAACAGTATGCCCGTATCTTTATCACGCCTGTTTCTCTGTCTGAAACCCAGTAATCTCAAAAGCTACCGAATGGATTTTCATATATACATTGCACATTAGGTTTACATACCTTTGATAAAAACCAATGATGAGTGATGAGTATACTCCGACAGTATATAATTTATTATGGTTTTGTGAAAATTGACAAAAACCAGTCAGTCAAGTTTTTATTGGGTCACACCCTTAAAGATTGGCAGTGTCAGAAATGTTAAACAACTCTTACATCGTCAATACGCCAAAAACCTTGAGAATCTTATGTCCCTTGTGCCTGTAATTACACTGGCTCACACGCGCTTCAAGCCGGAACACAACAATTCCAAAAACTGCTGTTTTGCGGTAGAATAGTGATAAGTAGATGATACCCAGACGAGCACAACGCTCTAACACCAAGTAAACGATAAATGACGATAAATGACGAAAAAAATATGATGTCAAGTGGAGTTATATGTATTACGAACTTTTAATACTCGATAACCCATGAAAAGCCGGGACTGGGAGCTAGTTTTTTAAATAAAAATCACCATAACGAGACCTGACATATTGGCGACAGTACATACATTAAATATGCTATAAACAATCACAAAATATCAAACACTACACAGTGAGACGCAGAAAGTTAATTCACCAATAAAAAATCCGTCAGATTACATTATATTAAAAGAACGCGAGATGAAAATATAAGTTGACGTTTGGTATATTGCTTAAGAAGTTTTTTAATAGTAATCTATACTAATATATAAAGCTGAAGAGTTTGTTTGTTTGATCCAGTTAAACTCAGGAACTACTGGCTCGAATTTAAAAAATATTTTTGTGTTGTATAGTCCTTTAATCGAGGAAAGCTCTAGGCTGTTTTTTTTTCATTATATTTTTATTCACTATACGCGGGTGAAACCGCGGAGCACAGCTGCTAGTGTATAATAAAACATGAAAGCCGATCCCAGCGATTAGAACACATCTTATTCAAGGAGTGTGGGTTCAAAGCCGAGCAAGCTAGTGAATTTATATATAATAAGAATAAACTTTATCATAAACATTTAAAAAACAATTCGATATTTAAATTATTAATTCTAAAAAAAAATGGAATGCTATTAACAAAATTAGTAACTATTAAATTTTATTCCAAATTTGAATTTTACACAACGGAAAATTCGTACATACATTTAGGGACGTGCTCGTACTTGCAAATGCGTACTCGCGTATTCTACCAAACAATATTAGCCTACATTAGCTCACTTACACCGAATACGTAGAACTCCAAACATCTGTGGAATTTACGTGTAAAATTACATCATGGCTGTCTTGGAATGACTTTAGACATTATTAGTATCTTGACATTTCCTTAGTTCCAATATTTTGTGGTCGTAAGGATCATATTTACAATTTATTTTATATATTTCTTATACTGTCTATATATTATGCCTGTCTATATATTGTGCTATGTCGATAATAAATAATTGCGTATTCTTCTATAATTTGATAATTAACTTACTATTTTCTACTCAACAATATGTAGGTACGAATGTGTTGAGTGGTTGCTAATGTATTTACAATTATTGTCATTTTTGGAGTCGATATATATATATATATATATATATATATATATATATATATATAGAATCGTATATGTACTCTTATATACAGGTTATATTTATGTATATTTATATATTGATTACTAGTGTTTTTCCCGCGGTTTCACCCACGTAGTTCCCGGTCCCGTGGGAATATGGGGACTAGATGTAGCCTATGTTACTCCCTGATAATGTTGCTTTCCATTGGTGAAAGAATTTTTTAATTTTTTTTTATTTTTAACAAAAGTTAAACATTTCAATTTCAAGATCTCGCACAATTTTCGCCGCCCTAAAGATTAAGCATTTATTAGAAGACCTTTTAAAATTTGAATAATGTAAACATTAAAATTACTTTTGGAGCAGAAAAATTCAATTAAGATTAATGTTAAAAATTATATCTTTGTATTATTTGGACGAATTATAATTTTCTTCTACCTTTTTCTAAATATTTAATTGTTTATTATTATTATTACTATTTTTCAGATCGCTTGATATTATTTTAATTATTTGCGCCGAAATATTATGAGCCGAGATGGTAAGAACGCGCAAATTTTAACCGATGATCGTGGGCTTAAACCTCAGTCTTGTATGCAGGTTTAGCGACCGAGTCCCATTTCAATGACAGGCGCAATTTTGTCACAACTTTTATTTCGCATCGGCGCCCGCTGTATGGACGTCGCTGCTATCGCCTATCGAATATCGCACTTGGTTGAGTAACAAGCGGCGTATATTTTTCTCTCCCAAGCATTGAGTTATTTAATCATTGTATCGTTTCGTTGATTTTTGCAGTTTTACATATTTATCTTCTAAAATTGTCCATAACGAATTTTACTTTAGTGCGAAAAAGACTATGGTTTATTCAATTTTTTTTTCCGATATAAAAATATTTGAAATACTACTTTGAACTGTACGATAACGAATTTTACTTTAGCGTACAATAAAACAACTCGTGTTGTGCTTATTATATATTACATCTAATGTGCTAATCATATAGTACACATATGTTGGAATATAACATTTTGAAAAAAATATTTATAAAAAAATTTTGGACGAATATAGTATAATTTTATTTTCGATGTAAAATTATTTTTTGAGTATCTGGAGGCCGCAAATTGAACTGAAGCGTCATTAAGTCGACGTACTGGGGGTACGTCGATTTAATGACGCTGAATTACTGTGCATAGTTTGTGATTATAATTCATCTCGTGCTTGATGGTAAAGGAAAACATCGTGAGGGCAGTGACCTGTGTCACATTTCACTAAAATAACTAAAATTCTGTCACATATGTATTCCACTCTCAAAATACTCAAATGTGGTACCGACTGACTATCTATATTCTGTACCATAAAAAAGGGAGAAAACGATCTGAAGGTTTAATAATTTCAACATAAACAATGCCTTGTTTCCGAGCAATAAAGTGCGGTTTAGATTGTTTTAACATGAAATTTACGATAACTTTTGTGCTAAATTCAACCTTAATTCTTTAACAATAAAGCAGCTAATTACAGACACAAAACTTTACTTACGCCTTTGCGGTGGATATTTCAACAAATATTGACGTCTTAACGTTGATTATGATTGGACAATACTAATTTGAAATAAAACCACAATCGAATTTGTGCTGTTATTTTTCAACTTTTTGAGGTCAGTTTTCGAAGCTCTTACCTGTAATCTATAACATTATAGATCGAAGCGTTTCAAATCCAATAGTCAATTTAATAATAATATTATCTTGGGACATTTTTCACACACGGTCATCTGATCCCAAACTAAGCAGAGCACGTACTATGGAAACCAGACAACTGATATACTACATATACTAATTTTTCTTTTGTAAATACATACTTATATAGATAATTACAACCAGACTCAGGACAAACAGACATGTTCATGCACACAAATGTCTGTCCTGGGTGGGAATCGAACCCACGACCTGCGGCGCGAAAGGCAGGGTATCTACCAATCACGCCAACTGGCTCGTCAAATGACAGCACCACATTCTCATCGACATATTTTATTACATTAGATACTTAATTCAAATACTTCATGTATCCTGCTCCACTCCACGTAATGGTGTCGTTAAACGCAATTACTGGATGTTATCCACAAAGCCAACTTAACCAAGCCAAGGTGTGGTCTGCTACAGATAAATTTATTAGGCACTGTTCGTGTACTTCGAAACAATTTCTGAACGTTGTTAGTATATATGCAACAGTTTAACGATGTTGTCAGTGTTGCCATTTAAGGTGATTCTCCATCTATTTTTATTTTATTTTTATTCTAGGATGAATATATGATACGATTAATATATATTTTTTTAAACAGGATGGCACAATTAACTTATAAGATACATACATAGATATGTACAATAGGTAAGAGATATGTGGCAATTGAACGTGTACTCATAGTAGTTACAATGCACAAATAAAAAGGACTTACATATATAATATGTTATATATAAACAACAGCAACATAAAATTGGAACAAGAATGGTCTAGAATATTATAAGATTATTTATATTAAGTAATTGAGTTAAAATCGAAGATTTAAAATAAAAAAAAACACGCTTTCAGTAATCAATATATATTTAATTTATTAGCAAAATATATGGTGGCATCATAGTTAATCCGAATATCATAATTATATAATCGGGACTAACGAACCAAATGTGTTACATTTAAAATTATATATTCTGAAATTTTAAACAGTATTTTAATAACTGTCATTTTAAAAGTCTAAGTATTAATCGAATTGTGTTATTTAAGCACTGCAAACAATTCAATTTTCTCTTTCAATGGAGCGTAAATGTAGGTAGGAATAGGACAATTACAGCCCAAGGGATTACCAGCGAACCGTTCGTCTTGACATCGTTAGGCGACCTGTGCACTGATTTATTCAGCTTAAACATAGCTTATATAAATATATGAAACCTTTTTTCTTAGTCTTTCTTGTATATTTATTTATATTTTAATTAATAGCGTTTTGATAAAGACTTTTTTATAATGTATTCATTTCAAACTGATACATATGTACGTATTCCACGATGAAAGCTACACGATACTAAGCAAGAACAAATCTGTAAATGTCCCACTACTGGGCTAAGGCCTCATCTTGCTGAGGAGAAGGTATAGAGCTTCCAGTGCTATGCGTCTAGTTTTCAACTTACACATGCATTTTTCCTTACTATTTAATTGTAGTAAAAATCTCATGAGTCATGACACTTCAATAATCTTTTATTATTTTATAAAAGTAAATAATTAAAATATAACAAAAAGTTAAACGCAGTAATTTTACAAGGTACATAAGATTAGTATCACAACATAAGTTCATCCTACATTGTTCGTAAATTATTTAAGAAAATCGTTATAGATTTCAACGCTTTAATCCCAAGGGTACTGTTTATTATATAGTCAGAATATCATTATTATAATCGCAGGAGATTATTCCGAAAGTCATACAATATGCGCATTTTTTTGTTTCGGTTCTTCAAAGGTTACGTATTCTTTGTTGTTAAGAATGTGATAAAATATTCGTAGTGTTTTTGTAGTCCATATAAGTCTGTGGTGTATCCTATCGCAGATATATTCTTATGTGGCCATGACGACACTACAACAAGACGTCACTACCTTCGTATCCAAGCCATTACACAGTAAATAATTACAGCGTTTCCACAAATAACAACACGAACAAAAGTTATTGATGTATGGGACGGCTGTACGACAAATAGGAGACATCCTCAAAACGGGATTGCAAAGTGATATCGAAGAAGTAGTACTTGCCCTTTGTCCGGTAACCTTTTGAAGGTTAACAGCAATTACACAGTCAGGAAAAACACATAGATAGCAATCGACAAAGCCGGACTTATCATAAAACATTATCTTTCTCAGGCAACCTGAGATTTCTTGATATTTTTTCAATTAAGATAATTAATTAATACGGTTTCCATTTTGATTAGTGTTTACGAATCGCACATTATAATCTGAACAAATTAAATATCCGACATCTCTTATTGCTTCATTCATCATTTGTTTCCAATTACTTCGGGCGTGTATAGCGAAAATTGTATTTGTTGATACATTTCTCTGTGAGCACTAAGCCTTTGTAATTACAAGTATGAGGATCATAAGAACTGAAATCCTGTGGATGGTTTGTGTAGCGCATAAACAATATACAGAATGTTTAATATCAAATTGAAAATGGTTATGTTGTGTTACTGACTCGGCACAGTTACATTTAATTATTATTAACTGGTTTAATATTCTACCTATTCGAATTTCGTGGTGATATTTGGTTATGTACAGTGTATGTTCTGATGTTAGATTATTACAATTAAATATGCAATTATTTGTCAAAAATATTGAAGCCTCCCATCTTATTGCCTCAACTGGTTACAGGAGGGCTGGTTCATTTTCCGCCCAGGGAATTGGAATTTCGATTCAAAGGGGAATGCTGCTAGCATTCTTACCACTACTCCATTTGTTGAAGTTGGTTTAGAAACTTAAGAATAATTTTAAAGTTTATTGTTATAAATAATAATTATTTTTGCATTCTTGCAACGTAATTCCACACTTTGTCAGTACCTACAGCGAATTGTAATACATTTTACCTATTTCATCAATTCTTCGTCATAAAAAAAACACTGCCACTAATACCTGTACTACATATTTTTCTAGGTATTCCTAATTTGCTAAGCTAAATAGACAAATATTACAAATTTAGTAACACTAACCATAAAAAATCAGCAAACTGAAGTGGTAATGAGCTCTTTACGCCGTCGGAAAAATGGCTGTTGACGAGTCATTGATAGAACATTGTAGAGGATAAACTGCAGCTTTGAGTGCTTCAGTATGTGGGCTGATGACATGTACGAAGTCTCAGACCATCATCATCATTTTCACATCAGCTGTAAAACGTCCACTGCTGGACAAAGGCCTCCCCCAAAGATGTCCACGATAACGGTCTTGCGCTACCCACATCCAACGACTTCCCGTGACTCTTACAATGTGTGTACATTGTAGTACTGCCCACAAGTCTCAGAACTGGTCTAGAATATGAGAGGTAACTTTGTATGTACTTTGTATTTTGCCTTTACGAAGAAGCATATTAGATATAAAACGAAGGCCGAATAGCGAAATTATTCAAGTAATTTCAGATAAGACCAACACTGCGCCATATTGTTACTAAAAGTGCCATTTGTTTTATCCATGTCTAATCTTCCATTCAATTCTGATAAATAAGTTCAACAAAAATGTCATCGAACGAGACCGTTCGTATTTTGTGACGTGCTTATGAAATGTTCAAATGAGCACTCATTGCTTAGAAAAACAGTTTTAATAAAATTTAAATATTGATTTATTTATATTAATTATTCTTCTAGTTGTTAATTTGATTTTTTTAACGCTTCAATTGTTTTTTATTGAAACCGTGGAACTAAGGTTAATATTGAGACAAACTACTAAAACTAGCTAGCAAAACAAAGCAGTACAATAATCAATGCGCTACAGTGCCATCTAGTGGCGACTTACAATAAAGTGGTAAAAATCTTTATGATAAATATTCATAGGTATATACCAAATTAAATAGTAGATATATATCGTTGTCAAAATTAAATAATCACAATGAGATACATAAGTAAAAACAACCATTTATATATAATTATACACATATATGTTTATAAACGATAAATCCAGATTTTATATATTAAGCCATGCCTTAATATTGAAACTCACACAAAAGTAGTAAGTCATCATAATGAGCGTAGAATCTTTCACGTGCCACTTCTATAAAATTCGCAAATCAGTGGAAGAAAAACAAAAGTTTTATAACGCCTTAGACCTTCTTTACTCCGCTTTCAATAAAAATTGCCCTTGACTCGTGAAATCGTAACACATTGAAATAAAACGCGACTTTTATTTTACTATACACGAGTGTGTGATCATTATCCTTATAAAATTTAATAATTTTAAAATGTTTAAGTCGAAGAAGGGATAGGTGTTCTGTAAGAACTCGAAACACCGCAGAACAGTCATGAAATGTCATATGTCAGATTATCATGACATGCGATATTGACCATAATAATCATTCATTTCAAGAACACACGCATCAAAATAGAATGACCATAGATCATTCAGAGCTTATTTCACCACGCTGCTCATATTAGGATTAATGAACAATCGGCCGAATACTGAAACGTCACTTAAATATTAAATGCAACTTAATTATTTGACATGCTGTTAATTTCAAATTTCGCACACTAATTTAGGAGCTTCTCAATGTTAAGTAGCGTTTAACTTTGAGGGACGTTTCAATATTCGGCCGAATAGATTTTATAAAGTTGTCTTATGATGTTTCTTTTCATCATCAACCAAGAAATTAAGCAAATGAATATTGAGCTAAGTACTTTTGAAATGAATTCCGTACATATGAAACTCAATTGGATTTTGATTTAAAATGGATTTAGCTAACGTACTTGATAATATGGGTTTTCATAATATATTCCTATATAGAACAGAATCAATATTATAAATGATTTCACAATGAATTCTCTAAATTCTACAACTCAAGCTGAAATCACGTAAATATTTTAAGATATCTTTAAAACAATACATGTACCAACATTATTAAAATTCACATTGTTTTTATTCAAATAGACATTTACAAGGGCTCTTGGCTCGTCAAGTGCTACCAACGGTTCAGAATGTCGAGGACCTCAGAAATGCTTGCTAGAAATTCGAATGCATCTTTTTTTTCATTTCATATATATGACAAATTAATTGCTAATTTTATTTACGTTTTGGTTACTTCATATCCATATTTGGTGGTAGAGCTTTGTGCAAGATCGTCTGGGTAGGTACCACCCACTCATCAGATTTTCTACCGCAAAACAGCAGTACTTTGTATTGCTGTGTTCCGGTTTGAAGGGTGAGTGAGCCAGTGTAATTACAGGCACAAGGGACATAACATCTTAGTTCCCAAGGTTGGTGGTGCATTGGCGAAGTAAGCGATGGTTAACATTTCTTACAATGCCATTGTCTATGGGCGTTGGTGACCACTTACCAGTAGGTGGCCCATATGCTAGTCTGCCTTCCTACACAATAAAAAAATTTGTCAAACATAAATATTATATAAATACCTACATAAAATTATGACTCGTATAGTTAAAGGGTTTATGTCAACTTTAAGATATGCAAAATAAGTAGACAGGCTTGAAGTTAGACTTTTTAATATGTGAGAGAAACTTTACGATAGTCGATTAACTTCGTAATCGATAACGTGAAGTTTAAGCCTTTGTTACAAAATATGATTACTAGTAACTAATTTCATAGACTTAAAAATATATGTATTCGTAATCCACCGTCCATCATCCATCCCAGATTTCCATGGGCGGTGGTAGTCAGTTTCCATCAGGTTAACCCCCCGATAAAAAACTTTTGACAGATAAAAAAAAAACAAATTAAAATCGGTTGATCCTCATATGGCCGAATACTGAAACGTCATTCAAATATGAAGTGGGACTTTATTATTTGAACGCCATTAATTTAAAATTTCGCATACTAAATTTTGAAATTAACGTCTTTCATTTATTATCCAATTAATTAAGTCCCACTTCATATTTGAATGGCGTTTCAGTATTCGGCATTAGAAGCTAAAATGAAACAGACATAGTATGAGATCCAGCTGCAAGATCAATACGTTAATCGTATATTTATCAAAATATTTTTTTTTATATATAATAAATAAATGGGGGAATCTATTTTGAACTTATTATGAAAATAAACTACAATCCATAGCAATGTATGTAAATAATTCGGAAAGGTATGGTTGCACTATAGTTGAGACTAACATGAAGAAATTCACTTTAAATTTATAACAAAGAAAACAATTAAAAAAAAATTATATTATCGTCGCACTCAAAGAAGTTTTACTTAAAAATTATGAATTATTTTTTTAAATAAATAATTTGAACGATGATTTGAATAGCGAAAACAATTTCCGTTTAACTTTACATTGGCCAAATCACAAGCATAAAAGATTTTTTGTCGTTGACAAATTAGCTGTCACTTATAATGTTTACGACAGATGATGTTCTAATCATTCAAATTCACCCTTTTGATGTTGAGTAGTCAATTAAAAAAAAAAAATTTAATATAATTTTTCAGTCAGACACAATTTTTTCTTTCAATATCTTAATCTAGGCTTATTTTTGTTCTTTAGTTAGATAGAAATGCAGTAAATAGTTTTTATGATAAAAATATAAACGATTTTATTTTTTTTCATTTCGCATATTTTTCGTACGGACTACATTTTCATGAATACCACTTAACAAATATAGCTGCTGCAAATGCGAGCTGTTTGTTAGATTGACGGAGAAAACCAAACTTCTAGTTATTTATACCAAAGTGCGATTTTATAGCATTTTAGGGTACTGAAATACATTATATTCTACTATTGTAAAAAAAAACATATATACTATGATCTGGTGCATATTTCCCTACAAAAGACACAGACGAAAATCTGTTCTTACGACCCAGTTTGATCCGGTTATAAGTTGTATAAGTTCTCAATGATAAAGCTAAGTGGACTAAGCTTTTGGAATTGTAACAAGAGCGAACTTAATATCTTTGTTAGGGTCTATAACAAAGACCATTATAACGAAATGATTAATATAAGAAGATTACGTTTTTTGTTATATTTATATACCCAAGATATGTATATCAAGAATAACATTCGATTCATATAAAATGCAAACTATGTCTAAATTTATATAAGAAAATGGATAGTTGGTACTTTACGTTAACTCATTCGTCTTCTTGCATCTTATCTACAAATATTTAAATCAACTAATTGTTCATCTCAATCTTCAATTACTTCAGGTCATAATATTTTCTCGTACTATCTTGTGAAAGCTCACATGCATCTTGTTTCACTTTGGTTTTTTTTTCTTTTTATTATGTTTGAAGTGTGTGTTTTAATTATATGACAAACTGAAAATGCTTATAGATATAAAGAATTTTTTTAAAAAAAATTTAGCACAACTACAGATTGGATATTGAATGAGTGACGCTTTTCGTTTCTCATGAAAGGATAAGACCTAGAAAATTTAATTCGGTTATGCTATCCGTGACCATCTACAACCGGCCAACGACGCAAGAATGAAAACATGATGGATGATTTTTATTTTCATATTTTTTTATAGTATTGTACCAATAAGATAAGTCAGGCTTTACATTATTTTCTGGCTTTTTGTTGTATAATTATGTACAGTTTTTTGTCATCATGTCTCCGGTGTAAAAAAGGCATAGGGTAGAATGTCTTGTAAATGTAAGCTCACAGTTACGCCTGCACTAAGCTTAATCAACGGTCTTGATTATTTTCAATTTAGTCGATATACATTACACAATAATGAAATATATCCCATTTCCTCAAACTTCATCAAGAAGTCTATTAAAAACATGAAGCTGGCGATGAAAGGTATGGAAATTTGAACGCAATTAAAGGCTTTGCATAATCTCTATAGTCGTTTAATCTTTGTTGCTAATCTTCCATATTGAGGACATGAAGGGTTGAAAACGAAATTTTAATTTTACTTCAATAAGCCGGGATTACAGGCTTGTAGTTTATTTAATGATAAATTTAATATATTTTAGATATAATATAATGCATAAATAATTAAGACGACTAGTCGTCTTTCGACGTTATTAAGATATTATATACGTTTTTACTTCTCTAAACTTTCACTTTTTAAAACAAAAGTAACATCTATAATTTAATGAGATGGAGTTCTTATTAGCACTGACTTTATTTCTATCTTTTTTCTCATAAGTTCAGAAAAAAAAGATAAGAAACTGACAAATTTACTTAGACTGTTTACAATAGAATTGCATTATGCATGATTTTCAGAAATAATTTCAAGTGTAATTCAGTAAAAAAAAAATAATTTATTAAATAATATTTTATCTATGTAAGGACTTTTTTTGTCCCATGCTTTTCTATATCTCTCAAGCTATCATTTTTCAGTCATGTTTCTTAATATTGACAGTGCTAATACTCTCATGCCTCATAAACTACATTAAGCCGTCGTCCGTCCATCGCTTTAACTCTTTCAGTCAAAGTTGCCGTCCCATCGGATTCTGAGATAATGGGTATAGCGACTTTATTTAACATTTACTTGTTAACTATAATATTTACGCACAGATTGTTATTCTTGGGATAGTCGGTTAAAAAATTATATCTAAGCTACTATTTTATCGATATCGCTATAAAAAATTTAAAGCAGCTAAAGTTGCGGATACAAGATCGTTAAGTGAAAATTCTTACAACAGTCTGTTATTTTTCACCAGCTAAACTTTGTTTAACCTCTCACCAAAAGGCTTAAGATTAACTTAGAACAAGCACCTCTAAGTTTGGATGCTACATTTGTCTACCGTTTATCTTATACTTGCCATGTTATCCCACTTTGATGCTACAACTTTTAAGTCTAAGTATTAAGTTCGGTTAAAGTTGGAAAAGTCAAGAGAAGTATCCCAAACTATTTTGTAATAGAAGAGGATACCTTTGACCGTCAGTGAACTATAAGGTGTTACCATTATAATCTTTTAATAACAGAAAGGAGTTCTAGTTAACGGTGCAATCATTTTCTTATTGGATTTTTTTATCTCACACTTTAAACCTTAAAAATAAAATATTATGTTAGATAGAAATCTTACTCTCTAAAACCACTACAACGGCTTTAGGAACAAATTAGAGAGATTCGGAACTCATTGTACTAAGTGGATCAAGCGAAAAAGTGATCACACTTCGACTAACTCTTAGGTCATTATGGTAACCATCCTCCTCAAGAAAAACGAAAAGCAAGACACGTGTATCACAGGTTCTCGTTTTTTAGACCGTTTTCTTCGTGTATAGTTCGTTCTGTAGGTAGGTCAGCGTTTTCTTTTGTATACGTAGGTGGCCGAGCATATGGGCCACCTGATGGTAAATGGTCACCAACGCCCATAGACATAGACTTCTTCCAAATATCAAATCAACGAACTCAGAAAGATATAAATCAGTGTTTAATATAGTAACGGTTAAAACGCTTAAAAGCTGTAAAATATTTGGGGAACCCATTTAGGGTAAAAAACGCTATAATATAAGCAGGCTAAATGCATACGTTAGCTTCCTCTTATTTGGTTGAAAACGCAAACAATATTTCTAATTTTAAAATAACATTGGATTTGACTTCACAGGCCACAGTAACCTAAAAACTAACATAAAATGATACCTGACTTGGTATAAAA
Source organism: Nymphalis c-album (assembly GCA_963151315.1). Lineage (NCBI taxonomy): Eukaryota > Metazoa > Arthropoda > Insecta > Lepidoptera > Nymphalidae > Nymphalis > Nymphalis c-album. The sequence continues at coordinate 1,907,652 of OY720610.1, forward strand.
TATTCAAGCTATACAAATGTATACCTTAACTCTTGATTTTAAGATTAATTATTGCTTAAACGCCTTGTTTAGCAAATAATTAACGGTGCCGGCTAAATATGTTTTAGGTTGGAAATTCGCGTAACGAAGCAAATTGATTATTTAATATTACTTTGACGTATCAACGAATATTCTAGAAGCATATTTTGCTTCGTTTGATGTAGCGATTTGCTTAGTTTGCGTGAATCGAAGTTAACGTAGAAGAGGTTATCCTACTAATTTTAGGAATGCGAAACAAACAAAACATTGATCTGAATATAATGAACTCTACCGTAGATAATATCTGGGACCTGGATAAGACGAGATAAAAAACAGAAGATCCCTTGTTTTCTGCTTGACAACCGACCTAAATTCTTGGTAAACAATATTTTGCCCATGAAGAGGTTAATCTTAGACCCAGATATAATTTCCTTAGACTTTATAAAAAGCTTATAATTTACTCGATGGTAGAGCTTTGTGCAAGCTCGTTTGGGTAGGCAACACCCACTCATCAGATATTCTACCGCAAAACAGCAGTACTTGGTACAGTTGTGTTCTGGTTTGAAGGGTGAGTGAGCCAGTGTAATTACAGGCACAAGGGACATAACATCTTAGTTCCAAAGGTTGGTGGCGCATTAACATAAACAAAACGTAAACATCTCTTACAATGCCAATGTTTATGGGCGTTGTTGACCACTTACCATCAGGTGGCCAATATGATCGTCTGCCAACTTATGTAATAAAAAATTTAAGTGGGGCTCCCATACAACGGACATGATTTTTTTGCCGTTTTATAGATAATGCTACGAAACCCTTCGTGCGCGAGTCCGACTCGCACTTGTTTTATTAATTATTTTTAATTCATCTCACGCTTGGCATTTAAGAAAACATCGTAAAGAAAATTTAAACGTTTCGAATCAAATTCTTCCATAATCCCGAAGTGGATCAGCGTGATGGAATTATATTTATAACCTTTATCCAGTGGGCTGTTACGTAACTAAAGTTATATATTTAAGAATCCGTTTTTTTTTTTTCAAATTTATTTAATATATTATAAACTAAGCAACGTTTTATGACATCTACGACATAGTGAATATAGTAATTTAACTTTGAGGAAACGTCACGGACCCAAAAACTTTTCCAAGGCAGGAAACAGCTTGAATTACAAACGGCTTTTGAAAGGTCATGTATTATAATATTTCATTTCATAATTAAATAATATCAGACCAAAGTATACAAAATTATATCTTTCTGTCAGTTACTTTATAACTTCTATTACACTCCCGTGCTTCGGAAAGTACGTTAAGCCGTTGGTCTTGCGCCTGAACTCTTTCCGGTCGTGTCGGATTGCCGTCCCATCGGATTATGAGAGCTAAGGAAAAGAGAGTGCACCTGTGTTTGCGCACACACTTGTGCACTATAATATCTCCTGCGCAGTTGGCTAATCTCTCTTAAGATTGGCCGCCGTGGCCGAAATCGGTCTGGAGGACCTTAACTTCTATTACCAATCAACCGATCGTAATGATTACATTAATTAACAATAATCTTATGTGTAATATTATCATAATCAGTCATTCAGACTGAAGAATAATCTTTACTAGGGGATTTGTGCAAGCTAGTCTTTATTTTTCGCTGGAAAAACGCGTTTACGCGTTTTCCCCACAAAGTGGGGGTATGTGGGGCTCACAGGCACTGAAGGCGCCGGAATACCCACTACAAAACCAGCGGTATCCTCTTCATCTGGTTGGGGGGAGACACGAGATCGCTTGCGCTTGCTACCGTGACGCCCCGACGTTCAGCCCACCTATGCAGGCCTCCATTTCTAGGATTCCCGGATACAGGGAACCCACCTAGCCCCGGCGGCTATTACAGCGGGGGGAGAATGTGCGCATAGCGCCGGCGCCTCTTCCCCGGTCTTCTTCGGTGGATCGAATCAGCGGAAGCACTTTGTTCACGCTCCGCGGCCTCGCAGAAGGAGACCATTTCCAACCAGCACCTCTCTCTGTCGCTGCCGATTATGTTAATTACACTTGGCAGCGAAAGATCTCCGCCGATAATCGCCGCCAGGGTAGGCCTCTGAGGCCCCGACGCACTCCGTCAGGGTATGGTGCGCCGTGTCCATTGACGCACCACACTGTGGCAGGAGGGTGATACCTCCCGCCTCGCTATCCCATGCAGTTACTTAACCGAAACAGCCATGTCCGGTAAGCACTTGCGTCAGCCTATACGTGAGTGTGGCTTTTCTGTGCAAGCTCGTCTGTTCTTAGTATTTTGCCATCTTCGTACCTAAGGTTGGTGGAGCATTGACCACGTAAGGAATGATTAATACTTTTTACATCGCTATTAATGTCTATTAGCGGTGGTGACCACTTAACATCAGGGTGCCCATTTGCCCGTTTGCCTACCTGTAATAAAAATTATCTGTTTGGTTTTTTATTATTCATTTGGTTCAATGTTTGTTACAAGTTTTTGCCTTCAGCTTCGCCTATCATTTTTGGTCTAGGTGTTAAGTATAATACAAACTGTCTATACCCCGAGGAGTCCTTCCTTGGGGTAAAAGAAAGTCTCTTACTCATTAAAATCGGATTAGGGGCTAAACCATGAAAGCAGAATAAATATAGATTATTAAAAACATTAATTTCCCCTTAATTAACAGGAATATCGTATGAAATATTTCTGAATATGAATTTGTAAATAGCAATCTGAGTAGTTCGATAACTATGTTAATATTTAATTATTAGATAATTGAAGCCGAGATGGAGCAATAAGTAGAGAAACGTGGATTTCCAGTAATTCTGAGTTAAAATATTGGAAATAATTCACTTGGTGGTAGAGATTTGTGCGAGCTCGTCTGGGTAGGTACCATCCACTCATCAGATATTCCACAGCAACACTTGCTATTTTTGTGTTCCAGTATGAAGGTTGAGTGAGCCAGTGTAACTTCAGGCACAAGTCTTAGTTCCCAAGGTTGGTGGCGCATTGGCGATGTAAGCGATGGTAAAAATCTCTTACAACGCTAATGACCACAAAGCCAATGTCTATGGGCGTTGGTGACCACTTACCATCAGGTGGCCCGTATTGTCCACTTACTAAATCTGTAAAAAAAGATTTCAGTCACAGCGTCATATAAAAGTGGGCAACGAGCATTAGGCTCACCTGATGGAAAATTACTACCCCCGCCCATGGGCATCTGCAACACCCGAGGACAGGTGCGTTGCCGGTCTCCGAAAAAATATTAGCATATTATAGTATTAGTGATTACTTATTAATATTAGTTATTAGTGAAAACTTTATTGGTTTATATGTTCTTTTATTTTTATTTATTATTTCTATGTTATACTACTGTTTGTTCCCAGAAAAATTAAATGAAAAAATCAAATAAAAACCCACACACAGATACATTTACCTACGAAAATATCCCCATTCGTGTTTGTGTTCTATCAAAGTTCTTATGTCAAAAACAAGACCATGTTAATTATATTACAAAAGATGATAATTTATTGTTACGTTTTGTGATGGCGAATTTGAAAGGTAGCGTACCAAATGGGTTCTTTTCAATATAATATTGAATAGAGATGGATTTTATGGAGTACAGTCAGCCACATTTATATGTTATAACTCCGTTCAATTAGATATATATTTACAGATGATTAGTTATGTAATAAGAACTTTTTAATGGGATAATTAATATACATTTCTAGGGATTTATTTAAAATTTATTGAGCAAGTGCAGCTCGCATATCACGTTATTATGATATGGCTTGCAATAAAGTACTATAATAAAGTTATTATATAGTACAAGAGCGTTTATAAAAAAAATTAAATCCACATTTGGTTTCAATAAAATAATATACAATTATTATGTTTTGCTTACCTAGATACTTCGATATTTGAGCTTTAAGTTCTAGTAAAATCAGTTTTTCGTCAATTATTCTTTTTTATTAAGCCTATCAATTAGTGTAATTTCAGGAAGGAGTTGATATTAATATTTTATTGTTTGAAAGTGTACACGATTTAAAACTATATTCATACTGTTTTAGCCTAAGGTTTATATCAAGTGTTAAATCTTATATAACATTGTAAAATCCAAACGTTAGTGTGATTCAGAAATTAGTTCCGTCATTCTCATTGGTCTATGAGAATGACGGATTGAAAATACGCTGTACACATGTATATGTGTACATATATATGTGTACATATATATGTGTACATATATATGTGTGTATGTACACATGTATTAATAACTCCTAAACATTTAGCTGGTACTCTAAGGTTAGTGGCCGAACAGTAAAGACTAAGTCCTTATACGGATTTGTCGAGATATATTTTTTATAATCACAAAACCAAAGAAATTTATATCAATCGTTTCTGCCGACTGTACATTTTTACTATAGTACTCCATAACATGAATAACGTATTAAAGTGTCATTTTATGAAATTCAATAGCTGCCAAAGCGTTGCATATAATGCGATTCACACTTCAGAGGGTATAATTTGGTATTTTCTATGTGTTTCTAATTTGTTTTAACAACTAAGATTTTTTAACAATTCTGAACTACATATCCTTGTATTCTTGAGGATTTTCATGAAAATTATTTTTATTTTGTTCCCCCACGAAGTCTAATAAATAGAACAACTCGTGTTCTAGTCGCGACCAGGTAGCACCAGATAATTCCTTATTAATGGCGTTCCCACGGTAGCCACGGTTCTAATTTAGCTTAGTAGATGGTCTAAACTATATTTTAGTATAAAATTAAATACCTACAAACTAAGTAAAATAATAAGAGTTACTTTTTGTAACGGTTTTAAGGGACCATTTCCATATTTAAATATTTAAACGAATACTAATATTCGAAATGAGAGGAAGTCTGAAAGTAGCAATAGATGAAAAGTTGACTAGTAATAGATTAGCGCGGTACGGGAACTCAGTACTTGCTATTGTTGTGTTCCGGTTTGAAGGGTACAGATTACAGGCTCAAGGGACATAAGATCTTAGTTCCTTAGATGTTATGTCCCTTGTGCCTATAATCACACTGGCTCACTCACCTTTCACATCAACAATAGCAAGTATTGCTGTTTTGCGGTAGAATATCTGATGAGAGGGTGGTACCTTCCTGTTGAGTTCCCAAGGTTGGTGGCGCATTGGCGATGTAAGCGATTGTAACATCTCTTACAATGCCTATGTCTATGGGTGTTGGTGCCCACTTACCATCAGGTGACCCACAGGCTCGTCCGCCTTTCTATGCAATAAATTAATTGTTTTTTAAATTCTCTTGATTTTATTCAATTAAGCTTGGTTGTTGTCGCAGCGTTCTATATTGTAACAATTTAAGAAATAGGATTTTGTACATTTCTAAGGCAAGCTTCCTAACGAAATTAGTCTACGTTGTAAATACGTGAATACCTTTGCTCGTGGAATTGTGTATCGCTACTACAACGATTACTGAGGAGCTGGATGCTGATTAGTTTTATTTATTCGTTTAGCTACACAAAACAGGATGTAATCAGGACATGCAGAGAATTAGGAAACTATACAATTTTAAACAAAATTTAACTCCAAAACGTGTACACGGCATGCTTTTAAAAATAATACAATATTGCTTGTAGCGTATAATAATTGATTTAATTCAATAAATTACAAATCAAGTTAATTAATAAATTAATGTACGGATGTAATGATAATACTAAAATAATGCGTTAGAAAGAATTTTCATAAACATATAAATAATTCTCTTATAGATAGTGAACGCATGTAATTAGTACTCTTTCTCTATCTTTCTCTCTCTCTCTCTATATCTCACTCTCATTATCCAAAGGTAAAACCAAATAACGTATAGAAAGAGAACAGACGCAGGATAAACAAATTTACATGCTTGCCCACATAGTACGGGAGTGTAAGCACTTATCGGGTTTCCGGCTTGTTACTGAGAAATTATCGCCACAAAATCTCAATAACTCTATCGGCCATATAGACTAGATTTTTGTAATCCCGCTTCCGCCCGTGTCTTGTTGACGAAATAAATTTCTCCTCGTTACAAATACTTTTATCTCCCCGCAATGAGTAAATATATAAATATATAGCCACCGTGTTAGCAATATTTTTGTTAATAAAAACCATTTACACTGGCTGTGATATTATATTTACAAAGCGAAGTCATATGTGTGTGAAATAGTTATTTATCTTCACTGACAAATAAGGATTAGTAATTGTTGTTTTTATTTTTTTTTATTTTGTCTAATTATAAAAAATGTTGTTGACAACATTATCATATCGATTCGTTTGCGATAAAATGACACTCATTAGTAGAATATTTCTTGTTTTTGAATCTCAAAACAAGAGGCAAACAAAAAGGCTTATGTACTAGCGGTAAATGTTTTCAGAGAGCATTTACTGCTTAAGCTGTTGACGTACACAAGCTTTACCCTTGCTATGAGAGGTGTAAGACTTTTAAGTTTAAAAATGAATTTATAATTATAGTACAACTGATTTCACTTCAATTATTTATCTATTTCTCGATAATCCTTAATTATATCTCAAATGACTGCCTCGTTGGTCTAGTGGCTAGCATTAAGGCCGTTAACTCGAATCCGGTCGGGCCAATAAAATGTCATTAAGATTTTCTGTCGAAAATTCTCAGTAACAGTCCGGAGTCTGGAAGTTGGAAATGTGTACACTCCCGTGCCTCGGAAAGCACGTAAAGCCGTTGGTCCTGCGCCTAAACTCTTTCCGGTCGTGTCGGATGGCCGTCCCATGGGACTATGAGAGTTAGGGAATACAGAATGCACCTGTGTTAGCACACACCCTTGTGCACTATAATATCTCCTGCGCGTTGGCTAATCTCACTTGGGATTGGCCGCCGTGGCCGAAATCGGTTACGAGGACCATTATATCGCAAGAAAATATGGAAATTGAATCACGTAATATGTTATGACCATTTATGTCGTAATAGTAAAGTTAAACAAATTGCTTTTCAATCCAACCCGCATTGGAGCAGCGTGGTGGAATAAGCTTCAAACCAGCAGGCCCAGCAGTACATCCACAGGTTTTTACCGTATTGTACTTTATAGTTGGATAATTTGATATACGAATCGCTATTTACCGTCACGACAAAAAGAGACGACACTTCAAAAAACGCCAAGCCAATAAATTTACAGTGTACTCATTGAGTGTATTTTAATTGTGTATTTCGTTCGTCGTATTTTTTATTCTCTCAATTACACTTATATGTACTCGTGTTTCTGTAATAATGAAGTTATTGAGCGGTTTCTCGTCGCATGTTAACACGCTTTTTTATTAGCTTCAACTGTATGTATATATGTAACGGAATACTTCAATGCATTTATCACCCACTTCAAGACGTCCAAATGATTTGAAAATTTGGACACGTATTAAAGACCATTGACACTACAAAAATTAAACTGTCCTCTCACCCTGTGACAACGCCTTCCCCTCCATCCTAACTGCGTTATAGTGCAGCCGGCCGAGGTCGTGTCGCGTGTTTTTTAGTTTTTGAAACTATAATTTATTTTTTATACTAGTGCCATGACTGTGGTGAATTTATTTTAAGATAGTTGATATTTGTCCGTCGAAATATAATTTAATTACCAATTATATCATAGCTTGCTTGAAATCGGAAATAAAATGCGTAAGCTTTCCTCCGGACCCGGTACAGCCACAGCCTTGTAAAAAGTCATATGATTTTTTTTATAATATCGTTTCTGAACGGACAAAAAGGTTAACATTTTCTTTGTTTTTTTTTGGAATTTAGACAAAACAACATATGTTTAGAATTTTTGTTGTAATATAACCATATGAACCACTTTCATCGAACAAGGGACTTGTTGATTAAGGTGGCTTATTGATTACCTACTTCTAAACCCAAGCCTGTTTGATAGCTAGGGACAAACGTGTCACGGAAGTTCTGCTAACATAGATTATCTTTCACTCCTTTGCTCGAGTTGAATTATGAAACAAAAAATATTTAGTCAATTTTTTATTCCGTTTTATTATATGTTATATCCATAGGAGTAATAAATATTAGAGCTATTTTTTATTTCGTAAATCGTAAAGTTCTATTCGTATATCAAAAAATTACAGATACGCAATTTATTTTTGCTAGAGGATGCTTTCCGAAACGGTTAATTTTATCGACGATTAAAAATCTTTTTATTGTAAAGTTTACTTCAATAAAGTACGTTGGGTTTGAAAATCACCACAAACTTCCTTCTAGGTTCGCAAACAAACACATAAATTTCAAAAGATATCGGAAAACATTTTGCATATAAATACCGCTTTCCACTAAAGCGTACTCGAACTACTGTTAGCTTTTACCTTTACTAAACTTTTAGCTTTTACTTAAGACTGGGGTAAGACTTTAAGGTCAATTTTAAGTTGAACATTTATATATGGAACATTTCAATTCTTTCACGGATACAAAGCTCTTAAGTAAAACAAGCAACTTTTATTTTTAGTTAGTTCCATATGATAGAGTATTCTTGAAGAAATTATAGACTATAGCTCCTTAGGTTCAGGGTTGAATCACCGCTTAATCCAAAACGCTAATAATAACGCTTCACGTTATTAGGGTTTACGTTAAGAAATATTAAGTACAATTCTAAGGTACGAAGTTGGCAGCATAAACACTGCCGTGCCTCGATAAAAAAAATTTAAAGGCGATGGTTCAGATGAGAAAAGCAGATGAGAATATAAGTCATCTGGTATGAACTACAATCGCTAAACAGTTGGAATCGGAATAGTTATACTAACGCATATTAAATAATCTACAGTAGAACAACATAGGGGTACAAGTTCCAAGCATTCCCCTTAAAACAGCCTTTTCCTTACTATGACATTTATGATTCTTTACTTTATTATCCATTCCATAAACGTCAAGAAACACGGACAAACAAAACATAGAACTATATGGTTTTTATGACTAAGATTTATTCACTCCCAAAAGGGGCAAATATACATTTGAATTAAACATAGGCAATTAGTTTTCAAGTTGTAACAAACAAATATATACCACTAGGTAACGGTGCGACCGCACTGGATAGAGAATCTTATGTAATAATAATATATAAACTAAATTCGGTTTGCTCCAACGCGAACATCGCTCAATTTGATGGATTCGTTCTATTTCCTCAAGTGCTTATGGAAATCTAAATCTATTGTATAAGGAAGGAGAAGTTTGTTATATCCATACAAAATCTTAAATAAACATTCCGATAATTCCGATACAATTTTAGTATTCATATAAAATGATTCATTCTTTATTTGTTATCGTTTTGGATTGCGAAGAAGTCTATTTGAGATATTAAATTGAAATGATATCGAATAATACCTCTTGATTTACTTATTATTGACAAAAGTGTGACTTATAAGTCCCGGGTTCAATGCCCTTGTAATGTAAATGTTATTGGGTTGGGTCAAGAAATTTGCAAAAGCAGTTCGGATTTTGGTAGGTGATAGTGTTAAAACTGAGTACCTCTGAAACACCGTCAAGCCATTGGTCCTAGGTCTGATCTTAATGCAGTCGAATCAGGTAACTGTCCCAACATGGTGTCCCTCTTTACTTGGTGGTAGGGCTTTGTGCAAGCTCATCTGGGTAAGTACCACCCACCCACTCATCAGATATTCTACCGCAAAACGCTATTCTCGCTATTGTTGTGTTCCGGTGTGAAGGGTGAGTGAGCTAGTGTAATTACAGGCACAAGGGACATAACATTATAGTTTCCAAGGTTGGTAGCGCATTGGCAAATGTAAGCGATGGTAACATGTCTTCCAATGCCAATGTCTATGGGCGTTGGTGACCACTTAACATCAGGTGGCCCATATGCTAGTCCGCCTTCCTATGGAATAAAAATAATAATAATAATTCTTAAAATACCAACAAAAATGCATGTTTTTATTTCTATCAAATGTAATTATCCTCATAATCAACTATAACATGTTTCTTATTCCATTTCTTTGCGTGGATTGTAGAATGTATCCAAGTACTGACGTCGATAGCTGAGACCAGGGTGGCGAAGGACGGCCCGCCTTCCACGTCACAATCTTCTGATTTCCATGAAGATATGATTCCCCAGAGAATACCGTTTAAGACAACTGGTGCACCAATTTCTCTCTGAAAAAAACAATCTAATATTTGACGAGCCGGTTATCGTGGTTAGTAGAAATTTGCCTTTCGCGCCGCAGGTTGTGGGTTCGATTCCCACCCAGAACAGACATTTTTGTGTATCAACATATCTGTTTATCCTGAGTCTGGATGTAATTACCTGAATAAGTATGAATTTACAAAAGAAAAGTAGTATATGTAGGATATCAGTTGTCTGGTTTCAATAGTATGAGCTCTGCTTAGTTTGGAATCAGATGGCCTTGTGTGAATAATGTCAGGATATTATTAATATTATTAATGAAATGATATGATTTTTTTAATACATTATTATGCTATAGTTAATTTTCAACTCCGGGCTATTAATTCAGGTACGTCTCCCGTAAGAATAGCCACCGTGGCTATAATGATTCAGGAGTATATCATTAATTAAGTAATAGACCTTACTACCGGCGATCATTTCTCCCCTTACCTGACAAGGATCACTATCAATAAGTGGGTCCAAGCACATTATGGCTCTAGTCTTGTTATGGTCAGGTACCAACATATCCAGTTCCTCTGTACACTCTTCAGGGTCAGTCGGATGTAAATGAGACACAGTTAGAATACGATGCTTGTTTAGCTCCTTTGAGTCTCGATAGTTTTTAGTTTGATTCCAGTTCTGAAAAAGGGAAATGAAAAATGTACTCGTAAATTTTTTTTTAATGTGTTCAGTTTAAGTGAATTTGGAAATGGATTATTTTTATTTTTTATTATAGAAACATAGTAAATATTATATGCTTAATATTTTAAGTATCTTGTTGATAAACCAATTATTTTGCCACTAAAGCCTAATACATATATGCCAGTAAACATACAACTAAACAGAAATTTTATCATAAAAATAATTTTATCTATATAAATAAAATGATAGAGGTCTGCAGTTGTGCGCGCATCACGGAAATACTACTAAAAATATTTAATATAATCGAAAAATTAAAATCTACCAGTCATGGTGACCACAATAAATAAATGCGCAATCAAATTTGAAAAAACTTATTCCCGCACACTTAAAATATACCAACCATGGTGACTACAATAAATAAAAAGGCAATAAATTAAAAAGAAATATTATTTGAGCACTCTTGATTCAAAATGTTGAAGTTACCATCATAATCGGCCATGATGTAACGATGAAGTGAGTCGCAGCTACATTTCTTGGTTTTTTCTGCAGTCTTATCGGATTCATGTTGGGTGTCAATTTTACTGGTTTCGGGAGTTTTATGAGGGCCACGTCGTACAAAGGTTTGCTGTCATCGAAATGCGGATGAATTTCGAAGTATTTAATAGGAGTTACGAATCCACCTTTTCTGTAATTAACGCTGCCAAGTCGTACTCGTATCATTCTGGAAGATTCTCTAATTCTGGAAACAACGATTTTTAGTAAAAATCTTGGTAATCCTGAAATTTGTCACCATAAGTGATCGCATTGAATTAGAAAGTGATATTTATCTGAGGGAACCGGACTGAAAAAATATTTTTCTCCTGGCTTTGGCTCCTGGTGTTGAATCTATCTTGTTGGGTGAATAATTCAGAATTTAATATTTATTTCATTTTTTTTTCAAGTAACAGACTCAATTACATAATTACAAAAAGAAGCGGTATGTAAGCGGTAACAAAAATAATGAAATATTAGGTGTATGACTTAATTTTTACAGATTCTTAAGTGGGTTTTTTAATTATAAAAATATAGTGGACAACAAACTTAATCTAAGAAATATTGTCCATCGTGATCTATGACCTTACGCCATCTATCAGGCAGAATATAGTTGCCGTCGCGAAAGAAACTTGCAGGCTTCGAGGCGATAAAATCATCGACGAATTTACGCATATCATCCAACGTTTTGAGCTGTTTATCCTCTAAGTCGTGCTTCATTAACCGGAACAAAATGAAAATCAGATGGGGCCAAGTCTGGCGATCATGCCGCGTGAAGGAGAACTTCCCATCCCAAATTCAACAGGGTCTTTTGAGTCGCGCAAGCAACCTGAGGTCGAACGTTGTCATGCAGAATAATGACTTGCCAGCTTCTTTGCCTCGTAAATGATCTTTTCTGACCCAGCTGTTCGCTTATTTTGTTCCACTGTTGACTGTAGCGTTCTGCTGTCACCGTCTGACCAGTTTCCAGAAGTTCATAATAAAGCACAACCATCATGCCCCACCAGATTCACAGAAGAATATTCTTAAAGTGACTGTTCGGTTTCGGCGTCGATGTAGACGGTTTCACGAGATCTACCCACGACTTTTTACGTTTGGGACTCTCTTAAAAAATGTACTTCTCATCACCCGTCATAATTTTCCACAATATGTCCTTTTTTGTGCCTGGGCAAGCAGTGAAAAACACGAGTTCATACGTTGACCTAGCTTGTGTTCGGTCAACACATGTGGGACCCATTTTCCAAGTTTATGATTTTATCCATCTGGTGCAACCGTTCGGAAATGGTTGTTTGGGTGACTCCTAATTGAGCTGCAAGCTCTTTTTGCGTTTGTGTTGAGTCTTCATCTAGTAAAGCTTGCAATTTCGCATCTTCGAACTTTCAAGGCTGCCCATGGCGTGGCTGGTCTCTATGATCGAAATTACCACTTCTAAAACGGTTGTACCAATAATTACATGTTTCATTAGATACAACGTCGTCACCAAGAACACCACAAATTGATTTTCGTGCTTGAGAAGCATTTTTTCCTTGTTGGTATTCGTATAAAATGTAGTGCAGAATGTGCTGTTTATCAGTTGCCATCGTAAACTTTACTATTCTGAGATGTTGTATAACTTGTGTAGACTTGTCGTTTGGTGTTCTAACCTCTTGTGTCCAATCCTTATAAAATCACAAAAGATTGCGAAATATTTCTGTTTTAAAATTAGATTTAAGCTCTAAGAAAAATTCTGTAAAAATTAAATCATACTCCTATTAAAATAAACTTTACACTAATATAATAAATTCGAACGTGAGTTTGTTTGTTTGTTACTCATCCACGCCTAAACCACTAAACCGATTTTAAAACTTCTTTCACTAATGAAGAGCTACATTAACAACGTGACACATCACTACATTTTATTCCCGTATTCCCACGGGAACGGGTACTACGCACGTGAAACCGCGAGCAAAACGCTCGTATATAATATAAATAGTATAAATGTATAAACATATTATACAATTTTTAAATACATATTTATATATTAGGCAATGTTTACTTAATAATTGCTTAATTTCTCGAGTATCGATCTACATCGAGAAATTTATTTATAAAAGATTTAGGACATTATCTTTAACACAAAAAAACAATAATACTTTACAGAAATACGCGTAGCAACAAGTTTAAAAATAAATATCATATTTTTCCAATTAATTGAATCCACTTTTATTGAAATTGATATCTCCTTAATTTCAATATTTTATTTTGATATCTCCTTAATTTCAATATTCTTGGTATAAGCTGATGCGACAAGACTTGATGAGGAAGATCTCAGGTGCGAAGGTTTTTTTTTTAGAATATTAATATCACCTCCATTTCGTATTAATATTCTAGGAAAAAACGTTTTAATCTCTTAGTTCAATTTTTATTTATGAAAATGAAATTATTGATAATAATAATTTAATTAAATAATATCGAGAAATAAAAGTATTTCTAATATGAACTTTGAAATCAATCGATTTAAAGTTACTAGTGTTTTTAATCGTCATTTTACAAGATTCAAAAAACGTAAAACTAGGTTGAAATCTATATTATTCAAAGATAAAGCAACAAGATAATTTTATTGTTAAGCTTGTTGTAAGAAAATTTTATCTGGATTATAATTGAATTATTAATTATGCCAAAAATTATACCCGTGGGAATTCTGGTTAGTAAGTCAGTGTACTTGTAGTATAAGTTATTTATATTAAAACATTTGCAATATTCGCAATTAATTCTTACTTCATTTTTAATCTTTTTTGAAATATTAAAAAGAAACTTCAAAATATTATATCTTTATCATTAAATATAAAACATTTATTCTATAAAAGATTAATTGACTTACAGGAATAGTGAGTCAGCACCCGTCAGTACCCAGCTCTCATCTATCAAAGCACCGGCACTGATGAATTTAGATTTTTTCAATATAGCAGCCATGAATGGAAATATTTTAGCATCATTAACCGATGCGTGCTCACTCAAAATCTTTTTATTATTTCTATTGATTTGAGTTGATTTTAGTATATTTATCGAAGAAATTACTACGATGGGTATTATAAATGTGAATGATTTTCTAATCATTATAAATTAATTTGTTTATAAGATTCTATGACACGTTGGATTGTTCCTGAAATAAGAGATATATTATTTAATAACTAGCTCTTATATTCTTAACTATGAAATGATTTTTCATTTGAATTGACAACAAGAGTGAAAAATTTCATCTTAACTACAGTAAATACAGTACAAGCAGAGATGGCCCAGTGGCTGCAGCGCGTGAATCTTAACCGATGATCGTGGGTTCAAACTCGGGCAGGCACCACTGAATGTTCAAGTGCTTAATTTGTGTTTATAATTCATCTCTTGCTTGACGGCGAAGGAAAACATCGTGAGGAAACCTGCATGTGTCAAATTTCACGCAAAATTCTGCCACATGTGTATTCCACCATATGTAATACGGGTGTATTGGAGCAGCGTGGCGGAATAAGCTCCAAATTCTTCTCCCCAAAAAAGGAGAAGAGGCCTTAGCTCACCAGTGGGACATTCACAGGCTGTTACTTTACTTTTACATTACAGTAATTAATAAAGTACATCTTAAGTACAGTTTAACTCTGTTAACTCATTTAAAAATTAGGTTGAAAGATTTAATCCACACTTACTACACAAACAGACATACATAACAGGCGAAGTTATATAAAAGCTTATAACAAATATTAATTATGTTAGTGTAAACGCTGGTTACTAATATTTTAATTATATACGAAAAAGTATCATTAGAATTTACAATTTTAATACTATTGTACAATTATATACTTGGTGGTAGAGCTTTGTGCAAGCTGCTCTTAGTAGGTACCACCCACTCATCAGATATTCTAACGCAAAACAGCAGTATTTTCTATTATTGTGTTTCGGTTTGAAGAATGAGTGAGCCAGATTACAGGCACAAGGGACATAACTTGTTAATTCTTAAGGTTGGTGGCTCAATGGCGATGTAAGCGATGGTTAACATCTCTTACAATGCCATTGTCTATGGGCGTTGGTGACTTACCATCAGGCTGCCCATACGCTCGTCCTCGCCTTCCTTTGTAATAAAATAAATATACATATATAAAATTAATAATAACTATAAAAGCATACGAAAGTTGAAGATAAAATGTTTCCGTAAACAATATTATCTTAAAATGAAATCTTAACAAGTTTTCGTATTTCTGACGTCACTGTCTACCGCGGCTTGAGAAATGAATTGTTCAGACTTCAGACAGACACTATCGTGGCGTATCCTTTTACAGAATTACCGTAAAATATTGTAGATTTTAAAATGAATAAAATATGGTGTAAACGATTTTCTTTTTGCTTGAAAGTTAATTGATCTGTAAGCACTTTAGGTCGCACGGTTCGCTTGGCACATATTATCGCCTTTGTTTTGATTTTGATTAAAACAGTTCACGTCTGTTCAATTGATTGAATCTTACGATCATTGAATCAGTCATTACGTATTTACGGCAGATGATATTAAGTTAACATCATGAGTTTCACTTAAGAAATTTGTGAAAAATCATTTCGATTCACGCACAGACCCACACATACACAGACCCACACACTCATAAACATAAACACACACTGATTCAAATCCCTTGAAAATAAATTGCAATAACTTGTAACATCATCGTTTGTAATACTAGTCCTCGGATGTTGCAGATGTCCATGGGCGGTGGTAGTCACTTTCCATCAGGTGAGCCTCCTGCTCGTTTGCCCCCTCTTTATATATAAAAAAAAAAAAAAAAATACGTTCACTTACTAACACATACTGCCAATACATAATCGCACGCTCTCCGATCTGAACTCTACCAACCATACCAATATACATTTTATACACACCCATAAATAATTCTTCTGTACGTACGTTAAATCTTTTTTGATAACATAGGGAGGCGGACGAGTTTATAGGCCACCTAAAGGTAAGTGGTAACCAACGCCCGTGGACATAGCCATTGTAAAAGATGATAACCATCGCTTAAATCGCCAATACGCCACGAACCTTGGGAAATAAGATGTTATGTCCCTGGTGTCTGTAATTACACTGCCTCATTCATCCTTCATACCTGGACCACATCTATACCAAGTATTTTGCGGTAGAATATCTGATGAGTGGGTGATACCTACCCAGGCGAGCTTGCACAAAGCCCTTCCACCAAGTGATGTCACTGGACTCCTCCTAACCGGTCCAAAGACCAAAGAACGCAATATTCAGAGAAAAAAACCATGACTTACTAGTAGCTTGGATCCTACAGGTAGGACTGTGATCGGATTGTAGTAAAATTCACCAGCACGAATCAAGACAGGCAGCTAGAAGCTTATCCTACCAATAATAATAATAAAAATTTGAAATAGTAACAACTACATGGAATCTAGTTTATAATTACCAATAACTACTACACAACTGCGGCCAATATTTCCGATATATTTGCAGTATATCGCTACCAACTTTGATTAGTATTGAACGTTTCGAAATACATAGTTTGTAAACACGCGGTACGATAAACATTTGATTAGAACTACTAACTGGAAACCTTTCGACTTATTACATATTACTATGCATTAACGAACCGGGGCTGAATTCTACTAATTTTTAACGATTACGATACGTTTCCGATTCGATTCCGATCCATTTTTCACTGATCTGTATTCATTCGAATCGGAAATTAACCGATAATATGTTAACATATACAATTAAACCAAACTTAATTGTTAACTTTTATGCCAATAGTCGATAATTAGATTAAAGAAAAGGAAAACAGATAAACGACAAACGATCATGTTTCGATTCGATTACGATAAAGTGACAAATTGTTAGTAGAATTGGCCCCCCCAATTAGGATAAAGTTGGTATCTATATTTATGTGAACTAACAGCTCAGTTATTAAAGAATCTTGATTGACTGCCTCGTTGATCTAGTGGCTAAATATAAGGCCACAGACCTGGTGGTCCTGGGTTCAATTCCCAGGTCGGGCCAATAAATAGTTATTGGGTTTTTTCTGTCAGAAAATTCTCAGTAGCAGCCCTGAGTCTGGAAATTGGAAGTGTGTACACTCCCGTGCCTCGGAAAGCACGTTAAGCCGTTGGTCCTGCGCCTGAAATCTTTCGGGTCGTGTTGGATTGCCGTCCTATCAGATTATAAGAGCTAAGGAACAGTGGATAACATTTGGTCGAGGATCATGCAAAAATTTAAATAAGCGATATTATCATATTATGATCACGAAATGTCGATATTATCAAAGTTAATTTAAAAAGTTCTAATCCCATGACGATTGAAAACCTCGTAAAATACATACCCCTATTTAGTTTAATGCGATACAGCGCTTTGCACTCTCATTATATTTTTTACTGGCCTTAAATTTTCTTTTTCGTGTGTTTGTAATGGCCGAGGTCGCAAGCCCTTTTGCCACGACTAGTATTTTGGACCATATCAAAATGTTCTTAATTTAAACCTATGAAAGTAACAGCCTGTGAATATCCCACTGCTGGGCTAAGGCGTCTAATTTATAACTAGTGGTCTGCCTCGGCTTAGTCTAGATAGAACAATTGTATTTTTTTTACGCTAATAATGACTTTTATATTTTAATATAGCCCATATTACTCGCATAGTAGCTCGCATAGTATAAATGAAAACAATTTCAAATTTGGTGAAGTGTATTTTGAGTTTATGTAATACAAAAAAGCATACAAAAAATATTTTCTTATTATTATATTTGTATGAAAATACTGATAAGAAAAATACATAATATGTTCTAAAAATACACCTTTCTTAATACATACGATACTTATATTATAGACTATATATTTTGCCATACGAATATATTTTTCAAATGTTAGAGTGTTATTTGTATACACCGAAGTACTTGTAGATTTTCTTTTTCCCCAGATATAAAGAAAGCTTTGGTTACAATGAGCGCAACAAAAATGTTGTGTTCTGTGCTCAATTATTATATTATTTTAATATTCCAAGAATGTTTTGACAGTGAAAGGAACGAGAAAGAGATACCTTTGTTTAGCTAAGAATAACTAATTTTGTCTGACAGGTTAAGCGTATGGTGATCGTTCTTAGAGGAGACAAGCGACTGCATAAAACTCTTATAGTGTGAATAAAGGAGCAGTCTTTCCTTCACTGTCATTGACCGGTGGGATGGAGTGATGTCATTGGAGACAGAGTCAAAATAAATTGTCACATTATCGCAATCGAATCGAAGCGCTTTAAACTGGAAAAACGCATTTACGCGTATCCCCCACATGAGGTGGGGGGAAAAATGTGGGGCGCGCCGGTGCTGAAGGCTCCGGAATCCGGCTGATCTTACTGTACTTTACTTAAGTAGTAAATATAGTATTTCATTCGGTGTTTCCCATCTGCCAGGCGTCCCGTGACGGCTCACATTTTTTGAAGTGAAAACTTCTTTTGCGGTGTTGTGCACTTTTTTGTGATGGGTAAAAAATGTTAAACTCGCGTCAGGTCACGTGACCCTGATTGAAAATTCGTAAGACGGATTCTGAAGTGTTAAATTTTTAATGTATTATAAATAGTCGTGTTTGCGTACGATAGCGCAATAAATGAATATTGTATTTTATCACATAAATTATAGTACTTTTATGGCCGAATACTGAAACGTCATTCAAAATGAAGTGGGACTTAATTATTTGGAACGTCATTAATTTCAAAATTTGAAAGACGTTTCAGTATTCGGCCGTAATACTGCTAATTAAAGCAATTCGTGCAAAATTTTTCCCCAACCATTCCAAAATATCAAAAATGCACAACGTTAATATTCAAGTTTTCACTTCCGGCACTTCCAGAGTGCAACCCGTTGTTTTTTTTTATTATGATTTCAAAGACTGTAATTTTAAAATATATATTGGAATTTAAATTCTTATGTGTATCATAAGCTTAGTACTATATCTGTGGAGCAATATTTTTGAAAGCTAATGCTAAGCATGGCTCGACGTTCCCCAGAGATGTGCACCAATAGGATGATTGGTGTTCGCTGATCTGTGAAGTCTATATGTATGTTTACGACTACGTATATATATAATACTTCAATGTTTATTTAAACTAAGAAACTTTACCATCAAGGACTACCTAAAATATAAAATATTGAAATTTATGGTTTTTTTTTTAATTGTATAGGTAGGTGGACGAGCATATGGGCCACCTTATGGTAAGTGGTCACCAACGCCCATAGTCATTGGCATTGTAAGAGATGCTAACCATCGCTTACATCGCCAATGCGCCACCAACTTTAAAAAAGTTGATTCTTTAAAAAAAAAACAATAAATACATATGGAGTTAAATATAGATTGTTGTTTTTTAAAGAATATTATATTATATATAAATACACAAGGGAGTAGAAAGTGGAGTGGACACTTGATCAAATATGAGAGCGTCTTGCAATATGAGTCTTTCTTACAAATAAAAACACCTTCGATTCAGTTACGTATGTATATTATTGATAAGACTATATTTATTCTTAAAAACATACAATTCTCTTACATATTTTAAAATCGCGGTATAACGTAAGACATCCTCTCTCTTAATTATTTTATTTATGTTGTAGTAGCTTTTTATATTTTTTATAAGATTCAAATTTGGAATGTTAATTAAAGTACCTCCTTGATACAACAGCAGTATAATTCTGTAAAAACCGCGATCGAATTATATATATGCGAACTCACTTCGACTCTATGGAACAGAAAGCACGGGAAGCAGTGAACTCTTAACGTCTCTCTAATTGTGTCGCATTGCCGTCGTGTCGGCTTATGAAAGAAAAAATAACTACAGTTTTTTGTTATGTTCTGTTATCTACGTACGAAAGATTCACTAAGATGTAAGTTTAAAGAAAATAAAATAATGACTATTGCTTCTCAATATATTTTTGATAATGTTATGTATGTACGCAATAAATAAAAATTTTAACAAAACAAAAACCGACTTCATAAAAAAACAAATTAATATGCACTAAAAAGTAAAAAAATAATTGCGTATTCTTCTATAATTTGATAATTAACTTACTATTTTCTACTCATCAATATGTAGGTACGAATGTGTTGTGTGGTTGATAATTTATTTACAATTATTGTTATTTTCGGAGTCGATGTCAGCCAAGGTGGGTTTATAACTACATACATAGTTAGTTGTAGGTGAGATGTGCTTGTGTCGCACGCGCAACTTAACGAGGCGAATAAAAGTCAATTTGTAATGTGTATGTTTTTGTTTGTTTTTGAAAGATTCCCGTATTATTATTGCTAGGTATATTATAGTGTTTCCTTAGCTGACATCGACTCCAAAAATAACAATAATTGTAAATAAATTATCAACCACACAACACATTCGTACCTACATATTGATGAGTAGAAAATAGTAAGTTAATTATCAAATTATAGAAGAATACGCAATTATTTTTTTACTTTTTAGTGCATATTAATTTGTTTTTTTATGAAGTCGGTTTTTGTTTTGTTAAAATTTTTATTTATTTTTCGATTTTTAGTGAATCTGAAGTACACTCACTAATTTATATAATATGGGTAGACCTACTAAACGTGCAGCTCATATGAGACAGCGCCATTTATATTATTATTTAAATATATTAATCTAAAACAGTGAAACGTAAAGAAAAATGCATTTTGGTACTTAATTAATAAATATTAGTTAATATGGTTAAATGTATGAATATAAATTAACATGTTTTGATTAAATAGATTTAGTTGGTGGGGTAATTTAGTTGGGCAGCCATAACATAACCAAATAGTTATTTCTAGTAATAATTAAATAAACTGTATGTTTATAGATGTTGTGTTATACCATTCTTCACCATAAAATATGACGTAATGTCTGTATATTAAAAAAAGGGGAAGTATCTATATTATCCTAACTAATATTATAAATGCGAAAGTAAGCTTATTTGTGACGCTTTCACGCCTAAACCACTAAGCCGATTTAAAAAATTCTTTCACCAATGGAAAGCTACATTATCAGGGAGTAATAAAGGCTACATTTTGTCCCCATATTCCCACGGGAACAGGAACTACGTGGGTGAAACCGCGGGAAAAACACTAGTAATCAATATATAAATATACATAAATATAACATGTATATAAGAGTACTTATACGATTCTATATATATATATATGTATAATTTTCAAAATTGGTCTCAACTTTTAGGAGATGTTCAAATATGTTTCAATTACAAACATATACATATATACTAATGCTTACATGCATAACTCATATTATAAAGAGGAAAGATTTGATTTTTGTTTGATTTTTTATTACGATTTAAATCAAAAACTACTCGACCGATTTTAAAAATTCTTTCACCCTTAGAAAGCTACGTCTTTACCGAGTAACATAGGCTATATTATATTGTCAAAAACTTATAGATCCCTTCTTAAAATGGAGCGATGTAACCCAACGTATCAAACTGTTGCCTATAAAAGTTATTATTTCGCGTGCGCTGCGAAAACTATTGACGGTATATAAAGAAGTGTTTTTTACAATAGTACTATAATTACTTGATCATAACGATGTTATGGTAGGTGAATGATAAATCTAGATAGCCTATAAAAGATTCGGCCGTGTATCGTTAATTTGCTACTAAGAATTGAAGATTTCCGTTACTTTGTCATGGATCCTATAATCAGAATCTAACCAAACTATCATCAAACAACCCTTGAAGTATACTCTTTCTAATAAAAAAAAAATCATCGAAATCGGTTGGCGTGATATTGAGTTATTCGTCCATTTGTCGCGCACATACCTCATGCAAATTTACGACTTATATGGTTTTCTCATGGATTCCATTGTCAAACCTGGACTAAAAAAAAATGGGACCCCATGGGAAGCAAACCCTTTCAAATAAAAAAAAAATCATCAAAATCGATTCACCCAGTCGAAAGTTATGAGGTAACAAACACAAAAAAAAAAAAAAAAAAAAACATACAGACGAATTGATAACCTCCTCCTTTTTTTGAAGTCGGTTAAAAACATAAAAGATTTTCCCAGAAATTATGACGTACATTACATACTGTTAACACCAGGATAATATATAAACTTTCAACCACCGTTATCAGATTACACAGAGTTAATTAAGTATTTTATGGGACAATGGGACAACATGATCCCAAAAAGCGTTCAAAAATATTTAATTGTATTAATGAATTGTTAAGGAACGCTTGTGTGCAAAAGAATATTACATAACTAATGACTTCTTAGATGAGAAAAAATATCTGTCATTGTATAAATTTCCTGTATTGTAAAGATAAAATCAAAAAAATCCCTCTGAGTGTCTTCCGCCAGTTCTTCTCAGATCTGAGGTGTTGATTTCCGAACCAGTGCGGTGGTAGATTTAAGACAATCAATAAGTAGAGTAAGTGTAATGCTTGAATATTTAATAAAGATTTTTGACTTTGACGTTTAATCAGACATCCATTTGTGCCGGCTACGCACCTGTAAGCCCTCAGGCGGTGTCACTTTCCATCGGCTAAGCCGTCGGAAAAATAAAAAATATTGATATACGTTAATAGATAAATAAATACTTGTCGTTTTTTATAACTATTAAAAAGAAAAAAAAATCGTGAGTATTGTTGTACGTTTTTCAGTAAGTTCTCATGAATGTCCCATTCAGGTTAATCATTTTGACGTGACAACGTCTTATAAATTGGTTTGCCGGGTGACACTTCAAGAAACTGCGTTACGCTCCGCTCACGTTATGCGCTCACAATGAGAGCGAGTGAGAGGCACGCGTCCCTTCCACTCGGGCATGGTTAGCCCGCCTAAGAGCGAGAGAGACAGACATAAAAAATAAAATTTTGTTAATATGAAATTCAGTGCGAGATTCTTTGTATAAATTAATGTTTTAAATATAATTCTTTGTATAAATAAATGTTTTAAATTGTTACTATTATTTCATCCTTCTTCCTACTATACGAATGAATATTCACATTAAAATTATTTTACCACTCAAAGTCGTTGTCACGTAAAACTTTCGCCCGTATACGACTTTACAGGCAACCAATATTTTTTCGCTTTAATTATTAATTATTTAATAATTCATATTACAACAGACAGATATTATTCAAAAGACAACAATTATTGTTACAATATTATATGTGTCTTTATTTAAAAGTACCTTTCAATTCTCACAGATGTCGTCAGTTTCATAAAATACTTGACAACGCCATCTGAAAAGTGTATGAGGTATTACTTGAATACAAGGCTATTTTTCCTTGGTACCATTTCGTTTTGCTTGATACAAAATTATTAGTTCAATCATTTATCACTGGATGTCTCTATAGTCAAGTTACTTAATTATGTTAAATTTTAAATTTAGTATGCGTTATTTGAAATAAACAGCGTCTCATATAATTCAGTATTCGACCGTAAGGGCCGGTTTTTTGATCCGTAGTCAAATGCCGTATGACAATTTGTTAGATTAACCATAGTTAACTTGTTAACTAATAGTCAAACGGCTATTTCGTTTTTCAATGTCTGTTTTAACTAAAGTCAATCTTAACTATTGGCTATTATATTGCCAGTGAAAACGGAAAAGATTTCCTAAAAATATCTATGGTTTTTTGTTGGTAATATTTTTCTATGTGACAACACATGCATAATGAGTGAATAAAACGTCGTTTTTGACAGATTTTGAACTGCCATTAAAAGTCAAATAAAATAACACGAGATTCAACAAACATGCTTTTCTAAAAAAATGTATGATTATTAGAAAAATGTAAATATGAAACTGCAATATGAAAGGCAAAACTAGATTTTATGCAACTAGTTCATAAAATAAAACTAACTATATTTTATTTTATTACGTGCTGACTGCTGATCTATAGGATAATAAGGCGTAGCATTATTTTTAATATAATAATATTTACTGAGCAAATAAGTACGTCAAGGGTGCAATGAGATCGCTTTAAATTTGCTTGAAATATTTTAATTCATTAAACTTAAGACTACGTAAAAATTGTACAATGTTTGTTACATAATTGATTTATAATATCACAGAATTAATAATAATGTATCGGTATGGTTCGATCATACAATGTAACAAAGCTTGCTGAGATGGCGGTTTCCACGGTGCCACTGTGGTAGGTTTTTGGTTTGCGTGGTTCAAATGGTCAACACATAACATTGCTCCTTCAGAGTTAAGTAAAGAGCACTTGGACCACCGATATGGCCATATATACGGAAAATTTCGGCCTTCTCATAAACACGTAATCCGCAAAAATATCATCGCCTGATACACTTTCCGACATATTATAATATCGAACTACATTTAAATTCATAATAAATAATACAAATAATATTTGAAAAATAGAATAGATCAAAAAACCGGCCCTAAGGGCCGGTTTTTTGATCCGTAGTTAACGCAACAAATGGTTAAATATAGTTACAAATGGTTAAATTTTGCCAAAATGTGTTTTTTCATCAATAGTTAGTATAACAAATGTTCAAATAATGAACTATTAGTTATAAAATTTAACCACCCAACGTTGGAGGGTTAGCATTCTGACTAATGGTTAACTCTCAACCATGACAGCTGTCGACTGTTTTCTTGTTGTCAACGTCGTATTTTTCAAATATTATTTGTATTATTTATTATAAATTTAAATGTAGTTCGATATTATAATACGTCGGAAAGTGTATCAGGCGATGATATTTTTGCGGATTACGTGTTTATGAGAAGGCCGAAATTTTCCGTATATATGGCCATATCGGTGGTCCAAGTGCTCTTTACTTAACTCTGAAGGAGCAATGTTATGTGTTGACCATTTGAACCACGTAAACCAAAAACCTACCACAGTGGCACCGTGGAAACCGCCATCTCACCAAGCTTTGTTACATTGTATAATCGAACCATACCGATACATTATTATTAATTCTGTAATATTATAAATCAATTATGTAACAAACATTGCACAATTTTTACGTAGTCTAAAGTTTAATTAATTAAAATATTTCAAGCAAATTTAAAGCGATCTCATTGCACCCTTGACGTACTTATTTGCTCAGTAAATATTATTATATTAAAAATAATGCTACGCCTTATTATCCTATAGATCAGCAGTCAGCACGTAATAAAATAAAATATAGTTAGTTTTATTTTATGAACTAGTTGCATAAAATCTAGTTTTGCCTTTCATGTTGCAGTTTCATATTTACATTTTTCTAATAATCATACATTTTTTTAGAAAAGCTTGTTTGTTGAATCTCTTGTCATTTTATTTGACTTTTAATGGCAGTTCAAAATCTGTCAAAAACGACGTTTTATTCACTCATTATGCATGTGTTGTCACATAGAAAAATATTACCAACAAAAAACCATAGATATTTTTAGGAAAACTTTTCCGATTTCACTGGCAATATAATAGCCAATAGTTAAGATTGACTTTAGTTAAAACAGACATTGAAAAACGAAATAGCCGTTTGACTATTAGTTAACAAGTTAACTATGGTTAATCTAACAAATTGTCATACGGCATTTGACTACGGATCAAAAAACCGGCCCTAAGTCTAACAATTGGGCATTCGTTTAATGTTTTCAAATATATATTCTAATATGTATATATGCAAAAGCCAACCGGGGTGTATATAAACAAAACTAGAGAGTCGATTTATGCTACCAATAATAAATGACGTATAGATTTGATACTTTGCAAGTATAAAACCCCATGCGGAGTGTGAAATTATTCACAATTATTCTTTTTTTTTATTACATTAATTTGTACAAGGATATTCAAAAAAAGAAATTTAAATTCCAGTTGATTGATTATTAAGCTCTTATTCGAAAACTAAAGGAAAGAAAGGCTGGATAAAAAAAAAAGCAAGTTGTGTTTCTACATTTTATTATAATTAATTAATTGGAACGAAGTTCTTTTACAAAGCTTACAGTACAGCGAAATGGTAGGACGTGTCGCGTAACGAAAAAGCGTTACGCCTACCTCTGCTACAATATGCGATGCGTTGGGCATTCGAATTCAGTATTTTATTTCAGTATTGCGCGAGCGCTTCTGGAGGTAGGACCTATGCCAAATTTTTGAGCGCAAAACCACGCCTAACGATAGAATTTGAACTGTATAGAGTGCCTTCCATTTTATTATTGATTAGGTAAAATACTTAAATATAAGTACTCTATAAAATAATTAATTTTATTTAAAATACTTACTTAGCCGTATAGAAAATGTTAATTAAAATCGTTTCTGAATCTGTGATTGTGTGATTAGAGAGAGTTGCATAAAGGACGTTGAGGAGCTTTTTGGTGTGACAAATGACAGTAACATAAACAATTAAAATTTACATTTTAAAACACGTTTTGAGTTGAAAAAATATAGCAAAGAACTTCGTTCCTGACGGTCTCGCGCCCGCAATTTTTTTTATATAAAAGACATTTATATTTACAAGATTATTATAAAATTAAAACTATAAATGTAATAAATAAAAAAGCAATACGTTTCTACTTTATGTAATAACAGTAAAAACATACTTAATATAGTAGGACTAGATAGTTTTAACATTGTATATTTAATTATTATTATAATAATAAAATACAATTATTAACTTAGCGTACACACAGAGATCAAATCTATATTATTTCATTTTCAAATTTTAGTTGTAACTATATACTATAAAAATAGATTATTATCTATCTTTTATCTAAAATGTGTAATATTTTTATTTGAGTCGGTAGCTGGACAGGCAAGTGGGCCACTTGATGGTAAGTGTTCACCACCATAGACATTAGCATTGCCAGAAACATTAACCATCACTTAAAACCAACCTTAAGGACTAAAGTGTTATGTCCCTCGTTGCTGTAGTTACATTGGCTCGCTCACCCTTCAAACACAACAATACTACATACTGCTGTTATGTGGTGGAGTATCTGATGAGTTGGTGGTACTCACCCATATGAGCTTGCACAAAGCCCTACCATCAAGTAGAAACACAGTACAATCATAAAAAATCAACGAACTGTAGAGGCATCACATACGTGTGCATGTATTATAGTATGTTTTACACAATTTAGACACAGTTCTTCTCAAATATCAACTCCTTATCCCAACCAGAACAAAGAACTTTATCTTATTTTAATACATTTATGACTACATACATTATTTTAAAAAATATATATAAAAATGAAACTGTTCTCTTACAAAGCTTCATTCACCAAAGGTTGCCTGTGAGAGATCGCTATAAGCGACGAAGACCGCCATTGCGCACCATTTGTTGTTTGATTGTTTCCTATTACTTATATTATGTTATTTTTTATGTTGTGCTTAATGGACTTAGATTTGATAGACATTTTACTGAAGTTACGATTATAAAGAATTTATACATTAATTTTAATGGTGATTGTATTTCATGTTTTTATATTTTTTTTATATATAAAAACTGTTTATAATAATAATCTATTTTATATTGATATATTCTAAATACAACTTACATTATTTCTTAGTTAGATTATGTTCTAGAAAAATTATTATTATAAGTACAGAAATTCTTGCAACGTCTCTGACCGTTGTTCATTAAATTACATTTTTGATCATGAAACACGCGATCGCAATTTTGTCCTTTTAAGTTTACGTGGTCAAATTTGTGACAATTTGGGAACATGTGGTCACAAGTTTTATCTAATTTTCTATCGCATTTAAGGCATTGTAACGAAATGTGACCACAGTGACCATTAAACTTAGTGTGGTCGCATCCTTGTTCTTTTAACGACATGTGGTTGAAGTTATGTCTCGATATGGGAACGTGGTTTGGATTTTGTTGTTTTAATGACATGTGGTCGCAGCGTTGAAGTTTCTCGGCTGGTTGTTCGTATTTCTTCTTCGATGTTGTTAAGCGAGTCATTGTTGTTAGAGTGTCGTGAGTGAGTCTTGATGAACAGCAGAATGCTCGATGGAATTCTCTTCTATATTTACCTGTAAAATTCAATTGTGATTTTCTTTATTATAGAAATTATTTTTAATAATTCTTTTAATATATCTTTACAATAGTTTGTTGCAGATTGTATCTTTCTTTGTTTAATGAATTTCCCACAATGCCATCTGATCCCTAACTAAGCAGAGCTCGTACTATGGATACATGACTACTCATGTACTACTTTTCTTTACTAAATACATACTTATATGTAATTACACCCCGACTCAGGACAAATAGACTTGCTCATGCAAACAAATGTCTATCCTGGATGAGAATCAAACCCACGACCTGCGGCCCGAAAGGCAAGTATGTACCAACCCACTAACTGGCTCGTCAAATTTAATATTAGGTATATTATTTGTAACTTACCGCTCATAAAGTTGTAAATCAATGGATTTATAGCAGAATTAGCGTAGCAGAGAACGTGGGATATAAGAGCGAGTAATGTGATAACGTCATTTTGTTTCATATCAAGGACATATCTGTAAAGAGAGATAAATAACATTATATCAAACCAGAATATAATCACAATCAGTAACAGCTTGTGAATGTCCCAGCGCTGGACTAAGGCCTCCTCTCCCTTTTTTGAGGAGGTTTTAGAGTTTATTTCACCACACTGCCCCAATGCGAGTTGGTGAAGTACACATGTAGCAAAATTTCAGTGAAATTAATCACATGCAGGTTTCCCCATGTGTTTCTTCAGCGTGAAGCGTGAGATGAATTATAAACCCCGGGTTTAAGCCCACGATCAACGGTTAAGATTCACGCATTCTAACCACTGGGACATCTCGTCTTATCACCACCTTCCTCGATAAAATATAATGCAAAAATAATGTTTAAATTCGAACCAGTAGTTCCAAAGATTAGCGGGATCAAACAAACAAACTCTTCAGCTTTATATATTAGTATAGACAGAAACACACCGCTCACACTGCCTCGAGCACTATACCGAACTAATTAATTAACTATATATTTGTTTGTGTGATGTTACTTGCGTAAATTTAAGTTTACTTTTTAACGTTCACAGGAATTCTTCAAAATCAAAATGTGAAGATGTCATAAATAGTTATGCTAACTGAAAAAGCCAATACTGTTATCAAAAACAGCAGTACTTTGTATTACTGTGTTCCGGTTTGAAAGGTGAGTGAGCCAGTGTAGTTACAGGCACAAGGGACATAACATCTTAGTTCCCAAGGTTGGTGGCGCATTGGCGATGTAAGCGATGGTTACCACTTCCTACAATGTCTATGGGCGTTGGTGACCACTTACCATCAGGTGGCCCATAAGCTCGTCCGCCTTCCTATACAATAAAAAAAAAAACTTAATTCGTCATTGTGTAGAATGTGATTAAACGAAGTATGAGAAAACCATCTTCAGCATTCAACGATCTTTTCGCATAGCAGTACGATATATTTGTTAGACATTCCCTCATCTCGCATTTTTGAAGAATTCATTATAATTATATTGAATTAAGTAGGATAACATTTATGCTTGTTCAATTTAATATAATGGCTCATTTCCATAATTTCCATTGAACAGACTTGTTTCATAATTTCGTGAATAAATTTGATAAACAAAATTTATAGAATTCCCGAAAAATGGAGTCTTAACCTAATTAAGCACGTGTATTTACAATACATAAAACACAATGAAAATTTCGGAGATATGATCAGACATTTCATTACACGAACTGAATTAGAAATCAAAACGATCATACTTATACCGTATAATATTTGATAAATACCAAATTGACGAAAACCTTTTTTTAAGAGGGGGCAAACGAGCAGGAGGCTCACCAGATGGAAAGCGATTACCACCCCCCATGGACATCTGCAACATCCGAGGACTTGCAGATGCGTTGCCGGCCTTTTAAAATGTTTTAATATTCTCCGTAAATCGATTATGTATATCTTATAACAAGTCCGTGTTTGTTAATAATGGTGACATTACGAAAATTGTTTTGTAATTGGTATGTTATTTTATAAGGCCATGATCACAGAAAAAAAGTAAATAATAAATTAAATCTAATTCCATCTGATCCGTGATATTGTCTTATATAGGTAGATACAAATCTTTTGTTATTTTTTCTTCTTAATTAACAAACTGTGTCCCAATTGTGTCGTTCGTTCAGACTAAACCATAATTCTGTTAACATAATTATATATGTATAATGTATATGTTATTTGTGTGTGCGCACTTATTATTATACATACATATCAACGCGTGTTGTAGGTATATGTTGTTTTTGACGTGACAACGTCTAATAAATAGATGAACGCCGGCTGCATGCACGAAAAATTGTCCCGTTACGCTCATTGTCCCTTTACGCTGATTGTACGCTTGCGCCGCATCTATCTCTCTTTCACTCGATTGCAGCCATTTCATCAAAGTTTTGTTATGACGTTGTCACGTTAAACTATCGTCCGTAAACCGACTTTACAGACAACCATTTTTTTTATTTACCTTAACCCATAAACAAATTCAAGTTCCATATATGTATAGGTCTTGTCTTATTCTACGTACGAACGAAGTGGTATCTTTGAATTAATTTTAATATTTTAAATGAATGATTCAAAAACGCTTGTAAGACCACTTGATTTTATTTTTTATTTTATAAAAAAATAACAGAGAAATCAAACTATTTTTACATAATAATTTTAGTTTAAAAGGGTTAATAATAAAATTTAAGTTAAACTTAAAAAAATACATGAATTTGATTATTATTATCTATTCAATATGGTCCGGGAGGTAGCGTTGCACTTTAGGTAGTGATTTTAAGCCGTTTCATTGTCTTCATTTTCAATATAACTCGTATGAATAAAAAAGTTACAGTCGGCGTACTACTACTTTTTTATCTCTTCAATTCCTAACTTTCGCACCCTTACCACGGTCAAACCCACGCTTACTTGGGTAAGTGACGGTCGGTTTGCTTATTAGCTTACTATGACTATGGCTTACTATAACTTTTGTAAATGCAACGCTACCTCCCGGACCAAATGATCAGTATCGTTAATAATACTGTTCAATACAATTGATGATAATATCATAAATCATATCATTCTTCATTAAGCAACTAACCTGAGCACAGACAGCAGATGAACAGGAAAATAACAAACGGCGAACATAATAACAACAGCAACCAGCATCTTCGCTGCCTTTCGACGTGAGCTCAATTGTGCTGAAAATAAAATCGACTTTATTGTTAAAGACATAGATATCAGTATAACTTATATGTTAATTCTTGTCATCTGATAGTTAAATCATGAAATTGTTAGTATTTAAATTAATTACGTTACTTTTTTATGAAGTATAGGACGAGCAAATGTACCACCTGTTGGTAACTGATCACCACCACCAGACATTGGCTCAGTAAGAAATATTAACCATTCCTTACATCGCCATGTACCGCCATGTTCCACCAAACTTTGAAACGGACTTTTTTTTATAGAATAGGTGGACGAACATAATATGGGCCACCTGATGGTAAGTGCCAAGTGGTCACCAATGCCCATAGACATTGGCGTTGTAAGTGATTTTGACCATCGCTTACATCACCAATGCGCCACCAACCTTGGGAACTAAGATGTTATGTCTCTTGTGCTTGCATTACACTGGCTCACTCACCCATCAAACCGGAACACAACAATACTAAGTACTGCTATTTTGTGGTAGAATATCTGATGAGTGGGTGGTACCTACCCAGACGAGCTTGTACAAAGCTCTACCAACAAGTAAAACCTTTTGGAGTTTAGAAGTCGGCTGTGTTTATACTCCCGTACCTCGGAAACCATGTACAATGAACCATTCATTGTATGGTATAGCCTGAACCATTCTGTATTACGAGTGTAAAGAAATAAAAAGTACATTTGTGTTGACTCACACACTTGTGAACTATAACTGCAATTATGTAAATAGATGTAAAGTAAATTAACGTTTTTTTAAAGTATTCAGATGTTAACTAATTAATAAATTAGGGTTATTTAATTCAACCAATCAATTATAAGATATTTTGGCATGTTTACGTATTTATTGACTGAATAAAACTCTATTTATCTACTTCTCCGAAATCAAATATTCAACCTGCTTCAAAGACAATTATATAATGTAAGAGGAAAAAAAACAAAGTGAATGAACAAAATTTTAACAAGCACGTACCAGCGTTTATTTTTAAAAATAAAATGAAATATCAAAGACGATATATTTCAGATACCGGTGTCTCATATATCAATCGTAATTTTATCGTTCACTCGATTCATTCATTCGTTATCGAGTATGTTATCATCTGGCGCAAGTCTAAGGCTTACTGAGATTTATAAATACCAACTGTCAATCCCATTGTGCCATAGTACATTTATTTTCACAGACTCATTCACCATATTTGAACACAGCTATATCATTCAGTCTTGCCGTTAGAATTAATGTTGAGTTAGTACCCCATCTAGAGAGTCTTTTATTATTTCGCTGGATAAACGCATTTATTATGCGTTCCCTTTACATGTAGAGCAAAAACATGTGAGACACGCTGAGTTTACTCCGGCATGCCCACTAAAAAGCAGTGGTATTCACTCCCTCGGGATGTCACGGCATCACTTGCACATACTACGCCAAGGAGCCGACAGTTAATCGCTTATTATTAAAACATATTTTGTTTAAATTTCATAAGTATCTTAATTTAAAATTTATAGAGAAGTATTGACAATTATCTTAGCTATTTATAGTTATAAATGAGATGCTTTTTAATATGCCTAACTAAAACAACTAACATACCCCTACATATAAAAATATTCTAGAAAATTCTGTGCCAATATAAGGTTCTTGTATTCTTTACCGTATCTGATATTAGCAATTATTATTATTATTGCTACATTATAGAAAGTATGTCGCCAAATCTTAGACTATTTATATTATTCAGTACCACCAGTAAAAATTAAATACCTTTTTTGTCAGCACGTGACCACAAATGTCAAAAACAATCAAAATTTAGGTACTGCTGAGCTAAGGCCTCTTCTCCTTTTTTTGGGAGAAGGTTTTGGAGCTTATTCCACCACGCTGCTCCAATGCGGGTTGGTAGAATACACATGTGGCAGAATTTTGAGTGAAATTTGACACATGCAGATTTCCACACTGTTTCCAGATGTTTTCCTTCACCGTCAAGCACGAGATGAATTATAAACACAAATTAAGCACTCGAACATTCAGTGGTGCTTGCCCTGTTTTGAACCCAGGATCATCGGTTAAGATTCATGCATTTTTGCCACTGGGCCATCTCTGCTTATCAAAAAACTCGAATATAAATTATGAAATGCTTATAATATATCACAAAATCTAAAAGAGTAATTCAATACATGAACTAATTTTAGAAGATAATAAATAAACTTCATTTCATAAAGGTGATCACGCGCCAGCTTGTATCTTAAGCCAAATTGAAATACGTTATAATATACGCGGTAACAATCAATAACCATAAAATTTTATTTATATTCAAAAGCTTTATTCGTGTATTTATTGAGAACGTCTGTACGCGTGCAGTGTTGACTTAGATAATGCGGAAATTTTATGTCTGTGTTTTGGTGAATAAGACTTTTTGCTTTTAGGGAGTTGGAAGGATTGAAACAAGATATACCATAATAAATAGAATACGTAGATCTTTTATTACTATTATCTTTTATTATATTAGCGAAATTCCACTGAACCATCATGAAATCTCTGTAAGCTTAGATCCGATTTTCTCGAGCCCAGTTACGACAATTGCGACGTATATTGTCGTTATTGTCGTACGAAATCGAGACGGGCATCTAGTTTATATATAATTCAAACAACAAAATTATAATACGTAATTAAAAACCCATTAATAGTTAGACTACATTTAAGAGATCAAAGCTGAACTATGGAATTAAATATCATGAGAACCGTTTGAAAGGCTTATTAAAAGCTTTTCGCTCTGCTTTACGCACTAATGAGACCCCGAGGGAAACTACAGCGAGACTCGTGCGTATAC
The DNA here is from genome assembly GCA_963151315.1 of Nymphalis c-album. Taxonomy (NCBI): domain Eukaryota; kingdom Metazoa; phylum Arthropoda; class Insecta; order Lepidoptera; family Nymphalidae; genus Nymphalis; species Nymphalis c-album. The sequence goes on from OY720610.1 coordinate 1,941,965, forward strand.
AATTCGGGAAAGGCGCGGGTACCTCATATTTTAATAATCTCGTTGCTTCTCCGGACCATACCAAAACAGCCATCATAGGAGATTCAGTGGGAAGGAATCTCCTAAAACACGCATATCAAGGATTTTCACTTTCCTAAATATATTAGCTTAGCCCACTCATCAATTATACCGTTAAGTAGTAAATCTGGGTATTGTTGTGTTCCGGTTTGAACGGTGAGTGAGTAAGTGTAATAACATGCACTGCACAAGGGATATGGCACAAGGGAACTTCTTCGATGGTGGCGGTTCCAAGGTTAATTATGCATTGGCGATTAAGGAATGATTAATTATTCTTACAACACCTATGGTGGTGGAAATAATTTCTAAACTATACAGTAATAAATAAAAAATCGAGCTGTCTGATGGCAAGTCACTACAGCCCATAGATAATGTAAACTTGACCATACCATATATATATTTTTTATTTGTATGTATTGCAGTTTTACATAGGGTTATATCTTTACTAACTTTGTTCAGCTGGAGCAAGCTTTGTGGTTTCCGCGTGACCAGGTATCTTTTCAGAACTCCAAAGAATCCTTACGATCTGGTGATACGCTATCGTCATCAAAACAAGAGGTATTCTGTAAAATAACAAAAATTGTTGTAAATATATTATAGCGACATACATACATACATACATACATACATACATACATAGACACTCTGTTACGTTTCTGTTAATATCTATTAATATTGAGTTAAATTTATGTGTTTTTTTTATTCGCCTAATTAATCAACAAAGGTAAACGAGGTTCTTTACGGCTTACAGTAGAGAAATGGCAGTGGCCCAAGGTCACGTCATATAACGAATTAGCGTTCATACTGTGCTACAAAATGCGATGCGTTGGATGTTCGAATTAAGGAGGGCGATAAAAAAAACCAGGTTGAGATGATTTCTGGTGACACAATTACAGTAATATAATCAATTAAAATCTACATTTTTGGTTTGAGTCGAAAAAAATATCGCACAGAACTTCGTTCCTGACCGCACAATTTTCTATTCTCTAATCAATCATCTTATCTTTCTATCGTATATAATTTTCTGTACCTTAAGTTTTGTATTAAAAACTTTTCGAATTAAGTAAGGGAATAAAGAATGCACATGTGTTTGTGCACACACATATGCAGTGTAACGTGCTGCGCAGTTGATCTATTTATTTATTTAATAAAGGTTTGCTAGCGGATGGTCTGATAGCTTTACATAAACTTAAAAAATCATGTACTAAAACTAGAAACAAATTATGTGCACCCATTTGAAAGCAAACAATCCAAGTATTATTGCGCCGATTACAATTTCATAAAAATATTAGTGTTTGACTATTAAATAACAATAAAATCTGACTAAAACAGAAAAAAATCTGTCTTCAAATTAGCCGTGGTCGAAATCTTTCAGCAGAAAATCTTCATTTCGTTTTCAAATATAACGCTAAAATGAATTTAAATTAATATACAGTGGTCTTATTATAAATAGAGAACAAAATATATATATTAATCTGTTGAAAATGCTGCTAGAATAGACCCTTTTTAAATCGCGTTACGTGACAGTGATTAAGTGTAGCGTCAGCAAAATAAACAGCTCACTTTAATATATTCATTTTAAGAACTATATTATAAAAAAACTGTGCTTGGAATGAGATACTGTGCGTATAACAAAATATTAAAGGGTTAGGAAATGCTTATTATTAAAAGTAAGCAAATATACATAGTAGGTATAGGTACAAACTTGATTGTTTCTGTAATAACGCCTTTTGCAAGCATGATTGCTGAGTCTTTCTTTATCGTCTTTTGTTTTAAAAAATTTAATACTTTTAAAAACCAATGTCGTTGCTAACGTTACTCATAAGCATAAAATCCTATCCCAAAGAACCAACCCTAACAGCATATGGAAAAGATAATATTTTGAATAGGAAAACATTCAGATTAACATATATTTTTCATTTAAAAACTCTTCTGTCTTGATTTTTCTGTAAATTCTAAATTTGAAATTTTATCTTGTCTGTTAGATAATAATAATATCCTGGGAAATTATTCACATAGGGTCATCTGATCCCAAACTAAGCAGAGCTCGTACTATTTAAAACAGACAACATATATACTACATAATATACTACTTTTGTTTTGTAAATACATACTTATATAGATAATTACACCCACTCAGGACAAATAGACATGTTAATGTACACAAATGTCTGTCATTGGTGGGAATCGAACTCACGACCTGCGCCGCGAAAGGCAAGTATCTACCAACCGCGCCAACCGGCTCGTTAGATGTTAATCGGTTAGACGCTGTGAATAAGCCTAAATTGGTTGATGTAATTTCCACAATAACGTTATTTGTAAGTGTACTTACGTGTATATGAAAACAACTTTAATGATGTGCCACACAAGGTCGCTAGTTGACGACCATATTGCTGTACATTGGACGAGGTATTCCAACTCGAAACGGAGGGGAACTGTCTTCACTGTTGTCAGTACTACCAGTTCAGGAGTATCTAGAAATAATTTTAACATTCAGAAATAATTTTGACATTCACTTGGTGGTAGAGCTTTGTGCAAGCTCGTCTGGGTAGGTACCACCCACTAATCAGACATTCTACCGCAAAACAGCAATACTTGCTATTGTTGTGTTCCGGCTTGAAGGGTGAGTGACCCAGTGTAATTCCAGGCACAAGGGACATAACATCTTAGTTCCAAAGGTTGGTGGCGCATTGGTGATGTAAGTGATGGTTAACATCTTTTACAATGCCAATGTCTATGGGCGTTGGTGACCACTTACCATCAGGTGGCTGATATGCTCGTCCGCCTTCCTATACAATAAAAACAATTATATATATGTGTGATTTGTTCGCATAGTCAATTTAAACTCTTTATCGAAGACATGTTGCTCGAAATTCTTAGTATCCAAATTATTCAAAATAACTTGCAACACAAGTTTTTCTTGACAGGACCTAAATACCAGAACACATACACGATATGTACGATGTAAGATGTACGAGGAGCTTTCCTTTCCTGACCACGATATCGCATCGCAACGACAACGTAACATGCGACGATGTGACGTCATATCGTGGGTTTATGATTTAGCCTTAAAAATATGACAAAAAGTTTTAAGGCAATGCATGAAAACAATCGTAACATTAAAAGCCTACTAACTAACTACCTACCTACCTACCTACTAAATAACTTCTTAGTTTTTTGACAGGGGAAAAATACAAAGTAATCCTGTGATAGACATTAAAGTGCTCAAGTGTGCACACTTGAGCACTTTAATGTCTCAGCTCAGTTGTAAGATTGACTGCCATCATGTTGGAATTTATTTATTACTAGCTGTGCCACGCGGTTGCACCCGCTTACAATTAATAAAAATATAATGACTAAAATAAGCCCAGAGCCTTCCTCGATAAAAGGACTATACAACACAAACATTTTTTTTAAATTCGAACCAGTAGTTACCGAGTTTAGCCGGATCAAACAAACCAACTCTTCAGCTTTATATATTAGTATAGATAGGAAACATTTTTTCCACATGTAACAAGAATACTTACTGAACAGTAAAGATACAGCCCATATGACAAAGATGGCGGTCTTCGCGCGGTTGATCGTCGATTTGAACTTGAGTGGGTAGCAAATGGCGTACCAGCGATCCACTGAGATGAACGTCAATGTCAACACGGACACCGTCACTGATACTGACTGAAATAAATAAAATAGAATATTATTCATGCTTGTCCTAATATTTTTGGGTAATTAGTTATAATGTTATATATCCTGAGACATTATTCACACAAGACCGTCTTTTCCCAAATTAAACAGAGCTCGTACTATGAAAACCAGGCAACTGATATACGACATATTATACTACTTTTCTACTGTAAATATATACTTATATAGAAAAATATACCCAGACTTAGGACAAACAGACATGTCTATAACCACAAATGTCTGTCCTGGGTGGAAATCCACACCTACAACCTGTGGCGCGAAAAGTAATTATCTACCAACCACGCAAACTGGTTCTTATTATTAATGGTAATTAGTTTCTTTTTGTTTATTAGGAAAGCAATTTAGAGATGATATTTAAGATGGAAGATAATTAAAATAAAATAATGTTCGACAGCCAAACAATTAATTTCAGCTTAAAGTTTTCCTTTCTTTACTAATTTATTAATTACAACACTAATTTATTGTGTTCAGGTTTGAAGGGTGAGTGTAATTACAGGCACAAGGGACGTTACATCTTAGTTCCCAAGGTTGGTGGCGCATTAGCGATGTAAGCGATGGTTAACATTTCTTACAATGCCAATTTTTATGGGCGTTGGAGACTTATAATCAGATGGCCGTCCGCCTACTTATCAAACTTGTATTTTTTTTTTTCATGTATTGAATTATGTCCGAAGTCGTAGAACAAAAGTTGTTGATTATGATGTTAGCTATCTAGTCCTGCGAGGTTGCTGGGTCGTTACAAATAACCTTGTATATCTAATACATTTTTCTAACCCTCAATCTCTATTTTTGTGTAATAAAGTTATGCTATTGGAAAACCTAATATCATTTTGCCAGACAGATAATTTATTGCTTAATTTGAGACAAGTAAACATAATCTATCTTTATTTTATTCAAATTTTATATTCAGTTTCAACGAATAGACTTACTGCTTTTAAAAATATAACCCGACCAACTGCCACATTAAGATTGACAAATTACATTCGCACTCAAGAATTGCTCTAGGGAGATCTCGGCGCAAACTGATGCTGGCTTCCAAAGGCTTACGATGAGATAGGAATCTGGGTTAGCTATCAGCGTTTCACGTAGCATATTTATCTTTCTTTAGACCGCTCAGAAAAGTTTCGATAAAGTATTTCATGATCGAGTAATTTAAAATAGGTAGGCTGACTGGCAAATGGACCACCTGATGATTAGTCACCATCAGCGATAGTAATGGGCACTGTAAGAAATATAAACCAGCCCTTACATCACCTATAAAAGTAAGAGCCTGTGAGCGTCCCACTGCTGGGCTAAGACCTCTTCTCCTGAGTAGAAGGTTTTTGGAGCATATTCCACCACACTGCTCCAATGCGGGTTGGTGGAATACACATGTGACAGAATTTTAATGAAATTTGACACATGCAGGTTTCCTCACGATGTTTTTCTTCACCGTCGAGCACGAGATGAATTATAATCACAAATTAAGCACATGAAATTCAGCGGTGCTTGCCTGGGCTTGAACCCACGATCTTCGGTTAAGATTCACGCGTTCTGACCACTGGGCCATCTCGGCTCTCACCACACATCGGCTCGGCTCCCATCACCAATGCTCCATCAATATTGTAAACTAAGATGTTAGTAACGTCCCTTGAGACTATAGTCTACTGGCTTATACACATATGTCATTCCACCACCCTGCATTAGAGCAGGGTGGTGGATACACATATAATGGCAACACATGCAGATTACCTTGGGATGATGGGAATATGAAGTAACATTTCCCTATACAGTTTCGTAAGTAAAATAAATATTTTTTATTTTCTTCTATTACTCATATTATATAGCCTACGATTTATTTATGTATATTTTAAACTAACCATACACTAAAGGAGATTAAGAGCGGCGGCGGAAGGAAGACGGTACAATTGACCAACGTGCCGTTTACCGTCGCTGGATCAATCTTAATCAAGGCGAATTATTAGACGTATTACATTAAAAATACGATACAAGTATGAACGCAGTCTTAGCATTTAAAACTTAACTAAATTTTTTTTATCAACGGTCAATGTGCCTAGAGCAAATTTTGAAATGAAAAAAGCGCCATCTAGTGACAATAAACGGAATTTCATTCGAATCGCAGTTAAAATGCTATGAATAAATAAAAAAACACTCGCACTAGACACACCGACTTTAAATTTAGACAGAGAATATTATTTCATAAACAAAACAAAGCTAGTGATCAAACATGATTCATCACACAAAACCACAACATAGTTACCCTACATTCATTATTACATAATACCTAATAAATAATAATATAGAACACTTAAATCAACTGAAAGTTATTGAATATAATTCAATAATATCGTAGGCGTGTAATTTCGTGTATTGAAATACTTTGAGTGTTTATAAATAATGTTCAAAATACCGCAAATATTTTTCATTGATCACGTGGATACAAATCGAAGGTCATCCATCGAGAGCAGACATCAGTATTTGTTAATCTATAATTATTAAAATTCATCCCTCGCCTTTAATTTATATATTTTTTTTTAACAATCGAGTTCTTAGAAAATCGTAACACCAAATTTGTTTTGCGAAGGAAAGGTGGTCGGGAAAATGGACCACTAAACGGTAAATAGTTACTGTTTTTAATTGAAATGGATAAAAATAGGCAATTGGGTCACTTGATGCAATGTTCTCACCAACGCCCATCGACATTAACTCTATGTAGCCCAATGGACCAACTAGTTTTAAATGGTCAACAACGTGCATCTAGACGTTGGCGCTGTAAGAAATATCAACCATGCCTTACATCGCCAATACGCCACCAACCTTGGAAACTAAGATGTTATAACTTTCGTACCGGTACTTAAAATGGAACACAATAATACTAAGTACTGAAATTTCGTGGTTCAAAAAACCCATAACACTAGACACATCACGTGACTACATTCATACAGTCGGATATTAACCAGCAGAATATCTTATTCCTTCTTTATAACTTCCTTACGATTTATAAAAATAATAATAATAACAGCCTGTGAATGTCCCACTGCTGGGCTAAGGCCTCTTCTCGTCTTTTTTGAGTAGAAGGTTTGGAGCTTATTCCACCACGCTGCTCCAATGCGGGTTGGTGGAATACACATGTGACAGAATTTCAGTGAAATTTGACACATGCAGGTTTCCTCACGATGTTTTCCTTCAACGTTAAGCACGAGATGAATTATAATCACAAATTAAGCACATGAAATTCAGCGGTGCTTGACCGGGTTTGAACCCACGATCATCGGTTAAGATTCACGGGGTCTTACCACTAGGCCATCTCCGCTTACGATTTGTTCCTACTGAATTTTGAATCTCGGCTCTAGCGTTTAAATGACATCCAAATAAACAAGGGAGTCAAGCAGCCACTTTTTAATTAAAGTACTTTGTTTTAATTATCCAATTTAAAACGTCCAAAGGCTTAATTTATTAACTGCCATCTCTTCAGGCCAAATACCTTTCGGATAAATCGAACGGTTGAGTACTCGACCCTTTTAAAAAACCGCAAGACTTGATTTGTATTCCTGTCAAACGATTCTTGGGAAAACGTACTTCGACAAGGGTTAAATCATAGTACGCAACAAAAAGTTTTCTAATATATAAAATGAGAAAATGTTTTGGCGATATTTTATCAAATATTATCTATATTTAGAGCAAATCATCATGTAAACGTAAATAGACTATACAAGTAATACTTCTACAATTTTTAGTAATTTAAAATGAAATGAAATTATATTTATTTCTCATCACAAAGGAAAAGTAAAGACAATTTGATTAATCAGTAGAATTAAACCGTTGACAATGTTCACGTTCCTTTATAAAAGATTGGTATCCATGCTAGTGATAATTCTTTTACAGATTACCAGAAATTAATTATATCAATAATTTAATTTATTATTGTGTTTCCTTGGCTGACATCGACTCATCGAAAAAAGTAAGTTAATAATTTCTACTCATCAATATGTAGGTACGATTGTGTTGTGTGGTTGATAATGTAGTTACAATTATTGATATTTTTGGAGTCATCAAACTACCCTTGAAGTACATCCTTTCCAATAAAAAAAAATCATCGAAATCGGTCGTCGTGATATTGAGTTATTCATCCATTTGTCGCGCACATACTTAATGCAAATTTACGACTTATGTTGTTTTCTCATGGAAACCATTGTCAAAACTGGACCAAATTGAAATGGGACCAAATGGGAAGCACCAGCTTTAAAAAAAAAAACATCAAAATCGATTCACCCAGTCCAAAGTTATGAGGTAACAAACATAAAAAAAATAGGGACGAATTGATAACCTCCTCGTTTTTTATGTCGGTTGATAATAAAAAAAAATCTGTAATTTATAAGACTAAGTTTTTAACCTACATATATGGCATATTTCATTAAGAATGATCCTATTTTCGTCGTGTGGTAACAAACAAAGACAAAGTTACATTCGAATTTATAATATTAATCTATTTCAGGCACTATCTAACAATAATATATTTAATAACTAGACTTAAATACTGTTATTAAGAATCAATAATAACAAATACTTAAAACGTACCTGAAAATAAAGCAGTATCTTGCAAAGTGCGTCTCCTAAAAACCAAGTCTCCGTTACATCCCATAAAACCGTCGCCGGTAAACAGAATAATATCACCATGAAATCAGCCACCGCTAAATTCACAAGGAAGTAATTCGTCACAGTTCGCATCGAATGATTTCTATAAACTGCTACACAGACAAGTGTATTTCCAACCAGACCGATAATGAATACAGCTGTGTGGGTACCTATTAGCACCCATTCATAAGTTTGTGGATAGATATAATCATTTAACATCGCTATGTAGTCATCTTTTGTCATATTACAGTATTCTGCGTCACCAACGCATTTCTCTGTTGCATTCTGTATTAGTTTTACAATCGTTTTGTTTTTATTTTTCATGTCATCAACGTTTTCGGTTTTTTCTTCTTCATTTCTAAGACTCCTTTTAGATTTTATGTTATCTTTATTAAAATTATTAATATTGAGATCATTGTTAATACTATTAATAAATTTATCTTCATTTATATTAATGCTTTTTGCCTCTTTTGCATTATTATAATTAACTTGTGTTATGATGATTATACCAAATAATATTATTCTTAACATATTTGCTGTAGTCGATTCTTCTGTACCGTGTTTTTTCTAGTTTAAATCATATTTATCTGTAACAAAAGAAAAAAATCAATTATTAATAATAATATCTTGAGACATTATTCACGCAAGGCCGTCTGATCCCACGCTAAGAGAAACAGAGCTGGTACTATGGAAACCAGACAACAGCTGATATACTACATATATTAATATTCTTTTGTAAATACGTACTTATATAGATTACACCCAGGCTCAGGATAAACAGACATGTTTATGCACACAAATGTCTGCCCTAAATGGAAACCGAACCCACGACCAGTGGCAAACAAGGCGCGAAACTATTTCCTGTGTCACTATTTACAGTTACAATTATTTAAATTCCTGTTATATATTTTTTTATGCAAAATCTATTATAACTTCAAGGGTTCTTCAAATAGAAATTGAAACAACAGACGGGCATTGTCTGATTTAATTAAGTCGTCAAGTCATTCCAGCTCACTTCAACTCTTACTCTACATAAATTTTGCAATTTAAATGTTTTGATAATTTGAGCAATGTCACTTTGTTGGCGGGCTTTAATAACTGCACCACAGTTTTACACTAAACTAGTTATTATCGTTCACATCTTGTTAATGATATAATATGATGCTTAAATCAATAAATAATTAACTAATATTATAAATGCGAAAAAAATATTGCAGCTTCCTTCCTCCTGACCATTCACATTTACATATATATATTTACTATTTCAATTTAAAAGGCAAAATCAAAATTACAAGACCATGGTAAAAACTCAAATATAACAGATCATACTCGAAGCAGAAAGTACTTCTGTATAACGGTTATCTGTCTGATCGTGAGATGAAGACAAGCCTAGTAAAGCCCTTCCATATATTATACGAGTAATCACGCCAATATACACCTTTGACTTTCCAGTACCTCTTTATAAATAGCCTCCTGACTGCCTCGTTGGTCTAGTGGCTTGATATAAGGCCGCAGACTCGATGGTCCTGGGTTCAATTCCCAGGTCGGGCCAATAAATAGTTATTGGGGTTTTCCGTCAGAAAATTCTCAGTAGCAGCCCGGAGTCTGGAAGTTGGAAGTGTGTACACTCCCGTGCCTCGGAAAGCACGTTAAGCCGTTGGTCCTGCGCCTGAACTCTTTCCGGTCGTGTCGGATTGCCGTCCCATCGGATTATGAGAGCTAAGGAAAAGAGAGTGCACCTGTGTCTGCGCACACACTTGTGCACTATAATATCTCCTGCGTAGTTGGCTAATCTCTCTTGAGATTGGCCGCCGTGGCCGAAATCGGTCTGGAGGACCTTATCTTATCTATAAATAGCATCTATCAATGCCCCCTCCCCCTCCAAAACCTAACCTAAGAATAAAACAAACCATAATCCCTTCAATAACGGTTCAACATGTACATGAAACATGATTCTTTGCTAATTCAGTTCACGAAAGAGATAAACATACGATGTATCACGTAACAGAGAGAGACGACAAATGTTTACGGTTTACGCATCCGAAAAATATTATTTATGGGGTTGTGGATATGACGATTTGTTTTCGCGCGGATGGTTGTTTACGATTCAACAAGCGTTAATAGATGTGTGACATTTTGTTTGGATTGAGCTGTAATGTGCTGGTTTGATTTATGAACGCAAAGAAATATTATCGATGTGTTTACTGAAAACGGTAATGGATATCGAACACTAAGTAAAATACTTGGTAATACACGTGGGGTATCACCCACTCATCAAATATTCTACAACAAAGCAGTACTTAGTATTGTTGTATTCCGGATAAAAGCGTGAGCAAGTGTAACTACAGGCACGAGGGACATAGCATTTTAGTTCCCAAAGTTGGTGGCGCGTCTATGTTTTTGGAGATAGTTAAGATTTCTTAAAAAAAACAATTTGTGGGCCAAGTTGGTGACCATTAACCAACAGTTTGGCTATTTGCCCGTTCACCAACCTATTCAATAAAATAGCAATACATTATTAACATTAAAGGCAGTTCTTTGTATAAAAGAAACGATGTCCACGTAAGTCATCATTTTTCTGGTGACAGGACTGAAAAGATACACTACTTATATTCTCCAGTTACATTTTTATTTTAGTCTTAGTAGGAAGATAGATAGGTTAGCGAGCGATCGGCTATGTGTCCAAGGCTGGTGGCACATTGATGATGTAAGCGATGGTTAATATTTCTTACATTATTAATGTCTACACTGGTGACAACTTACCACAAAACTGGCCAATTGCCAATCTACTTAACTAATTTCAATGTATACATAATTTATAGACTGACAATGTATAGTCAATATTTCATGATGATTAAGTAATTAGGACACGAAAGCAATAAAAAAACGACTTTAGCATATATAATAATTAACATGATTTAAAAAAAAATATTATAAAAAGAAGCGTTAATGATCACATAATCAAAGATTATTTTATAATGTTTTAAATACTCGAATATTTTTTAATTAAATATAGCTCAGAGCAGAAATGTCAATTTTCCTTTGATGCTTGATAATTAAATTTATAATTAATAAATCATCATCAATATTTAAGACTAAAAATGTGAAATGAAAACACAATACACAATTTTAATATTTCTTTTGTCGTTGCTTCTTAAGACTGAGGTAGATTTACGTTCAGAGAATTTAGTTTTTTGTATTTCGCAACAAAGGGCAAAAGTCTAATACATTGACTTATAGGCCTTGAATCGAACCTTGATTATTTGGCGTCGAAAAGCCATACAAAATAATGGCAAAGAAACATTTTACAATCGCAGGTAAGGTATATTTCTTTATAGTAAAAGTTTGTCCTATCCAAATACACTCATTCATTTCAAAACGATGCCTAAAAGATGACTAAAATAGTTACAAGTTACATAAAAAAGTAAAGGTACTTGGTCGTGGAGTTTTGTGCAGTCGGCTACGTAGTTACCACCCACTCATTACATTTTCTACCACCAAATAGCAATACTTAATATTGTTGTGTTTTAGTTTGAAGTGTGAGTGAGCCAGTGTAACAGGGAACATCTATTCTTAGCGATGTAAGTAATAGTTAATATTTCTTATTGCGCCAATGTCTATCACCAGCCTACCCATTAGCCTGTCTGTCTATCTATTTTATATAAAAAAAAGTAAATATCTCATTACTATAAAATATTATAATTTCCCTTTAGTTGCATTCAAAAAAGAATATATATTAAGTGAGTATAACTGTATATATGTATAAATTGAGCATTTATATAAATAATTAGCTGTGCCCCGCGGTTTCACTCGCGTATAATTAATAAAAATATAATAAATAAAAATAAGCCAAGAACGTTATTCGATAAAAGGACTATACAACACAAAAATATTTTTTAAATTCGAACCATTCTTGAGATTAGCCGGATCAAACAAGCAAACTCTTCAGCTCTACATATTAGTATAGATATATACATTTAACTTGTTTGTATATTATAACAGAATCACGATCGTACTAATTTATATTCTTCATATTCCTAAAGATCGTTTAATTTCCCGAATGAATACGTACCCATGCGATAAATAAAACGAATGAAAGACCGTAAAGTGAACGACCGATTACAAATCATGAGCGTTCATTCGCAATATATAAGGTGTTTAACACTCCATTTATACATAATAAATTTTACCTATATTTACAGAAGGCAATGCCCGTTTGTACATTGAGTGTGTGAATCAGAGTCAGGTCTGATTTAAGTCAATCTTGTATTGTAATATAAGTACGATATATATATCACCCCCAGGATAAGATACAAACATTGGTTTGAGGGAAATCCACGTTGAGACTAAATGAATTTTCAGTTGGTAATTAACAATGTTTTATTATTTCTTGATACAAGAATGATACTAGATAGATGCTACTTGGTGGTAGAGCTTTGTGCGAGCTCGTCTGGGTAGGTACCACCCACTCATCAGATATTCTACCGCAAAACAGCAGTACTTGGTACTGTTGTGTTCCGGTTTGAAGGGTGAGTGAGCCAGTGTAGTTACAGGCACAAGGGACATAACATCTTACTTCCCAAGGTTGGTATCGCATTGGCGATGTAAGCGATGGTTGACATCTCTATCAATGTCATTTTCTATGGGCGTTCGTGACCACTTACCATCAGGTGGCCCATATGCTAGCCCGCCTTCCTATGCATTAAAAAAACGCCATTGCTATATTTAAAAAATAAAAATAAATATTACGACAGTAGAAGGATATTGCAGTATGCAATTTATTATAAGCATTTACAATAATACAATTAGAGTACTATACAATTATAATTATATTACACTGCAATGAATAAAGGTAGAAAGAAATGACAAAAAAAGAAAGTATACAAAATCAAACTTTAAATAATAAAAATGAAATAAATAAAACAAATTGCTTGATAAGTGCTTTCATTAAAATTTTCTTAAAATTAGCTTTGGGTTCGAGTGTCGATGTCATGAGAGTTGATAGCTGTTCTACTTTCGTTACAATTATTATATTAGGAATTTTACTATAAGCCCTTTAAAAATCTTGAATTCCAATCAGTAATATCGAATTAAATGGTGGTAGAGCTTTGTGCAAGCTCGTCTGGGTAGGTACCACCCACTCATCAGATATTCTACCGCAAAACAGCAGTACTTGTTATTGCTGTGTTCCGGTTTGAAGGGTGAGTGAGCCAGTGTAATTACAGGCACAAGGGGCATAACATCTTAGTTCCCAAGGTTGGTGGCGCATTGGCGTTGTAAAAGATGGTTAACAGCTCTTACAACGCCAATGTCTATGGGCGTTGGTGACCACTTACCATCAGGTGGCCCATATGCTCGTCCGCCTTCCTATGCAATAAAAAAAAAAATATATATAACATTTAAATATTTAACGTTTCAATGACGATGTTCAGTAATTCGAGAGTTTGTTTTTGTAAGCCCACGTTTCCTAAAAGTATGTTTAAAAATTCTTGAAACTTTTCAGCCTTGAGTGGGCGGAACATTGAGTTATAATTTTAATTGAGAGCGATTGAGTGATATTAAAAATGTGAAAAGTGATTAATACTTCATCGATGTCGTTTACATTACCTTCTATATTAAAATAGTATATCATAATGTCAGTTTGCCTAAAAATAACTTAATAACTCAAAAACGACGTAAAAACTTATTATGTTAATTAAATAAAGGCCATATTACAGAAATATAAGGTACATTACATAAAAGAAACGCAATTTGTTTAGAAACCTTTTTGAGCATAGACATAACAGATTAATTCGAGGGAACCAATTCTACTAACAATTTTTCACTTTATCGTAATCGTTGCCGTTTATCCGATTTCCTATTCTATAATTTAATTATCGACTATTGTCATAACAGTTAACAATTCAGTTTGGTATTGATATAACGATATGTGTTAACAAAATATCGGTTCGGTTCTGAGGCCGTAGCCAAGTTGACATTCTACAATCGTAAACGTTAATAGAAAACTAAAATTGTATGAGATTGACCACGTGACTTATCGTTGAAAGATGTCATTCTCATACATTTGTTTAGTTTTCTATTAGCGTTTACGATTGTAGAATGTCAACTTGGCTAGGGCCTCTGAACCGACTAAATATAGATTAGTCCAAGTTGGATCGGAATCGAATCGGTAACTCAGTATGAGGTCCTCCAGACCGATTTCGGCCACGGCGGCCAATCTCAAGAGAGATTAGCCAACTGCATTGGAGATATTATAGTGCACAAGTGAGTGTGCAAACACAGGTGCACTCTCTTTTCCTTAGCTCTCATAATCCGATGGGACGGCAATCCGGCACGACCGGAAAGAGTTCAGGCGCAGGACCAACGGATTTACGTGCTTTCCGAAGCACGGGAGTGTAAACACTACCAACTTCCTTACTCCGGGCTGCTACTAATAATTTTCGACATAAAATCTCAATAACATTTTATTGGCTCGACCTGGAATTTTAAATCAGTACCACCGAGTCTCCGGCCTTATAAGTAACCACTAGACCAACGAAGTACTCAACAAGAAACATGATACAATGATCAATTAATAAATATTACATGATGGTAGTAATCATGTACCATAACTCTGACGAGCCCGTTGGCGTGGTTGGTGAGACAGTTGCCTTACACGCCGTAGGTCGTGGGTGTAGCGACATCTATCTCGCCACATACGAACTATGTACAGACGTATCCTACATCGCGATATTAAAGTTATCAGAGCGATTGAACATAAATACAAGAACCCGACAACAACCGTCGGGGGGCAGTAGCCCACCAGACACAACACCCGTCGGAGGATCCTCCCTTTTCAATGGTGATCATCTCCAAACTATATTCGATTCCCACCCAGGACAGACATTTGTGTGCATGAACATGTCTGTTTGTCATAAGTTTGGGTGTAATTATCTTTATAAGTATGTATTTACAAAAAAAGGAAGTTAGTACATGTAGTATATCAGTTGTCTGGTTTCCATTGTACAAGCTCTGCTTAGTTTGGGATCAGATGGCCGTGTGTGAATAAAGTCCACAAGATATTTATTATTATTTTAATATTATAACTTTAAGACTTTTAATTAATTATGAGATATTATTTAAAGATTTCAATCGATAAATAGTGTATCTCATAATTAATTATACGCTTTTGAGGTTAATATAACAGCTTTGGAAAAATATTTCAAAGTTGATTCGAAAAGATCAAATTTGCAATAATTGAATGTTTATTTAAAACATGTTCATAAATAAATAATTTTGTTTGTAATTCGAATGTTAAAACGTTTTATTCGATCGTTAAATTTACAATGATAATCTTCTCGACGCGTCGTTGAATGACCCCAAAGTAAACTGTAAAATATTATGACTGAGTTTACTACATAAAGAGTCGGTTACATCCAACATTATATTTAACTTTATTTATTTTTATTAAGCCTTTATTGTACATAATTTACAAATATTATATATTCTTCTTTTAGATCACGTAAGCCTAACCTTTTCCATGTGCGTAAGTTAAACTGTAACTAAGCCCGAAATTCTATCATACTACGCCTGGTACGAACTCTTTACAAAGGATCTAGCTGTACTTCCATAGCAAAACTGCCCCCAATTGGAACCTATATCGTAACCTAGGCTCTATTGTATAGAGTGCTAATAGATGATCCAGTAGATGTCTGATCTCGACTTTTTCCACTTATCCAAAAATGAAATAAAAAAAAAATAACTCAAATTAATCTTAAAAAATTTAAGCGAAAACCCATCAACCCACAAACACACACACACACACAACGTAAAAATAAATAAATAAAAGAACAAGTAGTACATATAGTATGCAAAAGCGGCTTTACCACTTACAGTAATCTCTTCCAGGCAACCAACATTAAAAGGAAATATATTTTTGTTTTTCAGCAACATATACAGGCGTAATGTGCAATCAACTTATAGTTAAAAATTGTCCTGCGGAGTTAGTCGATCTCGAGAACTCCCGCCGTCGAAATAGTTCACACCCATCATGGATATATTATTTCTGTTTGTTCCGGTAAAAATCTATAGTTGTGTTCAGGGCCTAATACGATTATTACAATAATCTAAGTGAGAGAACGAATTATGGTCGTAAAATTTAATGGTTTAATGAAATAATGTCACAACGAGGTCGAAGTTTAATGTCTCTATTATGGCATATTCCTGGTGCTTTATTGTGGAAAATTTGAGATATACTTGTAGATGTATACAAAGAGAATAATGGATACAACCTTAGCGAAAATATGTCGGAAACTATTAGTCGATTTCAGACAATGGTTTATCAGGTTTTCGGGGTTATTTTTCGGCGTCAGTAATTTGAGATGGTCGGAAGATAACATTTTAGTATCAGATAAGGTTTCTTTTGGTCAGACGTTAACTAAAATCGAATTGTGTGACGGTTCACTTATAATGTTACAAGCTTTTATCCACTTTTATTATATAGCTTAGTTAACAGAACAAGACGAAAAATGACCAATAAGAATATTGGTAAGTTGATTGAAGATTATTTAAAACAATTATAGTGTATATTGTATGTAAATAAATAGACGGAACTCAAAATAAACTTTTGTTGTTTTTCTAGTGCCATGATTTAATTGTTTTATGCTTGTTTTTATTGTTAAATAAATAAAAATAACTCGCCATTTTTGTTAGTATGCAACCACAATCTCTTATCCCACGGATTTTAAATTATACATGATGATTTATTTCCGATGACAATCCTTGGTTATGGTAATCATAATCTAAATTATCACCCAGGCGTGCCTCGGAAAGCACGTTAAGCCGTTGGTCCTGCGCCTGAACTCTTTCCGGTCGTGTCGCATTGCCGTCCCATCGGATTATGAGAGCTAAGGAAAAGAGAGTGCGCCTGTATTTGCGCACACACTTGTGCACTATAATGTCTCCTGCGTAGTTGGCTAATCTCTCTTGAGATTGGCTGCCGTGGCCGAAATCGGTCTGGAGGACCTTATCACCCAGAGTTGCAGGTGAAAGAACTATTTAACAGTCTTAACAGCTTGTTTGTTAAAACTTGCTTGCTACATACATTGTTACATGCTTGATAAGTCTTGATCCTTATTTAAACTAAAAGTTTAAATATAAAAAGCTATATACAATACAAAACCTATAACACCTCTTTTAAATCGTCGACTTGTAATAACGATCAGTGGCAAACAAAGTAATTTTAAAGCTACAACGTTACATATAGAAACGTTGCAACGCAAATTTGTTGATATATCTAACTACGTCTAAAGAATTTTCACTTGCGTTATTTCAAGTAACTTTTAACAGGTCTGTGACGCATGAATGCCGATAATAAGAAACCGTAAATACGCAATGATTAAGCCCACAAATTGCGAAGCACCCACATTACAACCCATTCCGTTCGAAAATAACTAATCTATTTACAATCCCATCGCTTGACTCATGGTGTTTTAAATCTGTCAGGTTTGACATAAATATGCGATACTTCGGCGTTTCTTTTTGTGTTTGCATTGTTACTAATAGCTTTGGTCTGGTATTTTATTAGCCGTAAACTAACAAATAAATAACATGTAATAATTCTTGTTTTACCAGTCAGCTTATGACTTTATATATGAGCCGAGATAGTCCAGTGGTTTGTACATGTGGGATAAGGTAAAGTTTGCGTGTTCAAACCCACCACTGATTTATTTGGGTGTTTAATTGTTTTTATAATTTGTGTCCCCTGTGTAACCAATTAGACACACATACGAACTCGTCCACACACCCTTGATAACATGATTTATTTTTTGTTTTCTTTAGTGGTTTAATTTGTTTACATTTATTTACAATGAGTTTTAAATTAAAAGTGGATTATTCGTACAGGGGTATTCCTCTTACTGTTAAAATAAGGCTATTTGTCTTAAGCTTGACACATATTGTTAAGATGAATAAACACTGAAATAAACTTGAAAACTAAAGTATCGTTAAAGTTGCAAGTGTATATTCCTTTTAAATTGCATTTTCTACATTCATTCCGAGTTCATATTAAAATACCAAGAAACGACACTACGACTGGAATTGAATTGACTTTAACATTCACTACAAGATGTTATTGAGAAGTAATCGTAAATCCAAACGAGTTATCTTTGATACATTACTTTGTTTTACGTTAATCCTAATATTATAAATGCGAATGTGAGTTTGTTTGTTTGTTACGCTTTTACGATTAAATCAGTAAACCGATTTTAAAAATTCTTTCACCAATAAAAAGCTACAATATCAACGAGTATTTTATCTCCGTATTTATTTATTTATTAAGGAACTCCAACAGAAGTACACATAAAAATACAAAAGGTACAAGCATTTACACATGGTTATATGTACCCCCAATTACTGGAGAACACAACATACTCTAGAATAGTGTTGATTACAAATATTTAAAATTAATTAAAACAGTAAACTTAACAGTAAACAAGTGAAAATATAACTGATAACTAATATATATATAATATAGAGACTGATTAACACTAACACTAATTATTACATCGAATTACCACGGGAATGGAAACTAAATCGGTGAAACCGCGGATAAAAGCTAGTTTTTAATATATTTATTCCCTGACCTTATACTTTTTATCTGTTAATAATTTGTTAGCCTCAGGCTCATTTTTTATATTTAATTCTTTTCGATGTCATTTCTTGTACAATAAGTTTAAGGGTGTATTTTTGCTATGGTTCTTATTGAAATAATAAAAAGAGTTCTCCATCGACGATCATATTATTATTGTACCCGCTGGAAATAGTATATAATAGCAAAAGACCATAGGATCATGCATGGGATCACTGACATTAGTTTCGTAGAAACGTCGGGCCCTTTTATGAGTCACATACACTAACCACCCACCTTATATTAGAACAATGTTAAAGACCGGATCTACGATGAAAATGCTAACGAGAGTGAATGATGCGAATATTGGCGTCTAATGACAAAATATGTTTTATTTTGTAGTAACATTTGGCTTGGAAAAATAAACCGTTCCTAACATCGCTCTCGGGATCTAAGATATTATGTGCCTGTATTTACATCGCCTCACTTACCCTTCAAACTTGAATACAACAATACTAAGAATTGCTGTTGGACGGTAGAATATCAAATGGTGATACCTACAGAAACGGGCTTGCACAAGGCCCTACCACTAAATCAATTTCACTATTTTTTTTAAATTAATTACGTCTAATAAGCATATATTTTTAAACGGCAGATGGTCCAAAGAATAAGCTTTGCTTCATAAGTAAATATTCTATAACGTTCAAAATAATTTAACAGACACATAAATCATAATCTATCACGATTATTATCACATTACAGAAGCAGGTGATCTTAATTCTTCGTAACGATGGCTTGATTATACATATTGCAACAGGATTTCCGTTTTATATAAACCGTAAAAGAATCAGATCAAAGGAAAGCCGGTACGCTTTGTGAGAACGTTTTTGTTCGATCCAAAGTTTATCAAAACCGCCTAAAACAACATTCCTCTAAAATTATTTAAGAGAATAATCAGACGGTTACAAATCAAATAATATTCTTACCTTCATTTATATATGTTTTGTTTTTTTTTGTTCTCCACAGATGTTTCATGTGCTTTTGATACACCAGATATTTAATTTTAATGATAATAATTGTATGTGCCTGCATGTTTTTACTAGGCAATATCACAATATACATTTTAACCTTTATATATAAATTATAAAGCCGAGATGGCCTAGTGGGAAGACCGCGTGAATCTTAACCGATGATCGTGGGTTCAAACCCGGGCAAGCACCGCTGAATTTCATGTGCTTAATTTGTGATTATAATTCATCTTATGCCTGATGGAGGAAAACATCGTGAGGAAACCTGCATGTGTCAAATTTTATTGAGATCCTGTCACATGTGTATTCCACCAACCGGCATTGGAGCAGTGTGGTGGAATAAGCTACAAACCTTCTCCTTACAAAGAGGAGAAGAGGCCCAGCAGTGGGACATTCACAAGCTGTTACTTTACTTTACTTTTATATATTATAAAGTTAGAGTGTACTTACGTGTAGTTTACATAGCGCGTTTATTTAATACTGG
The DNA here is from genome assembly GCA_963151315.1 of Nymphalis c-album. Taxonomy (NCBI): domain Eukaryota; kingdom Metazoa; phylum Arthropoda; class Insecta; order Lepidoptera; family Nymphalidae; genus Nymphalis; species Nymphalis c-album. The sequence continues at coordinate 1,962,480 of OY720610.1, forward strand.
CTGTGCCGCGCGGTTTCACCCGCGTATAATTAATAAAAATTTAATGAACTAGCGGTTAACCCGCGGCTTTGCCCGCGAAATAATTTACGAAAACGCTGTAAAACGTATTTATTTATTTCTAACCAGAGGCTTTAGGCTTATATAAAATTTCACGCATCTCAAAAATGACGGACCCGCCATACAAACTTTCAACCCCCATTTCACCCTCTTAGGTGGTGAATTTTGAAAAACTCTTTTTTGCGTCCTTTTTTATTTCTAACCAGAAGCTTGTATATGAAATATCATGCATCTAACTTTGAAAATGACAGATTTCCACACAGTGGTTCATCCCTTATTTCACCCTGTTAGTTGTGTAATTTCCAAAAATCCTTTCTTACTACGCGTTTTCATAATAAAATGTATCAACTGTCAAACTTTCAAGTCTCTAACCCCACCGGTTTAGGCTCTGCGTTAATGAGTCAGTCAGGACAAGTCTTTTTATAGCTTAGAGATAACAAAAATTTTAACAAGGTAAAAACCGACTTCAAATGAAAAACAAATAAATATGCACTAAAAAGTAAAAAAAATAATTGCGTATCCTTCTACAATTTGATAATTAACTTACTTTTATCTACTCATCAATATGTAGGTACGATTGTGTTGTGTGGTTGATAATGTAATTACAATTATTGTTAATTTTGGAGTCACAGTTTTTGGTTTCACACGGTGTTTCCCGAAACCAAAAACCAGCTTTTAAATTAAAAAAAATCTTCAAAATCGATTCACCCACTCGAAAGTTCTGAGGTAACAAACACAAAAAAAAACATACAGACGAATTGATAACCTCCACCTTTTTTTGAAGTCGGCTAAAAAGAAGCCTAGAGCCTTCGTCGATGAAAAGACTGTACAACACAGAAATATTTTTTAAAATCGAAACAGTAGTTCCTGAGATTAGCCGGATCAAACAAACAAACTTTTCAACTTTATATATTTGTATAGATTACGGGATATAAGACATCATGATGCCAGTGACCTTCCGAAATACTTTTAATTGCGAATAAAGCAGAGTCTGATTTTTAAATCAACAAATTAAGGCTCGTCTCTCGCAATCGAAGGTCGGGAATGTAACAGAATTTAGTTAAACGTTTTTAGTGATTTTCTGATATTTTTTTTACACTTATCCATAAGCATTCTTAAATTCGAATGGCGCAAGATACATTAATTAGCTAACTGCGTGATTTATTTCAAGGTTGTGGAGCATCAATTTCTAAATCATTTCTTACCATATCCCGACCTTCGATTGCGAGAGACGACCCTTAAGCGACTATATCGCTTCATAATTATCAATTAGGGTAAAATGTTAAGAGAAAATGAAAAGCACTTAGTCCGCTTTTATTCCGCTTCCCTTCCCATTGCCAATTTAATTTACTGTAGATTTTCGTATGAGTTCATCTTGATACCATATTCTAAAGATTATCAGTTAAAGGTTACTTCACGGGGTTCCACCGATTTAAAATTACTGCCACCCCTTGAATTATAGCATAATGTTAAAGAGTCTATAATGTCCAATAACCAGGCTCTATAAAGCAAAAAGGTTCATTAACTGCTTCTTTATACACATTAATTTATAAAGTCATCATCTTCTGATGTACACTCTAAAAACTTGACAAAACAATTTATGTTTATTAAACATTGTTTTAAAACAAATTTAAAGTGCTTCCAACATTAATTTGATACATATAAATGTAAAAATCAATAAACTCGACAGCGTTTCTAAGGAAAAAAGAGGGCATTAGTAGTGCCATTGTTTACTAATTCACTTAGTATCTCACTCGTGAAAGCGTCGTATCTCCAAGCATGCGTCACCAGCATCAAACAAATTAAATATTTTAACAAAATCATCAAAGAAATAGACAACAGATCTTTATTTCTCACAGCTAGGCAATCATCTCTCACTAAGGGAAACCTTACGAAATCCAACATTGTTCCAATTCAAATATACAAGTAACTTTTCAATATTTTTCTTTAAAATGAATACAAGATATAGACAAGGTACTCCATGGTAGATGGTACTTTGTGCAAGCTCGTCTGGGTGGGTACCACCCACCCATCAGATAATCTACCGCAAAACAGCAGGACTTTCGGCCGAATACTGAAACGTCATTCAAATATGATTGGGACTTAATTATTTGGAACGCCATTAATTTCAAAATTTAGTATGCGAAATTTGAAATTAATGGCGTTCCAAATAATTAAGTCCCACTTCATATTTGAAAGACGTTTCAGTATTCGGCCATTTGTATTCTAGTGTTACGGTTTAAAGGATTTGAATCAGTGATATTCAATTTCAATGAACGAGTTATATCCACACCTCTGATCAAAGGGTTAAATAAACCAGATAAATTAGGAATTTGCGTTAACACATCGAGCTTTCATGATTATATTCGACATTATCGCGTGGACAGAACTAATTTGTTTAATCATGATATTAGGAACGTCACATTAGGGCTGATACGACACGTGTGTATTTGTTCGTTCAATTATGAAGTTGACAACATAAATATTACATGTATATATTTTGTTTAATAAACAAAAATAACTACCGAGATCATTGCTAGTTTTTAACGTGACAACGTCTAATAAATCGATGAACGCTGGCTGCATGCACGAAAGATTGTCCCGTTACGCTCATTGTCCCGTTACGCTGATTGTACGCTTGCGCCGCATCTATCTCTCTTTCACTTGATTGCAGTTATTTCATCAATGTTTTGTTATGACGTTGTCACGTTAAACTATCGTCCGTAAACCGACTTTACAGACAACCATTTTTTTCCCGAATAATGCATATTTCGAACTAATGGTAGTTTTACAATAAAATGGTTGTAAATTGACTGGAGAGAGTTCAAGCACTATGTGCTTTCTGACATACAAAAAACCAAATAATTCTTACTTCCCAACTCCGAGCTGCTAATGAGGAGTTTGTTGAGTAATCCAATAAAATTAAAGCATCAATAGCTCAACGTTATATGGACCGTCTAGCGACCTAATCGTTACCAGTTCGATTCTGATCTTTTGGACCATTATCAAGTCCTTTTTAGTTTAAACGGAAATGGAGGAGAAAAAGGAAATATTAGTAATTCCTTGAAAATAAACATAGCTAACAGATAAAACGGAATACTCGCGCCACAAGATCAACTTCAAATAGAATACCATTATAACCATTCGCTAGTTACCCGAACCGGCTTCAGACTACACTACAGATACATTTAACTTTATTGGTTAACGTTGCGCACGGCAGTATAACTCATGTCGGCATTTTATCCGACATTTTCCACAATCATCGTCAAATTTCAGCCAATTTACACAAAACTTTAACGACTTATACAACCTGAGCCTTCCCCATAAATCAATCCGTCTATTTTTTAAAGTCATATAAAGCTCGTTCGGAAAAATTACGGAACGGATTTATTACATTCAGATAGACAGACATGGTAGTTTTTATAATATATATGTCGAGTATGAGAAATTTTCTGACATGTTAGTTTTATCTCTATTGATTGATTTGGGTGATAAGACAGAGGTTAGTCGCCTCGGTGGAGGTAACCCCACAAACCATAAATTATATCACTAAGTATGGGTTATTAGAAAGCATTTACGAAATTAGTTTTCGTTTCGTAATGTTCTAACTTAAAATATATAACTATAATACTAGCTGTGCCCCGCGGTTTCACCCGCGTGTAATTAATAAAAATATAATAAATAAAAATCAGCCTAGAACTTTTCTCGATAAAAGGACTATACAACACAAAAATATTTTTAGCAGTTTCTGAGATTAGCTGGATCAAACATAGAAGAGGAGAGAGCTTTATATATTTATGTAGATAAAAGAATGACTGCTGGATTTAGCACCATGAAAATTTGGATACGTGTTTCAAAAAGTCGATTAGTAATAATGTAGTTACAGTAGCAGCCTCTAAATGTCCCACCGCTGGGCTAAAGCCTTTTCTTCTCTTTTTGAGGAGAAGGTTTTGGAGCTTTTTCTACCACACTGTTCCAATGCGGATTGGTGAAATACACATGTGATAGAATTTCAGTGTAATTTGACACATGCAGGTTTCCTCACGATGTTTTCCTACAAGCACGAAATGAATTATAATCACAAATTAAGCACATGAAATATCAGTGGTGCTTGCCCGGGTTGAACTGACGATCATCGGTTAAGATTCATGCGTTCTTACAACTGGGCCATCTCGCCTTCTGTGGCTTCTCGGCTTCGACATCTCAGTTTGCTGACAGTAAGCCAGTACTTATGTAGAATTTATGAATATTCAACTCGTGGTTGTGACAAAGTTTGTATTTATTTATGCCGCGAGCGAATCCGATCGTATTGCTATTGACTACTAACTTCTCATAGTTGCTATTTAGTTTAGTGCATAATTTCAAATTGCATTAAATTAATTTTGGTTTCGTGTTAATGTTCTATATAGATTGTTTTATCTATTTATATTATTAATTAATCGTAAAGTCGACTATATATTTTAGTGGCCTTTTAATTTTATTTAATTATTATTATATATTATTATTTAATTAAAAGAATCAAATATAGGTTAATTATTAATTAAATTTTAGCTATCTTGATTAAAAAGATCTTTAGTATAAAAATATACACGGCCAAATATATTTCATACAAAACTAGCCTGTATTGTAGGTGACAAGCAACAAATTAATCTGAAACGAAGCAATATAACCACAAAGCAATATTGAAACCGAATTATTAAATTCAACTACGAAGAATTACACTTGAGCGTGAAAATAAATTTAATTTATATTATATTTTAAATGATAATAAAATCTAAACCAAAAAATTGGCTTGGCAACATCGAAATTGGGACGTAATAACAGGTTGCCTGAATAGATTCAATGCCTGAGTAAATTGGCATATTTTAAAAAAGATAAAAAAATTATGTTACCATCTATAAATAATTGAAATCATTATTCCAAGGTAATTTTATTTTTCATGATTCGCTTGTGCTAAACCCTTAGGCTTAGAAAACACTTCCTCCTCACTTGTGTAGTGACTTACCTTCCCTTGGCTGATGGACAAAAATTTAAGTAAGACCAGATAGTGAAGTTACAACAACCACACAACTTGTATGTATTTTCTTATTTAATCATATGAACAAATAGTTAAATTCGGCTAATACGAAAGGAATTGATTTGAATATAATCCTCTCCCACATCATCATCACATAACATCCACTCTCAAACTATGTAAGTTCCCCCTTCCCTTCGGACCGCTGACAAGTGTAGACGTTTTAATAGCAGTTTGTTGCAATTTAAAAATATAATATTTAAAAAAAAACTTATTACAAGAAATAGATCTCAAATATTAGGAGTGCATGAAGATGCAACAGTATTTCCGTGGACATTACTGAGTAAGAATTTCTTTGATTTCTTTGATGGGTGGATAAGTTGGGTAAGCAAGTACAGGATAGCAATAACGGGCAAAAGTGTTTGCAGAAACGAGACAAATATATTTCACTTATTGCAATCTCGTAAATACGCGCAGAGGTCAAGTTGCACTGGACATTGGCTATTAATATATAAAAGCACCGATAACAACCATTCTAAAGTGACCGGTTGCATACTACTGCGCCTGAGAGCCTGGTAGCATTAGAATTGTACACGCGTGCCTTTCGTGTTTATTATTTATGTCAATGGATCGCTCGCCGCAAACAAAAGCGTATGACTCAGAGCCGAACCTGCCGTCGTGCAGCGATAACTATAATGTTTATTCATTTGTTAAAGAGCGAATAAAAAGGAAACGTTGCGATTTTAAAGACGACGAATTAATTACCTTTATGGATGAAATAAGAACATTAATATCCAGCTCCGCCGATCAACAAAGTCAGAAGTATCATACCCTACAAAAAAACATACAAGAAATAAAACAACAAAACGAAGAAATATGTAGATCTATGGAGTTTATGTCAACAAAATACGATGAAATGAAATCTAAACTAGAAAGTATGGAGACAGAAAGAAAATCTCACATAACGTATATTAAAGAACTGGAGTACAAAATCGAAAAACTTGAAAAGAATGCTCGTTCTGCAAGTATAGAGATTCGAAACGTACCGCAGAAGACAAATGAATCCAAAAACGATCTTATTAATATCGTAAAAAACATAGGCTCCATTATAAATGTACCCATTGACAACCAAGACATAAAAGATGTATTTCGTTCTAATTCAAAAAGCAGCAAGAAGCCTATTATAACAGAATTCGCTAGTACAATAAAAAAAGAAAAATATCTTAATTTACTAAGAAATCATATAAAGGCAAATAAAAGATTAACGACGACACAAATTAATACTGGAGGTCCCGATGTCACAATTTATATCTCAGAAAACCTCACACCGAAAACCAAACACCTATTTTATTGCGCCAGGGAATTCTCACAAAATAACAAATTCAAGTACTGCTGGACATCGCATGGCAATGTATTCATTCGTAAACAAGATGGGGAACCAGCAATCCGTGTTAATTGTGAAGCAGATATTCATAACATTAAAACAAAGCTGTGACTATTAATAGTTATTCGTAAAATAGTAACTGTCTCCTCCAAAACCATAACTACTGATATATTTAGTTTTTTATTTTTCTTTGATTTTTTTATAGTAATTTTAGCCTTTGCGATAAAAATTGCATGCAATTACACTAAACACATAATCATTCACCAGATAGTACACAAAAACTCATTTTTTCAAAATATATGCATTAACTATAGACCAGTCAAATACACAGTAAAAAAACTTCATACAAATACATTTATACTCAAAGACATACGTACAAACACATACACTCTCATACAAACAAAACATATATACCCAACTAAACAGACCAAATCACTCATCATCCTGGTTATTTTGTGTTTTTATAAGAAAATATGTAAAAACGAATATCGGTATGTTCGCATAATTTTAAAAAATGACCAAGAAAAAAAAAATAACCTCTGTTACAATGAGCCATACATTATTAACTTTATTTGGTCCAATTCAATAGTCAAAAATGTTTTGATGAAATAGAAGAATCTTGTAATATACCCTGCCAAGTAATAGAGGACCTGAAACAACTACACATTGATGAGAATAAATTTAACATAATATCATTTAATATTAGAAGCATCAACAAAAATTTCGATACATTTATAATATATATTACACAACTAAAAGTGCATCCCGACATTATAGTACTAACAGAGTGTTGGTGCAATGAACAATCTATTCCTCCACTTCTAGATGGATATAACATGTACTCTACTAAACGTAGCTTTAACCAAAACGATGGTGTTATAATGTACATAAAAGCAGATATTCAAGCAAGTGTATATGAGTTAGAGGTAAAAGATGCAAATTGCTTAAGAGCTAAAATTGGTAACATGACCATTTTGGGATTGTACAGACCGCATTGTTTTAAGGACATAACCCCTTTTATAGAATCATTGGATATAACACTGACAACGAACAGATCCCGTAACTTAATTCTTACTGGGGACATTAACATTGACACTCTCAACACAAAGGTTAGTCAAACAACGGACTATCTGGATATGACTGCTTCACATGGGCTATTAGGAGCTGTAAATGTACCAACTCACGGAAAAACCTGTCTGGATCATTTCATGATTAAGCTAGTAGGAAAATCTAAATGCTATGTGCTAAACTCGGATATTACTGATCATCTGCCTATAATTTTGTCTTTATCGGGTTCTCCCACATACAAGAAAAAAGACACAGGCTTATTTACTAGGACTAAACTAAACTATGATGCAATTGGAAAGGACTTACAAGAAATTGACTGGAATATATTTTTATCTATTACAGACACAAATGTAGCAGCAAACATGCTTACATCTATACTTCAGGATGTTTTCATTAGAAATACAGAAACAGTTGTTCTATCGAGGAAAAAGTTACCACTTAAACCTTGGATTACGGCGGGCATATTAAAATGTTTTCGAAAGAGAGACCACTTACATTTGATTTCCAAAAGAAACCCCAACGACACTGTACTTAAAATAAACTACACAAAATACAGAAATACTTGCAAAGGGATAACAAAAAGATTAAAAATAGCCTACTATCAAAACAAACTTAGTAAACATATTGGCATGACGAAAAAAACTTGGGAGACAATAAAAGAAATATGCAATTTCTCCATTCACAAAACATGTGCAACTGAATTGCTTAATTTAGCTCCAACCCCTATAGATTCGCTAGATTTAGTAAATACCTTCTTTACAAACATTGGCAGTAATCTTGCTTGTGAGATATTAGATAAAATTAATAAAACTGAAGATCAATTATGTAAACCACTAACATTACAATCCGTTAACGTAAATTCGATGATGCTTTATCCCACAAATATTATGGAAGTCCAAAGAGTAGTAAACAATTTAAAAAGCAAATGTGCACCGGGACATGACAATATCACTACCGAATTATTAAAAAGATATAGTAAAATATTATGCCACCCAATATCTCACTTATGTAATCTTAGCTTGGTTAATGGTATTTTTCCATCAATTTTCAAACAGGCCGTCGTTACTCCCATTCACAAGACTGGTGATAGAGAGATGGTATCGAACTACAGACCCATCTCTCTTTTAAGCACACTAAGCAAAATACTCGAGAAAATTGTTAATTGTAGGTTAACCAATTACATACAAAGTCGAAACCTTATATCTGGGAACCAGTACGGTTTCCAACCCAAGAAGTCAACCGAGGATGCCGTCATTGAGTTAACTACCCTGCTTACGAAACACATGGACCAAGGCAAAAAGAGCCTATGTGTGTTCCTTGACTTGAAAAAAGCATTCGATACTATCTCAATACCTCTTCTTTTACAAAAAATTGAAAACATGGGAGTACGAGGCGGGTCACTGAATTGGTTCAGAGACTATTTAAGTGATAGACAGCAAAAAGTTCGAGTTGCAGAATACACAAGCCACAGCAATTACATCACACATGGAATTCCCCAAGGCAGTACGCTAGGCCCCACACTTTTTCTAATATATGTAAACAGCTTGTGTAACCTAGAAATAGACAACGGTGACATATTCTGTTTTGCCGACGATACCGCATTGATATTCCATGGAGCAACTTGGGAAGAATGTAAGACATTTGCCGAAAAAGGCATCAGTAAAATTACAAGTTATCTTGAAAATAACTTATTGACAGTGAATGTGCCTAAAACAAAATACATCACTTTCAGTATTACAAAAGCAACCCAACCTCCTACCGATTTCTGTTTGAAAATATTCAAATATCCCTGTAATAAAAAATTACACTGTCGAAGTCCCTGTTCATGTCAGTACCTAGAAAGAACAACGACCATAAAATATTTAGGAGTGACGATAGACGAAAACTTAAGTTGGCGTCCCCATATAACATCACTTGCTAACAAAGTTCGGAGGCTGATCCCAGCATTTAGAAACTTGCGTGATATCGCTGACCATAAATTGCTTACCCAAGTTTACATGGCGATATGTCAGTCACTGCTCAGTTACTGCATACCTGTATGGGGAGGAGCCGCGGCCACACACCTGATCGAAATAGAACGAGCCCAAAGATGTATTATCAAAGTTATGTTTAAGAAACATCGTAAGTTCCCAACTGAAGAATTGTATAATATTTCAAGGCTTCTAAGTGTACGCCAACTTTATATACTAAATACTATTGTACATTACCATAAATCGTACAAGTTGTCGTCACACCCGATACAACGGAGACGCCCATTTATAGCTATTCCAAGAACCAAAACTAAATATGCCCATCGGCAATATATATATCTTGGACCACTGTTATATAAACGCTTGAATACCAAAATAAATATTACCCGATTAAATAAGTATCTTTTGAAAAAAGCCGTTAAAAATACTCTTAGAGAATTAAACTACGAAAAAACAGAAAGTCTTTTTCACTAGTTACAAAATAAACTCAAGTCAACATACCAAAGCCCGTACAATAACTATCGTAAAACACACATAAACACGCACACACACCCACCCACGCACACACACATACACAGACACGACCACCACATCCACTACTCACATCACCTACACCGCATGTATTTTATGTTGTTAAGCAAATTACTATTATTGTAATGTTTCATCATTTTTTTTCTTTTTCTTTTTTGTTTTTTATTCTATTACTACTTTTATAAGATTTACTTATTATTTAACTTCATTTTTTTTAAATCAACATGTATTATAAGTCTACATAGTAATGTATTGTAAAATGTAATCACTGTATGGGATGGCACTGGCCCCTAAGACACGGGCCTTCCTAGTTTAGGGTGCCAGGGTACCTATGAATGGATGTACACAAACTATTACAATAAAGTTTATTATTATTATTATTATTATTATAAAAGGTATTTAAGATAATACTTACATACTTCATACGAGTATCCTTCTAAAAAGCACAGCATAATACACAAGGCTCGTATAATGTGGAGATTAATCAAATTTAGTAATTGTTGAAATTACTCCAATTATGTTTTGAAATAAGAATTTTACAATTTAGTATAAAAAAAAATGGTTGCCTGTAAAGTCGGTTTACGGACAATAGTTTAACGTGACAACGTCATAACAAAACATTGATGAAATGACTGCAATCGAGTGAAAGAGAGATAGATGCGGCGCAAGCGTACAATCAGCGTAACGGGACAATTTTTCGTGCATGCAGCCAGCGTTCATCGATTTATTAAACGTTGTCACGTCAAAAATTCAATCCACAAAAACACCATTATCATGGCTTTAAAATCAATTTACGTTACGACGCAATTTACGTAGAAATGGAACCGAAATCAGCTTGCTCATACTGGACCACTGTCTCACAACCTTGACCTAAATATTTTACAGACAATAAAAAATATAGCGATTACAATGAAGCTATGGATCCATTGGATTGGAGATCTTAAATGTTAAGTGTGCCGTAATTTATTTCTACCACTCTATTTAATGAAAAAGGTAAGAAATTGAAAATTAAACAATCGATAGGATCAAAATATGATTCGACATTGATGAAGGTCCCTGACGAAGGTGTCTAAATTTAGCAGAACGACTAAAGTAATAAGAGTTGTCAATCATTTTCAACAAATGAGGTCTTGTTAGAATTTTCCTGGCTGACAAATAATCTATGTCGTCACCAGAAATCTAATATGACGTTGTATTTAATTTTATATACATCTCTCGTGTCTGTTTGTTTATGTTCTACGTTTATTGAAGCTACAATTCTTCAGGCGCGTTGAAAATATAATTTGACAGTGGAACGGAAATGACGTTTGAAAATTATATAACGAAGTTAAAAAATAACTAAATATATAGTTATATTATAAGCATTTTCATTCGTAACTGCCTCGTTGGTCTAGTGGCTACATGGTCGCAGACACGGTGGTCCTGGGTTCAAATCCCAGGTCTGAACAATCAAATGTTATTGAGATTTTCTGTTGAAACATTCTCAGTAGCAGTCCGGAGTCTGGAAGTTGGAAGTGTTAACACTCCCGTACACTACACTATAATATCTCCTGCGCAGTTGGCTAATCCCTCTTGAGATTGGCAGTAGCAGAAATCGGTTAGGAGGACCATTATTATTTTTAATAAATACTTACGAACTTATAAATAATATACTTACGAACACGTACTACGTCGAAGTACTTTTAACGCAAGCATATGAGTACACGCCAATTTTTTATATTGTACGGGAGAGAAAGTCGATGTTCTACTTCTTTAGCCTACTCGAAGCTTTCTGGAAATAGAATCTAAACAAAATTCAACAACATCTGACTGTCTGTTTGACAATGATGTATGCTCGAACTAAAAGTTTGTTTTTATTGAGGTTTTATTTATAGTGGGCCTTCTGTCTTTGTGGATTCCAAGTGTATGTCCAACAGTCAAATATACTGTTAGGTTTGGCGTTTCTACTGTATATTCAAATTTAAGCTTTGATTTTTTAATGTTTGGTGCATTAGTACTTGATATGTTGGCCATTTTGTTCAAATTTGATCCACTTAACATCAATTTTACTGTTCTACTGCTATGTATTGCGTTGTGAAGACGGAGTTAGCCAGTGTAATTAGCCACAAGGGATGTAACATTTTAGAATTCATGATTGATAGCACATTCATATCATCACATCACATCACAGCACATCATTCACGCGAATACTTTATAATTCCTACAGAACCCAGTAAGGAATGTAGATATTTACGAAAATAACCAACCGGAAAAACAGTATTTACTTTAACTAACATTTCATTCATTTTTTTACAAATACTCAAAATACTATTCCTAATTTAATTCCGTTCATTCACTAATTTCAGTTTTCATATTTATTTGATATGTAATACTTTATTTCATACTATAATTAAGAACTCATTAATTTCCGACTATCGGGTTACATATTTAAAATAGGCGTACATAAAAAGATGATTGATTGCCCCGTTGGTCTAGTGGCTTGATATAAGGCCGCAGACTCGGTGGTCCAATTGGTGGGTTCAATTCCCAGTCGAAAAAATTTTCATTAGCATCCCGAAGTCTGGAAGTAAGAAGTGTGTCCACATCCGTGCCTCGAAAAGCACGTAAAGCCGTTGGTCCGGCGCCTGAACTCTTTCCGGTCGTGTCGGTTTGCGCCCCCATCGGGTTATGAGAGAAAGGAAATTGGGAGTGGGCCTGTGTCTGCACACATACTTGTGCACTACAATTTATGTCCTCGCAGTTGGCTAATTTCTTGAGATTGGCAGCTGTGACCGAAATCGGTCTGGAGGACTATAATTATTATTACATAAAATGATATCACCACAAGTTTAAATATAAGATAACTATGACTGGAGCTTAAGTAGTTTCGGTTCTACTAAAAAAACATGTCTTTCGATGGCAAGAAAAAATAAATTACTCGAGCGATTTGTACACAAACAACGAAAATTGAAAAAAAATTATAAATTGATACCGTGAGAGCCGAGATCAGAAACATTAATTTGTAATCTTTTCTTTTCTAAGAAGAATCAGAACAGATTAAATCGAAGGTTCAAGATTTAGTACAAACTCTTACTTCTCATGATAGCAAACGTAGTGTAGGACGCCCTCTGGCGAGATGGAAGATTTATAAAAGATGGCATGTAGGGGTTGGATGCGGGCTGCCCAAGATCGGGATGGTTGCCATTCTATGAGGGAGGCTTTCGTGCAGCAGTGGACGGCATAATGCTGGAAAATCATATCCAAAATACATTTTCCTTCTTATCTAGTCTAGTTATACACTGTGGACAAATTTAAAAATGTGTACACTTTAAATTTAATTCGCGCCAATGGACCCGTTATAGGTAGGTACTATAGTTCAAGCACCAGTATAGGAAACGAAGATGAGTCGGTTGGCGTGATTGGTAGATACTTTTCGCGCTGCAAGTCAATACCCACCCAGGACAGACATTTGTCTGATAACATGTCTGCTTGTCCAGAGTGGGTATATTTATCTAAAAAACTATGTATTTAAGAAAAATAACAAATTTACAATATATAACAAAATAACAAAGAAGTGAATAGCATACGCGCCGCACAGTCAGGAGGGAGTAAAGACCGTCATATTTACTTGGTGGTAGAGCTTTGTGCAAGCTCGTCTGTGTAGGTACCACCCACTCATCAGATATTCTGCCGCAAAACAGCAGTACTTTGTATTGCTGTGTTCCGGTTTGAAGGGTGAGTGAGCCAGTGTAATTACAGGCACAAGGGCCATAACATCTTAGCTCCCAAGGTTGGTGACGCATTGGCGATGTAAGCGATGGTTAACATTTCTTACAATGCCATTGTCTATGGGCGTTGGTGACCACTTACCATCTGGTGGCCCATACGCTCGTCCGCCTTCCTATACAATAAAAAAAAAAAAAAAAAATACGAGTCATACGAGGCATACGAGTCTGTCCCCAAGGCACGCCCATAAGCTTCATGAACAAAGATTTACATTAAGTTCTTATTCTTCTCAATTATTTCCTGTGTTTTGCTCAGCTATCGGATATTTATAGATGGTGAATTGCTGTATTAATCTTTATTCAAAATGAATCGTGGACCCGAACCCGGCTTACGATCTTATTTCCAATTATATAGATTGCTTTTATGATTAATATTTCATATACAGAATCGATATTGTTTTTATCTATATAGAATAGAATAGAATAGAATATGCTTTATTGTACAACACATACATGATCAGGGAAACATACAGTTATAAATACTATTTAAGAACAGTGGTAATGTTATATAAATAAGTGTCTGTTTGTGAAACTAAATTTAAAGCGGGTGAAAGTTTGAAGTGCAGCTACTTATGAAATAATATTATATATTAAAACCAACAACGAAACGTGCTGCGTGCTATGCTTAAATGAATCGTGGAAAATGTCATAATTAAATTCTAAAACAATTCTTAATTATCAACGTAACTGCCAAAACTTATACTTAATAGAGATTAAATAACTTAACAGAGATTTTTGATATTATAATTAAATGTTTGTTATAGATATATGTTTAGTTAATTATTCGTTTGACTTCTAAAATATTTCTAATTTATTACAAGGAAAATATAAAAATTGGATAAATTTCAATTTGTATCAATTCGTTCTCAGAAAACGCGCCGAGCCTGTTTCTTATACTAGGTACAATTGATTTATTTTATCTGAAAATTAAATTGATTTCGAAATAGAAATTTACCCTTTATTAAACTTTATTCAAGAACTGACACAAGACAATTCAGAAGCTCGGTAAAAGAAATTAGCTAAATGTACAAAATAAAAGAGTAAATTACGTTTTACAACTTTTTTTAAAAATAGTCAATGGTATTGTGCAAATATTTCAAGAATAAAAATTATTGTTAAAAAGTAATATGCATTCACATAGACACACAAAAGCTCGCACACAAATACATACTGTCTTATTACCAAACGTGATCAAACTATTCGATTGTCAAATGAAAAAAAAAAGAATTTAAAAAATGTAATAATAGATGATAGTGTTGCAATAGAAAGTGTTAGTGTAATTTATATAATGACAGTTTTTTTCTATCGAGAAACAAAACGTATCAATTTTTAAACAATATAGTAACCGGACGTATGACAACCCTAATTTCCGTCTTTGCGTAACAATCTGTTTAAAGAAGACAAAAGAACGTTTTTAACGTTTTCCATCAAAAACATTAAAACCTCCTGCGTAAAAAAATAAAAACTATTGCTATGACACGCGGATGAAAAGATAAATAACAGCTCTCTTTTCCATCAATCGATCGATCTAATACATCTGATTTAACCGTGTTGAGGAGTAATCTTTCAATCAGGACAATTTATTACGCCATTTTATTTTAACGTCCCTTGCCTTTGAGCTCTCAAGGCGTTAGATTGATCGCTCGCTATTCGCAATATAGAGGCTTTTCAAAGAAGAGAATACCACACATAATATATTTTTCTCAGACCAGTCACAGTAGCTTTTAAGTTTTTTTTTTACAGAAAAGAACCTCACGCCTGTATTTTTATACAAAATAAAGATTCTGACGGGTTTTTATATTGGAGCTTGAATCCGTTCGGACATTTTTAGTCAGGAATTAGGAAGATATAAATAATAAAAAAATGAACTAAAATAATCTCTAAGTGATTATAAGAACAACTAAAAAAAAAGTGTTTATAGCATCTAAACTTTATTTATATAAAATATCGCAGATATTTCGAGCTTAGTCAATTATTAATAATAAGTTTGTCAGTCAGACAGTTATAACCATTGATTCCAATGTGCTAATAATAAAGTTTATTAATTGGCAAATGTACAAATTATATAAACTATTATATTATACGAAGACAATAAACAGAAGTGATTTACTATTTTACAAATATATCGATTCGGTTAATAAGATTATCTTAATTAACTAAGCTAATAAATTAACGTTCGACATTTATAACACAGTTCAAGGTTTTAGGTTTACGACTAATTAAGACCAGTTTATGGCTCTAGTTTCGTATGTTATAATGTCTATTAAATATAGTTTTTTGTCATTTACCTTTAATTAATTATTTAAACATTTAAGGCTTTGCCTATAAATGTAATTTAACTTCAGCAACAATTTCGACTTCAGCAATAATATTGTGCCAAGTATAAAGAACACTTAAGTTTAAATCGTTTAGCGTTAATTCGTGAAACAATGCTGCGTCTTATTCTTTCGTTCGTCAAATCAATGATGGCAGAAAGAGACAAATCAGTCAATAGTTAAAAACTTATTTTGACTTAATACTGAAGTCTCTGTATGAATCCCAAACGTATGTTTTTAAATGCGGGTTGTATTTAATTGGCCTGTAGTTTAATTATTTTTTATCGTATAGATAGGTGGACGAGCATATGGGCCACTTGATAGTAAGTGGTCACCGACGCCCATACAAAACGGCATTGTAAGAAATGTTAACCATTGGTTACATCGCCAATGCGCCACCAACCTTGAGAACTAAGATGTCGCTTGTGCCTGGAATTACACTGGCTCACTCCCTCTTCACACCGGAACACAACAATACAAAGTACTGCTGTTTTGCGGTAGAATATCTGATGATTGGGTGGTACCTCCCCAGACGAGCTTGCACAAAGCTCTACCACCTAGTAAAACATCATCGAAGTGATACATCATCATTGTCTATGGTCGTTTGTGACCACTTATCATCAGGTGGGCCATATATTCTTTTTTTTTTTTTTTATTGCATAGGAAGGCGGACGAGCATATGGGCCACCTGATGGTAAGTGGTCACCAACGCCCATAGACATTGGCGTTGTAAGAGCTGTTAACCATCTCTTACATCGCCAATGCGCCACCAACCTTGGGAACTTAGGTGTTATGTCCCTTGTGCCTGTAATTACACTGGCTCACTCACCCTTCAAACCGGAACACAGCAATAACAAGTACTGCTGTTTTGCGGTAGAATATCTGATGAGTGGGTGGTACCTACCCAGACGAGCTTGCACAAAGCTCTACCACCAAGTAGTCATATTCGTCCGCGTTACAATAATAAAAAACAACCTATGAGCGATATGTCGCATGCAGCGTTTAGGGCAAAAAAAAAGATTTACACAATTTCTACGATCAATATAAGTAAATACCATTAAAACAACAAAACGTAAAATTACGACCATTTTGTACATAGCATCGTATATTGTCATTTATAAAAATGGCGGCACCGCCATTTGACGTCTATAAACAATGTCCTGTCGTTTACATAGGTTACCTTTGTGACGGCATGTGACGCCATAGAGTAGCAGATAATTGACGGCAAACATATCAGTTTCCTACTTTGTTAACTAAAAGTTACTCGGCGCCATTAATGATCGATAATTTATATATAACTAACGAGATAATATTAAGCCGAGATGGCCTTGTGGTAAGAACGCGTGAATCTTAACCGATGATCGTGGATTCAAACCCGGGCAAGCACCGCTGAATTTCCTGCTCGAAGGTGAAGGAAAACTTCGTGAGGAAACCTACATGTGTCAAATTTCACTGAAATTTTGTCACATGTGTATTCAACAAACCCGCATTGGATCAGCGTGGTGGAATAAGCTCCACAACCATCTCCTAAACATAAGGCGAGGCGGCCTTGGCCCATTAGTGGGACATTCACAGGCTGTTATCCATATCCAGGCTGTTGTTGTTGATATCCATGGTGACAAAACTTTGGACTATTTAATTCCATCGTACACTAATTCACTCTGGCTTTTATAATAAAAATTTAAGCTTGCTCGGTGTTGAACCTACGATCATCGATTTAAATTCACGCGATCTTACCACTGGGCCATATCGGCTTACCATAGCATAGATAATACTTCGACATATAAAGACGAAGTGAATGCACGGGCAATTTAAATATAATAATGTCATCCAGACCGATTTCCGGCAATCCGACATCGGGTCTGCGGTCTTATATCTAGCCACTAGAACAACGAGACAGTCGGAGAGATTTTGAATATAGTGAAGAACCAAAAGAGATTCATTTACATATATATCTAAGAACAGTAATAAGGCAAGAGACGTATGATACATTTTAATTTATTAGGATTATCCTGTAACAGACAAGCGCAAATAACCAACATCCCCTGGAGATGGTCCATCTTATATTAATTGGAATTCGCGTATATCCCTAATTTATTTATATGTTTCATATACTTAATAAGATTCGATAGCTTACTTTATTTATTTACTTTACAAACACAACACGTAATATAATTATTTAGCTACGTATCCGCCATCTTTGATTGAGCTGAAGTGTTAAATTTTTAATGTAATATAAATTGTCATGTTTGTGTACGATAGGGCAATAAATGAATATTGTATTTTATCACATAAATTAAAGTACTTTTATTCTGATAATTAAAGCAATTCCTTTAAAATTTTTCCGCAACCATTCCAAAGTATAAAAAATGCACAACGTTAATATTCAAGTTTTCACTTCTTCCGGCACTCCCAGAGTGCAACGCGTTGTTTTTTTATTTGCTGAGATTCAATTCTAATAACACAATAACAATAGCAATTTTTTTTGTTATGTAGCTTATTGCATAGCTAAATAAATATTATTATTGACGTGACAACGTCTTATAAATTGGTTTGCCGGGTGACACTTCAAGAAACTGCGTTACGCTCCGCTCACGTTATGCGCTCACAATGAGAGCGAGTGAGAGGCACGCGTCCCTTCCACTCGGGCATGGTTAGCCCGCCTAAGAGCGAGAGAGACAGACATAAAAAGTGAAAGGCACGCGTCTTCTTTTTTTTTTTTTTTTTTTTTATTGCATAGGAAGGCGGACGAGCATATGGGCCACCTGATGGTAAGTGGTCACCAACGCCCATAGACATTGGCGTTGTAAGAGCTGTCAACCATCTCTTACATCGCCAATGCGCCACCAACCTTGGGAACTAAGATGTTATGTCCCTTGTGCCTGTAATTACACTGGCTCACTCACCCTTCAAACCGGAACACAGCAATAACAAGTACTGCTGTTTTGCGGTAGAATATCTGATGAGTGGGTGGTACCTACCCAGACGAGCTTGCACAAAAATGACTCTTCCTACTATACGAATGAATATTCACATTAAAATTATTTTACCACTCAAAGTCGTTGTCACGTAAAACTTTCGCCCGTATACCGACTTTACAGGCAACCAATTTTTTTATTTATTGTAAATATTTAATGTACAGTTATTATAGCCAATGTCGTATATCATTTTCTGATATTTCGCGATCTTATTTCCGCAGTGGCCTCCGAGTTTGTTCCAACAAAATAGCTCTACGGAATGAAAAATATTGTAGATGAAATTGATGTGACGTGATTTATAAAGGATTCTGTAGTCCGATCAAGTGGGTGGAGAGAAATGCGGAAATTGTTATTTTTTCCATGTTTAAAATTACTTTATGAAACTTATTTTTCGATTTACAATTATTAAACCCATACTAACATTTTTATCATATATGTTATCATGCATAGGAAAATATGCCATATTCACTATCACATTAATGCCAGATTCCGATTAAACCCAAACTAATTTCACACTTTTTTATCGTCTTTATATCATGCACGGCTCGTTGGTCTAGTGGTTAGATAAAAGGCCGCAGACCCGGTGGTCCTGGGTTCAATTGCCAGGTCAGGCCAATAAATAGTTAGACAGAAAATTCTCAGTAGCAGCCCGGAGTCTGGAAGTTAAAAGTGTGTACACTCCCGTGCGTCGGAAAGCTTGTTAAGCCGTTGGTCCGGCGCCTGAACTCTTTTCGATTCGATATAAACGCTAAATAAAAGAGATTGCACTTGTATTTGCGCACACACCTGTGCACTATAATATATTCTGCTCAGTTGGCTCTTGAGATTGGCCGCCGTGGCCGAAATCGGTTTGGAGGACGTTACCATGCACGGGAATATAACCTTTATTAGCTCCGGTTCTGAAATCTTCAGTGGAGACAATAAATGTGAAGTTACGATCATTTTGGCGTTATTATTATTATATTGAAGTCTGTTGTCAACTTAATTGAAACAGGAAACTGAATACGGAACAACATTTGCATTTATGTTTATATCCGACAAAAGGTGTGACATCAATTTATATTTAGAAACTCTTGTAATTGGTCCAAATTAGGATGTCGACATTGGACACAACTTGCTTTAAGCTATTTTAAATTATGAAATATAGAGATGTCAGGTAAACTTGATGGTAGAGCTTTGTGTAAGCTCGTGTGGAAAGGTACCACTCACTTATCAGATAACTCAAAGCAGTAGTAGTTGCTTTTGTTGTGTTCCGGTTTGAAGGGTGTGTGAGTCAGTCTAATTACAGGCACGAGGGACATAATATCTTAGTTCCCAAGGTTGGTAGTGCATTGGCGATGTAAGCGATGGTTACATGGGTACATCTCTTACAATGCCAATGTCTATGGGCGTTGGTGACCACGTATGATCAGGTGGCCCAAATGCTCGTCCGCCTTCCTTTGCTATAAAATCAGTCGTGTCGTGCAGTCGTGCTGAGCAAGTACTGTTTCATTCGATCCGTTATTGAAAATTAAAAAAGAAGTGTTACAATAGTACAAACTTAATTCAATTGTGTTTAAAAGTGTCTAATAACTTAACTGTTTAACTAAAACCACAAATTATTAAGAATTAATTGAGTATTATGTGTATTTAAAAGTCTTCATACGTTTAAAATATTAGTTTAAACTCTGTGCAGTGTCCTTGTGATCATAATCCAAGTAGATGTCAATGACCTCAACCTAAGGATAATACTCGTATATACAAGTGCACAAATGGTATCGTTAATTCGCTGCAAAGTTCCTAATGAGACCAGCCTAGCGGTAACTAATACAGATTGCGCATATATTTTAACTGGCTGCTCTGGGTTCAAGCCCGCGTAAAAGCATAAAATAAGTTTATTTATTTGTTGAACTTATTTCTTAAATATTTTAATATGAAGTATGCGTGCTGCAAGTCGACCACAGGTGGCGCTGCTGACATCATAACTTGCAATAAATGCAGACAAAACTATCATCTTCAGTGCATAAACGTAATTCCGAATAAATATGATTTAAAACATGAATTGAATAAGCGATGGATGTGTCCCGAATGCTCCTTATCGTTACCGAGGCAAACTAAAAATGATAATACTCCAATACGTAGTGGTGTCAACAGCAAGCCAAATGAAAATATCAATTTAAAGAGAGGTGGTAGCTCCTCGTCTGTTTTGCAGAATTACTCCTATGATGAAGCAGAAAAAAATGTAAATTTAATTGAATTAATAAGATCAGCCGTTTCTACTGAAATTTCAAGCTTAAAGGCTGAATTTAAGCAAGCTATTATTCCCTTAAAAGAAGAATTAATATCTATTCGCGAGGAATTCAATGGTTTAAAAGAATCTTTGGACTTCATTAATTCAAAATTTGATAGTTTTAACACACGTATCGAAAACTGTGAAAAAGAGTTGCATCTTTTTAGGGACAAGTTTTCCGAGGTTGATGCTCTGAAACAGACAATCCAATCAATTATCACTGATAATAATAACCGTGAGCAATGGGCTCGCCGTTCTAATATAGAAATTTATGGGATTCCGGAGCAGAAAAATGAAAACCTCTTTTCTATTCTACAGAACATTGCAAATAAAACTACGTTAAAACTTGATCCTAATACCGACATTGACTTTATAACAAGAGTTGCTACTAAAAATAAAGATAGTAAAAGATGTAAGCCGATTATAGTAAAATTTCTTTGTAGGTGGAAAGAAGATGAATTCCTTGCACAGGCTAGAAAATTGAAGCTAAAGAGTCATGACTTAGGATTTGCAACCATTCACAATAACGTCTATTTTAACGACCACCTCACTAGCACGAACAAAGCTTTACTACAATCAGTTAAAAAAATTGCAAAGGAGAAAAACTATAGATTTGTTTGGGTTAAAAACTGCAGTATAATGGCTAGGCGTTCTGAAAATAGTGCGGTGCTGAACTTATCTAGCTTAAGTGATTTAAAAAAACTTGTATAAGTGTTATATATATTTCATTCTTTGTTAAAATTTCTCGCTATTTTATAATATTTTATAGCTACTTTTATTTTGTCTTATATATCACATTATTAATGTTTATGGTAAATGAAGGCATACTTGGAAGGTATTTAAGTTTTATTAGAATTGTCTGTTATGGACCTAATTTTCTGTATATTACTGCAACCATTTGTTATTATTGTCTTGGATCATACTTAATTTTTAAAGTTTTAATCTGTTATTTAATATATGAAATGTTTATATATTTAATGTTTATAACCTTTACAAAGTTCATTGTTAATTGTGTTATTGTTAATAATTTTATTTAATCATGGAATGTTCCTCTAATACTATATTTTATCAAAACGTTCGAGGCCTACGCACTAAATCTACTACGTTCTTTAGAACAATGTTGCAGGGAGATTATGATATCATCTGTCTCAGCGAAACGTGGTTGCATGAAGGTATTTATGATTCCGAATTATTTGATTACCGGTACACAGTCCATAGATGTGATAGAAACTACATTAAACGTGGCGATACGATGGGTGGCGGGGTGCTTATTGCCTTAAAATTGAATTTAGCGGTTTGTTCTTCGACGTCTTTACATCTGGGCAATTGTTCGGCTGATATTGTTAAAGTTACAATACCTCTTGCACCTACCTCGTTATCTAGGATGCTTCATATTTATTGCCGCTATTTCCCAAACAATAACTACCATTGTGACACACTAATTGATTTCTTTGAATTAATATCAGATGAAAAACTTATTTATCCGAACGACAGCTTCTTAGTGTTGGGTGACTTTAACATACCTGCTGCGCAGTGGGTTAAAGAAAATGATGTCATGATCTTAAGTGGCCATTATGAAGGCAATAGGTTAGTTTATTCTTTGGGCAACTTTATGAATTTCACTAATTTGAATCAATACAATTCGATTTCCAATATTAATGACAGACATCTCGATCTGATTTTTTGCGACCGTGACTGTATCGTTAATCGTTGCCCCCAACCGCTGGTTAAAGAAGATGCACATCATCCTGCTTTAGAAATTGTATTTGCTAAACACAAACTGCAATCAATTAAACCTGCTTCTAGAGTCATACGCCTCTTTCATCATGCTAACTACGAGGAAATTAATAATGCCCTGGCTCAAGTAGACTGGCTTGAACTACTCGACGATCGTGAGATATCAGATGCTGTTGACATTTTTTATGAAACTGTATTTAATATTATTTCTTCATCGGTTCCAGTTAAAACCGTTAAATCTAATAGTAATTTTCCTTGCTGGTATTCGAGATCTTTGATCAAGATTATTAAGAATAAATTAAGGTATCATAGGAAATGGAAAATATATAATAGGACTTCTGACTACGATACATTTAGTCTTTTTCGTGAACGTCAGAAATGCTTACAAGTTGAATGCTACGATTTATATATTTCTGATTCTGAGAATAAAATTAAAAAATGTAGCAAATTCTTTTGGTCGTTTGTTAGATCGAAAAAATGTTCCTCCAGTATTCCTGAGTGTATGCATCTAAATAACGTTACTGCCTCAAGTGGAAATGAAATTTGTTCTCTTTTTAGTAACTACTTTGAATCCGTTTATGAGCCTCCTTTAATTGATACTAATAATCATAATATTGCATCTCAGATCAACAATTGTGCTAGTATTGGGTCTATCCCAATTTCGGCACTTACTGTACATAAATATCTCAGTAAACTAGATTTAAATAAGGGATATGGACCTGATGGCTTGCCCCCTATTTTTTTGCGAATGTGTCGAAGCTGTCTTTCCTTTCCCATTTATTTATTATTTCACAAATCTCTTTGTAGTGGTGAGATGCCGCAGCGTTGGAAGCAGAGTTATGTAGTACCGGTCTTAAAATCTGGCGATAAGAACAATGTTAAAAACTATAGACCTATATCGAAACTTTGCACAATTGCTAAAGTCTTTGAAAAAATCATTTATGATTGTGTTTTTCCCATATTAAGACCCTCGATAATTCCCCAGCAGCACGGATTTATCAACAAAAAATCCACAGAGTCCAACTTATCTGAATTTGTTTATCAGGTAACTACTGCACTCGATCAAGGATTCCAGGTGGACGTTGTGTATACCGACTATTCAAAAGCTTTTGATAAAATCTGTCACAACATCCTCATTCGTAAAATTGAAGATTTCGGTATACACGGCGACCTCCTCCGCTGGTTCACCTCCTATCTTAGGGATCGAAGCCAAGCCGTTACTGTTAAAGGCTTTTGCTCTTCTTTCGTGCCGGTTACATCAGGTGTACCCCAGGGATCTCACCTCGGGCCGCTTCTTTTTAATTTATTTATCAATGATATTACTGCAGTATTTGGGCACTCTTCATTTCTTCTTTACGCTGATGATATGAAAGTATATAAAATAATTAACAAACCATCTGATTGCAATTTACTACAGAAAGATTTGAATGAGTTGTGTAACTATTGCAGTAATAACTTTTTACGACTGAACGCTAAAAAATGTCAAGTAATATCATTTTCTCGCAAAAAAAATACAGCTTACTTCAAATATTTCTTAAATGGTAACTGTATAGAACGGGTCTCCGAGGTGAGAGATTTGGGCGTGTACCTTGATTCTAAATTAACCTTTAAATTACATTATATGTATGTGACTGCAAAAGCCTATCGCCTGCTTGGTTTTGTGCTCAGAATAAGTAAGGACTTTAAACACATTTCAACTTTGGTCCTACTATTTAATTCACTCGTTCGTTCAGTGTTGGAATATGGTTCGGTCATTTGGAATCCCCACTATAAAGTCAACATCCATGAGATTGAAAAAGTTCAGCTAAAGTTTTTAAAGCACTTAAGGTTCAGATGCTCTGCTATTGGTCAAGATGTTCCTGATCTGGTTTCACTGGAAAAACGTCGTAGTATGAAAGATCAAATATTTTTGTTTAAGTTGCTTCATAACGTAATTGATTCTCCATTCCTCCTTGGTTGCATTGATTTCCGATGTCCTAGACAACTTTCACGTAACAAGTCTTTATTTAATTTGCCTGTTACACGTTCTAAGTATGCACATAATACCTTAATTTACCGATCATGTAGTAATTATAATAAACACTTCGATTCTATTGATTATTTTAATTGTTCAATTCAAAATTTTATTAAAAAAATAAATGAAATATCCTAATGCTTTATTATAATTTTTGTTATTATTTTTGTATTGTTTGTTTGTGGTTTTGTGTACATATTTTTATTTTTCCTTTTTTTTTTTTTTTTGTTTTGTAATAATTTTGTTTTTGTATTGAATTGTTCTAGTCGTTATTGATATTGTAATTAAATTCATTCATTTTCAATTAATCAATTAAAGTCACTCATTTTATTAATTTTTGATTTAGATTATTTTGTAATTTACACTTCTTTTATCTTTTGCTCGCATTATTATGTATTATTTACTTTTGGAAACTGTATTGGTCAATGTTTTATCTTTGTATTTTATTTAAATGTAAAGAAACCTTTGTACTGTTTGTTTCCTTAACGAAATAAAATAAAAAATAAAATAAAATAACAAGCACCAAAATAGTACATCATCATAAGTCGGTTGTTCACATTTTATAGATGTGTAACGAAATGAGTTCTTACAGATCAACATAACAGTAGTCAGGTGGAAATTGTCAAACATTTTAGTCAAGTGTTTCACATTCGATATTATCCAATCTACTCATCGCTATTATCTTAGGTACTCAAATGCCATTAACCCGACATGTTTACATTATGTAACTACTCAAATATAATACATAACCGTGATAATGTTGGCTGTAAATTATTTTTTATTCTTTTTTTAAATAATGCAGGAATACAATTGAAAAGTAAAGACGATAGGCCCCGCATGCACCAGTACTGTGTTCTCCCAATATGCCTCCGATTAAGAAGATGGCTTAGACCGTATTCGTCAGTTCTTATCGAATGTGCATGGTGGGTACATAACCTGATACATAAGTTTCTTCACTGTGTTTTTCCTTCGCCATCGAGCAGGTGATGTATTATAAACAAAGTATAATTGTAACATGATTAATTCTAAAATGTTGTCTTTTCTATGGGCATAGGGTCTTTCTAGGGTCCTCTTTAAGTTAAATGATTGATTGATTGATACTGTAATTGTCCATAGTATATGTAAATGCTACTTGAGAAATAATCCGTCAATATAGACGACACAAACCAGGGTACAGACCCAAGTAAAAAAATGGTTGTCTGTAAAGTCGGTTTACGGACGATAGTTTAACGTGACAACGTCATAACAAAACATTGATGAAATGACTGCAATCGAGTGAAAGAAAGATAAATGCGGCGCAAGCGTACAATCATCGTCACGGGACAATGAGCGTAACATCGTTCATCGATTTATTAGACGTTGTCACGTCAAAACTTGGGTCTTGTTAATTAAATCCACATGTGTCTTTACACCGAACTAATATCGGGGGATCGAATCAAACGGTAAATAAAACCAAGAAAGAGCTTTCCACTAGTCACACTAAAGTTGATTGTGTCTGATCGTTTTAACAAAATCTCTTTCACATTATATACCTATATTTATTAGCGAATATAGACAACACGAGTCAGGAAACTGACAGATTTTATTAACGCCATCTATCGTGAGAAAATACTAACACATGCCATTATACAATGTGTCTTATTATCATAATCATTTGAAAAAACTTGGAGACATATGTCGAAAGAGAGCGTCATGCCGTTTTCCGTCAAGGGAAGCGCCTTTTAAGCCAAGGCGTAAAAGATATTTCACATCAAAAATAAATATGACTTCTAAACTCAAAGATAACAATTATTTATCTATGAACGAGTTTACCGACAAAGGCGAATCTATCAGCTTATGTTTTCTGAAATTAATGTGATAAGATACGCACTTATTAGCGGAACGAATATGTAGGCTTCGTATTTGTTAGTCATATTATTAATAAATGCGTTATCAAATTCTTCAATGATTGCGCGATTGAATCATCGAATAATTGGTTGACTAGGCGATTGATCAAATGGCTAGTTTAAATGGATAGCTGTGACGTCAATAAATAACGAACGTGATTGGAAAGCATTAAGTTTTTTGGAAAGAGTATTTTATTGTATAGGTAGGTGGACGAGCATATGGGCCACCTGATGGTAAATGGTCACCAACGCCCATACATAGTGGCATTGTAAGAAATGTTAACCATCGCTTACATTGACAATGCGCCCCCTATCTTGGGAACTAAGATGTTGTGCCTGTAATTAGACTGGTGCACTCACCCTTCAAACCGGAACACAACAATAGCAAGTACTGCTGTTTTGCGACAGAATATCCGATGAGTAAGTGGTACCTATATAGCATAGACCCTAATCTCCACATATGAAGTCGTTACCCATCACGAGTCTTATATATTAAAGAGTATAGAACATAGAATAAAAACAAAACTCAAAGCATCATGAAAAATCAACAAACTTAAAATAAAGATTAAAGTAATAAATATGCTAATGTAATAGAAACACCTCGTTGTATAGTATGCTCATCTTTAAACAAGGTAAAATCAAAATGTTAAATATTTTACGTTACAATAATCTAAGCTTAAAAGAATGGGTAATGAGGAAAATGTTGTTATTTTGTATTAATGTAGTCAGTAGATATTTTATCCAGGAAAGTAATTTTCCTCCAAGAATTTAAGTTAATAAGTTAACAGCAAACATACAATCTGATAAGGCTTTTATGGATGAAACGAATGAAAGTAAATTTTGATACTGTTGATTGATTACATAAAATGACTAGCGGTCGAATACTGAAACGTCATTCAAAATGAAGTGGGACTTAATTATTTGGAACGTCATAAATTTCAAAATGTAGTATGCGAAATTTTAAAATAATGGCGTTCCTAATAATTAATTCCCACTTCATATTTGAAAGACGTTTCAGTATTCGGCCATAAGTATATTTTTATAGGAGAGCAATTTTTCGAATAAGGTTCGTTTTTAAATTGTTTGAAGCCACATTTTCTTTGCCTCGTGTTTTGCTCTTTTGCCTCTTTCTTTACGTTCTCTGACCCTTTACAATGTACAAGGGTTTGCATTAATTTGTCGTGGTTCGTAGCACTTCGGCTAAGGAAGATCTCTATCAAAGCTCACGGCTATCGACAGAAATTGTCACATGTGGTCTATTCACAAGTCTGTCTTCCAATTATACGTTAATTGGTAGTTTGAGTTTAAATTTGCTTCAAGTAACCCTTACAATACCAAAGCATATTACTAACGGACTAATTGTTAAGCTAACGAATGACTTGCGTTGCATCTAAACAATTATACGTCTCCCAAGTCATTTATAATAATAATTTATTTATTCAAGTAACGGGACTTTTTTATAAAATAACAATAAGAAAATAGTTAAAAACGGTTAGATAAAGAATATAAACACTACTATCTACTAATATAATCTACTGCTCCAGCTGAAACTTTACAGCGGTTTATAATGGCGCAGTCTAATCTATCTGCAATCATGCTTAAAATATTGCTTGAGCTAGTCCGCACTCTGCGAACCAATGATGCAAACCTTTTTCGCATTAACGTGTACAAACAGTCTATATTCGATTCAGCAAACATCCCTGAAGCACTACGAAAGCGAGGCAACCCCATCATCAACCTAACGGTACCCTTCCCGTCTTAAGGGGAGCGCCACGGGATCGCTTGCGCATTCAACCGTGACGCTCCGACGGCCGGCCCGCCTGTGCGGGCCTCGAAGGTATTATTTTCGGGCATTTGTTACCACTTTCTAAGATCATCATCACGCTTTTTTTTACATTATATTTAAGTCCATGTGTTTTGCCAATTCCTTCACACGTCGCTAATAGGTTTTTTAGACCACAAACTGATGCACTAAGCAAAACCATATCATCATGATATTATTGAGGTTAACTCCATCAATATGACAACCGACACGCTGATTACTGATTACATCAATGAGCTCGTTCACGTAAAGATTGAAGAGGGTAGGTGAGCTTAGCCCACCTTGCCTTACACCACATTCCAAAGTATACGATCAAGATACTATACCAATGTTTTAATATTCTAGTAAACTCTTTTGGTATTTGTGTCTTTTCCAGCTTTTTCCAAAGTATATCATATGCAACCAAATCAAATGCCTTCGAGAGATCGAGAAAATAGGCGTTTTTAGGTCCGTATAGTGTCACAGTTTGCTTTAAACTTAAAATTGCAGTTTCAGTCGAAAGACCAGATCGAAAACCAAACTGATTATCATATGGCTTAAAATATTTATTAAGTTGATCGTTATGTACGCTGTCAAAAATTTTGGAAATTATTGTAGCAAGTGATATGAAAAATAGCGGGTGCGCAATGGATGCGACTAGCACAGGACCGGGAGAATTGGTGCGCCGGTGAGGAGGCCTATGTCCAGCAGTGGATTAATGTGATGAAAATGATGATGATAAAGTGATATGGGCCTATAGTTATTCTTATCTGAACTATCACCAGTTTTATTTTTTATAATGGATATTAATATCGTTTTTATCATATTACTTGGCAAATATGCGTGAGACAGACAAAAAGAAAATAACATTGTCAATATTTTGGACAAATGATGACCAGCGTGTTGTAGTTCAACGCTGAGACCATCATGACCAGGAGATTTACCTCTAGTTTATATATATAGTTATTTTTATAGTTCTTCGTTAATAGTACTATACATATGTATATAAACTGTACGACTAGAAGCATTACACAAAATGTATCAAGTCAATCGGAAAATCGGTTCAGAACGCATTGAAAGGAAACAATAAATATTAATGTATTTATATAACAACAGATTATACATTATTCTATCTTTATATATTTAAAAACTTGGGGAAAATAAAATCCAAACGAATACCGAGCTTAGTGGCGTATCCTGAGAGAGACTTAAAATTACTATGATATTGAAAGATAATCAGGGTGCTGTTTGTTCTATCCTTACAATTAAGTATAATAATAATAAATATCAGCTTACATATACCTTGCGAACTAAGACAGTGCCTGTAGTTACACTGGCTCATTGACCTTTCAAACCGGAATACAACAATACTTAGATTGTATTGCTATTAAGTGGTAGAATATCTGACTAGCGGGTGGTAACTACCCAGACGGGCTTGCATAAGGCCCTACCAAGTAATTTATTATTAAGAAAACACTAATAAGAAAGATATAATATGTTTTTTATCAATAGTTCAAAACTCAATTCGCATCTCGCTCGTCAATTGTTCAAAAATGACTTATACGCTATTCGACATTTTGGTGATACGCTATTTTGATGCATTTTTTTAAATGTTATTATTACTAATTTGGTCAACGTTGCATATCACTTTTTGACATTTGACGATTTCCTGGTCGGAAATATCTTCTAGTTGCAGTGCTTTATGCTTATCCGGGTTTTTTATAGTTAAGTGCAAAATTTTCTCTATGGCTTATCAGTTACAACAATAATAGTCCAAAAATATATTTTAAATTGGAACCAGTAGCTCCTGAGATTAGCCGCGTCAAACAAACAAACTCTTCAGCTTTATATATTAGTATAGATATATTCATAGCCCGTTATTACATAAAAATACGTTTTTCTCAATAGAACTTATATTCCAAGCATTACATTTAATACAATACTGTAACACGATGATTCAAAAGTGCCCGTATATACCTACGTGAATGAACAATTATTTGAGTCATTGATTGGCACTACCATACATATGTTTGACAGTTTGGTTAACGCTAAATAATAAGCAGTTATTTTTTATCTGTAATCCGATTTTACAATGGCGCAATTCAAACGTCACAAAAGTCGTAAGCTCATAAAAAGTTGTTTCAGCCGTCACTCGATTCGAATACGAATAACTTGATTATTATTATCTGTGTGGTATTATTCTTTTTTAAAAAAGTACGATATCAATAAATATATTTAAATATAAATTTTTGTTTCGTTAAAGCAAATTGAAACAAAGACACTATATTCCAATTGTATAAGAAGTAAAGATAAATAAACCTAAGATTTACATACTTGATGCAATTTCACGATGCAATAAAGTCACGCTTCAATTTTACTTCCAAAGTTCCAATTGCGGACCTTTACAATTTCATCGAGGGATAGAGGCGCCGAGCGCTTTCTATCGACTGCACCACGGTGA
Source organism: Nymphalis c-album (assembly GCA_963151315.1). NCBI lineage: Eukaryota > Metazoa > Arthropoda > Insecta > Lepidoptera > Nymphalidae > Nymphalis > Nymphalis c-album. Next base: position 1,993,729 of record OY720610.1, read on the forward strand.
GTGCTCTGAGGAATTATTCTCTCTAATTCCTGTATTCACATGCCTACGCGTGCTGGTTCTCAATGTCACCGCCTAACTGTGAAGTCAATTCTATCGTGCACGAAGAAATTTAGTAACCGATGGTTAACATTTCTTACAATGCCAATATCTATAGGGGTTAATGACCACTTGCCATTAGATGACCCAAATGCTCTTCCGCCTAACTATTCTGTAAAAAAAAACTCGTAGCCCGAAATTTTAAAACTATCGTTATGAAGTATAAACCTAAGCCGTTACAACTCCTTCATACAGGGTCCGTAGCTGAAGTAATTTTCTCAGTATACGATTACAAGGGCCCAGCACATAAAGCAATATAGACAAATTAAATAGCTCTCGACTTACTAGGAGTGTCCGAGCGGGCTGTGTGAGGTAATTTAATAACACTATAAATTCAATTGCTACTCACATTCAATAACTATTTTATTCCATATTCTAAAATTCGCTTGCGTTTTTATTGCATAGGAAGGTGGACGAGCATATGGGCCATCTGATGGCAAGTCACCAACGCCCATAAACATTGGCATTGAAAGAGATGTTAACCATCGGTTACATGGCCAGTGCGCCACCAACCTTGGGAGCTAAGATATTATGTCCCTTTTGCCTGTAATTACACTGGCTCACTAACCCTTCAAACCTGAACACAACAATAGCAACTATTGTTGTTTTGCGGTAGAATATCTGATGAGTGGGTGGTACCTACCCAGACGAGCTTGCACAAAGCCCTACCACCAAGTAAATTTATAACGTTTATAATGAATGTAACTATATAAAACGTCATGAATTATACAATCGACGATTTGTATGCGATTTTCATTTTCCTAATTTCAATATCACATTTCAATATTCACAATTTCAAAATTTGATACGTTGAAAATAATGACTATATTGAATTTTTTTGTGGCAATGGAACTTGGTTTTGGAGTAATTGATTTCTAAGGTTTTTTTCGTTGATCCGCTTCATTGTTTTATGCAAATCTATAATATTTGGCAAGGCAAGGCAAGGACATTTTTTTGTTTCATTAATAGTTTATAAAAAAAATATATTAATTATTTGTTCAGTATACTTCCCAGCACTTACTTATACTTCATGTAAGTACGTTAAATGGGAAAATCTATACCGATAGTTTCTTTTTAGTCATAGACATGACTAAAATAAAAACCATGACCACGAATAAAAACATATGAAAATATTATAAATATACCTATATCAAAAACCTTAACTAACCCTTAGTTTCGGAATAAGCACTCATTGGTCGCTTATTGCGTCATCGTTAACTGTCGACCAATTACAATCTAGATCAAGTCTGACTTTCATCAAATCAGAAACTATCATTTAAATTATTTTATTTATCCATATCACACTGAAATACAAAAATATTCCGAATAAGAATAAACTTTTTCACTTTGTTTAATTTTTAGGGTTCCGTACCTCAAAAGCCGAGATGGCCCAGTGGTAAGAACGCGTGAATCTTAACCGATGATCGTGGGTTCAAACCCGGGCAAGCACCACTGAATTTTCATGTGCTTAATTTGTGATTATAATTCATCTCGTGCTTGACGGTGAAGGAAAACATCGTGAGGAAACCTGCATGTGTCAAATTTCACTGAAATTCTGTCACATGTGAATTCTACCAACCCGCAGTGGAGCAGCGTGGTGGAATAAGCTCCAAGCCTTCTCCTCAAATAAGGAGAAGAGGCCTTAGCCCAGCAGTGGGACATTCACAGGCTGTTACTTACTACCTCAAAAGGAAAAACGGAACCCTTATAGGATCACTTTGTTGTCCGTCCGTCCATCCGTCCGTCTGTCTGTCTGTCAAGACCCTTTATCTCGGGAACGCGTGGAGGTATCGAGTTGACATTAAAATGATATACTCAAGTCTTCGGTCTCTTAAAGCTCTGAAAATATCAAACTTCTAAGTTAACGTAAAAAAAAGATAGGGCCGTTCTTGCCTCAAAAAACGTATGTTTCGTCACTCTAGGAAATCAAAATTCATAGGGTATTTCCCGTTGACCTAGAACTATGAAATTTAGCAATACCGTCATATACTACAAGTATAGGAAAAAATCTGAAAACTATACATTTGTAATTAAATCTTAAAAAACAGGATCTTTATGCAAGAGACGGCGGTCCAAATTTTAAATTGAGTTAACCGTGTCATATGGGGTATCGTATGAAGAGCTTCCTTGGCACAAGCTTAAACAGAGTGTTAATTATTATTTTTATGAAGTTTTCGATTTACGACGAAGAATTAATAAAAACCTTTTCCCTTTTTTATAAGTTTAGATAGGTACCTAATAATTTTGGTGTATGTGCATAACCAAAACTAACAGTTATGCACACCTGCTTATTTAATTTAAAATTTTGAAAAGTAACACAACCCTAAATATCTACGAAACCCTCGGTGGGCGAATCCGACTCGCACTTGTCCGGTTTTTTTTTCATAAATCTTTTCGGCCAGTCTCATTTCTGCTATCTCGTTTTTGTAATATCTTATCATTTTCAACATATTCTTTAAGATAATAATCATTCACTCAGAAAGGGCTTTAAACTTTATTATCATGTAAATATTGTAAAATCATTGTTCTCAGATAAAACTAACTTATTCTAAAAATGCAATCGTTTTGAAACAAGTGTACAATTTGTTTGGTATACACATAAAAAATAGCATGGAACACTCGCATGCGGCATCATACTTATAATAATAAGTTTTTTTTTTATAACTTCAATTATGATTTCGTCACTTGATTGATTCTTAATGTTTTTTTTCTATTATTATTATAACAATGACCTTAATTTCTTACTTAATTTGGACATTTTTGAAAAATTACTGATGATTTATTTTTTTTGTTACTTTTAATTTTGAATTAGAATTTGTAGTTATGAACACTTGTAAATGACATGCATATTAGATATTAATGTTTTATAATATATGATATGTTCTTTTTTGTCAATATTTTATATGTATGTTGTAAGTGTTCTTTTACAAATAAATAAATAAATACAATTACAGTCAGCTGTGTTCCTATGTCCTATACAAATATTATGTAGACAATTTCCATTACCACATATAAATTGCGCCAAGACTCGATTCGTTGCGGCGCGTTTGATGTGACCGCAAATGATCAAATCGGCTCTTCTAAGCTATGTAACATACTGTTTAAACTCTTTCTTAATTGTATCTTCGATACCAAGTAACATACATCTGTTTATAGCGTTTCGTAATTGTATTTCTTTTGTTTATGTACGAATGGAACGTAAAGCATGGAGTTTTTGCCTATCAAGTTTGTAAGTCAAGTAGTACTATCAAGGCATAACATCATAGAATATCTGATGAGTGGGTGCTTTACTTGGTGGTAGAGCTTTGTACAATCGGTTTGAAGGGTGAGTGAGCCAGTGTAATTACAGACACAAGGGAAATAATATCTTAGTTCCCAAGGTTGGTGGCGCATTGGCGATGTAAGCGACGGTTAACCTCTCTTACAATACCAATGTTTACGGGCGTTGGTTACCACTTACCATCAGGTGGCCCATACGCTCATCCACCTTCGTATGCTATAAAAAAAAATACCTACCCAGACGAGCTTGCACAAAGCTCTACCTCCGAGTAACACTCCTGGCTTTTCTCCTTTATGAATAGAACCATTGAGCTTAGTCTTAATTCGGTCACAAGATCATCATTATTAAACAGTGGGTGCTTATTTAAATGTTTACTTAATACCCTAATCGCTTTTCGCTCCCTAAAGGGTTGATCAAAGTAACCTACAACTATCAACTTTTCCAATATTGGTCAGATTGGATACAACAAGCCAATTATAAACATTTGAACCAATGATATATTTCGAAGCTTTTATTTGTGGCAAACGTTTGAATTTTAAATTTGAAAATGGAACTTGTCTGTGCTTAATTTCGATTTATGAAAATTATCGGTTACAGGGTTAAACTGAATGTTAAGCCACCACTGGTATGTAGACCTACTTTATTTACTCATTTTTTATGATTTCGTATCCAAAGAGTAAAAAGGAAACCCTATTACTAAGACTCCGCTGTCTGTCCGTCCGTCTGTCCGCCTGTCACTAGGCCGTATCTCATGAATCGTGATAGTTAGACAGATGAAGTTTTCACAGATGATTTATTTCTGTTCCGCTATACAACAAATAAAATACTAAAAACAGAATAAAATAAATATTTACAACAGACATCATTTTTTTGGAGTTTTTATAGATAAGTTCGACTTGCACTTGGTCGGTTTTTATGTAACATACCATAACAACAATACATAACAAGTACATAAAACTATTTAATCATTTCTTGAATGGAAATCAACGAAAACGAACTAAATGCATTAAATATTTAAAAGCATATTTATTTTTGCTTTGTGAAAAACTTGAGAAAATAGAAATTAAGACATAACACCTTCAATTATGACTGAAAATAAAAAACAGCAAAAAGTGCAAATATCACCTTTTTCTTTAGACGATTATACACGTTTCAATACGTTATGGGACTTTTTTCTAACACTTTTACTAATACTTCAATTACGTTTAAGATGCTTAATTGGTGTAGGTCTTTGTTCAAGTCCCTCTGATAAGCCTGCTTATTAGCAATAAAAAAATATTATTATTAATAATATTAATTTATAAGATACATATTTTATTAAGATATATTTTTACTAAGTTTCTTATTATTTAATAAATTTATTTATAAGTTTTATTATTCTTGACTATATGTTTATATTTTTTTAATACTAGTACTAACACTGTAAGTGATAAGGCCGCCTATATATTGCACATAAGGTATAAGTATGTATGTATTTTATATAATGTTTGTAAATTGTGTGCAATAAAGACAATATATAGAAATAAAAAATAATATCGATAAAGGCGAAAAAAATCTTTAGAAAAATAATTGAAACTGAATTTTACTTACCAAAGTCACTATTTAATATTTAAAAAACTTTTGCATAACCGACATTAAAAAAATAAACTTATTAAATTTATTTAAAAAATATTCTATATTGCCTGTCCCTTGAAATCACACAATATTTATTTATTTTTTTATTTTAATAATATGTTAAATGCTTTAAATCATACTGCCGTATTTCCCGCCAAGATTTACCGTCACAAAACACGAGCGCGCGTCTCACGCTTATAAAACGGACTGCCGTTTTCCGACCGATATAACGGCGGAAATTCCCTGAATAAAGAAGCCAATATTCGATTTTCAAATATTTTCTTATTCGGATTATTATATCTCTCGGGAACCGAAAAGTCATATTAAAGAAAATGTCATTAAACATACGTAATGGAAACACATTAATTTATTATAACAGGTAAGAAGTAATTACATGAAAATGATAGATTAATGCTACCCATGTTATATTTCATTTAATTTTAGTTCTCTCACTATTCAGATATTTATATCATGTAACTATTCACAATCGACTAGATTTTTTTTTTATTACATAGGTAGGCGAACGAGCATTTGGGCTGTCAGTGATCACCAACGCCCATAAACAATGACATTGTAAAAAGTGTTAACCATTGCTTACATGGCCAATACGCCACCAATCTTGCTTACTAAAATGTTATGTCCCCCGACCTGAAATTACACTGGCTCACTTATCCTTCAAACTGAAACACAACATTACAAAGTACTGCTGTTTTTCAAAAGAATATCGCTGATGAGTGGATGGAACCTACCCAGACGAGTTGGCACAAAGCCACACACACCTGTATAAATGTATGTATAATTTGCCTCGTTGGTCTAGTGGCTTGATATAAGGCCGCAGACTTGGTGGTCCTGGGTTCAATTCCCAGGTCGGGTCAATAAATAGTTATTGGGATTTTCTGTCAGAAAAATCTCAGTAGCAGCCCGGTGTCTAGAAGTTGGAAGTGTGTACACTCCCGTGCCTCGGAAAGCACGTTAAGCCGTTGTTCCTGCGCCTGAACCCTTTTCGGTCGTGTCGGATTACCGTCCCATCGGATTATGAGAGCTAAGGAAAATAGAGTGCACCTGTGTTGGCGCACACACTTGTGCACTAAAATATCTCCTGCGCAGTTGACTAATCTCTCTTGTGGTTGGCCGTCGTGACCGAAATTGGTCAGGAGGACATTATTATTATTATATATTAATTACTGGTATGAATAGATACTTATAATTATATTTAAATAAGTAAAGTAACAGCCTGTGAATGTCCCACTGCTGGGCTAAGGCCTCTTCTCCTCTTTGTGAGGAGAAGATTTTTTTGGAGCTTATTCCATCACGCTGCTCCAATGCGGGTTGGTGGAATACACATGTGACAGAATTTCAATGAAATTTGACACAAGCAGGTTTCCTCACGATGTTTTCCTTTACCGTCAAGCACGAGATGAATTATAATCACAAACTAAGCACATGGAATTCAGCGGTGCTTGCCCGGGTTTGAACCTACGATCATCGGTTAATTCACGATTCACGCGTTCTTACCACTGGGCCATCTCGGCATTTTATATTAAAATATAAATTCATTTCACATTGAAATTGTTTTCCTTAGTTTCGTTATGTTTACTTAATTTCATATACGTACACTCACTGGTTTCCATACAAAAAATATTTAATCAAAGTTATGAGAATACACTTCAAAGAACCTTCTTTGTCAAACAATAAGAAAACGTTATCAACTTCTCTTTATATTTACTTTTAACGATGTGCAACTATGTATACAAAAATATTATAAAAAAGGCTTCGTTAATTTAATTAATCATATTAAATTTCCTGATAACCCATCTACGGTAAATTGCATAATAATTAATTAAAACACTTTATTAATTAATACTAATGAAATACGGTAAAAGTTAATTAGAGGCTTCAAGGATAAAACTAATTATTTTCAAATGACAGCGTGACGTAAGCCGAGTACCTAACTAGAGCTTTAAAATGTTGTCAAATATGTCAAAAGTCGAATTACCTTCCGTTCTATAATTCTATAATAATCCATCCGTTCTATTTTTAAAGTCAGAATTTGAAATTAGTTTTCTTAATAAAACAATAAGGCTCATGGCCGAATACTGAAACGTCTTTCATATTTGAAGTGGGACTTAATTATTTGGAACGCCATTAATTTCAAATTTCGCATACTAAATTTTGAAATTAATGGCGTTAAACGTTCCAAATAATTAAGTCCCACTTCATTTTGAATGACGTTTCAGTATTCGGCCGTCAGGAGCTTCGATCAACAATACTAGATAACGCGTCACGAACAAAAACAATACTCAAAGACATAGCAAATGTACAATAACGGTTGTTCCATATTCAACCTTATTGCCTTAGTAATAAGTTATGATTGGACCATACTAATTTGAAATAACCTCACAAACGTCATTTGATGTGAAACATTTATTGGAGCTCCTTGGAAGTAAGACCGATTCTTATGTCATGAGGGCCAACGTCATGACGCTCTCTCATGTCACCACGGCGGGGCAGTTGCTCTTAACCCTTACTTCGATGGCATTTCGATGGTATATATCATATTATTATGATTTAAAAAGGTGGCAGGTACGGGATCGATGCGGGCTGCCCAAGATCGGATCGGATCGGGTGGTGGGCGTTCTTTGCGGGGAGGCTTTCGTCCAGCAGTGGACGGCGACGAGATGGAAAAAAAAAACAACAACCTCAATCATTAATCATTAATAATAAGAAAGATATATTTATTCTTTTTATGTGAGGTTTTTATATGTCTCTTCGACAACAGATCGAAAATATAATCGCATCTGTGGTCTATCCCATGCTGCGGTCTACTCGTTGTTCGGCTCGCCTTGGAGGGATCAACAACGGATCCTTTTTAGTCAGGATATCAGATTAAATAAAGCTCCGTTTCCAAGGAAGCACCTTGGAAACGGAGACGTACCCTACGTTGAAATAATGAACCATTAGACTGATTGCATAAATCTAACTTTACAATATTTAATTTTTCTTTCTATATATTTTTTCGTCTTTTTCGTTTTTAGTCTTAGTAATAGGGTCCCGTTTTACCCTTTAGGTACGGAACCCTAAAAAGTGGTAATGATATAAAATTACCAATCATCAATTCCCTAAAAAAAATAATTGTTATTTGTAAAGTCGGTTTACGGACGATAGTTTAACGTGACAACGTCATAACAGATAGATGCGGCGCAAGCGTACAAGCAGCGTAACGGGACAATCCTTTTTCGTGCTTGCAGCCAGCGTTCATCGATTTATTAGACGTTGTCACGTCAAAATTAAAAGATAATTTTCTCTAAATTGCCTAAATGCCAATCCGTTATCAAAACTAAAAGGTTGAAATCAATCTACGCTTTCCATAGACTAAATTTATACGATTCTAATTCTGATTTATGATGATTTATTCTGATCCTGATCTAATTTTAATGCTATTACGATCGACTGCAACTGCGTATAATGTATCTTCAATTATTATTAAGCTGAACGTGTAAAAGTTCTTGTAAGGACCTACTTTAATAAAGTATATTGTACTCAATTATAAATGTTGATTACTATGTGGTAGACCTTTGTGCGAGCTCCTCTGGGTAGGCACCACCCACTCATCAGATATTCTACCGCAAAACAGCAGTACTTGGTACTGTTGTGTTCCCGTTTGAAGGGTGAGTGAACCAGTGTAATTACAGGCACAAGGGACATATCATCTTAGTTCCCAAGGTTGTTGGCGCATTGGCGATGTAAGCGATGGTTAACATCTCTTACAATGCCATTGTCTATGGGCGTTGGTGACCATTTACCATCAGGTGGCCGATATGCTCGACCGTCTTCCTATGCAATAAAAAAAAAATTAAAAAACATATTCTCGTAGAGACGTGGTTAAGTAAAAATTAGTAAGTATCCGTTACAGTACGGTGGTTCAACACAAGTGTCTTAATTAAGACAATTAGATACGAGCTCTATGAGAGCTCGCTTTCGCTATCATATCTGTTGAAGACTTACATAGGAAAAAGATATTTTTTCGACTCAAACCGTGTTTTAAAATGAAGATTTGAATATATTATATTACTGTCTTTTATAACCCCGAAAAGTACCTCAACCTCCTTTATATCGACCTCTTAAATTCGAACGCATCGCATTTTGTAGCTTTTGGTAGGCACAGTATGAACGCTATTTCGTTACTCACGTGACCTTGGGCCACTGCCATTTCTCTCTACTGTAAGCCGCGTAAAAGAACTTCGTTCCTAAAAACCCTTGTGTGTGCGTTGCGCGTATGTTGCAATATATTATTTTATCTAATAAGATAAATAAACTTATTTTATTAAACTTAAACCATTATTATCCATAACCGTCACATTCGATGTTTCACATCTGCCAGTGGTCTCGTGATGGCATTACCTTTGGAATATACCGTATGTCACATAGTGTAGAATATATCCTGTGTGCCGAATTTTCTTTGCAACCTTACAACATTTTTCGGTTATAGCATGATTTCACAACTACATTTTGTTTACAAGCGGGTAAACTATGTTAAAGCCGAGATGGCCCAGAGGTGACGCGTGAATCTTAACCGACGATCGTGGATACCACTGAATTTCATGTGCTTAATTTGTGATTATAATTCATCTCGTGCTTGCCGGTGAATGAAAACATCGTGAGGAAACCTGCATGTGTCCAGTTTCACTGAAATTCTGTCAATTAGTATTCCACCAACCCGGATTGGAAATAAGCTCAGCGTGGTGAAATAAGCTCCAAGCCTACTCCTCAAATGAGCTGAAGAAGCCGTAGCTCAGTAGTGGGACATTCACAGACTGTTACTACTTACTGTTAAACTATGTTATGTTGTTAACTTTAAGCCAAAACGGCTAACGCTTTCTATAAATAAAAATAAAAACTATTAATTGTAGTTTATTTGTTTCTCTAGACTTTACGTCTTTACACTGGCTCACTCACCCTTCAAACCGGAACACAACAGTTCCGAGTACTGTTGTTTTGCGGTACAATATCTGAATATCAGAGCTTACACAAAGCAAACCAAACAAAGCTCTACCACTAAAGTTATTATTTTTTCGTATTTCGTACCTACAGTATTTACTAGACAATTAAATACAGAGTAATAGCCAATAACACAGTGACATCTTTCTTAAGACCAGATGTGTCACAAACTCCAGCTTCACGACCAAACTAAGTCGCCAAGTGCTCGTTATTAAGTTTAAGCTAGAACTAAAGTTCAAGGCGAACTTAGATACGCAGAGATGTAGGCGAAGTTCAAAACTTGTACTTGGAATTTTGTTATCTTTCCTTGTTTAACTTTTTAAATCAAATACTATAGAAAATCAATTTCCGCACGCAGCTTCGCCCACGTATGGCGGGGATATTTGTTGTTCGTTGCTCGACCGAATATGGCACAAAATGAACACCTAGTTAGTTAATTACTCTTACGAAAGGATCAAGCCACACAACCGATGATCTTGGGTTTGAATCCGGGCCAGCACCACTGAATTTTCATGTGCTTAATTTGTGTTTGAGATTCATCTCGTGCTTGACGACAAAGGAAAACATCGTGAGGAAAACTACCCTCGTGAGTACCTACGTGAGTATTCCACCAACCCACATCGGAACAGCGTGGTGGAATAAGTGGAAATACTATATACGTACGTACGTACATTTTTTCAATACCTAAACTTAATACATACTCGGCATATAGCCCACATGTGCCAATACTATGCTAATAAATACCTATATATTAAATGGGACGAAAAATACACATGAAAATAGAAGTAAAACTGAGTTTTTTTTTATGTAAGAGGGGGCAAACGAGCAGGGGGCTCACCTGATGTAAAGTGACTACCACCGCCCACGGACATCTGCAACATCAGAGGACATGCAGATGCGTTGCCGGCCTTTTAAGTGCAAGTGATTTATTTATTATTTATCGCGAATTAGGCCATTATATTTATTCGTCATTTCCATCGTCATAAGTTCAAGGCTAATTGATTAAGCCTGTGCACACAATAAGCTACACGTGCACTATAACTTGAATAGCCGAATATATACTGAAATAAATTGAAATATTGGGATTAATAACTGCTTTTGGTAGTTTGGGGGTGACCACCCCCATTGAAAAGGGAGGATTCTCTGACCAGACGGGTGTTGTGTCTGGTGGGCTACTGCCCCCAACGATTGTTGTCGGGTTCTTGTATTTATGTTCATTCGCTCTGATAACTTTAATATCGCGATGTAGGATACGTCTGTTCATAGTTCGTATGTGGCGAGATAGATGTCGCTACAGTAGAAAAGCCAAAACATAATATGCGGGCCTGCAAAACTTTGATTGAAATTGTAAAGTAACAGCCTGTGAATGTCCCACTGCTGAGCTAAGGCCTCTTTTCCTTTTTTGGGGAGAAGGTTTTGAAGCTTATTCCACCACGCTGCTCCAATGCGGGTTGGTGGAATACACATGTGGCAGAATTTGAGTGAAATTTGACACATGCAGGTTTCCTCACGGTGTTTTCCTTCACCGTCAAATACGAGATGAATTATAAACACAAATTAAGCACTTGAACATTCATTGGTGCCTGCCCGGGTTTGAACCCACGATCATCGGTTAAGATTCACGGGTTGTACCCACTGAGCCATCTCTGCATAAATTGATTGAAATGGTGACTTAGATGAAGTATTCCAAGATCCTTGTATGTTATTGTTGATATCCTGATTCATGCTGAAAGATTTCGACAAAGGCGGCCATTTTTAAAGAGACATATTATAGTTAACACATACAGAGTTCACTTGTATTTGCCAATACAAGTGCACTCTGTAATACCTCAATCGGACCCAACAGCTTCTCATTCTTTTTGAGGTACAGGCAAGTAAGTAAATATTATAAGTGCACAAGTGTGTGCGCAAACACAGGTGCACTCTCTATTCCCTAACTCTCATAACCCGATGGGACAGCAATCCAACACGACCGGAAAGAGTTCAGGCACAGGACCAACGGTTTTACGAGCTCTTCGAGGCACGGGAGTGTACACACTTCCAACTTCCAGACTCCAATACAAGCATTAGATAGCTCGAGTTAGCTTAAGCAGGAGCGAAACCTCTAAATAAATTTTCTCTCGGCATGTGTTCCACAATGATTAATTGCTCTTTCGTAACTGACGTCAAATGATATAATGTTATTTGTATTGTTAACTCACCAAGTTTTTGAGGTCAGGTTACCCTGAAATGTTCTGTACATCATTAGTATATGATGGTAAAACAAAACGACGATAAATAATAAATAAAATCTATTTTTTTTTCAATAACATTAAAAATCTTAATTTGAATTAGTAAGATTGCCTTATCTTTGATTTGTGTAAAAATACTCCTTTAATTTATTAATGTGTGATTTTTAGTTACGGCGTAATTGCTATTTTTTGACGTGACGACGTCAAATAAATCGATGACCGCTGGCTGCATGCACGAAAAAGGATGACTCATTGTCCCGTTACGCTCATTGTCCCGTTACGCTGATTGTACGCTTGCGCCGCATCTATTTCTCTTTCACTCGATTGGCCTATGCGTCCGTCATTTCATCAATGTTTTGTTATGACATTGTCACGTTTACAGACAACCATTTTTTTTTAACAGTGACTAGCTCTTTTAACACCAATATAATATACCTAATAAATTATTACATACCTATTAAATTTCATAAACGTTTTAAGGTTCATTATTGTAAGTTGTATTTATTATGTTTAGTTATTCCTATATGGGTGGCATGATCGCTCTGTGACCAAAACCCTCTGAAATAAGAAAAAAAAAAACATTTTTTATGAAATGATTACAATTTTATTCAATGTGGCGATTTTTGAAATATATACTGATACTGGCTGGTAAAAAAAAGATGCAGGTAGATTAAAATAACACTCATATTAATAAGAGATAAGATACACCTTCAAGTCAAGAGTTAACAGGTATCTTCTAGGCAAGCGTGCTACATCGTAGACCGTATTGATGCTTAATATCACGCTAGCCTATTATGGGTAAAAAAAGACCATACTTGTAGCCAATTTTATGCGTCACATTACTTTGCAAACCACACCTGTTATAACTTATATATTTATTATATAAATAGGCAAAACATTCTAATTAAATAGGATTATTCAAAACAAATACTAATTTAATTACAGATAATAGAAAAAAGAAATTCGATTCTAAAATTGATTTCTGACAAATCATTTTAATACACAAATACAATATGTAAAAACAACGCTATACTGAGCATAGCATTTCATTCATAAGCAATAATTTTTAACCGACTTCAAAAAAAGAGGAGATTTTTAATGTGTCTGTATTTTTTTTGTTTGCTTAACCTCAGAAATTTCGACTGGGTGAACCGATCTTTTCTGTATCGAATCAACGTTATGAACTACAGTAATACTCAAGTTATCCTTCGCTATGCAAACGCTCTGCTCTGAAGTGATATGCGATTGTATTTGCGTTGCTAAGTTCCCTTCGGTATTTGTATGACAGGCGTAAATATAAATAAAATGTATTAGTAATAACAGCCTGTGTATGTCCCACTGCTGGGCTAAGGCCTGTTCTCCATTTTTTGAGGGGAAGGGTTGGAGCTTATTCCACCACGCTGCTCCAATGCGGGTTTTTGAAATACACATGTGACAGAACTTCAGTGAAATTTGACACATGCAGGTTTCCTCACGATGTTTTCCTTCACCGTTAAGCACGAGATGAGTTATAATCACAAATTAAGCATATGAAATTCAATGGTGCTTGCCCGGGTTTGAACCCGATCATCGGTTAAGATTCATGCGGTCTTACCACTGGGCCATCTCGGCTTAAATGTAGTGAATGTAACTTAATCCGTGTGGCGAATTTCTAAGATTGTGAATAGTCAGATTATTGGAATTTTGGTAAATTAATTATGAAGTCCAGTACCAGATTAAGGCCGGTGACGGTGAGGGTACCGCTAGTTTTTCAGTGGGTATTCGGCAATAAATCACATTAAACAATAATTTATTCGGTACACATATATGTAGTTAAGCCATTCTTCTAGCGCACGTTCCTCTGAATCTAGCAGAATATAATATATCAGAATATTGTCAATATATTTACAAAATTCTTCAATATTGTACAAGTACAAGCTCGTTATTATAAATATTTTTAAAAAATCTTATCAATAGTTTAAATAACGAAATAGTATCTCGTTGTGCATATTAATTGTAATCAGTTTCGTGACTTCAATGAAATTAATTAAATCAATTGACAATAAGCATCACTAAACTATTACGTACAAATAGGTATTTGATCTAATTCTCATAATTTTAATTAATAAGCATATTATGATCGAAATAATTAATAAACATTTTCATCAAAACGTCAATCATAATAAACATTAATTAAGAAGTTTGTAATTTAAACCCGTGGCATATTGTTGGTCGAATTATGATTAGCTCTGTATATATTGATATGATAATAATGTTAATAAGAGCCGAGATGGCTCAGTGATAAGAACGCGTGATTCTTAACCGATGATCTTGGGTTCAAACCCGAGCGGTGCTTGCCCGGGTTTGAACTGAATTTCATGTGCTAAATATGTGATTTATAATTCATCTCGTGCTTGACGGTGTCTCGTGAGAAACCATGACTAGAACACGTGTCAAATTTCAATGAAATTCTGTCACATATGTATTCCACCACCCCGCATTGGAGCAGCGTGGTGGAATAAACTCCAAACCTTCTCCTCAAAAGAGGAGAAGAGGCCTTAGCCCAACAGTGGGACATTCACAGGCTGTTACTGTAATAATGTTATGTAGAAGTTAGTTTCGTTTGTTTGTTCCAAATTAACTTTAAAACCACATTGTTTCAGAGCCAGGCCCTACTGGAACAAACGAAACAAAATATATCACTAATAGTAATCTTGATATTTATGTATAAGCGATGTGCAACGAATGACAGACGAACAAAATAAATAAGGTCATTCGATTCCGTAAGAAGTTATATTGTATGCTATCTGTCCAGTGCACCTGTTAGTCAGTGCATGGGAGGAGCCAAGTACGTGTACGAGGATATTAAAATGAAGCAACAACCTCGCTGATCCGTGTCAAGTATGGCCTGGTACATGGTTTTAGTACTTTTGGGTAAGAATCCCTCATAACGTGGTACCTCTCCCCAAGACAAATATCATCAAACATTTGACAAGAGTGATAAAAACTTCAGAGAGCATCGATATAATTCGATATAAATCAATATATCACACTTTCTCCCCAAAGCCAGCATCCGAATGCATGACGGCCATTGCAGAATATTTCTTGACAGGCTTGTAGCAGAAGGACTTTACGTAATCTCTCCAGCGTACAAAAAAAAGTGTTTAAGTTAAAGTTTAAGTTCCGAGGCGCGGGACTAGCTGGCATTAGTTAGTAAATCCCGTGCCTACTGGTGCCGTCTGGTGCTACATTTGATCTCTCTCTGGCAGATTATCGTCCTATCGCACAATAAAATGGAAGGAGATATATATATATATATATATATATATATATATATATATATATATATAATAACATCTTTATTATATAAATAATAAATATAAATAATAACGTCTTTATTATATAAATAACTGACATATAGATTACTTTGACGTACTTAATAAAAATGACTTTTTAAACATAACAAAATGCTTATCTACCAAAACACGTCATGACCGAGAAAGCTTTTCAAAACCAATTACGATTCGCTTTGCCCAATTTTTATACAATATATCAAAATCAGATAACATTAAGTTTAAATTTCTGATATAATTCATCTCGTGCTTGACGGAGGACATGTGTCAAATTTCAATGAAATTCTGTCACATGTCTATTCCACAAACCCGCATTGGAGCAGCGTGGTGGAATAATCTCCAAAGCTTCTCCTTAAAATGAGCAGAAGAGGCCTTAGCGCAGCAGTGGGACATTTATGGGCTGTTACTGAACTGAAGTATCTTATGCTATTTGAGTCGCAGACTAGATAGATCGAAAGTCACAGGCACTAATGCTCAAATAAATTCGACGGTGATGTAAAACATATTTAGGAAATGAGAACTTTGTGTCCCGTGTCGAGTAATCCGAGCAAGGACCACAAAAAGGTGCGCGAAATATTGGCCTGTGTGGTCGTCCTCGTCAGTCGGTGCTGTGACGAGGGGAATAACCTTCGATAAGGCGGCGAAGCGAGAATTGGGTATGCTCCACTTTCTCTTCATATTTCAATAATAGCTTAAATCAGGCATACATAAGGTATTCCTAAAATCTAGATTTATGGTAAACCGTCTTTATAGCCAAATTCGAATGTCCTATATAATAAAATATATCAGGATTATAAAAGTTTTAAACATGGACGAATATATAGAACAATTTTATACTGACTCTAGTAAACGTTCCAACTGAAAAGAGCAACCAATAAAATATAAACATACTAAAGTATTACAAAAATAAAAAATCATGTCGACTGGCAAGAAATACATAAATAAAAAAGATATGAGAAAATTTTTGCAAATCCTAAACAAGATAAACAGAACAATAAGTAATAGCAAGTTTATTTTATTCTAGCATATTTTATTGTGTGTCTGTGCCCCAGCGGTCTATGGCTGTGGTACTGCAAAGTGCACCTCTCTGAAAGTCGTGCCCCTGGCTAGCTACGACGTTTTAGGTAAGAAACGAAAATTCAATTTAAAAAAAAAGCTAACACAATATACAGAAATGCTACTTATAGTTATACAATACTTTTGAAAGATTGTGAAGATGACCTGATAATATATTATGTACAGTTATATAAATAACACATATACATATATACTGATACATAATGGAAGTTGGGGCCTATATCTAGTAAGTCTATCCGCTATCGTATTCCTGAACAGCTGTTACAAGACGTACATAATTCTAGTTACGGATGTCCTCGATATATGTAAATTTTCGGTACCTTATCCAGTCCAAACTACTAAGTTAGTAACAGTGAATTTTCTTCTTAACTTACGCTTCGCATGGATACATTTTTACATCCTTTATTTAACCTTCAAATTTTGTTTGCTGTCGATCTCGAACCAATTTCTCTTATGGATTCAATCAATTTACATATTGATTCAACTCCGATGACAATTTTTTTTAAATAATCATAACCTAATTGTACACCCCGTAGTGGCTCCAAATAAATGAAATCCTCAACAGTGAATTGCATAAACACGACAATTTGTGACGACATTTAATTATGACAGTCCGCTCTAAGTTTCATCATGACATAAGTGCTACACTCAAGATAAGTCCCTTAACAATTAAAGGCACGGATACCAAATGTTATATACGCATTCGATTGTTATAGCCTCTTTTAAATAAAGAATAAATATAATTAAAAATGGAGGAACTTAAATGTAAGTATTTAAGTTCTGTAAAGAAGATAATAAATTTCGAAGTTAATCAAACATATCATTGTTTTACATTTTACACAATTTTATATGATATAAAATCCACCCTTAAGTACATGTATCACTTATGTAGTACTTGTGTACATGTTTGTAACATGCTGACAAATAACATCAATGCTAGAGTGTCTATTTTAAGATCTCTCAAATCGGAAAGTAGTCAATAGAGCGGAAAGCACTTTTCTTCGTTGCTAAAATTAAAAAATATTTGAAGATTTTGTTTTTTAATTTAAAACATTTACAATTCTAAACAACAATGAATATAATTCAAGTATGAAGTCATATCTAAACCATAGATTTCTCTAAATTATTTAAATCACAACCAAATAATATTAGATTATGGTAAAGTCCCTCACATTTTCCTCGAGGAAAACAAAGTTTAAGCAGAAACTTAATTAGCATATTTTAAACTTAAGTGTTAGCTGGAACTGCTCTCTTATTCTTTACCGTTTTGTTTTAACCAATGATGTATAAAAGTGTGTGTGTGTTTAGGCGTCTTAATTCCTCTCATAATCAAATAAACCGATTTCAATGAAATTTATTTTACTAGAAATCTTCCTAGGACTGATTAAATTATTTTTTATGAAATGAAGACTAGCCTTAAAGTTATGTGATTTGGTCTGAACTGTTCACTCCAAAGCGATTTGAACCGTCTGAAGAGTCTGGAATTCAGTCAATTTGATTCTATAACAGATTGACATCTTTCAACTTTTGTTGATTTCATTTTTGTGAATTATGCTAAAAGTTTCATTCATTTTCAGTTCCATGCGCCTATTTATATAGGTACGCGGACGAGCATATGGGCCACCTGATGGTAAGTGGTCCCCAAGGCCCACAGACATTGGCATTGTAAGTGATGTTAACCATCGCGTACATCGCCAATGCGCCACCAACCTAGGAAACTAAGATGTTATTACAAACGGCTAACTCACCCTCTAAACCGGAACACAACAATACCAAGTAATGCTGTTTTTCGGAAGAATATCTACTCTACGAATTTTGCATGCATATTGCGACTGCGTATGACAATCATTTAAAAAAACCTCAATACACTAAAAATAGTCAACAGTAAAAAAAAAAGTGTTTATGACGAATGATATTATTTTTTTAAATCATATTGTTTTTTTTTATTCATTCATTTTTTTATCACTTGTTTTTTTTAAACGCAAACATATAAGTTATATTTTCAAATGAGATGCTTACTAAATTATAAAGGTTAGTTTGAAGTTGTTTTGTTTACATCGTGTACAAATTCGATTGATATTTGTGTCATTGATCAGGAAACAATAAAACATAATAAAACGATGGTCAAGGGTATGTTAGAGGGTTCACTACGAATTGATCTCAATTTGTTACATAATGTGAAATATTGCTCATATAATATATCGTAATACATTGTAATAAAGATTTCTTATTATACAAAACGGGAAGAAGGATAAAATGATTCTTACTTATATAAAGTACGTATCTATTTCGCAATATGAGCACTCATTGTTTGCAATATGTACTCGTATATAACAAATGTGTATTTCAAATAGACGACATGAATTTGTGTTGTGTAAATATGTCGTTTAATTTTTTGAGACTTTTTAAGGGAAATATTTATTTGTATATTTATTAGGGAAAAATTGGCAATTTGACTTTCTTATAATTATTATGTAATCTTATAAGATTCTTCAACCATTATTTAATAACGGTTAAAGCGATGCCATTCTAAAATATGTTTTAAATCTCTTGATGAAGTATTTGGACCCAAGCTACTCTAAACTTACGTTATAATTTCCAGTCAGTTTTCCCTTCTCACATTTAGATGCATTATTACTAATAAAAAAAATCCAAATCAGTTATCCAATTCATAGATATCAAACGTAACGAACGTAAAATTAGAGGTAAATAAATCATTAAGTAAATAATTAAATAAGAACATTGATATATACTAATGAATTTACACAATACATTTTAAGACAAACTCAAAAGTGCAATAATCGTGCTCGACTTCTATTTTTTATTTTAAATAGGTTAACGGTCTGGCAAATAGGCGTGATAGCTAGTTACTTGATAGTAAGTGGTCATCAATGCCAAAAGGCATTATAATAAATATTCACACTCCCTTACATCTAATGCTAACAAATTTTGGGAACACTAATCATATTGACTCACTCACCCTTCAAAGCGGAACACAAAACTACCAAGTATGTTTGGCGGTGAAGTTGTTGGTGATTGACTATATATTAAAAACAGTAAGGATTGGTTACACATTCCGATATCAATTTTCGGGTGACGGATGTAGGACGCTACATTCATTGGCACACATTAGAAATATCATTAAGAGTGGGATTCACGGCTCGAAATGCACAAACGAACAAGATACTCCAATATTCAGCTCTAATTCCAAACCAGAGCCGAGATGGCCCAGCGGTAAGAACGCGTGAATCTTAAACGATGATCGTGGATTCAAACCCGGGCAAGCACCGCTAAATTTCATGTGCTTAATTTGTGATTATAATTTATCTCGTGCTTTACGGTGAAGGAAAACATCGTGAGGAAACCTGCATGTGTCAAATTTCATTGAAATTCTGTCACATGTGTATTCCACCAACCCGCATTCGAGCAGCGTGGTGGCTATAAGCTCCAAAACCTTCTCCTCACAAAGAGGAGAAGAGGCCTTAGCATAGCAGTGGGACATTCACGGGCTGCTACTTTACTTTTTTTACTTTTATGAAAGTCAGACGAAAGAATTCTTAACGACGACGTCACAAAACTTATGACGAAATAGGTTAATAGAATCTGATCTTTTGTTACCATTGAGCGTTATAGTATTGAGGTATATTCATATTTAACTATTTATTTACATTAAAACCTTAAATAAATACAATTAAAAATAATTACTAAACAAGTCGTGACCGCGTGGAATGGTGGCAAGAATGCTAGCAGCATTTCCCCTTTGAATCGCAATTCCGATTCTTTGGGAACTTGCTTGAATAATATTTATTGCAACAATTGTTTTTGAGTTATATAATTTTTAGTGCCTATGCTATGTCACGTGCATAGGATATAAAACGCTCACATCCTGCAGTTTTATATTAAATTAAATATAAATAATAATAATATCCTAGAACATTATTCACACAAGGCCATCTGATCCCAAACTGAACAGAGCTCGTACTATGGAAACTAGACAACAGAAATACTACATATACTATTTTTCTTTTGCTAATATGCAATTAATGAAAACCTGGTGTATCATATATTTGTCATATTGTTTCCTTAAGGTTTAACAGTTTTTATTTAATATAAGTAATAGAATATCTGTAGGTGAATTTTAAATCGATACCAACCAACCGATTGGCTGATTATTCATGTAGTAGAATTTCGAGGAATAACTACAATCATATTACATATCGAACAAAAGATATAGATTTGAAATCGTCTTAACTGACGAGGTGATTCCCAGTTTCGTCTTAAGTTTTCCTCGCACGTTTGACGACTGATAACATATAACCTTCTGTAATTGACAAATCGCTTACAATCGTAATGTAATAATAATTGCTCACCAAATAAAGTACATTTTGTAGTTGTTTTTTTACTGGACTTTACCGGTATGTTAATATAGCACAAAGGTCGTCATGGATTCAGTCAACAAATACAGATTAAAAAAAAGAAATATTGGTTGCCTGTAAAGTCGGTATACGGGCGAAAGTTTTACGTGACAACGACTTTGAGTGGTAAAATAATTTTAAAGTGAATATTCATTCGTATAGTAGGAAGAAGGATGAAATAATAGTAACAATTTAAAACATTTATTTATACAAAGAATTATATTTAAAACATTAATTTATACAAAGAATCTCGCACTGAATTTCATATTAACAAAATTTTATTTTTTATGTCTGTCTCTCTCGCTCTTAGGCGGGCTAACCATGCCCGAGTGGAAGGGACGCGTGCCTCTCACTCGCTCTCATTGTGAGCGCATAACGTGAGCGGAGCGTAACGCAGTTTCTTGAAGTGTCACCCGGCAAACCAATTTATAAGACGTTGTCACGTCAAAAGGAATGTAGTTGTGCCACCAATACGAGCGATATATTTTGATAAAATTATTTAACCTTTGACGAGAGAATTAATCATGATTAATTAAATTTTGATTATATATATACATCAAAACAATGTATTTCCTTGTCGATTGACTGTCTGGCTATAAGAATACAGATCCCCAGGTCCTCGGTTCAAATCCAGGCACACAATTTAAAAATCATTGGGTTTTTCTGATGAGAAATTATAAGTAGCAGTCTGAAGTTTGAAAATGACAATGTTTACAGTCCCGTCCCTTGGGTAGCTACGAGAAAATCCGTACTATTTGGCGTCCTATCGTATTACGAGAGTGTACATGTATTTTCGCACTATTTTATGTCCCGTGCAGTTGTCTAATCTCCGCTGAGGATGGCCGCCGCGGCCAAAAACAGCAGGACATAATCATCATATGTAAATCAAAATACGAAAAATACATTTATTTTATACAAAAATACATTATATTGCCTGTAAAGTCGGTATACGGGCGAAAGTTTTACGTGACAACGACTTTGAGTGGTAAAATAATTTTAATGTGAATATTCATTCGTATAGTAGGACTAATTAATGTCTGTTTCTCTCGCTCTTAGGCGGGCTAACCATGCCCGAGTGGAAGGGACGCGTGCCTCTCACTCGCTCTCATTGTGAGCGCATAACGTGAGCGGAGCGTAACGCAGTTTCTTGAAGTGTCACCCGGCAAACCAATTTATAAGACGTTGTCACGTCAAAAGCTTTTTATCGCTATAAAAATAAATTAAAAGGGGTTAACGAAAAATCATTAGTGCTTTACAGCGCTAGATTATTTGTGAATATAATCAATTGTCCAGTGTTTGTCTCAAATCTCAATACAGTATACAAAAAAAGCAATTATTTCGATCGTTAAATTTTTTTTCTAGAGTGGAGACTGCGAGTCGGCAAACGCAGCGTAGGGCTCCCTCCAGCCAGGTGGACCGATGACCTTATAAAGGTGGCGGGTACCGACTGGATGAAGGCGGAGGACTGGGAGCTTTGGCGCACCTTGGAGAGGTCTATGTTCAACAGTGGACAACGATTGGCTGTTGATTGATTGATCGGTCCTTGAAAATCTTGGTCCCGATTTGTATAGTAATTATTTTTAATTTTTATTTGTATTTATTTAATGCTTTAATGTAAATAAACATTGTTTTCTAAAATGATTACATAAATAGAACCAATTCACGATACCTAATAACCAGGTCACAAGTCGGACAGGTTTTTTGTATTATAAAAAAGAAAATGGTTGTCTATAAAGTCGGTTTACGGACGATAGTTTAACGTGACAACGTCATAACAAAACAATCTTCTCCTCGGACGCATAGGCCAAGCGAGTGAAAGAGAGATAGATGCGGCGCAAGCGTACAATCAGCGTAACGGGACAATGAGTCATCCTTTTTCGTGCATGCAGCCAGCGTTCATCGATTTATTAGACGTTGTCACGTCAAAAATAAAAACATTGTATAATAAAAATGATTGAATTAATCATTACTTATGTTACTTTTTACTGGGAAATTTGTAGTATGGACTTCCATTAGCACCCAGACCGATATGTTCTTTATACAATGATTATGAAGACATTTTTATCTCACATAGGATGCAGTCTGCGTGAGATAAGAATGTTTACTTCTGAAGGGGATTCCTCGGCGGGGCAGTCTTTTCTTGACATGAATTTGACAAGACGAACGCATCCAAGCTATTAAAAGCGATATGTAAATGACACATTGTATTATTTATATGTTCATACTATATGACATATAATTATTTAATATATCACCCCGAAAGATGCCTTTTTCTTAGATTAGTATCAATATTTAAAAAAAAAAAAAGGTCAGCTTCAACGTCTTAAAAATTTTATGTTTTTTTTTCATCTATTTATAGATGAACAGATAATAATAATATGAGATATTGTAAGCGAAAATCAGTCTTTATATAAACGGCGGGAACACTGCCCTCTCAGTCAATACGCGTCGCGGTGGCGCTGATCACGACCGCGCGGGAAAAAGGACTTACCGTTCCAAATTTAAAAAAATAAATAAATAAGAATCATATTTTTTTTATTTATATTAAAAATTCAATTAAGTGATAATATAATTTATATTCTGAAATTGAGCGGTTAATATTTAAAAAATGGTGAATAAAATGTATAAGGTGACACACGAGAAATCAGACTATCATGGAAGCAAACATAATCAAATTCTCATGTCCATAGTAGGTAAGTGGTGTCCATACAGTAAAAAATATATTTTAATGTGTTATATAATATATTTGTATTTAAACTTATATAAAAATTTATAAAAAAAATATAAAAAAACAATTACCTAAATTCAATTTTTAAACTTAGAAAATGAGATTGGTGTGTGTTTCTTTAAAGAAGATTTCTTTTGCCGCGCTTTTCGGTTTTTCCTTTTTTAAACAGCACAGTTAGGATAAGGAAACTCTACTAATTACTAATAGATACTTTTTTATTTTAAATAAAAGTAATGTTTATTCCGTGTTCATTTAAATTAAATAAAATAAATTACTTTATTTAAGCAATTTACGTGTTTAAATAGCGAATAAGAATTGCTATTCTGATATAAATATAAAAATGTTACTTTCATAAAAAAATATTCTTTTAAAAAAACAAAACATAAACTTACATCCATCAACAAATTCAGATGTATATATTTATATATTTTTTTTATCGTAAAATTATTACAAATATCTCGCCTTTCATTCAAAATAATAAAATTGGCATTTCCAAAGCCAAGTAAATCCGTGAAATCATGTAGGATTCAGGCAGACTTGGTGGTAGAGCTTTGTGCAAGCTCGTCTGGGTAGGTACCACCCACTCATCAGATATTCTGCCGCAAAACAGCAGTACTTTGTATTGCTGTGTTCCGGTTTGAAGGGTGAGTGAGCCAGTGTAATTACAGGCACAAGGGACATAACATCTTAGTTCCCAAGGTTGGTGGCGCATTGGCGATGTAAGCGATGGTTACCATTTCTTACAATGCCAATGTCTATGGGCGTTGGTGACCACTTACCATCAGGTGGCCCATATGCTCGTCCGCCATCCTATACAATAAAAAAAAAAAAAAAAAAAGGCAGTTATCGCTACCGCCAAGTTCCGGTACAGTATGAATACCAGTATACCGGTTATACTATATCGGTTTCTGGCGAAAGCCGAATAGCCGTTAACTTTAACCTATTATAGTAATTTAAAAAAAAAATTAAATTACGGAAACTGACAGAATAAACTCATTTTGTCTTTGCTTTATTTTATCGTAGACAAAAGTTAGTAATAAAAAAATCTAACGAATATTCAAATTAAACTGCACTTATGTTTTAGTGTTTAACTTATCTAACAAATCTGATTGTTTGCTTAGCAAATACTCATTGAATTCTTAGAAAAAATGTTTGATATTATCTGTAGCTGGGGTTTAGCTATGATTATGACAATTGCTTTGGTGTTCTGGGTAAATGCTAAGACATCTAATCTATTATAGGCATCGCTTTTAACTTTATTATTATTGTAATCTGATTTTTATTAAATTTTTTAATTAATTTAATGTCCTGTGATGCAGTTATAACCACTTATAACTGGATCACAATTGTTTTTATTGTTTTTATTTTCATACGCTATTGTGCCTTAAGGTCTGATAATTTTATTACATTTTTAACAGCCTGTGAATGTCTCACTGCTGGGCTAATATCTCTTTTCCTCCTTTTGAGGCGAAAGCTTTGGGTTTATTCCACCACGCTACTTCAATGCGGTTTGGTAGAATACACATGTGACAGAATTTCAATAAAATTTGACACATGCAGGTTTCCTCACGATGTTTACCTTCGCCGTCAAGCACAAGATGAATTAAAAATCACAAAGTTCATGAAATTCAGTAAAGCTTGCCCGGGTTTGAACCTACGACCATCGGTT
Source organism: Nymphalis c-album (assembly GCA_963151315.1). Lineage (NCBI taxonomy): Eukaryota > Metazoa > Arthropoda > Insecta > Lepidoptera > Nymphalidae > Nymphalis > Nymphalis c-album. The sequence goes on from OY720610.1 coordinate 2,019,169, forward strand.
ATGATTTACGCGTTCTTACCACTGGACCAATCTCGGCTTTAAGTTCTGACATGTTATACTTCAATCCGTAAGATAACGCCCTCGTTTCTACTTTGACAATCAAAAAGACTAATAATAATAGTAACACATACTTCAATATTGAAAAAAATAATTTGAATTTGAAACATCGCTAATACACTTGCCTGTTTCCTGTTTTGTTGACTTTTGTTGTTTTGTTGTCTGTTTTTGTTGTGTTTTCTCAATTTTAATCCTTTATTATAAAATGGAATCTGGTAAGGAGAAATAAAGACTGGTTTATCAATTGTGGGGTAGGCAGATAGACTGATGAATGCAAAATTTCATGATGATTGTTTAAGAAGTTAAATGTGAAAATGTAAAAAACGAACAAATAAACTCAGTATCGCGTTTATAATATTCATTAATCTGATATATTGCCTACCTTTGGTAGACCTAGTAAAATAAATAATATAAGTAGGGATAATTATTATTTTATGCCATACAAGTCCAACCTAGGTAGTAGTTAGGTTAGGTTAGTTTCTCATACAATATATTAATATGCTTGGGTTTCTGCGAATCCACACGCTCTGTAATGACGACTATTAAAAGCGATTGAAATGGACTCTAGTTCTGATTTCCACTGGATAGTTCGGTTGGGACTGCAATAGTCTGAATCTTACAAGTTTATATCTAGATAAGGTGATTGAGTACAAATTATACATGACTAATGGCCGAATACTGAAACGTCACTCAAAGTTAAACACTACTTAACATTGAGAATCTCCTAAATTAGTATGCGACATTTGATTTTAACGGCGTCTCAAATAATTAAGTTGTATTTAATATTTAAGTGACGTTTCAGTATTCGGCCGTTTGACACCGAGAATCCAAGAGTTAATTATTGTGGTCAGTGAGGTATGTGCCCAATGGTCAAGTGGAAACGAGGGCGGGACGACTGTCTTGTAGGTCCTGCAGCAGGCGGCCAAGGAGCCTTTCATAGCTGTATTTTTTTTAACTTTTTAATTTGACTTTTCTCAAACAACTTGAAGAACCTACCTAATGATAATCACACAAGTAAAAGTCATTGTAAGTTACCTTTCTACTCTCAATTAATAAATATAATACTATGAATAAATAAAAATATCCTTAAATGTAAGTGGTTCTATAAACTTATGTATTTTTATGTAACATATAATTTGACGACCAAAATAATACTCCTCTATTGTCTATATATATTCTTTAAATATATATTAAGTACATTTTCCTCCTAAGTATATTTAGATTTACGTGCAAACAAAACCCTTCGGAGTTTTATTTTTAGCCAGCACGTGACTTGTATCAGGAACTCATAAGAGATAGACACGGCATTCACTATGTTTATATATATTTTTATAGCATAGGTAGGCGGACGAGCATATGGGCGACCTGAAGGTAAGTGGTCACCTACGCCCATAGACATTGGCATTGTAAGATATGTCAACTTCGCCAATGCTCCACCAACCTTGGGAACTAAGATATTATGTCCCTTGTGCCTGTAATTACACTGGCTCATTCACCCTTCAAACCGGAACACAAAAGTACAAAGTACTGCTATTTTGCGGTAGAATATCTGATGAGTGGGTGGTACCTACCAAGATGAGCTTGCACAAAGCTCTACCACCAAGTAATTTTATTTGTTATTTCAAATTACTAATATAATATATTATATTATAAGGCTATATGTTTTTGTTATCTGTCCTAGAGGGTCAGGACTCATCATGTAGTAAATGAATAGTCTCTTTATCTATACTAATGTTATAAAGCGATGAGATTTGATTTTTTATGTTCGTTTGTAACGGATGAACTATAAAACCACTGAGCCGATTTTAAAAACGATTTACCAAGAGAAAGCTTTACTATCAGCGAGTAACATAAGCCGAATTTTATTTCCAAAAATCTAAAGATCTCTACAAAATATGCAATAATGTCACCGAAGGTATCAAACGTTTTTCTCTAATATATCTATAAGATAGATAATTGTTCAGCCCGGACAAAGACGAGGCGAGGTGCTAGTGCTTAATAAAGAGACGATAAACAAGAAATTGACATACACTAGTTACAGTTACGAGTAATTAGGTCAATATCCGAGGTTAGGATACGTGGATGCTTATAAAGATTGCGTGTTCAAGTCTAGGCAATCACGTACTTTGGACATCCTGAGGAAATGTAAATTGTGTTTTTAAATATCAACCATACGTATCCACCAATCAGCACGGAATATAATATCCTGGGACATTATTCACACACGGCCATCTGACCCCAAACTAAGCAGAGCTTGTACTATGGAAACCAGACAACTGGATATATCAGTTGTCTAGTTTTCATTCAATATACTAGTTTTCTTTTGTAAATACATACATTCTTATACAGATAACCCAGAACACCCAAAATCAGGACAAATTGACATGTTCATCCACAGAAATGTCTGTCCTGGGTGGGAATCGAAACCACGACCTGCGGCGCGAAAGGCAAGTATTTACCAACCACGCCAATCGGCTCGTCACGCAATAATTTACACACCTTCACAAAATGACAGGAGACCTTAGATCAGTTTACTTTCTTCCCTACTGCTTTAAAACGATCACCAATTTGACATAAATAATATATTTTACCAACATTGGTATCGAATACCCACTGTTATAAAAATTTGAACATTATGCTCCATCCATACTGTAAATTTTCCATACTCCGAGTGCTGTCTGTTCGCACATGATCGTTGCCAAAATATACTATATCCGTATAAATACAAATGGTGCAATCGATTCATTATTTCAATTAATTAATTATAAGCGCATACGTCATATTTGTTTTATTTTTATACGAAAATTTGAAATGTTTAAAAATCACACTTTCTCGTTTTTTTTTTAATAGTGAAGGTACTCATCACTTTTGTCGGTTAATAACGCACACATACAAACGTAAAGTAACAGCCTGTGAATGTCCCACTACTGAGCTAAGGCCTCTTCACCTTTTTTTTGAGGAGAAGGTTTGGAGCTTATTCCACCACGCTGCTCCAATGCGGATTGGTGGAATTCACATGTGGCAGAATTTTGAGTGAAATTTGACATATGCAAGTTCCTTCACCGCCAAGCACAAGATAAACACAAATTAAGCACTTGAACCACCACACCGATGATTCGTTCAAACCCGGGCAGTGGTGCCTGCCCGGGTTTGAACCCACGATCATCGGTTAAGATTCACACGTTGTAGCCACTGGGCCATCTGGGCTTTCATACAAACGTAGTTATCTATATTCTATTTTAAAATTCCACACACAGGGAAAAGGGAAACTGTAACTACATTTACAAGGGATGGATCTACTTTTTTCAATTGGCGATGGAAAGGGTGGTTAATATTTCGTAGTATCATCAAGGTCGGTAGATAACTTCCTATCAGTGACCTATTTATAATCTATATACTATGTATTATATATTTATAATCAATAATATAATAATAAAAATTTGTTAAACGTATCACGTGACCGATACTGATGACGTCTACTCTAATCATAGTTTTTACAAATATATCTTCCTTGCCGGAAGTCGAATTTGTTAATAAAAAAAAATAACAGACGAATTGAATTAACTACTATAGGTTAGAAGCTTGTAAAATTCATATTCTAGGAAGTAATATGAAATGTCAAAGTAAATAAACATATTTGTTTTAGTAAGTTGATTCAAATTTTTATACGTAACTTGCAATGCTATTCTTTATTTATTGAGTATATAAAATTTTTCGCTTGCCACCTAAGTAAATAAATAAATAAACTTCATAATTCAGGGGATCGTACCATAGATTAAGACAAATAGTATTTTGCTGAAAAGTGTAGAAAAAAATAGTACGCATTGAAATTTATAAAATGTTGGTACTCATACAAGAAAAACATATGGAAATTATGTATGAACTTTTTCCAACCTGTATTCCTTACTAAAACATTGCAATTATTTTCTTGAAATTAGTCAACTCTAAATTCATAAACAATTTCAGAGGATACTTTCGCGTGATTAGTTCGTGCATTAATTTCTTATATGAACAAAAAGAACTTAATGTAATATCATTTTATGTTTTGTTACGAAATTTGTTAAATTCCAAAATATCGTGTGTTTTGCATACGATTTCGAATCCATGATCATACATCGTATCAGCTCCAAAAGAGTCGTATAAATGAGATTCAAATCGTACGATTGACAACGCTAATACAATGTCATAAAGGCTATATTCAAAAAATAACCGTAAAGGTCTTGTCGTACAAAGTGATATTCATTAAATTGTGATCGTAATAAATCATAATGACCATTTGAATACGTGGAGTTATTGTGACGTACAAATTTAATCGATCTAATAGCTCGTGTGTATGATGCGCACGCGCTCACTTGTGATTTATTTAAGTGATAAGAATAATAATATTTATTTACATAAGAATAATTTACGTCGAGGAATTATTTAGTATATATAAGTCAAGCTAAATGTCTCGTTTGTCTAGTGAGCTTATAGGACCGGGCGTCCTAGGTTCACAACACCGGTTGGGCTAATAAAATGTTATTTTAGTTTTTCTGTCTATTCGAGTTTTGAAAGTGAGCGGTATTTACATGCCCGTGACTCGGAGGTAATTTAAAATATTTGATTCTGATTGTTATAATATGTTTTAGAAATGTTTTTATACAAAAGTGAGTATACATATATTATATATCTTTTCTTAATTCAATCCTGACAGTGTCTTTTCAGTTCGGTCTTAAATTTTTCAAAAGATTTTTCATTAACAATTTTTTTTGGTAAGCTATTGTACAGTAGTGCCCCTTTAAACAATATGGTTTTTGAGCCATAACTTTTTGTTCTGGCTTTCGGTAATTGTAGTTTGTGTTTGTTTCGTGTATTGTATTTATGTGATTTTGTTTTAAAGGTTATTTGTGTGTGTACTGAACCCGTTAGTATTTTTCTAATTAGTATGCATGTTTTGTATTTATGTAATTGATTAATGGATAGTGTGTTTGTTTTCTTATATAAATCTTTTGTGGGGAAGTAGTAGTGTAGTTTAAATAGCGCTTTCAGTAATTTGTTCTGGGATCTTTGAAGATCTTTTAAATTGGTTTTAGTTGCACCCCCCATATTTCTATTAAGTATTCTAATAAAGGCTTTACTAGTGAGTTATATATAATAATTCTAACTTTATTTGGTATACAGCGAGCCGATCTGCGTAAAGCACCCGTTAAAGATGTTATTTTTGACTGTAGGTAATCTATATGAGCTTGCCATGTTAATTTAGAATCTATAATAAGTCCAAGATATTTTTCTGCTTCTGAGTGTTTTATTGTTTGATTGTTAATAACCAACGGATCTACTTTGGGAATCTTTTTATTTTTTTGCAATGAAAACCATATAGGAGGTTTTAGCAACATTTATCGTAAGCAAGTTACGCTGAAACCACTCGTTTAGCGTATCGAGATCAGTTTGTGCATCCGACATTATCTTATGAAATGAATCACCAAAATAAAACAAGCATGTGTCATCTGCATATAAAGATATTTCACCGATCAAACCCAAATTACTAATATCATTTATGTAGATCAAAAATAATAGGGGGCCTAGGATCGATCCCTGTGGTATTCCACAAACGATGTCTCGAGCACTACTTTTAAAACTTTCAATTTTGACAACTTGTTGCCTACCTGTCAAATATGATTCAAAAATTTTGTAAGCTGGTCCAGACAAACCAATACTTTGTAATTTATCGAGCAAAATAGCATGTGAGACAGTATCGAAAGCTTTTTTTAAGTCAATGAAAATGCCTACAGCTATCTTTTTTTGGTCGATATTAGTTTTTATTTTGGTAGTTAGATCGATTGTCGCCGAAAGAGTATTTGATTTGGCACGAAAACCATACTGTCCTTGAAAGAGAAAATTAATGTCTATTAAATATTTATTTAAACGGTTATACAAAATTCGTTCCAATATTTTTGATAGTACCGGTAGCACTGATATGGGACGATAGTTCCCGGGGTCAGTTTTGGGGCCAGCTTTGTAATTAGGACTAACTTTAGCCATCTTTAAACTATCCGGAAATACACCGTCCTTCATGCATTTGTTAAAACATAAACATAAATTATTACATATTATATCACTTATACATTTTATGGTTTTGGGCGTTATACCGTAAATGTCGGCACTTGTATTTATTTTTAAATTTTGAATGATTGTTTGTATTTCATCTGATGTACATTTTTTTAATTCTGAGAGGTTTTTATCGTGTAAGTTTGTTTGTACGTGAGTGTTAAATTGTTTACTGTTGTGATATATTTGTGGAATTTCTTTAGCTAATTTTACACCTATAGTAGAAAAGTAGCAATTAAAAGTTTCACATATTTCTGTGCCATCGTTAACTATTTTACCATTTACAATTAATTTCGATGGAATACTAGAATTTTTAGTTTTATTACCTACAAATGTATTAATTAAGTCCCACATATTATACTATCAAGGTGACAAGGTGAAAATGTTATCAACTCTGAAACAATAAAACTACAAATTGAAAAAAATATTAAAATTATTGACGTGACAACGTCTAATAAATCGATGAACGCTGGCTGCATGCACGAAAAATTGTCCCGTTACGCTGATTGTACGCTTGCGCCGCATCTATCTCTCTTTCACTCGATTGCAATCATTTCATCAATGTTTCGTTATGACGCTGTCACGTTAAACTATCGTCCGTAAACCAACTTTACAGACAACCATTTTTTTAAAACACTCCGCTTATAACAAATATCATCGAAATTGAATCGAGATAAAATGAAATAATAGTTTAAAAAAAACTAAAAAAACACGCGGCACGACCTCGACCCGGCTGCTCTTTATTGGAATGGGGGGAGCGTTGTCACACGGTGAGGGGACAGTTAAACTTTTGTATTGTCATCGGTCTTTAATACGTATGCAAATATTCAAATCAATTGAACGTCTTGAAGTGGGTGAAAATTGAATTGAAAGATTCCGTTACATAGATACATACAGGACAAGCTAATAAAAAAGCGTGTTAACACAGATGACATAAATGAAGCCGTACCAATCAAACATAATACAACAACAACAACGACAACGCAACTTATTACTTGCATACTTATATAACACAAAAAATTTAAAAGAAAATAAATAAATAATCAAAGTAAAATTAAAAATCAAACAGAAAAGCCTATATAAAAAAATTAAGACAAAACAATTTCTCATAGACAACGTAATGTAAGTTTATGTAAAATAATATTAGTTTATACATTAAGGATATTATTAGGATATTAAAAATCAATCAAAAGGATTAATTAGTTTTTAAATTTTTATAACAAAACCAAATGCAAATCTTAATGTGATATATTTTTGTTCCAGTATGCATGCCTATCTTAGCCTATGGCACCGCAATGGGGTGGATATCTCCCAACAAGGCCCTCTTGATGGGAGACTCGTCGCCTTCAAACGGACCTCTATCCGAAGAGGATGTATCATGGATGGCGTCAATTATGTTTATATTCGCACCCATCGCTGTGTTCATATTTGGAGTGGCGGCGGATAAATTTGGAAGGAAAAACGCTCTGCTCTTTGCATCAGTCCCTATATCGGTAAATAATAATAATAACTAATCCTTACTGCACTCACAAGGAAAAACACTTAAGAAAAGTTCAACAATATTATCATACTCTCTTCTTCTTCCTGCCTCCTCACTACTTGGGGTTGGCACAACATGTATTTTCCTTCAACTTCTTTCTGTCACTCGTCATCTCAGTACTTACACCTTTCTTACACAATTCCTCTTACGCAATCCAGCCACAACTTCTTCGGTCTACCCCGTTCCCTATATCCATCAACATTCATATCACCCTTCTAGTAGCATGATTTTCATCCATTCTCATCACATGCCCCTACCACGATAATCTATTACTCTTCAACATTTATTGGTGCTGAAAATAATTACCAGCGCCAAAGAACGTCTGCAACACCGAACATTTAAGTATGAGGATGTTGTTTCAGCTCGGTTGGGCGGTAAAGCTGCTCTGCGCTCATCCCATCGCATTGATCTCAGCGCGGGCGCTGATCGGGTTCGGCTCCGGCGGTGGTTTCGTGGTCTGTCCACTATATGTCAAAGAGATTAGCGAAGACAGCATACGCGGAATGACTGGAACCTTCGTTATATTCTCACAGGTATACTTTTACCCAGCAACCTCACAGGACTAGATAGCTAACATCTTAAGCAACAACTTTTGTTCTATGACTTCGGACATAACTCAATACATGAAAAATAATGATTTTACAAGTTTTTGTCGTACTGTCGTGACGATCGATGTCGATCTTTGCGTTGCGCGTAGATTTAAAAACGTTCAAGCGGGAACTTAAATTAAAACTTATTTGTACGAAAATAATTTATTTTTGTACAAATTGATACAAAAGTGACAAGAATGCTAGCAGTCTAACAGTATTTTCCTCTGGAAACATAATCGATGGACAAAAATCGAACCAGTATATTAGTATCGTTTTAAAGAATACCTAAAAATGCTGGCTTGCGCCCATTTTTTGGAGGAGAAGGTTTGGAGTATACTTCACCACAAGCTCCAACGCTTGGTAGAATGTGGAAGATATTCATCAATCACATGCACTTACGTTATTTTCATTCACCGCCGAGCACCAGATAAATTGTAAGCACATGAAAATTTAGTGGCTTACACTCTGAATCATCGGTGAAGATCAATCAATATAGCCTTAAAATAGCAAATATCCGTACGATTTCCCGATACATTTTCCCCGAGTGTGATACAAAATGTGTTTTTATAAATAAGCACTGCAAGTTTTTATTTTTTTATATTTTAGCAAAAATTATGGTATAGAAATAATTATAATTTATAAATAGAATAATATTTACGCATAATAAACAATGATCATCACTTTGTATAAGACATTCTCAGACATCACTAAACGCATTTTTCCGCGTAGTGTTACGCGCAAACAAGCATTTTAAATAATTGAATAATTCGGAACGACCAATGCTCTTAAAAAAAAGTATTAAATTTGAATCCGTTTCAAAAAGGTTTTATGCAATCGGTTGTAAGCGTGAAAAATAAAATAAAAAAATTGCTACATATTTGTATCAGATTTTTTGTGATCGTCAGAATTTATATTGTATAAAAATTTCCTCTTCAAATATCAGTTGGGAAATCCGTGCTTCATTGTTAAAGCACTTGCACGTTTTAGGGTGCATGTAGGGCTGGCAAACATTGGTATCTAGTGTTTTTTTTAAATGTTCAATCCTGTATGGTTGCGGCTGCAATTCATACGGCCTAAAAGACAGTGGTTTATTATTATTTATTTTATGTATTTATAATTCAACTCGTGCTCATAAAGAATCTTCCTCATCCACTAATCCGCATTGAAGTAGCCTGTAATTTTAATTATTTAAATAAACTACTAACCTTCTTCTCAAGATAGTATGCCCCAGCCCAGCAGGAGGACATCTGCAGTCTGTTACGTTACCTTAATATAATCACAATGAATAGAGTTTTCTAGTAATTCTTATAGGAGCCCGAAGTTATAAAATAGACGCCATTTCAATGGATACGACTGAGCTCTCGGTATTCGCCGTACATATGTTATAAACATAGCTTATGTATTATAACAATAAAACTTAATCGTAGCTATTAAAAGGAAGTCGCATATCAAATATCTTTTTAATTTAAAATTAAATCTAAAATGATTAAAAAGACGAAAATGTGCTATAGTACCTAAAATTATTTAAAAAAAAAATATTAAAAATCATTTCATTACAAGAATATAAAAGTCGACAACCCTGATCTAGGGGATAAAATAAATAAATACGTTTTCCTTGTACATACCCACCTACATAAAATTGGCAACAGACGCGCCTAGTGTTGTTATCAATAGTTAAACTATCGTAGTCTATCGAATATCGATGATCTTGATACTTAATTTCGAGAAACATACGTTGAAAACATTTTTGTCGTAACTATTGCGTTTTGATGCTAATTTTTCGCTTTTATCGCTTTTATCGCTTCAGAGCAAGTGTAAGAAAACATGTATCCGACCCGTGAAGTGGTTATTAGGTATCGTGAGTCGGTTCTGTTTATGTAAAAAAATAAAAAAAATTTAAGCATATCTGTATTAAAAATGTAAAACTATTATTCAAAAATATAGAACTTCGACGCAAATCGTAAGAAGCGTCTTCGTCTTTTGACAAAAGATAATAATATATATTGATGTATCGAGCTTACTTTACGGTTATCGACCTTGTTTGAGGATCTGTTTGTCTGTGTTTGATTCAATATTAAATTATGGAAAACTGCCATTTACAGACTGTGGGTAATCTGCTGGTGTTCTTGCTGGGCGACCTCCTCCCTTTCCATACTGTGCTGTGGATTCTTCTGGCAATACCACTGATACATTTCTGCATCTTACTTAGGCTACCCGAAACACCGTCCTATCTCATCAAGTGCGGCAAAAACGAGGTAAGTTTTATTTTTGCAGTAAAGTTAAACGTACATTAAAAAATATAATATAACTTTTTATTTATTTATACAATTATCCGACTTGGCGGATGATCAAATTTGTCAAACCAGCCCTTATGATCCAGATCTTTTTTCTAGTACCTTGTTACTCATATAGATACTATGCCGCGAACAAGTCACTACATGTTCGTGAATATGCCGCAATAAATATGCTTTGTATGCACTGTTATGGGCATGTCGGGTTATCCCTTATAATCCGGCAGTTGGTTAAATAAATAATACTGGGTGAGACAGGCATACTGCGGGTCATTTGTAATTTTGCAGAACATATTTTAGTGCATAATTACGCAAACAAAAGTGTATTATCTAGTTTTACAGTTTCATAATCCGATGGGAAAGCAATCCGAGCTTTAGGAATGAGAGTGTAAACGTTGCAAATTGCAAATTTTACGCTATTTTTAAGCAAAATACCCTATAGAAAAACTAAGAACCCTTTTATTAATCTGACTGGGTTTTCGAACCCAGGATCGCGGCTCTGCATCCTATTATGCTAGCTACACCAACGAGCATTTATTGTGATATGTCTACAAACGTTATTACAAATTTAGCCTCAATTGTATGATGTTAATATGATTAATTCCACACTAAATTGAAGCAAGCATGCTTCGTTCATCATCATGATTATTGAATTCAATTTTGCATATCAACAGTGTTTGATATACGCTGTTTTAAAATCGAATATGTAACTAAAGAATGATTATAAAGAAGGAACTGCTATTAAGCGATAATACCGCCACAATACTGTACGTTGATAACTTCTTAGCATTTTCTCAGACATTTACAATAAAGTATAAAAATATGTTACACGTATAATATCTTTTTGTTTTTTTTTTATTGCATAGGAAGGCGGACGAGCATATGGGCCACCTGATGGTAAGTGGTCACCAACGCCCATAGACATTGGCGTTGTAAGAGCTGTAAACCATCTCTTACATCGCCAATGCGCCACCAACCTTGGGAACTAAGATGTTATGTCCCTTGTTATCTCTACAGGAATACTAGTACAAATAACAAATTTCATTTAAAATGTTTGAACAAGTAACTAGTACAAGCTATAAGCTTATGCTCGTTTCAGGAAACAGCAAAAGTTCTAGGCTGGCTTCGCTCCCTCCCCCATACAGACAAGGCAATCAGCGAAGAAGTAGACAGGTTGATCATCGAACAGACGACATCTGAACTAAAATTTTCACCCAAATTATTATGTAAGTAATATTTTAACATTTTCAAATTAATATAGAAATTAACACTTAGAAAAATAAGTCCTAGTAACTCGCCTGGCTGTAGTATAGATTAAGTTAGTTCAAGTAAATAAATTCTTGAATTATTTTGTTTAGTAATGGTTTGTCTTAAAAGATACGATTTTGTCTTCTTTTTCATCTACTGCTACGTCAAATTCGAAATTCAAATTTCGTTGTTTAAACTTAATACAATACAATACAGACTATACTTACAACGTTAGTCAAAGAAAAATCTAACAAAGATTCGTGAAAGTTTGGGTATTGTCCCTAACTTGAGGAGAAACGGCAAAACTCTTCGGGAGATTTTTAAAGTTTCTATTGCTTACAACTTTTTAAACACTTTGTCTGAGGGCGAGGGTCATTTCATTCCGTTAAAGCAGTGTCCTGTCATAAACATTAAACCTCTCTTTACACATATTTTTTCGATAGAAGCAGTTAAGACGTTTTTTTCTATAACCTACAAAAGAGTTACTGACTCTATTCAGTTCAATAAGAGGCTTAATAAGTTTGTTTATTGATGTTATGCTTCTTCATGATGTTACATGAACTCATTTATGGTTTTTTTTTTCCTAACAGCATTAGATTACTAATCGTTCTGATGACCATCCATTAATATTTTTACGACTGAATTTATTCCTAATAGAAACTTTTTTTCCAAGAATTAATTTCGAATAGTGCTCTTATTCGTTGCCTTGTAATTCCAGTAATTCCCTTTTGACCTGCATCTCGAAACAGATTGATTTAAACAAACACAAACGAAACAAACATCTCAACTTTCCACGAAATTATTGACATAACGATAAATATTCCAAACAAAACTGTCCTAGTTTCCTTGAGATGTTGCGGATGTAAAAAAAAATTGTTTTCAAAAGAGATTCATTGGTTCAATTGGCGAAGTCACCTCTGGTCATGTCCTTGATATTTGAGCTCGGTCATCATTTTCAATTTGCCAGCCATTCAATTTTGTTTGCTCCTATTTGGGGTCAAATGCCGTTCTGGGGATCAATTGGGGTGGCAAATGCGTCATTAACAGATATAGAACGTTAAATAAAAAACTACGCTAAATGATCATGTAAATTTGTTGTTGTCACATATGGGAATTTATAGAAGTTGTTGACTGCAAAATATTCTTAATTAGGGACGATAGTACGATGTAATGAAGATTGAATATTCTTATTGGCTTTAAGCTTATGTTTTCATTTGTAAAATTTCATGACTATTTTTATAAATTTACTAAGCGTTTTTGAATATACGAGAAAAACATATTATATGAATTTGTAAATTGCGGACATTGTGAAAAACTGAGATAATAGCTACCATACATTAAAAAATCATAGCTTATTGAATTTTTCTGTAACGAATTTCTCAGTGCTAGTCCGTAGTTCAGAAGTATGCGTGTTCACACTTAAGTGACTCGCAAAGCTCAAGTTAGAGCTTTGTGCTGGCTCGTCCGATTAGGTACCACCCACTCATCGGATATTCTACCGCACACTACACGGTAGAAATAGGGCCGTTAAAAGCTTTTTTACTTTACAAAAATGTTTACATTATATTATTTTTAATTATTGTATTTACGAAACCTACCTTGTGGTCGTTTTATATAAACAAACTCACACACATACACATACACATTTTGCCAACTACATCTCATACAAACTATATTACTTCTGCAGCATCAAGACATCACGTATGAGTCTAAATGTCTATTAGTAACCCAATAATGTTTTGTTATAGTTACGGACAAAACTGCACTTAAGGCATTCTGGGTGGCGCTCATAGTGAATCTTACACGAGAGTTCTGCGGCTGTATCGCTGTTCTCGTATACGCCAGTCACATATTCGCTGAAGCGGGAAAAGATCCTGAGTCCAGCATCGCCCTTTCTCCCAATAAGCAGTCGATTTTGTTAGCTGCTGTCCAGATTTTTGGATCGTTTTTGGCGTGCCAACTTGTAGACCGTGTCGGCAGAAAGGTTAGTAAAGAATTAAGGCAGTAAACAGTATAAGAACTGGCCCCTAAAACTAGTTAAAATCAAACTACCTAGAACTTGTTTAATATTTTGGTCGATAGATGTTTGCCTCTCCTAAACATACTTTCAGTATCTCTGCCTACTTTATTTGCCTTTAAGGTATGTGTTGCACTCCTGTGCAATAGCGAGTCACCGTTGGAAATGTCCTGCGTGGCTACTATGGTTCATGGTGCTACCGTTGCAGCCGCTGCTGGCGGTGACGAGCGCGGTGGCGGGCTGCAGCATGTGCGTGCTGGGCGCGTGGTTCTACCTGCAGGCGGGCGGCGCGCGCGCGGCGGGCTGGCTGCCGGTCGCGGCGCTGTGCGCGGCCATCTTCGCGGACGCGTCCGGCCTGCAGCCGCTGCCCTTCGTCATTATGACTGAGATGTTCAGTTTCCAGGTACAGCTTATTCTTACTTTCTGTATTATTGTTATTAGTCGTTGTTTATATATCTGTAAACCATTAACGTATAAGTTTGTCACTGATTTAACTGAAATAGACTTTGCTTACAGACTACCTATATTCAGACTGTCGATACTATCTTATGAAAGATATTAAGATGAGATCACAGATTTTTTTAGTATTTTATATAGTTTTGACATATCCCTAATACTTTCATTTTACTTATGTAGGTATAATGGAGTTAACTTACTATTCCATTATTTGGTTTTTTAGTATTTAAAAGTATTTTAATCAATATGAAATCATAGATTTCTTTTTAAAGTAAATAGATTAAGGTCCTAAGACGCTATCATAATTAAAATATGGTATCCATTGCAGCTCCGCGGCACGGTGGCTACACTAATCATGGCTATCTCTTTGGGAACCGACTTTGCACTTCTGAAACTTTTCGCGCCACTAAACTCCTGGATTGGTTACCATTCAACCTTCTGGATCTTCAGTTTTATCTGCTTAGCAAACGTCTTCTACCTTATCTTCTGTGTGCCCGAAACGAAAATGAGAAGTCTAGAAGACATTTACGCTGACCTAGAAGGTAAGAAGAAGAAAGAAAACGTCGTTGAAGCTAGTCATGTATAAAGTTCCTTTATTATAGTTATAGATTTATATTAAGTACTTATTTTGGCTTGAGAACTGACTTTGAATACCATAGAGCCTGTCTAACGCAGATTCAATAACTGCTAACATTTGTGCGGGCCGTTCTTAAAACAGCCCTACCATAGAGCATAGAAATATTATTATTTATGTGACATGTAAATGTCATACTTCGTAATTATATTCTCTATGTAATCGTATCGTTATATGACGTGACATTGTATGGAGAGTAGAGGTAAAGGAGAAACATCTGTGTACATGAAAAATGACCGCCAAAGCAGTATATTAGGGTGGCGCCACATTAGCATCGGGGTAAATTTTAAAAGAAGCGCCAAATTTAAAAAATATACTTACTATTCACAGCTCATGAAATAAAATCAATAATTCTTTAAGGTTATATTAATTTACATCGTACTACGCAAGGAAGTTGAAATTTTCAATAAGTAACTACTTTAGTCGACAATAATATTAATTTTTTTAACCCGGCATACTTCAATTCGTTTACAATTATTGCTATATTCATACCAACCCTTTGTCTACACTAGCGCCAATTTGCAGCTTACAGCTGGACATTTTTTTAAGTTTTCTACCATTAGAGATGATTCTCCTTAACCTCCAGTTACCTTACTTACCCTCCAGTATGACATTGGGCCAGTGACATTTCACTCTAATTTAAGCCGTTTAATAGAATTTCGTTTCGTTTTAGAAGCTATGGTGGAAAAAAGATACATAAATGCATGATCTTTTTTGGGCAGAAAAGTAAACTCATAATAATGCGTTTATAGAGTAGTTATCGTATTTGACTGCATCGTTGGTCTAGCTAGTGGCTAGATATAAGTCAACAGACCCAGTGGTCCTGGTCCCAGGGCGGTCCAATAAATAGTTGTTGGTTTTTTTCTTTTAAAGCACTCCATTTAAAAAAAGTTTGTATCCTCATAACATTTAAAAATAAAGACGTAGCTTAATATAATTAAGTTATGTATAAGTTATGATAAGTGTAAATATTTATGTGTGCTTTCAGATTGTCTGAAATGCTGATATTTTGTGATAATAAATTTTAATATAAAAGTTAAACTGTTTCATTTCTCTGCCATTATTTATTATATAAAATAGGTAGGACGGACGGATATATCGTCCACCTGATGGTAAAAGGTCTCCAGCGCCAATAGACATTGGCGAATACAGCGCCACATGTGGTGAACTACCCTCTTCTCATCGATGTCCGAACTAACCGGTCGATATTTTACGCGCTCTCTAAAAATACTGTAATCTGTGTTCTCTGTGAGTTCTGTCATCATATATACCTGGTTCCTGCAGCAAGTGATCCATGGAAAACGTATAAATAGGAGGACCGAAGACACATACTGAGCCCAGTGTGTCTTCGGTCATACAGCCACTTACGCCCTAGCGTATGTAGCGTATCAACAGCACCAACTTTGGTGCTGTTGAAGGTAAGTGCTTAGGCCTCACTCTTTAAACCGAAACACAACAACTTCCATCATCTTTATAAGTCACTAATTTGTAGTACCTTACAGTGTAACTCAACTGGTGAACCATTGAACGTATCCAAAGGTTTCACTATTTCTTATGTAATAAATTAGGATTACAAAAGGAAGTCTCGTCATCTATAGTTGAATAGCTTTGTGTTCAGTGTTAATTAATAATACATCATATTATAATCCAATTGTCAGATTTTACTGCATTTAAGATTTAATTATAAATCATCATCATCAACAACCCTTTTTCATCCACTGTTTGACATAGGTCTCTCCATTGGCACGCCACTGAGCTCGAACTTAAGCTCTCAATTTCTATCCACTGTCAAAAACTTTTAAAACATAGTAACATATTAAATATTTTCAATCCCAATTCCCTTAATTTAAAAACGCAGTTGATGATGTTCGCGCTCCGATATGTTTGGACATAATGGATGCCTTCAATTTTAATACGAAAAGGATATAAATAAAACAAACATCACTTTTAGAAGATTTACTTATTTTAATAAATAACCAGCTTAGTTTACAAAAGCATTTTTTTTTAATTTTCACGTGAATTTTTTTTTGTAGAAAATATCTTTACATACTAAATCAGTGACAACTTTTATTGCCAGTTGTGAAAACAGTGAATTACTCTTTTTAATTAAAAATAAAACTGACGCGATTCTTAAATAAGGACTGTTACGAATATGACAAATCTTTAAAAAATAGTAGATTGTCTATGATAATATCCCAATATCATTCATATAATAGTATTGAAAATCCGTCACAAGCCTACCTGTCAAGGTAGCGTGTGAGCAAGGTCTTTGCCAGTTAACTAAGTGACAATCAATACTTAAATAATGTATCGTTGAATAAACAAAGAATTAATATAAGTAACAATAATACAAGGACTAGTCAAAAACAACATTAAAACATTATTTTCTATATAAATATAATCTGAAATTTCTTATGATCGAACCTTTTTTTTATTAACAGATAAGTAGAATTTGACATATTTTTGTATATAGTAACCCCATCCCATACCATAGAGCATTTTTATTTTATTTTATTACACATTTCACTGCGACCACAAAATAAATAATGAAGAGATACATAATATATTTTCGATAGTGACAATATAAAGATTTCAATAAATTATGTACGTAAGCAAAGATAGATCATAAGACTTACGAAAAATGTTTTTGACAATTGACAATAACATATTTTACATTATTAGAAACAAAATTATAAACTTTAATCATCAGTGTGCATTCAATTACATCTGAAACTTCTTCGAGCGTAATGAGAGCTACATTCATAATGTATGATCCAAATGAAAAATCAATGGTAACTTTTCATAGCCAGACTTACGCAAAATGTAATCAGGTTAGTGATTAACGATATAACGATGTGTTATCATCAAATACGATTACAGGTTAGCTTTGATTGATTTTGATTAGGGCACGCGGTGTCAAGGGGCACTTACTAGGCTTATTTAGTCACTTTACTCACAACTGTGATTGATGATTGATGTTGTAATCGTAATCTTTAATCATTAATCTAATTACATTTTGTCCAAGTACCTTCAAAGCTAATACAGATCTTAATAGCTATGATCTTTGCGTCAGTTAATACTAGCTTGGCATCACGTATATTCAGCTCATACGCATTAAAAAAAGTATATAATTTTTTTTCTTAAAATAAATATAAGATGATAGTTATCCACTGGGAGTAGCAATATACACATTCCATGTTGTTAGCTAATAAACGATATTCAAGCGCAAAGTCAATACGAAGCCATATTACTAATAAACACATGTTGCAACAATTACAATTTAGTAATAATATCGTCAATTCCCTTCATTTAGCGTATTAATTGAAAAATAATAATATTCATAGTCTGTATCTCGGCAATAAGTTGACGCGTAGATTAAAAATCGGTAAATGTCAATGTGACAATGATATAAATAAACGCTTCAACTTATTTACATAGTCTGTGCTCAAATTTATAAATAAAATAAAAAAAATATATAAACTATTCAATCGAAGGAAATTTAAATGTATAACGTAAGAAACTGAATTTTAAGTAAACTAATTTAAGCCTTATATTTAATGTGATAAGTATCCATATCACGTGTTCAAGTTTATTAATGAGACCTTTAAAAAATATTTTCTTGTGTTATTCAAATAAAAGAAGCAAAAAAGAAATAGAACCTTCATAGCAATCAAAGCCTTATTTAAAACTATTGTATATTATATAACTGAAAAATGTAAATAAACAATAACAAATATATTAAAACCTCTTACGATCTTAGTTGCCTGAAATGCAAAAAGCTACGACAATTTAAAAAAAAAAAGTAGATTATCTTTTTTTTATATTTTAAATATCGAACTAAAACGTTTAACCGATCCAATAAAAACATACAACGCAATTTGAGCAACACAGGCCGTTTTCACTCTGATTATTATTCAAAGAAAAAAAAATAGCTTATACTGGAAAAAAAATATAGTGACATATCCATAATTTTAAAACAACGCCGATAGTTACAAAAATATATCGAATATTATTCTAATTATTACAATTTCAATCAAACCGAATAAATTTATACCGTAAAACATTTTGGCCATTCACAATTACACTATTAAAAATAGGTCCTTAATTTAGGATATGAAGTCTAGACCTATAGTTATAAAGTACTAAATGTTAAATTGATTAATTATCATTACAACTCCGAACAGAGCTGGCACAGCCGAATAGTAATTAGAAAATTCTATTAGGTAAAACCACAGAACAGAGAATGATATAGAAGTGGCATTTAGATTGATTTATAATAATAATAATATTATTTATAGAACAACAATTATTCAGTAATAAGTAATTTTTAGTGGTTAATAATGAATTGAATAATATCTAAAAATAAATACTTGCTATCCATATTTATCTCCATACGTAAGAAAGAGACAGCTACTTCTATAGCCCACCTCTGTTCTGCGGGTAAGCCAGTCACTCGAAACCTTAACTCGACGTGACCAAGCTTAAAAATCGAGGCACTGAACCACATATTAGGGACCTTTACACTTTAAGATATAATTACTCTAATATCGACTTTTTAATTTTAACATTACACATCAAGGTCACAGTAAAACTTGCTTTTACATCCAAACTTGAGTAGAAAAACGTCACGTAACGAACTTTTGTCCCATACATTGAGCTACAGACACTATATTTATAGGCCCCTTAACATTAATTTCAGAACATCCCACCATACCTTACATAATTGATATAAACACGCTTTCCAAACTGGACTATTAAATTATCTATAGTCCAGGTATAATAAAATATCTTAGTAATCGATTTTTTCAATAAGAAATGTTTAAATATTCGGCTATTCGATTCGCCTGTACTGAGGGGTATGGGCTAAGGCATCGTTAAACACGCCCTTCGTATATTCTTATATTTGAATACGTCGTAAGAAATTTCTTAACTTAAATTACTGGTTCGTATTATATCGGAGATAAACTAATTTCTTCTGAATCGAAAATGTATATAGATAGACTTAAAATGTTCCGATTGAAAAATCGATTATTACGATTTTATTGTTTGGTTAAATCATTTTTAGTTTCAACATTTCCTGGACTCGATATAGTGAATCAATATAATATTTATGTAAGAGAAATCCAAACACACAAATCCCATCTCTCAATCCTATACATTCCTTAACTATATAGTTTAATTTTAAATATTAGTGAGAAAGAACACATTCTTGTTTCCATACAATTTATTGAGAAACATTTGTTTCGTCTCTTTCACTCATTATTAAAATATAAAGACAGACACAAAGGCTGTGAAAATTCGCAGACAACTTTTCCAATACATAAATTTATTACTAGTAACATAGGGTTTTAATTATATAAATTCATACACGAATTATAACAATCAAAACATTGTCACTACTGATTTTCTTTGCATGTTATTTTAAAGGAACTTATACTTTGATATACAAACTTAATTCAATAATTTAAAAAAAAATACAATATTCGAAAAAGTTCAAGCCACACATGCGGCAAAAAAAAGACACATAAAAAAACCCAAACGTCACTAGTACTAGAAAAAGTCATTTAAGAATTTACCTTATACCGTAAGGCTTTAAAGTTGCCAATCGCTTGCACGCGAGAATAATGATCTCTGACTTATATAGTTCAGATATTCGTACATTACGCGTCAGGCATCCGCACTCACCGCTTCCTCTGTCCTATCGTCACTCTCCTCGGGTTTGTCCGCCTTCTCGGTCCTCTCCGGCTTGGAGTCGGTCGATATCGAGCTGGACGTTAAGCTGTTCGGTTGGGAGGGCTCCTTGCTTTGTGGCTCTTGTGAATTTCTCATATCCTGTGGTTTATCCTTCGATGCATCTATATCATAAGAAAAAAATATTACCATATATGTAATAATATAAAAGTGTAAAAAATACATCAAAAAAACTACTAATAACTATGAAAGTCTACATATAAGCCCTTGTTATTGATACAAATATATAATTTTTTGAAATATGTCTATTATTTAAATTAAGACAAGATGTCGTTATGTAACTTTGGTCAATATATTAAATTTATATGATTTTCTAGAGGTTTTCCTCGAAAGTATAATTACACACTTATATTTATGTGTGTATGTTTCTTCACAGATTAACTATTACGTATTTTGCATTTCTTTATTTACTCCTAAATAAGTGATAAATATAATTTTATTAGTAAAATACTTTACACATTCATATATAATGCACATTCTTAGTATGGTAGCTTTATGGAAAAAAAACTTCAAAAAGTGAAGAATCTATGAGAGATTTTTTTGTTAATAACAATTATTTATTTTTTTATTATTTATTTATTATTTATATTACATAATCTATATTCTATGATACTAAATCTATACTACCAATAGATTAAATAATAATTTAAATAACGAATTAAAAGAAAAATAATACCAACATTAAAATAAAAATTAACTTAAAATTCGAATCTTCTTCTTCCATAAATAATTTGATATTTCTTCTTTAATCATTTCAATTTTCCTTTACAATTTACAGACGTGAATTGAGCCAAGCGAGAGACAGTTTAGCCCAAAGTAAATCTTTATAGAAATAATTAGACAATCATTAAAACTTTAATACGAAAAAATTACTCAAACATCGATTGAAAAAATATATATTAAAGTAATTTATTTTTAAACTAAGCACACTCACCAGCGCCGTGAGTCGCTGGCCAAGGTTTCCTCACGAACATATTCTCAACAATTCTGTCGATATTATCCTTTTCAGAAGAGTTCGCTGGCCTGAAAAAAAATATTTTAGCAAATAAGACACAATTCGTGGCTATGTTTTTATAGCATTGACAATAACGTCAAACGGTGGGGCGGCACGCGGCTCGCAGCGGGTGGTGTGTGGCGGGTGGTGGGTGGTATGTGGTGTGTGGTATGTGGTGCGCGTACCTGTCGGGGCGCACGATGGGGATGGCGGCGGTGGGGCGGCGTGTGGCGCGCGGGGCGGTCTCCTGTTCGGCGCAGCTGTAGTACGTCACGCCGCCCGCCTGACAAACGTACACAACTATGTTATGACTTTGTTATCAAAAGAACATAAGATATGTATTTCAATTGAACAGTAAATGTACTGTTGGCTTTCCATGCAAAAGATACGGGTCATAGAAATAGACGTTAACATTATACATAATATGTAATTTGTATTTTTTTATTATAATATCAATTACATATAATATATGTAAATTATATTCACCCTTCCAATTAAGCATAAAACTTGTCATTACAGTGGTAGGGACAACAATAGCACAAGGGGTCGGTATCGAACCTGCGTCTTTCACTTGGCTAGACGGCTCATTAACCATTTTACTATTTTCGTTTCAACATAATCTACAAATACATAACGCCCTTGTTGGAACTTCAGAGGCAAAGTTAGAATATTTTAACATAAGACTAGATAAGACTGTGATTGTATGTAGTGTACAAAGAACTGTATTGAAATCTGACTTCAATCTGATAGTAATAATATATTTTGTGAATGTATTAAAAATAAATGAGCTTACATAATTATGATGTTGATACATCTGATGGGGGTACGCTGCAGGGGGCTGGTACAGCGGAGCCGCTCCGAACACTCCTCCACTGGGGTTTTGCTGTAACCAACAAACACACAATATAATATTCAGTTAACTTATAATCACCAACTGAAACACTCGTTGAATGCTATCGACGGCAATCCGACCGAGAGCTCACCATCATCAACTGTCTGTCTGCCGCAATATGTATATAAAAAAATAATTTACCTGCATATACTGTGCTGGCATCATGGCCGGCGGTGCGTATCCTTGCGACGGTTGTATTTGACCTAATATTGAACACAAAGTTAATTAATACATAAGTACAGAATTAGCTGTAACCCACACAATTCGATTTTAATCGATTAACTGATAAATTAAACGATATTTGAACCGACTGAAGAATTTAACAAGCAAGATCACTATCTTTTTATCTTTTGTAGAAAGATCTTTTATCTTTTTTTTTTATTACATAGTAAGGCGGACGAGCGTATGGGCCACCTGATGGTAAGTGGTCACCAACGCCCATAGACAATGGCATTGTAGGAGTTGTTAACCATCTCTTACATCACCAATGCGCCACCAACCTTGGGAACTGAGATGTTTGTGCCCGTAATTACACTGGCTCACTCACCCTTCAAACCGGAATACAACAGTATCAAGTACTGCTATTTTGCGGTAGAATATCTGATGATATGAAAGTTTTCTTAAACTCAAGTGACGAATATGTATATATACCATTATCTATACTTATAAATGCGAAAGTAACAGTCTGTCGCTAAAAAAATCTACAGTCGTACTGTCTGTCCGTTTGGTGTATCTTTTAATTGTTGTTATATTGTGCCTGGACGTTTTTGTTACTATAAATAATATGTTCCGTTACCTATGGAGTGTGGTTGAGGTATGTTGTGCATGGAGTGGTGCGGATGCGACACCAACTGTTGGTCCAGGATGCCCAGTCTCACTTGCTGGAAGACGTAAAATATATTTTTATCGCAAATAATGATTGACGAAAGGACTAAACCTGGAGTGTCAAACCGAAATCGTTACAAGATATACTTTTGGACAATCAACCAATATTTTTATTAATATTAAATTAGTGTTGCTGTTAAAACAATAAATAGACTACTGACAATCTTTTTACGTCGATGTAAACTAAAAAAATATATGATTAATACTACTATAATCACTTTTCTTGTAAATTTTTACTCGTTATACTCTTACTCTAACCAAACGGATTAAAATTTCATTTAAAATGGATAATCAAGTGTCTAGTCACAGTGTATCGACAGTGTTCCACGTATCAGTAAGTGTTAAAGCAGGTCTCACCTGCTGCGGCAGCGCGGGGTGCGGGGGGGACGGGCCGTGCGCCGCGCCCGACGCGCTGCGGTGCACCTGCTGGGGGGTTAGACACTTTAGTGGTACCATTCTGTGAGGTAAGTATGATGTAAAGGTCATTTTACCATCAGCGTATAAATATAAATGAAGACTTTTAGAAACAAAAGACATCCCACGGTTCAGACCGATGGAAAATCTTACAGCAAAGTAAAGATAATGCCGATGTAAATTATTATGACCATATACCATCAGGTGACCGTTCACTTGTTTGTCTTCCTATTAGAAATTTAAATGGTATATAACTTACAGGGTGCATGATCTGTGTGGGATGTAGCTGAGGGCCCGGACTGCCCTGGTGCGGCGGCGGAGCTCCCGCCGGGAAGTCTGTATACATAACGAAAATTTGCATATTATAATAATTAATTGCTAAACAAATTAAACAAATTTATCTACCGTAATTTTACAAACAGATCAATTGGCTACGACATTGCAATTTTGAATATAGACATTTTTAATAGACTAGTTAAGACATTAGAATATTCTTTTTATTAATTTCTTGTCATCATCCACATCAACCACAGGGTACCACTGACAGTCAGTGTTAGCCATCACACATCTGACTCATACTGGTTGGTGTAATGACATCCGGCTCGAAGGACCACACAAGGCCTTCTCACACATAAGCTTTTCGGAACCAGATAAAATGCTATAAAGGAAAAATAGCTTTTTATATCCAATTGAAGTGTACCAATATTTATTATAACACATGTTCCTGCTAAAAATTATTAGACTCTGATAGGATATTTACCGCCATGATATCTGGTATGGGGCTGTTGCGTCTGTTGAGATTGTTGTTGAGATGACTGTGTTTGCTGTTGTGACTGTTGTTGCTGCTGTGGCTGTGACGATTGCTGCTGCTGTTGCGGTTGTTGTGGCTGTGACGATTGCTGCTGTTGTTGTGCTTGTTGCTGTTGCTGCTGTGGCGAATAAGGCTCCGCGAGCGGACGTTGACGAAGGCTACTATAACGCTTACTACCGCCACGCGGTTCTGCACCTGTTATAATAATTATAATTTATTTTCATATACACACAAAATTATTTCAAAATCGAATAATCGAAGACAGGGATGATTAGCAATGAAAACTTTCTACAACTTAATAATTTTGCATCCTATATGACATTATACATCCAGGTATTAGGTAAATATATTCGATGTTCATAGTTAACTTGCTATATTTCAATATTATTTATATTTTTACTTAATTTCTTATTCTTTTTGTGTATGTCTAAATAAAAGTATTTTATGATTAAAATTAGCTTTAGGATAACTTACTAGAATTCGCTTGTGATTTTTGCTGATTTTGTTGTTTTTGTGCCGAGTTACTCTGTGGCTGGTTCTGTCGAACAAACATAAGCTATATATAAATTTATGTAGTAAAAATATTATTATTTATACATATATTATTGGGTTTAAACCAAAGACCTTGGGGATGTGGCCTCGTAAGCAAGCCATAAGAACAAAGCATTATGAAATAAGAAGTAGTTAAAACTGAACTGTACCTGTACCGTCGGTATCGGTTTCTTCTTGATCTGCTCAGTGGGCACTGGTCGTTGCTGGGCCACTGTCGTGTTCACTTTCCGCTGAGGCTGACCTTGGCTGAAAATATTACATTACTAATATCCCTTCGTCTTTGAATCATTTTGATATTTTAATAAAAAAAATAACATACGATTATCATATATCAGTCGGTCAGTAAATAATAAATAAACAATATCATGTAACAATGACGTCACAAGCGCTCGAGAACTCATACATAGTATAAACCATTTCTTAAGCTGTCATAGTGTTGCCAATCATAGTAGCCTAGTTGAGCCTATAAGGACAAAAGCTCACTCCACCAGGGTTGACAACCCAAAGCGGACACATAATTACTTACTTATTATGTGGTCCAGCGGTAATAGTGAGGTTCTCCAGTGGTATTTTATCCTTCATCGACTGTTTTGGACCGGTCTTCGGTGCGTTTTGCTTCATCGGTTTCTGTTTAGGCGTTTTGATTGAAGCGTTTCTCCTCAACTGCGAACCATTTTCGGACGATTCGTTCGAAGCGGGTTGCGACTTGGAACGAGGTCTCGCGCGTGGTCTCCTACTGTAATAGCAACAGTGTTGTTAGTTAGAAAAATAAAACACAGACTGCATATTTAATAAAAAAAACGCGTCGTATCGTCCTTTCATTAACGAATGAAATATAGACCTACAAATGTCCCGACAGTACGACAAAAACTTGTTAAATTTTTTTTTTTTCATGTATTGAGTTACGTCCCAAGCCGTATAACAAAATTTGTTACTTATGGTGTTGGATATCTAGTCCTGCGAGGTTGCTGGTGTGTTACAAGTAACCCTGTATAATTAAGTGTTCCATAAGAATGTATTCAACTAGTAGATTTAATTATATGAGTTCATGTCCTAAAAGACGGTTTAAATAAATAAAATATAACTGTAACATAGTTTTATAGTTAAATTGATTCAGTTTTTATTTTAAAACTTTTGTTTTTGGTTTTTAATCATAACAACTAAACATACCCAGGTTTGTTAACGGCATTCAACTCGGGGAAGTCAGCAGGGCTCGGTGGCTTCCTCTGTGTCGCTTGAATGGTCTGACGTTTGTAGGCCTCCTCGTCTTCCCAAGTACGAGTGTACTTATTAGGACCGCGACTGTTGAATTCATATTAATAATATATTTGACAAATAAATTTAACTCATATATTATCATACAATAACATATATATAAAAAGACAAACATATATCTCTTAATAACATGCAACAACAAACATTAATAGAAATGTTAGTATACCCTTTAGAATTATGCAATCCATTTAATATAATACGTAAATGTTTAAAACATTTTAAATACGTCCATAAACGACGAAGGTACCATGCGATATAAGCCATTATATCTATACTAAAATATAAAGCTGAAGAGTTTGTTTGTTTGATCCGGCTAATCTCACGAACTACTGGTTCGAATTTAAAAAATATTTTTGTATTGTATAGTCCTTTTAACGAGGAAGGTTTTAGGCTGATTTTTATTAATTAATTATACGCGCTTGAAACCGCGTGGCACAGCTAGTGTATTATATAAATATTAAAGATAAATGAATACTTAAAAGTTATTCATATTATCTTACTGTATTAAATAACTATTAATATTTAAAATATACTAGCAAATTGCAGTTTCATCTTTCTAATATCACACATAACAGATTTGTAGTAGCTGAATAGTCGAAACCATTTAAATATATCATGCTCTTAATTTGAATATATAATTAAGAGAAAGTATTAACATAGGAAGAGTTTAAGAGAAATTTTATATTCAAGCATTTTCTACAATAACACAATAGGTGCTTAAGAAATAGAAAGATATATATATACTTTAAAGAATTCTTAAATATAACTGATATTTATTCTCTACAAGATAATAAAATATAATAACTCATTTTTAAACTTTCAAAATATATTTTCTAAATGATTGCATTTCACAAATTTGAGAAAACAATGTAAAAAAACTTTATTAAGCAAGCTTTACACTCGCTTATTAATTACCACCGGTTAGGTAATAACTCTACTGAGAAGAGAAGAACCAGCAAATGAAAGTCAGTAGGACATTTTTTTAAACTAAGTACAGATAACAAATATTTTTTCATCAGTAAAGTATTAATCAAATGTACAGTAAACGCTACACAAGAGACTATGTTGGCGTTGCAGTTTAATTTTCAATATATTAGTTTTAATCTGTGAGCCTCTAAAGAGTTTTAGTTAAAAAATCCATCTTTAAATAAAACACATCACATTTAATTAAAGGGTATCATGTGTATAGATAGAGAGAAAGATAGATAAAGCAATACAGATAAGAGATCAAAATCTAGTAGAATGTTTTGTTTTACATTACTATTCATACACTCACACTTTTAGAATTAAAGAGATCATCAAATAGTCTATTAGATATCAGAGAAACCTCTTTAGAGGTTCTTTGTAACAATTGGCTTTTTACGCAAAAAAAAACTCATTAACATCTCTTAAATAATAAAAGTGGATATAGAAGAAAATTGCAAACAATTACATGCACGAAGCCTTCTATACTAATGTTATCACCAACCGCCAATTTCGAAACCTCCATGTAGCGATAGAAGCAGAATTAACATTTGATTAGACAACATTCTAATTTTGTAAAAATTCAAGTAGGCGGACGAGCATATGGGCCACCTGGTGGTAAGTGGTCACCAACGCCCTTAGACATTAGCAGTGTAAGAAATGTTAACCATCGCTTACATTGCCAATGCGCCACCAACCTTGGGAGCTAAGATGTTATGTCCCTTGTGTATGTATTTACACTGGGTCACTCACCCTTTAAACCGGAACACAACAATACAAAGTACTGCTGTTTTGCTGTAGAATATCGGATGAGTGGGTGGTACCTACCCAAACGAGCTTGCACAAAGCTCTACCACCGAGTAAAATGTATTTAAATGAAATCATGAAAATGATTATGAAATTTGCATTATTTATGACATAATGATTATTATGTATTTGAAATGGACGTACCCATATCGTCGATTTCGTCTCGCGTGTGGCGGCGCGTCCTCGTTCCTTATATCATATCCATATATTGAGACTAGTTCGTCACGTGACTTCGGCATCTGTGACAAAAAAAAAACGAAATTAGGAATGCAATGCCCTTGTTTTAATATGTATGTGCAGGAGGATAAGAAGGATACATATTATGTACTACAGTTTATGTCGAACCAAAATTGATAATAAAGTAAATTGGCATAAAAAAACTAAAAATGTATTAATAGTCCTCCAGACCGATTTTGGCTACGGCAACCATTCTCAAGAGGGATTAGCCAACTACGCAGGACATATTATAGTGCACAAGTGTGTGCGCAAACACAGGTGCACTCTCTATTTTCTTGCTTTCGTAATCCGATGGGACGGCAATTCGACACGGAAGAGTTCAGGCGCAGAACCAACGGCATTACGTGCTTTCGGAATCACGGTATTCACACTTCCGACTTCCAGACTTCGGGCTGCTACTGAGAATATTCGAATTAAATAACCCTGGACCTCCAGCCCTGCCATCTAGCCTATATACCAACGAGGCAGTCAAAAATGTATTACTAGGTCGTTAAACATAGTTCTAAGTAGCTGGTTAGATTAAGCTGGCATGCCTTGATGACCTTGACTTAATAAAAAGCACAATGGATGCTTATTTTCCTTCATTGGCAGCGCATTTATTGTACGCCATTAGATAAGCTATTCACGGTTGTCTGGCTTCCTATTATAAATAAAATAAATTACCCTCCAATATAGTAAGTGATATAATAACAGATGTACAGGTAACCTGCTCATTCTCGTTGAACTTGTCGTGCGACCACTTGTTGAGGGTCTCGGACTTGCGCGGGGGCCGGCGTCGCTCGGGGGTCGCCTCGGTGCCCTCCTTCTTCTCGGAAGCCGTCTCTGTCGTACTGTTTGTCGTTTCTTCACCGCTAAAGGACAATAATATATTGTTAGTATGATATTAATGATCATATTTATGTGTCATACATTCAAAATATCCTTTTCGATAACCCCTTACACATGTAACAGATTTTCAGTGAAATTTGACACATGCAAGTTTCTTCACGATGTTTTCCTTCACCGTCAAGCACGAGATGAATTATAATCAGATATTCTAACGCAAAACAGCAGTACTTGGTACTGTTGTGTTCCGGTTTGAAGGGTGAGTGAGCCAGTGTAATTGCAGGAACAAGGGACATAACATCTTAGTTCCTAAGGTTGGTGGCGCATTGGCGATGTAAGTAACATCGCTTTCAATGCCAATGTCTATGGGCGTTGGTGACCGCTTACCATCAGGTGACCCATAATTATGCTCGTCCGCATACCTATGCAATAAAAAATAATAATAATCACAAATTAAGCACATGAAGTTCAGTGGTACTTGCCCGGGTTTGAACCCACGACCATCGGTTAAAACTCACGCGTTCCTACCACTGGGCCATCTCGGCTTAACAGTAAATAACTAGTCAAAAAATTATACAATCAAGCCGTATCACTTTCATGATTACAATACATGTCATAGCATTAAGCCAGTTTTTGTCAAAATTATTTATACATGTTTTTGTAATACAGCCCAGAGTCAAAGTGATAGAAAATAGAGTGCATCTGTGTTTGCACACTCATTTACACTCTAGAACAAAAATATATTCATATGATAAAACATAATAATTATTTGTTTACGAAACCTTCCTAAAATACAAACAAGCATTACCCTCTTCACTCGACACTGCAGTCGGCAACAAAAACTTTAAACGGTAACTTTCTACATAATAGATTCATATTACGCTAATACGGACTTAATACATGACTGAACAGCTTGGTCAATGTTTTTATAAATGCTAATATTTAATCAATTAAAAACGCCTTTATCCTTATATAAATAAAGTCGATTTTATTTCGCTGAAATAATAATTAAAATGATACTCGGAAGGATTTTTAAACTTAACTTTTCTAAATCGTTTATAGAGCAAGCTGTTTTGTTTTTTTTAATTAATAATATCTGTTTAGAGACTATCAAATTTAATACCTGATGATAAGTCGTCGCCACCACCTACTGCTATTAGACTAGACCACCATCAATACACCACAGCCATCCAGAAATTGGTAGATGGAGCTTTATAAAACCACGATTTTATTAATACCTAGCCTAATACCGGTGTGATTATGTTTGCAGGACATTGGAATACTGAGATACATTCTTATTAGTTTTCATACTGTACCTTGCAGCAGTTCTGTCGTCATGCTCATAGAAAGTTCCCCGCTTTGGAATATATTGCGGGTTACTGCGGTCTTCGTCATCGTCCACTCTTCGCTCCGTCTCCTGAAAATCATTATTATTGTAATTATAGACATATTTGAAATATCATCTGTGAATATATTCCTAAGTCAAGTTTTAATATAAACAGAAATTTTGAAATAGAGTAAACAGTACTTTTCATATTGTTGGCTATTTTTTTGTACCAAATATTTGTTAACAAGACATGATATAACGACATAAAAAAAACCCACTGATTTTCTTTTGTTGGTTCTTCTCAGGTCAGGGTATTTCTTTTCTGAATCGGTTGTAGTTTCTAGTTTAAATAAGTAAATAAAGTAATTTTTTGAAATAATTATTATTTATTTCCATTAATTTTAATTCTATTAACTATAAATTATTAAATTGAATAGCAACTCTTGTCTCATTGTAGTAGAAACAATTTTATCATTGTCTTGATGTGGACAGTGGCATAACAAGGTGGATAAGGGGCCCGGTGCATAGAGTAAGAAGCGGGCCCTAACCCTCTCTTTCCACTTTAGCTTGAACTTATATTGGTTATCAAAATCAAGAGAGGGTTAGATTAGAGGGCCCTCCGACCTCCGGGGCCCTGGTGCACTGCACCACTTAGCCCTACGATAGCTACGCCACTGGATGTTGATTAGCATTTATACTAATAAGATCAAACCATTACATCAGTTATTTGAATTTCATTAAAATGGCCATTCAATTAAATTCTTGGGTAGAAATGAATTGTATGTGTGCATATTATTATTACATGTCAAATTTTATTCAATAAGTGAAAGTGAATAGTTTATATTGTTCATAATAAATAAATTAACATTCACTATAACACTCAATAAAATTGTTCTTGACCCTCGTATATACATATATTATATATACATTATTAAGAATATATTAACTTACTATGTAGTTAGTACTCACATATACCCTATTCCAATACAAGTAAGATTAAAGATAAAAAAACCATAGATTTACAAATTGCATGTGATTTTCTAATCATTCTCTTGTATTTTGCACTATAAACAGTTCCCTAGAAAACTCCCTAGTAAATATCAAAGATTATTCAAAGTCAGTTGTTATCGGTGACAAATGGTGGAAGTTGTTTATTTGGGTTTATTCCTATTGTAGTTGAAATAAGCTATCGATTCAATGCTCTACTTGTTGTTGCTTTATGCTCTAGTAGTTCATTAAATATGTATATACAAGTGCCTTCATGTACAGTAACAGGGACCACCCTTAGGTTGATCCTCTCACTGAGCCCTTAAATGGGCTCTCCTTTTATCAGTTGGACTGAGGTACTTGGCTAAGCGATGAAGCTATCAAGGCCAGTAAGACCAATGGCAATACATAATACACAAAAACGCAGGCATAAAACTTGCAGTCAGAACTATTTCACAACACTTCAAATGTTTTTTTTATTATTTTCTATATTTCTTCATATTTTAACCTTGTCTCAATTTTATAAAGATATTTGTTAAAGATAACAATGCAAGATCATCAAAACTATATTCAGCAATAAATTCAGTATTATTCAGTATTTTTTAAATATTATTATCGGGTCAAATCTGAATTACATTAACTTGTATGTATAAATGGAATACACTATAATTTAACAGTTATGTTTCTATGGAAGCTGTTAATTAGTTGTTATAAATAGATAAAATCTATTCATGAATTAAATTATTGTGCAATTTCAATAGATTATTTTTGATTTACTTCAAACAAAAGAGAAGGTTATCAATTTGTCTGTGTTCTTTTTTTTTATTATAAAAGCTTATTGATATTAATTTTGTTTTTTATTATAACAAATTTATTATCATCTCCACTATAAACTTGTAAACTTGAGAAAAAATAATTAGGAAAATCAATAATGTCATGCGAAAACTTCATAAAATTTAACAATCTGCTATTAAAGCTGTGTGAAATAATGAAATATTATTTAAAATGTTTAAAAATTCACAATTCTTTCCACGAGAATTATTATCAACATTTATGAAAAAAAAGGTTTTTTTTTTATTTTATTTATTAACTTTATTGCACACTTACAAGGGAAGAAAAACAAATACAAGTAAAAAAAAAAAGAAACAAAAGCTTTAGAATAGTCATGCTATATAATTATGGACTTTAAAATGATAGCATGCATTAGTGAATTTTTATGTTAAAATTTATTATAAAATTTGACAAAAAACCAATTAATATAATTTGTAATATTAAATATGTGAATCATCTCATTGTATACTTTTTGTTAAGAAAATTAAGTACCTACCATCGTACACACTAAATACAAAATTAATTTACCTGTTTGTCTGGATCCCCATCTGAGTGTTCAGAGTCACTGCCCTGAGAGTCATAATCAGATTCCTGCTGACCACCATCCTGCAATTGGACAGCAACTTTTAACAATTGCATTTCACTACACAAGTTTTACTAGGAGAACAAATATTGTTTTCCTTCAACAGCACGATCGAGTATTTAGTTTGACCGTTTCTAAAACGTCTAGCATCACAAATTCTGCGGTGAATGGTGTCCAAATCGTGACCTCAATTTGGCGAAAAGAAATGGGCATTCCGACACGCGATTGCGCGGGAGAAAGTGCGCGACCGCGATACTTTTAGCGCCAAAATGAAAGTTCAGTCCATTAATTGTAACTTCTACTATAGTCCAACTCACATTTCCAGAGTTATTCTGCTCAATATCTTGTGATGCGTCCGAGTATTCGCCCGAGTCGTCTTGTTCTCGCCTCCTAGCCACGGACGTCATCTCGGCGTCCCCACGGGTTACTTGTAGGACTTCCAGATTGATAGCGTTCGTTCACAATTGTATTAAAACCCTGTACACGCAATTAACACGATTGATTCCTGTAAATCCCCTCCTTGATCAACGGAAAATGAAGAACGTCAAATAAACAAGAAATCTAGCAGCCATAAATTAATACATTCCTTTTTACGGACTTAAACTTATACAGATAAAAAACCATAATTGAAAAGATATATTATTTTTATTATTATTAAAATAAAGCAATACAATTAAAAGAAAATAAAATCAATATTTATCGCAGTTATAATATTCTATTCCTATTGAATATATTTTGTTATTTTTTTTAATTTATTAATGTAGTCTATTCTTAAATGAGGATCATGTTATTCGGGTTTTTACTTTTCTATTTTTTCTAACTTTATAAGTTTATACTAATAAAATAATATTAATTTGACAGCTTTTTCTTTGATCTTCTGATATGGAATTACGTTCACGGGGAAATCCCCTAATCATGGCGAATAACATGCTTGCAGAAAATCAAAGAGCTAAGTACCTACTCTCGAGTCGAGACAATTTTAATAACTAATAGAGATGAGCAATCATGATTAGAGAATACAAATTAATAGGATTTAGTATTGATTTTTACCATTATAATTTTATAGTATACAATCAAAGTTTATAAAAAAATAAGTATGGTTACATTGCAATCTTGTATAAAATAATAACATGCTAAATTACTTTGATAGAGCTTCCCAAATAAGCAAATATTAATACGTAACATATTATTTCTTGACCTTTTTATTTTAATCATTGGCATTTTATCGTGTCTTAGTGTATTTACGAATAAACGTTTTCATTACATCTAGTTTGTGTGCTACCTCAATAGTTACATTGTAAAACTCAATCAGATGGTTAAAAGATTTTTTATTAAATATAACTGAGTATCTGTAATCATATTTTTTTATTTTGGCAACAAGAACATTGACATTTGACAGATCGGCGGCGGCGAGCAGACTCGGCGGGATATTTATAAAAATTTCATTTTTTTCTTACAGGCATTGCCAGCGTGGTTAAACTTATATTACTTATTATAAATGAATATTTTACTGTTGGGAATAATATTATAAGGAATAAAGGAATCTTTTCGTCGAAACCTCGTTTTATGTGTGTTGAGATTAAGTTCCTTCAGTGTTTCACTTAGTTGTATTGTTTATTTTTATTTTGATATTAAAAATGTCAACTACCTTTCGTAGGCCTGGATTCGACAATTAGAATAATCGCTGTATTAACTGTGCCTTTTAAAAGCGCAAATTTGAGAAATTTGAATCGTTACTTAAAATGGAACCATGTTATTATTAAAATTTAGTGTTATAATAAACTAGCTGTGTCCCGCTGTTACACCCGCGTATAATTAATAGAAATATAACGAATAAAAATGAGCCTAGAACCGTCCTCAATAAAAGGACTATACAACACAAATATAATTTTTAAATTCGAACCAGTACTTCTTGAGATTAGTTGGATCAAACAAACAAACTCTTCAGCTTTATATATTAGTATAGATGATGTAAAATAACAAGATATCAGATAATTTAATATACTTTTTATTGGCATGATACAAACTAATTGAATTACAAATATTAAAGTTAGTTAAACTTACGAAACAGTTAAAAGTAATGCTAGAAACATAGTAAAAAAGTTAAAACTACATATATAAAAATAAATTAAAAAGTTATCAAAACCCTTATCACAGAGAAAATTAAGTAGTTTAAAATGGCAAGATCCAAATACGTTGATAATTTGGAAGCACTTTTAGCTATAAAAAAATACATTCATGGTTGAATACCGACATATCACACAACTAAGGAAATTTATGACTCTAAAATATATCTGAGTTCAAATCTTTAAAGCTTACAATGACTCATTTTGGTACAACAATATAATATTATACAACTACAAAAACAGCAATTTTGAATAAAAAATACAGTAATATTAATCCTAAGCAATTCTAATACATTTTTTTTTTGACATAAAACTAATCTACACTAAAAGCATTAGATAAGGCCTTCCTAACAGGGCACATCCCATGACTAATATTTGAGTACAAACATAATACTGTTTAAACTTAAAACTAAAAATGAGGTTCAGTTACAAACTGAAAGGTTTGCAATGTTTTAAAATGTCATACACATGTCTACCTTAACATAGCTAATTCAAAGTTATGAAATTACTAAATCATATGATCATTTAATTAGTCAATTGTGGACTTTCTGATAAAGGAAGTTAATGAAGAAATTTCACTCCTCTCTCCCGGCAAACGGCTAAATTCAATTTCCTCACTCAAGTTTTGTGTATCAGAAGTGTTCTCATTAACTGGCCAGTGTTTATGACTCGGTGCATATAATACGAGCAGCGAGAATATGTAAATATTCCACATCCCATATACACCAGTGAAGAATGCTGAAGTGTATTCAAGTTCAATATTTTCATCCCACTTCCATTGGCCTTCAGCGACTTGTCCCAAGATGAATCCGATTACCGTAAGAGCAGCACAGAGCAAAGTCGCTAACATCAAAAATTTGAAACGGTATATAATTCCTTCATAATGCAAGCGGCGTACAGAACACATTGTAGGAAGAGACTGTCTTTTGTGGGATATATTTATAAACACCTGCCAAACCAAATAGCACAGAAACAAGAAATACACTCCAGTTGAAATTCCAGCGAGTATGATAAATGTTAGAGCCAAATTTGTACCCAGATCTGTGACCCAAATAGAATAGAATGGGTTCCTTAGTTGTACACCTCTCTCACACATATCAAATATAAAAAGCGAGATGCAACCCATCGCTACCGCACTCAAATGTCTCCAGTACTGCTTCAAAGAACTTTGTGCTGACGTATCTTGGATTAACATATGCTCTCCGGCAAATATAAGCCAAAATGAAAACAATGTGGCATAAAAAACACCTTGTCTTATATCCCCTAATAACAACATAAATGGTAAATCAAATTGTAGTGTAAGATATTCAAAAGGTGCATTCAAAAAACACAAAGCTATGCCCAATGTGAGAAGCATCTTTTCTAGGAGTACAGGCTTTCTTTCGAGCATGTGTATCCTTCTCCAGAACCAAACCAATATACCAATAATGCAAGGGAAAAATACAGTTTTAAGAGACACCCATACCTTAGTAAATCCTCCATTTTGATTTATAACAGTCACCCACATATCTTGTATGTGGCCAATATGTGCGTTCATGTCGGGAGTGTCGATAGGTAATCGAATGTTTAACAGATAGTAATCATGAAACAATGAGCCCAACTCGAACAAAGGTATAGGAGAGCAGTTGTACAAGTAATCTTCAGTTTTTACATCTATGTCGCAGTCTAATTCTCTTTTTTCGACCGATTGAGTGTACAAATTCCAGGCGTAATCTGGGTCGTCTTTATTCCTGTACGCTAATCGCGCATCTATTGTTATTGTACTGCGTGGTTTAACTTCCATTTGTGAATGATAACCGATGTCTACTTGTAACACACCGATTAAATTCTGCTGCCATCTCGAATAGTCGTAGGTTTCGCCTTCACGAGGAATCGGCATTTGAAATGCAAATACGATGTCTCTCTCGGAAATATCGTGGTGAGTCCCACCAAGTTCAACAGTCTTGCATTTACCTTTACCACGATTGTAGAACCATTTTGTAGTATCATTTTTCATTATAGATGTATCTTTACATACGGTACCGAGAATATTTTGTACATTTGCGGGCATGGGTGCGACTAACCCGCCGATCAAAAAACATGTTACTTGACACAATAGTAGAAACGTCACTAACACTGCTAGCTTTCTGCCGCTTAAATTTTCAATAATAGTACCAGTCATTTTTGTTAAAGCACTCGAATTTTAATAATTTCAAAATAAAAAACTCGCTTACAATGATCGACCGCATTCCATTGTTGTCTAGCTTTTAGTCGGACGCTACTTGACGCGATATGTTTGACATGCGCAGTAGTTATGTTGCCACTTGCCAAAAGACATTCGTTAAATCATAATTTAATGTAAAGACTGACTTTTGTTTACTTGACTTTACGAATTCTTAAAATATTTTCCATGTTGCATTTTTTCAAAAATTACTACGATATTCGAGTATCCATTTTGATTTTTTTAAAAGGATACGTATGTAATCGTAATTAGATTCTAACTAGATTAATTTCTCATTGCAGTTTTTCTATTTACGGTTATTTCGTACAATTCGCATGTTATCAAATTTAAAAGTAAAAAATTAAACAAGTGAAAACCAGTCGATTACATCTGTGGTTCAGTTCGATGACAATTGACACTATTTTGACATTTTGATAAAAGTTATCAATAATTTCAGTGAACGAAAAACAAGAAAATACATTTGATAAATCATAATTAGATGTTTAAAAGCTAAAGTAAAAGATTACAAATATAAACACGACAAAAAAT
Source organism: Nymphalis c-album (assembly GCA_963151315.1). NCBI lineage: Eukaryota > Metazoa > Arthropoda > Insecta > Lepidoptera > Nymphalidae > Nymphalis > Nymphalis c-album. The sequence continues at coordinate 2,057,098 of OY720610.1, forward strand.
GTCAGAAGAAGAGAAGTAATAAGTTTACTTCAAACGTGACATATTTGTGTTCGTTTATTTGTATGGTTTCTCATAATATTTTTAATTTTTTCAGTAAAAATGATAATTTGGAAAATCCAGAAGTTGTAAATACCGTGCGGTTACTAGCAAAGGGCTTAATGGAGATATACGAACCGCCGATATCAACTTTGAATACACATTTAAAGGAATTGACGTAAATAAATTACAATAATGAATATATTCTTATTATATTTATTTAATTGTTTCATGGGGATGGTATTATAATATTACATCCTATTTTATATGTAATAACTGTTGTATTTTATAGAAGTGTGAGCTTTCGAATGCCACTTTCCCAAAATTAGGAGACCTGTAGTATTTTTAAAACTTTACCTTATTTAAGTTTGTGATTAATATTTTATTATTATGTATACATATTCAATTAAATATTATTTCTTAGGAATGAGCAAGAGGCTGTTCACAATATGATTGTATCAGAAAATAGAAGAATAGATGATCTACAAAATGATGCAACATTAGATGCTTTGGTAAGTCAAATACATTATTGACAAATCTATTTCAAATTTAGAAATGTAATAGCACCTCATTGGAGCTATTAAACTTTGTGGGAATGTAGTTATAAGAAAAAAAAACAATTGAATAATTGACAAAACATATACAGTGGATTTCATTTATAACATCCCTAGTTATAACGACTTCTTGGATGTAGCGACGTTACACTTAAGTCCTTTGAATTTAAAGTATACTATAAGGGGAAAATAATGTGGTTAAAGCGACTTCGGATATAACGTCGATTTCGGATATAGCAACTAGTTTTAATGTCGTAAATAGTACACAAAGGCCACAGCTACAAAAAAACGCTCAAAGATTCATTCATAGCGTTATTATGCTTTCCTATCTCTTCTTTACATGGACAGATGGTCAGCAGTTTAGGTTAGGTTATTTGTTTGGCAATTAAAAAAAAAACTTTTATTCAATAATGTAATCTCTTGTGTCCTTTCTACCTTCTTACTTCTCCCCACTACCTTCGTTTCTAGCGATTCCCGGATATTGCGACGAAATTATAGTTCCTTCATTGTCGTTACAAACGAAATCCACTGTACGTACATACTTTTTAATTTCAGTTAGCAGAGATAGCGACCAATAGAGAAAAGTTGACATCATTAACAAGTTCAATGTTATCATTGCATAAGAGAGTACAAGATTTGCAGGTGTGTATTATTATTATTTGTAAGGTTGAATGTAATTATTCATGTTTTATTTTACTCAATTATATAAACTAGGATTTGTTTCATGGTTTCGATTTTAATAATTTAATGCCCATTTTTTTTCTGGTGATAGGTAGTAATTGAAAAGTAGCGTATGTCTTACCTTGAGGTTAAAGTTTCATTCTAATGAAATTTGAACAAAAGTGCTCCGGGCAATACGGAGAGACAGAGACACTTGCCATATTATTCAATCTGTCAAATCTAATTATTCAAATACAACACCTCTACAAATATTTATGACGACTTTTACAAATATTTATGATATAAAGTTAACGCACCTCGAGATGTAGGTGTCATAAGATTAACTAAATAAATTTGTTAAGCGCATTCATTGAAAGTGTAAGTTCATAAAGCATCTTAAATACAATACAAATATCAATACAATACAATACAATGCAGGTCAATCCACCAAGACATGCTCCACTATTATAGCTTACATTGCTCATTTGCATTGTAGTGATAGAAAAGATTGGGGTGGTTCATCGTGAATTGAAATACATATATACAGATATGTCTAGAACCATACCTAATAACCAGTTCACGGGTCGGACAGGGTTTGTATAAAATGTATATACACTTTTTAAAAAAATGAATTGTTTATAATATTTTTAGGTCTTTGCCTATGTAGGAATAACCTCCAAAACCTTCTCCTCACAAAGAGGAGAAGAGGCCTTAGCCCAGCAGTGGGACATTCACAGGCTGTTACTTATTCGTAAACAGATTTTTTTTTAATTTTAGGTGAGAGCTGCAAATGTGGAAAAGGCTGCAAAGAGTAAGGCAACGAAATAAGGTGTATTTTTTTTAGATTTTTAAGTACATAATTAATATTTATTGTATAGACATATAGATAGAGGAAGAAATATGACTATTAAACTTGAAATGTGAAACTTTAAGAATATTTATAATTTTTAAAATTATACATAGTATAATATAGTATATGAAATATTTTGTATAAATAAACACTGAAAATGTTTATACTTAAATTTGAAAATCTATAGAAACATTGATCTACGAAAAGATCTTGCTTGAAGTTTGATCAAATCACATTATATGCCACATTCAATGGTATAATAAGTATGATTTTTAAGTAAAAATGTTATATTTAATTTTTAGTTACTGTTGTGTAGTTTTAAAAAGGTTTTATTGTAAAAAAAACTATTGCATAATCTTAAAATTTTATTACCTCTGTTACAATATTACAATTTTTATTAAAAATAAATACATGTTAATGCTTTTAGTCGTTAACGATACACATACATTCTCTGTATGTAAACACACTTATGAAGGTGGACCGACCATACACAGCTGTAACTCGCTACATTACCTGACAAAAAGATTTGAATTTGTTTTATTGTGATGTTTTAGATCTTTTTTGGCATTAAAGTCGCTTTGTTCAACTATTCTGATTAAGTAGACTGAAAATATTAAGATCAAATTTGTTATCATAAATTAATTTGTTTGTTCTGTTTGCTACAATTATTTTCTTACTTTTAATGTTGTTAATGAAAACTTGATAATTACTGCCAGAGTTGCGATAGGTGTTTTTAATCAGCTATCAAATCTGTTCTCAATGACCATAGACGATAAGCTATTTCTAATCTGTGCATTCCTTAAATTACATTTAAAATAGTATATCTAAAAATATAAATTATTGTCTATTTATGTAGACTTTATGAGATGAATAAATTTATTTTAAAATACTTGTTTTTTATTGATAAGACTAGTGCTTGACAGTGCTCGATATTGAGTGCTTTATTTTTGACGCTTTTAGAATATGTCACTATCATTATTAAGCGAAAAAAAAGGTTTTATACATTAGAACAACAAACAATACTTGTTTCAGAAATAACAGGGCATGACACTCATGAATAATCGATGTGCCAAGCTACAAAATGTTCTAGAACGTTAAAATCTTCTAAGTAAAGTCATAAATATAATTTGCCGTTGCGTCGTAATAAAGCACATGTGTGGAACAGGCATAAATTATTTACCTATATTAAAAATGGCAGTTACATTTCTACATACAGTGCTTAAATATTGAACTTAAAACAAGACTTTATTTAAGATAGAAAAATTAATTGCTTATAGCAAAAATATACCTTACTAACGTTTTTTTTAACGATTAATACGTATAATAAGTACTAGAAAAATAACTCATATGAATTTAAAATATCAAGACTGCTTATTCCTAAACATATCACTAGTGCGATAATATTATTATATTATTACTAAATTTGCCATACGACGTTTAACATTTAAATTTTAAATATTTAATAAAAATATATCTTTAAATCGTAATATTTCTTAAAAAATAGTCTAGAATTTACTTTCGCGTATTTGAAATTGACACGTTCAAATAACGTTGACATAAAAATAAAAAAAAGAGTCATTTGTCTAAAGCAGTGTACACATTATGTGCAATACAAGAATGTTTATACAAACCACGAATTAGCCTTGGTTAACGAAGTGAACGCTTAGGAACTGGTTTATTACACCTATTAATGTAAATCTCCGTAAAGTTCGTCGGTTACTGAATCATTCGTTCAAATTTCAGTAACCGCTTAAAGCGTCCCATAATGTAATCAAAGTTGACACGAGCGAATACATTTCTATAAATCATACATGGACATATGTCATATTAGTATTTGCATTATTATCTGAAATACGAAAATAGTAAACTATAAATAAAGTGGTATGTTACTTAGGTACATTCCTATTTAATATTTTTTCTGTACAGGTTAATGATTTTTTTTTACGTCTGGCAACTTTATATTGCAATATTAAAAATGAAAATTTGAACATTCGATGTTCGATTTTTAAATTGCGGTCGCGCAAACTGACTCCTTTACTTATATCATGTTTCTCTGCGTTTTGTGTTGCACATAATGTTATAGTTTGGCGTCCAATTCGCATCGTAAATAACTGTATTCTTTCAAATCAATTCTCAAACACACTATCACCGTGTAACTCGAATAGCCATAAAATATTTGAGTGCATGATCAAAAATGTTTCATCAAAACCGCATATTATTTTAAAAATATATTAACTCGTTTCGTTGAAAAAACACTGATCGTAAAAGATTTTACTTACTATTTTTATGGCTATTCAGATGAAAACAGTCATAAAAATAATAGTGATTAAAAATGTTTTAAAATAAAAATTAATCGATAAAAAAATTACAAAACGTATTATAAAATTTTTAAATCATGCACTCATATTATTGTCATCCGAAATTTCTCGTACTATTCAGTAATATCCACCCCCGACTGGTTCTAACCGGTTTACTGACCACGCACAGGGGTGTTATCAAATAGTTCCTATGTTATTTCTTCTGGTAGGCTCTAGTGACGTCACACAGGACGGTCACCACGAAAGATTCGATATCAGCTTCATTAGCACCTCGTAGGATTCTGAAGTATCCGTTTTCACCCCAGTCACAACCCCAGCTGTTGGCTACAATCTGGAAATGATAATATATTATTTTATAGGGAGTAGAACTGTAGAGTATTAAAAAGGGCATAGATTTTTATTTAGTGATCGATTACAGAAAATAATATGATCTATCTGAGGTAGGCGGCTAGCTCCATCCTACCTTTCCTTCACAGCTACAAACTTGCTATGTCTATCTTTCCTACTGTGAAAATAAAACCTGTCTTTTAAACTGAAGATGCTATATCTTGTGCCTGTATCGATGTTGTAAATGTAAACTTTGCTGATAAACTTGTAGAGCAAAATCAGTTTTTATCTGCAAAGGAACTATTTTTCTTAATTTTTTTGGGACTTTTACCGATTGTCATTTTAGCCCGATTATATGTTAACCTGTACTATACACAGATTAGAAGTTTAACAGAGGTAAATAACTAAATACCAAAGAAACCGATTAGATAGCTATCATGTGAACTTACCCAGTATTTCTCTCCGCGTTCCTCACCCCAGCCGACAATACGGACACTGTGGAGGCCCTTCATATGCTGGTTACCGTACGAGCTGCGACGATAAACGCCATCGCGGTAGTGGAAGAAATCTTGATGAACAGTCATGACCGCTGTAAATAAAGAAAAATTGTAAATTCCACACTGACCAGCCGATATTTAATGAATGCTTGTACTGAATTTAAAGTAATATTTTAAGCAGTCGATGTGGTCCAGGGTCTTAAATACGTAAAGATTCAGATTCGAATCCATAAAAGTTTTCGTGTCTTAAATTCATCTCTTGGTCAACGGCGAAGGAAAACATGAGGATACCTTCATGGGTCGGATGAAAGTCTTCTAAACGTTGCATTAGAGCAGTGAGTTAGAATATCTCCAAACCTTTTAATGAGGAGCGGAGGGTTTTTGCCAATTCTGGTATTTTAACTGGCTGTTACTTTGCTATTATACTATTCTTATTCAAATATCTAATACTTCAAGTCTTCTTATAGAAGTATTCGAGTATTTTTTTTTGTTTTTCTTATATTTTTTATTTTTTTTATTGTTTAGAAATGCGGACGAGCGTTTGGGCCACCTGATGGTAAGTGGTCACCAACGCCCATAGACAATGGCATTGTAAGAAATGTTAACCATCGTTACATCGGCAATGCGCCACCAACCTTGGGGACTAAGATGTTATATCCCTTGTGCCTTTAATTACACTGGCTCACTCACCCTTCAAACCGGAACACAGCAATACAAAGTACTACTGTTTTGCGGCAGAATATCTGATGAGTGGGTGGTACATACCCAGACGAGCTTGCACAAAGCTCTACCACCAAGTATTCGAGTTTTTTATTCAATCGCTGTTTCTTTATACGATTGATGCGAACATATCATGTTAATTACCTTCTTATTAATATTATTCCTCTTTCGCATTATTAGTTGCATGACTCCGCAAATAGCAAATAAATACGTTGGCATCTTCACTAATCAATTCAAAAGCCAACTGTTGTTATTAATATATTATTAATCGCTATTATACTTTTATAAAATACATTTTAGTTTCAGTTTCAGTTTACATTTTAAGTTATCACTTTATTATCGCTAATCAGGTAATTCCCTAAACTGTTTCTTTTATTCTACATATTGAGTTTTATGAACGGGGCATCCCCATTATCGATCGTTATCGATATTTCATTTATTTAAAATAGTAAATAGTATTATCTGAATGGATATCCAAACGTATATACATTAAAAAGTAATCAGTGCATACTGCTAAGGTCACATATCAAGGAAGTCCACCATCAGCACTTATGCGGCGTTGTTATTAAAGTGTTTGTCGCTAATGGGAATGATATTCTTAGAATTCAAGTGTCTGATTATATCATCGCCCTTCGATAAATGGCTTTTATGAATGATTGTTTGTTACTAGCACTTGGACGAATCTTTGAACTCGATTATGATAACTTTATAAAGTTGCGTCCATGTTGCGTTTATGTTGTATGGTAACTTTTGTATTGTCGACGTTTTTTTTGATGAAAAAATATTCTATACTTGTCAACGAAATTCTTAATGAGGGGCATTACTCGTTGTTTTGTTTCGATATAATTGAAAATAGCCGCAAAAACAGAATTTACCAATTATTTCAATCAATACTAAGCTCTATAATAATTACTATAATAGTAATATTAAAAAAAAATCCAAGATGGCCTAGTAGTTCAAACGCGTCAATCTTAACTGATTTTCGTGGGTCCAAACCCGGACAAGCACCACTGAATCATGTGCTTAATAATTTGTGTTTATAGTTCATCTTGTGCCGAAATTTCTTGTGATGAAGGAAAACATTGTGAGGAAACTCAATGTGTGTAATTTCACTTAAATGTTAAATTTCCACATATGTATTCCACCAATCAGCTTTGGAAATTTGGAATTATTATTATTATTACATGTCTATATTTATTTAATATTAACATATATTTACGTGTATTAACGTTGTCTATTCGATTCTGAGGCCCTAGCCAAGTTGACATTCTACAATTGTAAGCGCTAATAGAAAACTAAACAAATATATGAGAATGACATATTTCAACGACAAGTCACGGTCATTCTCATACAATTTTTAGTTTTCTATTAGCGTTTACAATTGTAGAATATCAATTTGGCTACATCCACTCGACTATTGCTCATAAAACGGAATCAGTATGATGTTACCATAACAAAAGCATCATGTCAAAGTCAAACTTAATTGTCAAAGTCAAACTTAATTGTCAACTTTTGACGTTCCATTAAGGACAAATCGAATCGCAACTGGTAGTCTAGTCGACAAGTTGAAAATGGTACAAAATAGAGATACTGCTCTTAAAATTATGTGCGATAGCTCATTGGATCCGGAATGACGTCTAGAAAAATGTGCCAAAAGCGTGTATTAGCACTTAAAAAATTGCAAAAGTTATGAACAATTAAAGATGAAAAAAAAATGACATTTCGTTTTTTGCCAAAATTTTTATTTATTTTTTTATTTAAGAAATTTCAAAAAAAGATTCTGAAAGAGGTGGAAATTTCCAATAAAAAACTCCCAACTCCCGGAACTCTATCTCCATTATTTATAATTTTAATTTAACGCTGAAAATAGGTCTGCGCGTGACATTTTTAGGATGCGCGCGTGGCGTCAAAAGCGAGTACGGCGCATTAATTAATTTATTTAAGGTATTGAATTTTTTTTTTTAATTTGAAAAAATTATGGTGTGTTCTGAACACTATAAATAATTTATTCCCGTTGGAAATTTTACTTAAAGTTAATTTTTCAACGAGTTAAACAATTGTTAACTAACGAAATTTTCTCGAACTACCGTCTTAATTGTAAGTGAAAAAAAATGTTTAAATAATGGTCGTAAAAAATTGTCGCTTCGTAGAGCCTTTCTTACATACATACTGAACAAGATCGTGCCATAAAAGTTGAAAAAATATTTATACCTTGTTTATAATAATTTTTTTACTTGAACAAAATCTTAAAAATCCAAGTAATGTTGTTAAAATTTTTTATTTTTTTCTAAATCATCATATTATCGTTTTTTTTATTAATACGAGATATTAATTGATTTGCAAAAAAAAATTTTCCTGCCATTTGTTGATAAATTTTTTATAAACAAATTGATTAAATCAATATTTTTAAAAAAAATTTTTTCACAACTTTATTACCTACATTATAAATATGATGATTTTTTAAAAAAATTTTTTTGTTATAAACAAATTTTTTCTTAAAAGTACAATAAAAAATGGAAAGAATTTTTTTTTTATACTTTGTTATATATGGTTGTTTTTGTTAAGTTTAGAAGTTTTAGAAAAAAAATAAAAAAAAGTTGAAAATTTGTTTTGTAATAAAGTTGTGAAAAAATTTTTATAAAAAATATTGATTTAATCAATTTGTTTATAAAAAATTTATCAACAAATAGCGGGAAAATTTTTTTTTGCAAATCAATTAATATCTTGTATTAATAAAAAAACGATAATATGATGATTAATAAAAAAAAAAATTTTTAACAACATTACTTGGATTTTTAAGTTTTTGTTCAAGTAAAAAAATTATTATAAACAAAGTACAAATATTTTTTCAACTTTTATGGCACGATCTTGTTAAGTATGTATGTAAGAAAGGCTCTACGAAGCGAAAATTTTTTACGACCATAATTTAAACATTTTTTTTCACTTACAATTAAGACGGTAGTTCGAGAAAATTTCGTTAGTTAACAATTGTTTAACTCGTTGAAAAATTAACTTTAAGTAAAATTTCCAACGGGAATAAATTATTTATAGTGTTCAGAACACACCATAATTTTTTCAAATTAAAAAAAAATATTCAATACCTTAAATAAATTAATTAATGCGCCGTACTCGCTTTTGACGCCACGCGCGCATCCTAAAAATGTCACGCGCAGACCTATTTTCAGCGTTAAATTAAAATTATAAATATTGGAGATAGAGTTCCGGGAGTTTGGAGTTTTTTATTGGAAATTTCCTCCTCTTTCAGAATCTTTTTTTGAAATTTCTTAAATATTAATAGTTTATTAAATATTGGCAAAAAACGAAATGCCATTTTTTTTTCATCTTTAATTGTTTATAACTTTTGCATTTTTTTATGTGCTAATACACGCTTTTGGCACATTTTTCTAGACGTCATTCCGGATCCAATGAGCTATCGCACATAATTTTAAGAGCAGTATCTCTATTTTGTACCATTTTCAACTTGTCGACTAGAATATGGATCGTTGTATTAGTAGAATAGGGAAAAAGCTAAATGTCAACGATTATACTACGAATGGTAATGTGAGTAGAATTGGCCTCCAGATAGTATAGTAATCGTTCTGACAGTGACGATATATAAGAAACTTATTATTATACAAGTGTTTGTTAAACTTTAATAATACGTTTCAAATTATTGACAATGCATATAGCAATGCAAACAATAATTTATTCTTAATTTATTTTTGTATTATATATGTAAATAGATTTTAAAGCAACGTTAACGTTGTTTTTGTTGAATTAATTTAATATACATTATGTTTTTATGTTAGACTTATAATAAATGCGCTTGAGTACACAGACAACATTATATAATGGTGCTTGCAATGTACTTACATTGAATGTTATTTTCTTATATACTTGTGAGAAATAATAAACATTGAATAGTTTTTTATCTTGATTTTTTTTGTACTCATGAACTATCCTGATGGTACTATACCATTCGCCCAAATTCATTGTGTAGGTAGGTACTATCTCTTAGCAAAGACTACGGAGTTGACTAAATGCGGCTTTACTTATTCGGGAAAGTAATAGTCCCTGAATTTAAGACCATATAGCAATTAGCAGCGTTACTATTCCAAATATATGTGATAGCGTTTCTAATATTATTTTAATTACAATTTATAATCTGTGGACATAACGACTATTGTTTAATTTTCAACAGATCCAATTACTTTCATCTCCTAATTAATTATTGTAAACAACCATTTTTATACAAAATGGAATAATAAAAATTTTATCATAAAAAATTAAATCTCAGATATGAGTCTTATTTGTTTTATGTTATCGTAAAAGTTAACAAACAGTATTTGCTTTGTTAATATCGCGGTCATTATAAGTTATTTTCAGGTCAGTGTTGTGCACGTTTTAAATAATTAATTAGCGAAAAATAATGTCAAACTTATAAAATAATTTATAAAGTTTACATGCAAAACAATTTCCATTTCACCGATCGTCATACGTGATACGACATAATTATTATGCAGGTTTCTACATGAAGTTTTCCTTCATCGCCGAGCACAAAATGAAATATAAACACGTGATAGACGACAGAGTGGATTTGTTTTGTTGCAGTCTTAAAGAGCTCATAAAGATATACATCTCGACTATATCCGATACAACGTAGTAAACTAGTAACATATTTGACATAATGTTATCAAGCGTGCTGCATTCAATGACTCTTCATTATGTCTTTTAATGATATGTGTACAGTTTTGATAAATAAATAAATTATAAATAGATAAACACAGATTAATAAAACGCATTTAAAAATTTAGTTATTTAACATTTGAAATTAACGACTTCTAATTACCGCGCCATATCGAATACTTTGTAAATATGCTCACCTTGTACTGGCCCAGAGTCCATGATATCATACATGATGTCCTTTTCGTTGTTCAGCTTGCCGGGGGGTGCGACCTTGTACCTTGATGTTCTTTGTTTCACGGGTATTCTGCAACCGGCTTCAACGAGGTTGCCCTTTGGTCTGAACGGGCATTTAGTGTTCGCTGCTTTGTAGGGGAAACATTCTTCGTCTACGATCCTGGTGGAAATTGAGATGTTAAATAAGCTTGATTGTCAGTAGGTTAGCTATGTATTGTTAATTCATAATAGGTGACTGCCATCGCCCATTGACTTTACAATTTAAAATACTACGAGTAGCTATGCCTTACTTCTTCATAGTGCTCGAAACTTGAAATTTGACACTTGTGCCTGTGAGTAGAATGTCTCAAGCCAGAACTAAGCAATATAAAGTTTTGTTGTTGACTAACAAAAATTAAATTAAAAATATACGTAGTTTATTTAAGTAGGCTCTTACAAGCACATTATTACTATTACATTAAATTAAAGTTAAAACTACTAATAATGTGGAAACTATACTTCTAGCTTCGTGATATAAAAAAAAATAACTTTAATAATTTTACTTTCATAAAAAACCAAATAACTCATAAAAAATAACGAATTATAAATTTTCTGAAGATCCAACTTTAAGTTGGTTAAAGGAAACCTTTGATATACTTCAAACTCACCCTTGTCCTCTTACGTAGTTCCAAGCGACGTCGATGTGTCCTCCGTGACAGCCTCGCTGCTGATTACGGTTACAAGACACGAGGGTCTGCGGGCTCAGCACCATACTTTCTGCACCGTTTGATTGGATTGCAAACCTAAAAATTTAAATTTCTACTTTAGACAAAAAAAATGTAGGCAAATAATACGAAAAGCTGTCTTTGACTTCACTGGTGACACGACGGTGAGGGGTTAAATTCTACTAACAAATTGTCACTTAATCGCAATCGAATCAAAATGTTATCGATTCCAAATCACGTTTTTCTATTCTGGGGCCCTAGACAAGTGGCTTTTACGTTAAAAGAATAGAATAGAAAACAACAACCAATGTATGAGATTGACATTCGCGTTCGACTCGAAACGTCTCGAAGTGGCGAACGCGAATGTCAATCTCATACATTGATTATTGTTTTCTATTCTATTCTATTAACGTTAAAGCCACTTGTCTAGAGGGGCAGTTAACACAACGATCCAGTTGGAGTTCCATCGTTGGATCGGAATAGATTTGGGTTCGAACCGTGATAAATAATTACAATGGGTCTCTAGTTCATTGTTCGCACAGACTGTAAAAATTTTCAGAATGTATATATTTATATTTATTTAAGTCCTCAATAGTTCAAATACATCATCATCATCATCATGTCAGCCCAAAAGACGTCCACAGCTAGAAAAAAGCCTCCCCCAAGGATTCTTAAAATAACATCCTGAAATTTATTTATATCTGGTGTACTCTTATCTATATCTACTAATATATAATTTTGAAGAAGTTGTTTCAAAAACTGGTTCGAAAATTATAATAAGGTCCTCCAGACCGATTTCGGCCACGGCGGCCAATCTCAAGAGAGATTAGCCAACTGCGCAACCCGACACGACCGGAAAGAATTCAGGCGCAGGACCAACGGCTCATCTTGCTTTCCGAGGCACGGGAGTGAATACACTTTCAACTTCCAGACTCCGGGCTGCTACTGAGAATTATTTGATAGAAAAACCTAATAACTATTTATTGGCCCGACCTAGGAATTGAACCCAGGACCACCGCGTCTGCGGCCTTATATCAAGATTCAAGCCACTAGACCAACGAGGCAGTCGAAAATTATAATTGTGTTAGATAGTCCTTTTATCAAGGAAGAGTAGACTTATTTTATTATTTATACGCGGGTGAAACCGCGGGGCAAAGCTATAGTGTAATATTTTTACATCATTCTTGTCATCCACATATATGCATAATATTGTAATCAGTATGTGAATTAATTGTGTTTGTAGTTGTAATGTGTGTCTTAGAATATTAAAAGTAATTAAAAAGCTCTGTTTCTTATTCACATTGTTAAAGAAACGACTATTCATCATAAATTAAGAACGTTTCTCTGAGCTTAAAAGAGCTCTCAGAAGTTGTTGGAAATTCTTATTTTTAGCTGAAGTGTTCTTAGCATAAGATTTCATACTTCTTCTTTTGTAAGAAATGCATAATTCAGTCTTTGTTTTAAAGCTGGTTGTACATGTTATATTTGTATGCGGCAACCGTAAGACTTGTGTAGCACTCCACATACTGTTCACGTATGACCTACGCCTATTCATGTTTATATTTATATGTCAATATATTTTAAAACATGTTATATTTCACGGTCAAAGTTTTTTGGCGATAGAGTAATAAATAAAGTTGTGTGTGTGATTATTCTAAACATTGTAGACACAAAAACTGGCAACTTCATCAGGTACAGTCTAGTAACAGTAACAGCCTGTGAATTCCCAATGCTGGGCTAAAGCCTCCTCTCCTCTTTTGAGGAGAAGGTTTTTGAGGTTATTCCACGACGCTGCTCTAATGCGGGTTGGTGGAATTCAATGTGGCAGAATTTCAGTGAAGTTAGCCATGAGTAATTAAAATGTACATGCAGGTTTCCTTATTATGTTTCCCTGCAACGTCGAGCACGAGATGAAATATAATCACAAATTAAGCACATGAAAATTCAGTGGTGCTTGCCCGGGTTTGAACCCACGATAATCGGCTAACCACCGGCGTTCTTACCACTGGGCCGTCTCGTCTTACTACATCAGTATAAGAAACAATTTGGGGTAGCGACTAAGAAATACTTATAAATGACAAGTAATCCTCACTAACATTATATGTGTAATTTCATAACGAACGCGTCATTCCATACACGCCAATGTCTCCGGGTACATTGGCGCCATAAAAAATATTAATCATTTCGTGCATCATGAATGCGCTACCAACCTAGGATGTTATGTCCTGAGCGCGTAAAAACAAACAAGCTTTATAAATTTTTACCTTTACTCTACTTGAATTATTCTAAAGATTTTTTTTATTGCATTGGAAGGCGGACGAGCATATTGATCACCTGATGGTAAGTAGTCACCAACGCCCATAGACATAGGCATCGTAATAAGTGTTAACCATCGCTTACATCGCCATGACGCCACCAACCTTGAGAACTAAGATGTTATGTCCCATGTGCCTGTAATTACACTGGCTCACTCACCCTTCAAACCGGAACACAACAATAGCAAGTACTGCTGTTTTGCGGTACAATATCTGATGAGTGGGTGGTACCTACCCAGACGAGCTTGCACTAAGCCCTATCACCAAGTGGCACAACCTGTAAAGTTCAGCTAATTTTGGGGGATGATTCATTCCCAATGCGGTTTAGCGGATATGTATGACAGAAACCCCAATTCGTTATAAACACTATGTAGCACATAAAAATTCAATGGACGTAGTATTGAATTTCCATCTAATCAAGAGGACTGTATCAATATTACCTGTCTGAAGCAACTGTAGCAGTCGATATGGCCCAGTCTGATCCACACCATTCCTGGTCAACGACAGGAGAAATGTATTTCGGCCAGCGTTCGCGGGAGTCGAAGTGCCTTGGATAGTCAATGTCTTTGTCGTGCCTGATGGGGCCCATAAGACGAGTCTCACGGCTCAGAGGTAAAGTACCTAAAACAAAACAAATGTGATTATTATAATAGTACATTTATTTTATTGACGAGCATATTTATTGACGAGCCGGTTGGCATGGTTGGTAAGAAACTTTCCGTTCACGCCGCAGGTCGTGAGTCGAACCCACTCAGGACAGACATTTGTGTGCATGAACATGTATGTTTTCCCTGTGTGTCTATATAAGTATGTATTTACAAAAGAAAAGTAGTATAATATGTATTATATCAGTTATCTGGTTTCCATAGTACGAGCTCTGTTTAGTTTGGGATCAGATGGCCGTGTGTGAAGAACGTCCCAGGATATTTATTTATTTACATTAAAACCTTAAATATATATAAATATAAAATAAAAATAGCTACTGTCGATGTCATGGCCACGTAGAATGATTACAAGAATGCAACATTTTCCCTTTGAATCGTAATTGTGGTCTCCTGGGAGAAAATTGACCAGCGCTCCTATCACCAGCAGGAGTAATATGACGAGATGATATATTTAATGCTGAGATAGCCCAGTGGTAAGGACGCGTGAACCTTAACCGATGATCGTGGTTCAAACCCGGGCAAGCACCGCTGAATTTTATATTATGCTTAATTTGTGATTATAATTCATCTCGTGCTTTACGGTGAAGGAGAACATCGTGAGGAAACCTGCATGTGTCAAATTTCAATGAAATTCTGTCACATGTGTATTCCACCAACCCGCATTGGAGCAGCGTGGTGGAATAAGCTCCAAAACGTTCTCCTCACAAAGAGGAGAAGAGGCCTTAGCCCAGCAGTGGGACATTCACAGGCTATTACTTAACTTTACAAATAATTTAGTTAAGATAACAGACACATTATTGTTATTTCTATATCTCACTTGGAGCACTAATATTATATATCGCCGTAAATATTAAAATCAACATATTCTCTATTCAAATAAAATTATTAGAATAAGCACTTTAAACGAATCGAATTCAATGTAAAGCTAAAAGACTCGGTAGTTACTGTTTTTCAATAGTCAATGGTCAAGTACTTATATAAACTGAAACTTATATTAAGCATATACTATTTATAACAGTAGAGATCCGAAAGATAAGTAAGTACTTTTATGCGAAATGTGGCGGACTTAATTTGTATTTAGCCTGCAACCATTAGGCTAGACTATTACTTTACCGAAGCCAGCGTCCGATAGGTCATTCTCGGTGTCAGTGCTTTCTCCTAAGTACTAGATTCGAATGCTCCGCTTTCGCTCTCATTGTTTTGTAAATGTCAGAGTTAATAGTATGTATTTAATACTAGGTATTTATTCCAAAGAGATTGATAAATTAAATTCTCAACCTAATCTAAGAGCAAGATATTCTATAAGGATATATTTGATTAAAACTCCAGTCATCTGAAATGTCATGTAGTTTTTTTGGGGGGAAATATTTAGGATTTGGATTTTCGAGAAAATAGAAATAATAAAAACTCAGCCGAGTTCCTTTCGCCGATTTCTTTTCAGGGCTGTGTATTTTCGTTTTGAATCTGTGGTAGTTATTTACGACTTCTATGAAAAGTTGAAGTGTAATATTGGTGAGAACAAGTTTAAAAGAATATAATCATTTACAGATGGAATAAGAATCTACATAGGACATTTATATTGAAGGACAAACTATAACTAATATTATAAATGTAAATGTGAGTTTGTTTGTTTGTTGCGCTTTCATGCCTTAACCACTATGCTCATTTTAAAAAATCTTTCACCAATGGTTATTACCATTAGTAGTACAAGTAATACATTATCAGCGAGTACCATAGGCTACATTTTGTCTTCGTTTTCCCACGGATCAGGAAGAAGACCATTTTTAGCGCAGATAGGCGGACGAGCACACGGCCACCTGAGGGTAAGCGGTCACCAACGCCTATAGACATTGGCATTGTAAGAGATGTTAACCATCACGTACATCGCCAATTCGCCACCACCCTTGGGAACTACGATGTCCCATGTGCCTGTAATTACATTGGCTCTCTCACCCTTCTAACCGGAACACAACAGTACCAAGTATTGCTGTTTTGCGGTAGAATATCTGATGAGTGGGTAACCTTCCCAGACGAGCTTGCACAAAACTCTACCACCGAGTAACCTACAGAGAACTTACCTAGTTTATATACGAGGCCATCCTTCAGCTTCCTTCCTTGGAACTGCGTGTAGTTGTAGGCCCTCCAACTCCAACCGCGATTGACGCCGTGTATCACGTCCGAGTTCATGATGCATGGATCATTCTCACAGGACCAGTCCAACGTCGTCTCGTTCACGCGGTTGCATGTGCTGGAAAGAAATGGAAAATTTATTATTTTCATTCAAATTTGAAATTGAAATTATCAATCTGAGTATTAGGTTTTTTAAAATTCGAATTGAAATTTAAAAATAATCTCGCCCCTAATTATATTTCGAAAGATAACAGACTATAGATTCATGACACAAAACATTCTTTCCTGGCTACCGTCAAAATTATCGAATATACTTTTATTCACGTACTTTTTTTATTTTAATTCGTAAAGCTACCCCCAGATTATGGCCGAACGGTCTGGGCAGTTGACCGCACTCATTTGTTATTCTACCATCGAACATCAATAGCAATATACATAACTACAGACTCAAGTCAACTATATTAAATCCAATGATTAGCTGTGCATGGACTGTTAAAGAATGATCTTCTTAGAGAGCAAGTGTCAAAAGTGAAGTTTCTAAGAACTCACTTCTGTGTTTTCCTAGAATAAATATGAATAATACTAGTGCAATTAATCAATTTGTCAACGTCTTTATGAATTCAATTGAATTGGGTTAAGCTTACAATGACACATATACAATAAAAAAAATGTAGCCATCACGCGACGCCTGGCTGTGAAACGTCGATATAAAATATATATATGTATATATATTATAACAGAGGGAGGCGGGCGAGCATATGGGCCACCTGATTAGGCATTGTAAGATATGGTAATTATTCGTAATCGCGTCACCACCGATTTTGGGGCTGATTTTTTTTACAGGCGAATTATGTCTTCTGAACAACATAACTAGTATAATTATGACCGCGCATGACCTTTTTAATTAAAATAAAAAAAATTGGTTGCCTGTAAAGTCGGTATACGGGCGAAAGTTTTACGTGACAACGACTTTGAGTGGTAAAATAATTTTAATGTGAATATTCATTCGTATAGTAGGAAGAAGGATGAAATAATAGTAACAATTTAAAACATTTATTTATACAAAGAATTATATTTAAAACATTAATTTATACAAAGAATCTCGCACTGAATTTCATATTAACAAAATTTTATTTTTTATGTCTGTCTCTCTCGCTCTTAGGCGGGCTAACCATGCCCGAGTGGAAGGGACGCGTGCCTCTCACTCGCTCTCATTGTGAGCGCATAACGTGAGCGGAGCGTAACGCAGTTTCTTGAAGTGTCACCCGGCAAACCAATTTATAAGACGTTGTCACGTCAAAAAATGTCGAAAATTCGAATTACGTGTCAATTCGGGTACCTCGAACTAGATTTTGATTTGTAATTATTCAGGTCCAACTTATCGTTAATCCGCCAATTTCGTCGGAAATCCACAAAAATCACACGAAAAATATCGAATTTTCGTGTCGAATATTAGTATATATTTACTAAGTTAATTATATAATAACACTAAATTTAAATCCCTTTATTCAATAATAGCATAACTCGGTAACTGCGCAGGACATATTATAGTGCACAAGTGTGTGCACAATCACAGTTTCACTATTCCCGTGCTCTCGTAATACAATGGGTCAGTAACTGACCAACAAGAGTTCAGGCGCAGGACCAACAGCTTTAAGTACTTTCCGAGGCACTGGACTGTACACACTTCCACTTCTAGCTGCTGCAATTTATTACGGCGCCAATGTTAATGGGCGTTTATGACCAATTAAAATCACGTGCAAAATAGCAAAAAAAAAACGTTTATTGAGTCGATTATAAAAAGTAATAGATAAAGATTTTATCTATCTATTATAAAATACTTCTCATGAGAAAATACCAAAGGTACGTTATATTAACATCAATAATATTCAATAGAATATCTGCATAGTATTAATGTATTATCACATAAATTAATTGGCCTCGTTCTGTCTAGGAAATGCGAAGTATTTTAATTGTGGTCATCATTGATACATGTGTTGTGCAATTGGATATACTAAGTGTTTGATACATTCCTTTACGAAGGAATCGATTTCATTTTTTATTAGGGTTCCGTACCCAAAGGGTAAAACGGGACACTATTACTAAGACTACGCAGTCCGTCCGTCTGTCCGTCTGTCACCAGGCTGTATCTCATGAACCGTGATAATTAGATAATTGAAATTTTCACAGATGATGTTTTTCTGTTGCCGCTATAACAACAAAAACAGAATAAAATAAATATTTAAGTGGGACTCTCCCGTACATAAGACATTATTATTTGCCGTTTTTATAGATAATGTTACGGGACCCTTCGTGCGCGTGTCCGACTCGCACTTGGCCGATTTATATTGGCTTTAGTTACAATGAGCACAGACGGCCTTTCGGTTAGAAAAACTGAATTACAAACGAAGATAGCTAGATCAAACCCAGGCAAGCGGTACTTAATTTTCATGTTTTTAACTCGACTGTGAAGGAAAATAATGCGTGATGGAGTCAGCTCTAAGATTTGAAAGATTGACGAGCCGGTTGGAGTGGTTGGTAGATAAGTACTTGCGCCGCGGGTCGTGGCTTCGAATCCCACCCAGGACAGACATTTGTGTGCATAAACACTGTTTGACCTGATTCTTGGTGTAATTATCTATAAAAGTACGCATTTACATAAGAACTATATAGTAGATCAGACATGTAGCATATCAGTTGTCTGGTTTCCATAATACAAGCTCTGCTTAGTTTGGGATCAGATGACCTTGTATGAATAATGTCCCAGGATATATTATTATTTGTCTTCAAAAATGGAAATATTTTAAAGATACTGTGACACGCTAGTATGATGCGTGTATTTTTCAAATGTTTTTTTTATTATTTCGATACATTAAAACCTTAACTAAATACAAATAACATTTAAAAATAATTATTATACAAGTCGTGACCGCGTGGAATGATGGCAAGAATGCTAGCAGCATTTCCCCTTTGAATCGCAATTCCGATTATCTGGACGAAAAATGAACCAGCCCTCCTGTCACCAGTGGAGGCAATAAGGCGGGGAGTAATAATTATCAAATATCAATATCGCGTATCACGACACTATGTATGTATGTTTGTATGTATGCGGTTAGTTTAATGTTTGTCAAAAAAATTCATTACCAGATCATACACGTATAAACTACATACTGTTAATATCGTTAAAATATGATGTAATACAAATATGAATTTAATAAGAATTAATCTCGTGTACCGTGAAATTTTTAATTGAAACGCTTAAAGCGAACACGCATGCGGACACACGTGCTCAGTATTTATCGTCCAAGAACACAACGAACATGAACATTAATATTATCTATATCAAAAAACAACTCGTTAAATCCATTAATGTTTATTTTTTTTAATGTTTCATTTATCTCATAAATTTAATGGAATCATTGATTACTCTATATCGTGTTCAAATTAATTAACTTTATGGAATTTATACGAAATTGTATTACCGGAACATTTTCAAACCGGTCATATAACTTAAGCTATGATTTCTGTTCAAAAGCACTTAATAATTTGATATATAGATATAGATATCACACGACAGTTATTTGATATATATTATTTGTCTAAATTTAATGTTAATGGTATATTAATTTTTTTATGTTTTATTAATAGGTCTGAACCAGGAGCGGCTTGCTTGCTTTCAGAAATACATAAAAATGTGTGATCACGTTCAAAAGTCGAATATAATGACAATATATTTAAAGAAAACAGCTTACAATACGGAGATATTTAGCCTTTATTTCATCCTTAGATGTGATTTTTTTATGAATAAAATTATCATAATAATCTGATCAAAAATAGAAAGCTTTCGAGGAATATACAATAGTAAAGGGATACACTATTCTACTTATTTTTGCAGTCGGCTAATAATGTATAATATACGTCGCAAAAGATTAAAATCAATATAAAATCATTATCCCATTAACCTCTAAGAAAAAACAATTAAATTATATAAAGTCAGTTATTTAGTTTCCGTAAATACAAACTAAAAACTCACCACAATATGATCTTGTTATATAACAAAGTGATACGCGACATTGACTAAAATAATTATAATATTAATTAGATACAAGAATCAAAATGACGTATCATAGAAAGTCACTTATCTAATGATATAAGAGACTTCTACAGAACTGCTGAAACTATGTTTTACTATACTAAGAGTACATTGACATAACCTTATTCATTGTAGTTATTTTTATAAATTGGAAAAGACAATAACTTTTTTCATTAATTTATACTGAATTTATTTCAAAATAAAATAGAGAAATAAATTCTCTATTCAACGATACTTTTATATTGTAAGTTTCAATAACATATCCCATAAGAATACTATCAAGTGTCCATGATAATTGCATAGCACTTAACCTTCTCGACAAGCTCTGAGAGTTCTCGCGAAGGCGGATAGTATGATACCTTTACAGTATAAGTATTGTGTAACCTTATATTTATTTGTTTTTAACGATTATGATGTAGATTTAATGGGTATGTGATATCACCAAGAATTTAACTAAAGTAATAAAAATGAATAAATGCATTTAACATGCCTAACGTGCTAGGACTTCCAAAACGTATTTTGAAAGACCCAAAATATTCTACGGCCCAATTTTCAGTCGCACAGATAAAAATAATACTTTTGCATTACGACTGAAAGCCGCAAAACTGGATCGGTTAGTTGAAAGAGTGTGGGCTTGTGTAATTGCATCTGGTAGACTTGTATTAATACTTCCTATTGACCTTCTGTCTATATTAAAACGTCATTAGTTATATGACGAATTATCTTCGTATTTATGACCAATATGACAAAGGAATGATTGGGATTTATAAATTATTGATGGAATATAAATTACAAATGACTGTTTGTAGCATGACGCATCAATTGACTATGTTAACGCTATATAATATGTTTATATGAGGTTACGTCACTTGTCGCGTATTTTTAAGGATCGTTTCATTATTTTTTATTGCATTATGGGTAGGCGGACGAGCAAAGGGGCCACCTAATGGTAAGTAGTTACCAATGCCCATATACATTTGCATTGCAAGAAATGCAAATGCCACAAACTTTCAGAACTGAGATTTTAGATCCCTTGTGCCTGTAATTAAACTGGCTCACTCACCCTTTAAGCTGGAACAACAATACAAAATCGATGACTGAGTATTTTTTTTTAATTCAAATGATTGTTATTCAGTATAGCTTTCCAATTTGTGTACAAACACATGTGCACTTACACAACCGGTGGGACGATAGGAGAGTCTTCAAGCGCAGGACCAATAGATTAACGTGTTTACCAAGTAATGGAATTGCTAAAACCGACTTATAATTTTCGAGCTTATATTATTTTTATTAAAACGTGGTTTGAACCTAGTCCATTGAGATCTGTAGCCTCATAAACTAACCACAATACCGAGCAGGCAGCTACAACTAAGTTATGTATGTATAAAATTCCTACAAACGAAATCAACAATCGTTATTTGAGTTTGTCTAAGTCCGTTTTGGCCTTTTAGACTGTCAACCTTGATCTAATTATTTAAATATTCATAATATACAGGTACTCTTTTTGTATTTTTAGTATTGTTTTATATAAGAAGTTTGTAATGCTTAGTTCAAAAATTATCATGTTTAAATTTTAATAATATTTATGTTAGTTATATATATAAGGTGCTGTGGTTTCCTATACGTATGGAACACATAAGATGTGTATATTATACATGTAAATCAACGTGGGTACAATCCCAGGCAAGCACCACTGAATTTCATGTGCTTAATTTGTGATTATAATTCATCTCGTGCTTGACGGTAGTTGGACATTCATAGGCTGTTACTGATGCCATAAGGTCCTCCAGACCGATTTCGGCCATGGCGGCTAATATCAAGAGAGATTAGCCAACTGCGCAGGAGATATTATAGTGCACAAGTGTGTGCGCAAACACAGGTGCTCTCTCTTTTCCTTAGCTCTCATAATCCGATGGGACGGCAATCCGACACGACCGGAAAGAGTTCAGGCGCAGGACTAACGGCTCCACGTGCTTTCCGAGGCATGGGATTGTACACACTTTCAACTTCCAGACTCCGGGCTGCTACTGAGAATTCTTTGACAGATAAATCTAATAACTATTTATTGGCCCGACCTGCGAATTGAACCCAGGACCACCGAGTCTGCGGCCTTATATCTAGCCACTAGACCAACGAGGCAGTCATATCTAGGCTATAAATACAGGAACTAAATTCTAAGAACAACGGACAGTCAGTTAAAATGAAACCGTTAAGATATAAATAACAACAATAGCAACAATCACAACAAAAGATTTTCAACTCGAAATATGTCAATAGAGTAACTGTTTAGCGATTCATATTGTTGTTAGGTCACGGTTACAAATAAGCGGGTGTTCACACTGAATAATTATTTAATTATATTTATTTACCAAGACATTATTTTTTTATAAAATTGAAAATATATTATTTTTATAATGACACTAGCTGTACACCGCGGTTTCACCCGCATATAATTAGTAAAAATATAATGAATAAAAATCAGCCTACAGCCTTCCTCGATACAACACAAAAATATTTTTTAAATTCTAACCAGTAGTTCCTGAGATTAGCCGGATCAATCAAACAAACTGTTCAGCTTTATATATTATTAAAGATATGTAACGTAAATGAATACACATGTATCGTGTAACATCCTATCTAAGCTGGCGTAGTCTGGTTTGAACTGGTCGCGTTGCATCTGGACAAAAAAGAAGCATTAAGCAACAATTCGACCATTTTCTTATCAGACTAACTAAAACATAATATGTATATATACCTTTATAATCGCACTGAACTCAAGATTTTACGATCGACATTTAATAGTGTTAACGACCTTGTTGGATGAATTCGCGTTTTGAATTCATTAAATGTTTCCTTATTATTTAATTTGGTACTGCAAAATGGCCCTGCTCTCCTCAGGTGACACTTGATGTGTTTTTTAGGTTTTTAATTGTTGTTTTTTTATTGTATAGGTAGGCGGACGAGCGTGTGGGCCACCTGATGGTAAGTGGTCACCAACGCCCATAGACATTGGCATTTTAAGAAATGTTAACCATCGCTTACATCGCCAATACGATGGGAATACCTTGAATGTCCCTTGTGCCTGTAATTACACTGGCTCACTCACCCTTCAAACCGAAACACAACAATACAAAGTACTGCTGTTTTGCGGTAGCATATCTTATGAGTGGGTGGTATGGAGCTTGCACAAAGCTCTACCACCGAGTAAAAAGATTTTATATTTTATATCTTAAAACAAAAGGGTTCTATGTCTTTTTTAAAGTCGTTTATAACATGGGCATGATGGTCAACGGTGACAGTCACGCTGTAAATAATATTAACCGTTGCTTACATCGCCAATGCACCACCAAACCTTGGAACTAAGATGGTATATCCCTTGTGCTGGTAGTTATAATGGAGATAATTAATAATAAGAATAGCGGTTTAGCGGTAGAGTATACGAGTCAGTGGTACCTAGACAGGCTTGCACATAACCACCACCAAATATGTCTAATCTTACTAATATTATATTAAGAAAGAAAAATCGAAGTTAAATTTAAAACGAAAAGCTATTTTAAAAAAGAAAATTAAAAAATCAATTTTAAAAACGTAAAATAAATAAGTAATTGAAACAAATTCCTTTAAAAAGAAAAAAAATGGTTTTTTTTTTAAGTTTATCGGTCATGAAAAACAAAAGGGCGAGAAAAAAAGACAAACTGCCAATGATACGATACAATCGAATTCATAAATGTAAAATAAACAAGAAAATATGTAATGACATCATCCATTGAGCAACCAGAATTTATCATGAATACCAGACTGGTCGAAAATGTGTGGAAGTTATATATTTATACAATTTTTTTGTCATTTAAAACTTTAATGAAAGTAATTAACTTTAGATCTGCTGTGGGATACTTCTAAGAATGACATTATTATATCAAAGATCGAAATGGTCTGTTTTATGATTAAAAAAAAAAACTATGGGACTATTGGCCGAATACTGAAACGTCTTTCAAATATGAAGTGGGACTTAATTATTTGGAACGTCATTAATTTCAAAATTTAGTATGCGAAATAAGTCCCACTTCATTTTGAATGACGTTTCAGTATTCGGCCGTTAGTGAGTTCTCTTGACCATAAATTACAGTTACAATGGGTCGTATCTCCATCGAAATGTTACGTTGGAATTGTTGCTGTTTATAAGGACACAGAACCTAAAATCCTAGATTTTTGATCTTGCCAATAAGATGTTTTCCATCAAAAATTTCTCAGTAGAAGCTCGTTAGGACATTTTCAGTTTTATACTCTCACCCTTACAAAATAACGTGAATACGGTTCAAGTCATTTTGGTTTTTCGACCAATTCAACGGACTGTCTGAAGCATCCGTTTTTTGCTCTGTAATATCTTTGACACCGATGGCTATGACCGTAATTGAAATAAAAGAATTTGATGATAAAATACCTGATACTACTAAATTTATAAAAGCAAAAGATTGGGAGGATGGATGGATCTTTCTTACTCTTTCATTCATAAACTACTGAATGGATTTGGACCAAATTTGGAATAGAGATTGCTTATACCTCGATTTACAACACATACCTTCCATCATATGCGGGCATAGCCACTGGGCGAATGCTTATTTATTATAAATATTCTTCATAATATAAAACAATTTTACTATAATATATTAATATGTTTAGACTGTAGGTTATCGCTATGGCAGAAGAAGTAGAGACAAACATAAATACAAATTTCTGTCTTAATATTTCGCACGAATATTATTTCGATATGGACAAAGATCATTGACTTTGAAAACGTTTAAAAATAAGTACAAGTGTGTTATCGTGATCACGAACACGACAAAAATAGCGTTTAATAATAGCTAGCTAGTCGTTTTTAGAATGTGTTACGCCTCGCCGTTACATTTCTATAAGTGCTGTCCTTGAATCAATCGGTTAAATATATATTAAATTAACACGTACTTCTTAATTGTGGTATATGAGAAGAAATGAATCGTACATAACTGCGTAATCAAGCAGAACTGTGGAAGCATCATTATCGTCACAAATAAAGCAACGACCTCACCTTCGTGCTAGTCTTTCGGTTTCAACTGGTACCAACCCACTCATCAGATATTCTACCACAAAACCGTAGTACTTGGTATTGTTGTGTTCCGGTTTTAAGGGTGTTTGAGCCATTACAGACATAAGGGACACAACATCTTAGTTTCCAAGGACAATGGAAACTTTCGTTGGCATTCACTGTGATATTAATCTATTTAAACTTGTATATTATGCAAAGTCAACAGAACAATCTGAACTGCTAAATTGTAAGAACTGTATCTCACTCGTGAAACGTTTAAAATCCATAACGTAACAACTAACAACGTTATTCTGTGATACGCTATTTTGATTCTTGTGTCCTTTAAATGTTATGGTTGTTGTAATCAATGTCGCATATACTACTTATTGACATTTCACGATTGCGTCGCGTTCTACGATGATTTTCGATTTCGGTTTGTATTTGCTCGCCTTTTTACAATCATCAATAAAGCAGAAATTTAAAAATCGAACTCCCCCAGCCAATCATTATTATGACCTTGCGCAAATTGGCCAGCAATTAGGAAATATTGAATAATATTCGTCTATATTGTTTTAATCAATAATACTTTGATTACCAATCAGAGGCAACATTTGGGTAAATAAGTTTTCGCGCAAAACAGGTGTATTTATTTGTTTAATCTTTTCGCGCACGGATAAATCATGAAAATTTTATAAAACCTATAAATATATATTTAAGTATACCAGAGCCCAAAAAGTTTCTTAGTAAAATAAATACTGTTTTTAATATTCTCGAGACGTTGCCTCGTATGATAGCGTCACATACAAACGTATACCTTCAGTATTATATTAAAGAATTCTTCATTGTTGAGAAACTTTATTTCGTTTTGTTTTTTTTTTTTATCTGCATATTAAAAATATGTCAACATAATCAAATCATTCGAAATATAACATATTTTTTAAATATGTTAAAAAAAACGAATAACTAATTTAGGCAATCAATTTAAATGACATCATATATCATCTTAATCATGGCCGTATGATATTGCAATATAATATGACAAAAGTTCAAAATCTTTAATCCTAAAATTCACAATTATATTACAAACAGCAAATTGCTGTTTGATACTGCCACCAAATAAAAAAATATTTTTAAATTTTATTTTTCGAAGTTCGAACACAATAAAATCACAGTAAAAATCGATTCAATATACATTGTGGTGACAGTAAACAACAAATGTTTATAATTTACTCGTTTTTATAGTTTTACGCAAGCTCGTCTGGGTAGGTACCAACCACTTGTCAGATATTATGCCGTAAAACAGCAGTACTCGGTACCTAGTGTTGTGTTTCGGCTTGGTGAGCCAGTGTAATTACAAGCACAAGGGACATAACATCTTAGTTCTCAAGGTTGGTGGCCCATAAGCAATGTTTTTTTCAAAGAAGTATACAATGCCACTGTCTATGGGCATTGATGACCACGGCTTGTCCGTCTACCTATACAATAAAAAAAAATTAGGACTTATAACGAATGTTAGGATATTTTTTCATTTGTTTACGTATTTCATAATGAGATATCAGTTAATACTTTACGAGATTTCCAAATAAATCACTGCGATAACCAATATGTCATTGACGATAATAATCATTATAATGTTGATTATAACAGATTATTATGGGTTTAAAAATGTAAAATGTGATGTCTGTCCATAGTTATTATTGTTTTTTTTTTAATTACTCCTTAATGTTGGTATCCTGATTCCTTATAGAAGTAAATTTTGTTCTTATACAAAAACTGCTAAAAAATCTATATTGTCAAGTTATTAGCAAAGTAATATAATTAAAAACAAATAAACTATAATTAAATGATAATAAATATATTCCAAGCATATTTTCTATACAATCCTTTTTGTTATTTAAATTTGAATCTACGTCGAAATCATAACAATAGATATTTTATCTGTGGAAGTAAACAAAATCGAATACAATGTCAAATGAGTTGTTTACGGGAGTTTTCCGTCGATTTGGACAATAAACAGCTGATACCACGATCCATGGTCGTTACGATGACGTAATTGACTAAACTTGGAATATATTTACATACGAAATAATGTTTTGCTTAAAGTATGACAATTTGGTCTAACTACAACAATACAATACTTTAAAAAGTGAAAGTAGATTACCAAAACAGCTCGAACAGCTTTTGTTTTCATTCAAAACAGTTTTCATGTAATGTACGTGACAATGTACAGTCATAATAACTTTAACAGAATTATCGTTATCATAATTATCTATAAATAAATATTCAGGTAGTCCATTTATATATACCAAAAATAGAAAAGGTCCTAAAATTTAACTTTATACCCTTTTTCAGTACAAGTCCAGAAGTCATTAATGAAAATTGTGCAAAAAACGCAGCAACACTGAAAATTGGTTGCGACGGGCTCTCATCGTTTCTAAAAAAATGTGATTTATCTTTAGTGCAAAATGTTAGTTAGTGTTAAAAAGTTAGTCTTTTTTTATATTTTGAATAATATTTTAAAATTTAATTAGTTTTGTTCTTTTTATTTAAATATTTATATTTTCTTTGATTTTTAATTTGATTTGTATAATTTCTTTTTATAACTTTATTATGTAATTGTGTGTGAGAATGGTGTGTTCTCCTATAATTGGTTGTACATAAGTAGTTAGTTTTTAATTTAATGTAAAGCGTGTTTTTTTTAATGTATTTTGTGTACAACTGTTGGGGATCCAAATAAATAAATAAATAAATAAATAAAACATATTATATTATTTGTCAAGTATACAATCGCGTTGAGTGTTTATGAGTGTTACCGTAAATTTTTTAGATTAAATAAAATTTGTCGAACGAAATTTTGTATCTAAGTAGATATGTATATTAAATTGAATAGGAATACTCTCTTTTAAACTAAATTGTAAAACAAATAATATCTAACGTTTCCAATAACACCAATTTAATTATTGTTTCAGTTAATTATTGCTAACTCCAAATACATATATCAAAATATCTAATTTTAAAAATACAAAATTCCTTAGATATCTAGATTTATTTAGATTAGATTGATCTAGATGTGGCAATAATACGATGGTTGAACCTAACAGTATCTGATTATATATATGTAAATACGATACATTTTCTCGATTCATTGTGATGTCTCAAGTGTAGCGTGTGCATACTAATCTGTAAACGCAACTGTTTCTTTAATCTAAATCCGTCGTAAAGGATTTTTAAATACATTTTGGTCGTCTTGCGAAAGTTTTTAATTAATTAAGACGAAGGCTTTTAATTTTGAAGTGAAAACTTCTTTAGCATCGTTGTGATTTGAAATTCGATGAAACGAAAAAGAGACAGACACATAAATTCATAAGATTTAACGTGGGAGAAAATGAGATAGGAGCATTATACAGTTGAATTCAAAATTTTTGAAGGTTTCACTTCTACCACGTGTGAATTGCACACATGTTTTTTATGAGATAATTGTATTTAGATATTAGGTTAATTTTTTATTATATAAACCGACCATTATTATGATTAACCGTATTTAATGTCAATTTTTAATGTGATGCTTTTACGAATAATGTGATAACCTATCATTAGTACACTAGAACACACACAACACACACTAGAACATTTGTCAAAGAACTTTTCAACCTCTATTTACTACTATTTTGTAAACCTCTTATGTATCTATGTATTTTGGTTGTTTTAATAAATAATATAAAATGATTAAATGTATAACAATTATTGTTTTTATATACTACGTAATCTAAAGCGTGAACATGTTAATATATAACGAAGGTTGCAGGTTTAATCCTGGCAGGGACCACGACATTTTCCTGTGCTTAATTTTGTGTTAATTCATCCCGTGCTCAACGGTGAAGGAAAATTGCATGTGACAGATTAAAGCTGCCACGCGTTAAGCCTTCTTGTCGAGAGGCATTTACATAGCTTGGACATTTTTCGTTTGTTACTTTTTAAGCATCATATTGACATTTTATCCTGAGATGCCTCAACTGCCTCGTTGGTCTAGACTCTAGACTCTAGAGGCTAAATATATGGTCGTTGACGCGGTGGTCCTGGGATCAATTCCCAGGTCGGGCCAGTAAATAGTTATTAGGTTTTTATCAGTAGCAGCCCGGAGTCTGGAAGTGGGAAGTGTGCACGTTAAGTCGTTGGTCCTGCGCCTGAACTCTTTCCGGTCGTGTCGGATTGCCGTCCCATCGGGTTATGAGAGTTAGGGAATAGAGAGTGTACCTGTGTTTGCGCGCACACACTTGTGCACTATAATATGTCCTGTGCAGTGGGCTAATCTCTCTTGAGATTCGCCGCCGTGGCCGAAATCGGTCAGGAGGACCATTATTATTATCCTGAGATATCCTGGGAGTGATCAAAAATAGAAGCTTTCACTGTCGAGTTGTATCAAATCAAATGAATTATAGATAAAATATATTCGAAGTTAATAGTAGTTGAGTAATGATTATACATTTTGTTTATTTAAATAAATACATGTATTAAAATGAGCGGTTGTAACGTCTATTTAAATTTCGAATACTTCGACGGTTATTTATGACAATCAGCTGACAGATGAGTTTACGCGCTTAGTGATTGATCATTTGCATGTTTTGTACTTTTTTTTTCTACTTCTATTTCCAATTGACAAAATTAAAGCTCATTGATGAACTACAAGGCAATGAACGAACAGTTCATTGACTATATGTTTCTTTCATTGCCAATTTATATTACTTCAATTAATTGGTTTGAAGTATAACTTTTTTTTAAATTACTTTGGCACACTATTTTGGATACTGTAATAAATGCCATATTTGATAAATTTATCAAAATCAAGTGAATTCTATATAAAGCAGTTTAGTGTCCCTTCGTTATTGTGAAAGGCACCAAGGTTCGAGACGTGAGACAGTTTAAATTTAGCTATGACCCAAGTTCGATCAGCCGTTAATCTGGCTCAACGCCATTATGCCTAATGTCATTACTATATTAAAACTTTTAATTGTTTTTTTATATATGTCATGATGATTCGTTTCGTCATAATTGATGAATCCAATGGTCATTCACTTTTTTAAATAAAAAAAATATATATCTATACATACATTTTTCAAATAGATATGTCTAATTACAAAAACGATATGAACACATTTCCTCGTATAGTGTCCTTTAAAAGAAAATTTTCGGGTTTTTTAATTCCTACACATTACAAGAGGTTGTTTTAAGCTATGCGTTAATAGTGAGCACAGTGCTTTATATATGTATAAACAGATTTAATCAGCTAACAAAGTCTTGTAGTCCTATTTTGATTATTTCGATGAAATCAGAATTATTAGTTAAGTATATTTGATTGTATTTTTTATAATATACGTAAAATGATGTAATGGTTCCAACTTGTTTCTACGATATCAGTAGCGAACTAAACATCAGTTCAGTTCGGTTCAGGATGATTTATTTAATATATTATTATAGTCCATTCAGTAGAACTAAACTATGAGAATAATTTTGAAACTTACCGCAGATAAAAATTGAAAAGTGATAAGCGACATTCGGTTTCGGTTTAAAGACATTTATTTCTCATAAAGAACACAAAAGTTCACTTATAATTAGAAATTACAATAATTTTGCCTGAGGGTACATTTAAAAGTCTGCCTTATGAATTATATACAGTGAGATAAAATGTTGCGGGTAGTTATATTACACAAACATGTTTAGGTAGGGGTTACATTAACTTATAAATTATTTTGCACATATTCCATTACACGTTTTTTGAATATAGGAAAACTCTTGCTATTAATGATTAAGTCTGATAATTTATTATAAATTTGAACTCCTTCAAATAAAATGTTTTTCTTTCCATAGTTGGTTCTGGTTTTTGGAAGTTCTAGTTTATTACGTTTTCTAGTGTGGTATGTATGTGTTTTTTTATGAAAGTGTAATTGTGAATGTGTTTTATTTGTTATTATTTTTCTAATCAACATGCAGGACATTGATTTTATAATCATAACTCTTATAGAATATACGCATAATAGCGTTAGTCGGTTAAAACATTTTACTTGTACGGTACAAAGTAAGTTCTAACAGAGTAATAAAAATGGCAGCTGATGTTGATATTTGATTTCGCATTGTCGATTCTCTGTACTACAAATCGATTCCAGGAGAGACACTTGAATTCGATACATTATTTATTTATTTATTTGTGAAACAATCAAACGCGTTACGTGGACAGATTCAAAAGCGACAGAACAAGCTTCTAGGGATTGACTACAATTCATGTTTTTCCTTAAAAAGAGATCCTAATGAAAAAGTATGTTTGATAAGCTGAGGAGACCAAACCTTCCGAGTAGCAGGTTAGTTGATGCCAACTTCTTCCCATCGAAAAAAATATTTTTCCAAATAAACATAATTATAGTATTTTTTTTTTATTGTATAGAAAGGCGGACGAGCATATGGGCCACCTGATGGTAAGTGGTCACCAACGCCTATAGACAATGGCATTGTAAGAAATGTTAACCATCGCTTACATCGCCATTGCGCCACCAACCTTGGGAACTAAGATGTTATGTCCCTTGTGCATGTAATTACCCTCCTTCCGGTTTGAAGGATGAGTGAGCCAGTGTAATTTCAGGCACAATTGACATACCATCTTAGTTCCCAAGGTTGGTTAACATTTCTTACAATGCCATTGTCTATGGGCGTTGGTGACCATCAGGTGGCCCATATGCTCGTCCGCCTATCTATTCTATATATAAAATAATGTTTTACTAATCACTCGCAGTTACAACGCTGTTTAGCGTTTACTAACCGATATTGCAAATATAAAACCTTTTTATTTATATACATAAATGTACATCGATATACATAAATATACATCATAGGAATAGCTAAGCTTCATTTTGTATCCTAAATTAAACCAGAAACGAAATACGTAATGAAAAGCGACGTCCGACGATTATGTGGCGAATCAATTTCGACAATTCGACTTATTCAATTGTTTCGTCCGTGACTCTTCCATTCCGTTCTGTTTTTTTTTTCTTAATTGAAACTAGTTTAGTCGTTAGTGCTTAGAACGAACCACATACAGCCATAAAATTATTACCGAATGTATATATTTTAGCTGAGATAAATGTTTAATCTGATTATTTACTATACTCGAAATTGGTAACTGTTGAATGGCTACACAGTAACAGTCTGTGAGCGTCCCCCAGCTGGGCTAAGGCTTCTTCTCCTCTTTAGAGGAGAAGATTTGGAGCTTATTCCACCACGATGCTCCAACTCTGGTTGGTGGACTACACATATGACAGAATTTCAGTAAAATTTGACACATGCAGGTTTGCTCGCGATGTTTTCCTTCACCGTCAAGATGAATTTTAATCAGAAATTCATCATCATCATCATCATCAAAAGCCAATCGTTGTCCACTGCTGAACATAGGCCTCTCCCAAGGTGCGCCAAAGCTCCCGGTCCTCCGCCTTCCGCATCCAGTCGGTCCCCGCCACCTTCATGAGGTCATCGGTCCACCTGGCTGGAGGGCGCCCTACGCTGCGTTTGCCGATTCGCGGTCTCCACTCTAGGACTCGTCTGCTCCAACGGCCATCGGTCCTACGACATACGTGACCAGCCCACTGCCACTTCAGCCTGCTAATTTTGCAAGCTATGTCGGTGACTCCGGTTCTTTTCCGGATAATCTCATTTCTGATCTTATCCTTCAAAGATACTCCGAGCATAGCTCGCTCCATAGCACGCTGAGCGACTTTGAATTTGTGGACTAGTCCCGCAGTCAGTGTCCACGTTTCGGCACCGTATGTCATGGCAGGTAAGACGCATTGGTTGAAGACTTTCGTCTTCAAACATTGCGGTATAGGCGACGTGAGGACTTGACGAAGGTTGCCAAATGCTGCCCATCCCAAGCGAATTCTTCGATCGGCTTCCTTCTCGAAGTTGTTCCTACCGACTTGAATGACCTGTCCTAGGTAGGTATATTCACTGACAACTTCGAGAGGTTTCCCTTCGACGTATATCGGCCCCGGCACGACATGCCTATTGAACATGACCTTGGTCTTGTCCAAGTTCATACCGAGACCGACACGCCGGGAAGAATCGCTTAGGCTACGCAGCATTTCGGTTAGCTGTTCCAGCGACTCTGCTATGATGACGATATCGTCGGCAAATCGAAGGTGTGAGATGTACTCGCCGTTTACATTGACTCCATATCCAGTCCAATCCAGCGTCTTGAAGACGTCTTCCAACGCGTTGGTGAACAGTTTCGGGGATATTACATCCCCCTGTCTCACCCCTCTGCGCAGTTGGATCGCCTTCGTCTTACAGTCCTGGATGTGGACAGTCATTGTAGCGGCGTTGTACAGACACCTCAGTACCTCGATATATCTCCAATCGATATGACATCTCTGCAATGAGTCGAGCACTGCCCAGGTTTCGATGGAGTCAAAGGCTTTCTCGTAATCCACAAAAGCCATACACAGCGGCTGATTGTACTCTTCGGTCTTCTGCACAATCTGCCGAACAGTATGGATGTGGTCTACGGTGCTGTAGCCTGATCGAAAGCCGGCTTGCTCTGGGGGCTGGAACTCGTCAAGTCGTCTGGCGAGACGGTTCGTGACGACTCTTGAGAACAGCTTATACACGTGACTCAGGAGGGAGATTGGTCTGTAGTTTTTCAAGAGGGTTTTATCACCTTTCTTGAAGAACAGTACCACCTCACTCCCGCTCCACGTTTCCGGGGTCTTGCCATGTTGGATGACGGAATTAAAGAGGCTTGCTAGCTCTTTCAGGACCGGAGTCCCGCCTGCCTTAAGCAACTCTGTTGTGATTCCGTCATCTCCCGGAGCTTTGTTGTTTTTAAGCTGTTCTAGAGCCGCCCTAATCTCGCCTTGGTCAACGACCGGGAGCTCCTCGGAATAATGGCGCGTAAGAGGGGCGCGCTGGTCATCAATACTGATTCCCACAGGTTTATCCGATCTTGAAGAGAACAACTGCCCATAAAACCTCTCTACTTCTCCGACGATCTCAGGCCTTGAGGTAACGACCTTACCATTTTCAGTTTTAAGTTTCGTCAGACGCGGCCTCCCAAACTTGCGAGCGAACACTTTCGATCCCCGATTTTGCTCAATCGCAGCCTTGATGGCGCGGGTATTGGAGCATCGGAGATCGCGTCGCGTCAGCGTTTTTATTTTTCGGTTTAAGGCCTTATCTGACAAAAACGATGGTAGTTCTCGTCGTTTCCTCATGAGCTCGAGTGTCTCAGCAGAGAGTTTTGGTGCGCTGTCTCTTTTCTGTGGCGGAAAACACTTGCGGAATGTGTTTTGCAGTATTTTGACCAGCGTGTCGGTTTTCTCATCAATACTGCTTACGGTTTCCAACGCGGTGAATTGATTTTGAAGCTCCATTTGGAACTTTTCGGAGCCTTGAGCAGCTTGGAGCATGGTAGGTCGGAGAGTAGACCTCATCATTCGCGATCTTTCGGCTTTGAAGTCTATATCTAGAGTGCCTCTAACCAAGCGGTGATCACTACCGGTATTAAACCTGTTGATCACTGAGACATCTCTAAATATGTGCCTTTTATTCGAAATGATAAAGTCTATCTCGTTCCTTGTCACGTTATCGGGGCTTCGCCAGGTCCACTTCCTCTGGGGCTTCTTTTCAAAGAAAGAATTCATCAAAAAGAGCCCCTGCGCTTCGAGAAAGTTTACCAGCATTTGCCCCCTGTGATTTCTGCAGCCCAAGCCGTAAGGTCCGACTTTCGATTCACCGCTATCTTGTACTCCCACTTTAGCATTAAAGTCTCCCATAACAACATTGCAGTGGGCCTTCGAGGTGTTGTTGAGGGCCTTTGCGATGTCCTCGTACATCGCTTCTACCACATCATCAGAGTATGCCGAAGTTGGCGCATATACCTGTACGACCTTCAGGGAGAACCTGTCGGAAAGTTTTAGGACGAGGTACGCTACCCGGTTCGACACACTACTGATTTCTACAATGCTGCTAATGAGATCCTTTTTGACCAGAAAACCGACACCACCCTGGGAGAGTTTATCACCTTCGCGGAAGTAGAGTAAGTTACCGGACTCTAGAGTTATCGTGTCCTCCCCCTGTCTTCGGACTTCAGATAACCCCAGTATATGCCAGTTTATATGACTTAACTCTACTTCTAATTCGGCGAGGTGATGGTCCAGCCTTATCGAGCGTCCATTATACGTTGCCATATGTAGTCGTCTTTTATGGTAGCCTGCCATGAACCGGTGATTCTTTGCACCCCCTGCCCTGCCGATACCGCGACCGCTACCTTGGTCGGGCCTAGCGGGCTTGCCGGTAACTGGGGGCCTTTTTTTAAGCGCATCTACCATGTAGGAGGATTTGCCCATACTCGCCACGCTGGGCAGGCGTGTTGGCGAGCGCAGTAGGGGGTAAGTTGTTTACGGGGGAGACGCTGCTGCCCATCCCCCCTTTTCCCCGTCCCTTAGTCGCCTCTTACGACACCCACGGGAAGAGATGGGGGAGTGCTATTCTAAGCCCGGCACTCCACGAAATTAAGCACATAAAATTCAGTGGTGCTTGTTGGGTTTGAATCAACGATCATCGGTTATGATTTACGCTTTCTTACCACTGGGCCATCTCGGCGGAATTGTTACAATATTTTAATATGATAAAACACAAGCAGTCGCTCAATAAGATATAGACTGAGACATATGTATACATTACACGTACACCACTGATTTATTATTATTTTCTATTGTTTATCTCGTGGTGGATGAAAATCTGCTATGTGTATACACCAACTCGCATTACAGCAGTGTGTTGGAGTGAGCCATAATTCATTAGGGACATTTATAGGCCGTTCCTTTTAATCTGTATCAAATTAATATTTGCGCATATGTAATCATTATTGAAATGAAATATTAAAAACAATAATATAATTTATTTTCGTCTCTTATTCCATATATATTTTTGTTTCGTTTGCTGTTGAAACGTTTGGACCTTGGGGTATTAGTGCAAAAAATTGACTCTCCTGGTGACAGGAGGGCTGATTCATTTTTCCCCCAGAGAATCGGAATTGCGATTCAAAGGGGAAACGCTGCTAGCATTCTTGCCACCATTCGACGCGGTCACGATTTGCACAGTAATTATTTTTAATTTTTATTTGTGTTTATTTAAGGTTTTATTTATGTCTCAATAATATTTCATGATGTCAACATATTTATGTTTCATAAGTTTCGCATAAGACGCGTTACTGAAACGCGTACCAGTAACGCTTTAAAATCTTCCTCAAGTTTCTGTGATGTTTCATAATTATGTATTATTATTCAAGGCTGCCTCGTTGGTGTAGTGGCTAGATACAAGGCCGCAGACCCGGTGGTCCTGGGTTCAATTCCCAGGTCGGGCCAATAAATAGTTATAGGGTTTTTCTGTCAGAAAATTCTCAGTAGCAGCCCGGAGACTCGAATTTGAAAGTGTGTACACTCCCGTGCCTCGGAAAGCACGTTAAGCCGTTGATCCTGCGCCTGAACTCTTGCCGGTCGTGTCGGATTCCCGTCTCATTGGATTATGAGAGCTAAGGAAAGGAGAGTGCACCTGTGTTTGCGCATACACTTGTGCACTATAATATCTCCTGCGCAGTTGGCTAATCTCTCTTGAGATTGGCCACCGTGGCTGAAATCAGTCTGGAGGACCTTATTATTTTAATCGTTTTAATGCTTTTCCCCTTGAAGTTTAAATCTTATTTTTGAAGGGAGTAAACTATAGTCCTTATACTTTATATTTATTTATTTATTTAAATTGTAAGCGCTAGCTTAGTCTTTTATTCTACATAAATAAAGCCTTCAAAATGATGATGTCCATCTAGCTGGAATTATTACAGAGAATAACTATGTACACAAACGGAGAAGTACTTTCTTTTATTTCATTACGTCGGGAGGGATGGCAATCCGACACGACCAAAGAGAGATCAAACGAAGGACGAAGTGCTTTTCAAGGCACTACAGTGTAACATTTTTACCAACTGAGAATTTAAAGAAAATTTTTGGCGCTCGCCTCCGCAATTAGCGATGCTATTCCGTAAGAACTGAATTCATTGCTATCCCGTGAAATTATGACAACCGACTTATGGTGATATAGGTACTATTTTCAGGCGTGTATTCTTGTAATTTTATAATTA
The DNA here is from genome assembly GCA_963151315.1 of Nymphalis c-album. Taxonomy (NCBI): domain Eukaryota; kingdom Metazoa; phylum Arthropoda; class Insecta; order Lepidoptera; family Nymphalidae; genus Nymphalis; species Nymphalis c-album. The sequence goes on from OY720610.1 coordinate 2,095,124, forward strand.
TTACGGTCAATGTCGCATATCACTTTCTGACATTTTACGACCGTTGTCTACAAGTTTCGAGTATGTTCTTACAGAATTGCTATCTCATTCAATCTAATTAAAAATCTAATAAAATTGGTATACGTAGATATTTGTATATTTTTATTGTTCTATGGTTTATATAAGATTTTGTTAATAAGCCTGTAAAGAACTACTGGATTATTTGTCACCAAATACATATCATTCGTTTTTTTACATATTTTTTTTTGTATTTTATGTAGTTTTGTTTTGCTTTATTTTTGCTAACTAGAATTATAAATTCGAAAGCGGGTTTGTTTGTATGTTTACTCAATCAATTATAATGGATTTTAAAAATTAATTATCAGGGTTAGAGGAAATACAATGGGGTATCTAACAACACTCCTACCCCCTAAGCGAGCGTAACCACAGTTGGAAACTAGTACCTAATAAATACATAAAACAAATTTATTATTCATTTGACTGTTATTCAAATTCACAAAAGAATGGGCACAGCCTAAGAATAGACGAAAAATAACAAAGATACAACCTCCATACATCGTCACAAGGGCCTTATGGCCTTGGTCTAACTTAGGTTATTCGTAAACAGAACGAGTTTTACATAATTCATGTTTTAAAACTTCGGAGATGAATTATTTAGATTAGATAACAATGGTGTTGTATATAATAGTAATTTTGATGTATTTTAATGTTGTTTATATTTGAAATATCTATTTGCGCGCCTTGAGGGCAAAGGCTGCCGAGCACGAGGTGATTTAATTAAGGATTTCCAACAAAGGATACTTACAATATTACTTGCTTATACTGAATAGTGGAATAATATTATAAAATATGTGTGCTTCTTCAATTACAGGAGACCAGATCAAGCACATTAATTAAAGACTAAACAGAATTAAAAAAACAATAAACAAATTATATATATATATATATATATATATATACTAGAGTTTTGCCCGCGGATTCACTCGCGGAGTTCCCGTTCCTGTGGGAATTCGGGGACAAAATCGGCTTAAAATCGGCTTAGTGGTTTAGGCGTGAAAGCGTAACAAACAAACTTACATTCGCATTTATAATATTAAGTAAGGATAAGAATATAAAGAAATGTGGTACTCAATAAATTAACTTACGAATTATAAAAAGGTAAACAATGATAAATAAGACTATGTTGTGAAAATGCGTGCAAGTTAATTTAAAAAAAAAAATAGCCATCACTATTTTCAGTCCAGGCGTCAAACTTAACCCATTCATTGGCTGTCACGATTTTGCTAAATGTATTTTAGTTTAGTGTCACAAAATTTCAAAATCTTCATATTGGTGGCGAGTTATTTAAATTGCTTTGATATTTGATTATAAGTAAATAAATACCTAAAGGTATTCATTTAATCCAGATTTTGTAAAACCTGTATCAAATGAATGTTGATCACGTGGGTGAGCCCTGCAATGGACCTAAACTGTAATCAGTGATTTCAAAGAACCCGTTGATTAATAGGTAGTATGGAACTATTTGTTAGATTTAACTTTATGATGTACTTTGTGTTACCTGGTGGCTTGTACCGATTTACTGGATATAAACCCTGGGTCAATAAAAGCCGAAGTCTGGAAGTCAGCAGTTAGCAACCCCATAAAGCCGAATACAATACTTCATAGAAATCTTTAAATTATTTTTCGAAATTTTATCCAAATAAGAAACATTATTCGTAATTTGATAAAAACATTATAACTTAAAGAAATATGTAAAAGAGTTTTATCTCCGAATAAAAGAGAACTATTGCCACCGATGTTTAAAAATTAATAATTCAAAAGTTTAAAAATATTTGAATTATTCAACAAAAAATAACTATTATGCACAAATCAACAAAACCTTCAAGTTGATATCCAAAAATTAGCATCCTAAGTGATAATAGTGCGAAATAATACAAGAATTCCACCTCGATGAGATCAGTGCTAAACAAGGCTACATTTCCGGTTGTAGGTCACACTAGCTAGAATACTAATTCATGTTTAGGTTGCCTATTATCTGTATATAAAAAACAAAATGTAATTGATTTTAAGGAAGGAAGTTAACGATCAAGACCCTGACCATATTTTTGCTTTCATCGCAATTCAACTTGATAAATTATAAGCACAAATGAAACATGAAAATCTGAGTGATCTCGGACTTGAATCTTCTGCAATCTTCACCAATCTGATATTTTTAAGGCTAAGCGAACAGAAAGCAGATATATATTGAGTGACGTCATTGGTTCTTAATAATGAAATCCAAAATGTTCTGTAAATTGGGTGACAATTCAGCTGCAATCTTTCTTTATATCCTCATCTTCTCGTCAAGTTCAATAAACATGTAAAAGTGAGCGGTATATGATTTGTTTTCAACTCACCAAGTATTGCAATCATCCATCCTAGTCTCACCCTCGAGGTAAAACTTGCCAGCGTGTCTGCAAGGGTTCAAAAGCGTATCGACTTCACGTCGACACACTTTCTGATAGTCCGGACAGCAGTCATCGTGGTAACGATCGCAGAACTCGTCGCAGTAGCACAGAGTATCTAAACAATGAAACAGACTTCAGCAATCAATAAACACACAGTATATAACTGTAACAATTTAACTGGTTATATTATATACACTAGTCATAAAAAATATTACACCCCGTCTTATTGCCTCTATTACTGACAGGAGTGCTGGTTCATTTTTTGGACAAAGAATCGGAATTGCGATTTACAGGGCTCTAGCATTCGGAACTACGATTCAAAGGGGAAATGCTGCTAGCATTCTTGCCACCATTCCACGCGGTCACGATTTGTATAGTAATTATGTTTAATTTTTATTTGTATTCATTTAAGTTATAATTTAAATAGCGATAGAGTAGGCCCATAGAGTCCCATTTATTTATTTCCCTATTGTAGAATTGTGTAGCTTTTGAAAATCAAACGCGCTCGTACAAACAGACCATCTCAAATAATAAAATACACTTCTATTATTCTATATTACGTATTATTGTAAGCAATGAGATATAAAAACCCGCTGAGTTTCTCTCGCCGGTTCTTCTCAGGTCTTCTCAGGTCTTCTCAGGTCAGATTTATGACAATTAATAGATAAGTATTTTTGACTTTGACTTGACTTGACTAGACGGGTAAATAATTTACTTACCGATTATTCTATGCGAGCAGCCATCCTCTCTGTCCTTGCAGCATTTATTGTCTATGCCACAGTAGGGCCCTGGTGGGAGATCTGGATGCCAATACGCCGTGACTGCGCTTACAAACGCGCAGATAAATAAGATACGCATCCTGAAAAAAAAAACAAAACATATAGAACCTTTGTTTTAATATTTTTACAGTACAAAAACTTACACTAGACTAGTGCATAATATTCTGTTTCAAAAGATCTAAGTAACTTGTTTTTATTGTAATTAAATTCTATTTTGAACAAATCTCCAAACACACATACCATTGTGATTATGATGAATTTACGTTTGACCTGGCTCGAACACAGAAACTCAGAGTATCCTCGGGCCATTAGCCAGACTATACGGACAATATTTGTATAAAAAAAGAATAACATACCACATATTATTCTTAAATTTTAAAAAATATTTCTGAATCATAAATTCTCCAATTCATTAAATAAACACGGTTTTATGAGTCAATCAAAACACATGTAACGTATTATCTTAGATTAGAGCCAATTTAAAATATCGTTAAGCTGCAGAGTAATAAATGACAGAGATTACACTATTTTATATTACAGTTTAGTGTACTTGTGAATATTACGATTTATTTTAAGTGTTAAGGGAGTCTGTTTGAATCGATTTCGTTGTGATTTATTTTACGTATTGATCATTGAACATACATTTACTTAATATTCTAAAACTTTTGTTATTTTGTTTCATTATTTGGTTTCGTATATAATTATATACATATATAAACTCACACATGAATAATCGAATAAATACATTATTTGAATAGCGTACAAAAACATTTTGTGGACAAAGCATTACATTAACCTATTAAAACACATTCATTTCCAAATAAAATAAAATAAAATAAATGTCACCTCTGTCGATTGCTAAGTCTACAGCACATTGACCTACTTGCGAAATAATCATGACACTGATAAGAACACGCATACTTAAATATTTTCTTTTCTAATTTGACTCACCGGGTATTCAGTGAAAATATAATTTTCATTCTCGCTATATATTTAGTTTCCATATATTTCATTGACTACAACATAACCAGAAAACATAACATAAATGACAAATGGAATAATAATAATAATATCGTATCTTAATCGATAAAGAACGCGTATCATATGAATCTATAATACATAATGCACAGATTAAAAATAAAGTTTTATCTGTGTTTTTAACAATAAATGATAATAAACCTGAAGAGTAAGTTTGTTTAAAAACATTAATGTAAAGATCTACCATGCAGATTTGTAATATATTTTTTGATTAGGCAGCCCATTTATTGAAAGGTTTATACTACTATCTAAGGACTACTTTTTTATAGTTTAGATAGACGAGCGTATGGGCCACTGAAAGAGCAGTTAACCATCGCTTACATCGCCAATGCACCACCAACCTTGGGAACTAAGATGTTATGTCCCTTGTGCCTGTAATTACAGTATATCGTACTATGAGACGGTTCGAGTAACATTTATATGAAATTAATTTAATTTAAATATCGATCATGGCTGTTCAAATAATTAATAAAAAATATTATTAATCTGTCGAGATCTGATTACACACTCGCAGCATGTGAACTCATTTATTAATTAACAGCTTCATTTTTATCACACATGTTATAGTAAAAATAATTAATCTAATTCATGTATCAATTTGTCACTTTAGTTATGGTGTAACCGGTGTGTTTGATCTTAACGCTATCGAATTTCATGGTGTTCCAGGATGAGTGATGGCTTTACGAAGCTAATATTAGTAACACCATTGGCCAAAAGTTACCTTATTACAATGATCCTTATTATGTTAAATGATATTATGGCTTAAGTAAGCCTACTAGTTGCAGGACTTTGTGCAAGCAAGTCTGGGTAGGTACCACTCACTCATTAGATATTCTACCGCAAAACAACAATACTTGGTACTGTTGTGTTCTAACCAGAACACAACAGTACCAAGTATTGTTGTTTTGCGGTAGCGGTTTGCGAAGGTGTTGTTTTTGAAGGGTGAGTGAGCCAGTGTACACAAGGGACATAACATATTAGTTCTTAAGGTTGATGGCGCATTGGCGATATAAGCGATGGTTCAGATTTCTTACAATGCCAATGTCTATAGGCGTTGGTGACCGCATACCATGAGGTGGCCCATATCTTCGTCCACCTACCTATACTATAAAAAAACCAGCAAATGACGCAATAATACCAAGAGTATCGGAAGAAAGCATTTATGATTCTAAATTTAAATTTGTTTCCATTTTTAAATTTGTCGTTAAATGCTTTGGAGCTTATCTCAAAATCAGAACGTTAACCGGAAACCTTGTTAAATTTGGAAATATAATAAACATTTCATTATAAATCATTCAAATACTAAACGTCAAGTTCCTTTAGATTTACGAGGGACTAAATATTTTGACAGCGAATTTATTATCAATCAATACAATATGTATCACCTTTATTGCATTACAATAAGAGCGACAATACAATGATTTCGTCGGAACTAAATGCGATTTAATGTGGTTGTCAAAGGTAGTATTGTAACTTACTACAAAGACCTTTCAAGTTTCAAATGTCGTCGAATGAGAGGGAATTGTAGACATACTAACGGTACAGAAAGGTCAATTATAAATAATAATAATTTGTTTAAAATAACAAGCCAGCATGGCTCAGTGGTCACTTTGATTATTTTATATCTTTCTTAGATCTTTTACATTCTTAATCTGTTCCAATATCAAATTCAAATTTAAATCAAATTATTCGTTATATAAAGAAGCTCTTATGTGGCCTTTTGACCATGTTATAGAAATCAATTATATATGAAATTAATACGGGTCCAAAGAGGGAACGGAATTTCAGTTACTTCACTTGCGCAGTGGTGAATGAAAACTTCGTAAGGAAACCTGTCTTGATATCATTCTTCCACATGTGTACCAACTGAAGCAGGGTGGCGCAAAAAGTTCTAATACTTTACCGTATTAAAAGAAGTAAAATCCTTTGTCCATCAGTGAATTTTAACTTTATTTATATTAAAACGAGTCATGTACTGTATTTTATTTATAAAATGTTTAATTTCTAAAATTAAGCCTTTTGGGCTAATCGCCACCTGGGTCATATCTTTTAGCGTTAGCTTCGCGGAATTCGTTTGAACTTTGATACTTTTTTGCAAGGTTATTAATATGACAGGCATTTATTTAACAAGGATCAAACAATATAATAAAAAGGCTAACATCCTATAAAACCTTTTTGAATCTTTTTTTAACTAAACACTTTTGAGCCTGCTTATGAATTATAATAATAATGTCCTCCTGACCGGCCACATATCAGCCACGGTGGGCAATCTCAAGAGAGATTAGCCAACTGTGCAGGAGATATTATAGTGCACAAGGGTGTGTGCAAACACAGATGCACTCTCTATTCCCTAACTCTCATAACCCGACGGGACGGTAACCCGACACGACGGGAAGAGTTCAGGCGCAGGACCAACGGCTTAACGTGTTTTATGAAGTATACGATCTGGTTGAATTGATATGCAGCCTCTTTTTACTAAAACTCGTATTACCGTCAATAATGCTTTATTATGTTTTGTTGTTGATATATAAGAGCATTTAATGCTCTGAACTTATTTTGAAATAATGTATGAAGTACGCTTGAACCTAAAGGATTATAGGCTACTTTGTCTCCTAATACCCCCTTTCCTTCCAAGCACGCGTGCAAATACTAGTATTTCTATATGAAACAACGTTTCTACGTTGGACTCCTTGCTCGGTGGTAGGGCGTTGTATTGCTGGTCCCGGTTTGAAGGGTGAGTGAGTCAGTGTAAGTAAAGGTATGCTATAATAAAAATGATAAAAGTAAGTGTAATGCAGTGTACGGAATGAACACAATAATACAATATATCAAAATTATCAATATTATCGTCTAATGAAGGTGCCCTGATAAAATGATAACGTTTATTTATTTGTTTTTGTATTTATCACAATTGAATGATAATTCTTAAAATAAAATTTATCCTTAGCTAAAAAAACTACATTGGCGATAATGTAATATCGTGATAGTTGTACAGTCATATGTACAGAAAGACGCGGACTATGGATTTCTGCAAGCTGATATGGAAGTAGCTCGGAGACGAGGTGGTTCTTGAGATTAGAGCGAACATATAGCCAGCCAGGTAACCGATCGTTTAATGTAAGTAATGGCGACATATATCTGTTTATTGTGTACTAAATTCTTAAATACATACGTTTTAGAAGTTGACTCATTTTCATTGTATACGCTATTACTCTAGTTTTATGAACATCTGTGTAACCAAAACTGTACAGAATTGCTATTTATTATCGGTAACTTAAATATATCTGACGACCCAGAGGCCCTTGCCAAGTTGACATTCTACAATCGTAAACGCTAATAGAAAACTAAACAAATGTATAAGAATGACATCTTTCAACGATAAGTCACGTGGTCATTCTCATACAATTTTTAGTTTTCTATTAGCGTTTACAATTGTAGAATGTCAACTTGGCTAGGGCCTCAGGACAGATATTTGTGTGTATGGACATGTCTGTTTGTCCTGTCTGGGTGTAATTATCTATATAAGTAGATACTACGAATTCATACTACGAGCTCTACTTCGTTAATAATGTCTCAGGATATTATTATTTTAACTCTATATGTGAGTGATTTTTGAAGTAATTGAAGACAAAGTGGAAGATTGTATCATGAAACAAAAAAATGTTTTAAAGACTTTTTAAACTATAATAATTTGCAGCTCTATGTTTTGATGTGACAACGTCTTATAAATTGGTTTGCCGGGTGACACTTCAAGAAACTGCGTTACGCTCCGCTCACGTTATGCGCTCACAATGAGAGCGAGTGAGAGGCACGCGTCCCTTCCACTCGGGCATGGTTAGCCCGCCTAAGAGCGAGAGAGACAGACATAAAAAGTGAAATTCAGTGCGAGATTCTTTGTATAAATTAATGTTTTAAATATAATTCTTTGTATAAATAAATGTTTTAAATTGTTACTATTATTTCATCCTTCTTCCTACTATACGAATGAATATTCACATTAAAATTATTTTACCACTCAAAGTCGTTGTCACGTAAAACTTTCGCCCGTATACCGACTTTACAGGCAACCAATTTTTTTTGACTTGATTACCTATCGTGTACACTGTACGACTGTACGTGTACGCTGTACGACTTGTAGGTGTACATACATCGATCCATTACATTTATAGCTCTTTAAGTTTCAACTCGTGATAGCTGAAGGTACCATCATGTGTAGTGATTTAAAATGTTCATTGATGAAACAAATATAAAAAGTTTAATGTGACATAGTTCCTTCAGTTCTACTTAAGTATTCAATTACTTTAAACATACTAACATATAGAGATAAAATAATAATATCCTGGGACATTATTCACTGGCCATCTGATCCGAAATTAAGCAGAGCTCGTACTATGGAAACTAGACAACTGATATACTACACAATTATACTACTTTTCTTTTGTAAATACATACTTATATAGATAATTACACCCAGACTCAGGACAAACAGACATTTACATACACATACATCAAAATGTCTGTCCTGAGTCGTCAAATAGAGTTCTATTGATAATTTTAAGTTACCGATGATTTGGTAAAAAAATTAATATTAATATTTTGATTATGACTACCTGGAAACGTGACTGCACTGTCGATGGTCTCTTACTTTGAGAAGAAGGTTTGGATCTTTGAACCTTGAGAACTAAGATGTTATGTCCCTTGCCTATACTTACACTGGCTCTCTAATGCATCCAACCAGAACAAAATCATACTAAGCTTGCTATTTGCCGGTGGAGTTTACATATTATGATCAGTAGGCAGACGTGCTTGCACAAAGCTGTCCACCAAGTAAAATTGTAAATTTAATAAAATATTCAAGTAAACAAAACATTTCAATGTAGGAAATATTTAATTTATATTATATGGACACCGTACATTATTTAATTAGACAAAAGAATAACGTCAGCTTTTAAAATGGTCTTGTATTTAATTAGTCCAAATAAATAATAAATTTAAGCTGACCCTATGTCATTTCTATCATAACTTAATATTAAGAAAAACAATTTTGACTCTTATCATAGTATACATAGAGCTGCATATCTATTGAATTCAATATTTCGGTTAGGAATTCCAAGGCCGTGTTGTGTCTCGTCTTTCAGATATCCACAAAGTTATCAGTGATCTTATGGTATTATATAGGCGATTATGATAGCGTGGAAAAATGTCTTATGTCAATATTTAGTCTTAAGTTTAGTAATAGTGCTGCGTCCTTTTGATTCTTGATTTGAAAATATTTGTATGTGTGATATAAGTTTATATAATGTTTATAAATTATTAATGAAATTATTTATCTATACGAATATTGAGTGTGTCTGTGATTTCAAATAGGATTTTTGAGGTTTATACGGCTGTTTGGATGCATTTCATCCGTTATGCAAGGTGTTCTCTTCTATAATAAAGTGCCTCAAGTACTTTTATTGTTCCCAAGTACATGTACATGTCCTAGTACATGTCCTAGTACATGTAAATGTCATGTTAAGAAAACTTTAATTAATACCGAATCCCGTGCCTCGGAAAGCACGTAAAGCCATTAGTCCTGTGCCTGAACTCATTCCGATTCCAAGCTTGCATAGATCTTGCTTCAAACATAAAGGATACTCATGCAAACATTCGTCCCCTTTATCCTTACTCGTATGCAATTTATTATTAACTCGTATGCAAATTTTTCTTGGGGCTAATAGTTTGGGCTATGTTGCCGCCAAGCAATTATTCTTTTTATGAATGTATTTAATTAATAAGTTTTTACGGTTTGGTTGATGTTAAGTTTAATCGACTTAAAACACAAATGTTCTAAACACAAAAAATACTTTTGCTATCTTAATTAATTTCAAATAACACACACAGTGCAACCTTGTAAAGTATCTATAACATTCTGTTTTTTTTGTATAAAAAATTACATAAGTAATAAATACTTTTATATTTAAATAATAATAATTCAAGTTGAATATGAATGCACATTTTTCTCACATAGTTATTAAATATTATATTAAGATATCATAATTAAATAGTTGATTTTTTGTCCGCATATCTTGATAAGTGTCTTGGCGCCGCTATTAACACGAAACAGACATTAAACGCGCTGTCATGTATAATTATAATTTGGGAATTTTATTGATATAGAGCTGGTTTACATTAGGTCGAATAGAAAAAAACGACAAAAGAACAGCCCATTAATATTCCACTGTTAATCTAATTAACAGTTACTATATTCAAGAAACGATTATTAAGGATAGTATGAGCCGAAGAATCACGATTATGACGAAACTCAAATTGGTTTCTGAAAATGATGCATTTTGGGAGACATATTCGAGTCGAAAATCATCTCATAAGTATGCTAATGTCGAGGATTGAAAAGACAACCGGCCAGCTACAAAATGTCAAACCGATGAAATGTAAACCGTCTCTGTCGAGTTAATTGCAATTTTATTCAACAAAAACGAATGTAACACTAAAGAAAAAAGTAATTTAAGTTTAATATGAATTATAATTTTAATATTTTCTATGTATTTTATTAGCATGTTACTTGTATGATTTAATTAATAATATTTCACATATAATATATCAAAATATTTCCTGCTTACTTACTGGTTATTCATTAATTGAGACATGGCTTATTAATTTATTACCTTTTTTATCATTGCACCCACTCAGCAACCAGTACCCCACTTCATGTTATATCGCTATTTTTTTTAAATTAGTATGTTCATGATTAATGTGCCTATCTTTTTTGCAATACAAAATACTATAAGTATAAATTAATAGAGTACATTTTTTTACTATGTTATAAAAATTTGATAACGTATTAGATAAAACATGTAATTTTTAAATAAAATAAAAGATTATTTATATTAAAACATAATTAATTATCAGTAATTTTAATTTATAGAAATTATTGTATTGCTATATCCGCATTGGAGTAGTGGAAAATATCATCAGGAGAGGATAGTTCTCAACCGCAGTGTATAATAACGCTCGAAAAGATTCAGATTCAATTAGACAGTCATAGTAAATAATACCCTACTATTTAGAATTATTAAATAAAAACCACTATTAACTTAATTGAAGCCCAGTAAAGTAAAAGTAAATCATAAAACGATTACTCATACATTTCTAAAACACAACAAAAATTGATAAACTCACCTTTGTCTCAATTTATTTTGATATTAAATACCCTGAGCAGTCTACATCGGATCTTCGTTAAACACTATGCTAAAAAAATAATCCACAAAAACCGTCGCAGAATACGGTTCAATGACCGCTGTGTAAACATTTTAAACTATAATATTTTGCATCTAGACTATGTCTGAATCTAAATTCTATCACATCTTTTAACATAAATGTTCCATTTCTTATGCTATATTCTAGAAACATAATGGGTTCGTTGACATTTTTTTTTGATAAATCTATTTCTTTGTCTGTGGTATTAATTTTTTTTTATCTAGGTACTTTTTTTTGTTAACTGTTCTAAGGGTTGACAGATTAATTTTATTGGCACAAAAACTAAATTACTTCATTTAGGATAATATAATCACATTTTTGCGCTCAAATAGCGTAGATACACGCCAGAAAAGGAAAAAAAATATCATATTTATAGAATGTCACGAACTTTAAAATAACGCTTGACACGCAAAACACAGCGACTTATATTATAATTATGCTTAGTTAAGTCTTCTCCAAACCGTGCTGCATCTTCTGATATAACTTTTATGTATATTATTTTTTTGCAGTTAGGTATAACGTAATAAATAAAACATTTTATTAGACACTATAGTAATAAATGTCGAAAATCAAACAACGGTATAAATATTAAACAAATAGCTGATGTACAAATAACGATTGTTAATGAGAACGATTTTTTTTTAAATAAAAACAAGGACGTAATTAATTTAAGGTTTTATTTTTATATTAAATGTTTTTCGTATTTATGGATTCTGGACAAAGATAATCACATTGACATATTTTTTTATAAGCTTCGATGCGTACTATATTTTTTGTTGATACTTTTTTTATTTGATACTTACCGTTTAAAGAGGTCACTCCATGTGTTTATGAGCGTTTAGATATAAACGGCTTACTCAATCCAAATAGATATAGTAAAGAGGTTTATGTCATTTAATACAGATATAAAATAAAAAATACGAGCAATGGGTTAACTTGCACGTGACAGGTGTAAAACCTTTTTGGTCAAAAGTATGGTCTCATTATGAATTATATATATTTTACGTCGCACTAAAATTCGAATGTTAAATTTTATTCTCATTGCTTCCAAAACAGCTTAACAATGTTTGAATAAAGGTATTGAAACGTAAATATATTAACTCGGAGTCCAAGTCATGCGCGTGATTTATTTACTATACTTATTTTGTATACAGTAACAACCTCTTGTCACCCAGCACACCTGGGCCAAGATCGCCTCTTCCTTGAAGGACTTGGTGGTAGAGCTTTGTGCAAGCTCGTCTGGGTAGGTACCACCCACTCATCAGATATTCTACCGCAAAACAGCAGTACTTGTTATTGCTGTGTTCCGGTTTGAAGGGTGAGTGAGCCAGTGTAATTACAGGCACAAGGGACATAACATCTTAGTTCCCAAGGTTGGTGGCGCATTGGCGATGTAAGAGATGATTAACAGCTCTTACAACGCCAATGTCTATGGGCGTTGGTGACCACTTACCATCTGGTGGCCCATATGCTCGTCCGCCTTCCTATGCGATAAAAAAAAAAAAAGGACTAGGAGCTTATTCCATCACGCTCCAATGAGGCTAAATTGAGACACATGAGGCAGAATTTCAGTGAGATCAGACACTGGTGGTATGTGCAAGCTAGTCTAAGTAGGTACCACCCACTCATCAGATACTTTGCCGCAAAACAGCAGTAATTGTTGTCGTTGTGTTCCGGTTTGAAGGGTAAGTGATCCAGTCTAATTACAGGGACAAGGAACATAACATCTTAGTTCCCAAAATTGGAGGCGATTTAAGTGATGATTGTCATTTCTGTCCATGCCAATGTCTATAGATAGTGGTGACCATTTACCACCAGGTCCAGCTGCTCGCCCGTCTAAAGAATAGGTTTCTTTAAAAAGAGCAAGCTAGAATTATCACTGGCAATAATGTATGTGTACCAACACTCTCGCACCTGCATTAAGCCACCATTGTATCGATGATCGAGCGTAAATAAAAGTGACTAACACATAAAGGGGTCACGTCCCAATTACATGTGGTTATATTTTTAAACACTTCAGTTCGTATCAAAACAGAACAATAAATCTTATGAGAATAAAAGTTATGGATTATGATATCACATAATACGTAATACGGTCAAGGGGAGCTTTAAATTTAATGATCGATGCCATAATCAATTTCGTTCGGGAATCGAAATAAAAAATATTTTTTGAAGTGAAAACTTCTTTAGCGGCGTTTTTGCACTTTTTTGTGATGGGTAAAAAATGTTAAACTCGCGTCAGGTCACGTGACCCTAATTGAAAATTCGTAAGACGGATTCTGAAGTGTTTAAGTTTTAATGTATTATAAATTGTCATGTTTGGGTATGATAGCGCATTAAATGAATATTGTATTTTATCACATAAATGATAGTACTTTTATACTGATAATTAAAGCAATTCATGCAAAATTTTTCCCTAACCATTCCAAAATATTAAATATTCAAGTTTTCACTTCTGCCGGCACTCCCGAAGTGCAACCCGTTGTTTTTTTACCTTATCAAGAAAATAAATTAATAGATTCTTCAATTATTCATTAACCAAATAATTTGCTGGGTAATGATTAGTAGGCTACATTATATTGACATTCTCTGATATTTTTATAACTGTATATTTATTATTTATCAATCTGCAATTACGTCATTGGCTTGTACAAAATCCTATATAATTATAAACCTTTGAAGGGTCTCAGTTCTGTTGTAAAGCAAACTAAGTTAATGTGAGACGAATGAGATTTGCTATCCTTTTTAACTCCACAAATGAGAAAGAGATAGTTATATTTTATATGTCTAATTAGATAAGATATTGTGCATATCAGAATTGGCACCAGTATATATATTTTTTTAATACAAGCAGATACCCACGACGGCAAGTGGTCTTCACTCATAAACTAATGGCTGAATCATAATAATAAAAAAACTCTATACTCGTTACATGCGCCGCCAACACTAAAAATAAGATCTTTCTCTAGTATTTACAATAATACTGACTCATTATCCAATCATTCTGGAAAATTAGTTCTCTTGTGCTTGAAATAATACTGATTCATTAACCATTCATCCTGGAATACACAGTCCTAGAAAGTATTGATGTTCGACGTCAGACTAACTGCTAAGATTATCCCAGATTGAGCTTCGCAGTCCTAACATCGGTAACACTTACCGACGTTGGACACAACTGACATATACATACATATACCGATATACGTATATGATTTTCAAATAAGTATGTAGATTTAAGTAAATTTGAGTTAAATTTGTACAAGAGTAACGTTTGACAAAATTTTTCATTTTTAATAATTTATATCGAGCTATGCGGCAAAGAGTAACGATGTATAAGATCAACCGATGTGTATTAAAAGATTTACATTGTTAGAATTTAATTTAAAAAAATCCTTCATCTAAAACAAAGAGAATAGTTTTCTAACTAGTGAAACATACAGGTTAAAAAGAGATTTGTATATAAAAACTCTTTAGTAACATTTATTACCAAATTGAACTGTAAGAAGAGTGCTTTTTTTAAAATTATCAATCATTTTCGCTTCAATTTAAATTAAAAAATATGGTTCATTCATAACATTAGTCATGACTGTCATTATTAATTTAAAAAAAAAAAAAACTACTTAAAATATATGAAATTGCAAATAAACCCATAATTTATTATAATACCTGTTTTTTAGTCAGAACAAAACTCTGCTCTTGCAACAAAAGCTAAATGGAGTTAAAAAAAGTAAATGAAATAAAACGTGTTCGAATTTCAAACGTGAAATATAGCACGGGATGGCCTTTGAATGCTTGAGATGAACTCATTCTTATGATTTATATTCGGACTAAATACCTATCGTTTATTTTTATATTATTGTTATTATAACTCATTGGAATTTAATTTAATTCCATGCGTTTGTTGTTATAGTTAAAAAAATCGATATAAATAAAAGTGAATGTTAATTTGTAATATACAAAAACATACATCTAATTGTATAAATACACAGGTACGTAGGTATCTGGCGAGGTTTTTTGTTTGTATTTTGGTACTTCTATATAAACGTTCGATATAGAGACCCTCATTCCATTAAATAAAATGGCATTTTTACTTATATACTATATCAGTTAAATCTGATCCGATATTTCAAAATTAAACAAAGTTTTTCCTTTATGATGTTGACAAAAATTAATGAACTCGCGAAGGTCCGACAGATTTATATCAATTTAAAATAGGAATTGTACTCAATAGTTAATAATTATTATTCAATGTATAATGATAATATATAATAGAGATAATATTTCGAAACGATTTTAACTTTAAATTTATCATGCCCCGTCTTCGTATGATATTTTTTTTTTATAGCCTTCTTAGGCGGACGGTGGTAAAATGGGCCACCTGATGGTAAGTGGTCACCAATGCCCATAGACATTGGCATTGTAAGAGATGTTAACCATCGCTCACATCGCCAATGCGCCACCAACCTTGGGAACTAAGATCTTATGTCCCTGTGCCTGTAATTACACTGGCTCACTCACCCTTCAAACCGGAACACAACAGTACCAAGTACTGCTGTTTTGCGGTAGAATATCTGATGAGTGGGTGGTACCTACCCAGACGAGCTTGCACGAAGCTCTACCACCAATCGTAGTAAGTTACCAATTCAATTCACCCTCATCCGCATTAAAGATGAAATTTCCAATAATGCTTCCTTAGCGGATGATTACCTCATAAAATGAACCTCTATTCGCTTTCTACGCTCAATTTCGATCATTAACTTTAGCTGTGCGTTATTAGTCAGTCCATATAAACTATTTAGTAGGACAATGTGCAAACGTTCAATTCTTTTTTTTAATTTTAAAATTTAAACACATGCAAATGCGTTTGACTATGTTAAAAAATATTGCAGAGAGCATTAGATCAGTAAATTGTGAGGATGAAACGAAACTCTTCCAAAGACAGGACTAGATAGCTAACATCATAAGCAACAATTTTTGTTCTACGACTTCGGACGTAACTCAATACATGAAAAAAAAAACGATTTTAAAAGTTTTTTCGTACTGCGAGGTTGCTGGGTCGTTACAAAGAACCCTGTATATTTGTGATAGAATTGTAATGTATTCTTCTCATACAAAAATCACATTGACATATTTTTTTATAAGCTTCGCAACGTACTATATTTTTTATTCATACTTTTTATTTGGTACTTTTAATTTAAAGAGGTCATTCTTTGTGTTTATGAGCGTTTAGATATAAATTCAATCCAATAGATATAGTAGAGGTTTGTGTCATTTATACAGATATAAAAAAATACGTGGTCAGACTTGCGGGTATAGATTTCATAAATTATGTCTATTTTTCAACTATGAAAATTCTGTATGCTATGTTGTAGTACCACAGATGGTCCTAATGGTAATAATATTCGATGCATATGTAATTTATATACGACAATGGCGCAGTGCTTTACAGGTTGCCTAACGATGAGAAAGTCGTAAGTTCAATCATGTGCCCTTAGGCGTTTGTCGCAGACACTCCTAGCAGAAATAACAGCCTGTAAATGTCACACTGCTAGATTAAGGCATTTTCTTATCTTGAGGATAAGGTTTTCGAGGTTATTCCGCTATGCTGCTTTAATATGGGCTGGTGGATACATAATACATAGTACATACAATATAACGAGATGAAAACACAAATTGAAGACATGACATACTATTAGGTATTTAGGTATGATATACTATTAGGTTTGAATTTGAACCCATGATGAATTTTAAACTTTCATTTAAAATTAATTACTAGCTACTGACTCATCTCAGCTTTTATTTTTAGCACAAATTGTAAGCTAATAGTAATTTAAAGGTCAAACAAGACTATTTAGTAATTCCAAAAAAAAACCAGAGATAGTGATATTGTATGTATGTCTTCTCGATCGATAACATTGTTAAAAGTAAATAACAATAAAATCACAGATACTCAAACAGGTATACGCAGTCGAGACTGGATTCCTAAAAATCTAAGATACGAAACGGCGCCAGTCTTAATTAATATTGAGCGAAGGAAATAGCGCTCTGCTTTCTCGTGAACGAACGATGCTGTCAAATGTTATGACCGATAACCATAGATTATAGTTTCATCCTATTTCCATCGATGAACGAGATTTTTGCATATCCGCTTGCAAAGGGCGTTGACTTACTGATCTGAGGTGAGCTGCACCCAATGCCTTCCTTTCCAACGCATAGGATACTATTAATATGCCTCCAGAATTCCACCTACACGTACATATTTTATCGAACTTTATAAGCACGGAAGCCAGACCAGAGATATGAACTGTATACATTATAAGCGGAAATATAACTAATTTTGCAAAATTGCATATATGCTAATACAGTTGTAGGTTTGTAAAATCAATATGTTTATTAATTAATTTATTTATTTGTAAAAGAACACTTACAACATACATATAAACATTGACAAAAAGAACATATAAAACATTAATATCTAATGTGCATGTCAGTTACAAGTTTATTTATTTTCATTAACTTATTTAAATGACAACGATTGTATACATTAAGTCACAAATTGATGACTTTCATTTATGAAATCTATTATAAGCGTAAATATTATAATAAACTTCGATCTTGAAAATACAATTTTATTGCATTTAAAATTAAACAAAAGCATACAAAGATAAATGCAGGAAAACCATTAAAAAATGTATGAAAAAAAAACCAAAGCAAAGATTGCGTCAATAAATAATATTGTCAAAATAAAATTCCCTATCAATGTTATTATTCCCTTATCAATTAGCGATATTATTATTTAAGTATACAAATTAATTTTAATTAATTACGATTATAGTAAATGCAACGACATTGACTGGACTAAGGTTCAGAGATTGCAACAAAATCGGTTAAAAAAACAAAACGATTTCAATGTTGTATTTTGAATTTAGAACTTGTGCATAATTCCTATGCGTATGTGTGTGAGTGTGTGTATCTATGTAAGTGTTCTTATGCTATATATTTGTGTTTATGAAGTCGAAAGCGAGCATTTTGAACATGTGACAAAGAAAACTATTGTCGGAAAAGTTTCAAGCAAACGTAATTAAAAAAATACATATGCGCAACCAAAGAAATTTCGTTTTATAAAAATTTAAGATTCTGAGTACACAGAAAGTGCCTATACGATATTGAAATTATTGATATGGCCGTCTTTATACATAATTTAATTTCCTCTTTGATTATTTATCTGTCAAATTGCTTTTTTAATAAAGTTTCTGTGTTTTATTTTACCAAACTACGTTTTTTGGTAAGATTGCCACGATTGCAGTTGAAAATTAAAAGTCAATATTTGACTAATATAATTATTAATTGTATCACATTTGAATTTATAAATCATCGTTAAATATTATTAACCGTGTAAAATAAAAAGTAGGTTATGAAGTATAAACACCTATAATGTTTGCATACAAAATATCTTATGTCAAGGTAGTTTTGTTTTGAAATGATAATAAAATGATAAAGATCTTAATTAATTCGTACAAGATAATGTTTAAACCTTTTTCTTGTCATATTATGTAAATTATACACAGTATATACTTCACTGATATACATTATATATTAATTATATTAATGAAACTGTAGTTTTTGATTATGTTACTGCTTATTTATTTGTTGGTTTTTCTTACAATAACCATCTATGGATTTCGCTATCTCTCATCTGCCGGTCACGTGTTATAAAAAAATATATACAAGAAATAGCCGAGATGGCCTAGTGGATAGAACGGGTGAATCTTAACCGATGAGCGTGGGTTCAAATCCCGGCAAGCACCACTGTATTTTCATGTGCTTAATTTGTGTTTATAATCCATCTCGCGATTGACGGGAAGGAAAACATTGTTAGGAAACCTGCATATGTCTAATTTCACTGAAATTCTGCCACGTGTATTCCATTAACCTTCAATGGTGCATCGTGGTGGAATAAGCTCTAAACCTTTTCCTCAAAAAAAAGGAGAGGAGGCCTTAGCCCAGCAGTGGGACATTCACAGGCTGTTATTGTAGAGAAATATAAAACGTAATTTATAAACAAAAAATCATTGGCTCTAAAAGATACAGTTTACTATGATGTCTCCGGTTTTGTCGGATTGCAGTCCTATCGGATTATGAAAGAGTAGGCCTATGCATATACCCTATGGTATGCGTCTGTGTTTGTGCTCACACCTTCCGCGATTCTGACTGGAAGTATTATTTCTTATTATACTTACGAAAAACATAAACTCAAAAGGCTAGTTACTTTTTAAATTATAGTTACTTATTGTAACTTATTCAATTATTCAAAACAATACTTATCAAATTTCATACAAACATTTTTTACGGATTCACATTTTTGATTACCTGAGCCATATAAAACTTGTAGATATAATTATAATTTTATTATCTGTACAAACTAACCAGTCCTCTTATAAACTACCAGTCGGTTTAATATAAAAGGTTCATTCATTCGATAACAGATTAAAAATAATCTGTTATGACATGTGATGTCAATTGATCAATAAAAGAGTTTTACGACTCTGTTTAATCATTTGTAATTAACGTTCGTGTTGCCTTGGCATTACAGTAATATCAAGGTTATTAGTTATCTTTTAATTATAAATATTACGTGATATTTTGTGCATTTCATGAACTTTCAAACCATATCGTTGTTTAAAATCTTAAAAAATGACATACGACTGTGTTGCCGTTTCAAAATATAAAAAAAATAGACTAAACAAGAGAAAGAGCTTCAGGATATTTTGATTATATCATAAATGAGTATGTGTTTGCATGTTCGTTACTCATAGCGTCTGCACGTCTGGAAAGATTCAAACACAATCTGTCAAGTGTCTAATGAAGTGATAATTTAATTAAAATGGAACCGTTAATGAACCGTTGATGTTATAAGAAACTACGATGTATTGCAATATTGCCACTAAAATTTTATTTTTCGGAAATTCAGAAACATCAATATACATATATATATTTTTTAGTCTATGACATACATAGTAACTAGCTAGACACATAGTAAATAGTCAGTATACGTGTACTTTTTATTGACATAAATAACCATATAATTGAAGATATACCAGACCTAGGCACATAGGTGTATTTAACCTCAGCTTCCCTGAAGCACAACGCTTTCCGTGTTTATAGATACTAACTACTTCTTGAGTCTAGCCGAAAGTTTATTAGGCTGTACATTCCGAGATCGTTGATTAAGTCTTTTGGGTAAAAAAGTAATTGAGTTTTACGTCAAGAAATTCTCAGCAGAAGCAGCATTGGCAGTGTGCTATCTAAAAGTATTGGTAATGGCGGTGGCGTAGTATATCTGATGAATGGGTGGTACCTACTTAGGCGGACCTACCACCAAGTAATATAACAATTAATATTGTGTAATACAGTGAAGCTAAATTGTTATCACATATTATCAAAAATAAACAAACTTGATTTACTAATCGTCTATTTGTACAGCTAATGCATTAAGACTGTTATTTGTGTTATCTTTAATCTGTCAGTCTGTATGGTTGTTAAACTCATAACTACTGAAATCATTAAATTTTTACTGGTTATTTTTTCACATATTTAACAATTGCAAAATACCTTTGCCATTCGATAATATATCATTTCCAGATGTATAATTGATATGATGTTAAAACTCAATGTTATTTTCATACTTAACTGTAGTCTAGTTTGGTACCACCAACCCACATAGCGTGAGCTGGTCGGCGTAAATACAATGTCACAATTTCATAGATTCAGTGGCAATGGTCAAATTAATTAAAAATATTGACGAAATGCAAAATCTGTTCCTTGTTTAAAATTATTTATATAAGTATATGTATATTTTTTAAGCATCGGTCTACTAACCTCCGTAAATGTCATTGCTTATATTCAAAGAGCTCTAAAGCGGTGTGTTCGATCCACATTTTGCAATTTATTTTTCGATACAAACCGACACCTATTCGCGATATTTCCTCAACCATTGAATATAAGATTAATTCAAAACACAACGCACGCGACGCCTCTAGGATCTCTCTGACCCTGGATTTAAACCGTAAAATTTCAAATCTATTACAAATATATTATGTAAAGCCTGTCCCAAACATAGGAGAAGAGGCTGTTGATGATGAATTGTCTTGATATCAAACCAAGTTAAAATACATATTTTAATTCAAATAAACTCTTACAAGTACTTATGTCAAGCGCTACCACCGGTGCTCCGGTTCGGAAGGTGAATTCTTCCGAAAAAACCAGCAAGAAATTCAGTACCTAGTTATTATGTTGTTTTTTTTTTGCAAAATAAAAATTTAGATACATTTCATGTACGAGATCCAGCAATCATTCAATCCGAGCATTTTTTATATATTCAGTGACAGAGTAATAGGCTTTACTAATAAGAATATTTCTTATTATTAGTTGAAAAAAAAATTTAGCGAACCCAAACACCTGGATTAAAAGATTTATTTTGCTCGTAATATAATCAAAGTGCAGAATTATAATTGTAATTTAAGTTAAATTATTAATTATTATTTTGCAATTACTTAGTAATAATTGTAACTATAAATGTATTCATTTTAATCGTATTTTCAATACTTGATATTTTTGTATACACGTTTAAAAGATGGATGAGCCAGTGTAATAACAAGCACAAGGGACATTTTCCTAGACTGGTGACGCATACCCGATGTATTAGTATTAATTACAGTGTCTATGTCTACTATATATTTTACATAGTGTCTATAGCTAAAATAAACGGAACACCCTGGCAAACTAGCTCAACAGAATAAAGTTAAAATCATCGCAATGAGTCTAACAGTTAATGGTGTCCAGACGCACAATTATACGTAGCGAACGTGTTCTGTGAAATTGATTCTAATTTTGAAATTTCAAATTCAAAATAATTTAATGTTAGAACAAACTATTAGATATTATTGGGTGATAATTTTTACGGCAGTAGAAAAAAAATATTTAATCTATAACCCAAAATGGGTTTTTAATTTACTGTAGGTTTTTTATTCAAATTAGGATTTCTTTTCATAGACAAAAAAAAACATGTCATAATTATTATCAACATCATATTTAATGACAGACATACCCATGTATAAGTGTATTGTATTTCTTTATTTGTTATCACGTCCCATTAAATAACAAAAGTAAATTAGACGAATGCTTAATCATATAATATTTTATTATATTGTTATTTGTGCGAAAACATCGCGAAAATATTACCCATTAAACGTAAGACATTCTAGAAAACTGATTTAAATAGAGATTTGTTAAAATTTGAATTGCAATTTTTTTATATAAAAAATTTCAATTGCTGGCTTGAGAGACAAGCATTTTCTGAACGCATCTTATTTTCAGAATACAAAACGAACAGGAAGTTAAACAAATATTTCTTTAACAAAAGAAACTAGCGACAATAATTATTATTATGCAAAATATTTTACTTACGTATTCGTCATGACTGCTTTTGTTGTTAACTTAACACAGCCAAGACCGAAATCGACTGAAAATGCTAATATAAATTTTAACGAATTCTTCTTTTTTTTTTAAAAAAAAACTAGTCCACGGACATAATAAAAAAAAATCAACTGTCCATTGTTGTTTTAAAAAGAACACTCGAAACTAACGGGGTCCGGTTTAAAAAAAAAAAAGAATAAATCGAACTGTCACTTCGCGCGGCAAATTTGACTTTGGAACGTCTTAGCGTCAGTTTGGCGCGAGTGTCGAAATTAAACTGCGCTTGCCGCTCGCACACACCTGATTTAATATCGCGTGCTGTATTGCCATACGGGTGATGTTGTTCGCCGAATAAAAAATATTCAGTAACACATTTAATTGGACTAATATTTTCAGCATACAACATTTGCACTACAGTATTGATTTAAGCTTTGTTATAAGAAATAAATGTTGTTTATTCTTTACTTAAAACTATTATTTCCTTTATGACATTAACAATGTTATAAAATATAATTATCTCGAAAAATCCTGAAATAGGCTTAAGTTTCGGATTGCATGACCTTATCCTTACAACTTAAAAAATTGTGGATCTCATGAACATCAGACATAAAAATATTGTTTTTTTAATATTAAAATTTAATTTAAAAATATATATATAATTTAATGATAATTTCAATACGTCCAAAGTATGAAGGATGTACTGGCAACAATTAAACGAATATGCAACATCCATTCTTATTTATATAAATTGTTTTTGCGGTTAGTAATATTACGATTATTATGCATGATGCATATATATTGTACAATAGTCACAATATGTCGTATATTTAGAACAAGACAAAATCCATTGATAAATCATTAGGTCATGAACATGAATGCAGTTTATATTATTTGTAAGCATACAACACATAAAGTGCACAAAAATTATTATATATAAATTGATTATAAATGTGGTCGACTTTTTACAATTGATTGACGTATCTATTAATATATTAAAATTTCAACATTATATATATTTTTTTTAATACATAATATTAATATTAGGTGCCGCGATGACCCAGCGGTGAGAACAGGTAAATCCTAACTGATGGTTGCGGGCTCAAAACCGGGCAAGCACCGCTTAATATTCATGTACTTTGTCTACATAAATTGCACCTGCATATTGTGTTGAATGATAGCCTGCCGCCTGTTTACCCAACTCGCATTGGAGTAGCGTGGTGGAATATGATTCGAATCTTAACAAGGTTCTTCACCACAGATACACATGCAGATTTTCACACGATTTTTAAATAAATAAATTAAGGGCATCAAAATTCAGTTGGCAAATTAGCTTCCGCATACTTAAACTTCGATGAAGATCTTATAACAATTATTTTATTAAAGTTATCGCGGCTGACACGCGTAGAATTTATGTATTAAAAATATCATTGAAACTTAATTATTTACAAATGTGATATTTATAAAAGGCAAAGGTACCTACAGTTTAAACATAGCCTATAAAGATCCTAAAGCTAGTAACCACCTACTATCCGATTTCGTAAAATACTGAAAACGATTTTGTGTAATGATATATATGTTAATATGTATATATAATAAAATACCGGAATATATAATAACTTTATGATTTAACAAATTTTTAAACCTTATTAAGTCATAATGAATCAATCAATCCAGTTTAAGAAGGTTGGCGTGGTTGGTTGATACCTGCCTTTCGCGTCGCAGGTCGTGGGTTCGATTCCCACCCAGGACAGAGATTTGTGCCCATGAGTGTAATATATACTAATATATGAAGTTGAAGAGTTTGTTTGTTTGATCCGGCTAATCTCAGAAACTACTGGTTCGAATTAAAAAAATAATTTTGTGGTATATAGTCCTTTTAACGAGGAAGGTTCTAAGCTGATTTTTATTCATTATATTTTTATTAATTATACGCGGGTGAAACCGCGGGACACAGCTAGTTATTTATATAAGTATGTATTTACAGAAGATAACTAGTATATGTAGTATAGCAGTTGTCTGGGTTTCCATAGTACAAGCTCTGCTTAGTTTAGGATCAGATGGCCGCGTGTGAATAACGTCCCAGGATATTATTATCTTGTTACGTATGAAAAATCCGTCCGTGTCATTACGGTCACATCAGATCATTACAAGTTGTGATGTCGTACTGAGATGAATCCTGTTTGTCATCTACTTGGAATATATTTCAATATTAGTTACGAGTGTGTTTAATGAACCGGAATATCAATCTAATTACACAAAGCTATTTAGCGTCCAATCATACTGTATCATTATACTCTAATGGCCTTTCAATTCTGTCGTAATGGTCTACTGGTTTAAGATGGCGGAGACATTTCATGTGTTCTTTTTTTAAAAACCGATCAAGAGCTAATCGGGCTCAAGTTTCCCGTACTGTTCTATTTCCCATGGTAATTAATAGTCTTAAGATTTTCGTTGAGGTATTTCTATAAAATATAAGTGGAGCCATTCATCAAGGTTTTTAGGCATAGCAGTTTAAGTGATAATGTAGAAGGAATACTGGCTTTTCGTATATTTTCTCTTTGTTATAATTTGTATTTATTTAATTTGGTAAACAAACAGTTTATTTACTTTTACATGTAATATGTTATAAATTCCAAATATATCAATTAAGTTTCCCCTTTTATCTTCAGACAAAAAAAATTAATGGTAAAAAGTAATGACAAAAAAACATGTGTGCAATTCACACGTGGTAGAAGTGAAACCTTCAAAAATTTTGGCTTTAACTGTATAATGCTTCCTATCTCATTTTCTCCCACGGTAAATCTTATGAATTTATGTGTCTGTCTCTTTTTACTGTCGCTATTTCGTTTCATCGACTTTCAAATCACAACGATGCTAAAGAAGTTTTCACTTAAATAATTTCATTTTTCAAAATCATTACGTATATAAAATAAAGTTAGATTTTATAATATCATAATTTCTTCAAAATTAACCTTTAAACTTAGTCACCCTAAGGCACTGAAATAACTCATTTCGTCTCTTAATTGTAAAACGATTGAAACCGATTAACATGATTCGCTATTTTGATGCTTGTATCATTTAAATGTTATAGTTATGGAAGTCAATATTGCAAATCACTTTCAGATGTTTCACGATCGCCTTCTGCGATTACAATTTTTAGTTTGCAAAGGTTATAGAACAAATATGTTGAACAGTAACTTTATATTAGACACACAATCAGCGTCGTTTAGTGCCATATTCCCATTTCACGTGGAAAAGCGTAAATAAGATTTTTCAGCGAGATATATAAAGGTACCACCCACTCATCTCGTATTCTACCAATCATCAATACTTAGTATTGTTATCTTCTTCTTCTTCGTCGTTCCCTCTCTAATAAGGACTGTGACCATATACGATTTGTCTCCACTTGCTTCTGTCCTGCGCCAGTTCAATGGATCTTTGTAGAGTTTCTCCTGTTGCCTATACAATGACTTTACACTATCTTGTTGGAATTCGGCCCCTGGGACGCTACCCCTGCATCCGTCCTACGATCAACTGCTTCTCGAGCTCATGCATATGTGAACGCATTATATGTCCAAAGAAGCTTAGTATTGTTAAGTATTGTTATACTCCAACGGATAAGTCAGTGACTCAGTGATATCAGTTGTGTAGTAAACACACAAGTGACAACACCTTAGTTCCTAAAGTTGGTGGCTGGTTGACGGTGTAAGAAATGGTTGATATATCTTACGGCACAATTTCACAGGGCGGTGACCACTGATCAGGTGGCTCATTTGACAGTCCACCTACCATCATTATGACAAAAAAAAATTGTTGTCTGTAAAGTTGGTTTACGGACGATAGTTTAACGTGACAACGTCATTACAAAACATTGATGAAATGACTGCATACTTTTATGAATAAAATTGAATCATTTTTATTGAATTATCATTATTCTGTATGGATACAAAGAAGGAGTGAAATGAAATCTACAATTTAATTGATAAATTTACTTTTATTTGCACTCATAAGCCAATCGAGTGAAAGAGAGATAGATGAGGCGCAAGCGTTCAATCAGCATAACGGCACAATCAGCGTAACGGGACAATGAGCGTAACGAGACAATTTCGTGCATGCAGCCAGCGTTTATCGATTTATTAGACGTTGTCACGTCAAAAAATTGAAGCATTATTATTTTACAATTAAAATTAAATTGTAATCGATTTAAGTTAAATGTAATCGATTATAAAATTTCATCAGAACACAAGCGACCGATGGGTTAACAATAGCTCTAGCGGGATAACTTGCGAAATAACGCATTCCTGAACGTATTCTTTAGGCTTCTAAATATATATGAAAATGTTTTCAAAATATCGCTGATTTCATTGAAGAATGTTTCTGAAATCGAAATTGAATGAAGTGTTTATTTGTTGCCCGAAGAATTCCTACGTTTCATGAATGGATGTTCTATTTTCGTTTGTTTTTAATATCTTGGGATCATTTATCATCGTTCCTTATTTTCATTTCATCGATATTTTAAACTGAGAATAAATTCAACAGATAAAATAAGATAAGTCTATTTTTAAAACTATAAGTAATAGCCGTTTTTTAAGATATGACTACTATTGCTGTTAACCCCTTCCATTTTTTTTTTAAAGCATATGAAGGTGGACGATCGTATGGGCCACCTGATGGTAAGTGGTGACCAACACTCATAGACATAGGCATTGTAAGAGATCTTTAATCCACTAACCTTACTAAGATATAATACCAATTAAGCATAAAGCATGTAGTAGGACTACGGACGACAATAGTTATGGGGTCAGGATCAAAACTGGGATTATTACATCGTTAGGCGATTCATAAGCAATTGCGCTATTAACGCTTCTTTTATGTTTTATGAATAATTTTAAATATTGTGTAGCTATTTGAAAATATTAATTAACAATTAACATCCTATCTGTACTTAACTTAATAATTATAAATACTAATTACTATCTGTTACGCTTTCATGGACGAACATAGGCAACTTGTACCGAACACCAAAGAACCTCCTCTCCCCCCCTTCCCCCGCCTCAACATTGCGGGATCAAGCTTTATTAAATTATATATACTATCCCATTTCAATTTCACCCGGGGCGGGTAGTTTTATATAGGTAACATAACACATGGACACAAACTATTTAGCATACAACAATGGCGACCGCTAATAGCGCTTAAGATAATAACGCTTCAGAGCTATCTCTTCCAGGCAATCCAAGCAAACACTATCTTTTTTTTATATCGGAAAGGCAAACGACTCTACTTGACATAAACATATCCAGGTTATTGGAGGATGGGAACACGTGCGCTGGTAGAGAGTTCCATTTTTTGCGGGTTGGTGGAATACACATGTGTCAGAATTTCCATGAAATTAGACACATCCTCACGATGTTTACCTTCACCGTCAAGCACGAGATGAATTATAATAACAAATTGAGCACATGAATTCAGCGGTGCTCGCCCGGGTTTGAACCGACGATCATCGGTTAAGAGTCACGCGTTCTTACCACTGGGCCATCTCGGCTTACACCACAGATAATAAATTCAAATCGACGTGACAACGAAAGGAGTTATGAAACAAAAACTAAAGCAATCGCGTTTGATTATACGATGATTGTTCTTAATGAAACAGATACATTGTATCAACCCTAATTCTTTCAGACCCCAGACAGTTGACCTCTTAACGGTTTTAAACCTATACCTACCGAATATGCTCTCATTTCAGTCCGACTCCAAAATAACGTTAGCGTAAGAAACAACTTTACTATAAAATGTATTAACTGTGTAATTTTTTATTTTACTCTTAAAACTTTTAAATCGGGACTGTCTTTTTCTCCAAATGTCGAATTTTATAAAATAATTTTACGACCGATTCAGTGATTTTTTTACGTTACGAGTAAGGACTAAGTTTGAATTTAGTGACGTATATATACTCTAAGGTCGAGGTGATATGTGGTGACTGGTGGTTGTAATCACTATTATGATTTTTTTTCATATGAATTCCTACTAAAATCCTTACAACTTTTATCCACTTCGTTCTTACCGCTTTCGTATCTGTTACTTAGAAATATCTCACAGGGAGAGTTATGTTCGGACGATCGAAAAAAGTATTTTTAAAAAATTATTTATTTATAAATTTATTATTTAATTTACAAATATATTAAGACATGTGTTAACAATCAATTCTGAGACAAAAGTGAAAAAAGAAAATAATTAAATTATAAAATGAAATACAATGAAAATCCTGCGTAAGCATTTCGATTGTTATAAGAATATACAACTAGGCTATTTCACGGCGGTGGGGCCCTGGTAACGCCTCCCCCCTCAAGATGGAAGCGCAACTTGCAGCTTCCTCCAGCGTCCTCGCTGTCTTCCTCACTGGCTCCAGGATTTGGCTTCGTCGACTTGTTCTTGATCCATTGAAATATCTTTCTCGAGATTATCACGAGGCCGATGATATAAAGGATTATTGTCGTCCAACTCGGGGTCGCCATGATGAGGGGCAGATTAACTTCATCTGGATTTTTCACCTCTCGAGCCTGGTTGATTAGATCACGGAGGCTGTCTAGTGATATATCTTCCAGTTGTAATGTATAGTCAACTGGTGATTTATATATATATAGTTCTGTTGAAGCGGCAATGGTATTATTTCATTAATTTTTAACGTCTTTTGATGAGCTTGAAGCGTTGTATTCATTATTTTAATTTGGCATCCTTCGGAAATAGTTATTATTTGAGGTTCCTTTATTTTTGTGTACTGAGTCCTTCCATAGCATATTGTCCTCACGAGCTCTTCCTCTGTTGGGATAACAATCCAGCTGTTGTCTTTGATCTTTTGAATTTTTCCGTTTCTTAAAACCATCTTAGCTCGTGTGCAGCTCGCCGGTTCATGTTGCACCAGGGCGATGATGCAGTCTTCACTTTTCTTTGTAGATACTTCATCGAGTTGACTGCATAGAAGTGTAGACTCGGAGATGCGACGACATCCACCATCAAGGTAAGCGTACCCTTCACTTCCAAGTGCAAGGTATTTGGATTTAGGAATAATGGTAAAGTTTTGTTTATCGGGAATGGAGTAGAGGTGAAGAAGGTCATACATCTCAAGGTCCACCGAAGGGATTTCTAATATAAAGTTTAGTGTATGCATTGTTTTATACGCTTTAACTACCACAGATTTCTCTATGTTATCTATTGTAGCTAATCCTATTTCCGAAATTGGATTAAAAATATAATTTTGTTTAATATTTAACAATTCATTTATTAAGTTTTGTGCGTTTATAATACTTGGATGCATGACACCCATTCTGGCAAATGTAACCGCGTTTTCTAATATCATGAGCTTATTTAATATTAGTTGCAAACTAAAACTTAACTGTACGTAAATATCTAGAAAATGTAATTGATTATATACTAAATTAGAGCTATTAGACACATTATTAACTAATGAGGCTAGTTTATACTGATTTTTATTAATCTTGTCCAATTCTGCCGTAAATTCTCTTATAGTATTTTCCGCCAAAACAATTGATTTCTGTTGCGTGTTTTTAATGTTACTAACAACATTCTGTATGGAGTTAATTTCTTGTTCTATCTTTTCTGCGTCATCATTATCTAAATTTCCTGTTATTGCTTTAACTATTGAACCAAGCCCGTTTATTAATCCACGTTTAACTCTATAACTATTATAATCTGATCTAAATAAACTAAGTTTCTTATCTATTAACGTAAACGTATAGTTTAACTGGTCTTTATATGTTTTGTGCGAATCTACTGATACTGTATTTACTTCTAACGATTTGGTAATAATAAATAGAGAAAGTAACTTTAGTGTCGAAGAATGGAGTGCTGTAGTGTTATATACACAGACAAGGCTGAAGGAATCTATCTGCCTAAATACTTGCCCTTCTTTAAGAAGTACAATACCATTTGTATTGTCTATGGGATCTACAACTACGTCGGCCCTTGTGTAGAGCACGAGGGTTCCGATGTAGAGCACGAGGGCTCCTCTGATGAAGCTCCTGTAACAATATGAGGTCTTCTGAGGAGTTTATAATGCACTCTGATCGATTTTGAGTTGGGATGACTACCTATTATCTCTGCTACATTGTTAGGATGAAGGTGAATGATCTTATACGGACCTTTGAATACCGGCTTAGTTTTGATGTTTCTCGCGGTTTTGGCCACCTGCTTATAAACCATTTCACCTACCTTAAATGTTAACTCCTCTGCTGTCTGGTTACGTTTCGCTATTACCTGTTCTTTGTTCTTAGATACGTACGCTGCAACACACTCTTGTACGGCTTCTGCGTTCCTTCGGTGCTTAAGAACATAATCTTGGTAAAATTGTTTAGTATAGTGAAGCTCTAAAGGGTTTCTGGATGCCGTATGTCCGAAAAGTAACTCATGTGGGGTATATTCTGTTGCTGAATGAATTGAATTATTGTACGCGATAACAGAAAATTTCATGATTAATTGAATAGGATCGTCTTTATTAGTCATCCTTTGAATCCTAATTATTTCTCCTATAGTTGAGTGGAAACGTTCTATAGGCGAATTTGAATTCGGATTATATGGGGTTGTGAAATGAATATTAATGCGCATATTTCTTTTATAAGTACGTTGTCAAACTTACTGTCAGAGTCTGTTGTAATTTTAAGCGGGGTTCCTAACACTGAGAACACGTCAAATAAGGCTTCAGCTATGTGTACGCTACTAGTTGCACATAGGGGGACTGCTTGAGCATATTTCGAGAAGTTATCTATGATAGTAAGGAAGGTAGCTCCTCCTGTAGAATACAAATCCATGAATAGATGTTGCATAGGCTTAGTGGGGGTGTCTGTCAGGGCTAATGGGGGTCTTAAAGGGTTTCTTTCATACTTAGCTTGTAAACATATATTACACTGATTTACGAAAGCTTGGATAGTGAGTAACATACTAGGCCAATGATAATTTCTATGGATTTGTTTGTATGTTTCTTGGATACCACGATGGACCGTCTTCCCTTCGTGATACTTTTTAATAATATCATGTTGTTCGTTCTTATTTTCTACTAGCGTAACACGTGAAGTGCATCTAAATAATTTAGGACCTCTATCATTGAATATTGTTGTATAAACTTTAGAGAATGCCAGATATAACTCTTCATTATGGAAATAGCAATGGAATACACGATCGGCAATGGTATGTTCTTTTAGAAATTGTACAATTTCTTTTTCAGTGTTATTTACTGGGATGAATACGTCTTTAATGACTGTACGGGAGTTCGTTGATCTATTGTCAACTCTGTATGTTGAACCGGGGGTAGATCTAATGTGGAATTGTTTTTGCTGCCTATCGATAGCATCGTCTATAATAGGAATTCCTATGTTCTCGTTGTCTGGCTGAGTGTGGTTAGTCATCTGCTATTGATACGCTATCCTGTGTGGCTACAGCTGATGGTGTGACGTTTTCTCTTATTTCTGGATTTTCTACTTGTGGTTCGTCTACCTGTTCCCTTCGTACATTTTCAAATATCCTGTCTATGATTTCCTCATCATCATTATCGTCGAAATTTACAGCTAAAGAATCTACGCTATTGTGAAATATTTTGACCCTTGATAAGGCGTCTGCGTTGGTGTTCTGACGACCCTTTTTATAGATCACTTTGTAGTCATATTCTGCTAGCTTTAGGCGCCAGCGTATTAATTTTGAATTTGGATCTTTAAGTGACATTAACCACGTTAGCGGACGGTGGTCAGTGTATATGGTAAATCTCCTACCGTATAGATACGGCCTAAAATATTTTATTGCCCATATAATAGCCAACAATTCTTTTTCTATGGTTGAATATCTACTTTCTGTTTCTGACAAAGTCCTAGACGCGTACGCGACTGGTTTATCCGAACCTACACGACCTTGAGACAATACTGCACCAATCGCAACTTCTGACGCATCCGTCGTTAAGATAAATGGTTCATCAAAATTTGGATACTGTAATAAGGGTGCATTCGTTAATATTTGTTTGCATCGGTTAAAAGCATCAACGAACTCGGGTGAATGAATAACTTTATGATTTTTCTTGAGACATATAGTCATAGGTTTCGTAAGTTTTGCAAAATCTTTTATAAATTTGCGATAGTACCCTACCAAACCTAAAAAGGATTTGATTTCTTTCTGCGTTTTTGGAAGTGGAAAATCTAGCACGGCTTTAATTTTGTCCTTATTTGGCTTTAGGCCTTGATCCGTCAGTTCATGGCCTAAAAATGTTACTTGTTTTTGGAGAAACTCTGATTTGTCTAATTGTATTTTTAAATTATGCAATTTAAAACGTTCAAATACCTCTGATAATTTAAGTATGTGTTCTTGTAATGAAGTAGAGACTATAATGACATCATCTAGATAAGTAAATACATTTTCTACACCTCGTAAAATGTGATCCATAAGACGCTGGAAAGTGCTAGGTGCATTCTTAAGTCCGAATGGCATTCTAAGAAACTCGTAGTGACCTCTTTCTGTTGAAAATGCTGTTTTTTCCACGTCATCTGGATGCATTTCTACCTGATGATATCCGCTAGCCAAATCAAGTGTAGTAAAATATTGAGCTCTACCTAACCGATCTAGGATATCATGAATATTAGGAAGGGGATATTTATCTTCGATTATACGGTCATTAAGTCTCCTATAATCTATAACAAGCCTCCATTTTACTTTTCCAGATGCATCGGGTTTTTTTGGTACAATGTGCACAGGACATGACCATGGAGAAATGCTTTCTCGAATTATGCCTTGCTTAAGGAGATTATCTACTTGTGCACGAATCTCTCGACGTTGTTGCGGAGACTGCCTATAACTTCTAACGAATACAGGAGTTTCGTCCGTAAGCCTAAGTTGGTGTTTTACTGAATGATTAAAAGTTAATGGGATATTTTCAGAATGAAACAGTTCCCTGTATCGATAGCATAACCGTAATATTTCACGCTTTTCCTCCTCGTTCATGTGATCTGTTCTTATTTTCCCTAAATTATCGCAAAGTTCTTTATCTATATCCGGTCTAGTAGTGATTGAGTTAAGTTCACATGATGTTTCAGCATTATTACTATAATAGGATTCTAGTGCAAAAGGGGCTGAAGATTTTATTATTTTCTTTTCAGTATTGAAATTTAAAACCGATGTTAGAAAAAACCCATTTTTTACTTCAACAATTGCTGCAGGTGAAATTAAATCTTTATCCCAGAAGTAATCGTCGTACGTATACTGACCATCTAGATAGTTCGTCTTAATCTTGATTAACTTTTCGCACCGGGGTTCAATACTAATTTTATTTTTGGGATAATCAAAGTAAATGGGTATATTTGCGTTTGCCGTACAAAGAACTCTATTTTTAATGTCTATATTACTATTTAAAAATTTTAATAGATCTAATCCTATTAGTCCTTTATATTTAGGGTCAAAGTCAAATATTAAAAATTTGTGGAATAAATCATTATTAAAAACCGGTGGTAACGGAAGATAAGCTACTAAATCGTGTCTTGTTATACCATGAGCGGTTTTTACTTCGAATGGTTCGTGGTCTACGCAATATTCGAAAATTGTACCGCTTATAGCATCGGGTGCTATCATTGAACGCGATGCTCCTGTATCTATTAAAAATTTACCTTTATATTCGGGTATTTCAATGTAGGGCAAATGATCTTTATAATGATAGTTCAGTTTTAGTATTTCAGGTTGTCTATGTTGTTGTCCTCGTAAAAATCCTGCTCATTACCTGCATTATTCGCCTGATTTTCAGAAACAGTTGGGCTTTGAATTTCTTCAGCAGGTTGCTGTTCCTCAAAATATTGATGATGATCATAATGTGATGGATAACCTACCTGATAGTAGTCGTTAGGGGTGTAAAACAACTCTTCAAAAACGAACTCTGGCTTCTCTGGTTTATTTACTGATCTCATTGTGACGTCGGATATTTTCTGTGTCGGGCTTACGTGTTGTTGGGGTATATTGGGCTGTTGTCCGAAGTTATTACTGATATTACCCGAGGGTCTGTAGTGACCTTGGGGAGAGCTTTTCCACGGCAACATAGACTGAACCCATTGTTGCCGTTGTTGGGGAGACATGTTATTTTGTTGAGGTACAAAATTACGGTTAATAAACCTCGGAGGGTTGTTATTAAAAGAACGTGTATAATTATTTTGTGGGAAAAATCTAGGGGGCTCAATTTTCGGTCTCATATTTTGTGAAGTAGATACAGCATTTGCACTAGGATTTGCTTGTCTATAATAAACTAGCTTGGCTTCCTCCTGTCTAGCTGCTACAATAGCAAGCTCTAAAGTTGCAGGTCTCGTAATCCTAACACCTATTCCTACATTAAATTCTAATTGACTTATATAATGCTCTATAACCATACTTTCATAGTAATTTTTATCAGTATGTTTTCCTACCGTAAATAAGGTATCTAATATATCCCTAAGTCGCTTGCCATATGTATCGGCGTCCTCCGATTTAAGGCGACGCATTCGAGTTAGTTCCTGCATAACTTGGATCTCGTTTCTTGTTTCTCCTAAACGTCTTAATAATGCATGCTTAACCTCGAGCCAAGTGTCTAGCGAGTTTTCGTACGCGATAGCGTCTATAGCTCCGCCACTAAGTCTACTCTTAATTAAACTTATTAACACGGGGTGCGCATGCCAATTAGGCTCTAGTAAATTAATAACGCTTTCTACCTCTCGTATATAATAGTTTAATGTTTTAGGATTACCGTTATATCTCGGAATTAAATCTCCCAGAGTTTTAATAACACTTTCGCAATCTTTAAGCGACATTATATA
The DNA here is from genome assembly GCA_963151315.1 of Nymphalis c-album. Classification (NCBI taxonomy): domain Eukaryota; kingdom Metazoa; phylum Arthropoda; class Insecta; order Lepidoptera; family Nymphalidae; genus Nymphalis; species Nymphalis c-album. The sequence goes on from OY720610.1 coordinate 2,130,944, forward strand.
GCTTTTACTGTACGCTAACTTTATTCAACAAAGACAAAGGAGTATTGTATAACCGTGTGAAATCCGCGGCGATTTTAGCCAAACGACAATGCACACAATAAAATATGTAATTATAATTATGATATTCAATTTTTTTTTTCAATTTGAAATAATATTAATATAATAACTAAAATAACGACAGGAAATAGAGTAAAGGAACTTGGAAGTAAAAGAGTACTTACCGAAATCTCTGCATCTCCCGCCGGACCTTGCCTCAGTACAGGATTTTCAATTTTCCGAAATTCCCGTTAAATCGTCCTTTAGGTTCTTCTATTCAGATCGCGATATTTACGATTAGAACCGTACACTTAATTTTGAAAGTGCCGCGATCCTACCGACTGCGCCAGTTATGTTCGGACGATCGAAAAAAGTATTTTTAAAAAATTATTTATTTATAAATTTATTATTTAATTTACAAATATATTAAGACATGTGTTAACAATCAATTCTGAGACAAAAGTGAAAAAAGAAAATAATTAAATTATAAAATGAAATACAATGAAAATCCTGCGTAAGCATTTCGATTGTTATAAGAATATACAACTAGGCTATTTCACGGCGGTGGGGCCCTGGTAACGGGAGTGATGTCATATTCTGAGATGTATATAGATAGATATTAAAATTTATATTCTTCTATTATGTGACTTATGTTTAATGAAATAGAATTGAAATTATTTCATTACAATACTATTTAAAGAGGTTATTCTAAACGTCTATTGTTAACTATTTATAGGATTATAGCATGGGAAAAACGTGTCCTAATTCAAAAAAACCCAAAAAATACATGCAAAAAAAATCTGCCCATAAATGGGTGGAACATATTGTTACGGATTTAAAGTGCCCCAGCATGTATGAATGGCACATATTTGGTAAAATTACACAAACTATTATTATGGACTCAAATTAGAATCAGCGTTTTTCTTTATTTAAAAAACTAATATTGGCTTTTTGATTCGGTTGGTTAATATTTGTTTATATACAAACACTTATTATGGTTAGGAATAAGATAATACTAACCAAATATGCCAAACCAGGGGCTAATTCTACTAACAAATTGTCCCATTATCGCAAACGTATCGAAGCGTGATCGTTGCCGTTTATTCGTTTCCTATTCTTTAATTTAATTATCGACTTTTGTCGTATAAGTTAACAATAAAGTTTGATTTTAACACAACGGTACATGTTAACATAAGTATTATGAGTACGGTTTCGACTCGAAAAATATATAGATTATTCAAAACTGGATCAGAATTTATTCGGCAACGTATCGTCATTGTTACTGATTAGTAGAATTCAGCCCCAGTGGCGTAACTTCTAATGCAACATGAATGCCACAATAAAATTTTGTATTCCGATTAGCGGTAGTTATCTGAGCCAGAGTAATTACAGACACAAGGCAAAATGGCATATCATAACATCTTAATTAACAGCCAATGTAGATTAGGATTGATCCATCTGCCTTCCTATTTTAAATAAATATAAAAAAGATGCAGATGGTCCAATTGCTATTAAGTCAATATGACGTTATTTTTTCTACTTGTAGAATTGATTCACGAGTCGAACGATTAGAACGGCGTAATAATAATAGTAGCCAGATGTTACCATCACAGCTTATATAAACAAAACAGCATCGTTACCTTTTTTCTGTATCAACTGTGGTAGCTACTCTACTCGCTAGTCGTAAATTAAAATGGAGACATTTTTTTTATAAATTACACAAATTAGGAACTATTCTTCTTATTTCAATCTAGAATAAAGTTAGACTAGTCTGAGGCCCTAGCCAAGTTGACATTCTACAATCGTAAACGCTATAGAAAACTAAACAAATGTATGAGAATGACCACGTGACTTATCGTTGAGAGATGTAGAATTGTAAATTGTAGAATGTCAACTTGGCTAGGGCCTCTGGTATAGATAATGCGATGATAATGTCCTCTTTCACCTTCCAGACTAATTAATTTTCTAATCGGCCTGATCCGGGGTTTGAACTGAGCACCTCGGGATCTGCGTCCTAACCATAAGACTAAAAGGGCAATCATAAAACATATACATAACACTTGATAGTTGACACTGACGTAACCTATTCCTTATGTAACAATTTTCGGTAATCGACTTTTTATTTTCTTATTACTTTTATTGTATTTGTTTTTTCTTTAGTATTTCTTATCTTAAATGTTTTAATATTGTTTTAATGCATGTTTATTACCACGCAGCATCATAGTATTAAGATGCAATATAAATATTACTTTGTGTATACCTCGTCGCGCCGAGATCACTTTTTTATTGACTCTGAATGTGTAGTAAATAGCTGTGCAGATGTTGCGTCGCATAAATGTATTACATAAAACTAAACTTATATTGTACTAGCTACCCACCCACCCATGACACGGGTAGGATAAACGTTGGTGTCTTCAAATCAAGAGTTATCAGGTTTCGTCTAGGCAAGCGTGCTACATCGTAGACCGTGTCGATGCTTACCATCAGGCAAGACTACGGTCAAACGCAAGCCTATAACGGGTAAAAAAGGGTCTACATAAAACGACTATAACGAAAAATCTCTATTGGTTTGTTCACGCACACCAGTAAATGTTCAAGTAGACGCGGTTTTTGCCCAAAAATGGGTTTAGGAAGATAAAAATCCCAATGTTTTCCATAAAAAGACACAACAGCACTTCAAGGAATGAGTAAAACTAAAGTTTATCTAAGCACCGTAATCTATTACAAGTATTTTTTTATTTACCCATTTTTTTTTTATTATATAGGAAGGCGGACGTGCATATGGGCCACCTGATGGTAAGTGGTCACCAACGCCCATAGACAATGGCATCGTAAGAAATGTTAACCATCGCTTACATCGCCAATGCGCCACCAACCTTGGGAACTAAGATGTTATATCCCTTGTGCCTGTAATTACACTGGCTCACTCACCCTTCAAACCGGAACACAGCAATACAAAGTACTGCTGTTTTGCGGCAGAATATCTGATGAGTGGGTGGTACCTACCCAGACGAGCTTGCACAAAGCTCTACCACCAAGTGATTAAATTTATTTACTTCAAAAGTGGGTAGTTTTGTATAATATGTTTCGATAGTTGACTCTTACATTTATTTTCAACAATCATATCACATTTCACCCAATTTACATAAAACATTAATTAATTACCCTGAACCTTCCTAATAAATCACTCCGCCTATTAGAGAAAACCGTATGAAAATCTATGAAGCTTTTGAGTTTATCGCGTTCAGAAAGACAGACAAAAGCACTCACTTTTAGGCTTTCAAGTGCTTACCGGACATGGCTGTTTCGGTAAGTACCTTCATGGGATAGTGAGGCGGGAGGTATAACCCTCCTGCCACGAGTGTAGTGCGCCACTGGACACGGCACACCACTCCCTGACGAATTGTGCTGCGTGGGGGCCCCAGAGACATTCCCTGGTGGCGATATGTGTCGCGGTAATATGCAAAAGCGATCCCGTGCGGCTCCACCGAAGAGACGTAAAAGGTACGCTGATTTATTAATGGGTATTCCGGTGCCTGAAGGACCGACGAGCCCTACATACCCCCCACCTCATGTGGTGGAGCAGCGTAAATACGTTTTTCCAGCGAAAAAAAAAGACAAGCAGAAGCCGCGGAGGCTTTTTGTTGTTTGTGTACCATAAACGTGTGACACTAACTCATCTACCTACTGACTGACTATCTACTGATATGTAATATCTTATTTAACTATCGACGTAAGTGAACTTTGGTGTCATTGTTTGAGTATTATTAATAATATCTTCTTTTTGCCGCAAGTTCTGTTATAGAGTATCTTAACTATGTGCTGATGTGTATAACTGAAATGTGCTACAAATATTTAGGATATATAAAGTGTCTGCGAAAGCACTATATATTCCCTCATTCTTATAAACTACATTTCCTCTTGTAATTTTATCAACACGACCGATCAATGCTAGAAAGATAAAGTACGAGCGTTTCGCTCGCGGTTACCATTTCCGCGGGAATGCGGGGGACATAAAGCAACCTATGATACCATTGGTGAGAGAATATTTAAAATCGGCTTAGTGGTTTAAACTTGAAAGCGTCATAAACAAAAAAAAATTTACTTGAATGTTTTTTTTATTAAACAGTCGAATGGTTGAAAAATTCCAATGTTATCTAGCATAAAAGATGATGACGTAGGATATGACATAGAACAGCTCTCGTGTATTATAAGCAATCAAGAAAATAACTGTTCCAGATAATTAACATAGAATTATAACAAGTATCAAAATTTAGCGAAAAATCGATAGCTCTAATAAATACCTTGAAATTCATATTCTTTAGTATCATACAAAAATTAGACCAAATGTTACAAGGCTGTCTGTCTATGATGTAATGCATTTGAACGCATCCTAATAGATTTCCAATCAATGCTGTCAGGTCATTTGGCGTTACACTATCATTTGTTATAATCAAACATGTCACCTTGATAGTTGCATTGATCGTGGATATAATAGTCATTTAACATTCACATATTATCAAAACAAAGTCAGCCCGCTGTCTGTCTGTCTGGGTATGAACGCGACAAACTCAGAAACTACCGAATGCATTTCAATACGGTTTTTATCAATGTACGAAATGATTCGTTTTTTAATTAACACGCTTTTATTAGCTTGGGTTGTATGTAACGGAATCTTTGAACTTAATTTTCACCAATTTCCAGAAGTCTGATTAATTTGAAACTTTGCATACGTATCAAGGACCGATGACAATGCAATAATTTGATAACAGTTTTTTTTTTTTCGACGTTTCGCTGGATAATCTTAGCGTGTTTTTTTAGTTTTTTTAAACTATTATTTATTATTAAGGTTTCATTTGTAAATTGTCTCAAATTGACCGTATTATGCATAAATTCTTCTTCTTCTTCTAAGTCGTACACTCCTGACGGAGTGGTCGTGGTCATGAAAAGTCTGATGAGTTGGTTGAGCTTTTTGTGAGACTTCTCCATTTCTCTCTATTGATGGCACTACGTGTACATTCGATAAGGGAATACTTCATAGATAATTTAATCTGGTCTGTCCATCTTGTGGGTAATCGGCCGCGAGAACGTTGGCCTTCTACTCTTCCTTGTACCAGCAAACGTTCCAAGGAGCTTTCATTGCGGATGATGTGTCCAAATATAGTAAGGATTCGCATTGGCACAATCGACGAAAGTCTTTGTTTGATGCGAAGCTCTTTAAGGATAGAAACGTTAGTGCGTTGAGCATTATGCATAAATATTCCAACCCAAAGAAACACTAACAAAAATGATTAACGCATTAAAGAGAAAATCTAAACTATTTTTATGGTGAAACTAATCCTATTAAAGTGTATAATATATACATTTATACATTTTTAATTTATATATGTTTTTTTTTATTCATAAAATTTTCTATTTGAAATCTTAGTAATTTTTATCTTTGTCCGATTATGTTTTACGATATATACATTTTACTTCTCAATTCGTCCGCATATACCTATACACTCGTATATACATATGTGTTATTTTAAATCAAATCATTATTACAACAAATAAAATCAAATTACTTTATTCAATATTGAAGTATTACACTTACTTATTGATTGTCAAACTGGAAACTACTACCGGTTCGGAAAGAAACACCCAGCCCTGAGAAGAACCGGCGAAAGAAACTCAGCAGGTTGTTTTTTTTTTTTAATTTTTTTATGTTTTTTACAAAAAAAAGAACGAAAGAAATAGCCGTGCGGCTAACACTTAATAGTTTTAACATTTATTAATGAATAATATAAACTATTATTAAGACTTAATTTCAATCCTAAGATTAACCATACCAATGTTAAGTTAAGCATTGGGAAATATTGTTGGTAATGATTTGTCAATATTTGATACAAAATTTATTATGTACTGTTTGTTTCCATTAAATAAATAAGCTTTTATAAATTAATGAAAAAACTTGTGTTCAATAAATAATTGGAAGTCCGATACCAAACCTTATTTAATAAATAAAAAACGCCTTTATACATATTTAAAGTAATCACCTAAATAATATGTTTATTTAAATATCCTCGAATAAATCAGTAAACAGCTGGTAAACATGACAAAACATGTGTCTTCGTTATATGCCGCGACCCCGTTTTCGTAATGTTTATTTTTATTAAGGATCGTTATATCTTCAGGTATTCAGGACGTTACGATTTCACAATCGTAAAAAAAAACAATTCGAATTAGGTGTACTAAATTTAATGGCAATTGAAAACCACGTATGAACCTCAGGCTGAGCTAAATTCGTCAGCCATAAACGCAATTTGAAAAAAGAACATCCAATGACTGTTTGATGCTTTCGTCATCCGAGAATACAATGCTATTCGTCATATTTGAATTTGGAATGTCAATGAGTGCGAAATGCATACCATCAGCATCTATAAATAGCTCAATCGTTGGCATCAGAGCGCCAGTCGTAAAATTTCAGGTGAACCGACAATATTATGGTACTAAATCATTTTTAGTTCTTCGCTCATAGAGACGATATTTACAATCACTCGAGTCATATTAACAACTATTTATGTCAAACGCATGACTTTTTAACTAGTTTATATGCTAAAATATAAACATAGTTACTTCCACTAGTTCTTTCCGTTGGCTTTGCTTATGTCGTTACCAACTCTAAATTTTCTGCTAACTAACAAGGTTAGCAGAACTCATAATTGTATAAGTCAAGATTTCTGCTGCTAAATTTTAAAATAATATAATAGAAATAGATAAGATAATAGAGATAGGTAGATAAATGATTTATATTTAAGTATTTGAATGAGATTGTAGTTCAGTATTTAAAAAAAAAAACTTTTTTTTCTATCGCAACACAAAATATCATTTGAATAAAACCCGCCACGAATATTTGTTACGTACTTATTATTAATTATTTTATTTATAATCAACTATCTGCTACAGAGGTAACTAGCATTGTGACGGAGATTTCATAATCTCTAGAGATTAACCTGTTAATATAACGTTTAATTATTATGAAAACTTTAAAATAAATATAAGTTTCATTTTTAAATTTATAAGGATCTTGGCATCTATGATTAAACAAAATATATTATATATTTATGTAACAAACACTATTGTACACCATGTGACGGTGATGAGAGTCTCGCATCTCTGAGCTCTCCAATTGTACGTCTATCAGAAACCTTTACGTAAGTGCCAACAAGAACAGCTGTACAAAGTTTTAACTTAACCGGAAGAGTGATACGCGAACGCATAGAACTCGTATGAGAAAGCATTAAATCTTGTATTTAAGATAAATACTTTGTTCTTTTAACCTTGTCCTAAAAGTACTAAAGTTTATTTTTGGGCAAAATGTTAATAACATTTTTTCATATACCAAAATCATAAAAAAAATATGTGCAAAAATGGAATACTACAATATTACGCAGACTACGTTATAAATATTTCGGTTCGCGGTTGAGGTATAACTTTGCCAGTGTAATTACAAGAAAAAATAATTCACTTGGTGGTAGGGCTTTGTGCAAGCTCGTCTGGGTAAGTACCACCCACTCATCAGATATTCTACCGCAAAACAGCAGTACTAGCTATTGTTCTGTTCCGGTATGAAGGGAGTCAGTGTAATTACAGGCACAAGGGACATAACATCTTAGTTCCCAAGGTTGGTGGCGTATTGGCAATGTAAGTGATGGTAACAATGCCAATGTATATGAGCGCTGGTGACCACTTACCATCAGTTTGCCCATACGCTGGTTCACCTTCGTATGCAATAAAATTGAGGTGTAACTCTAGATCCCTTGGGATCGCAATGACTGATGGCTTACATCAGTGATTTATACTTCATATACGATCGCTGACCATCAGTTGAACCACTACATTGACTACTAAAAATAAACAAGAATAAGGAAAGATAAAACGAATCCAATAATAAACATTTCACAAGTGGATTACTTTCATCGTCCGAATCAAATTCGCACGACCTCATTCCGTGCTATTTTCAAACCTTCAATAATCAGATTTTCACTTACAAACACAAAGTTACAATCTCACGTATGTATAATTTAATTATTTTCATCATTTCATATAAAAAACACAGACTTACAAACACAAGATGATGCAGTAAATTAAATAGAGCAGACATATAAATAAATAAAATGGAATATATAATGGAAGAGAAATCCATACTGTGCTAACTCTATTTAAATAAACCATATTAATAAATCATTCCAAGCTAGTACGTTTAGGCTTAGTTAGTGAAGGCTTTTTAATTTAATAACTATTATCTGATTGGTCTCGACCGGAATATAGGAGAGCTTACGGGTGAGGCGATACTGGTGTTTTAGGAATAAGTAGGTATTTTTAAGTAGGTAGGTACGGTAGGAAAAATTGCTGGTGAAAGCTGGTTCTACAGAGTGATTTTACTGGTGGTAGGGCTTTGTGCAAACTTGTGAGTAGGTACCATTCATCAGATATTGTTGTATTACTTGATAATGCTGTGTTCCGGTTTGAAGGGTGGAGAGCCGTTGTAATTACAGGCACAAGGGACATAACATTTTAGTACCCAAGGTTGGTGGCGCATTGGCGATGTAAGAGATTGTTAGCATCTCTTACAATGCCAATGTTTATGGACGTTGGTGACCAATTACCATCAGGTAATAGGTCTATACCGCCTACTAATCCTATAAAAAATTATAATTTTTTCGATATACTTTAGCCTTATAATTTATACTTATAAGTATTACAACCTATGAATATTCCATTGTTGGGCTAAGGTTTCTTCTCCTTTTTGAGGAGAAGGTTTGATGCTTATTCCCCCACGTTGTTCCAATGTATGTACTCCCCCACCCACATTGGAACAGCGCAGCGTGGTGGAATAACCATGTGGCAGAATTTCAGGGAAATTAAGACACATGCAGGTTCTCTCATGATGTTTTTCCTTCACCGTTGCCTGAGCACGAGATGAATTATAAAAACGAATTAAGCACATAAAATTCATTAGTGCTCGTTCGGGTTTGAACCCACGATCATCGGTTACGATTCACGCGTTCTTACGCCTTATAGTCCACATTATATAATATAAAATTTCTTTATTAAAAATCATGAAGTTCGTGTGTATCTGGTACGTTTAACAATCGTAATGCCAGTGTTGCATTGAGTGTTATCTAATTATAGATTTCAGCTCAACGTTCAATTCACAAGTATTCTTATGTTCTTACGCGGCTTACAAACGTATAGTAAGACATTTAATTTTTTTTACTGCGACATTATTGTTATATGGTATGGCGTAATATTTTTCTGCTAAATCGTAACACTTTTTAATATGGCAACATTTAAAAAAAATCGGTAAAAAAATATTTCTAACGTCTTCGTCAACAATAATATTCACATTGTGTCGGTTAATTTGTATCATAATTGTTGTTATTGTCGTAAATCTCGTTATTGCATACAGACGATCATACAAGAACTGAATTGAATCAATCATACAAACATACATGCAAATGCGGACATTCTACCGCCAAACAGCAATACTTTGTGTTGTTTTGTTCAGATTTGAAGGGTAAGTGAGCCAATATAAATCAGGCAAAATTGACATAACATCTAAGTTCCCAAGGTTGGTGGAGCATTAGCGATGTAAGGGATAGTTAACATCTTACAGCGACAATGTTTATGAGTGATGGTGCCTACTTAATATTAAGTGGCACGTTTGCCACTTATCTATTCAAAATAAAAAATAACATTAGTGCAAATTTATATTTAAGTTACTTACGGCCGAATACTGAAACGTCATTCAAATATGAAGTGGAACTTAATTATTTGAGACGCCGTTAATTTAAACTTTCGCATACTAAATTTGAAATTAATGGCGTTCCAAATAATTAAGTCCCACTTAAAATTTGAATGACGTTTCAGTATTCGGCCATAAGCAGCTATATTAAATATGTTTGAATATATATGAAGCAATATTTTCTTAATCGTACCCCATACAGCTAAAGATCGTTTTTTATTCATCGCAAGTGTCAATCTCAACATTGTTGCATATATTTAACAAGATTTTAATCCTTTAACACGTCATGACCGGATATGTGTACATAAAGGTGCGTTTAGACTTACGAATGCGTATATATGCTTGTATCATACATATGCTTACATACATAAGTTTAGAAATATTTAGTTTTAATACAAGGCAAACACTTTTTTGATATTATGTACTCATATCATATTTCTAATGGCATCACGTTTTAAAACTCTTAAAACTTGAGTAATTTTAAAAGCCGCAACCACTTCATCAGACTTTCCATGACCACGACCACGTCGTCAGGAGTGAAAAGAAGAAGAAGAAGAATTTTAAAAGCGCTTTGTTCATCTAAAATCATATCTAGTGCCGTATATAGTCAGATGAGCTGTAGAGTTGCTTCGAGTCACTCATTACTTTCCTAATCAAGCATTGAATGGATTATACCTATGCGCTGTCAACTATAGGACTTTCGTAGGGTCCACAAGTCACAACATACCATACTTGCACAAAGCCCAATCACCAGGTATCATTACCTAGTATTTAGATGTATACGCAAGTCTAACCACAGCTTAATAGGATTTTAATAAGGTGAAAGTTTTTTTTAATTTAACACCGCAATGCCCCGGTTCGAATGGAAACAAAATATCGTATTTCGATTATCCTTATCTCACGCCATCTTGGTCGCTTTCCTTTCTCCACATTGTAAATTTAACTGTCATTTCTGTTAATTGTAAACGATATCTGACATGGCCATAATAGTATCGGAAATACATTAAAGTGTATTTCAATGATAATAAATATTCAACGATCATTATTAACATAAGTAGAGTTTTTTTTTAAGAACTAACTTCTCATTTAACAAATTTAACATTTGTGAAAACTGAACGTATCCTTTTAAATTTTAATATAATAGTAAATGTCATATACCTGTCACTTTCTTTTTGACATTTCACGATCGAGTCCTTAAGTTGAATATCAAGCGTGTTCTCATAGATTCAGCTCATATAATGATAAAAAAGTACAAGTGTATTTTTTTGATTCGGAATAGAATTATTGTGCCTTTAACAGATAAATCATTGCCAAAACAAATATTACAGACCACAACGATCACCAAGTTATTACATTAACATTTGTTCAATTTAAATTAAAGAATATAGCTTAGCTCTCATAATCCGATGGGACGACAATCCGACACGACCGGAAAGAGTTCAGGCGCAGGGCCAACGGCTTAACGAATTTTCCGAGGCACGGGAGTGTACACACTTCCAACTTCCACACTCCGGGCTGCTACTGAGAATTTTCTGACAGAAAACCCCAATAACTATTTATTGCCCCGACCTGGGAATTGAACCCAGGACCACCGAGTCTGCGGTCACTAGACCAACGAGGCAGTTTCACATTTGTTAAGTATAAAAACAGTGGTTACGTATGAATGTACTTAAGCTGTCATTAACTTCAAGCAACCTTTGAAAAGCACTATTGAGTCTACTTGAGCTTCCAATAGTGTTTTTCAAATTATCACCTGACACTTATGTAATTTTAATGTGTGAAGGATTGTATATAAGGACTGTATATAAAATTAAATGTAAGAACTTACAACATTGTTAATAACTAATAATATTTATGATCTATACCTACTTCGGTTTGAAGGAAGGAGCCAGTGTAATTACAGACACTAAAGTATACTTTCTTCTCATGTTGGCGGCGCAGTGACGATGTAAGGAATGGTTCGTATTTATTGCACTACCTATGTGTATGGACGAAGGACCAGCAGTTGTCTTCCTAATATTCATAAGAATACTAACAATATCACAAAAAGTGTAATACCTAACAGTCAATTTTTCTTTTACGAAAACTTCTTTAAAAAATTACAAATTCAATATTTCAGACTGGCCTTAATTATTCGAATTAATTTGAATGAATGAAATTACTGCTCGAATCCATTGAATGTACCAGGCACTAAAAACCAATTTATGATATTAGTTTCCAGTTTGAAAACATACTTAATATTATTAAAACTAAAGTAACGTTGTCTGTCTATCTCTTACGCTTTCGCTGCTAAAACACTGAACCGATTTTGATGAAATTTGGAATGAATAAGTTTGAGTTCACTGGATACTTTGTAAAACAACTCCTCCCGATAGCAACATTTCGATTTACCTAACACGCGGGCAATGTCACTGGCGAACACTAGTTATAAATACCAGACTTGTAGTTATGTAAGAGCATATCTAAAAAACTCACTATCGAAAAAAATAAAACTAAACAAAAAGCCAATAGGATACATTCTGTTTCTTTTAATTTAAAAAGTAAACAAAACGCTCGTTGAACTCCTACGCAAATTTTATGTAATAATAGCTTATATTGACAGTTGACTCATTCTTGCGATGACAAAACATACAAACTGCGCGATAGTTTTTTTTTTATAAATATGCTTATACTTGCCAAAGAGTAAATTAGTTTTTCATTGACGCACCCGTGAAGTCGCTATGCAGTTATATCTGTATGTGCAGTGTATATCATATTTTGAAGCATTACATATATAGAAATATACATACCCATACCAATACAAACACACCCAAACATGCAGAGACTTCAAAATTATATTTTTCATCATTCGTTTGTGTTTATTCCATTGGAGTCAGTCGCGGACAAACATCTGAAAGTTTTTTTTTTTTTTTATAGAAACAAGTTGGCGTACGAGTAAATAGTCACCACTATCACAATAAACATTAACACTGTAAGAAATATTAGCCTTCCATTACGCCGTCAATGCGTCACCATTGAGAACTAAGATGTCATATATGCCGGAGCAATACTAAGTATTGCTGTGTGGCAGTATGATATGTGATGAGAATGTGGTGCCATAACAGCAGGCTTGCAAAACCACCAAGACTGTATAATATAACCTGTTAGCTCTTCTCCACGATATATTATTCACAAAATATCTCATAGTCGGATCTTATGGCAACCCACGAAAGTCTTAACTTAATTAAAAAACGTTTACTTACTAATTCCTTATGAAAACTAATAAAAATATAATATCAATATATTTTATATAAAAGCTTAAATTATTAATTATTATTACCGCCATTATAAAGTGTAAATATTGATGATGATTTCCTGACGCCTTTGGATAATATTATAGTTCACGAGTCTCTTATATACATGCCATCCGAAGGAGGAAATTGTAGTAGAGTATACGCTTCCAACTTTCTTACTCCGGGCTTCTACTGGATTTTTGTTTAAATACTAACCCTACTATATAATAAAAAAAGTCTAAAGTCTGTATACTGCCTTAGTCCGTCATCCTAATAATCCAATTGCAATATTCCATCTGCGAAACAGTTCATTCGTGTATTTTAAGCCGCTACGTTACTTTGTCGATCATATTTCAGTTATTCGAACTATTTCGAGTGATATACTCGTACCTTGAAAGTTCTTAGAATAAAATTATTTATCTGTGCACTTGCATATTTCCCGCCTATTTAACTGTCAAAAATTTTTAATAAAATACTTTCGATCAATCTCTTGTTCAATAAAATATTGGCGAAATAATCTGTGCTCTCTTGGCTCAACTAAAAACCATTAACCTAATAAAATAAATTGAATAAAATGTTAAGATAATAAACATAAATAATTTAACTTTATTGAGGACTTAAATAAATAATACATCAATCAGTTTTCGTTCATATGTTTATATATTAAAAATGTAACATTCAAATGATTACTCTTCAATTCGATGTGCATTTATCCTGGCGCTTGTAATGGGTCGTAAGACGAAATTGATTTTTGGTTTTACGCGCGTCACGTTTGAGTATTCTCAAAAATATATATGGCCGAATAGTCTTGCTAAGCCTGAAAGAAAGACATTTTGAAAGAGATCAGGTAAAGTTAAAGGCGGTGCATTTATTATATCAGACAGTCGCATTCCTTTCCGCACAGCATTCCTTTTTATTATAATTTCTTTTGTCGCCACCAAAAGAAAATTTTATAAGCTTACGCATAGAATATAACTTACAACTAGTTTTTATATTCTAAATTCGTAATTGTTATATTTAAGCATTTTTTTATGATTTTTCCATAATATTTAAGCCAGCAATCCTTTTCTATATGAACGACTTTGTATCGTTTTGTACGTTTAATAGCATGATACATGTTCTTATTTTTAATTGTAAAACATATGTTATGAATATGTCAAATCATTAAAAAAGTACTAAATTGTCGATGGTTGTATCATAATATATTTAATTGAAGAAGGTTACATGTTGACATGACTATGAAAATTAACACTTAAATAATAGATAGTTAATTAAACAAGACATATGTCACATGCAACATAATTATATAATACAACATGCAGTGCTTGAATCTGTATTTCTTACTTGTCTTTTTTTATTGCATAGGTAGGCGGACGAGCATATGGGCCACCTGATGGTAAGTGGTCACCAACGCCCATAGATATTGGCATTGTAAGAAATGTTAACCTTCGCTGACTTCATAAAAAATGAGCCTAGAGCCTTCATCGATAAAAGGACTATACAACACAAAAATAATTATTAAATTCGAACCAGTAGTTCCTGAGATTAGGTTGCCGGATCAAACAAACAAACTCTTCAGCTTTATATATATTTAAATGTAATACTGTAAGATTCTACTTGGTGGTAGAGCTTTGTGCAAGCTCGTCTGGGTAGGTACCACCCACTCATCAGATATTCTACCGCAAAACAGCAGTACTTTGTATGGTTGTGTTCCGGTTTGAAGGGTGAGTGAGCCAGTGTAATTACGGGCACAAGCTACAAAACATCTTAGTTCCCAAGGTTGGTGTTATCAGTTAATTTGTTAGTTATCCTTAAATTAAAATTGTAGTTCCTGGACGTAGAAAAACAAGCAGCCACGTAACGTAAATCAAAACAATAGAAGGAATACACCAAAGGCACAGATATCGCAACTGTGAACATTATTCAACAAAATAGAAAAAGTAACGTTGATTTAATTTTAAAATGCAAGGAACTAAATAAATCTTTATTATTGTTATGTAAGAGAAAGAATGATACACGAAACACCAGTCACTTAATATCCCTTCAGACTGTACACATAAATCAATTAAGATGGCAACCCACAAAATATTTACATATGGAAACACTCATTAATCATTCCATAATACATTGACGGATATAATGGATTTATTTTTATGATCAATTAATATCAACGTGGATTGTGAAAGTGTGTTAATTGAAATGTTATTTATTTTAATTGACCTTTGTGTTTCAGAAATGAGAGAACTCAGATGACACAGTGGTTACAAGTAAATATTAACTGAAGATTGTGGTTTGAAACCCGTGCAAGTACCATTGTGTTTTTAACCGACTTCAAAAAAAGGAGGAGGTTATCAATTCGTCTGTATGTTTTTTTTTTTTATTTTTTTTTTTGTGTTTGTTACCTCATAACTTTCTACTGGGTGAATCGATTTTGATGATTTTTTTTTTATTTGAAAGGAGTTGCTTCCCATGGGGTCCCATTTTTTTTTGGTCCAGGTTTGACAGTGGAATCCATGAGAAAACCATATAAGTCGTAAATTTGCATGAGGTATGTGCGCGACAAATGGACGAATAACTCAATAGCGCGCCAACCGATTTCGATGATTTTTTTTTTATTTGAAAGAGTATACTTCAAGGGTTATTTGATGATAGTTTGGTTAGATTCTGATTATAGGATCCATGACAAAGTAACGGAAATATTCAATTCTTCGTAGACAATTAACGATACGCGGCCGAATCTTTTATAGGCTATCTAGATTTATCATTCACCTACCATAACATCGTTATGATAAAGTAATTCTAGTAATATTGTATAAAACACTTCTTTATATACCGTCAATAGTTTTCGCAGCGCACGCGAAATAATAACTTTTATAGGCAACAGTTTCATACGTTTGGGTTACATTGCTCCATTTTAAGTAGAGATCTATAAGTTTTTGAAAATGTAATAAAGCCTATATTACTCGGTAAAGACGTAGCTTTCTAAGGGTGAAAAAATTTTTAAAATCGGTCGAGTAGTTTTTGAGTTAAATCGTAATACAAAATCAAACAAAAATCAAATCTTTCCGCTTTAAAATATGAGTTATGCATGTAAGCATTGTATATATGTATATGTTTGTAATTGAAACATATTTGAACATCTCCTAAAAGTTGAGACCAATTTCGAAAATTATATATATATATATAGAATCGTATAAGTACTCTTATATACATGTTATATTTATATAATATTAATTACTAGTGTTTTTCTCGCGGTTTAACCCAAGTAGTTCCCGTTCCCGTGGGAATATGGGGACAAAATGTAGCCTAAGTTACTCCCTGATAATGTAGCTTTCCATTGGCGAAAGATTTTTTTAAATCGGCTTAGTAGTTTATGCGTGAAAGCATCACAACAGACTTACTTTCGCATTTATAATATTAGTTAGGATAATACAGATACTTCCCCTTTTTTTAATATACAGACATTCCGTCATATTTTATGTCGAAGAATGGTATAACACAACATCTATAAACATACAGTTTATTTAATTATTACTAGAAATAATTATTTGATTATGTTATGGCTGTCCAACACCCCACCAACTAAATCTATTTAATCAAAACGTGTTAATTGATATTCATACATTTAACCATATTAACTAATACTTATTAATTAAGTACCAAAATGCATTTTTCTTTACGTTTTACTGTTTAAGATTAATATATTTAAATAATAATATAAACGGCGCTGTCTCATATGAGCTGCACGTTTAGTAGGTCTACCCATATTCTACAAATTAGTGAGTATACTTCAGATTCACTAAAAATCGAAAAATAAATAAAAATTTTAACAAAACAAAAACCGACTTCATAAGAAAAACAAATTAATATGCACTAAAAAGTAAAAAAATAATTGCGTATTCTTCTATAATTTGTTAAATAACTAACTATTTTCTACTCATGAATATGTAGATACGAATCTGTTGTGTGGTTGATAATGTATTTACAATTATTGTTATTTTTGGAGTCGATGTCAGCTAAGGAAACACTTAATATACCTAGCAATACGGGAATCTTCTAAAAACAAACAAAAACATACACATTACAGATTGACTTTCATTCGCCTCGTAAAGTTGCGCGTGCGACACAATCACATCTCACCTATAACTAACTATGTATGTAGTTATAAACCCACCTTGGCTGACATCGACTCCAAAAGTAACAATAATTGTAAATACATTATCAACCACACAACAGATTCGTATCTACATATTCATGAGTAGAAAATAGTTAGTTATTTAACAAATTATAGAAGAATACGCAATTATTTTTTTACTTTTTAGTGCATATTAATTTGTTTTTCTTATGAAGTCGGTTTTTGTTTTGTTAAAATTTTTATTTATCATATACTTCCTTAAATATTATAAAACAAAGTCCCCCGCGTTTCATGTCTGTCTGTATGTACGCGCTAAACTAAAAAACTACTGAAGGGATTCTCATACGGTTTTCACTAATAGATAAAGTGATTCAAGTGGAAGGTTTACGTGTATAATTCATTAATGTTTTCTGTAAATTTGTTGAAATATAGCGAAAATTGTTGAAGAAGTCGGAAAAAAACGAGCCGATTGGGAGCTTTCATCGAAAACGCTGTACAATCCCTTTGAGTTATAACAAAATAATGTATGGTGAAATTGTTCCCCTTTCATAGATCTACAAAAAAGTCCGCGATGGCATATGTCTATCTTTCAAGGATAGCTAACTATACCCATTTTAATGTTTAAAAAATGGTTACATAAAAATGTTAAAATTGGAAAGCTATAAAAACGGATATGATATTAATCCTTATTAAAATAAATACGTTATTTACTTTAAGCATTTAATGTATATTATAATTGCCCTTTACACCACCCAATTTAAATCAATATCTTAGGAGTAATTGTAATTTTAAAATTATCGCGCACTAAATAAATTCAGGCGGTCCAACACCCATCATACAAATGCGTGATGCAACCGCTTCCTTAAATATTATAAAACAAAGTCCCCCGCGTTTCATGTCTTTCTGTATAAACGCGCTAAACTAAAAAAGTACTTAACGGATTTTCATACGGTTTTCACCAATGGATAAAGTGATTCAAGAGGAAGGTTTACGTGTATAATGCATTAATGTTTTCTGTAAATTAGTTGAAATATAGCGATAATTGTTGAAGAAGTCGGAAAAAAACGAGCCGATTGGGAGCTTTCATCGAAAACGCTGTACAATCCCTTGGAGTTATAACAAAATAATGTATGGTGAAATTGTTCCCCTTTCATAGATCTACAAAAAAGTCCGCGATGGCATATGTCTATCTTTTAAGGATAGCTAACTATACCCATTTTAATGTTTAAAAAATGTTTACATAAAAATGGTAAAATTCGAAAGCTATAAAAACGGATATGATATTAATCCTTATTAAAATAAATACGTTATTTACTTTAAGCATTTAATTTCTATTATAATTGCCCTTTACACCACCCAATTTAAATCAATATCTTAGGAGTAATCGTAATTTTAAAATTATCGCGCACTAAATAAATTCAGGCGGTCCAACACCCATCATACAAACGCGTGATGCAACCGCTTGCGCGCCCCGCGTCCCGCTGTCGCCCGTACGCTAGCTGTTGCCCGCATAAATATAAGTAAAGGATAAATGTTTGCTTGAAAATCTGTGATTTGAAATTAATATGTATGAAATGCATTTCAGTTAAGAAAAAATTTAGTAAGTCCACTGATGCTTATTCTTTAAATAATCATCAGTGGACTTATTATGAATTCCTGTAGGTTGACTTAATATATTTAAAGTTACTTCAATGGCTTGGCCTTGAAGTAAAATTTAATTTATAAAAATATTAAATACCTATTATATTATAATATTTTTTATTCTATCAAACTACAGGCACATAGGGCATAACATCTTCGTTCCTACGGTTGAAGGCGCATTAGCGACGCAGGGAATGGACATTGTTTGAGCATGCACTATAATAAGTGTACATGTGATAACAGTTCTCACTAAAATCAACCAAGCTGGTCATTGAAAACGACAGGTCTTAGGACTTTTGGTTGTCAAAGGGTAGCAGTAAGAGATTGTGTGTTTAGCATTTTGTTGTTAAAAATTGGAAGTGATAAAATTATTTGTTGATTTATTTTATTATTTTGTTGACATTAATCGATTTGTTTATACAAAATTTTCATTTCGAAAAATCTACACTAATATTATAAAGAGGAAAGATATGTATTTTTGTATGTAACGAATAAACTCAAAAAGTACTGGACCGTTTTTAATAATTCTTTTTTCATTAGAAAGCTACATTATCACTAAGTAACATAGGCTATATTTAGTACTAGATTACTATAGAAATCTTTAGAAATTCCTATTAAAACCAACCGAAAGGTGTAAAAAAAATAGCCTTAAATGTCTTTCATCGCATACGCTGCGAAGAGTATTAATGATAGGACAAATAATGTTCAACAATATTATCTTCGCGAGACCATATGTCTAACTATTGTAGTTACGTCACTATAACTACTTTTTTACATTTAACAAATTGATAGAAATGCCGATCAAAATCAGACCGTGTTATCCATACCATTTATAATTTTTTATCAAAATAAATAATTTAATATTCAAGACTGTCTCAATACCTGATGATTACTTTTTGAATTATTGAAATCGGACATTCCATTCAAAAGATATCATGAAATTAAAATAAAAATACATGCCGGCGGCGGCCGCCACGCGGCGCATCGAGTAACTAACTCGACGAGAAAGGGGCAGTGCGGGAGAAGGGGGTGCACCATTATGAACTAGGTAGCGCGCGGCTTATTCGCGCGGTCGGCTCCTTACGCAGTAGACGCAAGCGACATTGAATATTTCGAGTTTTTTAACACATTTTTATACTTCACTTAAAAAGTTCTTTTCAGAGCTACTTAATTTTAGTATTAGGAATCACACTTTTTCATAATATTTGTCAAAGTTCTTTTCAGAACTATCTCTGTGAACTTGAATAATTTCTTTTTTATTATTATTATTAGTTTATTCTTAGGTATTAGTTTATTCTTAATTCTTAATTTCTCTGATTTAAAATAAATATCCTTCATAGCAATATGTCTAGAAGAAGAAGGTCGCAGCTATCTAAGAATAGTTCCCAAGCGAGATTAGCAAAAGTTCGTCGTATTGGAGAGTTTTCTTCTGAAAATGCAGATCGTCAGGAAAGTATGAGAGTGTACGCGTCCCAATCGCGAGCCAGAGAATCTAGCGTTGAACGTTCAGTTCGTCTTGCAGAACAAAATGCATGATCGTCGCAGTTATAAGAACGACAGTCAAGCGCCGAGCGCTCGCAGCGACTTGAAGGAAATAGAGCTAGGAATTCGCGAACGCGTGCACGGGAATCTAGCACTGAACGCTCGCAGCGGCTCCTGACACAGAGAGATAGACAACGGTCGTTAACAGCTAGGACGCGCAATAGAATTTTAGCTCATAGTAATAGGTCGGCATTTAGTTACGATCCTCAAATTGAATATGCTCATCAAAACAGCATCCACACAGTCTAGAAATTCTTATAGACACAATCTATGCCGACATCAACAATCTTACAGTAAGAAATTTCCATTGGCTCTGTTCACCCAGAAACGACTCAGTAAATGAGATAAACAAAATTATTATCGAAAAAGTACCAGGTGATTTTAAATGTTACAAATCCGTTGACACCGTGTGCAACATCGAAGATACGGTGCACTACCCACAGGAATTTTTAAATTCCCTTAATCCTGCTGGCTTGCCACCTCATGAACTAAAATTAAAAATAGGTACGCCTGTTATGCTTTTAAGAAATTTAAGCCCTCCCAATATGTGTAATGGTACAAGACTATTGATCATTCATCATCATTGTAGCAACTATCATTACGGGTCCTGCGGCCGGTCAGCTCGCACATGTTCCGCGGATCCCGATGATACTAACTGATTTGCCCATATCTTTTAAAAGGTTACAGTTCCCTTTAAAAATATCCTTTGCCCTAACAATAAATAAATCCCAGGGACAAACTTTTTCCATAGTTGGCATCGACTTAAGGAAAGAGTGCTTTTCCCACGGGCAATTGTATGTGGCACTTTCTCGAGTAGGATCTCCTGAAAATCAATACGTTTTGTTGCCACCTACAAATACCACAGCCAACGTAGTGTACAGGGCGGCTTTAAGATAAGCATACAATTTTTTTTTTAATTTAGTGATTTATGGTCGTTTTAATTAGCATGCTTATAACTTAAATATCTGTACCTATTTATTGTTACCCGTGCGAAGCCGGGACGGGCCGCTAGTAATTAATAAAAATGTATACAAAACAGCCTTTGAATGCCCCAATGCTGGGCAAATGCAAAGGCTTCTTTTTAAGAGAAAGTATTCGATTTTGTGGTACTTTAATTTTGTCAATAAACAGAAGAAAACCAAAACTAAAACTAAAATATAATAATACTTTAACTAAATACAAATAACATTTAAAAATAATTATTATACAAGTCGTGACCGCGTGGAATGGTGGCAAGAATGCTGCTAGCATTTCCCCTTTGAATCGCATTTAAATCTATACTAAAATTAGTATTTTGAGTAAGTATATTAATCAAATCAAATCAAATCAAAATACTTTATTCAATATTGAAGTATTACACTTACTTATTGATTGTCAAACTGGAAACTACTACCGGTTCGGAAAGAAACACCCAGCCCTGAGAAGAACCGGCGAAAGAAACTCAGCGGGATTAGTATTCGAATTTACCTGCATATTATAAAAAAAAGAAAATCGTACAAAATATATTCGAAAATTTGCAAAATAATGTGTGCAAAAAATACCCATGAGCACTTGAAGGTTATTATGATAAGACTTGATTGATCGTAATTTAAGTGTGTAAAGAAAGGTTTATGGACACCGTAATGGAATAAATATTTTTTAATATATTACTTAACCACGAAAGATAATTTATATTATTTGAGAATATTTATTACCAACTTGAGTCTTATGATCGTACGCGTATAGCATCACAAATGGCATAAGGAACAATCTAATCAAACTGGCATCCGTCATCTTCGTCCCCTGTGGGTGTGGATTACAATATAAATTTCCCATTTCAAGAAAACGTACACTAAAAATTCGAAAAATGCGAGTACGGAAATTATCCTCTATGCCAAGTAAACATAAACAGAGGCTCTAAGTTTCCTACAAAGGACGGGATGTACCTGCGTGCATTGTGATGATGCCATTTGTACAAAAGTCGAAACTTTTATTCATTGTTACACTTGCTCGCTAGTCAAAACTTTAACACCAATTTAGAAGGAAATACTTCTGACCTGAGACAAACCAGATAAAGAAACTCGTTCCGCTTATTTTACCTCATTGATCATAATTACGTATAACAATTAATTTAATAACATTATATTATATTTGAATTAGTTGTTCCTAAAATACCTGATAATTATTTCCTTTTAGATGTTTTGCGACCTCGACGGCCTATCTCAAGGACTAACTGTGCAAGAGTTATTATTTAGGACAATAAGTTAAATATAAAAATGATATGCGAGACAGGCCAATTCTACAAACAAATTGCTACTTTATCGCAATCGAATCATATCGTGTAATATTTTTCCTATTATTTAATTTAATTATCCACTATTGCGCTAGGAATTCTGACAATGAGATTCTAAGAATATGCTCTGAGTGCCCTGAAAACTCTATTGTTAAGTACTGGCATGCCGTACATCGTGACAGCAATGATAAATAGTTGAGTTTAATTGTATAATCTAACATATTTTTAAATATAAACTGTTACTAACAATTATATTATAGTAGAAAATTTGTGATTTTTTGCTATACCTAATTTGTATGGACTTTTGTTGTCTGAAATAAATGATTATTATTATTATTATTATTGGCATAAAGATTAACAATGAAGTTTGGTTTTTAGATAACGGTATGTGTTATCAAATCGGTTCTGATCCGAATAAATATAGAATAATCAAATTATATCGGAATCGAATCGGGATAGTAATGTTATCGGTATAGCCTACGATTAGCAGAATTCAGCCCCAGGAATGAAGGTTTTTAATCACTATCGTTTCGTAATAGTCATTTGCACTCATTTGATCTTCAGATTCTACTTCCATCCATCTATCCAAGTTTAGTAAAGGCTATTTTCTTTCATCTATTGTTTATTTCTGTAACCGGTTTACTTTTAGAGCATAGAAAGAAATTAGCCCTTTTGTAAATGTACACAATGGCTGCATAGTTGGTTAAGTCGCGTATTCAATGGGCATACCACATCCGGTGTTATCTTAAACCGTCTTCAAACCTGATTCAATTGATGTTATGAAAATACAAGTCTATATAACCTAGGTTCTAAAATAAAACTTAATTTAAAACCGCGATTAAAAACCATTTCATTTTAATATAATATAATTTTGTATTTTTTTATAGTTTAGGTAGGTAGTAGGGTAACTGGTCACCAACGCCCATAGACAATGCCATTGTAAGAGATGTTAATTGTTAACCATTTTTACATCGCCAATGCGCCACCAACCTTGGGAACTAAGATGTTATGTCCCTTGTGCCTATAATTACACTGGCTCACTCACCCTACAAACCGGAACACAACAATATCAAGTGCTGCTGTTTTGCGGTTGAATATCTGAGAGATGGTACCTACCCAGACGAGCACAAAGCTCTACCACCAGTAAATATTACTAGTATTTTCATCAGAGAGTCAATATATTATATCAACAAGGTAAAATAAATTCTTACTTCCTAAGTCCGATATAAACTTCCCAACTCCGGATTGTTACTGAGAGCAAGCGAAAAACGTAATATTTTTTTATACAACTATATAAATAGTATATAATATAGCCCTGTACATGAATCGGTGAATTATAGAATAGTAATAATGTCAATTCATAATTTCATATATTCAAAGTTTACGAGAACTTCGCGACCACAACTATTCATAGACCTGGTGTGTCAATATTATATGAATAACAATTTATTTTATTACATCCACAATATTTATTTGTAATTCGTCTTGAAAACAATGAGATTAATGGAATTTATTTCATCTTGTTATTGAGAAACAGTGACTAATATGGGTCATTTAAATTTAGATTAAATTCAGACGACGTATAACTTACCTTGTTTTCCTTGTCACGATTAATTAAAGTTCTGAAAATATATTCAAACTAGCTGCCCTCTCCGACTCCGTGCGGTCGAATTTAATTTTATTTATTAATTTTGTAAAAAAAACTTTTTTTAATGTAAAAGCGCCGACGGTTCTACTCAACACATCCTAGAAAAACATCAAAACCGATCCAACCGTTTAGAAGACGAATTAAAGAATGGATTGGTGGATTCAGAATCATCAAATGTACGTACAGAAAATAATTGAAAGTGTAATAACATAACAAATTATTTTTGGTTGTGTCTGTCCATTCCAATAAGGCGGCCAAGCTCAAAGTCAACTGCATAGAACATATTATTATGCACAAGTCTGTCCACAAACAAATCTGATGAGACAGCGACAAAGTGTTTCCCCGCAACACCAACGAGGTAGTGCTTTCCAAGGTACAAGAGTGTAAGCACTGCCCATTTGCATACTTCGGCTGCTACGAAGAATTTCTTGATCTAATTACTTTTTAACCAAGGACCACCAGAACTGCCTTAGAAACTAACCACTAAACCAGGCAGCATACAAATAAATCAAATCAAGTTTTAGTTATTTGAAAGTTCTTTGAGTCGGTAAGTTTTATCTATTGTGATGACTCTCTCGTGGAAACCCCGTGGCTGTAACACAGGATGTCCTCCCTAAATCGTACCCTGCTAAAGTCGAAATCGGATAAGTAACAAACACGAGAACCGTTATATTTCTAGATTTCCTGGAAATAATCCGTGACTCACACAAACAAAGGCAGGTGTGTGCATAACGTTTATTGAGTGGTCCAATTCGAATAACGGTTAAGTATCTGCGAAACACCCGATCACTATAAAATGTTTATTTCTGTTATCGATTGCTGTGCCTGATAATGTCTACTACGCTTACATATTTAGTATATATATATATATATATATGTTTTTTTTATTGTATAGGTAGGTGGACGAGCATATCGGCCACCTCATGGTAAGTGGTCACCAACGCCCATTGTTTGTTCATTTAATATATTAATTTTATTTTAGTTCCTTAAGTCAATAATAGATGGCGCTGTATGCCAGTTAAATCGCGCTGTCAAGATTTTTTTGTCTTAGACCTTATACTCGGAAGCGATTTGTATCGGTGTGAATAAAATTGAGGAGAATAAAGGAGTTTACATACAGTGGTGGTGTGTTCCTTACTTTTTTGAGTTCCCAAACATTGGTGCCGAAACCCGGGAGGAGGAGGAGGAGGAAGAAACAGAATCTGAAGATAGTGCAGTGAGTGACATAGTGTAATAGTAAGTGGTGCAAGTGATATTCTAAGGACAATAAACTGTAAGTACGAAATTGGACTTTAAAAAGTAATAGTTAAAGTTAAAAACAGTAAATTAGAAGTGATATGATTTGGACTTAGAAAAATTTAAAGACTATTGTGGACTTAGAAAATTTTTATCTATCTTGAACTTTAATATTTCAGTGAATTTTAACTTTGCAAAATTACGAGTGAATATTAACTCAGAATATTTGGGACGTTGTTTGGACTTAGAAAAATTTGTGTGATATTAACTTAGAAAATTTGGAGTGACTATTAACTTAGAATATTTTGTACCTTTTTGGACTTAGCAAATTTCTTGTGATTTTTAACTTAGAAAATTTCAAGTGAATATTAACATAGAAAAATTAAGAGACTTTGGACTTAAACAATTTGTGTTTATTAGATTTTAAGTAAATGTTTTAAGGACTTGTAAAATTTTTATTAATATTGGACTTAAGAAAATTGCAGTGAATTGACAGCATTTATAGTCACCAGTATTGTAGTGAATATTTCTGAGACAAATAGTTTTTTAATTGGATTGTTATTTTGTTATAAAAAATGGAGGCAATGTTATCGACACAGGAAGAATTTTACAAACAACTGTTGAAATCAGAAGCTAATTTTAAGAAGTCGCCCAGAGACCGAATTAAGGAAACATATTTAGAGACAAGATTAGAAAATGTAGAGCAACTATGGAATGACTTCAGACAAGGCCATAAGGAAATCGTAGCAAAAATTGATAAGGTGCAAAAAGAAAAGGAAAGCTATTTTACATCTGAGAAATATGATTTATTTTATGAAACTTATGTCAATTATAAAAGTATTCTAAAAGAAACACTTGCTTTAATTCTCGCTAAAAAGAAAACAGCTAGTGATGCAGAAAATAGCTCCGCGCCCACGAATCCAAACATTTACGAAGTTAAATTGCCCAGAATTCAATTGCCAACGTTTACCGGCAAATACAATGAATCGCAAACTTTCTATGATATGTTTGTGTCTTTAATTCATAATAATAAAAGTTTGTCGGATGTGCAAAAACTTCACTATTTAAAAGGAAGTCTTTCTGGAGAGCCTGAAGCGTTGATTAGAAATTTTGCTACAACTGAGTTAAATTATACAGAAGCCTGGAAACAGTTAACAAAAAGATATGATAATAAAAGATACAATTGTAATGCGATTTTAAAAACCTTTTTCTCACAAAAATCCTTACATAATGAGTCACCGGCTGGCATTAAATCGTTGTTGGACACAACAAGTTCCTGCTTGAAGGGTCTTAGTAATTTAGGCGTCGACGTGAGTACGTGGGATATTATTGTAGTGTATTTTGTGGTTTCGAAGCTAGATGTGGAATCTCGTAAGCAATGGGAATATTTACAAAGTCGTGCTACAGATGAACTACCATCATGGTTGAAACTTGTTGAATTTTTAGAGTCTCGTTTCAGAAGTTTAGAAATGATTGAATCCGGAAAACAGAACCCTATATCACATGCTTCCAATACCGCACGACCTATACCAAGACCAAAATCATTTCATACCACGCTTCAAGACAATCATAAGCCGAAAGATCCTACTTGTACTTTATGCAAAGGAACACACTATATTTTTAACTGCAAGCAATTTGGACAGCAGACGGTGACAGAGAGACAAAACTTTGTGCAGAAAACAGGTCTATGTTTTAATTGCTTATCGAATACTCATCCGGTTAGCCGATGTCGACAAGCGAAAAGCTGCCGTCGGTGTGGAAAAAGACATCACTCATTACTGCACTTTGAGAGGGAAGATTTACAAGGGAACACAAACTACGTAGAGAATAAGGAAGAGAAAGAGAAACAAATTTCACACACTCCTCTTGAAACAAAAGTTGTAGCGAATTTTGCGAAGGGAGATTTACATCGTTACAGCGTTTTACTTGCAACAGCGGTTGTTAAAGCTAATTCAAGAAACGGAAGTAAATATACTATACGAGCGTTACTTGATCAGGGCTCACAAGCCTCTTTTATCACAGAAACTGCTGTACAATTACTTGGGTTAAAACGAAAGCCAATTAATGGTTTGGTGTCAGGAATAGGGGATGGTCAGATGCGAATAAATTTTGAGACTTCATTAGTATTAGAATCACATTATAATTCTGATCGTAAAATTCATGTCAATGCGTACATTTTGTCTACACTTGCGTCAGTACTACCAACAAGTAATTTTAATACACCAGATTGGTTAGAACACGAGAACCTTACACTAGCCGATCCTGGATTTGGAACACCAAGCAAAATCGATATTTTGCTTGGAGCTGAGGTTTACAGCGAAGTGATATTAACTGGAATTATCAAAAATCCTCAAGGAAATCTCATAGCCCAGAATACAATCCTTGGCTGGATTTTGTCCGGAAGAGTGTCGCAAGACCTAGTCAGTGAGAGAGAGAAAGTTATAAGTATGCATGTTAATGTTAGAGAAGATGACCTATTGAAACAATTTTGGGATATAGAAAATGAGCCGAATAGTCTGGAGAAAAGGTTAACTAAAACAGAAATTTACTGTGAAGAGTTTTATAACAGAACTACAGAGAGAAGTAAGGATGGTAGATTTGTTGTGAGGTTACCGTTCGCTGAAGAAGATCCAAACTGTCAATATGGCAAGTCAAGAGAAATTGCGTTAAGAAGACTCCTGTATTTAGAAAAGAGATTGTTGAAGAATGATAAGTTGTACAATGATTATAGGAAAGTCATGGAAGAGTATTTAGCCTTGAATCATATGTCACGGGTAGATAGTGAAGATCTTAATAACCCAAACGCGGTCTATCTTCCTCATCATGCGGTTGTACGTGAAGATAAAGAGACAACGAAAGTTCGAGTTGTTTTTAATGCATCTTCGAAAGGAATCAACAATGTATCATTAAATGACGATCTTTTGATTGGACCAAAGCTGCAGCAAGATTTGAGACATATTCTGTTGAGATGGAGGAAGCATCGAATTTGCATAGTGGCTGATTTAGTTAAAATGTATAGGCAGGTAAGGGTACATGATGAAGACACAAATTTTCAGCGAATATTATGGAGAAATAGTCCTGATGAACCAGTCAAAGATTATAAATTATTAACTTTAACATTTGGCACAGCCTGTGCACCATATTTAGCGGTAAAGACTTTACAGCATTTAGCCGAAATAGAATCACTTAAGTATCCAGTTGCATCCATTATCACAAAAAGAGATTATTATATTGATGACCTAATGACCGGATGTGATAATTTAGAAGAAGCCATACAAATTTACAATGAGATGAATAGTTTAATGAATTCAGGAGGATTTCAGCTTCAAAAATGGAGCAGTAATTCGGACATTTTACTTAAATATATTGATAAGGATAAACATCGATCTAATCAGTACGTACCCATTAAAGCAGACAACATGGTAAAAGTATTAGGTATCTGTTGGAATCGGAACACTGACAATTTCGAATATACTATAAATTTACCCGAGCCGAAGGTGCCTGTGACAAAACGTCAAGTTCTATCAGATATAGCGAGATTATATGACCCAATAGGATGGATTGCGCCAATAGTTATAACAGCCAAAATTTTTATTCAAAAATTATGGAAATCTAAATTAGGGTGGGATGAACAATTAACAACAGATTTAACAACAGAGTGGTTACAGTTTCGAAAAGATTTAATTGACGTTAAAAATATCATAATTCCAAGATGGCTAAATTACTCTAACGACTGTAAAACAGAGCTACACGTTTTTTCTGATGCGTCACAGGCAGCTTATTCCGCGGCGGTTTACATTCGAATTATGAGTGAGGGAAATGTCTACGTAAAATTGATTTCAGCTAAAACAAAGGTCGCACCCATAGACAAAGAGTCATCAATCCCCAGATTAGAGTTATGCGGTGCACTTCTTGCAACAAAATTATTGTATGAAGTGTCCATCGTAATGAACATAACCAAAGATAATTTATTTGCCTGGACGGATTCAACTGTTGTTTTAGCGTGGCTAAAAGGTCCTGCATGTCGTTGGGCGACTTTTGTAAGTAATAGGGTGTCGGAAATATTGACAATGCTTGAGTACACTCAATGGGGGTACGTAAAATCGAACATGAACCCAGCCGATTGCGCATCGAGGGGGCTGAGATGTAGGGATCTACGTGATCATCCGCTTTGGTGGTCCGGTCCAAGCTGGTTATCAAAACCTATAATTGATATTGAAAAATTAACAGATATTGACACACAAGAAGAAGAAAAAGTAAGAAGTTTGACAGCGTATAATACACAGAGTGAGGAAGACTTTATTTGGGTCAAATTTTCTAATTTAGATAAAATGTTGAGAGTAATATCAATTTGTCGAAGATTTCTTAACTTGCTATTGCCAAAAAATGAACGGAGAAAATTACCAGGACACGTTACTATTGATGAAATAAATCAGACTTTACAGATATGCATTAAACAAGCTCAAAGTTTTGAATATCAACAAGAAATACAGCAGATACAATTACAGGGAGAAACATCTAAGAAGAGTGGTCTTTCCAACTTATACCCATTTTTAGATAAAAATGGGATTATGAGGGTTGGAGGACGTTTAGAACAGGCTGATATAGGCTATGACATGAAACATCCAGTGATTATTCCTGCTAAGAGTCACCTTAGTAGGTTATTAATCTCTGATGCACATGAGAAAACTATGCATGGCGGACCACAGCTTATGTTAAATTTCTTAAGGACACGGTATTGGATAGTAAGAGCAAAAGAGTTGGTAAAGAAACATTTCAGGAAATGTGTTATATGTCTTAGGTATTCAAAGGCATCTAATCAGCTCAAGGGTCAACTCCCAGGAGTGAGGCTAAAGCCTAGTAAACCATTCAAATCCGCTGGAGTTGATTATGCTGGTCCCATAAATATAAGATTTTCTCCTGGACGAGGTGCTAAGTCATATAAAGCATACATATGTTTATTTATTTGCATGGTTACTCGGGCCATTCATTTAGAAGTGGTTACGGATATGAGTGCAAAGGCATTTATTGCTGCTTTTCGACGCTTTGTCTCGAGACGTGGTCACTGTCAAGATCTTTACAGTGACAACGGTACAAATTTTGTTGGAGCCGAGAAACAACTAAATGAAATGTTCCACAACGCACGTTCTGAGTTACCGAGTGAGATATCACGTTTGCTGACCTTCGAGAATACAAGGTGGCACTTTATTCCACCTCATGCTCCAAATTTCGGAGGCCTCTGGGAGGCAGGTGTAAGGTCTGTCAAAACGCATTTACGTAAAGTTATTGGTGATAGCACGCTGACTTACGAAGAATTATCTACAGTACTGACACAGGTGGAGGCTTGTCTAAACTCGCGTCCTTTATCCGTACTTTGCGACGACATTAATGACCTACTCCCACTGACACCAGGTCATTTCTTAATAGGAGAACCCATTCTTAATGTAACTGATGTTGATTATTCTGATAAAAAATGTACTGGTCTGGAAAGATGGCATTTAACTCAAAAAATGGTTAACGATTTTTGGAAAAGGTGGTCGAAAGAATATTTGTTAACTTTAGCTAATAGATATAAGTGGAATAAGAAAAACCCAGAGCCTGACATCAATGATGTAGTAGTGTTAAGAGACGATTTTTTGCCACCCTCTAAATGGCTCTTAGGAAAAATTGTTAAAAAACATCCTGGCCGTGATGATATCACAAGAGTCGTTACCGTAAAATGTAAAAATGGATATATTAAACGTCCACTTCATAAAGTTAGTGTTTTAACAAAATAAATATGATATTGTCACGGTGGGCGGTTATAATTTCCAATGTATTCAATGTTTGTTTATGTTACTATAGTTTTATTTTCTTTGCGTTTTGTTTTCATTAGATTTTTTTTGAGTTGTATTTTTTTTTCTTAACTTTACTTTTTGTTGTGTGTGTAAAGCCATACTGTAATTAAAATGAGTTAAATGAGTGTCTTAATTTTTTGAGTCATATCTTCTATGTACTAGCTATTTGGTTGATTGTGTTAGATTTTAGTTAAGCTTGCTACTTATTACACCTTCCGAGTAATTTTTTTTTTATTGTATGTGTATTGTAACTTGAAGGACAAGTCCTTGGTGGGCGGAATGTTTGTTCATTTAATATATTAATTTTATTTTAGTTCCTTAAGTCAATAATAGATGGCGCTGTATGCCAGTTAAATCGCGCTGTCAAGATTTTTTTGTCTTAGACCTTATACTCGGAAGCGATTTGTATCGGTGTGAATAAAATTGAGGAGAATAAAGGAGTTTACATACAGTGGTGGTGTGTTCCTTACTTTTTTGAGTTCCCAAACACCCATAGCAATGGCACTGTAAGAAATGTTAACCATCGCTTACATCGCCATTGCGCCACCAACCTTGGGAACCAAGATGTTATGTAATTAATAATAATCATCATAAGGCCCTTAACTATTAATCGTCGTACATTACAATGCCTATTTGGTTTATCTCTTATTATAGTCCAATAAGACTCGCATGCCATCTATTATCTCATGTCCCATTGTCCCATTTCCATTATACTATGCTCTTACCCTTACGGAAGTGTCAATCTCGTTATAATCTCAGGAACTTTGACGAGCCAGTCGGCGTGGTTGGTAAGACACTTCCATTCGCGCCGCAGGTCGTGGGTTCGATTCCCGCCCAGGACAGACATTTGTGTGCACGAAAATGTCTGTTTGTCCAGAGTCTGGGTGTATTTATCTATATAAGTATTTATTTACAAAATAAAAGTAGTATATGTAAGTATATCAGTCGTCTGGTTTCCATAGTACGAGCTCTGCTTAGTTTGGGATCAGATGGCCGTGTGTGAATAATGTTTTTTTTTTTTTTTTATAGCCCGGGAGGGCAAATGACTGTACTCCACCTGATGGTAAGTGGTAGTAGAGTCCAAACGCGACGACGGCTAGTGCAGTCGGGAAAAATGATCTGCACTAGCCGCCCCCGCCTTGCCGGCCCGCAAGATGCCTCTTCACGCCTCGTTTGAAGGAACCCAGGTCATAAGAGGAGGGGAAGACGTGTGCTGGTAAAGAATTCCATGTTTTGGAGGTGCGACAAAGAAAAGAGTTGCCAAATTTTTTCGTTCGCGATGGAATTGATGTCACAGTTAGGCGGTGACATCGAGAGCCAGCACGCGTAGACTTGTGAAGGAAAGGGGAAGCAGGAATTAGGGAGAATAGTTCCTCTGAGCACTCGCCGTGGTACATTCGATAGAAAGCGCTGAGTGCCGCTATCTCTCGACGCAATTGTAAAGGCTCGAGGGTGTTGGTGGCCTTTACGTCGCCAATAATGTGAACCGCACGTCGCTGCAACCGATCCAAGGCCTCCAGTAAGTACTTGGCGGAGCCATCCCAAAGGTGCGAGCAATATTCAACGCAGGACCGCACCTGTGTTTTATACAACAGGAGCAGTTGTTGTGGCGTGAAAAAACGCCGCACCTTGTTCAGGACTCCCAGTTTACGTGAGGCTGTTTTTATAACAGCCTCGATGTGATCCTTTGGATTGAGGTCGCACCGAATGTCGATCCCCAGTATGGCGACTTCGCTTTGTATCTCCAGCGTAGTGCCACAGAGGGAAGGAGGAGGGGAAAATGGTGACTTTTTCGCTGTGAGAGCGCATACCTGAGTTTTCTTGGCGTTAAACTCAACAAGATTGTCAGAGCCCCATTTGGCGATGAGTCCTAACGTCCTATCGAGTTCAACAACAAGATCCCTCCGCCTCTCCTCAGTTTCCGCCCGCCCGGCTACTGCGCGTCCGTGGTATCCCCCATGCACTGTACTATCATCTGCATAGCAATGTATGTTCCCGAGAGAGAGCATATCATTGATATGCAAAAGAAACAGTGTGGGAGATAGCACAGACCCCTGGGGGACCCCAGCATTCACTACATGGAATTGTGAAGCGCAACCATCGACTAAAACGCGAAGGCTACGCTTGTGTAGGAAGCTAGCAATCCAGGTGCAGAGCTGAGCTGGCAGACCGTATGCCGGCAGCTTGGAGAGAAGACTTCTGTGCCAGACCTTGTCGAAAGCCTTGGAGATATCGAGGCTGACAGCCAACGACTCCCCATGCTTGTCGATAGCTTCACCCCAGAGGTGTGTTACGTACGCTAGAAGATCACCTGTGGACCGTTTTGGTCGAAACCCGTACTGACGATCATTAATTAGACAGTGATCTTCTAGGTAATGGATCAGTTGGTTGTTTAAGATCCGTTCCATCACCTTACAGAGAACTGAGGTGATAGCTATTGGCCGATAATTTGCCGGGTCTGATCGATCCCCTTTTTTGGGAACCGCTTGCACATTAGCTTCTCTCCAAGAATCCGGCACACATCCTGTAGAGAGAGACAGTTGGAACAGGCGCGTCAACACAGGAGACAGCTCCGCTGCACACTTCATCAGCACTATGGCTGGTATTCCATCGGGACCGCTAGCTTTCCGCACATCAAGTGATTGCAGCTCTGCACGCACATCACGCTGCCTGATTTTAATGTCAGGCATCGTGTGGCCACAAGAAGGGATAGTTGGTGGCAGCGCACTACAGTCCGTAAACATCCGTCCTGACGAACAAGCATACTCCGGCTTTCGCTTTCAGGGATTCTTCAAGCGTATAGCCGGGATAATTAAGGTAGCTGGTATCGACAGGACGGAGTATTTGAGTCTCCGTAAGAAACAACATTGCTGGCCGTGCTGTCTCGAGATGGTGGTGGACAGCATTGAGGTTAGCGTGGAGTCCACGGATGTTAGCGAACTCAACCTCAAACAGCGAAGGTATGGTGGGGGTGTGCACCGCTGTACGACCGTTATTTCTTATTTGCACTGTCATGAAATAAGGGAAAAAAGAGGAAGAGACGTGAAGCGAGCGTCGCATTGCCACGATAAGGATGGTCAAAGTGTGGAGCTGTGTTTCCCCAAGAAGCTGCCAGAAGGGAAAATAAACTGATCCGCCGGACGGAAGGGCCCCCGAACCCTCCCGGTAGTGGCCGCCGGGACCCCACCGTCCGGTCACCAACCGGCACGACGGTCCACTCCGAGATTATGCGTAGCCTGGTGGGGCAGCCTCGCGAGCTGGTTAAGAACGCTTGGGCCCCTGTACTCTGCCACGGGCGGCCAGCGGAACAACCGTTTCTTCGGGTCTCCCTGACCGGCGGGTCAATACAATTTCCCCCGGCATTGGTTCAACAGCAACTTCCACCGGACCACCACATATCGCGGCAATGCGCGCTCGGGCACTGGCTGTACGCTGGCTGATCTCGAAACGCGGCTGCAAGCAGCCACTTCACGAGTTTTTCACCATGCGTACGGTGGTAACAAGCCAGGCGGATGATTGACATCCTACCACCAGATGAGCAGATGGTCGCTCAACTATCCCTTAGTCGCCTCTTACGACACCCATGGGAGAGAGAGGGGCAGTGAATTGTATTCTTACTCCGTCACTGCACGGAGAAAAAAATGTCCCAGGATAAAAATAAAAAAGTCTCCTATTGTCTGTCGCCTGCGATCTATAATAGTGACCTTATCATTAATACTACACTACATTGAAATGTTAGTATGACGATAAGACAAAATGTTGACAATCACAAAAATATGCCACTACCTTAAGATTTGCCCGGGTAATGAGGCAAGACTCGAAGCATGTGCGTAATAGCATGATGTTATATGTCTAAATAAGCATTTTATCTAGACCTGTGGTCTGGTAAACTGTGATTTTTACGTTCAAACCTACACTTCAGCTCAGTATCACCACTCACCATTCCATGTAGACCTTGTTTTCGTCGCGTTATCATTGGCGTTATGACGTCAGAATCGAGTCATAGCGTGACGTAATGTGTTTGCTTTGATCTTGAAATAGCGTTGACGATTCTACGCTCGTATGATTAAGAGATTAAGTTTAATAAATTCAAATCGATATCGGTTTTTTTATTAGCGTTCGTTCGGCATAGAGCTCATATTTCGCCGTCTTTATTGTCACTGTTTTGAATTTTGCAAGACTTAAAATAGTTATTCATATTTCGAAAAACCTAGTGTTGATATTCCTTCGTAAATATCTGTGTTTATCGTTACGAAACTACTATAGATTGATGGAATGGTGACAAAAATGTTATCATAATTTCAATATACTAGTGTTCGCTGAGTAGTCGAAATTTGTCCATAATTATTCAAAGAAAACTTATACTTAAACATACTTATATATTTCATACTACTACTCCATTTTCAAAACCTTCTTACTATCACTAAATCGCGTCAATAGCCAACAAATAATATCCGTTTACAAACACAGGCTAAAAAGTTATTAAACCTCTTTATAGTCTTTACCTATTTAGAGATAAAAATTGTAAATATATAAGTAGTTAACACAATTAACTTATATTAATAATTTTGATTTTGCCTACGGAACCTACTCATTTGCTGCGTAGTGTTACTTGCCCGAATTTTTTTACAGTGAGTCAGATATCATTGACTGCATTATTCAATGATAATGCTTACAAATCTAGATTTTATCGAAAGCATTTTATGTTTTGCATCTTTATTGTATTATCTTCTATTCGAAGAACATACATAAAAGGTATATTGAGTTTCTTAGTTGCTTTCACCGGTTCTTCTCAGATCTGAGGTGTTTTGTTTCCGAACCGGTGGTAGATTTATGACCTAAGTAAGTGTAATGCTTGAATATTTAATAAAGATTTTTGTCTTTGACTTACTTATTAAAACTTACATTTTCCTAATACGCCGTTTATTATATCGCGAGAACTACATTGTCGAACCTCTCCTACTGAAGTTTTTTTAAAATAAAATAAAATAAAATAATAAAGGCAAATATCTATGCTTTGTCTTAAACCATTTGATATAAAACCTTTTTACTTACAACTGGTAGATCCGAATAATTTAAAGATATATATTATCTTTTATATCAAAATATATGTTTTCATATGTCTGTGAAATGAATAGACTTCGCAGTTGAGACCGTTTGAAGGAACCGTTGACACATGCAACAAACTCGTACAATAATAATTTAAAGCTTTTTTTTTCAACTATCAATGTATGATTGTAATCGACAAGAATCTTTGACAGTACGTTATAATAATTTACTATTATAAATTACTCGTCCTACTCTATCAACACTCAAGATAGGTACATGCCGCTCGCGGTATCATAAGCTGTAGAACATCATTTTCTATTACGTTCTTAATAAAAATATTTACACATAAAAAAAACTAACAATTATTAATTATCAAATACTCTACTTTGATTATAATATTAATATATGCGAATAGTTTCGTCATACTGTGTTACATACATATGCATTTGTTGAAATGACCTTAAATTACAAAATGCATCATCACAACCCAGCCCACCAGCTGATGTCATACCGTACAAAAACTTCAGAAGTCGTGTCACCTTGACTCACTTGTTAGCAGGTGTAATAATGCATCGTTATTACAGAAACAAACTGTATACAAGGTGAAGGATCATTAGAATCGAACTTAACATTTATAATAATAATTTATTTCGATCTAAAAAGGATCATTTTTTTTATGTTAGAGGGTGCAAACGAGCAGGAGGCTCACCTGATGGAAAGTGACTACCACCGCGCATGGACATCTGCAACATCCGAGGACATGCAGATGCGTTGCCGGCCTTTTAGGTAAGAGCACGCTCTCTTCTTGAAGGTTCTTAAGTCATATCGGTTCGGAAAAGTCGCCGGCGAAAGCTGGTTCCACAGAGTGATTGTGCGAGGCAGGAAATGCCTTAAGAAACGCACTGTTGTGGATTTCCTGACATCGAGGTGATGGGGATGGAATTTAGAGTTCTGGCGCGATGTCCGGTGGTGAAATTCAGCTGCCGGGACTAAACCAAAAATCATATACAAGACAATTAACCATACAAAGACAAAAAATACAATAATAGTATTTCACAGATTATAAATTAAATTAAAGCAAACCAAATTAAATTATATTAAATTAAAATAAAGCAATGTCATGAATGTGTTTATTATCTATATATATACTAATTTATAAAGCTGAAGAGTTTGTTTGTTTGATCTGGCTAATCTCAGGAACCCAGTAGTTCCTTCGAATTTAAAAATGATTTTTGCGTTGTGTAGTCATTTTATCGAGGAAGGCTCTAGGCTTATTTTTTATAATTTAAACGCGGGGGTGAAACCGCGGCGCACAGCTAGTTATGTAATATTGTTCATGTATTTATTTTACTTCCTAAAATCGTTATTTAAGTATATTTTCTACAATCCTGGTTTTATGACATTGTACTAAATGTAGAGCTAACGCCGCGGTTTGGAATGACGATTCTACCGAAAATAAATTCAATATTTACTCTTTTCTTTCAAATTAAATTGCACTTATTGGATATTCTACCGTCAAGCAGCAATACTTAGTATTGCTGTGTTTCGGTTTGCAGGGTGAGTGAGCCAGTAATTACAGACACAAGGGAAATAACATCTTAGTTCCCAACGTTAGTGGCACATTGGTGATGTAAGCGATGGTCAAAATCTGTTATAACGAACTCGAAGGGACCACTCATATTAGGTATACACGTAAAAACCAGTAGTCGTAACCGTTGATGTCTTTAACGTACGAAGACTCCTACACATTTATTTTTTTTATGTTCATAGCTCTACAAAACAAAATGACAATCAATAAATACATATGATTACATTTATCTTAAATCTAATGACATAATACATACATGTATTTCTTTAACCCTTTGTTTATTTGACATAAAACGTATATTACGGAAAAACACGCGATATACGTACATTATTAGTGAATATTTTTCTGTTAATTTGTAATTTTAGTCGGTATAGTATGAATTTTGTAGTTCGTCTGTTTTTTTTTCTTTTATTTTACAAATGAAATGTTGTTGGTATAAGATATATTTTGTAAGCAGTTTTGACTGTACATATATATCCTGCTAATAATTAAGTTGTACAAACCCCTGCAACCCTGCAAATCCAGAATTTTCTTGGTTTCTTCATCCCCAAACTCGAGACGACCAAGACATTAAACGACCAAGAAGATATATAACTTGTTAAGCTTATGCTGGCTTATTTTGAGGATTGAGATTGAGGATTTTTTAATCAATATGTATCGATCTTAATAACCTAGACAGTAGACTGTTTCCGACAGTTCTGTCATAATGAATCGACCACTCATCTTACTCAGATTATGCTCGGCGTGTGCTATTTCTGTTTAGCAGTGAATATTACACAACAAAATTAACAGTTCACTAACAACTTTTCGAGATGGCTCAGTAGCAAGAACGAATCTTAACCGATGATCGTGGGTTCAAACCCGGGCAAGCGCAACTCGTGCTTGATGGTGAAGAAAAACATCGCGAGAAAAACCTGCATGTGTTAAATTCCTGTCACATGTGTATTCCACCATTGGAGCAGCATGGTAGAATAAGCTCCAAACCTTCTCCTCACACAGAGAGAAGAGGCCTTAGCCCAGCTGTGGGACATTCACACTGTTACTAACAACGTTTGTATACAGATTCATAGATTGTTTTATTATTTACTTTTGATATTTACTTGATTTAAATTATACATATTTGAATTGGTATTTCTATGGAATATCTTATGTTATGTTACGATAACTGTCCATAAATGTCGCATTGTTGTCCTATGTTATTATTTACTATGAATGACGATGCTAATAATATACTGTAGTTATAGGTCGAATAATAGTCACTCTGCAACAATGTTAGTTAGCAATTAATGTTTGAATTTAATTAAATTCGAATTTATGTCTAACGTCTAATTCTGTCATTTCACGACCGTTTTCAGCGGTAGGTCTCGTTCGGTGTTTAAATTTGTTCTTACAGAATATATTTTGTTTTGAATCTATTTTCGTAATTAATTTATCAGTTCAAATTTGTCCTTCTCGATCGTATTACATTGCTAAAGGGGTTTCTCTTGGCAGAGCTTCAAACAGAATGGAACTAATGATTAGCATTTCAAGATCAGTTGAAATTTAATACATCCAATTAACACGTCGTATAGGCCTCGTTGGTGTAAAAGTTATATATATATGTAGATATAAGCTATATACATACTGACTGCCTCGTTGGTCTAGTGGCTTGATATAAGGCCACAGACTCGGTGGTCCTGGGTTCAATTCCCAGGTCGGGCTAATAAATAATTATTGGGGTTTTCTTTCAGAAAATTCTCAGTAGCAGCCCGGAGTCTGGAAGTTAGTAGTGTGTACACTCCCGTGCGTCGGAAAGCACGTTAAGCCGTTGGTCCTGCGCCTGAACTCTTTCCGGTCGTGTCGGATGGCCGTCCCATCGGATTATGAGAGCTAAGGAAAAGAGAGTGCACCTGTGTTTGCGCACACACGTGTGCACTATAATATCTCCTGCGCAGATGGCTAATCTCTCTTGAGATTGGCCGCCGTGGCCGAAATCGGTCTGGAGGACCTTAATTAATATACATATATATTTATAGGATATGTTGGCGGACGAGCATATGGCCCACCTGATGGTACCAATTACTGCTGTACTGCTGTACTGTACTGGCGGTAGAATATCTGATGAGTGGATGGTACCTACCCAGATGACTCAAGATTCCCATAGATTCCAGAGTTTGAATCTCTAATCTTGCCAATCAAAATGTGTCAGTTTATTGGTCATGAAGTTTCGTAACATATCTTATCCTCAATACTTGTTGTACTATTAGAACCGGCAAAAATCTCTACAGTTACTATTTTTAACGGGCTTCAAAAAAAGGAGGAGGTTATCAATTCGTTTGTATGTTTTTTTTCTTAAATAAAATACATAATCTACTATATAATATGTATATTAATTTTAAATTCAGTATCGAAATTAAATGAATACGAACTCTACATATTGTTTGATAAAAAGCCTTATATATTTTTATTTTAACATAACATTAAAGTAATAGGCAAAGTTAAAATATTTGAGCATATTTTATTAAATCAATTCCATTTTTAAAAAACAATACATCGCTAACAAAAATTTAATTATTTTCTTAATTATTATTATCACAAATTGCTTAACATATGTACTTAGTGTTATAAATAGAGCTAAAGCCTCCTTTCATATAGATACAGATACTTATAAAAGTCTAAGGTTCCAGCGTAACTTGTAAGGTGTTCTGAGATAAGAGTTGCCAATTTCTCCTTTGTCGCATTAAAATCATCGCTATCTTCCAACGTTTCGCTTATATCTAAATATGATTTCGCTACTTTGTCATCTGAATTCTCAGCTACTACATACCTGTAAGGAAATATTTAGAATTAACATTGGCCTTCAAATAAAAGTCAAATAATTCTCAGTATCCGTAATCGTCGAAATGAAAGCGCTTATCTGAATTCAATTTAACGAATATCTAGGCAGAAGGTTAAAGAAAGAATGTCATTGATTTTTGACGTGGATGGCCGATACTGATAAATATATCAAAAGTCTTTGAAAAATACAAAGATAATTTTGCTGCAAAGTTTTCGATTATAAAATGCCACCCAAAACTTAGTACAAGAGCGTACTTATCAAGGTATAGCATCGTTGTTTTCAGTGCACATTTTTACTCAGAATTTTGGAGCAAAGGCGATCAGCCTTGACCCATCATGCATGTGTAATTTATCTTTATCGCGTTATCTAAAAATAAACTTGTGTCTTTGCCACGCAATTTCATTTATCTCATAAGATGTCTACAAAAATATTTTCCGTTTTTTATTCACTTCTTTTGAAGTCCCTTGGCGCCATTTGCGGCCCAGATTTCCCGTTACTCTAAGCTATATCCGATGTTGATGACATACATATACTTTAATTTGGATCCTAGCTTCCTTTGATTTTCATCATGGCCCCACTCCAGACAAGCTTTACGGTTAATTGGAAGGGTAAATAAAAATATTAATAATTCTTAGAATTGCTAGTCTATAAAAAAAAAAAAAAAAATCCGAAGCAATAGTCAGTAACAGCCTGTCCCACTGTTCGGCTATGTCCTCTTGTCTTCTTTTTGATGAGAAGGTTTGGAGCTTATTGCACCACGCTTCTCAAATGCGGGTTGGTGGAATATATATGTGACAGAATTTCAGTGAAAATTGACACTTGCAGGTTTCCTCAAGATGTTTTCCTTTACCGTCAAGCACAAGGTGAATTTTAATCACAAATTAAGCACATGAATTCATTGGTGCTTGCCCGGGTTTGAAACCTCGATCATCGGTTAAGATTCACGTCTTTTTACCACTAGGTCACCTCGGCGAAATAATAATGTTCTGTTATATGTGTATATGAAATTTAAATTATCACTCCACTACACTCAGCATGACAAGGTCTTGCAGTTGACAGTGTTGAGGAAATTAATTACTACTTGAAACGGTCTATGTCATAGGCAGAAATAACCACTTCACAACAAATAACTCTTAGTATAATCCTTCTGTGCGTTGTAACCGGCTTTAAATATAGAAATATAATCCATTTTTAATGTATAGGAAGGCATTATAGGCCACCTGATGGTGTTTGCTCACCAACGCCCATAGAAAATGGCACTGTAAAAAATGTTAACCATCGCTTACATCGCCAATGCGCCACTAACCTTGGGAACTAAGATGTTATATCCCTTACAACAATTCCAAGTACTGCTGTTTTGCGGTAGAATATCTGATTAGTGAGTGGTACATAACCAGACGAGCTTGCACAAAGCCATACAACCGAGTAAAGTATTTTAAATAATGTACAAAAAGAAATATTGAAATATCGTTATTCGCAGCTGTTTTTTTGTGGACGTGTCCTTAATCAATCACACAGAATATATAGATTGTGTGCATTGCAATTAACCTTGAATTTATATTTAAGAAAATTTATAATAACAATGTTGAGACACATACATAGAATAAATTACATACATGCATATATGTAAATGTTTCTTTATAATATGTTACATATGAATTCTTATACGACTTCCTGTTGCGATTAAATATTCTGAATTTTTGTTGTTGTCTGGGAAGGTTTATTTAATACGACCATTTTATAATAGGTGGCGAGTTGCTTTAATATTAAACGAATGAATTATCAAATTATAGCGTAAATCTACATATATAGGTATATAAAGCTGAAGAGTTTGTTTGTTTGATCCGGCTAATCTCAAGAACTACTGGTTCGAGTTTATAAAATATTTTTGTGTTGTATAGTCCTTTAATCGAGGAAGTTTCTAGGCTAATTTTTATTTATTATATTTTTATTAATTATACGCGGGTGAAACCGCGGGGCACAGCTAGTTATACTATAAAGTAATGCCTGGATTTACGTGTTGTTTGATGTTATAGTGAATATTAAATATTTTTATATAAATACAGTTTGGTTTAAAATTCAAGATTTAGTATGCTAGGGCCAGTCTGTCCCAAAAATATGTGTATTTTTTCCATTGTTTTGGTTTAAAATTCATGATTTTAAAAACTTAAAACGGTCAACTTATTAAAGAAAATAATCATGAAATACAAAACACAAAATCCCTGGGAAAAATAACAAATTACCTTAAGCACTTCTTCAAATACGCGTAATGATTTAAGAAGCAGAAACAAGGACCAAGTTGTGGATACAGGGGAGTCCCCGGCACATCACCATCGAAAACTTCATTCTGACAAACCGCTTCTCTATCGCAAAAAACTTCCGGTGTTGAGGGCTCATCGTTATACTTCTTCAGATAAAGTTTTCTTATTAATGTCGACGTCATAACAGGCATTTGTTTATTTATGTCAATCTCATGCGTCCTTCTGTTGTATACTTCGTGTGACATGTCGATAGCAACTTTCCTTTTGACATCAGTTAAGATCGATTCTAAGTCCATATCTGGCGAACTTTTTGTTATTTC
Organism: Nymphalis c-album; assembly: GCA_963151315.1. Taxonomy (NCBI): domain Eukaryota; kingdom Metazoa; phylum Arthropoda; class Insecta; order Lepidoptera; family Nymphalidae; genus Nymphalis; species Nymphalis c-album. The sequence goes on from OY720610.1 coordinate 2,174,389, forward strand.
AGAGCAAAGTGCTTGTATTAACCAAGAACCGTGAAGCTCGTCTCTATAAAAATATTAAATTATGACAAAATTGTTGCCTTTGCGAGCCTTTGCTGATTTTAATTAGATTTTACGCAAGATATTACCTAAAATGCTCGTATCTTTTTGTATAATGTTCATGAACAACGTAAAAGGAGAATATTGTAAGGAAACCTGCATTTGGCGGATCATATTCGGCCACAAGGCCAAGCTGCTCTTTGAGAGGACCGAAGGCCGTTGCCCAACTTAGTTTATTAAAATATATTTACAAAGTTTTACTTAACTTTATTCACTTTCAACTACAGAAATCCCACCATAATTATAAATTCATTAGAAACGAGCACATGTGACCAGAAATGAAGCTGTTGTTTCATTAATTTCCATATCATCTTACCTGTGAGAAGGGTTACCACTATACGAGCTATGAAGGATGAGCATGTCGGATTCAATTGGTAATGTATAAGGCTCTTCATCCCTATCAACATCCTTACGTATTTTACCCATCTGTTTCACTAACATGCCAGCTATCGGTCTTGTCCCTCGACATGCCTGAAAATATTTATGTATTACAAGTAGATTTGGAAGATAGGGAGAGCGAGCACTGCCGTGACAGAGTTCGCTTTGCCTATGTTCCAAATCCAACTATAATGTTTGATAATTTTAAGCCCTGGCAAATACCAACGATGCTACATATCGAAATTTGATGGTGACTTGGTGATGGTGACCAATATCGGCCACAACGGCCAAATGGAGGGAAGATTAGTCAAGCACACATGACATACATAGACAGTGCACTCTATTCTCTCACTCTCAAAATCCAATGGAACCTCACTTTTGAAACATGTGGTTAAAGAATAACATGCGCATACAAAAAAAAATCTACGCTGGTACTACGCCTCTATCGCTGTGTCTGAATGCTTTCAAAAACTCGCCAATATTCCAAGAGGTAAAGAATTGTAAAGACTATTGAAATAGTGACAATGACCACAGTAACACATGCTTTAATTAATGTATCACCAATAAATATCTATTTCATGAAACCATTTCTATAGAAATAACTTGTGTTAAATTCACACGTGGTAGAAGTGAAACCTTCAAAAATTTTGGTTTCAACTGTATAATGCTTCTATTTCTTTCTCATTTTCTCCCACGTTAAATCTTATGAATTTATGTGTCTATCTCTTTTTACAGTCGCTTTTTCGTTTCATCGACTTTCAAATCACGATGCTAAAGAAGTTTTCACTTCAAAACGTAGTGATAAAAAATAATATTACCTGAACTATTAGAAACTTCGGCTTGGTTAACAGAGTGGGTTTGTCATGGGTTTTGAAATGGCTTATTATTTCACTTTCGCTGTATTGCATGTCCTTCGCCCTAAGCAGGCCGCCATGTGTTCCATGTGTCAACAACGCTATTACAATACATCCATAATCTGTGAAGTCTTTTTCTGACACTGAAAAAAATAATATATATTTTTTAAGTTACATAACTGAGATGGCACAGTTATTACAACACATTAGCTAGTATTATATACAATCTTAAACGATTGTATATAATACTAGCTGTTCCCCACGGTTTCACCCGCGTATAATTCATAAAATGCTGGGCTAAGGGCTCTTCTCCTATTTTTGAGGTTTCGAGCTCAAAGTTTCGAGCTTATTCCACCACGCTGCTCCATTGCGAGTTGGTGGACAGCACATATGATATAATTTCAGTGAATTTGGACACATGCAGGTTTCCGCACGATATTTTCCTTCATCGTCAAGCACGATATGAATTACAATCATAAATGATTAAGCACGTGAAATTCAGTGGAGCTTGACCGGGCTTGAACTCACGATCATCGGTTAAGATTCACGTGTTCGTACCACTGGACTAATAGGCTTTTATACTTACAATACTTGATCTATTTAAATGTTTACCATATCAAAATTCTTAATACGATTAACGATGTGTTTATTTGGCTTGGAATAACCGTGATTAACTCATTTACAATGAAATCTTTGAATATAAACTTATCTTAATATTTATTTGCATGATCATTCATAAAACTTATAATTGGATGTAAATCAAATGATATGTGAAATCATTCACTGACTTTATCTTTATTTTGAAACGAAAATATTTTATAATCGATATTTAAATGGGAAAATTGGTAAGATAACATTCGATCATATTTATATTTTAACTAGCTGATACCCGCGACTTCGTCCGCGTTGCTTGATATATTAACAAAGTTTTCTTATGTACGAAGGAAAAACCATGAAAAAGATCGCAAGCAAAAATATACTTTGTTTAAACATACATCACTGAACACGCAGTGCATATGCAAATCTTTGTTTCTTGAAACTTTAATAACTTTTTATTAAATGAAGATATCGCAACCATTTTTTTTTTGATAGGCCAAGTGTCTAAGAAATAAAATTTAGAAAATTTCATTGAAATCTATCCAGTAGTTTTTCCGTGATGCGCGCACAACTACAGACCTCTATAATTTTATTTTTATAGAGAACATTAAGCTGCAAAACATGAAGAACTTACTAATACATATCGTTTGGTTTTTTATTTATCTAAATATAATAAAAATTAATTTAAAAAAAAATACGAAATCAGATGTAGATAACTATATGAATGGCCATTATGTAAAGAGAACTTTTTTTTGTATAATTTACCTACTGTATGTTTCTTTAACTCTTTTGGTGTACAATGAAGCTTATTCTATTCTATTCTAGTTATTGTTCTTAAATAAGAAAATCTAAAAAAAATAATATGATAAGTAATTAAGAAAATTCTATTGAATATATTATTACACAATGGACTATTCAAAACAAAAGGAGCCTCCGATTCTGTTGTATCAGAAAAACACAACATTGGTTTATTACAATTTATTTATCATTCTTTGTTTTATCTTATCATTTTTTTATCGATAACGCGAAAACTTCAAGGTTCAGAAAAATGTAGGACGAGAAAAAATTTGTTAATTTACATATTTTATTCAATTTATGTTTTATTTCACAAAGGTCAATGACCAATGTGCCTATCTGTTTCATTATTAAACTAGCTACCGAAAACGGTTATGATATTATTAGTTTTTGGGTGAATCGAAAGAAAAATAACAAACTATTCTTTTTGACGTGACAACGTCTTATAAATTGGTTTGCCGGGTGACACTTCAAGAAACTGCGTTACGCTCCGCTCACGTTATGCGCTCACAATGAGAGCGAGTGAGAGGCACGCGTCCCTTCCACTCGGGCATGGTTAGCCCGCCTAAGAGCGAGAGAGACAGACATAAAAAGTGAAAGGCACGCGTCTTCTTCCTACTATACGAATGAATATTCACATTAAAATTATTTTACCACTCAAAGTCGTTGTCACGTAAAACTTTCGCCCGTATACCGACTTTACAGGCAACCATTTTTTTTTTTTTTTACCACAAGAACCACAGATTATATTTTTTTACATACTCATTATTTTTATATCATTTATAAAAATTAACGGATACGTACTCCTTGCTTATTGTTATGTCAAGTTTGTCAATATACTTACAAATCGACCAGACTTAGATCTTTAATATAAGATTTTCTATGTATATCAGATGCTCGATAACCGCCGGAAGCGACAGCTTAATATATCCGAAGCACTCATACAATATATTTTATGAATGAGTAATGCACTTATTGAATGACAAATAGGAACAGCATAGTAAACAGGATATGTTCAAAAATGCTACATAAGCACTCGAACGTTCCTTTTTAACCGACTTCAAAAAAGGAGGAGGTTATCAATTCGTCTGTATGTTTTTTTTTGTGTTTGTTACCTCATAACTTTCGACTGGGTGAATCGATTTTGATGATTTTTATAGAAATTACGTTAAATAATAATATAAACGGCGCTGTCTCATATGAGCTGCACGTTTAGTAGGTCTACGCATATTTTACCAAATTAGTTAGTGTACTTCAGATTCACTAAAAATCGAAAAATAAATAAAAAATAATATTTTACACTATACATGTTCCTAAAGGAAAATTCACAGCGGATATACAAAGACGTAAACATGTATTAAAATCAGTATCAGAATATTATTTATTACATAAATACATTTTTAAGATACCATTTGTTCAAATAGTTAGCATCACATCTGGTGCGTAATATACACATGTGCTTGCTGTGTATATAATAATTATATTTTAAAATTAACATCATAAAAACAATTCATTCTAATATACCAAAACTAATACATAAATAATAGAATTAAATAAATAACTAAGACGTTATGATTTTAATATTCATTTTTTGATTAAGAACGTCTATATAAAATGTAAAGTATAAACATAGATATTAGATATACAATAAAATTAATTAGATAACATATATACACATAACTCTGAGCCATAGAACTCAGATGTCTAGTTAAGTTTAGTCTGGTCAATTCACAAAAAATCATAAGGTTACATTAATACGAAAGGTGACTCTTCAGAAATAAAGTAAATTAACGATTATTTTAGATCAAGACTTACAATTGTACTTGCCTGTTTTAATGATAACGTTTACCAAAAAAACGCAAAATCACAATCATTTTGACCATTGACATTTTTTTAGCATATTTTTGTAGGCTATTTTTTTTATAGAACAAGTTGGCGGACGAGCATATGGGCCACCTGATGGTAAGTCACTAACACCCATAGACATTGGCATTGTAAGAAATGTTAACCATCGCTTACATCACCAATGCGCCACCAACCTTGGAAACTAAGGTTTTATGTTCCTCATTGGCTCACTTACCCGTGAAAAACCGAATATTACAAACAACAATACCAAATATTGCTGTTTTGCGGTAGAATACCTGGTACCATAAGCCTACGACCAGAAAATAGTCAATGATTTTTTTTTATTGTATAGGAAGGCGGACGAGCATATGGGCCACCTGATGGTAAGTGGTCACCAACGCCCATAGACAATGGCATTGTAAGAAATGTTAATCATCGCTTACATCGCCAATACGCCACCAACCTTGGGAACTAAGATGTTATGTCCCTTGTGCCTGTAATTACACTGGCTCACTCACCCTTCAAACCGGAACACAGCAATACAAAGTACTTCTGTTTAACGGCAGAATATCTGATGAGTGGGTGGTACCTACCCAGACGAGCTTGCACAAAGCTCTACCAACAAGTAAAGCCAGTTTCATTTGTAGCAGAACAAATTCACTTTATCCAGTTAAGCCAGTTGAGATCGGGTGTCGTAAGGACAAACTAAAGGAGTTTTGATGCATCATTCTAACTAGCACCCTACTTATGAAACTATTTTGATGGCTAGAAAACCAACCACTGCTGAAGCATACCTATTAGAGTCACGTCGGCCGTACAAAAGGCATAATGATGATGTTTACAAGCAATAATAATTATAGCTTATAAATTATTTTAATTTACGAACGATTTCATTGTAAAAATCAACTTTTCTTTTTAATTTAGAATATGTCGGAGGCTCACAAATCTGCATGGCAAATGTTCAATGGTTCTTATACATTAATTTTACGAAAAAAAAAAACAATATTATTTTAAAAAAATGGTCATGTTACATACCGTCTAATATCCAAAAGGTAATACAGTATTATATTTTTGTACTTATGTTGGATGACCACCCTTTTACGTTTTACTTAAACTATCATTATCATTATGACAAAGGTGCCATATTTCAAAACTAAGTATACTTATTTACTTGTTACTCTATTTAATACAAAAAACATCACAAATTACGCAGCCAAGCATAATAATTATTGTGTAATCATAATCGATATCATCTTCACCTATCAATTTTCACTAACAATTTATTGTAGCAAATATTATGATAATACTTACATATTTTAAGCTCTTCCATGATTTCTAACTTCGTTAAATCTTTATGTACGTCAATTTCAAAGTTATATTCTGAAAAAGTACGACAAAGCGACGAGACATCCTTCTCAGTTCCTAGTCGAGGCTTGAAACCGACAACGTTTTCTTGATTGAAAATCATCATGTAATGCTTCTCAAATGTTTCAAGTCGGTACGTTAAATCGTTTTTGTTTAGAGCTCTTGTATTGTACACTGTCTTCTCGCATTCCACGGTCGGTGTTCCCGGTTCACTAGTTTTTTCCTTACATTCGGCATCATCACCTAAACTTTCATCACTAATTTGTGGTAATGATACCATATCACCATCAAGACTATCACGCGAATAAATATAAGTCATTATATCGTCGTTTTCCATTATAATATTTTTTAAATTATTAACGTTGTCAAACACTGCTTGCATAGAAATGATTAAAATTAATATCGATCTACTTTATCTTATCAAAATGACAATGCTTACAACATATTGTATACATATACATGTGGATCGAACGATTATTTCTAGTGTTGCGATTGTGACTCATATTCTTAATCCAACTTTTCAAATGACTGTTTTTTCAGTTTATATAACAATATAACCCAGACAAAGGCGCACAAGATATAAAATATAAATGCATAAATGTGTCTCGGGCTTAAACCAAATGACCATGTTATAGATTTTATAAACATTTTATAAACATCACAATAATTATTAACAAAAAACAACAATAACACGTTCAAATTGTACATCTGTTACACATAGCCAGTAGATCGCTGCATCAGCATGCTTGCCTAATGCACACGGCACCTACGACCTACATAGGCTCCACGTTTTACAAGCGCAGCAACTACAAGCAGCATTGACGTCAATCATTGACGTCAATCGAAGATTTCCTTCGAAGCCTAAAATGTGGAAGCGCCACTCTTGGTACAAGCATCGACCAATTGTCATCAATTAAATTTAGTCATAGTTTCTTTACAACAGTCAATATATTAATTTTAAATTTAATTTGCATTTTTCTTGGATCCTCCGGTTGCACCCAACGTAATTGGCGCAGTCGGTAGGATAGTCCAGTAAATTCAGTGAATCGATCACCGAGAAGGGCTATTCTACGAACCTACGGGTGTGCGGCTAAGGAGGAGTATCCGAATATCGATACACAGAGAAATGCAGATTTGGTGAGTACCTAGATCTTAATAGAGTTGCTCTCCTTCCTATATTTTAATTATCCTTTATTTTAATTTTCCTTAGTGTATTTTTCTAGTGTTAATTTCCTCAGTGGTTCTATTAATTTTTCAAAATTTTTCACCCACGTAAATCGCAGACCTCTGGGTCAAATAATATTAATAGAATCTCGCAAATCGATGCGAATAGGAATTTAGAGAGTATTTTAGAAAATAGTGATAGTGTAGAATCTAGTAATTTAATTTTTGGGTGTAATTTATTTTCAAAAATGAGCGTTGATTTGGTAGATCAAGTCTATAAGGCCTTACGCCTTTTACCCGAGTTCGACGGGAACCCGAATGTGCTCACGCGTTTTGTTCATTTATGCGACCAACTGGTTACGCAATTTGTTCGGGCAGAGCCAGGTTTTGAGCTTAGCAACTTAGCCTTATTAAACGGCATTTTAAATAAAATTACCGGACATGCTGCTCGCACAATTAATTCAAACGGCATCCCTGAAACCTGGCAGGGTATAAGAAATGCTTTAATCAATAATTTCTCAGACCAACGAGATGAGACCGCTTTACACAACATTTATTAATCCTAGGAGATCTTTATGAAGAGTTACAGAATTTAGAGAACACCTTAACTTTTATTCGTGCATCGAGCACCCCGTACTCTTTATTTAGTTTAGATGAAATTAAGGATATGTTAAGTAAATTAAGGATTTTATATTCTAATAATGAGATCCTTAACATAGAAAGTAAGTACTTTTATGAAGTAATTAAATTAGGGTTATTTAGAGAACACCTTACATTTTATTCGTGCATCGAGCACCCCGTACTCTTTATTTAGTTTAGATGAAATTAAGGATATGTTAAGTAAATTAAGGATTTTATATTCTAATAATGAGATCCTTAACATAGAAAGTAAGTACTTTTATGAAGTAATTAAATTAGGGTATTTCTATTTAGGCAAACAAATAGTACTAGTTGTAAAGATTCCAATTATCGTTTCTTCCACATATGATATCTATAAGCTCTCCCTAGTTCCCAATAGATACCATGAAACCCTTATACCACCCTCTCCTTTCGTAGCACTCTCTAGCGCAGATTCTAGGTACATAGAGGCAGAATGCCCGAAGATAAATTCTTTATATCTCTGTGAGTCGACACCCAGCCTTCATACTCAGAGCCAGGGAGATTGTATCCAGCATCTCATAGCCCACCAAGAACTTCAGCCCAACTGTAAACTAACACCCGTAGCTCTCACTACCGAAGCCCTGGAAGCCCTGGACGACAAGCACTACACCCTGAGCTTTCCCGTCCCAACCAAGGTGAAGATATCCTGCGGTCAAGAACAATACCAGACTCTACACGGCAGCTACTTGGCAGTTATCCCACTAAACTGCAACCTGAGAACGCCCGCCTTCACTATCTCCAACTCCAACGACCAAATCAAAGGACATGTCATAAAGATCATCGAGATGCCCCTATACAACGAGTCAAGACATCAAAGTCACTCGAAGCTCATCTTGAATTCCCCGAATCTACAAAAACTTCACGCCCTGAGCAACGAGATAGCGACGCAATCGCCCATACATCTAGATAACGTCACCGACCCAGTCATATATCACACAACTATACCCATGTACCTCACACTCTTCGGTACATGCGCGCTCATCGCTACTCTACTCTACCGCCGGCTACGCACAAGAAAAGTATCCAAAGTCGTCACGGAAAACTACAGCAGCAACCCTGAAATCGTTTGTGCAGTCCCAGCTCCACGCACTATCAACCCCAGCCATATAAGGGTTGATCCTGGATGCCTAGCAGCGACCATCTCGCACAAGTCCATCGATACTCGCTGTTCTTCGGGGGGAGGTGTTACACATAGCCAGTAGATCGCTGCATCAGCATGCTTGCCTAATGCACACGGCACCTACGACCTACATAGGCTCCACGTTTTACAAGCGCAGCAACTACAAGCAGCATTGACGTCAATCATTGACGTCAATCGAAGATTTCCTTCGAAGCCTAAAATGTGGAAGCGCCACTCTTGGTACAAGCATCGACCAATTGTCATCAATTAAATTTAGTCATAGTTTCTTTACAACAGTCAATATATTAATTTTAAATTTAATTTGCATTTTTCTTGGATCCTCCGGTTGCACCCAACGTAATTCATCGGGTTCACTGATATTTTTATACAATATTGTTATTAAATTAATGCGATAGCAAAATTAGAAACAGTTATGCAACAAACGCATAACGCATTGTTGATTTTCCTGGGGATACTGTGAGCTCTTAATTATAAGTAAATTAAAACTTTGTAGCTCTAAGTCTAAATCGGGATATTCTGCAATATACATGGTCATATTTTAAATGATGAGCCTAACGAAAAAAAATAGCAAAAGCTGTTGTGTTATTTATTGCAGACATTTTTATGTCATTTTATTTTCCTTTGTACAAAGACTAGCTGCGTGTCCCGACTTCGTACGGGTAAAAAACCTTACAAATTAATATTAACCCCTTTCATTTTTTAATTTAGTTGAAAACTTATGTATCAAATTTCAGATGATGAAACATTTATTTTGGATAGAATAATTATACGTATCGCAATGATAATTCCTGATTTTGTAAAGCCTCGTCTCGTCTCTGTAAAGCCTCTACGCTGAAATTACATTTCGTCTTACAATGAATAAATATATACACCAATTGGCCCGACCTGGGAATTGAACGCAGGGCCACCGAGTCTGCGGCTTTATATCAAACCACTAGTAGAGTCTAGACTCTAGTCTAGACCAACGAGGCAGTCGAGGTGTAATATGGTATCGATAAACAGAAATGAATTTGCATTTAAATAAGACAATTTTAATACAAACATACAATAAAGGTACTACATTTATTTATAATATTAAACTAAAACTTATAATATTAAGGTTTAATAGCAATGCATTGTTACTTTTTCTATGATATTACTTTCGATTCATCTATAGACTGACCAAATTTATTTGTAGACTTGTAACTGCTTCTAAAATCTTCTAGATTAGAATTTAACGGTCTAATTCATAATAAAACCCTAATCGAAGGCTTAGTGCTATATTTGTTATCGAGTCATTTAAGCCTATCAAACGGTCGAAAAAAAATTGTATTCATAATAACTGTAACAACCTCCGATAATTAAAATGCCTCTAATGTACACATTATTGCCATTTCGTAAAAAAATGGTAAAATGGAATGAATGAAATGAATGTTATAGAATGGTTTCAACGAGTTTTTATATGTGGACAGATACAATTAAAAAAATTGCATCTTGTTTCAAATTAAACATCTTGTATGTCATTATTATGATTTTAATCTTATCAAAAAATTATAATAATTCTACTGTCGAGGAGAATTTTAAAATGAAAACGAATTAAAAAAAAAGGCAGAGAAGTGAAAATTGCCTAGAGGAAGATAAGGTTAGTGTTACAATTTTGTTATATTCGCAAGTCTAGAATTTTTCATTAGTTTTCATGCATGCATTTGTAAAATTAACTGTTTTTGCTTTCTAAAATTTTCTTAATAGATTTGATAAAGGATCGAAAGACAAGTAGTTGGCCCCCTAACGAGTTCATTATTGACTAGAATGCAATTGACTCTGATAATGTAAATCAGGTAATTTATATTGCATCCCATTGTTTCGACATGGTAGGAATTTCTATCTTGATTAATGAGATACAAATCACTCATGCTTTTTGCAATTAGTTATTTAAGAAATATTATTGTGTACTGTTATATATGAAAATTTATCTTCACTAGACATCATCATTACATCTCTCCACTTGCGGAAAATTTAATTCAAAGTCAAAATACTTTATACAATATTTCAGTATTACACTTTCTTATTGATTGTCAAACTGGGTACTATTATCGGTTGGTAAAAGAAACACCCAGCCCTGAGAAGAACCGGCGAAAGAAACTCAGCGGTAGCTCAAATTATATGGTAAGTGTAATTCAAATATTTTATTATAGATGTAGTGTAATAATGGAATCAATTGATTTAATCATCTTTTTTAGAATGAGTTTGGAAAAGAAAACAAAAGAAACAATGTTAAAGCAGTATGTTATTGTATAAATTTTAATACACACGGATATCACTTTATTTATCAATACATGTTCATATTTTCAGATAATTGTGGACACAGTAGCGGCACCACCTCCTCCAATACCTTCGGTCTCACTATTGTTGGATCCATCACCACCTCCAATGCCTGCAAATTCTTAAATGCGTCCAAAACCTAGAAAAATTAAGAAAAAAGTATATATTAATATCAGTAAAAAGATGTAATTTAAACTTAGGTTACAATGTTTATGTTTTCTAAATACTAAAATATTTCAATTTGCAGTGTTACAGATCCACTAATCAATTGACTAAAATCACCTGCAGATCAAATTGCTGCATGTGAACTTGAATACAAGAGGGAACTGCATGCAATTCAAATGGAAAATTAGAAGATAAGAAGTAAAAAATTCATATTAAAGGCAGTACTCTTAAAACAGAAAATTGAATATTACAAAAATATATTATAAAACTAAATCTTATTTTGTTTTATTTAATCATTTACATTTACTTACTTATCTATATAAGTATATCTCTCTCTCTGGTCGCTCCCTCATGGCTGAGGATCGTGGTCATCGACGAATGTGAATGGTATACACCTGGCTTGGATTATTTGTTTCCACCGTTGCCGGTTCATCGCATCTCTGGCTACCGAGCAAAACTTTATTGAAGATGGGCCTCTCACTTGATCGCTCCATCTGGTTGGGGCCCGTCCCCGGGCGCGTTTCCCTTCCGTATTTCCAACAACGATAAGTTTTTCAAGGCTCCCATCACCCCTTCTCATTATGTGGCCAAAGTAAGATAGTACACGCTGGAGACATATCGTGGAAAGGCGGGTTTGGACGTGAAGCTGTGAAAGGATCGATGCATTGGTGCGCTTGGCGGTCCAGGGTATTCTCAGCATGCGCCTCCAGCACCACATCTCGAATGCATCAATCCTTTGCCTTTCTCTGGCCCGTATCGTCCAGGTTTCTACACCATACAGGAATATGGGAAACACTAGAGCGCGTATTAGCCGGGTTTTGGTGGTGTTGGTAATACCCCTTTTCTTCCAGATGACATTTAGTCGAGTCATCGCGTCCTTAGCCATACCAATACGCCTCTTTATCTCCGGTACACAGCTGCCATCGTTGTAGACTAACGCGCCCAAGTACATGTAATGATCTACAATCTCAACCCCTGGGATGATGTTCGTTGGTCTGGGCAGTTTTTCGTCACGGTCAACTACCATTAGCTTCGTCTTGCTCCTATTTACTGCGAGACCCATGCGATTGCTTTCGATCTCGAGTCTCTGAAACAGTTCTTGCATGTCTTCCACAGATGTTGTAACGAGGACAGTGTCGTCAGCATACCGTAGATTTGATATCCGCTTTCCTCCTATTGGAAATCCTTTGCTCCAATTTTCAAGCACATTGCGGATAATAGACTCCCCATATATGTTGAACAGTGCCGGAGATAGAATGCAGCCCTGTCGCACTCCCTTTTTGATTTCGAACACATTTGAACAGTCGGTGCCGATTCTGACAAAAGAGCGGTTCTCAAAGTAAAGACGTTGAATCAAGCCAATCAGATGTTCGGGAACTCCCATCTCGCGTAGCACAGTCCATAGCTTGTCCCATTGCACGCAGTCAAAGGCCTTAGTATAGTCTATGAAACACAAGATGACTGGGCAATTAAACTCCCTGCTCTTTTCGATGATTTGGCGGATGTTGAGGAGCTGTTCCCTTGTACCTTTTCCCTTTACAAAGCCAGCCTGTTCTTCCGGTATTTGGGTTTTAAGGAAGTGGTTGAGTCTCTGATTAATGATTAATCAGATATAAGTAAATACATATTTACAAATGAAAAGTAGTATATCTTGGTGCCATGGTGATCCATGAGAAAATAAGACACTCAATAGGAATAAACTGAATTATATTTTCTCTTTAACAACATTACTTAACAAGGATCGTCGAAAGAAATAAGATATTCTTAAAACTTTACTGTGAGACTAGATTACGGAAATATTATTTTTATCAATAAAAATACCATGTTTACTTTATTACAGACAATTCATATTAAAGGTTTTACAAAACAATATAAAAATATTTTTAATTTTAGTTACAAGTCGAACTATATCTTAACTTAGCATAATTATTTATTAATAATAAAATAAAAATGCTGCTTAAGTATCACAGTCTACACATTTGTGACAATTAGTCATATTTATATTTTTAAATTCTTAAAATAATATTTGATAATAATTAAACATAACCAAAGCTTTTATTAAATCTTAATTAATTGAATTCGTTTCTTATCATAGTAATCTGTCCAGAGAACAAGTGTTAACGTTATATACTCTGTTCCAATGAAAATAGAAATAAATGTAAACAAACGATACTTTTCAATATTCCAAGATGAGGAGAAGAGAAGATGCTGATAACTCCACTATATAATGCACAACACACTATTCTTGATTAATATATCTTCATTTGTAACACAACAATATTTCAGTTAACTACTTAAATCCACTTTATTTTATTTCCAAACTTACGAAAATAGTTTTGCCGACATTCAAGACCCTATTTTTTTTTATAAGTATTTACTATTTTGTATTATGTTAGTGACTAGCTTAATTCAGTCTACATACCAAAATGATATAAATAAGAAAAATTTCCTTGGTATTATCTAGAATTGATTCTAAATTATTAATTACAACGTATTATTCGACATTTTGTTTATAACAAAAAGTTGCTAATAATATTTCCTCTGTTATTTAAGTCCCGAATAAGCTAATAGATGGCACTTTACAGATAAAAATATTTAATTGAATATGTTAATTACATTGAAACCAGATGGCAGCACAGTCGAGGACCCATATATTTGTAATTATGTATTAATATAGTTTATTTTACACAATAAAATAATAATAAATGTACACTTCTTTTTTGAAAATTCAGATAGAAATTAAATGTCACTGCAAACGTCAGCTGACCAAAATCGGCCATGTTTTTTGCTAATATAGGCTTAAAGTAGGGTCCGAGCTTGTTTAAATCAAAGACACTTTAGTGGAGCGCTAATGAACCTTGTAGCGTTTCTGAGCCAATATGTATGTCACTTTTTGACGATCTACTTTTAGAGAGGTTTTAAGGCTCCACTAAAATATTATGAATAAGAGTAAGTGGATAAAAGTTGTAAGGAGTTTTGAAGGAATTCAAATTAAAAAAAAAAACAAAATAGTGATTACAAGATGTGCCACCACGTATCATCTTGACCATGGAGTATATATACGTCACTAAATTCAAACTTAGTATTTACTCGTAACGTAAAAAAAAAATTATATATGTTTAGAAGTATTATAGTTGTGTCAAATGGAAAATATTATATAAAAACAGCAGTACTTTGTATTGTTTTGTTTCGGTTTGAAGGATGAACCCGTGTAATTACAGGCACAAAGGACATAACATCTTAGTTCCCAAGGTTGATGGCGCATTGGCGATGTAAGCGATGGTTAACATTTCTTACAATGCCAATGTCTATGGGCGTTGGTGGCCACTTATCATCAGGTTGCCCAAATACTCTTCCGCCTATACAATAAAAAAAACCTTTTCAAATGTAAGGCTATAGATTTAAATGTAGAGTAATATTATAAACGTCAAAATTGTCTATTAATTGGTTACCTGTCAACTTGTTTATTTTTGTTAGCATAATTTTACGAAATCACTGAATCGTTCGTAAAATTATTTTTTAAAATCCGACATTAGGAGAAAAATACAAAGGCACGATTTAAAAGTTGTAAGACTAAAATAAAAAATATATACGCTTAATACATTTTTTACTATTTTTTTTACATAATATTATTTTGGAGTCGGACTGAAATGAGAGCATATTCGGTAGGTATAGGTTTAAAACCGTTAAGAGGTTAACTGTCTGGGGTCTGAAAGAATTAGGGTTGATACAATGTATCTGTTTCATTAAGAACAATCATCGTATAATCAAACGCGATTGCTTTAGTTTTTGTTTCATAACTCCTTTCGTTGTCGCGTCGATTTGAATTTATTATCTGTGGTCAAATAACATTTGTCGAGATGGCCCAGCGGTAAGAACACGTGACTATTAACCGATGATCGTGGGTTCAAACCCTGGTGAGCACCGCTGAATTTCATGTGCTTAATTTGTGGTTATAATTCATCTCGTGCTTGACGGTGAAGGTAAACATCGTAAGGAAACCTGCATGTGTCTAATTTCATGGAAATTCTGCCACATGTGTATTCCACCAACCTGCATTGGAGCAGCGTGGTGGAATAAGCTCTAAACCTCCTCCTCAAAAGAGGAGAGGAGCCTTAGCCCAGCAGTGAGACACAGGCTGTTGCTGTGTAATTTAAAAAAAATATATTTTTATGGATATCATTCACAGAGAATCATTGGTTGGATAATATTAGTTAGTTATGTAGATATTTTGATTCAACGCGAATGCGTGAATGTAAATTTTAAGTAAAATGAAAAGATACATATTTTTTAAATACATTCAATATGCCCTAAATTTTTACAAGTAAAACAGTAACAGAATTGTAATTGAAAAGAAATTTGGCAACTTCTCTTTGTCATACTTCCGAACTCTTTACCAGCGCACGTGTTCCCCTCCAATAAAAACCTATGATATATATGTGAAGTAGAGTCGTTTACCTTTGCGGCAGATATAAAAAAGATAGTGTTCGCTCCAGCATCAATAGTTGTTGTTGATTGCCTGGAAGAGATCGCTATGAAGCGATAAGGTCGCCATAGTTGTATGCTGATTAGGTTTTGTCCATGTGTTATGTTACAAATATAAAACTACACGCCCCGGGTGCAATTGACTAATTGAAATGGGTTAGTATATATAGATGAATGAAGCTTGATCCCGCAATGTTGAGGCGGGGAAGGAGGGAGGGGGTGCTTCTTTGGTGTTCGGTACTAGTTGCCTATGTTCGTCCATGAAAACGTAACAGACAGAGCTAACTCGTATTTATCATATTAAGTACAGATGGAATGTTAATTGTTAATTAACATTTTCAAATAGCTACACAATATTAAAAATTAATCAGCATAAAAGAAGCGTTAATAGCGCAATTGCTAATGAATCGCTTATCGCTGTAAAAATCCCAGTTTCGATCCTGACCCCAAAACAATTGTCGTCCGTAGTCCTAACACAAGCTTTATGCTTAATTGGAGGGATAAACAGCAAGAGTAGTCATATCTTAAAAAACGGCTTTTTTTAAAATAGACTTATGTTATTTTATCTATCGATTTTTTTCTCAGTTTAAAATACCGATGAATTGAAAATAAGGAACGATGATAAACGATCCCAAGATGTTAAAAACAAACGAAAATAGAACGTCCATTCATGAAACGTAGGAATTCTTCGTGCAACAAATAAACACTTCATTCAATATCGATTTCATAAACATTCTTCAATGAAATCAGCGATATTTTGAAAACATTTTCATATATATTTAGAAGCCTAAAGAATACGTTCAGGAATGCGTTATTTTGATTACATTTAACTTAAATCGATTACAATTCAATTTTAATTGTAAAAAAAATAATGCTTGTGTTTACTACAGATGTTTTCTAGCTCTAGGCTCTAGGCTATGTTTAAATGGTATATGTAGGCACCTTTGCCTTTTTATAAATATCACATTTGTAAATAATTAAGTTTCAATGATATTTTTAATACATAATTTCTACGCGTGTCAGCCGCGATAACTCAGTTTATAAAATAATTGTTATAAGATCTTGATCGAAGTTTAAGTACGAGGAAGATTATTTGCCAACTGAATTTTCATGCCCTTAATTTGTTACTTTAAAATCGTGTGAAAATCTGCATTTGTATCTGTGGTGAAGAACCCCTTAAGATTTGGATCACATTCCACCACGTTGCTCCAATGCGAGTTTTTTTTTATAGCATATGTAGGCGGACGAGCATGTGGGCCACCTGATGATAAGTGGTCACCGACGCCCATAGACATTGGCATTATGAGATATATATATTTTTTTAAATTTTATGTTTACAGATCTACAAAACAAAATGATCATCATAAGATGTGTTAACCATCGCTTACATCACCAATGTGCAACCAACCTTGGGAACTAAGATGTTATGTCCCTTATGCCTTACCTACACTTACACTGGCTCACTCGCCCTTCAAACCGGAACACAACAGTACGAAGTAATGCTCTTTTGCGGTAGAATATCTGATGAGTGGGTGGTACCTACCCACAAGAGCTTGCACAAAGCTCTACGACCAAATAAACATTGAACGCGAGTTGGGTAAACAGTTGTTTGCTTTATTATGTGTTGTATGCTTACAAATAATATAAACTGCATTCATATTCATGAGCTAATGATTCATCAATGGATTATGTCTTATTCTAAATATACGACATATTGTGACTATTGTACAATATATATGCATTATGCATAATAATCGTAATATTACTAACCGCAAAAACAATTTATATAAAAATAATAGTTTAAAAAAACTAAAAAAACACGCTAAGATTATCCAGCGCTACGTCGAAAAAAAAAAACTGTTATCAAAAATATTGCATTGTCATCGGTCCTTGATACGTATGCAAAGTTTCAAATTAATCAGACTTCTGGAAATTGGTGAAAATGAAGTTCAAAGATTCCGTTACATACAACCCAAGCTAATAAAAGCGTGTTAATAAGAATGGATGTTGCATATTCGTTTAATTGTTGCCAGTATATTCTTCATACTTTGGACGTTTTGAAATTATCATTAAATTATATATTATGTATTTTTAAATAAAATTTTAATAATAAAAAAAATATTTTTATGTCTGATGTTCATGAGATCCACAATTTTTTAAGCTTTAAGGATAAGGCCATGCAATGCGAAACTGCCTGTTTCAGGATATTTCGAGATTTTATAACATTGCTAATGTCAGTTATATATTAGAGTAAAAAGCGTTGTCAAAAAATAAACAACATTTATTTCTTATAATAAAGCTTAAATCAATACTGTAGTGCAAATATTGTATGCTGAAAATAGTAGTCCAATTAAATGTGTTACTGAATATTTTTTATTCGGCGAACTTCACCCGTATGGCAATACAGCACGCGATAGCGAGCGTCAAGCGCAGTTTAATTTCGACACTCGCGCCAAACTGACGCTAAGACGTTCCGAAGTCAAATTTGCCGCGCGAAGTGACAGTTCGATTTATTCTTTTTTTTTAAACCGGCCCCGTTAGTTTCGAGTGTTCTTTTTAAAACAACAATGGACAGTTGATTTTTTTTATTATGCCCGTGGACTAGTTTTTTTTAAAAAAAGAAGAATTCGTTAAAATTTATATTAGCATTTTCAGTCGATTTCGGTCTTGGCTGTGTTAAGTTAACAACAAAAGCAGTCATGACGAATACGTAAGTGAAATATTTTGCATAATAATAATTATTGTCGCTAGTTTCTTTTGTTAAAGAAATATTTGTTTAACTTCCTGTTCTTTTTGTATTCTGAAAATAAGATGCGTTCAGAAAATGCTTCTCTCTCAAGCCAGTAATTGAAATTTTTTATATAAAAAATTGCAATTCACATTTTAACAAATCTCTATCTAAATCAGTTTTCTAGAATGTCTTACGTTTACAAATAACAATACAATAAAATATTATTATATGATTAAGCATTCCTTCAATTTACTTTTGTTATTTAATGGGACGTGATGATATCAAAAAAAATACTACACACTTACATGGGTATGTCTGTCATTAAATATGATGTTGATAATAATTATGACAGACCAAAAATTTATTAATTTTCTATGAAAAAAAATCAAATAATATCAATAAAAAACCTACAGCAAATTAAAAAAAATGAGTTATAGATTAAATATTGTTTCTACTGCCGTACAAAAAATTATCACCCAATAAAAATCGTTTGACATGAAATGATTTTTAATTTGAATTTTCAAAAGTAGAAGAACACACACACGAACACGAATAATTGTGCGCCTGTTCACCATTAACTGTTAGACTTATCGCGATGATTTTAACTTTATTCTGTTGAGTTAGTTTGTCAGGATGTTCCGTTTATTTTATTTTCATATATCATACTGATTAAAAAGTCGTATTTCTTTGTTGTTGACATACTAACAAATGGCAAGCCGGTAGTTAGTGTTCACAACCGATCATAGACATAGACACTAATTAATACTAATACACCGGGTATGCACCACCATAACCTTATTATTAAAGCATATTACTCTGTTACTGAATATCTAAAACTGCTCGGGTTGAATGATTGCTGAATCTCGTGCATGAAATGTATCAAAATTTGTATTTTGCAAAAAAAATAAAAAAAAATGACTAGGTACTGAATTTCTTGCTGGTTTTTTCGGAAGAATTCACCTTCCGAACCGGTGCACCGGTGGTAGCGCTCGACATAAGTACTTGTTAAAGTTTTTTTTAAATAAAATATGTACTTTAACTTGGTTTGATATCAATCAATTCATCATCAACTGCTTCTACTCCTATGATTGGGACAGGCTTTACATATTTGTAATACATTTGAAATACGGAATTTTTTTCGGTTTAAATCCAGGGTCAGAGAGTTCCTAGAGGTATCGCGTGCGTTGTGTTTTGAATTAATCTTATATTCAATGGTTGCGGAAATATCGCGGATAGGGGTCGGTTTGTATCGAATAATTAATTGCAATATGTGTTTCGAACATACCGCTTTAGAGCTGCTTGAATATAAGCAATTACATTTATGGGTGTAGTAGACCGACGAGGTATGCTTAAAAAATATATACCTTATAAATAATTTTAAACAAAGAACAGATTTTGCATTTCCTTAATATTTTATGACATTACCAATACTTTTAGATAGCGCACTGCCAAAGCTATCTTGTAAAATTGATAGGTTTCTTTCTGGCTCCGACGTAACGGCGAATTGAGTTCAGACGCAGGTTTTACATAGGCGCGGAAGTGTTCTGCTGTGAGTTGCTTTTTTGGCCCAAATTTGGACTCAATCAACGGTCTCGGAATGTACAGCCTTATAAACCACTAGACCGAAGTAGTTAGTATCTATGTACACGGAAAGCGTTGTGCTTCAGGGAAGCTGTGATGTGCCTAGGCCTGGTATATCTTCAATTATATGGTTATTTATGTCAATAAAAAGTATACGTACATATACTGACTATTTACTATGTGTCTAGCTAGTCACAACGTATGTCGTAGACTAAAAAAAACTATGTATGATTGAAATTACATAATAATGACAGAAGTGACAATATGCAATAGATCGTGTTAATTTTATAGAACATCAAAGGTTCATAAACGGTTCCATTTTAATTAAATTATCATTTCATTAGACACTTGACAGATTATGTTTGAATCTTTCTATACAAACAAAAATCCTGGCCAGGTACCTACGTACCTATGTATACAATTAGATGTATGGTTTTGTATATAACAAAATAACATTTACTTTTATTTATATCGATTTTTTTAATGATAAAAACAAACGCATGGAATTGAATTAAATCCCAATGAGTTATAATAACAATAATATAAAAATAAACGATAGGTTTTTAGTCCGAATATAAATCATAAGAATGAGTTCATCTCAAGCATTCAAAGGCCATCCCGTGCTATATTTCACGTTTGAAATTCGAACACGTTTTATTTCATTTACTTTTTTTAACTCCATTCAGCTTTTGTTGCAAGAGCAGAGTTTTGTTCTGACTAATAAACAGGTATTATAATAAATTATGGATGTTCATTTTATTTGCAATTTAATATATTTTGAGTAGTTTTTTTTTAAATTAATAATGACAGTCATGACTAATGTTATAAATGCACCATATTTTTTAATATAAAATTAAAGCTCAAATGATTGATAATTTAAAAAAAAGCACTTCTTACAGTCCAATTTGGTAATAAATGTTACCAAAGAGTTTTTATATATAAATCTCTTCTTAAACTGTATTTTTCACTAGTTAAAAAACTAGTCTCTTTGTTTTTGATGAAGGATTTTTTTAAATTAAATTCTATCATTGTAAATCATTTAAATTCCATCGGAAAGATCTTATTTTTAGTGTTGGCGGCGCATGTAACGAGTATAGAGTTTTTTATTACTATGATTCACTCATTAGTTTATGAGTGAAGACCACATGCCGTCGTGGGTATTTGCTTGAATTAAAAAAAATATATTCTGGTGCCAATTCTGATATGCACAATATCGTATCTAATGTGACATAAAATATAACTACCTCTTTCTCATTTCTGGAGTTAAAAAGGATAGCAAATTTATTCAAATCTTTAAAAGGATTTGGTACAAGTCAATGAGTTAATTACAGATTGATAAATAATAAATATATAATTATAAAAATATCAGAGAATGTCGATATTATGTAGCCTACTAATCATTACTCAGCAAATTATTTGGTTTATGATTAATTGAAGAAACTATTGATTTCGCTTCTTGACAAAGTAAAAAAAAACAACGGGTTGCACTCCGGGAGTGCCGACAGAAGTGAAAACTTGAATATTTAATATTATGGAATGGTTAGGGAAACATTTTGCACGAATTGCTATAATAATCAGTATAAAAGTACTATCATTTATGTAATAAAATACAATATTCATTTATTGCGCTATCGTACCCAAATATAACAATTTATAATACATTAAAAATTTAACACTTCAGAATCGGTGTTACGAATTTTCAATCAGGGTCACGTGACCTGACGGGGAGTTGACGTTCAGACGTCGTGGAGTGAGGTTGTGTTTACTGCGACAAGATTGTTTGTTTTGATGAATTCAAGCGACATCTGGCGTGCTAAGTGAATGTTATCTCATTGTTATCTCTAATGCGGAACATCTGGTCACTGTGCTTTGTACATGGTCTTTTGTTTCACTAATGAGTGGTTTTATTGCTTTAGGTTAGGTCTTTATAGACCTGTTCTTTGTTAAAGTGGGTGTTATTACGAATAACACGTGGTTTATTGCTTGTTATCGGCGATGGACGTCGATACTGAGTTGCCGGCCGACGCTTTGATTGGCCGAAAAAGGCCTTATGGCGGTGCCGCCATTGATGACTCCGACTCCGACACGGAGACGGAAAGAAATATGGCTGCGAAAAGCAAGCCTTCCATCCGGGGGAAAATTGCGTCGAAGGGGCGTGGTAGTGGTCTGGCCCGGGCAAAGGCCGAGCTCAAGGAAAAGATCACTGAGGCGAGGGAGGAAGCTTTCGAGCGTTCTTTGAGGAGTAGAGCATTCCGAAAGAATGCTTCGCAGGTGGTGTCGCACCACGAAAAGTCAGCATCGGACACCAGGGAGGATCCTGACAGCATGAACGCGGAGGATCTTCGCGCTCAGGCTGGCCGCAAGGCAGCCCTCATTTTGGACGTGGTGCTAAAATCCTCCAACTTGAAAGTGGGATCTTCTAAAACGCTAAAGGATTCAGTGGCGGTCCTTCAGGAAATAATTGATGTTCTAGCGTCTCGCACGGAAGCGCAAGAGCTGCGAAAACTGCGTGAAGATAATGGCCGTCTGCGCAAGGAAGTAGACAGCCTTAAGGCCGAGATAAAGGCTCACCGCCGAGAGTTCGCTGAGATGCGGACAGCAGCGGCAGTGGCAAGTGAAGTGCCTAACAGTTCTGCGCGAGAGGCGCAGGCACAAGAGGCGTTCAAGGCGGACATAATATCGTCAGTCGGCGTTATGTTTAACGCACATATGGCGGGACTGGAAGAACGCCTCCTGCCTGCAAAGGTGCAGCGCCCTCCGCTAGCTGCGGATAAGAGGCAAGACTCGATGCAGCAGACTGCGCCGACATACGCGCAGGCAGCCCAGCAAGCTCCACTGCCGAAACCAGCACCTGCACCTAAGCGGGCACCAACTACTGCTTCACTGGCACCGGCCGCTGGCCCTTCAAACGCCGCGACTATGCCAGAGGTTACCCAGCCACAAATGGCCCAGGAGACGTCCTGGTCCACTGTGGTAAAAAAGAGAAAGAAGAGGAAGAACGCTTCCTCTACAGCTGGAGCAGCTGCCACGGTGGCGGCTACGGTGTCTAAGACACCTCAAGCGGCCAAGCCAAAATTGGCTGCCCCTCGCACAGCTGCAGTGGTTGTAACGCTGCAGCCAGAAGCGGAGCAGAAGGGCGTCACGTATGCCCAAGTCCTGGAGCGCGCCGAGCAGGGCGTCAAACTTCAGGACCTGGGAATCACTAGTGGACTTAGAGTTCAACGTTCAGCAACAGGAGCTAGAGTGTTGGAACTGCCAAAGGCTCAGGCTGACCAGGCCGAAAAGCTGGCTGACCAGCTTCGCACGGTGCTTGATGGAGTGGCCAACGTTGTCCGCCCTACGAAAAGGGTGGATATTAAACTGACGGGGCTTGACGACTCCGTCACAAGGAATAAAATTATCGCCGCGGTCGCTCGAGAAGGGAACTGCACCACTGAGGCGGTTAAATGTGGAGAGGTGTCACGCGGACCTGGATACATGGGGATGGCCCTCGTGTCATGCCCGATAGCTGCGGCGAGAAAGCTTTCCGACGCCGGTCGCCTCCTGGTTGGGTGGAGCTCGGCCAGTATGCGTACTGGAGCAGCGCCCTCTGCGTTGCTTCAAGTGTATGGGCCTTGGCCATACAAACGTACTCTGCCCATCGAAGGTCGAACGAAGAAGCCTTTGCTATCGGTGTGGCGTCGATGGCCACAAAGCAGCGGGTTGTACCGGGAAGGTACGCTGCGCAGTTTGCGCTGACGCCGGCAAGCCCTCCGGGCACGTGATGGGGTCGAGGGAGTGCAACCCACCCCTCACAAAAGGTAAGATGGTCTTAGGCACCCAGACCAACTCTAACGCTGGACGGCGCCAGGCCGAGGAAGAAGCTGCCATGTCGACATGAGATCGGTATACAGCTTCCTTCAGACGAATATCAACCACTGCGCCGGGGCTCAGGACCTGCTACTGCAGTCGATGGCGGAGTGGGGGATCGACCTGGCTTTGGCCTGCGAGCCCTATTACGTCCCTCCCCTACCGCACTGGGTAGGAGACCTAGACGACACAGTGGCGATCGTCACTCGGAGCGGAACGAGTCCCTCCCTCTCACTCATTGAGAGGGGCTCGGGATACGTAGTAGCGGAATGGGGTGAGTACGCAGTTGTGGGTATATACTTCTCCCCCAATCGCAGCCTGGCCGAGTTCGAGATTTTCCTTGATTCTGTCAGGGCTGCGGTGACCAGGCAGTCACCAAGACCGGTAATGGTTCTCGGCGGTTTCAACGCCAAGTCACGTGCCTGGGGAAATCCGGCTACGAATCCACGAGGGAGAGCCGTCCAGGTGTGGGCTCTACTTTCCAGCCTGTCCCTTCTCAACAAGGGGCAGGTTCAAACCTGCGTAAGGCATCAGGGAGGTTCCGTGGTGGACCTATCATTCGCCACCCCGGCCGCTGCACGCAGAGTGAGGGATTGGAGGGTCGAAGAGGAGGTGGAAACTCTATCGGATCATAGATACATTCGATTCGAGATATCTGTCTCCCACAGGTCAGTGGAACCCCCAAGGGTGCCAACCAATCTCCCGAGGTGGTGTCTTGGCCAGCTAGATCGTGAGCTGGTCAAAGAGGCTGCTATCGTACAGCGGTGGGGTTCCGCGGGAAGGTGCGAGGGCGCTGGTGTAGAAGAGCTGGCTAGCTGCATGCGCAGCGCCCTTAAGGAAGTATGCGACGCGTCCATGCCGAGGGCCCGGTGCAGGGCACCACGCCGTCAGGTGTACTGGTGGTCGCCCGAAATTGCTAAGCTTCGGACGACGTGTAACCGCGCACGGAGGGCCTACGTTCTTGTTTTCTTGTTCTTCTACGTTTGTGTCGCAGGCGAAACGGCCTCGATACGGACTTAGAGGGACAGCTACTGGCCGCTTAACGTCAGTTGAAAAAAGAGTTGCAGCTGGTGATATGTCAGGCCAAGGAACGAGCAAGGGAGGAGCTGCTGGCAGACCTGAATAGGGATCCATGGGGGCGCCCATACCGTGGGGTGCGAGGAAAGTTTCGTACCCATAGCGCCCCCTTGACGAAAACGATGGCGCCGGAGCTTCTTCTGCGCCTGGTAGGTGAGCTTTTTCCCCTTCCAGGCGAGCATGTCCCTCCGAGAATGGCCCCTCACTCTGTGATTGATGAAATTGTGGCTCCACCACAAATCACGGAGCGAGAGATGGAAATGGCCCTCGATCGGCTGAGGGTAAAAACCACTGCCCCGGGTCCGGACGGGGTGCCTGGGCGTGTTCTGCTAGTCGCCCTGGAACACCTTGGTGGGAGGCTGCGGGAACTGTTTGACAAATGTATTTTCAGCGGACAATTCCCAAAGCCATGGAAGGAGGGTAAGCTGGTCCTGTTGCCGAAGGTGGGGAGACCATTAGAATCTCCTTCAGCATATAGGCCAATTGTGCTGCTGAATGAGACGGGCAAACTCTTCGAGAAAATTCTCGCTGCCCGTCTAGTTCAGCATCTCGAGGAAGTGGGACCGGGTCTCTCAGAGGCCCAGTACGGTGGCGGGTCGATCAACCATCGATGCCTTGAACGTCCTAAAGACCCGGACTATGGAGGCGGTGGCCCGTGGGGACGTGGTCCTGGCGGTATCGCTAGACGTGGCGAACGCCTTTAACAGTCTTCCTTTCGAGACAATAAGAGAGGCGCTCCAATACCACGGGGTGCCTTTCTATCTAAGGAGGCTATTGGGGGCATACCTCCAGGATCGGGTGGGTCTTTGGGAGGGGAGTGATGGACGAATCATTCGGCATCGGGTAAGCTGTGGCGTTCCTCAGGGATCGGTTCTCGGCCCAATCCTGTGGAACATAGGCTTTGACTGGCTCCTGCGGGCACCCGTCCTTCCCGGTATGGGGTTGTTGTGCTACGCGGATGACACCCTCATCAACGCGACGGGGCGGAATTTCCAAGAGGCGGCCCTCCTGGCCGAAGTCGGTACGTCGCTTACGATGGACCGTATAGAAATGTTGGGCTTGAGGGTCTCCATCTCTAAAACAGAGGCCCTCTTATTTCACGGTCCACGTCGGGGCCCCCCTCGTGGGGCGTGTATCACCATCCATGGGACGGTGATAAAGGTTAAGGCCCAGATGAAATATCTGGGTCTAATTCTGGACGGAAGATGGAGCTTCGCGCAACACTTTGTCCAACTGAGCCCGAAGCTCATCAATGCTGCTGCCGCATTGGGCCGCCTTCTACCTAATGTGGGAGGACCGGAATCACCATGCCGGCGCCTATATGCCGGTGTGCTGCGCTCAATGGCACTATACGGTGCACCCATATGGGTGGACGCTCTCACTGCGCGTAATAAGGCTCTCCTGCGTAGACCGCAGAGAGTTATAGCAGTGAGAGCGGTAAGAGGTTACCGGACGGTGTCGTGGACGGCGGCGACACTTCTTGCGAGCGATCCGCCTTGGGAACTCCAGGCCGAGGTGCTTGCGAAAGTGCACCGATTCCGGGTGGAAGCCAGGATGAATGGCGACCGTCCAGGATCAGCGGAGGTGTGACGAATCAGGTATTTAGCTCAACAAACTTTGATTCGCAGATGGGAGGAGGACCTGGGGTCTCCATCAGCAGGCCTGGCGACAGTGGAGGCAATCCGCCCTCACTTGAGTCGCTGGGTAACGAGAAAAAGCGGCAAACTCACGTTTAGGTTGACGCAGGTGCTTAACGGACATGGCTGCTTCGGTAAGTACCTTCATGGGATAGCGAGGCGGGAGGTATCACCCTCTTGCCACGAGTGTGGTGCGCCACTGGACACGGCGAACCACACCCTGACGGAGTGTGCTGCCTGGGGGCCCCAGAGGGATTCCCTGGCGGCGACAGTCGGCGCAGACCTCTCGCTGCCGAGCGTTATTAACGCCATGCTTGGCAGCGAGAAATGCTGGATGGAGATGGTCTCTTTCTGCGAGAGTGTCATGTCGCAGAAAGAGGCCGCGGAGCGTGAGCGTGAGGCGTCTGCTTCCGCTGACCCGCTCCGCCGAAGAAGACCGGGGAGGAGGCGTCGGCGCTATGCGCACCTTCTCCCTCCGTCATAAGCGTAGTCGGGTTCTCAGCATGCCAGGAACCCAACCAAGAAAGGAGGCCCGCGCAATCGGGCCAACCGTCGGGGCGTCGCGGTAGTATGCACAAGCGATCCCGTGCCGCTCCACCGAAGAGACGATCCAGGTACGCTGGTTTTTTAGTGGGTATTCCGGAGCCTTCAGCACCGGCGAGCCCCACATACCCCCCCACCTCACCCGTGGGGGAAACGCGTAAATGCGTTTTTCCAGCGATAAAAAAAAAAAAAGGGTCACGTGACCTGACGCGAGTAACATTTTTTATCCATCACAAAAAAGTGCAAATCGCCGCTAAAGAAGTTTTCACTTCAAAAAATCTTTTTTATTTTGATTCCCGAACGAAATTGATTATGGTATCGGCCATTAAATTAAAAGCTCCCCTTGACCGTATTACGTATTATGTGATATCATAATCCATAACTTTTATTCTTATAAGATTTATTGTTCTGTTTTGATACGAACTGAAGTGTTTAAAAATATAACCACATGTAATTGGGACGTGACCCCTTTATGTATTAGTCACTTTTATTTACGCTCGATCGTCGATACAATGGTGGCTTAATCCAGGTGCGAGAGTGTTGGTACAATACATTATTGCGAGTGATAATTCTAGCTTGTTTTTTTTAAAGAATAGGTAGACGGACGAGCAGCTGAGCCACCTGGCGGTAAATGCTCACCATTGTCCATGGACATTGGCGTGGACAGAAATGATAATCAACGTATAAATCGCCTCCAATCTTGGGAACTAAGATGTTATGTTCCTTGTCTCTGTAATTAGACTGGTTCACTTACCCTTCAAACCGGAACACAACAACAAGTACTGCTGTTTTGCGGCAGAATATCTGACAAATGGGTGGTTCCTACTTAGACTAGCTTGCACATGCCACCTAGTGTCTGATCTCACTGAAATTCTGTCTCATGTGTCTCCATTTACCCTCATTGAAGCGTGATGGAATAAGCTCCATGCCTAGTCTTTGAAGTGTTTTAGTGTATCATCTCCATGACTTGCACACCGAGTCAATATATTTACGTTTCGATGCCTATATTCAAACATTGTTAAGCTATGAAGCAATGAGAATAAAATTTAAAATTCGAATTTTAGTGCGACGTAAAATATATAAAATTCAAAATGAGACCATACTTTTGACCAAAAAGCTTTTACACCTGTCACGTGCAAGTTAACCCATTGCTCGTATTTTTTATTTTATATCTGTATTAAATGACATAAACCTCTTTACTATATCTATTTGGATTGAGTAAGCCGTTTATATCTAAACGCTCATAAACACATGGTGTGACCTCTTTAAACGGAAAGTGCCAAATTAAAAAGTATCAACAAAAACAACGACTCCCTGTCTGTCTCTCTCGCTCTTAGGCGGGCTAACCATGCCCGAGTGGAAGGGACGCGTGCCTCTCACTCGCTCTCATTGTGAGCGCATAACGTGAGCGGAGCGTAACGCAGTTTCTTGAAGTGTCACCCGGCAAACCAATTTATAAGACGTTGTCACGTCAAAAATATAGCACGCATCGAAGCTTATAAAAAAATATGTCAATGTGATTATCTATGTCCAGAATCCATAAATACGAAAACATTTAATATAAAAATAAAACCGTCGTTATTCTAAAAAAAATTGGGACGTATTTATATGCCAATAAATCGATTTAATAAGACAATTCAGTTAACATTCAAACCATCATACTCATTAACAGTCGTTATTTGTACAGTCAGCTATTTGTTTAATGTCGAAAATCAAACAAAGGTTTTATACCTTTATTTTCGACATTTATTACTATAGTGTCTAATAAATTTAATTTAAAATAAAATAAAATTTATTTATTGCTATACCTATCGGCGCAAATATAATATAAATAATAAATGAATAAAAACGAACGAATGTACTAGTCTGCCCCACCACCGGCGCCTTATAAAAGGCGTGTGCACCAATGAGAGCGGCATTCGTTTGTCGGCGCTCAAGCTAGACGTACCTCAGTGTTATATTATTGTGTTACTTTGTTAACTTATAATGTGTTTTATTTATTAGTTATTGTTGTAGTTGTATTTATTCGTTATTGTTTCAGTTGTTTTTATTAGTTATTGTTGTAGGTGCATTTATTAGTTATTGTTGACTGTTTTAATTAAATAAGCATGGCTAATGAAGATGGTATTTTCAATATAAGCAACCCTCTTCCTACATCAGAAGTGGGATGAACCAACGCCATCAATCGACTCCTGGAAACTCGGCAACGATGGCTCTTTTAGCTAAAACGTTTAAGGATACTATATGTTTATTTGTCAAGTTTCGGTTCTGATGAAGGTACTGACGTAAAGGAATGGGTAAACCTAATAACAAGAACACAGCAAGAGTACAAATTGAAAGATCATGAAGTACGACTTAAGGATTTTTTTTGATGATATTAAAGAAAGTGGTGTTATCAAGGACGACCGAACAGGCTGAAAAAGAATAAAATATCCGCGGGGTATATGTTCCGTGAGTATGCAGCGAATGCAGAAACCGTGAACATGGAATGGTAATATATATTAGATTATAGGAAGGGACACGTTCCGAGGTGAGAAAAAAAAGTAATAATAATTTAATAGAAGTTTTTGACCATATTGATTAGATGTTAAAGAACTTGCTTGGCAGTTTTTAAAAGCTCCTTCAGACTGATATTCAGTAGTGGTATTAGAGATTTGCCTCTTAAAAATAAGACTCCGTTTCATGTACGGATCAATTTTCATAGAGAAATCACAATGGCACATGGCCATTCTTGCCAATGCTTGATGAAGCTTCTTTTTCAATGGCTTGCGAATTTAACATTTCCTCCTAGTCGGTTTCAGTCAAATTTTCATCTTGCGATTCAAGCAACTCTTGAATGTCAATTGATTCTATCTGTTCGAACCCATCTTGTTATATTCCATTCTTAATTTCGGTAATGTTTACAGTTAAAGTTTCAAGACGTAACCGATCAAGCATTCCTATTTTCACTTTTGTGTTTGTAGTTAGGTCTGTTTTACCATTTGTCTGATTATATCCGCGAATAAATAAATCTTTAGCCGCTAATATAGGAATTGGTTCGCCATCGTTTTAATCCGCGAATAGTGAAAACGCGAGTAAAGGAAGCGTGAATAACGAGCTTTTACTTTACGATATGAATTTCGTCGAATCAAGGACCGCGACCGATCAAGGTATGTCATGAGCAACTAAGAACCGCTCCATAATTTGGAGTCCAAAGTGACGTGGCCGTATCGGCGAAGTGTAAGACATTGGAGACAAGTGAACAATCCTGGGTTCAATTCCCAGGTCAGGCCAATAAATTGTTATTGAGGTTTTCTTTCCAAATTTCTTAGTAGCAGCCTGGAGTCTGAAAGCTGGAGGTGTGTACATTGCCGTGGACGAAATCGGACAGGAGGACCTTATCGTATAATGTGAGTTCCCAATTTTTAGACATAATAAAATAATTGCGTGAAGTTAATTAGGATTTAAAATGTGATCATTATATGTGAGACGACTACCAAAATTAGCGCCGAGGCTATGAGGTTGTCGTACTTATTGTTTTACTGAGAACCAACCAAAATTAGCGCTGAGGCTATGAGGTTGACATATTTACTATTTCAGGAGAGTCTAACCAAATTTAGCGGTGAGGCTATGAGGTTGACATATTTACTATTTCAGGAGAGTCTAACCAAAATTAGCGCTGAGGCTATGAGGTTGACATATTTACTATTTCAGGAGAGTCTAACCAAAATTAGCGCTGAGGCTATGAGGTTGACATATTTTCTATTTCAGGAGAGTCTAACCAAAATTAGCGCTGAGGCTATGAGGTTGACATATTTACTATTTCAGGAGAGTCTAACCAAAATTAGCGCTGAGGCTATGAGGTTGACATATTAACTATTTCACGAGAGTCTAACCAAAATTAGCGCTGAGGCTATGAGGTTGACATATTTACTAAATCAGGAGTGTCTAACCAAAATTAGCGCTGAGGCTATGAGGTTGACATTTTAACTATTTCAGGAGAGTCTAACCAAAATTAGCGCTGAGGCTATGAGGTTGACATATTTACTAATTCAGGAATGTCTAACCAAAATTAGCGCTGAGGCTATGAGGTTGACATATTTACTAAATCAGGAGTGTCTAACCAAAATTAGCGCTGAGGCTATGAGGTTGACATTTTAACTATTTCAGGAGAGTCTAACCAAAATTAGCGCTGAGGCTATGAGGTTGACATATTTACTAATTCAGGAGTGTCTAACCAAAATTAGCGCTGAGGCTATGAGGTTAGCACCCTCGGAAACATAAAACTTTCTGTAGACGCAGGGACGCGTCTATCATCAGAATGGCCGTATCGGCGCAAATATAATATAAATAATAAATGAATAAAAACGAACGAATGTACTAGTCTGCCCCACCACCGGCGCCTTATAAAAGGCGTGTGCACCAATGAGAGCGGCATTCGTTTGTCGGCGCTCAAGCTAGACGTACCTCAGTGTTATATTATTGTGTTACTTTGTTAACTTATAATGTGTTTTATTTATTAGTTATTGTTGTAGTTGTATTTATTCGTTATTGTTTCAGTTGTTTTTATTAGTTATTGTTGTAGGTGCATTTATTAGTTATTGTTGACTGTTTTAATTAAATAAGCATGGCTAATGAAGATGGTATTTTCAATATAAGCAACCCTCTTCCTACATACCTAACTGCAAAAAAATAATATACATTGAAGTTATATCAGAAGATGCAGCTCGGTTTGGAGAAGACTTAACTAAGCATATAATCTATACATTATATTAAGCGCTTTTTACTACATGCCTATGAATATATATACGGTACATACACCAAAATAACATTTTTTACAATTTTTGTCTGTCTGTCTGTCTGTCTGTTTGTTCCGGCTAATCTCTGAAATGGCTGGACCGATTTAGACGGGACTTTTATTGGGAGGTAGCTGATGTAATAAGGAGTAACTTTGGCTACTTCCATTTTAGAAAAAAAAATGATAATTATAACAAAAACGCAAAAACAAAAAAAAACACTAAATAAACTAATTAACTTTTTTGTTAAAATCCACGCGGACGAAGTCACGGGTATGGAGTCAATTTAGTATTAATATATAAGTCGCTGCGTTCCGCGTGACAAGCGTGATCATAAAGTTCGTGACGTAAATATTATTATATTATCCTAAATGAAGTTTTTTTTTGCCAATAAAATTTATCTGTCAACCCTTAGAACAGTTAGGTCAAAAAAAAATGTAGATAAAAAATAAATTTTAATACCACAGTCAAAGAAATTTATTTAGCAAAACAAAAATGTCAACGAACCCATTATATTTCTAGAATATAGCATAAGATTAGCAAAACAAAAATGTCAACGAACCCATTATATTTCTAGAATATAGCATAAGAAGTGGAACATTTATGTTAAAAGATGTGATAGAATTTAGATTCAAACATAGTCTAGATGCAAAATATTATAGCTTAAATGTTTACACAGCGGTCATTGAACCGTATTCTGCGAAGGTTTTTGTGGATTTTTTTAGCATATTGTTTAACGAAGATCCGACGTAGAGTACTCAGGGTATTTAATATCAAAATAAATTGAGGCAAAGGTGAGTTTTTAGTAAATTTTTGTTGTGTTTTAGAAATTTATTAGTAATAGTTTTATGATTTACTCTTACTTTGCTGGACGTCAATTAAGTTAATAATGGTTTTTATTTAATAATTCTAAATAGTAGGGCATTACTTACTATGACTGTGTAATTGAATCTGAATCTTTTTGTGCGTTATTATACACTGCTGTTGACAACCATCCTCTCCTGATGAGAAGTATTTTCCACTACTACAATGATATAGAAATGCAATTATTTCTATCAATTAAATTTAATAATAATAATTATGTTATATTATAAATAGTCTTTTATTTTATTTAAAAGTTAGATGTTTTGTCTAATACGTTATCATTTTTTTTATAACAGTAAAAAATGTACTCTATTCATTTATACTTATAGTTTTTTGAATTGCCAAAAAGATAGGCACCTTAATCATGAACATACATATTTAATAAAAAGCGATATAACATGAAGTGGGATTGCAATGAAGTGGTTGTAACTCAATTAATAACCAGTGAGTAAGCTGGAAATATTTTGATATATTATGTGTGAATTTACTTGTATGATTTCATTAATAATATATTAATGAAATCATACAAGTAACATGCTAATAAAATACATAGAAAATATTAAAATTATAATTAATATTAAACTTAAATAATTTATTCCTTTATTGTTACATTCGTTTTTGTTGAATAAAATTGCAATGAACTCGACAGAGACGGGTACATTTCATCGGTTTGACATTTTGTAGCTGGCCGGTTGTTGGCTGTTTTTCAATCTTCGACATTAGCATTTACGAAGACAGCGTCATCACAAAATTATACTGAGACGATTTTTGTCTCGAATATGTCTCCCAAAATTTTCTAATCGTCAGAAACCATTTTGCGTGTCGTCATAACCGTGATTCTTCGGCTCATACGGCCGAATACTGAAACGTCATTCAAATATGAAGTGGGACTTAATTATTTGGAACGTCATTAATTTCAAAATTTAGTATGCTTAATAATCGAATCGTTTCTTGAATACAGTAACTGGTAATTAGATTTACAGTGGAATATTAATGGGTTGTTGTTTTTTGTCGTTTTTTCTATTCGACCTAATGTAAACCAGCTCTATATGAATAACATTCCCAAATTATAATTATACATGACAGCGCGATTAATATCTGTTTCGTGTTAATAGCGGCGCCAATACACTTATCAAGATATTCGGGCAAAAAATAAAACTATTTAATTATGATATCTTAATATAATATTTAATAACTATGTGACAGCGAGAAAAATGTGCATTCATATTCAACTTGAATTATTACTATTTAAATATAAAAGTATTATTATTTATGTAATTTTTTACAATAAAAAACAGAATGTTATATTTACTTTACAAGGTTGAACTGTGTGTGTTATTTGAAATTAATTAAGATAGCAAAAGTATTTTTTGTGTAGAACATTTGTGTTTTAAGTCGATTGAACTTAACATCAACCATAAAAACTTATTAATTAAATACATTCATAAAAAGAATAATTGCCTGGCGGCAACTCATAGCCCAAACTATTAGCCCCAAGAAAAATTTGCATACGAGTAAGGATACAGGGGACGAAGGTTTGCATGAGTATCCTTTATGTTTGAAGAAAGCTTGGGACCGGAATGAGTTTAGGCACAGGACCAACGGCTTTACGTGCTTTCCGTATCAATTAAAGTTTTCTTAACATGTCACTTATATGTACTAGTTAGAAACAATAAGAGTATTTGAGACATTTTATTATAGAAAAGAACTTTGCATAATGGATGAAATGCTTGCAAACAGCCGTATAAACCTCAAAAATCCTTTATGAAATCACAGACACACTCAATATTCGTATAGATAATTAATTTCATTAATAGTTTATATAAACTTATATCACACATACAAATATTTTCAAACTGCGAGAATTAAAAGGACGCAGCACTATTACTAAACTTAAGACTAAATATTGACATAAGACATTTTTCCACGCTATCATAATCGCCTATATAATACCATAAGATCACTGATAACTTTGTGGATATCTGAAAGACGTGACACAACACGGCCTTGGAATTCCTAACCGAAATATTGAATTCAAGAGATATGCAGCTCTATGTATACTACGATAAGAGTCAAAATTGTTTTCCTTAATATTAAGTTATGATAGAAATGACATAGGGTCAGCTTTTATTTATTATTTATTTGGACTAATTAAATACATGACATTTTAAAAGCTGACGTTATTTTAATTTAATTAAATTGTGGCGTCCACCACATGTACATCTGTGGCGTCCACCACATGTACATCCCACTAACATACATACTTACACACATACTATAAACATACATACTTACACACATACTATAAACATACATACTTACACACATATTATAAACATATAATTCTACCACCGTCATAACCGTTACTTGCGCTTCAAAATAATTCGCTTTGTGTCTAAGTATTGTGTCCGTGTTTTTATGTACATTTGTGATCGTCTATGACTGTAAAACGTTATTACTTGTGTGTGCATATATTGTGTGTATAACGTGTATGTAATATACACGTTTATGGACCATCCGCGTGAGTTTGATTTCTTATCATAATATTCTAACAGACCCTAACACACGCGTCAATTACCCATAAAATAATGTACGGTGTCCATATAATAATTAAATATTTCCTGCATTGAAATGTTTTGTTTATTTGAATATTTTATTAAATTTATATTAATATTAATATAAAATATATTAATATTTTATTGTGTTCTGGTTGGATTCATTAGAGAGCCAGTGTAAGTATAGGCAAGGGACATAACACCTTAGTCCTTAAGGTTGGTGAATGAAAATGGAATACGATCCAAACCTTCTCCTCAAAGTAAGAGACCATCGACAGTGACGTGACGTTTCCAGGAAGTCATAATCAAAATGTCCTGAGTCTGGGTGTAATTATCTATATATGTAAGTATGTATTTATAAAAGAAAAGTGGTATAATATGTAGTATATCAGTTGTCTGGTTTCCATAGTACGAGCTCTGCTTAATTTGGGATCAGATGGTCAGTGAATAATGTCCCAGGGTATTATTATTTTATCTCTATATTTTAGTATGTTTAAAGTAATTGAAGACTTAAGTAGATGAAGGAACTATGTCACATTAACATTTTTATATTTGTTTCATCAATGAACTCAATCACTACACATGATGGTACCTTCGGCTCTCACGTGTTAAAACTTAAAGAGCTATAAACGTAATGGATCGCGATGTATGTACACGTACAGTCGTACAGTGTACACAATAGGCAATCAAGTCAAAAACATAGAGCTCCAAATTATTATAGTTTAAAAAGTCTTTACATCATCTTTTTGTTTCATGATACAATCTTCCCCTTTGTCTTCACTTCAATTACTTTAAAAACACATATAGAAATAAAATAATAATATTCTAGGACATTATTAACGCAAGGCTATTTAATCCCAAGCTAAGCAGAGCTCGTACTATGGACTCGTAAAGTAAAAGTAAAGTAACAGCCTGTGAATGTCCCACTGCTGAGCTAAGGCCTCTTCTACTTTTTTTGAGTAGAAGGTTTGGAGCTTATTCCACCACGCTGCTCCAATGCGGATTGGTGGAATTCACATGTGGCAGAATTTTGAGTGAAATTTGACTCACGATCAAGCACGAGATGAATTATAAACACAAATTAAGCACTTGTAAAATTCAGTGGTGCCGGCCCGGGTTTGAACCTACGATCATCGGTTAATATTCATGCGTTGTAGCCACTGGACCATCTCGCCTTTTTTATGGACTCGTAGTATCTACTTATATAGATAATTACACCCAGACTCAGGACAAACAGACATGTTCCTACACAGAAATGTCTGTCCTGGGTCGTCAGATAGATTTAAGTTACCGATGATAAATAGCAATTCTGTATATTTTTAATTACACAGATGTTCATAAAACTAGAGTAATAGCGTATACAACGAAAATGAGTCAACTTCTAAACGTATGTATTTAAGAATTTAGTACGCAATAAACAGATCTATGTCACCATTACTTACATTAAACGATCGGTTACCTGGCTGGCTATGTGTTCGCTCTAATCTCAAGAACCACCTCGTCTCCGAGCTACTTCCATATCAGCTTGCAGAAATCCAGAGTCCGCGTCTTTCTGTACATATGACTGTACAACTATCGCGACATTACATTATCGCCAATATAGTTTTTTAACTAAGGATAAATATTATTTTAAGAATTATCATTCAATTGTGATAAATACAAAAACAAATAAATAAACGTTATCATTTTATCAGGGCACCTTCATCATTAGTCGATTGTATTGATAATTTTGATATATTGTATTATGGTGTTCATTCCGTACACTGCATTACACTTACATTTATAATTTTTTTATAACATACTTTTACTTACACTGACTCACTCACCCTTCAAACCGGAAAGAGCAATACAAAGCTCTACCACCGAGCAAGGAGTCCAACGTAGAAACGTTGTTTCATATAGAAATACTAGTATTTGCACGCGTGCTAGGGAAATGGGGTATTACGAGACAAATTAGCCTATAATCCTAGGTTCAAGCTTACTTCATAGATAATTTCAAAATTAGTTCAAAGCATTTATATATCTACAACAAAACGTAATAAGGCATTATTGACAGTAATACGAGTTTTAGTCATTTAAAAAGAGGCTGCATATCAGTTCAACCAAATCGTATACTTCATAAAACACGTTAAGCCGTTGGTCCTGTGCCTGAACTCTTTCCGGTCGTGTCGGGTTACCGTCCCATCGGGTCATGATAGTTAGGGAATAGAGAGTGCATCTGCGTTTGCGCACACACTTGTTGCACTATAATATCTCCTGCGCAGTTGGCTAATCTCTCTTGAGATTGGCCGCCGAGGCTGATATCGGTCAGAAGACATGATTATCATAAAAAGGCTTAAAAAGTACTTTGTTAAAAATGATTCAAAAAGGTTATATAGAATGTTAGCCTTTTTATTATATTGTTTGATTCTCGTTAAATAAATGTCTGTCGTATTAATAACCTTGCAAAAAGGTATCAAAGTTCAAACTAATTCCGTTAAGCTAACGCTAAAAGATATGACCTAGGTGGCGATTAGCTTAATAGGCTTAATTTTAGAAATTAAACATTTTATAAATAAAATAATCCGAGATGGCCCAGTGGCTACAACGCGTGAA
This sequence comes from Nymphalis c-album, assembly GCA_963151315.1. Classification (NCBI taxonomy): domain Eukaryota; kingdom Metazoa; phylum Arthropoda; class Insecta; order Lepidoptera; family Nymphalidae; genus Nymphalis; species Nymphalis c-album. The sequence continues at coordinate 2,212,442 of OY720610.1, forward strand.
TCTTAACCGATGATCGCGGGTTCAAACCGGGCAGGCTCCACTGAATTTTCAAGTGCTTAATTTGTGTTTATAATTAATCTCGTGCTTGACGTTGAAGGAAAAACATCGTGAGGAAACCTGCATGTGTCAAATTTCACTCAAAATTCTGCCACATGTGAATTCTACCAATCCGCATTGGAGCAGCGTGGTGGAATAAGCTCCGAACCTTCTCCTCAAAAAAAAAGCTGAAGAGGCCTTAGCTCAGCAGTGGGAAATTCACAGGCTGTTACTCTACTTTATAAATAAAATACAGTACACGATTCATTGTAATTTAAATAAAGTTAAAATTGTAGTGCTTAAGAGTCCCATCGATGGGCAAGGGATATTACTTCTTTTAATAGGGTAAAGTATTAGAACTTTTTGCGCCACCCTGCTTCAGTTGGTGTGGAATTTGGAAGAATGATATAAAGACAGGTTTCCTTACGATGTTTTCATTCACCACTGCGCAAGTGAAGTAACTGAAATTCCGGTCCCTCTTGGAACCCGTATTAATTTCATATGTAATTGATTTCTGTAACACGGTCAAAAGGTCTTATAAGAGAATATTTTGATTTTAATTTGAATTTGATATTGGAACAGACTTAGAATATAAAAAGATCTAAGAAAGATATAATGACCACTGCGCTATACCAGCTCGTTATTTTAAACAAATCATTTTGAATTGACCTTTCTATACCGTTAGTATGTCTACAATTCCCTCTCATATTCGACGACATTTGAAACTTGAAAGGTCTTTGTAGTAAGTTACAATACTACCTTTGACAACCACATTAAATCGCAATCAGTTACCATTGTATTTTCGCTCTTATTGTAATGCAATAAAGGTGATACATATTGTATTGATTAATAATAAATTCGCTGTCTAAATATTTAGTCCCTCGTAAATTTAAAGGAACTTGACGTTTAGTATTTGAATGATTTATAATGAAATGTTTATTATATTTCCAAATTTAACAAGGTTTCCGGTTAACGTTCTGATTTTGAGATAAGCTCCAAAGCATTTAACGACAAATTTAAAAATGGAAACAAATTTAAATTTAGAATCGTAAATGCTTTCTTCCGATACTCTTGGTATTATTGCGTCATTCGCTGTTTTTTTTATAGTACAGGTAGGTGGACGAGAGTATGGACCACCTCATGTTAAGGTTGTTCCCAAGGTTGGTGGCGCATTGGCGATATAAGCGTTGATTAACATCTCTTTCAATGCCAATCTCTATGAGTGTTGGTGACCACATACCATCAGGTGGCCCATACGCTCGTCTAAGCTATTAAAAAGTAGTCCTTAGATAGTAGTATAAACCTTTCAATAAATGGGCTGCCAAACAAAAAATATTTTACAAATCATTTTTGTTTATTATCATTTATTGTTAAATACTCAGTTAAAACATTAATCTGTGCATTATGTATTATAGATTCATATGAAACGCGTTCTTTATCGATTAAGATGCGATATTATTATTATTATTCCATTTTTCATTTATGTTATGTTTTCTGGTTATGTTGTAGTCAATGAAATATATTGAAACTAAATATATATCGAGAATGAAAATTATATTTGTAGTGTGTGGTGTGGTGGCGAATGTGTAGTGTGGTTGATAATTTATTTACAATTATTGTTACTTTTGGAGTCGATGTCAGCCAAGATGGGTTTATAACTACATACAGTTAGTTATAGGTGAGATGTGCTTGTGTCGCACGCGCAACTTAACGAGGCGAATAAAAGTCAATTTGTAATGGGTATGTTTTTTGTTTGTTTTTAAAAGATTCCCGTATTATTATTGCTAGGTATATTATAGTGTTTCCTTAGCTGACATCGACTCCAAAAATAACAATAATTGTAAATAAATTATCAACCACACTACACATTCGTCCTACATATTGTTGAGTAGAAAATAGTAAGTTAATTATCAAATTATAGAAGAAAACGCAATTATTTTTTTACTTTTTAGTGCATATTAATTTGTTTTTCCTATGAAGTCGGTTTTTGTTTTGTTAAAATTTTTATTTATTTTTCGATTTTTAGTGAATCTGAAGTACACTCACTAATTTGGTAGAATATGGGTAGACCTACTAATCGTGCAGCTCATATGAGACAGCGCCATTTATATTATTATTTAAATATATTAATCTAAAACAGTGAAACGTAAAGAAAAATGCATTTTGGTACTGAATTAATAAATATTAGTTAATATGGTTAAATGTATGAATATAAATTAAAATGTTTTGATTAAATAGATTTAGTTGGTGGGGTGTTGGGCAGCCATAACATAATCAAATAGTTATTTCTAGTAATAATTAAATAATCTGTATGTTTATAGATGTTGTGTTATACCATTTTTCACCATAAATATGACGGAATGTCTGTATATTAAAAAAAAGGGAAGTATCTATATCATCCTAAACTAACTAATATTATAATTGCGAAAGTAAGTTTGTTCGTGACGCTTTCACGCATGTTTATGCGTGTAGTGGTTTCACTAAGCCGATTTAAAAAATTCTTACACCAATGGAAAGCTACATTATCAGGGAGTAACATAGGCTACATTTTGTCCCCATATTCCCACGGGACCGGGAACTACGCGGGTGATACCGCGGGAAAAACACTAGTAATCAATATATAAATATACATAAATATAACATGTATATAAGAGTACTTATACGATATATTATATTATTTTCAAAATTGGTCTCAACTTTTAGTAGATGTTCAAATATGTTTCAATTACAAACATAACATATATACTAATGCTTACATGCATAACTCATATTATAAAGAGGAAAGACTTGATTTTTGTTTGATTTTTTATTACGATTTAAATCAAAAACTACTCGACCGATTTTAAAAATTCTTTCACCCTTAGAAAGCTACGTCTTTACCAAGTAACATAGGCTATATTATATTTTCAAAAACTTATAGATCCCTTCTTAAAATGGAGCAATATAACCCAACGTATTTAACTGTTGCCTATAAAAATTATTATTTCGCGTGCGCTGCGAAAACTATTGACGGTATATAAAGAAGTGTTTTATACAATAGTACTACAAGTACTTGATTATAACGATGTTATGGTAGGTGAATGATAAATCTAGATAGCCTATAAAAGATTCGGTCGTGTATCGTTAATTTGCTACTAAGAATTGAAGATTTCCGTTACTTTGTCATGGATCCTATAATCAGAATCTAACCAAACTATCATCAAACAACCCTTGAAGTATACTCTTTCCAATAAAAAAAAAATCATCGAAATCCGTTGAATAGAAATCGAGTTATTCGTCCATTTGTCGCGCACATACCTCATGCAAATTTACGACTTATATGGTTTTCTCATGGATTCCACTGTCAAAACTGGACCAAAAAAAAATGGGACCAATGGGAAAGCAAACCCTTTCAAATAAAAAAAAAATCATCGAAATCGATTCATCCAGTCGAAACTTATGAGGTAACAACATCAAAAAAAAAAAAAAAAAAAAAAAACATACAGACGAATTGATAACCTCCTCCTTTTTTTGAAGTCGGTTAAAAAGAAAATATTTAAGTATGTGTTTTCTTATCAGTGTCATGATTATTTCGCAAGTAGGTCAATGTGCTGTAGACTTAGCAACCGACAGAGGTGACATATATTTAATTTAATTTGGAAATGAAAATGTTTTAATAGGTTAATGTAATGCTTTGTCCAAAAAATGTGTTTCTACGCTAATCAAATAATGTATATATTCGATTATTCATGTGTGAGTTTATATATGTATATAATTGTATACGAAACCACAATAATGAAAAAAAATAACAAACGTTTTAGAATATTAAGTAAATGTATGTTCAATAATCAATACGTAAAATAAATCACAACCAAAACGATTCAAACAGACTCCCTTTTGTAAAGGTAAAGAATTAAAACTATCCATTGTAACACTCTTAAAATAAATCGTAATATTCACAAGTACACTAAACTGTAATATAAAATAGTGTAATCTCTGTCATTTATTACTCTGCAGCTTAACGATATTTTAAATTGGCTCTAATCTAAGATAATACGTTACATGTGTTTTGATTGACTCATAAAACCGTGTTTATTTAATGAATTGGAGAATATATGATTCAGAAATAATTTTTAAACTTTAAGAATAACATACTACGGTTTGATATTTTTTATTATGTTTAGTCTATATTAGGTTTAGTCTAATGGCTAGCTAGCCCGAGGATATTCTGAGTTCCTGTGTTCAAGCCAGGTCAACGTAAATTTATTAGATTTTTTGAATATAATGTTATACACATAATCACAAGGGCATGTGTATGGAGATTTGTTTAATTCTGGATTAAAAAAAAATAGAAGTAAATTACAATAAAAACAAGTTATTTAAATCTTTTAAACAGAATATTATGCACTAGTCTAGTGTAAGTTTTTGTACTGTAAAAATATTAAAACAAAGGTTCTATATGTTTTTTTTTTTCAGAATGCGTATCTTATTTATCTGCGCGTTCGTAAGCGCAGTCACGGCGTATTGGCCTCCAGATCTCCCGCCAGGGCCCTACTGTGGCAAAGACAATAAATGCTGCAAGGACAGAGAGGATGGCTGCTCATATAGAATAATCGGTAAGTAAATTATTTACCCGTCTAGTCAAGTCAAAGTCAAAAATACTTATCTATTATTTGTCATAAAACTACTAACGGTTCGGAAATAAACTCAGACCTCAGACCCGAGAATAACCGGCGAAATAAACTCAGCAGGTTTTTTATATCTCATGTTTTACAATAATACGTAATATAGAATAATAGAAGTGTATTTTATTATTTGAAATGGTCTATTTGTATGAGCGCGTTCGATTTTCAAAAACTACACAATTCCCTAATTCCCTATTGTAATAGGGAAATCAATAAACGGGACTCTATATACTTACCTTTTCACTATTTAAATTAAAGCCTTAAATCAATACAAATAAAAAATAAAAATAATTACTGTACAAATCGTGACCGCGTCGAATAATGGCAAGAATGCGACCAGCATTTCCCCTTTGAATCGAAATTCCGATTCCCTGGGTAAAAAATGAACTAGCCTTCATGTCACCAGTAAAGGCAATAAGACGGGGTGCAATATTTTTTATGACGTGTATATAATATAACCAATTAAATTATTATAGATATATGCTGATTGTGTTTCTTGATGGCTGAAGTCTTTTTCATTGTTTAGATACTCTGTGCTACTGCGACGAATTCTGCGATCGTAACCACGATGACTGCTGTCCGGACTATCAGAAAGTGTGTCGACGTGAAGTCGACACGCTTCTGAACCCTTGCAGACACGCTGGCAAGTTTTACCTCGAGGGAGAGACAAGGATGGACGATTGCAACACTTGGTGAGTTGAAAACAAATCATATACTAGTACATGTTTATTTAACTTGACGAGAAGATCTGGATATAAAGAAATATTGCAGCTGAATTGTCACCCAATTTAAAGAACATTTCGGATTTAGTTATCAAGAACCAATGACGTCACTCAATATATATCTGCCTTCTGTTCGCTTAGCCTTAAAAATATCGGATTGGTGAAGATTGCAGAAGATTCAAGTCCGAGATCACTCAGATTTTCATGTTTCATTTGTGCTTATAATTTATCAAGTCGAATTGCGATGAAAGCAAAAATATGGTCAGGGTCTTGATCGTTAACTTCCTATTCATAACTTTTAATTGAAAGTTTTTAAAATCAAAAAGTTTTTGTTTTTTATATACAGATAATAGGCAACCTAAACATTTTTTTTTTTTTAAATATATATAAGCAAGCGCTTGACTGTTATCACACCTGATGGGAAGTGATGATACAGCCTAAGGTGGAACGCGCTTGCCTAGAAGGTGCCTATTCACTCTAGACTTGAAGGTACCCATATCGTAGGTGGTGGGAAATACGGAGGTCGGAAGGGTATTCCAGACTTTGGCGGTGCGTATCAGAAGAGTTCGTGTTTTAGGTGCGTCAACTACGTACGGGTGCAGATTTTTTCGATGCCTCGCAGTTCTGTGGTAAAAAGGTGACGGGGGAACCAAATTAAACAGTTCCTGAGAACACTCTCCGAAATACATCCTGTAGAAAACCGACAGACAGGCAACCTTACGACGGTGTTCCAAGCTCTGGAGTTTTTTATCTACCAGAGTCTGGTTGCCAATGAGCCTTCTAGCGCGACGATCCACTGAATCCAAAGCATCAAGCTGGTACTTAGCAGAGCCGTCCCATAAATGGCTGCAGTACTCCATGCACGATCTAACTTGGGCTTGGTATAAGGTTAGAAGCTGTTCTGGTGTGAAGTACTGTTTGACCTTATTGAGGATGCCAAGTTTTTTGCCAGCAGTTTTAGCTTTGGATTCAATGCATTGTCCAAAGTTGAGTTTAGATGTTAGAGTAACTCCTAGAAGTTCAATGCTGTCGGTGATGGGCACAGATATATTTCGGAAAGTTGGAGTCAGGGGAATGGACTCCTCTTGGCGGTGAACAAACACGCTTGAGTCTTGGTAGGATTAAATTTGACTTGGTTATCGTCACCCCAACCCGATACCTGTCTCAATGTCAAATTAATGCGTTCTACCAAGGCCTCCCTGTGCTCAAGAGTTTCCGTTGAACTAGCCCGGGGACTGGATACATATCTCTCCGTTACAGTGCTGTCATCTGCGTACCCAAGGATACCGGGTTTCAGCAGATCGTTTACATGCAGCAGGAAGAGTGTAGCGGAGAGAATTGATCCCTGAGGAACACCGGCATTAATCGCCATTAGATCAGACGAGAAGCCATCTAGGACAACTCGAAATGATCGCCCGCTCAGGAAATCTGATATCCAGTCGCAAAGGCCAACAGGTATCCCATAGCTAGGAAGCTTGCTGAGAAGGCCTCCATGCCAGACCCGGTCGAAAGCTTTAGACACGTCGAGTGAAACGGCTAACGCTTCACCGTGCTTGTCCATAGCTTCGCCCCAGATGTGAGTAGCGTACACTAAAAGATCTCCTGTTGATCGATTTCGACGAAAACCGTACTGTTGGTCCGACAGAAGATCGTTTTCTTCGAGTAATACATGAATTAGTCTTCTAGCTAGTGTGACCTACAACCGGAAATGTAGCCTTGTTTAGCACTGATCTCATCGAGGTGGAATTCTTGTATTATTTCGCACTATTATCACTTAGGATGCTAATTTTTTGAATATCAACTTGAAGGTTTTGTTGATTTGTGCATAATAGTTTTTTTTTTTGAATAATTTGGCAATAGTTCTCTTTTATTCGGAGATAAAACTCTTTTACATATTTCTTTAAGTTATAATGTTTTTAACAAATTACAAAAAATATTTTTATTTGTATAAAGTTTCGAAAATTAATTTAAAGATTTCTATGAAGTTTTGTATACGGCTTTATGGGGTTGCTAATTGCCGTCTTCCAGACTTTTTTTTTACCCACGGTTTATATATCGGTACAAGGCACCAGGTGACACAAAGTCCATCATAAAGTTAAATGTAACAAGTAGTTCTATACTACCTATTGATTAATGGGTTCTTTGAAATCACTGATTACAGTTTAGGTCAATTGCAGAACTCACCCACGTGATCAACATTCATTTGATACAGGTTTCACAAAACCTGGATTAAATGAATATCTTTAGGTCTTTATTTAATTCTAATCCAATATCAAATCAATTTAAATAACTCGCCAACAATATGAAGGTTTTGGAAATTTCGTGGCACTAAAGTACATTGTGCATACTCGTGACAGCCACTGGGTTAACGCTGACGCTAACTTCGACGTTGGACTGAAAATAGTGTTGGCTATTTTTTTTTGTAACATTATGTAACTTAACTTGCACACATTTGCACTACATAGTCTTACCATTGTTTATCTTTTTACAGTTCGTAAGTTAATTTATTGAGTAACACATTTATTTATATATTTTTTTGGTTTATTTCTTTTTAATTCTGTTTAGTCTTTATGTCCTGGATGTGGTCCTCTGTAATTGAACGAGAACACATATTTTATAATATTATTTCACTATTCAGTGTAAGCAATATAATATTTCGTGTGTTATTTTGTGAATTTCCGACAAAATTAGCTGATTAACGTTAAATTGCACCTGAATAATTACAAATCAAAATCTAGTTTAAGGTACCCGAATTGACACATAAAATGTCCACAAAAAATCGAATTTTCGACATTTCTTTATTTATTTTATTTTTTAATTTTAAAGGCCCTCATAATAATACTAGTTAATTATGATGTTCAGAAGACAACTCGCCTGTAAAAAAAAACCCACCCAAAATCGCCGATGGCGCCATAACGAATAATTACTATCTCTTACAATGCCTAATCAGGTGGCCGGTGGCCCATATGCTCGTCCACCTCTCTCTGTTAAAAAAAAACATGCATACATATATATATATATATGTATGTATGTTTTATCCTTAAATATTATAAAACAAAGTCCCCCGCGTTTCATGTCTGTCTGTATGTACGCGCTAAACTAAAAAACTACTGAAGGGATTTTCATACGGTTTTCACTAATAGATAAAGTGATTCAAGTGGATGGTTTACGTGTATAATTCATTAGTATTTTCTGTAAATTTGTTGAAATATAGCGAAATTTGTTGAAGAAGTCGGAAAAAAACGAGCATATTGGGAGCTTTCATCGAAAACGCTGTACAATCCCTTTGAGTTATAACAAAATAATGTATGGTGAAATTGTTCCCCTTTCATAGATCTACAAAAAAGTCCGCGATGGCATATGTCTATCTTTTAAGGATAGCTAACTATACCCATTTTAATGTTTAAAAAATGTTTACATAAAAATGGTAAAATTGGAAAGCTATAAAAACGGATATGATATTAATCCTTATTAAAATAAATACGTTATTTACTTTGAGCATTTAATGTATATTATAATTGCCCTTTACACCACCCAATTTAAATCAATATCTTAGGAGTAATCGTAATTTTAAAATTATCGCGCACTAAATAAATTCAGGCGGTCCAACACCCATCATGCAAACGCGTGATGCAACCGCTTCCTTAAATATTATAAAACAAAGTCCCCCGCGTTTCATGTCTTTCTGTATAAACGCGCTAAACTAAAAAAGTACTAAACGGATTTTCATACGGTTATCACCAATGGATAAAGTGATTCAAGAGGAAGGTTTACGTGTATAATGCCTTAATGTTTTCTGTAAATTTGTTGAAATATAGCGATAATTGTTGAAGAAGTCGGAAAAAAACGAGTCGATTGGGAGCTTTCATCGAAAACGCTGTACAATCCCTTTGAGTTATAACAAAATAATGTATGGTGAAATTGTTCCCCTTTCATAGATCTACAAAAAAGTCCGCGATGGCATATGTCTATCTTTTAAGGATAGCTAACTATACCCATTTTAATGTTTAAAAAATGTTTACATAAAAATGGTAAAATTGGAAAGCTATAAAAACGGATATGATATTAATCCTTATTAAAATAAATACGTTATTTACTTTGAGCATTTAATGTATATTATAATTGCCCTTTACACCACCCAATTTAAATCAATATCTTAGGAGTAATCGTAATTTTAAAATTATCGCGCACTAAATAAATTCAGGCGGTCCAACACCCATCATGCAAACGCGTGATGCAACCGCTTCCTTAAATATTATAAAACAAAGTCCCCCGCGTTTCATGTCTTTCTGTATAAACGCGCTAAACTAAAAAAGTACTAAACGGATTTTCATACGGTTATCACCAATGGATAAAGTGATTCAAGAGGAAGGTTTACGTGTATAATGCCTTAATGTTTTCTGTAAATTTGTTGAAATATAGCGATAATTGTTGAAGAAGTCGGAAAAAAACGAGTCGATTGGGAGCTTTCATCGAAAACGCTGTACAATCCCTTTGAGTTATAACAAAATAATGTATGGTGAAATTGTTCCCCTTTCATAGATCTACAAAAAAGTCCGCGATGGCATATGTCTATCTTTTAAGGATAGCTAACTATACCCATTTTAATGTTTAAAAAATGTTTACATAAAAATGGTAAAATTGGAAAGCTATAAAAACGGATATGATATTAATCCTTATTAAAATAAATACGTTATTTACTTTAAGCATTTAATGTATATTATAATTGCCCTTTACACCACCCAATTTAAATCAATATCTTAGGAGTAATCGTAATTTTAAAATTATCGCGCACTAAATAAATTCAGGCGGTCCAACACCCATCATACAAACGCGTGATGCAACCGCTTGCGCGCCCCGCGTCCCGCTGTCGCCCGTACGCTAGCTGTTGCCCGCATAAATATAAGTAAAGGATAAATGTTTGCTTGAAATTTGAAAATCTGTGATTTAAAATTAATATGTATGAAATGCATTTCTGTTAAGAAAAACTTTAGTAACGGTTTTTTTTTTATTTTGAAGTTGATGATTATTCTTTAAATAATCATCAGTGGACTTATTATGAATTCCTGTAGTTTGACTTAATATATTTATAGTTAATATTAAATAGCCCGCCGCCTATCTACGCCGTTGAGTATAGTTAAAACCATAAAAGAGCAAGCGTACAATTTTTTTTATTCTATCAAACTACAGGCACATAGGGCATAACATCTTCGTTCCTACGGTTGATGGCGAATTAGCGATGCAGGGAATGGACATTGTTTGAGCATGCACTATAATAAGTGTACATGTGATAAGAGTTCTCACTAAAATCAACCAAGGCGGTCATTGAAAACGACAGGTCTTAGAACTTTTGGTTGTCATAGGGTAGCAGTAAGTCATTGTGTGTTTAGCATTTTGTTATTTGCACTCAAAATTATGGTAGCGTAGCTATTACTTTACGCCGATTTTAAGTGAGAGAGTGGTAACTCCGGCTGGGCGTGCCGGCCCATTCCGCTACAACCCGAAGGTATGCAACCTGGCACTATAAAAACCTACCTATTAATAAATTACATACAGGTAAAGTGCGTCTTTAAGCAATCGCTAGGGACTTGAAAAACCGCAAAACGGACAACCATCAGTGTACTGCTGCATAGTGTCGCGCACTCACTTTGTCATCGTCGTAACTTTTAAAACATTTGTCCAAATGATATAGTGTAAGAGACAAAAGTTATCTTCTTTAAAATTCTTATTGTTATATTTTGGTCAATTTATAAATTAATAATTATTAATAGCTTTATAAATTATAGCCTATTTGTTATTTTGATGTATTAGCTATATTATTGTAAAGTTTCATTAAAATCCATTCAGTACTTTTACGTGAAAGGGTAACAAATGTCCATACATCCATACAAAATTTCGTGTTTATTATATTAGTAGGAAATAGAATTATTATATGCCCTGTACTGAACATATATAAACTGTACTGTATGGGCGAATAAATCGATTGGTGAATGTTTATATCTTATTGATTAAAAAATGCACGGGATAATTTTTTTAATTTACCCGTACGAAGTCGGGACGGGCAGCTAGTATATATATATATATATATATATATATATATATATATATATATTACTTTATTATTTGATTGCTTTTAAATCATCAAAATATAAAACAATCAATTTCGACGTTTCACAGCAAGGCGTCGCGTGATGGCTACCCTTTTTTGTATATGTATCATTTGTATGCGTAATCCAGTTCAATTGAATTCATAAAGACGTTGATTAGTTGCACTTGTATTATTCATATTTATTCTAGGAAAACACAGAAGCCAGTGGTAAATGATCACTTTTGACACTTGCTCTCAGCGCTCAGATCATTCTTTAACAGTCTATGCACAGCTAATCATCGGATTTAATATAGTTGACTTGAGTCTGCAGTTATGTATATTGCTATTGATGTTTGGTGGTAGAAAAACAAATGAGCGCGGTCAACTGCCCAGACAGGTGGGGCAAAACCTGGGGTAGCTTTACGAATTAAAATCAAAATTATTGAAAAATGTTCATAAAAGTCTACGTGAATAAGAGTAAATTTCGATAATTTTGACGGTAGCCAGGAAAGAATATTTTGTGCTTATCTTTTAGATTGATGAGTCTGTTATCTTTCGAAATATAATTAGGGGCGAGATTATTTTTAATTTTCAATTCGAATTTTAAAAAAACCTAATACTAAGATTGATAATTCCAATTTCAAATTTGAATGCAAATAATAAATTCTCGATTTCTTTCCAGCACATGCAACCGCGTGAACGAGACGACGTTGGACTGGTCCTGTGAGAATGATCCGTGCATCATGAACTCGGACGTGATACACGGCGTCAATCGCGGTTGGAGTTGGAGGGCCTACAACTACACGCAGTTCCAAGGAAGGAAGCTGAAAGATGGCCTCGTATATAAACTAGGTAAGTTATTTGATATGTTCTTCTTCCTGATAAATAAAACTGAATGCTTGTCCTTTATCATAAGCTATATATAAATCTGATTGTGATAAAACTTTAATAAGGCAAGTAATTACAGGCACAAGATCTTAGTTCCCAAGGTTGGTGGCGCATTGGCAATGTAAACGATGGTTAAAATCTCTTTTGGCGTAGGTGACCACTTAAAATCAGGTGGCCCATATGCTCGTCCACCTTCCTATGCAAAAAAAAAGGTGTCCGTACTCTTACCAAACGTTCTCCTGAAAAAAAAATCATGAATTTACATTTTTACTAGCGTTTTACTGTGGTTTCACCCGCCTTGTTTTTTTTCCACTTCGCATAGTTCCCTTTTCCGTGGGAAAACGGAGACAAAATGTAGCCTATGGTACTCGCTGATAATGTACTTCTAATGCACTACTAATGCTTACGCTACCTATGCTACTAATGCTTATGAAAGGAACTCGGCTGAGTTTTTATTATTTCTATTTTCCCAAACATCCAAATCCTAAAAACTTCTCCTACATAAAACTACATGACTTATTTCAGAGGACTGGGGTTTTAATCAAATAGATCCTTATAGAATATCTTGGTCTTCGATTAGGTTGAGAATTTAATTTATCAATCTCTTCGGTATAAATACCTGGTTTTAAATACATACTATTAACGCTGACATTTACAAAACAATGAGAGCGAAAGCGGAGCATTCGAATCTAGTACTTAGGAGAAAGCACTGACATCGAGAATGACCTATCGCATGCTCGCTACGGTAAAGTAATAGTCTAGCCTAATGGTTGCAGGCTAAATACAACTTAAGTCCGCCTCATTTCGCATAAAAGTACTTACTTGTCTTTCGGATCTCTACTGTTATAAATAGTATATTCTTAATACAAGTTTCATTTTATATAAGTACGGGACCATTGACTATTGAAAAAAACTATCTACTGAGTTTTTAGCTTTACATTGAACTTGATTCGTTTAAAGTGCTTATGAGCGTATTTGAATAGAGAATATGTTGATTATAATATTTACAGCGATATATGAGTTTTAGTGAGTGAGATATAGAAATAATAATAATATGTCTGTTATCTAAATGAAAAGTTGAGATGGCCCAGTGGCTATAACGCGTGAATCTTAACCGATGATCGTGGGTTCAAACCCGGGCAGGCACCACTAAATTTCAAGTGCTTAATTTGTGTTCATAATTCATCTCGTGATGACGGTGAAGGAAAACATCGTGAGGAAACCTGCATGTGTCAAATTTCACTCAAATTCTGTCACATGTGTATTCCACCAACACCACACCGCATTGGAGCAGCTTGATTTTTTTTTATGTAAGAGGGGGCAAACGAGCAGGAGGCTCACCTGATGGAAAGTGACTACCACCGCCCATGGACATCCGCAACATCCGAGGACTTGCAGGTGCGTTGCCGGCCTTTGAGGAAAGAGTACGCTCTCTTCTTGAAGGTTTTTAAGTCGTATCGGTTCGGAAAAGTCGCCAGCGAAAGCTGGTTCCACAGAGTTCACAGAGATCGTGCGTGGCAGGAAATGCCTTAAGAAACGCACTGTTGTGGATTTCCAGACATCGAGGTGGTGAGGATGGAATTTTGAGTTCTGGCGCGATGTCCGGTGATGAAATTCAGCTGCCGGGACTAAACCAAACAACTCCTCAGAACACTCCCCGTGATATATGCGGTAGAGGATGCAGAGTGACCCAACATCTCTACGCAAATCCAAAGAATCAAGCCGGTCGGTAATAGCCTGATCGTCGATAATTCGAACTGCTCTACGTTGAATGCGGTCAAATAGAAGAAGCTGGTATTGGGGAGCTCCCGCCCATAGGTGAGAGCAGTACTCCATGTGGGGCCGAATTTGCGCCTTGTAAAGTTTTAGGCGATGGTCCGACGTGAAGTACTGTCTCGCCTTGTTGAGCACTCCAAGCTTTTTAGAAGCCAATTTAGCTTTAGCTTCCAATTGACCGCGGAACTGAACAACGTTCGAAATCTCGACGCCAAGTATCCCGATACTGGCTGTGGCAGCGCGGGGAGTATTCTCAAAATGAGGGGATACGACAAAAGGGGTCTTTTTAGCGGTTAACGCGGAAACTTCAGTCTTATTGGGGTTAAATTGGACTAAGTTTAGTCGGCCCCAGTCCGAGACTTTGGTTAACAAGGTCTCGACTTCAGACACAAGTTTGTTCCGACACTCGTCGACGTGTTCCCGAGAAATATTGCTACGGCCGGTGTAAAGAACGTCTACAGTGCTGTCATCCGCATAGCAGTGAATGTTACTAATTTGTAACATATCATTGACATGCAGAAGAAACAGAGTAGGTGAAAGAACGCAGCCTTGTGGAACACCAGAATTGACGAATTTTAAGTCAGAGCATGCACCGTCGACAACGACCTTGATGCTTCGATCTGCCAAAAAGCTGGTGATCCACGTGCATAATTTCTCGGGAAGCCCAAAGGAAGGAAGCTTCGAGAGAAGCGCTTTATGCCATACCCGATCGAAGGCTTTCGCCATGTCCAGACTGACTGCTACTGCCTCCCCCTTGGACTCAACCGCTGCAGCCCATCTGTGAGTCAGGTAAACTAGAAGATCACCAGCTGAGCGACCTCGACGGAAACCGTACTGGCGGTCGCTGCTCAGCTGGTGCTCCTCTAGGTACCGAAGGAGCTGGCGGTTAATAAGGGACTCCATTATCTTGGAGAACAAGGAGGTGTCAGCAATAGGTCTATAGTTTACTGGATCAGAGCGATTTCCCTTTTTAGGGATCGGGTGCACCAAAGCAGTCTTCCAAGAATTCGGGACTACGCCTAATGTGTAGGAGTGGCGGAAAAGACGCGTTAAGACCGGTGCCAACTCAGGAGCACAAGTACGCAGCACGATCGGAGGAATGCCATCAGGCCCACTCGACTTATGAATGTCCAAAGAAAGAAGTGCTTTACGAACCGCACTTTGTCGGAATTTAATTTCCGGCATCGTGGTATCACACCGCAGGATTTATTTATTTATTTATTTGGGAAACAAACAATTATAATAACACTTAATAGTAAAAAACAAATATAAGAAAAACATAAATCAATCAAGTTTTCACTAAAAATTAATACAAAGAAATGACATATTATATTAAAAATAAAAACAAAAACAGAAAGCACAAAATGCAAGTGAAACTGCTATAATTTAAATATCTGACGTAAACTAAATTTAAATTCGCTAATTTTTGAGTTAAATATATCTAATTCTATACAATGTTTGTTATAACTTTTACATGCACGTAACAAGAACATATTCTTTGGATTGTCGGTGGTATCTTTCCTTGGTCATCCAGAGTCGAGTTGGACGCGAAGAGAGTGCTCAATAGGTCAGCTTTCTCCTTCGCGGTATGAGCCCACGTGTCATCGCTCCTATGCAGGGATGGAAGGGAGGGCTGACAGAAATTCCCTAAGACAGCCTTAGCGAGAGACCAAAATGCGCGTGTTCCTGAAGGAAGATGCTCTAATCTCTCGCCAATCCTGCCTATGTGCTCCGACTTCGCCTTGGCAATAACCCTTTTGAAAGACCTGGAGGCAGAGTTGTATTCCTTTTTAAATGCGCTGGTATTTACATCACGCGATGCCGATGCTTCAGCCCAGGCTTGATAGCATTCTACCTTTCGGCGTGACGCCGTTTTGCAGAAGCGACCAAACCAGGGCCGGGATCTGCCGCCGATGGGTATTGCAGAGTACGGAATGAAAAGTTCCATACCTTGAAACACCACATCGGCGACCGAGTCAGCAACGACATCTGGATCATCCGGCGAGAAACAAATCCGCCCCCATGGGTAGGATGCAAAGAAGGACCGCATCCCATCCCAGTCCGCTAACCTGTAGTGCCACACACGCCGATATCCCACGAACTGAGGCCGTGAGGGGCGTGTAATCGGCACTGTACTCCGGACAAGACAGTGGTCCGAGGAGCCAAGAGGAGGCTCGACAGAAACAAGTTACTCGTCCGGATGAGAGGTCAGCAGAAGGTCTAGCGGGGAAGGTGAATGATCATCCACATCTGGGATTCGCGTTGGCGAGGTGGCCAGATCATATGCCAAGGCAAAATCGACCACAGATCTACCCGCATGATCGGTGGTACGTGAACCAAGCCATTCGGCGTGGTGGGCGTTAAAATCGCCAAGAATCACGATCTCTGCGGATGGGATCTGCTGCAGCACGGAATCTGTAGCCCGTTGAATGTGCTCCATGAGCCGGTCAGTTTCGGCATTACCGCTATGGGACCTATATAGGCACGCGTAGATTCGCGGATGATCATCGCAATCTACGCGCAGCCACAGAATGGATAGGTCCCTTCAAGATGGGCGAGGCGACGAGAGCAGATATCCTCTCTGACGTAAACACACACCCCAGCCCGTGGTACAAAGGAATGTTCCAACTTGTACCCCGGGTAGGAGAGGAATGAGGTGTCCGCCGGAGACGATATCTGGGTCTCGGTTAGAAAGAGCAAGGCCGGCTTCGCCGTCTCAAGATGGAAGTGGACGGCGTTTAAGTTGGAATTCAGTCCCCTTATGTTGCAGAAGTCCACAGCGAGGGTGGAAGGGGTTGCCTTAAGATGCCTGCTCCGTTTGCCCCGACCATTCTGGAGCGCAAAATTGCCCCCCCCCAGAATTCGAAGGGCAGCCTGGGCATCCCTGCTCAGGTGGTATATGTCCTGAGCATGGATGTCCAGAGAGGGATTCTCCACTGCTGGCGCAGATGGTACCCTCCTGGGGTAATCGACTTAAATTCTGCGCACTCATTTTGGGGGGGGGGGGGTTAATTGGGCCTCCGGATCTCTCACATACCGGACGAAACGCGGTAGCATGGCACTTTACCACTTTACGCCGATTTTAAGTGAGAGAGTGGTACTTCCCCGGGCGTGCTGGCCCATTCGGCTACAACCTGAAGGTATGCAGCAGAATTGATGGAATAAGCTCCAAAAACTTCTCTCCAAAAAAGGGAGAAGAGGCCTTGAGGCTCAGAATTGGAAAATTTACAGGCTGTTACTTTACTTTTTACTATCTAAATTATTTGTAGCTACATATATTTTTCTTTTTATCTGTAGATTAGTTGTATCTAGATAAAGATCGTTCAGAAATTTTATCAACCAAAATACTTACACTTGTCCCATTTTAGGCTCATAAATTATAATGTCGTTCGGATTTATCTGATTTTTATTATGTTTCGTAACGATAGAAATACTCTATACGAACAAACTCAGATACTTTTTAAATTAATTTATTCATTTAAACATAGGTAACATACGATGGTAAGTGGTCACCACTGTAGACGTTGGCCCTGTAGATAATTCAAGCGTCATTACGTTATGGTTCACGGGCTTCCTGGCTATGTAAAAGACGCAACGTATACAATTTTTAGGTAACCTTTTTTCCCCGTTTAAGTTTAATTAAGTTGGAATTATAGTAAAAGCAAAGATATATAAATTAGCTAATATGAACACGTAAATACTTTTGTTGAAAATATACCATCTTGTCATTACTCGTACTGGTGATAGGAGCGCTGGTCAATTTTCGCCCTATTGCGATTCAAAGGGAAAATGTAAAATCATTCTACGTGGTCATGATATCGACAGTAGCTATTTTTATTTTACATTTATATATATTTAAGATTTTAATGTAAATAAATAAAAATCGTGGGACATTCTTCACATACTGCCATCTGATCCCAAATTAAATAGAGCTCGTACTATGGAAACCAGACAACTGGTATACTACATATTATACTACTTTTCTTTTGTAAATATATACTTATATAGATACACAGGACAAACAGACATTCACAGACAGCACACAAATGTCTGTCCTGGGTGGAAATCGAAACCACGACCTGCGGTGTGAAAGTGTCTTACCAACCACGCCAACCGGCTCGTCAATAAAATAAATGTCCTATTATAATAATCACATTTGTTTTGTTTTAGGTACTTTACCTCTGAGCCTTGTGACTCGTCTCATGGGCCCCATCAGGCACGATAAAGACATTGACTATCCAAGGCACTTCGACTCCCGGGAACGCTGGCCGAAATACATTTCTCCTGTCGTTGACCAGGAATGGTGTGGATCAGACTGGGCCATATCCACCGCTACAGTTGCTTCAGACAGGTAATATTGACACTAACCTCTTGATTAGATCGAAATTCAATACTACGTCCATTGATTTTTTATGTGCTATATAGTGTTTATAACGAATTGGGGTTTCTGTCATACATATCCGCCAAACCGCATCGGGTATTGTGTTGGAATAAATCATCCCCCAAAAGTAGCTACACTTTACAGGTTGTAAGTAATAATAGCCTGTGAATGTCCCACTGCTGGGCTAAAGCCTCTTCTCCTCTTTTTAAGGGGAAGGTTTGGAGCTTATTCCACCACGCTGCTCCAATGCGGGTTGGTGGAATACACATGTGACAGAATTTCAGTGAAATTTGAAACCTGCAGGTTTCCTTACGATGTTTTCCTTCATCGTTAAGGTTGTGCCACTTCAGAAAGTAGAGTTAAGGTACAAATTTATAAAGCTTCTTCGTTATAACGCGCTCAGGATATAACATCCTAAGTTGGTAACGCATTCATGATGCACGAAATGGTTAATATTTTTTATGGCGCCAATGTACCCAAACACATTGGCGTGTTTGGAATGACGTGATCGTTATGAAATTACATATATAATGTTAGTGAGGATTGTTTGTCTTTTAGAAGTATTGTTGTTGTTAGTTAGTGTTGTTGTTAGTCGCTTTATTCGCCCCAAATTAGTTTCTTATCCTGATGTAGTAAGCCAAGGTGGCCTAGTGGTAAGAACGCGTGAATCTTAACCGATGATTGTGGGTTCAAACACGCAAGCAAGGCAAGGCAAGCACCACTGAATTTTCATGTGCTTAATTTATGATAATATTTCATCTCGTGCTTGACGGTAAAGGGAAACATTATGAGGAAACTTGCAAGCACATTTCAATTACTCATGGCTAATTTCACTGAAGTTCTGTCACATGTGAATTCCACCAACCCGCATTAGAGCAGCGTAGTGGAATCAGCTCAAAAACATTCTCCTCAAAAGAGGAGAGGGGCAATAACTCAGCATTGGAAAGTTCACAGGCTGTTACTGTTACTGGACTGTACCTGATGTAGTTGCCAGTTTTTGTATTTACAACGTTTAGAATTATCACACACACACAGCTTTACTTATTACTCTATCGCCAAAAACTTTGACCGTGAAATATATCATGTTTTACAACATATTGACATATATAAATATAAACATGAATAGGCGTAGATCATACGTGAACTTGACACTTCTTTATTTTACCTTGTGGTATTTTTTGTGTGTGGTGTGCAAAAAACAAAAAATGTGCTTGACCTTAATAATGAATCTTTAAAGAAGTGTTTGTCAATGTTATTGTTTCGTGGCAAAAAAAATATAATATTCTCATATCTGCTTCCTCATGTTAACATGCATATTCAGTTTCTTCCTTTTTTACAAAGAGGTTTCCAACAGAGCAATATGAAAAACATTGTTCTCCAACAGTTAAAAATAAATTCTTTCAAATAAACCAGCTTGTCGCTATCCTCGTCTGACTACCGATGTAACACGCCAATTCTCTTTCACTCTAATCAATCTTTAACAGCAGGCAACCCCTATTTGCGGGCAGTTTTACACAGGCAGAGGTATTTTGTCATACACAGAAAAAAAATAGCTTCAATTTGATATATAAGAGATATATATACGTCATGAACGTATCAACGTAACAAAAACTTAACTGTTTAGACCTGGCTGCGAATAGGTTGCGGCCGAGTGGGTAATGGCAACCATACTTTTCCAAGTTATTTACATACATCTCTATGGAGTGGATTGTAGTTTATTTTCATAACAAGTGAACGAAATTTTTTGTAGAAAGTCAATTAATATTTATTTTAATTAAAAGTACTCGTGGGCAAATTTTGATTGGCACCCTGGCAAAAATAGGTTCCCCCATTTATAATTGTTCATAAAAAATTGATTTTGATTCTATACACTATGAACGTAGCGATCTTGCAGCCGGATCTTAGTCTATAAGACATACATTCAATTAATTCACATACTGATTACAATATTATTAATACGTATAGTTGACAAGAATGGTGTAAAAATATTACACACTAGCTGTGCCCCGCGGTTTCAGCCGCGTATAATTAATAAAAATAAGCCTAGAGCCTTCCTTGATAAAAGGACTATCTAACACGATTATAATTTTTAAATTCGAACCACTAGTTCTTTAGATTAGCCGGATCAAACAAACAAACTCTTTAGAATTATATATTAGTACATATAGATAAGAGTGCACCAGATATAAATAAATTTCAGGGTGTTATTATAAGAATCCTTGGGGGAGGCTTTTGTCCAGCAGTGGACGTCTTTTGGGCTGACGTGATGATGATGTGTTTGAGTTATTGAGGACTTAAACAAATATAAATATATACGTTCCGAAAATTTCTACTCTCTTTACGAAAAATGAACTAGAGACCCATTGTAATTGTTTATAACGGTTCGATCCCGAATCTATTCCGATCCAAGTTCGACGGAACCCCAACTGGATCGTTGTGTTAGCGGAATAGAAAAACGTGGCATAAGTGGCATCGATAGCATTTTGATTCGATTGCGATTTGTGACAATTTGTTAGTAGAATTGACCCCTTGTCGTCGTGTCACCAGTAAAGTCAAAAACAGCTTTTTGTATTATTTACCTTCGTTTTTTTGGCTAAAGTAGAAATTTAAACTCTAAGGTTTGCAATCCAATCGAACGGTGCAGAAAGTATGGTGCTGAGCCCGCAGACTCTCCTGTCATGTAACCGTAATCAGCAGCGAGGCTGTCACGGAGGACACATCGACGTCGCTTGGAACTACGTAAGAGGACGAGGGTGAGTTTGAACTTTGAAGTACATAACCAGCTTAAAGTTGGATCTTCAGAAAATTTATAATTCATGTTATTTTTATGAGTTATTTGGTTTTTTATGAACGTAAAATTATTAAAGTTATTTTTTTAAGTCACGAAGCTAGAAGCATAGTTTCCAAATTATTAGTCGCTTCAACTGTAATTTAATATAATCGTAATAATGTGCTTGTAAGAGCCTACTTAAATAAACTACGTATATTTTGAATTAAATTTTTACTAGTTAACAACAAAACCTTATATTGCTTAGTTCTGGCTTGAGGCATTCTACTCACAGGCTCAAGTAACCAATTTCAAGTTTGGATCACTATGAAGATGTAAGGCATAGCTACTCGTAGTATTTTAAATTGTAAAGTCAATGGGCGATGGCAAACACCTATTATGAATTTAAAATACATAGCTAACCTACTCTCATTAGTAAACTTATTTGCAATAAAAGAAGCCTTGTCACTACTCACTGTGGTTAGTGAGTTACAAGGCTTTATAACATCTCAATTTCCACCAGGATCGTAGACGAAGAATGCTTCCCCTACACAGCAGCGAACACTAAATGCCCGTTCAGACCAAAGGGCAACCTCATTGAAGCTGGTTGCAGAATACCCGTGACACAAAGAACATCAAGGTACAAGGTCGCATCCCCCGGCAAGCTGAACAACGAAAAAGACATCATGTACGATATCATGGACTCTGGACCAGTCCAAGGTAAGCATATTAACAAATTCGATATGGTTAATTTCAAAATGTAAAATAACTATGTAAATTTTTAAATGTGTTTTCTTAATCTTTTTTATTTATCAAAACTGTACACATATCATTACAGGACATGGTTGTCCTAATTCGATAATGCAGCACGTTATGTCAAATATGTTACTACGTTGTATAGGATATAGTCCAGATGTCTATCTTAATGAGCTCTTTCAGACTGCAACAAAACAAATCCTCTCTGTCGGCTGTCACGTGTTTATATTGCATTTTGTGCTCGGCGGTGAAGGAAATCTTCGTGAAGAAACCTGCATATTTCGTATGACGATCTGTGAAATGGAAATTGTTTTGCATGTAAACTTTATAAATTATTTTATACGTTAATTATTTTTCGCTGATTAATTAAAATGTGCATTATTCTGACCTGAAAATGAATTATAATGTCCGCGATATTAACAAATCAAATACTATTTGTTAACTTTTACGATAACATAAAACAAATAAGACACTCATATCTGAGATTTATTTTTTTATGATAAAATTTTTATTATTCCTTTTTTCTATAAAAATAGTTTTTTACAATAATAAGGAGATGGAAGTTATTGGATCTATTTCAAATAAAACAACAGTCGTTATGTCTACAGATTATAAATTATAATTAAAATAATATTAGAAACGCTATCACATATATTTGTTATAGTAACGCTGCTATATGGTCTTAGATTCAGGGACTTTATTACTTTCCCGAATAAGTAAAGCCGCATTTTGTCCACTCCATAGTCTTTGCTACGATATAGTACCTACCTACACAATGAATTTGGGCGAATGGTACAGTACCATCATGATAGTTCATGAGTACAAAAAAAAACAAGATAAAATACATTTACTGTTTTTGATTTGAGTATTTAAGAAAATGACATTCAATGTAAGTACATTGCAAGCACCATTATATAATGTAGTCTGTGTATTCAAGTGCATTTATTATAAGTCTAACATAAAAACATAATGTATATTTAAATTAATTCAACAAAAACATCGTTAACGTCGCTTTAAATCTATTTACATACATAATACAACAAAATTAAGAAGATTTTATGGTTTGCATTGCTATATGCATTGTCAATAATTTTGTATAATAATAAGCAGGGCCGTCTTTTCGTATGGGCACTCTGAGCAAGTGCCCAGGGCCCCACGATCGTGGGTACACTGGCTCACTCACCCTTCAAACCGGAACACAACAATACAAAGTACTGCTGTTTTGCGGTAGAATATCTGATGAGTGGGTGGTACCTACCCAGACGAGCTTGCACAAAGCTTTACCACCAAGTATGTAGTAATTATTACAAAACTTGGTATTGATTGAAATAATTGGTAAATTCTGTTTTTAAAACAGAACGAGTAATGCCCCTCATTAACAATTTCGTTGACAAGTATAGATTATTTTTCATCAAAAAAAAGGTCGACAATACAAAAGTTGTCATAAAACATAGACGCAACATGGACGGAACTTTATAAAGAGTTCAAAACTCATTCAAGTGCTAGTAACAAACAATCATTCATAAAAGCCATTTATCGAAGGGCGATGATATAATCAGACACTTGAATTCTAAGAATATCATTCCCATTAGCGACAAACACTTTAATAACAACGCCGCATAAGTGCTGATGGTGGACTTCCTTGATATGTGACCTTAGCAGTATGCACTGATTACTTTTTAATGTAATACGTTTGGATATCCATTCAGATAATACTATTTTTTATACATGACAATATCGAAACGATCGATAATGGGGATGCCCCGTTAATAAACTCCAATTGCACTCAATAAGTAGAATAAAAGAAACAGTTTAGGGAATTACCTAATCGTTGATCGTCGTAGCGTGCGGACGTGTTCGTTATCTAAATCGAATGTTGTCAAGCAAGTTACGAATATTAATTGAAGCGAATCGTCGTGGCCTTGGCCGCGTTATCTCTGCGTTGTGGATATTTTTTATGACTACTTTGGCTTTAATTACTGGTTTTGTTGTTTCTGTTGTTACATATTTTGAACTCGGCTATGCAAATGGATTATTGTTTCGTTTAGAGATTGGTTTTGGTTGGTTTTCTTTGTTGTTTGTTGATTTGTTGTTGTTGTTGTCCTATTGTTATACTTCTTTTAATTTATGTAGGTATTTAGTTTTCTTGTAATTTTTTTCTTTTTTTCTCGTTTCTTTTTGTTTTGTAATGGACGTCGACACGGAGTTGTCGTCGTCCGACGCAAATGTTGGGCGTAAGCGCCCACTAGTGGGCCCCGCGCTATTTGATTCCGGCTCGGATACGGAGACGGAACTCAGAGCGGCGGCGAAACGCAATAGTGCTAGCCGGGGGAAGCTTGCTTCCAAGGGACGTGGATCTGGTCTCGCTCGCGCTAAAGCCGAGCTTAAAGCAAAGGCCGCGGAGGCTAGTGAAGAGGAGTTCGAGCGCTCCTTGAGAAGTCGGGCTTTCCGCAAGGATACGTCTGCGATCGCGCTTGATTCCGAGCAATCCTCTTCCTCGGAGGTCCGTAGGGTGGATCTCCTAAAGATGGGTGCAGAGGAGCTGCGTGCGGAGGCTGGCCGCAATGCAGCACTAATTCTGGGCGTAGCCCAGAAATCCAGCAACTTGAAGGATGGCTTCATTAAGTAGCTTAAGGACTCGGCGGCTTCGCTCCAGTCTATCGTAGACGCTCTGGCTTCAAGGACCAAAGCGGAGGAGAATTGCAGGCTTCGCGCCGACAATGTCCGCCTGCGCAAAGAGGTGGACAGTCTGAAGGCCGAGGTAAATGCTCACCGCTGTGAGTTTGCGGAAATGCGGACCACGGTGGCTGCAGCAAATGAGGCGTCCACCAGCACTACGAGGGACGCACAGGCTATGGAGGAGTTTAAGGCCTCCATTTTATCGTCGATAGGCGTTATGATAGACGCTAAAATGGAAGGGATTGAAGACCGTCTCCTTCCAGAGAAAGTGCACCGTCCCCCTCTGGCTGCGGACAGGAAACAGGCTGTTGTGCAAAAAACTGCAGCTACCTACGCGCAAGCCGTGGTCAGTCAGACCCCACCGCTAAAACATGCAAATTAGCAGAAACGGGCGCCTGCTGTCGAACCACTGGCGCCGGTTACGGGCCTGTCAGGCGCTCCGACCACGTTGGAGCCCCAGCCGCGGGTGGTCGAGGCATTGTCCTGGTCCACCGTGGTTAAGAGGGGGAGAAAAGGGAAAAAGGCTTCTCCTCCGGCCACAGCGTCCGCCACAGTAACACCAACAGTGGCGAAGGCTCCGTCGGTGGCCAAGCCAAAGCTGGTCGCCCCACGCAGGGCTGCAGTAATGGTCACGCTACAGCCGGATGCACAGGAAAAGGGCGTTACATATGCACACATCCTGGAGCGCGCCGAGCAAGGTGTTGACCTCCAGGAACTCGGAATATGTAACGGCCTTAGAGGCCGACGTTCTGCAACGGGAGCCAGACTCCTCCAGTTACCAAAAGCACAGGCGGAGCAGGCGGATAAACTTGCTGAGAAGCTCCGCACTGTGCTGGATGGAGTCGCCAGCGTTGTCCGACCTGTAACACGGGTGGACCTTAAGGTGACGGGTCTGGATGATTCCGTCACCAAGGACCTACCTGTCCCCTCACAGTGGCAAAGAAGCTCGCCGATGCCGGTCGCCTCCTCGTTGGGTGGAGCTCCGCTAAGGTATGCGTATTGGAGCAACGGCCTTTGCGCTGCTTTAAATGTATGGGCCTTGGCCATACGAAGATATTCTGCCCATCCAAAGCGGACCGAGGCCAGCTATGCTTCCGGTGTGGCGCAGATGGACACAAGTCGGCGGGCTGCGCTGAGAAAATGCACTGTGCAGTGTGCGCAGATGCTGGCAAGCCCTCTGGGCACGTGATGGGATCCGGGGAATGCAATCCCCCTATCACAAAGGGGACGGTGGTCTCAGGCACCCAGACCACCACCAATGTCGGACGGCGCCAGGCCGAGGAGGAAGCTGCCATGTCAACATGAGTACAGACATAAGCTTCCTCCAGACGAACGTGAACCACTGCGCCGCGGCGCAGGACCTGCTGCTGCAGTCCATGGCGGAGTGGCAGATCGACCTGGCTGTGGCCTGCGAGCCCTACTACGTCCCTCCCCTACCCCATTGGGCTGGGGACTTGGACGGTACCGTGGCGGTCCTCATCCGGAACGGAATGGCTTCCCCCCTCTCACTCTTAGAGAAGGGTTCGGGCTACGTAGTGGCGGAGTGGGGAGAATACGCAGTTGTGGGAACGTACTTCTCCCCTAACCGCAGCCTGGCAGAGTTCGAGACATATCTCGGCTTGGTCAGAGCTGCGGTGGCCAGGCAGTCGCCGAAACCTATTCTGGTTCTCGGTGACTTAAACGCGAAGTCGCGTGCCTGGGGAAACCCCGCTACGAATCCTCGAAGAAATGCCGTCCAAGTATGGGCGCTACTCTCCAGCCTGTCCCTACTAAACAAGGGGCAGGTTCACACCTGCGTGCGTCATAATGGCGGTTCGGTGGTGGACGTCTCGTTCGCCACCCCTGTCGTAGCACGCAGAGTGTCGAACTGGAGGGTTGAGGAGGAGGTGGAGATTCTGTCGGATCATCGTTACATCCGATTCGAGATCTCCACCTCTCGCAGGCCGGCGGAACCCCAGAGGGTGCCGACCACGCTGCCGAGGTGGTCTCTTAGCCAGTTAGACCGAGAGCTGGTTAAGGAGGCCGCTATCGTGCAGAGGTGGGGTTCCGCGGGACGGGAGGAGGGTGCCAGCGTACATGAGCTGGCGGGCCGCATGCGCAGTGCCTTCCAAGAGGTATGCGATGCGGCCATGCCGAGGACCCGGCGCAGAGCTCCGCGCCGGCAAGTGTACTGGTGGTCGCCCGAAATAGCTGAGCTTCGGGCGACGTGCAGCCAGGCGCGGAGGGCCTATGTCCGCTGTCGAAGGCGTAACGGCCTCGACGCGGACCTAGAGAGACAGCTTTTGGCCATTTACCGCCAGCTGAAAAAGGGTCTGCAGCTGGCGATA
Source organism: Nymphalis c-album (assembly GCA_963151315.1). NCBI lineage: Eukaryota > Metazoa > Arthropoda > Insecta > Lepidoptera > Nymphalidae > Nymphalis > Nymphalis c-album. Next base: position 2,239,526 of record OY720610.1, read on the forward strand.
ATTCGGGCCAAAGAGAAGGCGAGGGAGGAACTGCTGGCGGAGCTTAACCGAGACCCATGGGGGCGACCGTACCGTAGGGTTCGAGGAAGATTCCGCACCCAAACCGCCCCTGTGACGGAGATGCTGCCGCCGGAGCTCCTCCTGCGCCTGGTCGGGGAGCTGTTTCCCCTCCCAGGCGAGTTTGTCCCTCCGTCTATGGCCCCTCGCTCCGTGATAGAGGATTTAGTGGCCCCACCACTGATCACGGAGCGAGAAATGGAGATGGCCCTCAGCCGCTTGAGGGCAAAAAATACAGCGCCGGGTCCGGACGGTGTTCCAGGGCGTGTTCTGTGCGACGCCCTGGAATACCTAGGTGCAAATCTTCGGGAGCTGTTCGATGAATGTCTGAGCAGCGGGCAGTTTCCGAAGCCTTGGAAGCAGGGGAAGTTGGTGCTGTTGCCGAAGGAGGGGCGACCGCCGGGCTACTCCTCGGCATACAGGCCGATAGTGCTGCTGAACGAGACGGCCAAGCTGTTTGAAAAGATTCTCGCAGCCCGTCTCGTTCAACACCTCGACGAGGTCGGTCCGGGTCTCTCAGAGGCTCAGTTCGGGTTCAGGGCAGGCCGTTCAACGGTTGACGCCCTGAACGCCCTGAAGACTCGGACCACGGAAGCGGTGGCCCAGGGGAAAGTGGTCCTGGCGGTGTCGTTAGACGTTGAAAACGCCTTTAACAGTCTCCCATTCGAGACGATCAGGGAGGCACTCCGATACCATGGAGTGGAGTGCCGACCTACCTGGGGAGGTTGTTGGAGGCGTACCTCCAGGACCGAGAGGTTGTCTGGGTGGGGGGCAACAGGAAGTTGGTTCGGCGTCGAGTAGGCTGCAGCGTTCTACAGGGGTCGGTTCTCGGCCCAATTCTGTGGAACGTCGGCTTCGATTGGCTCTTGAGGGCTCCCGTCCTTCCCGGTATGGGGGTGTTCTGTTGCGCGGATGACACACTCATCACCGCGACGGGGCGAGACTTTCAGGAGGCAGCACACCTGGCCGAAGTCGGAACAACTCTCACCGTGGACCGGATTCAAATGCTGGGACTGAGGGTCTCAATATCCAAAACGGAGGCCCTCCTCTTCCACGGTCCACGGAGAGGCCCCCCACGAGGGGCGGGTATCACCGTCCATGGGACGGTGATAAAAGTTAAGGCCCAGATGAGGTATCTGGGCCTGATTCTGGACGGAAGATGGAGCTTCGGGCAACACTTTGTCCAACTGGGCCCGAAGCTCATCAACGCTGCTGCTGCCTTGGGCCGCCTCCTACCCAACGTTGGAGGGCCGCAATTACCATGCCGGCGCTTATATGCCGGTGTGGTGCGTTCCATGGCGCTGTACGGTGTACCCATTTGGGTGAACGCTCTCACCGCTCAGAACAAGGCCCTTCTGCGGAGACCGCAGAGGGTCATAGCGGTGAGGGCTATACGTGGTTACCGTACGGTGTCATGGACGGCGGCTACACTTCTTGCGGGCGATCCGCCTTGGGAACTCCAAGCGGAGGTACTCGCAGAAGTGTACCGGTTTCGAGTGGAAGCCAGAGCGAGCGGCGGCCGTCCAGGATCCGTGGAGGTGGGACGAATCAGGGCTCTAGCATGCACTCAAATATTTTATGGCTATTCGAGTTCACGGTGATAGTGTGTTTGAGAATTGATTTGAAAGAATACAGTGATTTACGATACGAATTGAACGCCAAACTATACATTATGTGCAACACAAAACGCAGAGAAACATGATATAAGTAAGTCAATTTGGGCGACCGCTATTTATAAATCGAACAACGTGATGTTCGATAATGTTCAAATTTTTAATTTTAATATTGCAATAAAAATTGCCAAACGTAAAAAAAAAATTAACCGGTACCGAAAAATTATGAAATATAAATATTTTTTATTATTATATTTATAGTTTACTATCTTCGTATTTCAGATAATAATTCAAATACTTATATGTCATGTGTCCATGTATGATTTATAGAAATGTATTCGCTCGTGTCAACTTTGATTACATTATGGGACGCTTTGAGCGGTTACTGAAATTTGAACGAATGATTCAGTAACCGACGAACTTTACGGAGATTTACATTAATAGGTGTAATAAACCAGTTCCTAAGCGTTCACTTCGTTACCCAAGGCTCACTCGTGGTTTGTATAAAAATTCTTGTATTGCACATAACGTATTAACTGCTTGAGACAAATGACTATTTTTATGTCAATGTTATTTGATCGTGTCAATTTCGAATATGTGGAAATAAATTGTAGACTATTTTTTAAGAAATATAACGATTTAGAGAAATATTTTTATTAAATATTTAAATGTTAAACTTAAAAAGTAATTAATATCGCACTAGTGATATGTTTAGGAATAAGCAGTCTTGATATTTTAAATTCATATGAGTTATTTTTCTAGTACTTATTATACGTATTAATCGTAAAAAAACGTTAGTAAGGTATTTTTTTTTATAAGCAATTAATAATTTAATTATTAAAAATTTCTATTTGAAATAAAGGCTTGTTTAAGTTCAATATTTAAACACTATGTAGAAATGTAACTGCCATTTTTAATATAGGTAAATAATTTATGCCTGTTCCACACATGTGCTTTATTACGACGCAACGGCAAATTATATTTATGACTTTACTTAGAAGATTTTAACGTTCTAGAACATTTTGTAGCTTGGCACATCGATTATTCATGAGTGTCATGCCATGTTATTTCTGAAATAAATATTGTCTGTTGTTCTAATGTATAAAACCTTTTTTTTCGCTTAAAAATCATATTGACATTCTAAAAGCGTCAAAAATAAAGCACTCAATATCGAGCACTGTCAAGCACTAGTCTTATCAATAAAAAACAAGTATTTTAAAATAAATTTATTCATCTCATAAAGTCTACATAAATAGACAATAATTTATAATATATTTTTAGATATACTATTTTAAATGTAATTTAAGGAATGCACAGATTAGAAATAGCTTATTGTCTATGGTCATTGAGAACAGATTTCATAGCTGATTAAAACCACCTATCGCAACCCTGGCAGTAATTACCATGTTTTTATTAACAATATTTAAAGTAAGAAAATAATTGTAACAAACAGAACAAACAAATTAATTTATGATAACAAATTTGATCTTAATATTTTCAGTCTACTTAATCAGAATAGTTGAACAAAGCGACTTTAATGCCAAAAAAGATCTAAAACATCACAATAAAACAAATTCAACACCAATTCAATACCATTGAATGTGAATTTAAGTATAATCGTTTTCAGTGTTTATTTATACAAAATACTTCATATATATTATACAATGTATAATTTTAAAAATTATAAATAATCTTTAATAGTTTCTTAACATTTCCAAGTTTAATAGTCATATTTCTTCCTCTAGGTCTAGACCAACGATGCAATGATATAATAGAAACGTTGACGAGCCCGTTGGCGTGGTTGGTAAGATACATGCCTTTCACGCCGCGGGTCGTGGGTTCGATTCCCACCCAGGACAGACATTTATGTGCATGAACATGTCTGTTTGTCCTGAGTCTGGGTGTAATTATCTATATAAGTATGTAACTACAAAAGAAAAGTAGTATATTTAAGTATATCAGTTGTGTGGTTTCCATAGCTCGAGCTCTGCTTAGTTTGGGATCAGATGGGCGTGTGTAAATAATGTCCCAGGATATTATTATTATTATATTATTAAATATAAACCATTCATTAATCCACCTATATTATACAACAATGGCATCCATATCCTTGTAATATAATTTTGTCTCACTCACCCTTCATACACACACATATAACAATACAATGTATTGATTTGGAGCAGTTCTAACAATGTGTGGGTTGAAATCTGTATCTATCCAAGTAACTTAGCGGAACAAAGTCCTAGCGCTCGTAAAATATATTAAAGTCAATTATATATACCTAGTTTGTTTCAGTTAGCTTTTATTGGTAATTCGATTTTTCTTTTGAAAATATGCAAATCTCCACAAACGCGTTACCCGTGCCTTTGTCGTATCTTTATATTATTTTTATATTTAACATGAAATTCACACTTATCGAGTTAATGGTTTAAATTTAAAGCCGGCGGAACTGCGGGGTGCTAAAATATATAATATTTTATACTAATAATGTCTTGGAATGGTGCAGAATTTTTGATAAATGTTATATATATTTGATTTAGTATTAAAATTAGTAGTAAATTACAAGAAAACGTCTCCCATTCATTAACCGTAGGTGGGAACTGGGAACGCTCTCTATAAATCGTAGCACGATCCACGACACGAGCTTGCTTAGTGTGAATGCAACCGGAAATACAATTATGATATCGTTACAGCAAACAACCCACCTCTAATTTTTTGTGATTTAAACTTGATTTATTAATAATATCTAGATATATATTATTGTTTGTTTTCAATATTTTATTTAAGTATCACAATCGATATTTTATTATTACAATTGTAATACGTAAAAACTAAGTGTATTCGGTGTCAACAAGGAGCATTTATTTTTTACTCACAAGCAAGTATTCATTCTATTACGTCATCGTACAAAAAACTAGCTACAACAGTTACCGTCGAACGGGGCTATGTGAACTTGGAAAATCGATTTTTTTCTTTTTGATTCTTATAGATATATGTTTGTATGTAGTAGCTCTAAAAAAAAATTAGAGGACATCGAAAAAAACTCATGCCCCGGTTTTGTCGGAACTCAAAATGAATATTTGATTCTTTAATAGAATCGTTAGTAGTTGATTGAAGTGATAAAATTTTCGTTTGTAGTCGAAGCAAAAAAAAATATTTTTTTTTTTGAGGAAAAATTATTAAAAATAAAATCTTTAAAACCAGTTTTTTATTCCATCAAACATCAAATAGAACGTACTACAATCGAAATAAGTAGTACTACATACGAAAATATGGCTACTACAAACGAAAAGAAGTTACTACAAATGATTTTAACGATACTACAAACGAAAATATGGCTACTACAAACGAAAAGAAGTTACTACAAACGATATTAACGCTACAACAAACGAAAAGAAGTTACTACAAACGATGTTAACGCTACTACAAACGAAAAGAAGTTACTACAAACGAATTTAACGCTACTACAAACAAAAAGAAAGTACTACAAACGAAATGACCGCTACTACAAACGAAAAAAGGTTACTACAAACGAGAAGAAGTTACTACAAACGATTTTAACGTTACTACAAACGAAAAGAAGTTACTACAAACGATATTAACGCTACTACAAACGAATTTAACGCTACTACAAACGAAAATATGGCTACTACATACGAAATGAAGTTACTACAAACGATATTAACGCTACTACAAACGAAATAAAGTTACTACAAACTATATTAACGCTACTACAAACGAAAAGAAGTTACTACAAACGAAAATATGGCTACTACAAACGAAATGAAGCTACTACAAACAAATTTAACGCTACTACAAACGAAATGAAGTTACTACAAACGATATTAACGCTACTACAAACGAAATGAAGTTACTACAAACGATGTTAACGCTACTACAAACGAAATAAAGTTACTACAAACGATATTAACGCTACTACAAATGATATTAACGCTCCTACAAACGAAATGCAGTTCCTACAAACGATATTAACGCTACAACAAACGAAAATAAGGCTACTACAAACGAAAATAAGTTAGTACAAACGAAAAAATGGCTACTACAAACGAAATGAAGTTACTACAAACGATATTAACGCTACTACAAACGAAAAGAAGTTACTACAAACGAATTTAACGCTACTACAAAGCCGAAACCTTGCATGTGCCCATGTGTATCACCCCGTGACTACACACCATTGTGGTCTCTCTTAGACCCCGACCTCCGCCTGAGTTAAACGCGCACCGCACACCCACGGTCTACTTGAGTTGCCTCAAGAGATACCGACTTCTACCGGGCTACGACTACGTAATAACTACAGGTACGGTCGAACACAATACGGCCGCTAGCACCCCTTACTCGTCTACACACATTAAGCTTACTCGAATTTCTACCATAACTTTTGATTTGAACTTCATAATTAACGTCTACATCAATATCAACTGATACGTGACCTTGACTGATAGTACAACCTAAGAGTTCTATATTGGTTGCTAAAAATGCATTTCGTTAAATTAAAAGAGAAACCCGCGTCTATCAAATTCTGGAGCGACTTGGGACACAATATCAATGCATTCGTTAGTAGTGGCTGATGAATATTATCCACTAAAAGAGACTTGAAAAACCGTCAACGCTAAAGACTGACTAGTAGGGCCAGTACAGTCTTTTATCACTTCAGGTTATTACAATTAATGCGAGACAAACGCAATGAACGTTTATCACTCCATTGGCTTTAAAAGTTAGCGCGATTAAAAATATTGGTTTGATCTCACCGTAATATCACCGTATCGCATCTCATATTATCGCAACGATACCATCGGTCACACCTGCCTCGTGGTTCGTAGCAGCACTCACGGAACGCCATGGCGGAGACAGTGCCGTGGAATCTCGATGCTCCACCTTCGTCACAGTCACTACCCGCGGTTACAGCGGCGTCCCGCGTGGAGGTGAACGATTTATTCCTCGAGAATAACGAGAGTCACGATCACGAAACTGTTATTGGACTAATAAGGCTATTATTGTACAAGATACCTGTTAATAAATAATTCAAAGCAGGTTAGCTAAATAAAGAAATTATCGTAACGTAGGTATAAGCACACTTGTGAAGTTACTAAGAAACTTATAAAGTACGACACACCGTAAGACAGTGTCTATCGCTTTTAAACAAATTGGAACGAACTCACCAGATCATTTTCATCGTATAATACGTTACCCCTCAATTCCTGCACTCACTAATGCTTTCGTAGGGTAGTAAAATAAATAACCATCGCTTGTAAACGCAAATCCCTGGTTAGGCTATCACCGATAGTCATGCGAATCCATCCGCATCCGCCTTTCATCGCCTTACTAACAGTTATGATGGGCTGGCTACCTTCTATATAGTAGTTTCTTCAAAGCATAAATCGGCGGCTGCACACCATGAACGTGCGTCGGAATCACGTTTCGCAGGATTTAACTCTGGTAAACTCACTCTCTTGTTCTCATTTGGAGTTTTTAATGAGCGAATCAACGCTTGCATTTGTCGATTTAGTATCTCGAACAGTAATCGCCATTGCGAGTCGTTGTGGTTTGTACCTTGAGTGATTCATTTTCACGACTTGATCCCACGTCTGATGTCGGGGCGGTGACATCATAGCTTCTATCATTATTGTTGTAAATCGTGTGGGCGTACAGTGGGTAATCGTGAAATGAATAACACTCAGTCAATATAATCACATCACACTTTAATACACTTCACAATTAGGCTTACACACCAAGTAATAATAATGATAACTAATAACACACAAAGCACTTAAGGAACGGTAAGACAGTTCCGTGACCTCACTCAGCCGATGCCTTGCTGAAAGTGCTCTGCCCGGACCCGAGCGATGCCTTCACGACTCTGTCGAAAGCGCCCTGAAGTTCTGCCGAACCAAACCGAAGTCATGTTCACAACCATAGGCGCGCTTCTCCGTTCCCTTGAGTGTCTGTACGAATGACCGGATGCGACATATATATTACTTACATTTAATATATTTTACATTACAATTATACTGACATGTATAATACAAGAAAGCTAAACTTTTTTTTGTTAAATGTACAGTATTGTATAAATTAGATACAATTAGGTAGTTAATTTCTAAACGATTTTGGATGAAATTGTAGATGATTGATTAAATCCTACGAGTATATCGGTGTAGTAACGGTAAAGCGCATTTGTGGTATCACCTATAATCTGATGACGTAATAGACTCGGCAAAATCGCTTGATGACTAAACGAGTTTCAAGTAATTATATCTTGACGAAACCTTCCTATAATATATACATATGTAATACATATTCTATTATCAGTACTATATACATACTATTTATATTCGATACCGTCTCAGTGCTTTTGTTTATATATTATTTTTTTATAGATGCATCACGTTATATGTCAGAAATACCGGTTATAGACACAATTCTACTCATTATTTAATTAATATGATAATTTCAAAAAAATGTGAATTAAATTACAGACTGTTGAAATACCATTAAAAACAATTCCTTTCGCCCTTAAGTTTTAATGCGCGAGGCCCCTATAACGTCGAAGCCGTAGGTCAGTCTACGTCGCTCACGACGCCTTACGTTAAGCCAGCTTTGCTCGTCTTGATCGAAAAACGCGATCGTTCTCAACTCAAGGACCACGTGTCCTATCCACGCAGCCATCTCGGCTAAATCTAGACACAATAGATTTCATTTCTGAATTGTATCAGCAGAACAAACTTCAAGGAATGGATGACGTATGATTTAAAACCGGATGATACTGGATTAGATATATTCTTATTTTTTTATAGTTTCTTTTATCGGATAGCTCGCGTTTAAACATGGTATACTTTAAACAAATCTATCATATCAGTATTTATGATTTTATAGGTATATGTTTTGTAATTGTCTAAGTGAATAAAGTATGTTTTAATTAAACACCCGTTTCAAAGAATATTATAATTAATATCGCACGAACAAAAGTGTTTGACGCATTTCATTTTCTACGTCATGAAACACGGTAATAAAGTAATAAATAAACACTTCGAAATTTATTTTAAGTTAACGATAATTATATAAAAAATATTATGTATTTTATAGGTTCGGCCTCGAGGCCGCGAAGTGTTTAGAACTATGATTTGAAATTACATTGCGCTTTTATAAAAATAAATAAGAAAATTATACTAAGTACTTAATAAAAATACTTTTTTCGATAATATCACTATTTGAACTGGATCGTTTTAACATTTCACATAAGTACATGTGATTTAAAAAAAAAATAGTTTCTTAACAAACACGTTTTGAGTGTGATAAGTAAAGTCTATAGTAATCTTACGCCGGCCGACCGGGCCCCGGTCATTGAACCGGCCACATTGCGTAACAGCCAAAATTAAGGAATTCGCATCGCTATTGCCATGTCACTAGGGTTGCCATGAGAAAAATATTTTAAAAAAATTAAATTTTTTTTTTTCTTTAATTTTCTAATCTGATTTTAATTATTTATAAAATAATTGAAAAGAAAAATCTTCATCCAACTCGGACAAAACTTTTAGTATTAGTTTGACTTTGTGAGTAGTTTGCATACGACCAAGTAACGAATATTTTATTATATAATATCTTCGTCCTACAATAATATATAAACAATTTATTATACCCGGTTGTATCCAGGTTTGCGGTTAGCTAGTATTATATAATATTGTTGCGATTGTAAAAAAAACTAACAGCAAGGTAACCACATACAATTGATTAATTATGTACCTTAACTGGTTTGTACGACATCTGTTGTTAAAAAAAAACTAAGTTCGTTTATTAACCTAAGAAACACATTAAATGCGTAATTGCTATTAACATTATTTATTAAACGAATGTTCAAACGTTTTGCTGAATATTATGAAAAACGAGTTTATAAAATCGTGTTGCTTACTTTGCTTGTTATTATAGGTACATATAAATGTCGAGTAAAATCTTTTTTTTTTATACACTAGCTATGCCCTGCGGTTTCACCCACGTATAATTAATAAACAATACAATGAATAAAAATAACCCTAGAACCTTCCTCGATAAAAGGACTTGACAACAAAAAAAGGACAAAAATATTTTTTTAATTCGAACCAGTAGTTTCTGACATTAGCCGGATCAAACAAACAAACTGTCAGCTTTATATATTAGTATAGGTACGGTTATTCCAATCTATTTCCTTGATATAAGCATTAAATAAAAAATGCTTATATCAAGGATATTAGGCATTTTTAAAATAGTTGTCTTTAATATTCATTATTGTTTAGATAAACTAATATAAGATTTTTTTTATTATTTATTGTGATCGCTAATAACCTTAGATTTTAAAATCCAACTAAAAATTACGTATTGCAATAAAGCAATAACAACATGCAACAGAATTGATAACCGTACCTATACTAATATTTAAAGCTGACAGTTTGTTTGTTTGATCCGGCTAATGTCAGAAACTACTGGTTCGAATTAAAAAAATATTTTTGTCCTTTTTTTGTTGTCAAGTCCTTTTATCGAGGAAGGTTCTAGGGTTATTTTTATTCATTGTATTGTTTATTAATTATACGTGGGTGAAACCGCAGGGCATAGCTAGTGTATAAAAAAAAAAGATTTTACTCGACATTTATATGTACCTATAATAACAAGCAAAGTAAGCAACACGATTTTATAAACTCGTTTTTCATAATATTCAGCAAAACGTTTGAACATTCGTTTAATAAATAATGTTAATAGCAATTACGCATTTAATGTGTTTCTTAGGTTAATACACGAACTTAGTTTTTTTTTAACAACAGATGTCGTACAAACCAGTTAAGGTACATAATTAATCAATTGTATGTGGTTACCTTACTGTTAGTTTTTTTTACAATCGCAACAATATTATATAATACTAGCTAACCGCAAACCTGGATACAACCGGGTATAATAAATTGTTTATATATTATTGTAGGACGAAGATATTGTATAATAAAATATTCGTTGCTTGGTCGTATGCAAACTACTCACAAAGTCAAACTAATACTAAAAGTTTTGTCCGAGTTGGATGAAGATTTTTCTTTTCAATTATTTTATAAATAATTAAAATCAGATTAGAAAATTAAAGAAAAAAAAAGACATTTAATTTTTTTAAAATATTTTTCTCATGGCAACCCTAGTGACATGGCAATAGCGATGCGAATTCCTTAATTTTGGCTGTTACGCAATGTGGCCGGTTCAATGACCGGGGCCCGGTCGGCCGGCGTAAGATTACTATAGACTTTACTTATCACACTCAAAACGTGTTTGTTAAGAAACTATTTTTTTTTTAAATCACATGTACTTATGTGAAATGTTAAAACGATCCAGTTCAAATAGTGATATTATCGAAAAAAGTATTTTTATTAAGTACTTAGTATAATTTTCTTATTTATTTTTATAAAAGCGCAATGTAATTTCAAATCATAGTTCTAAACACTTCGCGGCCTCGAGGCCGAACCTATAAAATACATAATATTTTTTATATAATTATCGTTAACTTAAAATAAATTTCGAAGTGTTTATTTATTACTTTATTACCGTGTTTCATGACGTAGAAAATGAAATGCGTCAAACACTTTTGTTCGTGCGATATTAATTATAATATTCTTTGAAACGGGTGTTTAATTAAAACATACTTTATTCACTTAGACAATTACAAAACATATACCTATAAAATCATAAATACTGATATGATAGATTTGTTTAAAGTATACCATGTTTAAACGCGAGCTATCCGATAAAAGAAACTATAAAAAAATAAGAATATATCTAATCCAGTATCATCCGGTTTTAAATCATACGTCATCCATTCCTTGAAGTTTGTTCTGCTGATACAATTCAGAAATGAAATCTATTGTGTCTAGATTTAGCCGAGATGGCTGCGTGGATAGGACACGTGGTCCTTGAGTTGAGAACGATCGCGTTTTTCGATCAAGACGAGCAAAGCTGGCTTAACGTAAGGCGTCGTGAGCGACGTAGACTGACCTACGGCTTCGACGTTATAGGGGCCTCGCGCATTAAAACTTAAGGGCAAAAGGAATTGTTTTTAATGGTATTTCAACAGTCTGTAACAGATGGTTGGTTATCTCGGGTAATACCATGGGATCTAAACATAAATCAAACTAAACTCATATCAATCATAAATGTACACTCATTACGCCGCTAAACATTGCATCTTACATCTAACACATCTTGTACACTCTCCTTAAAACCACAACAGAATCAATCAACGTTTGACGTTTGACGGTAGAATACCACTACTCTATGAATGGACAAGGGCACTTACCCAGATGATTAGAAATGAAGCCTTAAGTCCAACATTATTAAAAAAAAAGAAAATTCTATATTTAAATTCTAATGCTCATAAATTCATTCTAATCTCCTATACTAACGATGTGTTGCCAATAAAAAAAATATATAAAGCAAACAATTTCAACTCATGATATACATAATACAATGTGTGCCATTTGCAAACAAATTTTAACGCGGGCTAAGTTAAAGCGAGACAAGACACTATTTTCATATTTTATAAAAGTCATTTTAATAATACTTGGGTTATTAAAATCGATTAAATATGTGAGTCTCTAAGGTATACACGTATATGCCTTGATGTCTGAAAACAAAGATTAAATAAAATAACAAAAATACATATGATTCATATTATTACTTTTTAACCTCTTTTTAAACGAACGAGGATATCGTCCAAATTTTATAACTTTTAATGGTTATACGATGTACTCAGCGCGATAAAGAAATATTGACCGCTGAAAAACATAAAAGGTCGTTGCCCTCTCGCGACAAAGCTGTATACCGAGTTTAGGAACAATGTCTTATATATTAGTCGTGAATAACGTTTGTTAACGTTTTTGTTTTTATTTTATTTTTTATTTATTTTATTACACATACACTACACAATATACACATTTTTTTTAATTTCGTTATCGAATTAACGTCTGTATGAATGAATTAAGTTAAAAATGTAATTAGGGATTTTTGTTATTATGCTTTTGATATGTTATCATCTATAAAGGTATAATTTTTTTGTAAATAATTTATATTAAGTAGTTAAATTTTATTTAATCAATTAGTCGGTTTTATTACGATATATTAAAAAAAATCGTGTATTTTCGTGTTTGAGACACACTGTTTCTGCTGCTTTATGATATGTATAGATGACGAACTTGTTGACGAATTATCTTTAAATAACGATAACTTTTTATACAACCATCCGATATCGATGAAACAAAGTCGAAATATTGTTCCTATTTGAGCTTAATCTACCTGTCAAGACCACAATAGCATCTGTCCAATCGTTTTGGAGATTGGCGTATATATACAGACAGTCAGCCTGATCGACAAAAATTAAAAAGTTACTCTATATTTTACACACACTCGTTTTTTGATTTTATTCAATGTGTAGACATGGTTTCTGCTGCCTTATTATATGTATATATGTATTTTTAACGCGAGTGGCACCTACGTTTTTTTAAACTTAAAAGCCTAATAGCCTCTAGATGTGCCCACTGACTATTTCGCCCATGACGTGTACAATAGTAACGACACGAAGAATTGATAAAATTGATCACCTCGGCCTATAAATTTTGTTTTATTTTATTGTTTTAAGATTATTGTATAGCGTCCTAGGCTGTGTGTATTAGGACAGCCTGTCTATGATAGAGTTGTCGTCGTCGTCATTAACATATTTGACATTTGAAAGTACAAAGCCTTGTGTACTTCTAGAGGTACCTGCGACCGCTAGACAACGTTTTAGGTGTATATTGGTATACTAGCTTCCACCCTCGCTCGGTGACGACGGTAAGGGGTCTTAGGTACCCTTGGTGCCATTTGTATGATGATCGACTGAGTAGTTGAAACGTGAAGGCAAACTTTGGTATTATTATTAAAAACAAACAAAGAACGAACTTTATAATATATATTCTTGTTCAAAATAATACGGCCCTACTTATAAACATTGCTTAGCGACTAGTCTAGTTAAAGACTGATTTCTCTCCTTCTGACATTATTGATTTTACATTCGAAAGAAGAAGACACAATATTTTAGTTAGAATGCTATCACATACTAGTTTATACACGCTATCGTATATGTTCTACTCGTAAAAATCTATACTATAGAGCGTCTTATCTAAGAATTATAACAAAAACATTGAGATTGTTTTTTTTTAATTAGGAATGTGTTTTCGTTTTTTAACTTTTACGTGTTTTTTTTTTAATAAAAGTAATTTATGTTTCACTTCGAAAAGTTCTCGTATTAATTACTACCTGAGCCGAATTACAAATGCCGTGTGAACGGCACTTCGAAATTGCAATTTTTCTGGTATTCATCGGTCTTTCGGAGAAAACGTAACAAGTGTAGGATTACCGTAACTGCGAAACGTGACGCGAATGGTATTGATTTTATTATTATTCTTATACGCTCTTCATATGTAGGTATGTGTATTATTTGATATATATTATCAATCCGTTCCGGCTTCGCACAGGTAATATAAAGATCCACATTAAACGTTTACTTCGTAATACATATATCACTCTATAGGTTTATGCGGTGAACGCCAGTAAAACTTTCAGTCGGCATAATTTTTGCCGACACCTTCAATAATCATCGTCACATTTCAGCCAATTTACATAAAACCTTAATCAATTATATACTTTCCTCATCCAATGGTTAAACCCATATGAGGAAAGTATATAATTGATAGAAGTTCGGTAGTTTTTAAAGTTACCGCGTTCAGATAGATAGGCGCGGCAACTTTGTTTTTAAATATGTAGTGTATATGTGTGTGTATTTTATGTCTGTCATGGATGAATGAGTTCATATTGAAAACGTTTTGTTATTGGTACACGTCATCCAACGTGTAAAATTTGTACCAATAATAAAACATACATGTTATTGGTGAGTGAAAAATCACAATTTTGTAATAAAGGGCTTTCAGGCTATCAGTATCACCTATATATCTAGGTTGTGAGTGTATGCCTGTGTCTAGGTTGTCAGGATCGTGTGTGAATAATGTCCCAGGATATTATTATATTATTGTTATTATTATTTTTACTGTTTCTTTGTATGCCTACTTTAAGAAACGAAGGTCTGTACCCAAACTGAGAATTAAAAAAAAACTTCCAGAATCACTAAAGACGTAGCTAAAGAATAAGGTAGAATAGCGCCCCTGTTAAAATAAACGATTTTTATTACGCCCCTAAATTGAGAAACGGAGATCTCAACCCATTCAAGTCTTTATGTATAATTTAAGATGTGCTTTGATATTAAATAATCATTCAGTCAGGATATTGATTTTTATATTATTGTATATAATGTATGTGTATATTTCAAAAATGATTTGACTGTCTCGTTGGTCTAGTGGCTAGATATAAGGCCGCACTCTTTGATCCTGGGTTCAAATCCCAGGTCGGGCCAATAAATAGTTATTGGGGTTTTGTGTCAGAAAATTCTCAGTAGCAGCCCGGAGTCTGGAAGTTGGAAGTGTGGTACACCCTCGTGGAAAGCACGTTAAGCCGTTGGTCCTGCGCCTGAACCCTTTCCGGTCGTGTCGGATTGCCGTCCCATCGGATTATAAGAGCTAAGGAAAAGAGAGTGCACCTGTGTTTGCGCACACACTTGTGCACTATGATGTCCTCCTTGACGTATCCGTCAATGGCGAATTTGGCTAGTGTGTTGCGAGCGAAGATGGCTTGAAAAGCCACATTTGGTTTTAAACGTTCTGCTGCAGGAATGACAGAACAACTGGCCTTTACTATTGTACGTGTAGCAATATGTGGGTTTGAGACGGGTCTTTTTAATAAGACGTTTGGCATCGAGGTCATCTAAACGGTTTCGCTCGAAGATGGTAGAAGCTTTATTTACAGTATTACGCCACACAGTTCTCTGTTTAGCGACCAAATCCCAAGAGTTCAGAGGGATATTGCAGGCAGTCAGGTGCCTCTTTAAAACGTCCTTGTATCGAAGGAATTGGCCTCCAGGTCTGCGCTTTCCCTCCTTCAGCTGTGAATAAAACACAGATTTAGGTAGCCTGGAGTCGTCCATTCGAACAAGGTGACCGCACCATTTAAGTTGACCACGGATGAGCATGTACTCAATGCCGTCTGATCCTGCACGCCGAAGTATTTCGGTGTTTGGAATTCGCTCTTGCCAACTTACGCGCAAAATTTTACGTAAACACCTCAAATGAAATGAATCCAGGCGCCTTATATCCCTCTTGTAAAGACACCAAGTCTCAGACGCGTAAAGGAGAATAGGCAATATTATGGCATTGTACACAGCGATCTTAGTGTGCAGTTTTAGATCATGCGAATCCCAAACTCTGGCTCTCAGAATGCCAAAAGATGCCGACGCCTTTGCAATACGGGAGGAAATTTCTGAATCAAGGCGGTTATCATCGCAAATGTAACTACCCAGATACCGAAATGATGATACTTCCTCCAAAGCCTTTCCGTCTAAAGATATTGAGGTATTATCCTTTGTAACGCCACGTGCGGATTGTTTCAGTATTTGGGTCTTTGAGGTGCTAATAACAAGGCCAAAACGCTTACACGATTCATGAAGGCGATTTATAAGTAGCTGCAGATTGTGAGCGTTGTCGGCTACTAAGCAGACGTCGTCTGCATAGAGTATATCAGCAATTGGTACATCTTGCACCATACGTTTGGACCTGAACCGTGTCAAGTCAAATACACTCTTGTCAGATCTTACTTCAAGAGAGATTTTTTCTGTACAGTCGATATATGAGTCTCGCAGGACTGTAGCAAAATAAATACCAAAAAGAGTCGGGGCCATCACACAGCCTTGTTTTACACCGCTGGTTACGTAGAATTGGTCTGTATAGTCATTCTCGTGTTGTACCCTGGCCATCATGCCATCATGAAATTGACGCACAATGTTAACGAGTTTCTTAGGGCATCCAGCTTTCTCCAAAACAACCCACAGAGCAGATCTAGGCACACGGTCGAAAGCTTTTTCGAGGTCGACGAAACACATGTATAGAGGGCGATGTTGTTCCAGACTCTTTTCCTGTAACTGTTTCACGACAAAGATTGCATCAACCGTGCCTCTGTTCGGTCGGAACCCACATTGACTCTCAGGTAACAGACGTTCCGCTAGCTCAACCAGACGCCGGTTTATTATGTGTGCCAGAAGTTTACCCGCTGCACTTAGCAGGGCAATACCTCTATATGAACCACAGTCAGAGGTGTTGCCCTTACCCTTATACAGTTTACAGATAGTGGCATCCTTCCATCCTTGCGGTATTGTTTCAGACTCCCATATGCGTAATATGAGCTCATGTAGACAGATTCGAACGTTGGGTCCACCATATTTGTAAAGTTCAGATGGTATACTGTCTGGGCCTGATGTTTTGCCGTTCTTGAGTCTATTAACGGCTTTATTAAACTCGTCAAGGGTAGGGGGGGCATCTAATTCAGAAGATGCGGGTAAAGCTGATAAAGCAGATAAAGCACGTATATGTGTCAAATCCGCACCGTGACTAGGCGGATTAAGAACATCTTTAAAGTATTCCGTGATGTTTAGTAAGGCGTTTGGATTTATCACTGGAATACATCGGTGATGTTTTTTTTGTATCGCGGACCAAAAATTGTTCTGAGATCTTCATAGAACCTGCCGATTTGTTTAATGTCAGCAAGATGTTGTAGCTGTTGTGCTTTTAGAACCCACCAACGATTTTTTAAATCACGGATCCTCGACTTCAGCTGTTGCTGAACGGTTTTCTTTGTCGCGCTGTTAGGCGAATCTCGCAATAATCGTCGATACTCATTAACAAGGTTCATAATCTCAGCATTTGAGTCGTCGAACCAATCTTGGTTTTTCTTATCAGGCCTCCCCACAACGTCGGCTGCAATCCTATAAAGAGGTTGCGCCAGCGATTGCCAGTGATCGTTAATGGATGCCTGTGTGTTAGGTGTTACTACACTAAAAGCTGTGTTTAGTTGTTCTTGCTTCGTTATTGAGCTCACAAGATTTGAAAAGGCCAGTCGAGTTGGTATTTTATGTTTTGCTCGGCGAGGAGGCTTATAGCTTAGGCGAACCTTCGACCTAATTAACCGGTGATCGGTCCAGCCTTCAGCGCCCCGCATTGCTCTTGTTACTAGTACATCTTTCAAGTCAAGTCTGCGCACAATAATATAGTCTATCAAGTGCCAATGTTTGGAGCGAGGATGCATCCAAGATGTTTTAAATCTATCGGCCATGCGAAAATAGGTGTTAGTGATGCTGAGGTTGAATTCTGCACACAAGGACAAGAGCAGCTCACCGTTTGAGTTACACTTATTAACACCATGCCGGCCGAGAACTTCTTTCCAGACTACATAATCGGAGCCAACTCGAGCATTGAAATCGCCCATAAGAACAATTTTGTCGCTGGGAGGTACGTCTTTCAAAACTTGACGAAGATCATCATAAAACTGCATTTTGTCTTCATCATTATAAGACATAGTTGGAGCATATACACTTATTAGGCTAACGTATTTATAAGAGTTTATATTGAGTCTGAGGGTTATTATCCTATCATTAATTCCTTTTGGTTTTTCCAAAAGGGTGCGTGCTATTGTATTTTTCATTGCAAACCCAACGCCAGCACCAGCTCTTTCAGAAGTGGGTTTACCTGACCAGAAATAAGTGTAGCCCCCGAGGTCCTCACATAGCTCCCCGCATTCCGCTAGGTGAGTCTCACTTAAGGCTGCGATATCTATGTCGTATCTAAAAAGTTCCCTTGCTATTAGAGCGGTTTTACGCTCTGGGCATAAGTTTTTATCGTTGTCCAGAAGAGTACGTACATTCCAAGTCGCGAAGTTAAAAGTCGATCTAAAATGCTTTTGTGATTTTCGACCGCGATTTAACGGTACCCAATGACCGCGGCTAGCCACCAGGTTTAAGAGTGAGACGGACTATGGTTAGGCCACCTTTTCTAGGCCCCTCTCCTGTGCAGGAGTAAGCAGAGCGATCCTAAATAGGGCTGCTTAGTCATCAGATGTGCTGCCGAACCCGTTTTCCCGCCTCTATCGAAACCAGGAGCGACCACTCTCACCTGACCGCCTATGTGCAGAGTGCCAACTAAGAACCGGAGTACACCGTTCCTCTAATTCCCACCATTGCCACTCCATCGCCATAGGACTTTTAAAGCTCAAAGTCAAATACCTAGCCAAATTCATCTGCGCGGGATATTTTAAAGTGGGTAAGCGGTTGCGCTGGCACAAACCCACTCTTTAATCCCAAAGGTACTAGTACCCGATGGACCAGTTACCCGGTACGACCGGTAGCACCCGGGACGTAGCGAATTGGCCGCCAACCATATAAGACCCCTGGTTGGCGCCCTCAACAGGCGCATCGCATCGCCTTGCTGCATCGCTTTGGGAGCCGAGGGCGTTTGCCTATCGACAGTGTTCGCCTCCCAAACCGAAACAGACTTTATGTACAGAACGGAGGGTCGTCCGGTTACAGCTGTGTACCACGACACAGCCCCCTTCGCTAGGTTTAGCCCACACAGAATGTGTGGTTACCGGGGTGTGGCCGTTGCGTACATTATATATATATAGTAATATATATATTTCAGACTGTTAGCATATTGTGAAGTAAACTTAAGGTCGAAAGTTCAAAGACATGCATCGCTTGTATTACATCTAATACAAATACTTAAAGTTATTAAGCAAGTTTATCTACAAAATCTTCTCATTTTATTATTGAATAGGTAGGCGGACGAGCATATGGGCCACCTGATGGTAATTGGTTTCCAATGCCCATAGACAATGGCATTGTAAAAAATGCTAACAGTAGCTTACATCGCCAATGCACCGCCAATCTTGGGAACTAAGATATATGAAGTAATTCTGTTTAGCGGATGAATATCTGATGAGCGGATGGTACTCTACCACCGCGTGAGTATTGAGGAGAATGCTTCGAATTTGACCACGACCGAGGTAGGCGAGCTGAATTGAAATTTAGAGATGATTGCCTGCCTAAAATCCAAAGCTACAATTTTACTATCCTTATATTGAATATAATTGATTAATGATCAGTGTCGTTGAGCGTTTTTCAACAAGTTAACAAATAAATATATTTCTTCTGAATTTAAACCGGTGCTGAGCTTAAATTAATTGTATAACGATAACATTGTACAAATTTGTTGTTCATGCAAAACAGATCACACCGCATGCAAATAGCCAATTACCTTCCGTTTCGCATTATATCGCAATCGCAAATCGCAAGGATATACAGCACCTAATCCGCACATATATTAAAACTATAATGGAATCGTGTATGTATATTAAAATTTTATCGGATTTATTACATTTCACGTACGAAATACTATCATTGAAGTAATACAGCCTATAAATGTCCCAGTGCTGGGTTAAATACGGCTCTCTTCTGACTCAGGTCTCAGTAATTGCAGTTTGAATGTTGAATGAGTTAGTGCCAATTATAGACATAATCATATCGTAGCATCCTCACATAATGCTAGTATATTTGAAGTGACCACTTGATATCAGGTGGCCCGTTTCATTAAATGCCTCAACATTTATAATATATATTTTCTGGGTACCTAGCAGAAGTAATTTGTGTTTTATTTTTTAATGAAAGCACAGCTTTATTGGACGTTGTCCTTGAAATGAAATTACCTTTATCTCGATTATAATTCATTCCACCCCCGCCGTACACTCGCAAGGTATCCTCTTTTTTACGTTCGTGATTCGAATAATGTTAATAAACAACGTTGTTCAAATTATATGTACAATGTTGTTTAAACGAAAAAAAATATTTACTCGCGGCGCATATTTTACAAAGGCAGAACGTCTTTTTTCATCGACCCTTAGTTTGTTGGAGAAAAAAAAAATGAGCAAACGTACACGCAATAGAAACCTAATGATCAAATACAACATCAAACAAAGAGCAATACGTACTGTTCTTTTGTTTCGGTCGAAAGGGTGAAAGCCAATGTAAACAGGCACAAGGGACATAACATCTGTGTTCCCAAAGTTGGTGTACTTAATTGACGATGTAAGGGATCGTTAATATTGTTGCCATTAGGTGGTCTAGTTGCTATTCCGCCTTAACAACACTAATGATACAACACAACAACACAATACAATACAAATTATAACGATTACGAAAATTTAATAAAACAAACTAAAATTAGGAAATACGGTAAGGAAGACGATATTTAGGAAGGTTTTGAGTGAGAAAAAATCGTTTCAAGAACTTAATAAAGAGCAAGTTAATTATGCTAATTATATATTTAGATTTATATATGTATAGTATTACGTTGCGTGGTCTCAACACAATTATGTTTTACTGCTAAACGTTATTACGGGTGACGTTGCCATACAGTTTGAGGGGCAAGTGAGCCTGTGTACGCATGAGATTAGTCAGGTTAGTTTAGTCTTAAAGGCTAAAGAACTCTCTTCGTATAATGATAGGCTAGCATTTTTTAACATACATAGCTTGAGCCAAAGAAGAGATTTGTTGGATTTGATGTTTTTATATAAAAGCCTTAACAATATCTATGACAATCCAGATTTAGTATCTAAGATTAAATTTAATGTTTCCTCTCGATATCCACGCAAAACAATTAATCCTCTTACAAGACCTTTTCGAAAAACTGTTTTGGGCAATAACTCACCAATTTCCAGGATGTCTAAAATTCTAAATGATAGTTGTAAACATTTGGACCCTTTTAGGGACTCACTCAAAACATTTCGTTATAAGTTTTTGTTCAGCGATAAATTAAATAAATAATTTTTACATAAACAAAATATAGGTAATGATCTAATTTTTAATATAATGAACCACCTGTAACCTAAATTTTATATATAGAGATTTTAATAATTTTTACCAATAAGTTAATACGTTTTTAATATAATGTAATAAATGATTTATAAACTTCCTAATATTTGCATGCTGTATCTGCCTTAAAAGATAATGCATTTAAAATTAAGCTACACTGTATTTCTTTTCACCCAATATTGTATTAATGTAATTATCACTGGTGGATCTTAAATAAATAAAATAAATAAATAAAAGTGACTTCTTACTTCAATACACTACCGTAAACAGCTATTTGAAAAAACTTAATAGATATGTATGATAAAAACTTAAAAATAATATTAAACGGAATAAAATATTTTTACATAAATTGATATAAATAAAAATGCTAATAACCATAATAATATTGAACAAATATAATCAAATATTTACATATACTCGATTCATTTCAATATTAGATAATAAAAATTCTAGAATCCATTTAGATTGTATATACGAAGAATGTCTACCAGTATTGCATCACTTATTAATTTTGAAACTAACGAAATACAGCGTTAGCTTGGGGTCATGTTTATAAATAATTAACGTGTTGAGCAACGCTTACGTCACTTGGTAAAATCAATGTCGTACAGCGGTGACGTCAACTTCAATAGATTTGCTTGAACTGCTGGCGACGACTGCGAGCGTTATGACACAGGTTATAATAGGTATATAATATATATATAATAGGTATATAATATATATACAGCGCGATAACATATATTTTTTTTATTGGTCACCTGATGGTTAATGGTCACATAATAGACATTGGCATCGTAAGAAATATTTGTGTTTGAGCTTTGTGCAAGTTCGTCTAGGTACGTCTCGTCTTATGTACCGCAAAACAGTAATACTTGGTATCGTTGTTCCGGTTTGAAGGGTCAGTGGGCCTGTGGAATAAGGTTGGTGGTTAACATCTCTTACAATGCTAATGTTTGTGGGCGTTGTTTGTGACCACTTACCATCGGGTGGACCATATGCTCGTCCGCCTACATATCTATACTATAAAAATGTCCGACTTTTTTTTTACAGCAGTTATAGGTGTAATTCATATTTTTTATCATAATCACATAGTCAAGTAATTTTTTGTAAGCGATGACATACAAACAAACAAGTTACCCTTCCGTACGTTAAAGTTTGTTCGTTGATATTATTAATAATAACACCTCTTAAAAGCTTATGGTAAATATTTTTAAAATTCAAATCAGGTTTTGCGATAATATTTATTTATTTATTTATTTAATACTTTATTGCACACACAATGAAAGGACATACAAATAAATAGAACAATTTCAACAAAGACAAGAAAATAAGAGCGTGCAAAGGCGGTCTTATTGCTAAAGCAATCTCTAACAGACAACCTTTGGTGAAAGGATTTGCAAAAGCAGAAACAGGATAGTGCAAAAAATAAAATAATATTCAAGATAAAAGAAAATAATGACTTATAATATACATACTAATGTAAAATATATATAACCTAAATACGTTACATATAAATATATATGTATATACGTACATACATAGATACATATAAATATATATACATACACACATATAACATTTTTATATATAATACATATTCAATAAACGTACATACATTACTTATTGTAAGGAAAGATAGTGAGTTTTCACACGACGTTTAAATATATAAATAGAATCAGAGCGACGAATTTCCGGGGGAAGCATATTCCATAGCTTCACAGCTTTAACAGTAAAAGATTCACTGTAAAAGCGAGTATGAGCTGTTGGCATCTTTAAGCGATTGTCACTTCTTGACCGCAGATCAAGATGACAATCAGTGTCAGAGCCTAAGAAATAGAAACGAGTTTTTAGGTAATTAGGAGAGTAAGGATTATAAAGGATAGAATAGAGAAGGGAGAGTATATGCAAGTTGCGGCGATGTCTAATTGTAAGCCACTTCAGTTGGTCACGGTATTCGCTGACATGATCGAATTTACGTAGCGCAAAAATAAATTTGATACAGACGTTTTGTAGTCGTTCAAGCTTGTTTAGCTGTTCTTCTGTTAGGTCTGTATAACTACAATCAGCGTAGTCCAGTATTGGGAGCAGTAGTGATTGAGCCAGGCAAATTTTAGTTTTAACCGGTAATAGGTGCTTCAAACGTTTAAAAGAGCTAATAGTGGCAAAAATCTTTCTACTCACTTCTGCAACTTGCACGGACCAGGAGAGGTTACTATCTATAAGGAGACCAAGGTTTTTTACATGGGAACAGAGGGTTAAGGAAACATTGTCGTAAAGAATAGCAGGTAATTGACTACAATTAAGTTTGGAGAGTTGAAAGGTGCTACCGATTATAATGGCTTGGGACTTGGCAGGATTAACATGGAGTCCATACGCCTTGCACCAATTGGAGATATTAAGCAGGTCCTGATTGAGTCTTGCGATGGCATCATCAATATCAGGTGCTGTACAAGTAACATAGATCTGCAGATCGTCGGCATAGAGATGGAAAGAGGATGAAAGGATTTTTGGGATGGTATTAATGAAAATAGAAAACAGGAGAGGTGAAAGGACACTACCTTGCGGTACACCAGTTGTGAGAGGGAGATAGGAAGAAGATTGGTTGTTAATGTGTACACTTTGCCGACGACCAAACAAGTAACTTCGAAACCAGTCAGAAACGTCCGTAGCAACATTGATGGACTGGAGGACAGCCAGCAGGAGCTCGAAATCAACCGCATTGAATGCATTGCTAAAGTAAATACTGAGAAATAGATAAGGAAAAATATTATGCTTATTAATTGATTGTTTTACTCTTTAGAATCTAGTCTATACAATAAATATTAATTATATTGTACTTAAATATCTAAAAAAAAAACCAGCTTATTTCGGGGCCTTACTTTTTGCAGCCTTTTCCACATTTGCAGCTCTCACCTAAAATAAAAAAAAAAAACTTTTTATAAATATCTGTGAATATAAAAACTGTAACAAATGTATTTATAATTGTCTCCCAACTGTATATTTTAGATGACATAGTTTTAATAAAAATATTTATTAAATACACAATGTTTTTTTTAAAGTGTAAACACATTTTATACATAGTTCAAATCACGATGTTAAAAATTGTTAATTTTCGTTTTGTTATTAACAATTTACTAAGATGAAAAATTATAAAGCTTTATTAAACATTGAAAATAAATTGAAAAATCAAATCAATCAATTCAAATTTGAAAAATCTTTATTAGTTTTTGAGAAATTTGCACAAAACTAAACCCCCATTTTAAGCTAAATATTAATAACTTTTGCAATGATTGCAAGCGGAACTTCATTTTTTTCAAAAATCATCTAGATGCCATTCCGAAGCGAATGACACCTCAATCATTTTCGGAGACTGCTGAGAAAAGTTGACCAAAAAGGCACTTGTTGATTAGACTATAAGACATATGCTACTTTTCAATTCCTATCACCAGAAAACAAATGGGCATTCAATTATTAAAATCGAAATCATGAAACAAATTCTAGTTAAGATAATTGAGAAAAATGAAACATTAATAAATTACAATAAACCTTAAAAATAATAATAATACACACCTACAAATCTTGGACTCTCTTATGCAATGATAACATTGAGCTTGTTAATGACGTCAACTTTTCTCTATTGGTTGGTATCTCTGATAACTGAAATTAAAAAGTATGTACATACAGTAAGCCGAGATGGCCCAGTGGCTACAATGCGTGAATCCAAACCGATGATCGTGGTTTTTGACCCGGGCAGGCACCATTGAATTTTCGAGTGCTTAATTTGTGTTTGTAATTTATCTCATGCTTAACGGTGAAGGAAAACATCGTGAGGAAACCTGCATGTGTCAAATGTTACTCAAATTCTGCCACATTCTTTGTACAGATCCCTTGCAGAAATTGCGACCGAGTCGCACAAGGGATTTCTAGGAACTTCCCACAAATGGTTCATGAAAACTAGTCACTATATCCGAGATCAATGTTATATCCAAAGTCGATTTAGCTACATTATTTTCCCCTTATAGTATATTCTAAATTCAAAGGACTTAAGTGTAGCGTCGCTACAACCAAAAAGTCGTTATAACTAGGGATGTACTAAATGAAATCCACTGTATATGTTTTGTCAATTATTCAATTGTTTTATCACTTCAATGAGGTGCTATTACATTTCTAAATTTTAAATGGATTTGTCAATAATGTATTTAACTTACCAGAGCATCTAATGTTGCATCATTTTGTAGATCATCAATTCTTCTGTTTTCTGATACAATCATATTGTGGACAGCCTCTTGCTCATTCCTAAGAAATAATATTTAATTGCATATGTATACATAATAATAAGGTCCTCCAGACCGATTTCCGTCACGGCGGCCAATCTCAAGAGAAATTAGCCAACTGCACAGGAGTATTATAGTGTACAAGTGTGTGCGCAAACACAGGTGCACTCTCTTTTCCTTAGCTGTCATAATCCAATGGGACAGCAATCCGACACGACCGGAAAGAGTTCAGGCACAGGACCAACGGCTTAACATGCTTTCCGAGGCACACGAGTGTATACACTTCCAACTTCCAGACTCCGGGCTGTTACTGAGAATTTTCTGACAGAAAATCCCAACCACTATTAGGCCCGACCTGGGAATTGAACCCAGGGCCACCGAGTCTTCGGCCTTATATCAAGCCACTAGACCAACGAAGCCATCGAAGTATACATAATAATAAAAATATTAATCACAAACTTAAATAAGGTAAAAGTTTTATAGCTGGCCATAAAATTATATTATAGCTATAATCTACATATTTAAAAATAAACTCAATATTGTTACTAACAAATCACACTTTTAATATTTTATTTACTTATTACATAATAATATATTATATTATTATACAATAACAGTAACTATTTATAAGACGAAATCGTCATAGAATAGTATTTTAGAAATTTAAAAATGACATTTCTTAAAACATATCTTCAAATTAGTATAAGAAAAACTACAGGTCTCCTAACTTTGGGAGTGTCATTCAAAAGAGGGGACACTTCTATAAAATACAACAGTTAAACCATATAAAATCGGGATGTACTATTCTAATGCCATCCCCATGAAACAGTTAAATAAATATTTTAAAATTAAATTATTTTAATTTTAAATTATTGTAATTTACTTACGTCAATTCCTTTAAATGTGTATTCAAAGTTGATATCGGCGGTTCGTATATCTCCATTAAGCCCTTTGCTAGTAACCGCATTTTCCACATTGTCATTTTTACTGAAAAAATTAATAATATTATGAGAAACCATACAAATAAACTAACACAAATATATCACGTTTGAAATAAATTATTACTTCTCTTCTTCTGTCATTTTTTGTCGTATTTATATTTGTAATCTTTTACTTCAGCTTTTAAACACTTAATTATGAATTATCAAATGTATTTTTTCTTCTTTTTCGTTCTCTGAAATTATTGATCTTTTATCAAAATGTCAAAATAGTGTCAATTGTCATCGAACAGAACCACAGATGTGATCGACTGGTTTTCACTTGTTTAATTTTTTGCTTTTAACTTTGATTAATGCGAATTGTACGAAATAACCGTAAATAGATAAACTGCAATTAGAAATTAATCTAGTTAGAATCTAATAACGATTTCATACCTATCCTTTAAAAAAAAACGGATTATGGTAGCATTTTTGAAAAATAGCAAAATTCAACATGGGAAATATTTTAAGAATTCATTGTAAAGAAAAGTCAGTTATCACAGCTGATATTTAAACAAAAGAGGAGCTTGCTTTAAGATTTGAGAGACTCATTTATCCGACTCTACAAAAGACTATTGATATACTATTGATATTGATATAAAAACTATTGATTCTTACAATACAACTTCTAATGTATAATCTTGCATAAACATCAAATTGATTTCTCGTGGCTGCATGATGTCTTGGTACATCATCAAGGTACAAATTTTGCAGCATACAACATAAGCCCCTGTACAAAACTTTATCAGTCATGTCACAATTTAATATCATAGTTTCAATATTTTCAAATACTACTGTGAATATAATACGTTTCGGCTTTTGCTATAATTGACATTTTAGTACTATGTAGAACTATACTCTGTGGCAAATTCTAACCTACTATTATAAAAAACGAACTGTCATGCATGTCATAGTACCAATTAGTTTGGTACAGTGATGTCAACTTGGGAGATTTGCCCCCAAATTTAGGGGGAACCAAGATGTCAGTGGTTTATTTAGGGGGATTTTTAGGGGGTAGATTATTCAAGATTTTTTTTTAAATGCACAACTCTACACAATTTATATTAAGCCTCCAACCCGACCAACAAACTAAGCGAAATATCAACTCCAAGTATAGCTATAACTGAATAACGGAAAACTATATCATATTATGTTTGCAATGATAGCTCAACAGTAAGCCTTCTTAAACAATACATAGGAGGGGTGGGGTGCGATTCCTGGTCACGGTAAAAAAAAAAAAAAATTTAATAGTATTTTCAATATAAAAGCTATTTCATACTACTTGAATGTATTTTTAATTTATGTTTTAAATAACCTCTCAAACTGAGTGTACAATGATGTTTTAATCGATATTTAGGGGGATTTGAAATTGCGAAGAAAAGAGGGAAAATTATGTACGAATTGGCATCACTGACTTGGTACTGGTAGTGGTATATGGTAGTCTACTCTGTGGTTACTGCGCTGCGCTCAGCGCTGTGGTTATACTACAGTATTGTATACCCAATAGTCTAAGTCAAATTAACAATATTTATTTATATCATATTCAAAAAATAATCTTAACAATATTGACTACAAAGTGAAAAACATGAAACACAATAAATATATTCAAATAGTCTTTATAAGCCTTTAAAATTATTATATTTATATTATCCGCAAAGGTGTCGTAAGTTATAAAACCGTAACTATGTTTCAATATAAATATCTCAGCCGGGAGCATCTCGAAGGCTTCGATAATTACAAGGTAATTTAATTTACTTTTTGTTAAAAAGCTATTTATCTGTGGATTAAATTTTTCGAATCTAACCTAAAAATCGATTTTTTTACGCAACATTATACTGCACTTGCAACTAGTTCTTGCAGTAGTAATTAATATTCAAGAATTTATAATAACCAACCGTTTATTTAAACAAAGGATTGCACATATCGCATTTAAATATATATGTAACATTGGACATAGGTAAAAAAACCTGACTAGAGTTTTACTTAACGATTTAAAAAGACAAATTGTTTATTTTATATTATTGCAATGTTAAAAATTATTAATTTATATAGTATTTTTTTTTTCAAATTTTGTTTTTTTTTCATTTCAGTATATGTCAAAAGACACAAGCCCCTTGAGTGTTTATGTGATGCATCCTTTTTGGAATAAAGTTGTAGAGGTAAGTTTCATTCAATAATTTTCACGCACATTAACATAAATTTTGATATATCAATTATGTTCATAAATTAGGCTTTCATCCAGCTGAAGACGGTGATAAGCTGAACAAAATAAATTTTCTCGTTAAATGGTCTTCATTGATAAGGTTTTTTATATGTTATGTCATGTTTTTTATTAAGGTAAACAACCATTTAAAATGAATGTTTAATTATATAAGTGTCAGATAACATTTGTAAATGCCAATTAACTTAAGGTACTTTAACCTCGGTTGGTAATTAGATAAATTGGTAATTAAAACTACTGTTTAATTAATTAACAAGCTGGTTGGTGTGGTTGGTAGATACTTTACCTTACGCACTGCACGTCCTGGGTTTGATTCCCACCCTGGACAGAACATAATGTGTATAAAATTATCCATTTATAAAAGGTACTCTCAGCAAAACATTAATATAAGTATAATAATAAGGAGACGTCAATGTAGTAAACAAAATATAATTAAGCTTAAATACTAAACCTTTTTTTAATATAAAATAATAACCAAGCTTTTAATTTTAAATGAATAATAAAAAAATAATCAAAAAATATATTAATCTACATACATAAAATTTATTACTCCAGATAAATAATTGATAAGGACATTTTGAAATCAATTAAAATAAAAATCTGATTAAAATGTTTATAACCGTCTTGTTTCTTTTTAAGATAATACCACGATGGGTGGCACCTAATGTTTTGACATTTGCTGGGTTTATGCTGACAGTACTTGACTTTGTGCTGCTATCATACTACGACTATGACTACTTGGGTGCCAGCACTAAAGTCCACAATGAGACGTCCACTGAACCCCTGAATGGGCATATGGAAGTCATTCCACAGTCTTTGTGGTACATCTTAGCGGTATTCCTGTTCTTAGCCTACACTCTAGGTAACTCTTAACCACTTTCAAATTTCTTTATATTTTAAACAAACTGGAATTTATAAATTTATTGTATTCATCAATAGTTGTTAGTTAGAGGTGAAATATCGAATTTTAAATTTCAACAATTTTTTAAGTAATTTAAGTAGTATCCATATTGGAAAATACAAAGAAGGTTTGTGTACAGATCGGGGATGTTGCGAATATTCGCATCCGCATCCGCAAATGCGGAGCATCCGCATAGATTTGGACATCCGCATCCGCATCCGCAATAATCAATGCGGATTTTCACGCGGATGCGGATGTCATACAAGTTGCAAAATATAAAGTAAAATAAATATCTATCTATAAATTGTTCTCTCCCAAGAGAACAATTTCCCCTATTTAGATCCTCGCTATAAGCACAAATTATTTACACGGGTGGCTGAGGAAAAGATTAAAGACGACATTTTGATGGTAATGACAAATACTGAGAATGACGATTCCGGTTCTCTTAATGCCAATTCCGAAGGGGCCAAAAGAATGAGAATGACTTATTTCACGGAAAGTAACATGGAACAACTAGGACCAGGGCCATCAAGTTTTGTGAGAAAGCCATGCTTAAAAAACGACCTTGCTATGATATTTGATTCGTCAAGTGAAGATGAGAGTCAAGAAGTACCAGAAAATGATAGCACTGAAGCTGTACTCAAGAAGGAATTACATTTTTACCGCGCTAAAAAAAGAGTCAATGTGGATGAAAATCCTCTTAAGTGGTGGAGTGTTCATCGAGAGGAATTTAAGATATTA
Source organism: Nymphalis c-album (assembly GCA_963151315.1). Taxonomy (NCBI): domain Eukaryota; kingdom Metazoa; phylum Arthropoda; class Insecta; order Lepidoptera; family Nymphalidae; genus Nymphalis; species Nymphalis c-album. The sequence goes on from OY720610.1 coordinate 2,270,165, forward strand.
TCACCGATAGCACGAAGATTTTTATCCAATCCACCAGGCAGTGTTCCAAGCGAACAATTATTTAGTAGCGCGGGTTTAATTTCCGAACCTCTGGAACCTCTTGAAACAGAAAAGGCAGCAATATTACTTTTTATTAAGTATAATGCTCCTATTTTTAACTTCACTTACTAATATGAAAATTACTAAGTGAAGGACTTAAATAAAAATTGGAGCATTCTACTTAATACTAATTTTCATTCATAAAAATGTTAATAATTACTTCAACATTGTTTTAATACTCCATTAATATACTATATTTATATAAGTTTTTAAACATCCGCATCCGCATCCGCATCCGCGGATGTGAGCCTTCAAAGATCCGCATCCGCATCCGCATCCGCGGATGTGAAAAAATCGGCATCCGCAACATCCCTGGTACAGATGTATATATTTTTATTTTTTTCAGATGGTATTGATGGCAAGCAGGCGCGCCGGACGCAGACCTCTGGACCTTTAGGTGAATTATTCGACCATGGACTCGATTCATATTCGGTTTTCTTTATACCAGCCTGTCTTTATTCAATTTTTGGACGTTTAGACTTCTCCATAGCACCCATTAGGTAAGTTTTTCCTTATTCTTTCATAAAATAGCAGTATTTGTAACTAATCATTTGCATTTAATTCATAATAATTAATTAATGTTTGTATAAGATTCAGTATATATTTTATATATTTAACTTGCTACTGATATAAATGGATAGTGAATTATTGTCTTATCAATTGTGATTTTTTTTTGTCTCATTGTTATTTTTCCTTGATAAAATTTTTTTGAGAAGACTTTTATTGTTATCATGTTATTTAATCAGTATAATTAAACATGTAACAAGCCAAATTTGAGTCATAAGGTATATACATAGATAAGAATGCTAAATTTTAGGCATAAAGGCTGCATTTAATAATAATTTAGATTTCTCAATGATTTCATCAGTAATTGAGAGCTTTTAAAAATAGTTGTGTTATGAGTATGCATTTTTTTCAGAATGTATTATGTGATGTGGAATCTACTAATAAATTTTTATCTAAGCCACTGGGAAAAGTACAATACTGGTGTATTATTTCTCCCATGGGGTTATGATTTCAGTATGTGGGTGAGTAAAAAGTGTATTTAATTATAAATAATATTCTTCTGACCGAATTTCAGTCACTGTAGTACCACAAAGAATAACCATTCTCGCATGAGATATTATAGAATGTGAACTTAGTTGCATTTTTTGTCATATATTTTAAGACTAAATTTACTATAAATATAAACATTAATTTAAGCTTAAATAAATTTACTGATAAAAATATACATAAATAAATAAATATATTTAACTTATTGTTGCATAAAGTTAAACCATGTAATAAAAAATGTAGTTGTTATTAGTAAATATTGTATTGTAAATTGTTGTGGTTTAACACTTTCCATGCGGGATTAAAAAAAAAATTATTATGTGATGAGCAAATGTGACATCTGATGGTAAGTGGTCGCCACCACTGATAGACATTGGTGAAGTAAAAAATAATAATCATTCCTTGTATTGCCGAAGAGCCACCAATCTTGGGAATTAAGATGTTATGTCCCTTGTGCCTGTAGTTACACTGTCTCACTCATCCTTCAAACAGGAACTCAACAAAACTAAGCATTACCCACCCAAACGGGCCTGCACAAACCCTTACCACCAGGTCATTATTTCCAGATAGATGTGGCCATATTCATACAAACTATTTTATGAGATAAATTTTGTATGAGGTATTACATCCCAAAAAAGAGGCTCCTACAGTGCAGAGAATGACATACAACTAATTAAATTGACATTCCTGTCGTTTCTTAAAATATAAATATTATTAATAATTTGCTATATGTATCAGAATAATAATTTTCTTCAAAAATTTTAATTGTTTTTTTACTAATTTCAGACATCCACTTTAGTCTTCCTGTGGACGGGTGTGAGAGGCACCGGTTTCTACAAGCGTTATTTATTCGGCGGATACACGCTCGCGAACGCGTTCGAGTGGCTCATATACTTCACAGGCGTCTTCACTAATTTACCTGTCTCGTTATATAATATATACCAGTAAGTGATATTATTTATTTAACTTGTTCAATGATAACACTATTGGATGTGAAATGTGCTGAGTTGTAAATCTTTTATATGTATTGTGAAAACATGCCCCCCTCTCCACCCATTTTCGAAGGAATGATAAATAATATCTGTGTAAATTGGAAAAAGATTCTTACCAATTCTTATCGAGGTAGAACCAGCATTCGAACCGGTGATAACTACATTAAATTCAAGACTTTGCTTTAGACGAGATGGCCCAGTGGTAAGAACGCGTGAATCTTAACCGATGATCGTGGGTTCGAACCCGGGCAAGCACCACTGAATTTCATGTGCTTAATTTCTGACTATAATTGATCTCGTGCTTTGACGGTGAAGGAAACCATCGTTAAGAAACCTGCATGTGTCAAATTTCACTGAAATTCTGCCACATGTCTATTCCACCAACACCCATTAGAGTAGCGTAGTGGAATAAGTTTCTAAACCTGCTCCTCAAAAAAAGAGGAGAAGGAGGCCTTACCCTGCAGTGCGACATTCACAGTCTTGTACTGTTACTGTAACATGCTTTTGTCTCTTTACTTTATTGTTATATTTGACTGCCTCGTTGGTGTAGTGGCTTGATATAAGGCCGCAGATTCGGTGGTCCTGGGTTCAATTCCCAGGTCGGGCAAATAAATAGTTATTGGGGTTTTCTTTCAGAAAATTCTCAGTAGCAACCCGGAGTCTGAAAGTTGGTAGTGTGTACACTACCGTGTCTCGGAAAGCACGTTAAGCCGTTGGTCCTGCGCCTGAACTCTTTCCGGTCGTGTCGGATTGCCGTCCCATCGGATTATGAGAGCTAAGGAAAAGAGAGTGCACCTGTGTCTGCGCACACACTTGTGCACTATAATATCTCCTGCGCAGTTGGCTGATCTCTCTTGAGATTGGCCGCCGTGGCCGAAATCGGTCTGGAGGACCTTAATTGACAGTATAAAATATTCGCAGATCGTATAAACTACGGACGGGGAAAATGCGTTCAGCTACTGAAGCAATACGACCGTTGTGGTCTCTGCTGAGCATGATGGTCGTGTGCTCGATATGGGTCCACAAATCAGATAGATTGCCAGATTGCGACCCACGTGCCTTGTTCCTACTCATTGGCACGCTGTTCAGTAATGTTGCAGTAAGTTATTTTATATCTATTATTAATTAATAATAAAATTTATAGCAACACTCTATCTAATACTTGCTAACATGCATTGTATTGTATGCTTGATAAACTAAAGACTAAATTCGCTTGGCTTTTGTTCTCACCTTTGGTTCTCCTACTTAATAAGTGGTATATGAAATTAACGCCACAACGCCTCAAAATTTAATATCATTATCTACTCCATATATACGAATGATATTATTTTACCGGCGACCTAATTTCAATCAGTAAAACAAATGAGCAATTTAGTACCCTAATGTCAAGTTGTCACCGTTGCTCATGGTATCACTTTAAATGTCCACATGGTTGAAGATGTTAAATACTATGTTGTTTACTGCCTGCAATTACATTGATTTATAGTTCAGACTGCAAAAAAGCAATATGTTCGTCGGTAGAATAGCTAATGAGTTAATATGTAAAGTTGAGTTGACATGAAAGCTCTTTTGAATGTTGTTTTTTTTACCTGTAATAGGCTAATGTTTGTCCACTGTCTTGCCTGATGTTAAGCATCTTAATGGTCTGCGATGTAGCATGCTTGCCTAGAAGATACCTGATAACTCTAAATTTATACATACTTATTAAATACCGATATAAAATTAGCTTATTCAGTGATCCCTAAATACTTTCCTGAAATTAAGATGTAAAGTAAATAATATAGCATAACAGAGTTGGAATTGTTGACATTTAAATTAATTATACTGGCTCAATGTGTATTTTATTTTCAGTGTCGTCTCATAGTGAGCCAAATGAGCAACCAGCGGTGTGAAATGTTCAATTGGCTGCTCTGGCCATTGTCGGCTGCTACCATGGTGTCCATCACGTTTCCCAACTATGAACTAGTGATGTTTTACACTATGATTGCTATGAGTATTGCGGCTCATATTCACTATGGTGTTTGTGTGGTGAGTTTTATATTGTTTTGTTTTTTATACTATAATTTTGCATGCTAAGATTGATATTATTCTTATAATGTCCATTGTACATAGCTTTATTTAGCCATTCCTGCATTCAACTAATAAAATATTTATATACTTATATAACTATTAATGTTTTAATTTTTTTATATAATTTTCAGGTAAGCCAAATGTGTGACCACTTCCGAATAAACTGTTTCCACATAAAGCAACGTTCAGATTGACTCTTAGATGACAATGCGTGCTAAATAACATAACATTGAATGCCTTTGTCTTATGTTAATTGCATTTTATACTATACGAAAATCATTGTAAGGGTATACACATAATGGATGTAATTTTGCAGTGATTACAAACAATTTTATTTAATCTGTGGTTTTTTTTTGCATAAAACATCCATATGTTAATATGGTGTACAAGTTACAGTGATAATGCAATAAAACATAATTAATTATGGCAACATAGTCACGCTGATATTACATACATGTATCATTAATAAATATACACATAATTCATATTGATATAAATGAAAAATAAAATCTTATTTTATTATAAATTTTATTAAACATATTTTTGACAAATTTAATAAATGTTTTAGTCTTGTAACGACTAATATTAATTTATAATATTTTTATTTGTATATTTATTTTTTCGGCACTATGTTGTTTCATCAATGTTATGTTATTAAAAAAATGTGTAGAACAAATTATTGTCCACTAAATTGAATTAAGGATTTGTTAAAATACTTTCTTTTCTTATATCTTCACACATTTTTGTTTAAGTGTTTGTAGCATGCATTGTCTATGAATTTACTAATGGACTTTTCAGTGAAATAATTTAACGAATAATATTATTTCGTTATTTCTTAATCGTTAATTATATTTGTAATAATTTATTTATGTCCGAAGGGAATACGCATGTAAAATAAACGGCAGCTGATACAGTTGAAATTATATTGGTTTATAAGTAAAATCTATTATAAGGCTAGATATCTAGATAATTAACTCAACCCGTTTTTTTCTGCCAGTCGGATAGAAAGGTTCAGAACTATTTTGCTATCACTACTTATTTAGAGAACTGTCAACTTTGATTTACTTTAACAAAGTTTCATCTCATTTGTATAGTACACAGATAATATAATATTCTGAATTTGCAGTTTATGTTATTCAATATAGATTAAAAAGTGAGGTTGTTCAGCATAACCTATTATAAATGTAATTATTGTAAAATTATTACTCGTAAGTAATAATAACGTACTGATATTTTAATTCGACATATTTCTCTAATATTTTTTTAATACTACTTTAAATAAACACGACAAATAAAATCGTTAACATTGATATTTTAAATAATACTCTTGTATTATAATGTCTACTCAAATATATAATTAATCAACGATAGTTGCAAATTTTAAGCTATATATTAATTTGACAAGACTTCAAATAAAGCTATCGCTGTCTCGCGTTTGGAGTTAAAAAGGATAGCAATATTTGTTGTCAAATTAAGTCTAATACACTAACAATATGTCTATTATAATAAAATTATTTTATTGTGTGTGACTGTAGGTTTACAGATATATCACGCTGATGCGTTATTTTCACGCAATTGTGCTCGATCGCTTTATACTGTGTATACATTTCTCAAAAATAACAATAACAAAGTAATTTTTTACAATTAAATTATTTTTATATGACTATTTTGAATTAAAAAAGTTCTATATAACCTAAGTCTAATAGACAAGAATAAACAATTAGAATATATTTCATTATTATTATTTTTTTTGTTAAGACGTCGGAAACTTGAAGTTTAAATGACTAATTTTTAAATTAATATTTAATCTGTGCAAAATTTTCATAATGCGTATTCCTTTTAAAGTATTTCAATGAGATTATTTTTTTTTAATATTATTATTTTAACTTGCAATACCAGTTTCTATTATATAAGATAATATAAGCTATATTTTTGTTAAATTTCACAGAATTGTGACGTTAATTCATTCCTATGTTATATGTTATTACATAAAAATAATATTGAACAATATACAACAGAAAGTTATTTTTATTTTCTGTTATGGCGTGTATCTATTGTATTCTGCCAATGTATGCCGATGTATGGTAAAATAATTTTATTAATAATTATGTAATAGTTTAAAGTTTAACCATCAGGACGAGTAGTGTTTCAATGATTGAAAAATGTGTACAAAACAATCGTTTATTTTTAGAAGATCAATCATTTTATTAATATTAATTATGCATATTTACAATTTAGTCTTTTATGGCAGAGTAGAATAGAGCCACACCCATATTGCTAAATTAATCTAATATCCTGTAACTTGTATAAATAAATAAAAAACGGAATGATACCTCATGTGAGTTTTAAAACAAAAATTCTTAATGTTAAGTTTTTTTTAAATGTTAACATTTAAAATTCACTGTAGAGGTCTCAGAATGAATAAATTGTAATTTGTGAATGTCGTCCATTAAAAGTGTAAGATTTAAACGATGTTTAACTAAATTGTCATAAGTCTATTCAATTATTTATCTAATGGTCCTAGTCACGATTCTGAATCAAATTAATTTTACATAAATTTGTAAAAAACAGACCTCGCTAAGATTATAAGTCTGATTTTAACCCACCAGAATTATTAATTGTTTTCTCTATCTAAAATCCACTTAAATTCCTACAAAACATCAATTATATCTTTAACTATATACTTACATAATTATAGGTGACATTGGTCTTCATTTTTGTTTTTGACACCAATTTTTTTTTAATTGTATCTTTTTCTGTCATATGCATGATGATGAATAGGATTCTTTTAAAAGCCTAGTGCTTTTATATTTATATTTTTGTAAAAAATTGATTGTGAATAGCAATATTTGATTGGTCTGTTTTATATTTTAATAGGTATGTACTCTATATATCAAATAAAAAATAATCTATTATGATAAGCATTATTATATCATAGTTGATTTCCATGGTATATGTACAAATCATCTAAATTTACATTTATACTCTAATTATTTTGAATGTAATTTAATGAAATTAATTCTTGTTTTATAATTAATAAAATAAATTAGTTATATGATGGTTTGTACAAATTTGTTGATTTGAACAAAACAGTATAATATTAAAAAATGAAAGTGTTTATGGAATGAATGTGAAATTTCATAAAATTCTGAGTGAGTGAGATGAAACATGTTCTTCCCAATCTGCCTTGATCAAATGTGATGAATAATAGTTAGCTAGCTTGATATTCGCTTTTACACGGACAAAACAATGTCAATGCTTATCGCAACACACACATGAAAATATAATATTATAAATCTTTATTGTTTTATTTTATTAAACTAGACTATAAATAAATACCTTAAATATGTTTAAAATTTTTATTTCGTACTAAAATATTATCATGGTTTACAATTTTTTTTTTAATTTCATGAATATTTAGCATGAAGTAGTCTTTGAAAAAAAATGCATCAGAAATTAAATGTGATAAAATTAAAAGCGCATATAACTATTTGGATAATAGATGCGGTTTAATGTAAAATAGATTGTAACCACCCAACAGAACTGTATACTGATTGGTTAAAATACATAATGACACAATAACTAGTTTTTGCTCCCATGTATCTTGTGAGGTATATGTGTTTTTCTGTATCTGTGAAGATGGATTCAGTAGTTAAAAAGTGTGTGTAACAAACTTGCATATGGCATATGCATGCCAAAATTCGCAGTTGCAACATAAATACTCATGTATATGGATAATAACTAAATTTGCTATTACATTGTATCTGAGTTCAGAATGTTAAACTGGACCTGTGTTCTACCTGTGTCACATAATGTCCATGTCAAATTGATTATCATTTGTTGTTATGGCAGTTTTAAAGTTGAAATTATTGTATAATTAATTGTAATTAATAAATAGTAATATTTTAAGGTAATTTAAAATGTATGGTCTTTAATTTTCTGCAAATACTCTCCTTTTATTCTATCTCTATCTGCAACATCTGGTAAATAAGGTGTCAAACCTCTAGCTCTTCTATCTCTGGACACTCTACCCTGAAACGAAAAAAAAATTAAAGGCACTAAATATTTATTATTTTAACATAAGGAACCTTTAATTTAATTTATTCTTTAACCCTTCAAAAGGCTTTAATTATTCAGCCAAGAAATACATAGTGTATTTTTTTTATCACAAGTTATTTTTGTTAGTAATTTTCATACACTTTAAGATGCATTTTTATGACTGTTTATGGTAACTAAGCAAAAGTTACTATCTTCTCTCTAAAGAATATCGTAATTATTTTCTTTTTGTAGGAAAGGTAAGAGAACGAGCATGTGGGCCACCTGATCACCAACGTCCATAGACATAGGCTATGTAAGAAATGTTAACCATCACTTACATGGCCAATGCGCCATCAACTTTGGAACTGAGATGTTATGTCCCTTGTGCCTGGAATTACACTGGCTCATTTACCCATTATCCACACCCGAACACAACAATAACAAGTACTGCTGTTTTGTAATAGATTATCTGATAAATTTCGACCCCAACGAGGTTGCACAAAGCTCTACCACCAAGTAATCCTTGACAACTTTTTTTTTATATAATATTCTTGTAGGCACTTGTGTTAAATTATTAGAATACCAATTATTTAAAATGTATTTTTAATAAGTTACATACTAACCCAGAATTTTTTACATGTATTGTAGTTATCGAAATAGGCTTCGCATTTTTCTTGCACAAAACCATTCTTATTCAAGCACTCATAAGATTTTTCCTGCTCCTATAAAAATATTGAATATACCAGTTATATAATTATATTAAATTTGTAATGTTTTTTTTTAACTTAAGCAACAACCTTAAAACATGGGTTCATACGTTCGGCGTCACGGTTTTTCATTTTTATTATTATTTTTTTCCAATATTAATTATAAACCTACTTGCAAGTCTTTGAAAACATTTTATGACTTTGAAGTTTGAAATGTCAAATAACAAATATCAAACTATATGACACAAAAAGTATTTATTTTATATTAAGCCAGCTGAGCCCCGCGGTTTCACCCGCGTAAAATTAATAAAAAAATATAATGAATAAAAATCAGCACAGAACTTTCCTCGATAAAAGGATAAAAGTATACAACACAAAAATAATTTTTAAATTCGAACCAGTAGTTCCTGAGATTAGCCGGATCAAACCAACAAACTCTTCAGCTTTATATATTAGTATAGATATCGTATTAAACTAAACGAATGAACTACCCAGTTTTCAAAAGGAAATGACTCCACATTAGCTTCCAAAATGTGATAAGCTTGTACATGTATTAGGTGTGTACAATTTACTATTAAACTGACAAGTGACAATATTTAAATACACATGAAACTTGTTGCAAATGTTCATTATAAATTTCCTTGCAATGGTTACCATCACGTTACCATCGTGCTTGACTTGTCTGATCATCAAATACGATAACAGCTTAACGAAACTAAATAAAAAAATATATGAGTAAGTGAATCAAGTAAGTGCATCAGGGTATATTTGCGCGCCCTCTTCAGAAGTAAAGTTAATCTGTAGTCTTGATTGATAATCTGTAATCATTAATCCTGATTACCATTAGATATATTTATGTAATACATATGTATTATAAAATAAACACGATGATAAAATATTTACCAATATAATATGCATGATTATAAAGTAGTAAAAACATAGTTTTATCATTTCAATTCATAATGAGCATAGTATGTGTTACTATATGCGTCAAACAGATCGTATTTGTTTTCTACGTCAGTTACTTTTCGCTTTATAAAATTAACCAATCAAAGTACAAAGATTATGAAAAAAAATTGATATGATTAGTTAAATATTACTAATGCAGAAAATATTTTGTAAGTCAAATAGAACTAACTAAAATTACGACGCGAGAGTAGAGTTAAAAGAACAGCCTCATTTATTTGAAACTATTGATATTTTACAATGTTTTTTCGTAAAGTAAGTGCCTAAACAATTAAATAATAGTTTTAACGTGTGAGTGTTACTGTGTTAAATGCTTTCGAGATGTCGAAGAACAAAATAGCTGCTCGAATCGACAGTCAAAGTGTTGAAGTAAAAACTAAGGTATGTGGGAGCAAATTTCTAACTTCCTTACTTAAAATGAATGTCATTTACAATATTAATGTAAATAAAAAAATCATTCAGTCCTTATATAAATTAATGGACTAAGCTTTCCGTATTTTATCATTTGTTTTAAATAATTATTGAGTCTTAACGTGAACATTTCTGTTAATTTGTTAGTAATGAAGCACTAATTGAGAACCAAACGAACTAATTAAGAAATAAACGGCTTAATTAAATATAAAAGCTTTGTTGATCCAGTTTTAATCGTTAAAATGCCGCTAAGATTACTTTTGTTAACTTTTGAAATGCCTAAAAAGTATTATGAGTTCTTAATTATTTTAAAAATAAATCATTTTTCAAGATTCAAGCATAATTAACAGTATTCAAATCATTTATAATTGAAGTTATTTCTGTTGTTTATAATAAAAGAGTCAAAAGTTTATGTATACAAGTGATGCCCTTAAACTTTCTATTTGTCTTAATGTAAAATATTGTTGTTTGTCACTTATGGAATTAATGAAATTTTGAGCTGTGTTTAGGTTCATAAGTTTGCTTTAAAATATCTGTTTGATAAATTTATTTGGGAGATTTCTTCCAACTATTCTATCTTGATCAATAACTTCTCGTTATTGAGTAATATTTATAATATTTCATGTCATAATGAAATTCGTTATTTGTGATACCATAGTAACAGATAGACAAATTGGTAATAGTAAGATAATTTTGTATTTTGAGAACCCAGATTGCAGGGCTTAGTATAAGTGAATCTTAATCAGTGTGCAGGCTTAAACTCAGGCAAGCACTACCAAATTTTCACGTGTTTAATTTATGCTTATAATTTGTAGTATGCTCGCTCAACCAACCTACATTTGTGCACTGTGGTGTTTAAAACCTTCTCAAAAAGATGAAAGCCCTACTCATTGGGATATTACTATATTACTTTATTTATAGTATGTATACCAAAGTTTATATTTATAAATATTTCTTTGTTTTCAGTTTGATGCAGAATTCCGAAGATTTTCACTGAGTAGACTGGAAAAACTGAAATATGAGGACTTCAAAGCTCTTATTGAGAAACTTCACAGACTTCACGATGTTACCTTCCTCATAAGTTACACAGACCCTCGAGATGGGGATCTTCTACCGATCAATAATGATGACAATCTTGCGAGAGCTCTACTTACAGCGAGGCCTCTACTCAGGGTCATCATACAGAGAAAAGGTAAACTTTACTTATTCTTATACATAAGAAGTTAAAGAATAATCAATGTTTGCTCTTTAGGCAATATCATAGCTTTTAATTAATTTATTTAAAGTTCTCAGCATATGCTTATTTATTTAATTAAAACTTTACGACCGGATTAAGCTACGTAGAAGCCCCTTTCTAGGGGTACTTATCTACAAAAACAGACACCAACCTTATTTTTTGCTAAGACCAAAGTATAGTATATTTATCCTTATGTATGTTTGTTAAGAGTTATTTAATAAATAGAAGATTAACAGAGGCATTACCCATAACTCCTGTGTGGATTAGCGGGAATATTATAAACCTATATTTTCATATACAATTACTATTTAAATGGCTTTTGAAGCTAGTACATAGTAGTTTAACATCCTATAACTTTATAAATATCAGATTATACAAGCATTACTACATTCTTAAGTTACATCAGGCATTCCTATGGTCTAAATATGATGAAAAACAGTAATTGAAGTTGCTATTAAGATTGTATTTCATGATGAGTGTATATACATTTTGTTCTTTTATTGTGTAATAAATATAAGCTAGATATTCTTAAAATGGACAATTTGAGGATAAAATTTATAACCCCAATAAAGCAATCAAAGCTTTTTATTAACACCAGCGTATATTTAAAAAAAAAACAGCATAATTATGTTAAATCCTTGTCGCTTTTAATTAAAATGTTGAACTGATATTAAAGATTATTGTGTCACATTTTTATAAACACAACTAGTTTTCATATTTTTTTTATAATTTGATACAATATCTAATGTAAAAATCTCGTAATAATCAAAATAACTGTATTCCCAAATATCACTAAAGAAACGAATGCTTGTCATTTTGTCAAATTATTCATTTGTTTTTTTTTTACTTTTTATTATGTGTAATTGGATTGGATATTGGATGAATTGATTCCTTAACAAAATTACCCCCATTCCATAAATTGATCAATTGTTCTAATTTCAAACAAGTGTTTATAAACAACTACATTGCTGGAGTTTTAAAATGTTTATACAATACGTTGATGCCTATATACAGAGGAAATATATTAAATACTTTTGTCGAACTATAACACTTACAGCTATCGAATTAAGGGTTATTTTTAAATAAATTGTGCGTTATATAAATCGGATATGGACCGTCATTATGGTGGTTTATTAGCATAGAATGCGACACTCCCATATTGTTGCGTGTTGACTTTTTGAGTGACTATTGTGAAGAGATATGGTTCAAAACTATCGTACATGTACCCTTATCTATTGTTCGATGTTTTTAATGAAGTGTTTTTTATGTGTCTAGAATATAACGATGTCGGTTTCATATTGCACGAAACGGGAAAGTTCGAGTTTGTAAACACGATGATCTTTGATGCTAGAGACAAAACTATTTTCGAAACTAAATATGACTGACTAATGGCCGAATACTGAAACGTCTTTCAATTTATGAAGTGGGATTTAATTATTTGGAACGTCATTAATTTCAAATTTCGCATACAACATTTTGAAATTAATGACGTTCCAAATAATTAAGTCCCACTTCATTTTGATTGACGTTTCAGTATTCGGCCGTAAGATCTCCCAAGACTACGAAATTGCGTTGAAGATTTTATAGTATAGTCCGATTCAAACTTGAAGACGGCTCTGAACTTCGAGCGAAACAATGCTCAGGACACAAAATTCGGTAGTACCGGTACATGTGACTATACTGTGCATGCGTGTGCCCGCACTTGCAGCTAATATCCGAGCCATAAACTTTGAATGGTGTTGTAAACAGCTGCGTTAACACAGATGCACTCTCAGTGTCCTCGACCGGAAAGACAAGGAGCAGAAGCATTACCTTTACTTACTTTATTAAATCCACTCATAGCGCAGCTAATTTGTAATAATGTATAATTACATCAGATTTAAACCCGGTACCTCGGGAATGTACAGTGATATACGCAAGCCACTAGAACGATGAGATTAATATGATACACAAACGGCCGAATACTGAAACGTCATTCAAATAATTAAGTCCCACTTAATATTTGAAAGACGTTTCAGTATTCGGCCAAAAGAGCTCTAAATTGTATTGAAAATCTCGTGTAACAGCTACCATCATGAAATACCTACTCACTTGATTAATATCATGTCCGTCTCCTGTTCTCAAACTATCTTTGTGCTAGATTCAAGACGATCGGTCGTTGCGTTAAAACGTGAAAGCATAACGGACAGACACACTCGCTTTCACATTTAATAAAATATTATATTTATGCATTTATTAAGTGACTAAATCATAATTTCATATTTTTTTTTATCTATGCAAAAGTAACTTATATTATATTACCTTAAATACGTCACACGTCATACTTGTCTTGTTCGCACGTTTAAACAGCTGAACCGAATTTGTAATCATACACATTGTAATCGTTAATCATTAATTTTATTAATCTGATTCAATTTTGCATAAGCTTGATGAAATTGCAATATTTTCAGTAAGTTTCATGTCATGTCACGCATTTTTATACAAAAGTCGAAGCAGAACGTTATATTATATTATATATATTTAAGCTGTACATAAGAAGTACAGACGTTTGAAGAGCTAAAAAAAAGCTAGCTTAAATTTTATAATATTGTTCATTGCCTTGCTTGTTCTACAGACGCGACTGACTGCGTTACGCGTAGTGTAATATATTTCCAAAATCCGGACATACTACAAAATTCAATAAATAAATAAAAAACATACCGGATATTACATACAAACTCGAATCTACTTTCGAGCCCTTTACATAGCATAGATATAGATACCTATATAGATAAAAAAAATATTTGAAACATTTGATAACCGCCATGAAAGCCAAATATTTTTTAATCTCCGCTAATAAAGTTCACGGTGCGATGCATACGCTTAAGGCTGAGTACACACTTAGACATATATTAGTATTAAAACTAGTATATACATATATCAGTTGTCTGGTTTCCATAGTACAAGCTCTGCTTAGTTTGGAATCTTGTGTGAGTAATGTCCCAGGATATTATTATTATGATTATTATATAATACTAGCTGATACCCGCGACTTCGTCCGCGTTGCTTGATATATTAACAAAGTTTTCTTATGTACGAAGGAAAAAAACATCAAAAAGATCGCAAGCAAAAATATACTTTATTTAAACATACATCACTGAACACATACAGTGCATACTGCATATACAAATCGTTGTTTCTTGAAACTTTAATAACTTTTTATTAAATGAAGATATCACAATAAATTTTTTTGATAAGGGCCAAGTGTCTATGAAAATTTCATTGAAATCTTTCCAGTAGTTTTTCCGTGATGCGCGCACAACTGCAGACCTGTATCATTTTATTTATATAGATTTAAAATTATGAATGGACAGACAGATATGCTATGCACGTGGTGAATTTTAATTATAAGCAATTTTTTTCACGATGTTTACCTTCGCAGTTTTTTTATTTATTTATTTACAAACACTGTATACACCATTACAGGACACAGTCCCAATTCGATAATACAGCACAAGTCTACGTAATATATGAGATAGTCCAGATGGCTATTTTTGTGAGCTCACTCAGACTGCAACAAAATCAAATCTACCTTTTTGTGATTTTTGACACGAGATTAAAATTATAAACAGGAACTAAGGACATGAAGATTAAATATTGCTTACCTCAGTTTGTAATCATTATCTGCTTAGTTTCGCGTGTTTCTGGTCGTGTCGGCTCTATGGTTGGTATATTGTACCACCTGCCTTACATTAGACTAATTAAAACTCGAAACCAACGATGCGTAGCTCTATTTTGATATAGAGAATGTGACGACCGTACCTACAATATTGTAAACGGTAAAATATATTTACATATATATATTTGAAACGGTATTCATACTATATCCAACTAACGTCTTATTTTTTTTTAAATTAAATTATTAGAAATTATTAAACCTCATTTGATTCATAATATTGTTTTATTTTATACACTGTGAAATAAAATAAATAACCGAGATGGCCCAGTGGTAAGACTGCGTGAATCTTAACCGATGATCGTGGGTTCAAACCCGGGCTAGCACCGCTGAATTTCATGTGCTTAATTTGTGATTATAATTCATCTCGTGCTTAACCGTGAAGGAAAACATCGTGAGGAAACCTGCATGTGTCAAATTTCACTGAAATTCTGTCACATGTGTATTCCACCAACCCGCATTGGAGCAGCGTGGTGGAATAAGCTCTAAACCTTCTCCTCAAAAAGAGGAGAAGAGGCCTTAACCCAGCAGTGGAACATTCACAGGCTGTTATTATTATTATACTGTGTAATAAAACACCCTATTTACCCTACGGGTTTTTCTTACACAATTTATATTCGTTCTGAATTGATTAAGGACTATTGAATCGAATGGTCGATATCGATTATGGTTCGAGAGGTAGAGTTGCATTTTTGGTAGTTATTTTAAGCCGAGTGAACCAAGTGTCAGGTGGCGCTATACAAGATCAACTTTATTAAGTCAACTGGCTGGTTTAAGCTGGCTTACTATGACTTTTGTAAATGCAGCGCTATCTCCCGGACTATTATAGGTACCCCACCGATTAAAATATTAAGTAAATATTTTTATTTATAAATATTTAATTAATAATGAATATATTAATTATTAATAATAGTTCTTTTCACATTTTCATCTTTTCCTTTCTTCTTACATTTCATAAGAGACTAGTGGTTTGATAAAATACTGGACCGTTTTCTTGCTAATGTTTTTTTGTTATTGCATAGGAAGACGGACGATAATATGGGCCACCTGATGGTAAGTGGTCACCAACGCCCATAGACATTGGCATCGTAAGAAATGTTAACCAACGCCACCAACCTTGGGAACTAAGATGTTATGTGTCTTGTGCCTGTAATTACACTGACTCACTCACCCTTCAAACCGGAACAACAATATCAAGCAATGCTGCTTGCTTGCACAAAGCTTTCCCTCCAAGTTAAACTTTTTTGTTCTAGCAATAATAGTAACAATAAAATATTCAATTCATGCAAATCCATATATACATTTTTCACTTTTCAATAATGTCTATGGTCCAATTTCGACCAATGGGGAACTCTAGTTAAGCATTTTTAATAAAATATACTAAGAAAAATCGGTCTGAAACATTAGACCTTGATACGACGAGGTAGCTCTTATAGTTTGTAGTTAAAAAAGAACAATATCATACAATGGTCGAAGGTCGAGTTCTTTATGCCCTAGAATAGCACGAAGTTTTTTTAACCAGAATTTAATAAAGATAATGGTATTGTTATTATCAAAGGCATATTTATATCAGCTATATAAGTTTTTGAATTTAGTAATAGTAGTAAGGGTATTCTGTATGAAGAAACTCAATAGTCACCTCAGAAAACGGTCGGGAAATGGCAGTGATATGCGACATTGATCATAATGATTATAAGATTTCAAGCATATACGGATCAAAATAGTATATCACCATAAGTCGGTTGTCAACATTTTACGGGTGAGTAATGAAGAAGAGTACTTAAAGTATAGCCATGCTGTATAGAACACGTGGCTCAATTCCGAGCAAACACGACCAACTCTATAATAATAATAATAATATCCTGAGATACGACGATATTGACGAGACCGTTGGCGTGGTTGGTAAGACACTTGCTTTTCACGCCGCAGGTCGTGGGTTCGATTCCCACCCAGGACAGACATTTGTGTGAATGAACATGTCTGTTTGTCCTGAGTCTGGGTGTAACTATCTATATAAGTATGTATTTACAAAAGAAAAAGTAGTATATGTAGTATATCAGTTGTCTGGTTTCCATAGTACAAGCTCTGCTTAGTTTGGGATCAGATGGCCGTGTGTGAATAATGTCCCAAGTTATTATTATTATTATATTATTCACCCAAGCCATCTAATCCCGAACTAAGCAGAGCTTCACCTATGGAAACCAGACAACTGATAAACAACATATATACTACTTTTCTTAGATAATTAGGATAATATATCCCAGACTCAGGACAACAGACATGTTCATGCACACAAATGTCTGGGTGGGAATCGAACCAACGACAAGTGTCTTACCAACCACGCCAACCGGCTCGCCTTTAACTGTAAGAGTAAAAAATACCGTTACTCAAAACTGAAAACCCAATAATTCTTGCCTCATCCCGGGGTTTGATCGAGGTCTAGGATTCTGCGGCCTTATTAGTCTAGCTATTACAGTATAGCTAACGTTTTTAATTAAAACACAATGTGTAGGTCAAGGAACTGCCCGTCGGTAACCATGCGTAACTAGACTTGATTCTCGTCGTATTGAATAAAACAAAGAAATACTTAAATACGCATCACAATTGTTATATATTTTTTTATATATTTTTTATAGAACAGGTAGGCTTACGAGCATACGGGCCATGGACCTGATGGTAAGTGGTCACCAACGCCCATGGGCAATGGCATTGTACATTTCTTTAAAAAAACATCGCCGATGCGCCACCAACCTTGGGAACAAGATGTTATGTCCCTTGTGCCTGTTATTACACTGGCCCAAATTCACCCTTCAAACCGGTACACAACAATAGCAAGTATTGCTGTTTTGCGGTAGAATATCTGATTAGTGGGTGGTACCTACCCAGACGAGTTTGCACAACAATAATGTATGACAGGTTTATCTATTTATATATGTAGGCGAAATACAAGTTACCGACTGACTCATCACGGTATCTTCGAAAATAAATTGACTTGAAAAACCATTGTTGGGTACTACTTTCGCGAAAAAGACGCTTACTAACAATTGTAAACAAATCGTATTATTTTACCCGTACGAAGTCGGAGCAGATAGCTAGTAACATATATATCTATACTAATATATAAAGTTAAAGAGTTTGTTTGTTTGATCCGGTTAATCTCAGGAGTTACTGGTTCGAATTTAAAAATCTTTATATGTTGTATAATCATTTTATCGAAGAAGGCTCTAGGCTGATTTTTATTCTTTATATTTTTATTAATTATACGCGGATGAAACCGCTCGGCACAGCTAGTTATAATATAAACCTTCCCACCTGACCGGGTTATGGTTAAGTGGACATATCACAAGGATCAATGACACAAGCGTGGGCACAACCACGGGTGCACTATAAAAGTTAATAATAAAATTGCTAATGAAAATCTGCTACGTGTATCATTGGAGAAGCCTAGAGTGAGCTCTGAATCTTCTGAAAAATGGAAAGAGGCCTTAGTCCAGCAGCCATTAATAGTTGTTACTCTACTACCCAGATCCAATTCGGATCATCGTGACGTAGTTAGTCGGCCACTAGACTAACGATGCATCTAATTTACAAAAATACGTAACAAATGGTAGTAAACGATGTATTAATCGCGATTATAATTTGTCGGTGATCGTTTTCGTGTTAAATGACGCATTAAGAGACGCATGACGTCAGCGTGACGCGAATAAATCGCTTGTAAAAATTAATAGTTTCATTATTTACTATGTTTTATAAAATAATATTAGGTTTTACCATAAATTCATACATAATTAAAGTGTTTTTACATCGTTAATCGTCTTCAAAACTCGTGGACAGCTCTAGATACGATTGCTTCAAAATTCATTTAGGTAACTTATGTCAGAATTATTTAATAAACTTCTAATTTTTAGGGTTCCGTACCCCAAGGGTAAAACAGAACCCTATTACTAAGACTCCGCTGTAAGTCTGTCTGTCTGTTAACAGGCTGTATCCCATGAGCCGTGATAGTTAGACACTTAATTTTTTTTACAGATGATGTATTTCTGGTGCCGTTATAACAACAAATACTAAAAACAGAATAAAATAAATATTAAAGTGGGGCTCTCATAAAACAGACAGGACTTTATCGCCGTTTTTATAGATAATATTACGGAACCCTTCGTGCGCGAGTCCGACTCGCACTTGGCCGGTTTTTAAGCTTCACATTAGAATGACATCATATTTCAAAGAATTTTCTTCCGTTTTCGTTAATAAAAAAATAATTTAAATTAAGGTAATATAATGAGTCGAGATGACTCATTGTAACGTGTGATTCTTTAACGTAAATTTGCGGTTTCAAAACAGGGCACGTACCTCTGAGTTTTCATGTCCTCAATATTGTACTTACTTTTACTTGGTGGTAGGGCTTTGTGCAAGCTCGTCTGGGTAGGTACACCCACTCATCAGATATTCTACCGCAAAACAGCAGAACTTGGTTTTGTTGTGTTCCGGTTTGAAGGGTTGAGTGAGCTAGTGTAATTACAGGCACAAGGGACATAACATCTTAGTTCCTAAGGTTGGTGGCGATTGATTGTAAGCGATGATTAACATGAAAAAAGTGTTTATAATTGAAGTTATGGTGAAAGAAAACATCGTTAGGAAATATTAGTCACAGTATTACTTATAACTTATAACTTGGGACATATAATAACTTGGGACATTATTCACACACGGCCATCTGATCCCAAACTAAGCAGAGCTTGTACTATGGAAACCAGACAACTGATATACTACATATACTACTTTTTCTTTTGTAAATACATACTTATATAGATAATTACACCCAGACTCAGGACAAACAGACATGTTCATGCACACAAATGTATGTCCTGGGTGGGAATCGAACCCACAACCTGCGGCGTGAAAAGCAAGTGTCTTACCAACCACGCCAACGGGCTCGTCATATATTATTAAAGTCTATACCTTCTCAAAAGGGGAAGAGGTAAATAAAATGGTGACCTAAAAGATATCTTTCTAAGTAAACATTGTTTGAAAGGAAACGCTCAATGACTAAAACGCAACGCATTGGTGCGTAACTGTATTTGGAAACCTGCAGTCGAGATATTTGTATGACATTATGGTCTTTGTTCTATGGTCAACATATCTTGGATACCATTAGTCACAAGACACCGCGAGTTTACATGTGACCAATGTAATAGACGCGCATCAAACACGAACGTTTAGAAACGAACACGAGAAAAAATAAATGAAGCAATTTAAAATATCTAGATTCAGGATCGAGATACATATTTATGTATGAAAATAATAATTAAATCGACACACTGGTTAACCTTTTTCAAAAATTAAAAACAACTTTGAATGTCGTATCGAATGTTACGGGTGTTTTCGTTTTTATTATAATAAAATATATAGAACAAAAAAGGTACTACATTTTTTTAATAATTCAATTAACTATTTTTATTGTTACTAGGATCACATGATATCAAAATAACCATTAAGTGAATGAGGATTCGATCCATCCATCGGTAAATTAATTGAATCGATCGATTCTGGTCGATCGAATTCATTTTCTTCAGATTTCGTATTGTTAAGATTTAATATTAAATTCAACACCAAGCAACTAGGCACGTTGAAAGGCAAATAATTTTTTTCTTTGTAATTCATTATATCGTAAAACTAGCGTTCCAATGCAATATGTATTATTGTAAAGTCGTATGAAACCAGCTTGTAAATATCAACAACATCCAACACTATTATACAGTGTCAAGGGAGGTTAGCCAACCGCAGGCGGCAGGCCATATTTATACTACACAAGAGTATTCCGTCACACTAATAACCTACAATGGAACAGTATCGTGTATACTGAGGTATGGGAGTTCAAGCAGTGACAACTTACATACTCTGAACTACTGAACTGAGAAAACCATACCAAACCAAACCAAGAACTGAGACAACCAATTACATCAACAAGAAGTTCGAACACAGCACCTCCACTAGACCAATTTTATTTTCATTTGTGTCTGACATAATTATATAAATAAACTTATTATATTTTGTTATATTTATCAGGCGACAGTCTTGAAGAGCTCAACGGCTATGGCACGATGCGACCACGGAACATAATCTCGTCAATACTCAGCGGAACTCCGGCTAAGAACAAGGGACTTGCGATTTCGAACCCACACGACTTTAGGATGGTAAGATTTATTTTTAAAATTATCATTGAGAACACCTTTTTCATAATAATAGCCTAATTTTAAAGCGGAAAATACTGTGAAATCACTTTAAATTAGACATTACAAAGAAAACGTCTTTTCATTTATTAGTAAAGATAGATAGAAGATAATAAAGATTTCGTTTAATAGGAAAAATACTTTTTTTTAGAAATAATAATCTTGCTAGACTGAATAGTTTATTAGAGTTACTTAGAGTTCGTTTTAAAAGCTAATTCTCTAAAGCTTAATAATCGTTAGATATAAACAAGTAACGCTTGACGCTAAAAAAGTATTTACCCGTTTAAATAGTCCAAAAAAAATATTTTATTTGATTTGAAAAATACGTAGAATTCGATTATGGATGTATTTGTTGAAATAATTTTTAAAATTTCATTTCTCTCTCATTGCTTTTCTCTAAAGTAAAAAATCGGTACATTGACAATAAAACTCGAAACATATGTTTCAGCCAATGGTATACATGTATTGTTATGCAAAACAATTATCAAAAATGTCGTTGATATCATTGAGCAAATAAATTTTATTGTGAAATAACTAAGTTACTGCGGAATTCTATTGACACGACTTGGAACCCTCCCGGGGATTCGGAAACTTCATCTCCTTTATAATTTGGCAACTAGACCACGAAGGTTATGTCTTCGGACACATATGGAACTCTTCAATTAGTCTTTAGCATGTAAAGCTTACAAGTAACTAATTCATGGTGAAGTGCGACACGTCATATAGAAAATGTTACGCCTGATGGTTAGCGACAGGCAAAGATAGAACGTGAGAGAGAGGCATTTATACAAAAGACCATTTATACATGATATATACATGTATGAATTGTATATACATATACATAAATTATAATTTTTTCAACTATTTTTCCAGGTATCGGCAATTATCGATGTAGATATTGTACCAGAAACATGCAGGAGGGTTAAGTTACTCAAGCATGGCTCCGATCGACCTTTAGGATTCTTTATAAGGTAATAATGTCAAGAACAATTATTATTATAATTGCCTACAATCAACAAAAAAATGTTTGGAATATTCTTTACTTAATAATGTACTTGGTGGTAGGGCTTTTTGCAAGCCTGTCTAAATATATACCACAAATACATAAATATTTTACCGCCAAACAGCAATACTCTGTATTGGTGTGTTCCGGTTTGAATGGTGAGTGATACAGAGGACGTATCTTAGTTCCAATGTGCCAAAGTAAAGGTGTTGGTGACAACTTACCATCAGGTGGCCTATATGCTAGTCGGACTATCTATTCTATAAAAACAAATATTTTCAACTTTTCCAGAGATGGCACGTCAGTTCGTGTGACACCTAACGGCGTGGAGAGATCTCCGGGTATATTTATATCGAGGCTGGTGCCCGGAGGTCTGGCCGAGTCGACAGGACTGCTCGGTGTTAACGATGAAGTTTTAGAAGTTAATGGAATAGACGTATCAAATAAAACCCTCGATCAAGTAAGTTTAACAATCAACTTATTATTATTTATGGTTTTCATAGTGTTTGTTTATTTACTAGGATTAATATAATTGGATTAGGATTCAAATTGGATTCCAATCCAATCAAAAAATAAAATTATGTATCGAATTTCATGACATTGGTATAGTAGTTTAGCCATGAGATGAGATGTGGTAACTGACTTCTTTCATTCTACTTATTTACTATCGTTGTCTAGTAGTAAAAGATCAATGAAGTCAAGTTATTTTCAGAGTTACATATTGTCTTATACATACATATTTTTTTTAGTTAAATTAAAAATGTGTCTGTAATAATTATTTTGACTATAACTACATCAATATAAATACAAACTAATATTACTCACTTGAGAGTAGATGTTAATTTCATTTATAGAATATGATTTTTTCTTGTTAAATATCCATAAAGACATGTACAAGTTAATTGTATAATCCGCTGCACCAGGTAACGGACATGATGGTGGCCAACTCGTCCAACCTCATCATTACGGTGCGCCCCGCCAACCAGCGCACCGCGCCGCCGCCGCGCGCGCCCAGCGAGCCCGACGACGACCGGTACGCGCTCTCCTCACTCGCCACGCACTCGCCACTCACTTACTACTCACCCTCACTCACCACTCACTTACTATTCACATTCACTCACCGCTCACCCTCACTCACCACTCACCCTCACTCACCCTCACTCACCACTCACCCTCACTCACCACTCACCCTCACTCACCACTCACCCTCACTCACCACTCACCCTCACTCACCACTCACCCTCACTCACCACTCACTAACTACTCACCCTCACTCACCACTCACCCTCACTCACCACTCACCCTCACTCACCACTCACCCTCACTCACCACTCACCCTCACTCACCACTCACCCTCACTCACCACTCACTTACTACTCACCCACCAATAACTCACCTCTCACTCGCCACTAAGTCACTACTCACTACTCACTTACCACTCAATCGCCAATTCTACCTAGCTTATAATGCTTAAAATTGTTGTGTTCCGTTTTTAATGTTAAGACAACCTTGTTTTCTTATTTTCGTTTTATTTCTTAGTTTAAAATTTATTTATTAAATACTAACTTAATTGAATTACTAATCTAAACTAAAATCTAACTACTAAATTAATAATCAATAAATAATTGTTAGTAGTGTCATAATATAGATTTTAGAAAATCTCCTGCGATTGCAATAAGGTACAACTTTTATTATCGCAAACTCAACTTTAAAATAATTGGAATTGGGTACAATAAGCTTAACATTAAAATAAAATATATTCCCATCCACAGATTCGATCAAGAGGATCAAGACGAAATCGTCGATTTAACAGCGGTCACATTAGAGGATCAACCGGAACCAGCCTTCTCGCACATTCCGAGCAAAGACGACGGCCAGATACTGCACCTATAGTACATACTTCAGAGGTACCGCCGCGGCATGCAAGTAAGAGACATTCCATAGTGCTATGTGCAGTGATCATTCCCTTTTTAGATTCTAATGCATAGACAATAAGAGTTGATATCGTGTGTACTTACATTTTATTTTTTTCATTGCAGTAGCATCGACGACAGTAGTGGATTATATGAGATTTTTTTTTAAATGTAAATGTGTCAAATTATAAGTTGTTTCGTCTCTAAAAGAGTTAAAAATAAACAAAAATCTTGTTATAAAATTTAATGTCGCTTATGAGATTCTGATACGAATTGTCATATATTAAAAATTGGAACTATATTACTATTCCGTATTCGTCAAAAGCAATTTCGTATAATAAAATGTGTTCAAATTTGAAACATATCAATTTGGAAGATTTGGAAGAAATCACTAAAATAAGTTAAAAATTAAGCTTTTAAAAGAGCCTAAATGAAATGCCTAAAATTTATATTATAGTCTATTTCCATTTTAATATATCTAATGATTAATAATAATTAACATATCATTAATTGAATATACTAGCGCCCCGCTAATCCGTTCTTAAGTCGTCCTCGAGACGGGATAAAAAAAAAACAAATTTTAATAAAAGAGCATTTATTTAACTCTGTTATACACTTTGGTTCTATTTCATTTCGAATTTCGAACACTTTTAGAATTTGTGTAAAAAGTTCGTTATGGAAAAAAAAATATTATCTGCATTTTATTATCTGCATTACAATATAGTCTGTTATATCCGGGTTAAGTGACCCGTCCATTAGGATTAGCGGGGCTCTACAGTGGTTATAAAATGAATATTATCAACATCAATTTGAAACGATTAAGAAATATTTCGTAAATATATATGTTATCTGTGTGCTAAAATAGATTTTTTAAATTGTTAATAATTTGCAGATACGACAATAATGTTAGCTAAATGTTTTGTATTGAATAGGTATAAAATTCCATCCATTTTTTTATTAGAAATGTGCATTTTTAGAAGTTTTTGATGTAAAATATGAACTATTTAGTGTTTAGGCTGATGTTCCTAATTCGTAACACCGGGGAAATATCTTTTAGCAGAGAGCTTTTTAACAGAGATACAGAATGTAGTTAGGTTTGTCGAACAAACGTCACTTATACTTATCGTTAGCTAACGGCTCGTTCCTATATTTAAATAATCGTATAAAAATAACTACATATTGCCCGGAAAAACAAATAAAGTAAATCTTTAATTGTTGTTTGTTAATACAGAAAATAAATGTATATACTCAACTCAACTGCTGCTCAACTCAAGATTTTAGGAATCCCCAATAGGCTTCAATCAACAATACTACTAGATAACGCGTCACGAACAAAAACAATACTCAAATATGGCACCGACCATGAAATGAAGAAAACGATGTAAAGGTTTAAATAATTTTTAACCTAAACTATGCCTTGTTCCCGAGCAATAAAGTGCGGTTTAGATTGTATTGACATTCACTTACGATCTTGCGTTATGAATAACAGAAAGACATAGGAAATGTACAATAACGGTTTTTACATATTCAACCTTATTTCCTTGGCAATAAGTTATGATTGGACCATATTAATTTGAAATAACCTCACAAGCGTCATTGTATTCTTACTTTTCGGGCCGTTTTTGGAGCGCTTACCGCTAGTGATAGTATAATAAGCTAATTGATAGAAGATCTAAACTTTCTTAAAATATGTATGTTCTTGTAAATAAAAAACTTTAAAAGTACATAAAAGCGAAATATTACTATTTTAATTCAAAATTTTAATATCAATAAGTGCATTTAATAAAACAATAGTAAAGGTATTTAAAAAATAATATTTTAAAATCAAATTAGGTATATTCGTAAGAACTGTGAACAAGAATACGTAAGAATTGGACTGAGTATTTATTTCTAATTTATGGTAAAGATGGCGCCACGATCGCTTCTAAAGGATAATGTTAAATTGGCGTAATGGTTCTGATCTAAAGCGTGCCTTACTTAAATTACAAGTGTGTTATGCACTAATAAATAAATAATAAATGTTATGCACTAATTATTTATTACACTAATAAATAATTTCAAATTCAGTATTACCATAACACAATGCGTATGAAATTTTGCGGTTTATATTATACTAGCTGTGCCCGGCGGTTCCCCCCACGTATAATTAATAAAAATACAATGAATAAAAATAAACCTAGAGCCTTCCTCGATAAAAGGACTACAACGCAAAAATATTTTTTAAATTCGAACCATTAGTTCCTAAGATTAGCCGGAACAAAGAAACAAACTCTTCAGCTTTATATATTAGTATAGATATACGACCAATACATCAAAAATATATATAACAAATGATAAGAGAAAATGATTTTTTGAATATAGGAAACGAGACTTCAATCGAATCGATGAACGTTAATTCGTTAAGTTCATATTTTACTCTGTTAGGCGTGAACGTTAAGTTTATAAGATAGAATAGATTATTTCACTTCCAACGGAAGGTGCTATAGAACATGTTTATCGTATCGTATACAATATATACTAGTTTTGAAAATTGTAACAAAATTATCGTTTGAGAAATTTGATTAGCTTTAAAGATATGAGACTTTACGTCGTTCGTTTGTTTAGATAATATGCGTATACATTCCATGTTATTACATTTCGTGCCTTGAATCTCTGTGTTAAAACAGTTGTTTGTACCAATTAACTACGTCGTTTAATTATTTCGAATTTGGTTTCTTATCATAGTTGAACACTTCGAAGTGTATAGGGCCTAATATCATGCCTTGCGGTACTCTTTGTAATTATATTCTCGAAAGTATTAATATTTATTATAGACTTATACACTCACAAACCGTACAAACGCACACATACACACACACATACACACACACACACACACACATACACACACACACACCCAACACACGATCACACATACATACACATACACACGCGTGAATATATACATCATTGTCTTTTAAGTATCTGAGAACCGATTTATGAATTATAACTTAAGTTTTATCCATATGAGTTTTTGATAGTTCTTATAATACGGATTTGTCAAAACGTCAATTTTATTGCTCTGATAAATTAAGCGGCGATTCAAAAATCGATTCTTAGTTTCGTATAACGTATATTTAATTAGACATATTATGATTAACAAAAATTTGTTTTTTTTTTAATAGTAATATTGTATTTTTTTTACAATTAGTTTAATGCTTAATAATTTTAAGATAAATTACAACTAATCGATTCGTTGTAATCATGTGTCATTGTGATCAAAGAATTTAGATATTCTGAGTCGACCTTATTTCAAATATTTAGTTATTAGTAATATTTAATATAACTATTAGTGTGTATTATTAAGTTGTTTTTTTACAAGAAAAGGAATAGTGTATTTCGCACTATCAAAGAATTTAGATATCAAAATTGAAAATTTTACGATTATCAATTATTATCAATAAACAACTCTTATATATTAAATATTCTTTATTATCAAAATGACATCAATGTATTTTTATATTATAATAAGAATTGCATTTATATCAATATTGCATTCCAATAAAAGTTTATTTTTAATCTGTACTCTAAATTATGTTATCTGTTTTCATTTATGTTAATTTCAATTTTATTATGGGTAATATGAATTCATTCCTGTCTTTAAATAATGTCAAAAGTTTAAAAACAGAACACATTTTTAATAAACGGTTCTATCTATAAATGTTATAGGGTTGTATAGAAACATTGTTGTCTTCTTCCATCGAATGTCGAATCATTGACGACAGAAAGAGACAAATCATTGTTTATATGCATACCCAAGAAACATTTTTATTAAGATAGGCCGTATGTATTAGTAAATTGTGTATTAAAAAATTAGTAAATGAAATGCAAGTTACATTTTTTAAATTTTCGTTCTTTTTTTAACGAAACTGAACTCTGTTATATAATATGCATATTTAATAGCCTCAGAAATATATGTGTTTTTATGAAATATGTATATGTATTAGATAAGTATTAAACTGGTTTTTTTTTTTGCATAATCTGATAAATTCAAGAAGTATAAGTTTCGGCCTGTTGCTCGAAACTTGTGAGTTGTACTTAATTATGTTTATAAAACTTTCAAATCATTATATAACGAACATTGCAGATTTTTTATCGATTAAATTAACCTTAATCCTCATATTCAAATATTTTACTGAGTTCTAATTATAATAATAAAAAAATAAATTTGAAAATCGAATGATCAACGAACTCATACCTATTTAACAAGTAAAATGTGATATGATTATAATTTCAGAACGTTCATGCCATTCATACCTGTTTTAATTTTAGATATGGCAACACTTTCAATAATCGATAAAATATCAGTAATGTTCGTTAATGTTTGATTTATAATTCAAAATAGGAGTCGTGGTTTATTATGGGCTCAAATCTATACGGTCCAAAAATATTATATAAAATATATACGTTAGGAGATACCGTTATTTACACTAGCTTAGTATACTTGTGCTGTATGTAATTAAATATTATTATTCTTATCTTTTGTTTTTGTTAATTTTGACTTTATTACCCAAGTTAATCATTATCATTATTAATTAATCAATATTGGTAATCAAACATTTATGGTAATCTGCCGTTAGACAGACGAGCATGTGGGTCATCTGATGGTAAGTGGTTACCAAGGCCCTTGACATTGGCAGTGTAAGAAATGTTAACCATCGCTTACATCGCCAATGTGCCATCACATTGTAGAGCATTGTGCAATCATTGGTAGAGCTTTGTGCAAGCATTGGTAGAGCATTGTGCAAGCATTGGTAGAGCATTGTGCAAGCATTGGTAGAGCTTTGTGCAAGCTTTTCTGGATAGGTACCACCCACTCATCAGATATTCTACCGCAAAACAGCAGGGTGAGTGAGTGAGCCAGTGTAATTACAGGCAAAAGGGACATAATATATTAGTTCCCAAGGTTGGTGGCGCATTGGCGATGGTAGCGATGGTTAACATTTCTTACAATGCAATTGTCTACGGGTCTTGGTGACCACTAACCAACAGGTGGCCCATATGCTCGTCCGCCTACTTATACAATAAAAAAGGAGTAAACAAGGACTGCAAAGAAATAATAACAATAATACAGTAATAAGCGATCTCCGGTTAATCTCCGGATCACGTTGTGCTAGACGAAAATTACTGCAAAATATTCTAAAAAAATTCTCGTTTCATTAAATTGGCAACATTTCCATATCTTTCAACACTACAATTCACGAATGTTAGTTGTGACTAATTCATATAACTAAAGCGTCTACAGAGGTTATTGCTCTTAAGAGAACAGGATTTTTAATTTATCGTTACACACTTTTTCGTGGAGAAAAGCACTTCTTACCAGATATATTATCTTAAGACAATAAAAACTTTTTTTTTGACTGCCTCGTTGTTCTATTGGCTTGATATAAGGCCGCAGACTTGGTGGTCCTGGGTTCAATTCCCAGGTCGGGCCAATAAATAGTTATTGGGGTTTTCTGTCAGAAAATTCTCAGTAGTAGCCCGGAGTTAGGAAGTTGGAAGTGTGTACACTCCGTCACTCCCGTGCCTCGGAAAACACGTTAAGCCCTGCGCCTGAACTCTTTTCGGTTGTGTCGTATTTCCGGAATTAATTTCTTTTGTGTAGATTTGGGCATAATTCCACGTTGATATTGCTTCCAGCCCCGATCTGTTGCTGTTTGTTGCAAAAAATTGGAATTCGAGTTATTTTCGATATTTTGCATTTTCTGAGAAGATTTACTATGGTAACATATATATTTTTTTCACCATCGGAAAGTAGAGGTTTCAACGAACAAAAAACATACCAACTTTTTGAAAAAAGCTGATATTTTGACGGGTGAATTTTCGATTGAAAATTAGGGTGTTTTTTCGATATTAATTCAAAATAAGGTGAAAAAATAAATATTTTTAATCAAATAAATTACAGCGTATTTGAGACATAAAAAGGTAAGTTTTCACCAAATTTCGTTAAAAAAAAATAATTTGTGTAAAAGATAAAAATAAAAAACTTGGTTTTTTGAATTTTTCACATAAATTTTGAGGTTATGTGAAAAAGTATAAATACAAGAGTTTTAGATCTTTTTCTTACCTACAACTTTGCCATTTGACTTTTTTCGATAGTACTTTTAGTTTTGCCGGAAATCGAGAAAAACCGTTTTTTACCCTTAAAACCCCCCCCTTACCCCCTTCCCGACCTCAGATCGCCCGTAAATTATTTTTCCTTTCATTTTTATAATATTCCCCTCCTTTTCTAATGGTTTTTATCCTACTATTATTTTTTTTGGTTTTAAAAATTATCTACCCTAGTCTAATAAAGTTAAATATAATATAAAATATCGGAATAAATATAGAAAAGTCAATGTTGGAATTGAATCTGGTACTTATCGTAATTAGATAGATTAGTAGAATAGACAGGTAACAACGTGCGAAAATAAATCTATATTGACTATTATAATTTAGTTACTATAAATAAATACATATGTATTTTCGTGTGATATACCTACCCAAGTACATATGAGTAACAGCCTGTGAATGTCCCACTGCTGGGCTAAGGCGTCTTCTCTTTTTTTGAAGAGAAAGTTTGGAGCTTATTCCAACACGCTGCTCTAATGCGGGTTGGTGGAATACACATGTGACAGAATTTCAATGAAATCTGACACATGCAGATTTCCTCACGATGTTTCCCTTCACCGTCAAGCACGAGATGAATTATAACCACAAATTAGCACATGAAATTCATCGGTGCTTGCCCTTGAACCCACGATCATCGGTTAAGATTTACGCGTTCTTACCACTGGGTCATCTCGGCTTTTATTGATAAGTACATATATAACTTTTTTTTAACTTGGCAAGGTTCATTGAATAAATGCGACTTCCACATAAATATAATTTAGCGTGTGTTTGCGTTTAATTTTAGAATCACGCGCAGATTCATTATTGACATATTAATTAGACAGATAATAATTCATTGAACTGTATGCGACTAAATCAAATGTTGAAGTTGTACGACGTAGCTCACATAAGTCACATATTACAGCAGAGTGAGACGAATTAAAGCAAATTCGATATATGTAGATCAAAATAGCAAGATTGTGCTATTTTTCTCAATGACAAAACTTTTCTAATAGTAGGGGAGCCCAAGCGGGGATTTCGGGATTTCCTCGAGCGCGACAGATTAATATACAGGTCGATACCTTGTTCGTGGTTAAGTACCTCCACCAAATATGAGCCTCCATATAAATGGCCACCCGTCAAGGATAAAGGACCAGATTAGTAAATTTGATTGATCATGAAGAAATAGAAAAGATTGATTAAGGTGCGTGAGTTAATTACATGCTAAAATGTGTATATTCCACTAATCTGACAATTTCAACCTCATTAAGTATTGAGTAGTTTTGTTTTTTCATAAATTTGATTGTTTTATAGTTATACTAAATTATAGTATTAATAACAAAAAAATCGGTTGAACTACGTGTAACAAATACACAATTTTTTTTTGTCCATGAATAAATAGAGAAACAACGTTAACCAAGGTAATAAAGGCTGAAATAAAGAAATAAATTGTTTGTTTTCAACATAGATACCATGGCCAAGGTCTCCAGAAATAAATGTAACATCCTCCAGAAACAGAGCTCAGTGCCAAGTTTTACTTATCGAGCGTCAGTCAACACACTAAAACCGCGCCAGATGGTCATGAGTGAAAGTAATTGTCGATGCGAAAAGTGTCTAAGTTCGTTATAAATAACTAAAACCTTTTTGGTTATAAATCCTACATTCGCAGTCAGAATAAATTTTCGCGCCTTTTTTGACAGTGAAAAAAGACAAAATGGAAGACGAAACGTACCACGTGTACACACGCATGGAGGACATCACCGAACAGGATGATAAAAATTTAGCCGGAGCGAGGAAAGAGATTCGGAACGATTTGACTGTTATCATACCGGAAAATCCGTTTCCGGAAATAGAAGTCGATGCATACCCGCCGTTAAAATTTTCGTGGGTTATACCAAAAAAATTAGCAGCTATGGCTTTTCCTAGGCATGTAGAAAATTTAAAATTTTTGGTCAATCAAGGTATAACGCATCTAGTAACACTGACAGCAGGTAAGAAACCGCCAGTGGACGATATCGCCAGATTGAGGTGGACTGAGATACCAATAGAAGAATTCGAACCGCCGACAGTGAAACAAATAACAAATTTTATTGATGTTTGTAAACGGTCCGATAAGAATGGCGAGGTAGGTATCTGCTTTCTTACTAACACAATAGTTGACTTAATGGATTCTTGTAAAATATTCACTCAATGCAGAAAAAATGTACCATTAGTTTTTCACGAATTTCTCAATTTTTTGTCGCTCTAAAAACCAATTCAGACCTATAACGATAATTGAAAATGATAAAAATATTCAATTCATTCTCAAATGACGTGCTTACCAACGAACATCATTTCAATTTTTTTTTAAATATTTATATTTTATAAATATAAATTATTAACGAATGCATTGTTTTACGTCCACTGTAAGTTGGAGATCATAAAAAATTGTCTATAATTAAAAAGTTGTCATGTAAAAACCTAATGTATTAAAAGTAATTTAAGTGTAATAAGTCATATGGATAGGCTAGTCACCTAGAAGATTTTTTACATTACTTCATAACGAATTTTCATTAATTCACTCATTCTGTATAATAAGTTACGCTATCGCCTGGTTTCCAAAAGTTTGATCAATTAATCGTTGAATAATATTTTTTTTAAACAGATTCGCTATTACAATATAAACTAACATACATAATGTATGTTAGCCATAGAATAATAACGCTTAGAGGGATAGTGTTATATAAATTATTATAATATAGCGTTATTATTCTTTGATGTTAGCTTATTTAACATATATATAGGTATGTAGTAAGCAGAGTTGTATGTACATAAACATATCGTCGCAAATGGACGATATGTACATAACACTGTTTGATGTTTGCCTATATATAAAAACTTGTCACTAGTCGAAAAAATAAATGAGAAGAGCAACCGAAATAATGTAAAGCTTGTTTAACGCGGAACACTGCTGGCACGGTAACCGGCCAATTAATCTTCCAGAAACTGTTCGTAATCCACGATATTTGTTTACTTTTCACTATTGACTTGTTTCACTAAAACAAATACGTAATGTACCATTATAGAATATTTGAATTTAGAATTTGGCGCCCAAACATTTATTACAAGCTTCCGCCCGCGTGAAAAGGGCGGGGGAGGGATTTATGCAGGCTTAGTCCTTTTCTGAACATCTAAAATTTGTATTATGAAATTATGTGTATACGTTGTCATAGACAATATGATATAGAGTAACTCTTTCATTGTAAACAACCCTCCAATCGCGGGCGAATCCGCAGGCTGGAAATAGTTTAATAATACTTATTTGTCATTGAAAGTTTTTTTATTTTTATGTTACAGGTAGTAGGTATTCACTGTCGCCAAGGCCGAGGTAGGTCTGCGGTGATGCTGGCGTGTTATCTTGTACATTTCCACCGGTTCTTGCCGGATCAAGCGATGAACGTTATAAGAATGATACGGCCAGGTAAATAACGATTTAAAAAGTATTGAGGAAATCTATTTTATTTTACTGAGTAACTACTATTCAAAATAAATGTGTTATAATTATGTATTCTATACTTTACTAAGTCTTGCGTCAACATTTAAAAAAAAAATGAGTCCGATTTTTTATCTGTATAATTTAAAAAAATATTTTACAAATAATTAAGTTAATTTGTTCCCAGGTTCATTAGATTTCGAAGAGCAAGAAGAAGCGGTAGGAAAATATTTCGAAAATCTAACAGAGAATAACCCACTCAGGTTTGGCGTCAGCGGTGACGTCATGGAGGAATTTATAGAAATTGCGAAAGATGCAACTAAAAATGCGCTTTTATAATAAATATAATGCATTGCATAAAATTTACTTGATTATAATCATAACATACAATAAATTGCTCTTTTATAAAAAAAAACTAGTGACTAGGTTAGTTTGAGATTAATTTTACAGGAAATACTGATATATTTCAAATAATTTATCGTTCGTTATGCCTTGGAATACGAATGACATTTAAAAAAAAAGTTGCATGTATAACCTACATTTGTAATAGAAAAAAAAATCGTATATCAAAATAAATTTTGCTCATTACTTTTTTAATCAAGGCTGTCTATATCAGTCCGTTACTATCATCGACCTAATTTAAGATATACTGACGTATCTCAAGACGTAATGATCATTATCTAGGATTTTAAAAAGATTTAATAGCTGTATAAAATTTTTCAATGTTCACATGTACATCAATTCTGACGAGTTTTTTTTGTAATATTTATTTTTAATTGTATATATTGTTCACTTCACACATAGCTTTTTTTTTTAAATATGTCCGCATTCTCTCAAACATGTACGGATAGTCTGCTAGTAATGTCGCAAACCTGACTTGACTCTTCAATCTATTGTTTTAATATTTATTTGTATTTTTTTATTTATCGATTTTATATGTTTTGATATAAATTATTCTTTTTAATGTGAATCTGTTGAAAGGTTCTTATTTCAATAATAATGGTAGTAAAAATATTTTATGATTATTATAGAAGCCTTATCAGCTTTACTTTTAAAAGATGCTTAGTGGCTGTTTAGTTAAACATAGATTTATCTCTTTCAGTCATTATCGATTTGACATTCGAAGGAAGAAGACAACACTGTTTTACTAATAACCCGCTAAACAATAAGGCCGTTAGTAAAATTTTAAAAAATAAATCGATTTATAACATTTATGTTTTTGTACCTGAAAAAATGGATTTAATAAATAAAGCACTATTTGTTAATAATTATTTATATACTTTTAACAGTTTGTTCCAATAACAGTATCGAATACCTTTTTACTGTACTTTTTTGCTTCGTATCTTAAAGCGAACGAATAACAACACAGCTCTTTTTTCTTCTAATGGATTTTTAATTGATAGGTCTTGTTTTCTATCCCAAATCATTTAAAAGTACTAAATTGTCTATGATCTTATCTTAATATATCTTATAATACAGATGTATATTCCGAGACCAGATAATTAAATATATTGAACGATTATATAATATGTATAGGACATACATAAACATGCAGGACGTACAGTAACAGCCTTAATGACCCATGGTAGCCCAAAGGTATACATGTAGGTAGTTGTTTTTTGACGTGACAACGTCTTATAAATTGGTTTGCCGGGTGACACTTCAAGAAACTGCGTTACGCTCCGCTCACGTTATGCGCTCACAATGAGAGCGAGTGAGAGGCACGCGTCCCTTCCACTCGGGCATGGTTAGCCCGCCTAAGAGCGAGAGAGACAGACATAAAAAGTGAAAGGCACGCGTCTTCTTCCTACTATACGAATGAATATTCACATTAAAATTATTTTACCACTCAAAGTCGTTGTCACGTAAAACTTTCGCCCGTATACCGACTTTACAGGCAACCAATTTTTATTATGGACACATGCAGGTCTATGATGTTTTCCTTTACGACAAAACTTGAGATGAATTATATAAAAAAAAAATTAAACTTATGAAAAATCTGTGGTGCTTAGGTTTGAATCTCTAATTTTAAACTCATAACAGCTTTTTCATATAAGACATGTATTACGGGAGATACATTCGTCATTAGGTAAAGAAAATTAATTAATAAATAAATATATCTTAAAATGTCCTAATTCCTAATAATAAATTGGCAGTGAACGTTGTCTTGAACTAAATGTCATTAATGTACACGATGCCAATCGGAGTGCCAACGTATTAACGCTGGCAACACTCCAAACATTGTGTTCTATGTCTGCTAGACCGTTCACAACGTTGGACTGTATTTTAAAAATAGCATAGTTCCAAACCTTCACTTGTTGGCACTGTTTACATAGTAAATCATAATAGAAAGTGTTGAAAGATAGTGAATTAAGATCAGGTGTTTTTTTTTTTATATTGTGAATTAAACACGTGACAAAGGAAACGAACCGTAGTGCATAGTTTACGTAAGTTTCTGTGCTTCGTAATAATATCTATAGTCAATTCTTTTAAAGTCTAGATTAGGTCGTCCAATAAATATCTTCAAGTGCCTAGGTTTTAAAACTAGGTTTGAGAGGGTCTCGAAATACATACCTAATGAGTGACAAAAATCAATTTTATTTAATTTTTCAATATTAATATTTCAATTTATAACTTGATGCATTTTTGTATTGTATGGTTTAAAAAGAGATATATAAAAAAATGTTACAATAATTCCCGTATTTGCAATTTTCATGCCGTCTGCAAAACTGCTGCAGGAAATTCTCTATTTATTTATTATTTAACGCTGCAAATGCAGCTCAAAAATATCATCGATAAAAAAATGATTCTTATCATTTATCATGGTCTCGACAGTGACTCCCAATACCTGGCTAAGCCTAATTTGTCGTGTTTGTACTTAAATATTTAAGAAAAAATGTTGTTATACTTTTTTTTTTTATTGCAAAGGAAGGCGGACGAGAGCATGTGGGCCACCTGATGGTAAGTGGTCACCAATTCCCATAGACATTGGCATTGCAAGAGATGTTAACCATCGCTTACATTGCCAATGCGCCACCAACCTTGGGAACTAAGATGTTATGTCCCTTGTGCCTGTAATTACACTGGCTCACTCACCCTTCAAACCGGAACACAACAGTACCAAGTACTGCAATTTTGCGGTAGAATATCTGATGAGTGGGTGGTACCTACCCAGACGAGCTTGCACAAAGCTCTACCACCAAGTAAAATTTGTAGTGTATTTGTAGCTATATAGCAACCGGGCTTATTTAATATTAACTCGACTGTGAAGAGCCCGTGTTTGAATGCGTTTTTCTTAAACTATTCTTGAAAGACATTTCTAACTGAAACGGCCTCGTCGGTCTAGTGGCTAGATTAAAAAGAGTGGCGAAGATGTTATGTCCCTTGTGCCTTTAGTCACACTGGCTTGCTTACCCTTCAAGCCGGAACAAGAATATTAAGTAATGCTGTTTGGAGTATATGGTGCAATCCAGACGGACTTGCACATAGCCCTACCACTAAGTAAACATTTCGAGTCGCATAACCGTCCCATCAGATAATGAGAGTGCACCTTTGTTATTCCGCACACCTAATGTGTCCTATATACGTGCGGATAGTATCCGTTAAGAATGGCTGCCGTGGCTGATCGGTCAGGAGAAAATCCTCATCATCATCATCATATGCCATTTTCTTACAACCCATAGAAAATTATTTATATTTTTTGTTGCCAACAAAGCTATAGACACTTCTACACATCATAAAATCTACGTACTTATCTTATTGCTATATAAAAAAACGCGTGCTAAATACTTATAATTCCTGTAAAAATAATGTGTATGTACTCAATTATATTTCAAACTAGATGTGCCACGCGGTTTCTCTCGCGTATCTATACTAATATATAAAGCTGAAGAGTTTCTTTGTTTTATCCGGCTAATCTCGGAAACTACTGGTTCGAAATTAAAAATATTTTTGTGCTGTATGATCCTTTTATCGAGGAAGGCTCTAGGCTCTTATTCATTATACCTTTATTAATTATACGCGGGGCACACCTAGTAATTAATAAAAAATAATGAATAAAAAATCCTCGATAAAAGGGCTACACAATACAAAAATATTTTTTAAATTCGAAGCTGTAGTTCCTGAGATTAGCCGGACCAAACAAACAAACTCTTCAGCTATAGTATAGATTGATACCTTATTTAAGAACTCACCTATACTGCAGAATAAGAATATATATCAATATATTACACAAAGTGATGTACTTGAGCGACATATTATGTAAAAATGATAAAGAATTTATATATTGTTTAAAAACCTACTAATTGTCAATTTATTTTCATTGCAGATTTAATTTTAAAACAAACAATGAGTACTGTAAGAAATAGAACAAATGTTAAGTTAGCGAAGCTTTTTTACAAATACGCTGATAGACCTGACCACGATGAAAAAACAAAAGACGCAGTCAATGAACCGATAGAGATAGACGAAGACTCATATCCGCCTTTTAATTTCTCGTGGTTGATCGAAAACAAAATCGCGGCGATGGCCTGTCCGCAGAATGTTGGCAACTTGAACTATTTAGCTGATGTTGGAGTAAATCACATAATCACCTTGTCACCCGAACGTATACCGCCTCTAATGTTTTGTAACAGGAGATTGAAATGTACGAAGATTCCGATCAAAGAGTTCGGCGCGCCAACGTTGAGACAAATAATTAAATTTATTGAGATTTGCAAAAAAGCTGATATCACAGGAGAGGTATGTTGGATATTTCAACGAGGCAAATCGCGCTGCTAATTTCTTACAATTTTTTTCGAGTAGTATATGAACAAAAATGGAAATCGGTGACCCAGTCTGCTAACAATTCGTCAAATTGTCATTATCGCAATCGAATCGAGACGTAGTCGTTGTCGTTTTTCTTATTCTCATGAATCAGTTGCGATCGGAATGAACTTGGATAGTAATAGAATCGTTTACCTGTCATAATCATGATAAATTAGTATATATGTCTCCAATTACGTCAACTGAGGTTTATTTTTGGATTAGAATCGTAATAAATTAGTAAATTTGACTCTAGTGCACTAAATTTCCATATGAATTATAAATTCATATATTTACCTGGGTGGTGAAAGAAAACATAGTAAGGTAACCTGCATTTGTTGGATAAAACATGGTTTCATCTGAATGCCTTTGATTTTTTCTTTAATCTATGTATGTATAGGAGCTATGCCGGATATCCGTTATAGATTAATAAATCTAGACTCATATGGCCGAATACTGAAACGTCATTCAAATATTAAGTGGGACTTAATTATTTGGAACTCCATTAATTTCAAATTTAGTACCTATGCGAAATTATAAATTAACGGCGTCTCAAATAATTAAGTTCCACTTCATA
This sequence comes from Nymphalis c-album, assembly GCA_963151315.1. Classification (NCBI taxonomy): domain Eukaryota; kingdom Metazoa; phylum Arthropoda; class Insecta; order Lepidoptera; family Nymphalidae; genus Nymphalis; species Nymphalis c-album. Next base: position 2,309,580 of record OY720610.1, read on the forward strand.
TTTGAATGACGTTTCAGTATTCGGCCGATAGTGATTACAATACAGATCCAACATTTCTTTAGACTAACTAGACTTTTACTTCTTTAGTCCAATTGTGGGACAGTTACTGAATGACACATAATAATGAATAAAGATTTATATAAAAAAAGGTTTTTTTTTTTAAATATTAAATCGTTTTTTTTATAAGGTTATTGGTGTCCACTGTCAAAACGGCCATGCTCGTACTGGTACAATGCTGGGCTGCTATCTCGTTTTCTTCAAGAATATGACACCGGAACGAGCTTTACTTACAGTACGGGTAAAAAGACCAGGTATAAATTTATTTTATTAATTAATTCGTAATAAATTTTATTTCGTTTTAAACTTTTTGAGGATAGTCTTAAGTAACTATAATTTTTATTTTCTTATATAGTATAGGTAGGCGAGCATATGGGCCACCTGATGGTAAGTGGTCACAAACGACCATAGAAAATGGCATTGTAAGAAATGTTAACCATCGCTTACATCGCCTTACCACCATGAAGAGGCCCGCATACTCATCCTACTTATACAATAAAAAAATGGGTTTCACTTATGTGTTGTGGCAAAGTTTGCTTTAAATTTAGTTTTTGTTTTATTTTAGTCGGTTTATAAATAAAAAAAGTTATGTCGATTTAAAGAATCATGTCGAACATTTATTCGTTTAACTACCTATTTTCCGCACTTCGCTCGCGCGTAAGTATAATAGAATAGTAAACGATATGTTGTATGAAAGTCTATGATTTTAAAGAAAGAAGCATGAAATGTCATTCTGAATGAAAATATTATTAGTTCGTTTTTATTATGTCTCCTCTTTAATGATTTCTTTAAGTTAAAAATAATTTTAGGTTCCTGTGAACCCTACGCTCAAGAGATGGTCTGTCACTATCACGAATGCATCCGAGGTACAATAACGAAACCAGACTATCGCCTTGTAGATGACAAACTATATTTTGACTTCTCAATGAAACACTCCTATCCAGACGAAGATCTTACAAAATTGAATGATGATATGCCGCTGCCTGTTATAGAGACATTCAAGGATAAACTTTACAAAGACGCTGAATTCATTAAGAAGGTCGATAAAGTGGAAGCGGAGAAAAGGAAGCGAATGAAAACAATGGTGATCAATCATAAGATATATTTTTAGAGTGATTACATTTGCATATATATTTATGTAATTGATTAAATCAATTATATTGTAATTAAATTAATCATTAAAATATTGAATAAATTATTTAACAAACTATATCACAATAATAAAGACTTATTGATTAATTTTGATAATTTGAAATTTGATTTCTAAATCACCGATTCAATTATAAATTACAGATTATCTTGCTACAGATGATAGTGATAGTAACACTGGTGCGATCCTTATTGAAGTAGATTTGATGTTTTCGGAATTTATTATCTGGACACCTAAGGCCCCTAACACGTGATGACAACTGCCCCAAATGGCTCTCCCATGATATAATGTGTCCTAAAGTTATACAACCCAAAGAATTTGTGTACGTCGTTGACTAATACTTACCATTTCAATGAGTTTATCAATAATGCTGTACAATTTCGAAACGCCATTTTACAACTAAAGTATCGAAATAAAAAAAAGTATGCAATGAATATTTTAAAAACACAATATTTTTTTTCAAAAACCAAAATCATTATACAAATCAATTTGAAATAAAAATATTAATATATAATCAATTTTACATAAAACTGTTAACAAGCGAACGTCCCACCAAGCGAGCGGACGCCATATCATAGACATCGATAATACAGACACTTAAAGCCAGTGTTGCCAATACTTGAATTTCACCTACATGGGATTAACTCCCCTAAGTTGGCTACACTGTTCGCAGAATTCGCGAAACCTATTCCAGCAGGGGCCAGCGGGGCTCACTAGCTCTTCCCCAACGGCTCAATATCTGGCAGCCGATCAAGCCCGGCTTCTCCCAGTTACGAGGAGACACTACCAGCCAGATGTTTTCATTGCCACGTCGCACTTGTACGTTAATAATTCTGGAAGCAGCATCCCTAACAATATTACGCAACTGAAAGATGCTGGTGTAGTTGCCGATGTTGATCTTGTCGAATTCGACAAGATGATCGTTCTCCCGTAGACCCTGTAATATACGATGTTTTACTTGAAATTTGTTTAAGAATTAATTTATTTTATATACAGAACCAGTTTCCGCTCGAGAGTTCACCTGGGGGGGGGGCAGAATTAGAACGTTTAAACGCCCTTAGAACGTGTATGAACAATTTCATTTTCGTTTAAATAGTTAACACCTGTAACTAGGCGTACCAAACAAACTTACTTTCGCATTTAAAATATTAGTAAAGAATAAGGAATGGCCCAGTGAGTACAATTACAACCAATGATTGCGGGTTTATACAACATCATCGCTCAAAATCCATGTGCCTAATTCATGTTTATATTTCATCTCGTACTCGGTGGTAACAGTCCGATACACGGACGACAATCTACTACATTACGTTACATAGAAGCGCAATTCTTATGGGCGCTCTAAAGTCAAACTTTCTGCGACCCAAAATGCCGCTTGACAGCGTGGCAGTTGCAACCAGCGTATCTTAACAACGAGAGCAAGAGAGACGGAGAATGTCGCCAGAGCAAACTGGGGACAGACCCCACTTGGAATCGGCACACGAAATCCTTAAGAACTGCGCTTCTATGTAACGTCTATATTCATTGGTAATAGTCTAAGATCCGGTTGCAAATCACTACGTTCATCGTGTATATAATCAAATTCTAATTTTTATGTATAATTATAAATATAGGCATATTTTATGGGCTATTCAACTTCAACAACAGAACAACCGTCGTTCTTTCTCTTTATATGAGCACAAATCGCAATGCTGCCGATTAACATATTATGCTAATAATATACTATGAATTTATAATATGTGTGCAAGTTGTGTAATATAGGAGAGGTAAGTACACACACTGTCAAGTACAAAATTTAATCCCAAAATATTTCGCCAAAACACCATAATTTAATAATCTCTTAGAATTGCATATATGTATAATAGCATTTATAGTTTTAAATTATTATGTAAATAAACATATATATATCCAAGAGTATAAAATAATTAATAAATAAAACATTAAATATATTCCTATCTATACTAATTACATAAAGCTGAAGAGTTTGTTTGTTTGATCCGGCTAATCTCAGGAACTAATGGTTCGAATTTGAAGATTATATTTGTGTTATATAGTCTTCTATCGAGGAAAATTCTAGGCAAATTTTATTCATTATATTTTTATTAATTATACGCGGGTGAAACCGCAGGGCACAGCTAGTTTCTAATAAAATTATATATATTTACCGCCTCGTAAGCAGGGGATCCTTTAGCGACAACGTGTATTGTCGCAATAATATCTTTAAAATAGGGATCACGTCGTCTAGGGTTGTCTCTATGAACGAATCCATACAGGGCATAAGTACGTATTTCCTCATAGCTCTCATCGCCATTAATGGCGTAGTCACCGAAAAACATTTTTTGAAAACGATTGTCAGTGATGCTCAGTTTCAGTATGTCATCCAATCGTACCATCTTAGGGCGGCGGCGTTTCTCTGAAATTAAAAAATTTAAAATTAATCAAATGCGCTGGAATCCCTTGAAGAATTGTCTCGTATCGTTTAAATTTTATCGACAAGGCATACTGAGGTAGACTTACGTTTTTTTTTTAATTATGTAGTTTGTGGTGTGAATACTACAGATACCAAAATAGGAATTAATTAAGTCGTGGTTTAGTTGTACCATTCATTGGGATAATGCCATAACCGCCACGCTTGGCAGACGGGTTGGCGATCTTAGTAAGTTGGTCATAGTACTCAGAGACGCTGCTGCCCTTTCTCCCGTATATATTATACCCACAGGTCGACTTCTACGCCCCCCTCGGGATGAATTGGGGAATATTCACGTCGTCACCACACGGCACGCGATGGCTTACGGATCAGAGACGTTGTCGCAGACTATGATCCTCATGAGAAGGCTCAAGTTCACTCAAAGAGCAATGGTGAGGGCTATGCTCGGAGTTTCTCTGCGAGATCGAATCAGAAATGAAATCCGCAGGCGAACCAAAGTAACCGACATAGCCCGCAGAGTTGCTAAATTGAAGTGGCAGTAGGCGGGGCACATCGCACGTAGAACTGACGGCCGTTGGGGCAGAAAGGTTCTCGAGTGGCGACCACGAAACGGAAGACGCAGCTTGGACAGGCCCCCAAGGTGGACCGACGACACAATAAAAGTCGCGGGAAGCCGTTGTATGCGGGCAAACCGACCAAAATGAAAATCCTTGGGGCCTTTGTACAGCAATGGACGTATTTTGGCTGAAGTGAGTGAGTGTGATTCATGAAGTCAATGTATGTATGTCACAACTTCGTTTCCAATACCTCAAGTTATATCTATGATGTTAATATTATTTAAAACTGTTTTTTATCAGTAAATCAAAATTAGTAAATTGTATAACCGCCAAAGTGACTGGCAGTGAAATTGAAATCGAAGTGGCGGGCCATTGGAGAGGCCTAAGTTCAGCTGTGGATATAGGCCTCATAATCGCCAAAAATAATAATCATTATTAATAATTTCATAATCAATTAAGTTCAAACATCTGCCAATTACTCGTAATACACATACAGATCTGTCCTAAGATATTATTGAGTTATGTAAATTGTACAAAAAATTAAAGTAACCCTGGGCTCTCAAGCAAAATTTCGTCAATGAGCTCTGAAAAAAATTAAACAGCTTATGTTAAAAAATAAGATGGCGCAATACCGAAACCAAAATCTCTTGAACTAGACGTCTTATAGACGAAACTGTGATAAATAACGCCGTACGTCTACTGACGCCAGTCGCCAGGACGTCATGTGTATAAAATATAAAAATGATGCTGCAGCATAACCTCATTCCAGTGTAGTGCAGTTTATCAATATATCTATATAAGTAAGTGAACTCAACGTAGAATATTGATTTTGTCGATGGAGAGCAAGCGACGAGTGGGTGGGAACCACCCCGTAATTCTATGAAATGATGTAGGTATGAATATCGGTGAATGTGAACAAATTTTAATTTTATGGACATTTTAACTATTTCCATTTAACCAACGATAAAATATGGCGAATGGACGAATGGTTCTAATAACGAAGACTAAAAAAATACGTGACAAAATGCGTGTTTTTTTAATATACCACGACATAGGGTAAATAAATTCAAAAACCAAAATCTGATCTAAATACAAAATTTGAGTCAAATCGTTTATTCATGTGAAATGTTCCAACACATGTGGTAAAAACACATAACTCGTTTTTACGTATAATAGAAAAATCTATAATCTACATTCTATATCAGTCAACTTTTCTGGATGCTTCGACGACAATTCGACATTAGGTACTTCGTATTTATAACCAAGTTTCAAAGTTATTCAGGCAACCTGTTGAGTTGTTTACAAACTATACTTCAAATTCACGGAAGGTTTTGTTTGATTTATGTTTCTGCGTAAAATAAAAGAATGTTCTTAATTTAACGGAATATAAATGTCGTAATTTGTGACGTCACTATGATTTGTAGACTACGCCCGGATCCAAGGAGGACATCATTATAGATTTATAATAATTTATATAATGATTTTTAAAATCTGATTTTTAAATTCTCGACTTCCATATATATCTTGCTTGAAAGCTTTGCCTTATGCGAGTTAAAATATTATTCCAGGAGATATCGTTAAAAATATGACTGTAGTTTGAGAAAGTATGAAAATTGTATACGTAATAGATATCTTATGGTATTGTATTGTCGTCTTCGATGATATTTTCATTAAATCTATTGATATACCCAAGTAAATACATCTTTTTAAGGCAGACGAGCAAATAGGCTGCTAGTTTAATATACCGAATTAGTATAAAATATTTCCAGCAAATCAACGATGCAACGCCAACCAAGGTATCTATGTTACATTCCGTCTGTCTGGAATTATGGACGAGCATATGCAACGCCACTAAACAATGGCATTGTAAGAAATGTTAACCATCGCATACATCGCGAATGCGCCACCAACCTTGCGAACTAAGATGTTATGTCCATTGAGCCTGTAATTAAACTGGCTCACTCACCTATCAAACCGGAACACATCAACACCAAGTACTGATGTTTTGCGGTTGAATATCTGATGAGTGGGTGGTACCTACCCAGACGAGCATGCACAAAGCTATAAGCTCTACATCTCGTTCGAGATGTAGAGCTTAAATTGAAAAAAAAACAACATTAAGCTTAGCCGTTACACTAAGGGTACCCACGGTAGTTAATGTTGTTTTTGGAATTATATTTTTTTTATATAGGCCTTCCGCAAGAGCTGCTAGTAATCATTATTTTTTTACTTACGTTTGATGGTGTTCTTCGGTAGGTGAATAACGTTTGTGAGGGTTATCTCCTCAAATTTTTCTTTAAGTTCATCACTTGTCATTTCGGCGAATGGCTTGTATAGATCCATTTCGGTCAGCGTATGTTTTTTTTTAACTTGCTGGGCAGGTTCGACGTAGATGCGAACCATTTTTTTAAAGCTTTTCTTTAAATGTAGAATACGCAGTCGTACCTATCTCCCCAGAATCTGAATCCTCTCTTTGCGATGGTCAAAGACAATTTAATCGATGAAATCGCTATAGAGGTGTTGTATTGACTTGTACTTTTAAGCTTTATTGTAATGAAAATAAAATAAATGTTGTTTTATTAATAAAACTCGAAATACGTTTAAATAATTTTGCAATAGTAGTATACATTTAAAAAAAATAGATTTCAAAATTAAGGTCATAAAATATGTCAAATTATAAATATTCTAGCTTATCTTTCCAGCTTTCCATCGATTAGAAATTTTACTTCATGAAATATTTTTTTAAATAGTGATTTTCATATAAACAAATAGGTATTTTTAATAAAATCTGTAATTATGATTACTATTCATTGCTATACCGAAATAGTTGATATAATATTTTAAACTGCCTTTTAACTTTTATTTTATGACTTTTGGTAGTAGTATTATGAAAATATTTGTAATATATGACAGTAATAATAATTGTTACTTAATTTCTTGTAACCACAACAATTAACGCATTACTATTACTATTTGTAATAATACGTAGTGCAATAATTTTTACTTCTGGCAAGGGTCAATAAAATTAGAAAAGTAAATACAATCAATTGGTACTCAAAGGGTGTTTCCGACGGAAGTTGCGCCAAAGAGTGTTATAAGTTTTCTACCCTACGAAAATGGGACCAGTGTTGCCGACTAGGGGGTTTTTTCCCTATAATTGGGGGCAATTTATATGGAATAGGGTATTTTTTGGGGGAACATTTTTTAGAGGAATTCTCTCTTGGGATCAACTGTTCAGTTTAATCGGGTTAACTTCAAGTTTACTTCTGCTTGTAGTGCCCCTTTGCTTTTTTAAGTGAATATTTTTCTTTTTATTTCAATTCATTGGTTAGGAGGAAACGAGGAGATATCGAGATGGTGCTATCGGGGGAGGACTCTTCCTTCTCTAAGGTTGGCACTCTGGCAGCACTGCTCGGGAATACGGAAGTAAGTATTTAGTCTTGCGGTTGAATGAATAAGAAGCTATACGTATTACGTACGACCCGAGTCTAGAAAGAAGAAAAACCGACTTAATTAAACCTACCTTACGTTATTTGAAGACTTTACTAAAAAAATAAAAATGGTTGCCATGGACTGGCCGTCGAGAGATCAACTAATGGACTATGTTCAGGAAAAAGATAGAATTGACAACGAAACAAACAATGATGAAAATCCAGTTTTGGATAGAAACGATGATGGAACTGAGGATCCTCTCCTCGATGTAGATGGTTTTCCTCAAAGCGATATTGCCGTTTATAAAGTCCGACAAAAAATCATTTGTAAGTATTAAAATATGTCTCAATTAAATATTGGTAATGTTATTAAATCAATTTTAACATATTTCAATTTCAATCGAGTTTTGTTGATTTTGTTGACCACTGTATACTTATTTATAATTATGCTATTTACTCATTTTTCTTAATTCATAATAATTTTTCACAGTATAAAATAAATTAATGAAATATTCTTATCTGTCTAGGCTTGAAAAAATACCGCACAAATCCGATAGAACGTGTGGAGCAACATCTTGGTAAGGCACATGCTAAGTACCTTATCTCCAATCGTCATGGCATGTTTGGGCCGAGGCGCTGTGCCTTATATGCTTATGATTATGAAGGACCCAACTGTGATGAAGAGTCAAATGATAATGCAAGTTTTGCTACTGTGGGCAACGTTCAAGTGGGCTCACCTGCTGATTTAGCGGTGAGTTATTATATATAAGTTATTAATCAAAAATGATTATGTATACTTAATCATTTTCAATAATGGGTTCAATAAAACTATTTTAATTGTAATGCGTGTAATTGCAACGCTTGTAAATAATATGTGCAGCTCTTTGCGAATGATGTTTCCGTTTATTACTTATTTAGGATATATTAAAGCTACTGTTCATTGTACTGTGTGAGCTGTGTTGAATATCTTGATTTATTATAAATATAATTTGTCAATTTAGTATAAAAATAAACATTGTTATATTAATCTGTTTTTAATTCTTAGGGTCTACGCAAAAATGATAAGTTCCTGCAGTTTGGCTCTATCAACACCAGTAACTTCTCTGATATCAGGCAGCTGCAGGATATTGTTAGGGAGTTCATTGATCAGCCGATTGATGTTGTTATTAAACGGGATGGAGAAATAATTAATCTTACTGTTGTTCCAAAAAGATGGGAGAAGCCTGGATTATTTGGCTGCCAGATTATGAAGCAGTGGTGCATCTTGAGAGTCACAACTTAAATGCAGCTGTTAATGGTATCTGTGATCTCAGGTCTTAGTCGGGTCACCCTGAGATGTCAGTAGAATGTTGGCCAAACACTGGGTCAGCACTTCAGCTTGCTTAGCGTTTTTTGTTGATAAAATCATGCCATTATGTTAAGTATAAATGAGTCTTATGTATGATTTTGCTGTGATTTATTTTGTGATAAATTTTATTTTATTAGTATATTAAATCATTATAATAAAATGTAAGCTTGTTAGTTTTAGATGAATGTATTTAATTCCAACTTATATTTAAAATCATGTGTATTCTGCTAAATGTGTATGTTATATAATAATAATATTGTACTGGAGAAAACAGATGATGATTTTGAATAAGTTAACAAGTTGTGTAGACTGCATTTGAATTTTTTTAAATAAACTATGTATTCGTAAAATTTATAGTGATTATATATATATAGTGATTAATTACAGGCATAAGGAACATAACATCCTAGTAACCAACCTTGGGAAGGTTGGTGGCGCATTGGCGATGTAAGTTTGATTAACATTTCTTACAATGTCAATGTCTATAGGTATTGGTGACCACTTACCATCAGGTGGCCTATATGTTCCTCTGCCTATCTATGCTATAAAAAAAAACTATGTGTAGGTCCTTTGTCAGTAGTCTGACTATTGTATCAACGTAATATCTATCCAAAATAGTTTGTAGATAAATACAATTGATGTTTGAGAAATTAAATTTCGATATAATGTCACATATAATCAATCTGTAGAGTTAGGATGTTTATTTAGTGATCTTTACATTTTAATCATGTGTATAATGGAATAAAAATAATACTCAATTGTTCATTTTAATGATAGTAATAATTTCATTATTATCTTGATGTAATGAATTAATAAATATCATTGAATAAATGGTTATGTAACATGTGTACATTTCAAAAATAAATATCAATAGTGATGAGCGTTGTTTTAATTTAAAACTTATTTATTACATATGATTTAATTGGGGAATATTAGTATTTCTATAAGAATTATATGGGGCTTAACTATATACTAATCAAAATCATATAATAGGTCCTATAGAAATCATAACCAATTTGTTACTTTTATAAGTATGCTAGCAGGGTTTTCCCGTTAATTTTATTAGTTATTATTTCCGGCATATTTTTCATTAATACGAAATTCATAAAATGGCTGATCCTGAATTGGAATATGGAAGTTTCGAGATGCATGTTAGACGACTAGAGCGCATGTCATGTGGCCTGGATATGAGAGCGTTTCCATTGGTCGACGGAGCGTCCTATTTTATGGTTCGTCGGTCAATTTGTTTCTATACAGCAATAAGTAATATCTACTTTGGAGTCCGCGTGAAATATGTCGGCGCCCGGACAAAATCAATAAATACAAGGTGAGGTACCTCCCACCCGGCACCCATGCAGATATAGAATGGGATGGATGGAGTCGCGTCTATTTACTTCTCGTTCGCACACTGACGTAAATTATTACCACCCGCCCGCCGTTAATAATATATATTATGTGTACAATTAATTTACTAGTATACCTTTATTAATAAATTTTTAAATGAACTATTATTATTTTATCGGTTGTGTTTTCCAGAGATAAGAATTAAAGTAGTAAATAAGCCTAAAAAGATGAGATAACCATCTCAAAAGGATTAAAGAAATCATCTAAAACAAAAAGGGTATTAAGATTTCAGAGCTATAAACACAAAAATGAGGATTATAGGAAACATTATTTGAAATTCAATAATTTTTATTTTGAAATTCATTATTTAAAATATTTAGGTCCTGCATTAATCGAGCTCAAAAAATGACGCATAAAAAATATATCGCATCATCTTTAAATAAATGTAAAGCTACCTGGACAGTAATAAAAGGATGCGATGATAAACATTATAATCAGCTAGAAGGTTTTCAGGAAATAGTTCATAATAATATTAGAATTAAAAATCCCACTGACATTGCAAAAACATTTAATGAAGTTTTCATCGATTATGCGAATAAGTCCAAATTCTTAAATTGTAATAAAATGACATTAAAAGAAAATCAAGTGATTAAAACGATATTTTTGGAACCGTGCAATATACAGGAAATAAAGACAATTATAAAATCACTTAAAAATACAAATTCAGTCGGTTTAGATGGTGTAAATACTAAAATAATAAAGGCAGCAGTTGAAGAAATATCACCAATGCTATGTTTCTTAATAAATTTATCTTTCACTAGTGGCACATTTCCGTCAAGTCTTACTACGTCTATAGTGAAACCTCTCCACAAAAAAGGTTGTTTCACTGATATCAATAATTATCGTCCTATTTCAATTGTGTCAGTTCTTTCAAAAATCTTCGAAAAGGCCCTGTGTAAGCGTATAAATAATTTCCTAATGAAACATAATGTTATAAGAAGAGAACAAAACGGGTTTCAAAAAGATAAATCAACTACGTTAGCGGTTTTTATGTTGATTAAGAACGTAATCTCAATTATTGACAAGGGTAATCCTGCATGTGTTATTTTTTGTGATATGACAAAGGCCTTTGACTACGTTTCCCATGACTTACTTTTAAAAAAATGTGAGCATTATGGTTTGCGTGGACCATGCTTTAATTGGTTAAAAAGCTATTTAACAAATAGGAAGCAATTTGTAGAATTGTCCAGATTAAATCAGAAAAAAATTTTAACAAAATTCAGTTCAAATCTGGAATTCAATTCATTTGGGGTGCCTCAAGGCAGTGTGCTAGGGCCACTCCTTTTTTTGATCTATATTAACGACCTTCCCGATTGTACGAAACACAAATGCATTTTGTTCGCAGATGATGTTTCTGTAATTGTACCGTCGGTAAAAAATAATGCTAATTTAGGCGAAATAAATAGCACTCTAAATGACGTCTACGAATGGCTTAAAAGTAATAATTTATGCTTAAATTTAATTAAAACTAAATATATGACATTCAGAAATAGAAACATGACATTTAACAATTTCATGGTAACGTGTTCCAATCAAAATATTGAACAGGTATCTACGATAAAATTCTTAGGAATATATATGGACGAATACTGTACATGGGGTCCTCATATTAATTACATATGTAATAAAATTAATAAATTTGTTTTTGCGTTACGGAGACTATCAAAAATTGCTGACCAAACCACAGCTTTATCAGCATATCATGGATACGTAATGTCTAATATTCGTTACGGTATTTTAATTTGGGGTAACACTTCGGATGTTAATAAGGTCTTCATAATTCAAAAAAAGTGCATCCGAGCAATTTGCAACACAGGCCCAATGCAATCATGCAAGCCCCTTTACAAAGCGATGAAGTTGTTAACACTACCGAGTATATATATTTACGAAATGGCATGTTTCATGAAAAAGTATATAAAATATTTCTTTGACACACGTGGTAATATTATCCCATTTAACACAAGGCATCAACAAAAAATATATTATCCGAAATGCAAAACTGTTCTAAGCTCAAAAAGTTGCTATCACATGATGATCATCATTTATAACAAATTGCCTTCGATAATAACAGATCTGCCATTCAACAAATTTAAAATAACACTGCACGACTGGTTGGTTGACAAATGTTATTACTCCGTCAAGGAATTTCTGACGGATAAAGCATAATGCATAAATGAATTATTGTTCTAATTTTTAATATATTCAGTAACAATTTAAATATTATTTTTCATTTTATTTTGTGATGTATACTGACTTGACATATGATTAAATTGTACTGACATGTTATGAATATGATACATTTTTAATTACTAAATAATGAATAAATAAAAAATCGCTTATGTAATTCTTCAAATCAAAATAATATTTGCATGTCGCTTATGTGACTAGACATGTATATATATATATTAAAATGTATAATATCATGTTTTGGGCAAATAAAGTATTATTATTATTATTATTATTTTCGAATGTATTTATGTTTCTCAGCTCGTGGCTGGTTTTGGCTACATTTACGGGCAATAACCAAGTAAATGCAGCATGTGGTGTGTTAGTTTGGTGGGGGACTGTCATTTTCTTCTAACTGCATGAATTTTCTCACAGTTCTGCACGTATTCAGTATGGCTGCTTTTTGTAGTGGTATATATGTAGATTCTTTTAGATTTAATAATTTCAGGCTGTGATGAAGGTGATTTGGAATAACACCGGTGGTTGAAAGGACTATGGGTACGATATATACTTTATCTTGTTTCCAGATTCGTGCGATTTCTTCCCTAAGTTCTGTGTATTTATTTATTTTTTCAGTTATTGTTTTTTGTATATTGTGTGTGTTAGGAACTGCTATGTCTATTATATAAGTCGACTTGTTTTTTTTATCTTGTAAGATTATATCGGGTCTATTGTAGTGAATAGTTTTGTCGGTGAGTATGGCGCGATCGTAATAGAGTTTGTGTGATGTGTTTTCGAGAATAGTTTGGGGTGTGTATTTGTAGTAAAGAGTGTTCGTGTTTTGTATGAGTGAATGTTTGAATGCTAATTTTTGGTGAATAATATTAACTACTTGGTTGTGTCTGTGTGTGTAATCAGTCTGTGTAAGGGTTATGCAAGCTCCTGTGATATGTTGTATAGTCTCCGGGTGTCTATGACATTTTCGGCATTTATCGTTTTTCACTGTAGGATCTTTAATTATATATTTCCTGTAATTTTTTGTGTTAATGATTTGGTCCTGTATCGCTATTATAAATCCTTCAGTTTCCGGGAATAAATTTCCAATTTGAAGCCATTTATTTGATGCTATTGCATCAATATGGGGTTGTTCTAGTTCATGAGGATGTCGCCCATGAAGTATTTTCTTTTTCCAGTTGTCTATTTTTTGTTTTTGTGGGTCATTATTACTATCATTTTCTATTTTATCGTTTTCGTTTAAGTTAAGTGGAGTATAGTTCTGATCAGTTACGGTTATGGCTTTGTGTATGTGGCTCGAGTGAGATTTTAATTCGAAAAAGATTTTAAGTTTATTAATTTGTTTTTGCCATAAGTTTTGGATATCTATTAAACCTCTACCCCCGTTTTGTCTTTTAATTGTTAGTCTTTCTATTGCTGATTTAGGATGAAGGTTATTGTGTTTTGTGAGTGTGGTACGTGTGGATCGTTCTATGTTTTCTAAATCTGTTTTTGACCATTTTATTATTCCAAATGAGTATGTTAAAATAGGGATAGCGTAGGTATTTAAGGCTTTTATTAAATTCTTTCCATAAAGTTGTGTTTGGCATATGGCATTTATTCTCTTTTTGTATTCCGTTGTAATTGTCTGTTTAATTATTGTGTGATCTAGTCCTTTACTTTGTTTGTAGCCTAAGTATTTATAAAAATCGTTTGGTTCCATAGCTGTGATTATTTCATTATCGTTGACCGCGTAGTTACCAGGCTTAACCTTACCCTTAATGATGTGTATAGTTTTGCATTTGTCTAGTCCAAATTCCATATTAATATCTTTGCTAAATTCTGTTGTTGTATCTATTAGTATTTTCATGTCTTTTTCGGTTTTTGAATACAATTTAATGTCGTCCATATAAATGAGATGTGAGATTATCGTTTCTGCTGTTGAGTGTTTAAGAGAGTATCCAGCTTGGCAAGTGTGCAGTAAATGAGACAGAGGATTTAGGGCGAGACAAAACCATAGAGGACTTAAGGAATCACCTTGGAAGATACCCTTCTTAATATTTATCTGTCTAGTTACAATGGTTTTGTGGTGATAGTTTAATTGTAAAGTGGTTTTCCATCGTTTTATAATAGTGCTTAAAAAGTTTATAATTTTTGTGTTTATTTTATATATCTGTAATATTTGTAATAGCCAGGAGTGAGGAATACTATCAAATGCTTTTTTATAATCTATATATGTACAGTGTAAATTTCTGTATTTGGTAGTGGCATGTTTATTAATTATTGAGTCTATAATTAGCTGTTCTTTGCATCCCATATGGCCCCGTCTACATCCCTTTTGTTCCTCTGCAATTATATTATGTCTTTCAATGTGCTTATTTATTTTTGTAGCTATTACTGATGTAAGGATCTTATATATTGTGGGTAGGCATGTAATTGGTCTGTATTGTGAAGGTTGTGTTGAATGTGTAGTTTTTGGTAACATATAAGATATTCCTGTTGAGAGGAATTCAGGTATATTTTGTTGCTCTAAGATAATTTCTGTTAAATTGTTAGCTATGGATTTGTGTAGTGTTACTAATTTTTTATACCAATAATTATGTATTTTATCTATTCCCGGTGATTTCCAATTATGTAGCTTAGAAGTAATGAATGTTATGTCGGTCGCTGTTATTTCATGAAATTCCATTTCGTCTATTAGGCTCCATCTATTTTTCTCTTTATCTATCCAATCTGCTTTATCGTTGTGTTGTGTATGTTTTTCCCATATATCACTCCAAAATGTTTCTAATTCTTCTTGTGTTGGTGTTTTGTCATTTTCTCTGGAAACATTGTCAAATTGTGGTTTTAATAAATTTCTGTAGAATAATTTTTCATTTGTACTGAATGTGATGTTATCATTTTTGCGTTGTTGTGCTTTTTTATATCGTCTTAGTCTATGAACCTTAAGTGCTAGTTTCTGTTTTAACGTATCTAAAAATTCTTCAGGTTTCTTATTGTTATTTTCGTGCTTTGTGTGTACTTTTGTATTTTTAAATATTATTTCAACCCTTTTCACAACTTTTTTCGATCTGTTATTGTTAACATATTGTGTGAGTCTACCACAATCTGCTCTTAGTTTTTCTATATCTCTTTCTAGTCTAATCTGCCACGAGGGCTTACAATCGAGGCGTGGTCTTCTATTTCCTGTGTATTCTGTTATTTTATATTTGAGTTCTTCAGATATTACTAACGCTGTACAATAAATAATAGTGTGTATGTCTATGAGCTTTGTGTCTTTACTAATAAACAGATTCAGTATTTTTTGGTTAAATAACTGAGTAAGTTGAGAAAGTTGAGGGCTGTATTTTAGCTTTGGTAATTTTGGTCGTGCAGCTGGGTCCATTCCAGAATACTGTGTTAAAGCTGCTCTAAATTTATCAAGTATTTCTTGGGTATATGTTTCAGTTATAGTGTTGTGAATGTCTAAAGCTTCGATATCGTTTTCTAGTGTTAATGCTATAGACTCAGTTTGGGTGGATGAACATGATGTTTGGGTGTTTTGCCAGTGTGATTGAGCTTGAGTGTGAGATTGAGTTTGTATTTCAGGACGTGTTTGTGTGCAAATTTGTAGTCGTGATTGGTTTTGTGAGTGTGTCGGTTGTATATTATTATCTAACTCGTTTCCTAGTTGTGTTCGTGCTTCTTCTTTTAGTCTATCTAATACTTCTTGGGTTAGTAATTTGTTTCTGATTATTGTTCTTCTCTGATCAGCAATTCTTTGTTCACTAACATGTATTTCTGGATATTGTCTGGAGAAATGTTCATGCAATTGTTGTCTGTAGGTAGTCATATCGGTTTCTAATCTAGTTACATAGTAATAGGTACGCATGATAAACATGTTTACAGTTGCGCTCCATTTCATGCGTACTCTGGGTTTTCCAGCCTTGGTGGACGCGGGTAACCAGGCATTTACCTCCCGCGCAACAGCCAAAGTTGGGATGGATGAAAGTTCAGGTAATGTGGATATTGACGATGATATTGAAGGTGATGATGGATTTGAGGGTATGTAGGAAATAGTGCTAGGGCTAATCGCTCTGTCTGTCAGTCTGTCTGTATCAGTGGTTTCGGCTGTAGTATCTTTGTCGGTGGGAGCCCGCCTGTTCAACTCCTCGCCGCTGACGGTTCGCATGCTGAAACACCCAGCGTCAGCTCCAGGTGTGCCCCGGCGATCACCCCCGGGTAGCGACTCTATACGTTTCCTTTTTGACCGTGTCTCCATGTTAATGGGTTACCATTGCCCTGTTAGCCGTGTAAGTTTATATATAGTATAAATACTATATTACACGTCCGCCCCCCACGTGGACTAGATGTTCAGCCCGGACGTAAGGTTGGAATTTGGGGGGCCTTATTATTATTATTATTATTATTATATATGTTATCTAATTAATTTTCATCAAATATCTCGAGGCAGGTAAAACTATTAATAGCGAGTTAGCATGGCGTTATTGGATGGATTGAAAATCATTCCTCATTCGCAAAAGCAAACTGCTGTTTATCTACATGTTACAAATCAATTAAACTTCGAATTATTTCCTTTTATACCCCGCACTTTAAAGTTGTGGTAGGCGGACGAGCATGTAGGCCAACTGATAGTAAGTAGTCAACGACGCCCATAGACAATTGCATTATAAGAAATATTAACCATCGGCATCGCTTACATCGCCAGTGCGCCACCAACCTTGGGAACTAAATTGTTATGACCTTTGTGCCTGAAATTACACTGGCTCGCTCACCCTTCCAACTGGAACACAACAACACAAAGTACTGCTGTTTTGCGGTAGAATGTCTGGTGAAAGGGTGGTACCTACCCGAACGAGCTTGCAAACAAGTCCTACCACCAAATAAAAAGAAATCGCTGAAACAGGCCAACTATGAGAGTAAATAAAGGGATGGTTAATGGCACTAGAGGTGCCCGCGGTTTCACCCGCGTATAATTAATAAAAATATAATGAATAAAAATTAGCCTAGAACCTTCCTCGATAAAAGGACTATACAACACAAAAATATTTTATAAACTCGAACCAGTAGTTCCAGAGATTAGCCGGATCAAACAAACAAACTCTTCAGCTTTATATATTAGTATAGGAACCGCGGGGCAAAGCTGGGCTTTCTGCTCTGGTAAGAATTAACGCCATGTTTATAAATATGACTGCAAATAATGCATTATTTTAGTATGAATTTGATTACCTACCATACAAAATGTAATAGTGAGTCCAACTTAAAAGATAGACATAATCGCGGACTGTTTCGCGGACAATAGCTAGTTAAATGTACCTATAGCTATAGCATCGACAAACAAAATAAATGTAGATTACATGTATTGTTATATTTCTTTAATCTGTCGTATATAACTTTTTGTCAATAAGCCCTACTACTAATCTAATAAAATATATTACAAACGAATAAAGACAGGTTTACCAGATCCCTGTTATAAGGGAGTGCTGTGCGTCAGCAAAATACGTGCGTAGCGTTTAGGCCCAATATGCTCGATGCAACAGCGCGTCAGTTGGCGCGCTTTACAAAAATACGTTTAAACATGTCCAGACTCCAGTCCAGCATAAGCTAAACCCTATTTAATATGTTAGATCATACAGATCAACTTACATTGGAAGAGTCTCTCTGAAACTGACCTTTTTATTTTTTGTTTCGTTCATATGAACTTTCAATCATCATTTTCGATTATCATTTTTTCAAACTGTCATTTATATTCAAATTCAAATATATTTATTCAATGTTAAACTTGCTTATTG
The DNA here is from genome assembly GCA_963151315.1 of Nymphalis c-album. Lineage (NCBI taxonomy): Eukaryota > Metazoa > Arthropoda > Insecta > Lepidoptera > Nymphalidae > Nymphalis > Nymphalis c-album. Next base: position 2,327,907 of record OY720610.1, read on the forward strand.
ATTATCATTATCACGACACAAAAGTCGTATTTATGTCGGCTGCATTACCCCAGAGAAGAATGCATTAAGACATTATACACTAGGCGAGCCGTATTAACATCAGTCAACATTCTAATTTATTTTTTTACCGCGAAAGCTGCAGAGCTGAGTCTATTTACCATATTATTAATATGAGGGCCCCATTGAAGCTTAGAATCTATGGTGATAATTCTGTGGCTTCTACAGAATCTAAAGGTTCCTCATTTAGAAGTACATTCGTTTTTACAAATTTCACGTTGGAGACAGTGACTTTAATACATTTTGTTTTTTTTACTGTTAAACAGTAAATTATTAACATTAAACCAATGTAGTATTTCAGAGAGCATTATTTACCTCATCATATAATGCTTTTATTATATGATGTGTCATCAGCAAACAATACTATCTCATGTTTAAAAGATGGAGCAAGTCATTTATGTAGATGAGGAAGAGAAATGGACCAAGAATTGATCCTTGAGGGACCCCCACACCAATACGGGTAGCTATAGTTTTAGCCAATACAACTGAACAGTTATTTTATAGCATTTTTGACGCATAAATGTTTGAATTGAAATAACTTTTTGACGTGATAACGTCTTATAAATCAACGAACGCCGTATGCACGCACAAAAAAGGATGACTCATTGTCACGTTCGCCTGAGCCGAGCGTGCAAGCGAGAGCGCGGAACAAGCGATAGAGAGGCACGATCGGCCTAAGAGTTGGGCTTGTGACGCATTTATCTTCTTCATATTTTTAATAAAAATTCTCAAAAAAAAATAAAACCGACTGAATTTAACCAACCAATTAAGTTAAAATTGCACGATACATTAGTTAAAACCGCACCCAAATCAGTTAAGCTGATAACATAAACGCACAGACATTGTTTTAGATTCTATTGCTTTAATAAAGGCCTCCGATATAAGTTTCACTTATATATCTTCGATGTACACATCGATTTTAACCAAATACCTATCGATAGTATCGATGGTTTTGTACAATCGGCAGATAACGATTTTGTACTATCGATAGTAAATGAAATACTATTAACTATCGATAGTTCTAAACAATTGATACTATCGATAGGTTTTAGTGAGGATTTTACAATACTATCGTTACTTCAAATGATATGGTATCGACAGTGGACACTGAACTATCGATATGCAACACTATTATACACACATTTTTAAGATAAAATACTTTATTATTTTTCTACTTAAAATCTACTTTCAATAAATTAAGAAATAAGGTTTACGATCTGCTGATGCAATTCAATATAATATTCGTAATAAATAAAACAATCAATGCTCTAAAGATTTTATTTTACATAATATATATACAAAAAATCGCCATAATGTACATGTTGACATTGAAATTAGTAACATCCATTGAACCTATTTTTCGAGTAATTTATTCATTGTTATCTAATAACTTATAAATATCAATATTATTATTATTAATTGTTGTTTTAACATAATTTTTATACTTATGTGTAATTAAGTAATAAGTTTTATGAATATTTAGCGATAATACAATAATAACGATTGTAAATTTACTAAAAGTTTTTATGATTATGTGAGTTGGCATTTTGTTTTTAAGTGACTTAGAACAACATGTTTTATTTATTACACAATTTTAAAAATAAAATTGAAACTAGATTTTAAGTAGAAAAATAATTAAGTATTAAAAATAAAATTGTGTAATAGACAATCAAATCAAATCCGCTTCAAAACGAAGATATATACATAAAGAATAATACAGTTATATTGGAATTGAATCGAGAACCATATTAGTAGAATCAGTAAAATAGTACATAATGTGTTGATCCAAGATTTATAATTTACAGACTTCATGTACAAAACTACGATTAATAAAATTATTCTACAAAAAAGAAGTTGTAATTCACCACAATATATATAATAATATCTTGAATTGCTGTTCACAACTCAATAACTAATGAAATGTAAAGTAACATGACGTCCATTTGTCCATTATAATATTTTTTAAATTTTATCGTAAAGCCAGATAGTGAAATTAAATAGATTCATTGTGTCTGTTGAATTTTATATTTTTTATATACTTAATTACCATAATGATATTATTATAAAGAAAAGTAATAGATTCAAAGCGATACTGAAAATTAAAAGGCAATATAAACAATTAACATTATATTTTTGTTGTTCACATTTACATTGTTCACGATGCATTTTGTCTCGATATTTGGCAGCCGAGTAATCCTGGTTGCGCCCATGGCCGGGGAACAACAGTAATATTGTGTACATGTCTATCTCGCCTGACTTTCACTTGTATAGGTTGGCCGACTGAGTGTGATACTATATTGTGAAGCTGGGTGATGTCGATGAAGTTGTCTGCATTGATAGAGCCGAATTGGAGCACCTTATCATTTTCACAAAGACCCTAAAAATTAATATACACAATAAATTAATATATATAATTAATTTAATTTGTACAACTTATTTATTCTCTCCTGTATGTTATGGCTTTTGTTACTAGTTTGTATAATTATGCAATATTTCTTGACAACATGTTGAGTAGTTAAGATGTAAAAGCGTAACAAACATACTTGCTTTCCAATATATAATACAAAGAATAAAATATATTACCCCCAAATCTGCAGGCGAGCCCTCTTGAACAAAGCCCACTATAGCAAAACTGTTATTATTTTCTATCAAGTCCCCATTCCTGCTGGGGCCTTCAACATGATTAGTATGGCCATTATGGTTTCTGGAATTTGATGCACCTTCACCGTTACTAACAAACTGAGAATGAACATCACATAAACCTTGCTCTATTTGTTTCATGATATTTTTGTGGTCATTTTGCAAACCTGAAATGTATTTTTTAAAGTTTTAAAATTAGTTAGTATGCACTCATCTTGTTTGTTTTTACTTGGGCTGTGTTGGACAAATTGATTCAAAAAGTATTTACAATTTTTTGTTTATTTATTAACAAGACATCAAAAGTAATTGTTTAAACTTGGTAAAAGTCAAACAGATCAAAAACTTAACTAATATTGATGGTATCTTTGGTTTCGTAGCTTCCTTAACATGAAAAACTATATTTTCTTATATGTACAAGCATATAGGTAATATATTAATATGTATACAAAATTGTTTGTAGCTCTTATTTCTCTTATCTGGTGTATATCTATGCTATTTAAGCGCAAAATATTCAGCCAATCACTTATTTAAGAGATGACACACATTAAATGAGATCATTCGGTAGAAGCCGAGATGGCCCAGTGGCTAGAACACATGTATCTTAAACACCACTGAATCTTCAAGTGCTCAATTTGAGTCTATAATTAATCTCGTGCTAGAGGTGACGAAACTGGCTTGTGTCAAATTTCACTCAAATTCTGTCACATGTGTTTTCCACCAACCCGCATAGGAGCAGCATTGTGGAATAAGCCTTTTTTGACGTTAGGACCTCAAAAAACGAGAAGAGACCTAAGTTCAGCAGTGGGACATTCACGTTTTCAAATTTTGATATGTTTAATGATGATGAATGATTTGTAGTTTTAATGTACTTACAGATTATTCTATGTCTTGCGTGTCTTACTTTGTATACATCAATGTCACCGCGAGGAAAACCGTCCATGTCGACAAGAGAGTCTTGCATTCCAACATTATTTGCCGCCAAGACTGCGTTTTCATCACGAATTTCGCTTTCAATTCTATCTTTTTCTTGAATTAACTTCATGACATGATCTCTTGCTGGGCCATTCATGTTGTAGCCAACCATTTCCAATTTGCACTTTATAGGCAACTCAAGCAAGAACTCGTCTTTAAGAATTTTCTTGTTCGTGAATCTTTATTTACGAATTACAATCTTTGCTTTGAATGTCATGACATGATGACAATAACAAAATGGATATTGACACTTGACAGTAGATTTGAATTGAATGACAAATGACAAGTACATTTTTAAATATTAAGATAGTGTTACCCTTGTTTTAAATTAGTTTCTCTAAGCTATTTTTATTAATATTTGAATATTATTAGAGGTAGGTACATATAATTTTTAACTTGTGATGATAGGAGACACAAAATGGATTACTTGGCGAAAAAGGAGAAACTTCAAATAAATCAAAAAATTCAAAATAATTTCAAATAATATTAAACTTTTATTTTACAAATACATAAAATATATATTTCTTCCTATAAGTAAGTGTGGTATAAAACGTAATTTCTTTAAATACAAATAAAAATTAAAAATAATTATTATATAAGTCGTGACCGCGTGGAATGGTGGCAAGAATGCTAGCAGCAATTCCCCTTAGAATCGCAATACCGATTCTTTGGGCGAAAAATGAACCAGTCCTGTCACCAGTGGAGGCAATAAGGCGGGGAGTAATATTTTGAATGATATTATATATAATAATACTGAGTAATATTATATATAATAATATTTTACCTTTTTTATTAATAATATGATTAGTGCAAAGCACACATAGGTATGCGGTAGTGGCTTTGAGCAAATCAGTCGAAGTTAAGCAGCAACCATTAATGTAATAATTATTATAAATTATATACAGAACAATATTTTCAAGTGAGCCGATGCCATTATAACAAAGGAAAAGTTTTAATTCCTAAACTTTTCAGTTCGATGAAAATATAAATTTTAGTTTTTACTTCTTAATCGTGCCGAGTGAGGACTAAACAATAGGTAACACCCTCTTATATATTTAACGCAATGTAATGTCTTTACTTAATGTCTATTAACCCATTATTTTTAAACTGTAAGTAATACTTGCTAGGAATTTGCAGTATATAGTTGTATATAGTTGCATATTGTGAAAAACTGATAATATGCAACTACTATTATATTAAATAATCAACATTCAATAATTTAGATATTATTGTGATTAGTGAATTACCATTATTTTAATATTTTAATTCCGTTTCAGTGACGAGGCATCGAGACAATAGAAGATAGGCAAGATTGGAATGATATTGCATCCACGGTTTCTCAAATATTTTTTTAATTATTTGCAATACCAGCTCTTTAAATCGATACACGACTACGACTTGCCAAAGGGTTTAAGTCGAATGTTATAGTCTATTGTCATTAGATGCCACTGGCATTACACTAAAACATTCGACTTATAGTGTTTTACAACATTCAAAACTGTTTAGAACATTATGTTGTATCGGTATCCTTCTCAAATATCAGGTCGAAGAATAAAAATCCCAGAAGAAATAGATACGAGACTTCTCTAACAAAATGTCTATACATTGGTCTTTATTGAAATTTGAAATCTCTATTTCATATTTGTCTTTCTATTATTTTGGTTGAGTTTAGTAATTTGAGTACTTGGTGGTGTTTTCTTGGTGGTAGAGCTTTGTGTAAGCTCGTCTGGGTAGGTACCACCCACTCATCACATATTCTGCCGCAAAACAGCAGTCCTTTGTATTGCTGTGTTCCGGTTTGATGGGTGAGTGAGCCAGTGTAATTACAAGCACAAGGGACATAACATCTTAGTTCCCAAGGTTGGTGGCGCATTGGCGATGTAAGCGATGGTTAAAATTTCTTACAATGCAAATGTCTATGGGCGTTGGTGACCACTTACCATCAGGTGGCCCATATGCTCGTCCGCCTTGCAACACAATAAAAAAAAAAAGTATTACAAAACTAAGTACTAGTCTTTTAAAGCGACCGGGTATATAATACCAAGTAGGAATAAAACCAAAAAAATATTTGTTACTTTTTATTTTGAAATCAATTGAGATTTTAAAAACTGTAGCTCTTCAGAATCAATACTTTATACAAAAAAATATCGCAAGCTTTTAGTAAATTTGCTTTGATTTTATATTTAACAAATACAACAATGATTTAAATAAAAATGACCAGATTAATAGTTTTACAATATTTCTAATAATAAGGCTTATTCTTAGAGTCAGATTTATAATAAAATTAACAAGTTAATGTGAGTGTTGGTTAACATTTTTAGAGAAGGTTACATTTTAAAGCGTTTTTTTTTTTCATATATAAAAAGTATTCTTAATATAGCTTTTCATTAAGTAAATGTCTTTTGTGTGGACAAAGTGTACTTTAATTATTTACTAAAAATAAAAAGTCAGCTATGGAATTTTTCACCGTAAACAATGTCTGGTCGAAATACGTTTTTATTATTAAACGACTCTGGCGTAAGTCGGATATTAACAACGTATGTCCACCAGTCCACTGCGAACGTTTCTTTACAATCACAATAAACGTATTGTGCAATAACAGTGTATAAATAATCATATACATAATGTAAATCATGATTCCTAATATTTATTTATTATATATTTCTATATGAAATTCGAATAAATACCGAATGAAATAATATAAATGATTGTGCATTACAAATGAACCACGTAAATCTATTATCACCTTAAATAATTAACGGTAACAACTTCGCGCCCGTTTCGTCGAGGCGAATAGTTTGGCGTCACTAAGGGCTCGAATAACTGAACGGAAGCCGTCACCGGTAATCGCCTACGAATCGGTATTCCGTAAACAAAATGGTCCCTAAAGGAAAATTACAAAAATCACACTTTCCCGTCTCCGATAGAGACTAATACGTATATAACACTAACAATTATGGCAACATTGACAATAAATAAGAAAGAAATATTCACATGAAAAAAAAAAGTTACATATCGAAATTTTAAAAATATTGATAATCACAAAAAAATATTGATAGCACAAAATCGATTTATAAAGTGGCAGGTCATAGAAAATAAGTTTACAAGGCAACGAGTGCAGACTTTATGTTTTACTACGCTATAGTCGTTACTAATTACAAGCCAAATTCGCATTTTTTTTTAAACAAGCTTGGCCCAGTTCGCGAATAGGTTATTTTATTGTTAGTTATACAATTGTTACATCGGCGTTCGAAACCGGAACGGGACAAGCCGCTCTGTCAGATCTCTGCGCGCGTTACATTTCAACACTGGCTTAAAACTAACAAATACAATTTTGCAAAAACGGCATAAAATTACATCGACGATAAGTCAGAGCGGCTTGTGACGTTACGGATAAATAACACTTGACAAAAGACCGCCATGTCGAGCCTTTCGACGTTCAATATGGCGGCGTTTTGGCGGGAATGATATCGAGATACAATAAGGTCGCCTAGAGGCGGAAGGGCTCGCGCTTGTCGGCGGGGCGGTCGGCGGGGCGGGCGGGCGCGCGGCGCGACAGCGGCGTGGCGGGCGCGGCGCCGTCGGCGTCGGACGGGCGGCGGGCCAGGCGCGCCGCCGCCGTCTGCGTGCCCGCGCGCACGGGCGTCGTGCTGCCCGACGGCGTCCTTTGCCTGCCATCATTGCATTCGTCACTACACGTTTACCACCGTCGAAGTCATGCATTAAGCTACATAAAACGAAAATCCAGACACCTAAACTGACGTCGGACGGAAGAGATTTACAGAGAAACGCTTAAACCGAACACGAACTACGAAGTTAAGCATTACCTAGAGTTATGGTTAGTCTCCTTGGGCACCGGAATGCGACTCCTGCCGGGCGTTTGTCCGTCCGTGGAGGCAAACGACCCACTCCTACGACGATTGTTAGCGAAGCACAAAGACAGACAGATTAGACACGGATGAAGATAGAAAGATTTAGTAATGTTAGTGCACATGCCACTGTGCATTCTATTTATTTTTTACTTTTTAAAAATACAGAAAACCTCTCAGACGAACAGCAACAGTTATTAAAAATTCAACATCAATAACTGTTAAGCTTTTAGTTCAAATTTAGAAATTAAGCATTGTAATATATTATATTTTATAACATTTAGTCAACGTATAAAGCAAAAAAAAAATATATGAAATTCGAAGAAGTTTTCTCTTTCTTATTTGAATAATTATTAAAGTCAGAAGGGTGATAATATAACAGAATGTGCACAAAAGTGCTTTTTTTTTTCAAAAAAACTACAAACAGTGCATGTGCAATAACAAAATATAAATACAAAAAAATACATTATATTTTTAAGCAATATATACATATTTGAAAGTGTAATCTTAAGTACGTCACACACTTAATAATCCATAGACACAAACCGTCACAAATGTTTATTTGTGACCACTATTTAGTTATTAAACAATATTTATACAATGTGTAACAAAAACCCTGTCCGACTCGTGAACTGGTAACTGATTATAAGGTATCATGAATTGATACTATTTATGTTATCATTTTAAAAATACTAGAAAAAAATTACCCATAAAAACATTTAAATTTAAATTGTTAATGACGACAATTTCATAGACAACCGAGGTCATGACCTCTTGTCCTAGCTACCAGATAGGTAAGAGCTATCGAGCGCTGTCCCCGCACCTGTGTTGCCATATATTTTTCGTCATTTAGGTTTTTTTTCGGGGTAAATTTTTTGCTTACAATTTTAAAAAAGATTACATAAATAGAACCGACTAAAGATACCTAATAAGTAATTCACGGGTCTGACAGGGTTTTTGTTACACGCTGTATAGCTGTACTAATTAACATGACATACCATGAATTATTAACTTTTGATATAATGATATGAATGAAAAGCTAATAGATGATGAAGCTTTGTAAAATCAAACAGTGTTAGTAGTTGGATGTATAGTATATTCCTTTGTCACAGTAGGATCAAAGATAAAAAAAAACTTTCAGCTTTGAATGAATTTGACATAACAGTTCGTGATCTTACTAATCTGTCGTATTCATTGCGGATTCGTCGAAAATTGGCATTTTAATATAGACGAAAGAACTATCGGAACTTATGAAGTAAAATTAAAGTATTTATAAGTAGTTAAGTGTAATATTTTTGTAATAAAGGTATATTAATCAAAAACTGATTGTAGTGTTTGGTTATCTTTACTCCTCTTTCCATGTGAATATACTATATGCATATAAGTATATACTGAATACATAAGCAATGCAAAAAATATCGAAGATGAGAGATTTGTGAAAACGAGTCGACTAGCAAATGAATGATGTGTGGATCTATGTGATGACTATAAAGTAAAATCAACGAGCATCAATCAAAATAATCGGGCCAAGAACACAGCTACGATCAACAAGCGGTACCCTTTGATGTCTCGCTGGGTCGGCTTTGAAGCGTCGCCGCTCGACTCGCTTATATTACTCTCATATTCATTGTCACTCGTCATTCCCGATATGCTGAACAGTGAGGAATCGTCTTCGGGACTCCTCTGGTCTGATTTAGGATCATTGGATATAGGACTAGGATCTTGAGAAGTCTCTCGTGAGTGGGATTTCCGGGACGCTTTGGACCGTCGCTCAACAGATGGCGTTCGTTGCGAACGGTTGCCAACGTACACGGGTATCTTCGTCGAACCCTGGGTTTGGAATGCGGGATGAGTATGGGATAATGATTTGGGATGTTCAGAAGCCATTGAGGATGGCTGGGAATGTGTCGAACTGTTCGTTCGTATCCATTTTCGTAATTGATGCATGTGGAAAGGAAAAATATAATTTAATAATAATTCATAATTAAATATATCTATCAATATACATGTTAGATAATGTCACTCATTAAAACATAGCCGAGCCCTGGTTAGACTAATACAACATGCCTTGTTGAATTAAACAATACTTTATTATTTATGTACTGTAACAGTCCCACCACCAGTATAAACAGTATACATAAAATACCAGCTTGAACGATATGAAGTATAGAAGATACAAAACAGGTGCACAATGCTCTTAGACGTCACTATGTAAACAACTTACAAATTCACCCTTAAAAGCCCAAGTGACGTGCTAACAAAATCAACGCATTTCTCCCCATGTCCACGATCGCAATTTGTTACAATACATTTAATAGCCTTGTGCAAAGGTTGTCTACAAATTATATAGAAAAACTTGTATATAGAGATAACAAAGTGTGACCGTTGCCCACCCTCGTTGCAATCAAGACACGAGCAAATCCACATTCACATTTCGGTACCTTACTAACGTCGGCACCGGGGACAGTGTCGGTATACTGGATGTGCGGTAAATCCCTCCACTAGGATACCTGCCCATACCCGTGTAAACCAATTGTAATACCTCATAAACGATTGCTTCGAAACTAATTTAACTTAAATTAATTGAGAATTGAAATTAAAATTAAATATTCTAAGACATTTTTGACAACAATAAATCAATTATTAAAATTGGATATTTTATATAAATGAATGTAGCGAAACATACCTTCCACTGGCTGGCGTCAAGAGGCCGGTGGGGGTCCGAGGTCGCGAGCCGGCGTTGGGCGTGGCGTTGGCTGCGGCGCCGGCCAGCTTGGCGGCGTTGGCGGCGGCGCGCGCCGTGGACGTGCGCGTGTTGGTCACCTTGCGCATCGGTATGCGCGACGGTGTGAGAACTTCGTCTGAAAATGTTCATTATTTACTCAGTATAAATTTCCGACTGCCCCCCCCCCCGAAGTGTCCGAAGTGTCAGTCCAATAAAAAATTATTGGAGTCGAATATTCTCCGGGCTCCCACCGGAGTCTTGAAGTCGGAAGTATGTACACTCCCGTGCCTCGGCATTCACGTCCTCACATCCACCTGTCCTGTACCTGAACTCTTTTCGACCTTGCCACCAGATTATGAGAGTGAGGGAACACAGTATGCATCTGTGTTAGAGCACACACTTGTACACTATAAAATGTCCTTCGCTGTTGGCTAATCTCTCCTGAGATTGGCCACCGTGGCCGAAATCGGTCGAGAGGACACCAATATAAATCCAATAGAGATGCAAATACGATATTATAGTATTACGAACCTGTACTATCTAGTGACAGATTAGATCCATGTCTTGAAGGTGGTTTCGATCCTGCCCTGGATCCAGGTCTGGAACCTGGTCTTGAGCCTCCAGGAGTTAGCGTTGATCTACAAAGATGTAATAGATAATACATTGCTAGTTATATAATATTGTTTCATAGGCGATCGAAACCGTAACGGGACAGCCGCTCCGTCAGATCTTTAAAAATGCAAAAACGGCATAATATTGCATCGACGATAAGTAGAAGTGAATTTCAGCTTCAAAGATAAATAACATGTTACAAAAGACTACCTAATATTATTTTCTTAAAGTATTTACCTTGGTACACTAGGTTTCCTATATCTTTGGCCGAGACCGCTGGCGGCTTCGTTATCACTAAGCGAATCAGGCGTTCCTGCGCTCAAAGATGATCTCGAGGCTCGGCCCGCAGCTCCACCAGCGGACATTGGCACTGAGCGAGCTGTTCGCTCTCTTACCTACATTTAAATATATAAATTAAAAATTGTCAACATCATATAATTATAAAGATTTTTTGTTAGCTAAAAAACAAACAGAAAATGGTATTAGAATAATTTGAAGGATATGATTGTATGATGAAAACGAAGAGATCACAATTGTACCGTACCGCATATCTTCTTAGCAAATACGTGTTATGTGCATGCTAACTAAAATGGACTTGACGATTGTAACTATTACTTTAACGTACACATATCTAAAACACATCAAAACAAATAAAAAAAATAATAATGGCTGCAATCAACTTATAAAAAAAAAAAGTGCAATCAACCACGAAACTCTCGCATAGCCTATGAATTACCCAGTGATATCCAGGAGAAGGCTGATATCCATGGTGGTGTGTATAGTGATGGGCGCCAGGCGTCGTCGAACCTTGAGATCTTGAGTGGCCGTATATAAAAGCTTGCTTAGTGCCATGTGTCGAACCCACGTGTAGTGGATACGAACATGGGAGCTCTTCTCGTTGCCGGAGAGCCTCAAATATTGGCCTCAGCTGCTCCATAAACTCCTCCGCTAAACGCATCAATATAAAACCGGAAGCCTTTCATTAAGGGCGGAACGAAAATCCATTACAAACAAACGAAACTCTTTCATAGTGCCAATCGTTTTGCCGAAACGCGATTTATGGAGACGATGTTACGATAAGTCCACACGATTTGCCGACGGACACGCGGGTTTTTTTATATTACAGGTATGAAGGGATGTAGCAGGAGGGATGAACAAAATACGTTACCATAAGATCCATATGCGCTGACGTGCCACCCCTCCAATGCAGTGGGATCCAATGAAAAGTACAACTAGCAAACAACACCGAAAACTACACGAGCTGGTGTCTCAACGCATAGCTTTGAGCACAATAATGCATTACGACAACGCTACGGGCTCATTACATGCTGCAATCACGAGGATGCCGTTTGCAAATGGATCGATCAATCCATGTACAAAGTGCAACAGAAAAAAAGCGAAAAAAAAAAGTAAATCCCAAACCGAATTGCTCCCTCTATCAACTACTGTGCGCATAATGTGATACATGTGCGATATTAAAGACTATTTAAAGTTTAACCTGTAGAATTGATTCGATTAAGTAATAAAGTAGCAATTTTAGCTACTTACCTTCGTGATGGGTCCGGTAGATGGAGGCGTATTGGTATTAGAGCGAGGCGTACGCGGTCTGAATGCAGCCATGCTCTGGGACACTCCATCGGCCAGAATGAATTGCTCTCGCAGTTCGATGTTGGTGCGACCCTTGGCTGCATGCGGGCGGCGTCCGGTGTGCAGGATTTTAAAGGGAAGGAATCGGAAAGGGTAAAAAAACCGTTCGGTAACGGGACGGGTGGAAAAAAAAAACACCATAAGTGTTAAAAAAACGGGGAGCGTGCATTGGTAGTGAGGAAAAGAAAAAAAAACAACAAAGAAAATCAGATCATGTCAAACAAAAAAAAAACAAACGAACATAACGCATTTTAAACAAAAATAAAAAATGTAAAAATGTAAGTGTGCAGTTAGGATAGGATTGTAAAATACAATTCGATTATTCTCTCACCAAATTATATGCAATCATCATAAATCAAGGGCAAGATTGGTTCGTAATCCAAATATTCATCATAATTGTTTTAAATTTAAATAAAAATATTTTCTCATATATATATTATTACAGTACGATCTTGCGCTTGACTTACAAAAACATCTACTAGAAAGTGATTAAAAATACCTTATGCAAATAAATTTTAAAACATGCAAAAGTTCAAGGCGAAATTGAAAAGCAAAATAATGTTTACCTCTGTTACGTCTCCATATAAAATATACTATGCCTTCTGTATTTACAGCGATATCACAATACATATAACGTGTACATAAATTTAATAATAAATTAAGTAACTACTGTGAAGCATCCAGTTTTGAACCCTTAATAATATATAGCAAAATATACTAGTCCTTAAAATAAAACCAAAATAGCTAAGCCACACCAAAGAATATCAATCAGAAATGGAGCAATCTTTGATAATTAATTCCAACGTATTCTTGTAGTGATAATATAAAGATGGCTTCCATTGCAGATGACATTTTCTTACCGAGCGGGCAACAAGCTTCATGCTGTTCTGGCTTGCTCGGATCAGGTAGCGGTAGCACTAATGATACTACTCGTATGAAGGATAAGGACGAAACGCAATAAAAAAAATATTAAAAAAAAAAATCGGGGGACAGGAAACCGGATTGGGTGAAGCGAATACGAATTAGTAAATTAGTAGCAACATCGATTATTGTGGACATAAAATGACTCTTACTTTAGAATAGCCTTAGAATTGCTGATACTAGCAAAAATTAATGAGGGAAAATAAATATTATTTATCGCTTTTTGATTAAATAATTCGTCGCACCGTTTATTTTATTTTTAATTTCATTATTTTGTTTTAAAATGTTTTAGTTTAGTGAATAGTTTTTTAAATTATTATATTAAATTTTGAATATTATTTTTTACTTTTGGGTAAGGTTATTTATGAAATAGTTTCTGCTGGCAACATCACTACTAAACTGTATATTAAACAAACAAACAAACAAACACATTGCGTCAATCATCGTAACTCGGAACAACTGAATGGGTTTTATTTTTTATTTTAAAAATATTAAAATTCGATTTTTTTGTAGGTATACGCATTTTAAATAAAATTCAGACCCTATACCTCAGTTGCCACTAAGCAGGCTTTTATTATTAAAAATGTTTTATTAGTAAAGCCTATAACTCTGTTCCTGAATATTTATCTGATTATGAAATGCATGGTTTAACTTTAAATGATTATAAATCATAGCAAATTTGTAATTAAAAACAAGAATTTATTGCCGGTTCTTATCGATAGACTCCACATTCCGAACCGCTTGTCGATTAATAAGTACTAAAAGTCGATTTGAATAAAAATGTTTGATGTGATTTCTTTAAAAAAAAATGACGGGTACAATTATTGAAATTTGAAGCAGTAGGAAGCTGGCAGTACTAGTAAAGTTTCTTTTATTGTTTTCAAATGAGTTTATTTTTTAACGACGAGTTTTTAAAATTATACATCTATAAGTACTGTCCCATATATAGGACGGGTTATTTCCTGAATGTCGTACAGCGATAATTTTTTAAGTAATTGAAGTACCTACTATATAAATAACATAAAATAAAGTTTGTTAATAATTTCGAAAAAAAAAAAAAAATTAGGCGTATCAAGATTAGACTCTGTTGCTATGTTGCCAGCATTATTTTAAATTGTTTCGTAAGTTTAACTAATTAATAAAACTATTTAAATATTTGTAATTCGATTAGTTTGTATTATGCTAATAAAAATATCTTAAATATCTGTTATTTTGTTATTTCACACTATTTCATAAAACACACAAAAACTTTATTACTTGGGGCCCGTCAACACCTGTTATTGGACGCTATATAATTCCCATGTTATGGGGTTAACACATAAGTAATACCGTAACGTTTGACACTTTGAATTAAATAACATGTAGAGTATATAAAATAACATTATCATGGATTGACTTTCAGAATTGCAAATATTTATGCAATAAAGAAAGTCATTCAAGTAGTTTGTCAAATAGTCTGTAGAATAAAATTAAAATAATAAAGCCATTCTTTGAAAATTACAATTAAATTAACAAAGATAATAAAAAATATTATATTTTACAATTAAAGTTTGTTGAGGCTTTATAATTTTGGATCTTATTCTATAAAACATCATTCAATACTTGAGGTTCTTTAAAAAAAAATAAAAAAAAAATGAATACTCATTATGAAAACCAAAAACATAATAATAAAAATGTTATCGATATTAAGTATTCGAATGATGTTTAAACGATATAATTTTGAAGATAGCAGGTAAATAAATCTTAATTGGAAAATATATAGAATAGAAGTGTATCTTTAAATTCCTGCACTTTTATAATAACTATATAATTAACTTAATTCGTTTTTTACCAAAATTAGGTAATTTCTAAATACAGGGTAAAAATGAAGTCTTAAATTAAAAATTGCAATACAAATAAAATGATTCATTGTTACCCTAAACGTTTAAATTAACCAGTTACCTAACAAGATTATTTATAGTTAAAAGTGTTGTCTTTGATAAGTGAAAACTTGTGTAAGAATGAAGTGTTTTATGGAAACGGAAAGAACATTTCAAGGGTATGTTAATGTTTTAAACGCCTATACATTTTTTGACGTCTAAAAATCTTAGTGCTCGGTACACGGAATCTGAGATTTCGAGCGTCAGATGACGTCGGCGAAAGAATTGTTATTAACGATTTTGGATGGATATGAAATTTTGGATCTTGATTGGATACGGATATGTGAATATTAGTTCGGTTTCAGATAGCATTACAAATATTAAGTTATTTCGGATAAATTATCCGATTGGTTCGGATAACTTTCAACGCTAAGGTTTAAATAGAAAATTCCTGTATACACGAAACGATTGAACAGTCTATTGTCTTCGTCTAGGCGTTTAAAACATATCGGATTTCGCACCTCATATGGTTTTCCGACAGACAGTGCACAATGATGGAGTGTCTTTATATAATATAACACACGTTGCAATGAAAAGCCCTGAGTATGTGTATGAAGCCTGAAGACCCGTGACACTACTATGCAGTTGTGGGGCACAGATAACACGACGCTGGTCTTGTTCCATAAGCCAGTTCGAAGTATGTTTATTGGTGATAGAAAACAATTATGTATGTAAGTATATACATAATACATAAATACTAACATTATCGAATACTTTTATGATAGTTAGTATGTAATTGTACCTATGTGTTGATTTTTATGTATGAATGTTTGTGTGTGTGAATGCATGTCTGCGTATGTGTATGTTGAGTTCGTGTATGTCAGTACAGTTGAGCACCTACCTCTGCATGGATCGTTCTTTACGAGGAACTCGTCGAGAGCGACCCAACCGCCTCCCACGCGCACCATCACCGTAGAACGGAGGATGCGCACCAGGCGGAGCTTCTGGGAGTCACCGAACTGAAAGGAGATTATATATATATCATCATTTATTTTGAACTTGATTGTAAAATATTGAATACCTATTTGTTACTGGAACCAGAACATTTTTAGGAATAACTATTAGTTAAAAAAAAATCTACCCCAAATATTCCCATTATTCCGAAATTAAAGTATCGTAAAGTAACTCACCCTGTACTTGCCCTCCCCAACTTGGAACACCCTGAACTTCTGCCTGCAAGTACACAGCATCACGAGCCGTTTCACTTCGTCGTGGATCTTATCAGCGTCGGTCGGGGGATCGCGTCTATCAACCTGTCAAGACAATATGTTTTAAATATCGAACACGAATTTTATCTTATTATCTACCAAATACTCTATTTACTTTTAACAACATTTATACTCAAGAAAACTTACTATAAAATAGTTATTTTTATCCCATTTATACTGCTATTATTTTGGCTTTGAATAGATATTCTTTATGTAACTTAGTTTATTGGTTGCTAAGTTGTTTAGTATAATACGACAATGGATAACTTTCCGTATTTACGCCAATATAGGAATTATTTGAATGTTTATGTTATTTTTTTTCGATTTTATTGACATTGTCTATAATGAGTCGTCCTACCCTCCCCAATATGTATACGGTACCAAATTCTAAGAACACGTACCCAATCAGGTCTGAGCGCGGCGATGAACTCCTCCCAGTCGATGAGGCCGCTGCCGTTCCTGTCGAACAGGTCGGCGACAGCACCCATTTCGAGGCGAGACGTGTCGAATTCTGTAACGAATATAACGCTGAGAACTTCTCCTATATATATACATAACTGGAGAAATCCGGAATTATCAGGATTTAACCGATAATATCACGTCAATGTCTTCACAATTTATTTGCCATTAGGTGAGTTATAACTAATGTAAATACAGTCAGTCACTCACTGGTGTTTATGATGCCATCGATGAATTCGTTGCGCTGTATGAAGCCGTTGTTGTCCTTGTCCATCTTGCGGAACAGATCCGTGAGACGTGACTTCTTGTGGTTCATGAATTTCAGGAACTGTGTGACAAACGTACACATGAGACATGACATAGAAAAGAATAAAAATTAACTATTGTCATGAAGAAATATCGTCACGAAGAACAGGACTTCCAATTATTAATAATATAAAGTATTTATGTTAACGTCACAAAAATTAAATAAGAATCTTGGTTAAGAAAAACCAAGTTTAAATATAGAATTACAGTTTGTATCGAAAGTCCGTTATATTTGCGTTGCCTACCCTCTTTCTCCAGTCGTCCCAGCTGAAGTTGGATACGCGCTGAAGTTCGCGCAAATGAGCGAGACGCTCGTGCAGTCTTCTCTGTCTCTCCCACGCGAGAAGCCATACGGTGCGCCACTTGTCCCAGAGTTGTTTCACACGAGGAGATCTGAACTCCGGTTCTGCGCCTTTGCTATTGGATATACCGTTAGTTTTAATATGGCTTGTCTGTGTATGTGAACATATTTAATTAAATTTTGAGGATTTTTTTTCTGATAACATTATTTTTAAAGTAATGTATTGCAATAAAAATAATAGAATTCAATGAATAAATTTTAGAAGTATCGATTAGATAGGATTTTATAACTGTCGTTGAGCAGTATAAAATATTATTTTATATGGTAACAATATAATGTTGCAATAAATGAAAATAAAATCAGATTTTTTACTGTTATTTTAAAGCGTACAAAACTCATGCTGATATTTCCAAACAAAAGGTAATACAAACACTATAATTATAGCAACAAACATTAAAAATACAAAATATATAAGCGGAATATTACAGTTTTAACACAATGATATTCAAGTAATATTTTTTTTTTTTAATTGAAATTATGTTTTAATATAAAATGCAATATGAGTACTTACATAATGAGTATGAAAGATCTATTAAACACATATTTAAAAAACTATCGAAAGAAATACATTTACGGTGTATATTAAGATTATTATAAAATAAATTACAAAACAAAACTACTGTAATTCAGATAGAAGATAAAGAAAAAAACAATAACTACTGTTGGAGTTTTCATATTCATATAAAAACAATGTCGTCCTTATTTAAAATGAATGCTTTCAAAGGATTTGAAGTGAATCAAATTATATTTTATTATTATGAAAATTTCAATCATTTACACGGGCTGAGAAAATATATGCTGTGATAACACATTCGATTTCTGTCGCGTAGATGTGGTAGAACTATTACAATCGCCCGTTGGATATTAAGCCTTACCTTCCTTTAGGCGGGAACCTCGGTCCGTAATGCGGCAGGTTGCGGTCGGGGGAGTCGCGTCCGGGACTCAGGCGACTAAAGCACACAGTTAAATGAGCACACGCTATCAACATATAAATACCCATACCTTGCTCGTTGTTAGTTACTGGTGCGCTTGATGTTAGTTAACACGACGATATTAGTGTCAGCGGTACTTCCGATGTTAAGGTGTCAAGTAGTTGGAGAAAAGAGGGAAATAAAATGATTGCAGGAGAAGTCATTTAAGAGAATTAGCTAAGGACACTTCGGTGTATTGATTAAATAATAACGATGAGAGAAAAAATGTAATATGGTGAAAGTATTAAGCTAGGATAGGAGAACGGGATAAGTAGTAATTTAGGATTGGCGCGAGAGAATGAATTAAAAGTGGGGGTGGAGTTTTAGGATATTATAGGAAAAATTTAGAAGGTTCTGAAAAATCCTTACCACCATCTCTCTCCAGCTACGGCTACTAACCATGAACCGTGTCTTGGTAAATAATTGAGTGTAGTCCATTCCAATCAGAAGAGAAAGGAGAAATAAGCTTGACATTGAATTGACGCGATATCATTGGTCGATATCATGAATAATCTTTGGTATCCGTTATAGATTCGCAAAATAATGCCGTTTTTACGGCGAAGTAGTTATCGTTACATTGGAAGTATAATTAAAGTCATAAATTAAGTGAAATAGTGTTCCAGCATTTGCAAACAATTGAGCAAATCGTATGGAATATATAAATCTGTAGCGACATCTATCTCGCCATACACGAACTATGAACGTAGACGTATCCTACATCGCGATATTAAAATTATCAGAGCGATTGAACATCGGGCGGTAGCCTACCAGAAATCTAATATTTGTTTATCATTGCTCCTTCGTTTGGAATGGACTATACATATACATTAGTGCAAGTAATTACATACATACCCATTGAGTTGTTAATTAACAGCAGCGGTGTGATGTTAGTCGAGAAGCCAACATTTTTATGTTTTACATTAGTGATATATATATATATACATTAAATAAAATACATTAATAATTATTTTATGTGAACGATTTGAGATTACTATGATTTTTCAATCAACGTAAGGATTATTGTTTAAATAATTTCAGTTAATCAATTTAGAACGGATGGAGTTATAATGAAGTAATAAATCGAAGCGTATTATGTAACGGTCCAGAAGATCGATTTTTAAACTATTGACAAGATAATTCAATCAAAATAAGAAAAATATTAAAACAAAATTATACATGCACATAAAAAGCAATCACATACTTATAATATTAATATAACCAATTATTTATCGAACTAACTAAACGTTTATATATTTCTAACCCATAAGCTAATAAAAAAACACTCCAAACTATATTGTATAGAAAATAAATATATATTACTTAAATTGATATATATTTTTAATGTACGTATAAATAAAAGCTTCTAATAAATATTTTCTATACAAACAATCCATAGACAATCCTAGAATAAAAACCACATCAAACCTTCCTCGCCTACTTCGACTGTGTATCCTGGACCTGCCGTCGCCAAGCGTGACATAGAGGACGAGACAGAAAGCCACATTTACATATGTTAGAGCGAGATGAAGCTAGTTTTGTTATTGCGTACAGAGAGAACGATGTAGTCGCGCTTATTGAGAAGATTATACGTGAAAAGGTGCAACCTTTTTCGACTGGATTTAACTTACTGACTTCGACATATATATCTGACCTTTACTTGTGATATCTATAATTATTTGAATTTACATTGCTCTCTAGGTACTGCATTATAATATATAGATAAACACGGAAAGCATATCGATGATAGTGATGTATTTATAGTTTTAATTAATATTAATAATACATTTCTTAAAGTTATTCTTGACCTTGTTATTTTGTGGTGATTTAGTCACCCCAATTAAACCTTAACAGATTCCCAACTTTAAAATTAATAATCCAATATTAAAAAAACAAATAGTAAGACAATCACAAATAATATAAAATAAATGATATGAATTAAAAAAAAAACAAACCTGTAACGTCTACTGCCATAATAATCTGGCGACACTGATCTCTCCCTATGAAGGTCGTGTTGCGAACCGCGACTGTGGCAACATTCACATCATGCAATGACGTCACAAGATGGCGGCGACGGGTGAAATAAAACGAAATAAGAAAAGCGTGATTTTTGCTTTAGAGCACAGATAATGCTAATCGTGATGTGTAATGGCGGTGCGCATAATGCTTAATTAAATACAACACAATATATGAATAACAAACACAAATGTGATGAAGAAAAAAAAACATAGCTAAGTAATATAGAAAATATTACCATTAACAAGAAAAACAAAACAGTGAAATTAAGAAAATGAATATCTATCCTGCACTATGTGACTTGCTACGTGTAAATGCTGCTCTTTACTCTATACTGTTACATGTATCGTATTATTAAGTTCTAGAAATTCGACTTTTTTGAAAATCATTTCTCGAAATCAACAGACATACATATGTAGGTAGCCGGAACTGTAACTGAACTGTACCAATTAAAGTAACTGATGGGTTAAAAAAAAATGAATGTAGACTACATTAACCAAACCTTAAAAAAAACTCTTTATTTTCAGAAATAAAATATTGCGTCCACTGCGAGAATTTGTTTCATTGATTAATCAGAGTCGCTAATACAAATTTGTTTTGCAGCATTTTCTGAATGAATGGTATTGTCACATAGTGCAGAAGTTTGAATAAGAAGCATAACTATGACATACCTGGGCGTTCCCTTGATCGCTGATTTGGCTGAAACTTTACGCGGCGTCGACTCACGTCCTTGACTTTGACTCTTGACCTAATTAAAACAAGTGTAATATAGAGAATAAAATATTTTTTTATGCTATAAGGTGTTTTTTTATATAATAGTTTTTTTAAATAAAAGTTATATTTTTTTTTCAATGAACTTAGTTCAGATAAAAAATATGTATTACTTACTATTAGTGAATTTAAATTTGATTGGGTCCTAATACACCCGAGTATAATGAGATATATTGACACAAATGATTATGAGTTGACATGTACTTAACATCTCACTAAGTACTAGTTTGTTGAAAAGTTACAAAAAAAACCAATGATGTTGACGTGGTACTGTCACTAAGGTCGAATTTACAATGACATAAAAATATGATAATAATATCCTATCACCAGAGAAGGTTGAAATTAATTTGCGAAATGTAGTTTTGAATTTACTAATTTTTGGGCTATACCAAAAACTTACTTGGTACGCTTTGCAGACTCTGTCGACTTCGTTCTGGCGCTTCTGCGTGTGTTCCATCAGATCCTTGTGGTCTTCAATCTGGCCTTCCAGCAGTTCTATCGATTCTGGTAGAGGTTCAGCTTCTAAGGCTAATTTTATCAAAAACAAAACAAAATCACTTTTTAATATTTCTATTTAAACAAATAAAAATCAGCATTAGAAAATAATGATATATAATATAATGGAGCATTCAATTAAATTTTACTTTGTAATAATATCAACTAATATTCTTTGTATTTTACCTATAAGTGTGGTCTCGAGTCCGGAGAGCCATTGCAGCAGCTCTTCCAGAACCAGATCGAGGTCCTTCAAGCTCTGCAGATGTGTCTCCAGTTTGCCTCCTCGTTGCATCGCCCATTGCCACACCTGAGACAGATTAGGCCAATTAAATATCTCTACATACGAAGCTATTTAGCTAATATATTTTAAATAAGTACACATTATATTCAATTACTCTATATCATAATAATAATTCTTTCTTAAAGGAAGAAGCCTTTTCATGTGACAGTTATGTTTTTTATTACTTTATTCGAAGATATAATACAACATTACAATATAAATCCGACTTTGTTATTTTATATATTTTGGGTAATATTAATAGCATACAAATCGTTTTTGAACCTACTTATTTTTTATACAAGTTTATTGGACCAACATTGTAAGTAATCACTTTTGGCCATAGACAGTATATGTGTCTTTAAGAAAGAGAAACTACTTTTTACATTGCCAAATGTCAATGCGCCGACAAACACGGGATTTAAGATGTAATGTGCCTGTAATTACACTGACCAACTTATAAATCAAACCGGAATGCAGCACTATAAAATAATTGCAGTTTGTTCGTGTAACAGGTATGTGGGTAATATCCACCCACTGTGTAAAAGTTCCACAGTTAATATATAAGTAAAGTTTCGCATATATAACTTATCCCAATGTTGCACTTCATACACAAATAACTAAAAATCAATCACCTGTCCCGCTGAAACTTTACTAAAAATTCTTATAACTGGTAACACTGACACCATTAACTTTCGCGGTTTACTTGATGAGTTTGTATTCATTTTTACAATTATTAAAATAAAAACATTTAATCTACTTTATATAACATATTAAAACGAGCGAATAAATGTATTTTGTAAATAAGAACAAGTATTAAATTTTAAATCATTTAGATAAGATATCAACGATTAAGGTTAAGACATTTTTATCAATGAATTTTTTGCAATCTTTTAATACATTGATTCGATATTTCAAGGTTTATTATTCAAATAGATATTTATATATTTGCAATACAAATAAAATAGATTATATCTCGTCCAACTGCACGCTTATGTTTTTTTACTGAATTTAACCTTAAACATTATATATATATAAACTTTCTTTATTAGATGTTTACGTTCAATTTATCTTGTAAATCAAATTGATTAAAACATGCTGTAAGAGCATAACATGAACTAAGTTTTTGTTGTAGGTACGATGACGATAAAATTTTAACATTGATTTTTATGATATTAATTTTCTATTAGAATTTTTTTTATATGTAATAATTTAAAGGTTCAAATTAAGAAATATTTATTAAACTGATATATATATATAGACATGTCCAGACAATAAAGCCGATGCTCTTGATCGCTTCCTTCGCCAAGTTATGACATGACGATCAAGAATAGTAACTAATTGATTGCACTAATTATTAAAAGGAAAAAATATGTTAAAATGATTACTGACCTCGTCCCATCGGCTCTGTATGATCGTTATCCAGTGCTTGATGACCGTCACCGCGTCGGGGTGGGCCTTGGCGAGGATGGAGTGAGCGAGCGCGATCGTGTCGTCCTTGTCCCTCTGCTTGTCTGCGAGCTCGCGTGCGAATCGTTCGTGGTCGCGGAGCTGTTGCTGCGTCTCCTGCTCGCCCTCCGGCAGCTGGCCCGAGAAGCGCAGCTTGGTCTCCGCGTCGGACAGCCACTCGAGCAGCATGTTCACGGACTTGTGGAGACGTTCAGCCTACGAAAGTGTTTTTCGTGAAAATTTCGCATATAACAGTAAAGTTTCAGGTGATTCAAAAGTTTTCACAAAACATGAAATGTTCAAATTATTTTTTTATAATAAAGGTGGAAAGTTCATTTGTATAATTGTTATTATTAATTATTAAGGAAGACATAAATCGTTTAGGAGGACAAAACCATTAGTAGCGGTTACGGATTTCAACATTATTGTAAAATAAATTTATTTAGCGTTTATAGCAAATAAGATTCAATGATAATGATTTGATAATAATGTCATGAGTAGTCATGAGTAGTCGCACCTCTTTCAAGGCTCCTTCCAGTTTGCTCGCCTTCGTTTCACTAAGGCTTTGCACGGCGTCCCACGCTTGTTTCAATTCGTTGCACTGTTGTTTGATATTCGAAGCATCTTCCAGTGGAACCTTAAACAAAAAAAGTATTATATAATATGTATTGTCAAGATGTATATGTTTTTTTTTTTTTTATTACATAGGAAGGTGGACGAACGTATGGGCCACCTGATGGTAAGTGGTCACCAACGCCCATAGACAAAGGCATTGTAAGAGATGTTAACCATCGCTTACATCGCCAAAGCGCCACCAACCTCGGGAACTAAGATGTTATGTCCCTTGTGCCTGTAATTACACTATTATTAAGTAAATTATTTGATAGTAGATACTTACTGTAGCTTCGAGATCTCGGCCGGTCTTCAGCACGGATTGCATTTGCTGCTCGCGAGAGTGTAGGTCTTCCTCGAATTGCTGCAAAATATTTAAACTATTATCTACTGACTAATTTTGTATGCTGTAATGACGTCATAATTGACATATAATACGTATATCATTTATAACTAGTCTTGAAAGATATAAAATAGCGTAGTCATCGAGTCGTGCGTGCGCGTACCTTGTGCTGCTCGATGAGCGCCATGACGGTGTCCAGGTCGCCGTGCACGGGCGCGTCCCCGGCCAGCTGCGCGCGCACGCGCTGCAGCCACTCCAGCAGCGCGTTCATCGCCTCCACGAACTGCCCCGAGTACAGCAGCGCCTCCTCCAGCCGCCGCTGTCTGCTCGCACCGACGAAACGGTTAATCGCATTCAATAGTAGGACAACTCACTAATTAAATATCCTTTCGCAAAATAATATTTAGCGTCCATGTGTACAAGGGTGAAAAGTAAGTGAGGTTGTACAATTACAGGTACAATGGATACGATACCTCAGATCTGGTACATTGGTGTGAGAATATTTTTATTTTTTTCACAGTACTAGATGTCTATTGGTGAAAATTCACTAACCATGAGATCGCTACTATGCTTTCACAATTTTTTTTTAAAAGTATGTTTGAATCGTGCCGTTTTGAGGGAATATTTTAAATGTATTACAAAGCTACCTACGACGATTTCACCTCGAGTCCCTTACGGCCGAATACTAAAACGTCATTCAAAATGAAGTGGGACGTAATTATTTGGAACGTCAAATTTCGCATACTAAATTTTGAAATTAATGGCGTTCCAAATAATTAAGTCCCACTTCATATTTGAAACACATTTCAGTATTCGGCCAATAGTGTGTCCAATGTTGAAAAAATAATCGTCTACGAGGTGTCAGATAAACAGATACTATTATTAGTCATAACGAATAAAAAATGTTTTTAACTAAATTTTCTTACCTGTCTACTGCCTTAGAGCACACGGTCGTCCACTTGGTCTTCAAGTCTGACAGCATATTACGCAGTACGGGTTCGTCCGTCTTGGGCGCCTTGTCCTTGAGCTGCTTGCCAACCTTGCTGGTCTGGTCGTAGACCGGTTGTTTGGCTGCTAGAGCCTTTTGGAATTCGCGGTGCTTGTTGAGTCTGATAAAATAGGAGACACCTTAGTTTACGTACGTCTTTATGTAGAGCTAAATATTGATTATTTTTACTGTAACTAATGTTAACTATTAATAATATAACGTCGATCGTAAGTCGTAGTTACCTGAGTTTGATCTTTTCGGGGTCGTTGACGGTCGTCTCGGAGTTGAGTTGGTCCAATTGCTGTTCGGTTTCACTCAGCCAGTTCATCAGGTTTGTCCTGTACGAAAACGTTCCATTATTATATATTTTTTAGCAGGAAATTCAATTTCCATTAAAATATGAAATGCAAAGTGACCAGAGGTCGTGGAAGTCGCGCGCCTCCTTGAGCGCGTGGTCGAGCGCGCGCGTGCGCTCGGCGGCGCGCGCCACGACGCGCTCCCAGCGGTGCTGCACGGACACCAGCAGGTTCTTGATGAGGATCACGTCCTGCTTCTGGCTGAAGTACTTCAGGTGCGTGCCCTTCTTGTCCAGCTGCAGCATGCTCTCGCGGTGCGACGACACCTCCTTCTGGAACGCCTTGTGCTCCTCCACTTGGCCTGGGGGACGATAGTAATTAATATTTATCATTTCGTTTAAGGTCAATATTTTCTTTTAATTTTTTTTTCGACTAATCTGCCTATTTTATTAATGCGATCGCAACAGTACTCACTCAGTAACGTCTCCATCACTCGGGAGACGGGTTTAGCGGATGTCAAATTCTTCTCGGCGCTGGTCAGCCAATCCACGAACGCCTGTAGAGCGTCGTGGAACTCCGTCGCTTCCTTGAGAGCTATCTCCAGTTTGATCTTCTTATCTGATGCTCTATAAGAGGAACATTATAATTAAGTACATACACTAATAACTTGAACTACTATGGAAATGATATAATTATACTTTAGTTGTATTTCTATACTTTCAACAATATAATCATCAAATAATGTTGTTGTTGACTCTACAAACTATCGCTACCGACGCTAAGTTGAAAATACATGAAAGAAGAAAAATCTCTAGCCTTTCGCTATTACGCGTTTTTTTTTTAAATAATTTCTTTCATAAAAGTTATTTAGATAATCATTGTGAAAAACTTACCTAGAGGTAACATTGTCCCATCGGGACTTGAGGTTGGTCAGGTTGAGGTGCAACTGAGAGGTCGGGTTTGGCTTGGCTTGCCGTTTGATGTACTCCTGGCCTTGTTGTAGAACCGCGTCGACCTTGGGTCGGTTTGCTTCTATCTCGTTGTATACCTCCTGTAGAGGATGGGAAATTAAGGCGTTTACGAATCATTAAAAAATATACTCAAATTGTAGAGAAATTTCACTTGATAGTTGCCATTACAATTTAAATAAGCGATTTGATTTCGTTCGGGCCATTAATTTAATCAAATAAGTTAGTGCTGTAATTAGACATTTTTATTGAACCACTATTAGGACTTGTAAAAGTAAATAATTAAATAATGTAATATTTCTATTTTATGATATATATTATAAATTTCATAAGTGACGCTTTAACTATTTGTTTAGAGACACAAAGGTTCAAATATTGCAACATTGTGTTTATGTGTGTGTTTTTCATGTGACAATTTTGATTCAAAATCATCCCGCGCCGAGGACACAAGAGTGTTACCATGTCTGATCCAGCAGTGGACCATAAATGTTACTATATCTTTTTTAATAAAAATAAAAATAAAATGCACACACTACACATACCATAAACCTTTCGAGTTGTTCTGTTGCAGTCTCGGGCAGACCGCCTACGGGTTTAGAGGCGGCGATAACGCCGTCCACTTCCGACAACCATGACAACAGATCGCCGATTTCTGCGTTGAAACTGTCGACAAAAATCATCATTAAAGGTAAATCAATTATTTACTTATGGAAAACTATGCCCACAATGTATATTACTGAATATTTATTTATGCTAAATTATAAAAAAAATATGCATATTGTTTCCAAAGTTCTAGTTCGAATAGGTTCTACTCAGTTTGATTTTTGGATTCAGGTATTACCTTTGAGCTTCTCGCAAAGCGTCCTCCAATTCGGCTTGGCGATCTCTTGCCTTCTGTTGTAATTCGCGCCATTTTCTGTTCAGTGTTGCCAGTTTCTCTGAAGTTTCACCCGCCTCGTCGGACTCTATTTATTTTTAATGTCATACATAATATCATACTTTAGAAATTCATATTGTTTAGTTTTTGCAATTTTATATAGTTATATCGCATGAGAATTGTTATAAGCAAAAAAAATAATCCTCATGACCTTCCAATTTTATGGTAAAAAAGGTAGTTGGTAATATAATTATTATTTATGAGTGACGTCACAATTAACATACACAAAAAGCGTAAGCATTAAGGCTCATTAATGAGATCAATTAACCAATATTAGTTGAATTTAAAAGGTTATAATTTTCAGTATTCAAATAGAATTTTCAGTAACATATATTTTTTTAAATGAATTGGGTGTATAAAAAGTTTAAATATCAAAACGTCGAGACGTTTATGTTCCAAATTTAAATTTAAAAAATCTTTTATATCGACCGTTATTATACCCATAGATAAGAAATTAGAACAGAGTATAGTCGAAATGGCACTTGCGCGTTGTATATAATGGATTTCTTTGACGACTTAACATAGTTCGTCGTATATGAATACATATGCCATTTCCAGCTATCGTCTGTCGTTAGAAGCAGCCCAGTGCACACACGTACCCGTACCCTGCTGGACGAGTTGCGCGCCCGCCTCGTTGAGCGAGTCCACGCTGGGCTGGTGCGCCGCGATGTCATTCACTAGCACCTTCAGCTTGGCCAGCTCCACCTCCAAAATTTGAGGGTCGCCCGCCACCTGTAAGCAGCACACTTTTAGTATATTGATGCGCTAATATACGCTCGGATAGTTTAACTACGTTTATGTGAGCGCTAAACATATTAGTTGTAATTGTAAACTTGACGATTCATAATATTATAGGACAATAAATATTCATTCATTCACATAACGATGGTCGGGATGAGCATAAGCAAACAAGGTACCGGTTTAAGCGTGTCGAGCGTGTCGCTGGTGTGCTGTATCCAGGCGAGCGTGTCCCGCAGCGCGTGCTGCAGCTGCCCCAGGCGCAGCAGCGCTCGCTCCAGCTGCTGCTGGCGCTCCACCATGCCGCGCAGCAGCGCCGCCCAGCGCGCGTTCACCTCGCCCAGCGGCTGCTTGATGGCGGACGCCTGCTCCGACGACGTGCGCTCCGTCAGCTCCGCCGCTTGTCTGCGCGGACGGCATTAGACGACGTTAGATATATTATATGAGAGAGTAACAGATATGGAAATAATGAAGATATAGAAATCGATGGCCGAATAGGAGCTGCAAGTATTGATCTATTATAGGAAGATTACTAATCGAAGTCTACTAAGCAGTCATGCAAATATTATTTTTATACTTTATATTTTAGAAGCTTCATTCTTTATTTTTTCATGTAAGAAGTAATAAAACCTTAAAATAACAAACAAAATATTAGGTAAAAGAAAAGAGAAGTCTAAGAGCATACAAATTTAACTTAAAGGTTAATACAGAAGTCAAGAGAAACGAACACAAAAAACATTATATTACAATACATAATAAAAAAATTATACAACCTCGTACAGTCAGAAGAAAAAATAAATTAAAAAATATTTTGTTGATAGCTATAATTTTTCACTATTATAGGTTAAAAAAACAAGTTGTAATACATTTATTAAATATTTACTTTAATTTTTGTATGAAAATTTTGATATTCTGACCGTACAAAGTTGATTGCTTACATCGGACATTCACTACAGTATATAACGATAACGGTACACAAGCAACACTCATAATTTGTTATAATAATCCTTGCCTCATCAAACTCCTGCTCAAGAAGAATCGTTGCGCGGAGGAACATAAAAAATTAGTACACAATTAATATGGAGAATTATTTAAATATATTATTCATCTAACTAAAAATATTCAGGATAGTGGTGAAAACAGTTTTAGGTGAAAATTGGGATTTAATAATAATTGTTTTAATACTAAGGTTTATATCGATTAAATGTTTAAGAAAAAAACTATGTTACAACTTAAATAAATTTGTTACTTCGACAAACTACTTTTATGTGATTTATGTTTGGAAACGTCGTTACTTTTAGGATCAATTACTATAATATTTTAAAGGAGGTAAAACAAAAAAAAACAAACATTAAACAATCCTCGTATTCTAGTCTAAAAGACTACACAACCTGTATAAAAATATAATCGTCTAGTAATTGCTATTTTAAGTTGGTATTTAAATTATTATATAACCATTTATTTTCAACAGTAGCAACACTCTAGTGCTTTGGTATGTCTTGTCTATATTAATCATTACATGTTATTTCCATCACCACATTATTTTTCGTCTTAAAAATATTTTATTTATTATTAATTAATTTGAGTATTAGGAAGAATATTAACCTGTTGAGAGCCTCGACTTTGACCATGTGTGGGTCAACCTCCTGTTTGAAGGAAGCGAGTTGTGCGATCTGGCGCTTGACGGCGTCAATGTCGGAGCCCAGCGGACCCATGCGCGAGAACCGTTCCTCAGCCTTGTCGAGGAATTCTTGGAGATTCTGCAGAATTACACGAACAAATGAAGATTAAATAACGTTAGATATTTAGTAGTTTAAAGCTTAAATATAATTTCTAACAATGTGACGCTTTATTATAATATATAAAGATATTATTGCAGCCGGTTGGAATAAGCCCCCAAACATAAAAAGAGGAGACCTATGAACAGCAGTGGGGCATTACGTAAATTGTTACTTATGTGAAAAAATTAAATTTACAAAATATACCTGTAAGGTGTCATGGAATTCCATAGCCTTCTCCATGGCGTCAATGAGGTTCTCCTCTCTTCTGGCATAGAGCGCGGTGATGTTGTCCCACGCGCTGTCCAAGTCCTCCATGTGCTTCTTGACTTCCGGTTTATCTGGTTCTCCACATATTGACATGAGAGTTGAACCGGTTTTGCGGACTTTTTCCACCTGTTTAGACATGATAAAATAAAGTAATTACATGGTATATCATACGGGAGTGGTCGGTTAAAAGTAGAATTAGACTGTTTGTTATTGATTTGAAATTGTTCGCATTTCATAGTAATGGTAACTTTGTACAATTAATTGTAGTTTTAAAAATCTAAATTCATGTAGGATTTCTATAAAAGCCTAATAAACTCACCTCCGGCTTAGTGTGGTCGATCTCGTGTCGTATCTCTTGAAGAGCGACTTGTTGCGCCTGAATGGCGAGTGGTTGAGCTGCCGGCGGCGGTTGCGCTGCCAGCGCGTCGGCCAGGTCTCCTAATGCCGCCATCACTGTGTCCAGTTGCTCCCAGAAACGGCGAGCCATCTCTAGCGCGCTATCTAGCGACTGGCCTCGCTCGCCTGAAGCTTTTTGTACTTCGGCCCATAGTCTGTGTAATGTCATTAGGTTGAGTGAAAGTGTTAGAGATACAAAGATTATATATGTACTATAAATAAGTAAACTGTTTTACATTAATTATTTAAAGCTACTTTATACTAACTTTGTGAGTTTGTCCAGTTTGTTACGGATATCCCGTACGGCCGGGTCGCTCTTGTTGGCTTTGGCCATTACGTCGCTAGCAGCTCGTTGTACCGCGCGGTAGGCTTCCTGCCTCTTGTCTAAATCTTCAATAAGAGCGTTGTTCTCTTCGATTTGGTCCCTATGTAAAGAAGTGTAGGGGTTAACGGCGTCATATTATTTATTTTTGTTGCATTTTTCAAATAAAAATATATTTAATCCAAGTTGGCTTAGAAGTACATTTGAATTTTCATTGTTCGAACTTAAGTCATAATTACCATTATAACCGGTGTATAATACATCTCTACAGAGAAAAACCGGCGAGAACTTAGTAGTTTCGAATTAGGAAGTCGAAAACGATTGCACCCTTTCTAAATTTAACGTTTGAGTTTTCCACGCGTTCTTTTTTTTTTGAAATTTTTAGTTTTAGTTCAAAACCGCGCCTCTCGCGGGACGTACTGTATCTTGTGCGGGTGCGCGCTCACGGGCTCGGCGCGCTGCAGCTGGTCGGCCGCGCCCGCTAGCGCGCGCACCATGCCCTCCAGCCGCTCCGCGAACACCGCCGACTCCTGCAGCGCCTGCACCAAGGGAAACGTTCACAACTCATCATATCAGCAAAGTAAAAAAAGCCATAATTTGTTTTCTATCTCCTTCTTATAAAATAACGTGATAAATTGTACAACAGTGTAGTAAAATTATAAACAAGAAAATAAAACAGAATTTAGTGATATATATATTTTAATAGTATAATCTGGTGGAATACTCATCTTCAACGGTGTTTAATTTATTATGTTGTGAATGTTGTCACATACCTGTTCCAATTCCTGCTGCCTCTGCCTGAGCTCGGCTTTGAGCGCATTGTATCTGTCGCAGTCGTTCTCCACGATGTCCTGAACTTTTGCGGCATCTTCTTCCCCGCATAGCTTGGACAACGCTTCTCCGGTCTTTATAAGCTTGTCAACCAGTGGTTTATGACCGGCGATAGATTGTTGCAGCATCTGGTCGAGTAAAGCACGAGATTATAAATATAATTCATACGTAGCAATTAAAAATACTTGGCAATTTTTCGGTATGTTTTGCCCAACGGGCAGAGATAATTTAATACAACTATGATAATGCCTTAATTATAGTGTGTGCACTGGGACCATACCTCGTTCTTATCCTGCTGCTGTGCGATGTGGTCGGGTCGCAGAGCGGGTAACGCCAGCGCACCGACCTGCTTCTCCATCTCGTCCAACCACGCGCACAAGCTGTTGCAATAATCAACGTCACAAAGTACAGTCGAGTAACACCAAAAGTAAAATAATAAGATTAGCCGTAATTTGCATGAATAATATTGGCAGCAGATTGTGCTGTAAATATTGAACTCGTAGTAGTGCTCGGTGTAGTGAGAGTGCGTACCCGTTGTGCGTGTCGGCGAAGTGCTCGGCGAGCGGCAGCGCCTGGTCGAGCGCGGCGAGGCGCGCGGCGCACAGCGCGCCCACCTCCTCCGTCATCTCGCGCAACTCGTCGCTGCGCTCGCGCACCGCGCCCGCCTCCTCGCTCGACTGGCACTCGCGGAGTACCTGCCACATCGACACACGTTACATGACGCCTATACAACTCCGAACTTGGAGGTGTCGGTACGACGAGCGATACCGACATACCTTCTTGGCTTGCGAGAGCAGGTCGCGCGCGCGGCTGCGCTGCGCCGCCACGTCGTCGGCGAGCGGGCGCAGGTCGGCGAGCTGCGCGCGCAGTGCGGCCGCGTCGGCGGCGGGCGGGGCGGCGCCGCGCAGGCGCGCGTCCGCGCCGCGCAGCCACTCCACCAGCTCCTCCATGTCGCCCACCACCTCCAGCGAGCGCTGCGGGCACGGGAAGCGTCAATATAACGTCGTATCGTATTGAATCGGATCGCTTATGGTTTTATAATAAATGTGTCTGAAACTATATTGTCAGTCCCTTGTGAACTGAAAACTTAAAGATTAATTGCTGCACCGAAGTCATTTGGAAGTCGAATAAGAAATTCTCGACTCACCTTCTTGTTGAGCAGCAGGCGCTCGGCCTTGCGCTGCACCTGCTCCGCGATGGCGTCGAAGCGCCGGTTGTCGCGCGTCACGACGCCCTCCACGTGTGTCGCACCCTCACCGGGGGATATCTGGGGTGGGATTGACTTATGAGCCGAGTTGAAAGGATCATTCGTTACAACCAAAGAACCTAATGATTTAAGCCTTACTGCCCTACATATTTATATTTCTATTATAAAACTTAAAAAGTAAAACAACGAAGCAGTTGTACTCTTAAGTTTACTCAATAAGTTAATTTATGGAGTCACATTACCTGGCAAAGCTGTGGTCCTACGAGGTTGATATTATCTAGGACTGGTCTAAATTCTTGGAGCTCGGCCTCCAATCTTAGTATGTCTTCTTCTCGAGGTTCCACTGACTGTAAGCATGTCTCCGCACTTGACATCCAATCAGTTAACCTGTACAGATAATCAAAGAAATCAGAATGTAATTCGATGATGAAGCGATATTTATTCTTCCTCTGTGAACAAATCCCTCATTAAAGTTTGAGCTTAGGAAAGCTACGAGGACTCACTTGGCATGGCTATTGTAGAGCTGCTGCACAAGCGGCAGGGTCTCTGAGGCCACTCGCAGCAGGTCAGCACCTCGCGAGGTGAGCTCGTTGTAACGTCGCTGCAGCGCGTCCAGCTTGTCCTTCAGTTGCAGCGCTTCGTCGCCGGAGATGTGCTTCATCAGCTCTAGTCCCGACTCCACCGTGCTGTCCACAGCCTCCTGCTTTGACGCGATCTCTTCGGTCTTTTCCTGCAGAAAGTGGTTTAAAATATAACAATTCCATTTACAATTACATACAAATATAAAAAGAAAAGTACATGACTAATAAATCTTCTGAAATAAATATATTAATATATGAATTACTCACAGCCAGTTCATCCATCTGTCTCAGCAGCTTCTCCATATGCACTGGCAGGATCTTTCTCTTGGCCAGGTACTGCTCCATGCCGTCCATCCAGGCGGACAAATCTTGGTATGTTAGTACCAAGTGCCTGAGTCCCTTGCGTGAGTTATCCAATAGATCGCCGATGTTGAGACTGTGGTCGACAAGAGCTTGATACCTGGGGAATAGGAAAATTTCATAAAAAAAATGTGCTTAATTTTAAGATTAAGAATATTTCAAACTACATAGCACACTTTGAGCTTACCTATCAGTAGCAGCTTGCAGCCTGTCAGCGAGAACGGTGGCTTCGTCGTCTCCGACCAAACCCATCAGCTGTGAAGCGGTCTCGGTCAGCTGCTTGAACGGAGGCTGCTTGGTGATGATGTCATCGTGCAGAAGCTGAAAGAAATGATATTGTAGAAGCTATTTGATATATGATCAAATAAAGTTCCTATTTCCTACAAAACTATGCGACACCAATATTTTTTTACCGAAGTTAATTACTAGATTTGTCAACTTTAATTAAAAAGACAAAAAAAACGATCACATCTTAATAGCTGTATTTATAAAATTAATGTTATTTATATAATTATAACCTTTTTTAGTTCACACGAAACTTGTAGGACTATAATAAAAACAGAATTTAATCATGGAATAGTTATAATTAAAGAAACATAATAAGAATGCATAATATCGTACCTTGTGTTCCCTAATCTTCTGCTGTATTTTCTCCTCATCGGTGGGCACAAGCTCCAGGGCCTTCACTTTACGTTCTGTTGTTCCCAACCACTCGACAAGCGGCTGTAGTTGCTCTTGGAATTGTTTCGCCACCTAAATAATAATTATTACATTGTTTTAATAACTAAATAATAATTACATTTACTACTAACAGCTGTTATTACACGTATAATATTTTTGGTACATAGACAGCAATTTTACAAAGATAATTTTATTTGTATAAATTGTATTAATAATAATTATGAAACCTTTGATAATAAAATTATAAGTACGATTTTAGTACTGTTAAGAAGAACAAATATGTAAGAATTCTAACCATCATAGCTTGTTCCAGGTCCAACATCCTTTGCTGTGCGCTGCCTGTCAGGTTGTCGAAGCGCAGCATGAGACCTTTGAGTTGCTTTTCGATGGCCTTTCTCTCGGCGGAGTCGCATCCTGCAGCCACTTCGTTGCCCATCGCAAACAGAGACGACATGGAGTTCTGACGATCCATTAGCATCTTCTTGAGGAACTGTGGGAAAGAGAAAGATTGAATATTTAATAAAATACAACTTATATATTAATGTTAAGTAATGCTAAGTAATTTATTTTAAATACTGTTCTTAGCTTCGTTTTTTACCAATACTTATTTATTATTATTATAAATTTATTATATATTAATCTTTTGATTTAAATCTTATGTTATTTCATATGTTTTGTAATAAATACCTTCTGCTCCTGCAGTTGCGCCTTGACGACCTTGTAGTCTGCGGAGGGCGGTTTCTGGTTGTTCACCATATCCTCGGTGTCAGCGAGCCACTTCTCGAGGCCAGCGAGCGCCTCCGCGAACTTGCCGGACTGCAGCAGACCCACGTCCAGGCGACGTTCGCGTTCGTTCATCTGGGGAATTTATTGACATCTAGTCACAGCCGTACTTTGTCTTTATTTATTTGCTAGGGTTTTCTATCTGGTCGATAATTTTCATAGTATATCAGATATTTTTCTTCTATGTATTTAAGTAAAAAATAAATTGAATGTTTAGTTTATCTACGTTGGAATCCTTTGCTTACCTTATCCTTCAGAGCGTTCCACCTATCGTTCATCTTTTCCAGATCTTTCTCTAGCTGTTGGGTAGAAATACCCTGCAATGCTGACCTCACGAGACCCTGCCCTATCTTGTTGCAATGGGACACGTTCTGACCCAAGGGCTCGAGGGTACTTTGTTTAAGGTCCGCAAAGTCCTTCTGTTGAGAGCGGATATGTTCGACTTCTGACGAAACTGGTTTGAGGCTACGAATTTGTTCTGAGGCCTAGATAAAGAATATTAATTTATTTGTAATGTTTATAAAAATATTATTTTCATTTAATTTTAATGATAAAGAAAAGTAGAATCTTTTAGAATTAAATGGTGGGGGGGGCACAACATTCATACCTCATCTACGTCATCCATTACAGAGTCGTACGCTTTGTAGAATGCTTCCAGCTTGCTCAAAGTATCTTCCAGATCTTGTTCCTTAGAACGCGCACGTTCGTCCAACTTGGCGAGTTGCCTGCGGATACTTTCCACCTGAAAAATATTTTGTTTATGAATTACCTTATTTATAATCAATCCGAAGATCACTTAGTGTGAAAATCTTTGTTACACTCTTTATCGATCAAAATGTATGCGAACCTGATTTCGGGCTTTGTCGGAGTCCCCGTGGCCGCTATCCGCCAACGACTCGGCTGCCCTCTCAGAGTCTATCACGAGGTCATCCAATCGCTCGAGTTTCTTGTAGAAGCGACCGAGATCGTCCAACTGAGCCTTGACCGTTTTGATGTCTCTGCCGGGGGGCTTCATCCCCTCCAACTCCTTCTCCAAGTCGGACACGTCGTGCGACACGGCTTTCGCTTTCTCCTAAAAGACACAGGGACATCACGGTTTATAAATATTATGTAAAGTATGCAACGGCAGACGTAGCCGCGGCGACCGGACGTAGCGCGACGGACCTGGAAGAGCGCGTAGGCGGCGGCGGCGCCGGCCAGGCGGTCGCGCGCGTCGTCCGTGCGCTGCTCCAGCTCGCGCAGGCGCTCGGCCAGCGCCAGCGCCGTGTCCGACAGCGCCGCGCGCGCCGCCGCGCCCGCCTCCGCGCCGCGCAGCTCCTCCGACAGCGACACGATGTCGTCCGCCGCCAGCTGCACGCTCTGCGCACACACGAATGACTCGCTAATTAGGGCGGATTAAGAGTGGCGAGTGCCTCTGCAAAGTTACTAATTAAAATACAATGAAATTCGTTATCATTGGATGCGGTCGAGTCGTTAAATATATTTTCAAATATAGTATTAAATTCACATTCGAATTAATTACTTCATTAGATATTATTAAATAAATAAATATCCTGGGACATGATTCACATTTCACACACGGCCATCTTCTGATCCCAAACTAAGCAGAGCTTGTACTATGGAAACCAGACAACTGATATACTACATATACTACTTTTCTTTTGTAAATACATACTTATATAGATAATTACACCCAGACTCAGGACAAACATACATGTTCATGCACACAAATGTCTATCCTGGGTGGGAATCGAACCCACGACCTGCGCCGTGTAAGGCATGTGTCTTACCAACCACGCCAACCGGCTCGTCAAAAAAATTAAAGAAAAGTATGTATATAGTTGGATCGCAAGGTGTCGCACCTGCAGCGGCGCCCGCAGCGCGTGCACGTGGTCGGCGAGGCGCGCCACGGCGTCGCGCGCGGCGGCGGGCGGCGCGGCGAGCGCGGCTCTCAGGCGCTCCTCGCAGCGCGCCAGCGGCGCCTCCACCGCGCGCACGCGCTCCGCCCACTCGCCCAGCCGCCGCGCCGTGCTCTCCAGGAACTCCGCCTGCTGCAGCACCTCTGCGGACCGACCGGACTTATTAGCGGTGCGATGTGTACGCGGCGACTAGTTCGACGTGCAAATCGATTTACAATAAAAATTATATAAGGACTCTCCAAGTCTCCAGCTTGAAATTAGGTGAACATTTTATTTAAATATAGAACACAATCATAGTACGAGTTAAAAATATTAAGGTTAAGTTAAAATTTATAATAAGTTTTGTTTTGATTAATATCCATTTACGACGAAAAGACTAAACAAACCGTTGTTAATCCTGTCCCATCTCTCCTTCATCACGTCCAGCTGTTTTCTGACAATCTCTTGGTCCACGTCGCAGGCCGATATGAAAGTCTCTCCGAGTGTTTTATTGTTCTCGTATTCACCGGATCTAAACACATTTATATTTATTAGTAAATCGACGAATCTTATAATATTAAATACTCGATTGAAATACTCGAAGCACAATAGACGGGAACTATCAACATAAAATTTAAACTCAGTCTTCAATTTTCATAAGTTATTTGAATTTATGTTTATCAATTTGTCAAAAACATCAACTTCATATAAGGAGTATATAAAAATTCACTGACCTCTTCCAAACATCGTTTCTAATCTGCTGCAGCTCGCGCAGCTGTTTCTCGACGTCCTTCTTAGTGAACGCGAGCGGCGGTAGTTTGGCCAATCGGTCTTCAGCATCGGTGAGCCAAGGTAGGAATGACTCCTGTGCTTTGTTGTATTTGCGACAATGTTCCTATACGAACAAATTAAATATTTATTTATTAATATAGTAATAAATAGTGCGAGAAATATACATTTTATAATCTAAATATTTCAAATTTATATAAGATAGAATATGTTTTGGTTTATCATCAGTTATCCTAAAGCCATACGGTATTGGATCTCATGGTTAGCATCACATAGACGATGTAAACAGTGATTTATAATTCATAGTTCATCCTAAGTGGTCACTTATTCTCAAATACTGTATGTGAAAAAATTACTACCACTTACTATTAGGTGACCCGTTTAGCACGTCTTTATTCTTAAATTTATATTTAAAAAAAATCTAATTAATTTTTTTGTTCTAACCGTAGCGGTCTGCAATCTGTTGTATCTGTCAACAGCCTCTCGCTTTAGTTTGTCCCACTGTGTCTGAATCCTGTCGAGGTCCTTGCGTAAGCCTTGGAACGCTGGCTTTTTCTCCATTTCACGACCTGACATTGAAGAAGACAAATTTAGAAAAAAACATACAACGATATTCCTTTATGAAAATTATATTACATAGAAGTTGAATATCCAAGCCGTTGGTATATTAATAAATGTAATATATTAATAAATGTAACTTAAATTCATATTAACTCTATTTTAATTAAGACTTTAAAGTCTTTTTAAGGTCTTGACAAATCATTGCGTACTTACCCTTGTCTAGCAGCATGATGATCTCGTGCTCCCTCTGAGTGAGGTCGCGGTAGAGCGGCTCGTGCTTGGCCAGCTGCTGCTGCAACTTGTTCTTGTCAGCGGACACCTGCAGCCGGCCCGGCAGCGCCGACAGCTCCGACTGCAGCCAGCCCAGCGTGCGGGACACGCTCTCCTCGAGGTTACGTCCATCCCTGGGGACGGGAACAGAGTTATGAAGTATAAGTATATTTTCCTGCACTGATTACCTAATGAAGTGTAAGTTCACCGTACTTTTTCCAAGAGAATATTTTTAATGTTCGACGTACTATTTTGTGCATAGTTTGTTACTTTTTATTTAAAAAAAACTAATATTTAAACATTTGATTCGATCCGAACAGAGAAATAAAAATATATTTATAAAATGTATTTATAATACAACTGCTCAACGACAACCCAGCTTGACTGATGTTAAATAAAGCAAGATAAGCTAATGGGTATACAAATTAGCACGTCAACTTCGTACGCAACACTAACGATATTTCCTTGTAATCGATTTAAATTTAAAGAATATTATAAAATTAGTCAATAATTTAAACTGCATTAAACTTTAATAGTCATTTTAGTATTATGTAAATTTCTTACTTGAGAGCGGCTTCAATTTCCGCTTTCCTGTGGTCCAACTTCCTCTGCAAGGCATCGTATTGTCTGGCTACAGCTGCAAGCTTGCCCTGTATATCCTGTCTGGCGCCTGGATCAGCGAGTACGTCTGCAAGTGCCGCCCCAGCCGCTTCGAGGTCTGCGAGCAGGGGGCGTTGTCCTTCCAGTTGACGTTCTAGGTTCTAGAGAAGGAAAGTATGGTAATACTATATTATAAAAATAAAAATGGTTGTCTACAATCGATACTGACGCTATAATGTAATTAGTCTACCTAATTAAGAACTATATATTCATTTTTAATTAGCTGTAATATAATAAATTTACCTCTAGACTAATTAATAAACTGCAGTATTAATTAACAATGTTAAGATCGATGATACTAAATTGCACATATCGGAGGTCTCAATCGAAGATCGCGGCTCGATGGAACGTCTCAGTGGGTATTCCGAGGTTCGGGGCCGCCGCCAGAAACGCGTAAAGCGTTTTTCTAGCGTTAATAAAAATCGCCTTAGATTGTCTAAGGCAAACATAGTGCGTAGCCCGAGAGAGGCGGGGGGGAGGCGGTGGGGAGGGGGAGGGCGCACCTCGACGTCGCGCAGCTGGTCGGCGGGCTCGCGCGCGGGCGGCACGTCGTCCAGGCGGTCGGCGATGGCGAGCAGCGCGGCGCGCAGGCGCGCCAGCCCCGCGTCCAGCTCGCGCGACGTGTCCGCCGCCGCGCCCAGGCTCTCCGCGCGCTGCTCCAGTCTGATCGCCGCGAACAAGGTTCATTTTTATTTTATAAAATAAAATAAACCACTTTCACATTCTACCGACGAGATATCGTCGCTCGAAATTCTACATTGTCTATGATCCATTCATATAGATCACAAATCACATTCTGAATATCGGCGAAGTTGTGCTCGGAACTTTGAAAGTAAGATTAATGTGGACATGAGTAGTTAAGTGAAATAGTGTTATATTACAATTTTTTTTTATAAACTTAGTGAATATATCGGCTTCTTTGATTGAAATAGAATATATATGTTTGTTTAGGTGACTAAATGTTACTAACTTGTTGAGCAAGTCGTTCCATCTATCCTGCAAGCTCTCCAGTTTCTGGCTCAGCTTGTTCGCGTCTGGATCGTTTTCTGGCAGTCGTTGCAGCACCGTGTGTGCCACTTCCTCCAAATGAGTCAGTTGAGGTTGCTGACTACGGAACTCTTCTCGAAGAACTTGTACCTAAATTTGAATATATATAAGAACATAAACGACGAAACGACGAGAGACAAATATCATGTAATTTAAAGTTTATATTTGTAATTCTGTACATAGATGTACAATACAATTTGACTCATTCCTTATTTTATACTATTGGTACTGTGAACTGGTACGACTTCTTTTAAATACTTTCTATTAAATATAGAATGATAGAAAATTCAATTAGATAAATTAGAAGAATATAGATAATAGAATTAAAGAAACGTTCTGAAATACTATATAGCAAGCTATCAGTAATGTAACGAGGTTCGAAGTGCGCGTGGTGCTCACCTGCTGCACCTGCGTGTGCACGACGCGCGAGTCGGACGAGATGGGCCCGAGCGCCGCCATCATGCGCTCCTTGGCGCCGAGCCACTGGCTCAGGCTGCCGTGCGTGTCCAGGAAGTCCTTCGTCTCCTCCATCGCGCGGATCCTGGTTCAACGGTCATCATGTTAACGTGTTTATTATGTATTATGACTAGAGCGTTACACATTGATTAACATCAAACTACAAAAAGTGAGATATTTTAAAAATTTGCAACAGATAATGAATGTCATTATCCGTTTAACAATACTAAATTATGTTATTTTACTCACTTGTCCTTAAACGCGTCATGCAGCGCTTTCCACCTGGCGGCCACCTCTTCGGCCTCGTCGTGTAAACGATCCGCACCTTCGACGGTCTGTTTGCGACGGAGGAGTTCACGCACCTGTAGCAAGAAAACCATCATCTCTATTTAATATTTCATGTAAACAGGGGCTTTTCTACGACAAATACCTAACATTAAGATAGTCTTCAAAGCCAAGTGTACTTTATAAAAGCTGGAAATACATTTTTAAGTACAGATTTGAAAATAATTCTAAAAATATTCAACTACTCATAATTATTAATAATTAACGAAATTAAAATCTATTAAACTAATTTGTTTCATTCTTAAAATGTAACCAACAAAGCATGATACCATGTTCTAAATTCAAAAACTTACTACATATTTAAAGAAAACAATTGTATTAGAAAAATATGTCACCTGTGTCTTGGTAGAGTCTAGGATGCTCTGCTTCTCATACATCTCCTCGAGCACGGCTCGCGCTTGTTTCATGATCTTATCAGCCTCCTCCTTGGTGTTGGGAACCGATTCCCGCGGTAATTGTCTCTGAACCTGGCACATATAGAACATAGACTAATAAAGTTGCCACAGGTAAATAATACATACAATGCGAGCATTAAATGTTTCGTTAAGAGGTAATAATATTCGGTCTTAAAAATCACAGAATAAGAAAAAATCGTAGAATGAACATATTTAAGTTAATGAGCAGAGCGCAAATTTGTTTTGACATAGCTAAAAGTATTTTTTAATTCTTTTAGTTTTGAATTTTTTTTTACCACATTACACAACTAAATTTATTGGGTTTGTTTCAATAAAAGGTCCGTAATTTATGACATATATAGTAAATATGTATAACATACCTTGTCGAGGAAAGTGTTGAGAGCTCTGATGCTTTCAAGATGTTTCCTGACTTCCTCTCTAGTCGAATCAAGATCCGTTTGCCTGTCCGATAATTTCGTTCCGAGGAGCTCGTATCTGTTGTTGATTTCTGATATCTGCTGTTGGACAGGCGATAGTTCTGCCAAAGGGAAAACGACGGTAATTTAAAAAGATCTTGCAAAATTATACTTTATTCGAATAGATTTCGGTTTAAAGACATTTATTTCTCATAAAGAACACAAAAGTTCACTTATAATTAGAAATTACAATAATTTTGCCTGAGGGTACATTTAAAAGTCTGCCTTATGAATTATATACAGTGAGATAAAATGTTGCGGGTAGTTATATTACACAAACATGTTTAGGTAGGGGTTACATTAACTTATAAATTATTTTGCACATATTCCATTACACGTTTTTTGAATATAGGAAAACTCTTGCTATTAATGATTAAGTCTGATAATTTATTATAAATTTGAACTCCTTCAAATAAAATGTTTTTCTTTCCATAGTTGGTTCTGGTTTTTGGAAGTTCTAGTTTATTACGTTTTCTAGTGTGGTATGTATGTGTTTTTTTATGAAAGTGTAATTGTGAATGTGTTTTATTTGTTATTATTTTTCTAATCAACATGCAGGTTTTTAAAGTGTATAATTGATTTATATTAAGAAATTTTGTTTTTTTGTATAATTCAGCGGTTGGCGTCATATAATCATATTTATAAAGAACTTTAATAATTTTATTTTGTAAAGTTTGTAATGGCTTTATGTTAGACTTCGCAGCAGTTCCCCATATTTCAATAAGATATTCTATATGAGGTTTTACTAAAGAATTATAAATAATAGGACGAGTTTTATTAGGTATACATAAGGAAATTTTACGTAGTGCTCCTATCAAAGGGGATATTTTATTTTTAAGATGATCAATATGGTATTGCCAGGTTAACTTGCTATCCATTATAAGACCTAAATATTTTTCATGATCAGTTTTATTTATAGGTTCGTTAAAAATTGTTAGTTGGTCATGATTTGGTATATTTTTATTTTTAGGCGCGAAGATCATATATGATGTCTTTTTGGTATTAATAGTTAATAAATTAGTTAATAAATAAATTAGAGATTTAAGATCTATTTTGAATCGTCGCTTTAATGAAACCTCAAGCTATTTATTCGGAATGTGTATTCTACAGCTAGAAACTCCATTGACAATATCAGACCATTTACAAATATGTATTTACATTTACAAATATTTCCTCACTTCTACCTCTTGGGATATTTAAAATAAACTTCAAACGAATTCGACGTTTAATATCTGAGTTACATAGCGACTGAATACAATTGTACAATTGCAAATTTATTACTTCTTATTGATTCTAAATACGACTCT
Organism: Nymphalis c-album; assembly: GCA_963151315.1. Taxonomy (NCBI): domain Eukaryota; kingdom Metazoa; phylum Arthropoda; class Insecta; order Lepidoptera; family Nymphalidae; genus Nymphalis; species Nymphalis c-album. Next base: position 2,371,877 of record OY720610.1, read on the forward strand.
TAGTAGGTCGCACACGTGTAACCGTTCACTCACCGTCGAGGTGGAAGGCGTCGTGGCTGCGGCGCCGCGCGCCCGGCGACGGCGAGCGCCCCTCCGAGCGACCTGCAGCGCGGGTACAGTCACAGTCAACACAAAATATTAACAACATCAAATTAATAAAGTTAAGCTTAAAATACCATGAAAATAAACATTTTAGTTTATATGTTTAATTTTTATTGGTTGAACCAATATTTTTTAAATATGGTGGACATAAATTGGGTGGACAAGTTATTTGACCTTGAAATGTATAACTTTAACTAAATAAATATCCGGTACTAACTGGGCGTCTGCCTCCTGGCGGGGCTGTAGATCTGCCTGCGGCGCGGGCTGTCGGCGCGCTCCCCGCGCGTCAGCGCCTCGTACACGGCGCCCGCCTCGTTCAGCTTACGACACGCCACACGTTATGACTCGCTCTTACACATCGCATTAAACAGAGACACTACGACATGGGCCTTACATTACACATTGCTTTTTAGTGTTTACCTTTACCTACTAGTACAAAATAAATAATCACATGATTTAAATATTTTCTAAAATATATCAATTATTAAACCAGTACTGAGACGTTTAGTTTACCTTATCGATGTTGACAGAGAAGTCTCTGTATTCCTTTGCGATTGGACGGAGTTCGTCTTGTTGCTGCTTGAGCACGTCCAGATCTACGGCAACAGGTCGCAGATGTGCGACGCGATTTTCCGTGCTCTGCAGCCATTCTAATACCTGGATTGAAACAGTGAGGCATTCACATATATTTATTTTTGAATACATTAACAAATTAAAAACATTTATCATTAATTTTGATGTTCAGATTATTATTTATGTAATCATTAAATTAACATACCTGCATCTTCAGTGACTCATATTGATTGAGATGATCAGCTTTCTGCTTAGATAACTTTTGTTTCTCTTCAAGAGATACATTGAAGTCGCGCCATTGGTTCTCCAAAGCCTATAAAATATAATAAAATATATATATATAAAGTAAGATTATGTCTAAAAATAACATATTCGACCAATCTAAAAACGCTTTGACAGGGTTGAAGCTGTGAGAATGTTCGTACCTTCATCCTGTCACGTACTACGTGCGTGTCGGTGACATCCTTCTTGGAGATGAGTTGCTTGCCATTGCGGAGGCAATCTTCTAATATTGGCATTTGTTTGTCTCTGTAAAGAAGTTTTTATAGAATTATACTTTTTTTCAGAATCATATTATATGGAAAGATAATTTTGTTTCGAAAGTAAAATTTCAGAGACGATGAAATAACAGCTAGCGTACCTGGCGTGTGCGAGGTCGGCGAGGCTGGTGCGCTCGTCGCGCGCGTCGGCCAGCTCCGCCAGCTGCGCGTGCGCGGCCTCCAGCGCCGCCGCCTGCTGCGAGAACTGCTGCAGCTCCATCGACACCTCCTCGAGGTACTGGCTGCGTTTGATTGAACGGTCCACTATTTTCTCGTATCTGGAAAAATAGCAACATTTATAAATTTCGTAGATATCGGTTCTAAATATAGAAAAAGGAGTAGTAAAGCGTTTCTCTTATGATTTTAACTGAGCCTCTGCTATATCGTTGGGGTATTCTAAAAGGCTCACCTGGCATAGATGTCCTCGGCACGTTGCTCCAGTTTCTTGGCGATCCTGGCGTTGGAGGGCGTGAGTGCGGCGTCTCTCGCGGAGGCCAGCAGCTTGTGCAGCGTGGGGCGGCGCGCCTCCAGCTCCGACAGGCACAGGCGCTGCTCGCGGACCTGCTCGTCCAGGCGCTCGCGGATCAGTGACGCCCCCTTGCTTTGACCCCTGAAACAGTTCGTTACTTAGTAGGTGCAGTCACTTGCTATATTATTATTATTAATTGTTCCGTATATTGGAAAGATTTTAGACTTATTTTAATTTTAGTTTTTTAAGTGTATACAAAGGATATAAATACATAGTCAATTAATTTTATTTAAAATAAATAAGTAATGTTTATTTTGTTTGCCTAAATGACTAGGCCAATATTTTAAAATCTCGCATCGAAATGTAACGTACTTGAAATTGTTTTCGACAGTGGTGAGCCACTGCGCTTGCGTCTCGGCGGCGTCCTGCAGCCCCTGACACTGCAGCAGGGCGGCCTCCAGCTCCGCGCACCTCGACCCGATCGCATCGGTCAGCTCGTTGTAGCGATCCGTCAATTCTATCACTGGCACTTCGAGTTGCCTTATCTCCGACGGAGTCAAGTTCCCCTCCAGGGATTTGACTAGTTGATCGCAAGCCTGATAATTAAATATACGTTAGATATTAAAGACCCAAATTAAAATTTGTATTTCCGGGAAAAATCTGCATACTTTATTAATCAAAATACAAATGAATATATAACAAGGATATGTAATATGTATAGTACGTCAAAAAGTAAAAGTAGTAGTAGTTAAATGGCGAAGTAGCCCAAAATCGGGATTGAAATCGTTCAGTGTTAGGTCACCGTGTGGGTATAGGTGTATATAGGTCTGAGCGCGACTCACATCGCGGGCGGCGCCCACGAGGCGCGCCTGCGCCAGCGCGTCGGAGTGCAGCGCGCGCGCACGCACGAGCTGCGCCTCCACCGCGCGCGGCTCGCCGCCCACCGCCTCCGACACCGCCGCGCGCACCGCCGGCTCCGTCTACGGACAGTCACACCAGGTTTTATTATTAAAGTATTTAAAACACAACTTTGGGTGTTTTTTTTACATGAGGTAACTGTAAGAATCCTTACATTAATAACAATAATAATAAGTCACTTTAATGCACACAAAGACAGGACAAAAAACAGTAAATGATAAAATAATGAACGTGAATATGAGGGCGGCCTTATCGCTAGGGAGCGATCTCTTTCAGACAATCCTAGGACAGAGGAAATGGTCTAAGAACGGTGTAGGTTTACAAGTTTTACAAAATTAATGATTACCGTTTGCAACCATCTTTGTGCTCTCTGCAGCGCCTCTCTGTATCTCGCAGATCCGTCGGTGGCTGTACGTAGTCTATCCAGGAGTCTCTGGGCTCTATTCGCCAAATCGGTGTGTCGTCTCCTGGCCAGGGCGGCGTGTTCCCGGACAATGCTGTCAACTGGTGCTGCCACGTGAGACAGGCGAGCGGGCAGCGTCGTGCGATACTCGTTCAGGATTGATAAGAATTCCTGGAACACACATAATCATATTTATTTAGGCATTTATTATATATACTACATTAACTCATGTCTTTTATATTTTTTAATTAAAATTTATTCGATAACGAAATTACTCAAATTAATTTTGAAGTTTCTAGAGGAAATGTTATTCTTCCTTACCTTGCTCTCATCCATGAACTTCTGTGCGGCCATCGTGATGAATCTAAGATCAGCTTGATGCGCGATGACGTCTGATACGAAATCGCGCACATCGTCACTCTGGCCATTCAAATTCTCCACTTTAGACAACGCTACCTCCTTGTCCTCGAGCGTGCGGTACGCACTTTCCATCCACGAGTTAAACGTGTTCATTTCGTTACTACAAACAAAATGTATAAATGTTAACGGAGGATCTGATTATAGTGTATATTGCAACATATCTAAAGTAAAAAGTATATTTTTTGCTTACGTAAATTTGCCAAGTTCATCTCTGGCTGCAACAAGACGTCGAAGCATTTTGTCGCATTTCTCTGTGCATTTATCACAACGTTGTTTGAGAGATCTAACTCCACGTTCGAGGGCCGCAACCTGGGGAAAAACATCATGTATATTGTATATTAATTATATATATAATATTCTTATTATAAGAAATATACATTTGGTATATTTTTACCTCATGAGGTGCTAGTACATCGCCACCCGAAACTAATAGTTGCTTCGCCTGATCGGCACAAGCGGAAACTTGACGTTGGTGACTTTCAAGATCATCTTTGATGAGCTGGAATAACACAAAACGTAGATTTAGAATATTACTTATGAATAAAGACTAAAAAGTAATAATTTAATAATTAGGACATTATGTGATATCCAGTAATTTATACATTTTAGTATTTTATATCAGTTACCTTAAGTACGTTGATCTGATTGCGAAGTTCATCTACATCTTCTTTGACGGCTTCCTGATTGGCCAGTCGTTCTTCAACGATCCCTATCCATTCCAATAACTTTGACAGAGTCTCATCGCAAAGCCTGTACTTCTCTTCTACTGCTTGCTAAAGACGTAAAAAAAACTTTTGTAAGTTTATATCGCATTTAAGTTTGATTTATGCAAAATTTACATGCCCACTTTCGGAGCTGTGACTGTGCAAAGTATCTATGACTACTACATGATTTTTCAATGCATCTATCTACAGTGCTGTCCGTCACTGTACATTTACTATGACTACTGATGAAAATAACAGGTGCCATTAATTTACAAATAGTGAAGTAAACAAAAACAAGCATCACACGCTCTTAATATAAATTTTGGACATTCGAATATTTACAAAATTAATAAAACATCAATAATAAAACTCAACTAGGGAGCCGAGCAGTTAACGACCTGAAAAGTAAGCTTACAGTTCTAGACTATGCATAAAAGCAAAGACAATACCCAGAAATACATTGAGACAGGTGACACGAAAGATGCCAATTTACAAAGAGCGTGAATATGACAAGACACAACCAGTCTGATTGTTGCGTAACACACGGACACTAAGGTGCAAAAAGCGTTACATGCAAGCGGTGAAACAACTGCAACCGCCAAAGACGATGAAACATAAGGTATTTGACGTTTGCATGATGATTATAATCTTGATACATTGTACCAACATATTCACTAAAGTTATTATCCATAAGTTAAGTTTTATGTATAAGTAAATTGGTTAAAAAAGTAAAAAAGACAAAAGTACCTTTTCGGAAAATCTGAAACTTTAAAACAAACGTCTTTTCGTAAAACAACTGAGAACTTTAGGAATAAAAGATAAGAATGTACACGTATAGGCGAAAATAAATTTAGACGAATTTACATTTTGAAATTAACAATGAGATCTTACTTCATTATTTAGTTATATTTTATACATTAAATACGTTAACAGTATACGTTGAGAGAAAATGAAATAAGTTCCCAATAAGTCGCAGAGTTTAAAGAAAGACCATAATGAATTAACAATACTACCTTTGGTTTATGTGTTTGACGAAAATGTTTTACCATATGATATTGTGAATGTTTGCATCGCGATAACCGCCGCATTATCACAACAACTTAGCGTCAATCATGCATTCCGAAATTTTGTGAGCACGTTTCCAAGGAATGAGTATATCGGAACACAAACTTTGGATATAACAGATAATGCTAAGTGAATTTGAATATCCAAGGATTTTATTAAACCAGCAGTCATAATTAGCTGATTTTCAAATGAGGAAGCAAACATACGTAAGCGAGAGGTCGACGACACAGGTCAGGACTTAAGTCCATTTCGACCTCTCCTATTGATTTCTTAGCACAAGTGAATATGGGGGTTAGGTAATTGGCGATACGGTGATGGTTCTTAATATCGTCGTTAATATGATCCCTCAAAGGCAAGCATTCACGATTTAGCTCAAAAGGGCTCTTTAGCATCGCAGGCAACGGCTGGAAATAAAAAACAACATACATCGAGCCTTATTACAAAGTGGATAAGCACATTTTCACTCGATTCACTGATTTTGACAGTTTTCTGTTTAAGTAACGTTTATTATATATCACTTTTATTGTCACAATATTTGATATAAAACTTAAGTAATGTAATACAATTTCATATGATAGTTAAAATATATCATTATATACCGTAACTTTTAGCAGACGAATACAAAGAGAACTGTCAATCACCGAGCGAATTCACCTAAACTTAAGCATCTATAACACAAGACACATAACAGATCAAAGAAAATTCACTACGTAAATAGAGAGCTAGGAAGCGTATTATTTTATTTTACCTAATAATACTGCAAAGGTCGGAATCACGATAATAATTAAGCTTGTCTAATATCATGTTAATCCTGTGATTTAGCATTGTAATTTCGACCCTCTATATGCTCTGTGTGCTGTAACTACATAGATATGGCAAATAATATCGATGAATATGTGACTTAGTTATAGGTAATATTGAAATATATTTTGAATATAAAGTAAGGTAATATATTATTGAATAACATTATAATTAACTTTACGCCTATAACCCAGTCATGGACGTAAGTCATGTGGGTGTCGTGCCATGCTAATGTTTCAAGCCAAACGCTTAGATAAAAGAAATCACCATCTAAGAGTGGAAACATAGGAAGTTGTAAAGCAAAACCTTTGCTTGATCGAAGCACAAAATTAAAACGAAATTAACTTACCCTCGTTTCTGCTGGCAGCAAATATCCCTTTTTCAAAGCTTTGACTAAATCGAGACTGATTCCTTTCTTGGGGTCGATAACCAGTCTCCCTTCCACTGGGTTCACAAGCTGTTGTTCTATTGCTTGAACTAATGGCCATATCTTTCCCGTCTCCGGTTCTTTTACAACGGTACTCGACGGATCAACGATACCTTGATGAATTGCTTCGCCTAATGTCAATCGTTTCCTATCCATCACACTCGTCGTAATGAAAGGATCATTTAATGCACCAGTTGTTGGATTATAAATACCGAAATTTAATGTTTCGATTAGAGTGAAACTCTTTTTTGGTGTCATCAGAAGTCCATTCTCAATGGCAACGCCCAATGAATTGAGCTTAGAGGTCTCCGTATCTAATATGTTACCCTTTTCAGCATCCATTAGTCCTTTACGGAAAGCTTCCGGAAGCTTGACTAGCCTTTTTTTAAGATTATCTTTAATGAGCGCCGTGTCCGGATCAATATAGCCCAATATGGCTGCATCTTTAATGGTGAGTACATCATTGGATTGAGGATCGGTAAAGCGTGCAGTGTTTATATTAAGATGACCTTCTTCTATTGCTTGCTCAAACGTTAAAGGTTCTTTAACATAAACTATTAAACCGTTTTCAAATACAAAACATAGTGTACGCGACCTACTTTGTGAATCAAACAGCCCCTTAGCGTTATTGTCAATAATACCTTTACTAATAGCAGATTTCAAGGGAATATACTTATTTTTCTGTGGGTCCTTGATTAAAGCAGTGTCGGGATTTATAAACTCATATTTGATTGCTTCATCTAGTGTGAACTCTCGCAGCACTGCTTCTTTAGATGAAGAAGTGTCAGAAATGTATCGCCTAGAAACCTTTTGTGAAGTTATAGGTTGGATGACGGTTACGAGTAAACCTTTATCGAATGCAATATCTAAGCTGTACGTTTTCTTTGCTTTAGTATCTAAAACCCTACCTTTTGTGACATCGACGTCACCTTCATGAATTGCATTGAGAAGTGGTTTAAACTTATTCGTAGAACTGTCTTTAACGACTGTGAGATCTGGATTAATGAGATTAGTTTCGATAGCTTTATTTATATCTATAAATTCATTAGTATTGGGGTCAACAATTTTACCATTGTCTGCTCTAAAAAGGCCATTCTTTATGATTTCTTCGAGACTAAGATTTTTCTTCGATGTTACAATTAAACCGCGATGCTTAGCATCTAATAAATTAATTTGATTACCATTAGGAAGAATGTAAATACTATTATCTTCATCTATAATGCCTACTTTGATAGCTTCAGTTAAATTAATATATTTACTAGAAGGAATATGTTTAATAAGTGAATTTTCAGGATTTATGAGTTCTTCAGAAATAGCAATTTTAAGGGAAATTTTTCGTTCTGTTACAGGATGAATAAACATAAGCTCAGTAATGTCATACATATTCATCGCTAAGATTTCGTATAAAGTGAAACCTGCACTTTCAATATCGACTATGAGACCCAAGTTCATGGCCTCTGAAAGTGTTATTGGAACATCAGACCCTGGTTCATTAAATTTACCGTTTCTTTTATCAACAATGTCACTACGACAACATTCCGATAACGTTAAGGGTTTTTCTGATTTTTTATCAAAATAGCAGAGATATTTTGGACTTATTATAGATCTCCTAATTGCTTCATGCAAAGTTATTTTTCGCGTTGTTACTGGATCAATAATTTTACCGGTGGAATCATCATAGAGTCCTTGATGAAGTGCTCTTTGTAAGCTTATAGGCGCTTTGCTATCTACGAGTAATCCTATTTCAAATGCTTTCATTAGACTAATTTCTTCATTGTCATTGTTAATATTTTTTATTTTACTCGATTTATCGTCGATTACACCCGTCTCGATTGATTCTGGTAAAGTAATTTTATCCCATTTACCAAGCCTATTGTCTTGAATATGCACGGAGTGTGAATCAATTAGGTTCCTTTTAATAGCTTCCGCTAGTGTATATTTTTTCCCGCTTTGAGGATCCATAAAGAGCCCCGTAATATCATTATAAACACCTTTTTCGATTGCCTCCATTAATGACAATGGTTTTCGAACTTCAACTAAAATACCTCTTTCAAAAGCTTCGCGAAAGTCTACTCTTTCTGCTCCTACCAAAATTGTACCAGTTCTACCGTCGACTATGCCTTTATCTACCGCAAATTCAAATGGAATAACTTTACCACCTACATGCACTAGAGTTGATTGCGGATCTAACATACGTTTTCTAATTGCTCTGTCCGTTGGCATTTTGTCTTTATTTTGTGGGTTTGAAAATTTACCGGTTTTAGGATCGTAGAAACCTTTGAATACAGCCTCTGGTAAGCTAAGCTTTCGTTTAGCTGGAACTATTAATCCCCGTTCAGATGCGTCAGTGAGAGAAATTTTATCACCTTGAATAGGATCATTTACTTTGCCTTCCTTTGAATCGATAATTCCCGCTTTAATTGCATCAGCAAGAGAAATTATTTCTCCAGAAACTGAATTTCGAACTGTTAAGGCTTCTGGGTTGATATTGCCAATTTTTATTGCATCGTCTAAAGTCATGGTAACGTTATTAATTGTTAATAAGCCGGTTTCAGGGTCGTAAAAACCTTGAACTAAGCCTTCCTGTAATGACCATGGTTTTTTGTCGCTAATTATATAACCTTTTTCGCATGCGTTTTTAAGGTTATATTGAGGTGATGTTATAATACCTCGATCTAAGTCTAACAAACCTGTCTTAACAGCTTGGTCAAAAGTAACGACTGCTTCTAGCCTATCGTCTTTAATTTTTGTGTTTGAGGGATCAATGAGTTTGTCTTGTATAGCTTTTCGCAGAGTAACTGTTTCGCCGGTTCTTGGATTTAAAATTTTACAAGTATCGGGTGAATAGTAACCTAATTCAATCACATCGAGTAAAGAAAATGTAACCGCTTTAGTGGCAATTAGACCCTTCTTTAATGCATCATCTAATGGAATGTGTTTGCCAGTCTTTTTATCTATTATTTTGCCAGTTTCAGGATTAATTAGTTTTGTATCAAGAGCTTCAGACAATGGCACATATTTTTCTAAAACGGTGTCTTTAATTTCAGAAATAGTGGGATGGACGATATTTCTTTCTACTGCTTCATCGATACCTAATAACTGATCAGTTACCTTATCAATTATTTTACCAGTATTTGGTTCGTACATATTTTCATTAATTACTGCTTCGATTGATATTGCTCTTCGAGCAATCGTTATTAGACCGCGTTGAATAGCTACAGATATTTCAATAATTTCCTGAGTTTCAATTATAGTAATTGTTCCGGCACTTATTTCTACAATGCCTCGTTCAATAGCGTCCGACAATGTAACAACTTCGTCAGATTGGGGGGCCCTAATGAGCAAAGATTCTTGATCAATAAGGCCTTTCTGAACTGCATCACCAATAGGTACTAGTTCACCTGTATTAATGTCTTTAACTTCTCCCGTTTTTGGATCGTATAAACCTTGTTCAAAAGCTGATTCAACGGTTACTTGAGCTGGAATGGAAACATCCTCTGGCGTTTCTACAATCCACCCTATTTGAACACACTCTAAGAAGGAAACGCGCTTACCGGTTTTAGGATTAACCATATGACCACTACTCTTGTCAATAATAGGCCGTGAAATAGCTTCTTCAAACGAAATATAATCATCGGATTTGCTATTTAAATCTTTAACTAAAATCGTTGATGGATCAAAAATGTGGAATACGTAAACGAGTTCTTCGAAGGAAATTTTGGTACCGGTTTTTGGATTTAAAAATATTTGTTTTTCTATATCATAAACACCCATTTCAGAAAGTTCCTCAGGTGTTAGTTTTTGTGAAATTGATAAAGAATATTTAGATTTATGTTCTTTAACGATTATACAATTTTTAGATACTACATCTACGGGAATGAACCTACTTATTTGCTCTTGTTCTAACGAATCCTGTACAGTCAGTGGTGATTCTACCCCATTAATAATTATTCTACAGACTTTTGGTTCAATTTTACCTTGAACAATTGCGTTTATTAAAGAAATATTTTTACAGATTAATGTTTGCGGCTCCGATTTTACCTTTGTCACATTTTGTTCAGTAATTTCGTCAATACTTCTTAAAGGCTGCTTTTCAGCATCTATTAATGATGCTGACATAGCTTTTCCGTCATCGACTACAGATTGTTTAGTAAGATTCGATTCAGGAGAAGAGCTTTCGTTCAAAATTTTCTTATTAGCATTTTTAGCGGCTTCTGAAATTTTAATATCCTCTGTAGTTGCAAAAGGTAAATGCGATTCCTTTGTGTCTGCTTTGGTTGGCGTTTCATGAGTTTTGATGTCCTTAGCCTTTAATTCTTTATCGCATTTGGAATCTTGCTGAAACTGTGTAGCTGTCGGTTTAACATCTATACAAGAATGCGAATGAACGCTGTCCTTAACAAGTTCCACAACTTTTGATGCTGCAAAAATAGGTGCTCCTACAATTGCTATTAATCCAAATTTAGCTGCATCAGCAATGCTCATTTTTTTTCCACCATCGCTTAAAATTTCATTCGTACTTTCATCGACAATCCCTCTGTTTAACGCTTCCGTCAATGAAATTTTCTCTTTCGATATAGGATCTGTAATAACTATTGATTCAGCGCTAACCGTTCCTGCATTAAGAGCTGTTACTATGTCATCGCACTCCAAATTACTGTCTGAAAAGTCATTTTTATCTTCCTTTGGAATGTCAATAGTAGAATCCATACCCTTTGGTGATTTTTCAGATTGAATTTTGCCTTTAATCGTTGATATTAAGTTTTCTTCTATAATATTTTTATCACTAGGTTTTTCAATTTCGATAGGTTTTTCTACTTTATCGTTAGGTTTTTCCGGTGATGAACTATCAATATTTTTAAGGGCTTTGTCAATTTCATCAAGATTTTCGATAGTTTTAGTTTTTTGATTTTGTTCCAAAGGTTCACTTTCATATTGTTCAACAACAGTAAAAGATGAAGATGCATTTTGAGTTACTTCAATTGTTGTAATTTGTGAGGCTGTAGTTATAGTAGTATTATCATGTTCCGTTATGTATTTAGTAGGATCAGATTTTGAAATAGTGGTCTTGACAACAGTAGTGACTTCTTTGCCATCTGGTGTAACTTGTTTAAATTCCTGTATTATAGGTGTTTCTTGAATTAGTTCAAATTTCGATTGATTTGAGAAACTAGGTTCGATGTCCGTTGTATCTTTTTTATCATCAGGCATTTCTTCGGAGTCAACAACGATTTGTATTTGATCTTTTATACAGTTGTTATCCGGTAGTAATCCTGTGTCGATTTTTTGACTTGAAGACTTTTCCCCACAGGGTTCTCTTTGATTATCGTTCTTATGCTTAGTGAGTTCGTCGATTGATTGTTGTGTTTGTGTCTCTGAAAGTTTCGATACTGATTCTGATATGAATTGATCATTGCTAGATACCTTTTCCATTTCAACTTCTCTTTTTTTGTCATTAGATTGAATAACTGATTTTGTTATAGTAGCATCCTTGATAGTATCCTTTGTATCATGCATTTTCTTATTTTCTTCTACAGATAATGAAGATTTGTCTTCATTTGTTCTTATATAACTCTCAGTAACTGAATTATCGGATTGAGGATATTTATTACTTTCAGAGACATTTTTAGTAGGTTGTTCGTGTCTTACAGATGAGACTTTGTTTTTCTGTGATACAGCCATTTCTTTTTCTGGTTTAATATTTTGTGCAATCGCAGCACTGCGTTTTTCCTCATTTTTAGATTGTGTTAATTTGCTACCCAAAATTTTAGCTCCTTCGACTACTGCCATCCCTGCTAAAACTGGAGCAGCAACTACTGCAATCAAGCCCATCTTAGCTGCTTTTTTAATATCAACAGAGTTCCCAGTTTCCGGTTCTCTAACTTTTCCAGTAGTTTTATCTAAAAATCCTGTATTTATAGCTTCCTGTAATGTTGTTGCTTGGCCAGCTTCAATATTATAAATAACTGAATCAGGGTTAATAATATTTTTCTGTAATGCTTCAGAAAAAGTAATTACTTTATTTGGTGCTGTAGGGTCTCGGAACTTTTGAGTTTTATCATCAAAAAGTAATTCAAAGGCTTCATTAAGGTCGAGCATTTCCATACCTTGTTTTACCTTACTACCTGTCGCTAGGTCATCTGATGTTTCCGTATTTAGTATGCCAGTGTTAACAGCCTCAGCAATTGAAATAGTTTCTCCTGTTTGTGGATTTGTAAAAGTACCTTTGTTTAAGTCTATATACCCAAGATTCAAAGCATCTTCAAAACTAATATTTGTGTCGTTAGTAATAAATAGTTCTTTGCTCGTTTGTTCATCTTTGATAATACCTTTCCTTCGAGCTTCTTCTATTGAAAAGATTTCTCCTGTTTTTGTATTTTGTACTTCATTAGCATTTATCAAAACATAATCCGCTAAAAGTTCTACCATTTTAGTTGTAACGGTATGTTGAGAGGTGAAAGTTTCAGTAATAGTCGTGACTATGCCTCCTGTTTCAGTAATGTCTTTATTAAGTTTTACTGCAATTATGCCTTTCTCTAATGCATTGTCTACAGAAATTTTATCGTTTGTTTTTGGGTCAACGATAACTCCATGTTCTAAATCAATAATACCATCTTGTATTGCCTTTTCTAAAGAAACTGTAGTACTCGATTGTGGATAAGGAATATTCATGATTAGACTTTCTTCAATAGCCTGATTGAGATTAATAATTTTTCCTGTGAGAGGATGTTTTATTTCACCCGTCTTTGAATTGACAATATTTTGTTTTATTGCAACAGGCAGTGTCATTCCGGCTGGAGGAATTTCGATTGCTGAATTCAGTTTGGTATTGGGAAATATTTGAGCATTTACTGCCGTGATTAAATCAAATGAACCGTTTGACGTTCTGATAATATTGTTCTCACTATCAATTATATTCTTTGCAATAGCTTCATAGAGACGTATACTTTTACCTGGAGCAATAGTAACCGATGATAAAGGATCGACAACATCGCAAATAATTGCCTCTCTTAATGACAAATGACTTCCCGTTTCAGGATGGATAATTTTTCCTGACGTAGGGTGCAATAAGCCTTGTTCGAGAACTTCTGGAATCGCAAGACTTCTGGCTAACGGTATCAATATTTCGTTTTGTCCCTCAGGATCTAATATACCTCGACGTAAAGCTTCTTTTATTGAAATTGTATCTCCATGTACCGGATCTATAATATTACCCTTATTCTCATCTATAAGTCCGATTTCAATAGCTTTTTCTAGTGTCACTTGATTTCCTCTGTCGTCTTTGTACGTTTTTAATGTATCTAAGATATGCGCGGTATCTTTGTCAATGAATCCCATTTCAATTGCTTCCTTGGGCATAATAACATGTTTTCTAAGTTTTTGTAAAACAACAGGTTTAACATCAATTGACGGCGTATATGCTTTAGGCTCTTTGATTTCAACACTATATAAAGGTTTAGCTAAAACTTGATCTTTACTTAATTGAATTGTATCAGATTTATGTAAAATTTTGTCTTTTGTTACATTATCAGCCACTTTTCTGTTTTCGGCTGAAAGGCTACTTTGAATAGATTCAACAGTTATGAACCCTTCTGACACAGCTGCTCCAACCGACAAAGGTTTGCTTGGTATTTGTGTCAATTTTGTTTTACTGGATCCAGCTTCACTCTCAGGAAAATCACTTAATGATTCTTTATATTTTTTATAGGTAGCAGGGTCCACAAGACCTTTTTTGGTAGCTTCTTCAATTGTCAATTTTTCCCCGGTAAAGGGATCTAAAACCGTCGTTGACTTTAATTTCGAAATCGAGACTACATCTAAATTTAAAACTTTTTCCTTTGCTTCAGCAGCATCTATTTCTGGTGTCTTACTTGTAATAGAATCTTCATAATTTTTGTACGTAACTGAATCAACAAGTCCTCTTTCATAAGCTACTTCCATAGGTAGCTCTTCACCAGTGTTCGGATCGATTACCATAGTATTCCTAACCACTTGAATTATCTTAGATGCAGCGACTAAAGGTGAACCTATTACTGATATGAGACCCACCTTAGTCGCATCTGCAAGACTTATACTTCGACCTGACGAGTTTTTGTATTCACCTAAGTCTTTGTCTATTATCCCTTTTTCTATAGCCTGTTTTAATGTTATCTGAGTATCAGTTTTAGGATCTATTACATGCACTTTATTAACAGGAACTAACCCACGATCTACTGCTTCGATGATATTCTCTGAAACTCCTGAAGTAGTGGATATAACTAAAGCTGTACCAGGATCATAAATTACACCAGGGGCAATTTGTACTGGTTCTAAAATATATTGTTCGTCATAATCAGAAACAGGTGAATCTCGAGTAACTTCGGAAATTTCCATTTTATCGGGCATGCCTGCTATAGAGGTAACTGTTATAACTTTTTGGGTTGATATTGTTTTTGTAATTGAAATACAGACGATATATCTTTGTTCAATTGCTTGTTGCATTGTCAAAACTTGATTGCCAATTGTATAATGACCAGTGCTATCTATGATGTGATATTCTAAAGCCCTATGAATAGGCAATTCTTTCCTAGATTTTGGATCTATTACATAAGCAGATTCTGAGTTAATGATGTTAAGCATTACAGCCTCTTTAAAGTCTAATATTCTGTCAGTACCATGAATGATAAACATACCCGTTTCTGGGTTGAAAAAGTTTTGCTGGATAGCTTCCTCGAGAGTCCAGCCACCTAGTGGAAGTTCTATGGTATTTTTCTTAATAGTAAGAGATGTTATTGATGGATCAGACGTATTTGATTTTGACGTAACAGTTTTTATCCGACGACTTATTTCGTCACGGGTTTGGGAAGTGTCAATTATGTAATCAGGACTTTTGACAGTCTCGGGCCTATTATCCTGGTGTAATTTACTTTCTGGACTGGGGGGTAAGTCTTTAATAAAAGACTTTTTGGTAATCTTTAACTCTACAACTTGACCAGGAATTAATTCACTCTTGGTAACGCGATCGGATAGTCGAGCTATATGTGGATCGTTTTGATCGACACCTAATAGTCCTTCATCTAAAGCTTGTTGGATAGGGAACACAGTACCAGTTGTGGGATCAGTAAAGGTTTGGGTAGATTCATCTATAAGACCGCGTCGTATTGCTTCAGCAAATGTTACAATTGTTTCAGATTTATTCGACGTATTCGTTACAGTCACATACCTTTTTACTGTTTTTGTTACCGTTTGGAGAGTTAACGTGATATTTAAAAGGGAATTTAACAAGGCAGCTCCTTCTGGAGTAATCATATTAATTTCTACCGCTTTATTAAAAGGTATAGGTTTTTTACTAGTAGAATCGAGTAGATACCCTGATTTTGGATCAAGAACATTTTTAAATACGGCATCAAGAACCGACAATTCTTTGCCGTTTTCGAAAACACCAATTTTGCGATTAAACATTTCCAACACTTCCGGACGAACTATTGAAACTTTAGGACAATCTTCTAAAAATACAAAATCACCACTTTCAGATTTTAAGAAAGTTTCACCGTTAACATATTTTAAAATACCCTTACTAAGTGCTGAATTAAATGAAATAAATTCGCCAGTTTTCGGGTCCCTAAATCCATCTATGTCGAAAATTGACCTTTGTGATACGGAAGTAATAAGACCTCGATCTACAGCTTCTGGAATAGTGCAAATTTCACCCGTTAGATTATCACGAAATTTATTATCATGGAGAATTATTCTAGCTCCCAGGGCCTCAGACAAAGTAAGTAATTGGCCAGTTGTAGTATCGGTAACACATTTAATATTGTCGCTATCGAGTACGCCCGCGGATATAGCTTCTAAAATATTTAGAGGTGTTCTATTTGTTGGGGATAAAATTTTACCATCATTTGTCATTAAATTATTATCACAAATATCTTTTAATGTCATTGGTTTGCAAATTAAACGTTTATTGGCGGCTTCTCTAAATGACATTTTTTCTTTTGTAACGTTGTGTACGTATTTAGAATGTTTAGTATTTATAATATTCTTCTCTATCGCTTGAGCAAGAGTTATTTTTGTGTCATTTTTAGGATCTACGACCTCTCTTATATTTGGATTAACTAATTCATTTTTAATAGCAACTTCTAAACTAAATCTATCACCCGAATTCCTATCCAAAATCCAACCACTTTGATCTACTAATTCTTGACTAATTGCGTCTGATAAAGACAAAGCACTCGATTTAATTTTAATAATCTCGTTGTAGATAAGATAACCACGTTGATAGGCTTCTGCGATGGAAATGTAGCTTCCATTGGGTAACCTGTAGAGACCTCTTTGTAAATCAACTTGACCACGATTTAGTGCGTCCGATATACTCATTCCTTGACTTGCTTTTTCGCTTTCGACAGTCACCTTAATTCTCTTTTCTGCAGGATCCGTCAATCCTTGTTCTGCGTCATAGAGCTCTCGTTGGATTGCTTCCAACAATGTAACTTCGTTGCCATCTTCTGTCATGCCGCAGGGTCCAGTTAACCTGGCAGCCAGTTTCGGATCAATAAGACCTTCTTTGGCTGCTTGTTCAATGCTTATAGTTTGTTTCGTGTTGGGAGAAGACAATAGTCTTCCCGTTCGTACGTCTAATATCCTCATACTTATCGCCTGGCCAACTGTTAGTATTTCTCGAGTTTCGGGATGGACGATGCCTCTGGATTCTATGATATTAGGACCTTCATACATTTTGTGAACACGTTTTAGGTTCCTTACATCGGGTCGTTCGTCATCTCCGATGATAGTCTTAGTTGTGTAGCTCGGTGAGCTCAGTTTGCCATTAGTCATCGATTTTATCGGTGCGTGACCGTCTATCTCTGTCGAATGTGACGTTCTGACGTATCTGTGGTAATTTTGAAAATCGAATTATAATTATACGTTTCGATAGATTTAACTTAATAACCAATTATTAATTTTATTACCGCATGTGCTTTTAGAATATTTTTGCGAAAAAAAAGCGTAAAATTCAATGTATAAATTGTATACATACGAATACATACGGACGACATAGACATAGGACACTTAGATTTCTAAGTGATATACAGGCACGCTTGTTTTATTAGTGTTACTTACTTTTCAGATGTATAATGTGAGGTATACGTATGCTCTGTTGTTGCTAAATCCTGCATGTTGAATTCTTGTCTGAAGGAACGCGCTGAGCGCGGCGCCATTGCCTCGACGAGGCGCTGGAAAAAATAATATACATTTGAATAAAAACTAAGATTACATATACAACAATCCTCATAAAGGATTAATTCGCTTAAAAGTAAAAAAAAACATGTGTTGGATTAGAGTAAGAGACATTACTTCATACCTATTTCGTTTTTTATAAAAGAAAATTACGAAATAATGAATCATGATTATTATTCTCAACGAAAAAAAAATCTTGATAAAGATGAAATAGCGGGGTGATAACTGTTTTGTTTAAAAACATTATTATTTATTTGCCTCAATAGAAAAAAATACTTATTATTTTAAAGCAATACGTTTACATAAAAAAATAAATACAGTCATACTTTTCTAAATAAATTAATCTAAGTTTTATCACCGGAAAATAATGAAGACCATTGGTTAATATAAAATCTAAACACATTGTAAAATGTCAAAAAATTGTTAGTGGAGCATTCAATTTAAAATGAAAGGCATATAATTTCAATAGTCATAACTTATCGTTAGGTTACGTTAGGTAAAAGTATAATATAACTGAAAAGCCGTTAACATGAGTTGTTTTTTGGCCATATTTATTATAATCTAACGATCCATAAAATTATCCAGTAACATATATCTATACATGTTTGACAAATATGGATATGCATTCAAGAGACTGGATTGTATTGCAAAATTCGATTCGATTGTAGGTCGGACATGTACATACATATATGTTACTATATCAAAGCATACATATTTATTATTGATATATTGCTTAAATTGGTCATAAAATATCCTACTATATAATATCGCTTGGCTTTTAAACGTTTGCCTGTAGATAACTTAAACTTAGTACTTGAATTATTAAAAAAACTTACACAAAATTTATATAGCAAAGTAAATAACAGCATTTAAATGTTTTACTACTAAGATAATGTCTTTGAGGAGAACGATTGGTGCTTATTCCAACATATTGCACCAATACGGGTTGGTGGATACGTTAGTGATAATTTAAAAGAAATAAGATATATGCAGGTTCACCGCGGAGCACTAAATAAAATATAAACATAAATTAAGCACTGTGCTTGCCCAGTATTGAAACGACAACTCGGATATTTTCATTCGGATATATTCTATAGCAACTTTTTCTAATACATAATTCATTTGAATGCAAGCTTAAGTATTATAACACATGTCAATACCAACCCGACATTCGAACGCGAAGTCGTACTCGTACTCCTCCATTTTAACACAACGATTAATAACACAACACTAAAACCATTTACAACGTTTACAAAGTATAAACATGATTCACACTTTATTGTAATTAAAACTTAAACATATAATAAATTAGAGCATTTTCTTTCACAACCTAGAATATTTTAACACACAATTAAAACCGTATAGTAAAGACAATTTTAAAAACAATACCGAGTTTAATATTATCGTAATTAAAAGAAAAAAATAGTTATTTATAAAGATCGCACGAGCGTACGCGAAACGTGCTGATCGGAAACTGAATGAAAAGCATGAAAACCGTAAACCGAAAAAAAATAACGCCGATTCTAAATTTAAATCATTTCGTAATAGTTTCCGACGCGACTAGCCGATACCGACGATTGTTACGTTGATTATTATTACATTTGTGTCTTAGGAATTTTAGGGTAACAGCTGTTTCTAAATCATTTGAGGTTAGGAAAACGACTGGGCCACTCGATACTGGGAGATGCGCGCGCATCCCGTTGCGCCGGTGCGGTGCCTTAAAATGGACTAGGGATTAAAAAGTAATATAGCATACCAGCCGAATGAAACTAAACTTTATTCGATTGGTATAAAATCTAAAATACAATTTCTCGATTCGAAACTACAAATAGTACTGACCCTATGACCTTAAAGTGACGTAGTAACTTTTTGTCGCAACAAGGAGCATTGATAATGATAAAAATACAATTTCTTATTACAAAGCGTATATTATATATTGATTGCATATTTAAATGCATGATTCAATAGCGGCTAAGTGGAATTTTAATTAATTTAAAATTATTTCCTGTTTGTTCGTTTTATATTAAACGGTAGCACTGAAGTTCCACCTCGTAGATTCTGTTTTACAATACGATAGATATTTTACCGTAGTTCAGGTCAAAAATGCATCACATTGAATGTATCCTATTCTATATAAGAGATTGCTTAGACGATTAAGCTCGTTGAATTCGTTAGTGTATATATAGACGGTTTCATTAATATTATTAAATTGGAATATTATGTTACATTTCAGTATTAAATCATTTTTGCATTATCTATGAATCATAATAAGGATCACATGTTTTACTTGTTCAAGAAACGAGTTATACTATTTTCTTGAGAAAATTCTAGATCTACAACGAAATATTCTTTAATCAGTGAGTTCTTATATAAGCACATCATGGTTATGCTACAAGATTGAAGCTACCACTGGTTCCGTGTAGACTGTAACGAGAAGAACCGACAAGAACCTCTGTGTTCTTATTACGGCCGTCCACTTCATTCCTTAATATTAATATTTATGGAATAAAACAGCAACGTCTAACGACAACAATCGTAATTCCATACGAATCGCAGTTAACGACATCGCTATTGAATACGTTAAAAGATTGAGAAATGTCCCCCAGTCCTGTAATTCTCATGGCCCACAATACAATACAAAAAAAATACCCTAAACTAAAAAACCTATTAGTATACATATCTATGCATTATGTATAGTCTATGCATTATGTATAGTCATAGTCTTGGTGGTAGAGCTTTGTGCAAGCTCGTCTGGGTAGGTACCACCCACTCATCAGATATTCTGCCGCAAAACAGCAGTACTCTGTATTGCTGTGTTCCGGTTTGAAGGGTGAGTGAGCCAGTGTAATTACAGGCACAAGGGACATAACATCTTAGTTCCCAAGGTTGGTGGCGCATTGGCGATGTAAGCGATGGTTAACATTTCTTACAATGCCAATGTCTATGGGCGTTGGTGACCACTTACCATCAGGTGGTCCATATGCCCGTCCGCCTTCCTACACAATAAAAAAAAAAAATTTACGGGTCAAATATGTTGTTGTAATCAGTGTTATGAAATAAATTAGTAATAAAATTATAAGAACTATATAGTTATTGTGTTCACTTATAGTATGATTCAAGTCTACATTTATTTAAATCAGTTTATTAATTAATTGATTCTTTATTTAAAGCTCATTTAATAACGTATACAACAACTAAATTGCTATACACGTGCTATTTGAATGTCTATCTATACTAAAGATTAGTACTAATGTTATAAATGCGAAAGTAACTCTATCTGTCTGTTATGTTTTTACGGTTAATCTACTGAATCGATTTTGATGACATTTGATATGGAGAACCCCAAGGAAGGACATAAGACTACTCATTATATCGTCTCCCCTGAAACACTAGGAAGTGGCGGGCGAAAACTTCTTATCTATACTAATATATTTATTTATTTATTTATTTATTTTGGACAACCAACAGTAGATACATTACATATTTATAAAGTAGTAACAATAAAGAAAGGAAAGTTTCTTGACAAATGTTCTACTAATTATAGGTTATCACATCATTCATAAAAGCATCACATTATAAATAGTTATTAAGTTGGGTCAATCATTGAATAAATAAATTGAATATTACATTATAAATAGTCATTAAATTAAGTAAAACAAGTCCATAAAATACAGATACATTAACATTATTAAAATATTATTAAATTTACACATATTGACAAAAATAATTTTAGAGAAGAATTTTAGAAGAGAAAAAAAAAACATCACAATCTTATATAAGCAGAAAACAATCAAATTGAATTTTAGCGAGATAATTCAACTATTATATTATATATATGAATATAAAGCTGAAGAGTTTGTTTGTTTGATCCGGCTAATCTCAGGAACTACTGGTTCGAATTTAAAAAATCGTTTTGTGTATAGTCCTGTTATCGAGGAAGGCTCTAGGCTGATTTTTATTCATTATATTTTTGTTAATTATACGCGGGTGAAACCGCGGGGCACAGCTAGTTATTAATACATAGTTTATAATCGAATGGTTTTGCACCGATATATAGCTGCGTACGTTCTCAAACTAGTTTGTTTCAAAATGTCTAAAATGAAAACCGGATTAAGCCGATTCTGTGCTTTTGGAGTAAAAAATGTTTTATAATTCTTTCCTAACACCCAACAATATTTTCTTATTCTGACAATTATTTTTTTCTGATTTATTAAATATATATTTCGGTTTATCATGTGATATATAAACAATATACCTACCATACACGTAATAATAGCAGGTAACTAAAACACTATAAATAATAAAAGCATGCAGCTTTATCGAAAAATACAGAGAACCAGGTGGTCACTTTCCCTATAAACATTGAATCTAGAAGATAGTAAAACACCGAAAAGACCGTACCGCCGAAAAATATGAGATAATATTGTGTTGGTAAACATAGTTGATTTGATGCTGTAATTAAGTTCACTCATTATTTAAACCCGATCACAGTAGTAGGAAGTATTGATTGATGTTCGGCGATAGAATTCATGATGAGTGGGTGGTACCTTCCTGAAGGGAGGCTACATAAATCCCTATCATCAGTAGAATCTTCTCGAAGTTATGAATAATTCAATCCGATTGTTTATTCTTAAAATTATTATATTTATTCCGTATCTATAGTTTAAATAACTTTTCTAACTCGTTACATTTAATTTGATTATGGACTTAACTTCGTTGTTCTAGTGGCTAGATAAAAGGCCGCAGATCCAAAGGTCTGGGTTCAAATCCCAGGTTAAGCCAAATGTATTTTCTGTCGAAGATTCAAATAGTAGGCTGGAGTCTGAGGGTTTGAAATGGACCGGATTATGAGTGAGGGAATAGAGTGTACAACTTGTGTTTACGCACACATTGGTGGTCTATATTATGTCCTGCGATGTTGGCTAATATACCTCGAGATTGGCCGATTGACTTAGCCTATAAGGGGTGATTTACTTTATATTATAAACAACTATTATGAAGGCGAAATTCATTATAAATGTACAAAAAGAAAAAAAATATTTATTAATTGCATTTTCAGTTACAACGTGACATAAAGCACCAATTGTGTAAATGTTCGGTCGGTGGAAACTCAAATATTTACAAACACATAATCCGCCTCTTAAGTAATATCTAAATATAAACGGTGACTCAGTACACGTATCACTTAACAAAACACTAAAGTGTAGGAAGGAAGTCAAATATATTTGTTTTAGCATAATGGAGTAGTAGAAAAAATATATGAACAAATTTTGGAAACAGGCCAAGTCCACGGGGGCTATAAAACTAACTTAACAGTCCGTAAATTAATAAATAAACACGACAAGTACAACACGTCATATTTTATCAAGATGTAATTAAAATTATCATAAATCTAATACTTGGTGGTAGAGCTTTGTGCAAGCTCGTCTGGGTAGGTACCACCCACTCATCAGATATTCTACCGCAAAACAGCAGTACTTGTTATTGCTGTGTTCCGGTTTGAATGGTGAGTGAGCCAGTGTAATTACAGGCACAAGGGACATAACATCTTGGTTCCCAGGGTTGGTGGCGCATTGGCGATGTAAGAGATGGTTAACAGCTCTTACAACGCCAATGTCTATGGGCGTTGGTGACCACTTACCATCAGGTGGCCCATATGCTCGTCCGCCTTCCTATGCAATAAAAAAAAAAGGTATACTTGCTAGTACATTAGTTTTATAAAAGGGATTTTTTTAATTTAACCAGTGTTACCAACAAATATGATACTAAAATTAATGTAATATCTAATTTTAGACAGTCTATAGAAAAATGAAATTGAACAGATATGAATGTGCATTATAACTTTTCTAAATGGAAGCAACTCGTTCAGTTTCACAAAATAAATTCTTGCTTGTCGACGCATAAACACGATCTACAATATCGAATGATGACCTAAAATACGAATTTCAACGTTGCTGTACGATTTTTATAAAACATTTATGCTTCACAACACGCAGCCGGCAGCGACACGTGCGTTATGTAATTATGTATAAATTCTTCGTTCATTCATGACCACGAAAATATTTATGTTATCTGTTAAAACTGTATACATATATAAATTAAAAAATAGCGTGTTTTTTTTTAGTTTCATTGATTATTTTTAAATGAAAAACGATATAACGCCAAAATAATCTATTCAAATTTATCTATAGACAGAAATATCCAGAAAAAAAACCATCGATTTCACAAACAACGGAGTGTATTTAGTGCGAAGTCTTAGTAAAAACGCGCCAATGCGTCTCCGATGAGGTCGATGACCGAATTAAGACGTGCAACGATCTTTACGAAAAAGCAGAAATTTATTACTATTATTATTTATAGTGTTCATGTTTTGTTTTTAGAATGAACCTGATTGAATATAAAATGTGTAATATCGTGACTTTGATGTACGAGTATGTGAGCCAAGTGTAACATATTTTATTACAATAAATTTAAATAACATCTATAAATTTAGATAAGATATCTTTTTTAGTTATTTAACGCATGATTGCATTAAAAAGAAAACGATGATATGTTTATTACGATGTAATGCTCTAATGAGTTAGAAAACTGGAACAAGAGACGTGTTTTAAAACATTGTTTTCAATATACTTACTAAATTCCAATATAATTAACAATATAAAATAACTCTATTATATAGATGTAGAGCAAAATTTTGATTTGTAAAATCAAAATATATGCAACGCTTGCTTAAGCCTGATAATGATTTATTCTCTGCTAACATTCGAGTACGTAAAATCTACTGTAGTTAAATAAAATAAATAATTTGTTGATTTTTATTTTATTTCTATTTTAAAGGACATTCAAATAACGACCTAATTGTCATTCCGTTTATAATCCACGCGTCACCTTGAATCGTAAAAATAATGAACCAACTCGTGAGTATACAACATGGCGTGACCTTAAAATTTAACGTTTATTTTGGCAAGTCCATTTTACTAAGCGTTTACACAAACACCGAATTAAAAAAGAAAATAACAACAAAAACATTACAATCCAAAGCTACCAACTTTATTCGCATTACTATGACATCTTTTATTTTCTTACAAGTTATATTTACACAAGTTTAGTAGGCAAACTTTGAATTGGATCGAAGTTCTTATTTTATTGGCAATACGGTTTAAAATGTGTGAATTTATAAATTACAAACGGAAAAATGTCACGTGACTGTAAAAATAGGCGATCTGGCAACTGGCAATCGTTTGGGTTCAGTCTATACCGATTAGTTGCCAAATGACATTTCGAGTAGAATGCAAAATAGGATTTCGACACGATTAACAGCTGTATTGTACACAAATGTAAGGAATCCCTACAATGTCACATTATTTGAAGCAAACAAAAGTACTCAGAAGTAGATTAAGATTACAAATGAAAAAGTACGTTACGACTTACAAAATAAACGTAAAAAGAAGGAAATTATAATTTTGTCGTTTATTAAACTTTAGCATCGAATATTGATTAATCTCTGTGTGTCGTCATTGATTTGATATTCGCAAGAAGAAGACAGAACATTTAATGCTAAAGCCTAAAATTTGTAAGTAATTTTCGGGATCACAACAAATAAAATAATAAAAACAATTCATTAACAGAAAATAATATTAAATTTCGGACAAAATATAAAACAAACAATAAAAAACTAGAACGAATGCACTCGTCCTAAAAGATTTAGAGGTGAAACATTGAATTAATAAAGTTGACGCTAACTGGTTGATACGAATACAATGCAAGATAACGCTGAGCGCAAAATAACTGGACGACGTTTTATTAGAAACGATTTCAAGAAAAGTTGACCAACCATGAATTAACTTGATAAATCTTCACCGTTAGATATTTTCGTGAACGAAATCGTGTTACAAGGCAAAGCTTCTAAATACGTTTTATAATGATCAATATAATTAAGGCTCTTAATATGAAATCAGAGAGGTAATTATTTTAAGTATAAAACTACGTTTTCAAAAGCAGTGACCTCATATAGAGGAAAAAAATTATCATCGGTTTCGTCATGGCTGTGAATGAGGTCACAAACGTGATTTATGTGACAATGATAATACGCCATTAAAATCATTGGAAAAAATCTCAATTGATACCTACGAATAAAATGCCTTTTTGTAAATTATATTTTTCTAGCAATGACCCGTGGTTTTGTTCATATTTTACATAAACTATAAGGACCGAACCATATACATCTCTTTACCTAATTACACGTATCGTTTGAGGATATTTTTATTTTTCCTGTAACCATCCTTATTTAACAGGATTATATTCTAAAGCATCATTTCTAACTAGTTGCCTTTGAACTTTCCAGCTTTATAATAAAGAAATATGTAACATATAATTTCAAGTATATCGTAATAGTTAAAGACGTAAATAATTTTATTTATGACAATTGTGCTCTTTATATAATACATAATATTAAAATTATTTTATAACCTTTCATAAATTGTTTAGCCAGAGTTTAGGTAAATACAGATGTCTCTTTCTGTTACAATGTATTTGATATTCATAAGAAGAAACAACACTGTTTAACTAAACACCTATCCTAAACAACATTTATAGAGTAAACATTGGTAGAGCCGTTAATACCTCCCTTAAGACGGTGTTAACTTCATCGACCTTGTTGGAGTTTAACCACGTCTCAGAGAATCGTATTTACTTTACATCATTAACAAATTCACAATGCATGAATTTTGTCAGGTCCAAAAAACGAAGCAAGATTTAATCGGATGAGAAAATCTTATCAATTCAAAGTTTTACTTTTAATTATGACATTGATAATGTTTGGCTTCATATTTGTTATTCGTGCGCCCTTGAACTCTTACGAGATCATCGAATTAATAAATAACAAGATTGAATGTTTGACTGGTAAATTATGTAAATTTTACGCATGAAATGGCTTCATTAGGCTTAAGGAATTCGAACGGTAATGAACTAATACAAAATTAGACGATTTTCATACAAAATTTTAATAATGAACGAAATAAAATATTCTCTTTTATCTAAAATCCATGTAAAATTTCTCAGTGCAATAAAGAGTATTATATAAAGTAGAATCATAAACGAACATTTCATGTTATTATTACATGTAAAGCTACCACCGTGCACCGGTTCAGAATGCAAAACTCAGTACATACAAATTTCCACCGATGTATACATATATACATGTTAATCAAATACCAAATACAATTAAAGTTGATCCTGTACGCTAACGAATACTAGGTCTACTCTTTTTTATGACCTACACGTATTATATTGTGTTATAAAACTTATATATCAAAATTTTTATTGATAAGATGTTATATTAAACCTTAAAAGATTATGTCTCGACCTGGGTCTCGAAATAAAATCGATAATTGGATACTCAATCTTATTAAGTATATATTTAAAAACGTATCAATATGAAAAGGTAAAAATTAAAAAAAGTATTGTTCTTAAATAATTGCCAAAGTTTATAATAATCGGAGTATTATCGATGTTTTACTGCACCGATAAATAGATTACATAGTATTGTGGTATCATTTTTAAATACTTCTTAAACATCAACAATCGCGATAAGACGCTTGTACAACACTTGTAACATTGTAAAATGTAATCGAGTAAGCGTTAAGTTGCATCCGTTGTAACATTAGGATTATCCAAATTGAATTTTAGTTATATGGCAAACATTTTTATAATTCAATTAATTATAATACTAGCAATTTCAAGACCGTTTTACTTCGTGTAAATTAAATTTAATGAATTATTTCTTTACGACTAATAAAATAGTACTCTATTTAATAGTGCTATTTTACGACTTAGTTGAAATGAAATGACATTTTTTTTAAATTTCAAATATATAGACAATCTATCTGACCTGATGGTGAGGGTCAACATGACTCATAAATCTTAGCAATCCCTAACATAGGCGCTGCACCACAAACCTTAGGAGCTAATATGTTATATCCATTGAAACTGTTACACTGGCTCACTCACGCTTTAGACAGGAAAACAGGAACTTAAGTATTGTTATTTGGCGATGTTATACGAATTTAATCAGTCGTTCTGTGTATAGTAAAAATAAACATCAAACCAATTTTTTTTTGCATTTTTAATAATAATATTAAGAATCACGAATACAATGATAATATAGAGTAACCAATATACAACATTTGTTTTATTTACTAGCCCTCCGCCCGCCAATGTAAATGTATTTTATCTATCTCTATTCGAAATTTCATCTAAATACGTTCAGCCGTTTTTGCGTGTGAATGTAAATATTGTTAATAAATTCATCTACAATTTAAAAAAAACATTTTTCAATTTTATTTTTCCAAATTTAAGAAAGAAAACGCGGGCGTGTTACTTGTTTGTCATAATATTAATCGTCTTGATTTGTAACTTGTAAGTAACATCATTTATAAGAAAAACCGCCTCTGAAACAGCTTTCGACGACATCAAGAAAAACTTGATTCAATTTTTATTGTTAGCGAGTACTATGTACAGCTTATAACTTCGATTTTCGCGAAATTCATTCCACGAATGCATTTATATTGATCGCTTCATTAATATCTGATACGGTAAATATTATCGATGCTGTAAAGTTATTTTATCGCGACTTTTTTTTTACTGTATTTTTATTAAACGCAACAAGGTCAAGGTATAATATATTTAAAAATAATTCACTGTAGCTAATAATAAACGATAAACTCTTTGGTCACTGAACCTTCTCCGAAAATATTAAATGCACAAAACACTGGCACTTATTAACTTGCACATCGATTTTTCACTCGTTCGAATTTCGAAAACACTGTACGCAGTTCGTTAGGACGTGCGTCGATCAGCGATCGTCGTTCGCGCGATACTGAAAAAGCGGACGTAAAATCGTCATCGCGTCAAATCGTCGGACTATCTGTTGATGATTGACTGCAACTATATAAATGACGTAATCGTAATTTTTTTATACAGCTTATCTGAGAGTTAAGCGCACTGTGAAAATCCTGATACATTTCAAGTGTAAAATGGATAATAATGTTTTTGCAACAACACGAACAGGTATCAACCTACTCTACAATCTATTCATGTATGTGAAACTTTATAAAATCATTTTAATATTCCTTTAGTAATTTAAGTGTCAAAAATATAAGGCGAAAAAAAATATTGACTGAAATTTCTAAGTTATTAATTAATTAATAATAATCAAGCAAAAATATTTATAAATATTTAGTCTACATAACTAATACTAAGAAAAACATTTGACGATGGTAACGTAACTATAATTCAAACACATCATTCACTAAAGTTCTCATCATAAATACAATACTTATATTAGTACTAAAAATCGTCAAAACATTTAGAAAAACATTAAGAAAAGTATGAAAAATAACACCGTTAGAAAAAGTTTAATTGTCACTACAATAAATAGACAACAATGCCGGACGGACGTGCTATTCATTACTTTTAACAACGTCATCTCATATATAAATAAATATTACCAACTATAATAACTATTTCCTTGTACTCATATTTACGATGTAATAAATAAATTTTTGGGTACGTTAATCCCTTTTACTGGTGCGAAACGAAGTTAACGCACGAATTTCGCTCGATTCTATCAGCGTTACGTCATTGTGTGGTTTTAAAGTAACGGATTTAAGTGGAATATATAATCGTGTATTTGAAATTCATATTAGAAGTTGCGAAAACAGGATTTGAATTATAACTGTGTTAAAGGATAAGATCAATAGGTGTACCGATATAGATGTATTATGTCCGCTATGGCAAACATTAATTTTTGTTGAAGTAACAATTAATTTAAGCTTGTTTAAATGTCCCATTACTAAGTCCTCATCTGCTCTAGAGGGTAAGTTTCAGACCCAAATGGAGGTTGGATTTTGATTTTTTCTATGACGTATTAATTTTTCGAAATTAAAGATTTGCCTACTTATTGTGTAAGTATTGACACTTCAGGAAAATAAAAAAGGTAAGGCACGACTTTTGTTCGATGATTTGACCGATTTAGGTCACGGTTGGATTCTCAATGGAGAATAGGCAACTGCTCAGGATATAATTATGTAAATATAATTATGTTCAAGTGTGTGCCAAAACACAGGTACACTCGCTATTTATCAATCTCATAATCCTGTGGGACGGCAATCCGTCACGACCAGTAAGAGAGTAGGCGCAGATCAATTGAAGAAAATTGGGTCGGTTAAAATCAATAACATTTTACTGGCCCGAACTAAACATAATCTCTGGACTAGACAAAACAAGATCTTCTAGATTATTCTATTCTAATGTCTAACTCGTTCACTCATAAACATCAGTCATCGGCTTTGAGGAAAACAAAAACTAGAACATCGACTGAATTAGGAAATTCTACTAACGTACTTGAAGAATGTATGGAACGATATATCGCGGTATGCCATATTCAGAGTTATTAATTATAGACTACTAATATTAATACCTTTTAATCATTAAAATACCCAGATGCAAGTACTTCTCGATCGAATGCACTTACAGGTTTACCGATTCGGCTGTGATGTTATAAATGGTTCCGAGATAAGAACTAATTGTGTAGTGTAATGTTTTATATGAATTGATTTCAAGTATCGGTAAATAAGTATGTGTTATCAAACTTACAATAATCTTATACGATCCGACCACAGACCTGTATGAAATGGGCATATCACTGTATTATAATATATAGACGAATGTTATGTTCGACAAGAGTGAGTATCAATGTAGATTGCAATAAGACCAGAGAAAAAACGATAGTAGAGAATGACAAAGTGTTCTCACATCATCATCATCATCATCTTGGCACTACAGCCGCGGGTGGGCCTTGGCCTGGTCGAGAATATTCTTCCAGACGGGTCTGTTTTTGGCTTTTTCTTTTCAGCCCTTGACGCAAATTGCTTTGAGATTGAGAAATAATCACAGATCAGGTAAAATTTAACTTTTGATAACCATAAAGTCCTCTCAACCGATGTTGGTAACTGCAGCATTTCATTCTCTACAGAGATGTGCCAAAGATTAGCCAATTAGACAAGCGTATGGGGCACTTAATGGTTAGTGGTCACTTTAACTTTAAACATTTGTGATGTATTAAACATAACAATCAACTTCAATCGTGAATGTTTCGCTAACTAAAGAGTGTAACATGTTTTGTTTCTTGGGCCTGTAATAACGTCGTCTCATTACAATACAAAGAATTACTGTGGCGGTAGAATAAACGCCCAGTGGGTGGTTGGGTGCCACCCAAACGGGCCTGGACTATATGCTACCAATGAATACACCGTTATGTATGGCGTAGGTGATTATTGTACTCTAAGCTTCATCTATCGTCTCCTACTTACTCCTACAGGTAATAATAAAGCTTGTTATAAATTGCAACTTTATCGTCGTATTTCTAAACGCTATTATTGTACGATAATGACGACAATGTGTTTCTCAAGTTTGAAAAATTATGACAGTGTGAGTGTAAATAAAAAATCGAGACCTATGTACTAATGTTTTTGGGACATTATTCACATAACCCACGACCCACGACCTGTGTCGCGAAAGGCAGTATCTATCAACCACGCCACCGGGCTGGTCATTTACTAATTAAAGATATTCGGTAAAAAGATTTAAAACCTTCCATAACAGGCAGCGTTGACCAATCAAATACCTTATTTAGTAATCATAAAGCACCTAACCTCTGCGTTCGCTATACTCAATTACGTCGCTCGTAATAGAACATTTATTATCGGCCCACGTTGACTGCACAGCGGTGTGTGGGTGTTGATTCGCCTTATACAGAACGGTTGGATCATTGCGTATTTGTTTAAGACTCGATTCAAAACATTATTATTCACAATGTTTAACGAGATAATATGAGCCAAATCCACAATCAAGTTTCATGTTTAAATCATAGAACTTCAATTGATAATTATTTATAATTTTTGTTTGGTGGTAGAGCTTTGTGCAACCTCGTCTGGGTACCACCCACTCATCAGATACTCTACCGCTATTTTTGTGTTCCGGTTTGAAGGGTGAGTGAGCCAGTGTAATTACAGGCACAAGGGAAATAACATTGGCGAAGTAAGCGATGGTTAACATTTCTTACAATGCCAGTGTCTATGGGCACGTGTGACCACTTACACTCAGGCGGCCCATATGCTCGGCCGCCTTCCTATATAATAAAAAAATAAAATTCATAATATATTTAACTTTGACGACTGAATTTATAATAAACATAGTCATCATTCGAACGTGTTAAATATAAAAAATAAAAATATATATTATAAATCAATGTAACATAAATTTGATAATGTAAAAGATAAAATTATTCTAATCTTAAACTCTAATTAGTATATAACAAAAAAAACAACTATTTTTTATAATGACAAAATTGATATTTATCTTTATCATAACTCAGACGTAATGATCTAAAGCGTAAACTAGTTCGGTAAACACCGAGGCCTAACATTTTCTTATTTGCTATTCAAAACTGGCGCCTGGTAGTTGGCGGCCTCCTTCGAGGTCCAACGCGATAAAATGACATAATCGTGACATCATTTGCTATGAATTAAGTGAAACGTATGTCCTTACTCGAGACAAGTGTTTTCGAACGGAGTTCAATTAATAATTCTCAAATTTTAACTGGTTTATTTGGGTTGATTAAGAGTTATCTTACGGGCAAATTAATGATCATTTTTTATCTCGAAAATCGTTCAAAAGAATAATCTCACTCAAATCAATCAATCAAAAGTAATTGCTTCTCACGTGACGTCACTTAATTAAATTAATTAAGTCCCTTGTAAATGTAAAACGTCCGAGTTTGTCTAAATAGTAAAAATGAATGACTTCAAATTCGACTTACCAATGTGACGATATCTCCAGGATTGGCTGCGGCTATCCTCCGTAGTCTCTCGTATAACAAGTCCAGCAGCCTCTGGTGTTTCGCGTTCAGCTCGTCCAACTCCCTGGCCACGGCTTCAGCGCCTGACGCGGGCTCGGCGCCGGGGACCACGTCGGCCCGGCCTCGGTTCCGTAACCGTTCCGCGAGCTCCACGTCCGCTTGGCGCTTCAGCTGCCTCGTGTCGAGCGACGGGTGGATCTCCTCGCAGAGCCATTCCACGTAACGCTGACATCTCGACGAGTGTATCTAGTTCGGGTTAGGTTGGGCGTTAGGGTTAGTTCAGACGGACTGCCCTTAAAGCTTTTCAAATTCAAACCTCAAGGGAGACTTTTCTCAATGATGTTTCCCACGTCATACCGTTAAAATAAAAACCTTGATTCTAGATATAAAATTTGTGTCAAATAAGAATTCTAAAGTTTTATTCAAAAACTCAATCGTAATAATGATTCTTAACTTTAAGAACAAACCGCCGTCTGTTAAAATAAGCGTAATATATCAATATATTTCCATCACACACAATTTCTTTCATCGTTGACTCGAAACTATTGTTTTCAATTTCGTCTATAAATTTTTACATTAAAAATAGGCAACACGTCCAGACGTCTACAGCCATCCAATACACATTCAGATCACATTCGTACCGAATTTGGAAAACAATGAAATTTTTTTCTATTGGAATTTGATTTTTTTGGAGTCCAGACAGGTATTCCAGGATAAAGTGGTCATGCTGGAAGTCCGCTACAGATAAGCGTGCAACACCCAGTGCGTACACATTGAAACACCCAACGTGCATTTTCAACCGAAGCAAAATTTACAAACCACTTGTACGATTTCAATAAAGTTTTTTTTTTTTTTAATAGTGTACATCGATTGAACAGAATCGCATGCAAAGCGTAAGAACATTGACCTTAATTATATTCAAATTCTCAGTCACTTTGATTGCTTTATGAGAAAACGATTTGAATTTCGAACGCGTTCCGCTCGAGCGCGCGGTGCGTTATCGGCGTGTCCAATATCTTGAGCGACATTGCGACACAGCAGTCATATATTGCCGTTGGAATACAATCACACAAACGTCCCGCTTTCAGAGGTTTTTTGTTATGTTAGTTATAAAACAAGCATTGAATAAGTATTAGGTATTATTTCAAAGCGTCATTCAAAAGCATTAATATCGCTGGCTGAAGCTTCATGCATGGTTCGAAACAGACTGATAGACTACCAATAACAACACGTTCAAAGACCCAAAGACCAAAACGAGACAAGGAAAAGAAGGAAAGACGCTGGACACATATATCTTTAAACATCAAATGCCTTTCATAATCTCTCAAAATCACTTCTAACGCGAACTTAATCGCAGGATTGCACTCTATGGTATTATATCACATATGTAGTAGGTATACTATCTGTCCTTTTCTCTCTTACTGTAAGTATTACGAGAGCAAAAAGGAAAGTCATATTTATCACAAGTAAAAATATCTAGTCACAAAATGGTGATAATAGAATACCAAAGAATGCCACAGATTAAATACACGCCAGATACGATTTTCGCTGCGCTGATATTTACCTTCGCCTCTCGAATGAATCTTCCACCGTCTACGTTAACTTTCTCAATCTTTGGCGTCCTCTCCACGACACTCGTCAACAGATTCTGTGATTATATCAATTAAATTAATACATATAATTTTGAACTCATATTTGAAATAAGGAAAATTTGTTAACAATTTTTTAAACTGAAATGGAATACTGAAAAATAAATAAATGTAGTTTTAAGTCGTTTAGAAAACTATACACAATTTAAAAGTATAACATTATTGATGAAATAAAGCTAAATGACCTAAATTAAAAGTTGCGACAATATGTCTTATAAAACTTAGAAACAAAATTAGTTGAAGTCGACGATAAAACCTATAAAAACATGCTTCTCATGTCGACTATGTTTAAATTTCAAGTTTCTTTTTCATATAAGCTAACTAACCCGAGTAGGCTCCAGCTGCTCCTTGGGCCGGACCTCGAGGGGGGGCTGCGCTTGCAGCTTGCTGTACGCGTCGTCGATCCACTCCGCCTCTTTTTCGAGACCCGCGTTGTAGTTGCGCAGGAGTTGGTACGCCGCTTCGCAACTTCGGAGCCTGGCAGAAAGGGAAATAGGATTAATTTTGATATTCTCATTTTAATATGCTTCGATTCGAGATAGATTAATATTGTAATCATTTCTAGCTCGGTAGTTATGGAAAATATCGTAAGTAAATGGATGACATTTTGTATTATGTATCAACCCAAAGCTTGTTCGTTATGGAGTATATACGGCATAAAAATTATATATTTTTTATTTAGTATGAAATGAGCCATTTAAGTGTGTAACGTATAACGTGTAGTGGATAGCTCACCGCTCGGCGAGCTGCGAGCAGACGTGGCTCCAGCGCGCGTTGAGCTGCGCCACCTCCTTGTCGAGGCGCTCGAGGTCGGGCTGCTTGCGCGCGGGGCCGCCCAGCGCGGCGCGCGAGCTCTCCACGAGGCGCCGGCAGTTCTCCGCGTCGTCGTTCATCTGGTCCACCTGGATCTGCTGCTTGCTCACCGCCACCTGCATGCGGAGCAGGTCCTCGTGGATCTATGGAATAGATTTACGGTACAGCTACGGACTTGTGATACGTTGATTTATGATATAGGCCTAAATTGTAATGAAAGTGAATAATTTTATTGGTAGTAGTTGAGGTAAACGAGTCAATTCTAAGGACAGAATTAACTTCGCTCGGATAGAGAGGGCATAATAACATCTAAATTCTCTGTAATTACACTGGTATACTCTATCCAAACAGTAGAACACAGTGATAAAAGGTAGCAGTGCAAACTAAAGTCACAAGAGACATAACATTTTAGTTATCAAAATTGGTTTTCCAAGGTTGTTGGTGCGTTGATGACGTAAGGTGTGATTAATCTTACCTACAACACCAATTTCAGTAGTGGTAGTGACCAGTTACCATCAAATAGTCCATTTAACAACCTGTCCAAATAAAGTTTTTGAACAGTAATAAAGTATTGCAATACTAATTACCATTGGAGACTATCAGAAAACGTTTGATTAGGTAAAATAATGATGAAATTAGATACATACAACTTTGAGAAGCTCAACATCGTTGGGTAGGTCGTTGAACTGAGCCAGTTTGATCTCGAATTCGGATATCGTTTGGTTGTTCTCTTCCATACTGTTGACGACAATTTCGACGAACTTTAACCTGCAACAAAATGACATACAATTTTATTATACGCACGGACAAGACAGTACTATATAAAAACAATGAAGCCACTAAGTAGTACTTAGAATTTCATGTGCTTAATATGTGATTATAATTCATCTTGTGCTTGACGGTAAAGGAAAACATCGTGAGGAAACCAGCATGTGTCTAATTTCACTGAAATTCTTCCACATGTGTATTCCAACCTTCCAAATAAGTTCCAAACCTTCTCCTCAGAAAAGGAGACGCGGACTTGGCCCCAGCAGTGGGACATTAACAGGCTGTTACATGTACACCAAGTAGCTGGTTTAATTGTTAAACGTTAAAACTGTTGTAATAGTACTGACAGCAAAGATAGGATACCTACATACATATATCTTGTGTTAACATTTTTCAGAAGTGACATTATGTCTATAAACGTTAAAATCAAGATATATTTTAGTCAAGTAGATCTTTCCAAGCAGTTTAGAATCTTCATTATGCTAGCTATATTAAGCTATCGACAGTTGGAGATGTAGATTCTATTAGGTCTATTAGGAAAAAGTTGGCATGAAAGTCAGTAGTTACTTCTTTCCAATAATTAAAAATTAAATTACATTAAAATGTATATATAAATACTGTACGCTTTTTTACAATATATATTATATAAGCTGTGACGTATACATTATCAGGTTCGATGGATTCTGATGTTATTTGGACTTACCTTTCGACGAAAAGTTGACTCTTTGATTGCATATCGTTCCATTTGCCCATGACTTTGTCGAGGTTCTTTTTCATAGCGGGTGTCTTGAGGGCAATGCCTAGAACAAGAGGAGTTATTATAGTATACACTAAGCCTTAGGAAGACGATTTTTTTGTATGAATATAATATAAAACATGAAAATCAAACTTGTCACAATAAATATTTAAAAAGGGTGAAACAACTACCTAATAGCTTCTTATATAAAAGTTTTATTTTCTAAAACCTTCTCGAAAATACATACCTCTAAATGTGGTCTGCACTTCTTCAATATCAGACGACAATGCATGTAGACTGCTTTCCCAATCCTTATGCTGCAGTACCAGGTGTTCCAGCGAGTCCAGGTCCCGTGGGATGTGGCTCGCGATGCGTTCGTGCAGCTGTCGTTCGAATACTTCCAGCCGTTCCAGTAAATTCGAAGACTGTTCGGTAAATATTCGTGCTGCATTTTTGGAATCCTCTGCAAGATCGTGAATTCAATTTATTAATTTAATATTATATATTTAGTAAAATATTTATAAACTATTCTGTTCCAATAATAAAAACGACACGTTGAATTTCAAGCCTTCGGCATTTTATTTTAACCTATTATAAATTTAAAAAAAAAACAACAAATTTTCGTAATAAGAACATTAAATCATCAATGTTGTTCAAATAATCAAAGTCGATAAAACAGTTAAAATAGAACACCATCATTGTCAATTACAGACACAAAATTTGAAGTGAATGACCGTCATCTAGACAGAAAACAAAAAACGACCTGACAGTTTATAGTCGCACCAAACTCTTTCCACGGAATGCTCGGAGTACACTAATATTGTGTTACGTAACATTTAAACCCGGTTTAAATTTACAAACTTGTGTGATCAGAGGACTAGACCGTGTCGGATCAGATAGAGAAACTGAAAACTATACCGGATGATACGGGCACAGAGTAAAAAACGTTTGCTTGACTAATTTTCGACGAAACAATCGTGAAACAGATCTAAATATAACCTTCGTTTCGTACTCTCCAAGGAGTTTGCGCGGATTATAAAAGAAATATATTACCAAAACAAGAAATTCGAAAGTACACAACACAAATATGACACGATAGTTGCATATATAATTAAGTGAATTAGTCAATGTGCATAATAATTTCAATTGTTTTTAAATGTATTTTTGATGAAATTAAACTTTCATAATTATGAAATTATAAAAGCTAAAATCTTCCTTATTTGGTACGTTTATTATTATATTGGGTTTTATTATTTTAATTGAATTAATTTAATCCAATTTATAATATTATTATTGTAGTTTTTGGTCTTTATCTATATGATCCCTGTTGGTCGAAAATAAATTATTTTATTTATTATTATTTTTATATAAATCGAAATATATTCACAGATGTCGATATTACTCTGTACCCGAACACCTACACTTGAGCTGGCATTATTAGAAATTGCTGCTATATACAATCTTGGACATCAAGCCAAGGCCAATAGAATTGACTGCTGGTAAAAAAAAACACTATGACATCACCTTTGACAAAACAAATTGTTATTAATTCGATGTTGAATGGGTGCATACACCGAACGATTTGAATATTAACACGCTAGACACCTATCGTCAAACGTTTCACATTTTTTTTTCATCACTAATATTTTTATTTATTTTACACAACGAAATCCGCCTTCGACAATATGTTATAATAAATCTGCAGTACGTTATGGATTGACGTTTCAGCGCACGATGCTTGGACATAATATTGATTGCTGAATCCTTTCCAACTGCCAAGTCTAGAGAGAACACTCTCAAAACGCCTCGGTATCATATTTTTATCAAGTCTGTACTTT
The DNA here is from genome assembly GCA_963151315.1 of Nymphalis c-album. Lineage (NCBI taxonomy): Eukaryota > Metazoa > Arthropoda > Insecta > Lepidoptera > Nymphalidae > Nymphalis > Nymphalis c-album. The sequence continues at coordinate 2,410,233 of OY720610.1, forward strand.
CTTAACGGCTGTACTTATGTTGTTTAGGGATTAGTTGAACAATGTGTGTGTTCTTCTTTCGAATTTCGAATCAATTAAAATGAAAAAAATCACTGTTTAACCATAAAATACAACCTCCGCAAAACAACGTTTAAATATTTTAACGTAACGCACGCAATGAATGTATTTTTTAGTTTAAAAAAAACACGTATAACCACCTAAAAGTGACAGAGATGAAACTTTAAATCAAAAACGTTTCATTCAAACGATACAAAAATAATTTTAAAAAGCCTACATCATACAATACTCCATCGACTTTGTATGTATTTTTGCTGTATTGATTTAAATATTTCCCTACAATAGTTCGCAGTAGAGAAATTACATCTAAAACAATCGTTATTGTCATTTCCATAAACCTTAAAAAAAACAACCAAACAAAAGTATGCGACATCGATTCTTATTAGCTATAAAATTTTAAGGATATATGTATCAAAATTCCGTGACAACCAAAGTAGACATAGAACATTGCTCGAAGAGACTAAGTGAGTTCTTACAGAACTGCACAACAGGGCGTACTATGTATGCAATTCTTACTAATAAACGCTTATTATTGCTTTTATTTCCAAATAAAAATCACACGATATATATTTTAAATGCAAATAAGACACATATAAATTACATCAAGTAATCACACACACACACACACACATACATACATACATACACACACGTCTGTCATTAACACGATCCAAACAGATGGCAATCAAAACGACATTAGGGTATATGCGTATCAAAGTTTAAAGTGATGTCATTGTATCAGCTCAATTGCAAGTTCAGGTTTATACGTTGACCTGAAGCGAGTCGAACATATCGCGAGGGGTCACAAGTTTAAATACAATTAATGATAATTGTTATATTAAATTATCGCGATGATATATATGTGTTTTTAATTTATAAATATGGTTGTATATATCACCTGATTCTAAGCAGTCCCCTCCGCTAATATTCCTACTAAACGTACATTACACGCGAGCGCTGCCGCGGGCGGAAGCTAGTACAATAATAAAGGGAAACCATGGGATCTAAGATGTTATATCCCTTTGTCTGGACTAAACTGATATACTCACAGTATTAATGTTTAAGAACAAAAAGCCCACTAACAGAAACAGTTTTTCTAGAGAATTTTTTTTACAATTAAACACTGCAATTTCAATATATAAAAAATGTGAAAATAAAATGATTTTATTTTATTCGTTAAGTGAATTTTATTAATTATTTAGTATATGTACATAACATACTTGGTGGTAGGGCTTTGTGCAAGCTGGTCTGGGTAGGTACCACCCACTCATCAGATATTCTACCGCAAAACAGCAATACTTGCTATTGTTGTGTTCCGGTTTGAAGGGTGAGTGAACCAGTTTAATTACAGGCACAAGGGACATAAGATCTTAGTTCCTAAGGTTGGTGGCGCATCGGCGATGTAACTGATGGTTAACATCTCTTACAATGCCAATGTCTATGGGCTTTGGTAACCACTTACTATCAGGTGGCCCATATGCTCATCCGCCTTCCTATGCAATATAAAAAAAAACCTAAGATAATAACCTAATCGTACAAAATTGAAACAATAATAAACGTATACTTTATCGTACGTGCAGTATATTTTTTTCTTATTTGGACTGCAATATTACGTGTACATTGTATATATGTGTAAGTTTTATTATCTATTGTTGTTAGTGTACCTTGTTTTTATATTGTTGTTTATATATTTTACTATACTATCAATATTTCTCGGTAATAAGTAAATAAGTTTGTTAACTATCATTAATTACGGTACATAAATAGACCAGAAGTGTTTCGTTTGCTCTTAATCAGCGGCAATGGTTTAATTATTGAGAAACGGCTTATAAAGATAGTAGCTTCGATAGAAATATTAATGTTTAGGGCTTTGGATTGACTAAAATATTACTTTTTTGAGCCTATTCCTTTAAGACGATAGTTAACTATAAACTATACTAATATATAAAGCTGAAGAGTTTGTTTGTTTGATCCGGCTAATCTCAGGAACTACTGGTTTGAATTAAAAAAATCTTTTTGTGTTGTATCTTCTAGTCCTTTTATCGAGGAAGGCTCAAGGCTGATTTTTATTCATTATATTTTTATTAATTATACTATAATTATTATCATTACAATATTTAATATCGTATCGGAATAGCGTATTATAACTTGGGATTCAATATTAAGTTTTCATCTACTGGAAGAATTCGACTCAATGTATATTATCTCTTAATATAGATCTATTTGTAATAGATAATTAAAAGTGTTATATAAACTATTTATGTCCCCGTTCAAATCCTTAATTGTTGTTACTTAAAGGACAATAGAGAGCTCGGTGACAAGACTACATAAATAAGTAGTAAGAATAGTTAACAAAAGTGATAAAACAATAACGTCTTCGTAATAAAAGATATGAAATATAACCGCAGACGGAGAAATATATTAAATTACGCGCATATTATTTTTGGAAAATGTATTTAATTGCAATGCCATAAGAGTCAAATTGGCGTTTAATAGTTGGTTTGTTTGGTTAGAATGTCGTTTATAGACAAAATCGTTTCGCATTTAAAATTTTAATACAACACACATCTCAAAGTGCTGATTATTTTGGACACACGCCATCTTATTTCTAGATTAAAAGAAATAAAATATATATGATTCTAATTGAAGATCTTTGGTAGATGAGTAAATATATGTAGATAATTTAATGAATATAATTATATATTATTTTTATATCCTGGGACATTTTTCACACACGACCTGATCCTAGTTTGGGATCAGGTCTCAGATCTGGGGTCAGATCATGCGAGCTTGTAATATCGAAACCAGACAACTGACATATATTACTTTTCTTTTAGATAATTACACCTAGACTCAGACCTAGACAATTAGACACGTCCATAAATTTTTGTCCTAGGTGGGAATCGAACCTACGACCTGCGGCGCGATAGGCGAGTATGTTCCAATCAAGCCTACCGGCTCGTCAAATGAATAGAATCCACTTTATGACAAACGAAACGCCCTAAAGTTGTTTTTTTTGTTATCTATTGAAAGCCTGGATGAAATAACTAGAAATCGCTATCGCCTATTTTGTTCCAAAAAAAGATATAAGCAGATATCTCCAAATTCATATTTTATTGCGCTTGGGTTTTCCTGCTCATCATAATTTGTCACAAGTGCTTCAATTATTTATATATTTTTTTGTGTTAAGAGTATATATATATATTTATAACCATACTGTAAATATATTTTTTTAATCAAAAATTATATTATACTAATAAAATAAGTGTGGGTTGGAGTCGAGGAGGTTTTTGGCAAGCATAGGAGCATTCATTGGCTGTTACTTTATTTAGGAATTCGAAATTCGAATATTTTTTTAAAATCATTTCATAACAAGGTTTACTATCATACAGATACTTTATTTTCTGTATTTACAAAAGATAAATTATAACTGTAACTTTTACAATAGGCTTGTTCATTCGTTTCTTTCTATTACAGAATTATTTTACAGCACTAGTATTAAAAATGTCTGTTATATGACAAAAAATATTTTTCTAAACGAATTTGCTATTTTAAATCTAATATGAAATAATTACTCACCGCTTTTTCCAAATGAAAATATTCGTTTTATTTTCTTCATTTTCTTCGTAAATATCAGAACCTTATTCCAATTAAATAAGATACATATTTCGTTACAAAATTTAAGTTTTTTAGTCACTAGATTTTTATTTATTCATCCGCTTGCAATAGTCTCATAAATTTCGAACTACAAATACGTCCCGTTAAAAGTAAATCTAAGATTATTTTTTACAAAATATTTTTTTTAAATTTTCATTTATTTTTTAAAAATTAAAAACAAAAATACAAAAATATAACCTCTTAAAAAATAAAACGAATTAAAGCACTACATACGACCGCTGCGGAGCAATTTATAAATTCTCTTCACTAATGACCGAGTACTACTGTATAGTACGACACAGTAATTGTGACTGACAGCTCCCGTAGGACGCTGTCCTTTGTCACCAGAACCTTTGATAATTGGAGACTATATCTATTCCTGACGTCTTACCGTAAGACTACTAATGCGACTATAAATTATTATTATAAGATATCATCTATGTATAATTTTCATCTAACCAGTATGAAAAAAAAACGAATACACTGTATATAAATGTATTTATTTTAGTTTCATTAAGTTTTTATGGTAGAGCAAATTATTGAGTGATTTTATAATTTATACAATCAATCTACTTAAGCTACGACCAACGTAGTTTTTATATTATTTACTGGTTAAACGACTTGGCCATTATGAACTCATTACAATTCTCAATAATTGAGATCCTTAAGTATTGTATGAGCTCGGGTTATAGCTTCAAGATTTTGTTAAAGCATAGGTAGGCGGACGAGCGTATGGGCCTCCTGATGGCAAGTGGTCACCAACGCCCATTGAGATTGTTAGAGATGTTAACCATCGCTTACATAGCCAATGCTCCACCAACCTTGTGAACTAAGATGTTATGTCCCTTGTGTCTGTAATAACACTGGCAAATTCACCCTTCAAGCCGGAACACAACAATACCAAGTACTGCTGTTTTGCGATAGGGTATCTGATGAGTGGGTGGTACCTAACTACCTATACAGGCGAGCATAGAGCCCCACCACCAAGTGCACCCTTCAATCAAGATAGATAAAAAAGTTTAAATTTTTTTTTATTAATCATATACACTAAAAACTAATTTCATTTCAAAGGATATAACGTACGGACGGACGTCTTTGTTTAATTACTAATTAATTATCTTTTTTATACTAAAAATTAATACTATCCGGAAGGGCTTGGTTTACACAAAGATGTCCGCAAATATTTTACTTCCAGTGTAATTACGGAAACCAGATATATAACCTCTTATTTAAAAACAATATTTGTTCACTGCTCGCCTATCGTACCCAGATAAATTATATCGAATAATATTCGTATTTATTTTAAACCCATCCGTGTGTATTGAAAACTGAAATAAATTTATTATCTGTCGACACAAACTGTCATAGCGTATCTTAATGGTGCATGCAATAAGTAAACATTGTTCATACGAACGCGCAATCGATAGAACGTCACGACTCAATGTGCAATACCTAAACTGCTAAGGTGACATCAGACACACTCACTCTGAAGAACGGTCTCTGGATATTTTTGTTATTAACAGATATGAATAATAATTAAAACCTTAACTAAATACAAGTAACATTTATAAATAATTATTATACAAGTCGTGACCGCGTGGAATGGTGGCAAGATTGCTAGCAGCATTTCCCCTTTGAATCAAAATCTCTGGATTGAATATTCATTTCTATGCTGAATACCAACATTCAACGTCATTTGTTGCATCGATTCACTAACGAACTCACTCACTCACACGTGTCACTTTTTTGTTCAGATATGCCACTTTGAAAAAGCAAAATGAAAGAAAAGAGATCCGTCTGATACCACCTTTAGACTGTAAATGTATAAGAGATGGATCAGTAGTTGGACCACGAGATTCTCGACTGAGATCATTTTATAGCGTACAATGAAGAGCATAATATTTTAAATTGAATGAAAAATCAATAGTATTTTTACAAAGATTATTTTCCTTATTGAATGAGTTTGAAATGCCTAACATTTAATAAGTTATCTGTGGACATTATTGAATCTGCTTTATTTCGTAAGAATTACGTACGAATTTAGAAATAAATAAAAAAAAAATTGAGGCAAGACTAGTTAATACAACATATATTGAATGTTATATGATTACTTTTAATTCAACGGATGACCCAAAAGATGGTCAATTTTCTAATTTACTCAATTGGTCACACGGGTACCGACATAATTATTATAGACAAACCTTAGTATTGCTTTATTACAAGATAATGTTTAATTGAGATTCACTGACAAGCAATTTGAAAAAATAAAATGATTATAGTACGGTAACAGACAATACTAAAATTTCATATAATTTTAAAATACACGAAAACAATCGCAGACATTTTAAAAGCCGTAATAACGAATAAAAACTAAAATATTGTTGCAATATAATATTTGGTATTCATATTAAAAGAAACGCTATACAGATAATAAAATATCAATAATAGTGCATGTCTGTTTCCGTAGACAAAACATTCAACAAAACGATTAAAAAAATATACAAAACAAGGTCTATGATAATTCACTACTTCTAAATTGCTCCAAATTAAGATAATTGATCACGACTAAGACTCGATTGTAGCAAAAAGGAAAGGCTAACAGCTTGAGAAGCGAAATAGTACGTAATCATTAATTATCGCGTGCATTTTTTATATAAATTAATTGAAAGCACTATCTTTGTGATGTTGATTTATGTATTTATCGAAAATAACAAATATGGACGGTGTTATTAGTGAAACAAAGACGGATAGTCTATTTTAATCGCTTAAGTCAAATAAACAACTTCGACCTTGAAATGACGCGATATCATTGGTCGGCATCTTGAATAATCTATGGTATTCATTATGGACTAGTGAATGAATGTTTTGTATGTCGACGAAGTTTTTAACGGAACTTTGTTAGTAACATTAATGTGGATATATAGTTGATTGGAGTAGTGATGTATTATAAATAAATATATATTAATCAATAAATGTTTGTATGTAGTGCATAATACGGAATGTGTATATTTCTTTATCTCTACTCTATCTATCTATCTGTTGTTGGAGTAGGTTTTACATACATACGTTTAGTAATAGAATAAGCAACGACCGATAAAACAACGGAATCATCATAAGATTCTTATTATTTATTATATTTAAGATTTCTTGATAAAGTTGAAACGTACGTGAAGCGTCTATATTACGGAATTCACCACATTTAAATATTTTTGAGGTATAACTTATGACGGAGCGATAAAAGTAAACGTTCTAGTGGAAATTTTGGTACAACTTTGTATCACTTCCGTCACATGTGCAGTGCTGCACGGTTTGTTATGTGGTGACTTACCAACTACTAACTATAACGTTAAGTCAAGACTCACCCTCAGCCCTGGCCCGCCGTTCGAACTCATCGAAGAGCCTGTTGACGTCATCGATCTCCCGCCTCAGCCTCCTCAGCTGCGGGTCGGCGGGGTCTCCCTCCGCCAGTAGCTTCTCCGCGTCCTCGTTGAGCGCTCGGCGGATCGCCTGCCGTTGTTCTGCGCCCATTGCTACGAACTGGACAAAATTTGTTAAGTTACGAAAAGTTCTCCTTTAAGTTAAAATAAGCGGCTTACTGGATTTTAATTATATTCCCAAGTTAATATTCGGTGAGTCGACTTTTATAAATTTGAAATTAACTGTTAAAGATTTTTAGACAAGGGTGCCGAAAAGTTATCTTTCAAATATATGCAATATGCAAAAATTCAGATATATAAATACTTTATATTCATAATAAATTATAAATGTGACTGCGAATTAATTCTCAATCTTATTAATACGTTAATATTTTGACGACTATTAGAAACTTGATATATTTCAAAGAAATAAATATTTATATTTCAACTTACTTGTGGGAAATCCCATCCTTTCACCACTTTGATGGTGGCAAAGATCATGTTCTGTCGCATCCTCAATTGTTTTCTCTGCCATAGTTGTATGACCTTGAGGAAGCCGAAGAAAATTAGCACCATCAAAAGATACTCGTCATATATACATATACATAATACGCCCATGACGATCTGAAGGAGACTGAATCGATTATATAAATATAAACATCATTATCGCAATGCGATATGGAAATCGCCTTTTTGTTACACGAATCGATTAATCATTTTCGTCGTTTAATAGTTACCGAAGATCGTAAACTATATATTTAGTTTTTATATCTGATGTTGCCATTTTAATATTATGAATCTTGCTACAATAATTTATTATAATAAGAAATATAATATTATATGGAACATCAAATAAATGATTGTTTCCTGTTATTAAGTTGTCATGCTACACATCACAGATGCGCGGATATATGTGTTAGATTCTAAGTAGAACAATGTCGGTCGGGCACTGACCCGGTCGTATGCGTTGCGCAACGCGGCGGCCGCGTCCAGCGCGTCGGCGCAGGGCGGCGGCAGCGCCAGCACGGCGCCGGGCAGCTGCACCTCCGTGCCCGCGCCGCCCACGCGCACGCGCCAGCGGCTGCGCCCCGAGTTGTCCACCACCGACACCGCTGACCCCTTCTCGATCGCCACCTGGACGGTAACGTTTCATTTTATGATCTAGGTTCGGGAGGAGTCGAGCACATATCCGGCTCGAAGGATCAAAAAATTACCCAAAGTATTTTACATCATAAATTGGCCCGGACTCGCTCAATGTCTACATGACATTATGTTGCAGTAGACAGTGAACTCTAAGAGTTTATATATCTCCTAGCCCGCTTCGAGATTAAGACAAAGATAAAGAAGTATGTTTATATACAATTTGAAATACTACGGAATTGTGTAGTACGCAATCGTTACAAAATGTGTATTGGAGTAGTTACGTTGGCGTGCTTGTAGGCGCAGACGGTCTCGGCGCGCAGCGGGCGCGCGACGGGCGCGCGGCGCAGCTTGACGGGGCGCACGAGCTGCGCGTCGTCCACGAGGCGCGCCACGCCGGCGCCCTGCAGGTTGAGCTCCTCGCGCAGCTCCTGCATGCCCTTCAGCAGCCGCTCGCCCTGGTCCAGCGTGAACTCCGACTGCGAGAACGTCGTGTTCAGCGCTTCCTCGCGTCTGAGGGAAACGTGAGACGTTCGTTAGACGATCGGTCGGGTAGTCGGAACTAAACGTTGCTTTCATAGAAACGATACAAGAATTTTAGATAATTCGACCGAAATAAATCGTGCAAGAAATGCTTACTTCTGTATCCACTTCTCTGCCTCCTTGATTTGTTCGAAGAAGTTGTGGTAGTGTGTGGTATGTTTCAAATGGGTCTCCAGACACAGTGTAAGTTGGAGTACCCAGGCCCATTGTGACTGCATCACCTATAATAAACCCATTATATATTATAATAATATAGTAATATCTTATGAATAATTTACAGGCAAAGGCAAACTGAAGCGGTTATCCCTTCAGTTAACGATTTGAGGTTTAAACCATCTTAGTGCTGTACTGCGAATGGGTTGATATACATATATAATATATATGTCAAAATGTCTTTAAACACAACTTTCCTCAAGTTGACAATAATAAAATTTAGGACGTTATGACTTTTGGGTCTGCACTCATTACTTAAACCTGAACCCTGAAATTCAAACCAACTATGAAGGTAGGTAGAATGTTGTTAAATAGATCTAAATGAGCTTGCTTGGAAGTCTAAACAATCGGTAATACCTTCAGTTAACCGTGTGTTCCACCCACTCTTTTCACTTTGAAGAAAACTCTCCTTTAGAACAATTAGAGAATAATCCTTAAGAATCTATCTTTGAAAATCCAATATTTGTTCACTTTAGACGTACAAACTTTGCGCTTAAGATTGTTGAAATGTAAATTGTAAATCTCAACGAACCTGTAAATGGGCTTCAATAGTCTTCATCGCCGGGTGGTGTTGAGCAATAAGTGCCTCTCCGCGGTCGATTACGTTGCTGAATTGTAATTCCCGTTTCTCGAGCGACGACATCAGTTGCTATACAAAAATAAATCTTATGAGTCAGACAATAAAAGCGAAAATCTATCTCTTTACAAAAAAGCCTAAAAATAAAAAAGCAAAATAAATAATCGAACGTATAAATGAAAATTGGTGTAAAACAAACCTCTCTATCGTCTCCAAATGAATGCTTGCACAGAAAGAAAACAAAATGTAAAGAAAATTAAAACAACATCTATGATTCTGGGAGCTCGTGTTCAGGTGAATGTTATGAGAAGTGGAATTATGAAGTTATATGATAATAAAATTTATTATATACATTTAAAAAAATCAATTCAACGCACACTTGATTGAAGTAAGCTCTTGTAACACATTTTAAATCATTTTAATCATCACGTCATGGGATTACTGTAAAATAAATGCTATTGCTCCTCTAAAACAAATAGGCTTTAAGCTAATTCCATGACAAGTTTCAAAATCATAGGCGATTCATTCCGATTTTTTCATAAAATTATGACAAAGACGAATGTAAAAACTTCCTTTATTTTAAATATATTTGAAATAACTATAATATAGAAATGAAAAATCCCTACTTATATTATTAACGCGAGTGTTGTAGTTGATTTTTGGGTTTGTTCCTATTTCATACATATTTTTATGCACGTGAGCTAAGCCGTGAGCAAAAGTGTATAATAGTAATAATCACCTCGTAATAGTGCTGTACGGCTGGCAAGTTGATGTGAGGATCCGCCCAGTCTCGTGATAATTCCACCTGTTCCTTCTCGTTGAGCCAGTTAAGCTCCGCGGTGGCCGACTGCAGAAACTCTTGCAGCGCATCCAATTCGGACATTCTAAGGGAAAAAAACGTTAAAATTATTCGCTTGCAATGACGTGACGTCATCAATTGTAATAAAATCTGTTTATAGAAGAATAATTATGCTGCATCGCCAACGTTAAGGTATTTTTTAATATCCTCGGACATTTTTCACACACGGCCATCTGATCCCAAACTAAGCAGAGCTCGTACTATGGAAACCAGACAAATGATATACTACATATACTACTTTTTCTTTTTGTAAATACATACTTATATAGATAAATACAACCAGACTTAGGACAAACAGAGATGTTCATGCACACAAATGTCTGTCCTGAATCGAACCCACGACCTGCGGCGCTAAAGGCAGGGTATCTACCAATCACGCCAACCGGCTTGTCAACAATAATACTAGCAATGTTTATTTTTAAGGAATGACTAATATTCTCCCCCCCCCCCCAGTTAATAAAGCGTACAGCTTGTGTTAGGAGTGGGGACAATAGCTACCCTGATCTCAGAATCGAATATGCGATGTTTACATCGCTAGGCTGCTCTAAGCCATTGCGCTCTTAACGCTTAAAGTCAGTTACATAAACATTATAGTAATATTACGCAAATAAAACGAATGTAATAATACTTTTCGGTTTTAACCGTATGTAACAAATAATTACATAATGCAAGAAGTAAATAAAACAATTATCACAGTCTAAATAAAATGTTGTGTGTTATATGTTAATTCCGGCATCTCATAAACCTACATATAATAATGAGCGTAAAGTTTTATTCAATCACATCTTTAAGTAAAAAGTGTTTTGTGTTTGTTTCGTAATATTTCTTAGAATTAGTTTGTTCCTGGTTGTTTCCGGTAAAGTATGCATGCCAGATGTATTTTTTATAGAATAGGTTGGCCGACGAGCATATGGGCTAACTGATTGTATGTGATCACCAACGCCCATAGACATTGGCATTGTAAAAGATGTTAATCATCGCTTACATCACCAATGCGCCACCAAGTTTGGGAACTATGATGTTATGTCCCTTGTGCCTGTAATCACACTGGCTCACACACCATTCAAACCAGAACACAACAATAGCAAGTACTGCTGTTTTGCGATAGAATACAATAAAGTGAAATATATCATATTTTGAACAAAGGAAGCTTAGTGTAAAAAGTGCCATACCGTTTAGTGCTGGTTGACAGTAGTTCAGCGTAAAGTTTCTGCAACTGATTCAAGTGTTGATTGTACAGAGTCAGCTCCTCGCCGTTGAAGTTCGATCGGTTGTGCACGCATTGTTCCACCTACACGAAATATATAATTGTGACATTATTGCAATAAAATATTCGATAAGTTGGATGTAAAATACTTGTCGTATCCAAACACTTAAAATAAAACGACTTAAAATTTCCAGCCTGATAATTTTGGCGTTAGATGATAAATTTGTCTAATCAAGTTATTATATTATATTAAAAAGAAAAAAATAAAATTTATAAATTGAAATGGGTAATTAGATTTTACAGCACACAATTCTCCTGGATGGAATATCACTCCCCTATCTCTTTGCATGGGTGTCGCAGGTAGTGTATGGAATTTCCTGACACACCAACCCGTTTAACTGGTGGACACGTGTGCTGTTTGCGGCACGTATAACAGATACTTAACAATGAGTATACAAATATCTTACCTTCGAATGGAACTGGTCGATTTGTTTGTGCTCTCGTTGGTGCTTGTCTAGCTCGTGTTGCACCGACGGCAGGTCTGAACCGTATTCCGCCTCGTGTAGTTTTTTCTATTGAAAGAGGAACGACACTTTAAATACATTCCGCGGGATATAAAATACTAAGTTGATTCGATTAGCCGCAACATGCGTGTTCTCATTTGGCATAACTGGTGGTAGGCGATAGTTACCAGTCGGTCCTTGCACCAGCGCGTGGCCTCCTGCAGCTGCTGGAACTTGGGGTCGGCGTCGTGCACGCGCGTCTCGAGCACGGTGCGCGTCTCGCGGCGCACGGTGGTCTGCTGCACGGGCAGCCGCACGGACGACAGGCGCGCCACCAGCCGCCCCGTGAACGACTGCCGCGCGCTCACCCAGCGGTCGTGCACTTGCTGCACTCTGGGAAACAGATGGATTTGATGACGATTCACATCATTCTGGAGAGGGTTGATTCGTTGTTGAAAAATATGTACTTCATTTTCCGTCGTATCTAAGATAAGTTTCCTTAATATTTGTGACGAGGGAAAATCATGTCATTTTAGGAATTGGTCATTTTCTTTTTGCAGTATTACAGTTTTTATTACATTATTTTTTCCCTTTAATATAAATATGTAACAAAACACAACTTACCGCCTATGTAAGTCACTGGCTTGAGGATATCGTCCCTCCCTCAAAGCGTGCGAGTCCTGGAACATCTCCTGTATCGTGTGCTCCATGGTCCGGAGTTCCTGTTCGATCTGTTCCGCGGCCATCTTGGCTTCGGCGGGATGAACGCCGCGTTCGACACGACGAATCTCGCTTTCGATATGCCTTTCTACATTGTCGAGACCGCCTTCCGTTTGTTTTATATCTCTGTTGATGACCAAAAGGTATTTATGGTAAGACTTGAAGAAATTGGTCATATACATATTAGTTAAATTTGCAGAAGATATACCCTTATAACCTATAAAAACGTTAACATTTGTTCTAACCTGTGTAATTTTTCCGCTAAGCGCTGCAAGCGCTCGAGGCGCCGTATCTCATCAGACAGGTCTCTCTCCCTTTCCTGCGCGGCCATCAATAGTCGCGCCCACGCCTGTTCCAGCGCTTCAGGGCGCAATGTTGGTTCAACTTCGATCTCGCCTACCGACTCGAAATATTTCTGTAAGGGGTATGAAATTTCTAATTATTGGTGCAACGGAAACGGGTGCCTATTAATGTCTCACAGCTGTCACAGCTGGATAAAGACTCTTAAGCACACATTTGATCCCATGTTTTAATATCAACGTGTTCTATCCAAAGGGCCAGTTAGGCTCTCAGTTATACAAAACCGTTATTAGATAAGAAGTAAATTTTAAGTTTTCATAAATATTTATGAAATAACGAAACTGTATCATTATGTTTTATAACGATTATGTAAACGCCTTGATATTGACATCTTTGAAGTAATGTTATGTGTATATCTTATTATGTATTGATACAATATTTACACACACAGACCTCTAGCTCACGGTACTGGTGGAACAGCTTCTGTTTCTCGCGCTGCCGCAGCGGCACCTCTTCGTTGCGGAATCGCGTACTCTCACTTAGCAACTTTTTCATTTCGATCAAAGTTGACGGGAAAGCACGGTCCTGATAAAGAAGTTCATAAATGAAAAATACAAGCTCTCCTATGGACTCCTATCAGATAGCAAATGACATCATTGAATATCAGAATTTCTCTCTATCGATATTAACTATTTATTGTCTATCTCTGTAGGTAAACAAATATATGACTTAGGCTCTTACTTTTTTTTTTATAGATAGTTTTATTTACATTAAAACTTTAACTAAATACAAATAACATTTAAAAATAATTATTATACAAGTCGTGACTGCGTGGAATGGTGGCAAGAATGCTAGCAGCATTTCCCCTTTGAATCGCAATTCCGATTCTCTGCGAAAAATGAAACAGCCCTCCTGTCACCAGTGGAGGCAATAAAGCGAAAAAATTCATCCAAAATATTACTCCCCGCTCTTACTTACATAAAGCCTATAATATTAATTTCTGTAATGTTTACATTTTGCCTCGAAGATGCTATCCTATAAAATTCAGTATCTTTCTCGATGTTATCATGAACCGTTCTCTTTCCTGCACTCACCTGCATTAGCGAGCACTTCTCGTGCAGCCAGGCGCGATGCTGCGCCGCCTGCTCGGTGTAGGCGGCGGCGCGGCGCTGGGACTCCGCGTCGAAGAGCGGGTGCACCGCCGGCGGCTCGGGGAACGTCTCGTACAGCGACGAGATGTAAGTGATGAGTGACTTCTCATCGGGCTCGTGGGTGTCGACATCTGGAGACAAATTCGTCTTAAATTAGAATTTTGACTTGGAGGCTGGCTATGATATGGCTTTGTGAAAGCCCCTCTGGGTAGATACCAACATTACATAATCAACCGCAATACAGCAATTCTTAGTATTTTTGTGTTCCGATTCGAATGGTGAGTGAGCCAGTGTAACGACAGTCACTATTTCCTAAGATTAGTGGCGCATTGACGTGATTAGTTATTATTAGTAGTAGTACACTGTCAATGTCTATTGCCGGTAGTGAGCACTTATTATCAGGTCGCCTATATGTCTACCGATTTTTAATTAAAAAGAATCATTTATTCAAATTCGAATCATTTAAGAGATAATTTTGTTTTATAAAAAACTGCAATAGAATGCACGAACGAGGTTGAAATCCATTGTCTTTTTACAATAACGACCTCAGTATAAAAAAATGATTACAAATAGAATGAAAATTACTACGATTATTTTAATATTGTTGCGTTGTCGCTTATCGCATGCATCAGTGTTCCCTTACGAGAAGTAACGTTTATTTACGCCAGGCGCAAAGCGATGTGTACGCAAACGAAATTATTATTAAGGCAAGACCATTATATCATAGAGTTTTCAATGACGACATTCGTAAATATTATTATTCATTTGAAAACATGAATTTAATTCTCAAAGATAAAATTAAAATATATTACTAATAAATGTAATTAAAAAAATACACAAGTTTTATCTGTTATCGGTTGTTTTTGCGTAATTCTCGCAGTTAATGGACCAGCTGAAAACCAATGCTATGTTTCGAGTCAGATAATATAAAGATTTTCTGTCTTTCATATACAGTTCTTGTAAAGTTATTTTTATCCACGCGTAAATATTCGTCTATTTGGCAAAAAATCCTACTTTTCTTCTGGCAAGGAACAATTTTGGAGTTGTTTACACTGCCAGTTAGTTGACGATATTTCATCACATATACCTAATAATATGTTCAATTTATGCAACATTTCCTTAGAGTGATAACATAGTGACAATGTTTTGTAACTGCATAAACCTTGAAATTTCGGAATTACTTGCCGGAATTTATAACCTGTAACCGTCGGTTTAGTTCCACATGGATCTATCAATTGAACCACGTAGACTTAAATGAATCATATAGCAAAATTTACTGCAAAAATCATCAGCAACCAAATTGAGACAAACACAAGGTTTAATCACCCTATCGCTGTTTTAAATTAAACATTATAATATATCAATAAAGATACATGATGACATTTAAATTCTATATCCCCAATTGATGCCCGAACAATGGTTCATAAAACACATTACGTGTTTGCCCGACCTGCTGATTTTGTCGAACAATTGAATAGAATCAAGTGCGGGTAAGAGCGTTCGTGTGGTTGCTAAACGATCCATAACGGTATCGGAAGCGTTTTATCGATTTTAACTTTGACTTTTGTTTGATCTCTGTCGTTTCTCACGGGATCTTCCGCATGGAATTATAAAATTATATGATGCTATTACGTGGACGTTTGATGTATATAATTAAAAAATAACAAACTATGTTCTTACACGCGAATTTATTCGACTTGGAGTTTCATATATAACCACGTATATAGTTATTATAGTCTAATCGTATAAAGCGGGGACTTCATAAAACATATGTACAAAAATATACTCTATTAACTTCTCGATATTAGATAAATAATATAATCTGATCTCTAACTTATTTTATTTTTCATTATTTTTTATATTAAAAAATACGGCCACATTTAATGTTACAAGATACATTTATCACTAATAAAATCGATCAAGAATCTTAACTACATATAACAATAATAAAAAACTGAAGACATTTTAAAACTAGATCTTATTTATTCCCGCGAATTAGTTTTTTTATATTGCAGACGATAAATCGGATTCCGAAGAGAGTACATTGACATTTTTTGTGCCTTTTAAGATGATAAGATTAGAAATGTTATTTAAATAGCTATAATTACGTACAGGTTGTCAAAATTAATATCTAAGTGGTTGCATTAGTTTTTTTTTTAATTTTTGAAATATTGGCTAAAACGGTTTAAATATTTATAAAATTATATGAACATAATAATTATAACAGACAACCTCTTAATTAATTTTCAAAATAAATAAATACATTAAAAAAAAAAACAAGGAAATAAATTTGTAAATAAAACACTTGCGATTTTAATTAAAGGAAATACCTCACTCAAAATTTGATAAGCAAGATAAACACAAACATATAAACTCAAATTCGTAAAAAAAAAGCTAACGTCGTCACGCTTAGTAAATCTTTACAGTACACGGATCCGACACGTCTACCTAAACAAAACAATTCGGTGATTTCTTTAACTCGGAACGAATACAATTGTAGGATTTCTGTTCTATGATGAATTTAATTGGTTCTGTTTTGATAGAGGTCGAAGAGAGATTGAAATTGTAAATTTTATTACGGTAATATCGGGATAATCTGTAAGAAGTAATGGTGTTACTCAGCTGTGAAATACCATGACAACCGACTTATGATGATATACTATTTTGATGCGTGTTTTCTTGTAATATTATAATGATTACGGTCAATATCGCATATCATTATCTGATATGTTACGTCTGTTTTCTGCGGTGAGTACCGAGTTTGTTCTTGCCGAATAACCCTACAGATCTTTGCTATTAAATTAGTATTTAGTCTTTGTAACACGTTACTATTGTTGTGTTTGATTTTAAACTAGCACTAAAGTAATATAAGTAACAGCCCACTATTATATAAATAAATAGCCCACGGCTGCGCAATGGCCAATGACCTCCCCTCTCTTGAGAAGAAGATTTGTAGCTACTCCAATGTGGGATACGCATGTGGCAAATTTCATCTATAATATACACGATATTTTCCTTTATATTATGAATAATGAATATATTATGAATTACATCGGAAAATTAACCCTCAAACCGGTTTGAACCGGTTGATACCGCAATTATTTAAGATCTACGTGTTTAAATTAAAAAATAAACAATATAAGCTCGACTTTGTTTTTAAATCAAAAAACAGCTGGATACGTAATATTAATTTTAATGTCAATTCACTAATTCAATAAAACTTACCTTCAGGGTCCAGCAACCTGGTGACGCCGTACTCCTTCTCAACCACGTGGAAAGCTGTCTCCAAGCGCTCACGGACTTGTCTTGATCTATAAAAAAAGTTTAATAAGATTATCTTTCAAGTATTATTTTAAAGGTTAATTAACTTTACTGTATTGTGTTAATAGACAGACTGTTATGCAAGTTTGTTTCTTTTTCATCAGTTAGAGTATAGATACATAAGTGAGTAACAACTTGTATTTGCATGTTAAGTTAGCGTGATATGTTAATTTGTCAGATAATCATAACCAATAACCAACGCGTGATAAAATACGTTATAATTCAATATAAAAATCGAAACATTACCATCCACCTACACAAGTGAGTGGTGACCACCACCCATAGATATTGGCAACGTAAGAAAATGTAACCATTCTTTAAATCTTGGGAACTAAGATGTTATGTCTCTTGTGCTTGTCGTTACACTGTTTGACTCGCCCTTCAAACTGGAACACGACAGTACTAAGTATTGTTGATTGCCACCAGAAGGGCTAGCACATAGTCCCCTTCAAACCGGAACACGACAATGCTAAGTATTGCTGATGGGTAGCAGAAAGGCTAGCACACAGCCCTATCACTACAAGTGAAGCTAAAGGCTACTACTACAAAATATAGGTGTAAAAGTTAACATGCGGTGCTCACCTGATATTACGCCAGTCTATCAGATCAGGACGGTTCCTGTGTATGAGCGCGTTGAAGGCGAGGCCGTCTCGCCAAGACGACGTGAAATCGGCCACTCGCACACCTGGATACTTGGCTGTTGATCGCCGCGCCCAGCTGAGTAAGGCCTCCCGTGCCGTTACATTCGGTTCTTGACCAACTACGATGTCTGATATCTGGAAGAGGAATTCATATGTTAAATTTATTGTTTATGTATTTTAAAGCGTATATGCTTTATATACATATTTTTTTTTCTAGAAAATACAAGTTCGTAAGCTATTATTCAATACGATTAGCGCTAAAATTTTCTCAGTGCTTAAATGTAGATAAATTTTATGGCGATCGGTTGATCGGTGGAGAAGGCAATATGCTGTAGCGCTACTTAGCGGCGACTTACAAAGAAGTGGTAGTATAAAAATTGACAAAAAATATGACTTTTATGGTGACCGGATAAATGAGATCAAAGATAGATTAATGTCAAACAGACAAACCAACATCCATTTGTATGTAGTATATTGCTTAGTACGAAACTTGATTTATGGATAATTTAAATTTTTATGTTGATGTAAATACCTTCTCTATACATTTCACTAACAATCAGATCATCGACATTTTGTATACCTACATTAGTTGCTTAGCGAGTGTTTAGTTAAACGGTAATTTATCTCTTTCTGTCATCATTGATTTGACATTCGAAAGAAAAAGACGCAGCATTCAACCAATCACCACCAAACCACTTTTATAAATAAAGCCGTAATTTTACGGATATTATAACGGATATACGGATCTTACAAACAGTAAACTTCTGTTTGTAAGATCCGTGTAAAATCAAGAGATTAACAAAATCATTAAGATTTGTTTCATTCTAATAGTATGAGATGTTTTGTTCATTAACAGCCGGTCGGTTTCATTCGCTCATACGATACTTTAATTAAACTTTTATATACGATTAAGTTATTAAGCCCGTGTAAAAAATTACAATAGAAGTTTTTTGTTTTATTGTGTGGTAAAAATCTTCAATAATTTAAATTCAGTTTTTCTAGTGATTTAGTTTAATGTGACTAGCATTGTTATTCGGTAAGAACTCAGTTCATTGCCCACCCGTGAAATGTTGACAACCAACTTAAGGTGATATACTATTTTGATGCGTGTATTCATGAAATTTTATGACTATTATGGTCAATGTCGCATATCACCTACTGACATTTCACGACCGTTTTCTGCGGTGAGTTCCGACTTTGTTCTATCAGGCTTACTGTTTACATGGAATGGAGACGCATAAGATATTTTAATATAGATGATGTTAAATGATCATCATCATCATCAATATACCTACCTACCTACCTATCTACCTATACCTTTTGTGCATTTTTTGGCTGCATGTTTTTATTTCTAGACAGCATCAAAATATATAATTATATATAGATTTTTCGTTCGTAAAAAAATGTGAAAACGATCACATTAGATACAATAAAAGCGAAATTACAAACAATTTTTTTTCTTATGTGTATGTGTGATGTTTATATTTGCTAAAATATTTAGATTATGTATATATTTATGCACATAATATTAAAATTTAATCATCATATAAATAGCCACGATGATGCAGTACGTAACTTCATAAGCTATTCTTTAATAGCTCACTCGTGAAATATCGAAAATAAAAGCACACACGGTGCTACGCGATTTGGAAACGTCTAGTTTCAATACTAGAGGAACGACACAATCATATTACTTTCTGACACTTGACGATCATGCTCCGCGGTGAGTTCCAAGTTTATTCTTAAACAATACTTTTAATAGTTTTATACTTTCTTAAAACTTCTGATTTATATAAACGCTATTGTCAGATCTTATATAAAGTCCTTATAACAATACAATAAATTATATAGGAAACTAATTTAACACAACATTAGAACAATATCTCTATTAAGCAGATATTATCAACTAAAGCATGAGAAAGGATCCAATTAAGCTGTCTTGTTTTACAATTAACAATCGTGTAATTCAAAATTGTACGTGTTAAACAAAAATGAACTTTAAACTTAAACGTACAAGGTATAAAACAGTAGTTTCATATATACATAACAAGTATATACTAGCTACAACTAGTAAGTTGTTATTTCAAAATTAACGTCAAAATGTCGTGTTGACGTTAAAAATTCTGTTTTTTTTTATTGTATAGGTAGACGGACGAGCATACGGGTCACCTGATGGTAAGTAGTTACCAACGCTCATAGACAATGGCATAGTAAGAAATGTTAACCATCGCTTGCATCAACAATGCATCATTGGTGATGCAAGGTTGGCCTCGAGAACTGAGATGTTATGTCCCTTGTGCCAGTAATTACACTGGCTCATTCACCCTTCAAACCGGAATACAACAATATCAAGTACTGCTGTTTTGCGGTAGAATGTCTGATGAGTGGGTGGTACCTACCCAGATGAGCTCGCACAAAGTTCTACCACCAAGCAAAACTGTTTCGCGAAATTATTAATATATACTTAGGAACTATTTACTTATAGCTGTCAATAAAACAATAAAAAAAACTTTATTACCGAAGATTCTTATAAGCACTGTTTTGGTAGCTTTACAACGCTTTACAAGTTTAAATTCAATGCCAATGAACTCAATAGTTTCTATTTTTTATAAATGTTATACTTTATATAATTACATGTAACTGAATCTATTATCATTTATCATATATGTATATAATTTTGTACATACCGTAACACTTATTAATCAGCTTTAATTATTGAAATGAATACGAATTCACGAAAGGTACATTGCAAAATTTAATGCTAATAAACTTCAAATGGAATTATCTAATAATTCATTTGTATTCGAAGCTAAATTACTTTGCGGTCATTAAGTATAACGAACGCCCTGCGATCTATCTTCGGGTTCAAAGTAACTGTCTGTGGTCTGATTCACTGATTCAAATACGTACGTTCTTAATATATACCACTGTATGACGCCCTGCTTTAACTGTGACTGTTTTTGTAGAATGTAGATAATAATAATAAATAATAATATCCTGGGACATGATTCACACAAGGCCATCTGATCCCAAACTAAGCGGAGCTCGTACTATGGAAACTAGACAACTGATATACTACATAATACTACTTTTATTTTGCAAACACATACTTATATAGACAATTGCACTATAGTTAGTTTTTCCGTAGGAACTTTATTTGAGTTGATGACTCTAACCTAAAATTAAATATAATCTTTGTTATTACGAAAGGTATTTATTTTTATATCGATATAAAATCATTAAAAAAAACTTATAGAAGATACTTTTCAGATATAATAAAGTTAAACATTTTAATATTCAAAAATCATTTAAAATGTCTTAAATTTTAATATCGTTAGGTAAAATTACCGATATGCACCGATTTTATTTGAAAATGTCAACGTCTTTGATATTTCTCGGCAGGTCCTGAATAACTGGCGTTTGGAACGAATCCAGGAACGATTTTAAACTAGTATGAGGAAGTGCAGTAATATAGGTCTATGCATAAACTTGCTAAAGTTTTTTGAAAAAACAATACACTTAAAACATAGAACGTTAACCCTTTTTAACGTAGAAAGAAATGTTATGTGATGTGGAAGCGAAAATCATCATCCGAAATAAAATTCGTCCAATCGAAAACAGATCGAATATAAACTGTCATAATGCCAAATAATAACAACAATTCTTCATATCACCTCTAATCTAAGCATCATTAAATAAACATAAAATTAACACTCATTAACTAAAAAATAATTCAATTGAATATTATTTTGAAATTGAAGGTAATGGTCGAATACATAAAATCACAATCAATAGTCGATTTTTTTTGACGTCACGATGTAATTTGTTCCATTATAACTGAATTTAATATTCAAATTATAAAATCGATTATCGAATCATAATCAATTTCTGACTTTCGATTGGTCGATCGCAATGAGTTCGCAGATTGACATTTTAAAAGATTTGATCATCATTCCAACTGACAATTATAAACTTTATTTTGAGCGAATCAACTTTTATAAACTATTTTCAAATTTCCCGACTTCCGATTATAAATCTAGGCAGGCACTAACAACTCATCAATTAATTATTTAACAGCCAAAAGTTAATAATTTGTTAAGCTCTAAGTGCACCTTAAATTGTTAGTAATTGCGACTTTTCATGTTATTCTACATTTTAAATTGATATAAATGATAAATAAAATTATATATATAGAAGCAGAGGACATTCATTAGCTTATGACAATTATTTTATGATTTACAATTATCGCGTTAGATCTATCATCAATGTTTTAAATAGAATTTAATAATAAATTACAGTTAAGGAAAACAAAACATTTGCAATTATTAATACCTTATTTATTGGACATGACATTACAATTACATGATTGCATGCGTTTCTTTGGTGTTGTTTCATGAACAGTCAGTTGATAGAAAAAATAATGATATACGACTTTTAGTCAAGACTGGTTTAATTTAATGATTATTTAGAATGATCGACAAACTTAAATATGTTTCTTATAATTTGATTTCATCTCGTTTATTATGGTTTGGTCGAATAAGTTGTGCAGTTAAAGTATTATCATAAGTTATGTTAAGTGTAAAACTGCATTAAATAGAATTCTCCTTTTAGGAACGCTGCCAATCCTCTTTGGATATACGTTTTCGGGGTTCCCGCTACCATAAAACACTTTACAAAAAACTTAGTTGTCCTTATGATATCCAAATAAATATGATGATCATGTCATTTTGATCAATATCGGTCATTGCGGCTATTCTTAAGGGAACCAACTGCGCAGACATAACAAAGACCATTCCTGTAACTCTTATAGCAAGATCTGACATAACAGGAGAGTTTAGTCGTAGAAAGAAAGACATTACTTGTTTTCCGAGGCACAGGATTATTAATACTGCCAACTGAGCATATCTCGATAAAAAAAAAAATTGGTTGCCTGTAAAGTCGGTATACGGGCGAAAGTTTTACGTGACAACGACTTTGAGTGGTAAAATAATTTTAATGTGAATTTTTATGTCTGTCTCTCTCGCTCTTAGGCGGGCTAACCATGCCCGAGTGGAAGGGACGCGTGCCTCTCACTCGCTCTCATTGTGAGCGCATAACGTGAGCGGAGCGTAACGCAGTTACTTAAAGTGTCACCCGGCAAACCAATTTATAAGACGTTGTCACGTCAAAACCTAAATACTTTTTAGTAGTACCAGTGTTAAAAAGCCAAGCGAGAACTATCCACTAGTGGAAGCAGTCACAATACAAAGGTAACGACGATACCGATGTAAAAAAAGGTAATTCTATTGTATCCAATTGCACCTTCACTGATTGATAATTACAACTTTATTTAAATCATCAATCTTTATTATGTCATGTTATGAAGCTATGCTATAAACAAGATAATAATAATGCTAAAAAGAAATAAAACAAATCAACTTCAATTGCAGAGAATTTGATAAATTAAATGAACAAGAATGTTTAAAATGTTCGATATGAACTCAAATGGCAGCTACTTAATGAACTTAATTTAAAGAGTTTTGGAAACATATCAAGCCTTACGTTTATTTAATTTTATATAGGTTTATTCCTAAAGCAATGTCAAATTCTACTGAAGAAAGGTAACAACTAGATGATAAACTTGAAGCTTGTTATGAGGCAAACGAAAGTAACACGAAGGATGTTACGCTTGATATAATTGTAGGAAAATCAATGAAAACCGTAACAGCCGATTCATTCCATACATTTGTACTTTCTCCATACACACATGCTATTGTTATTCATACTGTTTAAGATGTGATGAATGTATTTATTATTGTAAATAACTAACAAACCAATTTGCTAGCGACAAATGATCAAAAATATACATATCATATTACAAATATACTATTATGAACACAATTTTACTTTACATATTTATATTTTACTGATACTATTAGTTTATATATTTATATTGATTTGACAGATTTGATTAGTTCTATTATCTATACTTGTAGTTTAATATGCGATTATGCGTTATTAAATCGCTCACTGTTCAAATGACGTCTTAATCATTATAACACATAATTGTAGACTTACAACATATGTAGGTTCACCATGTATATCTTCCTTCATTCTACCTTCGAGCAGGAGATGAATAACAAATTGAAATTAAGACCGTGAAAATTGAGCACGTACTTGTCCGGATTTCAACCCGCCATCTTGGTTTAAGATCAAAACATTCCGCAAGTAAATATTTACTAATACAATAAATATCAAATTAAATTTCCTTGATTGAAGATGTCGATAATTCGATATTCAATACGATTTCTACGCAAGAAATGTCTCCGGTAAACATTCGTATTAGTTAAGGAGCTAAAATTACAATTGCTAAATAAGCTTCATCATCACACCGGCTGCATAAATCAACCTTGTTGTGTGCTTCTTATTTATTTACTCGATATATTGCATGTTATATTTTAACGCAAAACGAGTATTACAGTACAGAACCTTTCGCAATTTTAATTTTGTTACTGGTTCGTGGGAAATTGAACTTAAAAACAATAGAGTTAAGGTTGGTGGTGGTTTTCAATTGGTCGTTTAGCGTGGGCGGGTAGCGCCGAAGTAAGTTCATGATGTCATCGATGCGGTGTCAGGGTCTTAACTTAGACGAGCGGTTCGCTTTTATTGTAACTTACGCCTCCTCTCGTACTTATGTGATATTCAATACAAACTAGAACGTATTTTTATAGTTACTGATACTGGTTGTAAAAAATATATAGATTTCTAATGTCTTAATCATTAATATCATGTAATCGATTCGTGCATGTAATTTTATTCGATATTTCGAATTATTTGATTATCGAAAATGACAGATTACACATCTATCAGATATCTTACAACTCTATAAAAAGAAGATTTATGGATATGTAAGATAAGTCGTATGTGCAGTTTTTATAAACAATAACGACGTGTAAGTCGCAATAGATTATTTTAAAGCATAGATTAACAAAAACTTCTAAAGAATTTTAACGACACCATTTTTTCATACATCTGGAATTCATCGCACAAGAAGCTAAGTATTTAATGACATATTATTAAAAAGTAAGTTACATTGTAATCCAACCTATAATCATTGTTACAAAATCTATTGTTTTCTTATTACGACTACACGAAGCGTCGAGACGAAACGAGAACAGATACATTTACATTTTAATAAACGTGTATTACCAAATACGTAGAGGTCAAAATCCTTTAAGTTGTTCGCGGATAAAGAATTGCAAGCTGCGGTTATAAAGTGAAAAAATAAAACCGCGAACAATACGTTTCTCGGCTGTGATATATTAATCGGCCATCACTTTGCAGATTCTCATTCTATTAGTTCTTGTATGGTAATCTGTTAATCTTAATAGATACAATTAGGGCTGTGAATTATTAAAAAATAAAACGAAAAAACAAAAAAGGTTACATACTTTAAAATAATATCAGTTATTGCATAGTAATCCGCTAATCTGAATAAATAAGGCTGTCAACAAAATAGAACTAAATAAAAAAAAATGGATTAACGTGTTCTATATTTAAAAAAATGTTATCGACGCGAAATCTATATTCCGAAACAGTTTTAGTTCCACGTTTATTCCAATCTATTTGACTCAACTCCCGGTTAAGTACAGTAATAATACCTACGGAACAAGTAAAAAGACCACAGATGTATTCATCAAACAGTGACTAAGCAAAAGCTTGAAACAGACAGCCCTAAACTCGATTACTCTATTAAATTAATGTAGTCTAGAGAAATCGTTTCTCATTTATCGGTTCTTCGGTCTTCGAATAATTTTATATATACAATATCAAGATGACGATGTCTTTTAAACAATAAATATAAATAAAGATATATAGTACACTAGTTTTGCCCGCGGTTTCACTCGCGGAGTTCCCGTTCCTGTGGGATTTCGGGGACAAAATATAGCCTATGTTACTCGCTGATAATGTAGCTTTCCATTGGTGAACGAATTTTTAAAATCGGTTTAGTGGTTTAGGCGTGAAAGCGTAACAAACAAACTTACATTCGCATTTATAATATTAGTAAGGATTTTGTTTAATTCCTTTCTATATATTTTCAATTTATTTATTAGGAGCTTTCACTAATAATGTCAAAATACATCTTATCGTTGTTAATTACGTGTTAAACCGTACCGCTGTGAAGTTGGCGCGACTTGCTACCAGGTCTATAATATTTAATGTAGCTGTAAATTGACAATATGGCTAACAATTTTAACATCGTCGTTTAATAGAATGTCAGTCTATACCGAGAAATATCGTCGCGTTTTTCATTTGTAACCTACATAGCTGGTCCGGCGCCACAGCCTTTTAAAAATATCCGTTATAAAAGCGTCCATTTATAAATTTTGTATCAGGTAAATCAATCTTCGGTTCAATTTCAAATGTCTATATAAGAACTTTTTTTCTATTTTTACTATATTAAGGAACAACAACGCATGTGATACAGTAACAGCTTGTAAAAGTCTCAAAGCTTAGCAAAAGTACCTCCTCTATTAATAATATATATATCCATGCACGTACACGTGTGTTTTATTAAAGATATTTTGCTTCACCAAGTACGATATAAAATTAAACATAATTTGAAACCATTTTCTTTAGTTGAACACCACGTAATCAATCCACTAGTCCATCTCAGTACAACTAATAATTTAAATAAATTAAACTATATTATACAAAACAAACAAGTATGGAACAAAAACACCGCTATTTAGTTAACTATATTTTGTATTAAACAAAAACTGTGAAACGCATGAAAACCGGTTTTCAATATAATTTAACGTTTTCAACATGACGTCATGTATCCTATGTAATTTACATGATGACGTCATAAAATTGATATGAGGTCGAAGGGATTACATGTAGTTTCAGTTGTCTTTAATACAAAAATTAAAGAAAAGCTAGTATTATTTTATAATAAGCACAATATAAACTAACACTTTAGCACCTTAGAAACTCGCACGGATCAGATTTGAACCCGTTGCTTGCTGTTTATATTTTCATTATCATTCATCGTCTCGGCTCTTAATTTCACACCTAAAGAGGCGAAAAAACATAGAGAAGAGCTTTGTAACTATTAAAAGTTAGATTATTACCGCTTTAGCAACATTATTATTGGTTTTAATTAATTAAATTTAAAACGCTGAACAAATTAATCACGAGACAAAAAATTGTTATATTGAAAATGCCAAAACAGAATCTGAGTAGTATTCCTTGACCCCAAACAACGAATAATATCCAGTCAAAGAAAAATAAACATGAAAATGTATAAATGAAACGTTATCAGATGAGATAGTGATAAAACGAACAATCGTTCGTTCCCGTTCCCACTTTACAATCTTAATATAATCTTCTCTTACATTTTATGTTTTTAATTAGAATTGAAACGAATCTTAGAAAGCTTTTATGCGACAGTGACAAAGATTCACATTTAAACAGCACTTTCATCAGACGAGGTCAGATAACAACAAGTTGGTTACTTTTCTCATTCGTTCATTCAGTTAGTCATAAGTGAACAATGAAAGAAATAGGGAGAGCTTAGTGGAATTCGTTTATTTTAACCAAATATTTTGGGCTCTGTCACGTGGTCAAAGATTTGTAAAAGAAAGGTAATAGCAATCGCTTCGACTCTAATCGAATAATGGCTGATTGATTGAATGAAAGCGTCTTTACACTAAGTATATTAAACGCGGCATTTCCAGCTTATTAGGTGGTGGGGGGGTTGCGTAATAGATGTTAGTAGTCCTTCCTTAGGTTTAAAAATTAGTTCAGTGGTTTAGCCATTACAGTGTAACAGGCAAACAGAGAGAGTTACTTTCGCATTTATATAAAATATAGAAGTGTAACCTTAAAAGGAATTATAAAGTAAACAGTTTCAATCCTAACAAATCACTTGTACAGAGCAGTTTATTCAAAGGGCGTGATCACGAGAGGACTCATTAGGTCGTGTCGAGACTGTTATCGTATCACGAATTGAGCTCACGAAAGGAAGACACGATCCTAATAATTTCACTCTATATTTATTTATACTCATGGATTTGATTGTAGAGAGAGTGATACAAAATGTCATATTACAAGACGAGCGTTGGTTATTATTTATTTTGATTATTATTTATTTGATGCAAAAAGAGTAACTTAAGATATGGATAAGATACATGCATAATTTACGAGGGTTGTATATCAATGAATCAAAAAATGAAATATGGAACTGTTTCACAGTAATCGGTTGAAACGACAAAATCACGATCATCTTAGAGTAGGAGTTGAATTATAATCTTTATATTTCATCGATAGCGAGGTGAATTCGGACGATGAAGTCATAGAAAATATTGACATCATTGTATTTGATCATTGAGGTCATTAACAGGCTTTAGAGTTAGACGGACATACAAATATTTTATTACCGACGTGTTTATATACGCAACTTTATACATGAAGTGCAAAGGTTTTATAAAGTTTTAATTAGAAGATTGGCACCACTGTATAACAAAAGACAACTCCATCTAAATGTATCTTGCTAATTAATGTTCTCGCGTATTCAATATGTTGCTGTTGGTACTAGTCAGTTTTAGTTACAACCGAAAATTCAATTAGGTGTGAGATAAAATGAACGTTTTATTAACGAAGTTTTAATGAAACAGTTGAATCGTAGTCGAGTCACTATTAACTGTTCACAATTAACCGGTTCAACGGAAGCGATTGACGATTTCTACGGAAGCTGTCAACCGTCTGAATTAAAGCGTTGGGCCTACCGTTAACGTTAAACATAGATTGATATAGTTGTATTGATTTTTAACTCTAGTTACCAAATTGTCAAATTAACAAATTAATCTTGAATTGCCTGTGCTTGTAATGTATCGCGTATCTGTTTTTGTTATAACAAGGTATTATTTAACTTCCAATGTTTGTTTCTTTAGTTTAAATCTTGCAAGCTGAATTAGATTGATTCCTTATTATCCTACGGAGTTCAAAATTTACACGTCGAATAAATTCTGATGACAATACATTTATTTAGTAAGCATGACCTGACCAGGGGAAGGAAATTAATGTCTTTAATTATGTATATATAAATATGTAAAAGAAAAAGTCTTTCCTACTTTAGGGGTCAGAATTTCAATGAATTTTCTAATACTGAGTTTTATTAAATAATGTATCTCATTAAAATATATGTGTGTGAAGCAAAAAATGCATTTTTTACCGCTACGCGCGCACAAATCAGAAGTAACTTCTAGGAAATTAAAAGACTTGCAGTTGCGTTGAGTTAACATTTCTGAGAACGTAAAGATTTTGCTAACATTCCAAGGAGTTCGCTTTGGATACCGTAAAAGGGAATGTAACGGTATGACGTTGGGACATAGAGAATGTACTTTATTATCCCATTACGAAATGTAGGAGAGTAACATTTAACCGACTTGCTTGCTTATACTAAAAAGGTGCCTCAAATTTAGACAAATGATGATACGTCATATTCTCAGTCTATGACATCATCAGGTAGCTGATATGACAGTCGGGCATCTTTTTTGCGATATTAATTATTCTAATGTATTTTTGGTAGATTATAATTATAAGAATAAATATTTAATTTCGTTATTAAACATGGCTTCCGAACCGGTGGTACTTATGACAATTAATAAGCAAGCAATAACGATTGAATAAGATTTAAATTTAGACCATTTATTTCTCGTAGAATTTTAAAGTAAAATTGTTGGAAGTAATAAAATAGTTAGATACCGCTAAAAAGTAATACTTAGTACTTTTACGTGAAGGGGTGAGTGAGCTAGTGTAACTAGTGACCTAAGGAACAACATCTTATAGTTCCTAAGGTTAGTGACTCATTGGTGACGTTAGGAATGGTTAATATTTTTTACAATGTCAACCACTTGGTAACCACTTGCACTTACCATCAGGTGGCCCATCTGTCCATTCACCTATCAATATATTTAAAAAAAAAAAGATGCAATACTGATTTACTAGTTTCGAATCCATCTTAAAGTATACATAAAATCCATCTGATCTGCAAATCAACTTTATTATACAAGATCTGTTGTGACAATGTTAATTGTATATAATTATATCGTGGTATGAAATATGGAATCACCATGAGATAGTATTGACCCAGAAAGATTTAAATTTAGATCGCATAAAGTATACATTTCTATTCTTTCTTTAGTAAAAAAAACCGTAATTTACAATATCTTGATCAAGTGAAAACAAAAGAGAAAAAGCAAATTTGGTCTTTATTGTCAAACGCATTTGAACGATTGGACGTCAAATTTCTTTGAATAAATTACTATTTAGAATAAACCAATAATTTATTCTGAAGCGAATTCTTATGCAAAACTAAATAGTTGAAACGGAAAACAGATATTTTATGACGATGACATCAACGCTCGAGGAATAACATTTCTTTGGGCTAACTTTCAGAACTTACTGTAATATTTAAATATTAAAAAATCTAAACCAAAAAACCAATTAAAATTGTATTGTAAGAAAGTAAAATTTATTATATTTTGTAAAAATCGTTATCTTGATAGACGGAAACAAAATCCGCTGGGTGTTCTCTATATCTCTTCTGAAATTTGCAAAAGTTTAAGTACCGAACTTGGTGTAGTTGGTAATGCTTCAAACCCAACTGACATTTCAAGTCCAGCTTTGTCAGACGTCCCACATGCAGGTAGGTTTCCTAACGATGCTTTTCAAACGTGTAGGCAAATATTATTCTTTTATATATATAGATTATTATTCTAAATCTTAATGCGTTACGCGATGTAGTTCTTTCTCGGTTATAACATATCAGTAAAATAAGATCTTTAGCAAGTGAATATCGTATATCATCTCACTTTCTAGATTAGAGTGCCCTTTGCTTTCACCCTCGACGAAGTTAATAGGATGGAACACTTTCGATAGCCGGTTCATGGTACATAACGAATGTTTAGCATCAGCGTCCATAGAAAAGGTTATTCTGAACAAACATTCGAGATGAAAATAAATTCTGACCGAATTAATTTGTGATATTAGCAATTATAATACGTAACACATTATTTAAAGCTGAAGAGTGTGTTTATTTGTTTGTCGCTAATCTCAATCTATTTAGGTACATATTTATCGTATCAGCTGATTTATGGAGAAAGTTTTTAATAATAATTGTATATCTTATAAAATTACACAATACAATCCTACTTATATTATAAGTAGGATTTGCTAGTGCTTTATAAAATCACGCTACGATTTCCAGAAGCGGAACAATAACGCGTAAAACCGAGCTAAGGTATTAGTTAATAACATATCATCAAAATATAACATGAAATTTGAAATTGATAGCGCTGAGGTGAAAGAAATATATAAATCAAATTCAAAATGAAAATTGTATTGTAAATATGACGTATGTAGTCCCTAAACTCATATTGCGCGCAAGTCACCTCTTAACGCACGGCTGAGCGCGTCGCTCTGCGCCGGCGCACCTGTTCGTGTTTCCTGTCTGCCATCTTGAACCACAGGTTCCATAGCGTATCTTTTTATGATTATAAATATTTCTATTACTTGCAATATTCTTAAAACGTATGATATATATTTCGAAATATATATCTTCAGATTCTATTTGAATTTTATATAAGGGTCTATATAATAACATCATTGTGATATATTGGGCGGATAATGAATAACATCACCACAAACATAGAAATAAATACAAATGTATTATTATTTACTAGCACAAATAAGAAAGAAGTTACCAAGAAAGAAACAAAGGTAGTCTAATAACGGTACTAGAGCGATATTTCAAAGACGTGCGAAATTTCGACAATCGCGTTCGACGGCGCACATCTCCGGTTTCTCTGAACCGAGTGATTTATGATTCGCTACCGGTGATGCAATTACGATTACCGGGAGCCGGATATTATGTGATACTTCACATTATACTACCCACAAAACAACAACAACAAACACATCAAAGTATATCAAAATATGTTTCTGGTTAATCAATTCTAATATTGCATTTGATTGAAACAACTTACTACCATCGAATAAATAAATAATTAATTAGTTAGTAACAAAAAGTAATAGTTAGTAACAAAAACTTATATTAAATGCATTTCTAGTGAAATTAAAACTGCTCACTAGAGCAGTTCATTGATACCAGGATCCAAATACATAACGGATATAACAGAGTTGAAAAAATAAATCAACCAGTTTTAGCAACGGTCCTCGTAAAATACATTAATACAAAACTGTTTTCCAGTTCACGAAACTGGCACGAAGCCTTCGTAGAGGCAATTCATTTGTCTAGAATAAAATGCAGAAACAAAGATTTCCTTTATCCGGAACCGGTCGTGACGCATTAGGTCGGTCGCTGGACCGTGATACGACCGATGTTAAATTAATATTTTTTTCATACTAAAATAAATTTTATATGAAAAAGATAGCAACAGATCTATAACTACAGTCTACTAATTCTTAAACTAAAATTAATGACTTACGGCTTTATCTATAAATGTCGTTTAGTGAGTGATTTGTTAACAATATTGTGTCCTCTTCTTTTCAATGTCAAATCAAAGATGACAAAAAGAGAGAAAACAAAACTAACTAAACATATGAAAAGCGTTTACGTGAAGTATAAATATAGTAAATAATCGTAATTATATTGAATTTAACGCAAACATTCCTAACTGTATCCTTTTTACCATTGAATGATACAATGCACAGAATTTTCACACTAATTATTACACATCGCATTGAAGCGTGAGATCAGCTAGCCACATGCTATTTGCATGCACCGTTGTTAATATTAAAACTCTTATTTTAATAAACCATTGGAATGTAGTTCTTGCAATACCCAAGTCTTATTATCCGACAAATAAATCTATTTACCAAGAAACCACTAAACACCTCAATCGGTTTAGAAAAATGCCGCGTAATAAATTTTATTTAATGTTAATATGTATGTATAATGTATATACATATATCATCCTTCATTATTAATTACCAACAAACGTTTTAAGTTCCTATTAACCTTCAAATATAATAATAAAATCAAGTCCAAGCTAAATTACTGCTTATTTAATTCGCACAGGAAATTACAGCTATTATAAAGAATCATTACGACCTGACACGTTAAGTCAGAATCGTCCTAATAACGATATGTATGAAAAACATATAACTAGATAGAAAACATTGGCAATTAGTTTTTAACCTGAGCATAGATAGATTAAAAATTATTTAAGAACATAAACGCTTATAGACGTCACAATAATTACTTAACTATTGTACTGATGTACTGTCCCTGGCAAAGTTAAGACAAGGCGTAAGAGTCCCATTTGTATTTTGTAGTTGATTAACAATTTTTTTTTGAGTAAATTCGCTCGCTATCGAATGGCGTTTTTGCAATGATAGATAATATCAACTATCGATAAGAAAATGTTATCAGTCGGTGCATGTCAGTATATTGGCATATCTGAAGATCAGTTGAGCAAGCAAATTGCTACTGTATGGAATGTCGTCTCGCTATGCATGTTATTAATTGCGAGAAATTTCAATCACGTCCATTATATTCTATTATGCAAATTGCGATGACTTTTTGATCATTGATAACGGCTTTGATTGTTACTGATCCGTTGATTTTTATCTTTGAAATATTTAAAATTGATGTCTCTTTCAAGTTTATATAGCTTGGAAGTATTTTGAGTTATATAGTCTATTTCAAATTCTTGCAATTTGCTAAGTGGTGTGAGCGTTTACCATCGCAACATGTTGAGTGAGCACTTAAAGAGGATTTACCAAAAAATCATAAATTTACATCGAATAAAAATTGAATCAAATTCACACAGTTTCCAGTAACAAATATCTTTTATTGATGAATAGATCAAAAATAATTTGTAATTATATTGCATCAATTTGAAATAAATATTTTGATAACATAATAATAACTTGAATGCCTAAAATAACGCGGCTAGTGCTAGTAGTAGCTACAAAATATAATATAATCACTAATCTCCTTTCTACGACTGCCCTTTATCGACAACCTCGTTCGCGTTCACATAATATTATGAAAATATGGTCTTCCCTCTTTGAGGCTGTTTAAAAAAAGCATATATCTCAGGGTTGAGGCTATTATGCATTGAATTATATTTGTGTTATTATTTTTATTTAAATAAATACTCTTTGTACGCCTTAAGCTTATACATAATCTATGACGCCAGTAATATTTCCATTGTCCTGTCGAGTGTCTACATCGAGTACAGTCGACATTATTCGAACTATTTTAAGATTTGAACTTTAACGTCTCGAGAATGCCACGTCGTCGTTTGTTGTTGACTTATCTATTCCAGATCTTTCTTTTGCAATATTATTTTTAGTTTAAATATAAAACATATATATTTGCAACTGTTAAACAAATTCAAAGTTAAAAGTAATATTTACATTGACCTTTCCTTGAAGATCTAATCGGTTTAAAATTGCTCGTGTACTTCGAATATGATTCTTAATTTATCGTTTTAAAGGAACAACGATAAATAAATATCACGATGTTTAAGTATTTACTACAAGGTCGTATTAAATTAGTCATATCTTCAATCTTCTAAAATTAGTTCGGAAAGAACTATACGATGCAGTTGAAGATGACAATACAGGAAGTAATGTAGACAACGGACTACGATTTGAATTTTTAATTTTGGAACGACAGATATTTTTATTTTCATATACATTTATTGTATTTGTTCTCAAAATGAATAATAAATGTTAAACAAGTGATGCACAAACCGGTAAAAATATCTCTAATCGTGTTAACAAAAGTCTTACTATAAATAACTACAGAAGCTTTTCAATAAGCGTTTATATATAATAGAACTGTAGCAGGAAATATAGCCGTCCGCACCTATCTAACGCACAAGAAACATTTTGCAACGAACGCCTTAAGCTTACCTCTTTATGAAATGATTTCATCAACAAGTTTCGCTCCATGTTATATTGGACATTACCACAAGGATGACCTGCAGTTGTGACACAAGCACACAAATCAATTTGTAAGAACGGTAATACACGGAGCGTGATCTATCCATTTTAGTAATGCATACATCATTACAAGTCGACAATGCGTCTGATTTTAAATGATCGTATTGTATTTTATTCCTTTATCTACAGCTAAATGAACATCTGGTTCTGTTGTAATAACAAATGATAATTGAATTTTAATATAACCCAGTTAATTATCAACACTCGCAATCGTAATGGTATTCAGTCTTACAGAAGGTCTATGATCAGTTTAAAAATGTGACAAACTGTACACAGCTCGAGTATCGCCGTATTTTCGTAGTCAGGATCGCTTTGAATTTAAATGTGATTGCTAATGGGTTTGTACGATAGTTTTTTTTTTTTTTTATTGTATAGGAAAGCGGACGAGCATGTGGGCCACCTGATGGTAAGTGGTCACCAACGCCCATAGACATTGGCGTTGTAAGAGATGTTACCATCGCTTACATTGCCAATGCGCCACCAACCTTGGGAACTAAGATGTTATGTCCCTTGTGCCTGTAATTACACTGGCTCACTCATCCTTCATACCGGAACACAACAATAGCAAGTACTGCTGTTTTGCGGTAGAATATCTGATGAGTGGGTGGTACCTACCCAGACGAGCTCGCACAAAGCTCTACCACCAAGTGAATAGTGAAATAGTGTTTTGTCTTTGTTTGAAATTTCACAAAACTCTTTTTGTAATAATTATGAAGCGAAAGACACGAAACTACGTGTTATACAAGACTCCACTACTACTTCGCTACGGTTAGGATGACAAACATACATAAATAATTTCGGCAATTATGATTTTTTTTAATTTGGTTATTTCTACTAATGAAACTACTAATTTGCAATTGAAAAAAGTTTCAGCAGAGAAATGTTTCTTATTTCATCCATAATTAATTCCAGAAACTATTATGCTTCATTGTGAATATTTATGTACCTATGTACATAGATATTTCCTAGTTAAAGTTAAAACAAAATGGTATTCAATACGTCGCGTGTTGTGGAATTAGATGCATCGTACACTATATTTCAATGCAAATGACATTACCAAGTAAATGATTGAGGTGTGACGTCACCGATGTTTTTTATAGATAAATTTACGTCATTCGAGGACCACACGAATGAATATGAATCAGTACTCAATATTAAATATATAAAATACCTAATATTCACAAGTGTTCGTTTAAAACCTTTTAATCAAAAAACTATCAAGTATACGTCGTTACCATTAAACTAAATATAAGTTTAAAAAATATATGTATATTCACTCTTTTACTACTCTCATGGGAGGGATAGTATCTACAATCGCAAATACACATCCTTAGCTATAATTGGTAGTTAAACTGTATAAATATATAAGCATTTCAGCCCGATAAAGATGTATTGCTAAAACTGACAAAAACAGTAATTTCTTCTTTGTATCTCATTGTTTTTACTGAAGATCCTTACAGATACGAATAAATCAATCTTAACAAAGTTATTTGTTACTACCTACCTCTGTCATTATATATAAATACAGACAGAAGAAACAATTGTAGTCAACCTTTATGACGTCAATTAATTATTAAATGCAGAACATTTTAGAACTTTGAACATGAAAAACAAACTCAATAAAAAAAATGTACAAGATGCAAAGGAATCTCGCTAAGCGATAAATTAAAATCTATATATGAAGTACTCAACCAGATTTAGCCCTCGCATCTCGTAGGCGGTGATACACAGCTGCCATACACAGCAGACCGTACTCGGGACGCAATTCACTTTGCGATCGAGTTAGGCCTTACGTATCAGTTCAAGTGTATTTAAATTCTAATTCATACTCAACCGGAGTCTTAATTGAAATGATCGTATTTTAATACGATTGGTATGCAAAGCTTAATATACATTTATTACTTGAGACAAGTTAAAGATTTATACGGCGATACCTACTGTATATTTTAAATATGTAAGTGCGTTTTCTGCGCGATACATTCAAAAACGTAATGTAAAGTAATATAAATGTCCTTTTGTTCAGCTCTCGTTTTTGAGATTTAAAGCTTACTCCAGCACGATTCTCCGGTGTGGGTAGGTTAAAAAATGTGCCATATTCAGGTTTCATTATGATGTTTTACTTCATCGCCGAAAAGGAAATAGATTATAAACACGGATTTGAACTCGGAATTCGGAAAGATTCACACCTTAACCACTCGGCCATCACAGCTCTCAAAAAAGCATTTGAACGTATTTATTTGCTTAGGACAACACTTTAAAGGAGTCGGTTGATGAGATGAATCTACGTCACGAAACGAAATTTCTCCTAAATTTTACCTTCATTTTTATTCGTGTTGATTTTAATATAATCAGACAATTAGGGTATTTTGAACAATTAAGCTAACCTAAAATTTAAATTGCTATTTTCATTTTTTCATTTCATTTCATTGCTGGTACACGTTTTGTACAACATTAGTAAGAAATTCTTAAATATTTTTGACGTTTAGATACTTAGACTTATGGCCATGACTGGAACATAATGTATAAGGTTATGTAAATAAACAATAAAATAAGCAAATCTTACAGTGTACCGCTAAGTTAATATACAGTTTTATAACTTTGTCGAATATAATAAATTTCAAGCAGAAATTCAGTTAAGAAAATTATGGTGTTCAAAAAACTGTTTTAGTTGCAGCCTTTTCTATTCATCAAATTCCTTTGTTGATGGATACAAACGATACCGTATACAGACTTTTATCAGAATACATTCATAATATTTGTGTATATCGTATGAATATATTACACTGTGCAAGTCGGCTAGCTTTAAAGCCAAGAAGTATTAGATTACAACTCAAACATTCTTGCATTATTCATAGATAAATATTTAAGTTAATATTGTTTACGTTATACATGATTAGTTTTTACCTTCACCTTTCTCGGAGGCGTCGTTTCCGTTTCGACAAGTCTGTAGCGTTCAGCGGATCTGTGAACCTCCCTGCCTCTTACATCCTCCAGGGACGCTTTCTCCTCACCGCGGGTCAACGTCGTAACTTTCCTGACAATCCTGGTTGTAATACGTCGCTGCCCGCTGTCGTCTTTCTTCGAGATCTTCGTCGACTCCAACGAGGAGCCCAGGACCTCGGTCGACAAGCGCTTGTTCGTATGAATCGCCTGTAGTTCCGAAACACCCCTCCCGCCGGCTGACAACGGTACGGCTAATGCACTCTCACCGTCGTACTCGAAATGTGTCTGATTACCGTCGTGTACTATTCGTCCATTGTAACCCTCTTCCCTGTACGATCCAGAGCGATAGCTCGACCTCTCGAATCCGGGATAGTTACCATCGAATACAGTTTCGTGTCTCG
Source organism: Nymphalis c-album (assembly GCA_963151315.1). Taxonomy (NCBI): domain Eukaryota; kingdom Metazoa; phylum Arthropoda; class Insecta; order Lepidoptera; family Nymphalidae; genus Nymphalis; species Nymphalis c-album. The sequence goes on from OY720610.1 coordinate 2,448,904, forward strand.
TCAGACTTTCCCTCAAACTTCTTGGCACAGAAGCCAGGTTAAGACTGGTCGTTATGGGGGATCCCACCGGCGACGGGGACGGTTTCTTCAAGCTTGACTTCAACGGTTTCGAATCATCACTTTCGAGTGTCCCTTGAACGAAGAGGCGCTTACTGCTGCCTTCTTTAACGAACCTATACATCGACATTCTCGATTCGTTCCTCTCAGTCCTTCACGGGCCGGTATAACATAATACTGATCGGGCTTGACGCGCTGCGGTATTATTTCCAACTTATTACGGATTCGATACGCGCACAACTTGCTACACCGTTATGTGACAATACTTGCAAATGGATCACTTCAAAGGATCGGGTGATGAGTGGGAAACTGTTGATATTGCCTATATTTAGAAATGTATCAATTGAGTGACTTCTGGTTTAGCTGTGACACGCGTCAAAGGAATCTATTGCTATTAATACTGTTGCTAGTTCATGTCTTAACATGGTAATAACAAACTAAACTACCGCTTAAGGAAATTATTTATGAGCAATTCAATATAACTTTATTAAAATAGTAATAAGCATATTGACATCCGAGCTTGTGTGTACTAACTGTTTATAATCATGCGATGCAGAATTAATTAAATGTGCAAAGAAAGTGAATGTGAATTTAGCACTCGTAAAGTTTTAAACAGGCTTCGGATTAGCCAAGTTTCCTCGCCATATTTGTATTCCGACAAATATGGAGAGACCCTTCCGGCGGACGCCGGCGTCGCTAAACGTTAAGGAAACTAATTTCGTGACGCCTTTAGAACAAACGATTTTTTATATATTTTGTTTTAGATATTTTATTGCGGATACAAGATTTTCGTAATGTCCATTATTTGACCATCAGGGCAGAGTTTTAAAGAACAATATAACAAAGAACGCTTAGTTTAAATCTCACAAAAAAAAAACATATAATAATAGCAGTAACGTATAAACACGTACATATTTTCTGAAGTGTACATTATTTTTTATTTAAAATGCAAAGAATCAATGAAATAAAGCATTACGGGTTTATTTGTAATGGACATCATGCGAAGGATTTCATTCAGCGATTTAACGAACATGTAAACCTTGACCTAGGAGCTTACGTAAGCGATATTATAATGTCTCTGATAAATATATGAATCCGCCGAAAATCGATGACGTCATATGAAAACAAAAAAAAATAAGTGAAATAAAGAAGAGTATTAAATTTTGCATAACACGTGTCAATACAACTAACACCGACTCAATTATCATTTAAGCCCTATGTGAACCAATTTGGGCCTTATGTATTTTATAAGATTGTTTTTCATAGAAAACTACAAACATCAATTATTTCCAATGAGTATTACAAAAATAATTTCTTTGCCGCTTTCGGTTTTTGTTTTTGAATTTCTCGACGATTCTTACTGTAATTGATACATCGTTCGAACAAGTTTAAGCTCTCTCTGAAATGTTTAGATTTACTAATATCTTTAGAATGTCAGATGGAAAAGGACACTAACGACATTTCAGACCTCGCTCCACGACCTGAGCTGACTCATGACGTAATCTAACAAAAGCTAATGAATAAAATCAAGGATATTCGAGAAGAATAACAATTTGAAGCAATTATATAATTAACAAATTCGTTTTCTTATAACAATATAACTTTAGTATCACTGACTTCTACCAAAAATGATATAGAAAGCCAATTTTGAATTATATTTGAAATTGCAATCAATTTATATTTTCATCCAGTTTGAAAAGCTATTTGGATAATTTGAAATCAAATTTTATCATATTGATTAATTCCTTAAATTTTTATCAACACGATCTCTTGATTTTGTGTGCGTTACCAATAACATTGCAATGTTAAAATGAAGAATTGGACTTTGCAATTATTGTCTGTGTGCTATTTGAATTTTAACATTTATAATCAATATTCACAAAACGCACTACATCCTTACTAATATTATAAATGCGAATGTAAGTTTGTTTGTTACGCTTTCACGCCTAAACCACTAAACCGATTTTAAAAATTCTTTCACCAATGGAAAGCTACATTATCAGTGAGTAACATAGGGTATATTTTGTCCCCGAATTCTCACAGGAACGGGAACTCCGCGAGTGAAACCGCGGGCAAAACTCTAGTATACTTAATATCATCATAATATGGTGTGTAAAATTCTATTTTATTTAAATGTGGGTGTCAACAGTGGAAACCGACATTTTTGCGGGGGATTTTATAATTCTATGGTCGACGCCTACAACAAGGCTGGACCTTGGAGTGCTTTATATGGAGCAGTAAGTGTTGGTTTAATTTTAATATGACACTGCATTAAAATTAAGTTGATGTTTGGTAATCATATAGCAACGGTGGTATGAATAAATTTACCTACCTAATCTACATATGTATACAGGAATACGACAGGTATTGTTGTCTTCCGGTTTGAAAGGCGAGTGAGCCTGTGTCACTTCAGGAACGACGAAAAGAGGTAGCGACTAGATGGTAGTGATGGTAGTGATATTTCAACGGGCGGTATTGGCCACTTACCATCAAATTGTTCATTTGGCAGAATGCCTATCTATTTGAAATTTAAAAAAATATAGGGAAAATAACGACTTAGGAAATATCATAAACGATTGAACGATTTGCCTTTAAAAATTATCAGGAATGCAGTTGAGCCAATAAAATCAGAACTACCGATCAGTATTGCTTTTAATCCAAAAACGATTACAAGAAAATAAAGAAATGAAAGTAACCAGTTGAAAACTGGAATCCCACTGATTAAAACCAGGACAAACATATGCAAATATACATACTTATGTTTAGGAGCCTCGCCACTCTTGGCGTTAAGTTAATCTTTGCCATAATACTGAGCACTTATTATATAAAAAAATATTATATTAGGTCCGTGTCCAAAAGAAACCTTATAAGCTAAATTTAGCAATTCCGTTGGTACTTAATAGGATTATTTTTATCGATATGAAAGTTCCAACGATCGCTTAGTCTTATGATTTTTACAATCGTGAGTTTTTCTGACTTCAATAAAAATCAAATTTTATTTGTATTCGTTTATAATACGGTAACTAACCAATTTAGTATATTATTTTAATAATAAATAATTATTTTATATTTATCTGACTATGTACACACATGCCTGGGTGCCTTCCTACCTAAGGCGGGGGTGCCTTCCTACCTAAGGCGGCTATTGGGGGCATACCTCCAGGATCGGGTGGTTCTTTGGGAGGGGAATGATGGACGAATTATTCGGCATCGGGTAAGCTGTGGTGTTCCTCAGGGATCGGTTCTCGGCCCCATCCTGTGGAACGTAGGCTTTGACTGGCTCCTGCGGGCACCCGTCCTTCCCGGTATGGGGTTATTGTGCTACGCGGACGACACCCTCATCACCGCGACGGCGAGGAATTTCCAAGAGGCGGCCCTCCTGGCCGAAGTCGGTACGTCGCTCACGATGGACCGTATAGAAATGCTGAGCTTGAGGGTCTCCATCTCTAAAACCGAGGCCCTCTTATTTCACGGTCCGCGTCGGGGCCCACCTCGTGGGGCATGTATCACCATCCAAGGGACGGCGATAAAGGTTAAGGGCCAGATGAAATATCTGGGTCTGATTCTGGACGGAAGATGGAGCTTCGCGCAACACTTTGTCCAACTGAGCCCGAAGCTCATCAATGCCGCTGCCGCACTGGGCCGCCTTCTACCTAATGTGGGAGGGCCGGAAACACCATGCCGGCGCCTATATGCCGGCGTGCTGCGCTCCATGGCATTATATGGTGCACCCATATGGGTGGACGCTGTCACTGCGCGTAATAAGGCTCTCCTGCGTAGACCGCAGAGAGTTATAGCAGTGAGAGCAGTAAGAGGTTACCGGACGGTGTCGTGGACGGCGGCGACACTTCTTGCGAGTGATCCGCCTTGGGAACTCCAGGCTGAGGTGCTTGCGGAAGTGTATCGATTCCGGGTGGAAGCCAGGTTGAATGGCGACCGTCCAGGATCAGCGGAGGTGGGTCGAATCAGGTATTTAGCTCAACAAACTTTGATTCGCAGATGGGAGGAGGACCTGGGGTCTCCATCAGCAGGCCTGGCGACAGTGGAGGCAATCCGCCCCCACTTGAGTCGCTGGGTAACAAGGAGAAGCGGCAAACTCACGTTTAGGTTGACGCAGGTGCTTACCGGACATGGCTGTTTCGGTAAGTACCTTCATGGGATAGCGAGACGGGAAATATCACCTTCTTGCCACGAGTGTGGTGCGCCACTGGACACGGCGAACCACACCCTGACGGAGTGCGCTGCGTGGGGGTCCCAGAGACATTCCCTGGCGGCGTCAGTCGGCGCAGACCTCTCGCTGCCGAGCGTGATTACCGCCATGCTTGGCAGCGAGAAATGCTGGATGGAGATGGTCTCTTTTTGCGAGAGTGTCATGTCGCAGAAAGAGGCCGCGGAGCGTGAGCGTGAGGCATCTGCCTCCGCTGACCCGCTCCGCCGAAGGAGACCGGGGAGGAGGCGTCGGCGCTATGCGCATCTTCTTCTCCCTCCGTCGTAAGCGTCGGCGGGGCTAGGCGGGTTCTCTGCGTGCCAGGAACCCAAATAAGAAAGGAGGCCCGCGCAATCGGGTCAACCGTCGGGGCGTCGCGGTAGCATGCGCAAGCGATCCCGTGCCGCTCCACCGAGACAATGCAGGTACGCTGGTTTTTTAGTGGGTATTCCGGAGCCTTCAGCACCGGCGAGCCCCACATACCCCCCCACCTCACGTGGGGGAAACGCGTAAATGCGTTTTTCCAGCGATAAAAAAAAAAAAAAAAAAAAAAAATGTACACACATGCCTAGGGTTTTATACGACTGCATCCGTGGATGACGGATGATTCGGACGACGGATGGATTTGATTTAAAAATATCTTAAAAAATTATCAAACAATAATTGAAATGAATAATTGAAATATTGAGAAGGTAAAACTTAAAGGAAAATTCGAGGCAACACGTCTGAGTTTCCGAGCAATTTTCATGGTTTAAAGCTCAAATAACTCAACAAGTTCAACACTAAGTGACAATAGAAATATTAATAGCGGCGTAGGGATAAGAGAATCTTAAAGCATATTTTATATAATATATTGATGATATTTATTTCTTGTTGATCGTTGAAAAAGTGTGACTACAATTTTTTGCGGTCTCTAGTAGAATCTAAAATCAGAACCGGTAGCTTTTAATTTAATTTATCTCGTTAATTGACGATTCAAAAGAGCCTATATCAATAAACTATGTATTTAATTTTGATTAATTTATATTAATCACGGCAGTAATTATTACTTGTAATAAACATTATGTTTGTGCTTCTTGTTTATATAGATTTTGACCTTGCTCATTTTATATATTGTTTGTGTTAATTACCTTGCTCTTGCTAATCATTCATATTTAACTAATAACGCGACTTCGAATTGCAAATATAAATAATTTTGGAATTTAAAATTCGAATTTCATTTATGCAGTAAGACCTTCTTTAATGGATTACAATTTTACTTTTTAAATTGTTATCGTTATTAATACGCTACGGAAATAAGGTAACGTTTTATCTGTTACATTGTAATGAGAATACACTTTAAGTAAGTAAAACCATTCCTATGAAATATCATAACTGATTTGTAAGGGCTTAGAATTCAAGTATTATACTATAGTATATATTATCCTACATATTCGCGCCATTTCATATTTTCAAATCGAACCAAAATTATCTTCTACTTAATAATACTTAAGCAGGAATGCATAAAAAATACAATATCGATAAGATAGAAAGACCAAGTATAAGTACTTTATTTATAAAATTCACTTTTATCAATCGATAAAATCGTTGAATTTAGACAATATAATACTGCAATATTTAAGGACGTTCATCACTCTTCATTTGGCATACATATTACGTCACTCAAAACAATACACTCCCTTTACGAGTTGAGTAACATTTAAGTAACTAATTAGCGTTTACTTAGTTGCTTAAGTTCGCTAAGCAATAACAATATCCCACTAAAACCAAAAAGCAACACAACCGTTATTGTCACCGGTATAAACAATTCGCGTATCGAATCCGTTATTTCACTTTCAAATAAATTAAAAATAAAAACACAGACCACAATAAAACCTTTTTCGAAACGGTTAGTGTGTTAGTTATTCGATTCGTTTTTCGAAATTTGAATTGACGTGCGCGCGCGCTTCGTTCGGACTCTAACAGGTGACTGGCGCGTAGTTGCAGCCTAGCCGCCCGTGACTGCTGTGAAAAAATGTATCGTGGGTTTACGTATGTTTCTCATTCATTATGGGAGCTGAATTCCGTGATAATTATCATGTTAAATGAACGTTTTTTCTTTTGTTTATTATATTAACTCTAGTATTATGATCTTCTTTGTCTTCATTCAGACATCCTTTGTTGCCGAATTGCGCGCGTTTGGAACCGTTTAGTTAACTTCCTCTGTTTCGATTTGTTTTAACAAATTACATGTCAAAAACTTCTAAATAGAGTTGTCATATATTAAAGTCAGATTTTATTTGTTTTTCGAACGGAAACTTTTTAATTATTACGAAAGGTAATTCGTTTGTAATTAGTGGTATCAGACTGCGTTCTGACTTACCTACTATTGAGTGAGTAAACAACTAAAAACAAGGAAGGGACGAGAAATAATAGATTAGAGGATACAACGTATCGTTTTCACGCCTCGTAAGGTTTCACAAAAAAAATACTAAAGGTTAATATTATTACTATTTTACTGATCAGCCACGGATTACTTAAGATTCTAGTCTAATAATTCTCTTTTAAATTTAATTCATTTTTGTTAATATACAAAAAGAAAAAAATAGGTACAAAATATAAACCAAGAATATGCTTAACTTCACGAAATATTAATAATAATAATAATAATAATAATAATAATAAATTCATACACCTAATTTACCGACTGATTTATGTAGACGTTGCCTCAGTAGTTCAGAAACGATTCAACACATAACAGGTGCTTGCAAGTCAATCGTCCAAACTGATTATAAGCACAGGCATGACCAAGTAGCAGCAATAGTACACCAAAACTTAGCCCATCAATATAAATTCATAACAAATAAAGTAGCCTACTATAAATACCAACCCTGTAAAATCCTAGAAAATAATAACTATAAAATTTACTGGGATAGAACGATTATCACCGATAAGACCATTCATTATAATAGACCAGACATAACAGTAATAGACAAAAACAACAAAATTGTTTTTATAATCGATATTGCAGTATGTAACACACATAACCTACTTAGTACACACAACGAAAAAGTAATCAAATACATAGAATTAGCTACTGAAATTAAAAAACAATGGTCAATAAACACAGTTAAAATTATACCAATCATTCTTTCTAGTACAGGCGTTATCCCCAAAACACTCATGACCAATCTCAATATTCTCCAAATGTCCAAGTCCACTCTCGCACTTTTACAGAAAGCCGTCATACTAAACACCACACGTCTTACTCGAAAGTTCCTCACATCACCACTGTCAATTTAACATTTAACTAACCTATCACGCTTGGTCATGGCCCGCGTGATAGTTAAAGTTACCCCTGTAAAAAGGGAGATAAAAAATAGATACAAACTATAATAATAATATCTTGGGACATTATTCACACACGGCCATCTGATCCCAAACTAAGCAGAGCTTGTACTATGGAAACCAGACAACTGATATACTACATATACTACTTTTTCTTTTGTAAATACATACTTATATAGATAATTACACCCAGACTCAGGACAAACAGACATGTTCATGCACACAAATGTCTGTCCTGGGTGGGAATCGAACCCACGACCTGCGGCGTGAAAAGCAAGTGTCTTACCACCCACGCCAACGGGCTCGTATTAATAGTATGTAATATGAACGCCATACGATCCATTTTGTAATTAAATTAAAGAAATACATATAATAAGATATTGCCTTGTTTAAAATTAATTTCAGTATAAGTGGTTCACAGACTAGGCCCTAGTTTGTGAACCAATTCCAGGTTAGCAGGAATCCATAATGTAATCTAGAACTCGCTTCATTACTAACACGTAAAATACTAACAACCGACTTATTGTGATATACTATTTTGATGCGTGTATACTTGCAATTTTATAATTATTATTGTCAAAGTCGTATATCACTTTCTGGCATTTAACGACCGTTTCTTGCGATGAATTTCGAGTTTGTTCTTACAGAATAATGTGCTTCATTTGGATCAGATTACCCCGTAACGGTTGACACTTTAATAAAAAATTTATTAGCGTATTAAGTATTAAGACATACATTATTAAGTATAAAACCTATTTAATAAAATATTAATTCAAAATTTTAAATAAATAATAGTGACCAAACTAAAGAACTTTTTATTTTATTTCTCTTAATATATATCAATTCATATCATTATATACTAGTATTCGCCCGAGTGTGGGGAGGGTTAGATAGCCTATCTGTAAGTTAGCCTGACCTTAGCTAATTCTATTAAGAGTAATAAAGATCCATCCATCCTCATAAACATTCGCGTTTATAATATCAGTTGTAGGATTACACTGTACAATTATGTAACAGATTGTATTATTATTTATCATATCAACTCCTACTCATGTTCTTGTTAATATTTATAAATTAATTATTATCTTACAAATAGGAACTATATATCTTACATTGTGTGGGCTATAATGGGTGGACGACATTCCGCACAATTAATTAATTTTTTGTTTGTATATAACATTAAATAACAAAAGTATATAAAAACATAGTTAATGAACACAATGGGTGCATTGGATGTGTATATAATATAGCAAGGTATTCATTTCGTTGTATTTTTATTTTCAAAGTTTTAAACACAAGTTTTGTTTACTATGATAGTACTTCTAAAGTAAACATTCAGAAATATTACAATAATATAATTAGATCATTAGATGTTATTTTTTTTATACCAAATACTAAGCGATGACATGAAATCGTTTGTTATAATCAATGTTATGGATTTTTCTCTAATCTAATGAATACGCGTGAACAATATAATTCACAACAAGTACTGCCATCTATTGAACGCTGACGCAAAGCGTTGCCAAGCAAAGCTCCGCAAACCATTGCTTGTTATGGTAGAGCGCCATCTAGCGTCATATAGTTGAACCAAGCAAGCAAGGCTTTTAGCGATATTTCGATAACTGACGACTTACCATAATCGTCTGCTAGAGTTTGCGTGGACAAATAAAATATTTAAATCATTCATTCAACATTATTATATAAGTGACGATATTTATTTACGTCAATTTAATGTAGATTTTAAAAAACAGATGGCGCCACTAGTATAGAGGTTCAAATTAATCTGAAATATTCTTAACGGATTTTAGCCATTTATTGTATTTGATTTTACATTTTCTTTAAAATAAAGTACAACTTCTAATATCTTTAAATTATTTTTTTATCAATAATTGATTATATCAAAACATAGTTATAAAGATCGGTTTCTTTGATCTATTTATATCTTTATTTAAATTACTTATTTTATTATGATCAATTTGCATTTACGATTATTTGATGTGTCATCTGTGACATTGAAATAGTTAGCGCAATGAAAATGTGTTTCTCGTACGTACACCTTCTAATTATTAAATAATATATGATTTCTGGAAATATGAATAATGTCCGACAAGCGAATTAAACACCTAAAGAGCATAAATTAGAGATCAATTTTGCCCTAAGCATTGCCATTGTAGACGAAATAGTTGTCAAATTATGCTACCAATGTGCTGTTGTCATTTGTAACATAGTTGGTGTTCCTTGAGACTGACATTATTAGTAAGCATTTATAAAATACGACTTTACCTATAGATGCTATTTTTTTTTTATTGGATTAGTTAGTAAAATAGCTGCGTCTTCTTCTTTTAAATATCAAATCAATGAATTCAGAAAGAGACAAATCATCATAACTAAACACCCGCTAAACAGCCTTTATAAATGCGGTCGATAAAGTTTAGACTATAATGATAACATTAAGAGATCTTATCAATCTAATAGTGATATAATTATGTACAGTGGCGTAACAAATCGGAATCCAGTTTGGCGCCTTTTAATCGATTTATGCTGCCAGTTTTTTTGGCGCAAATATGTTTTGAAATATAAAAAGCATATCATATTCAAAAGTTAAATTATTAATTCGCGCCTTTTTTGGATTTTTTAGTGCTTATTATTAATGAAATCGCTTTTTTTTTATAATAACAATAAATAATGATAGATGGCATAATCATATTTTAAATCCATATAATTATAAAAAATATTAAACACCAAACACCATAATCCATATTTATCAATGAACGTAACAATATCTTCCACCCTTCAAGGCTTCACCGGCTGTTACATAAGGGTGCGCGGGCGTTGAGTGGGCGGAACATATGTTCCATGACCTTGCCACCCACCCTCGCTCGAAAGGTCAGTACGCAGTAAGCACGAGCAACGTGACGTCATTTCCGAATTATTTAGAAAGTTGGAACTGCTAAGTCACTTTTAATATTCTTATCTTCAAGTTTCTTTATAGCTTTAGTATGATATTCCAAATTCATGGTTATTCAATTATATTTTAGCTAAATCCTTTATCCTTGTTTTTATTAAATTAATTTATACGCTACTATTAATAATACTTTGTACACTACATAATTGAAAGCTTTTAAGGGACATAATATCTTAGTTCCTAAGGTTGGTGGCGCATTGGCGATGTTAGCGATGGTTAACATTTCTTAATGCCATTGTCTATGGGCGTTGGTGACCACTTTACCATCAGATGCACGCCCGCCTTCCAATACAATAAAAAAAAAATGAATAAAAAATTATGACACAAAATTTACTTCAACTTTTCCTCATCCACGTAATTTTGAGCAAATATTTGAAACGTATAATAGGCATCTGGTATTGTTTTAACAAACAGCGGCGCACGCGCACCGGCCGGCCGTCGACCCGCGTCCGAACTAACATCGTATCATCAGCTAACTGTAAGGCTACTCTGGACAATCATTAGTAAAAAGATTTCAATAATGCAATAAAATGAACAGTCTCATTTAAATGATTAACTTTTATTTTATATGTCAAACGTTTAATGACTTCGTTTCGCCAAAGCACAGGGCACAGATTAATCCCCAAGTGAAATGTTGAATAGTCATTTAAGTTGGAGTTTTACTTATAGGGAATAGCCAAATAACTTGTTAGTCGTACACAGTACACAAATAAATATACAAATGAATTAAAATACAAACTTAACTACCATTAAATTACACCATACATTTAAAAAAAAGGAACTCAGAATGACACAGACGTAAATTTCGCGAGAAAACACAATATTGAAAAAGAAACAATAATTGGTGTTATATTATATCGAGATTTGAGACAGATATTTACTAGGCTCATATTTTATTGGTGCTTTGTTGCTTTGGCCAAGTCTGGTAAGGTAGATTCACTTGGTTACGGGGGTATAATTACAAGTACAAGAGACATCATAGTTCCCAAGGTTGGTGGGACATAACACCATACTTCATAAGGTTAGTAGCGCATTGGCGATGAAAGCGATTGTAAATATTTCTTATAGTGGCAACCTAACGGCCCTTATACCTGTGACTGCATGTATATTGTGTACAGGTACATAATATACATAAATTAATTATCCGTTGGTTAACCAATTCCACCATAATCGCCTAGAACTTGTGAAACAACTAGCTATCACTATTATGATCGTTATATCTTAATTATCTTATCATTAATGGAATATTATGACATACTATAGATTACTTGTTTTTTTATAATTAATAGTAGGAAGACTTGATATGAATCTGATGTTAATCTCTTACTATTGATATCACTTCCTCATAATATCACCTTCTAACATTGTTTATTAAGTTATATTTGCTAACAGCTTGTAAATGTTGCACTTCTTGGCTAAGCCCTCTCATTTTAGGAATATAGCTGGGAGCTTATCACACCATGCTTTGATGCGAATTGGCGTATGTAAACGAGGCAGATTTGAATCAAGTCTAACGAGCACTAGACGAATTATTGGACGATATGTTTAACCGAATAAATAGTGAATTAACGTTATTTAAAAAATCAAAGTAACAAGAAGTAAACCTGAGAACTGGGGAAAATTAAACTTTATTTCAATGGCGTAAAGCACGGAATTCATTGGCAGGACAAAGATAATCGTCTCAAAATAGTTTTGAACTATCTGATCCGAGACAACTTCGCAATACATTGCATAAACGATCGCAAGTAATCTATGAATAAACATATCTGTATTATTTTACATGACATCACTTATAAGGATCTATAAGCGTATACAGGCTGATTCCAAAAAGTTTAAATATTATTGCAAAAAAAAATTGCTGTATACAAATACATCTAAAGAGTTTTATTTTTTCATTTTAAGCAAAATGTATTCAAATTAAAATATTAGTGATATTATTTCGTAGAATCTTTAGTCATCTGTGCCAAATAATAAAAGGGATTATAGCTCAAGTTACGATTCAACCACATCCCTAAATATGTAAGGGCAAGCGAACGAGGATTTGAATCAAAATGTAACAATTAAACAAAAATCAACTCTTATAAACTGGAGAAAAGCAAGTCTTTGTTGTCTTGTTTATTAAGGCAAATATTAATTTAAAACTTTAGGTAAAACACTATACGGGTCTATAGTTTAAAATTTTAAATCAAGAAGTTAATCTATACTATATATTTGGCACGAGTAAAATTTAAAAAAAAAGTTTCGTTCTATTAATTTTGAAATTAGAATTAAATTCCTGTTCATGTTTCGGTTTATGGCAAAAACGTGCGTCGAATGTGGTTACCGTCTATGAAGTGGTAACGGTAACAAAGGTTTTCCTACTCGTGTTTAGTGCCCGGAAGGAGATAAAAGCTTTGTAGCACAATATTGTAAAGCTCCACCTGATAGTATGCAGTTCAGTCAATTTCTAACTTCGTACTTCGATATTTTATGAGATTTTAGATATGTCCCTTGTGTAAGAAAAACAACATACGATAATATTCAGGCAATACAAAATATTGCTGACAATAAGAAACTAAGAAGATTAAATTAAGAAAATTAAAATTAAGAATAACAATTATGAAGTAGATAACCAAATAGTTTAATTTTGTATTAAACTTAGCAGTTAATTTTTCATTGCATAGATTTTAAATAAGTGATTAAAACATAAAATTAAAAAAAGAGAAAAGAAATATCTAAAAAGACTTAGCATTAATGTTGCAACATGAATTTAGTTAAGTGTTTGCAACAATGCAGATATTATAATATCCAACGACACTTAGCATTAAGGAATTATTCATAGGGCGACGCTAGAAGCATCTCAATTACTTTCGAGCTGCTGTTAGCCAATAAGTCCAAGGTCGCAAACTTGGAGCTTTACCAGCGCACTTGGAATTGCTAAGTGTCGAGGATAAGTACCCAATAAAAGCCATTTAAAATGCAATAATAATGCTCTTGATGTTAAGAAAATCGAAATTCATAATCAAGAAACAAGGATTACATAACATCAGCATATAATAGAATATTTTTGCCAACCACAACCTACCTAACAAAGTAACAGAGCTCATTGAAATGGAAGATGATAAGTATATAATAAAGACAAAATACAAACAATGCCAATTACAAATAAAAACACATTATATGAACTCTTGAGCTAAACTTAAGAGCCCGAAATAAACTTGCAGATCTTAATATTTCCAAATTGGATCTGACATTTTGGACGCATATTTTGAATCTCGTTTGCAATTCTTATGAATGCATCCCACAGCTTTCAACCTTTAAACGTCCACCCGTCAACTCACATTCGACCTTGCAGAAAGCTGACATATCACATCCTGATAACACACTGTATAAAGCCTTATATGGTTACGAGTAAGTGTGCCAGACTCTCAGCCCACGCGCTCTTTCAATACCATATTAATAGATCATTATTTTTTATCGTTCACCGGCCGAGTGACGGTTTTCTGTAGGTTACTTGGTAATTGCGAAAAGGAACCGTGCAATATGTACTGAATTTTAATTGGTTTTACTTTTAGACGTTCGTTCGTTTAAGGGCAGGTTGAGTCAATGATAGCCAGATATGTTCATGCTACTCTAAGGTTGGTCAACCGATACTTGCAGTATAGCTCATTATTATTTATCTCTTAAATTCGAAATTTAAACTGATATGAAATTGGTCCAAGGTTCCATTTCATGGGATATTTCCATACGTCTTCCTTTTATACATAAAAGTTTGTATATTATATCCTTTTTTTTTCAAGAAAAAGTTATGGAACTTGACACGCACGAAGCCGTGGGTAAAGTGCTTGTTGTTGTTGTTATTAAATACTCTATCCAATTAAAGAATTACGATGTTATGAGCTGTATCATAGTTCGATTCAACAATATCACGTATGAAGAAGCACACAAATTATTTTCCACGAGTCTTTCAAAATCTTTCTTTAAGATACAATTATTGTAGTGTTGGATCCCTACAAGTTAGAAAAATATCTGCATGATATATTGATGTACACGCGAACATGTATAGCAGATCACAAGACCAGAGGCAGATACTAATGCATCGAATATTGGCTCCGATGTCCGCTGCCATATATACGGATATTCCATATCAATTTTAATTCCACCAAAATGGCAACTCAAACAACATCGTAATGTTGTTTAGACCTTTTAGACTAGATACTAAGTTAAATAATGTATTCATTATTATTGGTAAAGAGACTTCAAATACGTATGACAAATTAATGGAAATTAACAAGTTCTAACAAAATGTCCCAAAGCTATAAAAATTTAGGGATTCCACAGGGTGTAATTTTTCATAAATCTATTCCCGCGATCTTCAATTTGTATACGACATGTTATGATGACGATGGTTATACTTGGTCTATTAAATGTCAGACGCGTGTCTTCCTGGTACACGACAGTCTTTTCTCATAAAAGCTCATTGTAACTATGCATGTGCATTCAATTCTAGACAACTTAATACCAAGAAACAGGTTCTCAAGTCGATTTCCTTATTATAAATTCTACAGACATCCAATTCAATTGCACCGGAACAATACCGTGATTAGAAAGAGACGGAAGAACATTGCGTAATACAAAGAAACGAGAGGGAAAGTGAACTTTTAGTTCGTAGTCTGTGATATATGCCATTTATATAAGAGGCTTGACATTTTTGGTAATCAGTCAGTGTGCAAAATAGGACTGTTATTAGTGAAACAAAGATTAGGTTGAATGACATTTCATAATAGGAAGACACAGACAAATTTATCAAATCAGAGGAATTAAGTACATTGTGATAGCAATAGACAAAGTTTCATAGTGATTTAGTATTTCGTTTGAAGAAGAGGGCAATAGGTTTGGAAACTATACAATAATATACATACATTCGTTTTATCACGTAATCAACAATTGACGTAGTGATTTCAATAATTGAAATGAAAGCTAATTTCGAAATCGCTTCAACAATCATCTTAATTTATTTTTTTAAATATAGCGTCTATAAAGGTTGTAATATTAATTAAAAAATCTCAGAACCTAAAACAAAGCGATAATCGTTAAATTTAAGCATGCGAAAAATAACATTATCCAATTGGTTCTACTGCATAGACACGACTATACTATTTCAGTATAGTCTGCAGGTGCAAAATTAAACAAAAAAAAAACAAAATCCGTAACTGTATCAACGTCGTGAAGACTTGCAAAAAATAGCATAAGTCACACCCCAGCCTTTCTTGCAAAGGTCAAAAATATCAAGGTTAAAACGTGTAATGTGACTGAGTGCAAACACGGTGTTTTCGTCACTTCATTTGATATTAACGTAAGACATGTATGTCATGGTGACATATAAGGCTATTATACAACAGCGACCTATTTTTATAAACAGGTAAATCTGTACAAATAATGATATCATTCAAAACGTTAGATGTAAATGAAGCAAAACTATCAAGGACGATATTATCTAGTAAAAAGTAAAGTAATAGCCTGTAAATGTCCAACTGCTGAGCTAAGGCCTCTTCTCCTTTTTTGAGGAGACTTTGAGGTTTGGAGCCTATTCCACCACGCTGCTCCAATGCGGGTTGGTAGAATACACATGTGGCAGAATTTGAGTGTAATTTTAACACATGCAGGTTTCCTCGCGATGTTTTCCTTCACCGTCAAGCACGGAATGAATTATAAAGACAAATTATTATTAACATTATCTAGGACGATCTAAAATGTAACATAAATAAATACAATGACAATATATGTGGCAATTATTGCTCTCATTTAAAACTTCTGAGATCAGAACGAGAAGACTGGACTAAGAAATAACAACGACAGTTCGAAGTAAAATTCTACATAATCATAAGTAATGATGATTCATTTTTAAGCAATCATAATTCCTATAAAGTGGATACTGAGTTACTGACTAACAAGAATGTTCATTACCAATTAAAATAATACACGCAAGTAGAATGTTACGAAATCAGTGTTCAAGAGTAAGTTATTTTGCTTTAAGATAAAACATCAAGTAGTGAAATGTAAGAAAATGAAAGTAAACATCTTAAAATTAATTAATTATACTTAAGTTTTAACAATTTTATTCTACTCACTTTAACGAAAAAAAATTATGTAAGTTTCGGAATTTTGTTAGTTTCATTATAAAAAATTTATCATTCATTTAATGATTACGTATATTCCTAAAAAATATTTTTTTTCTAACTATTAAATCTTTCTAATCTCGAGATAACCTCAGAACTAACATAGTGGACTAATATTGCCTGTGAGTGAATTTAGAATGCACGAATATGCAATTTCTTATAAATAATATGTACCGCGTATCCTTCAATTATTAAAAATCAAACATCGCTGTAATTACACTTTGATATATTCAAAATTAAGTCGTGAATATCTGATATTCAATATCTACTTCGATCGACGATCTATCGACGATCCATCGTGGGTTAGCAGATCATTAGTTAAACGATGCTGTGCCTTCTTCTTTCGAATGTCAAAACAATAATGACAGAAAGAGCGAGATCATTAATTAACTAAACAGCCGCTAAGCAACGTTTATAAGTAAAAGGCCTTAAATTTCTTATCTTTAATATATTTTTACTCTTCAAACAAAATGAGATTAAAATATAAAGAACGATTATCGATAGACGCGTATGATCTGAATAATAAAAAAAAAATGCGCGACTTTCTTACTACTTAAAGGATAAATATTTACATAGTCTACATTCCTTAATGATTAATAAATATGGCGTTTAGTTCATATTTTCCATATTATAATGAGAAATGATCTAAAAGAACGAAAGCTAATGAAATGTTCAATGAAAATGAAATAGACACTGACCTGGAAATGCAGGATGATGGTCCATATGAGGCCCAGTGTAAGTTTCGGGTTCCCGTCCACGATGTCTTCGGCCCTGATGTTAACGAGCTTGATCTTCTTGTACCTGAGGAAGTCCAGCGCCATTTGGACGTTCTGCAGCATGTGGAAACGCATTCGACCTCGCTCACGCGGCTGGAAAGAGAAATCAAAATATTTAGAAATTATCGCCTTTCATTAGAAATTAAATTAATCATTCAAATACATGTCCTTTATTCAAGTAGGGTCTTACAAAGATATATATGTATATATATCTTTCTGTATATATATAATATTTTCTAATGATACTTAAGATATTAATTTACCATAGGATTCAATAAGTAGGGATTAGTGAGTTAAAATTTAGCTTCTTCTGTAAAAGTTTTACAATTCTTTAGGTTACTTTCAATAATCGATTACCATTTGTTTGTGTTTCAGATTAAAGTAAAAACAGATTTCTTTATTTGAAAATGACTATTTTTAGTACATAAAATACGGCGATTAGACGTTGTTTTAATAGAATAAATGTCACTGGTTCAAGGAAATACAATATGAATTTACTATAAACTATTTACGTTTTTCGTATCATAATAGCTTCCGTTGCAATTAAATCAAATTGTTATTGCCAGTCAGAAAAAAAACCAACAATTAAGTATGTATAAAAACAAAAGAAATATTTTATAGTCTAGGAAATAACACAATAATATCATATTCAGGATTTGTGCTGATCGTGAGCCATTGTAATTACAGGCACAAGGGACATAACATCTTAGTTCCCAAGGTTGGTGGCGCATTGGCGATGTAAGCGATGGTAACATCTCTTACAACGCCAATGTCTATGGGCGTTGGTTACCACTTACTATCAGGTGGCCCACATGCTCGCCTTCCTATGCAATAAAAAAGAAAGATCGTAATTCTACGATAATTCAAATTAAACACACAAAAATTCAGCGATCAGATACAGCGATCAACCGTTAATACCCACATGTTCTAACCACTGAGCCTAGTCGTCTCTTTTTTATCACGTGTTGTGTATATATAAAGTATAGCTATGTATTTCACTTCGCCCATTAAGATCTTTAATGATAGCTATCTAGAAATAATCGGTTTCAATAAACGCTACAATCAATCACATTAGCTCAGTAACTGAACTAAGTACTAGGATTATTTATGCGCCACTGGCAATCAATGTTCTGTGTAATAGTATTGCACACGTACATTAAATTTTATTTGAGTTCGAATAAATTTAAATAATAAAATATATAACGCGTATTATAATTGATTTAACTATAAGTTATATCTTTACTATTTAATAATTATTATTAAGCCTGAAGTATTATTTTTATATGTATGTGTACGTTTTGTTAAGTAATTAATAATTAATAGTATAAAAAATACTTAATCTTATTTCATACCGCAAACGCCAAAGCATCCAGTTTGCTCTACTAACGTTTCATAACTCGACATACATATATAGTATATAATACAGCATATGTACATACATTTACATTTATATATACATATACATATATTTATACCTATCATACTAAAGTTGTTAAGAATGTATACATAAAAAATGACTTCGACTCGATTTGTAACAAAAATTAAAAGTAAAGGCAATATAACGTTTTTGTTCTTTATTTTTTCAATTTGAAAACAACTTAATATACCTAGTTTTCATTTTCAATATTGACTATCAACTACAAACTTCATTATATATTTGTTCACTTAAATAAATATGTACCTAAATAAGGGCCTACACCTACGTCTATTCACCTATGATAGTGAACGACGCAAAAACGACGCGATTCAAAAAGAAATATGACGTATTGCAAACGTGATGAAGTCATGTACTATGTACTTACGTTTGCACGTTTAAAAGTTCACGATTTGCGCGTTTCGACAATGTATAAAAATCACTGCACTAGCCAAGTTTCATTGTTAGACACACGTAGAAATGCTATTGTTTATATTTATATTTTATAAATGCGTATTGGTATTCGTTTTAATCTATACTAATACTAATCTATACTAATATATAAAGCTGCAGAGTTTATTTGTTCGATCCGGCTTATCTCAGGAACTACTGGTTTGAATTTAAAAAATATTTTTTGTTGTATAGTCCTTTTATCGAAAAAGGCTCTAGACTGATTTTTATTCATTATTATTTTTATCAATTATATGCGGGTGAAACCGCGGGGCACAGCTAGTACAGAATATATTTAAACGATATAATTTAAACTCTTTTCACTATGTGGCTTTATAAACTATCAAAATTTAAAAAAAATACAACTATTACAGCTACTATTTTTCTTTTAT
The DNA here is from genome assembly GCA_963151315.1 of Nymphalis c-album. Taxonomy (NCBI): domain Eukaryota; kingdom Metazoa; phylum Arthropoda; class Insecta; order Lepidoptera; family Nymphalidae; genus Nymphalis; species Nymphalis c-album. The sequence continues at coordinate 2,468,650 of OY720610.1, forward strand.
GTATTTTATACTTCTGATTCAAGAGACTTGCTTCAAAATTCGAACCTCTCGTCCGTGCGGCATAATTCTTATCTTGGTTTCAATCACAGAAGAAAATCTATTAAACAGGCAATTCAATTGCGTGTTTTATTTATTGACTTATTTAACTGCGTACATAATTTTCTCGTTATTAGCTGTTTCTTCATATGACGTTAATGTATCAGCTATTTAAAAGCTTTTCCGTCGATGTTTAGAATAATTTGATGTTTTAAAAGATATTAACTCGGCGGTACGACCTACTCATCACATATTCTATTGCCAAACAGCAATTCTTAGTATTATTTAGCCAGGATAATTATGTAACTATAGGAAATAGAACATAACAATTTAATTCCCATGTTGGTGGCGAATTAACAATATAAGAAATGGTTAATAGTTTATATAATTTGGTTTGGTTAGCGACCACTTACAATCAGGTAATACTTTTTAACAAAATTTCAATTATTACGTTAATACCATTAATGCCCTTAACCTACATTAACCCCGATACATCTGCGGAAGGGTGATAGCGGTATCGCTTCCACGCCACACCTGCTTTAATTTATTACATTCTACGTTGTTAACTTAACCAGCTGTTACTTGAACTAGATTCTATCGAGAGCTCGATAGATTTTTTCTTGATGATATATTCAGTATTGGTAATGTTCTTTTTTTATTTTTTTTTATTGGCGGACGAGCATATGGGCCACCTAATGGTAAGTGGTCACCAACGCCCATAGACGTTAACCATCGCTTACATCGCCAATGCGCCACCAACCTTGGGAACTAAGATGTTATGTCCCTTGTGCCTTTAATTACACTCGCTCACTCACTCTTCAAACCGGAACACAACAATAGCATGTACTGCTGTTTTGCGGTAGAATATCTGATGAGTTGGTACCTACCCAGACGAGCTTGCACAAAGCTCTACCACCAAGTAGTGTGTAGTTGTTAGTGTCCAGAATAGGAATAAATTATATCCTAATAATTTTACACAGTCAAATTTTTCATAGTCAACATATTCAATTCGATTTCAAACGGATTTGTCATCGGTCGATGACAGCCGATGACGCAACAAGCTACTAATATAGGCGTTCAATATTTAGTTAGATTAGTAAATGATCATAACGTAAGCTACAGTTCGGTTTTTTTAATATCTTAACATTGTCTAATACTCTTACGGCCGAATACTGAAACGTCTTTCAAATATGAAGTGGGACTCAATTATTTGGAACGCCATTAATTTCAAATTTCGCATACTAAATTTTTAACCACTTCATATTTGAATGACGTTTCAGTATTCGGCCACTAGTATTCTAAATACTCTAATATTTATCTTATCTGTGTTCATAACATGTAATTATCACGAAGAGTTAATAATGTTCTTTATTTAAATACTACGAATAAAGTTAATATAGAACAAAACGCTTTAATGAAAAACATAATCACGTAATCTGTAATAGAAAATTCTATGATAAAAAAGATGTTAAAACATATTTAAAGAACGAGTTCTAATTAATTCTCCGTTAAGTTCTTAAAAGATATAATTTATAAATAAACTTTAATCCTTAATATAGTGACTGAATAGACTGTTCTGTAGTACAACAACATGAAACAACAACTTTATTTTTATTTTAGAATTACCATAACTACTGACTCGTGTAAAATGTTCTATCGAGTAAACAGACGCAAAAACTACAATGTTATTGAACATATTAATGAGAGAAGAAAAAAAAACTTGTATACACCAAGGATACAACAGTATTTTCCGGATTCGTTATGAATTCAATGTTTTTTAGATAATTATTAGAGTTACAGGTCCTTCTGTTAGGTATTTGGTGGTTAAAAATTAACGTAACTAATTTTAATAACATTAGTATTGTATTTCGAAAATTATTTTTTCTCGTAAATTCACGAAAACTATTACAAATCAAGCAATTACAAATATGACTAAAAGAAAACGAATGTTCTTAATGTAATAACAAAAATATAGAAAATAAACATATTCAATTGAGAATTCAGTATTAATTATTATTATTAGAGCCTAAATATTATACACAGAGGGAACATTGCCAATTATAAAAAATCGGCAAATCATACTAAGAAGTGATAGTTGTTCCCAGTATCAATATCACAACATATTAACCTTTTTTTTTTTTTTTTTTTTTTTACGTGGGGAAACCCTCATGGGTACCCTCTGAAGGAGGGTTATGTCGGACTCTTACCGACTAAAACCACCACGGTACCCTTCTCGTCTTAAGTGGAGCGCCACGGGATCGCTTGCGCATGCTACCGTGACGCTCCGACGTTCGGCCCGCCTATGCGGGCCTCCATTCTCTAGGGAGGAGTCCCAGGGTACTGGGAACCCCCCTAGCCCCGGCGGCGCCTATTGTGGCGGGGGGAGAAGGTGCGCAAAGCGGCGCTTCCTTCCCCCCGGTCTTCTACGGCGGAGCGGGTCTGCAGCGGCATTCTCCTCCCGCTCCCGCTCCGCGGCCTCCTTCTGCGACATAACACTTTCACAGAAGGAGGCCATCTCCGACCAGCACCTCTCACTACCGAGCATCGCGTTGATGATACTCGGCAAGGAGAGGTCTCCGCCTAAGACCGCCGCCAGGGAATGCCTCTGGGGCCCCCACGCGGCACACTCTCTCAGGGTGTGATGCGCCGTGTCGAATGGCGCACCACACTCGTGGCAGGAGGGGGAAACCTCCCGCCGCGCAATCTCGTGCAGGTACTTACCGAAACAACCGTGTCCGGTAAGCACCTGCGTCAACCTGTACGAAAGCGTGCCTCGCTTTCTGTTGACCCAGCGACTCAAGTGGGGACGTACCGCCTCCACTGTCGCCAGGCCCGCCGTGGGGGACCCGAGGTCCTCCTCCCATCGGGTGATCAGGGCCTGCTGGGCTAGAGCCCTGATCCGCCCGACCTCCGCCGTCCCTGGACGGTCGCCGCGCTCCCTCGCCTCGGCTCGGAAGCGGTACACCTCCGCGAGCACCTCCGCCTGGAGTTCCCAGGGCGGATCGCCCGCGAGGAGGGTCGCCGCTGTCCACGACACCGTACGATAACCCCTTATCGCCCTCACCGCTATGACCCTCTGCGGTTTTCGCAGGAGGGCCCGGTTGGAAGCGGTGAGTGCGTCCACCCAAATAGGGGCACCGTACAGTGCCATCGACCTCACCACGCCGGCATAGAGGCGCCGGCATAGCGAGTCCGGTCCTCCCACGTTGGGTAGGAGGCGGCCTAAAGCGGCGGCGGCGTTGATGAGCCTCGGGCCGAGCTGCACGAAATGCTGCCCGAAGCTCCATCGTCCGTCCAGGGTCAGGCCCAGGTACTTCATCTGGGCCTGCACAGCGATCACCGTCCCGTGGACGGTGATACTCGCCCCTCGTGGGGGGCCCCTCCGTGGACCGTGGAAAAGGAGGGCCTCCGTTTTGGATATGGAGACCCTCAAGCCCAGCATTTCCATGCGGTCCACGGTCAGCGTCGTTCCGACCTCGGCCAGGCGGGCCGCCTCCCGAAAGTCCCGCCCCGTCGCGGTGACGAGGGTGTCGTCTGCGTAACACAACACCCCCATACCGGGAAGGACGGGGGCTCTCAGGAGCCAATCAAAGCCGACGTTCCACAGAATTGGGCCGAGAACCGACCCTTGTGGAACGCCGCAGCCTACCCGACGCCGGACCAATTTGCCGTCGCCCCCCGCCCAGACGACCTCTCGGTCCTGGAGGTACGCCTCCAACAGCCTCCGCAGATAGGTCGGCACCCCATGGTATCGGAGTGCCTCCCTAATCGTGCCGAATGGGAGACTGTTAAAGGCGTTCGCCACGTCCAGCGACACCGCCAGGACCACCTGCCCCTGGGCCACCGCTTCCGTGGTCCGAGTCTTCAGGGCGTTCAGGGCGTCGACAGTCGAGCGACCCGCCCTGAACCCGAACTGGGCCTCTGACAGACCCGGACCTACCTCATCGAGGTGCTGAACGAGACGGGCCGCAAGTATCTTCTCAAACAACTTGCCCGTCTCGCTCAGCAGCACAATCGGCCTGTATGCCGAGGAGGAGCCAGGTGGTCGACCCTCCTTCGGCAACAGCACCAACTTTCCTTCCTTCCAAGGCTTCGGAAACTGCCCGCTGCTCAGACATGCGTCGAACAGCCCCCGAAGCCTTGCACCTAGGTATTCCAGGGCGACGCACAGAACTCGCCCTGGAACCCCGTCCGGACCCGGCGCCGTCTTCTTGGCCCTCAAGCGATCGAGGGCCATCTCCATTTCCCGCTCCGTGATCAGTGGCGGATCCACTGCGTCCTCTATCACGGAGCGGGGGGCCATAGGCGGAGGGACAAACTCACCTGGGTGGGGAAACAGTTCCCCCACCAGGCGCAGGAGGGGCTCCGGCGGTAACGTTTCCGTCACGGGGGCGGCTTGGGTGCGGAACTTTCCGCGAACACCACGATACGGCCGCCCCCACGGGTCTCGATTGAGACCCGCCAGCAACTCCTCCCTCGCCTTTTCCTTGGCCTGACTTATCGCCAGCTGCAGATCTTTTTTCAGCTGGCGGTAAGTGGCCAAGAGCTGTCCCTCAAGGTCCGCGTCGAGGCCGACGCGCCTACGACAGCGGACGTAGGCCCTCCGCGCCCGGCTGCACGTCGCCCGAAGTTCGGCTATTTCGGGCGACCACCAGTATACATGCCGGCGCGGAACTCTTCGCCGGGTCCTCGGCATTGCCGCATCGCAGACCTCCTTGAGGGCATTGCGCATGCGGCCCGCCAGCTCCTCGACGCTGGCACCCTCCTCCTCCCGTCCCGCGGAACCCCACCGCTGCACGATGGCAGCCTCCTTGACCAGTTCGCGGTCTAACTGGCCAAGAGACCACCTCGGCAGCGTGGTCGGCACCCTCTGGGGTTCCGCCGGCCTGCGAGAGGTGGAGATCTCAAATCGGATATAGCGGTGATCCGACAGAGTCTCCACCTCTTCCTCTACTCTCCAGTTTAACACTTTGCGTGCTACCACCGGGGTGGCGAACGAGACGTCGACCACGGACCCACCGTTGTGGCGCACGCATGTGTGAACCTGCCCCCTGTTGAGTAGGGACAGGCTGGAGAGTAGCGCCCACACTTGGACGGCCCTCCCTCGCGGATTCGTGGCAGGGTTGCCCCAGGCACGCGACTTCGCGTTTAGGTCGCCGAGAACCAAGGTAGGTTTCGGCGACTGCCTGGCTACCGCAGCTCTGACCGAGCCGAGATACGTCTCGAACTCAGCAAGGCTGCGGTTGGGGGAGAAGTACGTTCCGACGACCGCGTACTCCCCCCACCCCGCCACAACGTAGCCCGAGCCCCTCTCTATGAGTGAGAGGGGGGGGCCCGTTCCGCTCCTCGAGAGGACCGCCACCGTTCCGTCCACATCCCCCACCCAATGAGCTAGGGGAGGGACGAAGTAGGGCTCGCAGGCCACCGCCAGATCTATCTCCCACTCCGCCATGGACTGCAGCAAGAGGTCCTGCGCTCCGGCGGAGTGGTTCAAGTTCGCCTGTAGTAAGCCAATACTCTGTGCGCTCATTTTGAGTTGGTATTGGCTTCCTGGCTTGCCTGGCGGCTTCCTCCTTCCGATGTTGAAGTGATCCGGGTGCCGATGATCACTCTTCCCTTCGTGATGGGGGGGTTACACTCCCTCGCCCCCATCATGTGCCCCGAGGGCTTACCGGCCTCCGCGCAGACCGCACACCGAAGTTTCCCCGAGCAGTCCGACGATTTGTGACCGTCGGAGCCGCAGCGGTAGCACAGGCTGCCAAGGTTCCTATTCGCCGGGCAGAGGGCCCTCGTGTGTCCGAGGCCCATACACCTGAAACAGCGCATAGGGCGCTGCTCCTGGAGCGCGACTTTGGCCGCACTCCACCCGACGAGAAGGCGGCCGGAGTTGGCAAGCCTTTTGGCCGCAGCAAGGGGGCAGGTGACGCGGGCCATCCCCATAAGGCCCGGTCCGCGATGCACCGCTCCGCACCTGACCGCCTCAGGGGAGCAAGACCCCGCGCGAGCGATCGCTGCGACCAGTCGTTCCGGGGTGACAGAGTCATCGAGCCCCGTCACCCTAAGGTCCGCCTTGCTGACCGGCTGCGCAACAGTAGCAACCCCGTCGAGGACTGTGCGCAGCTCGTCAGCAAGCTTCGCCGCCTTGTCCTTTTGGGACCGCGGCAGTTCGAGGACCCTGGCCCCGGTCGCCGAGCGGCGGATCCGGAGACCGCCGCTTATCCCTAGGTCTTGGAGCTTCACCCCTTGCTCCGCCCGCTCCAAGACCTGGGCGTATGTAACGCCCTCCTTCTCCGCCTCCGGCTGCAGCGATATCACCACTGCAGCCGTGCGCGGCGCGGTCAATTTCGGCCTCGCCGCTTGCTGCGGCTTGGGCTTCGCCGGAGCCACGATGGTGCCCGTCGGGGGGGAGGTCTTCTTCCCTCTCTTTCCCCTCCGCACCACCGTGGACCAGGACAGCTCCTGTGCCGACGGTGGCTCGCCAGTAGCAGGCGGCGCGGGGGCGGGGGCGTTGGACGGGCCGGGGATCGTGGCCGGCGCTGCTGCCTTTCCTGTCCTCTTGGGAGCGGGTGCGGTCCGCGCTCGTGAGGACGGTGCAATTCGTTGCACCGCCTCGTGTCCTAAATGTGCCTCAGGGGCAGGACGGTGCTGCCCCGCAGGCGGGAGGCGCCCCTCAATGCCCGACAGCCGCGAGTTGAACATCGCGACTGCCGATGTTATGGAGGCTTGAAGCGCCTCCAGGGCCTGGGGCTCGAGTGCCGTGCCGGACGGCATCTCTTTGGCCGCCGCCGCCGCCGTGGCTCGCATCTCCGCGACGTCGCGACGGTGGGCCTTATTTTCCTCCTTTAGCCCGTCTGTCTCCTTCCGCAGACGGGCGTTGTCGGTGCGGAGCCGGCGCGTCTCATCGGCCTCCGACCGCGACGTCAGGACGTCCACGATGCTCTCAAGGGAGGCTGATGACTCCTTGAGCATTTTAATGAAGCCTCCCTTCAGATTGGAGGACTTTTTAGCCACCTCGAGTATGGTGGCTATGTTGCGGCCAGCCAGCGCGCGCAACTCCTCCGGGCCCATGCTGGCTGGGTCCTCCGTCGTGACGTTCGCCGAGGTGGTCTGCGCCTCGGGGGCCGTCATAGCAGGCGCCTTCCTGAAGGCCCTGCTCCGGAGGGCCTTCTCAAAGGCGACCTCCCTTTCCTCCTCTTCTTTCTTTCTGAGCTGGGCCTTCGCCTTGGCGAGCCCGCTCGTTACTTTCTTGCCGCGGCGGTCGGCAGTGGGTCTCGCCGTCACCTCTCCGTCCGAGTCGGAGTCGTCCGAGGCCAAGGAGGGCCTGATAGACGTGTCCGACGCCGTCGCCATGCTTGTGTCGGTCATGGCCTAGCAGAAAAATAGCGCTAACCGCCGAGGTCCTGGGGCTAGGATGGCTCTAAGGCATCATATATGATCCTCAGAGCCGGGGCTATAAGATATCGTGATAAAAAAATTTCGCTCAATTTTTGCCCTCAATTTTATATATATAAATATAGGGCGGGTGGGCGGTAAAATTTTAAGTTTTTTGCAGATAACTCCCGAACGGAGAGTCCGATCCGGGAGCTTGAGGTGTCGACGGATGCAGGGCAGAGGGCCCTACAACTTTGCCGAACAAGAGAAGAACGTAAAATTAAAAAATAACACGAAAAACAAATAAAAACTAAAAAAATACTTAAAAACACGGACAAAGACGGGAGCTACCGCAATGCCTTTCAAGAAGAAAATGTAGATAACAATAAAAGAAAATTATGGGAATTTTTTCGGAATTTTATGACACAAGGAAACACAAATACCAAGAGAAATGGACCTCGCGCGACCGTTGGTACGCGATCGCTTAGGTGGATTCGAACAAAATGTACTAAGTCTAAAATTTTAAGTTTTTTGCAGATAACTCCCGAACGGAGAGTCCGATCCGGGAGCTTGAGGTGTCGACGGATGCAGGGCAGAGGGCCCTACAACTTTGCCGAACAAGAGAAGAACGTAAAATTAAAAAATAACACGAAAAACAAATAAAAACTAAAAAAATACTTAAAAACACGGACAAAGACGGGAGCTACCGCAATGCCTTTCAAGAAGAAAATGTAGATAACAATAAAAGAAAATTATGGGAATTTTTTCGGAATTTTATGACACAAGGAAACACAAATACCAAGAGAAATGGACCTCCACAACATATTAACCTAACTTAACATAAGTTATTACAATTTATTTAAAAAATAAAATAAATTGTAATAGAAGCTAATTTATAAGCGCATGTCGTGTCTACATCAAGAGAAATGTAATCATATGTTTTCATTGATTGTCATTACCTATGATTGTTATTACCTATGAACATAAATAAATAAATAAATAAGTATTATACATGAGGTTAGCGAAAATCATCATTAAGCCACTCTTATTCTGAACGCGACCGAGGCTATGTATTGATAAAATTTACACTTGAATATAACTTTATAATTTTTAAAATCCCGTCATAACTTGTTACGGAATGAACTATATTAACTTAGCCCGACTCGAAAGATTATTTTCTGAGAAATGAAACTCATTTACCAGTTTCGACCAACTCATGTCATCACTGATATAAAATGTATGCGAGATTATGAAACAAGACGGACTGTTACGAAATATCTAAAGATAAAGATGTATACTTACGAGGTGTTCGCCAGATAGCACCTCCAGCAGTGAGATGAGATTGAGGCCATCTCGCAGGTCTTCGAACAGATCGTTCACGTGACGGTTCACCTGTAAATACGATTAATATAAAATAATGCATTATAAGATTGTCCCTAGTTCATAACCTGATAACATATTTCAAACTATACAACGCTTTTCCGAATTTGATTAGCAATTGGACAATAAACTTTGGTCCTTATTGTCTGCGAATTAATATACTTTGTAACTCTTGAGTCATTTGCCCAGAAAATTAAGAAAATTACATTACTAAAGATTCACAGATGACCGATTAGTTCACATTTATGGATGTAACTAAACACAGAATTTCCGAATAGACGTTCCAATTATCGATGTCGGTGATAATCTTTTTTTTTTATATGTTTACTAGAAAACATAAAAATTAAATGACCTAAATTATTTTCAAACGCTTATACTTAATAAAGAATCATTTAAATTACAAAAACAACGCTCATGCAACAAAATGAAAAAAATAACAAAAGTAAGTTAATTATGAATAGAGTCTTCATCAATTTAGGCAAATCAAACTGACACGAATTAAATGTTAAAACAAAACACTGGCTGATATATAACAACATTTGATATCAGGTGTCAAAAATATAATCACACAACTCCAATACAAAACACGTAAAAAGTTAAAAAAAAAAACATCTCGAATAAGGAATCATATGAAGCATCTTTTCGTTGATGCATAAAATATGTTAAACGAGTTACTTCAAATTAATGATAACGTTAAATAAAATCTTATAACTGAAGAGATTTGAGTTAATCCTAACAGCAATTGCGAAAATATGATTTGTAATAAAATCATTACAACAAATAGTAACAATACACAACTTATAAAAAGGCTAAAAATTAAATACCTATAAAAACTTTTTAGAAATCAATCATGCTTGAATTAGAATATTCAAAAATAGCATAACTAAAACTAACAAATTATTATTACACTAAAAACAATGCATCAAGAAAAAATCTAAAACATAAGAGAGGCGTATAAGACTCCAAAAAAAAAAGCGTGTAACTTACGACAATCCAGTTACTTTGTATGCCAAAAAGAAAGCTAAAGGAAACGAAGCACATGAATCAATTTGAATTTTTTTAAGGAGTCTTGATCATCTACAACAAAACAACATCGAAACGTTCTCAATCACAACTTACTTGTTGGGGCGGACAACATGGTTGATTATTGACAATCTCACACACGTGTAGACGTGTGTATGTCTGTCCGAGCAGCGTGAAATATGCAAAAACCTGGATAAGATATGCAAATGTACCTAATCATACATACACTTAAGATTAACTATCTTTATTAATACTTTATAGAGTTTTATAATTAGGGTCTGTCTTTAACTAAATTTTAGTATCATTTAGTATAATATTTTAAAATCTATATTTATTATTATAACATCGAGCACGACAATAACTAGATGATGTAATGGAAACAAACATATGACTAACTATTCCTTATATTTGCATATCCGTAATAAATACGTTACATGTAAACGTACTAACGATACATTTCAATTATATGGACAAATGTATACAATAATGACACAATTATACATATGAAAATAACGAAATAGAAATAATAATATATAAAAAAAGAAATTAAACATGCTAAAGAAATAAATGTATATGATGATATAAGCGTCAACTCATGAATGTAACGGATAGATCATCAAATATGACATCATTGTAAAATCCCAAAATGTTTATAATGAATAAGATGAAAAACAAAATAGATAAAAAATATATAAAAGAAAATTAAAACAATTGTATCGGATACAATTATGAGGAAATATCTACAAATGATCGCTAACTACAAACTAAAAATCGTGAAACCAAAAAGTGTATGTACACACCTTCAGATACTTCCAATGCTGCTCCCAGTCCGAATGAATAGCGATGAGAAATCAAACAAATGGAAATTTTTCTTAACATTAAATAAGACTAAATACATTGCTTATTTTCTAATATTTAAAACACACTTATTTGCTTATGGTTTCACAGTAGATTTTGTTCATTAATACTAATAGTACACGAGGTCTTGACGGACAGATTCAAGTAAGATCTCTTTGCACTTTCTCATCTCATTAAAAACTGTTTTTGTTGAGGCGGTAATAATAGCCATCTCGTTATTTCTTCCTCGTAGTTTAAATTATTTCCTATAGCGGTAATTCGTAAAACCATCAACAGACTACACCATTAATATTATATAATTAGAATCTTATAATATTAATTATTCACGCCTAAGTAAACTGAAAGAAATCCTGAACACACGTGGTACCATGCTTGCTTGTAATTCTGAAAAAAATTTACAGCGACAATTACTCGCAACAATAAGTGGACGACGCAAATATATATTTAATTCGAAAATCAATTAATCTTTTCGAACAGAATTAGATGATCACATTTGTATCGGACTCGTAATGAGCTTCTTGATTAAGATTTTACATAAAGGACTTCATACATTGGTATAGAAGTAAGAATAATATATCATTTAAACTTTATTTCCGAACACATAGGACCTAAAATTGTAAGATGTCTTTTGACGTCGTTCAGTTTATCTAACGGTCGAGAAACAGGATTACCGCGCAGGAATGTCCATGACTCATTGTATATGATTAATAACTGCCATTAGTACAGCACACACCAAATTCTTATATCGGATTTAAGTACTTATCTTATAAATGTTAAGGGTGAAATTGAAGTACTCTCTTCTAACTTTGATCACCGTACAAATCTCATCAGACATGCTCTGAGATAACACAACATTAAACTGATGATTAATTTCTCTCTTTGAGTTATATCATGATGCCTTAAGAGGGCGATAATTTTTATTTGTTTGCGTAGACTAGTGATGCATTCTTAATTTTACCAAATTATATTTATATTCTACTCATACTGAAATCTTTTCATCTATGGGTTCAAGCTATTGAATCCTTCAGTTTACAGTCACTTTATACTATTCATGGTAATACATTACTATTACAATAAATCACATCAAAATGTTTATTCAACAAAAGAATTAAACTTTCTTAATTAAACAAAAAACTTACCAGGTTGTTGAAGTCATATTAAAAAGTATTGTTTTCGCATTCTCCATATCACAAACATAATCAGAAAGACAATGCTCGATACGATATATGCCTAGAATATTATCGAATCATGAAATAAATAATAAGATGTATTGATGGTGTGGCTGTTTTGAAAGTATTATTCGCTATAAATGGGCATTCTTCGGAACTTCTTTGATTGTACAGGAGTAACGGTAAAGAAACTAAGAAATATTTTTTCAAACGTGAGCCATAATCTGTGGGCGAGGAGTGTCGTGTCATCGTGTTCTGCTACCTGATATGGTGCTGAATCGTCGCTAGTGGTCCATCGCAAATTAAAAGTAACACCCACTTTATTAAATGTTAGTCACGTCATAGGTGAGTGTATGGATTTAGATGTATTTTTATTTTGTATAAAATATCCATGGCAATTACCTAAACCATTTATTAAACATACTAAATTGTGTTATATTACTTTCATATTTGATATATTTAGGACCTCTTTAGAAAGTATGGTTTCATAGATAATTTAATAACTATTGCATAACAACGTAAGTGAATGATTTAGGTACTTCGGATAAGTAGTTCTCTAACTTACAACACAACGAAACATATCCGATTACAAAAATATCTTAAAGATTCACATTAGTTTCAACGCATTCATACTTTACTGCTTATTTCTCGTAAGAGAAATCTGATTTATAACCAATAAGTCCCATAATCCTTTCTGACATTAATTTAAAACCATCTTGTCAAATGCATTTCCCAACTCACAACGAAAGGCGAGTTGAGTATTATCTCCATGAGTAAGCCGGGTCATGTAACCAAAACATCCTGAGATGCCTGCAACGTGCGTCATCCAAAGCCTTCGTCATCCTTTGTGTGGGTCTTAAGCAAGATGTTGATATACGATACTGTAAGAATGGGAATTCGATTGGTCCCATTTGCATGCTTGCATTTTCAATGGTCTAGTCATGATTGTTAAGTAATAGACAATTATTTTTAAAACTTAATGCTGAACTTATGACTAAGAAACTTAAAATTTCTAACCTAACTAGATTTTTTAAATATTTTAATTGACTCCAAAATCCAAATAAACCTGTATATATTTCCATTAAGTATATAAAATCATAATTTTTTTTATATTAATAAATGTAAGTGGATCTGTAAAAGTAATTTCTAGTCTTAAAGTAGAAAGTTCCTATTGGTAGAGGAGACTATCAGAGCAGGTATGGGTAATGTAACAAAATTTAAAATATTATCATTACCCCTTGTCCATTTAAAGAAACCACACAAACCATAACGGACATTCCACATCCTTCACTTTCACAGGATAAAGAAACCTTTGTCTGAATCATTTATAAACAAAAGCTTTGTTATTAAAACATATGTTAATAATATAGTTTCTTTAATTCTAAAGGATGTGAAACATGAACCAATTGCAAATAATTGGATTGAAACGAATTTTAAGAAACAGGATTCGATTTTTGTTTATCGTGATATGTCACTTGTGTAGAACAATATTGCATTTATTTTGAATGTTATTTTTTGCTTATCATGGCTGACACTTGATAATTGTACTGATAGCTATTGAAAACCATCTATACTTGATGGTTGGGCTTTGCGCAAGGCTGATTAGGTATGCATTAAGTATTGATGTGATCCAGTCTAACTACAGGCACAAGGGACATAACATCTTGGCTTCTAAGGTTGGTGACGAATCGTCAGTGCAAGGCATAATCAATATATCTTACAGCGCCAATGTCTATGGAAGGTGGTGCCCACATACCACTTTGTCGTGTAATTGCCTGTCCACTATCTTAAAGAGGAAAGGTTGATGAAATATTAAAACTGAAAACGTACCGTTTGAAAACTCTCAGACATGACATTTAAAGTTATTCGGTATTTATGTTTACAGTAAAAAAGAGGAATCACATTTGTAATGGTCCGTATCAGAGCGACCAACAAAGCGTTATGAATCAAATATATTTACAAATATTGGACAAAGGAATCCATTATTTACTCGACACTGCTTTTGTCCATTCTACCTTGAGACTTTGGATCCTTTGTAAACGGACATTGATTGAAATGCAATTAGACATAAGTGAAAATAAATTTTAAAATTAAGACATAAACAAGTAAATATAATTTGTTCAATTGTTTTATTTATCTTGACACTACGTCAGAAAATTGAGCTCTACTTTGTGGAATTATCACTAACAAAATATCGAAAAACATCTATATGATTTAGAACCTACGTTCTCGTCTCATCAATATTCTATGCTCACGAGTCAATTCACGATCGTCATAACATTAATAATTTTTGTTTGACACTAATGTCAACGCTGTCAATCTATCGGACACGATTCTATTACAAAATAGGGGAAATGTTGGGGAATTCTATAGACGTCAAAGATGATTGGAGCGTACGAGGTGATATGACGTCATTGAATGCCATCAAATAATCATTGAGTTCTTAGAAGGAGCACAACAGTAGAATCTTAAAATTCAAAGATTTTCCAACTTTTTCTGGTAAAAGTAAACTATATTATATTATTATCAATTGCAATTTAGTGTTTCGTTGGTCTAGTGTCTAGCTTATGAGGCTATAGAAACTGACCGCGGTCACCGGGAACCCCGGGTTGCGGCAATCAAAACTCTTGTGTCTAGAAATTCTCAATAGAAGATCGAATAACATTAGAGAGTAGAGAATGCTGATGTGTTGGCTCACACTTTTTTATGATTGTATAGGTAGGCGGACGAGCATATGGGCCACCTGATGGTAAGTGGTCCCCAACGCCCACAAACAATGTCATTTTAAGAAATATTAACCATCGCTTTGCCAATGCGCCACCAACCTTGGGAACTAAGATGTTATGTCACTTCTGCCTGTACACTAAAGTATTGCTGTTTTGCGGTAGCTGATGAGTAGGTGGTACCTACCCAGACGAGCTTGCAAAAAGCTCTACCACCGAGTTTTGTGCTACAATATGTACTATACATAGACAGATTATTATAATTTAACGTATTCAAATATCAAGATTAAAGATAATACAAATAAGTACTAATAATACTATAAGATAAAGGCGAATGTTCAGTACATTACAACTTAGTTAAGTAGCCATCTTGATCATGTCGTTACCGATGAGATGATATCATGGCGCCAGACCAATATGAGAACGTTTAAATATTTGCGTTCATATGTTTATGTAAATAATTTATGGGCCGACGGTTAAACAGAACTTTCCCTTGTACTTTAAACAAGAACTTCTTGATGTTACTCTGAATCATTTTTGGATGTTAAATTCCCTGAATTATAATTGAAAAAATAATTTACAATGTGTGAACATTTTTGTTGTTATTATATTCATATTTGACGAAATTATTGAAGAATCTCTGACAATATAATTATATCTCTATGTCTAGCATATACCATCAATAGTTTTACAATCTTATCAAATTTCTTCTTTAGATAACATATTTCATATCAAGTTTGTGATTGTTAAATAGATTTTTTATAAATTCAAATATCGAATGAGTGAGCATGAGAACTTTTCTTTTTTAAACCATAAGCAAATTGTGAACTTAAATTATAATTAATTAAATTAAAAATTATCCATAGAAACATTAAGAAAGTTTTACCTTTTTAAGATGTTTGTTGACCCATTTCGTGAACGTTTTCTTCTGTATCGCGTCCCGCTCATCTGGAATAATAAAAAAATCATGTTTAAAACAAAATACATAATTTTATTTGTATGTATGTTCAAAACACTTCAATCAATACAACGCTTCATGCAATAACACAAAGTTATGTTGAAGTGTTCTACGATCTTCGAAAATATTTCCTTCCAAATGTGTACGACGTGTGAATTTCAAACTCTTATGCCAATAAACATCATAATAAATCTATAACGTTACCAAATTGCGAAGTCTCGCAAGGTGAATGAACCAGGCCAAATAGACAGCAGACCGATCTAGCGTATTTATAGGCAACTATTTCGGAGCTAAGGTCGTTGCCAAATTATTTGTAGATCGGAAGTATGAGGAACTTATCGTGGAAATGATTCTTTATCTAAAGTGCTGACAATTTGCGTCGGTAATCGAAAACTAGGTCATAAACAAATATTTCGTGGTGAGTTAATGAGTGCTATTTGTCTTTTATCTTTGTAAATATTTGTCTAAGTTATATGTTATGCAAAGAGATATCATTAAAATTTATTGAAACATTGTTAGTTTTATGCAAGAATTCTAAGTAGCTGGGGTTTCCATGATTTACCTCTTTGTCTGATTATCTTCATTTATATTGTCTCATATTTTTTTTTATTAATCGGTATTATTTAGATAAAATTGATAATCTTATCTTAACGTACCTACACCTAAAATCTTCAGCCAATTAAGTTACGCTTATTGATTTAATTTTTTTGTACGATCTATCATTTTGGCGTTTTACCATAGCGCCCTATATAAAGGGTTACTTACATTAAAAATAACTCAAGTGATTTATTTAACAATAATAAGTAATTATTGAAGGGAATCGAGGTCAATGTTATTTATAATTTATATCAGTCAATTATATATCAGCGTATACAAATACAAAACATTTTTATGTTCGTAAATCCCTCATAAATTATATCGATGCTAACCACATATGTACATAAATTATTTCATGCTAAGGAAAGAATTGTATTATTTTATATTTCATTAATTGAATATCATTTATCATTTCATTACTGTCAGTATTTTTTTAAAGATGTAATGCTATTTAAATTTGATGGTTATATCTAATTCCGTGGAGAAACAGACCCGGTAAGCTGTAATCATACGCACACACTTAACATTAAATTATTTCCTTAATTTAGTTTGAATTCTATTTTGTATAAATACGAAATACAAATAAGGAAGAAATAAAAAGATTATCTATAGGCAATGACAAAAGAGACCTTATTCTCCTGTAGCTTTTAACGAGCATTAGTATAGAAAAAATAAAGCCTATAATATATATATATATATAAATATAAATTTCTACTTATGAAAAAAAAATGTTCGAAACGTGCAATTCAAATTGTTTTCCTCAATTTCAAAAATGGTATCGACGAATTTCGACCACTGGGCAATGACTAGATATTACTTATATATTCAGTATTAATAAACAAACACAGTTTGTAAATATTTACCAAAACGAAATAGCCAAATATCATAACTACAAGACAATAGACATTTAATCATAATGACACTATTAAGCCGAAATCAATTCAATATTTGCTTACGTTTGATAGAGACAATAAAATCGAGTATATTTATGTCACGTAAGCTAATACGCTCCGTGCTGTCACGAACTACACGAAACGTTTGTAACAATTGTGAATAGTAATAATATGTAATAATAATAACTGCCTCGATGGTTTATTGGTTAGCTTATAAGGCTCTGAGGCCATGGGTTCGAAGCTCAGGTCGGGCCAAAAAACAAATTCAATGTGGTTTCTGCATAGAAACGCTAATTTGCACGTCAGAGTTAGAAGGGTAGTGTTTAAAGTTCCGCGCATTCCTGTCTCAGAAAAGCACGTAAGCTCACTGGTCACCACTACACCTGAATTCTTTCCGGTCGTGTCGGATTACCGTCCAATCGGATTATAAGAATAGACCTCTCTACTTACGTACGTACACTCGTGTTCTATGTCTTCTAATAAAGTACTCATTATTTATTTTACCACCACATAAGAAGGATGAGTATGTACAAATATATAAGATTTACGTGAATGTGGTGAACGGCGGTGGTCCATTGTCCGTATACATTCCCAAATTTAAAAAAAAGAACAACAGTACATACATAAACTCGAATGCATCCACATGAGACAATTGTTTTTCCCACCGCTCTCCAATTACGTATAAGTGCTTCAGTGATGCAACGAAAGTTGTGTAACAATTTTAAGTATTCAATTACTTTCGAGAAAACATCTAGAAGACTTAAAATTATGCTTGAAACATTATTAAAAAACAAACGAAACACAAACACACATATTTGAAAAAAATAAACACTAGCGGATAGATCAAAAAATATTTGCTCATTTGATTTGTTCTTTTCAATATAAAATATAACTTAAACATAATATTACCTGTACTAACGAAGCCAGAACGACTAAGTATTTTTCTACTCTTTACTGGTGATTGTAGGAGCTAATGCACGAAGCTACTAATAAAATTTGACAATTCTCTTGAGTTTAAGTAGCCTGTATATTATTAAGGAATGTATATGAATTTACTACAACCCATAGGAGCGAAGCGCTATAAACATCAACCAATCTAGGAAAGTAAAGGCAAGTACAGAACGCGAGAACAACGACAGCTGACACGGGTGCAACACCAGCAGCTTGAAGTTGTGCCATTTGGTTATGTGCTGTAACTTCTTATCGTATTTTATAGCATAGGTAAGCGGACGAGCATATGAGCCAACTGATGGTAAGAGATGTTAACCATTGCTTACATCGCCAATGCGCCACCAACCTTTGGAACTAAGATGTTACGTTCCTTGTGCCTGTAATTAATGTATAAGTTTTATTTTTAAAAACAGTCTAAAATCAGTCAATATTTATGTCTTACTTTAGCGATTTAAACGTTCTATAACAACTCATGCCAGCAAATAAAATCTGGTACCTCCAAATACACCGAAAGTTATGACCGCATTACTGAGACTGGTAATATTTGGCACGATATATCAAGTAGTGAGACCGCTTCCTTAACCGATACTCTCGTGAAGGGTTCCTTTAATGGGATGTTTAAAAGTAGCAACGGGTAATGCACTTAAATAAGTACACATTGCAGCAGCTGTATGTACAGTACAGTACGTTGCGAAATTTTGAATTTACAAAATTACAGGATTAAAATTAATAATTCAAACAATGCATAAAAACAAAACTATAAAATGAAATAATAAAACGAACGAATAGAACTTAATTAATCAATTAAGATACAAATGTGCGAAAATTACAAATCTTTGATATTGGTAAGTCTACAACCGTATGCGACAGAGACGAAAGGACTTTATTAGTCGCAAAATACACTAAATTGCTCGGTTATTAATTATTTAAAAATCACATAAATTTTACTAAAACTTTCAATTTAACTTAAATCTTGGTTCAATTTTGATGGACTGTAATTTTTAGATATGATTCTCCAAATAACATCACATATCTAATTACGCAAAGCCATGTCTCCGTCCAATCGAATTTCTCACCAATTCATACATCTACTAACACTATATTTATGTATGGACGTCACAAAAGACAGACTGGACTTTGGATATATTCCTACACAAAACCTAATGAACAGCCTAGTTTAATCTTCACTAACTGTACTGATCGACAAGTGCATAGCCACTTACAGAGTGCAATGCACGGCTCAATTGACATGCTGATTGAATCGATCACGCTTCACCAGTTCACACGATAACATACGTGTTATTGAGATGGAGTTGAAAAAACTGAAAAATATAAATGTCCCATTTCGCACAAAACAGTTTTTGCCGAATTTCCATAATTGATGTCAAATTGGTGGTCATTAAAACTCATTGATTACTGTTCCAGGTCTTCATAAGTTTTTAAGAAATAGCCCGTAAAATATTAAAGTTTCGAAATATTTTGAATTAAATTGAGTATAATATTAGTTTCATTTAATTTTTTACTTGCGAGTTGCACGTCGTTGTAAATCCGAATTCTAAATACATTGTCCTATATTTTCGACGTAAAAATCAGAATACTAATATTTCAGCAATATGTCGGGAAAGAGATATTTGGAATATTGTATCTGTGCCAATTCGGTCACCAGCTTGTAGACATTGTTTATCTTATAGAAACTATTCGTAACGGGGAGAAATAGTTACACGATTAGACTAAATCTAGACGAGATCCTAAAAATGACATATTTTATAGACGATAATATACACAGTATGTAAGCGCAGACAACACCATATTCTATTATATATTTATTTCAACCTTACTCATCCAATAATACATTAAATTACCATATAACAAACCGATATTTATATGGTCGATTTATACGCCAGTATAAAAATATGAAACCGTTAAATGCACGAGATCAAACGTACAAAGGAGAAATAAAACCTTTTTGTGTTTATGATAAGTAAACACTGTCATAAAATAAACGTTATTTTTTCGCATTAACTTTTTTCGAAACATTTTAAAATTTATATGCGAATTTGATCAAGCAATTTAAATAATAATGATTTGATGTTAGCTATGAAATAAAAATGAAGACTTAAGTTATTCCGAAAAATATTCCTATATATTATATATACATATATTATATAACACCGTACGTGTTAGGTATACATTCTTGGGGTTCAAGCTTGCTTTATATACCATTTAATCAAGGCCGTTGAATATTTTGGCATAACAGCAAAGTTACTTTAGCATTTATAATATTAGTTGATTACTGTGTCGAATTTAAATCATTCTAATTATACAATTAAAAGCTCTACATAAATATTTTTACTCTCCTCTTTGACATTCCCGCCCCATCAATTTGTATGAATATAGAAATTTGAAAGGCTAGCACAATAGAAATTGGATACAAAACAGCAAACGATCTTTGTGGTAATTTGCAACATCGTTTTCCGACATGACATCCTACCCTTGATAAAGATCTATCTGCGATTCTCTGTCCACCTACACTTATTGAGATGAATGCATTCATAACTAATAGTCATTAATATTGCATAAAGGTATTTTTCAATTTGATTATTTGACATTAAAAACTCTTTGTTGGTCTTAGACTACTATTCGAAATTTGAAATTAAAACGGATCGATGAAACTGCCATATGATATGTCTCTTAATTAACGTCTGAAAATAGGAAAGATATGAGTTTTAAGTTATTTTCGTCATCCTAAAATGATACATATATTGTAATGGTTTAGTTTAATTTTCTATTTTTGATTAACTTCGTATGACAAAATATGAAGCCCTATTCGGCTTTTTTTTACTAGATTCCATGCAAAATAAACTTATTTATTAGGCAAAATTCACTACATAAGTAATTATATGAATGTTTTTTAAATATTTTATCTTATTCCGTTGAAATAAAATGTTTTATTCATTACAATGTGTTGACTGTAATTTGAATAAAGAACGTCACTAATTGCATATTTATTCAACATTCGCTCATACAACCAAATTAACTAAATCTAAAAAAAAATATTTAATTTTTTATAACTATTTTTTAAAGTAGTTAATTAGCAGTGCAGTGCAGATTAAATCAAATGATATTGAAAAAAAAAGTTTAAATACGAATCGATTTGTAAACATATGCTAAGATATAGATAAAGATCTCACCAACAGCTTCCCGGTCGCTACCCACACTCATTAAGATGAATGGATCATTCAACGCGTGCACTTAATGGATTCATACATGATTACGCACCTTTTAATGAATGGAATTGCGCATATATCGAACATTGTTCTGATTTATGTTGATAGATGACACTTCTTTTGATATTTAAATCCTATCACCGTATATGATTAGCTCCCAGGCGTGAGGGAGACACGTGTTCGAACCATATGGCCTTTTCTGTCTTATGTGTATGTAAAATTTCATAAAAGTTAAAACGTGTAAACGTAACAAGCAAACAAACTAACTCTCTCATTTATAATAATTCGTCAGAGTTGTGTTTGTAAGTGATTACATGTGTGTGTATGTGTGTTTACAAGGGTTTGTGTTTGTTTCAGTGCTTACATGTGTTAGTGCTTATAAGCGATTGTCATTTGAAAATAAATATTTATTGGTCGTACGAGAAAAACATTCAAAATTTCAACTGTGATATTAAAGCTGCCAACTAAGTCTAAGTACGTTTACAACTAATCCCCTACAAAAATGTCCATCACGCTTTAATGCACCGCATTAACAGCATTAAGACGCCAAAAAACGTGATCGGAATTATTCTAATGATTGCAGACAATGACCTACTTGCGAAAAAGATTATTTAAACATTGTTTTAACAATAAACTACCATGGAATAAAATTAGCCTGTATTTATAGTTACGTAAAGGTCTAAGTTCCATGAACGAATTATTTTAATCTTTGTATAAATTGCTACACGTTTGATCTTTATCAACGCTTGCTATGTATGCAAATAGCGTGCAAATCATAGTCTTAAGCACATACATATATGTATAAAACTTATATGGTATGCACGAGATGACTACATATAATATATATAGTTTATTATGAATATTACTAAAAATAAATAGAGTTGTGTAGGTACATGATGCTTGCTTGGTGGTAAGACCTAATGTAACACCGCGAAGGTACCACACTAGATATTAAAACGTCATCAGACGTCATCAGTGTTTCGTATTGTTGCATTGTGATATTAGTGTTGGTAGAACTATTGTAATTACAGACATATGAACATTACAATTTATCCCACGGTTAGGAGCACATTAAAGAACGCAAAATAAATTTAAAAAAAACATCCATTATTACTGGCCACGTAATATTTAAAAATAAAATAAAAAGTTTTATTCAAGTAAGCATTTTTTGAAACGTCACGTACCAATAACATGTTGCAGTATTTAATTAAATGTAGATCAACCGATTTGTAATGTTGATTCTAACGAGACGCGTCGACAAGAAACTCGTAGTTACTATTTTGCAATCATTAATTTACATTGATAAGAGCAGTTGCCACCAGTTGACCATTTTTGTATACAGTTCAATCGTGGCAAACATTTATACAATTTACTATATTAATTTATTTGGAAACTATACATTATATTTTATGACTACCAAGTTTTGAAGTTACTCGTATTACACTACCACCGCGATACGGCTTTCTGCAAGTCCGTTTGAAGGATGAATGAGCCAGTGACACTTCAGGCACGAGGGACATAACATTTTAGTTCCCTAAGTTAGTGAAATAAGAAATGGTTAATATTTCTTATAGCGTTAATGTCTATTACCAATTATCATCTGGTATTCCATTTACAAGTCCACTTCCCTAAATAATAAAAAATAACAACACTAACATGAGACAGTTACTTGTATAAACTAATAGTAGGAATTTCTTATCTACGTCGACGGAATAGGTTTAATGGTAAAATTACCTATCTATGCTAATAGTAAGCCGCTAAATGTATCCAAAGATAACGGTATGATAAGAGTCACAAGAATGCTTGAACTGTTGTTATCAAACATTGTATTCCAAAACGTTGGATCCAATATTTAATTACAAAACAGTCGACAACAATGTTATCCAAGATTGGAATCCATCAAGGACGTAATCCAACACTAAGTTGGAATATTGTTGGAATGTCTAATTCAGACCGACTACAACAATGTTAGGCACTGCCTTTCACCTAACCTAGCCCTAAATAGTAAGGCCGATTTAACCGCTTAGTTTAATCTAAAACTTTTGTTAGAGTTTATTATGAAGTGTTTTGAACAGTTTCTATTTCAACATAGAATTAAAAAAAAACAATAAATATTTAACACCATTATCAACACCGTGAAATTATGATTAGTTAATCAAACAGCAATTAATCGCACGTAATTTTATTATCAATTTCCTACAACATTATTAATGAATTGTATTTTAATTGTAACTTAAGTAAATCCATTTTGAAACATTATGAATATATTCAGTACTTTGTATTGCTGTGTTCCGGTTTCAAGGGTGAGTGAGCCAGTGTAATTACAGGCACAAGGGACATAACATCTTAGTTCCCAAGGTTGGTGGCGCATTGACGATGTAAGCGATGGTTAACATTTCTTACAATGCCAATGTCTATGGGCGTTGGTGACCACTTACCATCAGGTGGCCCATATGCTCGTCCGCCTTCCTATACAATAAAAAAAAATTGTATATATTATAGGTAATATATTCTTTTTAAGAACGTTACTAAATGAGAAACAATATATAAAAAAAATCGTTTAGTTCTTCATAACTACATGATCAATTTATTATTAAAATCAAAACAGACTAGCCTAACGAGGATTATTTACAATTTACACATCTCATTTTTATGTTTAATTCAAAAATTTGCCTGTATGTTACCTTCAAATTAAAAAATAACAATGGTCAATACCAACATATTTGGGTTATGAAACCCCAATATATTTGGTATTATTTTGGTATAATCGGTCTAAAGCTATGTATTTTTCAAGACGATCGATGGAAACAATGTCAATAACCGGATCAAAAAGATCCAATTTCTGAATGCATGAACTATGACAACATGTCCTACACCGTGTTCAATATTATTGGACGTATATTTAGTGGAGGGATAGTCAAAATTCACTATGCTTGTAACGCGACCGGTTAGTCGTAACAAAAAAAATAGTTAACGTCTTTTGCTAAATTAAAAAAATATGTAAAAATATTTTTGTGTGCAAAATAAATATTACACGTTTACTGACTTAATAAATGATGGGAGCGAGGATCGCTTACAGGATTCTTCATATAAATCGTTAATGGTAATCGTTAATAATAAAAGATAAAACTAAGACACATTAGTTCAGTCTGGATGTTTTCCGAACCGGCAGGCGACAGCATTTACATCGCCTCACTGACCACACTCATACCTGATAGTAAGTGCTGATGCAGTCTTAGATTGAACACTTTAAATACGTCAAACTTGCCTTGAAAATACATAATAGACTACGGAAGGATTTATCAATAAGCAAGCTTTCATTTATAAGAGACATTTTGTTTAAACATTAAGCCTTTGGCATTGTTCTATGTCATTTAGGATCAGAATGAAACACACTATCCATTACAATTTCAGCAATCGAATCGCACATAAGAAATTTCTACTAGTCAATTGTTAAAGGTTAGTATATGACAAAAGTAACCATCGGTGCCTTTAGTATCAATTGTAGCTGATTGCTCTAATCAACCATTCTGTTGCGGTGCTATCACTGAGGTCGATTAAGTTAAATGCCATCTAATTAATTAATATATAAATTGAAACCGCATTTGACGTGCCCATGATGTAACTGTCAAAGTCAGACATAGAAACATGTATTTTTATATAGCAACGATTTATTTGTACGAAAAAATGTTTAATAATTTAAGATAGCAACATTAAGTAAATTATTCATTGTTTTACACACAAAGATAATATAAAATATATTTTATATGTTTGAAAAGCTAACTAATAGCATAATATATAAGACATTAATAAGTAAAAATAGTGACAATTAAACTAAAATGAAATAATTAAGACAGCAAAAATTGAATAAGAATTTATTTTTACTAAAAACCATCGATGTATGTATAATTGTACATACCTATATACAAATTTATGTCAATACTGGCCTTCATATTTATTAAAGCGTTGAAATAATTTAATTATGTTTTTTTTCTAATGCTTTTTAGTTTTTACTAAATCAAGAGTACTATATAAAATACACAGTACATACGTATAAATGTGTATGTATGAGCAGAGGTGGCATGCATCTAGTTAATTGTTCATTGAATATATCATCATAATACAATTGAGATCGACAGTGTTACACATTGTTATTGAAACAAATAACAATCGAATTATTCGATACAATGTAATACACGAATTAATAAACGTTTTTCTTTACATTCAATACATACGATTTGCGGTAATGTGTCATTTAATCATATCACTTCATTTGCGAGTTAATTTATTAAGTAAGTTATCGTTAAAGTAAATATTACTCGATATGTATTTTGTATTACCTTATACATTATTTAGTAATAGGTATATAAATATATACATATATAAATAGTACTTATTTCAAACGATATAATAAGAAAACACAATAAAAAATCAATGTATGAGAAAAAAATATTGTAACTTAAATAATAACACAATGTGTTCTACATGCAATCCTTTTTTATTTAAGTAAAAAGTCATTGAACCTGTCAACGCGGAAGCAAACAAAAAACCGTTCGCTTTTATCTATTAAACAAAACATCGCCTTATCTAAAACTATCTAATCGACCGCCTCGCACTTTGCATAGCAATTATTGTAAAACACATACATTTATTATAAGCTGAAAATCAGGCACAGCTATCCTTGTAGTTAAAGTTATATTAACACAAATTTAAAAAAAACTTGGAAATCACTAAGCAAGTATTATGTATATTTTTTTTATTATGAGAGCAGAGTAATATATGTATATATAACAACTTTTATATTTATCTTGTTTTCTTTCAAAGTCAATAAATATCTGGCAATTAACGTTTAAGATAAAAAAAAATCATAACTCATTTTTATTACTGGCAATAAATAATACGCAATTTAATTTTCGAACACTCACAACATCGATTAGTATTTTTTCAAATAAAATTAAAAGCTTACACGGGTAAAGTAAAACAAATTATACATGCTAATGTCATTCCGTTATAAACATAGGAAATATCGTTATAATTCTCACACGACCGGTTATTTAACTCGTTATTTAAAATAACGTAATACTTTTGTCATATTTTAAAATGTCAAAAGTATTTATTGATACTAAATTATGACCATAGACAATCGCTCATTATGATTCTATTGTCTCTATATATTTGTTTTTATTGATATAAAGTTTAACCCAATGACAATATGGGATTTCAGCTATCTTCATATTCCAATTCCAATCGTGTATTTAGAGTTATAGATTTAAATAGCCTTTAATTGAAGATTTAAGTAGTACTTTATCCCATTAATTACAATATATGTATTAAAATTATTAAAATAATAATAATATATCAATCATTGTTTATGTATTGATCAATAAATATTATTGCTATTCATTAATCGCTATTCGAAAACAACACAGAGTTATTTAAAAACGAAAACAAACCAATTGTTATTGTATCAGTGCGTGACATACGTACAGCACACGCATTCTCTATAACCCACCACCACGAACCTGACTGCTGTATAAAGAACTCCCAACAAGTTGTACCTTTGAATTTAGTCAAATTTTCCTCGTAAACTTGATCGTGGGACTCCTTGACGTCACCACGGTGGCGTTTCGGCTGGTGAGGGCCGTCGTAGTAGCCGCCGTTGACGCCATCTTGCATAGCCTCCTGCGGGTCGAACCCGAGGCGCTCCTTGTAATACGCTTGCGTCGACATATCAACACTTCATAGCACTTTTAAATTTCGAACACTTTTCGTTTTTGGGTCGTTTAAGGGGTCAGCGGTTTTTTTTTATTTTTTTTATTTTTTTATTTATAGGTTCTTTATAACCTGCCGCGGTGCGAACACGAGGTATTATGAAGGGATCCGCCAAAATCGCTTCACAAACCCGTGTAGTAGCCGAGGTCACTTTTAAACGATTCACCACTATTTTATCGTCGATGTCATCCAGTCAACTCCGCAAAAGGAAAGTTGAGACCCCTTGACACACACTTATTGCTCTTGACACAATTTTTTTTTACTTAAATTATCCGCGATTACTCAGAACTTTTCGTTTTAACTATAATTACAAAAGCTTGTTATATGTTAATATGGCAACTTTTATTGGTTATGCGTTAGTTGTATGGAATGTTCGGTTACTTTCTTTTGAATTTCGAATGTTATAATTTTAATGTCGTTTTTCGTTTCACGATCGGCCGTTCACTGAGTCATTGTTTTCACATAAGGCTTCGTGTACACTTGTGTAAATAACGAAACTATGGAAACCTGGAGACGAGAACAATGTAATTGAAAAACGAGTTTACGTTTTAAATTGCCTCATAATGAGTCATGTTTTAAACGTTTCGGAGGTTAAGAAATAATAGAGGTTTGGGAACGAGAATTTGGGTAATTCTTTTGCTCATTATCGACATAAATACCGTTTTTGTAAACAAGAGCAGACGAATTAATTTTAAATGTCGCAATAAAACATTGAATTCGTGGAAAAGTTTATAGTTAAATACGCTTTAATTGTTACAACAAAAACGTTTTTTAATTTATTTATTGGTTCTGATTGTAATTCATCACGACTGCCCATACCGCAAGAATTACCTCCTTACATCGTAATGTGCCACAATCCATAGGTATACTCGTAATCTCAAGTTTTTTTTTGTATTATCGGAGAAAATTCAGAAGGCACTCTAATATATGTTTTTCTTAGTAAATCACCTAGCTACGTAAAATGATTTTAAAATACAATTCAATAAAAAGATTTCCACTGATTTTCTGAGTCATAATCTCTGTTAGTCTAGCTATCATTAACGAACATATGGATTAAGATTGAATATTTGTAAAAAAAAATCTACAAATCTCCAAACAAACACTGAGACCGAAATTTGATAGGTCTAAATAGCCACTATTCATTTGAACCCCACACATGACAGATATATTTTTAACTCTGTCAAACTATTTTAGTTTAGAGTTTGCTTACAAGTATTATAATTTGTTATATTTGTGTCCGTCTGTCTATTTAACAGAGGACAGTGAGAACAAAATGTTCTTCACTCTATTTTCTTTTATTATATTATATGCTACCTAAGCATGTCCATACATTACCAACTGATTGTAACCAAAAGAGCAAAAACAAGAGCACGTTTATGTGGCAGCGTATTTTTAGTACGTGAATATACGAGGAATGATAAAAATTAAACCTGTCCGGTCAAGTTCTAAACTACCTGAGATCCTTACATGTATATCTGAAAGCGACACGGTTCAAGGGCACGTTAAGACACGAGATATTTTGCATGTCGATTGCATGTCACACATGTCGACAAACACTCGTTAATTTTGCGAGAGAATTGATTGGTAAAAATTCACATTTTAGAGAATTAATGGTATAAATATTGTGATTCAAGATTTATATTTTTATTTATAGTTATTATACTTATAATTGACTAACGTTAAGAACGACCTTTGCTTT
The DNA here is from genome assembly GCA_963151315.1 of Nymphalis c-album. NCBI lineage: Eukaryota > Metazoa > Arthropoda > Insecta > Lepidoptera > Nymphalidae > Nymphalis > Nymphalis c-album. The sequence goes on from OY720610.1 coordinate 2,497,307, forward strand.
TTTTAATTAAAAAAAAAGATATTATCACCAAAAAGTTAATCAAAGAGGATGAAGCATTCATATGTTAATCAGATCTAGATTAAAGAAAACATCGATCGACCTTCTCAGACAAGGTCAAGGTATAAAAATATCGTCATTAATATTCAAATGTTGAAATAATCGAACCTAATAAATCGATTCGAAAAAAATGATTAAAAATTAAATACCGATTCAAATGTTCTACATTTAAAAATAAATCTCCATCTGAATAAAAAAATAAAATTCAGATTAATCATTATCGACCTTACTTTTAAACGTTGCTTAGCGCCTGTTTAGTTACTGATTTCTCTCTTTCTGTCATTATTGATTTGAAATACGAAAGAAGAAGACAGCATTATTTCATTTATAATTATAAAATAAGGCTAGTCTCCCTTGAGATAAGCCGCTGTGGCCGATATCGTTTAGAAGGGGTACATCAACACAATCATGACTGAGCAAAATTATCATTTTAATCCATTTCGAACAAGATCTAAAAATGTCGGAATAACAGTATAACCATTTTAATACGATTCTCAATTAGTAATTAAAGCTGTCAATATTAGGGACTATTATTTCATCAGCTTACTCTACGTGAATAACTTTGCAACATCTATCGATATGAATAACGGTCTCCGAATATTATTTAAGAAGAGGGGGGTATCTCCAAATCGATGCCAGCAATCTTTTAATCAAATTCACCGTTCAAACAAGGAACACTAATTGAAAAATTGTTTTAAAATCGGCAAACGTCTGTTAGATCGATGCAGTTTGTATTCTTCCTTACGAAAAGATTAAGTTAAAAAAACTAAAATGAGAATTTTTATAAAATTTTCGCGTTTTGTAGATTTCGTAATTTCGCTTGAACTCAAATTCAAAATATATTCGAGGATTCTGTGTTACTACACTATAACTACTATTAAATATTATGCAATTTGTATATTATACAGAACATTATCTTTAATGATGCTTATGAATTTGTTGATTAAACTCATAATAGCAATTCGATTCTTCGAAAATCGATAAGATAAAAATAAAATATAGATTAAAAATGCAATTAATATAGTTAACACGTGATCTAATATTGTTTTTATCTGGATTACGAATCGGATTTACTTTATCTAGATCTCATAATATCCGGCACGGTCTTTTTATCAACGAGACAGTTTGACGAATTTCGTGGTTCAACATTTACGTCGAAACTGATAACGATCATTATGAAAAACTTATTGCCGATAGATTAAAATATATATCGTACAACCCTAGACAGCTTTTGATTCATAATACAAATAGACACCACACATGCACATAATTATAAATATATGAAAATCAAAAATATTCTCTGGCTCTATATTAAAACATAGATGTGTTCCAGACACGCACATATAAATATATGACAATCAAAAATATTCTCTGGCTCTATATTTAAACAAAGGCACCAGAAAAAACACATTTGAAATAAGTACATATACCTATATGAGGCCTATTAGCATTTTGAAATTTTGTGACATATTATGCCTACTTATGTTTCTACGATATCTTCGACCAACTTCAATCTTGCTATTTCAGGTTTGTCCATCTTTGTCCTTCATAAAATATACTAATTCGATTTTTTTTTTTTATTAACATTTCGATCGCGTGCCGGTTTTGCGTAGCTTGTCAAGGTCAACGAAATGTTCGCACGAATATTTGCACTAAAAACTTTGCTCAGATTTGTAAATACATTTCAATGTACATAATATGACCACTTACACGATAAAGGTATAGACAATAGCCTAAATAAAAACCTTACTGCCTTTTAATGCTTTAAAAAGTTTTCGCTTGAAGAACATACACATCCAAGAGATTAATCTGTTATTACATACGAATTAAAAATGGCCGACACCAACGAAATCCACCAATCGTTTGTACGTTTGTCAAATTTACGCTCACATTGGTAGCACTTATGTTACCATTGTGCTGAATTTCCCACGACATGGTTGTATTTTTGAACGAAGGTCACGTGACCTTGGCTAAGTCTGATCCTAAGTGGGGTCCGCAAAATGTAGTCTGATGTGAATTCGTTTTATTGTCTACAAACTCGTTTCAATTATTGTCTTCTGTTCGTGAGGTACAATACGTAACAGATGTGAGATCTTTCAAGAGGACTGGTACTGTAGTTGTACCTTTTGATTTGTATTGAACACATTCACAACGATGTACAGACTTAAGAAATAAACAATTGACTGTTGTTCCAGAGACGTATTTCAAATATTCAATGAATTTAAGAGGATTTTTAACTCGTGAACAACTTCGTAATTTTGTTAAAATTCAGTTGCTTTTGTACACAAATGCATTATTTCACATGGAAAAGTTGAATAAACTTTGGGTAGCAATAACTGATCCAAATAAACGATATAATATATACTCGTATATGTCCATAAAGCACATAAAATGGGAACAAAAACAAGATAAATCAAGTTGATCTCAACTTAACGTAATCAAAGATAAAATTTGATCCAAATCCGGATTTGGATCCGTTTCATGTGGTTAATTTGTGTTAATATATCAATCCGTGATCAACGGTGAAGGAAAACATCAGAACACTTCATGTCAGATGCAATTCTGTGACCAACACATAAGAGCATCGTGTTTTTTAATGAGATTTCCTAAATTATCAAAAAAACGATGTACGTGCAAATGGGCTAGCTGTTGGTAAGTGGTTACCACTTCTTACATCGACAATGCGATGTAATGCGCTAAGATGTCATGTCCCTAGTGCCTTATAGGGTACAAAATATAATTATTACTATTTAGTGTTAGAATATGGGTTGTAACTATCGCACATTATCCAAACGCACTTACAATATGCCTTACGACCTAGTGATATAGTAAACTTATTTTTTAGAGAGAGGCCTATCAACGAACATAATTATACACTACAAATATATCTCAAATAGGTAATAATATATTTTACTCAAATTCTAATATTTTGGATACTAAATATGGAATACATTGCAAACGCGGCAAAGATGAACTAACAGTGAGTTTATCGGTAGTCATAAAGACTAACTTACCTCCTTACAAATAATAGCTGATATTTGTATTGTATCAGTTAACCGACCCACTGGTTTATGTTCAACAAACGTTTGTACAACGTTTATACAAATATAATTTACAAGCTAACTCTGTATGTTGTTTCTAAAACAAGCAGTTATCCGCGTGATTATCTATTCATAATAATGCAGTTACATTTATGAATTAAATATTAATAAAAAAAAATATGGTTCCATTCTTTAGTTTTGACGTGATAAATACATACAAACAAAAGCCACTACAGAAAAACAAAATAAAACCCGGCCAAAAATACTAACGTGTTATTTTTTTTTTAATCAACAGAGAACTATTTAGATTTTTCAATGATTTTTCAATAAATTCTAATCCGATTGACATAAATCTTCACATAATGGTAACGCTCGCGAAACTTGATGGATGGCCACACTTTATGCATTTCAAGAATGTCTACTACGACACGACTCTGGTATGAATCTCAAGTATATGCTCTAGATTAAAATATACCTTACATCAAACGTATGTGCAAATTAAAGACAAATTTCCGAGGACACGGGAAAAAATCTTAATAATAAAGCCCTTAACGCATTTGCGCCTGTAGGTAGTTGTTAAGTTGACAAAACAAAAAAATTAAATAAAAAGTGTTCTATATTTTTTTCTGACTGACTGACCAATTTAGGACAATATATCGAAAGTGACATCTGACATGTTATGTGTCAAATTAAATTTATTTATCATACCATAAAAAGTTTTGATGTGAACGCGTTTTACCGTCAAATGAATGTCTTGATACATAGAGGAAGACTCACGATCACAAGTATCAAAATCGACCTGTTTTTGTATAACTGTTACTGTTCTAATAATGAATGATAGACGTTGATTGAATATCTTTTAATTGTTTGCTTGTTATATTTATCATCTAAGAGACTAGCGGACCAATTTTAGTTGAACTTTCACATTATAAGTATTTTAATTAATTTTGTAAAACACTCATCATGTCAACTTATATTTTATGTATCTTGTACCTGTAGTTAAACTGACACAAGCAATCAAGCAAAACACAGTATTGATGTTTTGCGGTAGAAAACTGTCTACCTAGTACCTACCCAAAACTTGAACTCACAGAAAACTCTTCCCTTAAGTATTCATAAACTACTGTTTATGAATACTTAAGGGACGTTTAAATTGATGGTATTATACTAATACCATCAATTTAAACGTCCAATTGACGAGAAGCAATCTTAATACCTACAAGAAATTATTGAAAGAGATCCATCCATATTCTCAATACAAAACACTACCAATGAATTAATTATTGTCCAGACAACTGTCGCTAACCAAATGACGGGTCAACGAACCGACGTCTAATAACATTACTCATATGCAACACAAAAAATATCGATCGTGTGCCGAATTCATTTGAACACAATCCGTGCTCGCATACTCTTTGGCGGAAACTATGAACGGATATATTTTACCATCCAGAAAGAAGTATTCCATTTTCAATACAAAAAATATCCTAACGTAATTCTATAAAAAAAATTAAAATACAAAATATAAATTACTTGCGAAAATGTTTTTTATAAATGAATTACGATTACTTATATGACATATAATACTTTAGACGCTGTTATAAGTTCTGTATTATATATACATATTATGTATTTAGTTTTATTTTCCTTTACTACGATTTTATTATACCCAAATATATGAACTTATGGTTTTGAATAAAAATAATTGAATAGAACGTTTCTTTTTCATTTGGTTAAAGTAACTTATACTCTAACATTCGTTGTCAATGAAAAGTTGTTAACAAACGGGACGCTTGCTCGCAAATTTTAAATCTTGTACAGTCGTGATTCTTGCTAACGAGTCGGAAAAAGCACTTTTTGTCTACGCCGAAAATATGCCGTCATACATTGAAGACCTCTTTAAACCATTGCGAATCTTAAAAGCATGACAAAGATAAGTCAAGATGAGTGAAGCAAAAAGATAGCTTGTTCTAATAATCTGACACCGGCAACCTACTCTAGAACGAATAAGAATAATAAATAAATAACTATATTCAAATTTGAACTTTATTCCGAAGCAAATAAATTAGAATTTACCGTTTGTATATTTATTGAAAAGTGTTATGGTTTGGAACAATAAAGGAAATATCGTGCGAATAATTTTAATTTCTCAAGAAGAGACCATTGTGCGTGATGAAGATGTGTACTGTAATCCGATTTATTTGAACGTTGACCGGAGTTCACCGTTACGACATGGTCGAAACACCGAACCACAAATATCAAATATAAATTCATCATTGAACTTATTTGAACGAGACTCGCTAATCAGTGGCCTTTACACATAATAAAACCAAATGATACCCGAAATATCAACAGAATTTACTCGGTGGGTAGGTACAACCCATTCATCAGATATTCTAGCGCAAACTAACAGAACTTGGTATTGTTGAGTTTCGGTTTGTAGGGTGAGTGAGTGTTAGTACAAGGACAAGGGACATAACATCTTAGTCCCCAAGGTTGGTGGCGCATTGGCGATGTAAGCGATGGTTAACATTTCTTACAATGCCAATGTATAGGCGTTGGTGATCACTTATCATCATGTGGCCCATATGATCATCCGCTTTCCTATACAATAAACATATAAAAAACGAAATAAAAATCCGTAATGAACCTTGAATAGTCTGTTCCATCCAAAATATACTTGATTCAAGCAGCTTGAAGCGCTTTTGAATTATACAAGTCTATAGTGACAATTGAACTTGAAGCGAACACCGCAAACTGAACAAGGTAAAAAGTAAAAATGATCTCATATCTACTATTATAAAACGATGATTAATAAAAGCAACATGTTATTGACAATACATATTAACATTTTCAATTCTTGAAAATACAAATGTGCTGGCCTGGAACGTATTAAAAGTATGAATTATTTATCATATAATATTGAAAATAGTCTTTATGTCACAAAGGATTTAGCGTCGCCAATTTTACGGTAATGACGCGTTTCGTTTTAAGTAAATTAACTATATTCAAATTCAATTCAATTATCCTTGAGACGAGAAAACAATAGACTAGCGCCAGAGATAGTGAAATTGACAACGTTAACCCGCAAAGGTCAAATTAGAGGAAAATATTAACCAATCTGGAAAAGATTCATTTATTTTATTACGAGCATTTGCTCTGAAAATTTTATTTAAAAAAATATTGTATGATTCTTTATTTCCTCGAAATACAAATTTCTTTCGTTCATACCAATTCAGAAATGACTGGTGTACCAACAGTAATGTTACCATAATGCTTAATTAAAATGAACCATTTCATTTACAGACGGCCCTTGTCAGTTTTACAAAACATAGGAAGAGACATAAAGTACCAGTCGAAGATAAGTGGAACAGTGACAAAAATAAATTAACAGATGCGTCTGAAACCTAAGGAAGAGATAAGGGCAAATAAAACGCGAGTAATGCAAGGAACGCGAGGCATTCACGACTCAGACCGGTTCCTAACGGGATAGCTACGCATAATCTCTAAGTACAAATCTGTTGGACGATTTGACGCGGTCAATTGAGACGCAGTATGTAAATTAGTATTTTGGGCACATCCAGCGGAGAGAAGATCCTCGGCTAGTGTGTGCAAAATACAGAAATACTTCTCAAACGCTATTAAATCATAAATGCATTCACTGGTATTCACGCAATTGGGTTCATCTAGGTTAGGTAAATTTTATGGTCATTTTCAGCTAATACTGGTCATACCGGAATTTAAAACAAAAGGTAATTCTAAATATAAATATGTAAATTCTTTTTTTAAACACAGATGTCCTATACAGTAGACAAGAGATCAATGAAATATAACTATGCGTGCAACGGAACACTTTAAACCCATGAAATGTTTTCGATATCAGATTCGGAACGTAACTGTATATTTTCTACATGTTTTTAAGAATTTCATGCACCAATAAGTAATCTTTATGGTATCTTTAAATACTGCGTCTATTAGTACCTATAGATCTATCTTTCCATCAGATATATGAGCAACAGTGACGTCATCGACCTATTATTGTCATGACTTATTACAGAAAAAAATCAATCCTGTTTAATTTCACATCTCTCTAAATCAATTAAATTTCCTCAAACATATTATCATTAAAAATGGGGTTAAAATATATCCGTTACAAGTATTAGATTATGTAGAAATGAGACCCGTATACGATAGCACAAGGTTCAATGAACAGTTCGACATAGCAGATGACATTGTAGGGTAAGGTTTCAAACTTAAAATACAAGTTCAACAACTTGAGCCTTTGTCAGGGTAAAACTTGATATTTTTGTTTAACAATGAAATACAAAACTCATTAAGAATATCCATCTACAGTCCTAAATATTCGCATTAATAACGAAAACTTTTTGGTTTTCATGAAATATATTCGTACGTACCGAAGGAATTTTAATTTCGATGTTATTTTAATTGATCCACATATGTACCTACATCTTCACTATCTAGTGATGGTTATAAATTTCGGAATTAACAGAACACTCTCTGCCAATTAATTAAATATCAAATACACCGAGTATTTTGAGAATTTGTGTTGTAAAACCCTTTCATTCCCAAAGAAAGTCATAAAGAAATCATTTTTCAAATACATAAGTCTATAGGCAATAAAATTACTAATATTATAGTCGATACACCAGAAGTTGGACGGCGATAAGCTGAAAAAATAAATAAATAGAAAAATCAGAAGTTGATAAAGTAAAACTGAAAAACTACACTTATTTCTGGTTAACTTTGTAACCAATATTTCTGATCCCTCATTAATTCCAATTGAACTCAATCGTTTTCCACATAACGAGGCTTGTGGATCAACTAATCTGGTTTCAAAGCTTCGAGCAATGAAAGTACTAACAAAAACATTTGAATCGATGTCAAGCTTTTCGATATAATCAATATTTGCTCTCATTCTCATATGTTTACGTTTCATTATGAACGCTGACTCTCTTATTATTAATTTGAGTATGTTTAATGTTATTTATTCACAATCATTTGATGCATTCTCTTTAACAGAATCTAGTTCATTTAAGTGAGTAAGGCGTTTAATAGTTTCATGTTCATTATTACCTGACTGTTGTTGCTTCGTACGAGACGAGATAGATTAAATTTAATAATATTTACGATTGATTTAAGAATATTTGGATTTAGAAAGGGCTGCCTTGGTCTAGGTTATAGTTCCATAGATTTCTCGATTTACTATGCATTTATAATATAAATAAAATTAGATTGTGTTCTTCAAATTTACTCTTTTATATAAGTATATATATAATTGTTTTAAAAGAATGTACCGAATTCATAAATAATTTCAGTAAAGATTATTTTTTTTTGTACGATGAAGTTAATTTTGTCCAAAATATTTTTCGTTAATAGTCATGTGTTCTAACAAAAACAATCAATTAATTACGCAAACAACGAATCTTCGTTCAAAGTCATTAAAACAGGTTCGGTCATTCGTTCGTCGTTCTAATCTTATCGAATAAGCAATAAAAATATAGATTATAAGTACATCAAATCAAACGCGTTATTGTTACCAATCTTTGTTTTATTTTTATATAATTCTACAAAGGTCATGACTGCATACGCGATAAGACAAGGTGAAAACAGCACTAACACTAGCAAATCTAAGTTTACTTAAAAGGACACCAAAATCCTTACTTATAGTATAAATTCGAAAATGAGTTTATTTGTTACGCCTCACGGTAATTTCAGTGTACCTTTGCCACCCTGATGTTTAATTTAAAAAAAATAAACATTTGTCTATGTACAGATAACATATCATTGGTCAGTTACATTATTAAACGTAACTTGAAATAAAACTACGTCCACTACGTCAATAAATAATGTGAAGCATAAAAATGTACACCAACGACAACAATTTTTATGTGTTACGTTATGTACGAAAGTGCCTTGTAATAAAAATGTACTACATTGCGGAATATAAATTTGTACTTGTTAAATAAAATTGATACTTATATGGAAATGAAATAATCTACTATATGACTCAATTTCACGATCATGTTGATATTGAAGGAAGGATTGAAGGTTACCGAGAATATATATTTTTATGTAATGTTCTAATTGAATTGTGGTCACGGCGGCAAATGTCAAAAGCAAGTCATTTGCAAGAAATTTCATGATGCACATACGTGTGCGTAAAAAGTCCCCTATTGTCTAACTCACTAAGTAGGATCGTAGGCAGATTAGAGTCAGGACTAAATGCTTTATGAGCTTATCAAAAATTTCGTAGGTAAGCTAAAGGCAGCGAAAACTGTTGAAAACATTGAACATGTAAAGCAAGACATATTTCTATACCAGTTGTAAACTAGAGTACACAAATTATTTATTTATGTAATAATGACATTATTATGCGCGTAATTTACAATTTGTATTTTTTCATACGCGTTTCCATTCCAAATAAAGAATAATCAAAATATTCTTTATTAGTATAGATTAAAAGACCACGAAACTTATGACATAACCAAAAAGGATTATGAAGTTTACCAAAACATTTAATGCTATTGAACCAACACATTTAACACATACGATAAAATACTTTAATAGCTATAAAATAAGGTTCAAATTTCTATCAAAATAATTTAATAATACTGATATGACGTTATCAGTGAGTCAAGCATATGTATTATCATGTTTATTGTGTTGAGGAAGTACCTGCATATAGTTAGTACTAAAATAACCTAAGTCTTTATATAACGTTAAATAATTAAATAGTTTATTCAATATAAATAAACGATGATCTTAACATACTTATATTTTTTTTAAATAAAACTTTTTTTAAGTCACATAATATATTTTAATTAGAAATCTGAATAAATTTATTATATAACAGTTGTAACAATCACTATTATGTTGAAAAAAAAACGGTATTAAGTAACAAGCAATAAAGAAAAAAATAAGATTCCAGACAGTGTTTTTGTTGCAAACCGCAAAACAAATATCCGTGTCTTCCCATATGTATGCATTATAATTTATAATATGTAGGTATTATAATTCAATTTATCTTTACGAAGACATAATCGAATCGAAGACCTAATGTCAGACAGCCACGAAATGTCGTATCTGTTAAACATAATCTATAAATTAATTCGACAGGATTAAAAAAACAAAAAAAAAATACTAATTTCTTTCTCATGTGTAACAAAAAAAGGAATCTTTAAGTTTCTTCAAATTAGTTTCAAAAGTTTTAACAAAGAATTAGTCGCAATTTCAATTACGATCAGGTACATTCCTCCTAATTTCTTATCGCTGGCTATAATATAGCACTAAAATAAGAATAGATTATGTCATAGTTATAAATATATCGAAACGTTGACGATCACATACACATAAACACGGTATTTTATAAAATATCACGCATTTTAAAAATCTACACGTAATTTTTAAAGCCTGTTTCGTGTCGTAGTGAAATATGGAATTTATCATAACATTTGAAGTCTGATTTATTTTTTATATTATATTAGTAGGACGGTTACGCATTGGTCAGAAATTGGTTTTTATTGTAAATATATGATAACAAAATAAACTTAAGTTATTTATTACCATCATTTTTTTAATGTTAAGTATTCTTATTAAATGATCCAAAAATTAATAAAACGTTTTAAAACATATTTAATACAAATTAAAGGTAATTATAATTGAACTATCTTTGTGACGCAATAACAGATAAAACATATTTTTTATTCTTGTGACTAAAGATATAAAACATTCGATTTTCATAGTATCGATAGTCTCTGTAAAATCATAAATCTTGAGATCACAAGACACGATCATTGAAAGTGACAACAACACTTGTCTTATACTTGAAATACTAATCATAAATATAAACAAACTTATAACAATAATAACCGAACGGTTTTCGTTAGTCTTTAGTTAAGCCCGTTACGCCTGGAACATTGACCGTAACCTACATGATATTCAATATAGATTACTATTTAAACATGAATATAATATTAAAACTCAGTATAATCGATTGTCGGCTTATGCAAATAACTGATAATCATTTTGCAATTTATATCATTGTGGCATTACGTGGAGTCGTCATCGGTAAGGCAAAAAAAAAAACATGATTTGACCGCGAATACGTTGTAACCTCAAATAAGTTTTAAAAAACCGTTGGAAATACCCAAATCCTCATCTCCTATTTTAAAGAACATATATTATTTTTTAACCTCCGTTATAGTTTTTAACACACACTTCACTACACGTACGGTTTATTTTTAATTAAATGCACGGTATTTCGTAAAACAAAATGGCGGGCGATCGTACCGCGACGCCGTGCCTCGGCGAACTGACTCGAGTAACTAGTAACGTCAAACTGGCTTGGACTGTTATCTTAGTAAGCGTGTTGATTTCGTCTGTGTGTATAATCCGTGTACGGTAAGGCTTGAATGGATAGAGGTGATCGTGGTGGTTGAATACCGGTGACTCAATATCAAGTAGGTGGGAAAAAAAATATATCCTAAAGTTCCGCAACAGATTAAAAAACGAACATTCGCCTAGGTTATATTAATATGAAAACAAAAACGGATGATAATTCTTGAACAAAGTTTTAAATTAAGTCTATAGTTAAAACTTATAAATTAAAATAAAAAAGTATAATGAAATATAGTACAAATTTATACCTGACAAATATTATGAATAAAATGCTTGAAAAAATATATGAAAGAGATATTTGAAATCCTGATTTTAAAATACAAGATAGTTATAGATAAGTTAGATAAGATTATATTATCATAAGAATACTACGTTTTCTCTTTACACAATAAAGATAATTTATATGAAACTAAATATTTAAATAACATAAGATCTTTATTATTAGGTATTTAAATTTTCAAATAGAACGAAGAAGAATTTGGAAGCCATTTTTAGTATTGACATTTTTATGAATGGTAGCGTCAGACTGGGATTGTCCCACTGTTAGATTATAGGCCACTTTAAAGGAAAAATGTTGTACTTTTCAATTTGTAATTATTTGTTTTTTTCTTTTAATGCGGATATTTTAAACAAAATAACAATCGTATTTAGGTGTTCATTGTTTAATACGATATCACGCATCGGATGATAGTGGTAAGAACTATGAAGTCGATATCATATTATGTTCTAGAGATATGCGACATGAATAAAATACCAACGAATAAAAACCTCACTATATACAACAGTGAGTAACAGCCCGTGAATGTCCCACTACTGAGCCTCTTCTCCTGTTTTTGACGAGAAGAGGTTTGGAGCTTATTCTACCACGCTGCTCCAATGCGGGTTGGTGGAATACACATGTGACAGAATTTCAATGAAATTTGACACATGCATATTTCCTCACGATGTTTTCCTTCACCATCAAGCACGAGATGAATTATAATCACAAATTAAACACAAAATTCAGTGGTGCTTGGACGGATTTGAAGCCATGATCATCGCTTCGACATCGATTCACGCGTTCTTACCACTAGGCCATCTCGGTTTTTTTTATATACAACAGGCATTCTTCAAAATAGACAATTAAACTCGGGACCATAAAATGTGTACATAAAGCTGAGCGTAAATAAACTTCAACAATTTTATACCTACTCTTGGAGATCAAAAATTCTATATTTGGAGATATTTATTAGTTGTCATTAAGGAATACACTAACGACCTTGTTTATGAACTTTGTTTAGCGGGTGATTTGTTAAATAATGCTGTGTCTTCTTCATTCGAATGTAAAATCAATAATGAGAGAAAGAGATAAATCAACGTTTAAGTAAACAGCCGCTAATCAGTTATTAAAAGTAAAGCCATAATTGTTAAAATATGTATATTTAATTATCATCAAATGAATTAAGTGACATAATATGTCATGTTAGTTTGTTTTTTAAACAATAACATCAAAGGCAAGATGCGAGTATCGATGAGTTTCTAAAACTAATGGAAATAGAGACACAGCCCCGCAGCCTACCCAATCCGTGCCAAAGTTGGCCATTGCTGGTTTTAGTGGGTAAACAACCGTACCTGTACCCAACACCAGGGGCCCGGTATTTCCGGAAGTTTTCTACTGATGGTACGTGGTCACCACCGTACTATAAGAAATATCAAACATACTTTAATCACCAGTATGCCACAAACCATGAAAACTAAGATGTTTTGTTTCTTGCATTTACTCTGGATCACGAACTCTTCAAAGCGTAACAAGGCAATACTAAATGTTGCTGATTGGCGGTAGCATACGTGATGAGTGGTCTACCCAGACGGGCTTACACAAAGCCCTACCACCGAGTGTGTAGTTAATAATATGCAGTATATCTTTCCTAATGTACAAAAATAATTGTATTAAATTTGTATGTACTGTAAACATAAAAAAAAACTTTTAGGTCATGGGTCATTTATTACTCGTTCCTTGATCTTCTGGACAATCATTGTATGTAGCATTGCGATAACCCTACTGGAATCTGAGCAGCATAAATTTATCAATGGCTTAATTACATTTATACATGAAAAAACAAATGCATGCAACGCACACTTATAAGTTTAACAGCAAGGTACACTTGATAGAAGCCACTTTCAGTCAAAAACCTTTCGATTTAATTTATCACATACGGAGAAATTACAATGACTCTCATTACGCCAGAAGTTTCGAGAATAAAGCTGACAAACAACATGACTTTTTTTCACATACACAACAATAATGAGTTTGATACATATACAACTTTTACTAGTCGTATGTCATAAAGCTCTTTGAGTTTTAGAAAATATTTTATTTCGTAAAATACAAAAACATTCTCGAATAACGTAATCTTTCTTCAATTTCAAGTTAATAAAGTGGTTACTTGATCTCAGGACATATTTAACAGGTCGTCTCAGTAACGTTTTAAGCATAATCAAATATGCACAAAATATTATTTCAAATTTCGCATATATACACAAACTAACACGGTAAACATGGTGGACGATTGCCTGAATTGAGACATTTACTCTGTGACTCTTGGATAATACAGCAATATTCATTGCAAATAATTGAATCATTACAGCATTTCCAGTTAGCGAAGACAATAGTATTTACAGTTCACGTAATCCCTCAGCTAATACAATAATATTAAATTGATAACTAATGAGGTTACTGTGTAAATAGGTCGTGTTATCCCCGATAGCTTGGTCCTGAAGCGACGAAACTAGGGCAGGTCGAAAATAAATTTTTCCTTTCGTTATACGAGAATAATGTGATGTCATCTTATTTCAAAGAAACAGATGATTTCAATGAAGTTGACTCAGAAGTACGAATTAAACAATAATATCGAGCTTTATCCTGTACCAATCAAAATTAAATTAATTAAAAAAATTATTAACATCCATGCATTGTTATCAACTTCACTTTATTTTTTGTTGTTGTTATCCAATCATTAACTACTGTTTCTTCAATTTTTAAGGTAGTTAAGTTTTTGTCACAAATCTTAATCGGAAGAGATCGCTTGAGCGATAAGGCCATCTTTGTGCGATTTTAAATCGCTGAACATCCTGTCCTTTGATGATATTAATAAAATTTAAAAAATAAGTTTTCGTAAATAGGCTTTACGATATAACGTGGCCAATTACCGTTTTATTTCTGGCGATTTGTGTTCTTCGTTCGTTGAAATGTTTGTCCGTAATGTAATATTGAAACTGCACTTGTGTAATGGGATTTATATTGTTTTTCTAATAAAAGATAAATCGTTGAACATATTGTTGTCCTATTTATTGTTTAATTTCAAAATAAAAACGATTGCGGTGAAGTATCTTACATAATGTCAAGGACCGTTGGTAGTGTTTCTAATAATACGACCACCACTGTATATAATCTATATATAAATAGGTAAAGACAGTTCAGAACCGTTTTATTGTTATGGTAGGTACTGACGAACTTTACAATAAATAAATGATAGTAGATTTTTTTAATGTTTTTTACAAATTGCCAATAACGATTATGATAAACGTCTAATGAAAAAAGATCGCAAATGAAAAAAAACACAAGTTAACCTCAAAGTATTTTCAATAATAAAGTAATTATTGAATACAATACATATATGGAGGGTTCCCTTGTAGAACCGGATATGGTAAGATACGCGACCCAGAACTGTAATCCAATGCGATTATTGTATATGGATATTTTTATCTTAATCATTCTAACGTATAAATTGTACATCTAAAATGAGCTAGATGCCGTGTATGATCACGCACTGTTGGCTTTATAGCATTATTAAAGTTTTGTTTAAATTCAAATAATGGCTCATTGAAAATTCGTCAAGTCGATACCATTGAATATCCGTTGGTTTACGGCTGATATCGCGGACGTCAAGTATGTTTCACTACTGGAATGATGGACATGCTGTAACCGGTATTTATCTTCACCTGTAGGTATGTTTGTAGCATGTGTAGGTTAAATTTGCAACTGAAAAAAAATATTTTTGACAAGAAAGATTAAAATGTATTATTTTTAATTAAATGTTTTTTTTAAATATATCTATAAAAGTTTTATTGCTTTAATTTACTGATCTCTGGAACAATCAGGATTTGAAATTGAAGAAGAAATTACATTCTGCTGTATAACACTGGAGCAAGAAATGCACGAGCAACAAATCTACTTATACGTATTATTTATATCATATTACCATATATATTTATACAAGGCGCAAATTCGGCCCCACATGGAGTACTGCTCTCACCTCTGGGCGGGAGCTCCCCAGTACCAGCTTCTTCCTTTTGACCGTATTCAACGTAGAGCAGTTCGAATTGTCGACGATCAGGCTATTACTGATCGGCTTGATCCTTTGGATTTGCGTAGAGATGTAGGGTCTCTCTGCATCCTCTACCGCATATATCACGGGGAGTGTTCTGAGGAGTTGTTTGGTTTAGTCCCGGCAGCTGAATTTCACCACCGGACATCGCGCCAGAACTCTAAATTCCATCCCCATCACCTCGATGTCTGGAAATCCACAACAGTGCGTTTCTTAAGGCATTTCCTGCCTCGCACAATCACTCTGTGGAACCAGCTTTCGCCGGCGACTTTTCCGAACCGATATGACTTAAGAACCTTCAAGAAGAGAGCGTACTCCTTCCTAAAAGGCCGGCAACGCATCTGCATGTCCTCGGATGTTGCAGATGTCCATGGGCGGTGGTAGTCACTTTCCATCAGGTGAGCCACCTGCTCGTTTGCCCCCTCTATCATAAAAATACCAATTATAACAAACAAAACATTAATTGCTACTAATAGGGCCCAGAAAAAGGGTTGACAGGGTGGTACACAAACATTTATTGTACCGTTCAATAGCATAAAATTGCTCATCAGACCATAGCAGAATTAATATTAAGTGAAAAAATCACTTGTATAACTCCACATTAATAATAAAAAAAGAAGTAAAAATGTAAACGCCAGTATTGTGACCTTAGATATTAAAAAGGAGATCGTTTTAAATACTTGTCTTCCTATACACATTCCAAGTCCATATATAGAAATATACATACACAGGCTAAGTGCTATCATAATTATACGCAGAACCAATTGAGGAGGTAAAGAACTGTTTACAGAGAAAAATGCATCTTTTCATACTTCATTCTCAGAATTTAAATCCTTTTTAGAATAGGATATTTGATATCTTGAAAAATCACGAAACACTATTAAATTGGTGGTAGAGCTTTGTGCAAGCTCGTCTGGGTAGGTACCACCCACTCATCAGATATTTTACCGCAAAACTTGGTATTGTTGTGTTATGTCTAGGGCGTTGGTGACCACTTCCCTTCAGGTGGCCTATATGCCTACCTATATAATAAAAAAATTTAAAGATCGTATTCGTTTGAATACATAGTAAGAGTTTGAGAATGTTCCACAGCATGATAAGGTTTGGAGCTTATTCCACTACGCAGCTCCCATGCGGGTTGTTAAAATACACACGTGGCAGAATTTCAGTGACATTTGACACATGCAGGTTTCGTCATGATGTTTTCCTACAGCATAAAGCACGAGATGAATTACATACACAAATTAAGCACATGAAAACTCATTGTTGCCCGGGTTTGAACGCACGATCATCGGTTAAGATTCACGTGATTCACTGGGCTATCTCTATTTTAATAGACAAAGTAAAATTTTACTCCTTAAATATGATGATACTTTATGTATCGCGCCTTAGTTATTAAGAAAAGACTTCCGCCTTAACGATAAAATATTCACAACTAAAACTTAGTCCATAATGAAGAACATTTTACGTAAATCTCATTGATTACGCAATTTCTGACTGGATCGATGAATTAATACCAACTATAATTAGTGCAGCCTACACTGTGTTAGTCACTATGGTGATTACACGCTTACTCAGTGGGCTTGGTGAATTGGGACAGATATGGGACAAAATTTAATGTTAAGTAACGCTTATTTTGTTTGTTGAACGACTTTTCATGCCTTAAAGTACTCTATAGATGACTTTAATGACTAAAAATATAAGGTTATTATTAAGAATAACGTACCTACTTATAATTATAACGGGTGATTAGTTAAATAAATTAAAGTTTGAAAAACTAAAATCCACGCGGCACGGCCTCGGCCCGGCTGTACGATAGTGGGGGGAAGGGCGTTTTCATAGGGTGGTGAGACACTTAAATTTTTGTATTGTCATCGGTCTTCAGTACGTGTCCAAATTTTCAAATCAATTGAACGCCTTGATCTTGAAGTGGGTGATAATTGCGTTGAAAGATTCCGTTACAAAGATACATATAGGTAAAGCTAATAAAAGGGTGGTAAAAAGCTGTTTACAAATTGTGAGTAAATTTCTTTATGCCGTCTAACATTCAACCATTTTTACTTGGTGGTAGGGCTTTGTGCACTTTGTGGCAGGGCTTTGTGCACTTTGTGGTAGGGCTTTGTGCAAAAGCTCGTCTGGGTAGGCATCAGCCACTCATCAGATATTTTACCGCAAAACAGCTGTACTTACTTGGTGTTGTTGTGTTCCGGCTTGAAAGGTGAGTGAGCCAGTGTAATTACAGACACAAGGAACATCTTAGTTCCCAATGGTTGGTGACCCATTGGCAATTTAAGCGATGGTTAACATCTCTTACATTGCCAAGGTCTATGGGCGTTGGTGACCATTTGCCATCAGGTGGCCCGTACGTGCGTCTGCCTCCTATGCTGTAAAAAAACTACCACCAATAACAAGTTTCATCATAATATATTCAATTAATGGAGAAATACATCAAAAAATCACATTGACATCGCCGTCGGCGTTTATTTTATAGAACTCCCTTTAATTTATCAAATAAACGTTTATTTACCGTCCATATCAAATGACGTCCTTCGAAAGTGAAGGACAAAGTACTAAAGTTCAATTAATTGCATTAACGATAACTGGCGTTTTGATAATTGCTAATAACCAACCGGTTATGTGCGATCGACCGATCGTCTTTAAATTGTATTTAAATCAAATGATTTTGATAATGTTTGAGGCCAATGGCCCAGACACAGAGCTCCTACGTAGGTGAACAACACTCAATTTTTATGTGCTCAATTTTTGTTTATAATATAACTTTTATTTGTATCCAACTATCCAGTATGTACCAACCCACATTATATGGAATGGTAGAATAAGCTTACACTTGCTCTTCAAAGCAGAGGAGGTCTTATACCAGCGCTCGAACATGGATGTTTTATTATACTTTAATGTTTATATCTTAGTAAATATTTAGTCAATTTAATCTAATTAGAGCCAGCACAGTTATTACCTGTCTATTTGAACAATATAACTAATATTTATATAAAATGACTTCCTCAATCAATACACATTTATTATACATAAACACCTGTGCCTAAGTATGGTATGTTAATCTATAATAATATTATAAACGCGACTGCAGCTCTGTCCGTTTGTTACGCTTTCAATGCTAAACCTAAAGAGAAACATTGGCTACTTTTTAATAATTGACACCTGATCGAAAACTAGTATTTTATTTACTAAAACCTTGCCATAAAACTATTTTATATTTTACCGAGAAAAAAGAAAAGGTTAGGCTCGAAAAGTATGAAATGCTCTGTGCCTAGCAGTGGTATAGCGATATTTCAATAAAGCGTGTTTGTATGATTCGAGCTAATCTCAGGAACTATTACTACGAATACAATATTTTTTCTATGTTATTGGCCATATTTTACAATAATCCACACAGTAAGGTTTTCTACTAAATAATTTCATGCAATGACCGTATGAAGAGAAGCAGCAATGATAAATCATTATTTTTAACCGACTTCAAAAAAAGGTGGAGGTTATCATTTATATACATAAGACTTTGATATTAGTTTTGAAAATAGAAAAAAAACGACAATAACGGTCCTATTAGATACGTAATTGAAGTGATTCAATTTCGAAAGTGAATTTTTGTTGAGTACTATAATATGTGTTTTATTTACAATTGTTTGAAAATGAAAGAAAACAATTATGTTATCGTCAATATAGCTCAGTTGATAGTGCTTAAATCAGAAGCTTATAATTTTAACTTCTAGATAAAACAAATTTTACATGAATCATGAAGTTAGAAGAGACCCAGATAAAGTTTTGCTTAACACGTGGCAGAGTAAACTGTATTCTCGCTAAGAGAAAAGCAGGCATTTGCCCAACAGTGGGGCTTTTACAGACTGTTACTTTAAAGGTAAATCTTTAATATAATATTATTGCAAAAATCTAGATTAATTCGAAAGTAAACCTGTTAGAGGCTCCATGCTAAATATGCAAATACGAATAATTTATATTCGTATTGCGTTTGATTTGTTGGTTGCATTGAAAATGTGGGCTTAAAGCCACTGATCTGACTTGTTGGTTTACATTTAATTATAACTTCTTTATAAGCTCTCTAATAAAAATGTTATTGAAAAAGAAATGCCCTTTATATAATCTATGTTATTAATTTACCAAAGAGTTTTTAATGCAAATTTATTTGCGTGATACATATATTACAATTTACAACAATACTTGGTATTGTTGTTGTCCGGTTCGAAGGGTGAGTGACTAAGGGTAATTACAAGCACAAGGTACATAACATCTTAGTTCCCAAGTTTCGTGGCGCATTGGCGATGTAAGCGATGGTTTATCTCTTACACTGTCAATGTCTAAGAGCGTTGGTGACAACTTACGATCAGGTGGCCCATATGCTCGTCCGCCTACCTACGCTATAAAAAAACAAAAAATTACTCTCGACCTTTTGACTTCGACTTGACTACCAAAAGACAGTTGCGGTTGTTTGTTGATGAAAAAGGAAAAAAAACACATTAAGACACAGAAGTACGTCATCTTCGCATCTGTCGGTATTTCAAAGAAGCGATTTGTATTCAAAGGAATCACCGAACGCACCCTTCATGTTTACACTTAAGCCGGGCGCCGAACCGGACGCCAATAAAATCAATTACATACTAATATATGATGAAAAAGATTTGTTAGTTCATTTCTTTCGTATTAATGCATTATATGATTGACATAAAATATATGTATCTTTACATAATATTCCATAAGCTATGAAAGCTGGTAATCAAGATGTCATGTCCATTCCACTGGCTGACTCTCGATTTAAACGAGAACCCAAAAATACTTAGTAATGCTGTTTGACTACCTACCCATAGATGGGCTAGCATAGAGTTACCATCATGTATACTATAACAAGAAATATTATTAAAAGCGACATTGCATCCTAGTTCCCTTGGTTATACTGCTAATCACTATGGACAGTGACCAATTCACCGTGCCGCCTTCGTGCAGTTTAGAAATATACGTATATGTAGCAGTAACAGCCTGTGAAAGTCCCACTGCTGGGCTAAGGCATCTTCTCTTCTTTTTGAGGCGAAGGTTTGGAGCTTGTTCCACCACGCTGCGCTGCTCCAATGCGGGTTGGTGGAATACATATGTGACAGAATTTCAGTGGAATTGGACACATGCAGGTTTCCTCACGATGTTTTTCTTCGTAGTCAAGCACGAGATAAATTATAATTACAAATTAAGCACATGAAAATCAGTGGTGCTTGCCCGGTTTGATTGAACCCACAATCATCGGTAAAGATTGACGCTTTCTTACACCTGGCACTGGGCCATCTCGGCTTATTATTATACATTTATATCTAATTTGGCTATTTGACCATCTTAGTCGGGTGGCAGATGCTGCGCAAGAGCAGTTTCCTAACGCGGAACTGGTGTTTTTGGGGGACTTTAACGCTCACCATGAATCATGGTTGAAGTCCCTCAAAACTGACCATGCTGGTAGGACTGCTCATGCTTTCGCTCTCACGCATGACTTGACCCAGCTGGTTGATCAGCCCACCAGGATCCCAGACATTGACGGGCAAGCGCCTTCTCTACTGGACCTTCTGCTGACTAGCCACCCGGTGGAATATCAGGTTGAGGTTCGGGCTCCTCTTGGTTCTTCGGATCACTGCCTGATTTCTACCAAAGTGCCACAGACCAAGCTGCCGTCACCAACGGTATGCAAACGTCGCGTTTGGCACTATAAGTCGGCAGATTGGGACGGTTTGCGCGATTACTATGCGTCAGTCCCTTGGAAGGAACGTTGCTTCAGTGAGAATGACCCGACAGCTAGCGCCGCTGCTATTGCTGGTGAGATCCTGTTGGGGATGGAATACTACATTCCTAACTCAGACCTCACCAGTAAGGGTACGCGTAACCGTTGGTTCACTCGCGAATGTGCCGATGCTGTGTCATCTAAGCAGGCGGCATATCGCGCGTGGATCAATGGCCGCGTTAGCGGGGCATCTAACATTGACTCACTGAAAGCAACCTACAATAAAACCTCCAAGTCCTGTAGGAAGGCATACACAAGAGCGGATGCACAGCGCATTGTACAGATTGGCCATGACCTTGCTTTACATCCTAGGGGCTCCCGTAGCTTCTGGCGTCTGACCAAATCTGTGCAAAGCAATTTCTGCCAACCTTCGCTGCCACCGCTCCGGTATCCGGACGGATCGCTAGCTCACAGTCCGCAGGAGAAAGCCGATCTTCTGGCAAAACTCTTTGCGGATAGCTCCGTGATCAATGATTGTAGTGCGCTGCCACCAACTATCCCTTCTTGTGGCCACACGATGCCTGACATCAAAATCAGGCAGCGTGATGTGCGTGCAGAGCTGCAATCACTTGATGTACGGAAGGCTAGCGGTCCCGATGGAATACCAGCCATAGTGCTGATGAAGTGTGCAGCGGAGCTGTCTCCTGTGTTGACGCGCCTGTTCCAACTGTCTCTCTCTACAGGATGTGTGCCGGATTCTTGGAGAGAGGCTAATGTGCAAGCGGTTCCCAAAAAAGGGGATCGATCAGACCCGGCAAATTATCGGCCAATAGCTATCACCTCAGTTCTCTGTAAGGTGATGGAACGGATCTTAAACAACCAACTGATCCATTACCTAGAAGATCACTGTCTAATTAATGATCGTCAGTACGGGTTTCGACCAAAACGGTCCACAGGTGATCTTCTAGCGTACGTAACACACCTCTGGGGTGAAGCTATCGACAAGCATGGGGAGTCGTTGGCTGTCAGCCTCGATATCTCCAAGGCTTTCGACAAGGTCTGGCACAGAAGTCTTCTCTCCAAGCTGCCGGCATACGGTCTGCCAGCTCAGCTCTGCACCTGGATTGCTAGCTTCCTACACAAGCGTAGCCTTCGCGTTTTAGTCGATGGTTGCGCTTCACAATTCCATGTAGTGAATGCTGGGGTCCCCCAGGGGTCTGTGCTATCTCCCACACTCTTTCTTTTGCATATCAATGATATGCTCTCTCTCGGGAACATACCTTGCTATGCAGACGACAGTACAGTGCACGGGGGATACCACGGACGCGCAGTAGCCGGGCGGGCGGAAACTGGGGAGAGGCGGAGGGATCTTGTTGTTGAACTCGATAGGACGTTAGGACTCATCGCCAAATGGGGCTCTGACAATCTTGTTGAGTTTAACGCCAAGAAAACACAGGTATGCGCTCTCACAGCGAAAAAGTCACCATTTTCCCCTCCTCCTTTCCTCTGTGGCACTACGCTGGAGGTACAAAGCAAAGTCGCCATACTGGGGATCGACGTTCGGTGCGACCTCAATCCAAAGGATCACATCGAGGCTGTTATAAAAACAGCCTCACGTAAACTCGGAGTCCTGAACAAGGTGCGGCGTTTTTTCACGCCACAACAACTGCTCCTGTTATATAAAACGCAGGTGCGGTCTTGCGTTGAATATTGCTCGCACCTTTGGGATGGCTCCGCCAAGTACTTACTGGAGGCCTTGGATCGGTTGCAGCGACGTGCGGTTCGCATTATTGGCGACGTAAAGGTCACCAACACCCTCGAGCCTTTACAATTGCGTCGAGAGATAGCGGCACTCAGCGCTTTCTATCGAATGTATCACGGCGAGTGCTCAGAGGAACTATTCTCCCTCATTCCTGCTTCCCCTTTCCTTCACAAATCTACGCGTGCTGGTTCTCGATGTCACCGCCTAACTGTGACATCAATTCCATCGCGAACGAAGAAATTTGGCAACTCTTTTCTTTGTCGCACCTCCAAAACATGGAATTCTTTACCAGCACACGTGTTCCCCTCCTCTTATGACCTGGGTTCCTTCAAACGAGGCGTGAAGAGGCATCTTGCGGGCCGGCAAGGCGGGGGCGGCTAGTGCAGATCATTCTTCCCGACTGCACTAGCCGTCGTCGCGTTTGGACTCTACTACCACTTACCATCAGGTGGAGTGGAGTCATTTGCCCTCCCGGGCGATAAAAAAAAAAAAAATAAAATAAATATACAACTATATTTTAAATAGTCATGCCACGACACAACATTGATTACGAAATGTTTAAATCGTTTTACGTAATTGTGATGAATTTATAATTGGATTTTAACGCAGGCTTGATTTGGTGATAAGTAGAACTACTTCGCAATTACTGAATCGAATAATTCTCTGCTTAAAACTGACTATTTGCTTAAAACTTTATGTAGAATTAAATAGAGATAACGAAAAAATACATTTTATATTTTTGAAGTTTTTTTTGGCGAGTTGGGTGAACTCTGGTCAGAGACATTAGGACACGCCACATATAATTGGGTTGAGATGTCTTAGAAAGCCACACGCACTCGGTTTCGGTATTCCCCTATCATTTATCCCCGTTATATAAAAGATTGAATTTGTCTATTCTCGCAAAATTTAATTTTCTTTGGCAAGCTTTTAAGATAGAAATCTACAATATATAGTATTCAATTAATAAAAAAGCATATTAAACAAACGCCATTTAATTTGTTTAAGTATTATAACTGAGACTATCTTATCTCTTTATATGAGCATCAATTGTTTCATACAAAAGTTTAGCTGACAAAGAAGAAGAATTATAAACACAAATTAAGCGCAGGAAAATTCAGTGATACTTGCTTGGGTCTGAACACACGACCATCGGTTAAGATTCAAGCTTCCTAACCACTGGGTCATCTCGGCTAAATTCAATTCATATTCCGTATATAACTTGTCAATATCCATGTAGAGCAATGTTAATGAGATAAGACACAACACACAGCCCACAGGCGCAACAAGGCCATGCAATTCATTCATCCAATAACCAGATCTGTGTCTAGTAACTATAATAAACGTTACGATACTAAAGTAAATAATGATTTCAATATATATAATTAAATGGATGTTTGTATATCTGTTTGAGATTAATTGATTTAAACTGCTCAACTACTACGATCACTATAAAACATCGGCACTTAATATGTGTATTCTGTATTTAATCATAAAGAATACACACTTCGTTGTAATTTGTTTTAACCTACCTACCTACCTGATGGTAAGTGGTCACCAACGCCCATAGACAATGGTATTATAAGAAATGTTAACCATCGCTTACATCGCCAATGCGCCATCAACCTTAGGAACGAAGTTGTTATGTCCCTTGTGCCTGTAATTATACTGGCTCACTCACCCTTCAAACCAGAACACAACAATACAAAGTACTGCTGTTTTCCTGTAGAATAAGTGATTAGTGGGTGGTACCTACCCAGACTAGCTTGCACAAAACCATACCACCGAGTAAAGCCCCTAGCTGGCGCTATACCGTTAAAGCGATCTCCGTGATATTTGGTATACATTTCAACACAGATAATAATTTAACTAAAGGAATTAATAAGTGTAGGTAACACACAGATGTGTAACAATATGCTCTTTTTAAGAATTGGAACATAAATATCCATTTTATTTAAATCACAGTAGACATAAAACGAAAGAAACCAACTGTCACTCAAAAAAGGTAACATAGATGCGATAAAATGTCATGTGAATAACATACTAAGGTTAAATTAGAGTGCAACGTTTTATATGTAACGTTTTAAATTAAGCGTTTCACGTTTTAACATTATTTCATTTCATATTGTTCTACAATACACATAAACAAAATGGAGTGTAACAGTTTTTTTATATGTATTACACTGTATAAATATAATTACACCAATTAATATAATAATTAGAAAGAAATAATTACAAAACAAACAAATGAACTCGCATACGACGACGTATAGTACCCGAGTAATAAATAGACTAACAAGTACCTATTGTTTGATAGAAGAGCCGCGTTTATCTTATCGTCCCGATCGGAGGTGAATGGAATTGACGACAGTAATGAGTTTGGTCCAAAAAGAGGTTTAATATGAAAGTGTGGTGGCCAAGTTGGTAAACAGTCGTACAATCTATCAGGTCAGGTACAACGGACATGAGTATTTAGATATTTTTTTGTTACGATCTAAATCCAATTGATATTAAGAGGTCGTCTTCGCTTAAAGCTAAAACGTTTTTGCCATATTATATTAATATGTATTCATATATACATATATATCTATCTATATCTGAGAATAATTGTAATCTATCCTTTAATAATAATTACGCTATCTATATAGCTCCCATTAAGCATGTTTTTACGACGTCTTCTCATGCCCATTGATTAAAACCATTTGACAATCGTAGTTTTTGTGTTTATTGCGTTCAGACGCGACAAGGGACTACGTTTTACAATACATGACATTACTTAGAGCTGGGTTAATAGCATGGATACGTCTTATTAAAGTAGATTAGTTGTAATTAAAAATTAAAGTTATTTCAGACTTACTCATTATTAAAATTAAAAAAAAAGTATATCGGACGAGAACGTTCAGATTTAGCTTCATTTGTTGCTATATACAAAGCAAATTAAAAATAATTACTGTACAGATCACGAGCTCGTGGAATGGTGGCAAGAATGCTAGCTGCATTTCCCCGTTGAATCGCAATACCGGTTATCTGGGTAAAAACAACCAGCCCTCCCGTCACCAGCGGAGTGCAGTGGTAAGTGAAATTTAATCAATACTACTGAGACACACGCACGCACACACAATACATCAATTGAATTATTATTTTTCATTACAAGTACCATTATTATAGGTCGAACTTTAATAAAAAGTTATTGCAATATTAGCACTACCGTAACTAAAAAGTCGTCAAGTCGTTAGTCCTGCGATATTTCTTTCAGTACTGTAGAAAAATGAGCTGCTGATGCAGCTGAGTTATCCAGAGCTGACTTAGCCATTATTATATTAGACAGCTCACAAACATTTTGAGATAAATAACTAAACATAAATCTTCATGTTTAGTTATTCATAAATGTTCAGTTCAGCTATAAAATACATGGATATACAATATACATATATGATTGCTCATATTAATTTTAATGGCCGAGATGGCCCAGTGGTAAGAACGCGTGAATCGTGAATTAATCGATGATCGTGGGTTCAAACCCGGGCAAGCACCGCTGAATTTCATGTGCTTAGTTTGTGATTATAATTCATCTCGTGCTTGACGGTGAAGGAAAAACATCGTGAGGAAACCTGCATGTGTCAAATTTCATTGAAATTCTGTCATATGTGTATTCCACCAACCCGCATTGGAGCAGCGTGGTGGAATAAGCTCCAAAACCTTCTCCTCACAAAAGAGGAGAAGAGGCCTTAGCCCAGCAGTGGGACATTCACAGGCTGTTACTTTACTTTACTATATTAATTTTAGCATTAGCATAGTATTTTATATTTTAAATTTGTAGGTAAATAGATAGATAAATAGAAATAGAATAGACATAAATACTAACTGGTTCCCTTGACTACATTCGCATCAAATTTATTTTTCCCTCCCCAATTATTATCGAAGGCTTCCTCTATGTATAATTTAATTACGGTAACAAAATGATAGACAGAGCAACTTTAGCGTTTATGACATTTGTTTGATAAATTACATCATTTCTAAATTTATAAATACAGTACTTATGACGAATCAAAACTACAAATTAATAGTTCTAAGGATAAAAGTTGCCATACTTATAAATAACAACGACATGCAAAAATGATACTAAGGATCTAAAATAATAATGAAAGACAAGAAAATAAAATTTACGTAACATTCAAAGTTTTCGAAGTCTAATAATAATCGAGTCATCTTAATAAAAATATCAACATCGTGATTTAAATTAAAATATATGATTTTACTGGTCTCGTTATAACTGCTTACAATATATTCCGAGAATCAAACCCGGAACCGCCCGTGGCGATTGAGAACATTGTATTTTTTTTTATATTTATTGTCTTTATGTTGGACCTTTCTCTAGATGTTTAACATCGCTCTTATAAAGGAATCTTGAATTTACCGAAACAATTGTTGCAAAAAATTATGAAGTATATGTATTCAGTTACTTTAGAGAATAAATGTCATAAAACCTTCCGTGGTTGCGGTAAGTTAAAAAAATTAGTCCGTCAGGGTTCGCCCGGCAGATGGGAAACGTCGAAATTGATTGTTATTTGAAAACATTTTTATTAAATAATCTCATAAATAAATTTGGAGTACAAAAAGAAGGTCGCGTTCAAATTTCAATTCTAATAATACACACATTTGGGTCTACTAATCGAATCTTGGGAGATTTGAACCAACATGAGCTAACTATAATTTTTTAACGCCGTGGATACCCTTCTGAAAGTGTGATATTCTTATTCACTCACATCACTGCGATGTGAACCGCCTTAGAAACGAAGCAAAAAGGCTGCAGGATCACATCGTAATGATGCATCCGTAGCCTCTCCGGTGTTCCGCTCGTGGCTCAACGGAGCTATCCTCAAAAACTTCAAGCTAGCTACTATACCAAAGGGACAATAAATAGTATAAAAGTAAAAACTAAACCTACTGACTCTCCTCGTAAGGAGAACGTTCTTGCTTATTAAAGCCGAATGCGATTTACAGAATACACATGTGGCAGAATTTCAATGTAAAATATATTAATACGTGGAATCAACAATAATAACTGATCCGAATTGAAAGCCAATAACATTGAATTCGCACAAAGGAACGAGATATTCAACGACGTTTGGAATTCTCAATACAAGAGAAGGAATTGGTCAATACTAAGTAATGATTTGTTATATTACAAGGGCCGTTCACACCTGCTATTCAAGTAACCAACTTTACGATACGCAAATTTACGAACGATATCAATTTTAGACTTTATTAGAAAGTGATAAGGACTAAATTAGTCTGAAGAATGTAGAGCTTTCACGAGGTTTATGACCTAGGAAATAGGTCTTCGGATATAACAGAAATAGGAATTGGTATTTCCTGCTGCTAAGTAAGCATTGGGCTAAAGTAATAATGATCGACGACGAGATCTGTGCAGTTCTTTTTGTTAGGTATCTAACTAAGTGGGTAAATAAAAATATTTTGTTTACGATTTTTAAAGCCATTGCTTTCAAATTAGATACGATTTGAACTCCTTATAGGATGTATATTAATTTATTAATATATTTACCATATAAACCGCATAAAAAAACTGATTGCAATAATTACTGATAAAACCTTTGTACTTATTAATTTTGTTGAATATGTTATTTGTTGTTTGTTGATGAAACATTTGTGAAGAAAAACAGTTTCAATTGTTTATTGATTCTAAGTATATATTATATTATACCAATTTCAACATGCGGCTTCGCTCGCGTGTCAGGAGAGGAGGGAGGAAGCAGTACCCTTTGTCCTTTTCTATACACCTCACAACGAACATATGCAAAATGTTATAATATATATAAATAAAATGATAGAGGTCTGCAGTTGTGCGCGCATCACGGAAAAACTACTGGATAGATTTCAATGAAATTTTCTAAATATTATTTCTAAGACACCTGGCCCTTATCAAAACAAAGAATGATTGCGATATCTTAATTGAATAAAAAGTTATTAAAGTTTCAAGAAACAACGATTAATTCATGCACTGCGTGTTCAGTGATGTATGTTTAAACAAAGTATATTTTTGCTTGCGATCTTTTTGATGTTTTTTCCTTCGTACATAAGAAAATTTTGTTAATATATCAAGCTACGCGGACGAAGTCGCGGGTATCAGCTAGTAGGTAATAAAGTAAGGGTTGCTATGAAACTATATGGTGTTTTAACTATAACACATTCATCGTTCGTATTATTTCCGTAACATGGTACTATCCGCACTCAAGGAATGTTGTCAACAGCATAGCACTATATATGTATAGTTGGACCGCGTAGGCTTAATCGTAGGCGATGTATTGTCGAATATATTTAGTAGAACTTTGTCACATTTATCGAGGACGTCATTTGAATACAATTTAGCTGTTACATTATAAATCAGTTACTTAGACATGGTTGTATGTGTATTTATGATGTAGTGATCTAATGGATGTTAGTTATATATGCTAAGATAAATCGAAAACAAAGAACCTTATTCGCATCCATGACTAAATAAGGCCAGTTTCCGCTGTGTTATTGATTTGATGAAATGAAAAACATTTTTTCTATAAATTAAATGACACAATACATTTATATTTAAATAATGCATCATAGGAATGATTATTTTATTGTTTTGCCAATTGATACATTTAAAGCTTTGTTAAAAAAAGGCATATAAAAAGGTTAGGTTGTCACTATTGCACCACTTGTTTTAAACAGCTGTAAATTTCAAAAAAAGTCAGCAAAAACGCCTTATATCCAGCACTTATAGTTTAATTTTGGTGTTTTAAAGCATTATGTTAGAAAACAGAAAAAAAACCAAAGATTTTGATAGCAGATTTAATTGAATCATCACTTTAACACGATAAAATATATATCCATGTAATTAAAAAAAACGCTTAGAGCTAGTTTTCGTTGACTTCCTTGCAGGATATATAAATTTAAAACTGATTGTGCTGTTTCATTTAGTAAAATCCAAAGAGTTTTGAATCCAAAGAGTTTTTAAGAACCTATTTTTTTTTTTAATATTTCAAGTTGTGAAATTGATTAATCTTTTGTTTGTTACGCTTTCAAGTCTCAACTATTAAACCGATTATGAAATTTTGCGTATACGTTGCCAGGAGTACAGGAAAAGACAAAAGGTACCTAACTGTGTGAGCTGAAAAGCAACCAAGGGTGATGATCCTGTTGCGTAAATTATGATTAAGTTTAAATAAATACCTACTTAGTTAAGTTAAAAAATAAACGAATTATAATTTAAACATTAATTACCTTAAGAGATTTTAAAAATATGATCAAAATAAACAAAAAGCGAATCGTCAGATATCTTTGATTGTTATCAGATTGATTTACTATCTAGATTCTAGACTTAAATATTAAAAAAAAAAAATTAAATGTCAAAAACGATTTGTCATAAAAAGACAAAAGAATATTCTAAATACATTTAATTATGATCTGGTTGACCTATTAATGTTAATACTAAAACATGCGAGACAGGTTTGCCGTGAGCCTGTTTTATAAAACGAATTCAATTCAGAACCCTAATAAATAAAGCATAGAGTTCATAATATTATGTTATATAATTAAAGTTTCTTGTAACACCTACGTTGTTAATGGAGGGGGATGAATTGATTTGTGAGATTTATCATTGAATTGCAACTAAATGTTAAATAAGCGATATATATAGCTAAAGAAATAATTGCATTTGAATTAAATAATATGACAACCGCTAATTACAAGCCAGTTTAAATTACAGGCATAAGGGATACCTTCGTGTGGGACACGTATATGGCAGTCAGCCTTCCTACTTTAAATAAAAATAAAGAAATCATGTTATGGCCTTCTGAACTATAGTGTATTCGCACACAGTTCGAATAAGTAGTTGAATATAGAAAAGAAATGTATTCATAATTCGCCAGTGATTTTTAAAACATACAGGCACACCTAAGCTGATAAATAATTCCTTTTTGAGTTTTGTATAAATACGATAGAACAAAACGATTTTAATTTATTTTTAGAATTATATAGATATTATCTGCAAATCAGATTTTATTAAAACAAATGAAACTATTGTAGGAAGGGTGTGTTATGTTAAATTTATTACGTTTAAGTCATATTAATCTAATAAGCAGTTTCTTCACTATCACTACGCGCCCTTTAATGTATTCGCGTTGTAATAAATTCACCGCGTAGGCGCAGCGGAGGCGACGAGGACCATTACCAAATAATTACGTAGGTTTGATTCTCTGCTGATGTCATCGTCGAAAACATTTTATTGTGACACTACATTAATTCAAAGGAAGGCAGCCTTTTCTTTATAGACATTTGACAAATATAATTATTAGTTTTTATCTCCTAAAGGCTTTGAGCAGAGAATTCTAGTATTTATGAATCATACATATAAAGAGTAGAATCCCTTAAGCATTCGTATGTAATAATAATACTTATTTGAAACAAAGATTGGTTCGCACGAGCTTTTGAATAGCTTTTATAAAAAGAATAAAGTTGCAATAAATCACTGTCCTAGCAACTCCATCTGTGTCGATTTATTTGTGCCGTAGATTCTAAAATTTCTATGCGTAAGTCTTTATCAAGGTACTTATAACCTATATGTCAAATGTACTTACGGTTTAATTTTGACGTAGAGCTAACAAACAGACATTGTTACTTTCGCATTTATTATGAAACATACTTGTTATCCTAATTATTTGGTCATAATTGTACAAGTTCGTCTGGGCGAGTACAACCCACTCATCAGCTATATTACCACCAAACAACTATACTTAATATTGTAATGTTCCGCTTTAAAGGGTGAGTGGACAACAGACAAAGGACATAAATGCCATCTTAAGTTGCGGCGCATTGGCGATGTACGGAATCGTAAATTTTCCTAACGTCATAAAGAACTAGGAGCATTTGTGGTGGTGACAGTACTGGTGGAGGGAGGCTCCACCCTTCACTCGCGAGCGAATCCACGAGAGGAAACTAGTTTATAAATAGGCATGCTCATGTTGTAATCATTCCATGAGTGTCGGTTAAGTTTTATACACAATAATCAATTGGTTTTATACATATTTTACGAGCTCGACGTGTGAGAAGATCGCCATAAACAAGGTAACATATCGTTCATTTCAATTGACTCTGATTGAGTACGCAGTACGCACTTACTAAATGTAATTGTAAGGTTATGGCGTGCTAAGAGCATGCTTCTTTATTTAATTCTTACTTACTTATTATGTGAATTATTGTTTTTAACAATACTATTTGAATTCTTACAATGGTGTAATTTTGTACTCTAAGTGCTAATTAAAGGTGTGTTTGTGAATTTATTGAACATTTCAAACGAATAAACTGAACGATTGGTCACCGAGAGTAAGCGCACAGATGCGCAAAGAAGCGCAAACGTTTGCTTGAGCATACTCACTTGTTTGCGCTATTTTACCGTTATGGATAAATCGATTCACACATCCCAATTTCTTGTATATACGCATACGGATTCGAACTCGTTAAGCTAAGCTAAGCTTTAACATATGTGTTTACCAGGGTTATCCTGATCTCCACTATGTTTTATTATTTCTGTTTTGTTTAAGTATCACCTGACGCTCTTAGATACTAATCTTGCAGATGTGTGAACCATATCTAATAAATAATAATCAATGCGCCAAAAAATTACTTGTGCCTGTAATTACTTACTTAATCAACTTGCAAAGACAATTACAAAATGTTTTTGTTAATATTTATGAAATAAATATATATTTTTTCTTAATACATCTCTCCTGCTATGCAGTGCCACTGTTCTCCTGTGACTTTTGACGAACTGTTAAACGATTGCATGGACGTTTGCTAGCTGTTAAAAACATCCTCTATCGTTTAGCTATTATGTAGGAAGAGTCTAAACGGTCACTTCAATTTGAATACTAAAACAAAACTGAAGTCAACGACCGTCTCCGAATTCGGCAAAACAGCGGCGCAGCACGCGCATGCGCGTTCCCAATTAGTTTCATGATTAATGATATCTCTTTACGTCCGTTTTACATGCGAAATCGTTTAAAACATTCATATATCGGGACAATATCGATACATCATCGACGAATTCAGAGGTTGAAATTTGACAAATGAATAAAATTCAGCGACTAACAAGAAGAAAAAACGGCGTTTTATTTAACTTCTAATCTCAAAACTTCATGATTGCGACTCGATGTAAAGGAGTGAGCATTTTTATATTATATATTTTCATTGAATCTCCACAGAGTAAACGTCCTTGCCCTTGATGACATTAATCAAAACAATTAAAAAAAAACAAAGTTCTCATGTGGTTCACTTTTCGAATTTCCGTCTCCAATAAATGCTTTGAAGATATTCGCCGCCTGGGTGTGTGAGCATCGATTACGAGGCAATTCGTTTTAGGTTTGTTTCAACCTACTTATACACAAACGAATTACTTATAAACTTCGCGTTTGATTAGTTAAACAATACTGTGTCTTCTTCTTTCGAATGTCAAATTAATAGTAACAGAAAGGGAGGAACCTGTGTTTAACTTAACCGGCCCTAAGCAATGTTTATAAGTAAAGTCGTTGGTTAAGCTGGACAGTAACATCATAAATACCAGTGGTGTAGCTATCGTAGGGCCAGGTGGTGCAGTTCACCATCTAAGCTAATCTCTAATTTTGAAGGAAAATATAAGTTCAAGCTACGTGGAAAGAGGGGATACAAATATATATTTTAAAGTTGAATTCTTCATAATGTAATTTTATTAATCTTACTACATTGCGTTACACTTTGTCTATTACCGCGATATCCGAACTGACCGGACATGAGCGTGAAAAGTCATACATATGCGGATAAACTGGCAACCCTACACAGGACATCCATAAAAATACATAAGTATATAATCATGTTATTGTTTTGATTTATAGTTCAACACTAATTTGTCACTTTCTGTTTTTGTTAATTTGACATTTGAAAGAAAGAGACATAGCATGGTTTAACTACAACCCGCTTAAGTCAAAACATAAGTACAACCGTCAATTTCTTGGTCTCTTCGTATGCATTTCGTATAAATACATTCATTGTTATATATATTTAATACCCTTGATCTGGATGCAACAAGCGAACAGTATAAAGTATTGAATACATCAATGTCTCTTTTATCAGTGATAATGCATCAATAGAACATTGTACGCAAAAACACTCCTATATGCGAAGGGGGTGACATCACTGGCTTATTGCGGTGTTATTTATATACTAGCTCTGTTCTGCGGTTTCGCCCACGTTGTAAGATTACACAGTTCTCTCACATACTGGATACCATTTAACAAAAAACACGTAAGTTTTAAAAACAACTTGGATAAATTATTCTGAATCATATTTTCATTAATAAACAAACTATTGTTTATATAAATAATTGATTTATAAAACCAATTTACAGGAACGTCATAATTATATTCGTTAGGTTAGATATTTTAAATTAAGCACATTGCTAAAAGTAATTAAGTTATATAAAATACATTGGCAATATAAGAAATTAAATATACAAGAAAAAATGTTTTGGAGAGCCATTGATCCTCCGCCTCATTTCGCTCTAGACCATCCGGTTATAAGAGTACATATGCGCCTGTGTTTGCGACACTAAAGGATTATAATGTCTCCTACACAGTTGGCTGGTCTCCGCTGAAACTGTGATAACTTATTTTTCATTAAATAAAGCATGAAGCTATGGACTTGCTTATCTATTTAGAATAGCTATTCCACAACGAATTAATCTTATAATTCAGTAAGACAATTAAGCGCTGATATACAGCACTTCTCGCTGATATATTAAGGGGCTACTTAATGTGCTGCAGTCGTACTTGTCGACTTGCATTGGAATTAATTGTGCAGACAGCAGACGAAGATTGTTTGAAATATAAATTAAGCAACTAGTTTGTTTTGTTCTGTTTAAGAATGTCTATTTACATTATTTTATTGCGGCTTAATGTTAATGTATGAGCTTATGTATATTTATTTGTTTGTATGGAATGTTGTGTTCTTCAGTTAATTACATTATAAAAATGGAATTATATTTTATTTATATTAATAATTTTCGCGTGCGCTTAATAAAATAACTAAATTAAACTTTTTTCGAAAATTTTAGTTTGGCATTCAGACCTTTTTGTAGCAACGAACTTCACTCCATTTTTTTTGTTTGGGGCACAATGTCGTAAATACCTACAATATCTAATTTAAAATTATATTCTGAATCAAAAGAAATAAAATTGCAAATCCATTATACCTATTTTAGTGTACAGAGTACAGACTTAGCCGAAGGTGGCAGGACGCGACGTGTTAGGATCTGCCGAATGTCACACTAAATCTTTGCTCTGAATCCGGCCCGCCTTTTAATTGATATTTTCGTCGATGGATTTAAATGTGATACATAACTGGCTCATATCCTACTAATATTATTAAAGAGGAAGTTTGTGCCGATGGATGCATACATATTTGAAATAGAGATAGCTATTAATTATCTCTATATAAACTAACACATAGATTAAAAACTGCCCCTCCTCATACGTGAGCTTAGTTGTGGGACGAAACTAGAGTTAACATGGTCCAGTGTAAAGTACGCGTTGGGGTTAATTTAAGATCGTTCGTACAAACCATCCAAAAAAGTATAATTTACTAGTCAAGTTTCAATTTTCGTTTATAAATAATATTGTTATTATTGCACCTGAATCAGTGTCTAAAACACTCAGTTTTATTCATTTAACATTCCATTTGGGGAGACTGCCACACCTCAAAAAAATATTTAAATATTTTATTGGTATACTTTTAAATTCTAAAATACCCACACATTGATTTTATTTGATGATTGCAAGTTCCATTCCATACGAGAATTTTTTTATTAACATATTTCGCGCCCTTTGTGTCCCTGAATGATTTAAATTAAAATAAAACATCCAAGCACGTGTTACACATAAAATTTAAGTTTTATGTCTTTGCCAAGATTAACGACTGTTTTTTTTTAAGATACGCCATAAATAGATTTACAAGGAAAACTATGATTGGCCGTGTAATTAAACCGATTTGTTAGAATCTTATAATATACCTATGTAAGTCGCAGGGTTATGATATACTAGGTAAATCATATGAGTCCATCCGTGTAAAGGTTTTGTTATCTTTATATTGAAGATCCTTATTAAAGTCAAATCCAGAACAATAAAAACTGTTAGAGAATGCCTTCTTGCATTTAACCTTGCACCAAATTCAATTTGGTCAAAAATAATTCAAATAAAATAAAAAACAACACAATAATAAATATATGAATTATTTTGTAATAGTTAGCAACATGATAAATTATAAATATTTGTTAGTATTATATATCCATTCAAAATAAAATAGGTCTAGGTTAGTTTCAGTACATTTAATTTGTTTACATAATACCGTATTCTAACTAATGGACCCTCAGTTGTACTTAAACATTGACATCCTTAGGTACTGTTTTAGAAGCGCAAAGTAATGATGAGAAACTTTGGACCGAAATAATAAAAATATTTTATTAAAAAACGCAATGATTACTTAATAAATAACGTTCTGTCAATTAGTTAAATAAAGTCAGAAGTTTTTCTTACAAACGCCAAAATAAACATAATTAAACGACGTAGGCTTACGGACTACATAGCGATGGCCTTATGTAATATTTGCTATGACATAATACGGGCATATTGACTAAAAATATTGATTAATGAATACCTACGTTGTATTAAGTTTAGAAGATAAAGGTACCACCCACTCGATAGATATACCTACTACCATCGGTTATAATATAGTTGTAGCTATGTAGTGAGTAGGCTCCGGCCACGTTGGTCTATGAATAGTTTCTTTTTTATTTAAAATAGGTAGGTAGACTGGCAAATATGTCATTTGATGGTAAGTTTTTTTTTATTGTATATTTAGGCGGACGAGCATATGGGCCACCTGATGGTAAGTGGTCACCGACGCTCATAGACAATGGCGTTGCAAGAGATGTTAACCATCGCTTACATCGCCAATGCGCCGCCAACCTAGGGAACTACGATGTTATGTCCCTTGTGCCTGTAATTACACAGGCTCACTCACCCTACAAACTGGAACACAACAGTACCAAGTACTGCTGTTTTGCGGTAGAATGTCTGATGAGTGGGTGGTACCTACCCGGACGAGCTTGCACAAAGCTCTACCACCAAGTAAACAAGTGGTCACCACCTCTCATACATATTGGTCTTATATCTTCAATGTAAGAAGTATTAAATGTCATTTATATCGGAAATGCACTACCTATTTCGAGAACGAAGTACATCAATCAAGAGCAATCTCTTTAAGAGATAACCATGCCTTATTGCGTCCTTAGGTACTTCGATTTTGTTTTGACATGTTTTTGTATTAGTTTTGTTTCTACTAGTTTTATTTAAATATAATATTGATATCATAACAGTTGGTTTATCTTTACTAAGTACTTTTCTATATATTATAATATGATTATAAATTTTGCACTTGCTCATATTACGATTAAGGATTAGAATTTAGAATTTAAGACATATCGTTGCATTTCTCACTCTATCACAGATAATAAAACAACGTCATTCCTGATTAGATAGACAATAAATAGCGATTTTAAATGCATACGTGACATTCACAGCGCTTACATAAACCCTACCTGGATTTTTTTTAGATATTATATCATGGCAATGGTATTTTTTATCGCGTATTAACGAAGATTTACACGAATTTATAAATAACTTCAGCGATAAATTTTATAACATTTTATTCTACTTACCTTGTAAAATATATATTTAAATTATTTTCATCACTTTCAAGAGAAGATAAATTTACCTGTAAACAAAAAAAAAGAAAGAGTTAATAAAGAAAGCAAAATCGCGCCATCTAGTGCGAACGGCTTAAGCTAACTGAATAAAGATGGTGTAGCCCGACTTTATTGGTTAGTTCGCATTGTCGCCACAACTCATCAATAGATGTCGTTAGTAGTCAATCAGTACGAGGTAATGTTGTTTTTTTTTAATAAATTACAGTTCAAGCAATAAAACGTTTACGGTGTGAAATATCCCAATTAGCTGAACAAATTGCATTTGGCATTAAATTACGGTGTGTTTTTTATTTATTTTTTTATAGCAAAAGAAAGTTGCCTTTATCTAGCGTCGGATATAATATAAGAAATGTAAGTTAATAAATATTTATTAATATCTTTTTGTTTTAGTATTTGCCACCAATTTGCCATCATTCGTCCACATATAGAACAGTTTAAGTTTATATAATAAGATCTTACAATATTATCAATATATTATATATCGTAAAAAAATGGTTGACAGAAAATAATAAATCCTAAATTACTAGTACATTCACAAAAAAATAAAAATGCTTACAGTCCGGCTTTGACTCGTTTTCACTAATAAATAACAAATGTCAAAAGCGCACTGTAAATACTGTTAAATACACAAACAGGCGCCATTTTCACCGTTCTAACAATAAATATAGGAATAAAGGCCAAAATTCCTGACCTAAGTTGTAAATAAGGCAATTTGTATGCGAAAGTCGTGGCCGTGAGAAAAGTGGAATTGTTCGTTTTAAAGTCGCCGATACTTGGATCCTAATCACGTAGTTACTGCGGCCGTGAAACACGCGGTTCTCATTCATAAATAAAGCTGGGTGATATTTTTATCCGTACAGATAATAAATCTGAAAAAAAGTCTTTAATTTATTTTTTACTTTATTAACATAAAACGTTTTTTATTTACCTAACGAACTTAAAAACTCGTCCTTTAGACTACCTAACATCTTAATACTCAGGGTGTGGAGTGTGGACTATCTTTCATGTGTGTGACAGTGAAACTGTGTGATCTTATCTCAACAGGTGCTCACTCACTTCCAATACCATGCTCTCACATAATCCGGTAGGACGGAGAGAATAAAACGGAGAAACTAAATTGCTCGGAGGGAATTCAGGTGAAAGACCAACAGCTTTAGTTACTTTGGCTGGCCCAAGATTTAAAACTAATACGTTGATATGTGTAGCCAAAAACCTAGCCGCTGGCCATCGAAGCCAATAAGGTAGGGTACCTAATATATAGGCCGACGGGCCTACCTATGTAACCACCTAGTCGTGTGTGATCACCACAAATATTAACCATTCCATATACATCGCCAATGCGCCAAAAATATAGGGAACTAAGATCCTAAATTTCCCTTACATTTAGGGGTAGAATATTTGATGAGTGGGTGACATTAACCTAAAGCCGTACTGTACTACCCAGAAAAAAAAAAACAATATTATTTAGTATAATTAAAAGTAACCAGAGACATTCTCTTCATTTCATTTAATTTTTTACGAGTACATTTTTGATTTGGTTAAACTTGTGTTTTAATGGCCTAATGAAAGTTAGGTTGTTCGTGTATGTATTATGTAAAACACGTGTACTGCAGTTTTTTTGCATCGAACGATTGCTATACGACGATAAGAATACATAAATCCTTACTAAATTATAAATACGAATGTTTGTTTGTATGTTATGCTTTAACTACCGACTTATGCATATATCTTTTTAGAGGCACAAAGTACTTTCATAGAAAAACTAGCAGCCCCCAAACACGCGGACGAAATCTTTTATATACTAAAAATTCACAAACACTACATTTACGAGTTTTAAAGTATTTTTTTAATAAAGTGATTGTAATAAAAAATATATTTTATTAGGTAATGTTCTTTCCCACGTTGCATTGAGTGAGTAATTTGTACATTGGCTCAACTAAAAGGAAATTAAGCAAAATATTACATTAATATTTTAGTTATTACAATAATTGCTTAGCTTTACATTTGAAATATTATTGTTAAATAAGAATTAAAGTGTATTTAATACAGAAGCTACTTAAACAAGTATTTTGTAAGTAAAACTACTATTTTAATTAGTGGTAATTTCGTGAACTAGCGTGATAAAAAGCCTTAAGAAATTTTTATTAAAAAATAGGACAAAATTAGAAACAAAATAGGTACCCAATAATAGGCAGATGCCGCTTTATTTTAAGAAAAAGACTAAATTAAAAAAAAAACACATAAATAAAGCAGTTCCAGTCTATATAAGTACCTACTATGCTTTTGTTTTTGTGTACTAAATGTTTATCACGTGTAGCGTGGTGAAATAATCTTCAAAACCTTTGCAAAACGAGAGCTGACCTTGGCCCAGAATTTTGAGGATTACTTATTTTACATTTTAACAAAATCACCAACTGTTATTTGAGAAAAAAGATCGTTCATAAGATATATTTATGTAATTTTCCTTATCCCCCAGAACGGCTTCAAATGGCCGACATCCTTCCGTATCGTATTGAGCGTTGTGAAAAAAATCGCTATATCCTGTTTGCGCAAAGCTATTATATAAGCTATGAATATACATGTTACAATACGTTTTGTTAGTTCATCTATCTAACTATCACCGGTTCAGAAAGTGACCTAGAAGAACGAGAAACTCTTCAGTTACCTACTTACTTTTCCTATAATTTTCCAAAAATTTACTCAAAACTGTTTTGTCATCTGCGTAAGTATTGTTGCGAAGTTTGTTTGTTCATTTGTTTGTAATGTTGCTCTTTAACGTTTTTACCGATGATATACATCTTTGACACACGGACCGCGGACGGCAACTAATCTATACTAATATATAAAGCTGAAGAGTTTGTTTGTTTGATCCGGCTAATGGAACTACTGGCTAGAATTTAAAAAATATTTTTGTGTTGTATAGTCCTTTTATCGAGGAAGGCTCTAGGCTGATTTTTTTCATTATATTTTTATTTAGTATACGCGGGCGAAGCCGCGGGGCACAGCTAGTCTCTTATAAAGTTTTATTAAGTAATACAATATGTATTTATTAATGTCTATTTGAATTTGTGGACCAGTCCTACGGTGAGTGTCCACGTTTCGGCACCGTAAGTCATTACAGGTAGGACGCACTGATTAAAGACCCTGGTCTTGAGCGACTGTGGGATCGATGATTCAAAAATATGACGTAACCTCCCGTATGCCGCCCAACCCAAACGTATTCTTCTTTTAGCCTCCTTCTCAAAGTTGTGCCGGCCTAGTTGTATAGTTTGGCCCAGGTAGATGAATTCCTGCACAACTTCAAGTGGATAACCATTTACGACTACAGGTCTCGGGGATACATGTTGAATGTTGATTGACCATCATTTTGGTCTTTTCAATGTTCATCCCGAGACCTACTTGTCTTGAAGAATCGCTCAGGCTGTTTAGCATCTCTTCCAAATCCAGCAGAGTCTCCGCCATTATGACAATGTCGTCGGCAAATCGCAGATGTGTAATGTGTTGGCCATTTATGTTGTGCCACGTCCGTTCCAATCGAGTGTCTTGAAGACGTCCTCCAAAGCATTGGTAAAAAGTTTCGGTGAAATTACATCCCCCTCCCCCCCCCATCCCCCCGCGATGCAATTGGATTGGTCTTGTGCTCTGATCTTGTACTTGGACGGTCATGGTTGCGGCTTCGTACAAACACTTCAACACCTGGACATACCGACAGTCAATTAGGCATCTCTGCATGGATTCCAGAACAGCCCAGGTCTCGATGGTATCGAAGGCTTTCTCGTAGTCCACAAATGCTAGGCATAGAGGCTGATTATATTCCTCGATCTTCTGTATTATTTGCCTAATCAAGGTCGCTCAGCGAGCAATGGAACGCGCGATGCTTGGGGTTTCTCTGGCAGATAGAATTCGGAATGAGGACATTCGCCAGAGAACTAAAGTCACCGACATCGCGCGTAGAATTAGCTCGCTGAAGTGGAAGTGGGCTGGCCATGTATTCAGGCGCCTTGATGGCCGATGGAGCCGACACGTGTTAGAGTGGAGACCACGCTTAGGCAAACGTAGTGTAGTGGACGCCCTGTGGCGAGATGGACCGATGATTTAAAAAGGTGGTAGGCACGGGATGGATGCGGGCTGCCCAAGATCGGGATGGTTGGCGTTCTTTGGGGGAGGCTTTCGTCCAGCAGTGGACGGCGATAAGCTGAAAAAAAAAAAAAAAGTCTATTTTGGATTATCGATTAATAAATAATCAAACAATCTAAACAAGCAATATATAATC
The DNA here is from genome assembly GCA_963151315.1 of Nymphalis c-album. NCBI lineage: Eukaryota > Metazoa > Arthropoda > Insecta > Lepidoptera > Nymphalidae > Nymphalis > Nymphalis c-album. The sequence continues at coordinate 2,539,816 of OY720610.1, forward strand.
TTGTGCAAAAGGTTATATTAGTATGAGCCGCTGGCTAGTAATAATAGAATCTGTCAATTTGAACATTTGGTTATTTTTACATATGGTGAATATATCCCATTTGAAAAGTCGCTCCAATTAATTTCCCTAACCTTCTATAGTTAATTCGTATGTATACTAGCTTTTCCCCGCGGTTCCCGTGGGAATACGGGGATAAAAATGGTCTATGTTACTCACTGATAATGTAGCTTTCCATTGGAAAAAGAATTTTTAAAATCAGTTTAGTGGTTTAAGCGTGAAAGCGTAACAAACACACAAACTCACTTTCGCATTAATAATATTAGTTAGGATTAGGTACGATATGTACCTATTCTAATATGAAATTATCATAATATTTATCAATGATAAATTAAATTTGTTTTAATATTACGATAATTACAATCAAATTCTTGAGCTATTTTAGAATTTCAAGGATAGATTAATTTGAACGAATGAGTCTTAAGGTTAAATTTTTATCAATTTTTTAACGAAATTCACACGCTATCGCTAATAGTTAAAACCTCTGGGTATGGAATTACTTCAATTATTTGATTGTATGTATTGATGTATGTATTTTACATACATACAACTTGCATTACCAACATTTCATCCTTCTGGCGGCATTACACGCGGTTTAGTGTCTTTGCGTATAATTTAAGTAAATGTACCTCTGCTGGCCTATTCGCCTTTTAGACGAGGTTCGGAGCTTACTCGAGCATGCTTTAATACGGGTTGGTACGCGAAATGCTGGGCACGATTATAAACACAAATGCTTAATTAGTTTTCAAATGTGACAAAAAAATTCAGTGTTGGTTGCCAGGCTATAATTCGGAACCACCAGTTAAGGTAAAACAACAAGCTTTAAAACCATGCATTTATATATATTTATATTACAGTAATTAAGTACTTACGTGATTTTATTGAATGATGAAAAATAAATAAGACAACTGATATCAAGTAGGTATGCTGATATATATTGTCGAAAAATAAATTGACACGCGGTATTTCCGAATACTTCTTCTAGCTATATCTAGCTATAGGGGTTCTAAGTAGGTAACAAAATAATAAGTTCCAATATTAATATATTCAATTTTCATTTGAAAAATTTCATTTTCAAAAATGGAAAAAATCACTTTTCATAAGAATATATAACAACAACAATATAATATTTTGAACTTCTGGCAACTAAATCAGATAAAATATTACCATTACATAATTACGGATTTCAATGGTTTTTTTTTAATAAAACCTCCATGATTATAATAATTTCTGGTTATCATTTAATTTCTAAAATTACTATTGTTATATGATCACGCAATATTTTATGACACGCCTCTTTGTATGAGATCAGAGAATTGAAATAAACTTGTAACATAACACATTACTTAAGCCAGGCATTCCAAATTTGAAATAATAAGTTAATAACGCTATGATTTGAATTAAAACGATAAATAGGTAGAATGTCATTTGTTAATTTGTCGACACCAACTTCCCTGACGAGATTTTGATTGGTCCAGTTCACAAATTCAAGCATCACCAGAGGATGTCATCTATTCCGACGGTCGTATATCATCTCGTTAACGTCACGGCGCGGGGTCGTTTAACTTACTAGTAAGTTTATATACATGTCGTAGATAATTAGATAATTACTCGATGCAGTTGAAGGGAAAAGGTTCGTTATTGTTAGAAACGCACCAATCCACGCAACGAAACTGTGGAAATGGGCATCGTTATGGAAGCTTGAATTAGTCTATGACTATATTTTTGTAATCGCTACAGACAGACTAAGCGTCTGTGTCCTTGTCTAATTTAATTACTATATATATATTGCTCACAATTATATTATAAACTAAAACATAGCATTGACTATAAGGATTGTTTCTGTCTGTCGAATTATGCTTGAGTCCCTTCCTAAAAGTCTACTCTGTGTCCCCTCAATAGTAGGTATATATACATCAATAATTGTTTAAATATTAATTAATTATTTGAAATAGACTTGATTTCATTAAGGGCTATAACATTAATTTTATGAGATACCTTCTGTAATTTATGACATATTAATGAAACGGACGACTCCATTTCATTCAGGCTTCATATTTAAAACAAAATACGCTCAAGGAGATCAGCGTTCTATATAAAAAAATGGTGGAACTAAATGTCATGACATTAATATAGTGATTTATACGAACAAATACAAGTCTGAATTAGACCAATTTAAATGACGACAAGTCCCCATTGTGTTTTAAATTATCCCCATGAAGAAGTCATTATTTTCTATGTGGTAAGATCACCGTTCATTGAATAATTTCTCTAATGCCGGGCCCACACGGATCGTATAATTATCGCTGTATTATACATTCAATATAAATGTAGCCGTGCCTTATTTTTACTTCACTTTTAACTTTTTCTGATATCTATTAGGTAGTGTATTATTTGTAGTAAATAAATTATGGTATTTCAAAGCGATAGATTAACTATTGGAAAGTAAGTTTCAAAGGGTTAGTAGCCTGCAATTATAAAGCTTCTAAATAATATTGACCTAAACATATTAGCAAATCATTTCCATCACTTAAAACTCTATAATTTATACTTCACATCAACGAAAGATCTTAATAATGACGTTGATTGATTTCTCTGTAATAATGATGTCATCGTATGACCTGGAGCTGACCACAAGACCTTGATATGACGTAATTCTAAGATCCGATCATTAAATTGTTACTTGTCAAAGCCACTTAGAAATGATAATGACATATTTATTATATTCATTTACTTTATATTTACTAGCACTTCCCAGAAATTACGTCAGCTATTCTTGTTATTTATATTTATTATAATATAAATCTGCCTTGAGCGAGGCGACGTACATCTTCGAGACTAGGGGGGCTCCTAGTACCCTGGGATTCCTCCCTAGTGAATGGAGGCCCGCAATCCACTGGCTCCACTTAAGACGGGAAGGGTACCGCTGGTTTTTTAGTGGGTATTCCGATGCACTCGGTGCCCTGGACATGCGGCGAGTCCCACATAATCCCCCCCCCCCTACCCATGTAACCAGTGGGGGAAACGCGTTATGCGTATTTCCAGCGTAAAAAAAGGCGACGTACATCTTTATATCAAATTTCATTTCCATGGTTTATTTATGACAACGTAACAACCAGACTGAGCTACTTGCAGATTAAATATTAATAATTTTGACTTCAATCAAATATTCCTACATATTTATTGGATCAAATATAACACAATATTATTTGCATATTGAAATAATAAAGGACGTATTAAAGAAAACATTGTCAAGCGTGTTTAAGAAAAGTATAAGATCAAAACGACAGATTAAAGTAATTAAATCATTTAATTAACAATATGATCAATACGTTACGTCTGATAAATACATTAAAAATTGTATACAAACATCGATACATATTTATTTAAAAACGAATATATCAATTCGTAAACGTTATTGGATTATTCAGTCTGGTAATACTCAGTAAAGGCGTGGAGCTAGGAAGTTAGAAGTTTATACTCCCGTGCCTCCGATAGCACGTAAAGCTTTTGGTCCTAAGTCTGAACTCTCTCCAGTCGTGTCAGATTTACCGTCTCAAACTATATATATGGGAATAAAAAAACGCACAAGTAGTGCATAATAGTAATCTTATGCAATTGGTTACTATCAATGACTATCGTGGCCGAAATCGGTCAAGAGGTCATCAGTTCTATTTATACTGCATTATCTCATATTATGCTATTAATAAGGTTATCCTATTCAGTAAATAAACGTGAAGATTTATCAGTATAATTATTTCTCTCATTAAATATATAAATATTTTGTTAAGCGATGTTCAATTGATTGATATCGCGAGGACGTGAATGACGAATATGTTTATTTTATATGAATAAAAAAATGTACTAATGTTTTAACTGATAATATCGTTAATGTCAAAAGCCAAGGCTGGATGATAAATAAGAAAAAATTACAAGACCGTATTTTGCCCGCTACTGCACAATGGTCTGGTCTCCTCTGAAGGAAGCGGCCAGATAGAGGGTTTAGAACTGAACCAAAATGTATACAAAACTATGAACGTGCAGGTACTAGAACAAAGCTGAGCGTGCAGTCAACGCAGTTTTCCTTCCTGATCATCGGGGATTCATCCTTTGACGAAAAACAGATAAGTGGGCGACACGTGGGTACATGCAAACATATTAGACAAAACTTTTTAATTATATTTTATTACTTAAAGTTAACTCGCCTGCCTCATTACTTTAGATAAATATTATTATTATTATTGAAGATAGGTTATAAGACTGCTAGAAATAGGAAGGCTTATAATCTAACATCGTTTTAAAAGCGTAAAATATTAGTAAGGTATGGGTTAAGTTGAGAGCTTAAGTACTTAAGCCCTCGACCGGACTAGGATAAAAATAAGTGTTGACTTTTGTAATTTTAGAGGGCGCTCAGAAATTATGAAGTGTTGTTTATGGCCCTCGGTTATTGTTTCAGGATTATGACTCTTACTTTAAGGGTGAAGTCAATATATAAAAGTGTTCGTTGCTCTGTTTGTGTATGTTTGTTTGTTTAACGCCTTAACTTTGAATCGATCATAAAGGTACATAATTGGACTTTTTGTATTGTTATGATAATATAGTCTATATTTGTTCTTGTTTTGTTAGTTTTATTTTTGGAACAGTTTTTGTTTAATATTTTATATCGGAGAAATATAATGCGATTTATTACAACTATGTAAAAATGCTATAATGTGTATAAACGCCAAGTTGCAACGATTTCCTTTTCGATTAAACTTTTTTAATTGAACAAAAGTTACGAACTAGCAGAACTCGGAATGGCACTGAAACTGTGTTAACGAAGCTATGGCGAATTACCGCAGTTAAATTTATTTTTATTCGGTTTGTACTACTTTAGATTTTTTTATTGCTTAAGAAGGCAGACGAGCATATGAGCCACTTGATGACAAGTGGTCACCAACGCCCATAGACATTGGCATTGTAAGAGATGTTAACCATCGCTTACATCGCCAATGCGCCACCAACCTTGGTAACTAAGATGTTATGTCCCCTGTGCCTGTAATAATACTGGCTCACTCACCCTTCAAACCGGAACAACAATAGAAAGTACTGCTGTTTTGCGGTAGAATATCTGATGAGTGGTTGGTACCTGATTTAAGATTTGGTTTATACTAGTTTTATTTATTTATAATAAAGATATAAAAATACATCAATGACACATGTATTATTATTTTTTTATTTAGCTGGAAGGACATAACAGAGGAGTTGGCTGAAGCTTGGTGAAAATGTAATGCCATTGGATTCAATGGTCAAAAGCGCATTGATAAAATATTAGGAACAGCTCATACTTCTTGAATATTGATTATATTTTTGGCCGAATTAATTACGGCGGGCGTTTTCCCCAGAAGAACAGCCACCTAAACAGAAGATATAGTGCACAGGTGTGTGCGCAAATACAGGAGCACTCTACGCAGTAAATCTATAGTAGGTAAGTGTTGAGGGACAGACTCAGGGATTTACGTGTTTTCCCATGCACTGCAGTGTTTAGATTTCCAATGAACATTTATGGCATGGCATTTGCTCGCCTGCTTTACTAATATAAATTAAAAATTCACTGGAACCATTCGCACCACGCACTTTTTATCGCGATCAAAATATTATTGAGCTACGAGTGAGTTTGTTTTCCAAGGCAATATTATGTTTGTTGTATTTCAAGCGATTGCGGCGACGAGTTATCAGATAATACAATTTAATACACACGCTTTGTTAGAATAAGAAATCTTATCGCGTGTTTGTTTTTCATAGAACATGTACGTTCGGCTAGAGTCTTTCATGTTGAATAGTTTATTTCAAAGTTTGAAATGTTTACAAAAACCACGGTCGCTTTATTCTACAAATTTTTCCCTGTGTAAACATTACTAAAACTACAATTATGCTTTAACAGCTTGGCTTAGCTTCTAAATTACCACGTGGAGTTTTATCATTTCAACCGGAAAACGTCCACTGCTGAACAAAGACCTCCTCCAAGGATTTCCATTATATTTGGTCTTGCGCTACCCGCATCTAACGGCTTCCAGCGACCCTCACGATTTCGTCGGTCACCTTTATATCGAAATCAGATGCTTAAATTTGTAATATTACATGAACAAATGAACGACACACCAGTTGCAAAAATCGCAACATGATGTACATTGCCCTCGCTGGCTTCTGAACGCAAAATGCAAATCAAAGAATCAATTGACCTCGCGCTGATTCTATTAAGACATTTGACTTGGAGCAAGTTAAGGGCTTAAGCAGTCATCAGCAAGGCAATATTGTAATATTGGTGAAAATGTTTTTGTTGAAATAGTTGTGAAAGTCTCTTTAATACGAGATTTACCCCTTGCCTAGGCATTGGGACATATACAGGCGGAATTTTGTAATGAAAAATGAAAATATTTGTGGAAATAAATGCTATCTTTCCATCCAATTTACAGATATTAAACCAATTAGTAAAACAAATCAAATATTCGACAAGGTTATGGATATTCGAAGAATTATTTTCTTCTTCTCAGTCGTACACTCCTGACGTGGTCATGGAAAGTCTGATGTATTGGTTGCAGCATTTGCGAGATTTCTCCATTTCTCTCTATTGCACTGCGTGTACATTCAGTGTTCCGTCCATCTTGTGGGATTAATTATTTTATGTAAATTAAATAGAAAGCTGGTATACAAACAATAAGACACATATTACAATACATCAAATAAATGATTAAGCCGCTTACGCTTCGATACTTGTACCATAGACTAAGATGCGCAGATAACGACATCGTGGGCGGTCAAAATTAACAATAGGAGATTTTTGTTATTGGATCTTTTTGTGATGTTTAATAATCATATTGTTGGACATTTCTAAGATATGAACTAATTTAATTAAGATAAGATTTCGAGCAAGATGAGTTGTATAGATGTGACATGGCTTGCCTAATATTCTTGTTTGGCTCGAAGGCCGTTGCTTGGAAAATCTCGGGTCAGGCCGATAAAAGATTTTGAGTTTACTATCGAGTAATTATAAAACCAGTTTGGAAAAAGTCAATGTTTACACTAGATTTGCAGTTTAACCGGACTATGAGATTTGAATGCAATTGCATTTTTTTTGGATCGAGAGAACATAATCATAAAACATACATCGTCAAACGTCTGACGCTCAAAAGTTCCTGTACAATTACCACTAATCATATTAATTGCCTTGCGCGGTCTAGTGGTTAGCTTATCCTTTTGCCGATACTACTGGATATTTATGCAGTTTACTATCGCAAGCCCGATTGGTATTGCTCCCTACTCGTTCTCACCAATCATCATTTCAGTTCTCAAACAGGTTATTTAAAAAAAATGTTATAAATATACAAAAAATATTTTTTTCTTAAAGCGTTGGCGTGTGGTAAATTTGCTGATGGTAAGCGTCAACCACCGCATTATTGTCGTTTGGCGGTAGTATATCTGATAAGTATGAAAATAAACAGACGTGTTTGTACAATACCCTACCACCAAGTAATAATAATATTCAAATCCTTAAAAAACCTTGACTCGTCGTCATTAGAAGTTGCGGCTTTTTTAAATTTAGTTTGAGTTCTATTAAAATAATTTATATGTTTGTATAAATTATGATATTATTCTGACCGCAAGGTGTTCCACTAAATGATAATGTCATTAGATGAACCTTGGAGATAGATTAAAGGGCACCTCCACAAACATCACCTGTTTATGACTACGCAGATAAGACAAACACAATGCCGTGTCTATGCATGAAAAATATTTAAAGTTCTTCTTAAAATATTGGTCAGTTATATCGTCAATAATACGTGAGCATTATATTCATTCCATATTAATTTATTATCATGTAATATAAAGATTATACGAATAATAAAGGATTGTCCGATTGTTTATGTTCTTGAGGTCAAATAATAAAAAATGTCATTGAGCGAAAAAATACCCCACGACGCTATGCGATGTTGTAACCACCAAACGAAATACGTGTTATGGCACTTTCAAAAACGCCGTGATAAGATAAAACACATAACGAAATTTTTGTTGTGGCATTATTTTCAAACACTAACCAAAAAAAGCCATGACACTTCCTAATCGCCACGTTCTGTGCTGTTTTTCCCATCAATGAGCTTATACGTAGAATATTTTGATTGTTACTCTACACTTAAGATATTTTGTATTACACTATTATTTTTTTAATAGTACAGGTACGCAGACGAGCAAATGGGCTCTATCTGAGGGTAAGTGGTCACCAATGCCCATGGTAAGAAATGTTAACTACCGCTTACATCGACAATGCGCCACCAACATTGTGAACTAAGATGTTATGTCCCTTGTGACTGTAGTTACACTGGCTCTCCATTCGAACCAGAAGATCAAGAACAATACCAAGTACTACTATTTTTCGGTAGAATATCTGATAAGTGGGTGGTACCTACCCAGAGGAGACTGCACAAATCCCTACCACCACTATTTGGATTATTTCTTTGTATGCATTAATGCAATAAAGTATAAATACATTTCTAAAACAAGTCGTCATCTTTCATCACATCTTGTTATGCAATAAAACAATTCTACTAAATAAGAACAAACAATACGCGCTCTAAATAAGAAATTATTATTCATGAATGAAGATGCAGGGTAGGTGCAAGTGAAAGGCGCTGAAAATTTCGATGGTTTAATGTTTCTCATGGTTTTTTTTCTATAGATTAATTATATACGCCTGTTTCGTTTTGTGCCACAAGTTTATAATTAAAAATACTAAAATAATTAACCGAGTTTAATAGCAATTCCTAATGATGGGTAATTTTTGTTTTAATACATATTGTTAAAAATTGAATAGTGCGTTATTCTCTTTCCTTCCGGTCACACAAGATTATCGCATTCGTACAATAAAATTAATCCCACAATATTTTTTTTATTCCAAATCACAGAAATATTATCGAATATTAACTTGTTAAGTTAAATGAACAATTAAGACGCATCGACATGATAAATCAGTCACAAAATTAATTGAAACACACTTTCATTACATTACTCTATAATTATTATTTACTTAATATTCGACCTTTTGCTTTTGCTTCACATTATTTTCTAAAATACTAATACTGTGTACTTGTTAGTTCCACCTAACTGATTAAGAAACTTTGGACGTTTATTGCTTGGCACTGGTGAACTGCTGGATATTTTATAAATTAAGAGAGTTACCGGTTCTTGTCCGTAAAATCGTCCGTATATTTCGAATCTTCGGTATATTTAAATTTCATCTTCTTCTTCTTCTGAGTCGGAGTGGTCGTGGTCATGGAAAGTTTGATGAATTGGTTGCGGCTTTTGCGACACTTCTCCATTTCATATGGCATTGCGTGTTCATTCAATAAGAGAACACTTCGTAGACAGTTTAATGCGGTCTGTCATCTTTAAATTTATGTTTCTTTAGTCATAACTATTCATCAGTCCTTATAAGAGTAGTATATTAAATATTTCTAATCGGCTACTATATGAAATTGTAGTTATCGTTACTTGATGTGTTAAGCGGGTATTATAATCACGTCACGGAAGCATGCACTATACAGTGGCGCTCCTCGAAAAGACGGATAGGGTACCGCTGGTTTTTTAGAAGGTATTCCGATGGTCCGGGCACGTTAGGCGTTTTAAACACTGGCGAGTCCCGCATAACCCCAACTTCACGCGATAAAAAATGTATAATAATCACATTAAAACGCTCGTAATTTATTACATGTACCATACTTAAGGTTGCGTAAAAACAAAGTGTACCGTGTACAGTGTACCGTGACGTATACTTTCTCAGCGAAACCGCGAATCACTCGCTTGTGACTTGCAAATTCTGTTAATTATCTCATATTGTCAATAAACGTAACAAATCTAATTTCGAAATTTTTTTTTTTTTTTGAGGAACTCTGCCTATTTTTTTATTAGCGGTCAGTATTTATCTCTCTTAATAGATTCATTATAATATATATTTGTATAATAACACACGTAATGTTAATTAACAGTGACCACTACGTCATATTGCCATGTCCAAACATGAAACACTTTTAATATTCATATTTTTATAGGTGACTATTAGGTAGGTATTACTAAAATATCCGATAAAGAAATTACCGCGTTGATTAGATGTTATTATTACTCAATAGCGTCGCAGCCTAGGTAGGTAGGAGTTTAAACTGTTCGTTTGATTGTATGTTACTATCCAGAAACATTGTGAGGTTGTTCTATTTCATTTAAGGTTTAATAAATCACTTTACAGAGCACCGAAAAGGTTTGTTTCTAAAAAGGTAACATATCAATATAAGAAGATCTGTGTTTTTCCATTGAATTCTGCAAGTTAGTATTAGTTTCATACCTTATCTAATATATTTCATTTCGTTACTCCATCAACCTAACACCTCAGATATCAAGATGAAACATAAACACATATACTTAGTTAAGACTTTTAACTTACGACGTCTTAAATCAAAAAAATTGATTCACTATCGGTCTTAAAACTAACAGCTGTTTAAGTTAAATATTATTTATCTCATTCTGTCATTATTGATTTGATATACGAAAGAAGACGACACGGCATTGTTCAACTATATTCGCCTTCTAAACAACTATAAATAAGACATAACAGCTAGTAACTATGAATTAGTAGTAACTAACATTGAAAAACTTAAAAATATTGTTTTAAATAGATAATAATATCACTACGTACTTGTTATACTTTAATTGTGGTACAAAAAAATCGCCAATAACTTTTTAACCGATTTCAAAAAAGAAGGAGGATATCAATTCATCTGTATTTTCTTCTTTATTACACTATAAAATAACCCTTTTTGAAATAAATGTTTAACGATATAAGGCTTCAGTCGAAAGACTTATATGAACGTGTTAAGAACACGCCCAGTATTTGATAACATCTCACATTTCATTTTCACAGTGTCTGTCTGTGATTTTTTCAAGTTAAAGTCTTGTGGTCTTTTTTCAAGTAAATATGACTATTTGCGAGTTACCAAAACCAAAACAAAGTTATTTTCCATAGTAAGAAAAAGTAACAGCCTGTGAATGTCCCACTGCTGGGCTAAGGCCTCTTCTCCTCTTTGTGAGGAGAAGGTTTTGGATCTCATTCCACCACGCTGTTCCATTACGGGTTGGTGGAATACCCATGTGTCAGAATTTCAATGAAATTTGACACATGCAGGTTTCCTCACGGATTTTCCTTCACCGTTAAGAAATATAATCACAAATTAAGCACTTGAAATTCAGTGGGGCTTGAACCTTACTTGTACATGTTACTTGGTGGTAGAGCTTTGTGCAAGCTCGTCTGGGTAGGTACCACCCACTCATCAGATATTCTACCGCAAAGCAGCAATACTTGCTATTGTTGTGTTCCGGTTTGAAGGGTGAGTGAGCCAGTGTAATTACAGGCACAAGGGACATAAGATCTTAGTTCCCAAGGTTGGTGGCGCATTGGCGATGTAAACGATGGTTAACATCTCTTACAATACTAATGTCTATGGGCGTAGGTGACCACTTAAGATCAGGTGGCCCATATGCTCGTCCACCTTCCTATGCAATAAAAAAAAAAAAAAACCCACGATCATCGGTTAAGATTCACGCGTTTTTACCGCTGGGCCGTCTCGGCTGTTTCATGGTAAATACGTAAAATATTTTGTATGTACAATAAGTTAAAATATAAGTTAAAATTACAGATTATAAAAGAACTTCGACACTAACCGAATCCCACTCTGAATAAAAAAAAACAAAATGTAGGTATAATCTATTTACACATAGAGAAAAAAAAACCACGCCGGTAGCACACGTAATAAATTCAACATGTCAATTAGTATAATTACAGGTACACGCTTGTTTTGGCCACCGGTTTTGCTTCCGTGGAATAAATTTAACATATATTTGTAACTATATCTATTACTGAAGTGTACATAATGAATACATTACAAACATCGATAATGTGCATTTATTTAGTATATCTCTAGTCCGGGCTATTAAGAATTTTTGCATAGAAAATGAAATAACTTTTTAACGATTTCACGCTGGATTTGAACCCTGGACTAAACATAAACTAGTTTTATAGCCACTAGGCAGAGAGGCAGACAAACAAAAATATGTCGTGCGCCCCGAATATCGGTATACCCACTAAAAAACCTTTTGTTTTTAACGCTGGAAAAACGCATAACGCGTTTCCCCCACGGCAATAGTGGCTATGTGGGACTCGCCGTATGTCCAGAACACCGAGTGCTTCCCGGTCATCGGAATAATAATAATAATAATATAGCCCTTCATTCAGATCTTTCAGATCACCCGGCACATTTGATTTCCATGCAACGAACCAACATGGAAATCCCATGCCTAACAAACAATTCAAACCAACATTTGCCGCTTCGCTATCCCTCCCAGATCTGCTTGCCAGTCGGCATAGGCCTCCTCCAACCTTTTCCATTCCTTTCTATCTTGAGCCACTCTGTTCCATGTGACTCCTGCCACTTGTCTAACATCATCGTCCCACCTTTTCTGTGGTCGACCTCTCTTCCTCTTGCCTTCCCTTGGGTACCACCATGTCACCTTTTTGCTCCATTTTTCGTGTCCTCTTGCCATGTGACCAGCCCATCGCCATTTGAGTCTTTTGATTTTGTTTATTACATCGGTAGTTTTTGTTTTGTTTCTAATGAGGACATTTTTTACTCTGTCAGACTTTCTAATATTTAGCATACTCCTTTCCATGGCATACTGGCAAGTTGCTAGTTTGTTTGAGGTCTCCTGATTTAGGGACCATGATTGACACCCATAGGTAAGGACAGGTAGTATGCAGGTATTAAACAGTTTGCTTTTTAGGTTTATATAGAGCTCTTTATCTTTCATAGCCTCTCTTAAACTCCAGTATGTCTTCCAGCCCTTTGTAATTCTTCTGGCCACTTCCTTCTGTATCGGGTCCTTTTGAGTTATAAGCTGACCTAGATATATGTACTCGTCTGTATATTTGATTTCAGTGTTTCCTAGATCTATAGTATGTTTGTACCCGTTTGTCATCACTCTAGTTTTTTCCGGATTCATTACCAACCCTACTCTCTCACTTTCTTTCGCAAGATCTTTTATCATTCTGGTTAGGTCATCTGCTGTTCTTGCCAGTAGCACTATATCATCAGCAAATCTTAAATGCGACAGTAGTACACCGTCTATGTTAATTCCCAGATGTTCCCAATTAAGCCTTCGGAAGATTGATTCTAGTACTGCGGAGAATAATTTCGGAGATAGTGGGTCTCCCTGCCTGACTCCTTTTTCTACTCTGAAAAAAGCACTTTTCTTTTGCAATTGAATTCTTGCTCTGCTGCTGCTATATATGTTTCTTATTAATCTAATATATTTGAGCTCAACTCCTTGTTCTAGTAATGCCTCCCATATTTTATCATGTTGTAGAGAATCGAATGCTTTGCGATAATCAATAAATGCAATGTAGTATGTTAGTTGGTATTCGTTGTATTTTTCAAAAATTTGACGCACTACGTGGATGTGGTCGATCACTGAGTAGTCTTTGCGGAATCCTGCTTGCTCTATGGGTTGGTGTTCGTCTAGAGTTCTTTCGACCCGTTTTAATAAGATCTTAGCAAAAATCTTATATACATTGGACATAAGGCTAATAGGGCGATAATTTCCGATGTCATATTTATCCCCTTTTTTATACAGTAGGATGATGTGAGACTCGGTCCATTGCTGGGGGATGGTTTCAGTATTCATGATGTCATTGAACATGTCTGTGAGGACAGGTATCAGGGTCTCTTTGCTATATCTTAAAATTTCATTGCTTATGCCATCAGGCCCGGGTGCTTTCTCACTCTTTTGTGTATCGATAGCCTTGCTGATTTCAGCCTGGAGAATACTGGGGGTGTTCGAGGTATCCGCCAGGCTGATTTCAGTTTGTGTTGTATTGTTTCGATATAGTTTTTTGTAGTATGACGTAGCTGTTTTTAATATGTTAGTTCTGTGATGGTCCAATTTTCCTCGGTCGTCTTTCATTTTTACGATCCAGGTCTTCGTGTCAGTCAATTCTTTGAGTGCTTTTTTAGTTCCACCGGTTTTCTGTATGTAATTTTCTATCGTTTGCATCCTCCGTTGTTTTCTATCCTTTCTCATGTTTTCATTGATATCTTTGCTAATTTTGGCTAATTTCTGTCTTCTATTTTGAGTACTTCTTTCGTTAATGAGGTGGTTTCTTTCTTCTAGGAGTTTTATAGTGGCTGTTGATAGTGTTCCTTTTGCACTAATTTTGGTATCTGCTTTGAGTTTAGTTTGAGTTTTGATAGTATTCTCTATATAATTGTATTTATCTTGGGTTTCTAGTTCCTTAGTGTTCTCTTTAAAGTCTCTAAGTTCAGCTTTTAGCGCTATTGCTATTTGTTCCAATTGCTGTTCGTTGAGTTTTCTGTTTCCTGAGTCTAGTCTCGGTCTAGTCGCCTTTGGTTGATTTGTTTTGAGCTCAGTTCTAAGTAGCCTATGATTGGTGTGGAAGTTAAATCTTTTAATGACGGTAAAGTTTGTGAAGTAGCTGTTTCTATTGGTCATAATAAAATCAATTTCATTTTTTGTTTTACCATCCGGCGAGATCCAGGTCCACATGCTCTTCCGGTTCTTCTTGAACATAGTATTTAGGATTGTTAGTTTATTTTCTAGTGCGAAGTTTGTGATTTTTTCTCCATTTCTACTTCTGGTCTTGTTACTATATGAGAATGGCCCTAGTATTGCGTTTTCTCCTGCATGCCTTGCTCCAATTTGGCCATTGAAGTCTCCCATGACTATAAGGTTTTTATGGGTGTGCTCTTGGATTGCTTCGTTTAAATTACGGTAGAAGTTGTTTATTGTTTCCAGACTTGATTGCTCTGTAGGTATATTTGTATAATGGACCACGGTTTTTTGTATCCTGGTAGTTTCAGATTCATAATCGCTATGCGTTCTGATATTCCTATGAATTCTTCCACATATTGTTTTAAGTGTTGTTTGATAATGAATCCTACCCCATATTGGCCTTGCGTCTCCCCTATGTGATATAGTAAATAGTCTGGATGACAAGTAATACTTTCGCCCATTCTTCTTACTTCGCTCAACCCGATTATGTCCCATTTGATTTGTTTTAGTGCATGTGTCAGTTCCGTAAGATTTTCTTCTTTTCCCAAGGTGAGTACATTGATGGATCCTATGTATATTACTGATTTTCGGTGATTGTTGGCTTTAGATTTTGAAGGGTTGTGGTCGCTTTCCCCCTCGAGGACCAGTCGGCTTGGGGGAGTTCGTTGTCTTTTTGTTTCTTTATTGGCAGTTTCATTGGTTGGTTTTGGTTTCCGTTCGCCATTTCTTGATTGCTATTGGTTTTTATTAGTATTAGGTATGTTCGTAAGGGAGCTGGATCTATTTCGCATTAAATCAAAAGCATTTGTTCTGTTTGTCTTGGTTACGTTTAGGGTTTGTTGTCTCTTTGGCTGAATATTACCTGAAGAGGGTGAAGCGGATATTTCCCTTTTCCTTTTCTCTTGGCTGTAGTTGTTCTCTTTCACGATTAATTTATCATATTTTATATATGCTAAATTGCCCTTTTGTCTCTCTTCAGTTAACTTTACTTGCAGCTCTTTTCTTTTTCCTAACACTTCTTTCGAGTAGTCCTCCGAAATGTAAATCGTTTTAGGTTCTTTTTACTTTTGATAATTTCGGTCTTTTTCCAGTTGTTTATAAACGAACACAAAACCGGTCTCGGTTTGTTGCTCTCTCTCTGTCTGTTTCCTAAGCGATAAATTTTGTTGATATCCTGTTCTTCCATTTCATCGGAATACCAACTAAAAAACCAGCGGTAACCTTTCTGTCTAAACGAAGAGCGCCACGAGATCTTTTGCGCATGCTACCGTGATATATCCTACTAAGTATCCTTACTTAATATTATAAAAACAAAAGTTAGTCTATTTGTTCGATCTAACTACTCAACCGTTCAGCACGACATTTCTCATTCATATATGGTCGAATACTGAAACGTCTTTCAAATATGAAGTGGGACTTAATTATTTGGAACGCCATTAATTTCAAATTTCGCATACTAAATTTTGAAATTAATGACGTCCCAAATAATTAAGTCCCACTTTATTTTGAATGACGTTTCAGTATTCGGCCGATAGTCTACTAGAAAAAAGTCTACAGTATTTAGCATATTTTCCTCAACACTCGGACATAGCCGAGAACGAAAGCCACCATCTGTAGTGTCTTTACAGAGAACTAGCAAGAAAATGAATAATAACTCTTTTTCATCAATCATATTACAACTAGTTGTACGGAACAATATGTCTTATTTATTTATCATTAAGATTTAATTCACCTTCACGTACACACTATAAATGAATTTATTATCTACGTGTAAGTTGAGTATAGCATTTTTAAACATATGTTAATTGCACAGAGTGACAGTAACTAATGAATTAAAAATGTTACGTTATATTTAGTTCCGACCTACGACAACCATGGCGGCGATCAAAGAATAAATAGTTTAACAGACAAGTAATATCCGCTCACACTAAACGTCGCTTAGTGGCTGTATAGTTCATTTATCTCTTTCTAACATTAAGGATTTGCAATCCGAAAGAAAAAGACACAGCTTGTTTAACTTATCACTTAAAAAGGTCACAATGGATACAATTTTTATAGTTTTAAGTCAAAACAAAAAAAATAATCTTATTTTATTGCCCAGGTATTGTGTTTTTCAAAATGTATTAAATGAAATAATAACGCAATCTCGTATATTATATGCATACTATTTTATAAATAAATGTTAAATAGAATTCATGAATACATATCATCTGAGATTGAGTTTACTCCGTCGCCGCCCTGTCGCCAGACGCCATTTTGTTGTTTTTTCAAAACATTGTAGAAAATAAAATAACTTAATTTAGTAAGAGCATAATACATAATTAGATGATTATTTTTTTGGACTTTGAACCTTTAAAACTTTATTTAATACAGATATGTATTAAAAAAAGAAGTCTTGAGTCAACAACTTACTAAAAATTAACAGCAAACTGTTGTTTTATAATTTTATATTATCTTAACACATTATCGAGTATAAAATATTATTTATATTTATTTTCCGAAATTACAATCTATCTTAGATTATCTAAATATATTTTAATAATTGTAAGCCCATGCCTAACGGTTAGTTTAGCCCCGACTAGGCTAGTTAACTACCCGAGAAATATAGTGCACAACTGTTTGCGCAAACACAGGTGCAATCTCTAATCCCTCACTCTTATAATTCAGGCATAAGACCGACGAGTTTACGTGCCTTCCGAAGCACGGGAGTGTAAACACTGCTATCTTTCAGACTCCGCGCTGCTACTGAGTATCTTTGACAGAAAACTCCAATAATCGTTAATGTTTATCGACCTGGGGTTCGAGGACGTCGATATCTGCTTTAAATTAGCCACTAAACCAGTTAGGATATACATGAAAAATTCTAATAATATAAGATAATAGCCGTGCATTGTTACCAACACAACTTGTTGGATCCAGATTTCCCTTTGTTCGAAATAAGCCAACATTTACTGTAAACGAAACATTCTGGTCCATAAATATAGAATTTGTTTTGACAATTCGAAAAGCTTGACAACGACTAAAGGTATTTGACCTTGAGGGTCGCGACGGGACGTTATATTCCTTTTTAACATTCGCCAAAAAAAATATTCTAATCAGACTCGTACACAATAACTTTGTTTATTTGCTAATATAAGAATAGAAAGTAAATAATTTTTAAATGTTTTCTATTTTAATCGGAATAATATTTTCGGTAGGTTTAAATATTAAAACATGAACAAACATTCAAGTAATTTACGCTATTACGTATTTCAAACAGATTATCCAAGCTATTCATAATCCATAGACTTGGTGGAGACTTGGTGCGTGGTGTAGAGAGTCATGTAAGCTCGTTTGAGTACTCATCATATTATATTCTACCGCTTAACACTACATAATATTTTTATATTCCAGTTTAGAGACTGAGTTAGAACTACATGTACAAGGGATTTAACATCTTAGTTCTCAAGATCCATGGCACATTGGCAATGCATGGAATGTTTAATATGTCTTACAAATTAAATTAGACACATACCTCTACGTGGCCAGTTACCACCAGGCGGCCCATTTATCACTTACCTTTCAATTATAAACAAAATAAAAAATACAATATACTCGTAAGAATAACTAGTTTAAAAATATATTTTTTTAAATTAAATTCTTTATACGAATGGTCACATCTGTTTCTTTCATCTCATTGAGATCGGTCACTGACTCGAGCGCATGTGGGCGATAGAGCTTTTTGTTCTATTGAACTGTATGCGGTCGCATTACACCGTACGATAAAATTAAATCCCTTCTAAACGTGAATTATACGGGACGTCATTTTTAACACGACGTATAATATGTTTACTAAAGTAACAATCTGTGAATTTAGCACCGATGGACGACTTTATGTTAGATAACCTAAGTCCTTTTCAGTACTCCTGAAAACGTGTATGCAAAATTTTATGTTAATTGGTTGAAAGTAAAACGTAAAAGCGGAATAAACACTCACTTCCGCATTTATATTAGAAAGGATTATTACTAAATAAATTTTATTACGAAATGACACGCTTAGTACAATAAAAAAAAAAAACAAAAAATATCTATAATCTATACCTTATAATCGCCATCTTACTGCAAAAGACCATTACAAAAAAACCAAATGCGTTTAATAAGGGGTTTTTATTCGTCTCAATGCCTTTTAAAATAAACATGTTTTTATTGGTCACACACTAATTTTTAGTATAGTTGACAGCCATTTTGAACAATAATTATATGGATATTTAATACGTTAGTAGAATAAATTATGTAAATAAATAATTAATAACAATTAACGAAGGTACTTTAGTATTTTTTGCTGTTAACGTGTTCTCGTCAGCCGACGATATTATTATCGCAATACTTTGTACGCGATCTCGTTACAATGGACTTGTACGCTGAGATTTTATAAAGCAATGACCGATAACCGCTTTGTTTTCAACACATATTTGCAGCTAATAAAATTACGAATCATGTGTGATTATTAATGAAGTGTAATCAGCAATCAAATCAGGCCAATCGAGTGAAAGAGAGATAGATGCGGCGCAAGCGTACAATCAGCGTAACGGGACAATGAGCGTAACGGGACAATTTCGTGCATGCAGCCAGCGTTCATCGATTTATTAAACGTTGTCACGTCAAAAAAACAATTGAATATAATGTAGTTTCGTTCTTAAATGTTTTTTTTAAATGCATTTAAAAATAGCATAAGGGACCGTACGCCGTCTCCCGGGAGCGGTGCCGTGCCGTTACACGGTGGCCGGTGCGGCACCGTAGTAGTCATGTGTCGAACCCCTAATACAGTTTGCCGTCACGGTACACGAGAAGTTTTTAGCCCCCGAGATGAGCCAATAGACGTGCCAATAGACACGTGATATCTCGGATTCAGTCATTTTTTTTTATTGTATAGGTAAGCGGACAAGCATATGGGCCACCTGATGGTAAGTGGTCACCAACGCCCATAGACAATGGTATTGTAAGAAATGTTAACCATCGCTTACATCACCAATGCGCCACCAACCTTGGGAACTAAGATGGTATGTCCCTTGTGCCTGTAATTACACTGGCTCACTCACCCTTCTAACTGGAACACAACAATACTGTAAATACTGCTGTTTTGCGGTAGAATATCTGATGATTGGGTGGTACTTACCCAGACGAGCTTGCACAAAAAAAAAGTCATGAATGATATATTCAGCGCTGTTTAACTAGCGGCCTGAATGATATTCAGCTGTAAAAAAATTTTATCATAAGACTTTTTAAGGAATATGACGTAGGATAACATCGTTTTAAATTAATTACACAATTACAGATCACACCATTTACAGTGTAATCGATCGACTTTCTTTAAGACGACATTGAAAAACGTCTTCTCGGAAACAGTATCAATTACATTCTTGTATTTTTTTGCAACAGGTGTACTAATTTCCTGGTACAAATTGTTGTTACCCTTAAGGAGCGTTGACAGTTTTTTTTCTTGTGATAGCACTGTTTCTCTCTTTACCATAGAAAACATGTAGCTATGTTTTCTAGGGTTAAATTTTGTATCATTATTTTGAAATCGAAAGTAAGATATCTTAAATACTATAACTTGTCGACTCATTATATATCTTAAATATGAACGTGTTTGGTATAATATATCTGTTAGAGATTAATCGAATTTCCCAACATAGTATCCATGTATTGTGCATGCATTATGCTAAGGTCAATTTTAAATAAACCGATACAAATCCTGACCGAGTGGAAAATAGGTGAGAATGTGAATTTTCCCGTTAAATTGGAAATGCCATTGTTTGGGCGAAAATTTGTCCATATTATGTTACCTTATATCTATTTCGCCACATTTACCTGAAAAAAAATATATATTAGTACGAAAGTCGAATGTTAATAATATTATATAACTAATTATATGAGTTGATGAAGATTTATTTTGCGAGTATTTGAACTTATACACACTTTTCAGATGCAAAAATTATATAGTGTGATAAACACTTATTTAGTATTTTATATTATCGGTGAAAAATTACATAAATGAACATAACATTTTAAAGGCCGGCAACGCCAGCAAGCCCTCGAGTGTGCAGATGTCCATGAGCAGCGGTAGTCACTTTCCGTCAGGTGAGACTTGCTCGATTGTCCCCTACATACATAAAAAAACAACTCCCTATCTGTCGATTAATTATATCAGAAAACAAAAAAAGCATCAAAGTATTAGACCAACACAACACATACGAGCACATTTTAATGACATGACGATACTATAGAAACAAAGAATAAAAATTTATATAGTACTAGCGAAACGCCCCGGTTTCCCGTGAGAACGAGACATATAAAAAAAGATGTAATCAGCATCGGGCTACGCGATCTATCTACTACTGTGTACTGTACTGTGATAAATCTTACTTTTATTCAACTATCTTATAATATATCTTAAGCTGGTCGAAATTATAAAACGCTTTCATTTACAGATTTCTTTTCAGTAAAATTATGAAATTAAAGATTAAAACTGCATTTAAATCGAAGGTGTAGTTAAGTAGAAAGTTAAGCCAGCACTTACGTTACTTATTTGAGTACATTTGTGTTAGGAGATGATGCGACATCTCAAGAGACAATAAACCATTGCGCTATCGACCAAGACCTACCACCAAGTATTTGTTTTAAACATTTTATTGTATACAAAGTTACATACATAGGTATCGTATTAAGTAATGCGAATCAGAGAATTTAATATTAAGACGCTGTCTGACGATCTCGAGAACTTATATGATATAAGCATGACAGATGCACTTACAGACTTACGGTCCGTCGAGATTAAACTTTATTAAAATAACTTTTAATTTATTTTTATGGAACATACAGACAGATGTATGCATTTCATTTTGTTTGATTGTATACCAGAATGGAGATTATTTATATACGGTTTGTTTTTTTATTTATTGGTCTTATTTATTAAGTCGACGTGTTTGATCAATGTTATTGGTGTAACCATTTTCGTGATCAAAATTGAGGGATGGTCTGAGTACATATGAGAGAGATAAATGATATTAGATTTAGCAGCACAGACAGAGTAAGCAGATAAAGAAAAATGTTTTTAATAATTTGTAACAATTATTATCGTATCACTTTTAAATCGATTTTACTAATGTGGATACGGGGCACGTCTCTCTCGATGATAATGTAATGTGAATTATATTATCATCGTCTATGGTCGAAATTCGTCTATGTTTTACATGAAACTATTAATTATTTTACATCATTTACCATTAAATAATTTACATTTAGCTTTTTTTAAAGGAATATCACAAATTTGGCGTACAAATGTTCAAGTAGAATTAGAGTACATCACTAAACCGATTTTGATGAAAATTGGATAGATTGGATTGGATTGGTAAGAAGCAAGTTGAACCGCAAGAGAAGAAGGCGACACTTATATATATTATGGAAGGAAAATATTTTGGACAAGTAAAAAGAATCAAATAAAACAAAACAAAAAAAACATTAGAGAACTGATAAATTTACTCATTTTACAATGAGACTGTAAGATGAACGGAACCCCGCTCTGCAACAGTTAGAGGAATGCAGTCCACGTGCCGAGAGCACTAACCGTTATAAATAACGACGAGAATACTAAATGCTACGTCCTGTGAATACCAACATAATAGGATAACTTGCTTATATGATATATATATATATAGGAATATAAAAAGCCTGTAAATATTTCACTTCTGGCCAACGACCTGCTTTCCTGTCAAGAAAATAGTTTTGGTACTGATTTCAGCATGCTACCTTCAAGCGAGCTCATGATCTAATCTATACTAATATATAAATCTGAAGAGCTTGTTTGTTTGATCCGGCTAATCTCAGGAACTACTGATTCGAATTTAATTATTATTTTGTGTTGTACAGTCCTTTTATCGACTTCTAGGCTGATTTTAATTCATTATACGCGCGTGAAACCGCGGCCACAGCTAATGAATCATACTATGCATGCTGCTTAACTATGAGATTTTTATATAACAAGAACACTTCTTCCCGACTGCATTAGCCGTCGTGGCGTTTGGACTCTACTACCACTTACCATCAGGTGGAGTACAGTCATTTGCCTTCCCGGGCTATAAAAAAAAATAACATGAGCTTCACACCTGTCACGTCTAACGCTGATGAAACTGCAAAGAGCAGCATATATACTAAAACTTTCTCCGTAACGCGTTATTAATTGTTATAAGTTTTATGTGTATTGGTTTAGTATTTTCTTCAGTTAGACATTCCAAGAAAGATCTACACATTTATTAGTATATCATCCTACTATTCTGCAGATTCATGATCTAATACAATCATAATATATAAGTAGGCAGCATGGTGGAATAAGCTCCAATCATTCTCCTCAAAAGAGGAGAAGAGGCCTTTGGCCAGCAGTGGGATATTAACAAGCTGTTACTGTACTGTACTGTAAGTAAGTATGTATCGTACCAGGTTTTCTCAGGATATATTTCTTCAACACCGACAAGCATGTAATATAATGTAAAATAAATAAGGTCCTCCAGACCGATTTCAGCCACGGCGGCCAATCTCAAGAGAGATTAGCCAACTGCGCAGGAGATATTACAGTGCACAAGTGTGTGCGCAAACACAGGTGCACTCTCTTTTCCTTAGCTCTCATAATCCGATGGGACGGCAGTCCGACACGACCGGAAAGATTTCAGGCGCAGGACCAACGGCTTAACGTGCTTTCCGAGGCACGAGAGTGTACCACACTCCCAACTTCCAGACTCCGGGCTGCTACTGAGAGTTTTTCTGACAGAAAATCCCAATATATATTTATTGGCCCGACCTGGGAATTGAACCCAGGACCACCGAGTCTGCGGCCTTATATCAAGCCACTAGAATAGACCAACGAGGCAGTCAAGAATGTAAAATACTATTGCATTAATTAATACGCTATTAACCAAGGGATCTAATATGTAAGATCTGTGCCTGTATTGTGACTGTAATTACACTAACTCTGTTTCCATCTTATCGATATCACGTCTGAACGAAGTTAATATGAGCAGCTATGCATAGTATTGCTTTTGCAGTATAAGTGATGGTTGGATGGCACTTAACTACGAGCCTAAACAAAAGGTTTGTTGGCAAAAGGCTTGCTCTGAACGCGATGACGTTGGTGGTATCTGCATTAGCGTGAAAAAATATTGTTTTTATTTTATTATAATAATTACACACTAGTCAAATATATTATCATACTATGTACTTATTCTATAATAGTAAATAAATTGTCTATAAATTGAAATTTTAGTTCTTTTATGTAGATATAAATATATAATATAGTGGAATTTTAACTCGCAATTAACGATACAAGATAAAAATACAAAAAAACAACTCAAAACATGACACGAGCAAGTACGTTCTGATGCAATTATTAGTAATTAAAAAAAAACCCTTATTAATTCCCGACCAACGGAGAAAGCCATAGAAGTAATAATTAAAAAAAATTAAGACATGCTAGTTTACAATTACTTCCTACAACGGACGTCACATGCATGTTACCTATTGTACCACGCCTAGATTCGAATTAGTTATGCATGACTGGCTCAAGACACCAGCTGTAACGCCACCTGTAAACTCAACCTGACAATATTCATTACGTCAATAATTAACTTATTAAAAAGCAATTTGTGTTTGTGTTTTTGTGAGAATTTTTCAAGTAAATTTACAACACGCGAGGATATCAACCTCGTGTAGTGCTCGGGAGAAATTTTAATATGACTTTTAAATATTAGTTTATTTGAAAAATATATTTATTTGATTAATTTCAGTGATTACCTATATTACTAAACTATATAGCAAGACTATTCTCGGGAGTACAATTGGTACTTCGCAGAACAGTCCATAACGTACATAAGAGTCCAAAAGAGTACATAACAGACATCAAAATCATGATTGATTGTAAACATTATAACATTAACATGATGGTAACATTTGTATTGTACAAATAACATGTTTAAATAAGAAAGCGCTTAAGCGCTTGACTAATTTTGTCTATGTCTGTAATTAAGCACTGTTTGCTGAATAACATAAAATGTCAAGAGGTCAAAATTGACAGACATTATATATTAACACGTAACAGTATTCTCATACGTTTAGTTTCATCGTAGTTAAATAGTGAGCTAATTAAAATTTTTAAAACCAAAATGTCTGAAGTTTTGCTATGTGTTCGAATGAAGGCGCTTTTATGAATTTTAAAAACTTTTTTTTTAGGTCACGTAGCTTTCGACACGGGTTTAATTCGCTTTCGGCCCCTTAAAATCTTTTTTCGCGCAGGTCTGGTCTATTATGGAACATGGACGAGGGAACAGACCGAAAATATTTAAATAATTATAAAAAGTACGATCAAACTTTTAAAAATATTTGTATTAGAGTATGCTCATATTTTGCACTAGCGCTTAACTCGCTGGATCACTCGCGTCATAATAATGTAAGTATGGCTAAATACCAATTTCAATAACTTATTCTTCAAAGTAAATATAACTTAATTACCTATTAAGCTTGTATAAAAGTGACGGAAATGACGCTAAGAACTAAAAAAAACGTATCTTATGTAACAACGGAACTGTAAAAAGTTTTACAAAACATTAATCGGTAGCGAGAAATGTCGGTCGACAAAAGTTCGCTCGTAAAACAAACTTAACTTTAAACTATAAAACACCGGGAGCCACTTTCATCTATTTTATTGTCTTTTTATTATTTTATTCTTGAAGTTCTTCGTCTTGGTTACGTATTTTAATTTTTTTATTAAGTCTCTTTTTTGCTTTACATGTTAATGTTTGTTAATATATATAGGTAGAATTCAAAGCAAAAGAAGCTTTAAGATTCAATGAATTAAGTTAAATGTTAAACAAATACTGCTTTTGGGATGCAGATTCTATCGAGAAAATCGAGCAAGAATCAATAATATAATCTTTCAAAATAGCATGTCTTAGCGAGTCTCTATAACATAGAAATGAATTCAATTTTAAGTTAGAAGTCATATTCAGGCAAGTATTGCTGAGTTCATTTGCTTAATTTATAATTCGTCTAGTGCTTGACAGTGTCGGATGAGATGTTGCCACATGTATGCCATGGCGGCCAATCTCAAGAGAAATTTGCCAACCGTATAACCAACCCATAATGGAGCAGTCTTATGATATGTAATTGTATTAACTAATACATTTTATGTTTTTAAAAATTAAAACATAAGGTACATATAATATTGTTTTAGGCAAAGAGTCAACAATAATGTTCCTAATTTTTTTTATTAAACTTGAATTGTGTTTGTAATCTCGACCTCATTTTACTTAATCTCAACGATCAATGCCTTCGTCTACCCCGTCGCACGTGACATTAATCGGTGCTCTTGGCAGTTCTGAAAACTCCTAAGTAGTAATTGAACTGAATTTAATGTGTTATTTGTCGGCTGTAAGTAACATTGATTGGCATTGCTTGTCTTCTTATAAAAAATAAATATATTGATACGTTTATATTAACATCTTAACCGATGCGGATGAAATTTTACATAAGCAACTGAATCTATAACCAGGACCTGGAGCCTGGAGCCATCCAGACGAAGAAACTCCTGAACGTTCAAGAACAAATTTTGAATTTAGAAGATGGTTTTAAAATATGATTGTTTTACTATTAATTCCGTCTACATATACAATAAAACAAAATAAAAAAATGTCCCTTGTGCCTATCATTACTCTGGCTTCTAATCGGAACACAACAATATAACCAAATACTGCTGTTTTGCGGTAGAATATCTGATGAGTGATAGAATATTGTATTTAATTTAAAAAAACACTTGACGTTATATATCAATCACTTATTATATAAAAATGTGGTTGACTGCCTCGTTGGTCTAGTGGCTAGATATAAGCCGCAGAACCGGTGGTCCTGGGTTAAATTCCCAGTTCGAGCCAATAAACTGTTTCTGTCAGAATATTTTCAGTAGCAGCCCGGAGTCTGGAAGTATCACACTCCCGTGCCTCGGAAAGCACGTTAAGCCGTTGGTCCTGCGCCTGAACTGTTTCCGGTCGTATCGGATTGCCATCCCATCGGATTATGAGCGCTAAGGAAAAGAGAGTGCACCTGTGTTTGCGCACACACTTGTACACTATAATATGACCTGCGCAGTTGGCTAATCTCTCTTGAGATTGGCCGCCGTGGCCATAATCGGTCTGGAGGACGTTATATAAAAATGTACTGATTATAATCATTATAAAAAAAAAGTTTACTTGGCAAAATAATAAAACTTTTACGCGGTAGGTAAATAGTAAAGATTTAATAAAAAATCTTCACATATAAAGCTTATCATTTCGCCACGGTTAATAAATAATAAGGCATTAATGACATTAGAGTACTAGAGGAGTAAAAGTATGTTAATTAGGACTGTCGACCAGTTAATATATATATTTATACAACGCTATATATTGGCCGTGAAATGGATAATATTTATTGTATTTACGGAATTACATTTTTTTTTAAATTAATTAAAAACTAATTAGGCACTTTCGATGGTAATATCTTTACATGTGCTATGCAAGGGGGGCCAATTCTACTAACAACTTGTCACTTTTTTGCTAATCGAATCGAAACGTGATCGTCGCCGTTTAACCGTTTTCCTATTCTTCAACACAACGGTCCAGTTGCGTTTTGGTCAAAGTTGGATCGGAGTAGAATCGAGAACGTATCGTAGCTTTCATATAAATTAATAGAAATGATCCCAATTCAATTGAGGTTTATTTTTGGTGAGGAATTGAATCGAGAGCGTGTCGTAGCAGCATCAGCGCCATTTCGAGACGCTTCGAGTCGAACGCGAATGTCAATCTCATACATTGGTTGTTGTTTTCTATACTATTCTATTAACGTAAAAGCCACTTGTCTAGGGCCCAAGGCCAAATAAACCATTCCGTGACTTACACTATTTACTTTACATCTCAAGCTAAAACTCTCATGATTTTTAATTACATACCTACTACGTATAAGCTTATTTTAAATCTGTCACCAGTAGTGGTTCCTTCATTCCTAAAGATCGTGGTCCTGGTGGTGGAGGCGTGCCAAGCTTCACGCAGATTATCAAACCTTATTAGTTGCTCAATATAACCATTTTAATTCAAATTGAGACTAGTAGTACTACTCACGTTCCAATTTAGAATATTTCATCGCTATATCGCAAACTTCTTCTATGGAAAGTTGTCTTAAGGAAAACGAAAGTGAAGTCAGAGAAGCGGCGCAGACATTAATATGTAAGATCAAATAGTTTTTATAAATAATATATCTTATTACATCGACTATAGACTTAGGTATATTATTACAGAGCTTATCAAAGTATATGACTTTAGTAAAAATGATGAACCATAGATATTGATAAATGTTCTTTAAGCATTGTGTAATAGTACAATTTTCCTGGCGAAATTCCCAGTATTACATGATACATTATAATCACCTCTTTATAAAATCAAATTGGAATAATCATAAGTATATGAATCGTCATTTTAAAATATATTAAACAAAAATACTTTTGTTTCAATTATTATAGATTCCATAAAAAAAAACTTAAACACTGGAATGGTTTTTGTTGATAGTTAGACATTTTGATAGAAGAAAGAAAAATAATGGCGTCAGATCATTGATTTTTTTTTTTTTATGTAAGAGGGGGCAAACGATCAGGAGGCTCACCTGATGGAAAGTGACTACCACCGCCCATGGACACCTGCAACATCCGAGGACTTGCAGGTGCGTTGCCGGCCTTGGAGGAAAGAGTACGCTCTCTTCTTGAAGGTTTTATGTCATATCGGTTCGGAAAAGTCGACGGCGAAAGCTGGTTCCACAGAGTGATTGTGCGAGGCAGGAAATGCCTTAAGAAACGCACTGTTGTGGACTTCCAGACATCGAGGTGATGGGGATGGAATTTGGAGTTCTGGCGCGATGTCCGGTGGTGAAATTCAGCTGCCGGGACTAATCCAAACAACTCCTCAGAACACTCCCCGTGATATATGCGATAGAGGATGCAGAGTGACCCAACATCTCTACGCAAGGCCAAAGGATCAAGCCGGTCGGTAATAGCCTGATCGTCGACAATTCGAACCGCTCTACGTTGAATCCGGTCAAAAGGAAGAAGCTGGTACTGGGGAGCTCCCGCCCAGAGGTGAGAACAGTACTCCATGTGGGGCCGCATTTGCGCCTTGTAAAGTTTTAGGCGATGGTCCGACGTGAAGTACCGTCTCGCCTTGTTGAGCACTAATCAGAAATGACTTAAATTATTGACAGTGTGCTATAATATACTTGGGGTATTAATTGACGTGTTCGTGTCTTGTGTTTTTATCGCATTAGTTTATTTCAAATCAGAATATCAAAATACGAGCAGTATTCTTTGTCGACAATATATGTGGTAAGCGGAACTAATTAATGAAAACTGACTAAATGTTTCACCATTATTTCGATTTAAATGTCAGACTTTTTAGTTATACTAAAAAAGGACTACCATTTTGTAAAAATAAGGAACCATACAAATTCGTTAATTAACGAACCCACGGATTTTAACTAACATGGAGACTTTTAATAGACCTTCGAACATTTAAATATGATACTCAAAAACTTCGCGGAACGCAAATATTTCACGGTAAGATCAAAGTATTACCGCAAAGAATAAATTAAATACTTTAAACGTTGGTCGTCTTTGTTATTATTTATATCCAAAAATATAACCAATATGAGTTTTAGCTAGGATCTATATCCTAGCTTAAACTCATCATACAACCACTAGGAAGGGAAGGGGTTTTAGGCTGATTTTTATTCATTATACGCGGGTGAAACCGCAGTGCACAACTAGTAATTCATTAAATAAATCAAAAGCGTTTGAATCTTTAAATGATAAAGGCGTCTTTGCAGGTTTCAAGATTAGTGCAAGATGAAAAAACAGCGTTTTTCGTACGATAAGCTGCTAATAAAGTTCTACAAATTAGAGATATTTACAGCAAATTTTTGGTATTCAATATTTTTTTAGTTGCCATTCCATCCATTCTGTGTCCAAATTCTTTTACGACATTTATAATGGAACTGATGATGCTCTAGTTAAAACACCTGAATCTTAAACGACGATTTTTTTTCATAGGAAGGCGAACGAGTATATGGGCCACCTGATGGTAAGTGGTCACTAACGCCCATAGACAATGGCATTGTACGAGATGTTAACCATCGCTTACATCGCCAATGCGCCACCAACCTTGGTAACTAAGATGTTATGTCCCTTGTGCCTGTAATTATTACACTGGCTCACTCACCCTTCAAACCGGAACACAACAGTACTAAGTACTGCTGTTTTGCAGTGTTCTGATGAGTGGGTGGTACCTACCCAGACGAGCCTGCACTAAGCTCCCCCACCAAGTAATTTGTTATAATTAATTAAAGACAAATTACGCACTTACTATAGGAATATCGAGATTACTATAGGAATAAACGATTAATTAAAACTATGACAAAAACCACTGACAATTTTGTGAAAGAGGAGAAAAAGCATTAGCCCAACTGTGGGTATTCACTTTTTATAAAGTGAACTTGAAAACAAACTGAACTGACATTGAATAATAATTCGAGCACGTTTGTGTACGATATGGCCTTAGTCGTTATAAATTCACCTTTACGCTAGTTTGCGTCCTCGTCCTTCATGGCGGAACCCGATATTCTTGTTTAGACTAGGCAACGCAGCTGGATACGTGTGGATATAATAAACATACCATATATAGTTCCCACATATAAGTACCGGAGTATAAAATATGCTCACAAACGTGTCCATACAAGAAAATTAATAATAATAATATCCTGGGACATTATTCACACACGGCCATCTGATCCCAAACTAAGCAGAGCTAGTAATATGGAAACCAGACAACTGATATACTACATATTATACTACTTTTCTTCTTGTAATCATTTGTGGCTCAAACGAATAGACCGATTATGATGCGGTTCTTTCCGTTTGAAACCTCATGTAATCGAGATGGTTGGTGAAGTTCACCAGCTCGTTCCTAACTTAACAAAAGGGTCTTAGTAACTTTCTTTACAAGTTCAATTGTTTTGACATTTCGGACCCCTGAAGACTTGTATAATATTAATTGGTACTGTTAATAAAGTTAACGAGCCAAATAACACACATGAATTATTTTACTTTGATTTTTTTTATGTCGGGGTTTATTCTAATTCGTAATTTATTTGTAGTTTTACAGAACTTACTCGTACTTATAATTTCGAGTCATAGATATTATTATGTTTTTCAGTAAGAAGAATATTTTGGATTTATAAAGCCGCGATAAAAGATTTAGCATTACGAGTTGTTATACGTTTTATAAATACACACACACAAACACAAATCTCAGTGATATATTTATATTTACTAATAAAACTATAATAATTATGAATGAATAGAACAGTGTTATCATCTTTTGACCTCATTACCGTATTTGTTTATCTCTGGTTATTTTAATTAGTTTATTGTCATAACTGTATAGTATATTAGGTTACTAATAAGAAATATAATAAAAAACATCACACTTTAAAAGTTTTCATACAATTTATGAATCATACAGAAATAGTTTTAATTTGAGTCTAACGAAACATGAAAGGTATAATGTTATTAATTAGTATTACCACAATTACGTTACTCATATTTTACATACAACCGATCATATGTATTTTGTGTTATTTAAAAAGTCGCTAATATTAAAACATCGCCAATGCGCCACCAACCAACAACTTGGTAACTAAGATGTAATATCCCTTGTGTCTGCAATTACACTGGCTCACTCACCCTTCAAACCGGAACACAACAGTAAGTACTGCTGTTTTGCGGTAGAATATCTGATGAGTGGGTGGTACCTATCCAGACGAGCCTGCACAAAGCTCTACCACCAAGTAAAGTTTATTTATAGTTCGAATAAACTATTAGTTGTTATCCAAACGTAATTAGATATGCAGTTTCAATGATATCAGGTTAATAATATATCTGATCGATCGTGACAATAATGGACACTAAAAATCATTCATGCACCGGCCTCACCTTTAATTACAGGTAGTATGCCTCTGCCACACCCGATGACTTCATTTGACATATAATTTGCTAAGGCATTAGGTCAATTTTACACTACAGACCAGAAGTTCAGATGACTTTCTATAAATTGTTGTTTTCTGTGTGTCGGTTTATCCTTATAACAGTCGTAGCACCTAAATGTCCTACTTCTGGCTCTCTTCTCATATATGTACCACGCTGCTCTGGTGCAGATCGGTGGATATACATGTTCCTAGTTTCATTGTCTCCACTGAAGGTGTATTCTTTTATCGCACAAAAAGAGTTTGTTTGAATTTAGTATTGCATCAGCGGGTTTGAAACCGTGTGTCTGTTCCTAGAGTTTTAACCGTTGGGTCATTGGTTTAACAAGGTCTACAAATTGTTGGTATAAGCCGCCCAAAACGTCGTAAGTACAACAGCCAATGTTTGAAAATTGCTACACTTCTACGATAAATAATAATGAAGGAACTATTAAGTTCGTTGGGAGGGAAATGGCAAAAACTATGAGCGAGTTACATGACACACGTGCGTGACGCAGAAGAGATCATCATAAGCGCGGACAATTACTAAAACTGTTACGGCCGAATACTGAAACGTCATTCAAATATTAAGTGACACTTAATTATTTGAGACGCCGTTAAATAAAAATTTAGTATG
Source organism: Nymphalis c-album (assembly GCA_963151315.1). Taxonomy (NCBI): domain Eukaryota; kingdom Metazoa; phylum Arthropoda; class Insecta; order Lepidoptera; family Nymphalidae; genus Nymphalis; species Nymphalis c-album. The sequence goes on from OY720610.1 coordinate 2,572,271, forward strand.
CGAAAATTAAAATTCAGTTTCAGTATTCGTCCGTAACAGTTGTAAATTAAACTGACTCTCTTCTATATATAGTCTGTCTCCTCAAAAGAGGAGAACACGCCTTAGGTCAGCAGGGTCTTACTGTACTGTACGTCTACAAATAAAATCGTTTGTCCTGACTGATTTTCCAAATATGTTTATATTTAATTATACAACAAAATATTATAAAACAAAATTTTACAAACAATACGGAATCATTTCATTCATTACCATGTGCATACATAATAGTTTCAAATTTCGAACAAAACATACGATTTTCAATGTCACAGTCAGCATTACCAACGAAACAAAAGACGTATGATAATCTCATACCGACAAGGTTATCTGATGTAACTTATAAGAATTCAGTTATGAGGGGAAAATAACTGATTGTGTTTACTTCATAATATGTTAATGAAGTTCGTCTTACACGATTTTGAATATGAATTAAAACATATATTTTTTATTGTATATGACGTTCATTACTTTTTTATAAATTTTGAAAACACCATTTAATTTTTTTTCATAAACTTGCAATTCAATTTTGTAATTTTTCATCACACAGCTTTTTCAATAACAATTTAAAATCAATAATAGGAACTAAGCGATCTGCAATATTTATTTTCTAACGATAACAGAGGACAGCCAAAGTGCTTTCGAAATGAAAAGACCTACAATTCGACACCCTTGCGCAATATGATCTCTTCTGACTTTTGCTCAGTCAGACCGGTGCGGATGTGGCCCAAGTAACTTACCCCAAATAGTACAAAGGGCGTGACAATTAATTTAGAACTGATACATCTTGGTGACTTCCATTTATGCCCTCTCAATACAGACATATTCGATTTTAAAGGAAAATCGACTATTGATATATTGTTCGACTATTTGTGGCACTATGATCATCCGTATCCTGCTTAATATAGTAATTTAAAATATTATATTCGTAACTGTATTTTCATCAAACTATTAAAAACTCGTTGTTTATATATCCGCTATAGTTTAACATCACAAACATGTATTTAATTTAAATGTTATAGCTTCCTCCAAGGAATATTAATTTTAACATAAAGACTTTAACGATTAATATGTTGAATGTCTTAAATTGTTTAATTTAAAAACAAACTATATTCACCGTGACATTTATTTTATTCAAAAATTCAGTTTTTTTGGTACTAAAAATACCATTTGCATTTTAAATCAACAAATAACACTTCGAAAAAATTATAAAATAGTTTCCATAAAAATAAAATTATTTATTACTATTTAATCTTAATATAGTTACACTAGTTGATAGCAAGGATTTTAAGTGCCCACGTGTATTACTGTAATTTGCAGGACGACGACGTGCGCGTAATACGACGACCACCAAACTTAATCGTAATCTGTGGTTGAACGGCCTCGAACGTCGACCAATGTCCGGTCAGGGTCTCGATTGTTAAGAAATGTCAAATGACTATTAATTATTTAGTCATCATATGATTTGAATCCATAGATATAATCAAAATGTCACGTGGTCATCTCTGAATATAAAACATTTTTTGAGATTAATTTTTGGAGACATTAATTTTAAAATCTCCCGATTCTCTGTGTTCCACGTACAGCCCATCACTCATAGTTTCGCCTATCGCAATTTTGATCTCTACGAAATCTATTTTATCATTAATTTTCACCGTGAATGTAATAAATGAACTACGATAAAGAAACAATACACTCAGCCTTAGCCGGTTCTTCTTTTTAGGTTTGCTGGGATTTTTTACCCAGACTGGATGTATCACACAACATTAATGCAACGTTGTCATTCATATATATATTATATTTATTTTTACTTCTGCAATTTAATTAAGACACGCGTATTGTGTTACATTATAAAGTAAAAGTTACGAAGGGAAACTTAACGCTCATCATAACTTGTCATATAATTCCCCCATGAGCCGTATGCCGCTCCTTTCATTTGCTATCGTGTCATAAATTATATTTTACTGGTCTATAGTTAAATGACATGCGAAATTTGAAAAAAGAATAATTCTTCATTACCAATTAAAAAAACATCGAATTGTAAGCAATTTATTTTTTATTGTACCTATAGGTATATTGTATAGGTGGACGAGGATATGGGCCACCTGATGGTAAGTGGTCACCAACGCCGATAGACAATGGCAATGTAAGAAATATCAGAAGTACATACTAATAACGATACTTATTTTGATCTGAAGCTTTTTTACGCCTACAATTTGTCCTCATCTAACAATTGTTTATTTAATTACAGCACAAAATTCACAGCTGCTTTTAAAAGTACAAATAATTATCGAACTTGAATATCAGTGAAAGTAAACAAAAAAGTAAATAATAATAAAAAAATTGATGCAAATATAATAAAAAAGTTGCGATTGTTTTTTTTTACTAATATATTGCTTCTATTTCTGCACTAAATAGCACGTTGACAGCATCACCTGATAATTACCGAGTTGATGAATAGAAAGTGAAGCTGTTCGTGATCGAAGCTATTGCTTATTATTAAACAAGATTACGCTGTTTATGCGATGATATTTAATTATCATTTTAGAATTCTGTATTCGACGTATCAACACGTAGGTAGTTAAAAAATTAGTTGAATAACATAAAGTATTGTTCTGCGTTTCAATGAAAAACATTTTTTAACATGATAAAGACTAAATCACACAAACAGTGTTACATTAGATCGGTTTGAATGTCTTTCTTTTGAGGAGAGGTTTTTGGAGCTTATTCCACCACACTACTACAATTCGGATTGGTGGAATACACATGTGACAGAATTACAGCGAAATTTGACACATTTTCCTCCTCACGATGTTTTCTTTCACCGTCAAGTACGAGATGAATTATAATCATAAATTAAGCACATGAAATTCAGTGGTGCTTCCCAGAGTTTGAACCCACGATCATCGGTAAAGAATTAAAGATTCAGGCGTTCTTACCACTGAGCCATCTTGGCTTACATTAGATATTTCATTTTAATATAATTTCACGCTCGATAGAGTTGAAACAAAAAGTCGTAACAAGCGAATACAGAACCATAAATATGGTGCATAATTAAATTTTTTCTAGTCTTTATTTACAAACAGATCTGAGCAGAAAGTGTATGGTCATTCACACGTATTGGCTTTCTATGATATTCGTGATGCAATGGAACATTCTAGTTCATTCTTGTTATCCAATCAAGCATGATTTGTTTTGTGATGCACGGATTAATAGAGACATTGACATTGAACTATTTAGATTACTTTGTTGCGTAGCGAAACGTAAGAATAAATTAAATACAAAACGTAACGATATATTATTTGAGATTTAAGCTTTTAATAATAATTGTTATTGAAACAAATTATATTATACTAACTGTGCCCCGCGGTTTCACCCGCGTAGAGCCTTCTAGAGCTTTCCTCGATAAAAGTGTTGGATAAACACAAAAATAATTTTCAAATTCGAACCAGTAGTCCCTGATATTAGCCGGATCAAACAAACAAACTCTTCAGCTTTATATATTAGTATAGATTATACACACTGACAAAATTTTCATACATTTCATAGTTTAAATGTTTGAAAATCACGTAACTTGAAATCGTTTGTAATCTTCTTTTTTATTATTTTGAAAAAAAAAGTAGAGCTATAACATATCGTTATTTTGAGATATTAATAAATTATAATATTCTTTCAGTAGAATATTCAGGCACTATTTAATAAATAACTAATAAGTTTTTTATTATAAAAAGTGCTGGATCAGTTAATTGACATTAGATATGAAAGGTCAACTTTAATTTGATAAGTTTTGTTTTAATTCAATTTATAGTTTTAAAATTTATAAACAATATTTTGACCTTACACTAAGGCGAAAATGGATGAAGGGTCGTTATAGAGGTCAGTTGCTTTGATAAAGTACCTTTGAGAAAACCGGGGTAGTACCGAAGTAGGCCGGTAGGCCGAGTTAATACGGCGGAAGTTGAAGCAAGTAAAAACATTCAAGTATTATAAAAGGAATTTTTAATTTACGGTCATTTAGACCAGGTATTTTCGTAGCTTGTATTTCGCAAAATTAAATTTTGTTAGAATGTATAGAAAATTTTCATCTATTTTATATTTATTATTATGTATTTTCGAGATTAATAAAACATTTTAGACTGAAATTGAAATCGAATAATAGGTAGGGACTGTTGAGCTTATTTAAATTTGGATAATTTATCATAAACATAATACTAATCTGTTATTTTTATTAAATACCTCGAAGCGATGTGATGGTAGCGGCTTTACTATTATTAGATAATATAACTCATATTTGTTATTTTACTAAAATATTACTACATACTTTCTCATTATCCAAAATATGTCAATCATCCGTCCATTTCCGTTTATTTGACAGAGTTTTACTTATGTTACATTGTAATCATTACAGACAACCAAAATATTATAAAAAAATAATTCAAAGCTAAATTTCAAATTTTACATAATCGCTATAATATGTGCTTAAGTTAACGGAAACAACATCACGTGAATAGCTCGTAAAAATAAAGATACATATCTAGGTTCAGGTATCACATATCTTTTATCTTTCCTATTATCTATTCGTAAAACGAGACTATTGTTACGGAGAGATTCTACTTATTGTTATCTGTGAGACAAATACGACGGTCGTCTTATGAAAATATTAAAAAATAAAATATATAGGAACAATATAATTGTCCTGTGCAAAAGGAGAGCTATGACTCTCTTGATTGATGTAGTTTTTTCATTCATCAGTCATTATCATATTTATTTCTAACAATAAATACCTTAAATGTCGAAAAAAATTATTAAATTCTTTTTTTTGATCAATATTTTCACATATTTTTAAACATATTTAATTAGCTATAATGAAGTAGGTAGGTACTTTTGCTTGATTTGTTTATGAAAGTACATTTTATTTTGTCTATGTTAAAATAAAAGTGTAATAAAAATATATGTATAATTAACCTCGTTACCTATAAAAGTATATTGTTTGTAACAGGGTGAATATTCAAAGTTTTTTTTATTTTTTTTATAGTATAAGTAAGCGGAACGGAGAAGCAATTCTTTAAAAAAAAAATAGCCTATGCGCCACCAACCTTAGGAACTAAGATATTATGTCCCTTGTGCCTGTAATTACACTCGCTCACTAACCTTTCAAACCAGAACACAACGTGTGTACGTATACAAACTTTGTTGAATATTCTAAGCTTACTTTGTCATTACGTCATATGTATGAGGTTGCATCGACCAGAGCGGCGCCAGTCTCCCAGGCGCCTTGCAAAGTAGAACACTGGAGATTAAGTCTCCTTTATTGGCTATTTACCAAAAGTATAAATCCAATCATTATTTTTAACTACCGATTACGAAGTTACTGTATGTCGGCGATTTTTAAATGCGAAATAAAAAAACAAAAGAAAAAGGTGTGTGTGCGATTCATACACGATAGAAGTGAAACTTGCACAAGAGGAGAGACCGATAATATAAAATAGTATGTATATTTCTATCTCATTCTTTGCTGGCTTCATCCTACACATTTTTGTATTTGTGTCTCTTACCTGTCGTTTTTTCCGTTGCATCCGGTTTGAAATCACAACGATTCTAAAGAAGTTTCACTTCAAAAATCTTCGACGTTTTATTTTATTTTAGAGGATCTCCAACAAGGAATATTATATTCATGATGATCATGATGGTTTGATGTCAAACACGTTTGATGTTCTCTGTTTTATTTCCTAAACGTTTACATACATTATTATTTTTTATTTGAAATAGTTTGGCAAGCTGGCAATTGGGTCAACTAATGTTAAATAGTCATCATTATCTAGACATTGGCAATGTAAGAAATTATAGTCACTCCTTACATCGCCAATGCGTCACCAATCTCGGGAACGAAGATGTCACTTGTGCCAGTTACACACTGACTTACTCACCCTTCAAACCAGAACACAAGAATACTAACTACTATTGTTTTGAGGTAGAATATCTGTTGAGGGTTACCTACCCAAGACGAGCTGACACAAAGCCCTACCACCAAGTAAATTCTAATAATATTGGAAGCTGTGGCTAAAATTCAGTGAAGAAAACCTTAAATACTTTTACATATTTTCGTAAGGGCATCTCCACGCATATCTTGAAAATAAATGTTATATTCAAAAATTACAACCGACTGATGCGTAAAATCCTTAATTAACACATGTTTGGGTTTTAATTAAATTCGATGCAATTAATTTTTTTTTATTCTGATCATAAAAACTACCTTTATAAGGCATTTGCCTTATTAATATATTTAAATTTAGAATGTGTTAATGTTCGATATAATTCAATAAATATTAATGTTAATATGTCTGTCCTCTGTGCGTTCCCAAACCATTCGATGATTGAGATGAAAATTTGATGGGATCTTCCAAGTACCTATTTAAGACCTAGAAGGTTTCTGTCCCAAAAATAATTTTCTTTGTATGTTACTCCTTCAATATGAACTCTTCATGTAGAATAGAACCTGAGCGAAGCGGTTACTTAGTTTATATATTTATAGCGAAGTAACAAGATTAAAATTAAAAAAATAATAACTATAAAAAGTTTACATTTTTAAGCCATTATTAAAAAAAAACATATACCTAATTACTTAGTAACTGTACATAATAACGCATGATTAATGGTTATTACTGGCTAATGCTATGTCATCAATTTATCATAACCCAGTACTTGTTTACTAGCAAAACGGAAATAAAATAATATTACTTATCACTACACAATACATAATATACGTATTTATGTAACTTGTTAAGAAATTCAAAGCGCAAATTCCTAATTACGACCTTTATTGATAGTATGAAAAAACCTTATTAAAGTAAAATATTTTATCACAACCAGTTTAAATTGAATCGTTCCGATCGTTGAATATTCATTTATTAAATGAAGACAGAATGTTTTCGGCCGATAAAACGATAATAAGCGTTTTTATATAGCTCGATCCGACCAAAAAGTATCAAAAATAATTCGAACTTATTTTGGATTAATGATACGATATCACGCCAGCAATTGCCGCATTGTAAAAAAAAAAATAAGCGTGTCTTTGTGCACGCGCAGTGTGGCCTTGAACTCGCAACCTCTGATCAGTTATCTCACTCACACCATAAAAATAAATCGAGATAGTTGCGTAAAGACGATTGTGTTGTTACTGCCTGTGTTTGAAATGTAGATATTTTATTTCGAAATTCAGGATTGATTTTTAACTAATAAAAAGTTATTCCATTTTACGGGTAGTAATTTTGAAAGTCTGAGAAAATATTAACTTAATTCTTAACTACCTATTAAACATGGTTATTGTTTTCATTACAACTAACTTTAGGTACAGTAGTGACTTTCTGTAAAAATTCACTTCATTGCTAACCCGCGAAATGTTGATAACCGACCTCGGCGATATGCTATATTATTTTGATGCGTGTTTTTGTATATCGCATCACTTTCCGACATTTCAAGACCATTTTCTGCGGCGAGTTTTCAGTTTTTATTTACAGAATATCGCTACATTACTCACTAGTTACTCTCCCGGCAAACAAAAACGACTTAAATGATGTTAAGGCGCTATAAGAAATATACATCATTCCTTGCATCAATGCGTCTTTAACAGAAACTAATATGGAATCGTCCCTTGTGTCTGTAGTTACACTGGCTCACTCACTCTTTAAGTCGGAACATAACATTCCTAGGATTGCTTTTTGAGGGTAGAATATGTGATGAGTTAGTAGTAACTACCCACACGAGCTTGCACAAAGCCCGACAAGTAAAACTACTGGGCCTGTAGACAAGTCGCTTTTACGTTAATATAATAGAAAATAATAATCAATGTATGAGATTGACATTGGCATTCGGCTTACATGTCGAAAAAAAAACAACGGGTTGCAATCCGGGAATGCCGGCAGAAGAAAACTTCATATTAACGTTGTGCATTTTTGATAATTTGGAATGGTTAAGGAAAAAATTTGCGCGAATTGCTTTAATTATTATCAGTATAAAAGTACTATCATTTAAGTGATAAAATACAATATTTATTTATTGCGCTATCTTACACAAACATGACAATTTATATCACTTGTCTAGGCCTACTGGTATTCGTACCTACTTTGTTAAAGCCATACATACTTATTATCAGATATTCTATTATATTGCTATTCCCGTCTGCCTTACTACGTTTATATTATGCATTACATTTTCGTATAGTAATAAAACGTGAGATGTTGATTCAATTAATCTAAATCATGGTTTTATTCCAGTATTCCATAACTCTATTAAGAGCATTCTATATCAGAGGAATTATTTTTATTTTCCTATTTTATTCCACTGAACAAAGAAAAGTTGACCGTAGATAAAAAATAAATATGAAAATCAGTAGTCTAATAAAAGTTTTCACAATAACAAGTTACACAGAAAAATAATATTATAGATACATACCTAATATTTAAATATAATTATTGTAATAGCCCCAAGCAGTGCTACGTAAACATAAAACTGCACCCATTTAACATTAAACATTTACTCACTCTTGTTATTTCAAGTCTAGACAGGCACAGATGACTGCTTTACGTCAATATTACCAAAATTGACATAGAATTATAGCTCTTATGCTCACACGATACGTACCAATGTCGTATATGGAACAAACGTGTACGGCAATATTGATCTCGGTTACTAAGTTACGGCGACGTTCTGTATTGTTTATTCTTCGAACAAAGAAAGCCTCTAATGAAATTGCACAATGCCTTGGCACGTTTTCTTATAGTTTTTCAATGTTTAATGACTCACTGAATCGTGTCAAGTAAATACTTTCTATTGTGATTATATTAAAATTTCTTTTATGTTTATGATTGATTACATTGACCCTATTATTATTTTTTAGTTTAAACCTATTACAGTGACAACGCGGCGCGGCGGGGAAGCTGACGAAGACACAAATGGCAGTTACCAAGGAGAATCTGGACGATATATTATAATGCCAATCCAGCAGAGATGACTCCATCACGGACGAGCTGGTCAAATATCAATAAGACCCGACAATGAATCCAGAATCCCATGAATATCAAATTCACGAGGAAGACAATTGGCACATAACAATCAAATAGTCACAAATACAAATCCTTATTTTTGCAAGTTGTAATTACAATAAACTTTCTTACTTAATCTAAATAGTAGAAAGACAACCCGAGTTACGATTTTTAGTAAAAATGCATTTTAATCAGCTAAGATGGCAAATTAAATACAACACAAACAAACTTGAAACGTAGTAAGTTTGCTCTTTATTTACAAGGCCTTTTGGATACCAGATAACAAAATTTCAATACTCAACGCGTTTAAAATATATACATCAAAAGTCAAGTGGCGCATTCTGCCCGAAATATGTACTCAAGGAGTATGACTTGAGAACATTATGATTACACATAAGTTTGTTTGAAGTGTATCAAGTAGATGGATAATTAATTATTAATTAACTTTGAACATATAACAAATACATAAATATTCAGATAATACAGTACGTATTCGATTGGAAATTATGGTAAAAATTATGGTAATTTAATTATAATATACAAAAAAATGTATTATATAAATATACCCTCAATAGCCTCTTTTAATTTGTGTCAGAAAGCAGTTTCGAATTTCACCTCGGCAACCATTTCCTAAAGTGGGTTAATCCTATTAAATAGATTAATAATTGTGTACTATTAACAAGCATATTGATGCTCAACAAGTCAATAAAACCAAGATTGTTGTTACATACATAACGCAGAATATCATTAGACAGCATTTCCTTTAATCTATACTTAATATATAAAGCTGTAGAGTTTGTTTGATCCGGCTAATCTCAGGAGGTACTGGTTCGAATTTAAAAAATATTTTTGTATTGTATAGTTCTTTTATCGGGGTAGGCTCTGGGCTGATTTTTATTCATTATATTTTTATTAATTATACGCGGGTGAAACCGCGGGGCACACCTAGTACGTTATACAACGCGAAGCAAGAGATAAAATATAAACGAAAATCACGTGAAAACTCCGTGGTGCTTGAAGCCACAACGGTTTAACTCTCTTTATAATTGTTAAACATACTTATTTATGTACTTCAATGAATATATCTAATTTAATAACAATATAATCGGTTTTAGAACATCATGGTATTTCTTAGTGACAAAAATAAAAAAATCATTTTCCTGCGCTCTTATTTAAGAAGAATTAAACTTCGTCATCGAATTTCGATAAGATTTTTTTTTAATTAGACGTATATAGATCACAGAAGTTTAAGAATTAAAACAAATAATAATATGTATTACTTGCACTGGTGTACTTATTAAAATTTACAATAATTATTAATTACTTATAGAACGTAAGATTATATGGTAACATATGTAATTATTTTCTATTTAATTTTATAAATAAGGTTATGGTTCTGTATCGTGGGTAAATTAAAGCAAATTTGTGCATTAGTAAAAGCATTCACTCTTTACAACGAAGATAAAGTACTTTAAAAGGTGATCTCTATCTCTGTAACTGCTTCGCTCGTCAGTCGTAAAGGTGAAAATTAATGCTTTCAACTAACTCTGCGTAAAAGCGGCAGTTTTATTAAAGAATCGGGATATTAACCATATTTACAAATAAAAAAAATAAGATAACATCGTATGACTCATAAAGACGGTTGAAATGAGTTTCCGCACTAAAGAAATACTCAATCCTAAAACACTTCACCTTACGTATAAACTATATTTAATGTGTGTAGTTAAACAATTTACTATCTTTTTCTGTCATCGTTAATTTACATGCGAAAGAAGAAGACAAAGTATATCTTCTTCGTACGTCTAAAAGTTGCTCGAAGTTTCCAGAATATTGAAGTATGTATCAAAAAGAAGCCATATGAATCTTGTTAGTAACTAAAACTATTTAATTAAAATTATATCAAAGCGACAAAAATGAACCACCGTAAGATAAAACTTAAACAAGACATACAAAAAAGCAATAAATGTCACGCTCGACGATCCGACCGAGGACTGCAGCGTGTCAAGAGTCCGGAAGCTATAAATAAGAGAACAATAGCACTACTACTACCGGAAGATGTGTTAGTTTACTTGGCGCTTTTTGGGTGAGATAGCAGGTGCATTGAACTCCAAACATTATCTCGATACAGGTAAAACAAATTGTACCAGCTTATCATATTTATTTTGTATCAAATTATGTATTGTTTTACATTTTTATTACTATACTAATGTTCGCCCCAACTTCGCTCGCCTGATGTTTTTGTAGATTTTACGTGTAGGCTACACTTAACCTCCTTCGGTCGGTCCTTCGTTGGACTTCCGAACTTGCTTCATACAGAAATTTATCAAAATCTGTTCAGTGGTTTAGCAGTGAAAGTGTAACAGACATATAGAGTTTTCACAATTATAATATTAGACTATGTTATTATGTACTTATGTTGTATGTTATGAACAGTGCCGCACACACGTAAGACTTAGTTTTATCTAAATCTATGTAGTTTTTTGCATATACATACATATAAACATTTTTACTTATATTATATTTCTCCTTTAACAAAAGTGATTAATTTTATTGTTGATGACGTAACAATCGTGTTTATCTAGGTTATTGATCATGCTTAAAATCCAGACAACCATAAATAGGTCCGACCTAAAATGGATATTGCAGATTGGTTTCGATAACCTCTATAAGAGTCATTCCTCTTTGATCTTATATACATATACAATGTACGCGAGTTCGTGCGACTTCGACTGCGTCTGTTGAATATGTATTACTGTTATTTGACTATCCTGATAAAGACACGAAAAATTATTTGCATAACCGGTTACGAAAAATTCCATTCAGTAATATATCCTACAAGAGAATAAAAAGAAAATTGAGTAATAATTTATTTTAGTTAGATAAAGTTTTTTGAGACAGTTTTCTATACACCTTCGTCTATTTAATAATGTCATACCCATTCAAACATAGTTAACAAAATTCATAATCTCGTTATGAGTTTCATTTAAAATTCCAATATTGCAAATTTGAATTGAGTTCTGGAATCTTCATATTCAGTTTTCATTAACGCAAATGCGTTTTAAACTTACCTCTTTTGTTTCTTTGCGTTTCTAAAAAAACATGCTATGAATTTGGCGCACAATTCGAGAAGGTTCCAATTTCTTGCAGCTGTGTACATACAATCAAAAGTAAACTTTGCAAAAGTATAAATGTAAATTCAATCGTGTAAATAATTCATACAATACAATAGCTAACTGCAATTTACATAAAAAAATGTAACGAGATTTGCATATTATCTTAGGAAAATTATGCTTATTACGCGCCCGCAATGCAGAGATTACGAAACATAACCTATATTGCATTCAAGTATAAATTTATTCATGCAAATAATATTAAGTGGTTTATTTTAGTATACCTTATAAAATACAAGCGCCTTATTAATGGAATACTTGCTCTAGATATATTTACTGTACTATGATTTAGAGACAAAACCTCGAGCGTGACTGTAACAACAAATCAATCATATTTTCGTATTTATATGTATACAACTATACACTATGATCGCGAACTCTAATCACCAACACAACCAGAACCAACTTTGAACAAAGATATCGTCACAAAAATATAGTAGCCTAGGTTAGTGCTGCATTTAGTAACATTTTAAATTAATCACAAATTAACCTACTAAAAGCTTACTAGATTTAGTCAATTTTTTTGGGTATATGAGCCATACGACGTCGCTGGTACTGTTGAGTACATTGTAGTGTATTTGTAAAGTAAATGAAACTAAACATAAACCTACTATATATATCTATCATAATATATAAATCTACTTTACACCGGCCGTGCTAATATTTCTCGGGAACACGTCGACGAGTGTCGGAACAAACTTGTGTCTGAAGTCGAGACCTTGTTAACCAAGGTCTCGGACTGGGGCCGACTGAACTTGGTCCAATTCAACCCCAAAAAGACTCAAGTTTGCGCGTTAACCGCTAAAAAATCTCCATTTGTCGTATCCCCTCACTTCGAGAATACTCCCCTCACTGCCACAGCCAGCATCGGGATACTTGGCGTCGAGATTTCGAACGTTGTTCAGTTCCGCGGTCAACTGGAAGTTAAAGCCAAATTGGCTTCCAAAAAGCTTGGAGTGCTCAACAAGGCGAGACGGTACTTCACGTCGGCCCATCGCCTAAAACTTTACAAGGCGCAAATTCGGCCCCACATGGAGTACTGCTCTCACCTCTGGGCGGGAGCTCCACAGTACCAGCTTCTTCCTTTTGACCGCATTCAACGTAGAGCAGTTCGAATTGTCGACGATCAAGTTATTACCGACCGGCTTGATTCTTTGGATTTGCGTAGAGATGTTGGGTCACTCTGCATCCTCTATCGCATATATCACGGGGAGTGTTCTGAGGAGTTGTTTGGTTTAGTCCCGGCCGCTGAGTTTCACCACCGGACATCGCGCCAGAACTCAAAATTCCATCCTCACCACCTCGATGTCTGGAAGTCCACAACAGCCCGTTTTCTAAGGCATTTCCTGCCTCGTACAATCACTCTGTGGAACCAGCTTTCGCCGGCGACTTTTCCGAACCGATACGACATGAAAACCTTCAAGAAGAGAGCGTACTCTTTCCTCAAAGGCCGGCAACGCACCTGCTAGTCCTCGGATGTTGCAGATGTCCATGGGCGGTGGTAGTCACTTTCCATCAGGTGAGCCTCCTGCTCGTTTGCCCCGTCTTTATATAAAAAAAAAAAAAAAAATTGTACAATCACATAGGAAAACCTTTGCCATTAGCTTTATTGAAAAGTAAAACTTTCTCCTATGAAGGTTGATTGTTAAAAGTAATATAATTAACGCCTTCATCATTAAATCTTTTAGTTTCTTAACAACGTTAGGTGATTTTTGAGCATTACATTCATCGAGCTAAAAGTAATTAAGCCTCTTACGGCCGAATACTGAAACGTCACTTAAATATTAAATGTAACTTAATGCTTATAATTTAGAAGCTTCTCAATGTTAAGTAGCGTTTAACTTTGAGGAACGTTTCAGTATTCGGCTGTTAGACTGCATCAGTACTTACCATCTTGACCAGCGTATGTAAAAAAAATGTAGATGGATTACAACGAAAATTGTGAATCATTTCTGTAGTGGCGATTACGAGAAGATTAATTCTCACTCGTTTACTTAAATAATTGCTACCAAGAATTTGTCCCAAAAAAGCGTACAGTATTGTGCCAAAAGAACGTTATACCTACTAAGTTTTGAAAACATAAAGCGTACATGTAATTTTCGAAGTACCTAATTACCATTTCACAAAACGTACCGGCCTACTCGTTAAGGTAATGGAAAATGTATAGAAAGACGTTAAACCATTTGCAGCGGCGCTTCTTTGTCTCGACGATCCAAGGCCAGTTTCACTCTCGAACAAAAGTACAATACTTCTGTCAAGTATAATGTAAACGTGTTTTTGTATATTTCAAGTGCGCAGGATCACGAAGAATAAAGGACATTAATTATTCCTCAGAAGACAATGATGTTTGCTCCATATTACATTCTTAGAATGAATATATCAGGATACAAAAAAAAAACTTCTTACATTCTTACTTTTTTCATAAGGTTTAACACTGTTATTATGTTATTGTTTTAATTGTGTGCCATTAACAGATTTTTTCCCATCATCATCATTATAACTAATGTGTCGGAAAGTCGTTAAACAGTGTGGAATTAGTATCTGTTGGTGTCTTCTTGGTAAGATAATACTTTTAACGAACTTACTTGAATAGTTTTTTTATTGCATAGGAAGCCGCCTTCTTACGAGCGTATGGGAGCGATAGTTAACATCTCTTACGGTGCCAAAGTCTATGGGCGTTGGTGACCACTTACCATCAGGTGACCCATACGCTCGTCCGCCTTCCTATGCAATAAAAAAAAACAACCTTGGGAACTAAGATGTTATGTCCCTTGTGCCTGTAATTAATCTGGCTCACTCACCCTTCAAACCGGAACACAACAATACGAAATACCTACTGCTGTTTTGCGGTAGAATATCTGATGTTGGTGGTACCTACCCAGACGAGCTTGCACTAAGCCCTAACACCAAGTAATCCTATTCCTTCCTTTTATAATCACAATGTAAAACTAAAAGCTTTCAAATAAACCAACAGTAGAATATTATTTTAGAGCACATTTTATTTTCCTATCGACACATTTTTAAACGACCGTCGTATTCAAACCCGCACTCGAAATTTACAAATTGATAATTAAAGTTGAACCTTATTTCCTAACTGATAAGATACGAAACTGAATAGTTTATTCGTCGATCTCGTTGTGTGGTGTTAGTACAGCACTTAACAAGATACATCTGTTTAGGATTATCTATTTTATTAGGAGTTAAAGATTCTCGTGCTTCAGATTTGTTAATAAATACTTATGTTGAATTATGCATCTTCGTTTCCGAATATTTCTATTGGGTAATTAATGAGTTAGTTAGCATCTGATCTAGATTCTCGATTTAATAGGTAACATTTGCAAGACTAACGAACATTTCGTTAAAAACATGTCTAAATTTTTTTTTTTATTTTATATGAAGGCGGACGAGCTTATGGGCCACCTGATGGTAAGTGGTTACCAACGCCCATAGACATTGGCATTGTAAGAAATGTTAACCATCGCTTACATCGCCAATGCGCCACCAACCTTGGGAACTAAGATGTTATGTACCTTGTGCCTGTAATTACACTGGCTCACTCACCCTTCAAACCGGAACACAGCAATACAAAGTACTGCTGTTTTGCGGCAGAATATCTGATGAGTGGGTGGTACCTACCCAGACGAGCTTGCACAAAGCTCTACCACCAAGTAAAATATATTGACTTATTTATTTGAGAGCTTGATGTTCATTTGCAAATGCTGTGAGTTTTTATATCTTATTTCAATTGTAATAAGTAGGTACAATAGTACATAATTTACATCGCAATCCAACAAGAAAAAAACATCACGTCCGCCGAAACTACTCAGTGTCTTCCGATTGAAAGTTAAACAATGTTTACTTTGAAGAATCGTTGATCAATTTCGTGTGCTCCTAGCTATTGTCACTAGAAACCGGATTGGCTAAATTGCTCCGTTTTTTTTTCTAAAAACAAGTTATTTTTATTTAATTATCATATTTTGTATGAATTCTGTTACCCGACAACTTTCTGTTACCAGTTTATTTAAAATAACAATACAATATATTCATTTAATAAATGACAAAGTTCTTACTAGGCTACGACTACTAGAACACTTCAGCACAACTCTTTGGATATACCTACTTCATAAGTTAATATGCATTTTGATACGCTTAACCTTTAGTAAAATATGACGCCTTGCTTGAAGCAATTTTTTTTTGTTTTACATGTATTTTCTTGATCCATTATCGTCCGAGCAAAGTCGATACGTTTCAGCAAGATGGTTCCATTATAAGATGCCATTGCTCCTGAGAAAGAAAGGTATGGAATGTGGGCGTGAAATGATTGAGTGCCTTTTTCTAGTCATTCTTGGAGCAGATTAGGATCGGAATTCTTCGGGGATGGTGTAAAGGAATCTGTAACGCAAAGATTTAATATTAAAGAGGGAATTGTAAGCACTATCGATAAAGTCGTTGGGAATTATGTCTACTATAAAAAATAAATGTCTTTGTAAATAGACTAAAGTCATATTCGATTCATGTAAACATCGTCAGGAATAGAATTCGTAGTGACGACAAAAATATCATGGTGTATGATTCACCCAGCTGCGTTACGTTCACCTGTGCTATTATGACTTACGTTTAAGCATCGAACACATCTGGGCAGTCGCGCGAGGCAAAAGCGAACGCGCTACGGATTCATTTATCAAGCAAGACCACACCTTTGCAATCATGAGTTATTTTCATTGGTATTGTTATTTCACTCGGTCACGCTCAGGTGTTTTTGATCATTTAAAGATATTAAACAGTTAAGTTAACTTAAGGTATGCAACAAGACAACACATTAAAATGCAAGTAAACGATTAAAAGAAGCTATTGTGTATATTACAAATATTTTACGATGTTTATGTATTTAACATTTTAGCTGAAAATGTAATATAATTTTATATATTTACATTTGTACATATTTATAATATTAGGAATATAATACAATGCAAACTGACAATGCAACAACGAAAAAGGCAGATTTTACCAATTCGGTGAAGCTTATCTTGAAAGAAATAAATGTGTTATTTTATAATCTTTTAATTTCTACTCTTTGAAATATATATGTAGGTATATAAAGATCATAATATATTGTAACAGTCCGTCATTAGTATACCGCTACAAGACAAAGTCCTCGGGTCCTTTCAAAGAAAACGATTAAAGCGTAGTCCACCCCTCTGTTTTTTGTGTTTTGGCGGACATAGATATGGTAGAACAATGATGTTCTGTGCGACACATGCATTTTTATTCACGATGCTTACTTCACCACCAACCGCCCAATTATGTTCGCCTGGATATTGTTGTGGTTATCCAATCAATCAATTATCCATGTTCTATCCACTATGAAACCTCATCAATCACCCAGTTTTTAAAATCTTAGTACCAAAATATCACGTATCCATATATTCTTAATTCTTATTAGATATACATACATATATAGCATGTTAGGTAAACATGTATATTATCTAGATACCTTGTTAGTCGATTTTGCAAACGAATCCTCATTCATTTATATAATGTCAACGAACTTATTAAGAACATCCTCTCTAGATCGTTAAACTTTAGTTGACCGAATTGCTCGTGTGGATCGTATGAATGGAATAATATAGTAAGGTAACCTTACCTCAGAATATATTACAATACATTGAAATGGTATTAAGTATTGGCTAGGTTAGTATACGTTATTAGATTAATTGGAATATAAATCAACATAACATGCACGATATTTTGAAAACTAAATTGATATAATTATACAAAATTATAATTTGTAAATGAATTTTGTAACTGGTTTGAAATTTGGAATTCTAATTACTTTTTGATGTCCGTAAATAAAATATTTGAAGACTGTTAAAAATAAATATGGAATTTACGTGCAATGTAATCCGAATCCTTCAAGCCTGATGTGTGATGTTTTAATTACAAGCAAACTAACACAATTATTATATACAAGTGATGCAATAAAAGGCAAGGAAAAAACGACACCTTGCATATCCTATAACTAAATTGAGGATTAGTTCGATTTCTTATATTTTCAATTTATCGCCGTCCACTGCTGCATGAAAGCCTCCCCCATTGAACGCGAAACCATCTTGGGCAACCCGGATCCATCCCCTACCTGCCACCTTTTTTAAATCGTCAGTCCGCTTCACCGTAGGGCGATCTACACAACGTTTGCCTAAACGTCATTCTCGACTCAAACACGCAGCTTTTAGCGTTTTCAAAAAACATGTATGTATATTTATATACCACTTCTCATTAATTATTACTTCTGAGTGTAGATCGAATTACCAAGGTCTTGAAATGCAAGAATATGAAAGCTGTTCCAAACGGTTGAACCCGACTCATTTGACATTATTGACTGGAACCATGGCGATACCTCATATGATATGAAAAAAGTCTCCGTTTAACGTAACAACTTAAAACTACCTAGTTTAAACTGACTAATTACTGACAAAGAACTGTATCTAAATACTTAAATATGCGTAGCCTTTAGGCTGTCTTATCTCCAAGCGAGGCATAAACTTGCGGATAAAACATGGCGGTTTTCAATGAGCCAATCCGAAGTTTTTTATAGTATGTCAAAGTAACATGTCAGCGTGGTTTAATTGTCAGCACGAACGAATGCAATGGTATCGTCATATCGCGTTCCACCAGCGAAATACACTGGTAAGGTACCATAGCCGCGGTAGAGCAACAGCTAACATTCAGTAGGAGTAGTACATAGTGTATTTGGAAACGAGTTTAAGGATTTGTGTACTATACTTAAATATACGTAGATCCGTCAGGCTGTCTTATCTCCAAGCGAGCTATTAGTTTCATTAATTACCTTCTTTAGTAATTTATTTAATTGAATTAATTCTATATTAACAACTGACTATTCATATTAGATTTTTATAAGCCGTGTACGCATGTTTTGGAGTGTAATCTAGCTTTAAATTGTATAAATTCATAATTTTAATTATATTCTGTACTTAAATAAATATCTAGAGAAAATCGAATCGAGTCTATGAATATTAAGTTTAATGTTGTCATAACTTCATAATTATTGCATGCAAATTTTATTAATGTTTAAATTTAAATAAAATAATAATTTACTTAATACGAAATTTAAATAACAGACCAATAGCGTGTAATTTTATCAATATAAATATGTACAAGATTATAGTCCAAATACACTTTATATGTATCTATCTAAAGTATGGGCAAACAGAAATATATACATATATATATTGAGTTACAAGTTGTCTTTTCGTTTCGTTCGTTTTTATAGTGGTTTTAGAATAATTTAAATAACCGTCGTGGCTGCTTCGTTCGAGCGTAAAACGCATTTATGTGCTAGAAACATTTGCCAGTCACTCATAATATTTTAATAAGAAGATAAACAATAAAATAATTAATTTGCTTAAAATTATTTTACGACCACTTTACGACTTTGTCGATTATTCAACCTTTGCGTAGTCTTTTCCAAAAAACTTATTATTGTTATTGATCATGGCAACCCTAATACACAGACTAGGCATCATTTTATCGATCGACTATTCGGAATCGTCACACTAAAACCTATCAGACGTTTAAATGTCAAAACATTGCGAACAATCAACAACATTATTTTATTATTCTAAATTAAGACACAGAAAAAAAAAATAAACAATATTACCTATAACAGAAAAGAGGCCTCACTTGGTGACATAAGTTCAAGTTCATAATGAGTTCAAGTTGAAACGGTTTTAAAGAATTTAACAATTTAATGTCAAAAAAAAATTAACATAAAATTACGACGCATTAAGACCGTCATATGAAAAATAATAAGGTCGTTAGAGACTCGGATATGTGTCCATTATCACACACTTGTGGGAAAACCGCATACGTCTATTGTCAATTGTGTCTATTTTTATTATAATGAAACTTTGAAATCAAGTATATGTACTGTTATTGTTATGGTGAGTAGTAAATAACGTTTGCGAACACTTTGGTCATCGATCTGTTTTTTTTTTCTTTTTAATGTTCCGTGTGATTTCCCAGTACATAAAAGTATTGCTTATGTAGGGAACCTATATAAACTATTGTTACACAATACTTACAGGAAAATATACAGTATTCATCTCATTGCTTTTATATTCAGTACTAAAATTGACTTGGTTAAATGCTATTAACAAAATGCAAATTTATAGAACCTTATACATCCTCAATCAGGTTGTTGAAACAAAAACTTATTTAATTGTTCTGTCAACGATAAAATACTTAACAAGTAAGAAATTAAATTCGTAAATAAGTAACAAAGAATTGGATTAAAAATCAATAGTGAAATGACATGCAAAATTGACCGTAATAACTATAACATTGCAAGAATACACGCATCAAAATAGTATATCACTATAAGTCGGTTATCAACATTTTAGGGGTGAGTAATGAAGTGAGTTCATACATAATAGTACCGCAGTCTTTGATATTATTCCACGTCCAGGCAATGATTTTTGTATTATAGAAGATTTATTTTTTCAGGACGAGTAAATGGCGACGGCGACCACCTGGTAAGTGGTCACCGTCGCTCGCAGTCATTAGCACGGCAAGAAGTATCAAATCACTCTTTTGTATTGTCGACCCTGGGATCGAGGGTGTTATATCCCTTATGTCTGCATTATTACATGTTACATTACATATTACATTATTACATGTCTATTACACTTGATTACTCACTCTTCAACTGTGTCACGGCAATATAGCATACATATTTCATGTTAGAATAATTAATTATAAGTGGATTTAACTTCAAATACCTAGGTACAATATAAAATATAAACACTATCACATCAAATTATCATGTTTACTAGAATTTGAACCTACGACCTCCAGGTAAAGTTTAAAATACATTTTATGATTTATTTATGGTTTATTTCAGACTTAAGTACAATGTATTTGTATAATGTTAATAACAAATAATTTATGTTTATGTTGCATTATTTATGATAATATGAATACACATCCTAACTTATATTATAAATGTGAAAGTAAGATTGTTTGTGACGCTTTCATGCCTAAACCACTAAAGCCAATTTTAAAAATTATTTCACTAATGGAAAGCTACATTATCAGCGAGTAACATATGCTACATTTTGTCCCTGTATTCCCACGGGAAAGGAAACTACGCGGGTGAAAACGCGGGCAAAACGCTAGTAAGAAATAAAAAATAAACTAATCTTCACTTTACGCAGTGGAAATCTTCAGAAAGGTACCCTTAGGGCAGAACCAGGTTATGTGAGATACCCACTACTATAACCACTGCGATTGATGTCTTCGGCACGGATCGGCACGGATCGGAATAGCTAAGCGATCGTATCGATAGAACGAATTCGTTCTCCTTCCTTGGCTCGGCGAAGTCCTCCTCAGCTCGCATAGCAGTACGGGGTACGAGGCCATCCTGGCTGCCGTTCTCCTTAGGGTAAACTGACTTCATATCTTAACAGGAAACTGGATGAGTCGCTTGCACCACGGAGTTCAAATTTTAAGAAATCACTTACCTACGATTGTTGGTTAAATCATGTATTCTTCTTCTTCTTTGTCGGTACGGTCTTGGCAGACCGGTCGTGGTCATATGAATGTTGTATACCTTCGTTTAATTCTATTATAGAATATTCCAATTGTAGGTACAACGGCTGTATTCCAATTGTGAAACGTTCTCTATAATTAGTATGTGGATGAAAGGAGTAACGCAAAACAGTGATATTTAAAGGAATTAACAGGTATTTGCAACTGGCCGTATTCTAATAACTTTGATTACATATCAAAATTAGTATCGTTCTTATGACAATTGGTATCATTGTAATAATATATATTATAATACCTACAATACATAACGTTTTGAATAATATATTTTTAAATTGATAATGAAATGCATAAGTCTTCAAGAAGTGATATCAAAGTTTATTAAAAATAAATTTGGTAGCATGCGAAATAAGTTGGTGGGTGAACTCAGATATTGCTCAAAGCCCTACCATTAAGCGAGGTCCGCCGGTTTGTATAATAATAAAATCATTAGAAGATTATTTGTATTAATTAGTGAATTACTTTAAGACCGAATATATGATATTATGCAAGCCGAGATGGCCCAGTGGTAAGACCGCGTGAATCTTAGCCGATGATCGTGGGTTCAAACCCGGGCAAGCACCACTGAATTTCATGTGCTTAATTTGTGATTATAATTCATCTCGTGCTTAACGGTGAAGGAGAACATCGTGAGGAAACCTGCATGTGTCAAATTTCACTGAAATTCTGTCACATGTGTATTCCACCAACCCGCATTGGAGCAGCGTGGTGGAATAAGCTCCAACCCTTCTCCTCAAAAAGAGGAGAAGAGGCCTTAGCCCAGCAGTGGGACATTAACAGGCTGTTATTACTATTACTTATATGATATTATCAAGAATAACTCTGCATTTGGCATGAATATCATGGCAGAATCACGTCAAATCGATTCAAAGCCGTGTCGTGACAATTTACCGTAATCCAATAAAACAGTCAATGTCAAGCGCATTAGACTACTAAATAGTTTTTTCTCGATATGGCCTGGACATATCCTCCGTCGTCCATATCTGATAAGGGTCTTACGGTATCAGTCACAGATACATTAAACATGATCAAGCTGGGCTTCTTACGGTAGTTAGAAAGAATGCTATTAACAATCCCATCGAAGTGTCTTCTATTACGATTTCTGTCACGAGTCGTTTCTTCCATGGTCTTTTGTTACTTTTGCTTTATATATTTATCTCAAAATGTGTCACTGACCTTTTGACATTTAGATTTTTTGAATGTATAAATATAGAAGGCATACCAAAAATTTGAGTGGTTGGCTTAATTAAATATGTTGAACAACTATTAATAGTATTTCTTTTTTAAATGAAGAACACATATGGCCGAATACTGAAACGTCATTCAAATATGAAGTGGGACTTAATTATTTGGAATGCCATTAATTTAAAAAAATTCGCATACTAAATTTGAAATTAATGACGTTCCAAATAATTAAGTCCCACTTCATATTTGAATGAAGTTTCAGTATACGGCCGATAATTATGCTAACCGGTTGTCGCATAACTCGTAAATTTTTAAATAAAACGTTGGAACTTCACGAAACAATTACACTTAATTCGACATTTTTACATCCGCATTCTGTAATTATCATTATCTCGAGGAAAACTCAAACACCTTATTGATAGCCAGCGAACCTTGACGTTTGTAATGGGAGTCACAATGGTGAAAGCTATACGTAGGGTTGCCAACTGTCTGAATTTCTATGGATATGAGAGCCAATGGAGAGCGTCCGGGCGGAGTTTTGTAGTCAATCGAACTTTAATAATAAATAATCCGCCTTATCAGTCCGAGATGTTTGGGTCTACTTATATGATAGTATATTAACTTTCTTCTTCTTTTTTGTAGATATTTTTTGACATTGTAAACCAAAGGCCAATCGAGCGTAATAATAAGCGTAAGCGTAATTTGCGTCCATGATAATTTACATCGTGCTCGGCGGTAAAGGAGATTTCGTGAGGAATAATGTATATTGTGTCGAATGAAATTCTGCTATATGTATAATTAACCGGCATCGGAGCAGCTTCGTGAAACAAACTACACATATTTTTTCCTGGTGGGGGGAGGCTATATCAAGCAGTTGAAAATTTAGAAACTTTTTTACAATTTAATTAGGTACCTACTTAATTTCTTAACTTACTAAAAATAACGGTTCATCCAAAGTACTAGTCCTGAATTTTACAAACAACTTGTGCTATAAGATTGGTTGTGGTGCACTAAATTGAATCCAAATGCAGGGCCCTTGGCATTGTTATCTGAAATACGATCTTCCGTAGCTGATTTTCCAATTTGATTAACCGTATCTACAATCGAATTTCAAATTGCTATTCGTGCCCTTAGGTGGCCAGCGTTAAAATATAGACGTCTGTTTTATAGTTTGCCATAATTGAGGATTTTTATGGTCACCGCTTCATTGCTTAGGACTGTAGCGTGATGTTATACAGCCTTCTTCAATAAACGGAATATCTGATACAAACGTAATTATTCACATCGGGCTAGTTCCTGTGATTAACGCGTTCATTCACACAATTATGTAATTTTCTCATTTACTTAAAATACTCGTGTGTCTAAACTACGACACTAATGAACTTCTATATCAAATGATTTTTTTTTTTACAAGTAACCGATCTTCACAGTCGAGTTGTGCTTTTGGTGTATGTGTATATTTCTATTATTTTGGTTGTAAGTTTCATTGCTTGAAGTGCCTGCCTTTTGTTAATTTTATAATTAGTGTCTGTTTTTGTCCTTTACATGCGTTCACAGATCGTTTGTATAATGGTAACGAGGATTATTTTAACTTAATATGATTGCGCAATAAAAAAAACAAGACTAACAGAAACTATTTAATACTAAAAGAATTCTCTTATTATTTATTTCGCTAGTACTATTTAAAACATATATAGTCTCGGTCGCAATCTAGATTATAAATAGAATAGAGTCTAACTGTGTTCTAAAGTAGAGTGTAGGAGTAAAATCGATGGTATGACGCACGCTTTCCACAAATCTTCATTAATGTTAACTTCATTCGTTCAGCGGTGTATCACCCTTCTGGTACAGTTATGTCACGATATTTTAAACGCATCAATTATACAATAATTAATTATTAAACTTAAGTTTATTATACATACTTAATGCATACTTTATGCATATCGAAATACAACTTTGAATCGTTACCAACTGCTTACATATTAACGTAATAAATAAATCATTACATTTTCATAGCAATAAATATTACGCTACTAATTTATATAATACATTACGTGCATATATATGAATGACTAGGCATACGAGGGCATTCAAATGTGGTAGTAAACATTCTAGGAAAAACCGGCATTCTATTGATTCCCTTTGAAGTATACGGCGTAGGGTGCTGTTTAATCGGAAAGGCCAATAAGATAACTTATATCTATTTAAATATACAAATAGAAGGTTAATCACATATTTGATATAATGAGAATTTAATTAAATCTATTATTCATTTTTATTTAAATAATATTGTTAAATAAAATAAAATATGCCCCATTTTCTTCAGTATACAATGCGTCCAAATAACTGCAATGCAGTTGTGTTTTATATACGATAACATTTACAATTTTATCCCATTAGATTCGATTTCAGTCGAGTAAGACTGGAAGACTTACGGGTTTTCAGTCGGTGAGAATAGCACCAGGATTTTTTTCAATTCTGTAGGTCTATTCTGTTAAAAATAAACTCGAACTCACAGCAGAAATCGGTCTTTAAGTGTCAGAAAGTTATATGCGACATTGACCATAATACTAATCATAACATTTCAAAAATACACGCATCCAAATAGTAGTCGTCTATATCACGTCGGTTGTCATTTCATGAGTGAGTAACAGTGAGTTCTCATAGAATAGCACTGCTGGTATTGATAAAACTTCTCGATAAAAGATAACACGTCTCGTCCTTATTCAAATTACTCATAAATATAATAACTAAAATATAATTTACGCCGCGCCAAGTGTCGCTGGTAACAAACATCAGATATTTGTTTATGGCAGAATATGAATTCCGTGGCCGTAATTGCTTTGGAATTTATTATTAATTTTAAAAAAGAGTGTATTATAATTATAGCAGACGCAAAATTGTTATTGTACTATTCCAGTTTGTACTGTCACAAAAATGGAACGTAAAAAGTGTATAAATAATTACACACAACACAACGGGTTTTATATAAAAAGCCTATAACTTGTAATGAGATGAAGCGTCTCCAACGATCGTCGTGTTATAAAATAGTAGTTGTAATAATAGTAGGCAGGTCCTGACTTAAAGATCCTAGGACTCTACTCTAGGCACTTTAAACATTTGAGGCCTTCAAATTCGAAGCGGTTAGAGTAAAATTACCTATATTATTTTTCGCTGGGC
Source organism: Nymphalis c-album (assembly GCA_963151315.1). Lineage (NCBI taxonomy): Eukaryota > Metazoa > Arthropoda > Insecta > Lepidoptera > Nymphalidae > Nymphalis > Nymphalis c-album. The sequence continues at coordinate 2,598,504 of OY720610.1, forward strand.
GAGGCACCTAGGCCAATGCATTGTATACCTAGGCATAAATCCAGGACTAAAAGTAAGTTTGATTTGTGACCAGAGCTGTCAACTTGGGTGTCAATTTGGTTTCCTGTACTATTCAGTATGCATACAGCATTGCATAGTATTCTGTTCCGGCTTGAAGGATGAGTGAGCCAGTGTAACGTAGAACAAGGAACGTAACATTTTACTAGTTTATTTTATTCATTCTCTCTCCCCAAGGTTAGTGGCGCATAATATACTGGATGGATATTATTTCTTACAGTTTGGTGTAGACTACTTAACATTAGGGGGCCCATTTTGCCAGTCAGCCTATCGATATGAAATTTAAAAAAAAGGAATTTATTTACAAACGTTATTTTTTTCCTAAGAAAAACCACTGATACAAAATTAGCTCACGTCAAACTCACTAAAACGGGCACAGACCGTATTACATGAAGATTGTCGGATTTCTTTTGTAGAAGCCAAAATGTATGGAAATTACGTACTAGTCACTATTAAGTATTATAGAATACTACGAATATCACGCAATCAACAACTGAATTGAATAATTTAGACGAAAGCGAAGCTCGAAATCGCTTTGACAATACCTAATTATTGTCGATTGCACTTTGCACTTTTTCCCTCGGGTTACGAACGTTATAACGAACGCATTTTTTGATAAAAACTTGCATTCAAACGTAGAAATATTGTTTTTTTTATTTAGCAAAAGAGATAATATTATATGTTATAAGTAAACAAAATAGAATCGATATCTAATACATAGAGAAAAATAAACGGTCATATTTTAAAGTCGAGTAAAATAGTCTGTATTCGTTTTTTTTTCTCTTTTAAATACAAAACGAGTACCTGGTCGTAAAAAAGTTACCCTTCATTGTATTCGTAATTTGTATTGTTATTATCTACGGGGGTTATATATGCACAAACGCTTTCTGAACGGTATTCTGGAATAGTAAGTGTTGAGTTTTAAAACAGTTTTTTTTACAAGGCTTACACAATTCAAACTCATTCGTATATTCGCGTCTCTTACAAATTCACGTTCGATTTTTTTTCTATCTTTACACGTTGGTGAAGCCTCCATAAAAATCAATATCTACTGAGTTTTTTTTTAATGTAACGACTTTCCATAATTATAATTAAATAAAAAAACATTCTTATTAATTATAAATGTTTATCTATTCAGGTACATGTTTAAAAATTAAAGTAACGATAATAATAAGATTAAAATAAATCTATTAGGCCCATAATTATGTACATCATATATGATGCATAAAATAAGCAATGAAAACATTAACAAGGAAAAGCAATTTTTTGCTGCTATCAAGTGACAGTTTTCAAAAGTAATAGAATATTAATCATGGAATGTTGCAAATTACCTATATCCATTTTAATTTATCTTCGCAAATAGGATACGTAATGTATGAACATAGACTACATACATACTTACTTTCCTTTTCAAACCGTTAAAAGTGCAAGAAAAATAAAATACCACAGAAGTTATGTTCTAAATTTAAAATTAAGCCGTTATAAGTAAGGTAAGTAGTCAATTATATTAGTATGTAAAAAATAATGAAGTATTAAAAAAGCGAGTTAGTTATGTAAGCTATTTTATAAATATTCATCATTATCGTATTGAAATATGAATGAAAGGTAGACGTATAATGTTTACAGAAAAATCATTTAGTTATTTTATCTTAAGAGGGTATTTACGTCATTGTAGAAAAATATGTATGAAAAAAGATTCCTTATACAGTCTAGCAACGCTATCAGTGGATGCTTATTATCACTTGAAAGCGAAAACTTCGCGAGGTCACAAGTAATTAATCACGATAATAAAATACCTACAACGCTAAGTCCGGACTCGTGTTTTTTATTATAATAAAGACTATTACTTTTATCGTATTTACTTAGTAATTTATTCAAATCATTCTGTATCATACATGATAAGAGAATGATTAATATAGAAATATTTTTGCGGCATTATGTACTTCCGTGAGAACTATCGTGACTACATACCTAGCAGCTTCTTACTCAAGAGTTAACATTTCAAGATGAAGGGCAACTAACCTGCTATCCTTAATACGGCACGGTCTGCCGGGTCCAGCTGCAATATGGACAAAGGCTTGTCCTTCGCCCATTCTTTCAAGCTGAAATCGTTCTCGAATTCCATGTTTTTGTCATCCAAAACACGTATTCTTGCCCGAACTCTCGCACATAATTGAATGAATCCCACCACAACACTAGGGCCGAATACCGCACATTATAAAAAAAACTTCAGACAACGTTACACACGAATAAAAAGTAAACAAAACGTTACGCTCATTGTAAAATGAAAATCGATAAACGCTGTACAAAACTTACGAAAGATACGGCACTGCGTATCTCGAATTTGTATACTCTGTTAATTCACTACTATCACTGCAACTTGAGACAAAAATTAAACTGATGTGGAAAATCAATTAAAAATCACCCAAATCCAAATGGACGGATCAACTAATAACTGTTTTAGGTTATCAGTACGAACAAACGTCATACACCGAACCGGCGGGCAGACATGATGCGACTGTCTAGTTCTTAATGATACCGGCTGTCGCTACCATCGCTCAGCTGTTTCCGCGCACGCTCACGCTGTGTATTATCCGAATAAATGAGAAAGCACCTTATCTTTACCACATCAGTGTATGATTTCAAATCTTTTCATATAATCGATTCATTCAGTTTCGCCGAACTGTTGCTGCCATCTCTATGTCGATAGGCGAACTATAAATAGTCACACAGGTGTCTGTGTGACCAGTAAATATTTTAAAAAGTACCATGTAATTAAAATAGTAACATCTTGTTTTTTTTATAACTGTATTTTTACCTTATACAGTTATCTTCACGCTTTCAATCAGTTATTTTAATACTCTCATTACTACTTTAATAAAAATCATCGACTACAAGTTACTGGTATCAACCTGCGTATTGACTATAAATAATATTTATCCATCATAGAAGTTTCCTTTTGTAATGGTATTACTTACCATGGTTGTAACCATGGTAACGCAATTGTCAAACTAAGATTGTTTACCTTTTTGATGTTGAGGAAAGACGATGATTTGTTATACTAAACTAGTTATCCAATAATGATATACGGCAACTGTTATAAGTGCAGTTTCGTTTTTTAAAAGATTATATTAATGGCGTTGACGAATAAGAATGATGAGCCGTGACTGTATTTACATGTGTATCGTGTGACCTATATACTGTTAGCAGTTTTATCAATAAAAAAATTTGGAGGATACTCGTGACCTACATAAAGTTTTATTGTTTTTGTCTCAAATGTGTATTCAATAATACTTGTTTTTCTGGGTGTTGATGTTTATGTCGTGAAAAAAGTTGATATATTTCTAATCTTATACCTTTTAGTAAGAATATTTATTTAAAATGTGTCAACAATGTATTATCAGTTATGTTAGTTGACGATGGGTGAACATTTTATGAGGAGTTCAGATATTGTAAGTATGCTAATAATTAATTACTATAAATAAAAACTTTACGCTTATTATTTTGTTTCAACTTCTTATTATTTTTAATTCATTTGTGTAGGGTTAATTATAATAAGAATAATAAATAAAATGATTAGTATATATTTTTTAAAATATTATTTATTGATATTAAAATAATACCATTTAAGTCATTTTTAACTAGTACATTTTAAATAATATATTTTACTTTGAATAGCCCTATTAGTATATAGACTCTATTATATTTTTATTTCCAGCCCAATTATAGCAGTATCTCCAAAAAATGCCAACCTAGTCACAAGTTAACACTTACTGGCAATTTCACTCCATGCCATCGTCACTTTGATATAACTACCTCAGGAAGACATAGTATGCGACAGGACATATTGAATACTGTGTTAAAGAAAACAGAATCTATAATGACGGAGCACAGAAGTAGTGATTTAAATAATCCTACATATGAAGATCCAAGGGATGTCGGTATGTAATATAAAGACTCCTAATTTCTGATAAGTATCTTTAAAAGGAGAAGAGGCCTTGGCCCAGCAGTTGGACATTCAGGCGGTTACTTCTACGGCTGCTACTGCATCTTTTGAACACCATTTTCTTTAACTTAATGAAATTAGGATTATTAATTTATAGTTTGGCTAATATTAAAATTGATCTATTTCAGTTGAAAAACCTGTGAAACCTCCTAGAAAAAGGAACATACAAGGAATTGCAGTGACATCACCGCGAGGTAAGGAAGGAAAGTCTCTGCTCAAGGAACAGAAGCGGAAGTTAACTAAGAAGTATGAGGGTCTGGTGACTGCGCTCATGGATAAATGTGAGGAGAATGTCGTTGTGGTATGTGTGTTGTAATGTTATAATGATAAATTGTTGTCAAGTGCTTGATCCCTTTTATTAACCTACTAGGCTGTGCTGCATAGTCCACAAGGAAAGACGCTCTTTTATAAAATATGTGCCTATATATTAAGAATTCCACAAAATGAAAACTGTGTTTCAATTTATAAACTGAGAATAAATAAAAAAGTAAATCTTTATTGCATTTTATAAAAAACACAGTTATAGCTTTTAAATATAGCATAGGTTTTAGGAAACTCAAAACTTTATAAAACTCTGACTTCTGAACTAGAAGAGCACCTGTATTTCAGAAGCCAGTAAGAGTTTTTTTTTTGTTCAATAAATAATCAATTACTTTTTTAACATTATTAATTCAATCAACGAAAAAGATTAGTATTTTATATATAATGTTTTTTCTTTCCACTTTTTTTAAAAGTCCAACTTACAATTGATAACTTATTTAGTTTATAATTTGGCGCTTTTTATCAGGTATTGAATGTAAATTATATAACAATTATATAACCAAATTTTAAAGTATACAAACCAAATACAATGTATAAAATATAAATAATATACCTATATATATATATGTATTTTATATTTAAATTTAAGAGGTCATATCAAGTATGGTTGCGAGGAAAAGTATTTAAGAAAAAAAACTGATTCGTACATTTTTTTGAAAGATTACAGAAAAAGAATCTCAAATCAACAAACTAAAAGATAAACTCAAAACTGTATTAGAATATAACAGATTGTTTGCTAATGAAAATGATCGAGTGAAAAGTGAGTATACGACATTAGTAAGCTACGTGGAAGAGTGTAAGAGAGTTATTAAAGAGGAGAGAGATAAAAACGGAGAATTAGAGAAGAAATTGAAGAAGTTTGAAGAGAAAGTGAAACATTATGAAATTCCTGATAAAGGTTTGATATCCTTTAAAAACTGTTAATTAATTATTTATTTGTAAAATGGTAACTTTGGCTATCGATCTGTAATTCAATATTGAAATGTTCTTCTTCTTGCTTGTACAAAAATCTAAAAAAGAAAGCAACAAGTTTTGCTCCTGTTTCTAGAACATTCTACTGCAATACCACTAGTGGAGGTGTGTATGAGCTGCAGCAGTCGACAGATCGTTCTTAACCAGGCACGCGAACAGAACTCAAGGTTGCAGAAAGACATGCAGGCATTAAAGGATGTTTTGTATAGGTAGTTATTTACACAGTTAATTTAAGTTTTTTTTTATTGCATAGGATGGTGGACGAGCAGATGGGCCACCTTATAGTAAGTGGTCACCTACCTTGGGAACTAAGATCTTATGTCCCTTGTGCCTGTAATTATTCTGGCTCACTCACCAGACTCACTCACTCACTCAAACTGGAACACAGCAATAGCAAGTATTGCTGTTTTGCGATAGAATATCTGATGAGTAATTTAAATAAACTTGGACGTACTGATCGACTTCATCTATGGTATCCATTCTCAATTAAGTAACTGCGCACAAGAGGTAAAAATGCACGAATGTGTGCGCAAACACAAGTGAACAATTTATTCCCTCTTTATAATTATAATCAAATGAGATGTCAATGCGACAGAAAAATTTCAGGTGAAGGACGAACATCTTTACTTGCTTCCATTTCTGAGTAGTGTAATGCCATGTTCACCTGCAAAAAAAGCTGCAATGCTTATATATATACTCTATATTCGTTTATTAACATTGTAAATGTCTTTTCAGACTGAACGTCCAGCTGTCGAGATACCAAGAGCGATTGAGGAGTGTGAATCCTCTGAATGCAGATGGAAATATTTTCAAACCGAGCGAGAAGTACGACGGTCTCGATTCGTTGATTACAGCCAGCTTGGGGCAGAGGCATGGTTAGTTTTCTGAGTATGATTAAATGTATAGGATTTATTGTATTATGTAAAAATAAGGGACGTGTTATAAAAAAAATATTCTCCTTTATATATTAATGTTTCTTACTGATATTAATAAACTTTGTGGAAAATCTTGCGAACTGTACAACGACTAAACTAAACTATAATTTTGAATTTGTGTGAATGTGTGATTTGAATGAAAAAATATTTTTGACGTGACAACGTCTAATAAATCGATGAACGCTGGCTGCATGCACGAAAAAGGATGACTCATTGTCCCGTTACGCTGATTGTACGCTTGTGCCGCATCTATCTGTTATGACGTTGTCACGTTAAACTATCGTCCGTAAACCGACTTTACAGACAACCATTTTTATGACAATATAACTTTATTGGAATTGTATTATGTTTGTTCAATTTAATAAATAATCATCAAGTCTACATTCTATTAACTCCACTGAGACTGAGCTTTGTGTCAAATGTGAGATCTGGTGCTCTTTAAATGGCATAAAAGTTTTAATTGTAAATTATTTTCTATAGGCTAAGGTCTTGATTACACAAACGGTTTGCGTACAAATTAAAACATAATTAAAACATTGCAATACGTAACCCCACAGATTAAAAATAGCGTCTATATCTTAATCCACATATTTTAAGCCGAATCCTCACTAATACTGTCACCGAGTTTGTATCGAGAGAAGCTCTTTATCTCATCAGGAAACTAAATCAAATCAAATTAAAAATCTTTATTCCATATAATAATATAATAGAAGTGTTACGCTTGCTTATTATTTTCATCCGTCCGGGCCACACAGAAGTACTCACACCCACAAAATATTTTATACTCCTTATGTAAAGTCTAACATTTGTATTGAAATTTTTTATGACTCCCTCGATCTTTAGAAATAAATTATTTAACAATTATAAAATGCATGATAAGTTTATTTTAATTAATGCATTTCAATTAATATGTTTTATTATTTCAATTAAGATTTCGCCAATTGATTGATTTTTAATGTTTTTTTTATTATTATTATACTCACTTTGACATTAATTTCTTACTTAATTTAGACATTATTAAAAAAATACTGATAATTTTTTTGTTACCTTGAATTTGAATTTGATTTTATTAGAATGAATCTGGAAGTGCTATAGACACTTGTAATTGACATGCATATTAAATACACTGTTATTTTTTTATAATGTAATTACATAGTGTAATTACAGGCACAGGGACATAATATCTTAGTTCCCAAGGTGGCGCATTGGCGATGTAAGCGATGGTTAACATCTCTTACGATGCCAATGTCTATGGGCGTTGGTGACCACGTACCATCAGGTGGGCCATATGCCAGTCCGCCTTCCTATGCTATAAAAATAAATAAATTCTTTTCTTGTACAAATAAATAAATTGTCATACTACCACCGGTTCGGAAATAAACACCTCAGACCTGAAAAGAACCGGCGCAAGTAACTCAGCGGGATTTTTTTATAACTCATCTTTACAATAAAGGCAATTTATACAATAACAGTACATAATAATAATATTTTTTTATTTGAAAAAGGTAACAGTTTTTCCTGCAATTAAGTACATAGCAAAGTAATCGTTTGTGTAATTATAAAGTAATATTTCAATTTTACAGAAACAAATGAGAACGGTCACACAAAAAAATTGTCTGAAGACGGTACAACACAATCTGAAAGAGTAGTCGATTTGTCTGGACTGTTAAGCGCGCAGGCTCTGGGTATGTCAATTTAAAAATATGTTATATCAAAATTGAACTATTAACAGTAAGTTTTTGTTATAGTACAGTAGCAGCCTGTGAATGTTCCACTGCTGGGCTAAGGCCTAAGGCCTATTCTCCTCTTTTGAGGAGAAGATTTTTTGGAGCTTATTCCACCACGCTGCTCCAATGCGGGTTGGTTGAATACACATGTGACAGACTTTCAGTGAAATTTGACACATGCAGGTTTCCTCACGATTTTTTCACCGTCAAGCACGAGATGAATTATAAATCACAAGATTTTGTTAGATTTAATGCAATCCTCATTTCAATCAATATTCTAGCCACTAGAGTCCAGCGATACTACTTTTCTTTATAAAGACCACAAACAAAAATATTTAGGTAATGATTTCTTAGATTTCGGGATTTTTACAACTAATTTGAAACAACTAGGAACGGATTTATCGAACGGTGTTAATAAAAACCTTTGAAAATTAGAATAGCTTAAAATAAAGTAACATCAAGTAGATTAACCACAAAATGCAGAAAATGTATACATATCTATATAATAATACGATAGGAGTATATTGTATATTTCAGCACCATTATTTGACGCATACCAAGAAAATCTACAAGAGAAAGACAATCTTATCTTAGACTATGAGAAACAGTTTGAAATCATTAACAAGAAATCGAAACAAATCGTCGAAGAAAACAAGTTATTGGAGGAAAAGGTTCACACATTGGAAGAAGAAGTTGTGCGAACGAGACAGAACTATAAGAAATTGCTAGTCGAGAAAGAGACAAACGATGTAGAGAAAGCAACGCTATTAGATAGAGCGGAGAGGGCGGAGTCAAAATTGAAGGAAGTTTATGAACTGTATGAGGGGAAAAGTACGTACTTGTCTTTATTATTATTCAATATATAATCCTTTTTTTAATAACTCTACTAATTGTACTAAGTATGATTGACATTATGTCTTTTTAAAAGTTCTTTTGTTTTAGTGTGTGGATCCTAAATAGGGTTGTGAGTTGAGAGAATATATTGTCAATAGTCATAAACTTCAATATGTACTTTTAAGAAAGTATTTAATCATATATAAATTTATTAATTTAGTGGCAGCCATGTTCCGTGACTACGAAACCGTACATAGGGAATACTTCTCGGTGAAGACGGCTCTGGACGCTTCTACGGGCAAGATGGCGCAATTAGACGCTATGAGAGCTAAGACCGTACCCGCTGACTTGCACGAGAGAAGATTAGATGATTGTAAGCGGTATGTATCTGATCTCTTTCTCTAGACATATATCTATCTCTTTCACACATTCATTCCCTCTCTCACAGATTTATCAATTCTGGTTTATAAAATGCTTCTATCTCACTAAGTGGGAGTCATAGTTTCAATTGTTTTAGCTTACTGGAAGAATTAAAACATCAATACGCCATGGAGTCGGAACGGAAGAACGAACAAATTAAGAAGTTGGAAGAGGATTTACGGAAAATAGACGATAAATACGATAAGGTTTGTCAAGAACATGAGGCGGTCAAGGAAGAATTAAAGACTGCGTTAAAAAATGTCAGGTATGTCCCTTCGAAAGAACTTACAAGGAGTATCTTATACTACATGGCAATCAATGAATCTTCTGTCTATGCTTATCAGTGCTGGGTGACCTGGTTAAGATTTGGCCATCTTATAAAATTCTAAGTTAAATTGTTTTTAACGATAGGGGATTGGCGGTGTAAGGAATGGTTATTATTTCTTACGACGCCAATGTCCGAGTCTGAGCGGTGGTAATCATTTACCATGATTCTGCCATTGTTTTATAAAAAGTAGCATAGTTAAAGGTATTATATGATAGGGCATATAATAAACTGGCTCATTCTCTTCAAATCTGAACACAGCTTTACAAATTATTGTTTTGTGGCGGTATAACAAGTGTAGTGTTACCCCCAGTAACGAGTTAGACGGCCCTGCACGATAACCTATCACAGGCATATGTTATTGGTATACTATTTACAATATGATGAAGTTGAAATGAGTTCGAATATGTGTCCTGTGTTTCCCAACCAAGTATAATAATAATATTCATCTTATTTTAAAAGTGTATTAGTTAATGTAATAATTTTTTATCAAAATAACAATTTTATTTTGTTGAGATAGTTACTAACATATGCCCAGACTGCGTCTTTTGCACAGACAGAAGCCATTGTTTGCAATGTGCCTAAAAGTTATTTTGAGAGGTATAGTTCTTAATCGGAGCTGGAATATCGTTCCAACACTCAGGAGCTAAGAAACGAAAGTTACCACTAATTGCATGTAAATATCTGGGCAGTACAGCACAGATCTACAATGGAATTAATTTGTTTCAGACCATTTATCCGCCAAATAATTGGGTATTGGCATTAATGTATGTGTGTAACTGTGTGCAGACTGTACCGCAAGGCGGCGGTGGTGTTCCGCTCGCTCGCGCGCTCGGCGGCGGCGCGCGCGCGTCGCTCGCACCGCGCGCACGGCGGGGAGCCGCTACGGCGCGCGCTGCTCGCACTCGACAGGATCAAGGCTGAGATTAAGGTCATACTACACGTACTAGTGCCTTCATATTTATCATACAACGGCTCCATTACGTATATCTATACTACTATAATATAGTATAATGTATGTATATATTATTATATAATGTTTTACAAATGTCAAACTATGTATGTTGGTGGCGCAGAAAAGTCTGTCTTCTATGAAATTTGGTAGCGCGAGAAGGAAGGAGCGAAAACTAGTTACTGTGTATAATTATTTATAGTTTGTATTGTTAGAAAAATAATATTAATTTTAGCAATGTCTCAAGAATTAACAAATTAGTCGTTTGGAGGCGAAGTTGAAACGAGTGAAAAACAAATGAGGTGGCCAAAAAAATACATTCCACGCACACATAATATAATATTTTTTTTAATGGAATATTTTATAAGCTTTTTCTTACATTAATGCCTCTTTTTTATCGTCAAACCACTCACTTCAACCAGGAACCAGATATTTGTGAAAACAATTTTTTTTTTAACTTTCTGCCCAAAGTGTTTTTATTGTGGAAAAGTGGAAGAGAGAAAACTTATATTATGTATGTTGTAAGAAACATATTACTAGAAGGATGATGAGCATGAATGTTGATGGATATAGAGGCCGCAGAAAATGTGGATGAATTGCGTAAGAATGGATATGTGCATGAAAGTATGTGTTTAGATGACGAGTGTCAGAAAGAAGTCGAAGGAACATACGTGTTGTGCCGACCCCGCGTGTGCGATAAGGGCAGAAAGAAGAGAAGAGATATAACATAATTCTTATTACGTCAAGTGTTATGTCATTATGTGTTATATTTTCAAAATATTATAATACAAGCAGACGGTGAAGTCCCGCGCGCAGGCGTCGCTGTCGGAGCTGGAGCGCCGCATGTCGCGCGCGCACGACGAGCACCGCCGCGACCTGCAGCGCGCCGCGCTCGCGCTGCGGCACAAGGAGGCCGTCATACGGAGCCTCGTCGACAAGGTGGCCGACGTCGAGGAGGTCCGGTGAGTTGCATTTGTACACGGTTATTTGTCATAACCTAGCAACCTCGGAGGACGAGATAGTTAACACCATAAGCGACAACTTTTGTTCTACAACTTTGATAATTTGTTAGATTTTATTTTCATACAAAAATAAGTATTAATTTAATTTCCCGCTTGAATGTTTATAAATCTACGCACATCGCAAAAATCGACGCGTCGCGTCGTCCTTTTGTGTATGAATGAAATATAGACCTAAAAATGTCACTTCAGTACGACAGAACAACATTATTTTTTCATGTATTGAGTTATATCCGAAGTTGTAGAACAAAAGTTGTTGCTTCTGGTGTTAGCTATCTAGTCCTGCGAGGTTTCTGGGTCATTAGAAATAACCCTGTATATACTCACTGTACTTCATTTTGGTAAGAATGTAATCAGTAAGTAACAAAATGATTCCCATTAAAACGCCGCACCCGTGATGACTGTCGTTCTCACTTTTACAGATTTTACGGAACGATGAATGTATGAAAAAATATATTTTTATTTCAGACTAAGCCAAACCAACACAAGTCGTCTTCAAGGTATAATCTCCGACTCGTCAGATCGTTCTCCGAAGGTCCAAGATAAGAAAGACAGGCCCAACATCAAACTGGTCCCCGGCCCCGGAGGTTATTATCAAGAAAAAGATGGGAAAAAGAAGAAGTGATTAATATTTTATTAGTTATAATTAACTACTATGTAACGTTGTGACATTTTCTTCCAAACATACATTATTACCAGAATCCAATAAAAATACAGATAAGATAAGTAGAAAATAAAATGCCGTGTCGAGAAAAATATCAGATATTAAAAATTGTTAACTTTAAACAAAGACTTTTGTCCATTTGACGTCATATGTGTTCATTAATTCTCCATTATCATGTAACTACGGATATAATAAATATATTCCTATGTAACATCGCGCTCACTGACGCTATTTATCTACCCCGTGGAATTTATAAATAGCCGTTTGTGTGGCAGCGCCCTTATAATTTTTTCTGTAAAACTCCAATGTTTCTGCGCTTTTAGGCCACCGGCTTAGGCTGTGCGTTGCCATGCCAATTAATCAGTATTAGAATTTTTTTATATACCTAGATGAATTTTATAATTTAGATATAAAGAGATAATATGTAGGAAAATTACAACAAATTCTAGTCTAAGAGAATATCAACGATAGATATATCTTATTATCGATAAAGAATTTCCAATTTGATTATAATTAAAAATATAAATGCTTATTAAAATATTATTTCTATGTAGACAAATTTAGGGTTCCGTATGTTGTGGGTTGCTCAGCCGATCACATGGCCACCTCTGTGTTCTGTTTTCTTTTTCAATCATGACGACTATCTGCGGGAATATAGTGCAGTAGTTTCCCGTTGCTTTCTGCACCAGACATTTTAGAGGGTATTTGATCCTCAAGGTCGCTGAAGCCTCATCCGGCTGGTTTCCCAGTTGGGCTTATGGTTATACTCTGCCAAGAGTGTGACTACAGAGAAGAAGAAGAATGTTGTGGGTGAACTGTCTGTGCATTAGTATGGACTTGCTTGGTAGTTGGTTGTGCAAACCCACCTGGGTAGTCAATAGGTCATAATTTATTCCACCGCTGAACTTCGCTACTTAGTATTTTTGTATTTAGATTTTCATAATGACGGGCTCAAGGGACGTCTCAGTCTTTAGTCAGTCTTGGTAACATCTCAGCTACCAAGGTTGGTTGCGTGTTGGTTATGTAAGGGATCGCTTATATTTCTTACAGAACCAATGTTATATCATTGCCCATCAGCCAGTCTGCCAACCAATTTTTAATTAAAAAAAATGCTTGTCTGTAAATTCGGCTTACGGACTTTACGGACGGATGTGACAACGTCATAACAAAACATTGATGAAATGACTGCAATCGAGTGAAAGAGAGATAGATGCGGCGCAAGCGTACAATCAGCGTAACGGGACAATGAGCGTAACGGGACAATTTTTCGTGCATGCAGTCCGCGTTCATCGATTTATTAGACGTTGTCACGTCAAAAGAAATGTAACCTAAAATTGATTTGGGCATAGACAACCAGATGTCATTACTCGATATGGCAGATCTTTTCTGAAAATTTAATCATCTTATCAATCAAAATATAATTGAAAATCATATACAAAACATTAATGGAACTGTCATTTTACACGAGTAAAATTGACACGCTCACAACTTTTTATCGATTTTTATATTTTTTAAAATCTTGATTTAATCAATTATATCATTAATCAGATAATTTGTACAATAAGTTGCCGCTTTTTTTCTTAGAATCAGTCCAAAATAATTAATAGTATTAAACACTGTATTGTTACTGCCGAAGATAATTATGCCATAGCAATATATAATGAAGAATCGAGATTGCCCAGTGGCTAGAACTCATGAATATCTAGTAAATTATGGGTTCAAACCCAGGCAAGCAGTACATTTTTATTTGCTTATTAATCTCGTGCTTGACGGCAAATTTCGTAAAAATTCCCATGCGTATCCAACAAATCGCATTGGAGCAGCGTGGTGGAACAAGCTCGAAGTCGTTTCCGTAAGTCTGCATTCAAGCCACTGGGTCATCTCACCGTCTTATTTAGATTGTCTGAATCGAATTCAAGAGTACCCTTTCTATTATGATTTCACATATTTATGCAACATATTCATACACCTTACAAGCAGCTTAAATTTTATTTATTGCGTTAAAATTATATTATTATCAATTTTGAAATTCGAATTTAATTTTTTTTTTACATATTCTACAAATTCCAATAAAGTAGACCATGGTATTCCATTGTACCGTTATTTATTAAATAAAATGTTCTTTATAAGTAGTTGAAATAAAAAATTCTTCCTAATTTGATTGTTTTATTTAATCGTTATCTGTTGGTTAAAAATAAACACAAAGTAACCTTTATGAAGGTTTTTATATTTAAATGAGTCAAGGGCACCACTATGTAAGAACAAATAATAGGTATGTATTCGTAATTGAATCGTTGAGATAGGACAGGTTGATCTTGAAGGTATGACGTGGGGGTGACGAGAGAGTGATCTATGAAAAGTCATTTACACGAAATAATGAAACATTGTTATGTTAAATAACATTATACACCTACATGGTGATTTTACAAGTAAAATATAGCTCATATTTTAATTAAAGTCACAATTTGCTGGGTTAATGATTAAAAAAAGACATTTCGATTAAGTTAATCACATAATTTAATCTTCTTTAAAAATTTAATAATAATTAAAATTATAAATTTAAAAATAATAATATGTATTAGTATATAATAACTAGGCCGGAATAAAACTAGAACCTTATGATCCTCAGTTAAACAAGCAAGCCATTAGACACACTAAGCAGTACGTAAACATGCGCATCAAGGGTGATTGTTTTAGTTTGAAGATTGTATTCAATGTATTTCCTTTTTTTTAATCAAAGAAGTCTTTTTAGCACGTGTGCTCTAGTAGAAATTCGCTTTCAAATTAATTTCGCCTTGCTATTTCATTGGATAAAGTTGCCTTTATTATCATAAAAAAAAATTACAATTATCAATATAAAGATAGTCCAGTTAAACTGGGACATTTCACACACATGTTTGTAATGTTATCTGAATTAAAACGAGTTCTCAGTAAACTAAAATATACGTTAGTTTTAAATTACCCTCAATTCCATACAAATTAATAATGAACTCAATTACTGTCAACATCAATTTGACAATTCATCCTTAGCCTATTGCTATACTATTTTTATGATTTAATAGTCGTATAATTAAATTTGCATATTGTAGTGCAGAGAGTGCATAAAGACGCCCTTCGCCCGCATGTTAATCTTTTAATTCGCTATTTGGAACACGTAAACCGACTTTTTGTCATTAATTCCGATATTTTTTGTATTTACTATATATAATCATTTCTAAGAACGGCTTAAGGGGTCAAATAAACAATTGATTTAGCTAGGCAGGAGCAATCGTTTTGTGTTGGGTCGGTCAAGTGGGGGAAACGCTTACGTAAATACTTTTTTCCAACGAGATAAAAAAGGGCTTCTTTGCAACAAGCCTGTAATCAAATATTCTACTAAAATCATTAACAGCAGGTGTGGTGCATCATACTTTCATTGAGTTTGTTGCGTATATTAGGCCTTCCTTAGTACCTATATATTCCTTAGGACTATAGTCGCCGGAGATCTATCACTGTCGAGCATGATCAATGCCATTTTCGGCAGCGAGAGGTGCTGATTGGAGGTGGTCTCCTTTTGCGAAGGTACCATGTCCCAGAAAGAGGTGACTATGTGTACCTCCTTCCCCCGTCTTGAAGCTACAGGAGCTATGAGGGTTTCCTTTATCCGCAAATGCCCGCATAGGCGGGTCAATCGTCGGGGCGTCACGGTAACGTGCGCAAACGATCTCTTGAAGTGGTACCCACCCACTGGTTTTTAATGAGTGTTCCGGCGTTTTATTTATTTATATTAGGGCTCCAGAAGTATATGGAGATTGGAACTCGTATAGAAAATAAAAAAAAATAACAGACTGCTTTTTAGGTAATTATTATGGTAATATTTCAAAAATCCACGTGGTGACAGAATTATTAACTGCCGCCTTGCTTTATCTATACTAATATATAAAGCTGAAGAGTTTGTTTGTTTGATCCGGCTAATCTTAGGAACTAGTGGTTCTAATTGAAAAAATATTTTTGTGTGTTTTTGTCCTTTTATCGAGGAAGGTTCTAGACTGATTTTTATTGTTTAAATATACGCGGGTGAAACCGCTGGGCACAGCTAGTTGATAATATACTTATTACCTGCTAATATCCCACTGGATAATTTAAACTCCTTGCCTTAATTAAATTTCCGACAGCAGTATAAATCCAGACATCTTGAATAGCTTATATTCGTAAATATGTTTAAATATTCCTAGCTAAGTGTCTAGCTTGTGTTTTACCGCCTTTGTCTCGCACAACCATTCAAGCTTTTGCCGGCAACTTTTCCGAATAGTTTTATATTAAATAAAGAATTTAACAAAATTAGTGATGTTAATAGTACATAGTAGAGTTAAGATCAAAGTGCGGTTCTTTTACAGGAAACTGAAACATGATACTATAAAAAGATATTAATTTCTAAAACTTATCACAAGTATGTCAACAACTGAAATCGTGCCTGTTATCTATGCAAACCATTACAGCGATTTGTACTCGACTCTTTATATCGCTCCGTTGTTGTGTTAATGATGCATTTATAACAATTTATTACGCTCATCTCAACCTGTCAACGGTGGCGGGAAAAGTGACGTTTTGATTTTTTTATTATTATTTTTTAAATTTTGTTTAAACTTTTGTTAATAGAAAAAAGATTAATTTTAAAATTAAAGATAAAATAAAAAATAATCGTTTAAAAAAATAATAATAATTTTTAACGTGATTTTAAAAGAAGAAATTTGTGGCTCAGGGATATGTCGGAAATTATATGAGAAGAATATAAACAAAATTTCATTTTCACGGTAAGTACAATAAAAAAAATAATTAAATATTAACTGTTAACACAAGTGCTAAATACATTGTATTTATATTGTTATGTTAATAATTTACGTAGATAACATTTCATTCTTTATACATGTACATAAGACTTGTATTTTCTAATCATTAAGTACCAAGCCATCCAGTGAGTTGGGTCCAAAAATCGTAAGTAATTTAATTTTACCAATAACCCCTATATTTTTATATTCAAGTATTAATTTCATAGTTAGTAGTTAATTTCATTAAAAAATGTAAAATATAAATACCTATGTATGTAGAACAAAATACCCATTTAAATAAATTAGCGTATAATATTGCGTAAATTATAAGGGTAATTATTGTTTTGTACCCGGCAAAGTCAGATAAATAAAAAATATAAATTCAGAAAAATAAAGGCAGTTACAATTTATTACATAATTTAAAATTAGTACTTCAGAACCAGTGCCGTAGCTATAACAATGCCTTGCATTCCAAATGATGCTTGCCAAAAAAGAAATCGTTTGATTTAAGTGATAAAAGCGACTCTTTTATATTAAAACTTGTTTCGAGGAGGGCCTAGAAATATTGCTAGGGAAAGCTTCTCAAATTTCCTTTTAAATTAGTGAAAATAAGTGTGAAAAATTCTTTAAATATTGTGAGGTCATCGTTTTTTTTTTGCTATTGAGTTATATTTGCCAATTTTAAAAATACGAATGAAATTTTACAAAATTAGTATTTATAAAATTTATTTTAATTTAATTTAAATAAAATAAATTTTAAATTCCAATAAAATGACACTCTTGTCAGTGTGTCAAAATTTATGAAAAAATCATCGTCATCATCCCTTTCTCGTCCACTGCTGGACATAGGCCTCCTCAATGCCACTTAGCTCGATATTCAGCTGTCGATTCACATCTCCTACTAGACATTTAGCGTCAACTCCACTTATCATCAATCCACCTAGGTCGACGCTACGCTTGCAAAAGCTTGGTCTACTCTCCAGAACACGTCTACTCCAAAGCGTCTGCACGCTGCAGCTTACTAATTCTTTGGTCTGTATCTAAAAACTTAGGTCCTCTGACGGTTCACCACATCTGGGATTCGATCCATCAAGGGTATAACCCTTTCCATAGCTCGCTGAGAGAGCAAATAAAGCGAAAGTAAGTTAGTGCAAAATTTTGAGAAATGACATCTCCTTGTCTAACACCTCGATGCATGAGTATAGGTTAACTGCTGATTTTCTACTTTGAAGGTGATAACAGCTGCGTCAAATTCAGCACTTGGATGTAGCGCCTATCTTTTTGGCACCGTTGGAAGTACCCCAGAACAGATCAGTCAGGTTTCGATAGAGTCAAAAGCTATCTCATAGAGATATCTCTAAAATAATAAGATGTGACTCCAAAGGCACTCTATGCCTTGCCATAATACAAGAGTACGAAATTACGTACTTAAAACCTAATGTTTTTCAAAAAGAAGGCAAAACCTTTTTAAAGAATTGCCAACGTAATTGCCACAGAACGGGCCGCGTTTCAAGGAGGATACCGGAACCGTAGAACAAATTCACACAGTGCTGTAGATTATATAAAGAAGACCGAGGATTAAAATTAAAAAAAAAAACAATATATCATTGAAATTTAATTTTAGTGAAATCGCAGGGTCGTGCTGCTGCCAATAATAAAACAGCTGAACTAATACAAACAACAAGATTAAATAATGTTATTATGTTTAGTTAGGTGGATTTAACGAAGTTTACATACGTTTAATGGTTTCCGAGCTAATAAAATTTTAAAATTTTATAATCAAAAATTATATATTATTTTATTTTTCTTGGTTATTCACGGGATTTTTGCAATACCGTCATGATATGATCAACAATCACACTTAATTCATTTCAAATATCATGATTAAGCAAAAATAAATTAAGCGAAGAAACTATTTTTTTTTTAATTCTCATATAACCAATTTTTAATGATAAAATCAGGAATAATCAGTTAACACCAACAAAATCATAAAAAACAATATTTTTTTTTTAAATTCATTGTTAGATAAAAGTAATAGATAGGACTAATTAAAATATCGATATTAATTTAACAGATAAAGTATTAAAAGAAATGATATTTTATCCGATAATATCAATATTTTTTAATCAATAACTCTACCCGCCGATAATATTTGTAATAGAAATAAAAAATATTTAATTTACTATTAACTTCTTAAAATTCTTAAATCATAAGTTTAATAGAGTTTATTATTGCTGCCCCAATTTGACATCGGTGCTCTTTTTCCAGTTTTATTTCGATAACAATCAAATATATTAATTTCGGACAGCATAAAACAGTAGTTTATTGTAGTAGTCTAAATAGACCGTGAACTAAAGAATAGAATAAGTTTGAATATATAGTATATAATTGAATTGACCGCCTCGTTGGTCTAGTATCTAGTGGCTACATGTAAAGCCACAGGCACGGTGGTCCTGGGTTCAATACCCAGGTCGGGAAAATTAAAAGTTTGTCGACAATTCTCAGTAGCTGCCCGGAGTGTGGAAATTGGAAGTGTGCACTCCCGTGCCTCGGAAAGCCTTATGTCCTGCTTAGTTGGCTAATCTCTCTTGATTTCATTGGTCGCCGTGGCCGAAGTCGGTCTTCTGGACCAATATTATAATATAATTGAAATAGATAGAAGTTGAAAATAAATCACAGCTTTAAAAATGCTATTAAACAGGGAAATTAAACTGGTTTAAGGCCTATTATCATGTACCTATATATCGGATTGTCGGGCTACTATGGTGATATATGATTATATCAATAATAATAATAATTAAAATAATTATTTTTTATGTATTTAATTATTGACCCAGAGTAATAACTTAATGGTTAACCATAGATAGAAATAATATAGTTTTTTTAAGGTAATTATTTGGTATCGCGCCACCATCTATTTTTATTTTATTTTGTCTCAAGAAAAGTGTTAAGTAAAAATGTAATTCTATAAGCTTAGAGAAACCCGAGAATAGTATGGGAGGAACGACATGCACGGGGATGAAGTAGCCGAGGATACGACTAGATATAAAAGATAAGAGAAAGAAACAGAATATATCAAAGGCGAATGAATTATATCGAAACTAAATAATGAAAATGTATAAAAGTTTTTTAAACTTAAGGTGTAAATGTATTTATGAATGTGGTAACATCGATTGTTTTAACATTTTCTATTTATTCATGGTTTCATATCGGCACTAGAGGTTTATAACCTGAGCTACATTTTATTTTTTTCAATTGAAGAAAAAGAAAATGTACATTAGGTAATTTAAATTTTCGTACATATTTATCGCAACATACTTATACTATTCGGGTCATTTACATTTTATAGTTATTGTATACCAATTAATTAATTCCAATTATATTATTTCAAACATATTTATACTAAAATGAACAAAAATTAATTTATAAGGTTAACGGCTACATATAGATTAAACAATGCATTAAAAAATATATACTTGCCTGTATATATTTTTTCATTCACTGCCGGCCTGATGGCAGTCCGTTAAGACTTTAGTTTTGAGCCAAGCAGATTCAAGACAAAGCTGTACTTTTATTTTACATTTTGGGATCTAAACCTTGTGGGTCCCATGTGCTTGCCTTATACAGCAATTAAATAAAGCAATACAAAGAGTGTCTTTTATTTTATCGCCCTGAGAGGCAGGCATAATATGTGATGAGTACAATTTTATATTTCGCTATATGCATTGGCCTGTCACGTCTGTTCATAAAAATATATGAATATATTTATTTTTCTTGGTGTTCAATAAATAATTCATAAAACCAATTATTTAAAAATAAGCTGTCACCGCGGTTGCACCGGCGTATAAATTAAAGAGATTACTAAAAGCAGACTTATAATATTTCAGTATATACAATATCTTTAGTTTTATTTTCGTGGGATTTGTTGATATTTATTGGTTTTCGCATACAGATCCGCATAAAGATATGGCATCAAACCATGAGAAAAACCAGCATTCCCTTAAATCTATTCTGATCTACTTACCTAAATGTCTTTTCCTGTGCTTTATTTATTGTGACTGCAAGCGATACCTTCATAGGAAATTGTGTCCTTTTAAAAGTGATAGGTAAAGGTATGTCCTGTTGAAATATGTCAAAACTATAAAAAGTAATTATTACCTATTGACTTCAGCCGAAGCCGCAGGTAATAGCTAGTTGATATAGTGATATATCTTCACATAACAAAATATATTCAAACAAATACAGACAGAAGTTTACCGGGTCCCTGTTACAAGTACCGGCATAACCTGAACCCTATTTAATATGATCATCATTTTACATACTATCATTGATAAGTAGCTAAAGTTTCAACCAATTCAACTCAATTTATACTTTACAGCATTTTTACCGAAATGATCGACGTGATTCTTGAAATTGACACAACTTTATTATTTATACCGATTAAAATAAAATAAAAACTAATAAAGAAGAACGAACGAAAGACCTTTTATTAACTTTATTTTCAAAATATTTAATGTCCAGACATCGGCCTGTTACAATTTTATTATATGTATAGATATAGATCAAGTACTAAACTTTTATATAGAAATGAGAGTTGAATAGTCGAGATTACAGGTTTAAAGACCAATGAGACTTGTAATGCTTAATTTGTGTTTTTTTTTAATTATTATTTGATGATTAATTAAAACATCATGAAGATATGTATATCCATCAACCCGCATTGAATGAGCGCGATGAAACTTCTACGTCCTCGGAGGAAAGGAGGCCTTAGCTCATCAGAGGAACTTGTACTGTTGTACTTAACTTTTTTTATTTTGTATTACTTTCAGATGTATTTCGTTGCAATAGTCTTAGCGTTGCTGCTAACATATGCAGATGCGCAAACTCCTGGCTGCGACTTCTATACCAATGTAAGTTTATATTCGACGGGCCCGTTGGCGCGGTTGGTAGATACCTGCCTTTCGCGCCGCAGGTCGTGGGTTCGATTCCCACCCAGACATTTGTGTGCATAAAGATATCTGTTTGTCTTGAGTCTGGGTGTAATTATCTATATAAGTATCTATTTACAAAAGAAAAGTAGTATATGAAGTATATCAGTTGTCTGATTTCCATAGTACAAGCTCTGCTTAGTTTGGGATCAGATAGCCGTGTGTAAATAATGTCCCAGGATATTATACTTATCCTTATTTATATTACAAATGCGAATGTAACTGTTTATTTTTACGATAAGATTATAAGAAATATTGTTGCAAATAGTACACGGACCACGAAAAATATATCCAGCAGCTCCAAATCCAGACAAAAACCACTAATTTTAATGCCTATATTGTGTATATTTGTGTTTCTAATTCTCGTACTTATGAGAAAATTACTTATGGCTACAACGCGTGAATCTTAACCGATGACCGTGGGTTCAAACCCGGGCAGGCACCACTGAATTTTCGAGTGCTTAGTTTGTGTTTTTAATTCATCTCGTGCTTAACGGTGAAGGAAAACATCGTGAGGAAACCTGCATGTGTCAAATTTTCACTCAAATTATGCCACATGTGTATTCCACCAACCCGCATTGGAGCAGCGTGGTGGAATAAGCTCCGAAACCTTCTCCTCATAAAAGGAGAAGAGGCCTTAGCTCAGCAGTGGGACGTTCACAGGCTGTCACGTCACGTCATGAGAAAATTGCATGTGGTTGGCTATCCCACTTGCTAACATAATCTAACAGGCATTCGAGCAACATTTCTAAATGTTGTTAAAAGAAGAGGCTTTGGCTCTGTTACTATTACGGAACTTTATAGTGATTGATAATGTTTTTCAGGTAGCCGTTGGTGTGAAGTATTATATATACAGTCCAAATTATCCCAACTCTTACCCGCGTAACCTAAACTGTAGGTGGCAGGCGCAGTGCCCGGCAGGGTACAACTGTAGAATGAACTGTATTGACATTGATATGCCGAAGGTAAAGGAACATATTCATGTATATTGATTTATTAAGGATATTTCTATTAAAATTAATTGAGTGATATTAAGGTGGGGCTTTGTTCTGGTAATCAGGAAGTATTACCATGTTTTTATTTAATTTATAAACATTATTATTGAATATTATTTAGCCACTAATGATCATATGTTTTATTTGTGGTTTACCTCGGTAAAACGCACGAAATAATATAACGGCAACAACTTTAACCGTAGATTATTTGAGAGCTTGCTAGAGCTGATCCTGTTTGCTATACAGAATTTAACAAAATACGGGTCCGACCCGTGAAGTGGTTATTAGGTATCGTAAATCTGTTCTATTTATGTAAACATTTTTAAAATATTATGCAAAAAAATTACCCGTGAAAAATATTAATTGTCATTTTCAATTGTAAATGACGAAAATTTCATGGACTGAGGTCATGACTTCGTGTCCGAGCTACTCGATAGGTAAGAGCTATCGAGCGCTGACGCCCGCGCCTGTGTTGTAATGTAATTGTCGTTATTTAGTTAAATTAAATTTTATTCGGGGTAAAATTTTTGCTTAGAATATTAAAAATGATGTATATAACAGGGTTATTTTTACCAGCTAACACCATAAGCAACAACTTTTGTAAAATTTTATTTTCATAAATAAGTATTAATTTAATTTCCCGCTTGAACGTTTATAAATCTACGTGCAACGATGCGTCGCGTAGTCGTTTCGTGTTTGAATGAAATATAGACCTACAAATGTTACGACAGTACGAAAAAAATTGCAATTTTTTTTTTTTCATGTATTGAGTGAATTTGTAGAACAGCAGTTGTTGCTTATGATGTTAGCAATCTAGTCCTGCGAGGTTGCTGGATCATTAAAATAACTCTGTATAATTTACTTATTACAACTAAACATACCAATAAAATAAAATTGAAATAAGAAGGAAACGTAACTTGTCCTTACGATAAAAAAATACTACTACTTATTCTTTCAGACTCCATCATGTTCCATGGACCGCCTTCTCATATCAAAAACTGGAGACCCGCAGATGACGCAGGCTGACTATTATTGTGGACGCGGATCAGTTAACGTGGTGTCCACTGGTCAGAGGATTAGCTCAGGTTAGGCACTCCAACATAAGTATGTAGTGAGATTGTAAGCACTTGGTGGTAGAGCTTTGTGCAAGCTTGTCTGGGTAGGTACCACCCACTCATCAGATATTCTGCCGCAAAACAGCAGTACTTAGTATTGTTGTGTTCCGGTTTGAAGGGTGAGTGAGCCAGTGTAATTACAGGCACAAGGGACAACCAAGGTTGGTGGCGCATTGGTGATGTAAGCGATGGTTAATATTTCTTACAATGCCTGTGGGTGTTGGTGACCACTTACTATCAGGTGGCCCATATGCTCGTCTGCGTTCCTATACAATAAAAAAAGTACTATAAAATCGCCCAATTTTTACGAATAGATATTCAGTATAACATAGATCTTATGTATAAAATAATCTATAAGTTGAATCACAAAACGCCTTAAGAAATACCAAAAACAATATTAGACGTAAATTTTGTAACTTTTTACAGGTCTTATAACGTCAACAAGGAGTACAGGGGGTAGGTTTATGTGCGAACTAACAGCACAGCGGATCGTAACTCAACCAACGTGCTCTTGTGGGTATCGGAGATTGGTAAGGAATATCTTATAGAAGTAATTAAGTATGAAACTATATTGACAGTTTTTTAAAACTGTGCATGCGTTGAAATGGACTAGGGCATTCTTTGTTTTTCCTAGTTGACATCATCATTAATAGTTGTTAATTAGAACAAGCAAGTTAGCACAGTAATAGTAAAAAAAAAAGTAATAGTAGGGGAGCCCAAGCGGGGATTTTAGGATTTACTAAATCGCGGCAGATTATAATATACAGGGCGGATACCTTGTACGTGGTTAAGTACCTCCATCGAATATGAGTCCCATATTTATGGCCGCCCGTCAAGGATAAAGATTAGTAAAAAAAATTGATCATCAGAAATTCTCGAGCGCGTCAGATTGAGGTGAGGTGAGTTAATTACATGCTAAAAATGTTTATATTCCACTAATTTGACAATTTGAGAGTGACGTAAAGAAAGGGGATTCACTTAACATCCTTTTAGAAATTCTGACGCGCTCGATTATTTTTTTCATTTTCAACCCTTACGTACGACAACTCCCATCAATCAAACTCCCCTATTATAAGAAATATTATACATATCTCACATCATTAATGCGCCACTAGCCTTTGGCACCGAGATGTTCTTTGGCTTACTCATCCTTTAAACCGTAAGCCAACACTACTTAGTGTTGCTGCTTGGCGATTGAATTTGTTATAAGACATCGGATCCCGAGGGTTCAAACCCAGTCAAGCCATTAAAACACACACTCCCGTACCCTGGAATGCACGTAAAGCCATTAGTCCTGAGCCTGACCCATTTTTGACGAACTTAGACTTGTTGATTATGAGGATAAGAGAACAGAAAGTGCACTTGTGTTTGCGCACACACAATTGTGTACCATGTGTCCCATACCGTTGGCTAGTCATCCTTGAGAATTGCCGCCATTGCGAAATCTGTCAGTGAAGGACATTTTGTTATTGTTTTACTGTAACTTGTTAAATAAATAGCTTCGTAGACAGTAGATAATTATGGACGAGTTTTACTAACATTCCGAAGACGATAAGAAATTATTAATAATATAGGCTTATGTATTTATTGTAAATGAGTGATGAATTGGAAAACCCAGAGAAATTTAGGTCAGGGATGTTTAATGTCCCTTATCGTATATTAATATTTCATATACCTAAATATGCACGCAGTATAGTTATTGAGTGGATGGAATTTTTTATATATTTTTTCGTTTTTTCCCGAAAAATCTGTGGTTAGAACATATAGATTTTTTACCGAAGATTAAGGCTTCAAACCCTGAAAATCACTGGTTTATGTGCCTCATTTATGTTTGCTACTAGAAGAAATCTTGGAAAGTGATACTTAAATTAATAAATTCACAAATACGCGGTATGACATTATATAGGAGTAGGTTCCCATTTTGTTCCACCCCTCTGGGTGGATTGGGAACAAAACATTTTATTAAATAGGAAACGAGCATTTTAGTAAGTATTCCGACATTATAGAGATGTTACAGATATTTACCAATTTTTTTCAGGACAGAATCGTAGGCGGTGACTCAGCAAGACCCAAAGAGTTTCCAATGATGGCTGGTATCGCGACTGATGATACACGTAGTATTGAATGTGGAGCTGTTATTATCGACAGGAAATACGTTCTTACAGCGGCTCATTGCGTAGCCAACCAGCAACTTTCAAACTTGGCGGTTGTTGTAGGCGAAACCGATACAAGTACTGGAAGTAAGTGATGAGCATCTATTGCTTTGTCTTCATTCAATTACTTTTATAGGTGGACGGGCAAATGGGCTACCTGATCGTAAGTGGTCACCAATGCCCATAGACATTAGCAATGTAAAAAAATATAACCAAGCGATGGTTAACATCTCTTACAATGCCAATGTCTATGGGCGTTGGTGACCACTTACTATCAGGTGATCCATATGCTCGTCCGCCTACCAATGCTTTAAAAAAACAATTACATCAGCAATGTGTCACCAACCTTGGGAATTAAGATGTTATGTGCCTTGTGGCTTTAGTAACACTGGCTGACTCACCCTTCAAACCATAACGCAACAATACTAAATATGGCTGTTTAGACGACGGGCTTGTATTTGTAGTTTGTACAACCCTAGTTAAAGTTAATTATTTATTTAACATTTTTAATCCACTGATAAAACAGGCTGGCTGGTCTATTATTCGCCCCGAGAATTGTAATTGCGGGGAAATACTTCTTGACAGCCATTCCACGATTCGATAATCAAGTCTCATTTTTTAAAATTCAAAAATAGAATAGCCACTATAAGAAATGTTAACAACTCGGTGGACGATCTCAAAGACATATTATATAGAATCATTTAGCGCTTGGCTGAAGAGGAAAAAAGGAATATTAGTATTACGTATTTCTTCGGCAATAGGTTACTCTAGTTTTTTTTTAATATAGAACTTTAAGCTTGTGACCTACTTATAAAGCCGATCGAAGATTCATACTACATGACATTTCTGAGTTATTTTATAAAAACCTTTAATGAACTTTATCTTAACTATCCTTTTATTCTTTCAGGTGAATCGATGACGCAAGTATTCCGCGTCGCCCGAGTAGCAGTTCATCCCCAATTCACTTCGTAAGTCTAAACTTATAGTATAAATTAATTTATATTATAACATACCTACTAACTGCCTTGTTGCTCTAACGGCTAGTCTTAATGACAGATAATGGCAGATCACTAAGTCATGGATTAGAATCCGGCGTGTGTAAATATGTTTGATTGTGAAAATGATGGAATTATTTTCCTAATGAACATTTAACTTTTCGAATTCTGATTTTTCTCGACTTCCCAACGAATATTATTCAGTATTATCGGCAACAATATTTTCGGCAATGATTTTCTGTCACTGCAATGCCAAAGTTGTTTATTATACATAATTGTGTATATAACGATACAATAGTTTTTTTTTAACTTCAAAAACATTATACCAGTTATCCATAACTTCCTTTTCTCTTATTTTACACATTTTTAAAGTTTCAATATATGCTTGTATTATTTTTAACTAATTTTACTTTTGTTTACTCATCAACTGTAAAAAGACAGAGAACATAGAAAAAGATAATAATGAAGAGAAAGAGAAGGATAGGCATAACGCTAAATCGTTATGCGACATTTTCTACCATTTTATTCTACTGTTTTTTTTTATTGTATAGAAACGCGGACGAGCATATGGGCCACCTGATGGTAAGTGGTCACCGACGTCCATAGACGATGACATTGTAAGAAATGTTAACCATCGCTTACATCGCCAATGCGCCACCACCATTGGAAACTAAGATGTTATATCCCTTGTGCCTGTAATTACACTGGCTCACTCACCTTTCAAACCGGAACACAAAAATACCAAGTACTGCTGTTTTGCGGCAGAATATTTGATGAGTGGGTGGTATCTACCCAGACGAGCTTGCACAAAGTTCTACCACCAAGTAAGCCGCATAAAAGAGTAAACGTGAAATATTATAAGTCTGCTCTTAGTCATTTGTTTAAGTTGTACGCGGATGAAACTGCGGGCACAGCTAGTATATATAAACAAAGAAAGTGTCATGCCGTTCAATGTCACTGCATACGAATCAGTGTTACCCCAGCGAGGCATTATGTTTCATCAACGACATTTTCCAGATCGAACTACGACTATGATATTGCAATTGTTGAAATCAACGGCTTGATGGAGTTGAACGACTTCGTCGCTCCAGTGTGCCTGCCATTTAAATTTGCTAACAACGACTTCACAGGGTCCACGGTTACTCTCCTAGGTACGGTAAAACATAACTATTTAAAAAGTAAATAATCATAAAAATGTGATAATGTAACATGCAATAGTTTTGTTGATAAATAATTATGCAAGGGACTTATTAATTCGTTATTTATTTATTTTCTGTACAATCACAAAGGTTGGGGCACACTATCACCTGGAGGTCCAACATCCAACGTGCTGATGAAGGTTGATTTGGATGTCATCAGTCAGGCAACTTGTAGACAAAGTTACTCTAGTTTAACTCCTCGTCAGATGTGTACGTTTAGGGCAGGGAAAGATGCTTGCCAGGTAATCAACATTTTTGTTTTACGATATTTTATTTTATTTACTATTTCAACAATAAATAAACACATAGACAAATTAACTACGTATTTAATAATATAATGGAAAAACTTATACAAACAATAATTCTTATTTATTTTATACATTTGAGAGTACAGATAAAACGCAAAACTATGGAAGCATACTGATGAGGTTTTATTGCGACATATCAATATATGATATATCTAGCGAATTCGAGAAATATATTGGAAAATCGTCGCATTTCCACATCTTAAAACGATATCCTATTTTCGAACCAACAAATTTAATTGTAAAAAAATAAATTTAAAACGTATCTTATTTTCACAGAGAGACTCGGGCGGCCCCGTTCTGTTCAACGATCCCCAAAATGGTCTATTCTACACAGCTGGTATCATAAGTTATGGACGTTCCTGCGCCTCCAATCTACCTGGCGTCAACGCACGCACCACAGAATTCCTTGAATGGATCGTGACCAACGCCCCTGCCAATTATTGCGTGAAATAAGTTGATTTCACCGAAATTTAATGCCATATAATTATTTCAAAGTTACCAAAAATATTTATTAAGATTTTCTACCGAGATACAGTCAAATCAGATTGAAGATGTTAGTGTACCGTCAGCAGATTATTAAATAAACACATACTTTGTTATATTTTATTTTATTTTAATACGTACTTAATATTAAACATAATTTTTAATCATGATGATTTCAACTACACCAAACATTTCGTAGTCAACCTCACTTCGTTTTCATCCGATAAATCACGAAACTTAATGAGTATTCGTTCAGAAATTATGTCATATCTCGTCTCTACACTGTCATTAGTTTTCCTCTTCAATAGAATGAATATATAATTTCTTCATTTCTTTACAGCTAGAAAACTTCTTTAAATTTTTCATCACCTAGTGTATTATTTCATTCATATTCGTTGAGTAATTTTTTTGGCTTCCCCCATACATTTTATTATAAACGAATACGTAGGAAAATAACAATAAACAAAATAACACTTCTAACGCTACTTATGCGAGCGTTCGAGGCAAGAGGCTAATAAAGCAGTTCAAGAAATCTGGTTTATTTAAGTTTTAGTCACTGTGTGTGTTACACTACTACAAATGCAAAAATATTTGTATCTAGTAGGACACAAGAAATTTGTGTTCGTATAATATGTACCACCAAGTTTCGTCTATTTTTGTAAACGAAATAAATTTTATCTATAGCTACGATTTGGAGCAGTCATGAGCATACGGACGGAAATTTGTTTATATAGATATTCGGGTAGACGTCATTGAAAGTAAAAACGAAAAATAAATAAATTACAATTTATATAATACAAGAAATCTAATGCCAATCTTGGTTGAAGCTAAGTTAGATTGACCAAGATAGTTAAGAAATTTACAGTGGAAATATCAGTGGAAATTTTACGCATGCGTAAAGGATTGCCAATCAGGGTTTGAGCATTAGGGTGAACTTGCCAATAACCACAAATATGATACATATTCGTGGCACTTCTGGATTCAAAACTACTTTACTTTATAACATGTATATATCAAGACAAAAGAGTAGAAAAATATTATACCGAGTTATTAAAGTTTCACAAAAAACACTTTTTAAAACATAGTAAAAAATATATATATCAAGCACTTGGGTTAGGTCTTTAAAGTTAATTTCTAAAATTTGACCTTATATGAAAACCTATCAAAATTCCTTTAATACTTGCTTAATTGTAAGCTAAAAAAAATACTTAACATAAAATAGATAAAATTATTAAAAATAAGCTAAATTCGTTACCCCACAGATAAAAATCACAGAGACGCCGTGTATGCACGTAATAACATTGCGTCACTCAACATAAAACTATGCTACCCTCCACTAGATGGCGCTACTAAGAACTTAAGAGGGCGCTGTTTTACCGCATTATTGATTCAATCTATTCATTTTCATTCTGTAAACTTTGTTCGCCCTCAACACTCCATTCCTGTTTTGCAATTTCAAATTATTTAAAACGATAATTATTTATCTTTACATGTAAATTATTTAATTTTAGTATCAGAGAAATGTAGGCAACGGTTTTAATTAAAAAAGTGTTTAGTTTAGTTTAAAATGGATTATTTTGCTTTCTGACCCAAATAAGTAACGGCGTAGCAATGGGAGTGCAGATCGTTGTAATTAGAGTCTGCAGGTAGCTTTGCGGGGATAATGCCAAAGCGTATACCATTCCATGTCGTTTACGCAACAAGTAAGTACAATTTTTTTAACAGTAATTATAATTTTTTTTTTTTGTCACTAGGTATAAATTTATAATAATGGTTTTACTTCATTTTCGCTTCTTTTAAAAGAAATAATTTAAAAATTTTAAAAATTGTCTCAATTATTGTTAATTAAATATTTATAATACCTAGCATTTAATTTGGAATCTCCGGCCAATATTAATTAATACTATAAAAAAATATTTCCTAAAAAAATATAACTATTTATTCAGTTAGGTATATGTATATGTAGAGTATATAAAGGCGAAATACCACTAACTTACTGACTCACGAGATCTCCGAATATACACTCTGTTCGCGTTCACTAAGAAGTTATCTAATATTTAAAAAATATATGTTTGTTAAATGTCATTTATTTGTCTTTAATAAGCCACAATGACTCTGATTTAGCATTTAATATTAAATGTTTAATAAGCTAGACTTAAACTAATATTCAATGAAATACAAAGCCTTGCAATATTAATGAGTTAGCTCGAGGGCCGCTGTAATCAATACTTCAATAGAACTTATAACTCTTTGTAGTTATAAGCTTATAACTTGGAATTGGAATGCTATTACACATACATCAGTGTTCCGTGTTCATTATAATACAATAGCAGCCTGTAAATGTCCCACTACTGGGCTATGGCCGCTTCTCCTCTTTTTACGGAGAAGGGTTTGGAGCTTATTCCACCACGCTACTAAAATGCGGGTTGGTGGAATGTGACAGAATTTCAGTGAAATTTGACACATGCATGTTTCCTCACGGTGTTTTCTGATGAATGAAGCACATTAAATTCAGTGGTGCTTGTCCGGGTTTGAACTGGATCATCGGTTAAGATTCACGCGTTCTTTCCATTGGGCCATCTCGGATTTATAATAAAATAAAATATTTGCAGATAAAAAAATCAGATTCATAAATTAACTGACGGAAAAAATTGTGAATTATAATTAAGTTCGAATTAAATACTCTTGTACTTTTTTAACTTAATTAAATACTTCTTTGTAACCATCTTCGCATGAAGTTTGTACTGTTGCCAGGACATAGTTACTTGTATGTTTAGGTTACTTGTTGGTAGAACTTTGTGCAAGCTCGTCTGGGTAAGTACCACCCACTCATCAGATATTCTACCGCAAAACGGCAGTACTTGCTATTGTTGTGTTGCGGTTTGAAGGGTGAGTGAGCCAGTGTAATTCCAGGCACAAGGGAAATAACATCCTAGTTCCCAAGATTAGTGGCCCATTGGTGATGTAAGTGGTGGTTAACATCTCTTACAATGCCAATGTCTATGGACGTTGGAGACCACTTACCAGCAGGTGGCCCATACGCTCGTCCTCCTTCCTCTGGCAATAATAAGGGCAACCTACAGATCAACGGTCTATTCTAAAATGTACATATAAGTAAAAATAATTTAATGATTAATCTTTATTTCTATCATAACATGTGTCAAAATATCTAATTTTGTGTGATTCAACGAATTATAACCGCTTTACTTTGTAAGCTTAGAAATAGTAGTCAGTTTTTTTATATTTTCTATAATATTTAATAAAATATTTTATGCATTTTTTGTTTTCGTATACAATTTTGTTGTTTTATAAATATTACTAGTAAGCGTGGATGGATTGCGTTAGAAATGATACGTGTATGAAAGGTGTAAGTACTGAGATGACGAGTGACAGAAAGAAGTGGAAGTGAAAAAAATCTATTAGTTAAAGTTCATTTGAAAGAGTATATTTTAATATAGTATCGCGTCGTATAATATAGGGAATATTATACACGATTTCCACAAATATAATATAGTATAGTATCTCCCTATATTGACGAGCCGGTTGGCGTGGGATTCCCACATAGGACAGACTATGTAATTATCTATTTATTCACAAAAAAAGTAGTATATGTTGATCTTCGCAAATAACGATTATAGTAATATAAAATGTATTAAATCGCCTGATTACCTAATGGAATATCTCTCAAGGCGAGGACAGCTCCTATCCAGCATGCGAGCTCAACTCACAAGGACCAGCTGCGCGCGGATGGAGAAGTTCAGGCCAACCTCCGCACGAGCTACTCCTCCGCCTGCAAGCCGTCACCAGTATACACAAGCTCCAGCTACTCGCCCACCATCAACTCATACGTAAGCAACAATACCAAATAATATTTCAAGTCATTTTTTTTATAATTTAAGTCTTAATATTTGATAAGAGTACCGAGGTGACAAGTGGTTAGAACATATCATTCTTAAATGAAAATTGTGTGTTTGTGTGTTCAACTCGGGTAGACACAGTTGATTTAAAGAAAACATCGTGGGCAAACCATCATGTGTCGGGTGTCATTCTGCCACATTTTTTGGATACACATTTTAGTGTGGTAGAAGAAGCTCTAAACCTACTCAAGCTGAATTTAGCTATGGTTGTTAGTGTGTGAGACACTGAAAGCTGTTCCGTACTTATTTAAAGGGTACCGCCCCTTGAAATAAGTACGAAACTATTTGGCAAGTACTTTAACGCAAATAAATTAACCGGGGGGACTGTATGAACAAATTTCATATTCGACATTATAATTATTATATTTAAAAAATAGAGGCATTAACGTTGGTCGCGTGTCAAGTTCTCTTATATAATAGGTTTTTACATACATAGGTGAATGGCGTATAAGCGGATTGTAACCGCAATATATATAGATTCTATAGATACCTCGCAGTCTTATCGCCATTTCGAAGGCTCAGTTTAAGCCATTACGCCTCAATAGCACAACGGTTATCACTTGTCTAATGTGAGAGTCGCTTGTTTGATTCTGATCTCTTGGTTTTTGGAAAATTCAATAGATAGTAAAATAGGAATATGAGTTAGACATTGCTATTAATCTATGTAACCTAGTTTTCAACTGCAATTTCTTGGATAACGTCTTGTCTTAACATTTCTTGAGTATAATACCTAATGCTAAAAATATCAGCTAATATCTGGCACATTTACTACTTATTAAAAAAATGTATTGCTATTTAGCGGCATGCGTGGAGGTTTTGGTCTCCGGCGGACTAGTCTCGGAAGGCGCAGCAACGCCATGCGGGGCAACTTACACCAGCGTCGGACGTGTCACTCTCGCCAAACCGACACCGCAGGCGCGAACAAGAGAACTAAGGTAAATTGCTAAGTTCGTAGTTTCCAGTTTTTTTTTTATCTAACCAGTTCCGCCTAAGGGAAATGGAACACCTGATGTTAAGTAGTCACCAACGCTCATAGACATTCGCGATGTAAGAAACATTAACCATCCCTCACATCGCCAATACGCCACCAACCTTGGGAACGAAGATTTTATGTCCATTGGCTCACTCATCCTTCAAACTGGAACGCAACAATACTAAGTATTGCTGTTTAGCGGTAGAATATTTGATGAGGTATGTAGTAGTAATATTTATTATATCATTTTCAGATCCGCAGCTCTCCCTGAACCAACTATTGCTAGATTTGTAAAGCTCCGACTATCTGGACCACACCCACCTTCAAAGGAAGATGACCAAGTAAATACTAAATCTAAAAATTATATCATTTGTTTCAGATTCATGTTCAATATTTGCCAGGCAACTTGTAGCAAATATTTAAAAAAAAACCACAATAGGTCTTTTCTACCCTAAATGTATTATTACCGTCATACAATGGCTGTAGAGTTTGATCCAAAGCCAATTCTTTGTATATACAGATTTTGAGGTTAATTTGCTAACTATATTTGTCTATACGTTTATTCTTCAAATTCCACAGGTAGCATTAATGGCAGTAAACGTTCTTGGTGATGAAATAGAAGATACCAACAAATCGACTCCATCCAAGAAAGCTGAAGTATGCTTTTCACCATATGATGATCTGGCATTTGTTATGTACGTCGACAATGAAATAGCTGATCTTGTACGCAGCTTGGATAGGAAGAAAAAAACCGCTGTTGCTGGTAAGTAATCGTTACTAGGTTTTAAAATTGTTCTTATATTGATTTGTGCTTAACATGTAATGTACATTACATAACGTGTAATCTAATGTACAGTATTATGATGACAATAAAATAAAATAAACGATATTTAACAACATGCTTTATAATGAGCCCTATAGACATGTCTAACAGAATAGTCAAGTTTTTTCTGCACGTTAGGATAAAACTATAAACATGTACTAGAAATGATTTATTTAAATTTATTAAAAATGATATAAATTTATGAAATTCGCAGAAGAACGCTTCGAATATGCAAGACGTTTAAAATCAGCTGGATCTGCATTAGCTGCTGCTGGGATAAGGATCGGGAGATGGAGACTCCGCAAAAGAACAGCTGCAGCTAGAGATGACTTTGAATTGGCAAGACGCATGAGAGATAGAATAGCAGATGCTCTAATTGGAGTGAAAGAAGATCCTGAGCTAAGAAGACTGTTTGAAGATGAAGGCGTAAGTTTTGTTATATTTATATCGTTGTTGTTTAATTATCTAAATGCTTATTTGATATTATGATTCGCCTCGGCTTTATATAAAAATGTTTTAGTTTAGTTATACCTATGTCGTGATAGGAAAATATTATAAATGTAATACCTGTATTAATGTTATTTTTAATTATTAAAATTGTTGGTCCTTCTAGCCGGATACCCGCAACGATTCCTCTATGCCTCAAGCATATGACTTCTCACACCATCTCTCTCCATCCGTCGCCGCCGGAATACAAAGTGTTGACATCCCCTCACCAGTGCCTCCAATAGAACACCTCTCGGAACCGCCAGATGAATTCAATTGTGTCGATGATATGGATGGTCATCATATTCCTACTGTGAGTATTGAAAACGATTGAATTCCCTAACAACGAAGATAATTTTCTTTTGGTCACAATTGTCACCTTCTTACCGAATTTCTAACAGGTTATCAGTTACAAAAAGTAGTTAACACTATTCTCTCACCTACATACTTCCCTCGAGAGAGCGAGTCCACAAAACCTGGAAAATCAATCGTAGCACCAATGGTTCCGCTTGCTGAGAGAAGCACGATATTGTTATAATTGCGACCACCTAACCTGTTTTTAAATTCCTTAACACATATATTTTTAATGGCTTTACTTGGGTTAGGAATCCAGGACTTCAGACTATTATAATTATAAATACAAAAATTGTAATTTTAATTGTATTATTTACATATTTTAGTCACCCGTCCAAACTATAGAAGATGATACAGAAGTACAACTGGAACCTGTACAGCCAATCGAACCGGTCCTAGAAGATAAACAGGAAATACAAAAGAAAGAAGAAGATGAATTGAGAAGAGAAACAGATAGTCCTCGGAGAAGTATAACACCTAACGCTGCAAACGGTAAAAAAAATCACAAACTGATTCTCGACAAACTAGAAAACAGAACACACGAGCTTTTTTGGGTTGTATAATTTTAACTAGGGCTAAGTAATTTAGATCTTGTAAGTCTAATAGATATTGAGCTGAAGATCGAGCTCAGTGGCGTGCTATTGGAGAGGCCTGTGTCCAACAGTGGACGATGAAAGGGTGATGGTGATGATGACGATGAAGTCTAATAGCTAAA
Organism: Nymphalis c-album; assembly: GCA_963151315.1. Lineage (NCBI taxonomy): Eukaryota > Metazoa > Arthropoda > Insecta > Lepidoptera > Nymphalidae > Nymphalis > Nymphalis c-album. Next base: position 2,635,048 of record OY720610.1, read on the forward strand.
GACCAAACACCTTGAGATTGGCTGCTGTGGCCGAAATCGGTTAAAGGACATTAATGACGGACAATTTACAAAAAAAAAATTACACACACACATACATACACAGTAGAGATGAGCACTCCTACATGTATTAGTTATACATTGTTACAATAGCTGTCGATATTTCAGGTACTCTCGTTAGACGAAGGAACAAGAGTGCAGGTCCAAGGTCAACCTTTGAAGCTTACGAAGAAAGATTGTTACCAGCTTTGAGACAGTATGTACTGTGAATGCCTTATTTACTAATATCAGAGATACGAACATTAATTTTTACGTAAGTCTTATGAAAATCTATTTTAAAGTTAAAATTTAAAGCACTTTCAGATGTTTGTGTCATTTTTACCCCACCCGCAAACTCATATTGGAAACATGACCCTTTAACTTGGAAATTAAGTAAATACCACTCTACTACCACTTACCATCATAACAAAAATTATTTGTACATATTTAGTCATCAAACAATATCGCCAAGCTTACTCCACGATCCTGAATTTCACAAGCACCATATCATATAGTTCTAAATGACTTTAGAATCGAACCCAACAGTTCACATACTAACGAATACCTGCGCGAGGCCCGTGAGGAGGAGTGCAGCGGCGGCAGCGCGTCCTCGCACGTGCGCGCCCCGCACCGCCTCACTGAACGCGAGAGGAAGCAAGCCGCGCTTCCAATACTTATATTCGGTTATCCCTTGGTAAGATACTTAACGTTTTTGATATATTCATTTTTAAAATTTCACTCGGTGGTAGAACTTAGTGCAAGCTCGTCTGGGTAGATGCCACCCACTCATTAAAGGATAGGTGAGTGAGCCAGTGTAATTACATGCACAAGGGACATAACATCTCAGTTCCCAAGGTTGGTTGTGCAGTGGCGATGTTCTTTTTAGAAATGTAAGAACCACTGTTTATAGGCGTTGATGACCTCTTACCATCAGGTGGTCCATATGCCAGTCCGCCTTCCTATGCTATAAAAATATGCTACCTTTATTATAAAAAAAAAATGGAAATATAACACTGACTTATTCATAATCGAACTAGAAATTACCACCGGTTTGGAAAAGAAACACAGTTGAATATTGCAGCTATACTTTGAGTTTATATATTAAATTAATATTACGGGAAAACCCACATTAAAAATCGACATAATTTTAAGATATTTTTACTTATGTTGTCGTTTCGTTTTTTAAAGGTTGAGAAGTTCTTCTCCAAAAATTATCTGGATAAGGAAGAAGGTCTTGCACGTCTAAGAGCTGAACTGACGTCTCCGTCAAATGGCAGTACGAAGACCTCTCCTAACAAGACCGCGAGGGCAGCTGCAACACTACTTCAAAGGGCGCTGAGAGATAAGGTGTTCTCCGTGTACAGCCAAGCTAATGAAGTCGTCAGAGTTTTGTTTAAAGAATTTGTACCCGACAGGTAATAACAGAATATAAAAAAAGAAGTTATATTTAATTTACATAAAGAGTATGTCAATCCTATTTTGCCTACCTGTAACAACATAAATTCTATGTAAACTAATATTTAATACCGTATAATTCGTATAGCGAAATAAAACATGTTTAGTTATACGAAAATACACATTATTCCTCCAAAATACTTGATACAAAAACCATATCCAAAATGTATGTAAATTAATGAAATAAGAACAATTTATATATTGAAAAAACCATTCATTAAAAAACATTTGAAGACAAACATTTAAAGGCTAACATTAATAGAAGTTGTATTACGAGTAAATATAAAAAACTTCGATTGTACTCTTTCTATCATCAGTAATTTGACATTTGAAAGAAGAAGACCAACCGTTTAGCACCACTTAACAAGTATATTCATTTAATATAGAAAATTGTAATAAGAAAGCAATTCCAGAGTTTGCGCAGCAGAAGTAGGACGTTGTCTCGAGAAGCTACTGCCAGAACTGCTTCGCGCCTGCGGTGACCCCGCACCTCGTGTGCACTCCACCGCACAGCACACTGTGCTCACTGTCGCAGACTGCCCGCCTGTTAGGTTAGTTTTTAATATCAAATATATCAATGCGTAGAATAAGCACGCTTGAGGTGTGTGGATAGTTTCTTTAAATTAAACCACAATTGATTTTAATTCATCACGCACAATTTAAATCCAACGGTCAAAAACTGTATATATATAACTTAAAACTTGTTAATTAGTAAATATTTTTTCATATTTTTTTATTTATAAATAAAAAACGTAAATGTATTTTAAAAAAATATATATTAGTAATTTGGAATCGTTCTTTTTTTTTAAAACGTAATTATGATATTTCAGGAGTCTTCATATGATACCGCAACAACTAGTCCGTCCTGTTGCTGCTTCCATGCATCCTCGGCTCGCCCTCTCTCGTCTCCAAATGCTGGAACAACTCATTCTTAGTCATGGCATTTCAACGGATAAAAATAGGTAAGTTTCATTTACACTTTATTTTTTCGTAGGTATAATAAATTGGTAGTAATTATTTTTATTTTATTACTATAAGCTTATCAATTGGTGTTACAAAATTTTACTTACATCTGTCAAAAAAACAAAACATGATCAAATACAATACAATGAATACGTGCCTACATATAGATATATAGTACATAATTATAACAACAGAAGGTTTTGCACAAAATGTGGTAAGCGAACGGTCCTTAAAGAGCAGGCTTGGAGTTCTTTCCACCACGCTATTCAGTAGCTAGATAGAGGGTACACATTGCAATTAATTCTACACGTGCAGGTTTCCTGGCGAGGAACCACAAACAAAACCAAAATGATTTATTAAATAATATCTATATTATAATAACTATGATCGTTGTATTAATTATGTATTAACATAGAGGCCATCTCCAATTATTATTCGTTCGTATAATCAGCAAAAAGCTAACACAACACTAAGTTACAATCATGCTCAATTGAACCAGTTATAATTGCGATAGTAAAGTAAAAAGTAACAGCCTATGAATGTCCCACTGCTGAGCTAAGGCCTCTTATCCTTTTAAGAGGAGAAGGTTTAGAGCTTATTCCACCACGCTGCTCCAAAGCGGGTTGGCAGAATACACATGTGGCAGAATTCGAGTGAAATTTGACACATGCAGGTTTCCTCACGATGTTTTCCTTCACCGTCCAGCACGAGATGAATTATAAACTCAAATTAAGCAGTTGAAAATTCAGTGGTGCCTGCCCGGGTTTGAAACCACGTTCATCGGTTAAGATCCACGCGTTTTTGCGGGAGAATATCTGATGAGTGGGTGGTACCTACCCAGACGAGCTTGCACAAAGTTCTACCACCGCGTTATCAATATGTTAATCATATTTGATTACAAAAATAAAGAATGGCTTTCGATAAACTCTTTAATCATGAAAATATTCATTCATGCTTCGTTTATGACACTAACATTTTTTTACAAGTTTCTGAATCGTTTTAGAAAAAAATGTATTAGCATTTTTACACATAATTTAAAAAAAAAATTAAGGGACATATAAATGTAGGGGACACCCGGATTTGAACCAGGGACCTATCGATCTGCAGTCGATTGCTCTACCACTGAGCTATATCCCCGTTAAAGATTTATGCGAAAGTAAGCAACAATACAATAAAATTTGACGTCATAGATTTTAAAAATGGAATTATTATATATGCATGACTTTTATTAAGAGGATTGCGTAGGTATTGCGTTGGCAGATCACGTTATCTAAATGTCAATGTTTTACATATGAAATGATAATAATTGTAAATGTTAAGAAAATACTATTGTTTTTCAAACGTTTTTATGCCATTACTTGACTATTTAGGTCAGTAAGTGACTTGTATATCGATTTAACACCGATCCTTGACAATATACCCTTAATTGACCAAAACCAAACCAAATCGATTTCGTTGTTTTTTTTTTATAATATAGGTATGCGCACGTAGGGCCACCTGATGGTAACTGGTCACCAATGCCCATAAATAGTGGTTTAAAAAAAACAACGCCGATGCGCCACCCCACCTTGGGAACTAAGATGTTAAGTCCCTTGTCTGTAATTACACTGGCTCACTCACCCTTCAAACGACAGACAAGCTTGCACAAAGCAAACTACATAAGCTTATTCAATGTATCTCTTTTTTATTGATAGACTTATAGTATTTACATTTCATTATCAATTATTATTTTTATTTCTATTAACAAAAAAAACGACGTGTTTTTGTTACAATTCATAAACTATATGTTTTGTTCATCATCATTATCCACTGGCGTCCCAAGAGGCGCTGAAGCTTCTTGTTCCCCGTCTGCTACATCCAGTCGAACCATCTTCTTCAGTATTATACTGGTGTAACAAAATTCGTGTCGGACCCATGTAGTGGTTTTTGGGAATCGTGAGTCAGTTCTATTTATGTAAACATTTTTAAAAGTTTACCCCGAATAAAATTTAAATTAACTATATAACGACAATTACATTGCAACACAGGCGCGGACGTAAGCGTCATGACCTCAGTTATCCATGAAATTTTCGTCATTTACAATTGAAAATGACAATTAATATTTTTGATGGGTATTTTTTTTGCTAAACATTTTAAAAATGTTTACACAAATATAACCGACTCACGATACCTAATAACCACGTCACGGGTCGGACACGAATAATGTTACATCTCGTATATTATTATTTTCATTTTGTGGTTCATTACACGTTGTATGTACATATAACAGATCACAGCCGAACAATAGGTAGCAAAGGTGAAAAATCTTACTACTTAAAGTTTTCACGGAGAATGTTTTATTAAAGAACATTAGCAAGGAGTAGGTGCTATTCATGTTCAAAAATCATTTTTTTTATTGTATATAGAAACGTGATTTGTTCAGAAATAAACACCTCAGACCTGAGAAGAACCGGTGAAAATAAGTCCTCATGATTTGTTTTAATTCCTTTCCAGCGGTCTTACTGTTCGTCGCCTAGCAGAATGTGGTGCAGCTGGCGCTCAACATGCGGCGGGATCAGTACGAGCTGCCGCTGAACGTATACTCTTAGCTGCTTATGCGAGATCTCCGAGAGTTGTGAGAGCTCAACTACCCCCAGACGATGCTGTTACAAGACGAAATCTCATCTACAGACACCTATTTCAACAATTTGATAGAATTGATATGCAGGTAATTATTGTGTTTTGTTTAATCATACTTACAAAATACTTTTTCATAATTTACTTAAGCAAATTAAGTAAATCTTGATGTTAAAGGCTTAATTGTATTCATAAGGTTATTCCTATATTTGTGGTATTAAGAGGGAAAATTGATTCGACAGAAAATGTTGAATCAGGCTCCAACCGAAGAACAGATACTCAATGGTGGGGATCAATCGACTGTTGATTCAAATCTCGAAGCGAGCGTTAGTCACTCCACCAGAAGTGGCACAACTGTGAGCGGTATGAGCACATCATTTGGCATGACATCATCATTAGATGCCACATCTTCATATAGCTTAAAATCAAGTGCAAGCGGAGGTACGTTAGCGCCATCAAGTTTAAGTGGTAGTTTCACAACATCAAGAACTAAAAGCAGCTTAAAAAAGACCCCTACTAAGAAGTATACACCAACTGTGAAGTCAAAAGAGGGCACCAGTTTTCCTGGCTATAATAAACTAAGACTGGATAGCGCAGTCAGTCCCAAACATTCACCAAGATCCTCAGTAACTGGTAATGAAAAGGTAATTACGCAACTTCTCATTCTCGTTTAAATATATTTAATAGTAAGTTCAACAATAATTAGAGGGTATCCAACATATTTTTAGGTACATTTCGAAGAAAAGCATACTGATGATGTTATTTACCGTAGAACAAATCGAAATTTAGAAAACCGTCATTCTATGATTCACTACGACCACGATCCCTCTAAGCCTCAACTAAAAGAACGACCCGCGACTGTTTACGAACCTTTACATTTAGAATACAGAGATTCACCAACAATTGGATCACCGAAGACCTCAAAGAACGATCTACGTAGTATGGACTCATTGCCGATGGACTCCCCGCAGATGTCTAGGAATGATTTGAGATGTGATTCAGATAGTAGAAGTCTTGATTCACCTAAACTTAAGGCTGATTATTTTAGAGATGTAGGCTTGGAGTCACCTAAACTGGTGGCGGGTGTTAGAAACTTGCATTTAGATGAACATAGTCAAATGGATGAAAGCGGATATTATAGCCCAGGTGATAAATAATGTACTAGAACGTAGCAACTAATCATTAAAATCAGACGAAATATAGGTATGTGTTTTAAATGTTCTTATGTTTGTTAATGTTGAACGTGTTATAGGAAGGAGGCAGCAAATGTCTAGTAGTGAACATCAATTTGAAGGATACGAAGCGGTCGGTGTCGATGCTAGTAGCGAAACTACTCCGGAACCGGTTTGCAAGTTAGTGCCTAGTAATGTCGCGGAAGCTTGTACAAATGTTATCACACCTATTTACATGATGTTAGCACTAATATAATTTATAATGCCATTTCTGTTCCATTTTTTATTTAATTATTTTAGGAAGGCAGACGAACTAAACGTTACAAGTGCTTATAGACTTTGAACTCCACTTGAAAACTACCTGATTTTTTTAGTGGCATTCTAAGTCAATAAACACTCGCATTGCTTCAAGAAGACACCACTCAGCAACGTGCTTCCAGCCAGGGATTCAAGATGTTATGTCCATTAATTTAGACTAACTGCAAATACACTACTACTATGAAGGTGGCAAAAGGATTTATCATGAGCTTGCACAGGGCTCTTAAAAATTGAAACAGTGTTTTTAATATCGGAGATTAATATTATTTAAATTAATGTGATTGCATAATTTGTGGTTGTCAGTACTTCGTGTTCGTGGTGCGGTCGACGCGTGCGCGCGGCTGCACTGGAGGCGCACTACTGGCGACGCTGCGTGCTGCTCGCCCGCTGCCCGCACTGCCATCTCGCGCTCGAAGCGAGAGTTCTACACGCGCACTTATTGGGTGATAATTCTTGTTACCTACCGCTAATATGTTTTTTCCTCCATTTCAATGTACATATATCGAAAGGACTTATAAAACAAATAGATAAAAAACATAAACAAACAATTGAAATGAAATGGATATTATCAGTAGTCAAACAAATGTGTACTCTACATGCAAGGGAATAATTATTGTTTGTTGGCTTTTTTCTACTTTCATATTTATATTTATAGAGTTATTAATAATTATTTATGAGTAAAAATAAACACTAGCTTAAAATGTTTTCATTTCAACTACTTGTAGAGGAGTGTTCGCATAGCGAGGGCCTCTGGAAGGCATGTCAAAAATGTGGTGCAGCGTTACGATCTGATGAGAGCGATTACCACGTCAACTGCATCCGTAAGTACTTGTATCAAAACAACTTATAAAATATATATTTATTAACACCAAACACAAACAGACAGTTTTATTAGATTTTATATGCAATAATATTCACGATTTTAAATTATCTTTGGCATATTGTAATTTCTAAATATCGGTATTTTTTTTTAAATTACATATACCCCCTTCTCACATATCACAGTACTCACTTCCTCAGCAGATATCCTCTTTAGCGATAAGGCTGATAAGCTGTTGTACATCATGCAGCGTTTGTAAATCAAAATATATTTTAGTTTAAGTCTTGGTGTTCAATAAATATATATAAATGTAAGTACGATTTTAGTGACGTATCAACAATCCCCTTTATAAGTATCGTAAAGTAATAGATATTTTCAAAGTCTCCTACTAATATTGTTGTTTCGAATATATATAATTTTTCAGCATTGAGCTTTGACGAATGGAAGTGTCCATACTGCCTAACAAATGTCCTGGCTCGGGACCTCCCATGGCAAAGGCATCTGATGCAATGTCCACGCAATCCACGACTAAGGCAGCAAAATTGAAGCTTAAATTTTCGTCCACAGATCAGATAAGTCGCTTAATTTTATTTGATGACTATTATCATTTGTAAAAATATTATCTTATCTTCATTGGTATAAAAATAGGTTATTTATTTTGACATTTTTAATTATCTTTGCAATTTAAATAGTTCAGGATTTTTTATTATGTATTAAATAAATTTGTTAAATATATTAATATTTCTAGGCATTTCAAAATAAATACATTTTGATTTCTTACATATATAAAATATTGTAGTACGTTAAATATATTAGGAATAAAAATTGCTTTGCCGGCCATAAATGATATTAAATTAAAAATCTCTTCGTATTAATATCTACTCGGTGGTTTTAACTTTCCACATATGTCATACATAATATAACATACATATGCAGTTCTGAAATCATTTAAAATTTGATAAAAATTGCACTTTGGGTATTGGGCATTCATAAAGTAAATAGGCTTGCGGAGTACGGAATAAAGTGCAATAATAAGGTTGTAATTTTAATTTATTTGTAGAATTTTAATTTAAAAATTTGTTCCTTTTAATAATTAATAAATACTAATCATAAAACGGGGTTGTTGATAATAATTTTAGGATAAAGTACATAGGCCTAAATCAATTTATCCCGTATAATTTAGAATCTCGGTCGGCAAAACTTTTTCATGTTAAATATCATGGCATAGCAATTTTAAAGTGTACTTTACTCGTGTAAAATATACTTTCAAAACATTTTCATAAACATGTCAATTCACAAATTATTCGTGTAATAATTTTGTACTGCCGCACGTCCTTAATTAAGAAATAGATTTAAAAAAAAACTTCTTCGCATTAAAAAGGTTAAATATTTTTACTCTTTTACATAGCATTACTAAGCATTTTTAAATATTACTGACATATTATTTCCCTATTATGTATCTAAGGCACAGCTTCCTTGTCCATTTTTACCGTCCGAAATTATGAATTCCGTCGTTTGCTTACAATTTATTTAATGGTATGAGCCACATGTTCAAAATCAAAATTTGATGACAATGCACAATTATTTTATGTATTAAGGGAATTATTATCGTTTATACATCCAGTAAACAACAACTGTTTCTTTTTTATTTAACTTAGATTTTTAATCGATAGAAAGTTCCTCCGTTATCATTTTAAGTAGCGACCTTACCATGTTATATTTAAAAGGAATTTAGTGTACTACCTTCTTCTCTAATTGTAGCAGTGGCGTAGCTATCGTAGGGCCAGGTGGTGCAGTGCACCAGGGCCTCGGAGTCCTAGGGTCTTCTAACCTAACTCTCTCTAATTTTGAAGGATAAGTTCAAGCTACGAGGGAAAAAGGGGTGAGTGCCCGATTTATTTCACTATGCACCGGTCCACCTAGCTACGCCACTGAATTGTAGCAATAAACCTTTCTAATACATATTACTCTTCTTATGTCTATAGAATTTATATACTTTATGTCAAATTATATCGTTTTTATTGTTATGATTTTATTGAATTTCAATACCTACTTATTGTTTAAGGTGTTTTACGATGGTAGTCTCGTAAATAGAAAAAATAACATTGTTTATGATTACTTATTAGAATTGATTAAATACAAAACAACTTTAGCAAATCGCATCATAATCCGGTATGTTTTACTTATTTTGTTTTCAATTACATATAGTCAAATGGATTTAGAGTAGAGAAAGGGTAAACAAAATTTTGGGTTCTTTATATAATTATGGTTTTATATATAATGTATTTTTATTTTTTGATTACTATGGGCAAAAAAAGACAACAATACCTTCCTACTTTAGTAAATTCCCACTAGTTGAAATAGATAGTAGAATTACATAGTTTAATTACTAAATAAACCTATTACCTACTTTTGAATTAAAAATATATATAAAAAGTAGTTTAAAAACTCATTGTGAAATACTATTTTATGAAAAGTTAAGTAACGTTATTTATAACTTTGTTTTGCATGCAATAATATTTCATAATATTATAGTAGTTATATGTACTTAGTTATGTAACATATAAGTATTAGTAAATAAATTAGCTATTAGATACCACATCACCCACTGTGATATTGGGTTGAGATGTTAAAAATGAAACAGGATTTTAGGTGAGGGATAATTTGTTGCTGGTTTAGATTTAATTGTAATGATTAAGGTTTAGAATAAGGTGTATTTCTATTTGGACATCGGTGCAGTACTTAAAACATTTTGCTTTTGTTATAAGGAATTATAAAAATGATTTACGTTGACTATATTCATTGTAATATTTAAAGGATGCCCATCAAAATCGCCGGGCAGGTCGTAAGGCTTATTTCAAACGTAAATGGTTTGGTTACCATCTACCATTTCTATCATTTATATTAAATACTACCGAAAACAAAAAAATGTATTTAAATCCATTTTAAAAGTTGAATGAGTCAATGTAACTACAGGTGAAAGAAAAATAACAACAATGGATCATTCTTGTGCCATATCAGTTCATTGGCGGATGTGACCATATATGGCCACCAGATTGTTGGTCATTTGACTATTTTCCATCTTTCACCAAATACAAATAAAACCTAAGTTTTCAATATTTTGTTTTTCACAGAATAGATTTCGCAGAACCGTAACATTTTCAATAACTTCTTGTAAATATTTAATAATAATTAGTTATTACATATAAGGAATTATTTTAAAACGTTTATATACTGAGTATGTACCAAGTACGATGTCTTATTTATATTTTAAAAGTAAGTTTTTGAGATGTAACTGTAGTTGTATATCTTTACAAAATTGTTTCCACTTGAAAAAATATGTTTAACCAACTAAAATTGAACTTTTCACTCATTTGAAATACCTAATTAACTTGATAATAGGGCTTCTTGCAAACCCGTCTAATATCTAAGTACCACCATCAGATATTGTATTACCAAACATCAATATTTAGTATTGTTTGTGTTCCGGTTTCGACAGTTGAGTGATCCAGTCTAACTTCAGGCACAAGGGCCGGGCCATCTTGGTTCCCAAGTATGGTGGCGCAGTGGCAATGTACGGAACAGTTAATATTTCTTAAATCACAGAAGTTTATGGGTAGTTTTAAATACTTACCATCAGATAGCCTACTTATTGCAGAAATAAATAATCCAAAGTCAAACTCTTGGCGCTCTTCCTCGACTGTTTCTTGAGACTAAGAAGTTATCATCTCAAAAACTTATCGTGTATAGTTAAAGCTAGATATTTTTATAAGCTAATGGAGTCTCACGCGTACCTAAACTAGTTAAGACGTTGGCGTGGCAAAACGCATTACATGTTTTTTTTAGAAATAAATTTGTAAATATGTAAAAAAAATAACGTTAATTAATAACTTTATCATTTACTTTTTTCGATAGTGTTAAAAGTGCATTATATTTATTTAATCTGTATACTTGATATCGTCAAATAACATTTTTTTTAAATATAAATTAAAAATACCATACATTAATTTAAAAATCTTATGAGGTACTTATCCATTATATTGTGGGTAGTCAGGTCAACTTTTTTATTTTAGTATAATAAAATAATAAATCATTTAAAATTTTAAATTTATTTTAAAACTCTAGAAAACAACTAACAACCGCAAAAATAAATTATATTATTTATATGTAGGTATATTACATTTTTTTACTTTCTATTTATGCAAGTAGCGTTTTAGTCGCATAGCATTTTCGTAGGTTACAATGACGCAGGCAAAAAGACAATTCCGTAGAATTACTATTAAGAATTACAATACAAGATAGCTTAACGATTACTGCATAATGTTTATTGCGTACTTGCGCTCTTTTATCTTCTGTGAAAACTATTCCTTAGTTAAATAAACCTTATATAATTGGATATGATAAATAATGTTTAATATGATATGTATTTCGATGTGTAATAAATATAAAGTTACCTAAAATAAATATGTACTCCCTATTTTTGTAGCAAATGAGGGTCTTCTAAAGCTTATAAGTAACTACAAAAGTTGGACTCAAAGGACACAGAGGGATTTAATTTTTTTCATATTAAGTATCTGTATACTACTTAATTACAAATGAATGACGATTAAAGCAAGACTCATCTAGTGAGTTAGTAGGTTAGTACGTAGTTTTTCAATGGATTAATCATTGGTTTTTTTCTTACACGCACTTACAGGTTTTTTGACAAGGATTGTTAAGTCTATATCACAAAAGTAACACGCGTAAGTCCACAACGTTACATAAAAACAAAGCTTGAATTTCCCTCAGCATATTACTATTTATTATATTTACATAAATCCATTTGACTGATAAATGTAAGATAAACAACATGTTACTCCTTAAGGCCCTTCGCTTGTGTATCGCCGCGCTGAATTTTACATTTTTGGCGCTACTGTCGCAATGATCGAGGCTCGGGCACTGTACACGCACACATATACGTAGGCAGAGTGGAGTCGTTGAACTTCGGAGTCTCGCAAACTAACTTTTACTTTATTGTCACTAATTTTGAAATGTTGTCAAATACTTGTCAAAAATTTTACTTATTATAATTTTAGTTGCACAATACCTACAAAATATAATTAGGAAGACTATATATGCCTGGGCACGTTAGCTAATAAAATAAAACGACGATATAAGTAATTATATATACTAATATTTATAAATACTTAAACAACCCGTCTTGACAGGTTTTCCCTAATTTTAGTTTTTCCGATAATTATCCGGGATCCGTACTCCCGACGATCCCGATTTTTCACAAGAACCCGGGGGCCGCCGTCCCGAATCGAACGATCGGCTAAGCCGTTTCCAAGATTTTCGTGAAAAACAGCTATTTTTGGACTTAGAATATATTCTAAGAATAGTACGAATTCACCTAAGCGAGCGCATTTTATAAATACGATAATATACAAATTTTCAAATATTGACCGATTCCGTTCGTTGAAAAACATTTTCTTTACAAACATTTACTTTAAAACTTTTACTATCAACTTATAACGCGTCATTACACAATGTATATAATATAAATTGTCGCTAGATTTACCTATAGGCATGCGTCATATATATGAATCTATTCACAATCATCGACCTTACTAGAAGTACTTAAAGACTATATTTGCCTGGGCACGTTAGCTAATAAAATATAATTATAAGTTTTTTTTTATATTATTGCTTTATTTTTATTTACAATAACAAATGATATATTTGAAGTTTTATCCGTCCGATATATCAAAACGAATTAATATAAAATAAGCACTCTCTTTCTAACCAATAGGAATAAAGCGGAGTAAAAAGGATAGCATTATGATACGGAAATCTATTACACAATCTTCGACCTTACTTATAAAGTACTTAAAGACTATATTTGCCTGGGCACGTTAGCTAATAAAATAAAACGACGAAATAAGTAATTATATATTATACAAATATTTCAAATTAACCTTCTAAAGAAAAATGTATAATTCCTGTTTTTGTTCAAAACACTATTTATAAATATAAGCACGTTGTTTAGTTCTTCGTTATGAATGAACATAATAATTTGAATTTTTAGCAGGCCGAGGTGGCTCAGTGGTAAGAACGCGGCAATTTTCAAACTAAGTGAATACGAGTACAAATATCGCTCTTATAAAAAAAAAAAGTTTATTTTACTACATTTATTCTTTAAAACATAAAATATATAAATACATAATATAAAAAATTTAAAATCCAATTTACAATGCAGCTTACTATATATATAAGCGTGGCAACCTACTAAGTTGAATTGAATTCCTTAGTCTCATGCCACTGCTTTGCTTAGAACATTAGCTCTAGTTAGACGTTATCGTTGTATGCGTGGAAATGGCAGAAGAACCTAATGATTTTGTCACATGCATCACGCATCATCACGCGTTTCGTTATTTGCATAAATGGAATTTGGTCATTTTTATTATTTAGTGTTCAAAACACTTTATAAATATAAGCTCGTTGTTTAGTTTTACGTTATCAATGAATATAATAATTTGATTTTTTAACAGGCCGAGGTGGCTCAGTGGTAAGAACCCGATCGATGATCGTAGGTTCAAGCCCGAGCAAGCACCACTTTATGATTATAATTAATCTCGTGCTTGACGGTGAAGGAAATGATCGTGAGCAAATATGGATTTGTCAAATTTCACTGAAATTCTGTCAATTGTGTATTCCACCAACCCGCATTGGAGCAGCATGGTGGAATAAGCTCCAAACCTTCCCTCAACACAAGTAAAAATAATTTGATGATTGATTTTATCTATTCAAATTTTCAAACTAAGCATAAGCGAGTACATAACTCGCTCTTTTATAAAAATAATAATAATAATAAATAAAAAAAAAACAAATATTTATTTTACAATATTTATTCTTTAAAATATAAAATAAAATTGTTAGTTATTATGAATATGCTGAGTTCTAACTAGCTAGCGTTTCTAAGATATTTGCCTAGAGACGTTTTTCAAAATGGCAGCTGACGCTCGCAGTCTAAGATGACACAAACTCGGTTTTATACTTAGAGGGCACCCCTAACATATAAATCAACAATAAAAAAATAATATCAATGAACATAATAATTTCAATTTTTAACAGGCCCCGTGGCCCAGTGGTAAGAACGCGATCGACGATCGTGGGTTCAAGCCCGGACAAGCACCACTTTGTGATTATAATTAATCTCGTGCTTGACGGTGAAGGAAAACATCGACCTTATCGCGAGATTTACTTGTGTAGATAAACAATTAAAAATAATTGATGATTGATTTTATCTATTCAAATTTTCAAACTAAGTGAATACGAGTACAAATCTCGCTCTTATATAAAAAATTAAATAAATATTTATTTTACAACATTTATTCTTTAAAACAAAATATATTCGTTAATTATTATGAATATAAAAAATTAAAAATCCAATTTACAAAATTAACCTGGCCTAACCAAATACCTACGATCTTCAGATCGATAATATCCAACAGCAAACTTGTTGTTCCGTACTATGAAATTCGCTTTCTCTTTCTAACCAATAGAAACAAAGCGGAGTAAAAAGGTTAGCATTATGATACGGAAATCTATTACACAATCTTCGACCTTACTTATAAAGTACTTAAAGACTATATTTGCCTGGGCACGTTAGCTAATAAAATAAAACGACGAAATAAGTAATTATATATTATACAAATATTTCAAATTAAACTTCTAAAGAAAAATCTATAATTCCTGTTTTTGTTCAAAACACTATTTATGAATATAAGCACGTTGTTTAGTTCTTCGTTATGAATGAACATAATAATTTGAATTTTTAGCAGGCCGAGGTGGCTCAGTGGTAAGAACGCGGCAATTTTCAAACTAAGTGAATACGAGTACGATACTCTTATATAAAAAAAATAATAAATAATTTATTTAACAACATTTATTCTTAAAAACATAAAATATATAAATACATAATATAAAAAATTAAAAATCCAATTTACAAAATTAACCTTTTATCTATTCAAATTTTCAAACTAAGTGAATACGAGTACAAATCTCGCTCTTATATAAAAAAATTAAATATATATTTATTTTACAACATTTATTCTTTAAAACAAAATATATTCGTTAATTATTATGAATATAAAAAATAAAAATCCAATTTACAAAATTAACCTGGCCTAACCAAATACCTACGATCTTCAGATCGATAATATCCAACAGCAAACTTGTTGTTCCGTACTATGAAATTCGCTTTCTCTTTCTAACCAATAGAAACAAAGCGGAGAAAAAAGGATAGCTTTTTTCTACGGAAATCTATTACACAAATAACGACCTTACTAATTAAGTACTTAAAGACTATATTTGCCTGAACACGTGAGCTAATAAAATAAAACGACGAAATAAGTAATTATATATTATAAAATTATTTCAAAAAATTATATTTATTTATAAAAAAATTGGCAATGTATAATTGTATATGAGAGTGTTATAATTCTGTAACTAGTTAGAATTTTAACTAGAGTTATATTTTTGTTTTTTTATCAAACTACAAAATATACAAATTTATTATCAGTAAAATTACGTATCAAATTATAAAGCACTGAAACTACCAAAAAAAAATAGAATACATAAGCAGGTGCGCGTCCTAAAATTTATGATGAACAGTCTTGTCACTTGTAAAATGTTCAAATAAAATATACTAAATACGCTATTTACGCAACACTGATCGTGGCGGCGCAAACCGACGTGCTCCCACTCCGAAGGCGCTCGGCCATCTGGTCTGTGAGCTATCTAGTTGTGTAGTAGTGAAAATTGGACCCAAAAAGCATATTGTGATTGTTTTACACAAAATAAGAATATGTTTATTAAGAAATGAAGACTTCAGATACTTCATTATAGTTTTAACTTTATTATTTGATAAAATTAATTTCAAAATTCTCGATGATTACGATAACTGAGTCCAAGTACGGGAGTGCCATTAACATTTTTTTAGTGATTTTCTGATTTTTTTTTACACTTATCCATAAACATTATCTTAAATTCGAAAGTTCCACAAATAAGTTAAACTCATTGGCTAACTGTGTGATTTATTTCAAGGTTGTGGAGCATCGCTTTCTATATAGTTCTTTCCAAAGCCTGACCTTCGATTTGCAAAGATACCCTTGTAATTGTCCTTAAGTACTTAAAAATAGGGTCCAAAATAATATTCTAAAGTAAAATTCTAATTTTATAAAATTAAATTCAAAGTTTCACAGCTTTTGTTACAGCTTATTCAACTTTTAAGTATTACTTATGCCCGGTTATGATTAATATAAGTCAGAATAAAACCTTGTTTGTAAGTCCATTTTATATTTTTTAATACTTTTTAATATATTGAGGCTAAACTGTACTTTTAATCTTCATAAACAATGTTAATATTTCTATTTACAACAAAATTCCCATCGCATTTCTATATTTAAAAAAAAACGTCCGTTTGAAATACCGTTCAAAATTATTAATATTTTTATTATATTTAAATACTGGCAACTTTGTATTTTACTTTATCATTAAGAAAGTTGTTTAAATATTTTGATTATATTTAAAAACGTGCAACTCTTGTTTTATAAATTGATAAGATATAAAGAAATTTGCGCTTAAGCTTAGTAATGAAAACCAATTACGAATTTCTTAACGTATTTAAAAAAAAGAGTATTATTGAAATAGTGAATGGACTGAAAATGGTATTCTTAAAATAATCATGCTTAACAAAATATAAAAAAGCTTATGAAATACAAAAAAATTGTAACTTATCTACGTTTCATATTTAATTACTTGTCTCTATTAGTTGATAGTTGATACACAGTTTTGTTTGAATATTGAGGTAATATATTTTGGTTATCAATATTGTCATCAACAATAAAGTATGGACATACATTTGTTACGTTCGGCTAGTTTAAGTAATTAAAATTAAAATGATAATTGGGTCAAAATTGTTCAATCATTGATTCAAAATTGCCAAATATTTATAAAAAAAAGAAATGGTATTGTTAAAATCAAAACACTTAGCAAAAATTTGCTACTTGTTTTAATGTATTATTTAATGAAAAAATTGGCATTTAATAATATTTTGTAAAACATTTTCATCTGAACGAAATTAAATAAAGTTTTATGAGCTTTAGAATTTCAAGCTAAAATATCTATTATATTATGGAATGGTAATATTCATGAGAAAGACTACAATTTAAGACTTACCTATGTACATTGTACGATTAAAAATTATTAAAATAATTTATGATTACAACATTCGAAATTTAAATTATTTTAGAAGGAATTTTAAATAGACTATTGTTTTTACTAGGTATTTATTATTGTTTTAAATGTAAGAAACTGTAATTTTTTTTTTACTAGTATTTAAATTGTTTATTTTATATCCTATTGTTTTACTAGTTAAAATTATTTTTGTAATTTTAAATTTATTGTTTAATGTATACGTTAATGTAAGCGCACTTTTTTGTTAATACCAGCACTTTCGCCTATAAACAAAAGGCTGTAAGGATTGTTATCGCTCGAGACTGAGTGAGTTTGGGAGATGGAAAGAATAAATTGTTTATGTAATCTGTGATTTTATTTATTTATACCTATATAATATACGTACAATGATAATATACTTAGTACAATTACGCATAAAATTAATTACAATTACATTTTCCATATCTCAATTTCATTTAATAACACTGAATACACCCAAAAGCGTAAGGGTCAATTTATACTAGCGCAGAGTCGAAGCGCATCGAAGCGTCTATCCAAAACTGAGCATAACAAATTCAACCTTAACTCCACAGCGTAACGCACATTTTAAAAAGACACGCACATTCTTCGGAATTCGCGCGTCTGCGCGTGAACAACGCTGATTGGTGCGCGCGCATTCTGGCGTATCCATGTGCCCACTAGCGAACCTACGCGTCATCATTCTGAAATTGGCCTGCGTTCTTTTTCTTCTTCTTCAACTTCCGATGTTAGTAATATCATAGCAAGATCAATGTCAACCATTTTACACACGTTTCAGCTACGAGAGTCAACTGGCAAGTGATTCAATAGTACTTGATGCCCATTACGTGTAGGTAACACGTAAAAGAGTGTGCGCGTATTCGCGGCTTCGCTTTAGTTGTAAATAATTTGACGTTTCAATGCGCTTCGACTCTGCGCTAGTACAAATTGACCCTTAAGTATCTTACGATTAGTCAAATCAAGGTGATACAAGCCATCAATCTTTCTACCAAGCAATCTTTTACTGTTTATAATCTCCTGGTATATGACACAGTCGCTTCATAATCGAGATTGGAGTCATTCGCTTTCAGTGAGATCTTCGCACTGCTTATGATCTCCTGATACATGACGTACTCGCTTCATAATCAAGATTGGAGTCATTCGCGATTGGTGAGACCTTCACATTGTGTATGATCTTCTGGTACTTGACACATGCACTCCATAATCAAGATTGGAAATTAGTAGCATCACATAATCTCAATTCAGTAGTAAGTAATTCAAGTATGATTAGTTAAACAATAATTAATCAAATATGTCGGTCATACAATAGGATTATTTATAAATTCTTTTGATATAAATTAAAATATAGTTTTTTGTGAGAAATTCACCTTCTGGAATGAAATTCCGCCCATGACATCAACACCAGATGATTTACAGGTGCATTACCGGCCATTAATGAATAAATAAGCTTTTCTAGAATGTTTTACATATTAGTTTGGAAAAGTCACCTACGTAAGCAGTGTGGGACGAAGGGCAATGAAATGAAAATCAGATTATGAATTCATCATAATTATATTCAATATTGAATTTCATGTATCATTATCATGAACAATCATCTTAACGTCATCGAGGTCATTTTCATCTGCAGGTTGTGAAGCTTCTGTGGTCGTCGATTCGGTATTCTCTTCGGGGTCCTTCTTGAATTTATTTTTATCTGAAAGCAGCAAATAAATTAGACGCTGCATCTATGTACGTCACTTATTGGTTTTGGGGAAGTTACAACACTATGACTTATTGAACAGCTAAACAGCAATAATTAGTATTTAGTATTATGTCCTGTGTTTACAGGTACTTAAGGATGTAATTTATTAGTGACCAAGGTTTATGGCTATTGGCGATATAAGGAATGGTGACTGTTTTTGGAACGAAGTTATTTTACGCGTCTTACAGTAGAGTGAAATAGCAGCGGCCCAAGGTCGCGTCATATAACGAAATAGCGTTCTTATACCTACCTACCTACCTACTAAATGCTACAAAATGCGATGCGTTGGGCGTTCGAACTTAGGAGATCGGTATGAAGGAGGTTAAGGTGCATTTTGGTGTGATAAAAATACAGTAATATAATCAATTAAATTCTAAGTTTTAAAACACGGTTTGAGTCAAAATATCACAGAGGTTCTGATCCTGTCGGGGCTCCCCCGACCGCACAATATTTTAGCGTCTTAATCTATGGCCAGTGGTGATCTCATGTCATCAGGTGGTTCATTTGTCGGCCCGTATACCAATTTAAAAAAAACTTTAATTTCTAAAAGTAGAAAAGTTAATTTGTTCTTTAAGGAAAAGATTAAAGATTATATATATTTTGCCATTTTTTTATGAGAAGAATATGAAAACTTCGTCAGTCATGTGCAGGATTTCTCACAAACTTTTACTTCACCGGATGTCATTCCGGACAATATATTAATAATTAGTCATTAGCACTTCTATTAAACATTGAAATGAAAATGGGGGCAAAGGAAACGGCGATTGTTTTTTTTAAATTATATAGGTAGTTTAGAAGTAGTAGGGAGGAGTCTGGTGTACCGTATTTGCTGTAGTCGGCGCCCAGCAGGCGCAGCAGGTGCACGGTGTCGGCGGCCGCCGTGTAGGCGCGCAGCGAGCGCATGCCGCGCCACCCCACCAGCGCCAGCCGCAGCGCGCCGCCCACCTGCAGCACGCAGCTGCCGGTCGCTGCACACACGATACACATACTTTACCATCACTACTGGGGCCACAGATTTAGCTTACTCTCTGTTCTACGTTTGGCGGAGCTCTTGGCGGAGCGGCTGATGTTGTTCATTTCGGGATTGTTACGCCATCTCTCCCTGTCAACTGTCGTCCTAGTACACCTATGCGACGGTTCGCCCATCACAGATCTGATTCGGTCGGTCTAGGCGGCGTCGGCTGGAGATCTGTGCTTTCAACTCTGCCTTCAATGACGAGGCGAGTAACCATACGTAATATCCGTTACATTCATAAAAAAAATAAACAAATAATTTACCGAAATCTTTCATTAAATTCTGCGTATGCTCAGAGAACAGTGACAGATCGGGCGGGTTGCTCGGGTTGTCGTTCTGAAGGACCAGTATCAGGTCCTCTTTCAATATGCTCACGCGACGTTTTGGACCGATATACGGGTGCATACTCTGAAGGCCTTCTTGGGATAACCTGCAAAAAGACATGAAATATATGGTAAAACAAATTAGTTTAATTATATGGGTGGATGAGTTTCATCCCAATTTATAATAATTTTAATATTATACTTTATTTTATTTTATTATTCTTTCTTTAACACAGGTTTATCAGCTACTACGACCTAAAGATAATTTCATTTTATGAATATATCATATTATTATACTGAGTTTCATATTGTCCAAGATCAAAAATAATTCAAATATGTCTTTGTTAAATAAACACAATAACAATAATATATAAAAAAGCAGAACAGTTATAAAACAAAACAACATTTTTGAAAGTGTTCATCTGAGAAACCAACCAATCCATTAGGAAAATGTGAAAATAAGTTAGGCCCACTTATTCACGTCAACAAAAACCAGCATTGCGTCATAAACTTTTTATGTAGTGTATATATATATATAGCATTGATAGATATTTTAATTTCATTGGAAATTATTTTTATCAAGAAATTTATTTTAAAATGAATTAATTGTCATATTGTAGTTAATTTGGTTTAATTCTTATATTACTACCAGATTACCTATTCAAAAAATCCAACAGTCAAAGATATATACAGGGTTATTTGTAATGACCCAGAAACCACGCAGCACTAAATAGCTAACATCATAAGCAGCAACTTTTGTTCTACGACTTTTGATAATTTGTTAGATTTTATTTTCATACAAAAATAAGTATTAATTTAATTTCCCGCTCGAACGTTTCTAAATCTACGCGCAACGCAAAGATCGACGCGTCGCCTCAACCTTTCGTGTATAAATGATGAATGAAATATAGACCTACAAATGTCACGACAGTACAACAAAAACTTGTAAAATCATTTTTTTTCCATGAGCTATGTCCAAAGTCATAGAACAAAAGTTGTTGCTTATGGTGTTATCTATCTAGTCTTGCGAGGTTTCTGGGGTCATTAAAATAAACCTATATATTTCTATACATATATTCACGCTTACCTAAACGGGCATGTCATATTTTTATTATCGCATCTCACGAACGTCTTAACACCGGTATTGATGATCTTTATGTTGGACTCGTTCCTCTGTACAACGTCTTTCACTGTCGGTGACACTAAGTAAATATTCTTCTTCTTGCCAATGTGACACCTTGTCAACAAACAAGTTGAATCGAAAGAGTCATCGAGATCATAGAATTCCTTTATAGATGGGAACACGTCTTCTGTGTCCCCCGAGAAGAAAACGAATGGATCTTCTCTGTAACCACCCATTCTTCTTTTCTTCTTTGGTGGTTCCTTCTTCTCAGTCTCTTTCTTCTCAATCTCTATCTCTTTTTCAGGTTTTGATGATTTCGACTCTTTCTCGAATGGCAACTGTGCGGTCTTTTCGAATACGGCTACGAAAAATCCACCCGTATCTTGGTGGTGTGGTAGAATCCTTATGCTGTAAAATAAAACTATTAATTTATGGATTTTTTTTTACAAAAATTTCACTAATAAACAAAAAAGTATGCCTTTAAATCACGATAATTAAGAACATTCATAAAAGGTGATTGTGGGAATCACTTTGTAGATCTTTATTCGATTCAACGCTTTTACAATTTTATGTGTCTATAGGTAGGGAGCATATGGGCCACCTGATGGTAAGTGATCACCATCGCCCATAGACAATGGCATTGTAAGAAATGTTCATCGCTTACATCGCCAATGCGCCACCAACCTTGGGAACTAAGATGTTATGTCCCTTGTGCCTGTAATTACACTGGCTCACTCACCCTTCAAACCGGAACACAACAATACCAAGAACAGCTGTTTTGCGGTTGAATATCTGTGATACCTACCCAGACGAGCTTGCACAAAGCTCTATCACCAACAACGCATACAACTACTATGTACTTACATAGCGTTAGTATTTACTGCGAGTTATATGTGATACCGATTATTGTCACTAGATGGCACTGTTGTCACAAACGCCGTGACGTCAACACTATCGTTAACAAGCTCGCACAAGACAAACAGGAGTCCAAAACAAGTTACATATATCTTGATGACACATTACCATTTATCTAAATGATATTTCTCAGCGTCTTCAGGTTTAGGAGGGAACATCTGTGGTCGGACCACTGTCCGCCAATTCTCCGGCACGTCTTCGAACTTGTCGTAGAACACCATGTCCTTGGTCACCGGCCGCCAGTGGGTCATACCTATAATTATGCAAAAATTGTTGTGGTTTAAGTGTTCGTTCAAATTTGAATTTCGAATTACTCTAAAGTTAATTAATTGTCTATTTCAATTATTTTCATATCATATAACAATTTAGTTTATTTTCTTTGTGGACTTTATGGTTGTGTTCAAATTGTTAGAAATAAAATTTAAACAAATACTGCTTTTCAATAGTATACGAACGAGCATTTCAAATTATAATTAAACTAAAATTAAAGATAACTCATGAATACACTAATGCGTCGCGTCCAAAACGTAATTTAACTAAACTGTTTTCAAAAACTCATTGAATTTTAAATTTGGTTTTGATGAAATTGAAAAATAGCTAACGAAATATGTGACAAAATATTATTCAAATAATATTATAATATAATAATTTAAATATTATTCAGCGCTTTTAACTAGTTATTTAATACTTTTCAGCGCTTTATAGGACTAAAATGTCTGTGTATTCAACATACATAAAACGGTCTCACCTTTGTGGTACTTAAGTCCCGGCAACATGTCAGCGACATCAACCAAGTGCACGGAGTCCCCGAACTCCTGCAGCAGGCGGTGCACGACCGCTTCGTTCTCGATGGGGTTGAACGAACAAGTCGAGTACACGAGTCTCCCGCCGATCGCTAGCAACTCGCAACCACGACGAAGGATTCGGTATTGTACGCTGGGTTTAGAAACATTTAAGAGCATAACATTGAGCTGTGTTTCCTTAGAAATTAGTAACTTTTATGTTGTAAACAATAACAAAAACCTTTTGTTATGTATATACACGGTAATATTATATATTTTTAACCGACTTCAAAAAAAGGAGGAGGTTATCAATTCGTCTGTATGTTTTTTTTTTATACATAATGCAACCAAAGAGCGAATTGAACCCGCAACTCTGGAATGGAAGGCATGATCTATCAACTAGGTCAGGCCAGTTTTTAGAAAAATCCTTTGTATAAAGTTTAAATCAATTATCAAGGACATTGGGGTAAGACCATAGACAATTTAGTACTTTTTAAATATTAGACTCCTAACAGCACCCACTGGCGACATAGACGATGGTAATCACTTACCATCAGATTATGGAGGGTAGAGGTAAGGAGAACGATCTGTGTACACGAAAAATGCCCGCCAAAAGCAGTAAATTAGGGTGGCGCCACATTAGCATCAGGGTAAATTTTAAAGGAAGCGCCAAATTTAAAAAATGAACTTACTATTCACAAATCATAAAATAAAATCAATAATTCTTTGAGGTGATATTGACTACATTATACTACGCAAGGTAGTTGAAATTTTCAATAAGTAACTACTTTAGTCGTAATAATATTATTTTTTTTAACTCGGCATACTTCAATTCGTTTACAATTATTTACTATATTCATACCATACCCTTTGTCTACACTAGCGCCAGTTTGCAGTTTACAGCTGGACACTTTTTTAAGTTTTCTACTATAAGAGATGGTTCTCCTTACCTCTACCCTCCATACATCAGATGATCAATTTGCTCTACTACCTGGTTTGAAAAGGATCGAAAGAATTGTTATATATTAAATATCTCACCCGTGTAAATTGTTTCCATTACCGGTGGACCATTTCAGCCAAATATCGGGATTCTTCCTCAGCGTACCGTCACCGGAACACGGCACGTCACAGAGTATACGATCGAACTTCAACGGCTTGCTTAATTCCGGGTTCTAAATAAAGTAAAACATATTTTTCCAGCGCGATTTTGATAATAATACAATCGTTGACCATATTATAAAAAAATAATATTAATAGTTAAATTGTTCAACAATTTATAAACCATTCTTAAATAGGATATCAATTATAATTTATATTAGGTTTTAATGTAAATATGAATTTATTATCCACATAAAAAAAATTAAACAATAAGGCATTGGTTACACATGAAAATTGGTGAACCAACCTTTTATTAATTTCCAAATCTTATTAAAGCCAAATCTGAATGCAATCGTTTTTTAAATAATGTTGTTGTGTAAACTTATTGATTACTAAGCTGCATTTCTAAACAACATACCTGTTCATCAGCTATAACCAGTGACGGCATAACAGCGGAGTCATGGTTGGTGATCAATATACAGGATGAATTCAATCGCTTCGCTTGGTGTACCAACATGTAGCAACGGCTGTTGTCCACGTCGTTCGCCAGTACGAAACCTGGAAAAATTATAAATGGTGTTATTTCATCACATTTTGCCACATTACAAATATCATGATAAAGTAATTTGGGTTTTTTTTTTTAGAAATCTTTTCAGCAAGTGTTCCAATTCTGTCCAAAAACTATGTGAAGCGATATCCATAAGCATAATATATATGTAAAAAAAATTTGTTTGAAACAAATTTTCCCAAAGTTATTCATTCCCCATGAGCACAATCTCAATCATAAACATTGAGCAGGCAGATATGTTATAGAATATAAGTAAACAAACTACGATAAATAATAAAAATAGGTATCCTTAGTGTTCAAATCTTAAATAAATAATATATATTCCTGTGCGTAATTTCAAAATCATGAAACTTATGAGTTTATTTAGTTTATTTCTATATGTATATTATATATATGTATACCTGTGGGCGCCTTGTCTTCATCGGCATGTAAAAATTCAATAAGCTGTGCCGTCTTCGAGCCGGGGGCGGCGCACATGTCTAAAACCTAATAAAGATAGACCAATAAATTGAACTTTCAAAGTTTTCAAACAAATATGTTCTTAAAATATTATTAAATATTACTTAATGGAAAACACTTGTGTTTGTCTGAGTAGATAATTAATACCTTATGATGTGGTTCAACTTGCAATACAACAGGGGGTATCATTGACACCGCCTCCTGTCGAGAAACTCCACCTGCAGCTGTTTCTGCTACAAGAAAGTTGTGGAGACGGTAAAGTGGTTCGCTACGACGGATATCCATTCGTGAAAGGCGTAATTGCCACGCAAGACCACCTGGGTACCTGAAAATTTAATACAGTGTTGCCAAAGTCATGAATACTTGAAACTCAGCTTGGTTTAATAGCAAAAGAATACTGGCAATAGCATAGGGTCATTTAAGCCTTAGTAATGCCATAAACAACAACATTAGTTTAATAAATTAAATTAAAATACATAACAACAAAACCAGATCAAATTTAAAGAATATAAGTGAAATAGTACTACATTATTCATAAAAATATATTACAACAAGAACTTTTTGTGTTATAATACAGCAGAGCTATTAGAAAATCACATAGAATATGTGAATCAAAGAATTGTTTTTCTCTAATCCTTAATTGATTAGAATAACCTAATAGTCATTTATAATACTAAAAACGTACCAAGGCAAATTTATTGGCTTTATTTCTTCCTCATCTTCTTTCCCTTCGACTTTCAATTTCATGTTCAGTATCTCTGAGAAATATTCACTCTTCACTATATTAAGAAGTGCATCTGCCTCAGACTTTGACCCTGTTATCCTAAATGATGTCGGCAGGTTTGATTTAATACTTTTCATGAATTCCTCCCATTGATCTTCTGGGCAGATGTTTTGTTTCTGTTGATTAATAAATAAGCAATCAAAACTTTTCGAACGGTTTAAAAATTCACACGAAATGCAATTTATAGCTGAGTCATGCCCAATTACTTTGAACCTTAGATATGGCTATATAGATATCTTTCATTATAGTAAAGTATAACCTGCTCTAACCTCTCACTTATGGTGAGCAATAAATTTAACTAAGAAAATGTATGAAAGTACCTTATAATATTCTTCAAATGTTGCATTTTCACGCACTATATCTTCATATGGTTTCCTTGTATCGCCTTCTGGCTTTTCTTTAGTATTATTTGCCTATAAACAATGAAAAAACTCTGTAAAACTTTTGATTAACCATGTTTTTTTTTGTTTTCAAATGTACACTCACCTGTTCTTTACGGTCTCTCTTTCGTTGGGCGAATTTGTTAACATTGCGATTTTTACGACCCATTCTCTTTAAATATTCACCTAGTGAAACTAATCTTTTCTGTGTAAAATAATTTATACACATTCACATGAACTCAACAACCCACGACGTTTTGACATTGACATTTGACAAAGAAAGATGACATAAAAATAATAAAAATGAAGTAAATATGAATGTGTTGCTGTGACACAATATTTAAATTACCACTACAATATCACATAATATTATTATATAGTTATTGGATAATAATTTATGGTTAACATTTCATATATACTAATTTATATATGTTATAAATATAAAATATCCTGGTTTCCACCTGTAAATTATAAATTAAAATCGATGAACTTTTTTATAAAATGTTGGATAGGTAGCTGTACATATAATTTAAGCAAGTCAACACTGTCAATACAAACAGCGATAAAATAAATAAACTTTAATTAAATGCAATAAGGTCTGGTTTGGTATAATTAATAACGTTGACGTTGTTATCAATATTTTCTTATCAATTAATTAATTATTTGACACTTTTAATACTGACAGTAGTAAATATTGTAATTTGTAATGTACTAGCAGCTAGCCTTAGCACTTAGCAGGTACTAGCACGAATTTAAGGAAACTTTTAAGGTACATAATTAATATATTATATTAATAAATTACATAACAATTCTACTAAACAACTTCTTTTAACTAATAGTAAATAATAATAATTGAAATTGTTGAAATTAGAAGTTACCTCCATTATTTAAAAATTATAAGATAACATTTAAGTGAAATAGTCTTGCTGTGCACATAAAATTTTATTAAAATTTATAAAAATAATTAATAAAATAGTTACAAATATTTTTTATAACAATGACAATTCATTTAATTAAAAAAATATATGAAATGTTAAATAGTTTTTCTTAATTATCACCTCATCGTTGAACAAACATCTTTTTGTTTTATCACAAAACAAAGAATGTATTGATAAGATGAATAATTCTATTGTAATTTATTTCTTATAACTACAATTTGATCATTCATCTAATCAACCTCAGTTACGATGTTAACATAATTAAATTTATTTAAAATTAGAATAGTGTTTTTTTTTTATGTATGCTAAGTAGTGTACATGGGAACATAAATGTTTTTGAATTATAAACATTATTATTAAGAAGAAAAAAAAAATATATATATAGGTATCTGTATATACTAAAAGTGTTTTAAATACATATAACAAGGAAATGTAACAATATTAGCCATAATGTTCAGTTAATATTTCATTTATTATTATCGTTACAAAGTCCTCCCAACTGGACTCACATCCAATCAATCAAGTCATAGCACCCATTGAAAGTATCACAATAACTGGAATATCATCTTTTAATCTACTTTCATTTTCATTTAACAGCGATGGATCAACCAAAAGGATTCCAATTTGCAATAGACAGAGGAGGCACATTTACTGATGTGTTTGCTCGTTGCCCAAATGGCAAAGTTCGTGTCATGAAACTACTGTCTGTAGATCCGCAAAACTATGATGATGCACCGAGAGAAGCTATTAGGCGCATCCTTCAGGAGGTTAGTTTTTCCTTGCAATAAATGTTACGGAGACATCTACTTTAGTATCTACTTATATAACTGGCTAAACCATTTTTATGATTTTAAAATTCAGGTCAATTGATCTGTTCATCTTTAATTAATTCGATAATTTTGTAACAAAGAAATAAAACAGTTTGTAAAGATATGAACCTGGGACAACCTGGGTCGGTAGCACTCAATTATTTCTATTCTACTACTAGAGATATTGTACTCTGGTTTATATTTATTTGGGTGTATTCAAAACTTGGTAAGACACAAAATCTGTCTGTTCTTTTTATAACTTATTATTAATAATTTTTATGGTATCTTTCTATTCTAAATTAGCATTATTTTCTTAGGAAACTGGAAATGCTTTGGATAAAGATGGTAAAGTGAACTCATCACTAATAGAGTCAATTAGAATGGGCACTACTGTGGCGACAAATGCATTATTAGAGAGGAAGGGCGCTAAGATGGCGCTCGTTATCAATAAAGGCTTCAAAGATCTTTTGTACATTGGAAATCAGGCCAGGCCTCATATATTTCAATTGGTCAGTATTAGGTTTAATTAAAATAAAATATGTTTAAAATGGCTTTATGACTATGGCTTTCGTCCAGCAGTGGACGGCAAAATGATGATGCAGACGTTAAAGTTAAAATTATTGAATGATTATATTATTTAACATACCCACTTTATTCAATTTGTTATAAAGTCTAATAATAGGCATCTTTCCGGCCCGCCTGGGTAGAAATCATTTCGAGTATCTTGACATTTTAATTTTATATAAATTAATAAAATTACATAACAAAAGGCTACTTGAATATATTTCTTTTTTGATTTCTGATACATATTTGTGTTGTTACCTCTTTTTTATTTCTTAATTAAACATTTTCAAAAAATTTCGTTGTACACAAACTTTGTGTTTACCTTTACTTCTTCTGTAATAGATGACGTTGCTATATAAAGTTGTGTTTCCAATGGTACAGTTGGTAACAGTTATTCATTGTATTAAGATATTTACATAAATATTTGTCTACAAAAAAATTAACAATTTTCCTTCAGTAATAGACACAGCTTATATAAAGCCATTTTCACATCAAGTAATAAAATAAAAACAATTAATATGAAGGTATTTTATTATTGTTTTAATATTACAGAATATAAAACGCCCCAGTGTACTTTACACAGAAGTTGTAGAAGTGGACTGTCGAGTGATACCAGCTTTAGAGGAACGTTGCGAAATTGACAAGTCTAAACTAAACTGGAAAGAGGTTTATGGTACTACAGGCCAGAAAATGTTAGTTATTAAAGATGTGGACGAGGAAGCAGTACGAAAAGATTTAGCGGCCATAAGAGCGAAAGGGATAGATAGCGTTGCGGTTGTTCTTGCTCATAGTTATACGTATCGGGAACATGAATTAAAAATTGGAAAAATTGCCCAAGAACTTGGTAAGTTTGTTTTTAAAAAATGAATTTAATTGACTTATGTTTTGACTTCGTTTTTATTAGAACATTACACGCGTGACGCGATCTTAGTTGGCCGGTCCAGCGATTCGTTATTATAATATAATATTATAATAATATATCCTGGGACATTATTTACACTAAGGCATCTGGTCTACTACTACTAAGCAGAGCTCGTACTATGGAAACCAGACCACTGATATGTTTCATGTACTAATTTTCTTTTATTAATACATACTTATGTATATATTTATAAACCCAGACTCAGGACAAACAGACATGTTCATGCACACAAATGTCTGTCCTGGGTGGAAATCGTACCCACGAACAGTCTATGCATTAATCTTCGAACAAACATGTTATGCTTTTGTGCTTATTATTGCACTGGGTTACTCGCCATACAAACCATAGTATAACAATAAATAATTGCTGTTTAGTGTAGGGTTTATCAATTAATCGAACGCTCATAGCTCCCTCTGAGATTAGTACTCAGACATGCACAGTCTTTCTATACTTAGAAAAAAACAAACCTATGTTTTTTTAGTTTTGATTATGTTTTACATAAATACAAACGAATGAAACTTTTTTATTTGTCAACCTTTACAGGTTTTAACCAAGTATCTCTGTCACATTTGGTCACGTCCATGGTGAGGATGGCGCCTCGTGGGTACACAGCGTGCGCTGATGGGTACCTAACTCCCCATATAAGGGAGTACGTGAAGGGTTTCGCTGAAGGGTTCGCGGACAACCTGAAGAATACCAATGTGCTCTTCATGCAATCTGATGGCGGCTTAACGCCTATGAATACGTAAGTATATACATAACTTGCCACAACACACCCCCTCCCCTCTCTAACATGCGTGCTCGTCTGGGTAGGTACCACCCACTCATCAGATATTCTATAGCAAAACAGCACTGCTTCATACTGCTGCGTTCCGGTTTGAAGGGTGAGTGAGCCAGTGTAATTACAGGCTCAAGGGACATAACATCTTAGTTCCCAAGGTTGGTGGCGCATTGGCGATGTAAGCGATGGTTAATATATCTTACATTGCCAATGTCAATGGGCGTTGGTCACCACTTACCATCAGGTGACCCATATGGTCGTCCGCCTACCTATGCTATAAAAAAAAACTTACTAATATTATTAAAGCCAAAGTAATTTATGTAGTTTGTCTGCTACGATTTCACGTCGTAACTACTCAACCAAAAATAACGAAATTTTGCGTACACGCAACTCCCCTTACTCGTGGGTGTGTTCAAAAAAACAGTAAATTGTTGTCTGTAAAGTCGATTTACGGACGATAATGTTCGGACGCATCTGCCGATGGAGTGGTGAGTGAGTCAGTGCGATTACAGGCACAAGGGACATAACATCTTAGTTCCCAAGGTTGGTGTTCGCATTGGCGATGTAAGCGATGATTAACATTTCTTACAATGCCAATGCCTATGACCGATTACCATCAGATGGCCGCCTACCAATTCTATATAAAAAGTGACGTTTTAAAAAATCTCTTGAATGAGCCTTACTGTAATAAAATATTCTAATTACTAACCATACTATTTGAAGACTAAGACAAACTCAAAAGTTCGTTAATGTTTCGTAATCATATATATTGTATGCGATTGATACTTTTAAACGGTTTTTTTTCTCTAGGTTTAATGGGTCACGTGCTGTACTATCTGGCCCAGCGGGTGGAGTGGTGGGCTATGCGCTTACATCTTACCAGAAGGAGACTAATTTGCCTGTCATTGGTATGATTTTTTGCTTGTTAATATACACAAAACTGTAATGAACCTAACACCTAAGCCATTGGTAAGCCATTGATATTACTTCGTCCATTGGTAAAAACCTTAAAAAGAAATCTTAATTGATCCGCTTATCGCATTGAGACAGACAGACGCGGTAGTCTTTGTTATATGTAATGACGATTTTTTGCGTAATATTTTTTAAATGTTTTCAATAATGGCAACAGTTTATTCAAAAATGTACTTATGACCTTCTAGCTCTAGGCCATCAGAATTAATTCTTTCTATTGTTATCACTAAATATTAATTAATCAATGAATGGATTTAATAGTTTAGTTGAACAAGTTAAATGTTTACAGGTTTCGACATGGGCGGGACATCGACAGATGTTTCTAGATATGCTGGTGCCCTTGAACACGTGCACGAAGCGACCACCGCCGGAGTCACCATACAAGCACCGCAGTTGGGTAAGTTATTTGGGTGGTATATTTTTGTGGCACATCTAGGAACCAATAATTCATCAATTTCCTTCAAACACCAATACTTCGTATTGCTCCATTTTAATGTTGAAAAAGCGTAATTACAGTCACTAGTTATCCCATAGTATTGATGGTGTAAGAATTTATTTATATTTCTTGGAGTAACGGGTGTGTATAAACAAAGATGGCAAACAAACCGTTGCCCATTTGCTCCCATTAAATTATTAAAAAAAATACTAATAGTTTTATTAACTAGCAACACTTTTATAACCATAAATACTTATTTGATATAATCATAGGGTTGCTACATTTTGATTTTGTTAATAAATTAATCATTAATACTCGGTAGATATTCTAAAGTCATTTAATGTTTAAGAATGTAGAAATATTTATATATAATTGTAAATAAACACACAGTTTTCTCATGAAGACAATATGGCGTCGATTAGAACTGTTAGATTACATTTCCAACTTTAATTTAAAAATTTTTTTACATAACAAGATACCGCAGATTATATAAATATAGGGACATTAATAAAAAGTCTCATTACTCTAATAATGTTAAAAAAGAATGAGATTTACTCGGTGGTAGAGCTTAGTGCAAGCTCGCCTGGGTAAGTACCACCCACTCATCAGATATTCTACCAGCAAAACAGCAATACTTGGTATTGTTGTGTTCCGGTTTGAAAGGTCAGTGTAATTACATGCGCAAGGGACATAACATCTTAGTTGCCCAAGATTGGCGGCGCATTGGCGATGAAGCGATGGTTAACATGTCTTACAATACCAATGTCTAGGGCGTTATTGAATACATCAGGTGGTCCATATGCTCGTCCGCCTACCTATACAATAAAAAAAAGGTTTTATAACCGATAAACCGATGCTGAGTTTCTTTCGCCGGTTCTTCTCAGGGCTGGGTGTTTCTTTTCCGAACCGGTAGTAGTAGTTTGACAATCAATAAGTAAGTATAATACTTCAATATTGAATAAAGTATTTTGAATTTTGATAGTATTGTATTATTTTTATAGATATCAACACAGTAGCAGCTGGTGGTGGTTCGATGCTAATGTTCCGGTCCGGACTCTTCGTGGTTGGACCGGAATCAGCAGGGGCAGAACCGGGACCGGCTTGTTATAGGAAAGGAGGTCCACTTACGGTCACTGACGCTAACTTGTTGTTGGGTAAGTTTAGTACTTATTTGTTCAGAGCGAACGGTGAATATTGTATGTGATGAGATGTTAGTTATTGTTTTAACTTAATCTGTACTAATATAACTGATGAGTTTGATTTTTGTTTGAACGCACCAATCTCTGCAACCACAAAGCATACTTCTTTGCGTTTAACTCGAGTGAAACCTCGCGGAATAGCTAGCACTTATTATTTTATGTTCTTTATATTATGCAGGCTCTAAATTGTTATTTATTTGTTTATTGCCGACTCAAACTGAAGCATCGTTGTGATTTGTTTTGAAGGCAAAAATGGTAAGAATATATGGTAATGGTAGAATTTTCTGAGGCAAATGTTGCGTGGCTATTTGTCATTGCAAGCTGAGGATAGCCGAAGTATGTGACTTTGAACCATGTATGATTGAGTTTTCCCTGTGCGTAATTTGAGTTTATACTTCATCCACGCTCCAGCTCCGCGCTCCAGTATGATACAAGATAAATTCCTCACTATAGATTCCTGGAGGCATCACATTAGATCAGCTTATATAAGATCCTCAAGAGCTGTCTGCGTTGGGACCTTCGTAGGCTGTTGCGATTTTTTTAATTTATATAGTTTGTAGACCAACTTAGCTTTAAAAATAAAGGTATTATGTGCTATTTTTGCATTTTCAGGTCGTCTTCTACCAGAATATTTTCCAAAAATATTCGGTCCAAATGAAAATGAACCCCTGGATAAAGAAGCAACGGTTTCCGCTTTCAGGAAGTTAACCGATGAGATAAATGACTACCTCAAAGAAGATGGCGGAAAGGCGGTGAGCGTTCATATTTATTATTTGGTTATACATAGTTGGTAGACTGTCGCGTTCGTATAGTAGCTAGATATAAGGCTGCAGATCTTTATTTCGTGGGTTCAAATCCCAGATCAGACCGATTATTGGGTTTTTCTGTCAGAAATTTCTCAGTAGCAGCCGGAGTCGAGAAGTTAGAAGTGTGGATACTCCCCTCCACGTAAAGCCGTTGGTCCTGCGCATGAACTCTTTACGGTCGTGTCGGATTGTCGTCCCATCGGGTTATGACTATGAGAGTTAGGAAATAGAACGTGCACATCACTGTGTTTGTTGCACACCTTTGTGCACTATAATATGTTATGCACAGGTAATCTCCCTTGAGATTGGCCGCCGTGGCCGAAATCGATCGAATCGATGCCGAGGTCAGATCAGATCGTCATCATCATTATATAGTTTGTGTGTATTAGTAATAAGTATTATTTGTTCCATTTTTGGGCACATTTAAAGGAGATAGAAGTTTGGGGCTTATACCACCAAGCCTCCTCAATGCGGCTTGTTAGATACACATGTAGTATTCCTCACCCTTATCGCTATCTCTATCGGCCATAAGTAATGAAGAAAGAAAGAGAATATATACATATATTTGCTAGCGTATAATATGTATGTGTTTGCTATTGTGAATATATTACCTAGTGTAAGTATTACAAAGTGATATCTGAATGTAATATATGTTTCCAATCGGCTACTCCATCTATTTCAGCTGACAATGGAAGAGGTCGCAATGGGATTTATTAATGTCGCCAATGAAGCTATGTGCCGTCCCATTAGGTATAGTATTTTTTCAATTTTTTCGTTATTATACAGAGTGTACCAAAATAAGTGTCAGACCGTGAAGTGGTTATAAAATTATTTTAACACCTTCATTTTGTTTACAATGATTTATAAAAATATATATAATAATAATAAACAAAGAAACAGCTATTTCCATGAATAATAATAAGAGTCATCCCGTAGACTATACACATTTAGTCACTGATAGACACTGTATAGCCATCATACATAGACTATCTTACGCTTTTTGTTAACGTTACGGACGTTTTTTGCCGGGTTAGGGTACCCCCTCCGCAACGCCTCATAAGATACTCTCGTTGCAAAAATGTAAACATTTTTAAAATATTATGCAAAAAAAATACCCATAAAAAATATTAATTGTCATTTTCAATTGAAATGGCAAAAGATATTCTAAAGACAAATACAAAAATACTTAGTGTTGCATTGTTCGGTTTAAAGTTCGGTTGAGTGAAACCGTGTCACTACTGG
The DNA here is from genome assembly GCA_963151315.1 of Nymphalis c-album. Taxonomy (NCBI): domain Eukaryota; kingdom Metazoa; phylum Arthropoda; class Insecta; order Lepidoptera; family Nymphalidae; genus Nymphalis; species Nymphalis c-album. The sequence goes on from OY720610.1 coordinate 2,670,542, forward strand.
AGCAAAGGACATCACATCTTAGTTCGCAAATTAGTGGCTCATCGACGCTGTAAGATTCGTGCTACTATTACTAGATGCACCGGACATAACGTATCACTCCGCATTGGCGATGCGAGGAATGGTTAATATATTTTCCACCACTAATGTGTATGGGCGGTAGCTACCACTTACCCGGGTTACATTAGCCAGCCTACCTATATCCCGTACCGGCAGGGCGCTGACGACGGCGCGCGGGCACGACGCGCGCGCGCACGCGCTGGCGAGCTTCGGCGGCGCGGGCGCGCAGCACGCCGGCGCACTCGCCGCGCGACTCGCCGTGCCGACCGTGCTCGTGCACAAGTACGCAGGTCAGCGCCGCTTCGAGACCATACTTTGCTCCGTTCACTTCCAGCTGAATGGCGAGTGAGCCAGGGTGTACGCGGGCATAGGGTGTCGCGGTAGGATGCGCAAGCGATCCCGTGATGCCCTCTCTAAGAGACGGAGTGGGTACTGTTGGTATTTTAGTAGGCCATCGGACGCCTTCAGCGTCGGTGAGTCCCACAAACCCTCCATCTCATTTGAGGAAGACGTAAATGTATCTTTTGAAAAAAAAATCAAAATACCACTGGCTCACTCATCTTTCATAGTCCATTCAATAGCTGGACTAGGTGGAATTCACTATTCACTATTCACAGAGAGTTAGTTAAAAATGACCCCAAGATTTTATGTTTATCAGTATATAAACACTCAAGTTAATATTTCAAAGAACTTTTCTTATAAATTAATGTTAGGTTACCTGTTTAAAACATCGGTAAAGCAGTGTATCGACACTGTTTGACCGATATTTTTTAAACTATTAAATACTTTTATACAATTCACCATTGTAATCCGCCGCTAGATGTCACTACAGCGTATCAAAAATAAATCCTTCAACCGATTACCATGACATTCGGTCGCAGGACGACATGAGCGGTTTTCTCTTGTTTTACTGACCTAAAAAAAATATTGAGTTCTTTCGTATTCTATAAATTAAAAACATTGCATAGTCGTTGTTGACACTTACGTATAAACTGTCTGGCTTAGTGGAATGAGGAACGGTTGCGCATGTCATGCATTAGATAGTTATTTAAAATACCAATGTAATTAATTTTTAGGTATCCTCTCTGCATATGGTATGGCTCTGGCCGACGTAGTTGAGGAGGCGCAGGAGCCAAGCGCCTTGGTGTACTGCCCTAACAACTTCGACCAGCTGGACATGCAACTGGACAAGCTGGCTGCTGTGTGTAAAGACAAGCTAAGGGCTCAGGTAATATGGATTTAAAAACTCTAGAATTGTCTGAGTTGGGCACAGGATTCTATTATATAAGGCCTGTACATACTGTAAAATTCAAGTTAAAAAAAAAGATTGTTACCGTGTTTAATGAGATAGATATAATTAAAAAAATATTATCACTAAATGTTTCATTGTCTTTACCAGGGTTTCACAGATTCTCAAATAGCAGTCGAACCGTATCTTCACCTACGTTACGCGGGCACTGATTGCGCCCTCATGGTGTCTCCATCCCGGGAAGGTCCTCATTGCACGAAACATGGCGACTTTTACACGGCATTTATTCAAAGGTTTGCCAGAAATTTTGACGCTAATAGTAAACAACGACCAGTAACAAGGGGTTATTTATTTGAGCTTTAATTCCATAGATATAAGAACGAATTTGGCTTCACGCTCGCTGATCGTGACGTCCTCGTGGATGACATTCGCGTGCGCGGCACGGGGAAGAGTGCTGTCGCTGAGGAAACAGCGCCGCCTAGCGGTAAAGGGACTAAACCGAACGTGGAAAAGGTACGCCCAATATTTTAATTAAATTTGTTTGAAATATGGCACACGTACTTAATACATCGGGTAAAAGCTTTATGATCACCCTGCGTGGACATCGATGTGATATCAAATGAAATTGATACAGAACATTTTCTGTTTCAAGCTGTACTTTCATGCTTAATTTGTGGTTATAATTCATTTCGTGCTCGACGGTGAAGGAAAATGTCGTAAGGCAATCTGCATGTTTCGGATGTCACATGTGTATATCCAAACCGCATTGGGAATACGTGGTGGAATAAATTTCAAAGTTCCTCCACAACAATGACAAGAGTGGTTATTCTAGCAGTGCACAGGGTGTTACTATGCCTTTAAATTCTCTCGTAAAAAATTTACAGGGTAAAATAAATTCTCTAGTCGAAATTTTAGAAATTCAAAATTGTTATATAATAATTATTATTATGTATTTATACTACACATAAAATATTTATATTATTTGTAGATGGTAAAAGTCTACTTCGAAGGTGGCTATCAAGACACGGCTATTTACTTGCTGGGAAACCTGAAGCCCGAACAAGTGATAGCTGGCCCTGCTATTATAATGGACAGTTTGTCCACTATTCTTGTAGAACCTGGTGAGTAAATGGTTAATAATAATAATAATAAATATCTTTATTGCACTCACAAGAAAGAAAAAAAAAACAAAAAAAAAACGCTTAGGAAGGATGGTTGTGGTACAGGATCGATATATTTCTTTAGAAATATGATTATGTATTTATATAAAACATAAGGCTTAAAGAATATATTTCTCATACAACACTTTTTGTGTTTTATTTCAAATGAAACGCAAATTTTACAATTATATAAAAATATAACTGTGATATTTTGTGCATATTATAATTGTTAAAAATAAATTTATTTTAATATAATTTATATTAAAAAGAAAAAAAGAATGAATGAAACAAAACGAACTAAAAAAATCTTTATTTATAGAAAATATATTTTTCATTTTTTTTTTAATGTTATAATTTCATCACATCGTATAGATATGTATTGCTATGAAAATGACATAGCCAATCACCACAGATGTTAATAAGAGACAAAAAACAAAAGTTATTGAGAATATTAATTAACATCCGTCCATCCCTAGCTTAAACATGAGCTTTATTATATAATTTGTATTACAGGTAATAGTGCGGAAATCACAAAATACGGTGACATCAGAATAACAATAGGCGCCGGTCAGACCAAAACGGTGTCGTCTGACCTCGACACGGTGCAACTGAGTATATTCTCGCATCGATTCATGTCGATCGCGGAACAGATGGGCAGGTATTTTGACATTGATATTTTAAATTATACTAGCTGTGCTACGCGGTTACACCCGCGTATAATTCATAAAAATATAATGAATAAAGATAACCCTAGAGCCTTCCTCGATAAAAGGACTATACGACACAAAAATATTTTTTAAATTCGAGGCATTAGTTCCTGAGATTAGCCGGATCAAACAAACAAACTCTTCAGCATTATATATTAGTATAGATTAAAATGTGTTTTTTTATGTTGTGCTTTAATTTTAGTGAATAGTTATTTATGTAACGTGTAGGTCTTTATTGTTTTTTAATTTAAAAATTGTTTAATTTTTTCAATTGGTACAAAGTCAAGCCTCTAACCACCAAGTAAAATTAAAATTATGATGGTTTTTTTTAATAGCATAAGGCCACCTGGTGGTTAGTGGTCACCAATGCTCATAGACATTGGTATTGTAAGAGATGTTAACCATCGCTTACATCGCCAATGTGCCACCAACCTTGGGAACTAAGGTTAACTAACTTGTTTATTGTTGTAGAGTCCTCCAGAGAACGTCAATATCGGTGAACATAAAGGAAAGATTGGACTTCTCGTGTGCACTGTTCGGTCCGGATGGCGGGCTAGTCTCCAACGCACCGCACATCCCCGTGCACTTGGGTGCAATGCAGGAAGCTGTACAGTATCAAGTACGATTGATGTTTTTTTTTTCAAATTCAATAACTAATGTTACTAATAAAATTTACATTGTAAAATAAAGTTCAGGGAAATATCAACAATAATGGAAAAAACATGCATTTTATTGCAGTAAATATATTACATATTTCTCATTTTCGGATATACCTATTTATATACATTGTTTTAATTTTTGAAAGATATGTAGTGAAAATATAGTGCCCGTCAATATACGACGCTGTACTATATATATTGCACATGGACACGTAAAGAACAGAAACATGTAGGTTTCCTTATAATGTTTTGCTTCATTGCTAAACACAATATGAATTATAAGAATCAAGCGATAAAACCTTCCTTATATATATTTAGTATCCATTGTAATTAAGTAAATGGATTTAATAAAATAACTGTTAATTTGAGTTTTATATAATTTTTTACGTTAGATGAAAGTTCGGGGTGATTCGATTAGGCCAGGGGATGTGATACTGGCCAACCATCCTAAAGCTGGAGGCTCTCATTTACCAGATTTGACCGTCATTACTCCAGTATTCCATAAGTGAGTTGTTATTTTAATAAATAATTTGCTTAAATATATACATTGAACTTAGCATAATGGTAAATTGGTTGAAAGTTACGTATGAACTAATTTCGCTTAGGGCAGCTAATCTCAAGGATTAGCCTTCTCCAGGTGTGCACAAAATATGTGTGCTGATTAAAGCTACTCTCTTGCTCTCAATCAGAAACACCAGAGATAGAGCAGGACAGCTATACAAAAGAGGATTCTTGAAGCACGGAAGTAAAACTCTGCTGTTTTTCTAGCATTTGACTGTTACAGTACATTTTGTATTGAGATTTTTGAAACCCCAAAAATAATGTAAAAAAGAACCCGACAATATAATAGTTTTATGATATTTTACAAACCATCTGCATCTGTGCAAATATTCAAATTGTGCAGAGGCTTACTATAAAACAAGAACGGCTTATTTATTTTGGTAATAATAACACGATGGATTTGCATGACGGCGCTGTGTGTGTGCGCAGGAGCGGGTCGCGGCCCATCTTCTTCGTGGCGTCGCGCGGGCACCACGCCGACGTGGGCGGGCTGTCGCCGGGCTCCATGCCGCCGCACTCCACCGCCCTGGCGCAGGAGGGCGCCGCCTTCCGCTCCATGCTGCTCGTCAGCGCCGCTCGCTTCCACGAGGACGAGCTCGTGCAAGGTCACTCCGCAGCCTATAGTCTATAAGCAGCGGCCCGACCGCCCGATCGCAACCGGCCTTCTTTCCTTTCGGGGACACGTTTGGAGCTTTGGAACGAATGATGCTTTACGCCACCGCTGAGCTCATTATGCCTCGATGCTCGGCTCAACATAAAGACATGAATACAATAGAGACTGACCGACTGAGTAACATTGTTTTTATATTATACAAATTTATTTTTCAGAGCTCATGAAACCGGGCAAGGTGCCAGGCTGCTCGGGCACAAGGAACTTAGCGGATAACTTGTCGGACTTAAAAGCTCAAGTTGCTGCCAATCAAAGGGTGAGCCAAGAATTGAGTTAAAATTATAATATTTTCTATAATTTCTATCAAATTAATAAGTGATAATGTTACTGACGTTTAACAATTAACAAAAATATTTTTTAATGTATTACTTCCATTGCTAATTTATTGTCTGTACTGTTGGTTATCCTTAATAAACTTCTTTGTATAATTGTCTATGGTTTTTTCAGGGTATACAATTAGTATCGGAACTGATAGAGGAATACACGTTGGAGGTGGTGCAGGCGTACATGACGCATATACAGAAGAACGCAGAACTTGCTGTCAGAGATATGTTAAAGGTATTTTATGAATCTATTTATAACGACGGGTATATGCTAAGTATGAAACGAAATGCCTTGATTGCAAAAATGTTTATTTTATTAGTATTTTATTAATGTCTCAGTATACCCATTGGCTTACAATAAAACAAGCAAATATTTTTAGTTTTATTTTCTTGAAAGAAATTCTGATATTAATATATCTGATATCTATAAATTTAATGCCCTTCGTTATACATACTCGGTGGTAAAGCTTTGTGCAAGCTCGTCTGGGTAGGTACCACCCACTCATCAGATATTCTACCGCAAAACAGCAGTACTTGGTCTCGTTGTGTTCCGGTTGCAAGGGATAATAATCCAGTGGAACTACAGATACTAGGGACATTATTAGTTCCCAACGTTGGGCGCACTGGATATGTAAGGGACCGTTAATATCTCTTACATCGTCAATGTCTATGGGCGGTGTTGAATAGGTAGCCTACTTGCTAGTATAATACTAAATTTATTTAAATAAATTGATTTTGCTTTCGACAGGAAATAGCTCAAAATGCGATCGCCAAGACCGGCTCAGCTGTACTAAAGGCGACCGAGTACATGGACAACGGCACCCCTATCGTCCTCACCGTCACTCTTGACAAGGACCTCGGTAGTGCTGTGTGCGATTTCACGTGAGTTTTCTTTTTTACATAAATAGTTGGACTTCATACGAGCACTAGCTAATCATCCTGGCTTCGCGCGGGCAGGTAAGTAGAAAAATATAATTAGCCTATCCAAATTTACTTGGTGGTAGAGCTTTGTGTAAGCTCGTCTGGGTAGGTACCACCCACTCATCAGGTATTCTATACCGCAAAACAGCAATACTTTGTATTGTTGTGTTCCGGTTTGAAGGATGAGTGAGCCAGTGTAACTACAGGCACAGGGGACATAACATCTTAGTTCCCAAGGTTGGTGGCGCATTGGCGATGTAAGCAATGGTTAACATTTCTTACAATGCCATTGTCTATGGGCGTTGGTGACCACTTACCATCAGGTGGCCCATATGCTCGTCAGGCTTCCTATACAATAAAAAAATAGCGTAAAATCCGGTCTTAGTGAGCGTCTACGTCGGGGAGGGACTAACTGTGGAAAGATTCAAGTCAATCGAGCATATCGTTAGATCTCGTGGTGTTTGGTACTTCCTTTATAGAAAAAGTATTAACATACATATTTATATATGTTGCTGATATAGAAATGAATATTTCAGAGGCACTGGAGTAGAGGTCTGGGGTAACTTGAACGCTCCGCGCGCGATCACTCTCTCAGCGCTGATCTACTGCCTGCGGTGCATGGTGGGTCATGACGTACCATTGAATCAGGTAATTTTTGTTCGAATTTCGACTGTTGGTCGTGCGGCTTATATTCTTACGAGGCGAGAGCCTAAGAACAGAAAGTTTGCTTCGCACGAAAATCCCTTGAATGGTAGACCTTGTCGCTTGACAAGTTCGAATGTGACAGTCCTATCGAAATGATGATCATATGTCAACTGACGAGATAATACATGTGTATGTTCATATGCGCAGATTACCAGAAAAGGTTAAGACAAAATCTCTATTCATTTGTTATACGAAAAACCTAAATGTTACAATTGAAATGGTTTGACTTTCCCCCAGGGTTGCCTGAACCCAGTACAGGTGATAATCCCCCCCGGGACTATCCTCGACCCGTCGGAGGACGCGGCCGTGGTCGGCGGGAACGTGTTGACGTCACAGAGGATCGTCGACGTCGTCCTGAAGGCTTTTCAGGTGACCACTGACTTAGTCACATCTATAAGCGCTTCTTATGTTTAAAGTACCCAAGTTTTATTAAGATCATAGAAACATTTCGAAGTACATTTTACATGATAGGTACCACATACTCTTGATATTTTACCGCTTAACAGCATTATCTATGTCAGAAAATAGCCAAGACTATAGTCTTGTGTCTGTGTATACTTGCGTGTGTGTATAGTCTTGTGTGTGTGTGACTAGTATACTATATGTATGTGTTTGAGAATAATATACTTTGACACAGTTCGAACGGCATTTGTTATGCTAATAGAGAAATGTTGCCAACTCTATAACTTATGTTACTATATAGGTGTGCGCCGCGTCTCAAGGTTGTATGAACAACCTGACCCTGGGCGAGGACACCTGGGGCTACTACGAGACCGTGGCCGGCGGTAGTGGAGCGGTAACCATTATATTTTCAACTTTGTCATTGAGCGCTTCTTCATTGGCCGGCCCGACACGACATCGGCACCGGACCGACGACTACACCGACACCACTGGCTGCACATGACGCAAATAATGTAGCCGCCGGTGTCGTGTCCGGCCGTCGCGTCGAGTCATGTGACATGGACTGGTGTCGGGCCGGCCAATAAAGAAGCGCCCGTTACCATGTCATGTTCGTGGTATTATCAGACTAAGGCACAAGGCTTTGCGCACGCGAATGTATTCTACATCCTCGCATTCTTATAATCCCATGAGAAGGGACGTGAGGTTCGGATACAGTTCAGTCGCAGGACCCACGTCTTCGTTTCTTTAAGCACGGGACTGCAAGCTTGACGTCCATACTCTGTGCTAATTTATTTTGCCGTAACCAAGTTTTTGCTTATGGGGCTTCGGGAAGTCTGGTTTTATAATATAGCCAGTAGTAGCCAGAAGTCTGGTTTTGTAATATAACAAGGTAGCCGTCAACTGCCTTATAAATTCTGCCTGCCTTCTAAAATAGTTTTGCTTCATATTATTGTTTCCGATGTGAAATATGCGAATAAGATGATGACTGACTTTTGTTCGGTGACTCATTTGGTTAGACAATCCAGGGTATGTCTCCACAAAGCAATGCTTGCTGTCAAGCGACTTAGTCGCCTAATATCAATACCGTGTCAAGTGAAGCCTCCGTCCAGGGTCCTGGTTGGCACGGCTGTGGCGGGGTGCACACACACATGACCAACACTCGCATCACGGACGTGGAGATCGTGGAGACCAGGTACCCGCTGCTCGTCACCAAGTTCTCCCTGCGAGCGGGCTCGGGCGGCCGAGGTGGGTATTACGACTCTATACCATACTGTTCTTCATTTTCAATTACTACTTTTATCATGATTGTAAAATAAGTGCAAATGAGCTACGAATTACTATACAATATATATATATATATATAATATATAATTACGGGCACAATGGAATTAACATCTCAGTTCCCAAGGTTAGTGGCGCATTGGCGATGTAAGCGATGGTTAACATCTCTTACAACGCCAATGTCTATGGGTGTTGGTGACCACTTACAATCAGGTGGCCCATATGCTCGTCCGCCTACCTATACAATAAAAAAAATACTATTGGTACAAATAAATTCTCGTCAATTTATCTGCAATGTAAAAATCATTTTGATCTGAATTGCTACAATGTTAAGTCACTCGAGTTATTTGTTACTATTTTACATATACAATTTATCTGATAGATTAAACCTTTATTTTAACGCGAATTTATACAATTATATACAATTTAAAAAAGTGTGTATATATATATATATATATACACACCCACAGAATATATAAATATGATGTCAAAAGTAAACAAGTATAAAGAGCTTTTAAAACAGAAAGTAGATATCATCCACCACCATCATCTACGATGACGTATTTTCTTTTTTTTTAACTACATCTGATGACATCTGGTATTTATAGCACATCTGATGACAAATAAACGTTAACAAAGAGAAATAAAAGCGATTTAATAATAAGCTCCATTTTTTTTCAATCCATGTGAATTACTTTAATCGTGACAGAGCTCCAACACTAATGATACCATCAGGTCAGTGGGACGGCGGGGACGGGGTGACGCGCGAGCTGGTGTTCAGGAGAACCGTTCAGCTCTCCGTGCTGACGGAGCGGAGAGCCTTCCAACCTTACGGGATGAACGGTGAGAACATTTACATTTTAGAACTATAGGTGTCATTATTGGTGTTAAGTTTTAAAATATACTTTTATTATAAAATCGAAGAAAGCATTTGCATATATATTTATTATAAATTAATAAAACCACTTCTGTCTTAAAAACTGTTGATTACCAAGTTTTGAGAATTTATGAGAGTATTTTATTTTTGTATGTTTTCAGGAGGTGAACCCGGCGAGCGAGGCTTGAATCTCCTACAGCGAGCTGACGGGAGACTGATCAACCTCGGGGCGAAGTCCTCCGTTGAAGCACATCCAGGGGTTAGTTATTATAATTGTTAACGATTAAAACGTAACGAAAACTTAAATAAAATGGATATAATGAATATTTCAAACACTCTGACCTCGCGCCTGACCTCTTGCCTGTCTTGTCGGATTACCGTACCATCGGTTTATCAGAGCTACGTAAGAGAGTACACCTGTGTTTGTGCACACACTTGTGCACTATAATATCTCCTGCGGAGTTGGCTAATCTCTATTGAGATTGGCCGCCGTGGCCGAAATCGGTTTGGAGGACATTATTACTATTACATTTTTTCATTTCGATTTCTCATTAAAATTTCATTTCGATAGCCATGATCGACCGTCACTCAGTAAAAACACAATGTAAAATATATTATTTACTTTTAGGATAAATACATAATGAATTCTCCGGGCGGCGGCGGTTACGGGCGTCCGTCCGATGCCGTGGAAACAAATAAACAAACTGACAAGCAATACAGTGAATTCTTAGAGCGAGGCAGCGTGTATGAGTATAAAAGTGCACAGGAGTCCGTTTAAGGTTAATTCTCAAGTTCAAAATAGCACTCATTGACGGAAAGCACAACACTTAACGCACACACATAATATAGTACAAATATTAATATGATATAAGAAATGTGTACAATCCAGTAGGTGTAGGTAACAGAGGTGGAACCTTTTACATCAGAATATTTACATTATAAACGCATATTTAATTACAGTTACAATATTAGTACAGTTTTCTGTCAAATTGAACATATTTTTTTACAATAATTATTATTTTGACAACGTAGAATATCAAGTAAAAGCGCACACAAAATGATAGTATAAGCTTATTGTTTTTTATTATGTTTATTAAATTTATAGAAAAAATGCTATACATACAATATACATAATATATATAATGGTAACAAAATATATACCAATTATAGGCTAACTTGACATTCAAATAAAAAAAATCTAATAGATAATGTAAGCAGTAAGGCCTTCTGTGACATCACTTTGTCTATGGATAGAGACCACAAACAGGCCTCATTTGCTAGTCTGCCTTCCTATCATTAATAAAAAAAGATCTAAGACAATAATATATGAATACGTAACGTATACCAAAATATAAATGCAATTGTTGTTAAGTACAATATTTTTAATGTTATTAAATTGTTAACTATTATAGGTGATGGTGTTGTCAGGTTAAAAAATATAATTTACATTAAAACAGACATAATATTTATATAAAAATCTTTTATTTAGAAAATAAGTTATACAAATATATAATCATTGTAACATTATAAGCCAATTATTTAACAATATTTTTTTATATAGTTCATGTTTTAATATTTTTATTGTTTACCATTTGTTTCTTGTTATTTACAAAGTATTGACAATATATTTTTTTTAACATTAATGATTGTTTTATTATTTTTACAATTTCCCACTGATTTAAAAAATGGGACCAACGGGCATAGGCAAGGTCATTTAGCGGATATCATTTTACTTTGTAGATAAAGCCATATTGTATGGAAACGACAAACAATTGATTTGATTTTTTTTAACGTGGAATGCACTTTGTCTAGCCCTGAAATAGTTGCTGGTATGACATGACAAAACATTAAGATGTATTGGAAGAAAAATGTAATTTCATGCGCATTTTTCATTATGACAAATACTAGTATGAAAAATAGTATAATATGTAGAAACAAATAAACCACATATTAACGACGAACTTCATCCTATAATATTATCAATCAGTTATTAATACTGAATCATTCATTTCATAGTTTAAAATGCATAATCTGATTTATGTGTACAGGTTGTATCAAAAACCCTGTTCGACCCGTGAAGTGGTTATTTGGTATCGTGAATCGGTTCTATTTATGTAATTTTTTTTAAATATTATGAAAAAAAATACCTTTAAAAAATATTTATTGTTATTTTCAATGGTAAATGAAGAAAACTTCATGAACAACTGACGTCATTTTTTTTTATTTTTTTTTTTTATTGTATAGGAAGGCGGACGAGCATATGGGCCACCTGATGGTAAGTGGTCACCAACGCCCATAGACAATGGCATTGTAAGAAATGTTAACCATCGCTTACATCGCCAATGCGCCACCAACCTTGGGAACTAAGATGTTATGTCCCTTGTGCCTGTAATTACACTGGCTCACTCACCCTTCAAACCGGAACACAGCAATACAAAGTACTGCTGTTTTGCGGCAAAATATCTGATGAGTGGGTGGTACCTACCCAGACGAGCTTGCACAAAGCTCTACCACCAAGTAAATGTCATGTCCGAGCTACCCGATAGGTAAGAGCTATCGACCGCGGTAAATTAAATTTTATTTGGGGTAAATTTTTGCTTAGAATTTTCAAAATTATTACATAAATAGAACCAACTCACGATACCTAATAACCACTTCACGGGTCGGACTGGGTTTTTGTTACATATGTACATCGCTCGCTACATAACTACATATATATCACTATATACAATATAATTTATCATGTATATAAAAGATTTATTCTACTTTTTGTTGTATGTCCATTATACAATATGTACAAAATGTATTCACATGTTAGAGTCGCTTCAAACCGCGCAAGCGCTAGAAATATGTAACAAATAAACAAACGAACAAACTCACTCCTCATTTATAATATTAGTAGGGATTATTAATTCTAGCATTGTCCGTTTATATAACAACTATTGAGAAATCCGACTTATTTTTCAATTTGTCTCAGACGCGTGAATTGAACTCCAAAACATTATCGTCATTGGTATAATTTGCCCAGCTGTGGGACTGGAACACATACCAGAAAAAGGCGACGACATTTCAATTCTCTACCTCAAATTGATGTCAATCTCCTTCGTAAACTCCATCTTGCCCTGTCAAGAATGATCTCCAGCCGCCGCCAACGCCTCTCTGTTCTCGTACGCCCAAAACCCGTGCAGTTCTAACAGAATCGACACAGCCGTGTGCCCGTGACCGCTCTTGATCAGGTCTTGGAGTGTTATACGCGACGGATGCTCCGGACGGATCATGTCGAAGATTTCGTCTTTCACGTCATCGAAGTTAACCGGTTCCGCGCCGTGGGCCACCATTTGTTCTTGAATCGCCTGCACATAAATCATATTTAATTTATTATCATTATAATTCGTAGTGGGAATTATTTACTTCGTATTACGAAATTCCAAAGCAATGAGTTTAACAAATATTTCCAATATGACCAAATGGTTAGAAATCTTTAATCTAAGCGCAAGATGGCGGATTCAATCATCACAAAATTTTAATATGTTTAATTTTTATTTAAAATTCATCTTGCACTGACAAAAATTCTCGTATTAGGAAACCTGCCACACGTCTATCCTGCCGATCCACATCGGAGCACGGGTGGAATAAGATTCAAACCATCATAGCAGACAGCATTAAATGCTAAGGTCCTATTATTGAACGAGTCCGACCTTGAAGAAGTAGTTGAGGGTGAAGGCGTCCAGGTAGCCCTGCGAGTTGATGTCGAGCACGCGGAACAGGTAGGCGAGCGCGGCGGGCTGGCGGCGGTTCTCCAGCGCCAGCACCAGGTCCAGGTACGTCTTGTAGTCCATCTCGCCGTCGTACGTGAGGCACTGCTGGAACACGCGCTGCAGGAACGCGCGCGTCAGCGTGCCCGACCCGTAGCTGCGGACGGACACCTCGCTCTGTCACACTCTACTGTGGCCTACTGCCATATTATACATCTTATATATGTACACACACCATACAATTTCAAGGTCACCAATTTGGTATTACCAATTTTGTTTACTTGGTGGTAGGGCTTTGTACAAGCTCGTTTGAGTAGATACCACCCCACTCATCAGATATTCTACTGCAAAACAGCAATACTTGCTATTGTTGTGTTCCGGTCTGAAGGGTGATTGAGCCAGTGTAATTACAGGCACAAGGGACATAAGACCTTAGTACCCAAGGTTGGTGGCGCATTGGCGATGTAAGGGATGGTTAACATCTCTTAATTCTGTCTATGGGCATTGGTGACCACTTACCATCAGGTGGCCCATATGCTCGTCCGCTTTCCAATGCAATAAAAGAATGGTTGTCTGTAAAGTTGGTTTAAGGACGATAGTTTAACGTGACAACGTCATAACAAAACAAGCTTCTCCTCGGACGCATAGGCCAATCGAGTGAAAGAGAGATAGATGCGGCGCAAGCGTACAATCAGCGTAACGGGACAATGAGTCATCCTTTTTCGTGCATGCAGCCAGCGTTCATCGATTTATTAGACATTGATAAGTCAAAAAAAAAAATTGGCATCACAATATGGAAACCAATATAAATTTAATCTAAATGAAAATCACGTCAGAATGTATCTTTAGACTGATTGTCCAGACAAATTTTAGCTTCGACGGTCTTTCTCATGGAAGACTAGCCAGCTGTATATATTACAATGTGTTACTTGAAAGCATTATTTCCATACCCGGCCAGTTCGTTGATACTGAGCATGCCGTTATGGTCCCTGTCCAGGTTGAGGTACTGCCCGTACACGCGGAGCGCTGACGCCGCGCTGAACCAGTTCTGTTCCTGGAGTTCCATTGGCAGGTCTTCTTCTCGTAACTAAATAAAATAAAACAACATATCTCATCAAATATCCATTTTATCTATATGTATATATTTATGTATCATATTTTTATTTTATTTTTTTAAATTTCGTATCGTGTTATTTATTTCTTATAATACGATGCGAAATTTAAAAAATGTATTTGTTAATTTATTATTTCGTTTACAATAAAAAATAGATAACCTGATAGTCACATATATAACAAATACGCCAAAAAGAGCTAAAAACACAAAACGTACTCGCGATAGTTTAGTGTATGAGTGTACTGATTTAAGAAGAATATAAAGAGTGGTGACGTTGAAGACCGGGCTCATACTCGTGAATACATTTACTCTTGGAAACGCTCGCTTGGTCGTCACACACAATTGAAAAACACAAGACAATGAATGGGTTGGTTGAATTATGGGATAGGAAAAGGATAATTTTTTGTTACACTAGCTGACTTTTAAACACGAAAGAACGTGATAACATCAAATCTTAGCTAAGTAATGACGTTCCAATCCACTCTCTCTTTTCTTACCTCCAACAGATCATCAAGGAATGAGCAGGACAGCACATCCCTGATCCTCACTCGACCGACTCTTAGAGGATCAAGGAAGAAAAGGAACTTCCTAGCTGCTGTGCAGACGTAGAACGATGTGAACGACGAGTCCAGACCATCTAATGCAGCGAGAGATGGTACCAACTCTGCGATATAGCTCTCTAGATCCTGTAAAACGTGTTTCTGCTTTACTAATGGACAGACAAATATAGATTAAGTTAAATTGCCTTCACCAGTAAACTAGTCGTAAGTATAAGATGTGCTTGTTATAGACATTGCTATAAAATTATTATTTGCCACTAATTTTTGTTTAAACATACAAAGTAATCCATAGTATCCATCCAATTATATCATTAACATAAAAGGTTTTTGCCGAAATATGAGTATTTTCCAAACTGTCACTTTTGTTGTTATATATGCTAGCAAATGTGGCTTAAATGGCTATATGGCTATAAAATGGTAGGCAAAAGGTTTATGTCCTAAATATGTCACAAATATATAACTTGTGCTTGTGAGCGCTCACTCACCATACAAGACTGCACCAAGCCCTATTACTAATTAAAAAATTATAAATTCTGCAAACATTGCCATGTGGTTCTATATGTATTTTAAAAAAGCTTATGAAAGTAATTTAAATGTACTCACATGTTCAGTGAGGTAACCCTGCCCTGATACGTCATATAAAGAGAGACCAATCCGTGTTTGTTGTAACCACACGCGACGCATTACATAGTTGAAGAGAGAAACTCCTCGAACCCGACCTATGCCACCCTCGGCTGCTTGTAAACGACCGAACACCTCCGGCGTAAAGTAGGGCCTGAAGAAAATGAAAATTATAATATAATAATATTCTGGGACATTATTCACACATGGTCATCTCATCCCAAACTAAGCAGAGCTTGTGTTATGGAAACCAGACAACTGATATACTACATATACTACTTTTTCTTTTGTAAATACATACTTATATAGATAATTACACCCAGACTCAGGACAAACAGACATGTTCATGCACACAATAGTTTGTCCTGGGTGGGAATCGAACCCACGACCTGCGGCGCGAAAGGCAGGGTATCTACCAACCACGCCAACCGGCTTGTCCAATGTTTATGTCACCATGTCACCCTGTATATGTCAATGTGGAAAATTGACATAAACAGGGTGTAACGAAATTCGTGTCCGACCGGTGAAGTGGTTATTAAGTATCGTGAGTTGGTTATATTTGTATCTGTATCTGTATCTATCGTCTTGTGCTTGGCGGTGAAGGAAAACGTGAGGAAACCTGCTTTTGTCTTATTTGACTGAAATTCTGCCACGTGTCCAACCCGCATTGGAGCAGCGTGGTGGAAAAAGCTCAAAACCTTCTCCTCAATAAGGAAAGAAGGCCTTAGCCCAGCAGTGGGTCATTTACAGGCTGTTATTTCGTAACTTTATGTCATAAATGTGACGTTAAAAACTAGTGGTGAGAATCTTAGATCGTAACAATAACTTTACCATTATTTTTAACTAAAAACATAATTTTCTTCTAATTTGATGGCATTTTCTAAGGTCATATGGAATTTTATTAAATAATAGCTGTGCCCCGCAGTTTCACCTGCGTCCTGCATATAATTAATCATATTACAATGAATAAAAATAAGCCTAACCTTCCTCAATAAAAGGACTATACAACACAAAAATAATTTTTAAACTCAAACCAGTACTTCCTGAGATTAGCCGGATCAAACAAATGAAACTCTTCAGCTTTATACAGAGTGTAACAAAATACGTGTCCGACCCGTGGTTATTAGGTATCGTGAGTCGGTTCTATTTCTGCTTAGAATTTTAAAAATGATTACATAAATAGAACCGTGGTAGAATAAATAACCACTTCATGGGTCGGACATGTATTTTGTTACATGTATATTGGTATAGATGTACTTTTAAATCATAATTAAGTTTATAACTTAGTGTTACCTATACTTTGGTCCTGCTTCATCTCTAATTTTCTTAAATTGTAAATAATCAACTGTTAATTCATCACTATTAGCCATGCTGTAACTTCCATTGGACTTCTCAAGTAGACTCCATAAATGCTTCAATTCACTGTTATCTAATAATTCTTTGCTTTTCTTTTGCAAGAATTGTGCTCTTGTCTCTTCTCTGAGTTTTTGTGACAAAACATCATCGGCTCGAGGGAGTTTGAAATAAAATTTTGGTATTTTTTTATATGTCTCCTTGTCACCGTCAAGCTTTGGTTTGTATAATTGTTTGAATGTCTCGAGTTCGGTTTTCTCACTTTCTTCTTTACTTGTGCTCATATTTGTTTCTGTTGCACAAGTTATTTGTAATAATTAATAATAATCAATTTCGTAGACAGTTAATAAACATCATAATTAAATTTTATAAGAATTACTCACATTAAGGTTCTAAGTAATTATTTGCTTTTCTTATGCAAGAATTAAGGTGTTGTCTATCTGAGCTTGAAGTTTTATTTTTAATTTAATAATAAAAGAGTAATCAAATTGTTAAAAAATGACGTAGTATATTTTAATTTATATTCTTTGTTATTATGTTCTTTTTGGGTTTGAAGAGTGTGACCCAGTATAACAAGTACAAGCATCGTCATACCCAAGGTGGTAGAGCTTTGTCTATGTAAATATTTCTTATATGACGTTGGTGACCACTTACTATAATGTGGCCCAAATGCTGGTCTGATTACCTATTTTAAATTTATTTTATAGGTCACAACAAACTTACCGTCTAATTTTTTAATATACTTTCTTAAACGATTTTTTAACATTTCGTTCACCTTCTTCTGTTCCTCATTTACAAGAATATTCGTTTCAAGTAAATCACTGGTAATTGTTTCAACACTTTTGTTTTCTTTATTGCTTGCCATTCCGATTTACTAAAAATATATATTTTGAGGAATATAAAAATAAATGAAACTCGAATATTTATTGAGATATAGTTAACGTCGAAGTTATTACATTTATATATTTACAAATAGTGCTAGACAGCAAATTGACATTAAAATTGTTTACTATTGAATGTCATTCCATTTTACGCAGCTATCTGTTAAATTCAATTTTAATAATAAGTAAGAAAATCAAAAATGATAACACCGCGATTTTTCAAAACAATTAATCATATAATAAAATTCCCGCTAATTCTATTTATTCTGTAATAAAGTAAATTGATAATCATATTCTAGCGTGGAATGAGGCTCTGGATAGTACCTACCTAATGGTTTTACTATTGGTCAGTAGATGTCTCTAAAATGATAAACATTTTTTTAAATTGTCTGAAACTAAATATTTTAATGATTGTTTTATTTATTTGCTGTAACAACGAACAAAAATTTAATTTCATTGATGGCTTCCCAGTGCGTGATATTGAAGACATTTTTTTTTATCACGCAGTGGAAACCTTCAGAAAGAGACCCGGCTCCCTTGGAGGAGAGGCTGCGGGATCATGTTGATATAACGCATACGCGGCCCCTACCGTGCTGTTCCCCGCTCGTCGCTCGGCGGAACTCTCCTCAGGGGGCAAAGTATACTCGTCCACCCACACTCCTCGCTGGAGCGTATCCTCCTCAGGGCCCCCTGAAATAGAACCCGTGAGGCCCCCACCTCACACATCCACGGCTCCAAGGTTACACCCTATCTTTTAAACCCCGGGCGTCGGGGGTGGAGATATTGAAGAATTGCCCCACCAGTACGCACCGACGCACTCGTGCATCATCTGTGGAATCCCAGCAGGTTCGTTACGGTGAGTCAGTAACTTTAAAGATGCCTTGCGAGATCCATAGTGGCAGTTTCTATTTCGCTTTTCATTATGGAATTACAACTTGGCTTCGAATCTCCAGACCGATAGAGTCTGGTACGCATCGGTGCGTGGCAGTCCGTGGTCATCGGTCGTGCGTGAATAATCCGCAGGATATTTCACCGTGGGAAGTCAACTTTAGAAACAAGAAACTGTTAGTGTAAATATGTAGTTTAATTTACATAATATACTCGTAGTGACCTGACAACACCGCATCTCCTCTTCCTCTGCGGTCCCACCGCAACGCAACAAATATATAATATACATAAATTTGTAACTAGCATAATTTATTTTAGCATGTCATGTGTATTCCTTGTTGGAGATCCTAATAAAATAAAAATGAAATAAAAATATACCTATTACATCTCAAAAAGCTGAGATGACCCAGTGGTAAGAACGCATGAATCTTAACCGATGATCGTGGCAAAGCCCGGTTCAAACCCGGGCAAGCACCGCTGAGTTTCATGTGCTTAATTTGTGATTATAATTCATCTCGTGCTTGACGGTGAAGGAAAACATCGTGAGGAAACCTGCATGTCTCAAATTTCATTGAAATTCTGTCACATGTGTATTCCACCAACCCGCATTGGAGCAGCGTGGAGCTCCAAAACCTTCTCCTCACAAGGAAGAGAAGAGGCCTTAGCCCAGCAGTGGGACATTTACAGGCTGTTACTTTACTTTTTTTTACTATTACATCTCAGCCTGTATGATATTCAGTTCAAAGTTCATTTAAAGGTGATAAAAGAGGATATGAATGATGAAAAAGTTTGGAGTATAGCATTCGTAGATTTCCATGCAGATATATACGTCTTAATTTCGATTGTATTCAATAACGACAGCAACTTAATTATCTGAGAAGAATAAGCACTGATTTTTTTTTATTTCATAGGGCGTTCGGCCCTATATGGGCCACCTGATGGTAAGTGGTCATCTACACCCATAGACATTGGCATTGTAACAGATGTTAACCATCGGTTCCATCGCCAATGTGCCCCCAATTTTGGAAACTAGGATCTGATGTTCTTTGTGCCCGTAATTACACTGGCTCACTCACCCTTCAACCCGGAACACAACAATAGCAAGTATTGCTGTTTTACGGTAGAATATCTGATGAGTGGGTGGTACCTACCCAGACGAGCTTGCACAATGCCCTACCACCAAGTAAAAGTAGTAGGTAGTTCTTGGTGATTCTTCTCGCTTAAATCTACATTTCAAACCGATTATAACTTTAAATTTAATTTAATTCAGTTTCAGTAGCTTACAATCACCAATTTTATAATAGGAGTTAGTTATTTTTAATAAATACTAAATAGTAGCAAATTTAACAAAAAATTCATAACAATTTAATAAGAAAATACTAATAATATGTTATTCCAACAACTATTTGCTATAACTTATCGTAAGCCACAAAACTTGCTATTTAATCATCAATATTATAAAGACTGTATGCGGCTGAACTTTCGTCTACGCTTACAAGGAAATACAGATAATAAAATAATATTATACATTTATATTATTTGCGTGATATGTAGACAAATATAAATGCTTTAATATCATTTTAATATAGAAGTTATTGTATAGATCTATGAAGTTTGAACATATGGACCTACATACTTTTAAATTATAAGTATATTATTAAAAACGTTAAAATCAATCGACACATTGACGTCTTCCACATTCTCGTATAAAGCAAAGTTGCTTATTATTTATTGTAAACAATTGTATTCATACATATATATGTATGTATTTTGTATAAATAAAACTTAAATTTTACTCAAACGCTTAATTATCGTAGACAGGTACACGGCAGAAAAAGAAAAAAAAAAGCAAATATTTTGACTTGTGCTTTGAAATATTAATACATATTACTTTTATGGATCGCTACTGTACGTAGTTATGAAGTCTTTGTTTACTATGCTTTACGTATTTTAATATAACCCAATTGTAAAATTCACAATGAGTTGATGTAATCTATCTTAAAAATAGAGTCGTCGCGTAATGTCTATATTACTGCGCATAGTCTAATTTTCATAGACAATAAATAAATCCATTATTCTCTAGTAAACCATCATAACAATCATATGTTATGTAAATAATTTGCAACAAGGGTTTATGACAGAGATCTGTTGTACGAGATATAAGTCTGTTTACACTAATTCACATTACATAATATATGTACCTTTATTTTATTTTATATAAAATAAATAAAATGAAATATATTTGAGTTTCCTTATGTATCTTTTTATTCATATAATTTCAATCAAAATTAATAAATTACATTTAAAGTTCTGACGTAGTCTCTTCTAGAACAAATCGCTCAGTCAATTTTAAGCTATAGGCAATAGGCAGCTAATCTTCTTGCGGTTTTTCAAAAGACTTTCATTGTAATATGCGTATTGTATTTTCTAAGTGAAATTCGTATATATTTAAATTTTATTTTCTTTATTACAATAACGATTATTCGTATTACAGGAACGAGATAGATTAAATAAATTGAAAGTTTCCTTAGAGCCATAACGCACGCACAGCTTATTAACACGAAACAAATTTCTTAGTTAATTACTTTTTTTCACATCGAATAATGAATAATTCGATATCCATCCGTTTTGCGTTACGTTAATAATCTAATAATAATTACATAAGAGTTATTTGGCTTGTGCAATTTTAACGTAATTACAGCATGTGAGAATTTCATATTCAGTTTTGTATCAAAGTTAAATTAATTCTATTTCGTTTTTATATATTATATTTGAGATTAGACAAGAGTTATGAATTTTAATTTTTAATTGTTTTGTAGGTTTTTTTTTAAATTTATTCTCAGAGACTGGTATAGGACAGAGAATTCTCAATTCTTGGGTGAAGTTAAAATACCTATAACCTATTCCAACAACAGGAGATATAAACAAATAAACAATTGCGATATTAAATTGATGCGATATAATTGGTCAAAATTTTGTATTTTGTGTAAATACTGTAATCATCTATTATGTTTACCGGACTTGCGTGAATCGGCGTCTTAGATGTCGACGAATTAATTATCGCAACATTGGAAGTAAAATTAAAATGCATATACATATTGTGTACATAGTTATGCGGAATAGTGTTGTGTTATAAATAAAGATATATTCATCAAGAACTGCTTGTAGTGAATAACCAAGCAGAGTAATTAGCAAATGTCATGAGATATGTTTATCTAAGGTATATTTAAGTCTACTTCTTCGATTGGAGTAGACTGTATGGTACTCATTGACTGCCTCGTTGGTCTAGTGGCTAGACATAACGCCGCAGACTCAATGGTCCTGGGTTCAATTCCCAGGTCGGGCCAATAAATAGTTATTGGGTTTTTCTGTCAAAGAATTCTTAGTAGCAGCCCGGAGTCTTACGACGTTATGGTACGTCAGAGACGACCTTATGGTACTCATCTCTGACCCTTTCATTTCATTTATAATGTACTGTACTTAAAATATGCAAAAGAGATATTAAATTGAGTTTAACAAAACAAATATCGCAAGATCTTAATTGGACATTAGTACGAAGGTTAGTTTTGTAATGTTTTAGCTTTACGTTAAGATTATTCAATTAAGTCTTAAAGAACTATTATGACGTACGTTTCGTCGGTACATACAATTTGTAGTGTAGTGTACAATTCCATAGTTGCAAAATCTAGAAAATGTTGGTTCCAATAATAAAACAATATTGTCGAAACCATTTGTTCGTTGTATACTGTATTGTATTGGCTTTGAAAAATAACAGACAGTGCGAAAATTTGGATTTAAAGCATTGAAAAAGTGATATAAATTATTATCGACCATTTTGAACATCATATATTTACTTACAAGTATGCTTAGCGGATGATATGAATATATATTATAGATCTTTGGAAAAAAGCATCAAGCAAAGATCAGTAGGAGCTCAACTTATATGTGTAAATATAAATATAAAAAGACACAAAAGACTTCTGTTTCTTGTCTATTAAGTAAAACTGCAAGTCACATTAGCATGTGGTATAACTATAGGGGCTGTCCATTAAATTACTGCGTTATAACGGAAAGGGTGACTTATTATGTTAGTGTATACACATAGGGGTCAATTAAAAATAAAGTGCGAATGCTAAAGTTAATAACCTAAAAAACAAATTATTACACAACAAATATTATACAATATTTCTGCTGTTTCAAGATATTTTGAAACGCGACACATTCTGTTTTTAGTTACCTCCTATTTGTTCTGGATTTCGGGACCTGATCGGTTTACATGGATTGATTATTTTTAAAACATTATCAATATTAGGCCGGAGTTTGAAAGTTCACAGAACAAATAATAATTCGACTGTATTTAACTATTTAATTAGATTATCGGAAAAGAGTAACTTCCGTGTTTCATGGAGGTTCTATTCTATCCGAAATGGTGGTAGGTTTTATTTAATCTTGTAAGATAGCGATTAAAAATGTGCTCCAAAATCGCATAAAGTATAACTAGATTTGATTGATTTAATATTCCATGATCACTAATAAGTAATAACGTATTAAACTTCGTTGAAATACCAACACTTTCCAAAGCAGTTTTCATATCTACTCATTCTAAATAATATAATAAGAGCTACTCGTTAAAACCTTGGTCATTAACTTTGCTAGCTCTAGAGCAGTGAGCACTGGAAATCGAGTTTCTTAGTAATTTTTTAAAATAGATAATAAAAAGTAAATTCTTCAATATTAAAAGTCAATTTTGAATTTAAGTTGCCATAAAAAATATTGTTACATAATTTTCATATTAAATAAGGTCGTAGATGTGGTTCAAACTCGTCGAGCCGATAATAGTTATTAGGTTTTTCTGTCAAAGATTCTCAGTAGCAGCCCGGAGTCTTGATGTTGGAAGTGAGTATACACGCGTGCCTCAGAAAGCACGCAAACCTTGTGGGAATAGAGAGTGCATCTGTGATTGCGCACACACTCGTGCACTATATTATGTGCTGCGCAGTTGGCTAATCTCTCTTGAGATTGGCCGCCGAGGCCGGAATCGGTCAGGACTTCAGAAAGACAAAATAAAATGTTGAAATGATGATAACATCGGAAGACTAGTTTATTTTATACCTGCCTTTACTTGTTACATAATAAATCAGCGGTGCCAAAACTATGGCCCACAAATGGAGCCGTCTGAAGAGCTCAGTCTAAACTCTACAGATCCTTATTCTAGTCAATTTATTATACGTTACTATAAATGATACAAGACAAAATATTATATTTATATTTTTATTTTAATTATTGCGAGTGTGACCTTATTTACATAACTTAAAATACATAAATAACATGAACTCACGTACATTTATCAATATATTGAGTAACAAATCAAATGTAATAATAAGTAGTATTAAATATTGTATGATTTTTACACGTTTTTTACGCGTTTTGTGGTCAGTCCACAAAAGGAGTGTAATGTATAATGTTTTCAGGGTTCATGCAGATATGTGAGTTGGTTTACTCTACGATAACTATAAATTCGTCTGAAAATATTTGGATGTACATATTACGTGCTATTGATGGTCACAATATCATCCTGAGTGACACTCGTTATAAATTAATTCAGAGCATTTTTTTCATACATTAGCTATTTATCTATAGTATATACTAATATAGCTGAAGAGTTTGTTGGTTTGATCCGGCTAATCCCAGGAACTATTGATTCAAATTAAAAAAATCTTTTTGTGTTCGGTAGTCTATTTATCGAGAAGGCTCTAGGCTTTTGCGAGCAAAAGGTAATATAAATCAACTCCATTACAAACCGATGGTGGTAAAAGTTGATAAGGGAATTAGCGTTAGAGTAATTATCAGTCGAGCACGTAAACCGTTCCACCAGCAATAATGTTTCCAATGAGGCCGTAAGTCTATATTATCCTCATTACGTGGAGTTTGGGCACAGCGCTGTCCCAAATACGTGTTTTGAGGGCACTGGGCAAGCGTTTCACGATTATGATGATGATGTTCTATAAGTTGAATACGGTATATTATTTGTATTTTGTGATTGTCTGTGGACTTAAAATTAGTCTAAGGTAAATAATTGACTGCCAACAAATTAAATATTCACACTATCAATAGAATCGTTACTGAGTTGATAATCGAAATTTTCATTGCATAATTTTCGTAAGAAGAAACCGAGATATTCTTATGACAAAAGACGAAGTCGAAACAACTAACAAGCGTAAACCGGACCATCCGTTGGGTGCGCGAGCGCAGGCCGTAGACCGCCCGGGCAAGTTTCTGCCGCGAGTGCCGAGTGCCGACTCTGAGCAACTCGCGACGAGCGCTGTCTCAGTTATGCGCGAGACGTAGACGGGTGTGGATGTGCGTCCCTACTAATGTGTCAAAATTTATTCGATACCGATGTTTAAGTGATCTAACATTATTGGCGTGATAAAAAAGTTTAATTCAAGAAGCTCAGTGCTTACAATGGACGGATAATTTGGTGGTGCACGGCAGTTTATATCGGTAAGTGTATAAGCGACCGAGTTGAAAAGGGTTCTATTGCGGCACAACCTTTTGCCTCTTAACTTCTTTCTGAAATGTTTAGCTTCAACATTTGCAAGGCGATTCGCATTCTACGTGTTACGGTGAATTTAATAACAAAATTAATGGTGTAATGTGTTTTTTAAACGTTTTCAATATAGGCAAGAGTTTTGCAAGTGTTGTATTTATTGCGTTAAGTTTTTTTTATGGCTAGTCGAATCTCTCCGACCTTGCGGGCTTCTGATGGAATGTTAGGCGGTCAAAGAAAATGTGAACGTCGATTTAGGCGCTGCTGTTCAGATCCGGTAATATTATATACAACTATGTAAGATAGACCTTACAAATACTAGAAATATGTGAATAATAATAGCAACTGTACATTAAAATTACTCGTAATCTGCTTCGATAGATCTCAGTTATAAAATGAAGTTGAAATGAAAATATGAGTTGTTGAATATTTATATAATTACAAAGAGAATTAAGTATTTTATAACATTACTTAAATAACAATATATTTTTTAAATTAGCATGTCCATTACTTTGGAAATCTATATGTGTAATGATCTAGGGTTTGAAACAATAGGTACCTAGATCTGAAGAAGATTTGTCAATCACGATTTCTGAACGTGTTGTCATAGGACTGAATTAAACGTTTTAAATTCTAATAAGGAATTTATGTACTATGATGAGGATATTATGAAATTAGACCAAATAACTTAATATATGTTTTTATAAATCGCTGGTGAGTTGATTACAAAATTAACATATTATTACAAGCATAATACTTTTTAATTGCCGATTAAATTATTGTTTTCAAAAGTTCTTTGGTTGGATCGATAACAATAATTCTAAGCCCGTTATAAATTAATTTAGTTAATTGTTTTTGTGGTATTTTATATTAAGCTGATAGATGTGATTTGTATAGCTTTATTTTATGTACGTACAACTAATAATCAATTTATTAAATCGTTATTACATTATTTATTTACTAGTTGAAAAGTTAAAAACCGATTTATATAATAAAGAAAGAAAACCCACCATAAAATAACAGATATACTAAAAGTAAAAAGCGTTACAACAATACACGCCACATAATCTGTGGCTTATATTTTTAAATTCTTTTTTCAAATTCTAATTTAAATGAACTACAATCATGTAACTCCAAATGACATTTATTATATTGAGTTCCGTAAACTAGGAGTATTATAAAAGTTACTTCAAGACGTCTAACTAGTTAAAGACAGACAATCGAAACCGTATAAGATTAAGTCTAATCAATTCAAATCCGTAGTTGTCCGACTAAAATTCTAGCAATGCGTTTCATAATGCTATTATTCAGTTGAACTGGTTTAGGCAGACTATGAAATTTGGCGGGCCAGGTGTTGCGTGTTCATTATAGTGTTATGTGTATAATTTTATGCCTGTGCATTGATAATTTTTAATATTTTAAAAATATTAGATTTAATCTATGTACATATGTAGTAGGTTACTTACGAAATAAAATATGCAGGTTGCAATGGTGAAATGTATCAATTTTAGGTTACCAAAAAATTTAATAACTAAATTACCTTTCATATTTAGATAGATAGTAAAATCGCGATTTATCGTTGCCGTAATTAATAATTTTTTTTTTATTTCGTTAAAAAGAATTTTAAATTAATTTATTTTTTACAATCTTTAAAATATAATATACCTGTATAACGTTATAGTATTGGATAGACATAATTAAGACTATTAACGTGATTTGCAGCAAGAGTTTGAGACATAATGGTCGTATTTGACACAGATTGTGTCCCTCTTTGTACCTACTTAAAAGCTGGCATTACAAATTAACGCGACCTTTATTATCTATATAATTATGTATATATTTAGAGTCAAATAAGATACAACAACGACTATAAACTCATTATTTTTTAGTACTACAATAATGTAGGTTAATTTTCTACTGGTTGTAATTCGCCACCATCGTCTCTATTGGGCTGTCAGTGTCTTCTGTCAATTACAGTGTTCGCAATCCACTCCTACAGTGCCCACAGCCTACACTTGTAATTTTTAGGCATCTTAGATGTAGTGCCTATTGGGCTTTTATACTGGCGCTCACTCACTCATACTTCAACGACGCGAACAGAACTCAGGACGCTGCAAGATATTGATGTTTAACAAGTGTTTAACGGTAGAATAACTTACAGTAACAAACCAAGCTCGCAGTATTAATTTTCCGTAAAATAAATGTATCCCATTTTATCGCCATTGTCGGTTAATTACCCGTAAAGATAATATTGGTTCTTAATTGTTGACTGAATTGTCTAATCCTTTAGAAATATTCTACTCATTAGTTAGCCTTTATAATAATAACTTGGGACATTATCCACACACGGCCATCTGATCCCAAACTAAGCAGAGCTTGTACTATGGAAACCAGACAACTGATATACTACATATACTACTTTTTCTTTTGTAAATACATACTTATATAGATAATTACACCCAGACTCAGGACAAACAGACATGTTCATGCACACAAATGTCTGTCCTGGGTGGGAATCGAACCCACAACCTGCGGCGTGAAAAGCAAGTGTCTTACCAACCACGCCAACGAGCCTTTGGTTTTTCAATACAAACATTTTTTATCTATGATTAATCAAACCGGTTTTTTGATTTGTCGCAGGTGTGCGTCTTTACAATGGGAATGTTTGAATACAATTTGTTTTGTTTTCTAACAGATAATAAAAAATCTAAAAATAATGAATCAAAAAGTATTTAAGTAGGCTCTTGCGAGCTTCTGAAGGTTTACGTTATTTTATTTCAGAATCAAATATTATCCTGAACCGTGAATGATGCCGAAGCTTATCTTTTGAACTTTTTCTGTATCATTGATTTTGTTGTAGACAATAGACATACATAATAGTAGTAGTAAATCTATTGTAACCCTATTGTAAGTATTCCTACTTAACTAAATAAATACCGATGTTATATCCATATTAATGGTACCTATTTAACCATAGATAAACTGTTTGCTTATATATCTACATTGCTTATATATCTCTGGAAAATTATTAAAAAAATAAAATATTTTTGCAACGCTCTAATTGGTAGTAGAACTTTGTGTAAGTTCGTCTGGGTAGGTACTACCCACTCATCAGATATTCTACCGCAAAACAGCAGTAGCAGTACCTACGTGGTATTGTTGTGTTCCGTGGGTGTGTGAGCCAGTGTAATTACAGGCACAAGGGACGATGACGAAGGGAAAAGTGACCACCATCAGACCCGTATCGTCCGCCTACCTATGGTATAAAAAAAACTACGTTATATGTCCTTGTTGACATTACTTAGTCTCCTCTTAAGGGTTTTAAGCGTCGTGCCGCTTGTACAAGTTTCAATATACAAAATTATTATTATAATCTAGGTCTCCCCGTGTTATGAACTATGCGATAATTACTTAGATCGTCTGTGACGGACGAAGTCACGGCTGTGATTCACGCTTAGATTCAATAATAGGTTTTGCTTGGCATTTAAGTGCCTGGAACGAAACATATATTGATATTATCCTTGAAGTTTTTGCATATATATTGGTAATTAAAACATGCCTTCAGACAAATACGTTATTAATATGATAATTGCGAAAGTTTGTTTATTTGTCAACCACGCAGAAACAATGCATGCAAAATGCATCGACAGGGTTTATATGATATAGTTTTTTTTTTGATAGAATAGGTAGGCGGACGAGATTATGGGCCACCTGATGATAAGCGGTCACTTATGTTCATAGACATTGATATTGTAAGAAATGGTAACCATTGCTTACATCGCCAATGCGCCACCAACCTTGGGAACTAATATGTTATGTCCCTTGTGCCTGTAATTACACTGGCTCACCCTTTAAACCTTCTGGTTTAACAATTACAAGTATTGCTGTTGTGCGGTAGAATATCCGTTGACAGGGTCGTACTTATCCAGACGAGCTTGAACGAAGCTCTACCACCAGTAAAGATATTTAATAATATATTTGATTCGAAAAAATCTAGTAACAAATAACTGATCTAGTAAAATATCAGCACCCTTAAAAGTTCTTCTTCAAGAATACAAGATATTCGTATTTCATTTGACTTACAATAAACTATACCTTTAAAAAGCGATTAATATAAAGTGCTGGAGTTATTACAGCGTTAATCGCTAGGTAGTTCACCGTGAAGCTATTATTATTTTTATGTCATGAAGATTTGGTTGGCCACGTTATATTACAAACATTTGATCCAAGTGTTGGTAGCTAATCGGTTACATAAGATGTAGTCATATTAAACTTATTGTCGTGCTATGTCTCGGAAAAGATATCATACAATTAGGTCACACAACTCACCATTTAATTATTTACTTTTATTAAATAACATAATTGAAATAACGCTTGCTTGTTTAAATTAAATTAGAAAATTCCTTTTTTAGAAATGTTTTGATAGAATAGATAAATAAAAAAATAGAATTAGTTATATTAGAATGACAGTCGTTTTCACACGCTTTTATATAACAACAAAAAGCAAATTTCAACATTTATCATACTTTTATACATATACTATCGCAGACCCGTAACTTTTTAAGTACATATTTAAGGTATGTATATATTTAATGTAATTTAACGAATCAAGAACTTATCTGATTGAAACATGAATTGCTGTGCTGCTGGTCTAAAGACTCTTTTCCTCTTTATGAGGAAAATGAACCCGCATTAAATCAACGTTGTCGAATAACCTATAGACGTTCTCATAACAGGAGAACAGACCTTAACCTAGCAGTGATATTTTACGAACTGTTACGTAATTAGTTATGGTATAGGCTATATGGTATATGAGCATTATAGGAGTACGCTCAAAAATTTAAAAAATTAATGAATAGCACTTCCTTAAAAAGTATATGATAATAATTAATGTTTTAAATAGATGGGTTGACGGGCAATGGGCCACCTGACGGTAAGTGTCCAGAACTGCCTATCGACATTGACGCTTTAAGAAATATTGACCATTCCTTACATCGGCAATGCCTAACCTAGAGTACTATGTGTTCTGGGTGTTATGTTTTTTGCCAATGCGCTACCAAGCTTGGGAGCTAAGATGTTATGTCCCTTGCCTGTAATTACCCTGGCTCACTCACCATCAAACCGGACCATAGCAATACAAAGTACTACTGTTTTGTGGCAGAATTACTGATGAGTGGGTGGTACCTACTCAGACGAACTTGCACAAATCCCTAATACCAGTAATGTGTGTTAATATGTTGAGAGTGAAGTATTATGATACAGGTACAGTACTAGAATGCTTCAATATTAAACTGTAATAATCTTGTGATTAAATTAAATTTATTATCATGATTAGGTTAATTCAGTGTTTTTAGATTACTTCTACGACCTTCTGAGACTTTCGCAATTTTGCGTATAATATTTTTTGTTAATTATTTTTAATGATTACATGATTATTTATGCTGAATGTTAATTTGTTCTTTAAATATTATTTAACAAAATTCTGTAGTGTAATAGTTTTGTAAGATATTAAATTTAGCTTAGAATTATAAATAAAAGTGTTACGATTTTAATTTGTCAATTAAATATCCGGAATAATATGATTTATTTATAGAATGTCAAGTTTTCTGTAGTAGTTTTGTTTGTATCTGTATCTTTTTGACTTTTGAGAAATCAATGTTGTCTTACGACATTCGCTGTCATTTTGACAATCAAAAATATGAAATAGGTATATTGTTTAATAATTACATTTAAATTATTATATTATCAATATGAATAATACTCAAGCCAAAATGTAACGTCAAATTAAACTTAAATAAATTATAATAGTCTATTGCATTGAAGCAATATGTCAACTTATATTTTTTCTTTTTGTCATCAGCAACTTTTGTCTATGTTCAGGCTGCATACTGACAAACGTTTACTTTATTACCAACAGTCACATCCTTCTCATCCTGCAGATATTCGATTTATTTATACCTTTAATAAAGTAATAATAAACAAAGTAAGAAAACTGTAATTCATTCATTTGATTTTATTGTAAGACTATGATGCAATAAACAAAATGATTCTGGCCTAGAATCAGACCAGTTTCGAAGGAAGTACGTAAGGTCGGAACGCATTAATAATATTAATTTCCAGGATGATGCGCAACGTCCGAACATAACGTTATTTTATACAAAATCTTAGATTTCATCTATAGATGTGTGAATTGTAAATGAGAACATGCCATAACGGAATTGTGAGCGTAATATGGCATAATCGGCCGAGTCGTTATCTCGCTAAGCTTCTATTTGTGTTTTTTTTTTATTGAGAGGGCAAACACCGTGACTTTATGGTTAGTTTCTATCTGTGGACATTTCTATTGTTAGATTTGTTGAATGTATGATTGATGTGCAATTAAAATGTGACAGTACTAATTCTTTATTCAAAACAGTTCTTTACATAGAAATATTGTTATGTTGATTATTCTATAAATTGTTTATGATGATGTCTAATTTAATTTCTGTTCATTATGGTGTTAGAGTTTTATAATGTATAATTATATTTATTCTATAAATAATTGGTAGATTAACCTGTGAATAAATGGTACAAGAGGCTTTATCTTAGTCAGGGTTAATATCAGATTCTGTACAATATTACTTACTATGTAACATTTTAATTGTAAATTGTAAGCTATGTAATTGTAGTTTTATATATTTAATTGATGTTTGTTTCTGTTCATATATTGCGTTAACTCATCGATAATTGTCTGTGTTAATAATAAAAATACATTCGTGCTATTAATTAATAAACGGCGTGAAAACACTGCAACAGAGTAAGTGTTAACTGTCTTTCCGGTTCGTCATACAATCTACATTTCAAATGTGTGGTTCATATTTAAATAAATAATCTTGTATAAATAATATATAATATAGAAATGTCATTAACATATAATCATTGCATAACAAAAGAGTCTGGAATGTTTTTTTCGGTTTTATTTATTGAAAGTCCGGTTTTTATAGCTCATTGGGTGATTGACCGCTTGTGACAAGTGCGAAGGAGGATTAACGTTGCAGTCATAATGGAAGTTAGTCGTTTAGTTAAACGACCAGGCTATTAAGTAGGCTGATTTATTATACGATAGTATTAGTAATTGATAAAATAGATTTTTTATTTTGTGTTAACGTTTATTTAGTTAAAGATGAATTTTTAATATTATAAGTGCTTATTAAGACTTTATCGCTACTTAATATAACACACCTAATTAAAATAAACTTTTTATAGCTGCTTTGGCTCCTGGGAAATATAAAGTGCCAATAATTATGATATTTTAATCACTACATATTATAAAACTAAGTACCCCCGTCGCGTCTGTATGTTTGACCGCGATAAACTCAAAAACTACCAAACAGATTTTCATACGACTTTCTCCAATAGTCAGAGTGGTTAAACAGAAAGGTTAAAATAAAGATTACAAAGAGAGGGCATGCACGTTTGTAAAAAAGAAATGAAATAATATATATCACAATTAATTTTTATTTAATACTAGTTTTTGCCCACGGCGTCGCCTACATGTTCATCACATGGTGTTAGGTAAAAGTAGCCTAAATCCGTGGTTGGGGTTCAAGGGCTGTGGTTATAAATTTCATCAAAATGAGTTCAGTGGCTTAGCAGTGAAAGCGTTACAGACGGATTGCTTACGCATATATAATACAAATATAGATATACAGCGATTTTATGATATAACAATTGTAATACTCTGGACATTATTCACACACGGCCATCTGATCCCAAACTAACCAGAACTCGTACTATGGAAACCAGACAACTGATATACAACATATAACACTTTTCTTTTGTAAATACATACCTATATAGATCATTGCACCCAGACTGAGAACATGACAGGTGATTCTATTTTATAGATATTTATGATTATTTTATATGAATGAACTTGAATATTAAAAAAAATAAAGAAACCAGTTATTAAATAATGTAGACACAATTCACAATTTATACGTAACAATATTATCGTGTTACAATTTTATCGCGTCGATCGAAGTATGACTTTTATTACTTAACTGTTTTCGCGTTAAACCTCAGTCCACGATAACGTCGCGTTTACTCTTAGCTAGTTATTAAATAAAGTTTCTCAACGCTATAAACAAAAAAAAAGAATATATATACCTACTACCACAAAACAGCAGTTCTTTGTATATGTTCCGGTTTGAAGGGTGAGGCAGTGTAATTACAGGCACAAGGGAATTTTTTTTTATTGCATATGAAGGCGGACGAGCATATGGGCCACCTGATGGTAAGTGGTCACCAACGCCTATAGACATTGGCATTGTAAGAAATGTTAACCATAGCTTACATCGCCAATGCGCCACCAACCTTGAGTACTAAGATGTTATGTCACTTGTGCCTGTAATTACACTGCCTCTTCTCCTTTTTTTGTGAAGGTTTGGAGCTTACTCCACCACGCTGTACTAATGCGGGTTGGTGGAATACACATGTGACAGAATTTCAGTGAAATTTGACACATTTAGCTTTCCTCACGATGTTTTCCGTCACCGTCAAGCATGAGATGAATTATAATTACAAATTAAGCACATGAAATTTGGTGGTTCTTGCCCGGGCTTGATCCCACAATCATCGGTTAAGATTCACGCGTTCTTACCGCTGGGCCATCTCGGCTTTCTTTATAAAACACTAGCTGAGCCCCGCGGTTTCACCCGCGTATAATTACTAAATGATACATATAATGAATAAAAATCAGCCTTAGAACCTTCCTCGATAAAAGAACTATACAACACAAAAATATTTTTTAATTTCGAACTAATAGTTCCTGAGATTAGCCGGATCATACAAACAAATTCTTCAGCTTTCTGTATTAGTATAGAAGTATAGATATAGAATTATAAAATTAAAATTAGTAACTGTATTTCTTATTTGAATCGCAATTCCGATCCTCTGGCTGAAAAATGAATCAGCAATTCCGTCACCAATACTGGCTATTATTATTCCTAACAATAAACTAATTTGATTTACAGATAAGTATGTTCACAATATCGACAAAATATGAATAATATATTCTAAGCTTATTACAAAATACGCGAATAAGATTCAAATTATTATTTGCTAATAGTTAGTCCGAAATATTCAACAAATTTTGGTAATAATTAACGTTACTCGGCGTTACAGAACTGTCAAATTCATTGTCAGTTGATAACTGGTTTCCGAACGATTAATGCTGAGCTCAAATCGTTGTTTAAATTAGAGAAACATTCGCAATAAACATTTAAATTCCTATTTATTGACAGTTAAGTTTAATTGAATTAAAATAAATTGTAATTGTGTTATTAATATTCTCGAAATTAGTGTCCATTGGGAGCTACTTTTAGGGTTTTCCCTGAATTAGGAGCCAATGGTAGCTCTTGAATTACGCCTAGACACGCATGTAGACAATTCTACTATACTTTAGTTAAACGGTTCTTGTATAAATTCAAGTACTTTTTAATTTAGAAGCCTTATGGCCAGAAAGATACTCTTGCTGCTCTGAAAACATAGAAAATTGCCTTCAATTTTTTTCACAAAATGTATAAGAATTACAATAGGTGGTGTTTTACAAGGTGTTATGGACACCCTTTTTTGTTTTTACTTGTTAATGTCATCTGTGACGTCGTCTCTGTGAACAAAAAAAACGCTTAGCTTTGAAGCCCGACGATCGATTTATAAAATCCTCGCCCCTGATTGCGTTTACTTATTTGCAAAGTAAAAACCGAAACCGGTTCGAAAAATATACACAAATCTGAGAAGTGCCATCGAACGGAACTCGTTTTAGTCATATTTTATTGTTTACGCATTACAATATTATAAAATGTTCTTTACGAAACTGAGCGTATATATATATTTTTTTTGTTTTAATTATTTGTTGTTAGTAAATAGCAATAAACCTCGTTATAAGTTTCAATTTAACATTACAAATTCAGATTCTATTAATTATATTCAAAGATATGGGTGAAGGCTAGTTGTAAAATTGTAAATATCTTTAATAACTCGTAAATGTAATTGAGGTTTTATGTTCGTTTGTTTATAAGGTATCGCGAAAACTATATTAGTTTGCGTATTATCGCAATAATATAAGGAACTATTTTATTAATATTATTATTTTTTTGTTTCTTTGACACAATGTTATTAAATCAACGAATCATCAACGAAGAAACCATCCACGCAAGCTAAATCTACCTATGTCTACCTAACATTTATTCAAAACAAAAATAAAGTTTTTATATACCTATATAGAACGTTCGCTAGAAAGATTTATGAAGGTAGGTAGGTACCTAACGGGCTGTCGTATTGACTTGTACTAGTCATGCGATAATTTTTTCGCGAGTACTGTTTAGTACTACCTACTACTTATTAGAATTCCTTTATTTATCTGATTACAAAAAATCTCGAACAAAGCTAGGCGTAGCCGATTGGCTATATTATGAAACTGGTCACAATTTACAAGTTAAAAACTACACGACCATAATTATATACTGCAGATCAATAACTCCTTATAACATAGAACGCATATTAAAGATAAATTCTATTGCAGAGAGTCGAAACAACTTATTTTAACAAAACATATTTTTCTAGTATTACAGGATTTGAAAAGATATTGTTGGAGTGTCGTACAATTTGTATTCCGATGAATAAAGAACACAAAAGTACGAGTTAAGCCCCTTGGCTTGATTGCCAGTGCAATAGTTAGTCGATATAATATATTTAGTTTTATAATAAATTATTTTAACAAGCAACATTTCATTATTTTTTTGGCTGAGTAAATAAATACTTTTGTCTAAAGTCGTAATGATGAATAATATCTTATGATTTTTAGTCAATAGTGTGTGGATAGTTTTAAACAAATTTATTAAAATTTATACATGGCATCGAACAATGTTAGCTTTTATTTTGACCTTTTTTTCATACAAATACATATTTACAGATATTTTATTTGTAATTAATGTGAACTGTGAAAAATGTGTATGAGGACATTGAACTTATTTTTAATATTTTGTTTTCAACTTCAAGGATTAATATGAATTTATTTGCTATAATAAAAGACGGAGAGAAATTTATCTTAAACGAGTTTTTTATTGCGTAATAATTTTAGCTTATTTTGATATGAAAATTGTGAATTCTTAATTTCTTATGTAATTATGTAGTTTGAAGTTTCTCAAAAGATTTTCAAAATTTAAATACATAATTATTTAGCTTACCTCGTTTATGTTTATCTGACCCACTGTGGGAGCAAGACCTTAATTTTCTTCTCTCCTGTGGAGGAAATTTAACACCCACCACATTGTTTACGGGTTGGTCAGTCATGTGTCAGAATTTCATCCAATATGAGTTTTCTCACATTGTTTTCGTTCATCGAAAGCGTGATGAATAAATAAACAACTCAATCGATCGTTAAGCAAGTTTGCATTTAGGTTGTCTGGGTTACAGAAATGGATATAGGTTTATACATCTATTCGTAGGCGAAGCCTTGGTCGGAAACAAGTTTACGATAAAAATATTAGTATGATATTTTGTCTTAATAATATTAATATCCTGGGACATTATTCACACACGGCCATCTGATCCCAAACTGACCAGAGCTCGTACTATGGAAACCAAACAACTGATATATGTACCTACTACATATAATACTTTCCTTTTGTAAATACAAACTTACATAGATAAATTACACCCAGACTCAGGACAAATTAATATAATCCATACTGCTATTGCAAGGTTATGTTAACTTTTAATTTTCATAGCATGTTAATGCCTTACACATAAAATATTTCAAATAGTTACTGTGCAAAACGTGACCGCGTGGCATATAAATGTATATATGTATATGTAGTGTATGTTTTTGTTCATACAGGGTATATTAATATAATGATATACCTATGATTGTTACAGTTATTTTTTGATTCTTAAAAAGAGTATCATCTGAGCTTATTGTCAATTCTTTTCGGTAGAATATACTTTTCGAAATTGTAGGTTTATATTAAAATTGTAAAATGACGACTAAAAACGTTGTGAGAGCTTGAATAAAGTATATTTTGACTTCACTCATGACCAACCGAGAGACGTCAGCATCGCGTTCTATCTGTGGACTTTAATTATTGTCATTCATGCTACCCGGCTTGAGGTCTAAGCTGTTGTGTGTCTGTAATTATACTGGCTCACTCGCCCTTAGTACAGCGACGTAATTTTTTTTAGTTGTAAAATAATTATTAGTATGTGGCTGTTACTAGTCAGGTCTTTGCCTTTTACATAAATGGCATGATAGAAAAAATAAATAGATATATAGATACATAAAATTGCATGTTAATTTTTTAATAAATGTTTAGAAATATATTTTTTTTCTGATTTAAATATATTCGAATGTTTGATGATAAAATATTTGTTAATATAATTACCTACAAGTCTTGTTGTTGCTAATATTTACAACATTGTGTAATTGGACTTATGGGCAGCTTTAATTTTTGGTTAAGATTAAATTGTCGTACTAGATAATGTTGTATTTTTTATCTGTATTGTTTACGTAAGAAAAACATGTTTGACAACATACTCGTATTTAGATATTTTTTTTTGTAAATCAATTAACGATTCGAAACACGATGGTACCCATTAGGTTTTTTAATAAAAATGAAAAATTTTCAATAATAAATTTTATAAAATTACTATTTATTGTGTATAAGGAAATATATTATTTTCAATTCTATAAACGAAATTGCTATATATTAAAATGGTATTTAAGTAAATAAGTATTAGTTT
This sequence comes from Nymphalis c-album, assembly GCA_963151315.1. NCBI lineage: Eukaryota > Metazoa > Arthropoda > Insecta > Lepidoptera > Nymphalidae > Nymphalis > Nymphalis c-album. The sequence goes on from OY720610.1 coordinate 2,708,616, forward strand.
AAAAGGCAGTTGACTGTTTCTCGCTTGGGGCGGTGCGACATTCTTACGCAGGTGTCGATGTTGAGAACAGGCTGTATTTCTTTCCCTTATACGATAATCTTCGGATCTACCAGTTCAAAAAATATTATGCACTATATATGCTTTTATTTAGAAATTTTTTATTGAGAAATGTTATAAATTATATATTAAACCTTTAGCATTTTTTATAAATTCACGTGAAATATAACATACAGTAAGAAAATATATATATAAATATAACATACGGTAAGAAAAGCGTTACAATAATTATTAAATTTAAATGTTAACTTTTATATATTTTGTTTTGTTTTATTTTCAATGATAATATTAGTATGTTTCCAGACTTTGCGTGCTCGTTCACTGAATAAGATATTATGACTGTGTGCATGCGTTCTTTTTTTTTTTAATACACACAAAACTTTTTTTTAAAACACTCAAGAATGGTAATGATAAAAATATAGTCGAGTTAGTCATTTTTATAAAGAACTAGCTGTGTCCCGCGGTTTCACCCGCGTATAATTAATAAAAATATAATGTATAAAAAATAGCCTAGGACCTTCCTCGATAAAAGGAATACATTACACAAAAATAATTTTTAAAATCGAACCAGTAGTTCCTGAGATTAGCCGGATCAAACAAACAAACTCTTCAGCTTTATATATTAGTATAGATTGGTCTTCTTGAAATATTTTTTCGCTGATTTTTCTCAGCATATCTGAGGTGTACATTTCCGAACTGGTGTTAAATTATTAACAAACTATAGGCAAGTGTGACGCTTCTATATTTAGTAAAAAAAAAATTACCATTGACTGAATTGTTATATGTTTACATAATGTTATAAGTTAAGTAAATATAAAGGAAACTTGGAGATAGATAAAGAAGATTATTTAAATCTTAGAGAACAGATAAAAGGAACAATGCTTACCTAAATGTAATACCAGATACATTAATTAAAGGTACCCTCTCAGCGAGTTTTTATTCGCGTGCTCGCGTGCGTCTGCGAGATCGTATCTTAACTATGCTCGTTTTAATTGAATACGTGCTTTAACACGTAAGTTCTTATGTTTACAAACACATCGTGTGCATAAAGTAATGTCCTTTGTTAACATTATCAGATACAATATAAAGAATGGATGGTTTTGTTTTATCCAACAGCGTGGATGATAATGGCCATTAATTCACTTTTGATCATATGTATGGAGAACACAAACGTCTTATAGCTTCTGTATTGACCATATTTTTTATTTCGCTCGAAAAACGGATTTACGCGTTTCCCCCGCATAAGTGGTGGGGGGGGGATTACCCATTAAAAACCAGCGTATCTTCTTCATCGTCTTAGGGGGTGCGACACGGAATCGCTTGTGCATACTACCGCGAACGCCCCGACGCAGCTCTGTATTGACCATGAAGTGTCCGTCGATTTCTCATGTTCATATTAGTTGTTATATCGTATACTATGTCAACATTATTTTGTCCATATTATATCAATTGCATAACATTACGTACGCTTATTATTAGGTATTTTTATTAGGTATATTTTGAGGAGCCGGTTGGCATGGATGGTGGTCTGGGTGTATTTATCGATATAAGTATGTATTTACAAAAAAAGTAGGTAGTATATATAGTATATCAGTTGTCTGGTTTCCATAGTACAAGCTCTGCTTAGTTTGGGATCAGATGGCCGTGTGTGAATAATGTCCCGACCGTCTTAACTTAAAAAATGTACGTACACTTTGGAAAAGAAAAAACTATGTTTTAGTTTTATTATTTTTTTTCATAAGGCTCACTTCTTGTTTAGTAAAGTCCCTTGTACCTGAAGTTTCATTTGCTCAGTCACCCTTCCAACCGGTACAAAACAATACTACGCTATGCTATTTGGCGGCGTGTTATGAGGGTGGTATATGGATAGTGGTTACCTACCCAGGCGGTTTATTACAAAGCCCAACCACTAACTATTTAAGGAGTGTTAATTGAGTTAATTTCTAAAAGTTCGTGTGACATTTCGTAATCGAATGGAACAAATAGTACAAATTCCAAGCAATCAAGCCTTAGACAGCTAGTCGGCTGACGTAATCAGATATCATATAAGGCAAATAAGAGGCATCATTTTCATAAACCGGTTATTATAGGTTCATATCTATGCATGCGATTTGATTCTTTGATGAGTTTTCAACGAAATTTTTAGGTAATGTTTAAAGTTTTAGTTGTTAAAGGATTTCGATTTTTCTTCATATTAAAATGAAAAAAAAAACCCTAAAACGGCTTACAAAAGCCAAACATTTTCAAGTGGTCTAGTTACTAGATTATATTGGACTCGAGATTGAATCGCAGGTCAGGTCAATAACGTTGCGTTTTTCATTCAAAAACATCTTTGAAAATCCCAATAACATTTGATTAGCCTGACGGATAGGGAGGATGGGGAGTTTGAATCTACGGCCGTATATCTAGCCACTAGACCAACTAGGCAGTCCAATTAAATCAGTCTATATGTAGCGGCAACATACAAACGGCTAGCTATATTTACTTTAATTAAACAGTCAGGTCATTAGCATGCAATACACAAAGTCACAAAACACTTTCTCTCGTTTGTTTTAGAAAAGCGAAAATAATTAGAAAGGGCGATCAGTCTCTAAAATATTAAGTTTGAATTTATCTGTATAGAAAAACGTGTAAAGTTATATTTTTATAGATGTGAATAACTCTACGTGTCTGTTACGTATTCACAGCTAAACCACTGACTCGATTCGATTGTTTCAGATTCGATGTGATTTAGGCGTAAAAGCGTTTCAGATAGGAAGAATAACTTTAAGTTTTAAGAATAACTATTAAGTTAAAAATTCTGACTTGATATACATGATATACAAATTATATAATATGTTGTTATTGGTCATTGGTATAGTCTGTAAGTATTATAGCTTGAAATATTAGACAACCACATTTGTCTTTGTATTCTTTTTTTTTCATAATGACCTTATACTTTTTGTTAGAATTATTGCGGACTGCAGTATCAAAAGCCATAGACAAAAAATATATCATTGAGTTAAGAAATACGAAATGTCAAGTGAAATTTTATACGAATTAATGAAAATCAGATTCTTTATTATGCATATTATGCATTGTTATGAGAACTTCAGCAGTTTATTTTTAATCTGTATTTCTTTTTCACTTTCCCACGACTGTCACTGACCCTGCTTTCAGGATGCACAGATTAATAACTGTCTTTAATTGAAAATAACGGTTTTATTAACGACTTTCGACGTTGTTCCGTGATTTTCTTTGATCGAAAAATCTTGTATGGCTCTAATGGATAATCCATACCCTTATTGTTAATTGTTGGTTTTATTTTCATAGTATATAATGCGTTGATAATTAATTTAACACTTAAAATGATCTTGCTCAATTTAATTACTTATGTTTTGTTATTTTATTGACGATTTAAGGTAATCTGTACTTTGAATATTATCAATTTGGATTGTATGTGAAGCTAATTGTCAATCGATTATTTAACATTTTTTTTAGGCAAAGGGTTTCGTAAATTATAGACTGGTATTTTTATATAGTAATGTTTTAATAACTCTTTCTAAGTGTTAGTATATTTCGGCGTTTCTTTTATGCAATATTTATTTCAATCCTAGAAACTTGAATTATATATATTAGAACATTAAATTGTCTTCCATATTTTTATTTAGTACTAGCTGATACCCGCGACTTCGTCCGTGTTGCTTGATATATTAACAAAGTTTTCTTATGTACGAAGGAAAAAACATCAAAAAGATCGCAAGCAAAAATATACTTTGTTTAAACATACCTACATAACTGAACACAGTGCATATACCTACAAATCGTTGTTTCTTAAAACTTCAATAACTTTTTATTAAATGATATCGCAATAATTTTTTTTGATAAGGGCTAAGTGTCTAAGAATTTCATTGAAATCTATCCAGTAATTTTTGCGTGATGCGCGCACAACTGCAGACCTCTATAATTTTATTTATATAGATTTCTTGCACAGTTATTAAGTTGGGTTCAAAGAGTGGTTTAATAGAATATGTTAGTTTAAAATTGGTGAGTTCGATTTTTTTGGTGCTAATATCATCTGTCACTAACAAATGTCCGAGGTGTCAGATACCCTTAGCATTGTACTACCGCATCTATTGTGCTCTATGGCACGTGCGATACCAGATGTTATTGTATTTAATCATATGAAACTAAAACGACTCTTAACTCATCATGCATTAGTACGAAATTTCTTTGAACGCACAATTAAAAAAAGTCAGCCGTCTTATTTCATTGGAAGTCATTTTGGTATTTATTGCTTTACTGCTAAGGTTGATTTTAAAATTTGTAGTCTAAAGGCTGTGATATATTATTATTATTTAACATCTGCCTGTTAATCTGTCCAGGTGATACAAATTTGTTGTGTTGTAATCGACATATGACAGTTACGATCTATCGCTTACTGTCATTGCATTCGATATGGACAATTATTCAAAAAAAAATGATGTACGAAAACAATACATTAAACATATCTGTTAAAACAAGAGTCAATACGAGTTTTATGTCATCATAATGACGTTATGAGAATAAAATATATCAATTTAGGAGAATGAAAATTTGAATCAATTTATGCAAGTATATTCGCTCATATCGTTCCTGTATTTTGGTGGCTTCATTAAGTTATCAAGACAATCCAGAAATTCTACGTCCTTAATATATATGTAATTAGTAGTGTATTAGTAAAAATGTTAATTAAAAAGTATTCTTTGTGATTTTTATTAAAATAGACCTCTTAGGCGAATTATTTATAAGCCCTTCTCTATGTATATGTGTAAACCATATTAGAGATTAACTACTGAAAACACTTTCATATTTTCAGATTCTAAGTATAATTATAATCCGAACCGGTTAAATATTCATATATTCTTATAAGAGCCTATTTGAATAACGCACATTTTTAATTTGTTGCATTTTAGTGGTTGTCACTATATTGTCGTTTTATCTGGTGACATTCCTAACACTTAAAAATGTAAAGATACCTCATTTGTTGCACGAGCAAGGTCGGGGTGTGTCGCTTGTACTGAATTCGTTTGACGTAATTTCCACTCATTGTTTTGACGTTAATTGTCTATGACCAAGTTTAACGGTCGTTATGGCTTAAAGTATCAGTTTTCCCGCGACTATTTTCATGGATGTTAGATTTATTTTAATAGATTATTTTGATTTTTGGGTTATATATGATTGTTGACAGATTATAAAATACGAATCTCTATGCAGGTTTTATAATATAGTCGTTAAAAATATTATATATTTAATAATATATAATATGTTTAAAACTACGACAGATTATAATTAACCTAGTAGAATTTTTTTTTTTCAGAACAGTAGCAGTGACGGTTTTTAGACGCTACGCTGTAAATTATATCAATATTTTAATTTCACGTGCAGAAATCTCTGTTGTATAATATTTATTGGGATAAATATTCGTGCGTAAAGTGTACGTGACGTTATCGTTCAGAAATTTGTTTCAAGGTTATTTATGTTTTCGGTTAAAGTGTTATTAAGTTAAATTGTTTTTATAGTTTCTATTGATTTACAAATAACTGTTTTACTAAGTAAATAACTTCTATGAGAAGAAGATTGTGAGTATTCCAACGGGCTGCTCCATTGCGGGTTTGTCTGATACAAACTAAAGCATATTTAAAATAACTTATTCATTTATTCTTAGGATTATTAAATAATAAATATAAATAAAGACACTTACAATATATACTATTGGGCAATTAATTGTTATTAAAAGAAATATACTTAAATAACTTCGATTATTTAAAATATTAATAATTTGGTCACTAAAAAAATATGCTCAATTTCCTTTAAGTAATACTACTACGCACGGGTGAAACCAGGAGTCAGGGCTATTTTTTTAAAGAAAATATGTATGTAATGGATAACAATAAAGTATTACTACTTAATAGTGATATTAGTGATTTTTTAACACATTTAACATTGATTTGAAACAGAATAAACTCTGCGCTTATTAGAGTTCTAATATTTTTTGCCAAACCTAAAAGGCCAAAGCGTCAAATCGAATATGCTTTTTGTGAATGAAACGAATGTAAGAGCATAATCAGCGTATCGCGCGACGTGCGTTGAAATAAAAATACACAACTTATTTGCGCTACTAATGTTAACGAGCACAAACTATCTTCAACCTTAAGTACAAGTGAAAAAGCTTAATTTCATTTGTTTGACGAGATAATTCGACTGCAAACATAAAGTTGCGAGTATTGTCAAAGCAAATATATAACGTTCGACCAAAGACGTTTTTATTACAAGGTATTTGAGTTGTATTTTCATTGTTCGGTCGTAGATAACATTAGTCGAGTTCAACGAACCGAATGAATGGTTAAGTAAATAAATTGGTGCGAGCAATCCGATGCAAGAGTGAAAAAAACGGTACCTCGGCACGGATTGGAGGTTAGATACGTTATCTTAGGGCCGCGGCTGGCTCTATAGGGTACCTAAAAGGGAATACACGCAGCTAGTTAGGCTTACATGGCTGAAATTGAGGATTCATTATTCATTTGCAAGGAATTAATGGTTGTTTTCGGTTGAGTATAGATTGTAGGGCTCTTTGAAGGACTTTGAACTATTCAACTATCTTTGAACTATGATATCGTCTGCGGTGCATTTCAATAATTTATTATTTTCATGGCTTTTAGTTAGCTCTGTCCATATGATATTTTTTTGTATAAACATACGTTGTCTCCGCCTTGTGGGCCGTAGCGTGAATTTAATATATAACCTCCCCCTTAATGGAAATATATAATAATCGCAATATAAAATATAAATATCGAATTTTAATAATATATATACCCGACTGGTAGTCAATGAAACAAACACGATTCATTTTTGTTATATTAATAGATTGTTCTCACATTTATTAGCTTTAGCGTTTTTTTGTTTATTTAAAAGTAGCATTTCGTTTTAATCTTGAAACTTTACGACATTTATTTAAATAAAATACTAATATAATGTATTCAAGTAAAAACATTAAGTTTTATTGAGAAAAAGAGGGAATTAAATTAGTTAGTGACCGATTTATTACCGCGTCAATGTTTGTTTTTTTTCTTTTATATTTTGTTGTCTCAATTTAATAACCAGTCTTTTCTCCTATTTCAGGAGCAAATCACATTTATAACTCATATTTATATTTTCTGAAATTTATTTATTGATATTTTTTTAACATATTTTATGTAATTAATAAATATTTAAAAGTATCTACAGGATTTAGATATAGAATCGATTACCTAATAATGTTTTCAAACCATCATATTTTAACCTTTTCTTAACATCTATATTAATAAAATAGATACGAAAACTCTGTCTGTTACGCTAAAATTTGGTATGAAGCAAGCATTAGACCATAGTCTATTTTTCTATATCATACACCTGAATACAAATCACTAAACTCAACACCAGTATTACATGAAATAGATTAACCGTATTGACTGCAGAACCCTATAGCTGATCCAATTTCCCTATGACTTCGCATCATCCGAAATCCGTGCGAGTTACGGTACAATCGAGTAGCTCGTTACGATTACTGTTATGATTCGATTATCGGTTTCCTTTTATAAAAAAAACACCGGAAGTCTAGAAACTAACCAGTTTCTTTAGCCTTGATTTTGTAACTTGTACGTTGAGACATTACTGTAATTCGTTATTTTTTTTTTATCGTGTTTTATTGGAATCATTAATCGAATGAAATATGAGTTTTAAATTGTTCGAGTTGAGTAGACTGAATCGATTTTAATGATATTTCTTTTTATAGTCGATTACAGCTACATAAAATAATGATAAAAAATAACTTTAACGCGGACGCACATTAATTATATTGGCTTAAAAATAATATTATCATAAATTGGTTTCCAATATTATTTTTTTGGGATATTGGGCGTGCATGGTTTTATGGTAGACCTGTTCAGCCGCATATCTGGCGCCAATGCCAATGCGCCCGGTTTGTTCACCTAGTGTGATATTTCTTATGTGTTTGATAACCAACCAACAAATATAATATTTCTTAAAAAAGTTCTTATAATCATAATTTTTAGTAAGATTTAATACCGTTTCTAGTGACAGGAAGGCATGATGCCTTGACACCATTCTACACAGACGTAATTCCTTCACTAATTAGTTTTAAATTTCTAGTTTGTAAATGTTTATTTAATGTTTTTGTTATATAATTTAAGATTGATCGTATCTATTTGCTCCGTAAATAAGTCAATTATAACCTTTTAAGTAAGCCAGCCCGTGAATTTTGGGCTAAGTTCTTCTCCGCTCTTCTATTTTTTTTTTATTATTTCATAGGAAGGCGGACGAGCATATGGGCCACCTGATGGTAAGTGGTCACCAACGCCCATAGACATTGGCATTCTAAGAAATGTTAACCATCGCTTACATCGCCAATGCGCCACCAACCTTGGGAACTAAGATGTTATGTCCCTTGTGCCTGTAATTACACTGGCTCACTCACCCTTCAAACCGGAACACAGCAATACAAAGTACTGCTGTTTTGCGGCAGAATATCTGATGAGTGAGTGGTACCTACCCAGACGAGCTTGCACAAAGCTCTACCACCAAGTAAAATCTTAATTCTATCTTCCTGGTAGACACCATGACTAAAACGAGTTTGTGGCCACAAAGAAATGGTTGAGTATTGAGCTATAGAGGGATTTATTGAGTTGAATTAAACGTTATTAATAAACTTTGTACTTCACTTTTGCATTTATAATACAAGGCCAGGCTTCACTCGCGTTTGAGGGTTGGAGGGAATTGTTAGGTAGCCTATGTTATTTTATATTCCTGACAGCTGGTTTGCAAAACTTCAAGACGATCATATGTGTTTAATACATGAAAGCGTTTAAATTATTATTATTGATACGCCTTCGTTGTTGTCTTATTATTATGACTTAAATTAATTATACATATAGTTGTAACTTTGCTCAATACACATAAGTATATAAGTACAAAGTGTGCCTATGTATACAATGTAACAGCTCCATCTAGTTCATATAACATTACAAATTATAATCACAAGCGAACGCTAAGTCACGTTTAGTGCGCTAGACCTAGATATTTAGTTTAACTAACCCATTAAACTTATCGCAGATACATAATAACGATGACAATCAAAAATGAATATAACGGATAAACATATATTCTATTAACTAACAAATCGATTTACTTAATTGAATATTAATGTTGGTACGGAAAATATAGAAAATTGGATGTCGTTAATTCGTGATTATTTCAATCACCAACTGTAAACAGCAAGAGATATCCCACTGCTGGGCAAAGTGACATATTACGTGATACATTGTGGATATATAAAATGTACACAGTTTTACGTGAGCTAGATGACTGAATTCCACGCAGGCGTTAGAAGCAGCTTGTTATATTTTAAGCTAGCGTTATCTGGAGCTATCTTCGCGTGGGTGTTTAGCCTTATACGGCGGCAGTAGCTGACAAAAACAAGTTTGAAATTTATATTAGAATACTAGGTGATGTTAAGAGAAAAACAAACACTTTCATCTGTCGTCACCTCTATTGTTGCGTAACGTGGAAAATAGCGTGGCTTATTGTGTGAGGATTTATGGAAATGTCTTCGTAACTAGATATTGTGTGCTATAACCGATCTTACGATCAGTGTTCGCTTGTGTTATTGATTTTATCACTAATAACTTATATAATATTTGGTAATATAAGTGAACTAATGTTGTGTTTTTTTCAGTTTGCAGTTTAATGTACCGTTGAACACCTTTTAATAGATTTTTTTATTAGTTATAGTAAAAACACTATTTTAACTTTTTTACACTCAGGATAAATAAAATTTTATTGTAAATATTATTATAATCTATAGAACAGAATAGAGCAGTCTCACATCGGTTTTATTAGTTTAAACTTTGATGATTTAAAAGATCTTATAAGATCTTATTTGATTAGGGGATGTTATATTTTCCATTTCTTCAAATAAGATGTTATTTCAAAATTAGAACATTTAAAAATGGATTCAATTATTTAAAAAACATGATTGCGGTTGAACAGTTACCAATTATCTTCAATACAACAGTTGTTGTCTTTATGACCCCTACGATGGTTGAAAAACAAAAGCATAATGTTAGGCAGGCGGCCCGTTTAAACAATGGTTTTGTTACTTAATTCAATTATGGGGTTTAATAATATTTTAATTAAATTCTTATACAATTACTTTGTATTGAATAACATCTAATATGTTGCCAGTTCAATATTAATTAGCTTGTGAAAGAGGTGAAAATTAAAACTAATTTAGAAAATCAATTTATTTATTGGTCTTAAGCAGCTGTATGAGTACCTGCTCACGAATTTTAATAATAATGAAATAAAAGTAAAATCAGGTGTACCAACCTGATTTTACTTTATTTTCAACTATTTTTAAAAAGCTTTCTATTCACACCTAAATAATTTGAATTGAGTACTACTTGTGACCATGTACATCAGGAACTGATAATCTCGAAAAATCCTATCAGTTATTTAAATAATATTTAGTTAGGTAGTTAAATAAATAAAAATAATTAAATTTGTAACAATCTGCAAAGCGTAAAAAATTCATTACCTAATTATTATTATTTTTATTTGAGGACCGCGGCACCATGGCTAACACGTGTCTGTGATCCCTATAAAAAAAGGTCGAGTACGGCTGGTCTATAGTGATTATGGTCAGCAGCTCCGCATAGTTGCGGACACAACGATTACTCGTAGTATGGTCGGGGTGGTCGACGTTTAGTGTAAACCATTTATTAAAACAATTCAATTGTTTCGCTATTGTCTCGAAATTATGTCGATATTAACATATTCGACATTTCTCGTTTCGGTTGCTTGATCTATAAAATATGTGTAGACTTACGTCTGAAACAAATTTATTTGTCGTCTAGGATATAAACAGCGAGCGAGCCCACGCGCAACATTGACGTTAGGTAATTGTTTATAGTGTATTGGTTACCTAATATTAATATTCATTGTTGATGTAACATAATATATATAAGGACATGAGACGTGGATTAATAGATTTGCTTTGTTAAAGAAATCATTTCATTTTTTGTTACTATGTACAAAGTAAAGTTCGTCGACTATTTGTCGTTGTGTTTATTCCATTGCCGTTTTAGTTCTAGCTTTGAAATATAATTTATTTTTATTCGCTGTGATATTAGCTTACTGGGCTTTGTGCGTCTGGGTACCACCCAGTCATTAGATATTCTATCGCAAAACAGCAGTATTGTCGTATTCCGGTTTGAAGGGTTAGCAAACCAGTGTAATATACAATATATCTTTATTCCCAAGGTTGGTTGTGCATTGGCGATGTAAGCGATGGTTAACATTTCTTAACATACCAGGTGGCCTATTTGCTCGCCCGCTTACCTATACTTATAGATAGGCGGGCAAAGATTAACCTGTAGACTGACGAAAAAAGCCTGTAGTAGTTTTAAATGTACCTAAGTATAATATTAAACTGTAATTTCATGTTAACAATATAAGCATAATGTATTTATTGTACGCTCCCTCTCTAAATATATAACGTTATAATATAAAACGAACAAATACATAACAATGTCTCTCGTAATCATCATAAATTACAAATCTCAGTTAACAATTATAAATCTCAAAAAAGTTGTTACATAAATTTTATTCAACAATTATAATTGTAATTTGCAAAAACCTTTTTCGCCATAAAACGTGGGATCTATGGCGAATCATGTAACCACTGTTATGTCATAGTGAGGTGCATCAATTGTATGTAATTATCGATGTTATCAGTTGATTCCGTCGATATTATCTGGGTAAGTCGATCAGGTCAGTGTTGTAACCTATTGTACGGACGGTCCGCTGTAAAAATAATTTTCGCTAATAATTAAAGTTAATTATTATAATGACTTGAGTTTTGTATTTGAAATCAATTTTATATTTTTTATTGGTGAGTATAATAAATAAAAATTGCCAAGTTAGAAACTTGATAAAAAATTGTAAATAACAATTACATATAAACAGTAATAATTTTTCAAAGTATGAAATTATGATATATAATTTTTGTCTTAAAAAAAAATTCAATACCATTGATTGTCTTTGAATATTCAATAAGTAAAAAATATTTTATTTTAACATTTCGTACAGTTAGTAAACAATTTTTTTCATGACCATAATTGACATCTTCAGTAAAATTGTCAATTATTGTTCGACATCCCAAAAAAAAAAATAACGTTTTCTGCATTTTCTATTATTGTTAAGGCGGTCTGTATTGTTTTTTCAGTTAATTTATTACGACATGGTGTTGTAAATTTTAGTAAGTGTATAGAGCCGATAATATAACGGGAAAGGCTATAAAATCAAACTAACGATATATTATCAAATAAGGAAGTCGAAAGTCTTGGATGTTTTCATTCAAATAATTTACGCGAACGTATAAAATATGGCGAAATTAAATGTAATTACAGGACGATGCCCTAAAGAGGAGCACTAATAGACCATTACTTGAGTCTTTGCCCTTTCGGAGTTCCCTTTGTGATAGGTCTTGACTAATAGGTAACGGAGTTAAAATACTTATACGATATTATCTTATTTGTTTAATGGAAGTATTTATTGTGGACAATTAATCTGCTTGGATCTTAAATATGGCTTTAATACAAAGTGGTATATATTGATTATGGATGTTAACTAAAGATTGTGAGTCGGTGTAGCATCTCTGACTTTTATTGTGCTTAATTCGTCCAGTGGAGCATATATACAATTGTGGGTCTATTCATTTAAAAAGTAAAGTATTTCGACTTTTCGAATGCTATAATGGTGTATTGGGGTTTTAAACGTTTTTTTGCAGTGAATTTGTAAAGGATACATGCGTAAAATTTGAGCGCAGAGTTTCTTTCGCCAGTTTTTCTCTGGGCTAGGCTGTTTCTTTTCCGAACCAGCGGTGGTGGTTTCTAATTTGACTATCGTGACTGACTATCAATAAGTGAGTGTATCGCTTCTATGTTGAATAAAGTATTTTGTTTTTGAATTTGAAAAAAAAACATTTGTAATTATAAAAAATGTTCTTGTATAATTTAGAATATATCTATAGCATGAGTATGTATAGGATTAATAAATAGAGCCAAAGCCGAGATGGCCCAGTGGTAAGAATGCGTGAAGCTTAACCTATGATCGTGGGTTCAAACCCGAGCAAGCACCACTGAATTTCATTTGCTTAATTTGTGATTATAATTCATCTCGTGCTTGACGGTGAAAAAAAATCGTGAGGAAACCGGCATGTGTCAAATTTCACTCTCAATAAGAGGAGAAGATGCCTTTTTTTTTTAACGTGGGGAAATCCATCATGGATACCCTCCATATGTGATGTAGAATGGAGGGTTATGTCGGACTCCTACCGACTAAAACCACCACGGTACCCTTCCCGTCTTAAGGGGAGCGCCACGGGATCGCTAGGAGAAGATGCCTTAGCCAAGCAGTGCAGAAAAAAAATTGTAGGTAATAACCCGTAAAGTTCCAATAATGGGAAATCGAAAGAGCCTCTTCAAGAGAAAATGCTGCATGACTGCGGGTTCGAAAACAGACAGATTGCCACACGACGATTTTCATGAGCGTCGAGCATGAAGTGAATTGTACACAGAGTTTTGAGTACACAGAGTTGATTGATTCGAACTCGCGACATTGGTGACTCCATAACATAATTATAATCCTAATCCTAACTAATATTATAAATGCGAAAGTAAGTTTGTTTGTGACGCTTTCACGCCTAAACCACAGAGCCGATTTGAAAAATTCTTGTCCCCATATTCCCACAGGAACGGGAACTACGCGGTTGAAACCGCGGGAAAAACGCTAGTATTTCATAATTTTATTTAAAAAATAGTCGATTAACGGCCGAATACTGAAACGTACATACATACATATCTGAATCATGAGCTCTTTTTAAGTCGATTTAAATCAATGAATTATTATATATTTAAGAAAGATAAAAATACATATTCAATTGTTTGAAACTCTTGTAATGATCATAGTAAATCCTTAATTAATTACAAATTAAACAAGGTCCATATTTATTGCCGTAATAATAAAAGACGATAACGAGACGCGGCGAGTTTGCGAAGTACATTATAATAAAATTATTAACTTTATCGTGTATCGTCAATGTATATTGTTGTGTTACATTCCGGTACAGAACTAGCTGTAATAACATTAAGCTTTACATATTATAACGTTATGACTGTCATAAATAACGATATGTATTATATTTTCTTTAATACTAATCTATTCAGCGTTAATGAAGAAAAGTAGAGGTCATGGATGGCATATCTTATTTATATTAAATGCGAAAAATTCGGTTTGTTTATTAATTTGTTTGTTACACTTCCGTGTAGCAATTCAACCGAGATTGTCATACATAAAAAGACATAGGGTAACATTTTTTTTTTTTTTTTTTTATTGCATAGGAAGGCGGACGAGCATATGGGCCACCTGATGGTAAGTGGTCACCAACGCCCATAGACATTGGCGTTGTAAGAGCTGTTAACCATCTCTTACATCGCCAATGCGCCACCAACCTTGGGAACTAAGATGTTATGTCCCTTGTGCCTGTAATTACACTGGCTCACTCACCCTTCAAACCGGAACACAGCAATAACAAGTACTGCTGTTTTGCGGCAGAATATCTATAGTAGATAAATCATCTATAGTAGATAAATTATTATACTTGCCTGAAAATGTTGGTGAGGCTTCGTAGTCTTCAATCAAATGTTACGGTATAATTACAACTCTGGCAAATTAAAATTTCAAAATAAGTAATACCAACTTAAGAGAAATGGGATCTTAAATAATGCGGAACTTTTAACTACTGAGTGCTAAACTGAAAATGATCTGTATATAATGAAAAATTAATATCGTTTATCGATTTAAAGAGGTCAATAAAATTATCTTATAATACGAACAACGTATGTAATTTTGAAACTATAAGCTCATAATTATGTGAAAGTACATCGGCATTAGTAAATGCTGTTGACACAGAACTTTCACGTTTTTACTCGTATACGTAAAAAACAGATTCGAAGATGAATTTCATTATAATAAAAATTAATACTTCATTATAATTCAACTTTGGAAGTTTTTAATTTTTATAGTAGCTACCGTGGATTTTTTTATGATTTCTACTTACGTTATTCCTAATAAGGGTCTCGCTAGAGAGGCAGTTCTACTGGGTATAAGGGCGCAATAACAGCAAGAGCTTGTTTGTTTTAGTGCATTTGGATACCACCCACTCATCAGATATTCTACCGCTAAACAGCAGTACATGTTGCGTTCCGGTTTGATTTGTGTGATCTGTTGTTACACGCACAAGGTAACAACAACTTGGTTTCCAAGGTTGGTGGTGCATTGGCGATGTGAGGCATGGTTAATATTTCTTACATCGCCAATGTCTACCAATACCCAAAAAAAAGAGTATGGACATTAACAGTGTCTCTCGTGCCTCGGTTAGTTCGCAATGCTGTACATTATGCGCCTGAACTCCTTCTGATCATGTTGAATTGGTTGTCCCATCAGACTTTCCACTTGTGTTTTCACACACACTTGTACACTGTGCTGTATTATATGTCTCGAAAAAGGACGCTGTGGGCGAAATTAGTCATGAGGACATATCGCTGTTAAAATTGGAAAAAGTTGTCAGGAACATTAAGTATCGTTCGAATTTGACGGACAAAAGAACTTTATAATAGTTTTTTTTTTTTTTTATTACATAGGAAGGCGGACGAGCATGTGGGCCACCTGATGGTAAGTGGTCACCAATGCCCATAGACATTGGCATTGTAAGAGATGTTAACCATCGCTTACATTGCCAATGCGTCACCAACCTTGGGAACTAAGATGTTATGTCCCTTGTGCCTGTAATTACACTGGCTCACTCACCCTTCAAACCGGAACACAACAGTACCAAGTACTGCTGTTTTGCGGTAGAATATCTCATGAGTGGGTGGTACCTACCCAGACGAGCTTGCACAAAGCTCTACCACCAAGTAAATAGTATCTCCCCCAAAACTTTTATCTTTTGCCGAATGTAAGTTTGTTTATTTGTTTGCTACGCTATCACGTAATAACTTATGGTACACCACCTTATGGTCCACCACCTGCAATCCAAGCGGGTGTAGCTGCAGAAATATACTAAAAAGCCAATAATAAAATCTGAGACTATTAAAAGTTTACACGGTAAAAGAAAAGTAAAGAAGCCGTTGGGTCACAAAAAGATAACAATCGCTACTTATTGTTTAACGCCATTATTACGACGTGACACCATTGTTTTTAATTTGTCATCCGAAATGGTGTCGAGTTGAAGGTCGAATTTTGACAATTGACAATATTCCTACACTAAAAAGGTTTGTTTAACTATTATTTATTATAATATATACATTAATCATAAATAACATAATTGATAATTCTTATATATTTAATATAAGAATTATCAATGTTTTTTATGACCGCAAAGTTGGTCCTTCTAGTTTGATTTGAGTATACTACTCATGTGTTTTTTTTTCAATCATTTTAGCATGAATTGGAAGTACACCACGAGGCCCAAAAATTTCTACTTTTTAAAGTGACAGTGACAATGACAAGTGACATAAGACACTTTTAAAAAAGTATTGTATGTCACTCGCCGTTTCATAAATCGCGATCCCTACGTTGCTGTGTTATAGATGGACAAACTAACTAACAATATTATCTATTTATAATAATATATTAAATGTTTTATTTAAATATTTGTTGTCAGTGCAATATAATTTATCCTTTATACGTGTGACTATTATGGCTTAATTACTATTTTCTATACTCTTCATATAAAATCATAGTTGATGATGACATTACGAGTTTACGGTCTATTAAAAAAATAATTAACTTCAATTATAATGAATTTAAGTACCGAGTCCTAACGACAAACGTAATTTTAATATGTAGTAAAGGTATTTACTATAAAAACAGTATTATATCAAAGATAATGAAATAGAATTAATAATTCATAGCATAAAAGGTAGAAATTTCAATAAACCGTAACAAATACACTAATGAACGAACGGAAATTATTTTCTCCAACATCTACGCATTACTAATTACATGCACCTATTACAGGGTTGCCAACTGTTCGGTTTTAGAACACGTCCTGAAGTCTAATCCCGTTCTAGGTTTTATATAGTTTTCGAGAAATTCTAATAAATTTTCTTTAATTATTGTTTTTCCACAGACTTGTTTTCTGAGTCTTTTTTATATTTTTTGGTATTTTGTTGCCAGCCAGAATCAATATAAATTTTAGGATTAAACAAAAAAGGTATTACATATAATACTTTATACAATTACTCATAATAAATAATTTGCAATATCACACATGTTTTGAATTTGAACTTAAATAATGGTACGTTTGACAGTTTTGATATTCAATGTTTCCGCCTTCTCATCCTAGATTCGAACACTTAGAGATGACAACCCTAATGTATTACAGTATGCATCCAAGTAATCTGAACCTCAGCATGGACCATCAGTCAAGCCGTGTAATCTATCACGTGGCGGGATTTACGCGTCGAGCAAGGAAGCATTTTCGTGTTCCCGCTTGAGCGAATAATGTTAGTGAAGCGGTATAATAACAGTGGCGCTTAGAAGCGCTTTTATTTTATCGTAAAAGATTCCTTTATCTTTATCGAAAGCGTTCGAAAATTAAATCACGTTTGCACGATTACAAAAAAAATAGTGATTTAAATATAGAACGATTTTATTTCAAGTTGTAATTAATATTTATTTGTGATTTGATTGTCAATTTGAAAATATCGTAAAAAACATTTAAAAATGGAAATGTACGTTTTGTTTATTTTTTATTTATGTATCTAACTTGACTGTAAAAACTAAAGATTATTTTCGATTCTAAAAAGTAAACTAGAAAAAAATGTGTCGGCTACCAGTAATCAAGCTCTTCGATAAAAACGTAAGGGCGTTGTAAATTTATGTATTATCTGAAGATTCTCGCTAAACTAGTGATTAGGAATTCATGAATAAACATAGAATAAGCGCGGGAAGTTTTTCTCACGACATCTCTACTAACACTTCAATTAATGCAATAAGCTTAGTCTAAGCCTTGCGATTTCTTTAGTCTTAAAATTTTGTAATATACATTAAAGTATTACCAGAAAGAACTGTGATGACAAAATTAATTACCAAAAAGAGCATTCCAACGCAACCTCCAGATAGTATCGAAAGACTGCGCGTAAAAACCAAGGATTTTCATACAATTAAAATGACGTGGGAACATCGTTTGTGATTGTTTATTGTTGTTACAACAATTGTAAGTAGGAAACAGTACTAAAGATGTTAAGTGAGGTCAGTTGGTACCACGCGATTAGTTTGTAAATTAGTATTAAATCAAAATTATGGCCATGTTGACGTTAAAAATACTGCTGGTAGACCTTTGTGCAAGGTTTTCAAATGTTATTGTATATTCAGTAATGTACGTCCAAGTACAAACTGATGTGATTTATCTTGACCTGATCCTTGAAGAAAGATGGAGTACGCACTACACCAACTCGTCTACAGATTCATGAGTATCACTGCCGAAAGGATGCGTCACCCACATGACCGTGGATGTTCGGTATAATTAGATCTCATCTTTCGGTTCAGTGTGGTAAGTGCAATGATCGATAGAGAAAGAAACAAAATGGTGTAGCGAGAGAAGATACCATATAAAATCCGTCTAAATCATGTTGATAAATATTATCCAATTGCAATAAAAATGAAAGCAAATTAAAATCTTTACTCTGACGCAACAGAAATAGGGGTTAACTGAACGTCAGTAAATACTTCACGTATTTACGAGCCATTGCTATAAAATGACTCATCTCAATCCGAGACAGGTCATAAACATTATGATATACACCCAACCGCATAGCGGGACTTATATGCTAACTAAAAACTCTGGTAAACACACTATTATTCTTTATCTGCGATGTATGAAAGGCACCCTACGTTTATCGATATTCCAGCATATAGATAATATTCAACAAATCACATACAATTAGTCGCTATTTAAAACCGGCTATAAATAACGTTATTCAATAGTAAATAGTAATGCAATGTTTTCTCAACGCTGAGTCTCAATACGTCCACTTACATTGCTCTGGGCCCCACTCGCCGTGTTAGCGTCCCGTCTGACGTGGAATACGCTGACTTGACCTCGGGCAGGACGCCTATGCGACTAGCGATTAGCGTGCCTTTCGTATAACTTCTTAATTGAGTTGAAATTAATTAAAATCTAATAGAAATTTATATAACCGTTTGTAATACTATTAGCTGCTATTTTCAGTAGCAATAAATTAAAATAATACATGGCTGACTGACCAAATTAGTGGACGATGATTATTGCTCTGCTTTTAAGGGCCAAAGGGGCCTGGGTACCGCCACTCTCAGATATTCTCAGGCACAAGGAACTATAATAACTTCTTAGTTTCCAAGGTTGGTGGCGCATTGGCGATGTAAGCGATGGTCATCTCTTACAATGCCAATGTCTATGGGCGTTGGTTACCACTTACCATCAGGTGGCCCATACGCTCGTCCGCTTTCCTATGCAATAATAAATAAATCAATTACAATAAATTTTGAATCGGAAC
The DNA here is from genome assembly GCA_963151315.1 of Nymphalis c-album. Classification (NCBI taxonomy): domain Eukaryota; kingdom Metazoa; phylum Arthropoda; class Insecta; order Lepidoptera; family Nymphalidae; genus Nymphalis; species Nymphalis c-album. The sequence continues at coordinate 2,728,349 of OY720610.1, forward strand.
TTTAAAATTACCTTACCATAAAAAGTTTAAAATTAAATTATTATTAGTTATCAAGGGAGATTGTTTTTTTATGCTTTCACTACTTTTCCGAAAAATTCTTCAATATGATATTTTTCATGGATACAAAAAAGAACACAGGGCAAGAACATAGACTCTTTCCTCACACGAGTGAAACTTATTTTGCTCTACAGCATGATCAGTAATATTTGCAAAGCAAAGGTTGTACAACTCCTATATACTTTACTCGTGTGGCCTGGAAGATATCAACGCCTCTCCGCCTGCTCTACATTTTTACTTATTAGAGTGCAATAACAGATAATGATATTTATAAGTAAACTCAAATAAATATTATTAAGATTTTATTTTTATTTTATTATTGTATTTGTGCTAACAAGTATACAGTGCTTATTCAGCTTTGATCTCGCAATCTTTGGTTATCATTCATGCTTCATTCTATTGGGTTATCTCGGGAGCTAAGAATGCACTAACATTACTTTTTATTTCGTGAACGAAGCCGCGACGGATACTACACTATATGTAAATGGATAATTAATTGTTATAGAAAAAATAAATGGTAATGTACCAATCCTGACCATGTAGTTTTAATTTAGTCGAAGCTAGGATGTAATGACGAGCTAGTTGGCGTAGTTGGTAGATACTTGCTTTTCGCGCCGCAGGCCGTGGTTGCGATACCCAGTACCCACCCAGGACAGACATTGTGTGCATAAATACTGTTTGTCCTAATGTGTTGTTATGTAGTATACCAAGTTGTCTAGTTTCCATAGTACGAGCTCTGCTTTGGATCTGCTGTTTGAGATCAGATGGCCGTGTGTGAAAAATGTCTCAGGATATTATTTTTTTTTTTTTTTTATCTTCTTACCTAAGTATTTTCAGCTATTCGTTAAAGTTTATTCCTGATTTAAATTACTACGTCATGAACGTTTTCACAAAACGCCCGTTCCGAGACATTTGCGGCATCTCAATACGTCCATTAGCAGCCCTCTGGGCTAGCAGCTTGCCATGTTAGCGTTTCAACTTGACGTCAAATGGGCTGAGGTGACCTCGGGCAAGGACTGCCCAAGTGATGAGAGGGTAGCGATTTCATTTATAAATATATAATAAGGTATCTAGGAACAGTAACATTTCTTTGAGTATGCCAATATTAGGAAGATTATTGGTTAGAATCTGCAAGTCTGATCCGAAGAATAATTAGGCGGACCATTTTAAAAGGTTATAGACAAGTATAGTTTTCCCCTTGTGTGAGGTTTCATTGGGGTTCAAACTGGCTTCATACCAAATTTTATCAAAATTCATTGGTTTAACTGTGAAAGCGTAACAGACAGATAGACAGATATACAATTTAATATTAGTATAGATATAGCATCACAATAGCACCTTTGTGTTGTAATAATTTTGACCACTTTTTATTTGACTTTACATAAGTACGAGTGAGTTTGCCTTGCAATTAATTTTAAACCAATTAAATTAAAAATGTTTAGAAATTATTTTATTTTAATATCATATATTTATTTTATTGCTTAGTAACATTTTCTAACTTACACCAATCAACATATCCAATCCAAGACTACCATATTCGTCAACGATGACACCCCACCCGTACCGAACACCGCATGTATCTAAGGAATAAAGATTTATTGCATAGTACACTCTATGACATATGCATTAAGAATTTTAATTGCATGAAATAAACGAGTTATGCATTTGGTAGTGAGGCATGTACATGCATATTTTAATTCTGATGTCTCCACTTTGTATTCAAAGTGCTAAGAACCCTACTTTGTATATGATTTTATTGGATATATATTTTTATTGTATTGCGTGTTAGCTACTTACAAATCTAATTTATGAATAATGGAAGTGGGATGGAACGGTCATCATTAATCTGCCATTACGTGGACTTTATATTACTTTACATTTAAGGTTTTTATTACTGTTCGTTTATATTATGACCAAGGTAGAAATTTATACTGTCCCTTGGCGAAATCACCCTATTTGCGGTAAGTGATAAAAAAGGTTTTATATTTACTTTCGCAAAAATATATAAGATCCAATACCATTTAAAACGTTTATTTGTACATCAATTTGTACGTTTAATAATTATTTTACTTTTTACAACCTTTTATTTAACTTCTTAATAACAGTGTGATCGATTTCGGAGACGGCCATAGTTTTAATCGACGATTGCGAAGAGTGCCGTGCGTGCACATAGACTCAATGTGCTTCACTTGTATTTATAACTAGCTGATACCCGCAACTTCGTCCGCGTTGCTTGGAATATTAACAAAGTTTTCTTATGTACGCAGGAAAAAACAACAAAAAGATCGCAAGCAAAAATATACCTTGTTTAAATATACATCACTGAACTTTTTAACTTTAATAACTTTTTATTAAATGAAGACATCGCAATCATTTTTTGTTTTGATAAGGGCCAAGTATCTAAGCAATAAAATTTAGAAAATTTCATTGAAATCTATCCAGTGGCTTTTCCGTGATGCGCGCACAACTGCAGACCTCTATCATTTTATTTATATAGATTTGAAGATGGATTATCACAGCAGTGTAGGTATCACGTGTCTTATCCTTTTGTCATATTCCCTCATTTTGAGAATACTCCCCTCGCTGCCACAGCCAGTATTGGGATACTTGGCGTCGAGATTTCGAACATTGTTCAGTTCCGCGGTCAATTGGAAGCTAAAGCTAAATTGGCTTCTAAAAAGCTTGGAGTGCTCAACAAGGCGAGACAGTACTTCACGTCGGCCCATCGCCTACAACTTTACAAGGCGCAAATTCGGCCCCACATGGAGTACTGCTCTCACCTCTGGGCGGGAGCTCCGCAATACCAGCTTCTTCCTTTTGACCGTATTCAACGTAGAGTAGTTCGAATTGTCGACGATCAGGCTATTACCGACCGGCTTGATCCTTTGGATTTGCGTAGAGATGTAGGGTCTCTCTGCATCCTCTACCGCATTTATCACGGGGAGTGTTCTGAGGAGATGTTTGGTTTAGTCCCGGCCGCTGAGTTTCACCACCGGACATCGCGCCAGAACTCAAAGTTCCATCCTCACCACCTCGATGTCTGGAAGTCCACAACAGCCCGTTTTCTAAGGCATTTCCTGCCTCGTACAATCACTCTGTGGAACCAGCTTTCGCCGGCGACTTTTCCGAACCGATATGACTTAAGAACCTTCAAGAAGAGAGCGTACTCCTTCCTAAAAGGCCGGCAACGCATCTGCATGTCCTCGGATGTTGCAGATGTCCATGGGCGGTGGTAGTCACTTTCCATCAGGTGAGCCTCCTGCTCGTTTGCCCCCTCTAACATAAAATAAATAAATAATAAATTATTTCACTGAAACTCAGCCACGTGTGCACCAATACGTATTGGAGCATCGTGGTGGAATAAGCTCCAAACCTTTTCGAGACGAGACCTTGGCTCAGCAGTGGAATATTCAAAGTCTTTACAACATGAATAGCATAATAGGTAGAGTTTATAAAAACATAATGGTGTTCGAATAAGCGGTTTCATAACTTAGTTCGATTTGTAAGTGGCGTTCAGTCAACTTGTTTTTGTAACTCCCACGTAGCTAGTTGTTTCAAGGTCGAATGAAATGACGTACTCATAAAAATAATAAATTCATACGATGAGTATGAATGAAATTGCTTTATAATGTCGTTCATTCTCGACGAATAAAATTTTAATAAAACCAATAAATGAGACCAAGGTAGATCAGGGACTGTACTATGACAACTGCAATACTTGGATGAAACTGAATCATTATGACACAAGCACTGACTGGGAGAAGCGAATTTGAACAGTGAAGCTTCTCTATATTTTAATTCAATTGAAATAGTCAGGTAGACTGATAAATGGGTAGCAATTTTTTATTATAATAGTATATTGTTATTATGAAATAAAAAACAATAATGTATATCATATCCAGCAATTACGTTAAACAAGGGCACGTAGTCAGTGGAGATTAAAAAAAATCTGTAAAAAAACAGAAATACATTATATTATGTTCCGGATTGAATGTTCAGTGGTCCAGTGTAATTAGGGGCAAAGGGACATACCATTTTAGTTGCCGTGGTTGGAGGAATATGCGGTGTCAGGAATAATTATTATTACTTAATATATTTACTTACATGATATTTAGACGTCTGCGTTGTTATTTGAAAAATGAAGATATTGAATAACCGAAATGTACAAAACAGTAATGATAATAAAGATATTTAGATTTACGAGATTAATTAGTTAAACTTGATTACTTTTTCTTGGATGGATTGAATTCTGATCACTAATGAACCAATCATTAGTGGCTCCTCAGATTAACATCTTTCCGCTTGATTACTTTTAAATAATTAAATAAAACAACAAGGTATAAAATTTACTTATTAATTTGTTCAAACTATATATGTATATATAAATCTTTATTATTTATATTAAGTTATGTGATGTTGCCATGTATGAAATAAATTTAAACGTATAGAATATACAAGAGAACAAAGATAATTTCGAAAAAAATAACATCTTGTTAAAATTGACAAATATCGATAAATGATGAAAATTTGTCAAAATTATGAATATGAATGTTTGATCGGAATGGCGATAAATATATAATAAACAATAAAGGTAAACGATAAGATCTTCCGACTTCGAAAAACAATACATCCTTCCTGAGACAAGTAACTCGTCTAAAATAAAAATTCACATCATTTTTTTTCTAGAAATCTGATATATTTAAACCTTAATTTAAATAATATTAAGAAGACAAAACATATTTATCTATTTACGAATTAATTTACATTGACATTTATACAGGATATATAAATTTAATTATAGTAATAAATATATGCACCGAAATGAAACTGACAGACTGGTGCAGTGCTATTTAAGAACTCACTTCATTAATTACTTGTTACTGTGAAATGTTGACAACCGACTTATGGTGATATACTATTTTGATTAGTGTAGTCTTGTAATGTTATAATTTTTATGGTCAATATCCCATATCACTTTCTGAGACTTTACGACCTTTTTCTACGGCAAGTCTCGAGTTTGTTCTTATATTATTTATATTTTATATACATACATATTATTTCAGAAGAAATCTACTGTTCTTTGTCATCATGTCTACTCATACGTTTATTTGACAGGAAAGCGTGGTAAAACTATGATATAACTTTAGTTAAATTACTATTTTTTTTACTTATTGATTCTATTCTTATTTATTTTAGATGTTTTTAAACCTTGTTAATAACATTAGCCTTCGTGCTTGAGTACTTGCGGGTGGATTGGCGGACGAACAGTTGGCCTGGCGTTCGTTCGTGCGTGTATCAGTGCGTACGTGCGTGTGTGCGTGCGCACGTGCTTGCTTGTTTGTTACTTAGACATTTGAATAAAGAAAATTTTCATTTTTTTTGCGTTTTCTATTATATTGTCATTGTCCTGGCAATTGGATAAGAATGATTAAGCATACCGTGTGAAACATTCTTCTTCGTGGGATTAAATCGTTTTCTATAGTGCTCCTGTTCCAACAAAGCACACGTGATCTATTCGAAATAATTGACTATACAAACAACCCTCTCTATTTTATTATATATACATGTGAAGAATGGTTTATATATAACAAATATAGGTAGTCATTAAACATGAATGACCACGTACAATGCTGTCTCAGATTAAAACACGGACGGAACAAAAACGTCCATTATAATAATAATCGGAGGAAAAAAAACTAACTTATTTATTCAATGTCAACTCGACTACGTGTGAGTCATTTGATCTTATTTAATCTTTACTTGTGTTGTGTACACTAACATCTTTAGCCATACTTTGTCTCATACAAAGAAAAAAAATATTTTAATTTATTTTCTGAATACAGCTGAGTAAATTGACGTATTGATAGCAGATTATCTTCGCCCTTTGATACTAATATTAATATGTATGTATATGAGTCACATATCAATCTAGACGAGCCAGCACAAAGTAATTTATTAGTATATATAATAATATTTTAAATACTTACCACCATACTCATATTCATTGGTTAGCGGTTTTTAGTTAAACACCGGTTTTTCCCTTTTTATCGTTCTCTCTTCTTATATTTACATTTCACAATACACGCTAAGAAACATTTTTAGATTAGATACAAATTAAAACGAGTAAAATACGTTTTATTTTTAAATTAAATGGCAAACGTAACAACCCAATGTTCCTAATATAAATTGACTTAACATTTAATAAAAAATATTACATGTTAAATTTTTCTCACCGGCTGGCTTATTGATTTGTCTGTGTGTTCTCGCATAATACAAAAAGGAAGATTTTTTTGTTTCATCTCACAGAAAAGAGATGACAAACGAAGCTAGTGAACTTTACGGATCAAAAGACGACCCCAAACGATTCATATTACGTATTATGTAGATGATATAAATATCGCTTATAAAAAGTCGATCATGCACGTGTTCTTAGTTTTTTATTAAGAAATTTACTATACTTGAATGGTTTGAAGGATAGCGATTATAGTATATATAGTGTAAGATGATAAGACACGCTTAAATTTAAACACCCGCTCATTAATATGATCATATTATATTTCATTTTTAATAATAAATAAGCCGAGTGCTCTATATTATGATATGTTCCGGTTTGACTCAAGTTGTTTATCGAGGAATCCTTGTCGGGTTTTATGTAATCTTTAACTCGGTGGTAGAACTTTGTGCAAGCTTGTCTGGTGAAACGTTGCAATGGTGAAAATTGAAGCATAAGTTGAATTGAATATTTTCGTTTGTGAATCAACTTTTATTATAAAAAAGTCTGCAATACAATCTCACCTTTTTAGGAGTGACCAGGAACCGCAAATGCGTCACGTTTTAAAATTAAGTTTAATGATAGGTATCGAGAAGACATTAAAATGTGAGGTGAACGGCTTTTTGATTTAAATATATATTGATAACAACTGGAAATGAATGAATATAAATAATCGTATAATAAATCTCTATCCACGTTAATCTATTTCTGTTTTTCCGACCCGGGCCGGGGTATGAACTTAGAACATCAACATCTCCAGCCTTATAAAGTCACTAGAGTTTTGCCCGCGGTTTCACTTGCGGAGATCCCGTTCCTGTAGGAATTCGGAGATATAATATACCCTATGTGACTCGCTGATAATGTAGCTTTCCATTGGTGAAAGAATATTTAAAATCGGTTTAGTGTTTTAGGCGTGAAAACGTAACAAACAAACTTACATTCGCATTTATAATAGTAAGGATTAGACCAAAAAGCAGATATATTATATTGACTTCTTAAATCGCTATAATTTGTTAAATATTATATATTATTTTTTTGACGTGACAACGTCTTATAAATTGGTTTGCCGGGTGACACTTCAAGAAACTGCGTTACGCTCCGCTCACGTTATGCGCTCACAATGAGAGCGAGTGAGAGGCACGCGTCCCTTCCACTCGGGCATGGTTAGCCCGCCTAAGAGCGAGAGAGACAGACATAAAAAGTGAAATTCAGTGCGAGATTCTTTGTATAAATTAATGTTTTAAATATAATTCTTTGTATAAATAAATGTTTTAAATTGTTACTATTATTTCATCCTTCTTCCTACTATACGAATGAATATTCACATTAAAATTATTTTACCACTCAAAGTCGTTGTCACGTAAAACTTTCGCCCGTATACCGACTTTACAGGCAACCAATTTTTTTATTATTACAAATATATATCTATTCATAAAATGATACTATTATTATTATATGAATTAGAAATTATTTTGCTAAAACATAGTTTAATTTACATACTAGTATATAAAAAGTGTTTAATATGTATGCAAATACAAGTTTTTGCAACAACATTCACTTCCAACTAATTTATAATCAAACAATCAATTAATGCTAATATAATCAACTTTTCTTATGTAACTTTCTACAAGTAAAACAGTGTGAAACGCTATATAAGCGCCGATAAATAATAAATTACTATTGTAATAGACAGGAAAATTATTAAATACGACTAATCGACCAAGAATAATGTTCTTATAAAGGGTTGAGCATCAGTGGGATTAGCTTATAAAACTTTGTTTATATTTGACTCGGTGGTAGAGCCTTGTGCAAGCTCGTCGTAGGTACCATCCACTCATCAGATATTCAACCGCAAAACAGCAATACCTGCTATTGTTGTGTTCCGGTTTGAAGGTAACACCTTAGTTCCCAAGGTTGGTGGCGCATTGGCGATGTAAGTGATGGTTAACATCTCTTACAATGCCATTGTTATGGGTGTTGGTGACCACTTACCATCAGGTGGCCCATATGCTCGTCCGCCCAACTATACAATAAGAAAAAAAAAATATAATAATTTAAAGAGTAATATAATTATAAAACTTCAACAAATATTTACATACACATATATTGTTTAATATAAAAAATACAGGGACGGGGAATTGGGTCACCTGATGATAGGCCACCGCCCATAGATATCGGTGCTGTAGGATATTTTAACCTTGGATATTATGTCTCTGTTTTACTAGCTCACTGTCCTTTAAACCGGAATACAACAATACAACAACAAGTATTGCAGTTTCGCGGTAGAATATTTGACGAATGGGTAGAAAACCCTACCTCCAAGAAGAAACATAAATCATATCATACACAAACCACGATATTACATACAATTTATTATACGCACAGATTATAACAGTACAGTCTTGTTCATGTTGAGTGATAACAAGATAGGTCGATTCAATGTTGAATCGCATTTCCGTTTTGTAAACAATCAACGATTTTATTTATTGCTTACATTCGTCTTAATTTTATGCGATTTATTTTGCTGTTTTTAATTGAGACGTAATTAAGATTTGCGTGTTTATAAGTATATAATCTGTATATACTTTAAAACGCAAATATTTTAATAGGTGGTATTGCAAGCTGGCAAAAGCCGAGAGGGCCCAGTGGTAAGAACGCGTGAATCTTAACAGATGATCGTGGGTTCAAACCCGGGCAAGCACCGCTAAATTTCATGTGCTTAATTTGTGATTATAATTTATCTCGTGCTTTACGGTGAAGGAAAACATCGTGAGGAAACCTGCATGTGTCAAATTTCACTGAAATGCTGTCACATGTGAATTCTACCAACCCGCATTGGAGCAGCGTGGTGGAATAAGCTCCAAGCCTTCTCCTCAAATGAGGAGAAGAGGCCTTAGCCCAGCAGTGGGACATTCACAGGTTGTTACTTTACTTTACTTTTATTGCAAGCTCGTCTGGGTAGGTACCACCCACTCATCAGATATTCAACCGCGAAACAGCAGTACCCGCTATTGTCGTGTTTCGGTTTGAAGGGTGAGTAAGCCAGTGTAATTACAGGCACAAGGGACATAACATCTTAGTTGTCATGTTATCATGGTTGGTGGCGCATTGGCGATGTCAGCGAAGGTTAACATTTGTTACAATGCCATTGTCTATGTGCGTTAGTGAACACTTACCATCAAGTGGCCCGTATACTCGTCCTACCTACACAATAAAAAAAAACATAAGCGAAATACAACTCATCAAGAGTTCTTCTTAACTATCCGCCCGATTGGCTTGATTTCTGTCATAATTACTCCTTCCCCGACGTAGATGCTCACTAAGGATTTTACGCAAAACCTATCCAATATACAACATCCTATTCAATAGTCTAAATATAAGGATAGTAAAACGAAAAAGCGCAGCTACAAATATATTTTAATAACATCATATACTTCATAAAACAGGCTGAATCAAAATATTCTCCCTGTTATGTCCCTTGTGCCTGTAATTACACTGGCTCACTCACCCTTCAAACCGGAACACAACAGTTTGGTACTGTTGTGTTCCGGTTTTGCTGTTTTGCGATAGAATATCTGATGAGTGGGTGGTACCTACCCAGACGAGCTCGCACAAAGCTCTACCACCAAGTTATATGTATATCTCCTATAAGTTTTATGTATATTGTAGATTTTTTTTTTCAATTAGGCATTAAAAGAAGTCTTGATTTATTTGTATAGATTTCATTAACATAAAAAAGATTAGCATTTAAAGTTTATAGTATATCCAGTGTATATACTTTCATTAATAACGCGCTAAGTGCTGACCGGTCCGTTCACGGCGCTGTCATGTTATTAATTACAATCTATTCAGGTTTCGCTGAAGATTCATTTGTTATCTATCAAAGAGAACATAAATCTATCCTATTTTACAAAACCTTGTAAATAGCAGAATGCAAATGAATTTTAAAGCGGTCAGTGCAACCGTGGAAGACTTGAATGTTATTAAAATTTTAAAAAGGTAATATATAAAAAAGAGGACAGGTACGCGTCTACTCTACTTGTGTGTTAATAGCTTTAATATACCGTGTATTAAAAGTATGTCTGGTGTCAGCCTTTTTTATCAATTTTTTATAGTGTTCTTGTGTGATTGTAGTTTCTTTTGTGTCCTTTAATGCTCATAGTTGATGATTTATTTATCAAAAAACAAACACAACATTAAGATTTAAAACTATTTTCATCTTAATTCCATTCTAGTGATTTATATATTTATTTGTCTGACTGACTATCAATGCTCAGATAAACCTAAGTGGCTAGAAAGCTTAATTAAAATTTGGAACATAATTTGATTTAACTACGTAAGCATCCGTTAGGAACGGATTTTTGGAATTTTTAAACTTAAGGCGGGAAATGGAATGGAACGGGCAGTTATAATATGAATATTCAAATCCTGTTACGCGTGCTAAAATATTTTTTAATTAATATTAATGGGCACAATGTTTGTATGTTGTTAAATTTCTAATAATTTTAAAATGTAATCGATGTTCATAACATCCTTTTTAAAATTGCATCCTCCGGTAAACGGTAATCCTATAATTGCCATCTTAACTATTTGAAACGTTCCGTTGCGTGCATTTACTCGGTGCTCGTAATGATTAGTCGATTACGCGTGATTGATTGTTGCTTGGAAACCATTTCATCAATTTCATATGATTTTCAATAAGGTGTTAAAAGCAAATTTAATGAATAATATATTAATTTTATACATTCAATTCAAGCGCCGTTTGGTTAAGTAACGAATGCGCCCTTTTCGTACATATGACGTACCTATGATGTCACGAAATAAGATGATTACACAAACAAAAATATTCATACTAAACTGCTATTGGGGGACTATTTAAGAAAATAAATAAAGCAAAAATACATCGTCATAGGTGAGTTTCGCCGAAGTTTAGTCGATGACTAGTATGTAGATGCTAAAAAAAACAAAGAATAAGGACCGAGATATAAAGGACCCTTTACTTAGGCCCCTGGGAAGGTACCACCCACTCTACTCTACATATTCTACCGCCAAACAAATTGTTGTTAAGTATTGACCTACTGTCCAGTATGAAGAGTGAGAGAGCCGGTGTAACTACAGACAAGATTCCTAGGTTGCTGGCCTACCCTTCAAACCGGAACATAACAATACCAAGTACTGCTGTTTTGCGTTAGAATATCTGATGAATAACTAATCTATATAAATAAAATGATAGAGGTCTGCAGTTCTGCGCGCATCACGGAAAAACTACTGGATAGATTTCAATGAAATTTTCTAAATTTTATTTCTTAGACACTTGGCCCTTATCAAAAAAAATATTGCGATATTTTCATTTAATAAAAAGTTATTCAAGTTTCAAGAAACAACGATTTGTATATGCACTGCGTGTTCAGTGATGTATGTTTAATCAAAGTATATTTTTGATTGCGATCTTTTTGATGTTTTTTCCTTCGTACATAAAAAAAAACTTTGTTAATATATCAAGCAACGCGGACGAAGTCGCGAGTATCAGCTACTACCGAATAAAATTACACTTGCCTTAAGTTGCTCACACGCCCCAGTCTGCTTACCCAGTTTAAAAAAAAACTCTTAACACACATTGACAATAAAGTAGCATTAAAGTTATAGTGAATACATGAATACAGCAATCAATAAAAAGAACTACATACTTATCCGAGGCTCCGTAATTACATGCATAATTTAAGCGTCTTTTTACTTAATGTTGAATAACTTCGGTCATCTTAAACCGGTTTCGCGACGGTTTTAATTACACGTATGTTGATTGCCGCTGGGTTTGTAAACAAATAAGTATTAATGGCAACAAATTAAACAGGATACACCGCATTAGCATAATTGTATATCGGGAACGTGAGGAACTCGATACGGGACCTTTAAAGTTAACGAATAATCGTATCGTATCCTGGACTTATAAGAATTAATATATAAAGCTGAAGAGTTTGTTTGTTTGATCCGGCTAATCTCAGGAACTACAGGTTCGAATTTAATTTTTTTTTTGTGTTGTATCGTCCTTTTATCGAGGAGTGTTCTAGGCTTATTTTTTATTAATTATGTTTTTACTAATTATTCGTGGGTGATACCGCGAGGCACAGCTAGTTTTATATATAAAGAAGCAGCCTTTGACTATTCTGCTGCTTGACAATGGTGTCCTCACAAAACACATGTAACAGAATTTAATTCTTAACATGCATCTTACAAATTAAGCACATGAAAGTAAGTTATACTCGTCTGGGTTTGAACCAATCTCATGCTGATTTTTTGATTAGTTTATTAAATTCTTTTTTCTAATCATTGGGTCATCGAGCCTCGTAAAATATTTAATTATAATTAATTTTAAATAGATATAGATTTGTAGTCGAGATAAGTTTTAAAATATTCGTAAATATCGATTATGAAATCTGATGGAATTCGTGTCAAAATAAAGTTCTATGTCACATCTACATTTGAATGTCACCAGTTCCTGCAAAAATTACAAGCATTTCAACGAATATAAATATATATCTGTAACTAAATCTCTAGATATGATGAAACTGCAGATAAGCTGTGTAAAATTATTATAATAATATTTGAAAAGTTATTTATTTTGATAAGCTTTTACATAACTTCACCTGTTACTGTCTGAAGGTTGGATCTTGCATGGATTTTAAACTATTTTCGCCCAAATCTTTGTCCACTTTGCAGGTGATTAAAGAATGTAAAAGTAAAGCAGATTGTAAATAGCCCACTTCTGGGCTTAGATCTCTTTACTATTTTTGAGGAGTACAATGTAGGTAGTACAAGTCACTTTTGTACATGTATTAAATAAAAAGTTATTCAGAATACTTTATATGCTTGCCACAATAATTTAAATTCAAGATACAAATTATACTTTACTTGGTGGTAGAGCTTTGTGCAAGCTCGTCTGGGTAGGTACCACCCACTTATCAGATATTCTGTCGAAAAACAGCAGTACTTTGTATTGCTGTGTTCCGGTTTGAAGGGTGAGTGAGCCAGTGTAATTACAGGCACAAGGGACATAACATCTTAGTTCCCAAGGTTGGTGGCGCATTGGCGATGTAAGCGATGGTTAACATTTCTTACAATGCCAATGTCTATGGGCGTTGGTGACCACTTACCATCAGGTGGCCCATATGCTCGTCCGCCTTCTATACAATAAAAAAAATACCTTCATATACCAGGATTAAATTGAATGTAAACCTACAGATTTGTGTAGTCTTCGAAACAGAATCGACAAGGCACTCTGTGGTTATTCTTAATCACAAATGATAATTACAGCTTAAATTTCGCGTAATTTTAAAATGAGATAATAAAATGTTTAAATTACTTTTCGAAAGCATTTATCTCCATATTAACTGTCAGTGAGAATGAATTAGCGAGTACATAAATAGCTTTATTACACGAGTTGAAGTATACCCGTTCCACGTTTAAATAAATATGCTATAGACCATAGACAATAATTTATTGTATGCAGAATTTGTACATGTTGCATTATTATCTATCTATGGTAAGAGCAGGTATGAAACTTGATACATTCACATGTTAAAAGATAAATATGAGAATTTAAAAGATTAAAAATAGATACATAATATAAATAGTTTTTATTTTGTTTATTATACGAAGGTGAGTAAATTGACCTCCCAATATTAATTTTACTTAACCATAGACATTGGAATTGTGAGAAATGTTTAACCACTTGTATCTGTAATTACCACCTGTACTCGACATTTTAACGAAAACAGAAATACAAAGTGTTACAGTTTAGCAGGCGAGTAATTGAATGGACAGTTCTCACCAACACGGGCGTACACACAAGCAAACTGCTACCACCGCACACTAACACTTCATAACAAAATCCTACAAAAAAAAGATACTTATTAATAAATGACATGTAATGTACATATATGTATATACACTTGGTGGTAGAGCTTGGTACAAGCTCGTCTGGGTAGGTACCACCCACTCATCATATATTCTACCGCAAAACAGTAGTAATTTGTATTGTTGTGTTCCGGTTTGAAGAGTGAGTGAACCAGTGTTATTACAGGCACAAGGGACATAACATCTTAGTTCCCAAGGTTGGTGGCCTGGTCGCGATGTAAGCGATGGTTAACAGCTCTTACAGTGCCGTTGTCTATGGGCGTTGGTGGCCACTTACCATCAGGTGGCCCATATGTTAGCCCACCTATGCAATAGAAGAAATTTGGATTCCTGGAATTTCTTTGGATTCCTGTACACTTATTAAATGATGTTTCATAAAAGATTTCGATGCGATTGTAACTGCTTCGTATATAATTTAGTAAAATATCAGATTTGGATTAGAATAATAAGTACGGGAAAACGTTAAATAAGAAAAGAATTGAAAACATTTTAACGAACTATACTTAACGTAATTTATTATAGGATCAGAACGTTCCGTATAAATTGTATTTATCGGTGAGAAAATCGTAAACGCTGTTATAAATTTTATCGTAACAAGCGATATTCCGTCTTATTGTCTTAATAATAAGAGATGTATGTAACATGATATTACGTCATTATTGTATTGGAAATTGTTCTTATATACATTAACTAGCTGTGATCCGCGGTACTTATATGAATTCCTATTGAGCGGTAACCTAAAGGCACAAGGGAAATGACATTAATTTCAGGATTTTTTTCTCGTAAACCTATTATAATTATGTCCTTGTCCTTCGCAGTTAACTTATCAAATTTCAGTATGATCGATTGCTTTGTTTTAGTCATAAGGTAACAAATATCAAACAGAGTAATAATCGTATTTATAATTATGTAGTCTGATATCAGCAATATCAATGGGTCAGTCTGAGCATCAGGTGGTCCATTAATGCCTTCCTGCCGGCCATATAGAAATTATTGGAAGATTTTCCTGTTACCGTGATTATATATTTTTTTACTTAAGTATTAGATAGTTTGTTGACTCGTAGTTATAGATACGATCAGTTTCTCAGTAAATATGTATTAGTCGAACAAAAACAGCATCTAATTCTGTCGAGTCACTACTGTAATTATGAAATGAATTAATGAAGGCACCTAGAAAATTGTAATACATTTTTTTTAATGTAGTATTATTTTTTATAAGGAGTGTTAAAATATGTTACTATAACATATCCACTTGATTGATTTCTTAAAACATACTAAGTTAATTAATATTATCTTAAAATGAATAAAAAACTATCTATTACTTAATCTATTATTTATATACTTGTTGATTTTTAGTTATTTCTTAATTTTATTTAAAAATCTAATATTTGGTTTTATTAATTTAAGAGTATTTTGTGTAATGTTTAAGCCAATTTCATAAATGTGACTAAAATTAAGTAGTAATTTGAATAGACAATATCTAAAAAAATATAATAAAACCATTTCAACTAAATACTCTATCATTAATAATATATATTATATCTGTTGTTCCAGGTAGAGGCATCAATGGCCTGAGATAATGTTCCGCACGGCGTCAGTAGAGGGCTCCGGGCCTAGGACGCCGCCCGCCTACGCCCCTCACCCGCCCTACGTTCCACCCCGTTTCTTCCCACCACGGCTTCGTCCACCGCCCCCTCAGTATTGCTTCGACGCAGCCCGCTTCGCCTGTGACGCCTCTAAACCGAGATACCTCGACGTTGAAAGAGAACGACTCGTAACGAGATGGCTGGCGGAAGCGAACGAAGCGCTCGTCCGAAGGGATCGTCCTCCAAGGTACAAACCCAGAAGTAGTGAACGACGACCAGACTTCATGGAACGGAGGCCGAACGCGGATTGGTCGGATAATTTCCTCTTAGGCAGGCGGAACGGTTCCGTGGAACCGGAGGATGAGAGTAGTGATGTGATGACGCTCAAAGAGTTTGTGGATAAGTTTTCATTGCCGCGTGTTGTGAAGTTCGAGGGAGAGGATAGGGCTGTGCTTCTTTATCGAGTGTTGGAGGCGCATAGAAGAGTGGAAGCTGTTCCGCTGTCAGGGAAGAAAGGAAAATTGGTGGGGAAACCGCTGTACATCCCGGATTCTTATGACGGTAAGTTCTTAAGAATTGACTTTGTTATTACTTATTATTGACTAACTGTAAGAAATTCTATGACCTTTGATTCTATGAAATAAATAAGTTTCTAATGTTTCTGGTCATCAAGAATTGATTTTCTGCAAATAATTGAAGTTGGCCCTTAAATAGCAAAACGAATTGGAAGACAATATTAAGCAGTAAGAAAAACTGTATTCAATATTGTCTACTCTATAGCTGACGTCATATTTGCAAAATAATCCTAATTTAGCCTCTCGGTGGATTATCTGAGATAAATATATGTGGATCTAATGTCTTCGTTCAACTTTCTTTAATCTTCAGCCAACATATTTGCAATGTAACTTAGCTCGAGTCAATGCCAAGAATTAAATTAAGCTCATATTATGTAACCATACATCATTTGCCCATAGATATAATTCTGGAGAAAGCGCGTCAATTAATATAAGCCAGTTAGGTAGTTGAGCAACCTTCAGTGTTGAAGGCCGAACAATCCCATTACGTTGTGTTGTACTAAAATAAAATATAATTATTCAAGTGTTCTTGCTTGAGTTTTGCCCTCTAAGATTCCTTAGCCCAGATGTGGGACATATACAGACTGTTAATACTTTTTTATGTGTTTGTCTATTTGTAGATTATTTATAATAATGTATTATATTGTTTTATTTTGTCATTCTTACTAAGAACTCGCTTTTGCTTCGTGGGTTCCCGAAATTATCAATTATATTATACTATCCACCTTGTTCAAAAACGCTTTATTAGGAACAAATATAATGTTATATAGACTGTTGAGAAAACTAGCTACGTGTTATAAACCAGTTCAAACTATCCTGACCTTAGAATAACATTGCTTAACCTATAGTTTCCGCACCAGACACTAGCCCACGATCCCTTGCCAGCGAAATTTTAATGTTTCCTTTACATAATCTTGGTGACAATAGACACAGCCATTAAGGCATTACCTAACAACAATGCATAATCGTCTCTGGCCTAAATGCCTAAACGGCTGGAAACTTGGATACCTTTATTATGATAAGCAATTTCATAACTTATTGTTTTGTATATACGGGTGAAATTGCCAACAAACATTATCAATATTACTTTGAACTTGTTTGTAATGTCTAAAAATGATACATGCAAATTTCGTCCTTATAATAACAGTTTGACAAGATTTAAGAATGATTTTACACATAGACAAATAGTTTACTGTATATTAGTCTTTATGTGTATATAAATAAATGCGCAAATTCTACGTATATCAAGGTGCATTATTTGCATCATAATTATCATAAAGTTTTACTTCAATCAATTTTGATATTCAATAGTTTAGAATAGCGACTATTATGGTATGAAAGGTTTATTCATCTAAATTGCATGCATGCAATTTTCGTATTGAATACGGTATAATAAGAGTTATTATTCCATGAATGGCATAGTTACCGTCGCGTTCACAATGGCATTGGATCGTCAAACTAAACGTTTCTAATGCTTAACCACAGATAAACGAAATGTTCATAAATTGTTGTTTTCTTAAGTTTCAATGTCAAAAATATTGTATCTGTATGTATTTTTGTGTTACAATACTAGACTATTAGTAACATCTTTTAAATATCCACTGCTGGACTCGTTTTCGAGGAAAATTTTTCACCACGAGTTTTTTCACCACGCTGCTCCAACGTGGGTTGCTGGAATACACGTGAAAAATTATCATCTGTCACATGAAGGTTTCCTCAAAATGTTTTTCTTTACTGTTGAGGACGAAGATGAATTATAAAATACAAATTAAGTACCTACTTCGGAAACCACCGAATGGTACACTTAACTCAATCCGTTTTCGGATTGTCTGACTGGCCCTTAATATTAGCTAGGATTCTAATTTCAAATTGGAGATTATATTTTTCAACTATGTGATGCTAAAAACGAAAATACTAGTACTTGTTTTTTTTTTTTTTGTGGATTTTAGTTGAGTCAAAGATAGAACACACGAGAATTTTCTTTCTCACATTGATATTTAATTTTATAAAAAAGTCAATGTTTATTTATGTTTTGAACTTAAGAATTCAGTCTCGAATATAAATCTAGGTTATTAAGTAAATAGTTTACCTAGATGTTGTTGTTATCTAAAAGATTAAAATTCGGAGTTTTTGGAAACAATATCTCAAGCTATCAGTACTTAAAGATAAATACAATATTCTTGTTTCTGTTCGTAACGAATTATGCGTTATCATTTATACAGATATATATTATAATAATTTATATACCAAGCTATGTATAATATGACTTTATAACAATATCAACATTTTGACGTGACAACGTCTTATAAATTGGTTTGCCGGGTGACACTTCAAGAAACTGCGTTACGCTCCGCTCACGTTATGCGCTCACAATGAGAGCGAGTGAGAGGCACGCGTCCCTTCCACTCGGGCATGGTTAGCCCGCCTAAGAGCGAGAGAGACAGAACGCTGTTTCATTGTACGCAAATGTATTGCAAGTTATTGTATGTATATTTGTATATAAATACGTATGTATGTGTAAAGGTAAAAATAAAATTTTGTTAATATGAAATTCAGTGCGAGATTCTTTGTATAAATTAATGTTTTAAATATAATTCTTTGTATAAATAAATGTTTTAAATTGTTACTATTATTTCATCCTTTTTCCTACTATACGAATGAATATTCACATTAAAATTATTTTACCACTCAAAGTCGTTGTCACGTAAAACTTTCGCCCGTATACCGACTTTACAGGCAACCAATTTTTTTACTATATGTACGCTCTTTAAAATACCTATCACCCTTACTTGTAATCGTTGCGCAGCTGTTTTGTTAAACACTGTTTATCTCTTTCTGACATTATTAATTTGATATTAGAAAGAAGAATACACATATTTGTTTAACTAATTACTCGAAAACAACGTATATGATTAAGACATACAATGTATATAATTTATTGCGAAACAAAAATTACAATGAACTCTATATGAATAAACAAAGACAAAATAGTATATCTTTCTCTTTCTTTAGTAGTAATTGACGTCATTAAGCGTTAGCTATTACATATTAGGAAGCCTGATATGAAATTCTGATGATTGGTTGGATAGTTAAGTCATTAAAGCGTTACAAACAAATATATACTATTAGGATTCATACGCAGTTCATTGCTTTTATTTCTTTGGTCTCATTAGTTAAGACATAAAGAAGTCATAAAAGTACAAATATTAGTATATATTAAAGATATTATAAGGTTTTATAATATATCGTTTTAATCATAATATTCTCGAAATTACTCGTAAATTCATATAGGTTCCTAATTATTCAATTTAAACCGCTTCCGCTAAACAATTAAATCACAATTATACAAGCTTTACGATCTCGGTTAAATGGATACATACGGTATTGTAGAAGCAGATGCGCAATGTCGTCTTATATATTATCTGACTTATACTACCAATCCAATTAAGAGTAAAGCTTTATAGAAGAGATGGCAATAATCCTGGGTTGAACCTGTGGGTTTAAATCTTTAGGCAGTCTGTAAACCATTGCGCGCTTGACTCTTTATTTGCTTCAGGATTCGCGAACTAAATGCTGTTTCGTATGTAGGCGGAATAATCGGAACATTTGAAGTTAAATTTAAGCTGATATAAGTAATTAAGTGGAATAGTGATTAGTGATTTATATAACATAAATAAAGATACATTAATCTCTTGATTATGATCACGTGGAATATATAAATCTAAGTTTTGTTTTTATTTAAACTTTGTTGGATTGGAATAGGTTCATGACACATGTTTGTAGCTTTAAGGTTAAACTTTACTAAACGATGTTCAACATGTGATTTAAGCAATGTTGTGTCTTCTTCTATCGTATGTCAAATCAATAATGACAGAGAGAGAGAGAGAAATCAGTGTTTAATTAAACAGCCGCTGACGTTTATAAGTAAAGCCGTAAAAATATAAATGTTCCTCTTTTGAATATCCAGTGTTTAAAATTGGTTATAGATATAACATACATATGCTTGTATGACGTATTTATACTAATAACAAAAGGGCATATCTGGAGCGACAGGTCTTATACTTCGTCAGATCCGCTTTTCATAATCGTTACAAAATTTTTGTTCCTTTTGATTTGACCTTTTACTACTAGAGGAAATAGAAGACTACCTAATCAAAACCTCACAAACTCATATTGGTTAACTGTCTACCTATATACCTATATCTTATCTAAAAACAAATAATAATAAATCATAATATAATGCGTATATTTCCATAAATTAAAATGGCGGATATTTTTTTAACGCCCGGAGCGCCAAATCTTAAATTATTAACTTGCTTGTATGCTAACATGTTACTATTATATGTAATAAAAACAAAATCACATCATAAATATGCCCCAGTTATTTTTATTATCAACTCTTACGTAAGGTCGGTGCAATTAATATTGATGAACTTGTATCAATAAAATTAAAGTTTTAATAATATCAATCGAGGCAATTTGTATAGTGAAGCAGTCTGTACAGTATTTCCGGGTTTTTATGTTAAAATTATTGCTTATTGCTCTGTGTGTATGCTCGTTAATGTACCAGTTTCTTACATACAGTGTGTACCTCGCTTTATTTTTGTAAATGCTAGGTCCTATAATGATATTAATAACAACAAATTATCGTTATGAGATATCCCACATGGTCGAAATTCGAACTTAATTCGTTGCTAATAAGAATGAGACCCATTTTTTTTTTCAATTCGTATTATAATTAACTGAACTTGACATAAAGGCAAAGCTATCAGAAAATTATTTTAAAATAAAAACATTACAGTCGCACGTCGAACATTAAGTACTCATAATATATTATAATAATGAATAATTATTTATAAAAGTTCTAGAAAATTCGGTGGAGATGGAATGTTTAAATATATAATTTGACAAAATTTTTATATTGTATATAAATTATGTTTAAATCGACTCACTGGCATGTATAGTTAGAGATAAAAACTGGTCTCCAATAAGCCATTCAAATATCAATAGTACAGAGTAATAGGCATTAATTTTATGTCAATGCAACGTTTGTAAGGAGCGTCCTATTAGGTTCACCTTGTATGGCGAGGGTTGAACTCGGAAACCGATCTTCGGTTCAAACATCTGAATGTAGAATGAATGGTAGAACAATATTCATTTAAAGTTATTTGCAAATTGTATATTTAAATTATATTGTATAAAGTTTAATTTTAAAATTATTCCCACGAAACTCGTAAGAGATATTAGTAAAAGTAATTATTTTGAAAAAAAAATGGCGATTTTTCTTAAGGTCAGGGGTAACGTATACTTTAGTATGTTCAGAAGAGGCGTAAAACTGGTATATTTTAATTACATACAGATATAATTATTACATACAGATCATTTGTACGTATTTAAGGCTGAACCCCATATAACATGAATAAATGTATGAAAAAATTGAATGATTTATTTACTTGCACAAATTATGCAAAGGTAGACAGACATAATGCCAAAAGAGCTCTTTTAATCAATCACAAGTTGTACAGATAATATAATTATGTAGCAATTCATATTCACTATTTAATTATTATTTAAATTTATATATTTTTTAATCGAAATAATACAAAATTTACTTGGTGGTAGGTAGGCGGCGGTTTGAAGGGTGAGTGAACCAGTGTAATTACAGGCACAAGGGACATAACATCTTAGTTCCCAAGGTTGGTGACGCATTGACTATGTAAGCGATGGTTAATATTTCTTACAATGCCCATGTCTATGGGCGTTGGTGATCACTTACCATCAGGTGGCCCATATGCTCGTCCTCCTTCCTATACAATAAAAAAAGCAACACACTACATTATGTAATTAAATCTAAAAGAAAAATAATAAGGATTCAAATGTCAATTACCTGTTTTAGAGTTATTTAATTATCTGTATAGAAGAAACTTATATGCAAATGACCATTAAATGAGCAATTAATTACTATTATAAAAAACATTTAGAGTAATGGCTATTTAATAGGTTCGACAAGTCAACTACTAGTATTCTTTAAGTAATGTGTCAACTTAAGTAATAAGGAAGTAAGGTCGATAAAATCTTATAATATATAAAAAAAATACGTTGGCATATCTGTTTGTGATTTGACTTTGACACCGGCTAACCGACCGCCGTGAAATTTGACACGTGTATATTTTTCCATGGAGAAGATTTTTACATTCAGTACATTAAATCTGGTTTCTTGAAGGGGACTTTCTTTACCTTTATATTATATAGGTATATGGTAATAAACCCCAAACACCTACTCAAGAAAAGACCTGTGGAACATTTATAGTCTGCCAATTACTAGTATTAATAAAAATTAAAAAAAATATATTCAGTGACATGTCTTAGAAGTATAAGTAAATAAACTTTGAATTTTATATAATTTCAAATATACATATAATAAGGTTTATAATATAAAAACTGTAACGCAATATCACATTTATAGGGGTACCAATCTCGGTGGAATATTTAGATGTGACTGATAATGATATTGAGAATAAAAAGAAAAAGTG
The DNA here is from genome assembly GCA_963151315.1 of Nymphalis c-album. Classification (NCBI taxonomy): domain Eukaryota; kingdom Metazoa; phylum Arthropoda; class Insecta; order Lepidoptera; family Nymphalidae; genus Nymphalis; species Nymphalis c-album. The sequence goes on from OY720610.1 coordinate 2,751,285, forward strand.
GTCACTAAATAATTTAACAACTAAAATATTTGTGAGTGCAAATTAAATAAATTTTAACATAAATGCCATTATCTATGTGCCAATAACCGAGTAAGATTTTCAAAACGAATATGTTCATACTTTAGAAGGAGGGGTACGACGTGAAGTTATCGTCCCGATTCGAAAGATCACAAGTCCAAACGGCCTTTATAGAATACTTATAACTGTATGATCGTGTTAAATGCTTGATAGGATTATCACAGGGCTCTCTAATAAAAGGCTTCTTATTGCTTAAACGCATGAAATGCTTAGCCTAATTCATTATGAATCTATTTAGTGTTTCGGAAACATTAGCCATGCGTATAGACTTAAATTACTTTTTAATGATATCTAGACTAATATATAATGCTAAAGAGTTTGTTTGTTTGATCCGGCTAATCTCAGGAACTACTGGTTCGAATTTAAAAAATATTTTTGTGTTGTGTAGTCCTTTTATCGAGGAAGGCTCTCTAGGCTTATTTTTATTAATTATACGCGGGTGAAACCGCTGGGCACTGCTAGTCTATTATACGTTTTCTTTTGTTTCTAACTTAACTGGTAAATATATATATATAAATTTTTGATTTGCTTAGAGTTAAGTGTTAGATTCCTTTAAGAATTAAGTCCCTTTTTCGTTAGAACTACACTATATACAATTATATGGAAAATAAAGTTTATTAAAAAAAAACATAAATGTAAATTTTACGTATGACAATATTGTTTTACAATATGTTACCTGATGTCAGCTGATGGTAAGTGGTTACTACCACCTATTAACATATACCAAAATAAATATGAATCATTCTATTTAAGAGTAGGTAATTGCAATGAGCGTAATATCTATCCAGACCTTACAGCCTTACAGACAATAAAATATATTTTTTAATACATACCACAAAAACTTAATACATAATGAAAATAAGTACATGAATAAATATGTAAACGAAGTACATTTTATACGGAAACAATATTTAAAACATTACAAAATCAACTAGGTACGTACAAATAGCTAACATGTATACAAACATCAAAGTAATGAAAAAACTATAAAACTAAATATTGTAATACCGTGAGACCATATCATAAAAAAAATCACTTTAAAATATATTTCTATTTGCAACAAGTCCCTGACCCAAAAACGATTAAACTACACGCCATAAATAGAAACGCAAGTCCAGAAATCTGAGCCATTGAATAATAAATCAGTAGGGTACATAAAAATACATTGATTGTATCTAAACGACCGGACTGTGTAGTCACTTCCTAAGGCCTCCACGTATGGTCTACCGTAATAGGACAGGCCTCCCACGCGCTCTACCAAGGTTCTAAAGTCTAAGCAATTTCGTTGGCTACAATAGCTGTATGAAAATTAAGACTTGAAATAAGTTAATTATTTGTTGTAAGGATTTATTACTGAGGTTGATTATAATTTATTTATAACTATATACGTATTAAGGTGTTATTAATTTTAGTACGAATATATTTTTACCTTGTAAGCTTTGAGTATTAATTTGTAGTTTATCTATATAAATAAAATGATAGAGGTCTGCAGTTGTGCGCGCATCGCGAAAAAACTACTGGATAGATTTCAATGGAATTTCTTAGACACTTGGCAATTATTGCGATATCTTCATTTAATAGAAAGTTATTAAAGTTTCAAGAAACAACGATTTGTATATGCACTGCGTGTTCAGTGATGTGTTTGAACAAAGTATGTTTTTGCTTGCGACCTTTTTGATGTTTTTTCTTTCGAAATTTTTAAGAAAACTTTGTTAATATATCAAGCAACGCGGAGGAAGTCGCGGGTATCAGCTAGTTTTTCTATATATTGGCATGTTGTTGCGTGTGAGAGCTGCAGGGCATAAGCTACGTATCCTATGTCCTTTTCTTGAAAATTTAATGATGATTGGTCGAATTGCTAAAAAAGCGTAACAGTCACACAAATAATCCAACTTACTTTTTATTTTAACTCGTTATTATATTAGTCAGTATTAGTAATTCCATCACATCCAAACCTCATTGGAGTAATCGCCTTTGCTGACGGGTATATTACGCGCAATCACGTAGATGCAATATTCTTCGGCACTTTTTTGCACAACTGTGTAAGGTTAAATATTCGATTGTTCAAGGCAAAAAATCTAAAATTGGCTCGGTCTGGCTGGACTTCCCAAAACTCTATATAATTTAAAAGTTCTAGACTCTTGAACGGGACTCGAGTAAAAAAAAAAGAGTAATAGCACATTTCAATATGATTTTCCTTATCCTGTTTAAGCCGTGTGTTGCTGTCTCTTTCAGGTACAAATAAATTAAATGAGACGTCGATATGAAGCCGAAACATTGATTGATGTTTAGTTAGTGTCTAAATTTTTCTGCTCTGTGTGCTCTTATAAATATAGCTCTATATGTTAATCTATAAACTACTATATTGACGCCAAATATTTATATTTAGATACGACTTGTAAGTAGCGCGACTCATTTTTTAAAGAAATTGGTTCAGATATGCCGACACAATTTAAATTTCGTTATTTCGAGCTTTGGACAATAAAAAATCATACATGGATTTAAAATGTGAAACAGTACATACCTAATATTAATAGTTCATTTCGCACATTCATTCTGTGGAACCAGCTTTCGCCGGCGACTTTTCCGAACCGATATGACATAAAAACCTTTAAGAAGAGAGCTCTTTCCTCATGCATTTTCTCGAAGGTCTCCATAGGCGGTGGTATTCACTTCCACTGGGTGAGCCTCCTGCTCGTTTGCCATCCTTTATAAAAAAAAGTTCTGCGTTCGAGTTTTTAAATTATGTATGGAATACAAACAGCGCCATCTAGTGACACAAATCGAAATTTCAAATTTCAATGAACGTCAACGATATCAAATAACTATTAAAAAACTCGAACTACACTGATAGCAAATGTCCTATTTAAAACGCACAATTCCGTAAACCAACAATACTTTTAAAATGATTCACATAAAACAATTTGTACGCAAACCTGTACATTGCAAACAAACGTGCAATGAATTGTTTACAATCGATTGTAGAAGAATCGGTGATAATATTTCCGTTCTGAAATGTTTCGGAGTTGAATCAACGTTTCATATTTACAAACTCATGACCGGAATGCGTTCTAATTTTAAAATTAAAGACGCCATTATTAAATAGCTGAAGTGTCACAGTGGTCAAAGGAAATGAATCTTGCGGATTCGAACCGCACCATTGAGTTTATATGTGTTTAATTAATAATTCATCTCGTGCTCGGGGATACATCTCCAGGAATGCAACGTGTATCCACCGCAGTGAAGGAACGTGGTGGATTAACCTTCGAATTCCAAGAGTATTTCGAGTAGACTTCCTATGAAATAAAAAAAAAGAGTAGAGCGAGGCTATTGCCCAACTTTGGGAATATAGACAAACTATATACATTTACAAGATTAATCAATTAAATAAATGCATATTATTTGATCATTTATATGTTACTCTTATATTACTTATTATTATTATTATTGATACATTTAAAATAATTGTGTTTTTGAATAATCGGGATACGCGGTAAATATATATGTATATAGCTGTGACGTCATCTATACAAACCTAGGTTTAGAGCTCAGGGTCTAGAAACAATGTTTGGATACACGCTCATTAATTGACAATCCGTCATTTTTTAAGGATACACGGATTGTATTGTATTTTACGGGTGTATAGACAACCTATATCCTGGCTTTATTAAAAAAGCGTTTTACTTTTATTGCGATAAACATAAAATTCTATATACATATGTATTACTATATATAATACTAGATGCCCGTCCCGACTTCGTACGGTTAAAATAAGTACTTTACCCCGTGCATTTTTTAATCAACAAGATATAAAGTCAAAGTCAAATAATTCTACTTGCTACTAATATAATAAACACGAAATTTGGGCCTGATAGTAAGTGGTAATCACTAATGAAAATATTAACCATTTTTTGCCAATGTGTCACCAACCTTGAGAGCTAACGATATGATGTTACGCTTGTGCATGTAGTTACACTGGCTCACTCACTCTTCAAACTTAAAACAATACCAATTACTGCCGTTTTACGGTAGAATATCTCTGGTCTGCGGTATATCTGGGTTGTACCTACCCAGATGGGCAAAACTTGACAAAAAAACATCGTTGTCTTTTGCCTGTTCATCTCAAGTTCGGCTATTGTCTTTTATGAACCAATAGGTTTTTTTTACTTTGACTGGCTATGTATATAGTAAAAATCAAAATTATACATATGTATATTCATACATAGTAAGAGTAAGGCTTCTACATTGAATAAATGAATTTGAATATACTCTAATTTATTCTACATTACCATTCTCCACTAAATAAAGTGGGCCCTGTAACACCAACGGCAAAGGTTAAGAGGTTGACATTTTAAATTCATATATTCGTCGATTTACTATCGTGTATTCTTATTTAATGAATAATATATGTTTTATTTATGTATTTACATTGAACTACATATTTTGAACTTTAAACTTTTATCAAAATCAATATATTCTTTATTCGAATTTCGAATAGGTTCGAAATTCAAATAGAATCGAATCTAATGCTAATGCTGTATGAATTTACTTAATTGCTTACCGATGAAATGCTTATAACCGACTTATGGTGATATACAATTTTGATGCGTGTGTTGTTGAAAGGTTATAATTATTATGGTCATTGTCGCATATCACTTTCTGACTTTTCACGACCGTTTTCTACCGTGAATTTGAATTTGTTCTTACAGAATATATTACCTACACTTTGTAATGTAGGTTCTACGAAGAATCTCCTAGGAACCTAGGTTAATTTATTAATTGCTATCCAAAAAGGTACAAATATCAATATCAAACGACGGTTGACTTCTAAATAATTATTTTATTAATTGTAAGAATATGTATATTTGAATAATAAGTTTCGTGAATATTTATTAGGTAATTGCAATTGTTCAATAATTCAATAATATTAATGGATTGTTTATTTTCTAAGGAGTTTTTACTATTGTAGAGGTGCCATTTTGTTTTCAAATGGCTTAATATTATGACGTTAAGACAAAAATGGAGTGAATTGTAAAATAGACACGAACAAAGATGGGAACTGTGACTTGTAATAAATGCCAGAAAACGGAGTAACAGTTGTTTTTTTTTAATAAATGAACTTATCCAACACATAGTAGGTACTCTTTTTTCAAATGAAATATATCATAATATGTACTATTAAAATATTTCCCGTATGAAATGAACGACTTCGAAGTGTAAAGTATTTTATGACTTAAACTTTTTAGTAAATTCATCGCTATATTTTTTACCTTATAATTATACTCAAATGCACAACCTTCTTGGCGGCAACAATGTAAAAATAATAACGAAAATAGGGTAGGTTTCCTTGAAAGATTTTTAAATTCAATGTATTTTATCTATCTATACGTGAGGGCGAGACATACGACATATGCATTTTAATAACCTCAAAACTGTACCGTCGAATCTTTCATTATTACAAGGTGACAAGGTTCATAATCGCTTGATTTTATTTTTTAACAGCAATATAAAAATTATTCGGAACCAAAATATTATACTGCTATTTGAAAGTAGAGTTCCTTAATATCATTGCAATAGAGTTGATTATCGTGTGATTCGTAGTTTATGACTGTTTAATGTTTGTTATATTGTGTCGTGTTCGCGATCGTATAGAGATAGAGGCGGGAATGCCATTGTTGTACCGAAAGGGAATGGCGGGAACGTTGTAAGTATTTAGCCTCTCACGCCATCGTTTCTTATGAAGACATTGCTAATGAAAATCAAATGAAATAATCGGTTATTACAATGAATACTTAATTATATATATAATATTACCATATAATACAATTTTCCTTTTAATGTCTCTTTATTTGTTAATTTATTTACGATGAATTATTCATTGAACTATTTTATAAATAATTAGTAAATAAAGCATATTTTCTGTTTTAATTTTAAATAAAATGTTATTATTATCTTATTGTAATAATGACAATCATTTGTTTTGCTTGTAAATAATGTACATTATAGTCTGTACAAACTGCAAAGCATTATTTTACATTGTATATAAAAATGGAATTGCCATACATATCATTAAGTAATAATTATGAAATGAAAAATGATGCTTTACCACGGAACCAACGTAATGATTATATACGCAGTACGCTTCGTGTGCACACTGCTCAATAGCAATAATGTACTGTTACGTGCAGTACGTAATACGTGTGGGCGAGGCTTTACGTTCAATAGTCTGTGACGGCTTTGTTTGTTTTGTTAATAAATATAAAATCTTTTGTTTTAAACCAATGTCACTTGGTCTCTGTATAGAACACGCTTTTATAGATCTTCGAGGTCACGGAGTAATTTAGCTTGTGCTTGACATACTTGTTGCTTTTTTCAGAAGTTCTTCTTCTTTATTTTAAACCTTTATTGAACAAATTAAAACTATTTTTTTTAGTCATAATAATATAAGATGACATTGTGTCTTTATAAATTAACGCTTTAACAAAAAAAAATGTTTAAAAAAAGAAATGGAATACCATTGTTCGTATTTAAAAAAAAATTTAAACTAGTCATACTTCTAAGATGGCGACTTCATTAATTATGTGGTTTGTTATAGGTTACGAAACTATAGACAATGGTTAGTCTATGGGACAGTATTATGCAAGAATATACAATGGTAGTATTTTGCTAATGGGAAAAATTCTCATGAGGACAACATGATTTAAACAATGGACTCGAGATATATAGGATCGTGTATGTGTCGTTGCTGATAAATAATATATACAAGAAAATGATTTCAATCCGTCTATTAATAATTAAAACATATATTTTAATTTTTTAATAACATTCAGTTTCGGAAAGCGGACGATACACGGAAAATGGTAACACATTTACAAATAAGTAATAATAAAATAAATGCTAGAATAGATAGCTTAAGTAACATCCTGTAAAATTACCATGGGCATATGTAAAGGTTAGGAACATATTCCACCACGCTGTTCAAATGGTTCAAATGCGTGGGTACGTGACAGATTTTCGTTCGACATACAGATTTCCTCACGATGTTTGCCATCATTCCAGCACGAGATAAATTATAAATACAAATTAGATCATTAGTATTTTCAATAAAAATTTCATCAATTTCAGAGGGATTTGACCAACTTGGTTATCGTTTACGGCAAAAAAAATAATTATCAACTGAAAACTGCAAATGGACTAAAATGGCCTTAGTTAAGGTCTTTAATGAATAAAATATGCAAAAATAAATAATTAAAATTCGAGTCCATATAAATAATATTATATCCCACCACTGCTCAGAATAGTTAACTTTGTATAAGTAAATTTTATTATATTTGTTAAAATTAAAAAGAAAGTTGAAACGCACACAAACCATTATAACAATTACAAACGGAACAGATCATCTTTTCAATCGCCACTTTCCATTTCAGAGTGCGCAGGCGCAAAGCCATGCGTACTGCGCATGCGTGTCATGATTGTTATTTTTAACGTTTATTTAAAATTATACTAAATTACCTACAGACGATTAAATAACGTGTTATTAAAAATACAATTGTTTTGCTTAATTTAGGTAAATAAGGATGTTTAAGAGAAATTGGATTGCGTTAAAATTTATAATGAGTAGTGAGTACCTATATATTTTTTAACATGGCAACATTATTTATCCTAAATTCGTTATTGATTGCTAGCAAAATCCGCGGCTTCGCCATCGTGAAATTCACTTATTAGGAAGCAGCGGTAATCTATAAAAAAATGGTTTGGTAAATTTCAAATAAACATGTTTACTTGAAAAGAGGCTATTATTTTAAAATCACAGACAGGTACCTACATCAATTATTCATTCGACTTCAAATCACTGAAAATTTACGCTACTTGTTAAATAAAATCTATTTCGATTTGTGTTTAGGCTATTGTGAAGTTTATGGTAACACTGTATGTATGTTTGATATTAATTTAAATATTACTTACCTTTACTCTATCCACTATCACAGCTCCTACCATTGCCAAGTTACTTTTGGCTCAGTTACGAAGGCGTACTTCCTTGTTTACTTTCCTGTCGTGGAAATGTTCTGAATTTAAACGTGTCATTATAAGTCAGAATGTTTGAGCCTTTCTTTATATTCGTACATTTTTTTACTGTCACCTGATTTGGCTATAACACTATTTGTGTTATAGCCAAATTTTTAATTTAAATTGCGTAGGGAATAAAAGATGTTAATTCAGTACCAGCGTTTTAAATATCTTTTATTTCAATTAAATTCATAATGCCTTGGTAATGTTATTTAAAATTGTAATTATATGAAGACTTAGCACTGACAGCCGTTTTTTAATAATGTCACTAAATTTTCAAGACCAAGACCAGGACACATTAAGTAAAGGAAACATCGTAAAAATATATTTTAAAATAATGATAGTTATAATAGTTTAATATTACCACAGACTATAAAGTATTTATAAAAACCTAAAAGTAATACATTGCATATTGTCAAGTAGGAAGTGTATACGAGTATGTGTGTCAGTATAGGTTATTGGTTTTGGTTATAAATCCAACGCCCTGGCCCACTGAGGACGTTATCAAACCAGTGGCAGGGACCGTTAATCGAGAACATGGAACCACGATGAATGAAACAGTGCTAAATGGATATGATATTAGTTAAAACAATCGTTGCAATAAAAGTATCTAAAATTATTATAAAGATCAACAGAATGCTTTAGAGACAAAGTGCAGATATTTATTAATATATTACCTTCAATGTTAATTATACTAGTGTGTTAAACATTATAAAATAGAAGAAAATTATTCTAACCAAATGTATTACTAGGTCATCAGTAATTAGTCGCGGAGGTCAATTGACAATAGCTCCGAATTGGGGAAAAAACTGATATAAAATAAAACCACTAGTAAATATTACAAAAATCTAGCATGAATTTAAAAAATACTAACAATTACATTAATTACGCAATTATATATGATTATGTAATTATGTTTTTATATAGAATCATATTAAAATGGATAAAATATGTTATTATGTCTTCATAGTCGATTTCGGCTGTGGGGGTCATTCTCAAGGGGAGTCTTTTTTTTTATATAAAGAGGGGGCAAACGAGCAGGAGGCTCACCTGATGGAAAGTGACTACCACCGCCCATGGACATCTGCAACATCCGAGGACTTGCAGGGGCGTTGCCGGCCTTTGAGGAACAACAAAGGAAGTCAGGAAGTCTAGACAACTTTATACAATATGCAAATATAGACACACTCTCTATTCCCTCACTCTCATAACATGAAGTGCTATTCTGTTAGAACTTAATTCAACGCTCTCCCATGAAAGGTTGACACCCGACATTTAGTGATATACTATTTTCATGCGTGTATTCTTGAAATATTATATCTATTATGGTCAATGTTGCATATGACTTGTTGACATCTTACGACCTACTTCTACTGCGAGTTTCGAGTTTGTTCTTATAAAATAGCTCTACTGTTCTTTATTTCATACATCTGCTGGTGGCCCCATTGGTCGGAAAGGCAGTGCTTTACGTGCTTATTGAGGTATGGAAATATAATAACTGCTAATTGAAACAAAAAAAAACGAGTTAATTGACAGAAAATCACAATAACATTTATTAGGCTCAGTCCGGAAATTGAACCAAATACCTCGTGATCTGTAGCCTTATATATTACTTACTGAATCAACAACGCAGTCGACATTATTTATTGAATGTACACGCCATTTTCTTTTGACAAAACAATGAGTAATCTCAAGGGTAATTATTGCTTTTAAAAACAAAGCTTCCCTTGAGGAATTCATTGAATATAATCTATGTAAATTACATGCATGTGCATGTTATGAAAATATGTACATGTCGACCTAGTATCAACCAGCAGAATGTTTTCGATAAATAAAATAGGTTTTATTAAAATGTTATGTTCGGTGTCTTATTATATTATTAACGTTTGACAATGCATTCTATAATACAAGACACACAAATTTGTCTCTGAAGCAATATTTCAATAATTCAACATAAATTTTTGTCACCTTAAACATAAATTGTCTAGAAATAACAATGATAAATTATTCAGTAAGTAACTTACATTTGAATTCAGGTATTCTAAGCAAGATAAATGCAACAGCTACTACAGAATCGAATAAATTATTATCGAGAAAATAATTCGAAATACCGCCTCCGATGGCGTTCGTAAATCATCGACTATTCGGACTCGATGAAACAGGTTCTCGATGCTACATTATTCGATTACACTTCGATTATTGCACAACTAGTAAAAACTAGGAGTACGGATCAGAGGTTACGTTGTCGTTACGTGGAATAGAGGCAGGTATCCTGCGATGTAATAGCTCGTAATAGGCGAAAAGTCATTCGAACGAATGATATGCTTGCCTGTTGATTGAATGGTTTGTGTTCGCGAACAGCCGGCTAATGTCAGGATTGTATAGCTCGTTAGTTACAGCTGCGTTTTCTTGACGAATTAAAGAATGTTTTTAATTCAGTAACTTTATTTTTCATTCATTTATAACAATTAAATAGAATAGCAAATTTAGAACAGGAATGTTTTAATGGAATAATAGTTCTTTTTTGTACGAACTTGGTGCTCATTCATCACATAATCTACCGCTAAAATTATTATAAACGTTTTCCGGTTATAAATACAAATAAAAGTCCGCCACCAACAATAGTTCCGAAGGTTGGTGACGTGTTGTGAGTTTCACATTTCTTACTAAATATCAAGTAATTTCTTAAATTAGTACTTTAATGGTTGGTGTAATTTGTTGTAATGGCCTTATATCAAGACTAATATTATACGAATAAATGAAATATTCAAGAAAATAGTACACGATCTACTTGCGTCCGTTATTGTATCTGAAATTCATATAACTTGTTACTTTCGTCGCGTATCGTCTGACGGAGGCTTTCTCCTAGCTCCTGGCTAACAAGCATAAATGTCGCACGAGTGATTTATTATATTTCTTTATAACTTTAGATCAGAAATATATGTTTCTTGATAACTTTAGTTGTGGGTGAAAATAAAAAAATGGCGTTTTTATTTATTTTTTGGAAGGCATGGCAAATGGACCTTTAAATGGTACGTCACTTTCGTACAAATATAAGTGATACTGCAAGGTCTTACACAGTTATTTTGCTGATAACCATTTAAAATTTTGTTTAGGGAGCCCTTTAAGCCCAAAAAAAACAAAACTATATTAATATTTGCGGTAGAATAACGGATGAGGAGGGGTTTTGTAACCAAACGAAAACCACCCAGTTCTCCCACGATGGTATGGCTCTGTACATGATGTTTAAAAAAAAATTAAAAAAATCTTGTGAAGGATTTTTTTTATTTTTTTTTACTTAAACAAACATTTTTTGCTTTGCCGTGTTGGCGGTGGGTATAAAAAAAATGAAAAAATAGCCGCTTTCGAATTTAATGTACCAGGGTTCCATACAAGAGGAGAATTCATTTCGCAATCAGCGCATACCGCTGAGGCAACAAGTAAGAGCTGTCACCATTCTATGTTAATTATTAATTGTTGTTTGAATTAGTCTCGTATCTTAAACGAGCTATCCCTTGGTTGGTTTGTGTTTTGGTTGACAGTGGAAAAAGAGGTTAATTCGTAAGAAATATTTAATTCTAAGGTGTTTTTACACTATTGCCCAAAAACGGAGTGTAATGTTATCAGGGTTCATGTAAGGATGTATGCTCAATGCTATTAATATGTATGTGAGTTTATATGTTCTAGCATATCTTATAAATGCCAGAATAGATATTATGTGTATGGGGTGTCATTAGAATACTAGTATGGAACCAAGTGACACTGGCTATAATGTTTTTATTTTTTGTTTTCGTTTATTTCTTGTATCGCTTTTAAGAATTTTTGAAAATGAAGATAAGGTAGTTGATGAAGAGGGTGAAAGTCGAAGCGAGCTTATACCTAACATTAATTTACCATATTGAAAAATCTTTCAGTTGTATTAAAAATATATATAATTAGATAATCAAACAAAAAATATTTAGTACCTAATTCATAAAACAATTTTTTTGTAATAATGTAAATTTATTTTGCAGGTACGTTAATTGCATCATGAAACAGATTTACGCGAGGTGAGCTAAACTTAGATGGTCATAATTAAAATTATGGAAATTTTAATTTAGTAATTCAATGCCACGCCTAACGCCTGGAACATGCGTTTCAAAGTCGTGGTCGTCAGTGCGTTTGCTTGAAAGCCTTACTTGATCTCTCCATATCATATTCGCTCTGGTGCTCTACTCTTCCTTGAACCACGTGATACATCATATGTTATATATTATACCATAACAACTGTATACCAACTATTTGCTGCATTGACATATTGTGTTTCGATTTGAATGGTGAATGAGTCAGTGAACTACTTAGTTCTCAAAATCTCATTGTCCATGTGAGGTATGGTTAACCTTTCATTCATCGCCATTGTCTTTAGGCGTTGGTAGAACATTATCAGATGACCGTTTATCAGACTGACTATCGGCTGAATACTGAAACGTCATTCAAATATGAAGTGGAATTTAATTATTTGAGACGCTGTTAATTTAAAAATTCGCATACTATATTTAAAATTAATGGCGTTCCAAATAATTAAGTCCCACTTAATGTTTGAAGGACGTTTCAGTATTCGGCCATATATATTTTCAGTTAAAAAAAATTCCAAACACTTGTATATTCACCTAAGCCCGTATCTACTGGAACGGAGTGGTGGAATAACTTTAAAATCATCTCCTACATATAACAAAGAACAGTCAGACAAAGGATAGTCTTTCCTCTTGGTGTTTCATTTATCGCGTATTGTATATTGACGATATAAGGAAGATTTATTATGAACATAAATTAAGCGCATGATAACTAAGCGGTGCTCGCACGGATCTTCCGTTAAAATATACTTGTAACTGTTTGATCATCTCACATCTTCCATAAACACGAGAACTTTATCCACGGAATCACTCACGTCATAAATCAGAATTGCTAAATACTTTCCGCATCTTATTCGTTTTTCATTCTTTTTTATGGCATTGATAATTTAGGTACTTAAGTGGTCACCAAAGCCCATACACAGTGGCATTGTACATTTCTTAAAAGAAAAAAAACTTCGTCAATGCGTCACCAACCTAGGGAACTAAAATGTTATGTCCCTTGTGCCTGTAATTACACTGGCTCATTAATTAATACATTCAATACAATTCATTAATAAATAAAGGTTAAATTATCAATAATCCTTCTTTAATACTAACCAACAGTGTAAAAGGACTCCATATATATTTTTTTATGGTGCTCAATAGATTTAGCTGTGTGTTGATATATCAGACAGTTATTATATATAATAAATTAATTTGCAGAATTATTCTATTAAATTTACATTGTTTTAATTAATACCTAAACTTAAATTATTAAGGTCCGTCATTTTATACAGACTAGCGTAATCTTTGAAAGTAATTTATATAAATATTTATTTACAAACGAAAAGTAGTATATCTAAGATGTAAGTGTATCATGTGTCTGGTTTCTATAGTCTCTACTTAGTTTGGGATCAGATGGTCCCGTGTGAACAATGTCCCAGGATATTATTATATACTTTTATTATATATAGGTATTATAACGATTGATTGCCTCGTTTTGTTTGTCTTGTGCCTGAAATAGAGACGAGAGTGATATGATATCTACGAGTAAGCAATTTATGGTAAAAAGAATCACATAAAACACCTAGTAAATTATTTTATTCAGCAATATACATACATATCTACATACATACATACATACATACACACATACACACATACATAGATACATACATACATACATACATTTAAACATACATACATACACACATATATACACATTCGCGTTATCCTTATATATATCTAGTTATATATGAATAAATATAATCGCTTTGAACACGCATTACGTGACCCAAATAATCACGAAGCAAATCTCCTATCGGAAGTAAAATCAACAAACTGAATTATATCCATTAAAACATTAATATCGTAATTACAAACAGAAGTTTTGATTCTTTAGTTAATTATGTTTACTAATGGTTACGTATATGTTTGTTATGTATCTATTAATTTTTAAATTTCGAATCTTATTAAAAATATAATGAAAATGCATAGATTACTTTAAGTCTAACATTTTTAAGGGTCGTCTCTCGCAATCGAAGGTCGGGAAGTTTGTGAGAAATTATATAGAAAACGATGCTCCAAAACCTTGAAATAAATCACACAGTTAGTCAATGAATGTAACTTGCCTCAAACATTCGAAATTAAGATAATGCTTATGGACGTGTAAAAAAAATTCAGAAAATCACTAAAAACGTGTAAATCGCACCCGACGTATCAACTATTGTAATATAAAGAAAAAACTCTCAAATGTTAATGAGACAAATTCTGAGTTTATTCGCTGAGCAGTCAGGTTTAGCTAGTGTCTAGTATGTAATGATGATGTTCCCCGTGACCGATTTCAATCACTGCGATCAAACTCAAGAGAGATTAGCCAACTGCGCAGGTCATATTATTGTGCACAACGTCTACGCAAACATAGGTGCACTATATTCCTTTACTCTCATAATCCGATGGGATTTTTTTTAAAGTACCCGTGAGGGCAAATGACTCTACTCCACCGGATGGTAAGTGGTAGTAGAGTCCAAACGCAAAGACCTCTAGTGCATTCTTAGATGGCAATCCGACACGAGACAGAAAATAATTCTGGCGCAGTATCTAATGAAAGACTTACGACCTTACTTATAAACATTAGCGGCTGTTTAGGTTAACACTGATTTCTCTCTTTCTGTCATTATTGATTTTACATTCGAAAGAAAAAGACGCGATAACTAATCACTCGATATTATAATAATAATAATATCCTGGAACATTATTCACACACGGCCATCTGATCCCAAACTAAATAGAGTTCGTACTATGGAAACCAGACAACTGATATACTACATATACTACTTTTCCTTTGTAACTACATACTTATATAAATAATAACACCCAGACTAAGGACAAATAGACATGTTCATGCATACAAATGTATGTCCTGGGTGGGAATAGAACCCACGACCTGCGACCTGCCAACCGGGTCGTCAAATATTACCTAAAATGTTAGTAAGCAAAATATTTAAAAGGATTCGAATATTTGTTCAGACAACACACCGTAGAGTTCAAGTCAGATTATATGAGGCACTTGATAAATGTAAAATTTTTAGTACGATAATAAATATGTGTACCTGTACATCTAACGTTAAAGTCTAGTTGGTATGACTACAGCATTATTATAACCGGTTGTTGACTGGCTGTCCTAATGGTTAGTATACGAAGCTATCCAGAGTTCCTGGTTTTAAGTCCCGATTGGGACAAAAAAGACACGTACTGGACCTACGCTTGAATTCTTTTCGTATCGTATTTTTAGTGTAGAAATATTTTTATTCTTTATTTTATTAAATAATTATTTATCTTTATATATATATATATAATTATATATATATATATATTATTGTAGTAGGGCTTTCTTCAGTAAAACAGTAATATACTCAGTATTGTTGTGTTCCGGTTTGAAGGGTGAGTGCAGAGTGATCCAGTGTAATTACAGACACAAGGGACATAACATCTTAGTTCCCAGTAATGGTGGCGCATTGGCGATGTAAGCGATGGTTAACATTTCTTACAAAGCCAATGTCTAATTGACGTTGGTGACAACTTACCACCAGGCGTATATGCTCGTCCGCCTACCTGTTCTATAAAAAAAAATAAGACCATTAAAATTAAATTGCAAGAAATATTAACCTTTTCTTATATCTCCAATTTATATATAGTGTATACATGTATAAATATTCCTCATAATCATACAATAATTACATGAACAAGATGAACACAAATGTGCCAAATGATTTAAATATCCTTAACAATTCGACATATTATATATTATTATGACGTAGTTAAACACTAAATCACTCATAGCTTGAGTATGGTGGGTACTATAATTTTCGTCATAAATATATTGGCAATTTTAGTTGCTATAATAATAGACAGCTCTTGTAATTATTACGAATGCCATTTATTTAAGTGCATCTAATTGTCTATGGTTTAATTAAAGCCGTGATTGTGTTTGGAGTACGCGAAACTTAACCGAATATATCGATTTCAAGTAACTTGTCATGTGATCATTTGTGTTTGTCTTTTATCGCGTTTTCGACGAAGGAAGACATTTTGCGGAGAGAAACACGTTTCAGTTAAGACTATGACCACTATGACACTTGTTTTATTACGAATCCGCATTGAATATAATAATAAATAATAACAGCCTGTGAATGTCCCACTGCTGGGCTAAGGCCTCTTCTCCTCTTTTTGATGAGAAGGTTTGGAGCTTATTCCACCAAGCTGCTCCAGTGCGGGTTGGTGGAATACACATGTGACAGAATTTCAGTGAAATTTGACACATGCAGGTTTCCTCACGATGTTTTCCTTCACCGTTAAGCACGAGATGAATTATAAACACAAATTAAGCACATGAAATTCAGCGGTGCTCGCCCGGGTTTGAACCCACGATCATCGGTTAAGATTCACGCGATCTTACCACTAGGCCATCTCGGCTTTATATAAGATTATTATTGATATTTGAATATAAGCTCTATGTTTTTCTAATAAGGAGGTTTCAAGGAGAAGGTTGGCCTAGTGAGATATACTGGCTGTTATTTAACTTTTTATGGCTTTATATGAAAGATCGCTCTAATTGATGTTTATAGAGAGCTTGTCACGTGTTTAGGTCGCCTTTTAAAATATATATATTTTTATATTTCATAGTTTCGCCAATGTAACATAAAATTTGAAACCAAACTTTTAGTAGAAGAATTTTCTAAAATCTAATCCATTCTTCTACGTGACAGACTATGCACTCTGCATACGTCATAAATGCTCGTCAAACTTCTAGATTTTTGTTACCTCAACTTAATAATATATAAATATTACATAATATAAGTATATTAGGTATATAAGTTATTTTTTAATTAAATTTATTACGTTTATCTAAGGTAGGTATGATAAAAGAGTACCTATTTCCTTTTGCTTTTCGGTACACGTTTTTCGTTACACTTAATACAATTTGATAATTGCCTATTCAAAAACAGCCTGTTGAAATGATTTATATTTTTATTTTATACTAATTAACCTACTTCAATAAAAGGAGGAGGTTATCAATTCGTCTGTATGTTTTTTTTCCAAATTTAAAGCGGATGGAACTGTAAACCCGAGTTTGCATTGCATTTTTCAATATAAGTTTTACGTATATCGGCTTAGCAGTTTTTTGCATTTACGGATGCCATAAAATGTTTCCTCAAATATGTATGAGTATAGGTTATATTATTAGATGTATGTACAGTGCAATAGAAACTAATAAAACGTCGAACAATTTAAAAATTCCCCTCGTATAACTGAGCAAGTGTAGTTACAGGCACAAGGGTCAGAGCCACTCACCTAGATCGCATTTCCCATGTACGGTATACCTAATGCCTTTTATATCAAGTTTTCAGTTCATTTCAACGGTATGTCGTATATACTAACAGTATATTACAATTTTACAGCGCTGTCTACTGCTAATATGTATTACTTTCAAATTGTTGGTTTAAGTCTGAAAATGATGAACATTATGAGGTTCAGGGTTCCGCATAATTATAACGAAACAAAAAACGTAGAACCGAATAAACAGATGTTTATCTGTTACTCAATATTGTATACAATACGTATATCCCACATACAGTACCATCCTGTGAATATCCCATTACTGGACTTAAGGCTTATCACTTAATCTCAAATCAAGCACATGAAATTCAGTTGTGCTTGCCCGGGTTTGAACCGGGTTCCTACCACTGGGCCATTTCGACTTTTTATCTACATATGAAAATCAACAAGTACCATCTCTTTTTATATTCTATAGATAATTTTCTAACATAATCGCGGTAAATAAATTGTTCAAATATTGTTGAACAATTTATCGAGTTTTATTTAAATTATTTTATAGTTAAACCAGTTTCCGCTGTCGGGGGCTCTCGGTGGATGTTAAGTATCCTAATACTATGTGTTTTCTGTTCTCCTGGTAACTTGTATGCAAAATTTGATGATCGGTTGATAAACAAACGCACTTTCATTTAAATGTAAGGATTTTTTGTGTAAGAGCTATTACTATTTATTTTCTGTTTCCCTAGTAACTTGTACGCACAATTTAACATACAACAAACAAACAAACACACTTTTTTTTTCATTTTTATTAAGAAGGGACTTTTTATGTAAGCTAGAATTTTCTACGGTAACGAATTTTTAATATTTAAATTATTTTGATACTTTCAATGACTATTCCACTTACCGACACTGGGGCAAAGTCGCATCAATCAGAGCATATCCGTTCCGGACCTAAATTGTGACGTCACTGCCGCTTATTGCTAAGAAGGTTAAAAACATGAATGCTAGATAAGATTTTCTTGATATGAAATAGATAATAAAAACTCATAAAAATAATTATTTTTAATCCGTATTTACATTTCAATGAGACGAGGACGACAACGACATTAATATCAAACCCCCTACTCTAGTGAATTTTCAGATAACGGTTGTAAAATCAACCATACGAAATGAATAATGAATTCCAAATTAAAAATCAATAGAACATCTGTTTGAGTTCACCATGAATACACACCAATAACTCGACATGGTTACTCACCAATAACTCGACTTTGTCTTGTTTGAGTAAAAACCCACTCATCATTTATGCAACCGCCAAACAGCAATACTTTGTATTACATTATTTTGGGTTGAATGGTTGATAAGTCTAGTGTAATTGCGGGCTTAAGGGACGACATGTTGTTCTTATGGTTAGTGACGTATTTATGGTGTAAGAAGTGGCTATCTATGTCAAAGATAAATCTAAATACATATGCTCGCAAACGACAAAAGCTTGTGCCAGGCGAGTTTTATGTAGTGCTCCTTCGATCACTTCAGTCCAGACTCTTACTGACAGAATAGTCAGCGAGCATAAATTTAACTGCCTTAGCTACCTTAATGGGCTGCAAATTTTATAGCCCTTAGCTCTTATAAGTCTGACCAATTAAAAAGTTACGGCTTTACATATACACGTTGTTTAGCGGGTAATTATATAAACAATGCTGTCTTCTTCTTATTAATGTCAAATGATATATGACAGAAAGAGAGAAATGTGTGTTTAACTAAACAGTCGCTTAGCAACGTTTATAACTAATCCGTTAACTTTTTTTTCTATAGAATAACACTCAGTTGCTGACATTAATTTATACACCATGCATATATAGCATGCTAGTTAGCGGAGCAAACATTTTAAAGCCTTTCGCTCTGCGGCCTCATCTCCAGTCTTGTCGGATTGACTTAATAGACTGCAGAGTAAGAGAATAGATAATGTGTTTTGTAGAGACACGTATATGCACAACTCATTGGTCCTTGTGAACAAATTTCCACTACATGCATGCTCAACTAATTCATAGCACTACACGCGAATGCACTTGGAATCCTCAATGTTTATCGACACGTACACCAAAGCGTCCGTCTTCGAATCCAAAAAAGTCAACCATTAAATCCATTACCCATATAATGTTATCGATATCCGCCGATCACAAATATAAAAGGGATTACCATGTTCGAATAGATAAGATGCTGTTCAATGAAAACTACCATTTAGAGTACGGAAAAAAAAACACATTGAATTTATTCAGCTGTTTCCATGTCTATCTCGAATGTAGAAACAGGATAAGTGGCATTTACAGACACGGGTAACTTAACTTTTTATAATACTAAATATATTTAAACAGTGCTTAAGTAAATAAAAGTGACAAAGACATATTTTCTTCTTCATTCAAATTTCAGAGTCATATTATTATACTAATAAAGCTGAAGAGTTTGTTTGTTTGATCCGGCTAATCTCAGGAACGGGTTCGGATTTAAAAAATATTTTTGTGTTGTATAGTCCTTTTATCGAGGAAGGTACTAGGCTGATTTTTATTAATTATACGCGGATGAAACCGCGGGCCATAACTAGTCATACATAAGTGTTGTATCAATTGAGGGTAAAGGGCCTGGTGACCTGATGTACAGGAACTAACTTTTTAACCACCAGTCTCTCTTAGGAGATAAAGCACAGGCACGTTTTGCCTATGCTTTGTTACAGAAGGCAGGTGCAGAGCCCACTTCACGCCTTTCTTCGGTTTCTTAAAAAACACTTACCCCTAAAGTGAAGTAAGACCGGCTTTTTTCACTCCGATTCTTATGTGGTCTTGCCACATAAGAATCGGAGTGAAAAAAGCCGTTTCGCGCGACAGACTGTGATTTTATTTGATAGATTATTATAATCTGCCTAAAAATAATGCGTCAAATTGTAACCAGTGTTGGGTTTACTATCTATCGATAGTTTACAATCACTTGTCGATAGAATGTAATCTATCGGAATTTAAAACTATATTATTACATATACATGACTATATAAGCTTAATAATATCGATATATATTATATAACGAAAACCCTTGGAAACCATCCTTATCTTCAAATAAGATTTACCTGCACCGCAAGTTTTTTTTTTACGATACGAAATAAATCAAACAAAAATACCTCGCTCATTCGTCTGATCAAAGAAGCGATATCTCCCGGGCATCGAACCGGCTATTCGCTAGCGGCCTCACGATAACAACAATTGAATCAAACTATACAAGCCGTCTTTATTTTACACAGATGTAAAATATATTACTGCTAGATATGACATATTTTTTTATACTTATTAAGATAGTATGTAGGCTAGTTGTTAAAGATGTAAACACTCTACAAATAATCAACACAATACGGGGGATATTTCGATGGCCAACCACCGAGTCTAATTTTGATTATGGTTATTGTGTTTTTTTATTTCACCACTATATTAATACATTTATTTATAAAATAATTAGTATTTAAATAAATACCTTTATAAGTTTATACAAATAACACATAGCAACTGTTTATAGTCATAATACCGAAATTATTTTAAAAATCCTGCTGAGATTTCGTCACCGATTCTTCTCAAGTCCGAACCTAAATTCCGAAATAGAATTTCGGATGTAAAATACTAAATTTAAGGCACCTTTCAAATTTGAAATCGCGGTATATCAATAAAATTTCAAACCGCGACTTAGCCAGCATCGAGTTCAGTTCTCTGTCTTTTTAATTACATATCGACTATTTGAAAATTGGGTATAAAGTGATTAAATAATTATGCAGCAGCGGTTGTCTAAAACAAAAAAAAATGCAAATAGCATTGACGCAATTAATATATTAAATTAAATGTGGCTCTTTATAAACACAGACAGACACTTCAATTAAACTATTTATAAATGTATACAATTTATCATACGACGCATCCAGTAAATATAATTCCATAGCAACAATCTGCCAACAAGTGCATCGACCAGAATCGGTTGTGGATGCGTTCATACCTCGCCATGTTGCAATGATACCTAGCCGGCCTTAACTCGTACCGGTTGCTTATTAATAATAATAAAAAAGGGAAAGAATAATGTTTTACACTAGTTAATTAATGTTAAATAATGTTACTAATCGTTATTGTAAACATACCGCTAATTTTTTGTTATTATTTGTTGCAATAAATATAATAAGCTCAGTGATAGAGCTTTGTGTAAGTAGATACCACCCACTCATCAGATATTCTACCGCAAAACAACAGTACTAAGTATTGGTGTGTTCCGGTTTGGAGGGTGAGTGAGCCAGTGTAATTACAGGCACTAGGAACATAACATCTTAGTTCCCAAGATTAGTGGCAGAGTGGCGATGATTTTGATTTCTTTTTAAAAAAACTGTACAATACCTCTGTCTATAGGCGTTGGTGACCACTTACCATCAGGTGGTCCATATGCTCGTCCGCCTACCTATACTATAAAAAAGCTAGCTCTAAAATTTAAGTCTTCCTCATGAATCACTCCCTCCATTGGTGAAAACTGTATGGAAATCCGTTCAGTAGTTTTTGAGTTCATCGCGTTCAAACAGACAGACATACATACTAAACGAGCTTATTATTATTTTATAAAGACAGTATTGCGAAATTATATCTAGAACAATTTATTTCAAAGTTGATAGTTTGTTATATTTTAGGCATGAGAATCGTTTACGGTATTTTGAATCTTAACCATTATGTAATAAGGTTTAAATTAGCTGTCCAGTTTTATCAGGAACAAACGGGACTAAGTATAAAATCCAGTGGACAGAGGCAACTGGGCTTTGTTGTTTTATAACTGTATTTCTATTATTAAAGATTTAGTCTCATTGTTGATACAACTAGCTCTTGATATCCGATTACAGTGCAATTAAGAAGGGTAATGTATTATTTTTGTATGAATAATACTATTTCAATGGTAATACATATATTCTTTTATTTAAAACTGATGATCTTAAGACCTATAAGTTCGATTTGGCAGAAGTTTTTAAATTAGGTAGATTATTTATTGAGAAAGGGTGTGACCCTTTCAGACAGACAGTGTACCCTTACCAACTATAAAAGATTCCGCTCGTGATTTTGTCCTTTTTTTGTACTGATGACGTATTTGTGACGATTGGTTGTGTAGTTACAACGGGAAAGACAAATTAACAAATAACGTAACTTCGGTGCTGCATATGTCCAAGGAGTAAAGGACATACGTGTTTGAGACAGTAACCACAAGCACAACGGACATGAGATCTTAGTTCCCAAGGTTGGTGGCGCATTGGCGATGTTACAGTATGGTTAATATCTCTTACATCGCCAATGTCTGGGCAGTGATCACCATTAGGCCCGATATGTAAGTCCTCCTACTTATTCCTTAAAAAATATATTATGTTTGTATCTAGACAATACTATTAGTACATTAACAGCCAGCGTCAACCAGACAAGCGTTCTGGATCTTGCCTTTGCCTCACGCCATACTCTATTCCGTTTAAGGTTTAAACATCGAGTATTAACACCTAAAAGATTTGTCTAAAGTGTAATGTTAACGGTTTTTTAATAGCAGAAAACGTTTTAAATATATAATTTTGATAAGGATGAAATAGTAAGTGTCAAATAATAATTTGAAATGAAATTATCGGGAAATGGGCTAACGTCATTAAACGAGCGTGAGAAACTGAACCTATTTCGATAAAGAACTACGTGATTTCGTCATCATCTGGTTATTTGTCATTATATAAAACAAAATCCATCAATATGATAAATAAATGACAGACTTATTTACATAATTTCTCCCAGTTTTATCAGAAATGATTACATAGGACAACTTGGGGATCAATCTTAATAGCAAATACTTCAAATAATCCAATTTTCAAATAATCAGCATTTTATAAAAACGAATAAATCAAATTCTATATTTAAAATACGAAAAACGAAAAATAATTGAACCGGTATGAAGAATTTCCCGGCAATTTGAATTAATGGAATTCAACGCAATTAATTACCATTCAATTTATTATTAGCTTATTATCGCTTTACGACCGTACCTTAACGTTTTAATAAGTACAGAACTGGTTCCGTGTCGATTTATTGGACACTAGTGACAAAATAGAGGAGATGTCGCTGGATTTAAGATAAGCTTTATTATAAGAAGTTGAGAATATGTTTGTATTCTATAATTCAGAAGAAGTTATTAGGTAAAATTGTATGTTAAACCGTATTCTCGTGAAAATTTCGTCAATAAAAGTAGGTTTATATAGTTTACTTTTTACATAATACTTTAAGTTTTATTTACATTGAGGACTTAAGCATTATATAATATAACAAATCACAGTTATTAATATCCTGTACAAATCTTGAGCGCGTGTGTTCATTATATTATATATACATTTCCCCATTGGATCGCAATTGCGATAATTGACAATATATAATAGATAATGTGCAAAAATATTGCCGAATAGAATGATGACAAGAATGTTAACAACATCTAATCGCCGTTCAATCACAATTTCGATTATTTTATATCTGTGCGATAAATGCCACCAATAGAAGGAACAAGACTTATTATTGATTTAAAAATATGTTTGCACTTACTCTTAAGAGCATACAGATACAATATAGAATTAGAGACGAATAGTTTGTTCACTTAAAAATATTCAGCTCTGGCTAAAACTTTAGCTTGTATTCTGTTAATTTGTTTCTGCCAAGTTTGTTAGTTTGTTCTAAGCAAACGTTGGCGTATTACAGTATCTTTGTGCAAATATTTGGACCAATGCCTAACAGAGTTCCGTGACGAACTCGTGTAACTCAGTAGCGAATAAGTAAACAGACCATTAACACTTATGACCTCGGAAATGCTTTTTGTATTTTATTTTCTATTTTTTTTGTGAAGTTTTTAAAGTTTTTATATTATATGAATATAAAATATGTTTTTTTAAATATAATTTGTACTACGTAATATATGTACTTATGTGTGTTACCTATTTACTACACATTTAAATATTTAATTTTTTTAGGAATAATCAACTTAAAAGAACTTAAATAAGTAACCAACCTACTTTAATTCTTTTTTAACTTAAATAAAGTAAAACTAGGACAAACGTAACGTTCAAACATATCAGGCGTACATAAACGTAAGCAAGTTAGATAAAAACTAATCAGTGAAACATCCGGGCGTTTTCACTTGGCAAGGAATGAGCAACAATTGCTATCAACGTGCGAACGCTCTACTGTTTATGTTTTCCTGGTACATGTGTGAAACACTTTCTATGATGGTTGATTTCAATTATTTTTTTTATTCATCGTTTTTATTATTTGTGTGTAATGTAAGTTTATGGATAGAAAAGAAATAAAATTAAAAATATAGATGTTTACATATTTACAAATTTGTTTTTTACTTATAAAAAACAAACATTTGTGTATTTATTTTTTTATATCTTAAGTCAACAAAAAATACACTTTTTTTATTTCAGCAAATAGATTTATCGACCGGATTCAATAATCTCAACAAGTCCAGGCCAAAAAAATACACCGGAGTACTCGTCTTTAAAAATCAACAACACTTCTTATACACATCCGTTTGTGTATGTCTCATTCCGTTATTATGAAACATAAAAACCATAAAAAAACCTCTTAGATCCAATTAGAATCTACATAAAAAGTGAAAGTTTTACTTATCAGTCAAAGTAAAAACATTTAAAAGGGAAAACCTAACGGCGTAGTCAGGCACTTAGTTACAAAAATGGAACCGCTATGGTTCAAGATTCCGACGTCGCAATGTATTCCATATACGTAGAGCTTATTAAATAATTACTTTACTTTAGTATCATATGTGGTTACATTTTATGAATATATGTAATTTATATGTACATATATATATAATTCATTTTAAAATTGAGTTAATTTTTTTTTTGTATAATTTTAACCAATCCTTTAATCGCCAATGTGCCACCAACATTGGGAACCTAGAAGTTATCTCCCTAGTCACTTGTACACACTAGTTCAGTCATCCTTCCAACCAGAATACAATAATACTTTGTATTGCTGCTTGAGTGCGTGGTACATATACAAATTAACTTAAAAACAAAAAAAATGTTTGACACATAACACACAACTTATTTTCTGAGCAAATAAAAAAAAGAAACAGTCCAAAATAAAATAGTAGTTAGCAAAGTATAAACTACCTACTTATGAAATTTTGATAAAACACGAACGTAATTTAAAAACAAATAATTCATGTGGAAACAAGATTCGAGTGCGCGGAACTAATTCCGCTATCATTTGAAATGTTAAACTATTCAGAGCACACAGTGAAAGTATTGGCGACAGATCAGTGGAGTGAAACATCTTTTTACATTTCTATCTATAATATAACAGGCATTTCAGTCATTGTTAACTATTTCAAATTAAGAACACAGTATTCTAATTACAGATAATACACATACAATTGAGTAGTCATTCTTCAAAATAAAAAAAATATTCATAATTTATAACACAGATAAATAATATTCGAAATGTATTTTGAACAATCAAATTGCCAGTCTTAAAATCGATTCCATAATTTTATGCAGATACGTACTTATACTACGGAACTATAACATGTTAAAGTTATTTTATGGATAAGCTGCTTTTACATACAGTTTCGTTTGCGTGGTATATTTGATTTACAGCCGCCTATTCTAAATTACATAGCATGTTCTGTCAAATAATAGTCATTCCCTTAGGGACTACTCATTATTCCGTAACGGTATTTGTTGTACTGATTCAAGATATATGAGAATCGGAAGATTAATTAAATTTCATGTTTGGAGTAAAACAATTTTGAAAAAAGAACAGGAAACTATGGCCCATGGTTTGTCTTATACACGACAAATATGGTGATTAATAATGTCATACCACTATTAACCTTAGTCCTATGCCTGATCTCTTTCCGCTTGTATTTGATTGCCGTCCAATTGTTAACAACCTACCTTATAAAATATTATAATATTTATAAAGTAATCTCAAACATTCTGCACTCATTGAATTTACTTAGTATTCAAAGTTAGAATAGAAAACTTCATCGAATAATCGTATGGTTCCCAAAGTTTCTGAGTATTCGTTAATTTAAGTTAGTATTCAAAGTCAAAAAATATCATTAAAATATATTGCAAAAACACTGGAATCATTTTGCATATAATAACGTCGGTGAGAGTCGCATATTCGAACTATGATACGCAATTCTCGCAAACAATAGTGCAATCAACGTGGGCGTTAGCTATGGTGTTATTAATATATTCACGTAACAGCGTATGTCTGACACACATAGCCTTTACTAAAACGATGTCAAATTAAAGACCCACTCCATTGTTATATAGTTTAGTAGAATACGTTTGTGGTTCTAGTTTTGAGAATGGATTTTTAATTTGTGTTATATATACTTTGTTATATAACAATTATACATTTTGTGAATATTATTATATATTAAGATTTATACACACGTTTAGGTTAAATATTTTAATTGTAATTTAAAATATTTGTACTTTTTGACCTTTTTTTAATCTACCAGTAGGGTTATTTTTTAAGTACAAACTCGAAACGTACCGCAGAGGTTCGTGAAATGTCGTGTAATTATAACATTTCTAGTATACTAATAAAGCCAAGATGGCCGTGGGTTCAAACCCGGGCAAACACCGCTGAATTTCATATGCTTAATTTGTGATTATAATTCATCTCATACTTAACGGTGAAAGAAAACATCGTGAGCACAAGGAATAATCATTTTTATTCAATTACATTACAAAATATTTATATTTTGCGTTAGAATAACTGATGTTGTGCATTGTGGTTAATTACCTAAAGGAGCTTACACAAAGCTCTGTTATTAGTTAAATACATGGGGTACTTTATAAATATCAATTACTATAAAAAGTCGATGCTGTTTGTAAAGACTTCTTAATGTCTGTACAAGTGTTTCGATCTTAAAACATCTCTATAATATGATTATACGTTTATTAATCCAATTAAAATCTAACAAACCGTCGCGTCGTAAAATATAATACAATTTACAGTAACGAGCTAAAATGAAGTATGGAATCTGCGCGTGCGCATTGCATTTGACACATGAGCCAACATGGCCGCTGACAGATTCATTTGTCTCGTGATGTTCTATTTGCTCGCGTTGTTCTATTGTTTCTATTTAAAACAAGATAATCTTACAAGCTTCGGATATAACGTAACATTAAACAATTATATATATATATATATGAGTTCATTTGTTACATAGAAATTGTTTTATAAATATAATTAAAAAAAAACAGATCAAGAAAGTAAATAGAGAATGATTAAGGTCCAAATATGTTATCTTCGTCTGTATTAAAGTCGTCAACGTGTCATCATCATCATCATGTCAGCCAAAAGACGTCCACTGATGAACAAAGGCCTCCCCCAAGGATTTCCATTTTGGCCGGTCTTGCGCTGCCTGCATCCAACGGCTTCCCGTCAACGTGTACCTAAGGCAAAATTTACGAGCTATTGCAAATCTGCTATGGTTTAGTATGTTGTAAGCCTTTAAGAGCAGCAAACATTAATAGGGGGATATATAGCAAAATTGGCAAAGTTTTGTTTGAGTTCGTGCTTGTAAGGGACGCTTGGGTGAAAGCTGAAATTTAGCTGGCATTAGCACTCTTAACAGATAAATATCGTGTTTACATTGACAAAACTGGGCAAACTTTTTGTCGAAGATAAACGCTATAGTTAATATGCTGAAAGCGGCATCTAGTGCGGAGTCACAACAAAGTCAAAACAAAGTATTATATTAACCTTCTCCATGAAAAAACACATTGGTGTCCTCTAATCCAGAGTGAACGGGTCTCTTCTGGGCAAGCGTGCTAAATCTTAGACCGTTTCTATGCTTAACATCAGGCAAGATAATAGCAAACGTTGGTCCTATTAGTGATAAAAATATATACATACATAAGCCTACTTCCATGATGGTCGGTCAAACAGGGTCAAGAACTATCTGAAACAGACATACCAGAAATCATTATTATATACATACTAGTTGTGCGCCGCGGTTTCACCCGCATATAATTAATAAAAATCAGCCAAGAACCTTTCTCGATGAAAGAATACAACACAAAATGTTTTTTAAATTCGAACAAGTAGTTCCTGAGATTAGCCGGATCAAAACAAACAAACTCATCAGCTTTATATATTAGTATAGATGAAAAAATAACCATACATTCGATGTTATAAGTATTTCGACATGTAAAGATTATGATGTTTACATAAAAGTGGGTGTGTCCGTATGTTAAATAGTTAGATAAACATGTTGTGTTACAAACTTATCGATGTGTCAAATAACGATAATCGATATAATCGTTAGCACAAATATTTGTTTTTGCAAAACTATCGAAGTACAAACGATATTCAGATATATTATAATTTTTTTTGGTAAACTTTCTAAGCACGACATTATGGTGTTTTTTATAAATATTCTTGTGTATATATTTTTGGTTTTAAGATTTTTTATTTTAAATCTGGAACGGATTTATTGACCATGCCTTCCTCGAAACAGGTAAAATCATAAACTATGGTGGTAGTTTTTTTATGTTACATTAATAATAATTATTATATGTATTACATTTTCTGTATAATATGCTTTATTGATTCGAAATATTCCTATTAAAGAGAAATTCGCTCAATTTAACTGTAATTTTAACTATATACAGAGTGCTCGCAAAAATTACTCATAAAGATTTATTACTAATACCTATTGCTATTTATCAATTGTAAGCTATAAATTTCTTTTCGTATAATTATAAAACGACCTTTAACAATCTCAAAAAATAGCTTTCTCTATCACTCCTATATACAAAATAACGAAGAACCAGACATATATATCAACATATGAAATCGATTTCGAAATCTTCCCAATCGATTCTTATGCAAATAGCGATTATAGACAACGTGGCTATTTATTATATAGAAATATGTAACACTTGCATGCACGATTGGTTCTCTATCGATGCGTTGTCTGAGTTCGATAGATCGTGAAATAGTTACGAAACTGCAATGTATTATAATTTATACACCTAGTGTTTATGTAATAATAATTATATTTTTCCTCGTAATTTATATTTAGGGATGCGTAAGTACAATTTATTTCGTATTTAGTTTAATTTTGTAGATATGATATGATCCGACATCAAAAATATAACCCTACCAGTTTAAGGAGTTGTCGTCATCTGAATGACCTGTGATTAAATACATTACAATATAAATGGTGTATTTCCTATGATGATGTCTCTCGACGATGGTGACAACCTACCTATGACCATTTGAATAAGTACATTATTATTCAATGCCTATGACCTGTTTTTGACCGTTCGCCTACTTATTATAAAAAAAGGAAATGTGAAAATATATTGCCTGAATGTTTGTGATGCGTGTAATAAGTTTATTAACACTAAGGGAACTAAACCTATTAAATTAAATTGACCAAAAGCGAATGAGCGAAAAATAAAACAAAAACATTTTACATTGACAGATAGCAGAAGCCATCTTGAATAACGGTCGCCTTGTATTAAGTGGCCAGTGCGCGTGTACAAAAGCTCTTTGCTTCAACCTTTGAGAATAATGCTCAAGAATTCATTGGAAATTTTACAGAATTTCGAGCTTTATTATCGAAACAATAAAGATCAGTCTCGCATAAACATAAGTTGTAGTACGGAGAAAGCTCTCTGATGTACAGTCCAAGGGTTTGATAAGTATACTTCCCCGTTTCGGGCAATGCAAATTATTATCACAATTCTGACCTGACTTTTGTGGGCGTTGTATAATCGTTATTTATAGAGACTATCGATTGTGATCGTGGGCATAAATTATTAGTTCGATTCCTGGATTTTAAAAGATATTTCGTTGCCTCATCAATGTTAGAATGTAGACATGCATGTATGTCGTAGGCATTAGTAGATTCGATTAACATTAGACTAATAAAATTAATATTAATTAATATCATGGAGGAACTGCACCAATTTTCTGTGTCCTAGATTTGATCGTAGATTCGTCAGTATATTTTAATACTTTTCAAAACATATTTATATTAGATATAGACGTGATAAAGTCTTAAGCCTTCTAATGATTAAAAATGTATCGATTACAAGTAAATAAATGTTTTCTCTATTATATTATTATTATATTTTTTTTTAATTTACATTAAATTCTTTAATAAATATATACAAATAGCTACTGTATGACTGTGTGGAATGGTAGCGAGAATGCTATTGAATCGCAACACCTCCAGCAAAAATGAGCTGCTCTCATGTCACCAGTAGAGGCAATAGGAGGATGTTTTGTATTTTTAATAAAACTTTTTCACCGTCACTCAAAGGTTCAAGCGTTTCATTGAAACATATAAAATTTCTGATAAAAGACGAATTTTTGCTTCAGTTTCTTCCGCGGTAATAATTGATTGTTGATAAATTGTCCGTGTCCTAGATCAGAGCACAGATTCGTCTGATAATAGTATCTTGAAATACTTTTCATAAGAATATCTTAAGTCCCACTTAGCGTATTATTTTCCTGCACAAATGCTTTGTTCTGTTGCGGAATAGGAAGGTTACCCAGTGTAATTACAAGGTATTGATTGTTGACTTACTTACACACTTACAAAAGTTTCATTTGAAATTAGAACACAAACTTATAACTCAAACCGAGCCAGCCGTAAAACTGACTGAGCTGACCTGCAATAAAAATAGTACACACAGACGAAATAATGAAAAAACTGTTTGTATTTCATAAAAATCTTGCAGAGGTATCCATCACTTATATTAAACATATTGAGTAATTCCTCTACGGAACCTACACAGCCAGGAATGCGTAGGTTTTGAAGTGCTAATTTAATAAAATGATAGCGACTATGATTTAACCCAAGAGAGAAATAGAGGTAACGCGTTTCATACAATTTTAGTTTTTATTGTTATGATAATAAGCATATTATTTATCAATCAACTTAAATGGAAAATACTTTTCCCTTACGTAGATATTTTCCAAATTTGAATCTAGAGGTCATACGTCATAGCATCTCGATTATCGGCTCTGTCTAGCAATGTTTCAATACAATATAATTAATAGTATAGTTCACAGTAATAATAAAAATAAAAAACTTTATTGCACACTCACAAAGAAAAAAAACAAGACAAATAAGATAGAAAAAAAAGATAAAAGCTTAGTAACAGTCATGCTATATGAACTCAATTATTTATCCACTATATAAGTGATGCATGCAAGTACAGTATAATTAGATCAAACTGGATTTAACCGGTTATTTGAATATCAAAAATCGTGTTACGACAGGATTCGATTCCGCATCTCCTCGGGTATTGCGGTCAAGGTTTTTCTGTTCAGCTCACGTGTATGCAACAAAACCCTTCATACATATATAATATACTATGCGGCTATGATATAAGGTTTAAATTAATTTGGCAATACTCCTGGGACTTAATGCACATTTGCATTAGACAAATTGTCGAAGTGATTCCGAGCTTTCGTCTAAATTATTCAATTTAATACGTCAACTGTCGATCGCGTGATAAATAGGATTTATGTCATTTCTATACACTGGCCGTTTTTACAAAATCGACAATTGCTTTGTGACTGACGATGGCCGCTGTTGTGCTGTATTTTGATAAATATATTTTCATAATTATTGTGTTAAGACATATGGATAATAGATATTAGTATGACTTTGTATTGTTGTGTTCCGGCTTGAAGGGTGAGTGAGCCAGAGTAATTACAGGCACAAGGGACAACATCTTAGTTCCCAAGGTTAGCTCGCATTGGCGATGTAAGCTATGGTTAACATTTCTTACAATGCCATTGTCTATGGGCGTTGATGACCACTTACCATCAGTTGGCCCATATGCTCAACCGCCTTCCTATACAGTAAAAAAAAATACATTAAATTATCTACAATTATACTCAGACTCATTGTAACGACTATAAATAATACAAACAGTTCATATAGCATTTATTTTAATTATTATTAATCTGTAAATTGTGGCATTATATCATAATAAGATGGCTCGTATGTAACACCTTCAATTTCGTTTCGAATTCCAGTCAATTTACAAAATCTAGTAAAGCACGGATAGCTGATATCCGGTTCGAGCGGGTGAATGACCTTCTTTCGTACAAAAGATCTGCTTGGATACTGCGCACGCGCGGTGTTATCAGTTACCGCGGTAATCTAGACCGAAGATCCCTATAGGAGATAGTGTTACAGTTAGGTAAATTGGAAGTGGGCTAATTACTATTTGAAGTACGTATGGAATTTAGTTCGTTGTTTTAGAAGACATTTAACAGAATTTTCTAGAACGTTAATTTAATCTGCAAATACTGATAAAATTGTTTTTGTTGTAATTATATCGCAACACTAAATAAGTCATCACATGTTCATGAAGGGATGTATTACGAGCCCCGTTTGTTATGCTATATGTGTATGTACTAACCTACATTAGTAAAGCATGATTTGCTCAGCTATGACACATTTAAAATCACTGTTTACTTACACTGACTTATATTTAGATCGTACTGTATTCTACTTATACTTAGATCGTAAACGTAACAATGAATAACAATAAGTAACAAACCCAATTTTTAATCATTATATTAATATAGCGTTTTTGATTTAGTTTTGCTATAAAATATTTCTATTTTATCACTTTTTATAAATATACATATGTATCTATTCTATACTAATAAATAAAGCTGAAGAGTTTTTATTTGTTTAATCTCAAGCACTACTGGTTCGAATTTAAAATATGATTTTTGTGACACCTAGTATTTATATAAATAGTACAATAGTACTGTGTCACAGACAACACTCGACATCGGTTTCTACCTTTATCCTGGTATAGCATAGTTATTATTATAAGCTTCAATTACGTTGATATAGACTAAAATATTTTTATTTTTTTATGGTTACAATTATCCGAGACGATTTGCGCGCCACCTATTATGTTGACGGTACATAATATACCAGAAATGTTCACGCACGTACCAACAATAACTGTTCGAAGCTTGCAAAGTTACATCTCAAGTGGAATGATGAGCGAGTGTAGAGAATACGAACAGGAACCACCGTAATCTATTGTAAGTTAAATAATTCTATTTTCAAAAGACAGACATATGACATAATTTTTTAATTGAATACTAATTATAATTATTAAAACATACCTTAATAAATAATTAATAAAAAGTAAAAACTTAGTATAGAAAATATGTAGATATAGTTTTGAACTCTTCATATATCACACTTTCACAATTTTATTATTATTATAATAAACATACTTAGACCTCGTCAAATGCTCACTAAATATTATATAAAACAAATTATCCGCTCCGTCTATCTGTCTGAACGCGACAAACTTAAAAACTACCAAATGGATATTGGTATACATACCCGATTCGATTTCGATTCAACTTTGTGTGACAAAACCAAACTTAATTGTTAACTTTTATGCCAATAGTTGATAATTAACTTAATGAATAGGAAAACGGATAAACGGCAGCGATCACGCTTCGATTCGATTACGATAAAGTGAGTATTTGTTAGTAGAATTGCGCCCCCAGTGTCGATTAAACGAAACAACCTGCTTAGTGTCATTGCGTTAATCGCCACCGATTAGTTCTTCCAGTAATTGCACTGTTGTTACTTTTATTGTTTTGTGAATAGGCAAACATTTTTGTGCAGCAATTATTTTATATTTGAGTCTGTAATGTTCAATCCATGTATGGTGGATGGTCTTTCTGTAATATTTGCTAATACATAAATTTGGTCAAACAAAGCGATATCGCGTCGCAAACAGTGAAGTGCCGCCTTAAAAGGTAATAGTTGACCAGAGAGGTCGCGTGTGTGTTGTCTAGTATCTGCGTCGGCTGGCCTACATAACATAATAATTATATGATTGAGAAAAGCAACATTCTTCAACCAATTACATGTGCATAACGCATTATGTGCATAATTTATAAATTAATATATGCATGCAAAATGAATAAATAAATTGATATGTAAATAAATGAAAATGTTATGGACCTGTATACGAGCAGTTGTTTACTGAAGTGTTAAGAAAAATAAGACTCGAATTAAAACATTATTTTGATCTCTGACAGAGGCACATTTAACGAAAAATAGCTAGCTGATCAGGACGTTTCGTTATTCCGGCACTCTTATAGTTCGATGGGAAGGCAATCCAACACGGCAACAGCGCAGAATCAAGAGCTTTACATGTTTTCCGAGGCAAGGGAGTGTTAACACTGTCATATTCTAGACATCGGATTGCTAATAATAATTCCTAGACAAACCTAATAACTTCACTAGCTAATTTCGAGCTGAAATCGCCTCCGCGACTGCTAAGCAACCAGAACATTAAGCAGCTGATACTCAAAAACCAAGTAAACAAAACATACGTTCAAAAACAATTGAAGAAGTTGTTATTCCGTTGTTATTTTTAATAGCAAACACAAAGTCAAAAAGCCAATTAAGTTAAATAATTGTTATGTTTGTTTACAACGACAAGATGGTAAGATGCCTGTTGTTAAAATTTCTATCCAATTACGAGCTAAGCTAACAGGTCTTACAGCACTAACACACGCCAGCTGTGCTCTGTGATATTCAGTAGGAACTCGCTATAGTCTATTCTCACAAGAGGAGTAAAGACGAAATCAAATAGACCCGATATCATTCAGATCTTGAATAAACAATCTATGTTTTTCTTTATGGAATCAATAAAATATGACGTCTTGAATGTAAGCGAAGTTGTTATCGAAACTCAGGAAGTATAATTGTAGTGGATATAAGTAGCTAAGTCAAATAGTTTTGTAGCGTTGCATTATAAATAAAGATATATTAGCTAAGAACATACATACGTAAATCTAGGCTGGGATATACAGGCTGTAACAAAATTCGTGTCCGACCCGTGAAGTGGTTATTAGGTATCGTTAGTCGGTTTTATTTATGTAATAAATTTTAAAATTTTAAGCAAAATCTTACCCCGAAAAAAAAATTAATTTGACTAAATAACGACAATTATATTGCAACACAGGCGCGGGCGTCAGCGCTCGATAGCTCTTACCTATTGGTTAGGCCGGAGACGAGGTCATGACCTTAGTTGTCCAAATGAAAAAAAAAAATTTTTTATGAGTAATTTTTTTGCATAATATTTCAATTTTTTTTTTTTTTACATAAATAGAACCGACTCACGATACCTAATAACCACTTCACGGGACGGACACGAATTTTGTTACAGCCTGTATGTATGTACTATGTACTTATGTTCAAACCCGTCTTACAGTGACACGTGAAGCTAAGCGCGTATACTGTAAATATTAATAATTGATTGCCTTTTCGTGGAATCACGAGACAGAGTGCACGGATGTTTTTGGCGCACTCGCCCGAGCACTATGACGACGCCAATATCTTTTGGAAATGCTTTTGTTGGGTGTATTAGTTTCCCGTCATCATGTGGTTGGTTGAAGGGAAAATGTACTTCGACATTGGGGCTCCGACTTATCTTTGTAGCCGTAGAATTACTTTTCTGATCTTAATCTAACCATTTTATTTTCTGAAACTCAAATAACAACTTTTATTAGCAAATTTAACTCCACCGTATAAAAAAATTCTAAGCTTTTTAAAAACTCGTGTGTTAATTCCTATATAGATGTAGTTACATAATGAAACGCTGTATTGCTTAAGTGAGGTATAAAAGTAAGGGGTAACGAACTCTCTGAAGATACAATGTGCACCAGATAATCCTAATCTATGAGGAATCACGCGAAGCCCAGTGCAATAAATAACCTGACTAACTTGTCTCAGTCCGCAGTTATGCGAAACAACGGACTTAATGCTATTTACACGGCACGATGTATCGTATGCACTTAACATAAACATATATTAAAAAAATCAAAACGTAAAAAACGTAACAGCCTGTAAATGTCCTATTGCTGTCCTGTCAAAGTCTTGTTATCTATATATTTATAACGTCCTTGCAAGGGTTGGAAACTGTGATCTTTGACTAACTTATCGTATTTTATCAGCAGTAATTTCACGACTTAAATAACAAAATATTATATATCAAAATATTAATCAGTAAGAAATTAGAAAGATTTTTAAATATAAATTATAGATGAAACTATTGAAAATAATAAAAAAAAACATATGTGCAATTCACACGGGGTAGAAGTGAAACCTTTAAAAATGTTGGCTTCGACTGTACTTCTTATCTCATTTTCTCTCACTTTATATCTTATGAATTTATGTGTCTGTCTCTTTTTACTATCGCTTTTTCGTTTCATCGACTTTCAAATCACTACGACGCTAAAGAAGTTTTCAGTTCAATAAATATAAATAAAAAGTAATAAACAGTTACTACGTTTAGAAATTATTTGTTGTCTATAAGCAAGTGTTAAGACATTATAGTTGGAAATATCTATTTAGGCTACGCGGTTTTTTTTTCTTCGCCTTATTATTATTAGTAATTTATATCCAAAATTAATCAATAAACCTGTTAAAATCGTGAAATGTCCATACGATATTTAAATCGTATCGTCCCTTATAAAGCAGCTTCCATAACAATCTGACATTCACAGTGGCTTGCATAAGTATTGCGTTGAAATAATCCGTCAGACATTCGGTATAAAGAGCTCGATGTATAAGATTTTATTTTTCATACACCGTTTATTAAGTGTCAGTGCAAAATCGCCCTTGTTTCACATTCTTATTGCAACGTATTACAACATAGTTATGTCATATTATAACAATACATAGTTAGATAATTATATATGTACTTATAAAATCGTTTGTTCTAACTGACAACGCACAGCCAAAACTACTGGTTCTAGTAATTTTAAATTTGGAACGTAGGTTTTTTTATAAATGTAAACATCAGCTAAGGAAGGATCTTAGAATATTTCGATGTTAAAATGATAATGTTTAGATGATAAATAAAACAATTATTGTCAACTGAATATTATGGTTATAAGATTACAATGAGTTTGGTGTGTTTGTGGCATCTTAGATGTTATTAAAGTTTTTTTTTTATCTTTGTAAATAACAAGCAGGATATTGGTGCAAAGTTTAATAACTGTTAAAATGCAAATTGTAGAGATTAATTCCATTTCCAGCTTACTGAGAATTCATTAACCTACACCCACTATTGACCTACGTAGCCTGACCGGCTGATATAGCCTACGTAATCTTGGGCTCAATTTTTTATATATATATTTTTGGTTTATTAAAAGAAGTAAGATAGTCCTTCTAACTTTTTCACACTTCTTCGAAGTCGACACAGTTTTAAGGATCACAATATATTCATATGTATGTACATATATATGTATTTCATGGAGAAGATTATTATTTTTACTTTGTTTCGAATCTTTTTCTTGTTTTTATTTTACCTGGGAGGACAAAATGATGGTAAGTGGTAGTAGAGATAGTACAGTCGGGAAGAATGATCTGCACTAGCCGCCCCCGCCTTGCCGGCCCACAAGATGACTCTACACGCCTCGTTTAAAGGAAGACGCAGCAACTTATATATCGTTCGTTATAAGAGATGGCTATGATAATTCGCAAACCTTTGAGAAAGAAGAATATTCTAGAGCAAGTCGTATAGGATAACAGTTTACATAACAAATTAAAAGAGGTATTTCAACGACGACCTTAACTTGAACTTGTAT
Source organism: Nymphalis c-album (assembly GCA_963151315.1). Classification (NCBI taxonomy): domain Eukaryota; kingdom Metazoa; phylum Arthropoda; class Insecta; order Lepidoptera; family Nymphalidae; genus Nymphalis; species Nymphalis c-album. The sequence continues at coordinate 2,789,599 of OY720610.1, forward strand.
TTTTTTTTATTGCATAGGAAGGCGGACGAGCATATGGGCCACCTGATGGTAAGTGGTCACCAACGCCCATAGACATTGGCGTTGTAAAAGCTGTTAACCATCTCTTACATCGCCAATGCGCCACCAACCTTGGGAACTAAGATGTTATGTCCCTTGTGCCTGTAATTACACTGGCTCACTCACCCTTCAAACCGGAACACAGCAATAACAAGTACTGCTGTTTTGCGGTAGAATATCTGATGAGTGGGTGGTACCTACCCAGACGAGCTTGCACAAAGCTCTACCACCAAGTATCTAGTTACAGCTTTACTTATTAACATTGCTTAGAGGATTCGCTAAAGAATGCTGTGTCTTCTTCTTTCATATGTCAAATCAATAATGACAGAAAGAGATAAATGACATTTTAACTAAAAAGCCGCTAAGCAACGTTAGGCCGTTCATGTGTTTTGTCATATGTCACCCGTATGTCTAATTAATCGATTTTTTAACATAAATTAACATATAATTAAAACATTTATGTTATAATATGATTGACATAGCAAATATTCCGGTTGTTTTTTATTATTTAAATCTCATATACGGATATGTAAGAAATAGTTGATTCTTAAATTATTTATGTAATTTATATTATACGTATATTTACATAGATTTTTTATACCTAGTTTACGTCTGTGGCTGCGGCCGCGTTTGAGGGAGAAGGGCAGATGTTAGATACCCTGTCCTTTTCTATTGGCCTTTTTATCTGAACGCATATATGTAAATAAGTAAGTAACAGCCTGTGAATGCCTACTGCTGGGCTCGGGCCTCTTTTCCTCTTTTCGAGGAGTCGGTTTGGAGCTTATTCCACCACGCTGCTCCAATGCGAATTGATGGAATACACGTCATGTGATAGTATTTCATTGTAATTTGACACATGCAGATTTTCTCACGATGATTTCCTTCACCGCCAAGCCCGAGATGAATTATAATCACAAGTTAAGCACATGAAATTCAGTGGTGCTTGCCAGGGTTTGAACCCGCGATCAACGGGTAAGATTCGCGCGTTCTTACCACTGGGCCATCCCGGCATATATGTACTTGTTAATATTTATTGAAAATCAAATAAAAGTTACAGAAACGATACAAGAAACGCAAACGTGAACGTTAAAGCGCCCTTGAGCCCGTAAGCTGTTGTCCTTGGAGGTCGTCCGCATCGGGCCACGGTTTGAAAAACCATAAAAATCCACCATAATACGCCGAGCGATTCGAAAATATAGAGTAGTTAATACAGAGATATGATTTTAATAATTTTAAAGCGATTCGATTACAACGTGATAAAACGGTGAGGATTAAAATTATTTATTAAACTGTTAAAAAAAGGTTAAAGTAGTAAACCGAAAATATTTATTCCGTAAAGTGATGTTCACATTAATCTATATAAATAAAATGACAGAGGTCTGCAGTTGTGCGCGCATCATGGAAAAACTACTGGATAGATTTCAATGAAATTTTCTAAATTTTATTTCATAGACACTTGGCCCTTATCAAAAATAAAAATATTGCGATATCTTCATTTAATAAAAAGTTATTCAAGTTTCAAGAAACAACGATTTGTATATGCACTGCGTGTTCAGCGCTGTATGTTTAAACAAAGTATATTTTTGCTTGCGATCTTTTTGATGTTTTTTCCTTCGTACATAAGAAAACTTTTTTAATATATCTAGCAACGCGGACGAAGTCGCGGGTCTGGTACCCGCGTACTAGTAATTTATAAACAAACTAACATTTCTACGTAAATGACGTCCAAAGGCGGAGAAAATCTAATCATAGCTTTCATAATATGTAAGTAGTAGTTACGGTAATTTATAATAATTAAATATAATTCTTAGTAATTTAATTAAAACACAATATACCGAACTAGACTTGAGTAACAGCCAATATTGCCTGGTTAATACTTGAATTAAGTATATGTATATTAATTATAGTTTTTAATTTTTTATACTTTGCTAGCCATCAGCTAATTATAAGTATAATTTAGATTTATTAGATTTGTAATTACTTATATTAGACCGTAGACTAGAGCGTAAAATTAAGTGTATTGACTAAAAAGACTAATTACAGACAAGTCGTTTAAATGTGATGACGTAAAGCATACCTCAGCCTGCTCGATTTCTTCTCAGAATTATTAAACCCATACACATATGAGATATATTAAGTGTTGGTTCTTCTTAGCTAGTATTCTAATGTCATAAGTCATAATGCCTTATTATTCTTAGAGTGCTCTCTACCTCATCTACTCTGTATCAATGAGAGTGCCTGTCTGAACTTTTTGCTCGTCCTCCGGCTAACAGCCGCGTTATGCGCCAGACACGCCCGCCAGCGCCATCTTGCGTCCAGCTATTGATGATAATTTATTTTAAAATATAATTAAAAAAGGAAAATATTAAATCGAATTATACTTTATTAAAGATCAGAATCGAAGATCATATGCGGTTAAGTATGAACGATATCCTTTGTCGTATGTGAGACATTGGCACTGTAAGCAATATTAAGTACCCACTATACAAACCCATATATAAAATATTATGTCCTAGAAGATATTATGTCCCTTTTGCCTGTCGTTACTCTGACTCAGTCGGCCGGCAGTCTTCAAACACAACGAAATTAAAACTGTTTGATGGTTGAACAAATTTACATTAAAACCTTAACTAAATACAAATAACATTTAAAAATAATTATTATACAAGTCGTGACCGCGTGGAATGGTGGCAAGAATGCTAGCAGCATTTCCCCTTTGAATTGCAATACCGATTCTCTGGGCGAAAAATGAACCAGCCCTCCTGTCACCAGTGAAGGCAATAAGGCGGGGAGTAATATGTAATGGTTGAACATGTGATATGTTGGTAATATCTATCCAGACGGGCTTGCACTAAGTCCTACCGTATATTTATAATTTATCTATATTTTTATCATGCTTATATAAGGAAACAAAACTAAAGTGTCTCTTATTTATTTGTTTATATAAATTAAGTATGTATATGAAAACAAAAGTTCAAGAAACTTTCGTTGTTGTGTGTTACTTTAGCAATGTCGAACCGTATCGCGTTTAGATAAGAAAATAAAACCATCTTTTAATTACCACTGGCATTGCTGTCATTAAATAAAAAAAGTTAACGCCATCTAGTGTTGAATAGCGTAAAGCTTTAAGATATAAAAATAAAGCATTCATATTTGTCTCTTTTATGATTACTTTATTGCTCCGGTCCCGCTAACTCATAGCATTATGTTAAGTAGCCTTCTCTTTATATCTTCTCTATCAGATGCAAAAAATATTATAATTAATCCGACTTTAGATGAAACATGTCAAACGAATTCTTCATTTTATTAATATATACAATAAGGGGGGTGACAGTTATAAAAAATAGCCCACGCCCTTCCTTGGATTTCATGCTTGTTTCATAAATTTTATCAAAATTGATTCAGTGATCACTTTGTCTGTCTGCCTCTCGATCTCCTTTACAGCCGTAACAGACAAAGTTACTTTCACATTTATAATATTAGTATAGATTAAATATATAACTCCTCTTTCTATCAAAATCCTCTTTTCAATAACATCGAAATAATAATTCATTTTGCAAATAGATAAATGCTCATAAATAAAATGTAAAGTCTATTTAGATTTAGATAAAATATTATATCTTTGTTTCTCTAACAATACTCAGACGCTAAACGTCTTGCATATAAAGAAATAAATCGTGATTTTAAAACAATGTAAAACATTTATAAGTCTGGTAACACCTGCTAGAGAACTACTAACAAGTTTACATACGTATTAGCATTCAGCGAGCAAATGCGAAAAGAAGAGAATGCGATAAAACCGGATAGGGTTTAACTCTGCGACCTTTGTCACAAACGGCCTTTGTAGGGTTGCAATACTTCTGTTATAGTTTTTTTATTTTTTTCCATGTAAAACCTCCTTGTTTGGCTAGTGATTTAAATGTATTCTAAATTGCCAATTATGATTTATTTTTAATTCTTTATTTTCATATCAAGCTTTAATTTTAAATAAATAGTTTATTATTATTCTGATTGCAGTAAGTACTTATTTAATGAATATGTACTGTAAAGCAATTTTTTTGTGTCTACTTGATTGAAGCGGTGGTTCTTCAATCGGTTACTTCCACCAATTGTGTATGTCTAAATGGCATAATATACAAGTAGCCAATTAAAAATTTTACCCATTTCTATATTTGTTTTTTTGAGAACAAAGAAAAAAAACTCACTTAGATTAATGAGTACAAAAAATTACTTTTAATTAGATCAATATTACAATTTAATTATTATTAGAGAAAATTTATCAAATGTTTGTTAGGGACGTTAAGCTAGAAGAAGTTGTTTGTTTTGTATTTTATACAGTTCTAGTGTCTATGGGCAGGTGGCCAGTTAGCATCAGATGGCCAATTCGCTCGCCACTTTCACAAAAACAGTAATTACTTTTTTTTTTGTTATTATAACAATTATATTTAATGTCGAAGTATATGTATAGACCGTCCAACTCTTATGGTCACACAACCTGTGTTGATGTATCTTGGGTAATTCTTTGAACCCTTTTCTCCCACAGGCAAACTTAGTTGGGGTCGTTTTAATCAAGTTTAAGACGTTATAAATAAACAGTAAATACTTTTTAGTTTTTATTATTTGAGCGATTATATTTAATGTCAAAGTATATATTAAGTTAACAACCCGTGTATAACGACTTATATTTCTAAGAAACGCAAGGGTCCATTGTTTAACATTGTAAGTACACGTAATTGTTCTCATTTTGCTCGGTGAAAGTTGATTGATCTTGTCTGTTTGTTCATATGTGTTGACTTTAAATTGTATATTTTTAAGCGGATGTATTATTTGTCTTCTTCTTTCGAATATAATATAACTAATGTATGAAAGAGAGAAAGGTATAAATATTCGCCTATTATATTTTTAATGATGATGTTCATCTGACCGATAGCGGCTGCGGTACCTATCCATTTTCAAGCGTGAATAGCAAACACCACATAATAAACTCTAAATTCCATCCCCACCACCTCGATGTCTGGAAATCCACAACAGTGCGTTTCTTAAGGCATTTCCTACCTCGCACAATCACTCTGTGGAACCAGCTTTCGCCGGCGACTTTTCCGAACCGATTTTACTTAAAAACCTTCAAGAAGAGAGCGTACTCTTTCCTAAAAGGCCGGCAACGCATCTGCATGTCCTCGGATGTTGCAGATGTCCATGGGCGGTGGTAGTCACTTTCCATCAGGTGAGCCTCCTGCTCGTTTGCCGTTCGTCTAAAATAAAAATAAAAAAATAAAAAAAAAACATAGCGCACAAGTGTGTGCGCAAACATAAGTGGACTTTACTCGGTGGAAGACCTTTGTGCAAGCTCGTCTGGGTAGGTACCACCCACTCATCTGATATTCTACCGCAAAACAGTAGTAGGTACTTGGTGTTGTTGTTCCGGTTTGAAGGGTGAGTGAGCCAGCGTAATCACAGGCACAAGGGACATAACTTCTTAGTTCCCAAGGTTGGTGGCGCATTGGCGATGTAAGCGATGTTAACATCTCTTACAATGCCAATGTCTATGGACGTTGGTGACCACTTACCATCAGGTGGCCCATACGCGCGTTCGCCTTGCTATGCAATTATATTTTTTTTCTATTTACTAACTTTCATAATCGTATGGGAAAGAGTTCATTCGCAGGACAAACGGCCTTACGTGCTTTCCGAGGCAAGCGATGGTAATCACTGCGAATTTTAACACTCCGAACTTCTCCTGAGACTTTCTTGACAAACCGTTGTAACCGATCGTTTTTGGGTTACAAATCGTTTAAGTTGTTCCTGTACGTCATATAGGTACATACGTCTTCGAAACTTGTGAAACGTTTTTCTTAGACCATTTTCAAATTACGCCTCGTAGATAATAATACCATTCGTAAGCAAAACGAATCGTTTTTTAAATAAAGTGACTAAATCATCAGTTTATTTTATTACACATCTTAAGTATATTAATAATAGTTTTTTCTCGTAGGTTGGTTTTCCGCATGCGGCTGTCGTGGTGGGGCTCTTGCGACACCACGGGGCTCCATTGCAGCTCTCCTTCGCAGCCGTGCCTTTGCCCTCGTGTCCCCTCGTGCTATCTCCGCCTACCGAGCGAGACCAGCATCAGGTAAGAACCACTGTCCACCAGATGATCGTGGGTTCAAACCCGGGCAAGCACTACTGAATTTTCATGTGCTTAATTTTTGTTTATAATTCGTCTCGTGCTTAGCGGTAAAGAAGAACATCGCGAGGAAACCTGCATGTGTCTAATTTCACTGAAATTATGCCACATGTGTATTCTATCAACACGCATTGTAATAATCCACCAAGCTGCTTCTAACCTTCTCCTCAAAAGGGTGAGGAGGTCTTAGCTCAGCAGTGGGACATTTACAGGATGTTACTTTTGACTATTTTTTACCCAGAGAGTGGTCGAGTGGGCGCGCAGTACGAGCGGGCGGCGGCGCGGCCGGGCACGCCGCTAAGGCTTGCTGGCGTTTTCGCGGACGGCAGTAAAGCAAAGGCCCCAAAGTACGCGCAGCTCATCGACCCCCAGGGAAACGTGAGTTATCTTATTTATTGAACGTCATTACAACAAATATTCAATAAACAAATATGACAAAATGTCATATTTGTTTATTGAATTGAATAGGTTAGATTACGGGTTCAAGATACAAAGTAGCACTAAATTTTCTTGTGCTCAATAATAATTTTTGTGTTTATATTTCGTGCTTGGCGGTGAGGAAAACAATTGTGCCACATGTGCCCATCGAATTACATTAAAGCATTGGTGGAAAAAATCTCAAACTTATTCCTCATCATGAGAGGATATTCAATTTATAATGTGTTAATTTCTGTAATAAGTAAAAACTATGGGATTTAATTACACAATTAAATAATTATATAATAAATGTAAATATATCTTCGTAGGTATTTATTTTTAAAATGGAATAATGTTTAAAAGCGTTCAGATCAGGAAAACGGCTGTGCAGTGTGTTACTTATATATAAAAACTATTTGGTTAAATGCAATGATACATTATGGAATTAAACATGTTGCTAATTCGACTTTTAAGGTAAATATATTGTCTACATGTGTCTAACTGCGTGTATTCCATACATAATTCCGATCATGAGTTTAAAACATTTGTATGAATTTAAATAAACTCATGGCAACATTATTATTAAAGATATACAAAATATTTTTCGACGTAAGAAATATTTTTCTTGTTTTAAATAATATTCTGCCAAACCATATGAGTTTATTACAATTTTTGTATATGGTTATCAATTATTTGTATAAGAAATTACTAAAATATTCCATAATATTTTAGGCCTAATAATCTAACTGTCGGTTATATTAAAAAAAAGTAACGAACAAAACTATTTATTATCTATGAATAAGACACATAGGAATTAACATTCGTAAAATATTGATAACAGTTAAATAGAAAAATGTTATTTAATTAGTCCTTAATTAATGCGATGCGTGCAATCTTCAAGAGTATCATATTTCAAAACGCAGCCACAATCAATATCATGAAACACGTAAGACAACAAACATAGTTTATTATGTTTTATTTATTATTATTTATATATCAATTTTTATTTAAGATCTTTTAATCCAACAAATATTATTAATTGATAACAATTTATAATAGTTGTAGGACACGCGAAGTTATAAAGTTAATAAAGTCATATGCTAATACACACACATACACACACACACACACACCCACCCACCCACACACACAGAGACGCACACACACATACACACATTGGTCTTGCGTTTAAACATTACGGTAATGTTAATATTGTCATCACATCGGATTACACGAGGGAAAAGAAAGTGCTCCTGTCCTTGCACAAACACTTTTGCACTATACCAATGTCAGGTAGACTTCCTGCTAAAATAAAATATAAATTGCAGTAAGCTAATATAGGCTAAGTAATATAGGCTATAACATTCATAGATTTTCATAAATATCGCTTAGTCTTCGAAATTGTTATGTAAGTTAGTATTATGTCATCTATATATATAGCGAGCTGTTTTCGCGAAGTTTTCTGCATAACATTCAGTGAACGTGCGAAACCGGGGCAAATTACTCGTTAAAGTCTAATAGTCTAAGAGCCCACGACACTAAACCTAGTTCGATAAGACTCCCAGATGTATAAATAATTAGTCACATCAATAATGGGGGAAACACGAAATGGCGATGTTGCAATGTGTAGCAACCAGGACATGCCATTAAAAAAAAATCGAGTATGATAAGACTCCCAAGTTTCGTCCGATTCTCGAAACAGGGAAGGGGTGGGACAACGAAAATGCAGTGCTACAATCCCGTATTTGACCTTATCAGTGGCAGCAGCATGATAAGCCACGTCTCTTACTTAAATATCTACTATGATCGACTTCATCAAAAAATCTACTAAAGTAACCATAATATATGTATATAATATCATATGGGAGTCTAATCCAACTAGGTTTTGTGTCGGCGGCTCCGGTACTATAATATTATTATCACGAGAACGTGAAGCCGCGGGCGGGTCCAGAAAATAAAAGCAAGAAGTGTGTTTCTATCAAGTATAAACACGGCGCAGGGTACACGCGAGATGCACTTTATTACTGAAATAATATCGATTAATCAACCACATCACGTGAACGTCGAACAATGCAAAGCGAAAAAATCGATTCGCTCTAATATCGGTTCTCGATTTTCGATTTCTCGATATAGACCAATCGTTTTTGCTTAGTATATATCGCTGGAAAATATTAAATAGTCCTTTCCTTTCCAATACTAATATATATACTTATAAAGCTGAAGAGTTTGTTTGTTTGATTCGGCTAATCTCAGGAACTACTGGTTCGAATTTAAAAAATACTTTTGGGTTATAAAGTCCTTTTATCGAGGAAGGTTCTAGGCTTATTTTTATTTATTAGCTATTAGGTGTGCCCCGCAGTTTCGCCCGCGAATAATTATTAAAAATATATTAGCAATTTATTGCTAATATATTTTTTTTTAAAATAACTTTAATTTCATGGTTTATCTTTGGTTTGTTTTTTTTGTTGTAGTCAAGTCAATATTGTGATTTTTGATCTTTAATTTTAATTTAACTTGTTGAGCTATATTCTAAAGATACTAAATAAAAACGAGTTTATATGTTTGACATAACATTGACACGTATGTTTGTACACGTGTATTCTCTGAAACTCTTTCTCACTTGTAAAAGTCTTATTTGAATGAAAAAAGATTTGATTTGAGTTTTTGAAAGTTCCGGATCGACATGAATGATTTCAACTTTATTCTATGCATGTCTTATTATTGAGGTCATAATTTTTTTTTAAATATCTTAGTGCAGAAAATTAGGTAAAAGCATGTTGACATAAATATGTATATTTTTCATGAATTTCGTTGTTTTTCTAAAATTCGACAACCGACTGTGATTTTGTATACAACATTATATAAGCTTTGATAAAAAAGGACTATAATACAACACAAAAATAATTTTTAAATTCGAACCAGTAGTTCCTGAGATTAACCGGATCAAATAAACAAACTCTTCAGCTTTATATATTAGTATAGATTTTAATTTACATATACTACATAAGAAGAGAACACACAAATATTATGTATTGGCACAATCAATACCGGATAAATCTTTATGATTATTTCCGTAGGTTAAAACCACAATAATTGCAATGCATTTTACTGTTAAGACTACTAAACTAATACTGGCAGCCATACACTTGAATAAAATTAACTTAAATCCTAAATAATAACTTATATTTTATTGCGGATAAATCAGTAATCCACTTGCTATTTACTATTCGCTTATATGACAAACAATAAAAAAAGGAAAATTGAAAAATAAATAGACTTCAAACTTTTTACTTGGTGGTAGAGCTTTGTGCAAGCTCGTCTGGGTAGGTTCATCCACCCACTCATCAGATATTCTACCGCAAAACAGCAGTACTTGCTACTGTTGTGTTCCGGTAAGAAAGGTGAGTGAGCCAGTGTAATTACAGGCACAAGGGACATAACATCTTAGTTCCCAAGGTTGGTGGCGCATTGGCGATGAAACGATGATTAACATATCTTACAATGCCAATGTCTATGGGCGTTGGTGGTCAGTGATCTCATACCATCAGGTGGCCAAACTGTGCAATAAAAAAAAACTACAGATGCATTATTATGCTTATAAAGAGGAAAGTAAAACAATTAAGGATTTAAGGAAATCAAACTGTCAATGTCAAACTCTGATCATCAGCGCCATTATGTAAGAACTCAATTAATCAGCCGTGAAATGTTGACATGTAATATGTGAATATTTTATGTAATATGTGGACTTATGGTGATATACTATTTTGGTGCGTGTTTTCTTGAAATGTTAACATTATTATGGTCAATGTCGCATATCATTTTCTGATATTTACGATCGTTTTCCGCGATGATTTTCGAGTTTGTTCTTATATAATCCTACAGACGTTCCATGAAATCGTATTGTTTCAATAAAATAAATAAATAAATAATATAACAATATAAAAAAAAAGTTGCTTTAAAGTTCTGTTTTTTTCTGTTTATTAAAGTGATTTTTGTGTGTGTGTGTTTTTTTTAAGATAATATCTTTATCTTGTAAAGAAAAACACGCAACTAAATAATAAACGTATCACCGGGAGACGTTGGGAATTCAACATACTACTGATTGTCAAATTTGTACTGATTTTCAAAGATCGAACTAATATTGTTTGTATGACGTCATTTGCATCGTGCTAATTGCATTAACCGTTACGATTAATGCGTATGTTTATTTATGAAAAATAAATAACGTGAAATTAAAAAACGATAAAGTATGCATTTCCATTATTCCTATATACTTTAAATAAAAACCCATTACGTACGCGCTAGTCGTAACCGAAGTGCTTTATGTAAAAGCTTCATTATTATAAAATAGCATTACACGAGACCGTCCAGCATTTACAATGAAATTAAAAAGAAATACATCCTTACACTCGAAAGAACATTAAGTACTCTTTGTCTATTTTCCTTCGACAACCCATAGTAACGCACAGCAGGACTTCGACAGTAAAGATCTAGCAGAATTAAAACGATCTCCAGTCAAACGAAATTCAATTCTATTTCATAGCACATAAAGTTTATATACACGGTAAAATGAAGTAAAGAATTCGTTACAGGCCCAACTTATTTGAACAATTGAAAACAATAAAATGAACTTTATAGCTATTGTAATAGGGATTATGGCGTCTGGATGGACAGTCCGTTTGTACATTTCTGCTGTGTGAGGGCAGTGTCCTCGGTGAACCGTGTTGCTAGGACGATGGAATAGGGCTGTCACGTTTTGTTTTGTTTTTTTTTTTTTTACTTAAAAGGAAAGGAAGGAAAACAAGAGACGTTGAGAAAAGTGGTATTGTATAGAAATAAAATTATTATAATAGTTTTCATTTAATTTTTAAATTTATTTACGTACAAGTCTAAAAAGAGTTTGATAAACTACTAAGAATTATACATTATGTTTCCTCACGATGTTTTGCTTCACCGTCAAGCACGAGATGAATTATAAACACAAATTAAGCACGTTAAAATTCAATGGTGCCTGGCGCCTGCCCGGGTTTGAACCCACGATCATCGGTTAAGATTCACGTGTTCTATCCACTGGGCCATCTCGGCTCTTAGAATTATATAATATTTAATTTGTAAAAATGATGCATATTTCGGAAGTCTTCGATAACTCAACCCTGTAAAACGCATGCGAAAAATGATGCATTTCGCATTTTGTTTACGGCGTAATGAGGTTAATTATGTAAGTTAGTAGGCGGACACATTACGCGCGGACCGCGGACGATGAAATTATATCACTGGCCGTAAAAAAGCGTACTCAAGGGGCCAATTCTACTAACAACTAGTCACTATCGCAATCGAATCGAAGCGTGATCGTTGCCGTTTATCCGTTTTCCTATTATATTTAATTTAATTGTCGACTATTGGAATAAAAGTTAAAATTAAGTCGGTTTTGACATAACGCCGAGATGGCCCAGTGTGATATATATATATAGAGTAGGTTATAAGGTCATTTGCACAGAACCTAGCAAGTGGGTTCTGTGTAAACCTGTCTATAAATACCACCCACCATAAGTAGCACCCACTCATGTATTCTACCGCAAAACAGGAGTACTGAGCCAATGTAATTACTGGCACAACTCACAAGGGACATAATATCTTAGTTCCCAAGATTGATGGCAATGAACGGAATGGTTTAATATTTCATACAGTGCCAATGTTCCATTCTCGAGACATAACATAATACTATATCACAATAAAAGCTTAACAGGACTCAGGAACTCAAATTCCACGTTGTAATAATTCTTATACTTATTTTTTTTAATATAGTCGCTATATCTTCTAATAACTCAGAATTTGATTTCCCTAAAAGGAGGTTTTACTAACTAATAACAGTCAACAACTAGGAGCTCCAATAGGTCCTTGTACTTTACCTACAAGTAATTGACAGAACTTTAAAGCTTTATATATTTTTATTTATTTATATGTTATTATTGAGTGTGTAATATGTTTTTTATTTGTCTTTCTCTGAACTGTCTTATGTATCTGATTTGTCTAAACTTCTAAAGGTTGTAGAGTCTCCACTCTCCAGGCATGAAGTCTTAACAATAAATACAAGATAAAAAAGAAAAATAATTTACCTACTACCTATATATTTTTTCTTGTTAATCAAAGCATTCGTCACAAACGAAGACGTTATCTTCAAATACCTCTTAAGTTACTCAAATGTAACCCAAGTCTAACTTTGTCTAGACCGCCGCGAGCTATTCTCAAAGCGCACGACTCGAAGACGAATGGCAAGAAATGGTAATGGGATCCATAAGTGACTCGTTGTCATGAATTAGCTCTTAGTTACATTCCGTGGATGGTATTCGTATGTAAATTTGTCTTTAAACATTTTTCAATTTTTTTTTAAACGTAATAAGTTCAATGGTCTACTTACTTATAACTATAATGGTTAATATATTTATAAATTGTGTGTTTTAACAATACTGGTTCCGAAGTGCGTATTATTAATATATTTCAAATATCATCGGTTTTTTTTATCTTCTATATGTTATCACTAATATGTGCACAGACCAAAACCCTGACATTTTTTAACATTAATAATTTTAATTTATAAAGTGAAGAAACGTCCTTTAGGCGTCCCAATGCTGGGCTAAGACCGTCTCCCTTTTGAGTAGAACGGGTGAAGCTTGTTTGACCAAGCTGCTCCAATGCGGGTTGGTGGAGAAGTTTTCCTTACAATGTTTTCCTTCACCGCTGAGCTCGAGATGAATTAAACACAAATTAACACGTGAAAACTCATTTGTGCTTACCTGGCTTTGAAAGGGCAGTCAACGGTTAAGATGTACACGTTAAAACGACTGGTCCATAACAAGACTAGTAATAAGTGATTCGTAGTAAGCCAGACGACGAGGTTATTGACTTTAATTATTGTTTCAAGTAACAAGTAGTAATGATGCATGCAGGCGAAGAGCTCGCTACTAGGAAACGACCATAACCTTCATACCCCGACCAATGAGTGCCGCCTATAAGATTTAACTTGACTGTAACTGGCTTACTCATCGTAACAAAAGATAATGGAAGTGTTTCCATTTTACCATCTAAAAACCTTAAGAGTAAACACTGAAGATAACTTACTTTAAATAAAAAAAATAGATAAAAATAATAACGCATGATATCATTACTTTGATAATATACCACCTTAATTGAATTACGGAGCTTATAGAAATATAGTGCGGTAATAAGATTTGTCTAGTTAAAGCAACACTTTTAAATGGCGTGTATTCTGTGCGAATATATTCGAAACGCGACGTAGAATTATGAAACGTCAAGTTAATTTTCGATATTGGCTAAAATAATCATCATATATAATGGATATACGTATCATATTACGTATGTATCCTTCAATTACTCTATTATAAGATCGTTTGAAATTAAGTCTTATAAGTTTCTCAGAGGTTTGTTTGCAAAAATCCATGTTTGGAAATAAATCAAAATATAACTGATTTATTAATAGATTAACATCTCAATCGGCAGATAACTGCCGATAAATTTATATTATAAATACATACCTTATTATATTATAACTGAACTGACAGGGGATAATTCCACTAACATAATTAAAATTACACGCATATCATTGATATACCTGTAATTGGCTATGTGTTAAGTTTACCCTAATTTGAATCTTTACAACGCGGACCAATTGATATTAACATTTATTATTTATAACATATATAAACTAATAACTAAATGTATCTAATTAACATTTTCGTATAAATTGATTTACAATTACACGAAATTCACAATATAAAAACTTTTTCAATCATTAAAAAACCCACTATGTATTTATTTACTTATAAAAAAATTACAGTATAATAAAGTTCATACAACGTCGTGTCAGTGACCCTAATTGAAGGCCAAAAAACACTGACCCACTATTCCATTCAGAAGTGATTTGTAAAAGCGAACACTCTTCCTTCGACTAAAATCTAATTAGGCCCGACGAAAAAATTCTCATACCTACATACGTCATTTTGTAATTTTACAATTACATGTGCGATCGTTACTATAACCGTACATTCGTGATTTTATCGGTAGATTAGTTTTTTTGTATTACTAATTATATGTGGAATGGATCAGAAATACCAGGTGGTATATATGATTATTATTAGTGTTAGTAATGGCGGTATTCAAGGTTCTATTATAAAGACGCAAACTTATATTAAGATTATTTGCTTATATGTGTACTTGTGGTAGAACTTTGTGCAAGTTTTTGTGTTTGTTGTAAGCTTCGTGCAAGCTTGTCTGGGTAGGCATCAGCCTTTCGTCAGATATTCTACCGCAAAAAGCAGTACTTGGTATTGTTGGGTTCCGGTTTGATGGGTGAGGACAGGCACAAGGGACATAACAACTTAGTTCCCAAGGTTGGTGGCGCATTGGCGATGTAAGCGTTGGTTAACATTTCTTACAATGCCAATGTCTATGGGCATTGGTGACCACTACTGTCAGGTTGCCCATACGTAAGCTCGTCCACATACTTATGCTATAAAAAAAAATAAGATTAAGATAATAACTATTTATGATGATGCAGAAAACAAACTAAAACGTGAAGTTACGAAACCCCAACGCAAAAAAGTTATTGCGTTTTTCTGTCGAAGATTCACAGTAGCCCGAAGTCTGGAAGTTAGAAATATACATCATCCTGTATCTCGCAAAACATGTAAAGCTTTTGGTCCTGCGCCTGAACTCTTGTCCGTCTCATCGGATTATGAAAGTGACCGTAACTTTAATACAGAAAACATAGTTCGCGCACACACTCTTGCCCTATTATATGTCCTACTGGCTAAACTCTCTTTAGGTTTACCGTCGTGTCTGAAATCGCCCAAGATCATCATCATCATCGCCGTTTTAATCGATCGATCGCCTGCGATCAACAATATCATGATCAAATCTAACCTTAAATTGAGTTGCTGATTTTTATAAACGAAATAGCTGTGCCCTGCGGTTTCACCCGCGTATAATTAATAAAAATATAATGAATAAAAATGAGCCTATAACCTTCCTCCATAAAAGGACTATACAACACAAAAATATTTTTTAAATTCGAACCAGTAGTTCCTGAGATTAGCCGGATCAAACAAACTCTTCAGTTTTATATATTAGTATAGATTTGAAATTTTATAATATATACGTATCATAACTAGAAATGCTTTTAGAAGAACATTTTTGTTGTTCAGATATTTTATACTAAATAAATGTAAAATCGAACCTCATATAATTATACAGTGATTAGGATATTCTGAGAAACTTCTGATATTATTTCGTAGGCGTTAGCGATCCCTTGACCCTTAAAACTAACCTGAGTAAACTACTCCGATGACCTTTGAAGGGCATTGAGGGACACACAAGGTCATCGACATTATGAGCTTATAACTAACTATACGAAACTATACTATACAGTAATTGGTTTAAAATTGATCCATGATTGTCATATAATGAGTCTTATTTTTACCTCGTTAAAGTTGAAATTTCCAAATATATATATTTTTGAATAAACCTATATTTCAAATTGCAGCTTAATTTTTAGACTTAGCAATTTTATGACTGGGTATTAAAAACCTATGTTCTTATGAACCGATTTGTTATAAAATGCATTTTACGCCCCATTAGGAGTCTAATTAAAGGGCAGGGCAATTACTAGCCAGTGAGATGTTATAAAGCAATTTCTTGCTTTTAATGTCTTTATAAACTGACTTATAATACAGCGGTTAAGTCATATTGATTCAGTACAATTATATTTTAGCGAAATAAAAATATAATGCTAAATAGATTTACGGCTTTTCTAACATTTGGTATGCTGGTTTATATGCTTTTGTAGTTATATATATATTTACAAACACGTATTGAAATTAGTTTGGTTCATATATATGTTTATATAATATTATAACGTCAGTTAAACTTTTCTTTTCAATGTTGATTAGGAGTATGGAGGGTAGAGGTAAGGAGAACCATCTGTGTACACGAAAAATGTCCGCCAAAAGCAGTAAATTAGGGTGGCGCTACATTAGCATCAGGGTAAATTTTAAAGGAAGCGCCAAATTTAAAAAATGAACTTACTATTCACAAATCATAAAATAAAATCAATAATTCTTTAAGGTTATATTTACTACATTGTACTATACAAGGTAGTTGAAATTTTCAATAAGTAACTACTTTAGTCGACAATAATATTATTTTTTTTAACTCGGCATACTTCAATTCGTTTACAATTATTTGCTATATTCATACCATAACCTTTGTCTACACTAGCGCCAGTTTGCAGCTTACAGCTGGACACTTTTTTAAGTTTTCTACTATAAGAGATGGTTCTCCTTACCTCTACCCTCCATAATTAGGAGTTAAATTACTGTGTGTGTCTCTTTCTTTTAAATGTCAAAGCAACGATGACAGAAAGAGTTACGTCAATATCTAAAAAGTTACCCGTTAAACAAGGTTAATAAGTAAGGAGGTATGTTTTAAATTAGTATATTAACTTTGTTTAATCAAATTTAAAATCTATATTATGAATTATTTTCACACAGTTAAACACATACATTTTAATAAGAAAACATTCCAAACATGACAAAAATTATAATTAAATATAACTAATTATATTGTATTGAATTATTTATTTATGTATCAGTATAATATACAGGCGTGATTTTAATATTTAAAATGTATTTATTAAATGTTTAAGAGGAAACAAAGTTGTCGGTAAAACAATGTCATCTGATTGCGAGAGTTTGAATTATTTACGACCTAATTAATAACCTGGATTGAGTTCAAAATCCTATAACAATGGACGGGGCATTTATATTCTGTGACAGTTTTTATAGTCACGTTTCGACCACGGTCAGTCCGGTACAATTCTCCCATTCGATAATTTAAAAACATCGCACGAATGTACTTGCAAAGGGGCAAACGTAATTTTTTCCTTTGATTTACACTTGCCAAACAAAAATCAACCTTAATACATGAGTATAAAGCTTAAGAATATATTTCGAATTGCAGGAAGAATATTTAAATTTGACTGTGACCGACATTAATTCGCAGTTTAATGTTAAAATATTTACTAGAAAATCATCTTTATTTTGTTAGTAATAAGAGTTAAGAGTTGTTTTGTACCGAAATCGAGCTATGTTGTTATATCAGTCAACTTTGAACTGTATTAGGGTATTCATAATGGGCTATTACATTTATTGTTGGTCCGTTATGTAGACTAAAAAAAATAATAATCTGTGGCTCAACGATCTTATGAGATTGAATTTAAATTTTAATTTATTATTTTATATTAAAAAGTAAAATCGCTTTAGTATTAAAGAAAAAATGTTTCTAAATAATCATTTTAACTATTTCCTTTTACATAATTTAGTGTATCTAAGCTTTTTATTTGGGTTTTGTTTCTGCGGTACTGCGGTTTTAGCCCTCAATCATTCTGTCAAACTATTTTATCATACTTAGTAAAGTTATGATATAGCAAAACCTTTGTTGTCAATTATGCCAGTCAATTTAACGTAAATTGGACGACGTGTTTTTGGTTTACTTGTCAAATTTTCAACCGAGTTGATACTTTTGGCAAGTGTCAATAATATAACGGATTAATAAGGGTTTATTTGAACATATCTTATCGCAAGACATTCGCAACTAATAATTAAATAATATTTGTAAGGTTCCAATACTTAATAGCGGACATAAATAATCGTGGATATATTACTAGGAAATAAATCAATGGAACCAACGGATCTCCAGTTTAAGCCGTACAAATGGCTTAACGAAGCGGCAATCTTCAACAAAAACAACGAGCAGATACCAATCGAGTGGCTTGAAACGAACGCGGACGTTATTGCTCTCCTTTTCACAACCTGCGGTGTAGACAAGGACGGAATCATTGAGAAATTCTATGAAATATATGAAAACGTCAAGTTCGTGAACCTTCCTATCGAAGTCATCTTCGTACCGATGGACGAGACCGAAGAAGACTTTAATCATGCATACGAGGAACAAGCGAATTGGTTTACTCTTAAATATTCTGATCCCCTGGTAGTTGTGCTTAAATATATGTATGGAATTACATGTGTTCCCAGTTTAGTGGTGATAAAGGTTGATGGTACCATTATTACCAACCAAGGGATATTAGATTTGGAGAAATATGGAAAAAATGCGGTGATCACCTGGACCTCCAGATCAGCGTCAATTAAAAATCCAAGGAAATTAAGCAAGGAACTTGCTATGTATGGGGATAAGTGGAATTACATGACCGTGATTCAAAGTAAGGCTCCTAAAGGTGGTTATGGAAGAAAATTCAGTGCGGCTGTGAATGATGCTATTTCAAAACCTTCAGGGTGAATCTGATGTGCCAGATTTTTTTTTCAATATATGACAGAAGAAAAAAAACGTAATAACTGTACAAATAATGACTGCGTGAAATGAGGCCAAGCATACTACCTGAATATTAAAGTTGAATGGCAATCTCTATTCTTAAAAATTAAAATACCTCACATCAACTTACTTTTTTTATAATATATTTTATGTGGACTAGGCTATACGACCTTCATTGTTAAATTATGCAAAACTAGGCCGATTATGATTATAATAAATGTTGCAAATTAAAAAACAACATGACATTTAATTAAAAAGTAATAATATTTAGTTCGAGTGACAAGATAAATGAGCGTGATGTTAATAGTGTTTTGCATACAAGCTCAACTTTTCTCTAACTTTTTGCAATACAATACGCGATAGGGTTGTCACTAGCACGTTTTAAATTTAGATTGAAAAGATGTATATGGTCATAAATTTTCTGAAATTATTCGTCTTTGGGCGTTATTTGTGGGTCGAGTTTGACGTAACTTACTAATAAACTGCCATTGGCTAGTTTGCGTTCTTGAAGAAAAGTAAATGCATCTATGCAAGACTAAAAATATTTACTGATTTGAAATAAATATATATGTGCTTAAATGACATAAACTTATTAATATATACGAAATCAAAGCAAAAACAGTACCTATAAAATTAATAAATTTTAACATGATGTAGCGACATCTATCTAGCCACATACGAAACCAAAACTCAGGTATACTACATCGCGATATTAAAGTTATCCGAGCGATTGAACATGTATACAAGAACCCGACAACAACCGTTGGGGGTAGTAGCCCACCACACAACACCACACAATACCCGTCTGGACGAAGGATCCTCCCTTTTCAATCGTGGATGAGGTACTTTAAAGAAATTCTTCTTCATCTACCTTTGAATCAATTGAAATAGTATACTAGAAATGCAAATCATTAAACAAAAAATTACATTAACATCAAACTTTACTATTTGCTTAAAATATCGGTAATTATTTAAGTCTAAGTAAATGTAAATGATAAAAGTGACAACCCTTAAGTCCGGTAAGATGTATTAAGTAATGAACTTGTACTCGCATCAGATAAGCGCTTACACCATTGTATGGAGTATTTGGGTTATATCAAACTCGTTGGCAAGCATGTGCCTCGACGCCTCCGAGCTCGATACACTTTGTGATAGACGCTATTGAAAATTTTGAAATTATGACGAACTTCATATGAGGTAAAAATATTAATATTATTAAGGAATAAAAAAATGTCTATGATTTGCTTTAAACAGCACAAAATTAAAACTTATTATATATCTGTTATATCTAGGGACTTTGTTACCAACAAAATTTAAACTCACCGCCGAACACGATACTTTGTTTTTTATCATCTGATAATTATTATGCGACTTTGGGTATAATAACTATAAGGCAAATGCATCAAAATAGCGTATCATAATAGTTTGAGATAAGTTATTTCGCGCAAAATGTATTGCTAGTATAGAAGTATAATCTATTTCATATAAGGGCAACATAATATGGGATTCCTTATCACCTTGGGCCCTGGTTCAGCACACCGCTTTTCCCTGTGGTAGCAACGCCACTGGATATTAATAAAATAGAAATATTTAAGTACTAGATTACGTCACAGTCTAATGAAAAATGTAATAGATTTTTTCTCTATGGTACATTATACCGCTAAGTAAAGGATTAATCAGTTTTGATATTAGCTAAATTGCTTGCGGGTAAACGTGTCACGAATTGATTACACAGTGATATACTAATGGTTTCATATTTCATTTAAACCAACGATATTTACGGGGATGATTATAACCGTTACGTATACGTTTTTAATGGTTCAATAGATAGTCATGATATTATCAAAATAATATGAAGTTTGGAATACATTTACATCAACTACATAATATAACAATATATACTTGATTCGAAATCGGTGGAGATAGATTTTCAATTTTAGAATAAATGTAATTTATTAAGCTGGTTTTTTAATATTATTTATATAACTAGGGTTGCCATGCTATGTTATAAAGTAGTTACAATATTATCTTTATGGCTTCATTCTTTCGAATAGAATACAAGTACCTTAGCATTAAAATATAAAGAACTAAATCTTAAACTAGCTAAGTATTTATTAATAGTCGCTTATAATTCTATCAATGGGACAAGTTCGCAAAAACGTGGATGTGCTTTAATATAAGCCATCTGTGGACAAGGCGGCCATGTTGGAATGTAACCATAAACAATAACCTGTTGCGTGACGTCGCATGTTTTGTGATGAATGGCGCGAGAAATATTATTGTTTAAGTAACATCCACACGTGATATGATTTAATTAACTATATAACATATCCTTGATAATATTATAAAAGAGTTTGTTTGTTTGTTAGGATTTCACCGTCTTAACTACTTAAAGGGTAATAAGTTGTTTTTTAATACAAGTTTAGTATTAGAATTGTAAGAAATAACGGCTACAGCTGTTATATTTGAATCATAGAATACAAGGAGGCTTTTGAAGATTACTGTTGGAACCAAGGCGTATATACGTATGTAGGACTTCTTGGTGACCAACATATGATTTAAAAAAATATTAATATACAATGGCCTTTTTAAGGATTTACTCAGTATTATAAGGTCCTCCAGAACGATTTCGGCCACGGCGGCCAATCTCAGGAGAGATTAGCCAACTGCGCAGGAGATATTATAGTGCACAAGTGTGTGCGCAAACACAGGTGCACTCTCTTTTCCCTAGCTCTCATATTCCGATGGGACGGCAATCCGACACGACCGGAAAGAGTTCAGGCGCAGGACCAACGGCTTAACGTGCTTTCCGAGGCACGGGTGTGTACACACTTCCAACTCAGTATTATATTTACCCCTTCAATAAAGCGTACAGCTTGTGTTAGGAGTACGGAGGACTCGCGATCTTAAAGTACATCTTTAGGCGGCCTGTTGTGTGAAAATAATACGTAGGATGTTTGTAACAACCAATCTTTGTAAAGCTTTTTATGGAGATAAACGCTGCATCCGCTCATTGTTAGGAACGCACCCACAATCCTCAGAAACGAAAAAAATGATTAATTGCAATAAATAATTTATTTATTCTATCTGGTTAATACTACAACAACATATACTTACCAGGATACTATAAAATTACAGGAGTTCTTCGTGCCAATTAACACCAAGGGCGAGATGTACGAAGTATGTCCAGAGGAGCTGTCCCCTGCTGAATGGGAGGATGTATCACCATCTTCGACTCCAGTACCACCAGATATTTCCTCACGAGCTCACAGACTACCACATTTATTAAGCCTGTGGAGATTACCTACAAGAGTGAGACTGCTGGCTGGCACTGTTCCTATTGAAATGGCACACGATGTTGGAGGTAAAAAAAATTTACTAATAATTTGTGGCTATTAATAGCGTAAATTAATGTAGTTTATCGATATTAAGGATATTTTTGTGTTTTAAATGTTAATAATAATGGAGAATATGATGATTTACTATTAAGTGTAATCATCTTTCTTTGTATAAACAAAGACATTAATTTAATGCAACGACATCTTACATTCTCAGTCTGATCAGGTACCTTTAATGACGATAACATATAGAAAGTAATCTTGATATTTTTTTAACGGTGATATTACAAAACATCACATGATATCATAATTGTAGTTGGTAATTTACGATACGGACGATAAAGTATCGATAATAATCGTTATTGCTCGCAGTGCGTTGAGATGATCCTATAAATAAACTTGCATTACTAGACCCGTGGACCAGTCCGACGTGTTTTATTCGTTAAATTAAGGCTTTTGTCATGATCGCGAACATACATCATTCTTCTATAAACTTTGCAGTTATAAATACTGATACAGAAACGTTTTGATCAAAAATATAATATTGAGTATATTTCATTTGCAGAAGACCTTCTGCTCCGGGCGGCAAGCACGGAACCGGTGCTGGTGATGTGTACTCTCCCGGAATACAACTCCTCGCCGTCAAGTCCGAGCAAACAAGTCGACCCACGGTACCACCCTAAAGAAACCTTACAACTTCTACCGTTAAACAGTAATATAAAGGTTCGACGAACACAGCTCGGCTTCGAAAGCGAGAAAAGAATGTTTCTCTCCGCACGCCTTCAGAAAGCTCTAACCTTCTGTCAACTGAACGTTGACAACTGGATCAGGCAGATCTCCTACGCAAACTCAACTGTTGTCAGCAAAGCGAAGACAGTCGAGGATCTTATCAAAGAAGACCATGAACCAGTCAAATTTGAAAAGGAAAAGAAATTCACCCTTCAAGGCTTGAAGATTGATACGTCAAGATTGTTTGGAAAAAGTGATAAAGTATTAAAAGATATACCAGATGAAACTGAAGGTTCTATTATATTTTTAAGTAAAAACGAACTCGAGCATATGAACTATGACGTGTACAGTGACGATGAAGGTAAAGATGATAAAAGCGAAGAAAAAGTAGAGTCGGAACAGTTTACCAACGACAAAATGCATGTATTTAGAGAAGATTCTGGTCCGAAGAAACAAAAATGGTTTAAAAACCTTAAACTATTAAAAAGCACGGAGAAGTTAGATGAAAAAATTACAACTATCGAAAACGGTGAAAAGTATAGAGACGTCAAAGATCCGTTTGATCCATTAGGCGAGAAACACAGTTCGATAGAACGTTATCAAGATATGGCGAAACTTATTGAAGATAGATTTGGAGCGTTTCGAAAGAACGATGGAACGGCTGAAAAAAGTCATTCGTACAAAAGCCTTACAACTTCTTCCTCTGATATGGGTACGAGTCAATGTAGTTCAAGTCACAAAAAACCTGTGCTGACGAAATCGGTGTCAGTACAAACTGGCATGCCAGACAGCTCGTACACGGAAGAGGAAGATAGCGGTATAAATATGAAACATGGTCGGAAAAATCTTAGCGTCGATCAAATAAACTATTGTGGCTCAATGGAAAGCGACTCGAGCTCTGGTAGGAAATTGAAATCTCTTGACGAGAATATGCTCAAGAAATCAGCAGCAACGAAATCATCATCAAATCTCGAGAGAAGACAGAGGATACAACCAGATCTGATACCGGAGAAAGCGATGGTTAAGTCTGAATCATACAATCAAATACAAAGCTGTGAAGACATTAATATGTTTGGAGCTGGATCTCTATACAATGATAGTGACTTCGAAATTAATTACAAACAGCATTCTTTTATTACGGAAAAATTGTGTTCTGAATTTCATGTCAAGACAAAAAGGGTGCTTAGTAAATCAACTTCTAATTTACTTCATCCTAAAAAATCAACCGACAAAAAAGAATCTAGCAATAGCAATAGCATGCCGACGAAAACTGAACGTTCCAATGATAGCGAGAAACTTGTTAATTTCCGGAAAAAGATCGATAAACCCAGAGCACCTACACCAAACAGGTCGGACATAGACGAACCACATCCCATCGATATATCGGAAGAGGAACCTCAAATCCAGAAGAAACTTAGACGATCGATATCATCAATTCAAAAACGAAAGTTACCCGTCATTGAAGATTTACCTTACGGCCAAGTAGCGGACGCTGTCGACATCGAAGAAGAGAAGCTAGATACAGACTCCAGTACTGATAATATATACGCGGAGATATGCGCACCGAACGGCAATAAAACCAGTGAAGATGAAACATACGACTACAATATAGATATACTCGCAACGGATCCCGTGATATGCAACGTAAAAAAGGAAGTGAATAGTCGTAACGACGAAAGAGCGAGGCAGATGAATGGAAATCTCGACAATCCATTCAGGCATATAGAAGTCGTCGTTATAGAGAGATCAACAGATTTCGAATTAGAGAATTCGAGCGTTGCTTCGAGCGACTTCGACGAAACGGGCAGTAAGAATGATGTATCTATAGCTATAGATTCATGGGAACGTGATAAAAACAATATAAGTACAGAACCAAAAATCCATGCTATTAGACTAGAAATAACTAGTAATATGGATGATTACCCAGATCAGAGCTTAGACAGGACGGAGGTCCATCTCGGTAAAGATAATTCGTTAAGTTTTAGTAACAGTATCCATTTGAATGGTACATATCCCAACGAGGCCATCTATGATACATTAAAGTAGATAACTTGTATTATATTATTCCAATAATAGATCACTTTAGAGTCACAAAACTTTAAGCAATATTATTAAAAATTGTATTAAAATGTCGCCTCCGTAGTTCGCTTAGTTTCTAGTTGTTATTTACCACTCGTTCGCGTGTCATACTATAAATAATGATAAAAGCTAGAGGCTGATCAGTGATGATTTTTTTTTCAATTAAATCGTCTGAATTTGTTTTTTTTTTTAGAACAGAACCCTACTTATTTGCTGGTAAAGAGGCGATAGATGTTTCCTATATTTTTTATTTTTTGGCACCTTTAAACTACGTATGTACGTATTTGTAAGCGTCGTAATATATCACAAACCGATGTTTATTTGTAGAAAAAATTGAACATAATTATTGGCATAAAATTGCTTCGAAAATAATGTTTGTATTTATCAAATAACATCAAAATTAAAAGCACCCTGCGTCATATTGTTGTATGTATGTTTTTCTGCAAATCGTTAGTTTTTTTCACGATTATTAAAATAATAAATCACTTAATCCATAGACAAAATATTTTTTTTATTACGTTAATATATCGATCAAATATTATGTGACCAAAATCGGTGCTACAATAGGTGCTCAAGTTTATTTTTATCTTATTTAATTAAGCCTTAAACATTTTATAGAAATATAGCCCTTATTATATTCTCGTGTAAGAATTGTATTGAATAATAAATACTTTGTTTATATTGACTATCAATATTCAAGCCAATTACTATTACTTTATTTTTCAATGTTAAAAAACAATGATTTTCATATTATTGATTGGTTAAGATCAAAAAAGATATATTTAAAAGTTTGTGAAATAAATGAAATTGATCACAATTAATTAGGAACTTTATAAGACCAACTTGAATTGTATTCTTTAGTTTATAGTTGGGCTCTATTTCTAAGTATCACATATCACATGACAATTATTATACTATATTATATACTTATTGTAAATTGTTTGTACCATATAGTTTAAAATATTCTGTAATATAGATTTGATTTTAAGTCTGACGCACTCGAAAACGAAATGTAAAATTGCTGTTTAAGAGATGCTTTGAAGATAAATAAATGAATATAAATATATTATAGTTTTACTTCATTTATAATTTATGACTTTCTTACTTGAACTGATTGATGGCCGACTTGATGATCTCTTGTTTTAGTTGTTTTTTTTATCTGTCATTTCAAAGAAGGCAAAGTATAGTGTTACTAGACAAAGTAAGTAAGTAAAATATATGTAATTTATAT
The DNA here is from genome assembly GCA_963151315.1 of Nymphalis c-album. NCBI lineage: Eukaryota > Metazoa > Arthropoda > Insecta > Lepidoptera > Nymphalidae > Nymphalis > Nymphalis c-album. The sequence goes on from OY720610.1 coordinate 2,816,036, forward strand.
TATTAACTGGCTGCGCCCCGCGGTTTCACCTGCGTATAATTATTGAAAATATAATGAATAAAAATCAGCCTAGAACCTTCCTCGATAAAAGGACTATACAACACAAAAATATTTTTTAAATTCGGACCAGTAGTTACAGAGTAGCCGAATTTAATCAAACAAACTTTTCAGCTTTATATATTAGTATAGAAGTATAGATTAATATGAATTAAAATCAAAAGAAAGAAAAAAAATTAAAAGAAAGAATTGAATCTACAATCCGAACCGGTGGCAGCTTAAAGTTTAATTAATCTCGTGAAATTTCGTGTCTTTTAAACAACGGGTGCTTGAAAAATGCTTGTTTAAACCAAAAAATATGTTTCGTAGTATTCCCGTATAACAAAGACGTCGAACCTACCAAGATAATGTTAGGAATACATATATGAAAACTATAAAAAGTACTTTAAATTGTCTATGATCACATCTCGATATTACGGTCTTGTATACAGGTCTTGCAACTTCAGTATTGGGGGTACGTCGACTTAATGACGCTGTTCAGTTCAATTTACGGCCGCCAGAGGCATGACAATTCGCGTAATAATAATCCCGAACACTTTTTGGAATCTAATCAAAACAGTTAAATAACTAAAATAACAACAAATCCGCAAACTCAACAAAACGATAAAGCAATGATTAAATAACTCAATACTTGGTAGAGACAAATATACGCCGTGTCACTCAACCAATTTCGATATCAGCGACGTACGGCGGGCGCCGCAGTGAATTAAAAGTTGTTACACAATCGCGCCTAACTCTCCCCACTGAAATTGGACTCGGCTGCAAGATTTGTATACAAGACCGTGCTCGATATCATTCTTGAGTTGACAGTCCGCTTCAAGGCTATAGATAATACATATACAGCAGGCTATGGCTGCTTGTGAGCAAGGTTTATGTTAGTTAGCCTTCGATCAATAATGTACTAGATTAGCGGTAAGCGCTTCAAAAACGGCCCGAAAATTAAGAACACAATGATTGGAGGTGGTGATGAACAGGGTGTAAAGTTCGTCATCCACCATTGAAAAGGAAGGATCCTCCAACCAAACGGGTGCTGTGTCTGTTAGGCTACTGCCCTACGGTTGTCGGGCTCTTGTATATAATATGTTCAATCGCTCGGATAACTTTAATATTGCTATGTAGGATAAGCAGTTTTTAGTTCGTATGTGGCGAGATAGATGTTGCTACAGGTCCAATCATAACTTATTGCTAAGGAAATAAGGTTGAATATGGAACAACCGTTATTGTACATTTCGTCAGTTTTGAATCTGATAATTGCTTTTGCAGTGTATCTTTTATGTGCACAAAAAAAAATTATTGTTCTCACTAGTTATTGAATTAGCCTAGCTAGGATGGCCACTTACCACTTAATGACCTGACTAGCTTAATTTCTAAATTCTTGGTTAGTCATAAACACAAATCATGAATCCGAAAAGAATTTTATTTAAAAAATTCAAGTCAATTTGAGCAATAAACTATACTGTTGAAAATGCTATTAATAAAAACTAATATTACAAGCCGAATCTAATCGTTTCGTTTGCCTCGATTGGTAATTCTATTGACAAATACATTGTCAGATTAATTTATATTCGAAAGTCTGACGTCACGACCGTTGTTTTGGAGAAATCGTTGGGTCATTTGAAATCACCAGTTGGGATCACTTCTTATCTTAAACGTTTTTGTTAAGTTAGGTTAAACTGTTTATATATTAAATTTCTTTGATATTATACTGTATAATTATATTATGTTGTTTAGGGCAGATTAGGGTTAAATTATGCAGTGTATTCTTCTTTTGGATGTCAAATCATTGATAACAGAGAGAGATAGTAAAAAGCTAGTGGTTGTGTACATATATGTAGAAGTTTTAATCGAATCAATTAAACACATTGCACATATAAATTTAAAAAGAAACAATCATACGAGTGGAAAATGTCACTCATGTATTAACTATATCTTCACCAATTGTAAATGGATTACAATGACCCACGGTAGCAAATTCTTTATAAATAAAAGTAAAAAATATTAAGAGTAAGATGTACATTTACATATACTTGCATATAAATTTGTATACAGATTCCAAAAGTACCTGATTATATAACAACTTCTAAGTATTAATGTATAAGTTTTAAGGTTATCATATATTTTTCGTTTAGTCATTGAGGTCCTTAGAATAATATAAGTTGGGATTAATTAAATATTAAACATTGTGTTAATTTATTTATAGACACATCAGTATTTATTTTTAATTAAAAAAAAAACACATTGACAAATATACTGTATTTAAACAAATAAATTACATTTAAAATTAAAAATAGAACCGACAAATAATTTCATAACGGTGGCGCGGATTAAAAATAAAATAAAATTTACTAATATTATACACAAAAAACATCGCTAAAACATAATTTTGCTGAACAAAGCTATGTTGTTGTGCGTCTTTCCTAAATTGGTCTTATATAAAATAAATCAGGAATGGAAAAATAATTTCATTAATATATCGAAATGCTTGGTTACATCTTAATATTAAGGCCAGAAACATACTAGGCAACTTCATTTGGTAAATCTTAGCACAAACAACCAAAAATAATGTACCTATAAGAACAGTCATTTTTGATTCGAGATCTTTGGATGAGCTACAAATTTATACAACAAAAATTGCCAAGTATGAATCTAGCCTAATTAAATTTACACTATACAAGAATATAGTACATTTAAATGTTTTTTGAGATTATATAAAAAACCTGCGCTTAGACTAAACACAAATAGATGCAACTATAAAAGCTACATATGGGAAATGCGCAGTCACCTTGTAAGCTTAAACACCTTGTTTTACAAAATATTTAATCATTACAACTGGTTGTGGTGTTTTGTAGAAATTGTGGCACATTATGAGGAAATATGTAGACACATGAAGGATGAAATATGAATGTCGACAAACAAATGTAACAGCGTTATATTTAAAAGATATTTACATTCTAACTTCATTGTTTAAAAATCATGTAGAGTATGCCACAATTTCTAAAGTTACTAAAATTATCAGTCGGGAAGGAAATCACAGAAGGTTTAGGCCAGCCGTATGGATTGTATGATTTGGAAGACAGCAGAACCACATACAACAAATATGAAGAGAGCTAGAAGCCATGGTGCTACTGGATATTGATCTTCCTTTTCCTGAAAAAAAAAACAAATATTATTTTAGAAAAACAATACTTTTTACTTTATTATTATTATTACTTTTAAACCATTTAGCAAAAAGAAACAATGGGAATAAGCCATTCATATTGAAATTTATTATTGTTAAGTTATATTTGCCATATAAAATCAATATATTATTAAGTCATTATTTTTATTTCTTCAAACATATACTTTTAATTTTAAGTTATTTTAAATGTTTTCAATTTTAAGTCAACATATATTTATAATCTATGTACATTAATTGTGATAATTATTATGAAGTTTTGTTATCAATGATAAGACAAAGATTAATTGATTTAATCTACAACATAGAAAATATGTACATATTTAAATTAATAAATTTTAGGTCAAATAAAAAAAAAAGATTAATTTTGATGGAACCTATACAATTATACATACATATATTTTATTAAAACAGAATTAAAACCAAGTTAGTCTCAAAAAACCAGCTTATTGAAGTAAAAGAATTCACCAAAATATATCAATAAAATCACCTAATTAAACAAATGAGCAAATTCAATACCAATATTATTTGTAATACTACTGTATTTGACCTTGCATTTCAAATTAGTTCATGCTGTTTGCATTATATGTGAAAAATATTTTATTTCAAGTATGTATAATATCATCTGTGTCTAATTATTTGCTTCAATAGTTGTGATTATTAATAAAAGTCAATTTATTTAAAATTTATTAATATAAGACAATTTATTTTAATAATAGTACAATAATATTATGTTTAATTACTCAAAATTAGAAATTTATGACTTAATTGTAACTAATTACATTAAAAAAATATAATAGATGGAATCAATGATCAATTTAGAAAGTGAATTTTATAAAACCTTATATAATAAGTAATTGAGGTAAGTTTACCTTTGTGGTTTTGGGAACATTGCCCCTCATTGTGATGTTTTTGCTGGCAATTTCGTTGGCAATACGCATTCTCTGTTTAGGTGCCATTGTTCTAAATATATCAGTAATATTCGTCCTGAAAAAAGAAATTCAAATTATAGTATATTGTTCATTTTTTGGATCATTTATGTGTTTGTTTAATTGATAAAAATTTAAAAACAATTTCATATGCACATTATTACCAAAAATACTAATGGCAATAATATTTTAAATCACACAATTAACGCAACCATACCATAATGCATGAAAATTGGCAATTAAAATTATGTAAAAGCACATTAAATTTACCCAAAGCAATAATAAGACTTTTAATATACAGAAGTATTTTAATAATTATATAATATTCTTTCTAAAAGTGATAGTTATTTTAAGTTTAAGTCAATACCACTAATGTAATTGTCCTAATTACTTTAAGGAACACACAAATAAACAAAACTACATTATCAAGACCAATAAACAATCTATAAGGTAAAATGAATTTTATGGATAGTATTTCAACAATTTTAGATAATTTTAATAATTTGAATTCAATATTACACAAATATGAAGTACTCTACATGCACAGCTGTTAACTTTAAAAGCAATGTAGTTTACAGTCATGCCATTAAATAAAAGTATTACATGTAGTCACATAATTAAGTTTACGAATGCTACGTATTGGATTTGTTTTGTGCCGTAGTTTATAAGTTAATTTTACAGTTGATTAGGCAAGCACATATCGAGAATATGTTCTAGATTTTTCATAACGTAAATATTATGTTTTTAATTTGATATGCTGAATTAGCAATAATTCGAAACGTGGCTTAAACTTTCTTATCAATAAATCATAAGGTTGTTATTAATAATTGAAATATACTTACAATTGTCTTAAAATTAAAGGCTCTAAAGCCGAACACGCACAAGCTCACTTGACACGTATGTAAAAGTGAAATATCCAGCGACCAGCGAAGCAAAATTATAAAAAACGTCAACACGTCGCGTCGGTACGTCACTTGAGGAAATTTTCTATTATCTATCGCGCAAGCGCTAGCTGACACGCGTCAGTTTTGTGCTGCCATCCTCTTGTACACATAATTGTATTTTATAATTTGTAAATAAGTAATATTAAATATTTATTAAAAAAAATATTGTTTGTAATTAAATGTAATATAAAATAAATATAACGAAAATATATATTCCCATTAAAAAGACAGTGTTTCTTAATAGCGCCATCTACTAGAAAATACTTAAATTATATAGGTAATTTTTGACAGTTCGCTGCATTGAATTTCCTTATTTTTATCACTAGATGACAGTATATGTTAATATATAGTTTTTTTTAGCTCAATCGAAATAAAAAAGGCCTATCCTACCTGCATATTTTTTAAACAGTGTTCAATGTTCAAATTTTTATATTCCATACTGCGGCAAATTGCATTGTGTTTTTTTTTATTGCATAGGAAGGCGGACGAGCATATGGGTCACCTGTCGGTAAGTGATCACCATCGCCCATAGACATCGGCACTGTAAGAGATGTTAACCATCTCTTATGCGCATTGGCAAGCGCCACCAACCTTGGGAACTAAGATATTACGTCCCTTTTGCATGTAAGTACACTGGCTCACTCAGCCTTCAAACCGGAACACAACAATAACAAGTACTGTTGTGTGGCGGTAGAATATCTGATGAGTGGGTGGTACCTACCCGGACGAGCTTGCACAATGCTCTACCACCAAGTGGATTTTTTTGATAAAGTTTTTTTTTTCGAAAAGTTAAGTATCAGAATCTGTGCTATTCAAGATAGATACTTATTAGAGTTATTTTGGAATAATGCGAATAATGACTACTTCATACAAATTACTTGCGGAAAAATTTCCTTAGCGACCTACGCCACCTACTTAGTACCCATTAAAACTAAAGTTAGAAGTTAGGGCGGGAATTTTGAACTACAGTGTATTTTATATTTATTGCATTTTATGCACAATATAGTTCCTATAAGATAGTATAGTTCCTATAGTATAGCTCCTATAAGATAGTATAGTTCCTATAGTAAAGTTCCTATAAGATAGTTAGTTAGTTAGATAGTTTCCTATAAGATTGCAAATTGTTGCTTCGCAATAATAGACATCTAAGCAGAATCAAAATCGAGAAACGCAGTCTAGTAGTAGATACATGTCGCAGAAGACGCCGCTCCTCCTCCCCATGGCTTGTTTAACGATGATCGTCATTGCGGAGTGATAAATATTAAAAAGTATACTGAATGTACACGGTACACTGGAGTAAAAGGTACACTGAAGTATTTATATATGAATTTGATATTTTTTTTATTGTATAGGTAGGCGGACGTGCATATGGGTCACCTGATGGTAATTGATTACCAACGCCCATATACATTGGTATCGTAAGAAATGTTAACCATCGCTTACACCGCCAATTCACCACCAACCTTGAGAACTAAGATGTTATACCCTTTGTGCCGGTTATTACACTGACTCACTCACCCTTCAAACCGGAACACAACAATACAAAGTACTCCTGTTTTGCGGTAGAATATCTGATGAGTAGGTGGTACCAACCCAGACGAGCTTACATAAAGCTCTACCACCGAGTACAACAACACTACAAATCCAATTTAAATAATTACACATTTAGAAGACAGATATAAGAGTAGGTGAGATGTGGTGCTGGTCACGCCTGCTAAGAATAAAATGGACTGCTCACCGCACTAATGATTCCATCCTCAAAGAGCTTCGCATCAAACAAAGACTTTCGTCGATTGTACAAATGCGAACACTAACGATGTTTGGCCATATCATCCGCAATGAAAACTCCTTGGAACGTTTGATGGTACAAGGAAGACTAGAAGGTCAACGTTCTCGTGGCCGATTGCCCACAAGATGGACAGACCAGATTAAATTGTGTACGAAGTGTGCCTTTATTGAATGTACACGCAGTGCATCAATAGAGAGAAATGGAGAAGTCTCGCAAATGCCGCAACCTATTCGTCAGACTTTCCATGACCACGATCACTCCTGCAGAAGTGTAAGGTCCTCTAGACCGATTTCGCCCACGGCGGCCAATCTCAAGGGAGATTAGCCAACTGCGCAGGAGATATTATAATGCACAAGTGTGTGTGTGCGCAAACACAGGTGCACTCTCTTTTCTTTAGCTCTAATAATCTGATGGGACGGCAATCCGACACGACCGGAATGAGTTCAGGCGCAAGACCAACGGCTTAACGTGCTTTCCGAGGCTTGGGAGTGTACCCACTTCCAACTTCCAGACTCCGGGCTGCTACTGAGAATTTTCTGACAGAAAAACCTAATAACTATTTATTGGGCCGACCTGGGAATCGAACTCAGGACCATCGGGTCTGCGGCCTTCTATCTAGCCACTAGACCAACGAGGCAAAAGGAGTGTACTAGTGAGAAGAATAAGAGTAGGTACCTATTTGTGCGTTAAATAGTTTATTTAATGAGGAAGGTGTGCAATAAGAGGAGGTGTTGTCAGTTATGAATAACTCAAATATACAGCATGGCGTGCTGTGTAACAACTTAAACTTAGCTTTTATTATTATACATAGGTACTTCATTACAGAATTAACCTATACACCAAGTTAAGTTCACATTATTGTAATGAATCGCTAATTATCATTAAAGATTAAAGCTGAATTTTTCAAATATCCTTTCTAAGCGTGTGTGTACGTTATAAAGTAAATCTATGTTTCAAATGTCAGCTTTCTAGACTCGCGTCAGTTGTTTTGGCTGTGTGCTGATAGTCAGTCAGGATTAATGATTTTAAAGCTATAGATTGGTTTTCCATTAAAATTAGTATACACTCATACACAAGTACCTAAGAAAAATTTTCATTGATGCCTCAGTGGTGTTTACTTGGGTAGGTACTAACATTGTAGTCCGCAGGGTCGAAACCAAATAAGTAGCTACGATTTTTTTAAAGTGATCAATGCAGGTCATCTGTACCTAATTCAGTCCGTTTAGGAAAATGAATTTAAAGAATATTTAAATGAAACAGAAAAACAATTTTAACATTACTTCTATAAATCTAAGTGAGTATTACAAACACAGTTACTTCTGTTTCGAAGTCGGTTAATAATAAACAAACAATTACTTTTAACATAATAACAAATAAAACGTACGAAGGCGTCATACCACAAGAGGAGTCAATAACTTACATAACATACAATTTATAGTTTATTCCTTTAAAAGCTAGATAGAGACAGCCATATCACAATGAAACAATAGAATGAGACGACTATACTGAGGATGCCAGGACATAATAGGTGTCAGCGGGTCAACCAATCAGATGATTTTATTATCCTGCGAGGGTGATCCTTGGATTCTGATTGGTGGGATGAGATAACGCCTAGCGTCACGCCTCTAAATAAAAGCCATTTGAAATCGAATGTCGAAGGGAGACGGTTATTAGCAGCGGACAGAGAATGTGTCTATTTAGAAATAAAACCTTTCCGGGATTGATTGCCACGATTGTAAGAGAAATATCGATCTGTATTATGTTTGTAATGTTTAATCAAAGGAGGATGGCGCCAAAATGTTTTCTGAAATGTTTTTTTTTTAATGTTGATCACAAGGTTCTTTATTTGAATATTGTGAAACATTACATATTATGTCCGTCACGTTTCTTTTTTTTAATAATTATCATGACATAGGCACATACATTTTACGGTTACAATTATACATATTAAGTACATTACGATTAAATAGTTAATTAGTACGTAATTGTTATCGTTATCAGAATCATACCCAATTTTGAGTATCTGGCTGATAAATGGTTACTTGAATGTGTAACGATAATCAACATATGATGGCAACACTAGCATTTTATCGTTAGAGAAGTTTGAAAAACGAATTACATACGATATGTATAAAATCTGCCCTACTAGGTAGATATTTTTTATCTTGGTGATAAAAAGACTATTATAATTTCTAATAATGTTTTCTAATAAGAATATAGATGCATAGTAAGTAAGTAGGGTATGTTACAGTAGGTATAAACTTACCCTAAGGTCGGTAGTAGGTATATATAAGAAATAAACTTACCTTAGTATAATATTTCTATAACTAACAGTTTGTAAATTTCCTATGGCATTTGGAGTTTATGCCACCACGTCACTCACAGTCGAATACTGAAACGTCATTCAAATATTAAGCGCGACTTAGTTATTTGAGACGCCGTTAATTTAAAACTTCGCATACTAAATTTTAAATTAACGACGTCTCAAATAATTGAGTTGCGCTTAATATTTGAATGACGTTTCAGTATTCGGCCGTCAGTGTGGTTTTGTGATAAACATGTCGAAATGAGTTATATAGTAACGATATTGTTTATAAATACAAATTGAGCGTACCTACTAGGTCAATAGTGTTAGCTCCGATCTGAACACGCGAGCTTCGTTTAAGATACACGTTCCACCTACAGGACCAACACGGCTCTCCATTGTGACCTCAGGTATAATATCAAATTACATATGTAAGTCTTTTTTCAATTAATTTACTTCCAATTAGATATGCCTTTGATGTGATGAATGATTGATGTCCATGGGCGGTGGTATAAGGCCGGCAACGCAACTGCAGGTCCTCGGATGTTGCAGATACCATGGGCGGTGGTAGTCACATTCCATCAGATGAGCCTCCTGCTCGTTTGCCGCCTCTTACATAAAAAAAATGTACGATTAGTATATTAAAATAGCACCACCATTATACCTATTGCTAAATAGCAAGGTATTGTTGCGTTTCAGTTTGAAGGGTGAGCCAGTGTAATTACAGGCACAAGGGACGTAACTTCTTATTTCCCAACATTGGTGTATTGGCGATGGTTAACATCTTTTACGATGTCAATGTCTATGGGCGTTGTTGACCACTTACCATCAGGTGGCCCATATGCTCGTCAGCCTTCCTATACAATAAAAAAAACAACCGATTCGGCTGAAATTTTACACAAACTTTGTGTATAAAATAAAAGCTTGTTTTTAAATGGTTTTCAGTAATTAGGTTTCAAAAACATTTTAATACAATTAAATCGTTTAAGTCCGCTTAATTGTTATTATATTAACCGATTATTTAAAATCGAAATTAAAATCTAATAATGTATCTTACTTATGACTGCATTAGCCGTTGTCGCGTTTGGACTCTACTACCATCAGATGGAGTAGAGTGATTTGCCCTCGGAAATTATTAAAAAAGATACATTGGCTCACTCGCGCTTCAGGCCGGAACACAACAATACCAAGTAGGTACTGCTGTTTTGCGGTAGAATATCTGATGAGTGAGTGGTACCTACCCAGACGAGCTTGCCCAAAGCTCTACCACCAGTAAAGTGGCCCTGCCCCCACTTTTCACGGTGTTCTTCAATAGAAACTTTATTTTCTCTTCTCCATAAATGTCAAACATATCGCGTACAAGTTACATTTTAGAATGGCAGTATTATGTTAGTATGTCGCCTGTAGCCCCTAACCTTCGGGGGGCCTGGTGCTTGCGATAGCGAAACCTATAATCTTCTCGAAACTCATCTGATCCACTAGATCTATCATAATGCAATCGTTTCACTAGGCTCGTATTGTTTAAAGTCTGCTGCGGCCAGACTCGCGTGTTACTATATGTGAGAGTTAGCCATTTATAATTACCCGGCTTAATAAAAGAGCATTCAGCCCGCCCCTATCCCCACAATGGTTCAGGATGCGCATTTATTCGTAATACGATATTTTATTAGTGCATTGTTTAAACAATTGCGTAAGTGAGTACGGACTATGGCTGCACCTTGCGGGGACGGTGTTATGCGAGAGTGACAATATTTAGTTTAATATTTATTCATATATAACATTTACATGTTATGTATGTATATACATATATGTATATATCTATACTAATGTATAAAGCTAAAGAGTTTGTTTGTTTGATTCGGCTAATCTCTGTTGCATAATCCTTTTATCGAGGAAGCTTTAGGCTTATTTTTATTCATTATATTTTAATTAGTTATACGTGGATGAAACCGCGGGCCACAGCTAGTATACCTATATATAAGCGATTGAAACTGCGTAGCGCAGTTACTCCTGTGATTTTTCCTATGCATTCCAAGCTATATAATTTATGTAAGTAATTATTATTATTTTCATTATTGATGCGACATCTTATTACTATGGAGCATTGGTAATTAGACAATGTATGAAAAGAACATTACTTACCTATATAATGCCAGTGATTATGTCGATGTATTACATAAATAGATACAGGAAATAGTTATATAATGTTTATGTTTATTTTTATACACTATATAACTATTGGGTAATTTTAAAGAGATAAAAAACTTTTGCCTACATTACATAATATATTACTTATATTTTTAATGTAATAGTTTTTTAAGATAATATTAATAGCATAATAGCTATCGTATAATGCGATCCAGTATTCAGTATTGAGCGGCATACGTTCCGCGTTAGGGGAGGTGAGGTATCGAGTTACCCCCACCGTCCCTAGTTTGTATAATTTTAGATTCACGGGTAACAGGGATGCTGTTAGTTTAGATGGGAAACACTATGACGATAGCATCTGTCTGAATACCGTTTAAGATATATCTTAGTTCAATTGGATTGTATCTATGTTCGTATCGCTAATGGTTAAAATGATATGTCTCCTATTGTATGTTCGTGTGAAGACGGCCTTATGGATAGAGTATGGTTTTAACAGATTCCAATCTGTGTAAGATCTATTGAGTTTTTTTATAAATCTTGGGTTGGAAATAGCTACAAACAGACTAGAGAGAAATGTAATCAGATTAATTATTAAGGATTATAATTACAACGTGTAATCATTAATCACGATTACCTACAGATTCACTTTGATTGATACTGATGAGCCCGCGGGAATGCTTTGGTACACTTAACTGACTCCTCAATCATATTACAATTTTTATTACTTTCCTTAAACCGTTATATGTAATCGTTAATCTGATTACTTTATTCTCATGTCTGGTTTAGTAGTATCTTTTATAGTTTAGTAGTTTAGGCTCTTATATATCTCGTATGGGCTCGTTCTAAAAGTGGGACATGAATCATGCCGATGCGGTCCGTATATTAGATACATAGGTTTTCTTATGTTAATAAAGTATTCTAATAGATATTTCGTTTGCTAATTTTCAAAAATCAAATGCTTGTTAAAGTTGCGAATTGCTCTATATTTCATATTAAGACTTATAAATATCCACTAATCTGCGAAATAAATGGCTTTAATATATAAATAAATGGAACATTAAACAAAAAATTGCCAGTCGAAAAAAAGACAGAGCATTTCACAATTCAATTCAAATAATATTTATGATTTAAAAAAATGATAACCGATCGACGCCCGCAGATTACGGCCCACACAGGTTTTCACACATCGATAGTTAATAATAAACCATTAAATTGGATTTCGGTTAATTTTCCGTAGCCCGTGTGGTCGGCGCGAGCTCCTTGCATTACGTCCGACCTCTTCACAAGGCAAATCAGGCAGAATGAATGAAAAAAAAAAATCGCGCGTATTTTATGGATTTTTAAGGATACGAATATATCTACATCAAATGATATAGCTATTTTTTATCTGTTGCAAATTATAGATACTTTATGTTATGTGGTTGGTAATAAATAATAATCTATTGGTAAGTATTACGTTGTACATAGTTTTATGTAGCTATTCAGATATGGGACTACTTTATAATTAATATAAGTACCTATCTACTTAACCAATATTTTCTTGTGGCTCTATTATATTAATTTAAAAACAATATGTGTAGGTGTGGTATTGTTAGTGAAATTATGATTACAATTTTCTTGAATACGTTAATAAGTATTATATAAATTTCAATAAGTACCTACTATTCCAAATTGAATTATGAATGTTACTTTTTCATTTCACAGTTTTTCTATTCGTTTGATAGTTTGTTATTTTAAAAGTTTTTGTTAATTCCGATTACGTGAAACTTCTTCATTCGGAGCTAATACGTAAAACGTAAGTAAACTTTTTAGGCCGTCTGGACTGAGTTATTTACAATTGCAAATGGCGTCGCTTTGGCGCCGAAACGCCGCCCGTGTCTATGGGATAATCCGTATTTGTTGTCTATTGTTAATTTTATTTATTTTTAAAATACTCACGCGTATTTGCACGGATTACATTGATTACTGATGAACGTTTTGAGATAAACAAAATTGTTTGTTCGTTTTGTTTCAGGTTTTAATTATGATTTTGTATTAGAATAGACAATACAACTGTTATTATCAACTGATATAACTTAAAAGATGCTCTTTACAAATAAACAAAAGTTACGTATTGTTTTTTGTTAAATTATTATTATTACTTTTAGGCATTTAAGTTTAAGGAGATAGGTATATTTGTGTTTTTTGTTGTCATTTATATTTTTTATGCATCTTTAAAATCGTTAAAAGTGTTACGATATGATCTTAAAACTTCAAAGATCGGCTGACATTAAAAAGATTTTCCGCTTGCCCGCGTATATCTCTAAATCCTACGACAATAATTCAAACATTTTCGCTTTCAAGAACTTTCTATGTATTTGCAACGCATGAATTTGCTTTTGTTGTGAGCTTGTTACATGTTTATTGTAGGAGGCATTTGATGGGATTTATTAAAGAGGAGTAATTATCTCTCTATTAGGTATTATTGTAAAAACATTCACCATTATTTCACCATTTCAGTAATAATTAAATCTAAATAAAGTTAATAATTTTTTTAAACGACAACAATTTTTGATTAATAATTTCAAAATTATTTTATTTTTTTTAAACACAATTGTATCTAGATAGGTTCCCATACTAAATTTTGGTACTTCGTGTTTTATTCAAAACAAATTTATTTTATATATTTGAAAGACATTATATAAAATAAACCTAATACCAGATTATAGTGATTAAGACGGGCACCTAAAGTGTGGCACTGCTATAAAATTCAGATAGATTTGATTCATACGTGTAGGTAAAGTTTAAATATTTGTAATAAAATTAAATAAAAAAAGTGATTTTAAAAATAATTTTAAATAGGTCCACATTTTCTTTTTTACTTAAAAGAAAGCAAAAGTTAATCTCGTTCCGGTAGACGTTTTTGCGAGGTATGTCCAGTCGGCGCCGGTCGCAAATACGTCCTATGATAATACCATTGACTTCATATTTTTAGCAGAGTGTAACTTTATTTATTCACACCAAAAAGAATTTTCCATGCTTTTTTATTATTCAATTTAAAAGTTTATAAATGTAATTTTAACAGGAAACTAATTAAGTGATGATTTGATATAAGTAAATGAAATAGAAAATTATTTTGCTGTCTTTTTTTCATTGTAGATTGAAAATGAAATGAAAATATCTATTGTTTTATATCGAAGTTTGCAAAAAAAGTTTTTATTTCTACTATTTTTTTTTTACTTCTTAAAAAATTTGGCGCCACATAAATTTCCCAAGAAATGCTTCGATATTTAAATACGTGAGATAAACGTCTACAGACATCATAATTAAATAAAGTAAATATCCGTGCACGACGCGCCTTGATGTAAAATTTGGCGCCAAATAACAATACCACCATTTTGAATTGCGTTATTACCAAATGTAACGGACAACTGAACTCATTCTATTCGAACAAAGATACTAGCCTGAAAAAAAAATCTTGATTCCAGGGCATTTTGAAACGTAAGTACTTTAAATAGAGTTTCATTTAGCTTCTCGACTAGTCACTATCACTTTTATTACACAATCTCCAAAGGTATTTTTCGAATTGATTGCATGTAACTTAAGGCTTACGTAATAAAGATCAAAATTGCTTAAATATTTTATAGTTCTAAAGATTTTTTTTAGGTTTGAAGTAAACTTCAGTATCACTTTTACTCAGTCAAGAGTTCACGAGCGGTTGGAGATGAAGAAAAGTGTCCTTTTAAGGAATTGTTGAATTATATCGTACTTCCATTGTATAATTGCGTATGTAAAGGCAATTTGGAATCTGATATCCTATTCACTAAGCTTGTAGTTGACATTTTTTTTAATGTCCATTATGGGTGATTCTTTTTCTTCTTATTCAATGTGTGGGTATGCAGCGTAAGAGATACTAATCTACATATTTAAATTGTCATCTGGGCAAATGATGATGTCCTCCTAATTGATTAGGCTACGGAGACCGATAAAGTAAAGTAACAGCCTGTGAATGTCCCACTGCTGGGCTAAGGCCTCTTCTCCTCTTTGTGAGGATAAGGAAGCTTATATAGTAGGCAACTGATATGGATGTGTGAGAGAGTGAGCAAACAAAGTTGTTTTCTCTTTTATTTTGTCTTCCTCAAAATTATTTTTATAAGAATTTCTATTTTATAATTAAATATAATTTTTAACTTAATGGTGGTAAAGCTTTGTGCTAGCTCGTCTGGGTAAGAACGACCCTGTTGTCAGATGTTCTACCGCAAAACTTATATGGTATTGTAATTTGGTATTTAGATATTCTGCCGCAAAACAGCAGTACTTTGTATTGCTGTGTTCCGGTTTAAAGGGTGAGTGATCCAGAGTGTTACAGTCACAATGGACATAACATCTTAGTACCCAAGGTTCGCATTGGCGATGTAAGCGATGGTTAACGTCCCTTACAATGCTAATGTCTGTGACCACTTAACATCCGGTTGCCTTTGCTATAAAAAAGTCGAATTTTAAAAAGTTATAAAAATATGACATATATATATGCATTAAGGATAGGTATCAGGATAAGTAGTATTATATAACTTGGAAGTGAGTTTCAGTGAACTATAAAAAACATCGTCCATTCAACGCGTACCGTCGGTCTGTCATTTGCATCGAAAACGTAAACAAACAGGAAATATTTTAATCTTTTAATTTACGCCACAAACAAGGGGCCCATACAAGGTTTCACTGTCGCCGTATATTTTTCACTGTTTTCCTTTCGAAGGGGTTGCGAAGCCGCACAAATTAGTGGCTCTCGTCGTCGAGTTAAAAAATTAAGTTATATTGTTATACGGCTTCTTGTTTAAAGTTCTCCATGAAGAAAATACGAACAGGGAGGAGTATCGTGTTTACTTTTGTATTTGTTTGAATTTTTTTTCAATAAGTTTTTTTTTAATAATTCATTTCGTTTTCTTTTGGTTTTACGGTTTTAAGTGCCAAATATTGTAGTTAACAAAATAATGTAGTGGGTGTTGATAAGTCTGTAAGAATACATACATGCACAAATCATACACATATACACACACACACACACACACACACACACACACACACACACACACACACTGGTCTCACATATGGATCATTTTTATAATCTCTTATTGTTATTATTATTTATTTATATTACTTTGAAAAAATACAAAAAAATATATATATTTATAATATTAGGTAGCAAATCAAATAGACACGTGAGGAGATCAAGGTATGACAGCAGTAATTTGAAATTGATTGAATTTTTACAAAAAACCCTATTACAACTTAGGTCATAGACTCATAGATGCATAAAAAGATTGTCCAGCTTATTAACAAAGCGACCGTGTGCATTCAAACCATAGATCATAAACCCTTCAAAATTGCTTGTTAAAGCACAGTTACATAAAAAGTCAAAACTTAAACTTTCTCGTCTTCGTCTTAGTTGCTCAAAAAAAAAAGTAATCATAAACAGTGAGCCATCAGATGTAACAGGTTTATAGTAAAACAGTTCGTAGCGTGTCCGTGCCGTCACGCCTCGCTATTGAGTGTCGTTTTACTCAACTCGTAATATGATAGATTTTGTCTCGGTCTGTGACTAACAATTAGGTAGTAAGCTGAATGGATAAGCTACGCTATGTAATGCTATGCGATAAAATATTACAAAGAAAAAATCTATAGATACATTACGTTTTAATAATTGTTCGAATTCCTATTAAAATTTTACAGGTCACCGTAAAACAATATTTTAATTAGAAGGTAATTTATTTTTAGAAGGTAATTATAAATATAACGGACGCAGACATAGACGCTTTTTAATGGAAGGGCTTTTTACCCACATCTGGATAGGTACTCACTTATCAAATATTCTACTACCCAAAAGCAATACTCAGTAGCGTTAAGTTCCGTTTGGAAGAATAAGTTATCCAGAGACTTCAAACACAATAGATAATGAAGTGGTTAACAGTGTCTCTATGAGTGAAATGTGCATTTTCCATCATATAGATGTGATCATTTTAATCGCTGTCGTTTTTAATTTTAACACAATGTGAAAATATACTTTTTAATTATACTTTTAATATGCTTTCATATATTTGAATCATTATGTTATAGGATTCATACATAATATGTAAATTGTTAAAAAAATATGAATAAAGCTTCGCATCGCATGGAAAGGTAGAAAAAGGTTCTTATATCATAACAATATTTTTCATAAATATCAAATTTGCATACCTACATGTTTTTCGTAATAAATCAAACAACTGTTACTCGCGTTTTATTATGAAATATGACTTGATAAATACATTTTATTTACATGAAGCTATAATATACTCGGCCAAATAATAAATAGATCGTATATTATATTCTATATATTATTTTATATTTTGATCATGTTTTACCTAATTATTTACCGGCGGTACTTTTATCCGAGGTTACCATATTAAAAATAAATTAAATAGTCATTTTTTAAAATAAATTACGTGTTTTATATGTTATTGTAATGTAAGGTCTTTCCATCCCGAAGTATATTCAAAATTTTAAAAATGGAACTCATCTGAAATTAAGAAATTCAGAGACATATCCCGGATCGAGTTGTAAAACAGATAGTGTTATGTTTATAGTAGTAGTAGTAGTAATAAAATGGGTTATCATTAGTTATATCAGTTTCAAGTTTAACGACTCATACCAGCAATAACAACCAGTGTCTGGATACAACAACCGACACACACATAGAATGTCGAAGAATATATTTGAAGAATAGAATTGAAAACTTGATGATAATTAGTATTTCTGCATTCATAAGTATGTTGTTTTGATTGTTTCCGCAACCATTAAAAATGCGACGGCAACGCGTTACTTACTTGGTGGTAGAGCTTTGTGAAAGCTCGTCTGGGTAGATACCACCCAGATATTCTACCGCAAAACAGCAGTACATGATATTGTTGTGATCCGATTTGAAGGGTGTGAAAAAAAAAAACTAGGTGTGAACCATTTGTGTTAAAACACCGCGCTTTAGATCCAAGCCGTCTGTATATCTCTTACATAAAATGTTCCGTAAGAAGCAAAAGGCATTCGATGATCGATAGGTTCGTAAAATATTGTCGATTTTGAAGCGTGTATCGTTTTATTAATCAACCGCTAAGCCGGTTTGAAGAATGCAATAATAATAACCCACATAAGAGTCCTAAAATTTCATTATTGTTAATCGCGTAAGGAACTTCTAATCATTTTGGGTGATGGCTTGGAATTTTTGGCTGTATAATTTGCGACTTAAGACATCATATTTATCGATTAAAAAAAACTAATCACCTGACTAGGAATATGTCTTCACGAGTCGTGGTTATGTTTTGATTTATCCTTCCTTAATTTTATTTTTTAAATGTAACATATAACTAACTTCTCTAACAGTAGTTTAGAAGAAATATCTTTAATGTAAATAGGAATAAAAAAAATAGGTTTGTTTTTGTTCGTTTGAGCGATTGTGTGTATCGCCGGTCCATTGTTCTATGAGTTAATCTGTTTGCTTCCATGTTTGTGAGCGCGACTTCGATCCCCAGCTCGGTCAATACCGCGCTCCACGTAGCCCGTGTTTGTCTTTGTGTTCCGGTTCTTACTGAATTTTTGGACATTAAGATGTGCTACGGTCGTTAGAGGCTTAAAGATTTTTAGTATCTATTAAGATTTTTCTTCGACAATAAATAAAAAAATGTAGTTAAAAATAAGAAAAAAGAATAAAGAGAGTTATATTAAATATTATAAATAATCGTTTTAATCAATTGATAAAATATGTTACGTATGCGTATATTTCGTCAAGGAACTGAGTGAGACACTTAAGGATAAATAGGCGGACGTTAATCAATTATTTTTTGTAATATTTTAATTGAATTATGACTTGATTGAACTACTAGCCTAACATACTAATTTTCCTTAAATTGTATTTAAAATATTGATAAAAATGTTATAATAAAATATATATTTATTATTTAATATTAGTTCTACATTTGAATTTCAGTTTGACATTTACTTTTTTTTCTTGTTAGTCACGGGTATTAAAATGAAATGCTTTATACGTTGAGGCTACATTTTATGCACCCGTCAAGATTAGGTATTTTTAAGTGCGTGTACCTTGTGTTTTGTTTGTCAGCTCCAAACTGATGGTGTTTGTATTGGATTGAACGTATTATATTATTTCAAGTGGTAGTGATTTGTGGACTTAACTGTAATGGCTATTACGTTGCATGAATATTTAATTATTTTTCTTTTGAATAACGTATTATTATTTGCTATAATAACTATGACAATTTCTACTACCTAAGCCTTAATACTACCTATAGGCTAAGTGGTCAAAGAACGTGAATTGTAACCGATGATTGTGGGTTCAAACCAGGAATGGTACTTCTAATTATAAACACAAATTATTAACAAATGAAAACTCAGTTTGTCAGCTCGGATTTGAACACGCAAACTTCGTTTATACTTTGTTCTTTAACCAATGAGCTATCTCGTCTCATAAATAATGTCTATTTTTTATTTTATGTAGCTTGATCTGTAATTTCTTCTTCACATTTATACACAATAGAAAATACTACTTAAAATAAGTAGCATTCATCCTACTTATTATAAGTAGGATTTATTATTATGTTTAGTATCAGTGACATAAAATTATGTCTAATGAAACAAAGTCTGAATCACGCTAACGTTTGGTTCAACCCCTCATATATAGGGTCTCGACTTTTTGAATATAGAATTCGCATTTTTGTAACATATCGTTTCATTGCAATTACTACTCATTGGTAACAAATGTCAATCGGAACTACGGAAATAATATTTGGATCGTGATTACACAGCGGTTACAAATATTTATTACCAAAATAAATGAAGTATTTAATTATTTAATAGTAGTTAACTGGTTGAAATGCTGGTTGGACTTCTTAACATTATAAGATTCATCAATAATTGGAATGAATATTTGCCAACTAACCGGTCAATTTGCACGGTACATATATAAAATTAAACGATATTTACCAAGAAGCAGGTGGTATGGCAAATATTTGGTCCTTTTTAAAAATGTATTTCGTCTGCAAAGAGTAAATATGAAAAAAGTTTAAATACATTACTAATGAGGTTTTAATGTGTTGCCTACTGGCCATTGTTAAAAAAAATAAGTTGCTATTTGCTTAAAGGATTAAAAAGTAAATACGAATATAAGAAGCTCATTACGTAAGTGAAATACCTAAGAGTAAAATGAAAGAATATATTATAAGAAAATTAAACTTTATAATTCTTTATAACTACATACTTGATGACAAACGATACTAACAGTTGTAACTTGGTATTTCTGTAATTATTTAGGTATGAAAGAAATTGAAAAAATCCCAATACTTCTTACTCAATGCAGTTTATTTCCAGATAATTTTATAATTAAATTTTGCTATCAAATCTCGCCTGAAGAAAAAACACCAGTTTACCAGGCCCGGACGCAGCGATAGATGGTTTCTGGGCACTTCGACATTTGAAGACCTATATTCTAAAGCGGTTAGAATAACATTATATTATTTTTGGCTTGGGACTACTTCTACTTCGCGTGCAATTTTATTTTATACTGTGCCCCGAGTTTCACCCGCATATAATTAATGAAAAAAGGGTCCATAGCCTTCCTCGATAAAAGGACTATCCAACATAAAAATAATTTTTAAATTCGAACCAGTAGTTCCTGAGATTAGCTGGATCAAACAAACAAACAAGCTTAATATAATTAGTATAGATTGTTCTGTTAGTTGTTATTTTTGTAATTGACTTAATAAAGGTTTATTTAGTATATGTCTATTGCTAAATGAGCCTTTTCGTAATTTATTTTTAATTCTCATAATTTTAGTTAACAGAAATAATTTTTTAGTTAAAGCGATCTACGTAGTTAGTCTGTCTCTAGGTGATTAGTTTGCCAAGCTTTAGATATCTAGTCCTACTAGGATATCAGACAACAATAGAAGTTAAGGATTAGTTTACAGTTTGTGCAGACCACATGGAGAACGCTCGAATTTTGGTGCGAAACCGGAAATTCGAGATAGTTTAAATGGGCGTTTTGCAAAGGCTTCGTTATTGAATAGACTTGACTGCAATGTAAACAACTTACCAAAAACGGTAACAATATCTATTTTGATTAAATAAGCTTAGAAGTCGTTGTAGAATTTTATTTTGTAGTTATTTCATTCAGTTTCTCGTAGTAGTTTTTTATTTTATCGCGTTCATACAGACAGACAGGAAACGCGTATGACTTTGTTTTATAATATGTAGTGAAATCTTTTTTACTTGGTGAGCTTTGTGCAAGCTCGTCTGGGTGGGTACCACCTATTCATCAGATATTCTACCGCAGAGGGCAGTACTTTGTATTGTTGTGTTCCGGTTTTAAGGGTGAGTGAGCCAGTGTGTTGACAGGCACAATCTTGGTTCCCAAGGTTGGTGGCGCATCGGCGATATAAGCGATGGTTAACATCTCTTACATTGCCAATGTATATGGGCATTGGTGACCACTTACCATCAGGTGGCCTCTATGCTTGTCCGCCTACTTATGCTATATAAAAAAAATACGTGTTAGCAAAAAATAGCAAACATAATTTTATAAATTTTATTTATTTATTTATTTTATTTTATATACTCTTTATTGCACACCAATATAGACAAAAATAATAGGAGTAAAACAAAAACAAAGAAAAGAAAAATGTACAATAGGCGGCCTTATCGCTAAAACAGCGATCTCTTCCAGGCAACCTTTGGTAGAGGAGAGAGATAGGATGGTAGGGGTGTACAAATTATTTAATACATAAAAAAATAGATACAATATTTATATGTATATATACGATACATAAATAAATATTCCATAAATATATAATTATATAATAATATAATATACATACACATTATAAATATATACATTTACATACTATAGATACTTACATAATAAATAAAATATTTAATTGCAGTATTTTTTAAAAGAAGTAATGGTGCACGTCTTGCTTCTAGTGGAAGAGAGTTCCAAAGACGAATTGAATGGACTGTAAATGAGTCACTATAAAAAGATGTTGTATGGGGTGGTAATTTTAAAACCAAATTCTCTTCAGAACGAAGATATGCTATGTGAAGAACTAAGAAATTGAAAACGTTCTTTTAGATATGAAGGAGAAGACGGATTGAACAGAATACAGTACAGAAGTTGAAGGATGTGAGTATTCCTGCGAAGCCGGATTGGGAGCCACTTGAGCTTTTTACGAAATTCAGAAACGTGATCATATTTACGAAGACCAAATATGAATCGGATGCAAAGATTTTGGAGACGCTCAAGTTTATTAAGTTGCTCCTCTTTTAGATCAAGATAACATGCGTCAGCATAATCGAGAATTGGTAGTAGGAGTGACTGTGCAAACATAGTTTTGGTAGGGATGGGTAGAAAGTTGCGTAACCTTCGAAGGGAGCCAAAGGCTGCAAAAATTTTTTTACTAACCTCACTTATCTGTGGTTCCCAAGACAGGTGCTGGTCAAAGGTAATTCCCAAATTCCTAGCTGTAACACTTGTTACAGCTAGGAATACAATATAATATAGAATAACAACGGTATGTTAACACCGTTAAAGTGTACAACCAGGAGATCCGAAAAATTTATGTCAGAGTAAACAACGACAATTCACTTAAGCCCTTCAGCTTATGTTCACCTTAATGTCCCGTATAAACCCGAGGAATATTTTCCCATTAATTATATCTTTTCATATAAAAGTGAGCCACGTGCCTCTTAACACATCTCCATTGTTAGCGACGAACAAAGCTCTAGTTTTATATAATCTGTGGCGTTATCTGTTTAAATACTGTATTCGATTTTATACTTTAAAGCTGAAAAGAATAAAGCGTAAATTGAATTGACTAAATGATTACCCCTCTCTTTGTTCTCTATTAAAATAATAGGGAAATTTTCAACCTTGTGCAGTGATTAAAGATTGTTTATGATCAAAATCAAAATTAGGAAATATGCCGAGCACTGAGTGACCTGTCATACGTAACAAGGTCACGTGACTATTATGGCGGGTTCATTCAGAAAAAAAAAGAATTAATTATTTGAATATTATTTTAATATAAATTTAAACTCATCTCTTATTTTTATGACATTACTAACAAAATAACTAATTTTATCAAATTTAATCGAAATTAAAACCTTCTAAAATAAAAATATATTTCAAAATATAAGAAATTAAAAATAATTTAATTTTTGGTACAAAATTCTTAAACAAAAAATAAAGCCTTAAAACATGACCTAAATTTTTTTTTTATATAAAGATTTAATTTATAAATTATTTTATTAATAAAGTGACAATTTTGTACCAGGCATTCATAAGTTAAGAGACGATTAAAATAAAACACTCGTTTAAAACTGCTCCAATTTCCACAAAAACCAGATGCACGGTAATTCGATATACAGGCTGCGTTTTTTACGTGTATTTTCGTACGCTTCCGCCCTCGTGGAATTTTTTCGACGAAACTTTTACCTTATTTTTACTTTGTTTAACATCATTGAATATTCTACTTGAATAAGAAATTTTAGGATTTATAACAGTTTCGCCATTAAGTTCAAGGAATTACGTCTTATTCTTGAGATATGTGCGTAATATTTTGGAAAATATTGGTCAATGCTACAACATAAGATACATTGTATACGTTGTTTTAATAAACACAGTAGCTTATTCTTATGTATACACTTTTTTTTATTGAAAACTAAATATATTTATAACGCTATAAAGAATACTATGAGCTTAGTTTGTTTTACTAGTCGTACAGATCATAGTATGGCTTAAATGTTACTATGAACTGGCTATTTTCTACTGGGCAATATTGTATCGTATTACTGTATTTGGAGCAAGGATAACTCAAGTCGGTATTGCAATTGTTACTAACAGTACCAATATTAACAAACAAAATAAGGCTTACCAATTACCATCATGTGACCGATTTTCTTGTTTTGCTTCCTGCTCTAAATAAAAAAAGTTAAATAGATGCCTAGCCCCGGAATCTTACACGTATCAACCGCTAGATTGGTGTCATGTTCAGTTTACTCGGATCCCGTGACCGCGTCCGTTAGATATCACTGCTTTGGAAGGGTTTGAAGTTATCAATACAGCTATTTAGTAAATGAGTGAGATTACGAAAATAGAATTCAGTCTTTGTGAAGTTAGCAGTATTTGATTTTTTTACATTTTAAAGTTCACTGTCTCGGCTTAAATAAAAAAAAAATACATAATATATCACATAACAACGGTGCATCTTTATATCTTATTCTTTAAAAAAATAAATGAATTCAATAGAATTATGATGATATAATGATAATAGAATTATATGTTGCAATAATCAACATTCTATTTTTAAATTTAATATGCGGTTTTAAGCCTCTTTAAGAAATCGGTTTTAATTAAACAAAAATATAAATAGCCTACCATGTTATGCTACAACGAGTTTTTATCGTCCACTAGTTAATCCTTATATATAATTCTTTTTTGTTTCCCTACACTGATTCGATCGTGTGACGACCCGTTGTGGTCGCTTTTGCGGTCGCGGTAAGCCTGCGTAACTTAGAACACGCTGTATATATTTTTATATATAAGTACAAATGTTCGAATATGATCTCTAACTAGTTGCCGGTAAGATTCAATATGATTTCTTACGTATTGACAACGAATCGATGTCAGTTTAAGTCGATATAGCTGTTCGGTTTTTATGATACCCTAATGTAGTGATCTAATTACATAAATAATTCAATTTACTTTATTTTGGGACATTTTAAAACTAACTTCGCATGTCATTCATCCATCTGTAAACCTACCTTTTTTATTTTATTTAAATTGTATTAGTTAGTGTTTTCAATTATATTTATTATATTTTTTCACTCATCGGAACAGATGGGATGAGGCTGCGAGATCGATTTAACATTACGCAAGTGTTGCTCCCGTGCTGTGATCTTCATATGCTTGGCATAACTCTAATCAGGAAAGGGAAAGACTGTTTAAAATTTCAACGTATCGGCAGTGTACCGCCAGCAATCGGAGAGGAGAGAATGATTCCGCATACCAGATCATCTGCGAGTACCACTTCAAGGTATGTTGTACTATAGGGTTGCTGGCACAGTCTACTTGCTTTCAGATTTCAACCACAGTGGCCAATCTCTACTCTTTCACTCTTATCATCGAGTGGAACGTCAATCGGCGATGATGACGAATCAGATGCAGATTCAATATTTGCTCTTGCTTTTCAAGCGAGGAAATTACTTAATGTAAAATAATAAATATAAATAGGAAAATTGTATAAATAAGTTTACTCAATGATTATATCATAATTATGTACCCCACGATAAGTCAAATTAAAAATCACAATTATGCGCCACGCGCCGCCTGATGGATTTAATTATTCGAAATCTGATTCCTTCCCTCGTTACGATAATAGCATAATTTGACGTGCACGTCGACTATGCGGTCCTGGTAACTATTACCTATAAATTAAATGATTATTTTTACGCTTACCCAACTTAAAGAGAAAGATAGTGCATTTTCAGCACAACACATATTTTATTTCTATAACAGTGTACCACAAATATTTATTTCTCTTATTGGCTAAAAAGAAACTTGAACGTGTTGACTTGATGGTTGTAGCAATACTACTAATGTTACTTCGAACGAAAACGCTTCTATTTCAAACTACTTACCTGACCTTACTGACTGTACGACTACAAGTCTAAGCTAAGCGCAGCGTTAGTTATAATGAGTTGCAAACTTGTTTATTATATTATTTTATAAATCGGTCTCTCTCTCTCGGCTTTATGAATTAAATAATACCAGAACGCTTCCGAAATTATATTTTCGTAAAATCGTGTGATGCAGTTTCAATGTGCCCTCATCTTCCATCGTTTTTTGAATATATCGATAAAACAATAAGCAACCGCTCTGACAATTTTCATTACACACAATCCACTGTTTAAGATCATTTTTAAATAACAAAACGTAGTTTTTTGCAATTTAAGAAAAGTATACAATGATGGCATTTATTGTGCGTAATGCTATGTGGTCGTTATATCGTGAATCGTCTCGAGTCCTCCCCAAACAATAGGAAGGGTCTGTTTGTTTCCATTGCCCCTTTTAATAGAACAAACAGGGTAATGGCTGTATTGGCCTCCATTTTGGGGCATGATTTGGTTTTTAATTTGATCATCCATTAACGTAATTTATAGCATTGCATATATTTATTTCTATATTACGACCGCTTTAAGCCACGTACACAAACACTTATCACTATTATTATCAACTTTTTTATTTTTTTAATTTTATTTTTATTAATATGTTAGTAATCTCTGCTACCTTTAAAGGCATGCGAGAATTTTAACATTAGGTATAGCAGGAATGAATTTATTACCACCCTTTTTAAGAAATACAATTTTGGTTAAAATAGTTTATTTTATTGAAAAAAAGTTAACCCATGAGAAAATGTGACCCCTGTTGTGCAACAATAGAATTAATTTGGTGACCTTTTGAAGTTAATAAAATACAATTTTGGCTCATTTAATTCTAAAAGAAAAATAATGAAGTAAATTGTATATATAAAAAAAAACTTAAAATAATAATTCTTTATACATATAGTACTTTTTCGTCGTGTCACATTATTTTATACAGTTTTTTTGTAAGTTAGGTTGACATTCTTGAAATGATCTCAATAAGTATTTAGCTAACTTTCACAGCTATATATTGTTTTCGCCAGTCCTCCCACAATGTTTGTTTTCCCCAAAGTACTAGGGCGGCAAAGAGCGAGGGCGGTCGGGAGTGGTCCGCAAACAATCGGCGCCGGCTTGCCGCGGCCACCTGCCTGAATGATGAAGATGACACTTTGCTTTAAAAGTTTAAATTCATAGACCACATAAAATCGTGACATATTTTATTGAGACTCAATAGACTAGACAATATCCTTAAGGAAGTGTACATTTATGATTGCTTAGTATTATTATAAAATGTAAACCAATTATTATTATTACGGTGAATTTTATTTTTATTTATTTTCAGTTAAATTTTAAATCCGCGTGTTCAGCATGTTCACTGCGCAAGTTTTTTTCAAAGATAAAGCCAATTTTTTTTTATAATAGAAACAAAATAAAAAAATCCAATTAATATATAATAATAATGTTACGTTTGTGAACAATTTTCTTGGGTATCAATCCCTTCATTTAACATTAATAAAAAAATAACCATTATATGATACGGTGATATGTATAACGCAGATAGCACATATTCTATTATTATAAGATAAAGCCGTAAAAAAATCACTTTTAAAAACATAAGGTAATATAAGTATATCAAGAAAGAATAACAATATCATAAATTGATGTATGTGATTTACGTGAATGCAATTAATGTTTTAATTAATTGAATGAATCTTTGTTATAAAGGCACCGCCAAGAAGTTCTTGCGAACCGTAATTGCTCTACATGTACACATATGTAAGTGTCATCCATCTTGTTCGGTCTAATAATAACTGCGACCTAATTACCATTGGTCCAATCGAGAATCGAAGATCGAATGAATTTTAATAAGTCATAATATTTAATTGCACATCAGATTTGTTTTGAAATTCGAACATAGAATATTGGGATTCCATTCGTCCATTATAACAATGGCATTAATCATAATGCCATCTCTCTCATATTTATGGCTCTGGTAATACATCAATATTAATCAATAAAAAATAAAAATATATTATATCAATTATAGGAAGAATTGTTTCTTATTTTTTTATTTTTCAACTTGATATTTAGTTTACTTGTACTATAAAAAATTAGTCGAGTGTTTGTTCATGTTATTTTTAATACAATATAAGTTGTAAAATTTTACAATAACATTTCTCAAAGTTATTTGTTAAAGTTAACCCTTGAGAAAACGTGTGACCTCTATAAATACAATACAACAATTGAGTTAATTTGTGACCTTACGGAAAAATCCCCTTGTAGTCAAAATCACGACCCGAATATTGTATTCTCAAGGAAAAGGGTTAACGATTGAATTCTTTTCGCCGTTAAGTTTTTGGGTAAAATTTATTATTATTGCAAAAACTGTCCATTTTTGGAGAAAAATCTCAGTAAAAATACTAATAGTGTTTAGTACGAAATGTATTAATTTATGACATACGACGGAATTATTATTATTACACAGAGAGTCATTATTATTTTTTATCAGTTGATTGTCGTCATTTTCTTTAATAATATCGTCATTTCACTAATGGCAATGACGTCACTAATATCGTCATTTTCATCATTAAAATAAAATTAACTGGTAGATTCTTACCAGGCCATAGAAACACAATCTTATAGTAATTCATTCAATCAATAAACGCGTTCAAATGAATGTAATAGTAAAGTGACGCGTGATCGTCGTCATTCGATCAATTTAGAAATGACGCTGATAACGTCAGCATCTCGTTCAATTAAAGTGAAACAAATAGTTGCATTGGTATCATTCGTTCATCGTGATATATAGGTAAGTGAAATTATTATCATTAAATAATTCAAATTTTGTAAAAATTTCAGATAATGATTTTATTAGTACATGCTCGTAACACTGGTGTAATTTATATATTTTTGATTATACTGGTAATTTTGATAGGTATTCTTAAGTTGAATATAGAAAAAAAAAATCTTATAATGTAGAGCTATAACAATAAATATTGTAATAACTATCCAAGCGTGAACAGTCCGCTAGAAAGTCAGCGATATTCGTGGGATCATGGACTGCGGACTGTGGTGAGCCGCGAAGCATAGCATACCTGATTACCTAGCCTAGTGAAATGTATCTGAGATAGATACGTATATCTATAACGAGTGCTAAATATAAAGGCAATTTTATTTTTTTATATTGAACTGTTTTCAACTATGTATTAATGTAGTCTCCTGAAATCGACGTAGTTATAATATAAGTATAAAGGCCATGGTGTTTGAGCTTTCGAGTTATACGGATAGGGACAGAAAAGGTCTGAATGGATCAGATCAGATCTAAATGGATGATCGCGGTTTCGATCCTGGCCAGCAATAAGTGAGTTTTCGTATCCTTAATTTGTGCTCCCAATTGATATCTTACAAAGCGATGAAGAAGAACATATCCACTATAGAGCAGCGTGGTGAGATAGGTTCAAAACTCTTTTCTTACGAGGCGACAATATACATTCTCATCACCGAGATATTTACTACATGACATCCTATTAAAGTTATGATAAACATTATGAAGTATTAAATGGACTTTGTAACTGAATTTTATACTAGTTTCGACTGAATTTTACACGTACTCTTGGCGCAGGTAAATCAATCAGCATTGAAAAATAAAAACCATTGGAGCCTAATTATAATGTTGAAGATATCATGAAAAGAAAACCCGGGAGGGCAAATGACTACTCCCCCTGATGGTAAGTAATGGGAGTAGTCCAAAATGCGGCAAAATGGGGCTAGTACAGTCGGGATGAATTAATGTTAAATAATGTTCTATGTTTCTGTGAACTGTAAAAAAAATGTTTTTTTTTAAAATAATAAACTGTATGTAGGTTAACTCAAAAATGATGATCGCGGTTCATATATTTATCTTTTTTTATATTCAAGTACAATTTCAATAGATTATACTTAATATTTCGTCAGGACGACGAGTCCGTCTCGTGCTCGTCACGTAATCATGAAAATAATCCGTCCCAAATCCGTCCAAATCCCAGTACATTATGAGATACAGTACTAGGAGAGCATGGCGTAGCGGAAAGTCGTTGACAGCTGATTGACGTCTCACTCGACCGACGGCGGGCATGTTTATCTCATTTCTTTTTACCAATTTATTTTGCTATTTAAAAATACGTTGTACTCACTATGTCAGTGTATTTAAGATTTAAATTTGAATAAAATTTGACATCTACGAGTTAAAATTAAATTTGGTGAACATTACTAATGTATGAATGACTAACAAGACAGAACTAAAGTAAATATCGTAGAAACGCACCAGCTGTGTCCGGTGGCTTGCTTTAGTTTTAATTCTAAATGGGTTTTAATTAAATGTGGACGTGGCGATGTTACAAATGTGTTTAATAATGCAGGTGTTAACCTCATATTTCAAACTTATTTATATTTTTAATAATGTAGAAACTAGAAACATACATACTTTAATCATACAAAATTTAATACTTAATACTTTTTGCTACTAATAAATAATGTCTTTACATTTTTAAATTAATGAACAAACAAATAATTATAATAAAAATATCATATTACAATTCATTTTGATAAATTGATCTTCAAGTAATAGCAACCCTTTGCACCCTTTGTTTAAAAAATCAAGTAATGGTTTCATGGTTTGGAAAAACACGATCCCCATTTCATATCAAAGGTCACATAATAGTTTATTGAAATTGTAAATTATTTCATTGTCACCACCTAAGGGGTCATCGACGCACACAAAGGACCAATAATTTTTGACATTTGTGTAAAATATATATTGACCCTTTCTTCAATTGTTCATTGACGTGTAATAAAAAAAAAAGATTTTTTTCCAAAATTCGAACGTAACTCAAAACCGCAACGCACATGCGCGAGTGGGTCTAAGAAAAATAGACTTTTACAATATTCCCAAATATCGTGCAAAAATATCGAATTTCCTACATCTATTCGGCTGAATACAATTTTTCGGTCGACGAGCTACGGTTTCGAGCATGTGTTCTTGATAAAGGTTTCGTCGAAAAATAGATACAATTTTTAATGAAAACAAAGGAAGCGGCAACAAAATACATTTTTTTTAATAGTTATAGCTCTTTTATGGTATGAAATCCTAGTTATACCATGTGTTATAAATGATTACATGGCCATAAAATTATTATAACAAAGAAAATAAATATGCAGTATTCAACATAATATTATGTTAATTGAATCAGTTCTAAAATAAAAATAAAAAATATATAAATATTTTTTCCTCATTCTACAGCCATCCACGTCACAATTACTTGTAAAAAATTTAAAATAAATCACTGCTTGAAACCCTTGTATTTTTAAAAATACTTCCGAACAACACATTACGAACGTCAATTTAAAAAGTAAACGTTCTAATTTTAAATCGCTCATTAAAACGGATACGCAGAAGTGTCCTGTGCAGCTTTAACATGTTTTTAAATGAACACGAGGTGTCGAATGGCAAAAATATTTATCATGTCAAAGGGTTTTGGTTTTCTTCGCTTGTCAGGGACGGGGCGTGTTCGCTAGATTTAGACGGTTTAATTAATAGACAATACAAACTACTTTTAGTAGGAATGTCAATTGTTAATAACTTTGATGTTTGATAGTCTTGAGGTTTTTTATGGAATTATATTTTGTAATTTTAATATATTTATAAAAACTGTTGCAGTTATGTTCTTTATAATAATTATGATTTTATAGTGCAAATTATTTTCGTAGCATCAGCTATTCGTATATTTTTTAAAATGTCTAATTTAACGTACTAAGGTGTCTAGGTCATCTGCCTTATTTAATTATGATTTATTGTACCCATTGCGGGGCGTTGCATGCAGTCATACTTTAGTCATCCAGCTATCAACTCATTAAGATAACTATACTGTGTGTTATATAAAACCTCTATACATAATATTTCTATTCTATTCTATTCTATTTAATTTCATACCACGGGGCAGAATTGTTTTTTTAGTTGTTATTTACAATTAATTACATTACCTTTTTATATTGTAGTTAATAAGGTAATATAATATTATAGTTCTAAGGATATATTACAAAAACTTAAATGTGTATTGAATTTGAAATCTATAAATAATTACTTGGTGGTAGAGCTTTGTGCAAGCTCGTCTGGGTAGGTACCACCCACTCATCAGATATTCTGCCGCAAAACAGCAGTAATTTGTATTGCTGTGTTCCGGTTTGAAGGGTGAGTGAGCCAGTGTAATTACAGGCACAAGGGACATAATATCTTAGTTTCCAAGGTTGGTGGCGCATTGGCGATGTAAGCGATGGTTTACATTTCTTACAATGCCAATGTCTATGGGCGTTGGTGACCACTTACCATCAGGTGGCCCATATGCTCGTCCGCCTTCCTATACAATAAAAAAAAAAAAAAAAAAGTAATACCATTTTAAAATAATATTAACACCTCTAGGCATACCCATTTTATAAACGTTAACAAAGGAAAGGTTGACAATTAATACTTAACATTTTTTTATTTTCTTCCCCATTAACAAACCTACAAGGAGTTGACATACGCACACGCTTAACCGACTCTTATATTATCGATACACAACTACCACCAAAACAATTCGTTCATCAACCGACGGATCACACACGTTACAAAAAGGTTTTAATAAAAAAATACAAAACGGGCTCCAAGATAAAAGTCCTTTGACTTTTTCTACAAAAAAAAGGAAAAATTAAAAAGAAAACTTAAGGCCGCGCCACACTGTCTGCTATCCGGTTTCCGACATATTGGGTTACGGCTCACTCGACTGATGGCTTTACTTTTATTCGGTGACGTAAAAAAATATAATTTTCGTTATTGAGATAAATTATACGTAGAAGACATTTTACGAGACCATTTAAAAAAAATACGCATAAAATTTTAAAAAATTGTGTTTGACAAAAAAATGTAGCATATTAAAACTATGTACTAACTACTAGGTAACCATAAAAATCGTGTCATTATACAATAAAGTAAACAAATGCTTTAACTTATGCAAAATAAGAAACTTATTTGTTTCATATGTGCATTCTTTAAATAACGGTAGACGAAGTATTTGACCGTTGATCAGCATGAAAACGCAAATTCAGAATCATTACAATCACTTTCAATTAAATTGTAGATAATATTCAATGTTTGTTTGCAGTCTTAATCTAATCGATACAGACAGGAGAACAAAGAATTTACCAAATATATAATAAAATAACTTATCACGAAATTTATTTTTAATTACAAAATTAAGGAACAAGTACCCACCCATTAACCATAGTAGTTAAATAATATTATTTTAATCTAACATAATTTTTAAGCCCATAAAAATACAAATAAAAATTGGTTGTAATTAAATTACAAATTTTAAGTAATTATTATTAAACTAAACTAACTAACAAACAATAAATATACAAACAGACTTGACATACTTTTAAGCATTCTTTTGACTTTCAAAGTACCAGGCAACCATGAATGCAACGTAGGTGTTATGGTACATTAGTAGGTATTCATTTCTGATAACAGCGAGTCAGCATTCGACAACATTGACGTAGCGGCGCCTGTTCGCCGCTGCCGAGAAACTGTTTATAATTTATGTTAACCTGGTGTTATATTATTATTATAATAATTATTATATAAACAATTTATTATTAACAATTTAATTGAATAAAGTTGTTTTTTAATTATGAAATAAATCCCGTGCTGAAGAGACGAAAATTACCATTCATTCATTCATTACATAAAGATAACACAATTAAATCGTTGGCACTTTACGTCACTGTACTTACTCAATTACTAAATTGTTGCTTTTGTATTTAATTAATATTTTTATAAACTATTTCATGGATTTCATAGCATAATTTAATGCCATGCCATGATATTATTTTCCATACAAATCAAATAATAATATGTTCATATTTCTTAAAAACGACGTTGCAATTAATCATAAAACAAATTGGTCTAATAAAGATCACTTTTCAAACAAAAGTGAACCAGTTTTCTGAGCTTGTGAGCGCGTTGTCGAAGCCAGAGTAGCTCAGTTGTTTTTATGGTTTCGACAAGGAAAGAAAATAAAATTTGCCGAAATTTTACATTGTTCTAGCGAAATGTTTAAAGTTTGCGTAAAAAAGAAATTCGCGTAATGCTTTATAAAAAAATAATTTACAAAGGAACTGGAGGGGTATATAAATACGTTTTTTAAAGTATAGCCTTAGTACTAAGAAGTCGATAGTTTTATTGTATGTAGTTATTAAACTCCTCGATTTGTTAAAATTGAACTGATAAGGTTTATCTTTATGGACGATAATGATAGTCTTCATTATCAAGAATACAAGTGCTGACTTTAATTAGCTTACGATATTTTGTGTTAAAATTATATAATATATATCTATATATTCTTGTTTTCTAAAATAAAAATGTCTCAAACAAGGAATACACATTACACTAGTTATGTGCTCTGCAAAATAGGATATTATTTGTCTCAAGAATTTAGGGTTTGGTTCAAAAAAGTGTAGCAATTAACGACCTGATACAGCTATTACATACACATAGGATAGATTAAGTAGTCTTTAAAAAAATATTGTTAACGTATTACTAACAATGTACTTAAAAACTAAAACAAAACACTATCCTATTAATTTATTTATCCTATCTATCTAAAGTCGCGACTGCGCTTCATTGATGAGTGTAATGCCGGCTATATAATAAGTATAAGGTTTTCCAGACCGATTTCGGCCACGGCGGCCAATCCCAAAAAAGATTAGACCTGAGAATTGAACTCAGAACCACCGAGTCTGCGGCCTTATATCAAGCCACTAGACCAACGAGGCAGTCAGAAAGCCGGCTATATAATATCTGTCTAAATATTCGAAAAACACAGAGCTACGTAGCTATCATAGTATGAATAAACTCGAAACTCAGGGCAGAACACGATTGTGAAATTACATTTAACGGATAAACAAAATACCATATCACTGTTAAGACATTTTTTACGAGTGAGTTGAGTTCTTACATAATAGTACTGGGAGAGACAAATGTTTCATATGCGACTTTTCGTAGTAATAAACAGGATCATACATCAAACAAGACATATACGTCAAATATGATCCTTAGATCTGGTTGGGATATTGAGTAATCGCATCATTCAAATTTACTGCATCGTATTCACTTTGCAAATACAAATAAAGTATACATGGCATTTTATGCTATCCTAGTACGACTATTGCGATTTCTTTGGAATTAATTGATTAAGCAAAATAACACTTATGCACTGAAAGTTTTGCAATAGGCGTCTTGCGTAGTCGTAAAAACGTAACCTTGACAATGGTGACACGATTTACATATAGATTATATAAAATTCAGAAATACTATTTAAATACCTACTACGTAAAACGAGTCAATATGTAGGCGAAAAAGACTTTTTTTTGGGGCGAAGACTTTTTTATTTGTATAATAGGGACAAAAGACTATCTTAATATACTTTATTATCTTATTATTACTATCATCTACTTTTTTATGTTTCCGAACTATCTATTGATTTATATATCATGACGTGTGTATTTTACTTAAAAAATCTGTGATATCTCAGAACTATATTTAGAATTTAAAATAAAGACTATAAATAAATATAGTAAAGGTACAAATTTTCATTCCTTATAAGACATACTATATGACAATATTTGCACCGTCTCGTGTGCCATATGATATATGTATTTAAATTTGACTGCAAATCGAAAAATATACATAGAAATCCCGCCTTTGTACTGTATTGTGTGTCGAAATTTCAACAGTTAAATCATATGTATCTCAAAGTTCTTGTTAAGTCGACAACTCCTCAACTCGATTTTTTTTAGCATTCGTGTTAAAAATATTCCACTGTATTATGTTATTGTTACATTGAAACTTCATTTCAAAGCTTAAAGTAATACTATATGTGTATATAAATAATTTCATTATTATTTATTATACATATTTCGGTAGTATTCATTATAATTAAATATATTTTAAATCATTTTGTCTCGTCTGTTCTTTTGTTCTCTTTATTCTTTTTGCTTTTTTTGAAATTGGGATTGTAATACATATCTCTAGCATGTTACTGTGTTTTAAAAGTAGATCGTTATAAGTGCGACAAAATCTAACATTGCAATATAATAATAATATATGATTAATATATAATTAATGTCATCAAATTTTTTCTCATGATGCATTTCTTCTTAACGAGGAGCTGGTCAAAACAAAGTGACTTGGCGGCTGTTGCTACCAGGGAGCAAGCCCGGGTTAGGAGAGCCGATGTGGGTAACCCAATCTGAACCTCACACCGGAGTAAAATACAAATATATCAGTACATCTGAGTGCGTATTACTCTTTGCCCTATAGTAGTAGCTTTGTCGACATTATCGTAATGAATAAGAAGAGTCAGCAATGAGCGTGGGAACGCTTGCTGCGTCACTCCACAGTTAGTTATTTCTTATTATAATCTATTTTATACGTATTCCAAATTCAAATGTTATAAATGGAATTGTTCGCTATTTAAAAAGATACGATTATTGAAGAGATTACTAGTGAGCGTTATATATTAATGATCTATGATTCGAAATATCCTATTGGATAGAAAACTTGTGTATTTCCCGTATTGAGGTAGCGTGAAATAATTAGCTCAAAAACCTCCTAAAAAAATGAGAGGGTGAAGTCGTAGATATTATTATTCTTACTTTATTTGTAACAATATAAGAAACTGTTCTTCGCGGTTACTTCGATCGCGACGTTATATATACTTTTATTACCATCCGTTCCGTGGTTTATCCGTAATGAGGTAACAAACAGACGGTCAAAATTACCTTCGCATATACAATATTGGTATAGTTAAATAAATGAATGTGGTCAATATAGGTATATCTAACCCGCCACAGCAGCTGTATAAAACGAAATTCTTTAACTATCTATAATTAATTTTCAATCGGAAGTCTTGTGTACTTCCGCGATTCTAAATGTAGTTGTACGTCTTCTGTTATATAATAATAGTGCTCACCAGAGGCTTCACTCTGTGTCGTAATTAAGAATTGTTAAGTACCAATTTCCATAGCTTTTTATTCAAATTTTTTCAATTAAACTTTCATTCACTTTATAACCTTAAAAGTTACAATTTCAAAAATTCTTCCTTAGTGCTAACCTAATGTAAGGCTACCCGTGTGTCAATTTTTATTGTACTAGCTACTAGTACGTACAATGAAAATAGTTTGGGCTGTGCGTTGATCAACCGACCGCCGCGTAACAAAAAAAAAAATAAATTAAGACGTTTAATTTCCATGTAGTGCGATTATGGAGTTCTTCGATAGTCTGGAGTCATAAGTGTATGAAGAGACATTATTTCCTAGTCCGTTGATCAAATCCCAGGTCAGATCAGAATATTGGTAGATATTTTCGTTCAAGAGATTCGTGTGAAGAATGAAATCTAACCTCAACTCTGCAATGCTTCTAATAGTTTCACTACAGTCAAAGGTGATAAGTTTTTTTTTATTGGACCGTCGTAGAATTTGAGCATAGAAACACGGATATACAGCCTTGTAACCATTAGACTACGTTACAGTCAAAATCCGTTTAATACTTATTACAATTATCCTGAATATAAAACAGAGAGTAATATAATATATTTTATAGGATATGACGGAATATGCCCCTCACGTATCCCTTGCAACATTGTCGGTTTGTTTGTCCGCAATATAACCGGGCCGTTGTAAGGATTCCGTCACTTCCACGCCGATGAGTGACGTAGTGTAATATGTAACGAAGTGACGTGTGTGAAAATTAAGAATTGTAAAAAACTCTATGGTTTTAATTTTTTTTATAATTATAGGTTTAGGCATTAAGAAAACGGACAAATACTAAATATAGGTACATTTTATAAAACAGTTTTTATTTAATCCTTTGTTTATTAGTTTCCTTTTTTTCTAAAATAATAATATTATTTTTGCGTATAAATAATGTTATAGGTACGTAAAAATGTGAATTTTGAAATCTTGTTGTGATTTTTTCTGCAAACTGAGTCTTCTCTATGTAACACAAAATTTAATATCATTAGAGTGAGTGTACATTGTATTTCTAAACAGCCAGTTAAGTCGGAATATTAATAGGTATGAAAATAAAGGGCACATCAATTTATTATTGTTATATGAATGTTCTGAGAAACATATAAATATGTAGAGGCACATTGTCATAAAGTTATCAATAGCTTGGCAACTGACTTGGGCTCTTATAAAAGGAGGTTTTGTTGATAGTATAAAAAACATATGTATAGTAATATTTAAAAAAAAACAACGGGTTACACACCGGGAGTGCCGGCAGAAGTGAGAACTTGAATATTAACGTTGTGCTTTTTTAATATTTACGGTAAAAATTTAGCACGAATTGGTTTAATTATCACTATAAAAGTACTATCGTTTAAGTGATAAAATACAATATTCATTGATTGCGCTATCGTACACAAACATGACAATTTATATTACACAAAAAATTTAACACGTCAGAATCCGTTTTACGAATTTTCAATCAGGGTTACGTGACCTGAAGCAAGTTTAACATTTTTTACCCATCACAAAAAGTGCAACGCCGCTAAAGAAGTTTTCACTTCAAAAAAATGTATGGTAATATTTAAAAAAAAAACTATAATTTTAAGAAAGGTCCATACGAGGTTGCATGTCTACGAAGTAGCGCTTAGATTTTTAATGATTACATTAAAACAATAAATTGATTACATTTATGAAAAATCGTCAATGTACCGAGTATTTTAGCCAGGCTATTATATAAATCAAATATAATTCGAGTATTCTAAATTCGAATGTCCGTTCCATGTGACAGCTGTCAAAACTGCGTCACGGCGTCGCAACATAGCGTCCGGTTACCGTCGCTCGCGCGAACCGTGAAGCGCGAAATGTTAAAAAGATCATTTCCGATATTGAAATAGTATTTAGAATGTCTATTCTGACTAATTTCAGAAATTTTATTCATACTGTAAAGTCGTAGAGGTCGTGTGTCTAGATTATATTACATAGAATGTCTCTAAAAAAAGTAGGGCGGTAAAGAAATATGATTACCAAATATTTTTTTGTTAAATTATCGTTTAAATAGTTACCCGAGCACGAGGCAGCATAAGAAAAATAATATTATACTTATACCTTGTTTGAAATTATCATAAAAAGTTTTTAGTATCATTGGATATATTATTCACATCTTTTAAGACATTTACAGCCTCATAAACGTAGCTTAGCGAGAGATGAGTTAAAAAACGCTGTGTCTTTTTCTTTCGAATGTCAAATCAATAACATATAGATATAAATATGCTATACATCATCGGTAATGCT
Source organism: Nymphalis c-album (assembly GCA_963151315.1). Classification (NCBI taxonomy): domain Eukaryota; kingdom Metazoa; phylum Arthropoda; class Insecta; order Lepidoptera; family Nymphalidae; genus Nymphalis; species Nymphalis c-album. The sequence goes on from OY720610.1 coordinate 2,855,475, forward strand.
CTTAACATACTTTAAGTAAAAGAAAGTCAAGAAGAAAATGATTAAGTATTTGGAATTGAATTGAATTATTTTTTACTATATAGACCAAAAAATTACACAATAACGTTATTTTAAAAATCGAAACTCGTTCCGTCATTGTCGATGAAATATAAAAGGCTTAATAATATTATACCTTTGCCTAAATATCTTAATAAAATCATTTAACTTATAAATTAAATATGAAAAGTCGCGGACGCCATCTTGTTAAATATTTTCATAATTTTGAATCGCATCGGAAGTTGCTTTGTTGTATTTATTTTACCATTTTAGTATCGCATAGACTTAGTTTATACTAATTACATATGACCGAATGAGACAGCTAGTTAAATGTTGCTACGTAACATCAGAATTAATTAAAATTTATACTTAATATGCTAAAATAGCCATGTTAACATAGATTTTAATATATTGATAGACATTATTTGTAAAGGTAAACCTCAAATATTGCACAACAAAGATTCGTACTTGAACTTTAAGTTCTTATAAATTTTGATAGATTAAACCGATTGTGATGAAAAAGAGGTTAAACGATTAGGTAAATCAGGTATTTACATAGGTATAATTTAGTCGTTGTGTTTAAAGGACTTAAAATACCATACAAATATGTTTTTTTTAAAAAGATGATATTTTTTTAAATAATAACAGACACTTTAATTATTTACATTTATTTGTATGGAGATAGATTAAATGCTCATAATATATGATTGATATTTAATGTCTAAGTTTACTTCAAAAATAGATATTATATTTAGAGAAAGGGATTATTAAGGAAATTTAATAGTGGATAGAGGACAAAATGGATAGAGGACGAGCTGCCCCTGATAATAGCACAGATTATATTATGAAGAATATTATACGTATGAAGTTGACGGGCGTCAACGTTACACATTCGTTGCGAGATGATTAATATTGATTTGTTTCAGTTTCTTATAATATTTTATTATATGAGTTTTGTTTCCTATTTTTTAAATAATATAATTTAAACATGTATATGACTGCAACGCTTATTGAAATCACAAGAAGAGTTAATACCAATAAACAACTTTGACATTGGATTTACGCGATATCATTGGTCGAAGTCTTGAATAATTTATGATATTCACTATGGATTTGCGAAAACTATGGTTTCTTGAATGTCAGCGAAGCATGATCGAAACATAAAAATAAAGTGTATACAAGTATTTACGTGGAATACTCTTGTAAATAAAGATATATTTATTAAGAACTGTTAGTAGTGCATAATATAAATATTATAAAATCGCACGGAATAAGTATAATCTAATTGTAAGGTTTGTTTATCTTTACGACTTCCTCGATAGACAGAGACTAGACTAATGGCCTAGTGGTTAGAACGCGTGAATCTTAATCGATAATCGTGGGTTCAAACCACCACTGAATTTTCATGTATTTAATTTGTGTTAATAATTCATCTCGTGTTTGACCGTGAAGGTAAACATCGTGAGGAAAAGTCAATGCGTCTAATTTGTGTCCCGCATTGAAGCAGCATGGTGGAACCTCCATACATAAAATGTAGAGGAGACCTTATGTTTATATATTTAAGTTTTTATTTCGATATTTCATTCATACGTCATTGTTTTGTTCTCAAGTACAAATAATTATTGTTTTAAGTATCTGATACTAACGTATTGTATTACATTCCGACTGCACACTTGACGCTAAAATGATTTTCGGAGAAGTAATAATTTACAAACCATAACAACTAAATCCAATAAACACCCCCCGTGTCGATATGATGGGGTATAATGATGTTCACCTCAAGGGACGTTAGGGGATACAGGGTGCTAGGCAACATTACGGTAGGGTGACCATTTGTTGGGTTTTAATCCAGATTTAGTTTTATAGTTTTAATGGGGATTCGTAGAACATATTAGATATAATTAATTTATTCTGTATTAAACGTAAAAAATGTATATTTTTCTTATCAGTTTATAAAATAAACAGTATTTATGGCTAATATTATTTTCAATCCGTACTATAGTTAAGTTATTTGTAGACTTTTTATAGATTCATTATAACTAAATTAGAAGAAAGATAGGTAGGTATGTCACTTCACATTCTGGACCTAATAATAGAAAGCGAAAGCGGAGTTAAAAGAAGACTTGTTCAATGGGTGCTATGTCCCGTTGTACCCGTGATTACGGGATATGTCTGAAGAATATTATCTAGAGATTCGAACAGAAATGGAAAAATATGCTTAAAACCAAATAGAAAAATAATAATAATATAACGACAAAAAAATTATAACGAATATATATCAAGTCTCCAGTTAATATAGTATTAATTTATGTTTTAAGATATATTTTTATCATGCCTATATATACAGAGCTTCTGATTTGTGTCCCGGTTTAAGGGGTTAACAAATGGCAGCCCTTTGTTATAGTGTTATCGCTCTGGGGACCTCATTATTTTTGCAAAGTTTTAAGTGACTTAGTCGTTTTATACTTTGCGTTTTTTAATCACATTGCATCATTGTTTTTAAGAAACTATAATATAAACGCCGTTTCGCTCACTTTTTCGGGTTAAATAATTTAGTTTGGTCGCTCTCCATAAACTGTTTTTATACAATAAAATCGACAAAATACTCAAAACACTTTTCTATTTCTAATATAAGTATTTATAATCATATAATTAATCTGATTGAAAATGGCTATTTTCATTCTTGGAAATAAAGTTCCAACTAATAATAATAAAAGTATAATAGTAAAGGTACGATTCGAAGGTTTCGAAATAATTAAAAAAAAATACATTCGAATAATCTTTATTTGTTTCGTAAATATCTATACTGACCTGGCAACCGTAATCACTGAAGTAATTTATATAGAGCTCTGAGTTGTCCGGTCGTTAAGAGAATGTTTTTTACAAACTCTCAAATTAATAAACGAAATTATCAAAGAAGAGAGCAAGCAATGTATTCAGAAATATAACATACTGGTTAATCCCGTCTCCGCACGAGTAGAGAGAAAAAGGTATTTTGGATAGGATTTGCGTAAAATACGTTCTTAGCAGTGGCGTAGCGTGCCTTGTCGGGGCCCCGTATAAAAATTTTTTTGGAGGCCCTTATATGGAGGTAAAGATTTTTCACAAAAGAAAAAAAATATTGTGAGAAGTAATATTTATTTATCACATAATTTACCCATTTTACAAATAAAAATCGAATTTTAAATATTCACTCTCCTTGCCTTTTTATCGGCAAACTGATTTATTAAATCATTTATGGCTGATGATGATTTTAGTTTTTCTAAAGTTTCTGCCTCTATGGACAATAGTGAGATGTCTGACAGCCGTTCTTGTCCCATCGAAGTTCTTAAGTAATTTTTTATTAGTTTTAATTTTGAAAAACTTCTTTCTGCCGTTGCGGTTGTAACTGGAAGGGTCAAGAATAAAAAGCATGCTGTGATTACCTCGGGAAAACTGGATGCAAGACTATTGAATTTTACTAGCAATAATTCAATGAGTTCTTTAATGGAATAAATTTTTTTAATTTCAGAATTTAAGCATGTTTTTAGAGCCTTTAATTGGTCACAAAGATTAAGTGAGATGTCTTTACTGTATTTAGCAGACAGTTTTCCGGAAGCGTTTAATATCTCTTCGCTTGAAGAAGATAGGAGTTTCTCCGGTTGTAATATTTCGAATATACTACTCAGGTTGCAAAGGCTCTGAAATCTTTCTTTAGTTTGAGAAATTAATATATCTAAACAGCAATAGTATACATTGACTTTGAAATAGGATTCCGGGTCGGAAATTCTCTCATCTTGTGATAACTCATCAAAAAAACGCTTCGTTATCTTTCGCCTACTGTTTTTAAAAACAGTTGTTACCCCCCACTTTTTTGCTAAATCTTTGGATTCATTTAGCAAACTATTAAATGAATTCTGATTTCTTAATTGGCACAGTCTATTTAAAAGATTACTTAATAAAATACTAGATTTCTGTAAGTCATTATTTTCATGCTGTAGAGCTTTAGAAACAGGATTAATAATTTCAAATAGTGAAGAAAAAAATGTAACGAGCACTAAGAAATCAAAACTCTCTAAAATATTAATTATACTTTTACATTCTTCACGTTCATCTTTTTTATTTGAAATTAAATTTAGTTGGTACAAAGTTTTCATGATTAGTAAAAAATTTTTCTTTACTGCTAATAAAGCGTCGTTCCTAGAAGACCATCTGGTAGGACATACCTTTTTAAGGGTAATCAAATATTTTTCAGATGAATCGTCACTTAGCATAGCCCAGCGTTTTATACTATTGCCAAAAAAAGTATATATTTTTTCTAAATTATCGAAAAAAGTCGATACTTCACGAACATGTCTCGCAGCATCGTTCAAAACCAAGTTTAAAGCGTGCGCAGCACAATGAACATAATCGGCATTTGGAGCATGCTCTTTTATTAGGGTTTGTAATCCTCCATACACACCCGACATAACATTTGCTCCATCGTATCCCTGTCCTCTACATTTAGTCAAATCAATTCCATATTCTTTAGTCAAATTTAAAATGACAGTTTTCAGACCTGCAGCACTGCAATCGGTTACTGCTATGAATCCTAAAAAGGACTCACAGATTTTTATTTCTTTAGGCACATTATCATCATTTTCTGTAACCGAGATATATCGAAAAACTACAGATAGTTGGTCAATTTTTGACAAGTCTTGTGTTGTATCCAGAATTATTGTCAGAAATGGAGCTTTTTTAATTTCTGAGATAATACTGTTCCTAACGTTAGTACCAAGCAAACTAATAATTTCGTTTTGAATCGTAGGGCTTAAATAATTTATTTCACCTTTCGGTTTTAGAAAAAGTTCTTTTAAAGTTGCATCATAGTTAGATAGCAGACGTGAAATTGCCATAAAATTGCCAGAATCAGAATCATGCCCCCTCAAAGGTAGATTACAAGATACTAAAGTAATTATAACATTAATTATACGATGCAGTACATCTCTCCAGAATGTAATTTTACTATCGATTTCACTTTTCAATAGAGTATCGATGGTATTTCCTTGCAACCAATTATTATAAGAGAGTGAGGCACTAATATGCTGCTGTGACTTTTCATGGTCAAGAATAGTTTGTGTGAAATTGCTTCTAACCGGAACACCGTTAACCCAAGCAGAGGAGTACGATTTGTTTTGACGATCTGCTAATAACCAACAGAAGTGACAGTACGGTTTGTTTAAAGCGTTAGAATAACATAACCATGGTCTTATAATTTTTATGCCTGCCTGATTGAAATATGAATAATAATAAGCTGAAAAAGGTCGGTTATTTTCTGAAACTTTTGGAAATGGTCCTTGTGGTTTAAATGGACCCAATTTAAAAATTATTTTTCGTTCGCATTCAGTTAAATTGTCACCAAAATTTCCTCTATCTGATGAAATTATATTACAATCTGCATTATCTGCAGATATATCAGAATCGTTGACTTGGGGTTCCTCGATTTCTGGATGGACATCCGATAAAGTATGTGCTTGGCTTTCTTCTATTTCCGGATGTATATGTGACGAAGAACATGCTTCAGAAGAATCTAAAAATAAACGAGTAATTGTTAAAAAATAAATACGAATGCTTTGATACTAAACTAAAAAGAGTTATATATAAATAAATAACGTTACTAAGGGTCACAGCTAGAGAGTGTTCAGTTCAGACGCACACAGATTCTACGCGGATTGTGCTCGTACCTATTAGTAGATACAAAATCACCTGCAGCCCGTCCGTGCATTACTATACACCTGCGTGCTATTTAAACGCAGCGCGTAGTGTAGTGGCCATACAAAACGAGAAGTTTCTTGGTGGTAGAGCTTTGTGCAAGCTCGTCTGGGTAGGTACCACCCACTCATCAGATATTCTACCGCAAAACAGCAGTACTTGTTATTGCTGTGTTCCGGTTTGAAGGGTGAGTGAGCCAGTGTAATTACAGGCACAAGGGACATAACATCTTAGTTCCCAAGGTTGGTGGCGCATTGGCGATGTAAGAGATGGTTAACAGCTCTTACAACGCCAATGTCTATGGGCGTTGGTGACCACTTACCATCAGGTGGCCCATATGCTCGTCCGCCTTCCTATGCAATAAAAAAAAAAAAAAAAAAAAAAAAAAAAAAGAACCCGAAAGCGAGTCTGCACATCTGAAGTTCTCAACACGCAATTAACGATACGATACGGACTGATAAACAAACAACAAAACAAATCGATCCTATAGATAAGTTAGAATTTTGTTTTTTTTAATCAAGGCACGGAACCCTAAAAACAGTATAATTGTGAAAATCGAGGGGGGAGACAACTTTTTGTGACGGACAGATGGACAGACCGAAATTAAAAGATTTCCTTGTTTATCACTACGGGCCCCTAATAAATGGGTTGGGTAGTAGTGTAGTACTTACCTTTCCAATCTAAATCACTCACAGTATCTTGTCTCTGAAAAAATGAAGAAATTTTGGGCACTTTTTTTATAACCTCGTCCCTTTTCTGTTTAATTTTTCTTTTCTCAGCGCCGCTGGGATAATCTCTTTTCCTTTCACTCATTTCTTTTACAAATCGTTACTAATACTGCTAAACCAGAAGAACAATATTGTTTGTACTGAATTACAATGTAATGCACATTTATATAAAGCGCGTAAATAAACAGTGCACTGCACTCCGTGGTTTAACATCCAATGCAAAGTACAACAACGTACACGTACATCGCGATATCGATGAAGGATTCCCGGGGATTCCCCGCTGAGTTGAAGATGAAGTAAGTAAAACGCGGAAGTCCCGCAGCCCGCCATAACGATGAAGTGTTGCCAACTTTTGAACGCACGCTTAAGGCGGGAAAAAAAGGAATTGCTTTATAGAATTTTGTCATTTGTAAAATAAAATAAATTAGAAAGTTTTTATTCTTTTTCCTTACACACTTTGGGGGCCCCCGTGGCCCGGGGGCCCCGTATAATTGATACGGCAAATACGGCGGTAGCTACGCCCCTGGTTCTTAGTGAGTGTCATCGACCGGGAGAATAACTGTGACAAAAAAGTCAAACGGAGGGATTATTTAGGAGATCTCACGATGAGTGGTATAAGAGAGATAGATATAGATTACTCGTAACAACGTATTTTATTTCCATAACATTTTATATTAACAGTAATTAAAATAATAATTACAACACCGAACAATTAATTATAGGAACAAAACATTTTTTGCCTACATTATCATTCCACCTCATTACCATATAAAGTCATTACAGGGCATTATGACGTCATTAACGCCCTTCATTACCGCATCGTATCCACTCAATTACGGTCACTTGTAATTTACAATTTGACGCGATTTGTGAGATAGCATCGCTGTTATCTACCCTTGTATGTTATTTGTCATTCGCACCTCTTTTTAGGGTGTGTTTGTGAAAATAATAACGCTGTATGTAGATAAAAACGCTTTAGACGACTTTTGTTTAAAAACTTTTTAGGATAATCTATGAGATAATAAATTCATTGCTTTATTTGTTTAAATGATAAAATAAAACTGGATCTAAAACTATTGTTGTCCTATAGGTACTATGTAACTACGAATGTTAAAGAAGGTTTATTTTTTAATTTAAAATCGATAAATTCTTAAAATTATAATATCACATAGATGTCAAAAGTAACATCGTTGCACTGAAAAATTTCAAAAAAGTTGATAATTAAAAATAAACGCCATTCAGTAAAGACTTGCAATGAATTAGTTACAGACATGTCGATGTAATAAAAGAGACCTTAAAATAACGAATGATATGAATATTGATGTCATTTACGGCGTTGTAGATTACAGTAATGACAATCCCTCCCATGGGCGTTCACGTACGTACCGATTTGTCGGACATTTTCAATTTTATCCCTTGTAACCCCACACCGAGGCTCCAGGGTATAAATTAAACTAAAGTTATAACTCGATGTTGGTGGCTATAATATGATATACTTAATATATAAAGTGGCGCCTTTTTACGTTCAATATTGTTTATTAGCTGATCCCCGATAAGGATTTTTGTAATTCTTTTGTTTTTAATTCGACTCGATAGATATTATTCGATTCGTTCCGAGAACTTCGATTTTTTTATATAAGTACACATGTATTTCTATTTATATCGATATGGATATTTTTATACGATTAAATATTATATGAGAACTGTAGAAATGGTTTGAAGGTTATGATTTTAATTCATAAAAAAAACAACAAATAATCATTTCTTTAATATAATATTATACAATCACACCTGGCGACAATTTCATTAACAGATTGCCAATTTATCGCAATCGAATCGAAGCGTGATTTTTTTTTGTATTACATAGGAAGGCGGACGTGCATATGGGCCACCTGATGGTAAGTGGTCACCAACGCCCATAGACAATGGCGTTGTAAGAGATGTTAACCATCGCTTACATCGCCATTGCGCCACCATCCTAGGGAACTAAGATGTTATGTCCCTTGTGCCTGTAATTACACTGGCTCACTCACCCTTCAAACCGGAACACAACAGTACCAAGTACTGCTGTTTTGCGGAAGAATATCTGATGAGTGGGTGGTACCTACCCAGACGAGCCTGCACAAAGCTCTACCACCAAGTAAATCGTGATCGTTGCCGTTTATCCCTTTTCCAATTCTTTAATTTAATTATCGACTATTGGCATAAAATATAACAGGTTAAGTTTGGTTTTGACATAACGGTATATGCTAATATCATGTCGGTTCGATTCCGATCCGAATAAATATAGAATTGTCAAAGTTGGATCGTAATCGAATCCGGACCGTATCATAGTCTTTATTGTTGAGTAGAATTCGGTCCCTGAATTCTTCAAAATGTATAAATTGTATATATATTTAAATATAGAATACGTGTAAAAATTTAGGTCAAAATAATAAAATGAAGTACTTAAATAGAAAATCAAAATATAGATTTGAATTGAAATTTTCACGAAACAATATGATAGTATCGTTACATTAAAATCCCCATTACATTAATTAACACATAAAACTCCACACTCGTAACACAACGCTCGACTACAAAAGATTTATAAACAAACCATTATATAGGATATCCCGTTACTTCCAATAAAGCTTTAATTAGTAAAAATTAAAACAATAAACAAAAGTCAGTACAAGGGCCGTTAAATTTAGACGAATTGAAAACAATCACGGTTTCCGCTAAATAATTACCGAGTTTGAGCAAAAAGACAAACAAAATGTTTTGTTATTGAAAGCTAATTTGTTGGCTTAGCGAGTAATTGCCCGACAATGTAGCCTAGGGCTGATGGGCTCCACGACGAATATTGTGTACACTTCATTTAATTACAATTTAAACTAATTATTTATTTAGAGACGATAAAATTATATTAAGTACCTATTAAACTTGAAAACCGATTTAATGAGTTCGATATGTTATAATTAAAATCTACATACAGTTTTGGAAAATTTAAGTTGATCTTGGTTTAGACTCATTCTGTCGTCGCGTGAGAAATGTGTAGATTGAATTTTGGCAATTTTTCTTTTTACATAATACAGCAATAGGCAATGTGGCGCTAAGCATTTTGCGAACGGATGAATTTTCAAAACGCACGGACTGTACCACAGCATTCAACTACACATGCTGACCAGAACTTTCATCCTACAACGGTGTAGCAAGCTGGATGGTTTGTCTGCCATAGATCGTTATGTGTACGCGTATTGGTTTTGTTTTTATTTCTTAATATAAAAGTCTATACTAATATATAAAGCTGAAGAGTTTGTTTGTTTGATCCGGCTAATCTCAGGAACTACTGGTTCGAATTTAAAAATTATTTTTGTGTTGTATATTTCTTTTATCGAGAAAGGTTCCAGTTTTTATTTATTATATATTTTTTTTATTATACGCGGGTGAAGCCGCGGGGCACAGCTAGTATATAATAAATGGCCTTACTATTAAACTTTGTTTAGCGATTGATCGTTAAAAAATACTGTATCTTTCTCTTTGGCATGTCATATCGTTAATGACAGAAAGAGAGAAATCGGTGCTTAACTAAATAACCGCTCAGCAAAGTTTCTAAATATTCTGGATTTGAATAATCCAAAGCTTTTATTAATATTTACCCTACATTGTATTGTAATAATTATACATGGTTTATTTAGATTTAAAATAATTGAATGTTGGCACGTCTGGCATGTTTCTGGCATGTATTTGCATAATTTTTTTAAGAGGGTTGTCGAGAACGCACGATTGTAAATGTAAGCATATATAATTAATAACATGGACAGTTAATATAGTTTTTAATTTTTTTAATTTAATTTTTTTTAGAAGAAAAAAATATCGAAATACAGTTAATGAATGTGGTTTACTCTAATAATAATCTGATTGGTTGGCAATCCATATTTTAAAAACAATGGTAACAATATGATTAACCAAAATATAATAAAAAGTACAAGCATTACAACAAATCTTGCATCTTTATAATATTTTCTTTATTTTACAAAGTGAATTTACAAACTTAACAATGATTTTGAAAGTCGTATCGTAAGACTAAGATTTATATTATTTAACCTTAATTAAGCTTTGTAATTAAGCTTTGTGGCAATTGAAAAAAAATCAATAAAAAAACGGGATATTGTTAGAGAAAGATATATAGTCTGCGAAACGTCGTCAGCCCTGATTAGTACGTGTTATCGGTTCGCTCAATGCAGTCTATATTTTCATTTCAGACTTAGACACAATACATTTCTCGATGTTAATTCGATTGTGCATTTAAACATGCAGACACAGTGAACAATTATTACCAATTAGAATACTGAGAATGATTATGTTAAATAGAACAAAACTTTAATGGAATCTTAATGTAGGTTATTTAGTTAAGCATTTAACGCACTTTAGCAAGGCCCTTATGTCTATATTTCGGAAGAAAGAAAGTTTCAAAGTTCATAAGTTGCGCGCTCCGTAGTGCATTTAAACAAAATAAGCTGACTTTTTAGATGGTTTTAGATTTAATATAATATTTAAATAGATGCTTTAAATATGTCGTTTTTTATTAAATTTACTTTAGATGATTTTTTGTTTCGAATTTTTATACTAATTTCAATAACAATAGAGAGAAAACATGTGTGTACACAACACACATGTTTTCTCTCTATTTCCTCATTTCTATTACTATAGGATAAAAATGGATAAGACCGGTAAAAGCTCAGACGCAGAGATCACAGGGTGTACATCCTTTGTTAGGCAGTACTAGCAACTTCCTAACTCCAGGCTGCTTCCCAATATTTTTTGTTGCAGCAGCAGTAGCAGTGGCAGTAACAGCCTGTGAATGGCCAACTGCTGGGCTAAGGCTTTCTCTTTTTTTTTCGAGGAGAAGGTTTGGAACTTATTCTACCACGATGCTCCTATGCGGGTTGGTAGAATATAGTGACAGAATTTCAGTGATAATTGCACTTGCAGGTGTCCTCACGATGTTTTCCTTAACCTTCCGGCTCGAAATGAATTATAATCACTAGCTAAGCACATGATGTTCAGTGCTGCTAGCACATTGTGGTGCCAACCCACGATCATAGGATAAGATTCATGCGTTCTTCCCACTAGGCTATCTCGCCATTTTTTCTTGACCTTACCCAGAATTTCAACTAAGGTCAACTTATAAGCCAACACACCAACGAGGCATTTAATATAATCTGCTATGCCGAAAATAATACCAATATCGAACATTTTTTACAAATTAATTTACGCCCATTATTTCGGATATTTCAGAAATTTCTTTCACACGCTCTCTGCAGTCTAGAAGTTAGTTTAACCATTTCCCATTTTATTATTTAGAACAATGATGTATTTATTCATAAGACGCTCAGTTAAGTGCGAGCTAACGAGCGAAGCATTAGTTTAAATTAAAACAGCAAAGGCCGTTTCCATTTGCATTGCACGTGATCGTCTGTCACTTCGTCTAGCCGGCTCATCATCGCGACTGAGCGATTAATTCGTACATTGTGGTGTATGACACGGGCGGAAGCGTTTAGCAAATCGACTTAATGTTTTGTTTACTTAATTAAGAATGATTAATTAATAAGGTATCGTTATTATGAATAAGGAATATCGATCTTAATTCATCATAATTGCCACTTCTTCTTGGAATCACCATTTTTTTTATTTTTTATTTTCAAGTTAACTTCATGTTTATTTAAAAGAATAAACCTTGTTGTATAAAGTAGGAGTTACTACAATACTACAATAAGTGTGTAAGTACGTTAATTAATTAATACCATAACAGTTATCTTGTGTCAAACTTACTTTGTTGTTAAATATATTATGCTTTATGTTTCCCAATAAATACATAATAAATACATAATTATTAAAGCGTGAAGCCGAGATGTGGTAAGAATGCGTGAATCTTAACCGACGATCGTGGGTTCAAACCCGGGCAAGTACCACTGATTTTCATGTGCTTAATTCGTGATTATAATTCATCTCGTGCATGACGGTGAAGGAAAACATCATGTGTCAAATTTCACTGAAATTCTGTCACATGTGTATTCCACCAACTCGCATTGGAGCAGCGTGGTGGAATAAGCTCCAAACTTTGTCCTCAAAAGAGGAAAACAACTCAGCAGTGGGACATTCACAGGCTGATACTGTTCTACAAAATAAATAATAATATATTTGTATTCCATGAACATAATTAATTATAATTATTTTTCATTTTTGTTTATTTAAGGTTTTAATTAAAATAAAATTACCACATTTTTTATCAATAAAAATCAGCAAACATTAGATAAATCATTAATTATATAATTAGAAAAGAGTTTAATGTCTGTTCTTCTCCAAACTTTTGTTTTTTACTTCAATATAAATTATATATAAAATTACATGATAAATGATAATGACATTGAAAACTAATTATAAGAGCGTTCTTTAATAAACTATAGTAATTTCAATATGCCATTGTTTTGCTTCTTCATTTATCTTATCTGTACTTCCAAAAAATCACTTAAAACGTACGCCACCTTAACCTATGTTACTAAATCTGACTCAAAATAGTGACTAATTTGTGTTTAGAAAACCAGATTTCAATGAACAATTTATTAATTCGCTCTTAATTTATGTATCCTTTGTGTCGATAACGAACTAAGATTGAGTGTTGTTAGTCATCATAGATAAATATTTAAGTAGCGGACATTAGGTACTCAAAATTAAATATATAATAATTGTTACAATAAAGCAATTAAGATTTCAAATGATATTAATTGTTTCTTATATTGCGTTGATATCATCAGCTCCGTGCGCCCTTGTTAGTCGGTAGTTTGCTATCAAACTCCGAGAAAAAAAAAGAAATTTACTCTTGATTTTCTCAGTGTTTTTTTAATGAAGAAGGTAGCCGGACTGGCGAATGGGCCACCTTATGGTAAGTATTCACTACCGCCATAGACTGGCGATATAAGAAATTTGAACCATGCCGTGCATCGCCAATTCGCCGTCAACCTTGGGAATAAAGATATGTTCCTTGTACCTGAACTCCCCGGCTCACTCGACGTTTAAATCGGAAAACCAGAAAACTAAATATTACTGTTTGCAGTAGAGTATTTGATGAGACATTGTTACTTACCCAGAAGAGCACCGGAACTGCCACAAATAGCATTAAATAGTATGGTAATCATTAAAATTTACCAATGAATACTTATATAGCCAATGGATATATATCTATAGATACTTAATATAATTATACATAAGGGCTAAGTGTTACCATAGCTCAGTACAAATGACCAGGCTTCTAAGTCTCGGGCCATTTGCTTATCATTAGCCAGTCGGGCCGGATGGTCTCAGTCTCACACCTATTTACGCTTCCTCTTAGTCTGTCTAGTCTCCTGGTACATTTTATGTAATATAGTAAAGTTACTATGATTACTGCAAATGTAGTTAAATACTTTTATATAATTAAAAAAAATATAAAATATAAACTGGACTTTATCTAATTCTGCAGTTAGTGAAAATAATTTAGATTTTGTATAAGTACATAAATATTATTTATTTGTATTTTTTTGTTGGGTATTTTGAAATAAATATATTTAAGGGGCATGTTTTGTTTTATTTACATTAAACCCTCCTTTGGAAGCTTTATTTATTTCTGGAAATTAAATATAATCTGTGTTGTAAAATCTATGTTGTTTGAACGTAGACATTCCAATGATTAAGTAAAGCTTAACGGTTCATAAAGACATCTGAAACACGAAATAGTAAACAATATTAACATAAATAATACTTACCAGCAAAGGTTTTGTAGAGCATTTGTGTATAATTTCTCAGAATCTTTTTATTTAATTTGTACGTTTAAAATTGGAATCATGCTTAAGCAATGTTTTTGTTATAAAATAAAAAAAACAATTACGCGTGCAGCACTGTAATGGTGATAGAAATTAAACTTCTTTAATTCTTTAACTACTCTTTATGACTCTCAACGTCATACAATTTATTTTCTCTCTATCACGATGTGTTTCTCGATTCCTTCGACGTCCTTCAAACTTTACTCTCAGCTCTCGATTATTTTGCCTCAGAAAACTTCAAAAATCTTAGATAAAAAGATAAAAAAACCTAAGTTGTATAATATGGTTTTTAAGTATATTTTTTTAATTTTTTTTTATTCTTCCTCTAAGTATACATACTAAACTGTACCAGAGCAACACGACAGCGAGAAGATCGATCCACCTGCGTTGCCACGCGACGCGGAGGGCGCTATCCGACACCGGCGCGTAATTTGAAATTCGAACCGCGCCGATAATGTCTGTGTTGCCAGTTGATCTCGCCCCAAATTATCCGCAATTTCGTATAGGGATGCGCCTTTTAATGCTACTAGTTGTTTAACTTTGCACTTATTTAATTAGGGCAATTATACACGAACTAAATTATAAAGTTTTAATGAAACCATATCGTGTATCAAAAGTATAATTAATAAGTACTAAATACATTTTACATATCTTAAGCATCTATGTATTTTTGAGAAAATATTTTAAACTATTATTTATAGTTAACAATGAAAATAATAAACACTTCGGTCCCCGAGGAACATTCGCAGTTGTAAAATAATATTTATTAATATATGCACCAATATGTTATGTATTTTACCTACATGCAAACAGACATTTCAATTGAGCAATAATGTAACTCCCTAGCACAGAGTACCTATTCAAACAATTAAACAGTTTAAATATAATCAAATACTTAAAAATGTAATGGCTTCGAGATGGCCCAGTGGCTATAACGCGTGAATCTTTACCGATGATCGTTAGTTCAAACCCGGGCAGGCACCATTGTTTAATTTGAGTTTATAATTCATATCGTTCTTGACGGTGTAGGAAAACATCGTGAGGAAACCTGCAAGTGTCAAATTTCACTCAAATTCTGCCACATGTGTATTCCACCAACCCGCATTGGAGCAGCGTGGTGGAATGGGCCAAAGCCAAGCCAAAACCAAACCCCCTCCCCAAAAAAGGAGTAGAGGCCTTAGCTCAGCAGTGGGACATTCAAACGTAAAATTCTTGTATTTTGAGCCAGGGCTTTCGCTGGCTTAAGCGGAACACCTCACCAAAGTTTTGGTATTGGTTGAATAGTTTAGAAAAGCATATAAGACAAGCATGCAAAGATTCAATTCTATTTATTAAGAAGAAAAAGATAAAAAAGTATTCTGTTGTAAAAAAAAACATTTGTTATTCTTTATTAACAATTTATATGACTTCCTTCCTTTAAAAACAATACAGAGGTTAATTTTTAAAGCAGAATGTTCCATTGCTTGGTAACAAACCTTTCCTAACCTTACTTACTTATCATACATACTCGTAGCAAAGTTTATGCAGGTTTTCTTTTTTTTTCTTACGATAGTTTTCTATACCATAAGATAAATTATAAACACAATAAAAACACAAGAAAACTCACTCGTTCTTGACTAGATTTCCTGATATTTAATTGTTTACTTATTCTAGATTCACCTGTTCTCAGCTCTCGATAATTATCCTACCTACGAATACATACAAATGAGCAATAATAACTAGCATACAACCATTTAAAATTGAGCAACACATGTATCAAAGTATATTAAAGTGTTTAGAATTAACGTTGTAACATACAAATGGACAAAGTTAGTTGCTATGCTATTGTCGTGCAAATAAACATCGCCTCTGTATAAATATAATCTGTAGTCAATACGCAGCGCATCAAATTAACAGCTGTCGGTCTGGCTGTTTGTCACGACTCGCACGGGACACAATTAATGCGCTTAATTGCACGATGCACCACTGCGCTCAATTACTGCAAGCCTGCTGCGTTTTAAT
Source organism: Nymphalis c-album (assembly GCA_963151315.1). Taxonomy (NCBI): domain Eukaryota; kingdom Metazoa; phylum Arthropoda; class Insecta; order Lepidoptera; family Nymphalidae; genus Nymphalis; species Nymphalis c-album. The sequence goes on from OY720610.1 coordinate 2,871,814, forward strand.
GCGCCCGAATTATTTTACGACCGATTAAAAATCATGCGTTATGTATATTAATAAGATAATAACTAAACTAAATGCGACTACACAATCAAACTCCTAAATTTACTAAGGACTAGGGTATGGCTTTTCAGATATTCTACCGCAAAACAGCAGTACTTGGTATTGTTGTGTTCCGGGTTTAAAAGGTGAGTGAGCCAGTGTAATTACAGTCACAAGGGATATAACATCTTAGTTCCCAAGGTTGGTGGCGCATTGGCGATGTACACGATGGTTGGGGATGGGGATGGACCACTTACCATCAGGTGGCCCATATGCTCGTCCGCCTTCCTATGCCCTCGACTGACTGCCAGTCCACTGTTAGTAACCATTTGGTGAAATATGCTTCACCGTCTCAGGAGAACGGGGCTTCATTCTGTTCTGATTAATCTGTTTTATGTCCCTTATAAATAATTTCCTGCTATAATATTTGAAATTTTTATTTTCAACTAATTTTAATTTAATTATAATAGAACTAGGAAGTTATGAATATAAATATTATGACATAAAAAGTCACTTGGTCACAGTTCGCTAACAACTTATAAAAATAACAATAAATGATATAAAATTATTATTAGTACGGATTGTATACCTGACAATTTTAAATTTAAATATTATCATTTTATGTCTGTATAGAAATTGAAAATCAAGTCGATGGAATTTTGATGTGTTTAATTTGTCATTATAATTCATATCGTGCTCCTTGGTAAATGAAAACGCCTTGAGGAGGAGACCTGCATATTCTGTTTGATTTAAGTCTGCCCACGTGTATATACCAACCCGAATTGGAAGATTGTGGGGGAATATGCTTCTTCTTAATAGGAAGCAGCCCGAATTTGGAAGTGTGTACACTCCTCACTCACTTTTTCTGGTTTTGTCGAATTGCCATATTATGAGGGAATAAGGAGCTTTAAATTAAGTTTAAACTGGTAACCTTGCGCGTAAGCTTCATACCTGCCTGTAAGAACCTACACCAACAAAGTATGTAGTTGATTAAAGCCGGGTTAGTATATTAAAAATTATAAATAACTATTCGTTATCCTTACGGATAGTCTGACGTTTATTGTTTTTTTTTTAATTTAAACCCTATTTATAGCCTGATTTGTAAGTAGCAAGCCAACTTCTAAATTACGTCTAGAAGACCATCCCATTATGCAAAACGAACTCTTTCTTGTATACATAAAACAAGGTAATTGATAATAACTAAATTATCTTTTATCGCTGACATCTCATTCCCATATGACTTCCGGATAACCGCCATTAATCAGGATATTTTTTTAAATTTCCAAATCACACAAAACAATTAACCTCATTAATAAATCTTATCGCACGACTACAGTTATCTAATACGATATAATATTGAATGCTCGTTGATTAATATAATTCTGTACATACAGTGTTATGTACAGCTTATTTAATATCAATAAAGCATGTAATAGTAATTAATTGATTTTGGTAAATTGTTTAAATTTTCCAGGCCCAATGTTTGTATTTTAATGGGGGTATATACGAATTATATGATTCCCTAGTACCTAAACAAAAATATGGAAGAAAACTAGTGGTATTTTTTTATAAATTAGTTAATTCCCGTTTTAAATAAATTTAACTCATTCCTAATTAGTTGATTGTATAAGGAATGTGGATGGCAATAGTGTAAAGAGTCAGGATCGAACCTGGAACTTTACCATCGCAAGATTACTCGTAAACCTCACTATTAACGCGTAAATAGCACTATTAACGCTTAACGAATAGTCGACAGAAAGTCACAGTTCCAAAGAACACTTACTATTATATGTAGAAGGACTCTTATGTGGTCGACCTCCAGATACCTTTTTATCGCTGTGTTTCGGGTTCCTTTGCACCATGAGTACGTAAGTCCTATCATAAGCACAAGGGACATAACATTGCAGTTCCCATGGTTAACGACGAATACTTATTATAAGAAGAGACAACATTCTAGGACCAATGTTTGGGGTAATTTTTATATATTTTATATACAGGGGTACAATCTGTACATAAAATATATAAAAATTATCATAAATACGAACGATTTAAATACATTAAGAAAACTGATTTATTCAATTATATTTTATTACTTGCTCACATTATTCAATTTTAGTTATACACTGTTTATTGTTGTGAAAAAATAAACATAAAAGATGATACCTAAAACAAAATCAAACTGAGTCAACAATTTTTTAAAAGATGACAAGAATACTTATTTAATCGATTTTCATAGTTACAAGTACATTGACAATCTGTACACACTCAAACTCGGCTCGTATAAACGTGGTTTTATATAATAACGCTATATCTCTAAATGCTTAACGAATGCTTATAATTTTGATAAGTAATTGTAATATGTTTTTTAGTACTTGCAATAACAGTTAAGTAATTATCAAAACTGTTATCTGCCAGTGACTGTACTTCTGTTGAAACAAAATAATCAGATCATATTTTACGCCATTTATATTATAACGTCTTGTGTATCTACTAGTTTTAAGTAAGAAAAAAATAGCTGATAAATATTTTAGCAATTCAATGCATTATATACTTGGAATAAAAACGATTTTCACACCTAATCTTATATATAACGGTATTTTTAACATATTTTTGTCAGTGCGATTCTAGTTTTGCAATAAATATGTTCAACTATAAATATTTAACGAAGGAACATTTGAAGGGATTCGATAATTATAAGGTGAGTAATGTTATATGTAAACTATAATATATATATTTTTTTTAATGTCACCCTGTTGAATAGATGTAAGCGGGTCTGTGTTTTATAAGTTTTAACCTGTTCTATATATTGACGTTAAATGGAAGGTTACTAATCGTTACTAAGTTACGTATTGTGCCAGTATACACTGTTATTCACTGGCTCACTCTACCTTACGAGATACGAGGCAACAACAATACCTATATTTTTTATTAAGTAGGAATCCAACGCTGTATACAATTTAGTTTCTTATTTTAGAGTACAATCAAAAATAACTTAAATATAAAAATTGCTCACCTCACCTATAGGCTAACTTAACATGGATAGAAAAATCTAAATATATTCTTTGTAAGCAATCTTAAAATAAATAAATGCTATTTTAAAACCTACAGTTTTTAATCTACAAGTAATAATATTTTTTGTTATTTGTCATTCTATTTGTACAGGTACGACGCAGAATGAATTAAAATAAATAAATATTATACTAACTGTGCCTTGTAATTATAATTAAAGTAAAATTAGAGTAATTATTAGGGCTTCGATTATAAAACTGTATATTTATTTAATGATGGTCAGTCATTGATAACCAAAGATTATAAAAAGCAAACGTTTTAATAAGACGTCTGTCGACATTGACACAGTTAATAATTGGAGTCCTCAACTCTCATAAAATTATTCATTGCTATTATTTCACATAGATTAAGAAATATTAGTCCTCCTGACCGATTTCGGCCACGGCGGCCAATCTCAAGAGAGATCAGCCAACTGCGAAGGACATATTATAGTGCACAAGTGTGTGCGCAAACACAGGTGCACTCTCTATTCCCTAACTCTCATAATCCGATGGGACGGCAATCCGACACGACCGGAAAGAGTTTAGGCGCAGGACCAACGGCTTTACATGCTTTCCGAGGCACGGGAGTGTTCACACTTCCAACTTCCAGACTTCGGGCTGCTATTGAGAATTTTCTACAGAAAATCTAAATAATATTTTATTGGTCCGACCTAGGAATTGAACCCAGAACCCCCGAGTTAGCAGCCTTAATCCTAGCCACTAGACCAACGAGGCAGTCACAAATATTAGTAAAATTAATAAGTAAGATAATTAATTTATTTCCAGTACAATGCAATCGACACGAGTCCTCTCGGCCGATACGTTATGCATCCATCATGGAACTTCGCTGTTAAGGTATTCGCATTTTAAATAAGAGAAACGATATATATAATATTTTTTTAATGTTTTTTAAGAGATGTTAACTATCTCTTAAATCGCCAATACTATCAACCTTGGGAATATAAGATGTTCCAGGGGACATCCTTGTGCCTGTAATTACACTGGCTAACTCACCCTTCAAACCAGAACAAAACAATAGTACTGCTGTTTTGCGGTAGAATATCTGATGAGTGGGTGGTACCTGCCCAGACGAGCTTGCACAAAGCTGTACCAACAAGTTACATACTTGTTAAGTATGTAACTGTTATAATTATAAATATAACTTTGTATGTAACTGTACATACTTGTTAAGTATGTAAATGCTGTTAACATGAAATAATGAGTTTTTTTTTATTATAGTTTATACCGAAATGGGTAGCACCAAACGTGCTAACGTTCGCTGGGTTCCTTTGCATGGTGCTGTGTGCGCTGATAGTCGTGGTGTACGACTACGACTGTACCGCGTCAGGTCGTCCCGGGGAGTACGAGATAGAGGAGTCGATCTTGTCACGTGTTGTGTTCACTGTTTGTGCGTTTCTGGTATTCGTTGCTTATAATTTAGGTAAGTTAACGCTTTCGTAGTTTTTTTATTACAAATAAGACACAATTACAATTTTAATAGCGGTCTATTAAATTTACCACCGTAGGACTTAATTACTGCCTTGTTGGTCCAGTGGCTTGATATAAGGCTGCAGACCCGGTGGTCCTGGGTTCAATCCCCAGGTCGGGCCAATAAATAGTTATTGGGTTTTCTGGCAGAAAATTCTCAGTAGCAGCCCGGAGTCTGGAACTTGGAAGTGTGTACACTCTCGTGCCTCGAAAGGAACGTTAGGCCTTTGGTCCTGTGCCTAAACTCTTTCCGGTCATTGCGGATTGCTGTCCCATCGGATTATGAGAGCTAGGGAATAGAGAGTGCACCTGTGTTTGCGCACACACTTGTGCACTATAATATCTCCTGCGCAGTTGGCTAATCTCTCTTGAGATTGACCACCGTGACCGAAATCGGTCTGGAGGACACTATTACTGCTAGACGAAATAACGATACCTATATATGACTCCCTTTAGGAATATTAATATGGGACCTTATTGTGCTTTTTATAATTTAAGACAACACATTTCCTCAAAAACATTTAAACAATATTACGAAATTGAATTCACATTTGTTTGATCCAGTAGAACTATTTCGTAAAAACTGAATTATACTTACTGCAGAATAAAATGAAATGTGATAAATATATAAAACATATTATGTGATTTATTCATAGAATAGTTAGCACATTTGCCCGTCCGCCAACTAAAATATAAAAAAGATATGCAATAATTCAATCTAAATAAAAAAAAAAACACAAATAGACTTAGACTTCTATAAGCAGCTTTGGATCGTCCTGTTACAGGATAAATTAAATTAATTATATTAAATCAAACACACAACAGATGCGGAATATAAACTCTAAGCTCTAGAGCGAGAAAGAAACTCAGTTTACTAGAAAAAAAAATAATAAACAGATTATAAATAACAGATTTGATTATTCGAGAAAAAATATCTCGGTATGTGCTATTGAAGCACATAGTTAACTATATACAATTTAAATGTATATATCCTTCGAAGTATAGGTCCGTAGTTGCAGGACGTTACATCAGTTCATATAAATCAAAGTAGATTCATCATCAGCAAGGTCGTGGTAATGATTCATCTCAATCTACGTCGAACGTTAATATACCGTAATATTATGTTACATACCTTCTTGTGTATGTGATTCAAGTCTATTGAACACCTCGAATGTGAAGCGGAGTGTACTACCTACTGGACTACCTTTAGTATCGCCAAAAAACTGAAACGGTCTCTAACACATAGTTCTTTTAATTCATGATAAAACTAAATTAAAAATAGTATATTTAATGCTGGTTTTTTTTATTGTATAGGAAGGCGGACGAGCATATGGGCCACCTGATGGTAAGTTGTCACCAACGCCCATAGACAATGGCATTGTAAGAAATGTTAACCATTGCTTACATCGCCAATGCGCCACCAACCTTGCGAACTAAGATGTTATGTCCCTTGTGCCTGTAATTGAACTGGCTCACTCACCCTTCAAACCGGAAAACATCAATACAAAGTACTGCTGTTTTGCGGCAGAATATCTGATGAGTGGGTGGTACCTACCCAGACGAGCTTGCACAAAGCTCTACCACCAAGTATGTCACAAGCCATTTATGTTCTATTTATCCATAACTAATAATAATAATAATAGTGTATTTACCTGTAAGTATTTACACAAAACGTGATAGTACCTATATACTTTAACATACACATCAGTCACAAAGATGAGATGTAAATATTATTTTAGATTTATAGAATTATTAGGACTAAGAAGTATATTTTTTCCGCAATTAAATTAATTTAGAAATGTTATCATTCATATTTGTCATAACCATTAAATCATTAAAATATAAAGTTCTGCTGAATAGTAATAAAGCAATGTAATAAGAGTCGATAGAGATAGTACAGTTCATATTCAGATGGTATGGACGGCAAGCAAGCGCGGCGGCTGGGCTTGTCTGGTCCTTTGGGGGAATTGTTCGACCACGGTCTGGACTCCTACGTCGTGTTCCTCATACCCTACTGCTTGATCTCCGTGTTTGGAAGGGACCAGTACTCGACCACCGTGTTCAGGTGATTTGATATACATATAAACAATTCTACATACTTTTCTTCTGCACACGAAAACCACAAAAGATATTTGATTAAAAAATTCTCAAACAGTTAAGTTGTTACTACGATAGATTAAGTGCGGCTTCAAAATAATCCTTCGGAATAATCAATGATACAATAGAAATCCTAAAGGTCCACTATACACTATACACGGCAAAATAAACGCATTTAAAAATTGTTTATACTTTAAACCTAACATTACGAGCATAAGGCCAGAACGGGGAGATACCCGTTGAATGGAAAAACCGATGAAATGATATGACCGAAAAATGATTTGACCCTCCTGTCCTGTCAACAGCGTAAGCAATAAGACGTGGGGTTTAAATCGTACTTTTTTTTGCACTATAACTCCAAGGTCCTAGGTGTAATTGCAAACACCTTAATTACAAGGTCTAATATAAAACTACTTTTACAGAGCATACTTGATAGTAATGAGCATTGTGCTTAATTTTTACGTATGCCAATGGGAGAAGTACAACACGGGTACGCTGTATCTACCTTGGGGATATGATCTCAGTATGTGGGTGAGAATACTACTTCCTTTTCTATATAATACTTTTTATATATAGAGGCGTAGGGGTAGCAGTCGGTATTTGGAGGTGAAAATAAATAGTTTCAAATCATATTAACTTTTTTATTTTTTGTTTTTAAAAAATGTTGTCGAAGTGTATTTACTATTCGTAAAAACACATCCGGAACGCGACGCGTAGTCGATCGAAAAATGACAGAAAAAAAGTTCCTTTGCTAAGCGAACACTGCACGTCGCTTAGCCGAGGAATTTTCTCTTAAACTCTTTAAAGTTTATTACGCTATTTAAGTATAATAAGAGGGATTTTTTGAAAAGCGTGTCCGTGCACTTATTTTGATACATTATTTAATTACAATACACTTTCAACTAATATTGCAACACTGTTTTTATGACGTTTAACAGATCTGAATAGATAACATTTTCAAATTAAAATTAATTAACGTTGACAAATTATTATTTACACTGTAATTATATATACAATCTTAAATAATTAAAGATTTTCCCGTATTTCATTTCCTGCATATTATATTAAAGTTAGACGAAGCCGACGGTTATCGAGATCAACATCTTCATGATCATTAACTTCAGCTATGACGAAATCATTTGAATCAAATTATAACGGGGAACAAATAAATACTTGTAAAAGTCTAATTGACTAAAAAAAATTATGTTTGTATTTCAAAATAAAGTTTTAAGATAATTATATAAAACTAGTGAATCTTAATTAAAGACCATGTACAAACCCAGTACTGAGTTTTGTATACTTAATTATGTACTTAATTCAGCAGTAAACATCGTGATATCTGAAGGAGAAATTCTACTACATACATACATATGTACATATATATATGTATATATCAACGCAGTGGAACAACGTGTTGAAAAATAGCTCCTTCAGAAAATATCTTTTGCTATTATCAACAGTGCAGATATTTAAGTGTAGTAAGACATTTACAGCAGCTACTATTATCGTTCATGCTTGTTTATATTATAAAACGAATTCGTCAACATACGTTACAAGTCTACATATAATCGTTTTTACTCAAATGGAATGTATTCTGGACTACGCTAACAGCCTATGAATGACCCACTACTGGGCTAAAGCTTCTCCGATTATTTTTCACCACGCTGCTGCAATGCGTGTTAATATATATACTTGTGACAGAATTTCAAGGAAATTACATACATGCAGGTTTCCTCACGATGTTTGATGTTCGTAAAGCACGAGATGATAAACAAAATTAAGCACATGAAAATTCAGTGGTGCTTGCCTGGAGACACATCCACGATCGGTTAAGATTCACGCGTTCTAGCCACTGGGCCATCTCACCTTTTTATACAGTTAATTATTTTTCTCGTAGGCTTCATCTCTACTATTTCTACTAGCTGGTATCAAGGGCCCCGCCGTGTATAAAGTGTTCGTGTTCGGTAACGTTAAATTCGTCGACGTGTTGGAGTTGGCGATACACGCAACGGGTCTGTTCACGACGTTACCTATTGCCATATACAATGTATATCTGTGAGTATTCTATTATATATTGATCCTCTTGACCGATATCGGCCATGGCGGCCAATCTCAAGAGAGATTAGCCAACTGCGCATTAGATATTATAGTGCACAAGTGTGTGCGGAAACACAGGTGCAATTACTATTCCCTAGCTCTCATAATCCGATGGGACGGTAATCCGACATGACCGGAAAGAGTTCAGGCGCAGGACCAACGGCTTAATGTGCTTTCCGAGGCACGGGAGTGTACACTCTTCCAACTTCCAGACTCCGGGCTGCTAATTTTCGACAGAAAATCCCAATAACATTTTACTGGCCCGACCTGGTATTTGAACCCAGAACCTCCAAATTCGCGGCCTTAATCCTAGCCACTAGACGAACGAGGCTGGCAGTATAATATATAATAAATTATATTTATTTATTTGTAACGCTTGTGTTGTGTTCTAACGGAAAAAAAGCTCTCTTTCACCTGTGTTACGAATAGCTGAATAAAAAATGCTTTACTGTTTTGAAGTTGAACAAACTATTGTTCAAAAATAATTCAATTAAACGGCTGTCTAAATAGGAGTGTAATGTGTTCGGGTTCATATATGTATGGGAGTTTGACGAGCCGGTTGGCTTGGTTAGTAGATACTTGCCATTCGTGCTGCAAGTCGTGGCTTTGATTCCCACCCAAGACAGATATTTGTGTTCATGAACATAGGACAAGCTCTCCTCAGTTTGGGATCACATGGCCTTGTGTGAATAATGTCTCAGGATATTATTATTATTATTTATTCCGCAATAACTCTTAAATTGCTGAACATTTTTGGATGTATTGTTAGAGTGCTTATTACATCATCCCAACTATCTTTTTTAGTTCGTATTTCGCAAGGCAGTCATGATTTTAATTCAGCGATTATTTGAACATATCTATTTCATGTGTTAATTTTGCATAATGTGTTAGTATTAATGAACTGATCGATATTTGATTTATGAACGGTTACAATATAGACAAAGGAGTATAATTATAATGCCAAAAAATATTATACATTTTATAGATAATTATACATTTTATAGATATTAGATAATTATAGTTCTACACAGAGTAAAAATACAATCTCAAATTCAAATTCAAATTCAAATTCAAATATCTTTATTCAATGTAGAAGTGTTACACTTACTTATTGATTGTCATAAATCTACCACCGGTTCGGAAATAAACACCTCAGACCTGAGAAGAACCGGCGAAAGAAACTCAGCGGGATTTATTTTTTTTTTCATCTCGCAATCTATATAAATAAAATGATAGAGGTCTGCAGTTGTGCGCGCATCACAGAAAAACTACTGGATAGATTTCAATGAAATTTTCTAAATTTTATTTCTTAGACACTTGGCCCTTATCAAAAAAATAAATTATTGCGATATCTTCATTTAATAAAACGTTATTAAAGTTTCAAGAAACAACGATTTGTATATGCACTGCGTGTTCAGTGATGTATGTTTAAACAAAGTATATTTTTGCTTGCGATCTTTTTGATGTTTTTTCCCTCGTACATAAGAAAACTTTGTTAATAATATATCAAGCAATGCGGATGAAGTCGCGGGTATCAGCTAGTATAAAATTGTTCATATAACAGTAAAATACAGATAAAATATGTTTAAATGTCACCGTTAAATAAGGTATTCTTAAATTTACTCTCGTTGCACTATAATTTTGTATATATTTTTAGATCATACAAGAATAAAACCGGCTACATGTACTCGTTGCCAGAATCTCTTCGACCGATTTGGGGGATGTTAATCATGACCGTCACTATGACGGTGTGGGTGTTGTGTTCACCAAACGATATCCTTGAAAAGGACCCCAGAATGGTTCTTCTTGCTTTTGGAACAGTATTCAGTAATATTAGTGTAAGTATTATATTAAATAAAAAAATAGTTTATTGATTGATTTTACCCATCGGTTATTAAATTATCGGGTTCTTAAGTGGTGCATGGAATTTAATAATGAGAAATAGTAATTAATGATTCTTCCCAGTAGAATCTAGTTTTCAAATCGGCTATAGGGTTGTTTTTCACAATAATTTTGCTTTTTTTAGTATAAGTATAACAGTGGGTAATTTTAAAACAATTACTAAGTGAGTGATAATTTACAGGAAACGCGTAAACTGATGAGAATAATTTCGAATGTCACTCAATAAGGTCACCGATATATATTGAATAATTTCATTCGTTTGTAAATAGTAGTTAGTAACTTGGGGGTAGAGCTTTGCGCAAACTCGCCTGGGTAGGTAAAACAACAGTACTTGGTATCGTTGTGTTCCAGTTTGATGGAAGAGTGAGCCAGTGCACAAGGGACATAACATCTTTGTTCGCAAGGTTGGTGGCGATTTGGCGATGTAAGACATTTCTTACACTGCCTCTGTCTATGGACTTGGTGACATAAAATATATGAACTTTACGCTACATATATTATTACCGTATTGCATTTTTGATGGTGACGGTATGAGTATTTCTCAGAAAATTATTCCCAAAGCGATGGAAGATTTTGGCTAATCAATTAGGAAGTGTAATGCTTCTGTACTGCAAAAAGATTTTGACTTAGAATGCTTCAGACAATTTCATAGTTATATGCAGAGAATTCGCATATTATAACAACAATATAAACATACAAAAGGATGTAAGTAATGTTTCTGCTAAGAAATACAAGAACGTTGGCGCCAACATCATATATGCTGACTTCAAACTAATGCAACTGTAAAAAGATACTATTATGCAATAGTGATGAGAAAAAAGCGCTATGTTTAATATTCTTTATAAATAAATAAGGAGTAAGGTAACCGTTGAGGCCACAGGTGAGCTTCTCCTATTATGGAGAAGGAATCAATCAGACCCGAACTTAGATATCCATACGCGCTTTGACATTTGAGGCGACTCATTTCGAAGCGGTTAAAACAAAATTATATATCTTTTCTCTTAATTAGCAGGGTCCCCCTAGATCGATGCTTAGACCCAAGAACAAATCCTGGGCTGAATCTATTCGCTAATTGGTGGCTATACATTTAAGTATTTCGACGCATGTAGTACAAAAATAACTCCACTCTGACAATTCGAATATAAACCGCCTTGACTTAAAATCCTCGTTTTCAAACGAAAATAATTCGCTAAGAATTGTCAGATCTTCTTTGTAATAAATAATTTAATTAGAAATCGTTTTGAATAAATACATTGATTATTATATCTTAAGGGTAAGTCCCTTGAGATATTATAATCAATCCTGTTTATTAACGAATATTTTTTTAAAGGAAATAAAGTTAATATTATTGTAATTTCCAAATACGTAATATATCCTACAAATAATACTTTATTTACATTAAAATCTTAACTAAATACAAATAACATTTAAAAATAATTATTATACAAGTCGTGATGGTGGCAAGAATCCTAGCAGCATTTCCCCTTTGAATCGCAATTCCGATTCTCTGGGCGAAAAATGAACCAACCCTCCTGTCACCAGTGGAGGCAATAAAGATAAAGATATATCGATCGATCGAATTTAAAACAGGAAACCAATTCATAATCAAATAAAAATACCCTGTTTGTAAGTTAATTTTATCGATTATTTACTAATAAATTTTATTAACTTGAATACTTAAATAGCGTTTTTTATTAATTATTAAAAGTAATATTCAAATGTCTCAGCTCATCTCATGCCCGTTCAGGTGACATCAGACCATGGTATTGAAGACAGGACTTAGACCATTTTCCAATAAATATTTTATTTTCAGAGTCGACTCATAGTCGCTGAGATGAGCGAGCAGAGATGTGACACAATCAGCTGGCTTAACATACCTCTGATAACTGCAGCCGTGGTATCACTCAACCTACCACAGTTTGAACTCATTGCGTTGTATGTGTTCCTAGTATTTGCTATTGCAGCTCATATCCATTATGGTGTTTGTGTGGTGAGCATACTTTTTTATACAAATATATTAATTATACCTAACATTATTTACCAGGTATAAGAATTAGAAATATATATAATACTAGCGGCGGGTCGCTCGTGGTTTGATGTTATATACTTATGATTTTTTTTTAAATCGGCATGCCGCTGTCTTTCGTTTAGCGCAAACAAATATATTCAGCTAAATATTGGTATACTAATATGGTATACGTCATTAATATAATTGTATGAAGAAAACACTACTTCAACGGTGTGGGTGATTGATGTGAAAGTCACTCGCTATTACAAAATAGAACAATAAAGAGATAAAATATTTCTATATAATATACCTAGCCCAAAAAACTCTTATAAATACGAGAAATACAGTAATGCGACAATATTTGTAGACTAGAAGTAAAACCAGAGACCCTAGCCAAGTTGATATTCTACAATTGTAAACGCTAATAGAAAACTAAAAATTGTATGAGAATGACCACGTGACTTATCGTTGAGAGATGTCATTCTCATACATTGTTTAGTTTTCTATTAGCGTTTACGATTGTAGAATGTCAACTTGGCAAGGGCCTCAGTACCGACGTTCTGTATTGCCTCTTCATGTGGTATTAAAGTGATGGGATTTATATCCATCGACAAAAAACTATTCTAAAATTCAATAGTTTTCGAAATATACATTCAAAACCTCAACGACATGTCTATTTATATAACGGAACATGTTAAACACTATATAGTTGATCACAAATGTTCTTCCGCAGGAAATATCATGTGAGTGATACCTCGCGACTATTATTATCCACAGTATGCTATAATAATATTTAGCGTTAAAAAAACGTTAATATTTTAAGCAATCGCAAATTTGAAAATGTAAAAAGAATTAAGTTAAAACTTATTCAAGTGGGTTTTAAATGTTTATACAAGATTAATCAAATGTTAAGAGCTATAAACGTAAAATGCGAGAACAAAAATTAAATAATCAGGATTATATGTCATTTTAATATTAGTCTCACTTCTAACACTTTTACAAGTCTATAAATTTAAAATTAAAAAGAAAACGTTATTTTCGACGTAAAATATTATTTGAAAATAATAATATTTTACATAAAATTCAACCCGTATTTAAAAATGGAAACCTCTATTTAAAAATGGAAACCTAATTTTCAAAAATAGAACTTCTAAAATCAATTGTTTTTCTATTTACAGGTCCGTCAAATATGCGATCACTTCAAGATAAAATGTTTCATCGTGCCGAAAGAAAAACAGAAATGATTTTCAAATTTAATACATTTAATTAAATATATACATATTAAATTATAAATATGTAATTACAACATTTGTTCCATATTGCACAAAATGGAACAACCAACCTGCCTACCCACTATCCTTTTAAAAAACACCAGGTAGGTACTGAGCAAAAATATGACACCGCGGCACAATCTAATTCACGAAATAATACGTAATTCAATACAGAATAGCAAAAAAATGAGCAACGCGACATCGTCAGGCAAAAAGCTTTACCGCCTATTCAATACGAGGGAGAGAGACGAGTATATTTACAACGTGAGTCAGCTAGCTCCGTCTTTAAATTATACGTTCTCATAGCCTTGTAGCGGGCCGGGCGTTTTGATGAATGCCGGATTAGACTTTACGCACTGTAGCAACAAGGAGCTTAATTCCATACCTTTAGAGTTCATTTTGTAATGGTTTCATTTGTTAGTTGAGACCTTTTAGATTCGATTGGAAATTTAGTAATGGGGGGTGCTGGACACAGACACCGAAGTCGGGGTTTAGAATTTCAGTACAGCTTCGGATAGCTGCGAAGCACTGCTTTTGTTGGGCGTCCAATTGTTTGCCGAGGAATTCTTTTTTTTTTTAATTTCCTACGGCCTATTATCGGGTGAATAACAAACCGGAATTTTATAACATGTCTTTTAACTGACAAAGCTCGTATTAAATAGTATTACATTACAAAACAGTGGACGTTTAGTGATGGTGTTTGTGTAATAATTTCTTTTAATACGGGAAATGTTTGCTGAATTAAATACTTTATCGGGTAAGTGAGGTGAATGCAAAGATTAACCGGTTTTGATGAAACTGTGGTGGTGTGGTAAAACAATGGCATGGTCGATATCGTAGTTTAAAAAACGCATGCAAAAATGATAAAAAACCAAATATAGCGGGATGCAGACGATACGCATTGAGGTAAACTGTTTTAAAGGAAATTTTATCTATGAATAAGAACTTGTATGGAATCGAATTTTCTGATAAGATTTTTAAACGAAATTCCGATCTTGAATTTTTGAACTTATTTATTCCAATCTTTAAATATATTATTGTTGATATTAGAACATTAAAATAAAAATAGAACGTTTACTTTGAAAAAAGAAGATGTGTTCATTAAAGTTTATTATTTGCGATATATTTTGATTATTATAATATTTTATTTTATTATCTGTTATGAATGAGTTCAAAAACTATTTTATGTGAGAGCATTGAAGAAAGTTTTACAGAAATGTATAAAATTAAATCATCATTGTAATATTACTAATTACGGTAGCTCTATATTTACTTAAGCCATTCTATAAAATGAAAGTTTTCAGTTTTAAATGTTACCTACATTTCCTTAAAGTACCGCGGAACAAAATTTTACTTAAATTATATATAAGTATTTTATACTTTTTAATTTTTAGCAAAACTAATGATGCACTGTTGAATTAACTGGCTGCTTCGACGTTGATAAAATTTTAGTCAATAATATATTATTTTATAGTAAAAGTTTATAATCTGGTACATGACATAATAGACTTTTACGCTAAATTTTGTTAAATTCAACTCAGACATTTGAACGGTGTGATCAGAAAGTTTTTTTTTGTTTTCAATTTTATTGTATCTATACTAAATCAATATTTCAAATAACACATTTTTCACTTTAAAATCCAAAAATAAAAATGTAGTTATTCCTTTTTTAAATACTTTTATGATATATGTGTTAAGATACTAAATAGTCTTTTAAAACACAAAGTATAGGCTTAGCAATTTATGTGAGTAGATAAAAAATTAAATGTAAATATATATTTATTATATACAATCAATATTATACCCACAGTATTTCCAACAGATTTTACAAAGTATTTTTATTTTAAAATATAACTGTGAGTTATATCAATAACAGATGGATGTATGTTGTCGTGGACCTTTTTTTATTTTGAATATCTAGAAATTTTTTACAGAAAGTTTTTATATAAGTAGTATGTATTATGAACGGCGGTAGCGTTCGCTTAAAAAGCGCCGTGCCGAAAAATTCTACTCGGCCATACATACATATTATATATATAAGGACATACAAACATACAACATATAAACAGTTGTTACAGTTAACATTTGTCCGGAATCTATAACCTATCATTATGTTCAAGTTACATATAATTTCGATCCTCGGAAAGCACGTAAAGCTGTTGATCCTGCGACTAAACTCTTTTCAATCCTGTCGGATTGTCGTCCCATCGGATTTTGATAATTAGGCATAGGCACTGCACTCACTTGTACATTATAATATGTCCTGCGTAGTTGACTAATCTTTTTGAAATTTGCCGCCGTGACCGAAAGCGGTCAGAAGGACATCGTCATCATTAACAGTGTTTGCAAGAACAAACAAACGAAAGTTGCTAATATAATATTATTATCATATTTATAATTTACTTCATTTACTTTTTATCAAACATCATATTACATAAGTTGAAAATATATAAGACAAGACAAACATAAAAATAGAAATATGTATTGCACAGCACCTCGTACTAGTGATCTCTACCAAAATGATGAATTAAGTACGGGTTGTGTATTAGACCTACATAATATTAACGAAATAACAATATATATATATAATTTAAAAATGCTCTCGGGTTAACTACGGTTGGGACAATTAATATTAAAACCATATAAATAATATTATCATCTGCATATAAGACACGTGTCTTAAATACATAACATTGTATTGTACTTATATAATACTTTTATAAAGCTTTTTTACAAAGTTAAAAATAGGTTAATAAATAATTTAGAAGATTAGGTAAAATATTGTTTAACCTCATTTCTTTTTTTAACCGACTTCAAAAAAAGGAGGAGGTTATCAATTCGTCTGTATGTTTTTTTTTTTTTTTCCATATATGTACACATATATTTATATATATTTTTAATACATTAATTTGTATGTATATATAATATAATATAATATGCAGTAATCGCAAAACTCAATTTTTTAATTTTCAATTAGGTATATAGGAAAAAATAATTTTTGTTTTTTTGGTGAGATGCAGCAAAAAATTACATATACTCATAGAATTTATATATACATACAAAAACTAATAACGTAAAATATATTTTTTAAATTTTAATAGAAACTGTTACTATTGTAATATAACTAGTAAAACTCCGTGCAAAAAATGCTATGAGGATTCCTTAAACAAAAAATCGTACACAAATTCTATAAAAATGCATGATATCCCATCTCGCTGGTGCTATATTAAGTTTAAGAAATATTTCCAGTAACAGTATCTCATTAAGACCTTATGGAATGGTATAAGATTGAAAAAAAAATAAAGAAATATAAGCATACAGATATTTTATGTCATAATGAGATTGAGAACACATAGAACGAATTAAAAAAAAAACTAAACGTAAATTAAAAAAATAACGGTTAAAAAATAAACAGTAAATATATGGTACATAAAAGATATTATATATTTATTTACCAACATAGTTAATCCTACGGACAGTTTTTTATCTTCCTACCGACGATGTAGTCGTGAAAACGTAGCTTATTTTCAAACGTAGCTGATGGTATGTGGTCACCAACGCACATAGACGTTGGCATTGTAAGAAATGTTAACCATCGCCTACATCGCCAAGCCGCCACCAACCTTGAGAACCAACATTTTATGGCCCTTGTGTCTGTAATTACACTGGCTCACTCACCCTTCAAACCTTAACACAACAATACCAAAGTACTGTTGTTTTGCGGTAGGATATCTGATGACTGGGTGGTACCTACCCAGACGAGCTTGCACAAAACCCTACCATTGGTTGCGTATTGGCAATGTAGGTAAAGGTTAACGGTGTATGGTCGGTGATTAACACTTTCTATTCAGTAGCCCACCAAGTCAGGTCACAGTAGCTTTCGCAAGAGATCCCGTGACTCCCCGTTGAGACGGAAAAGTTACCTCTGCTTTTTTTGTGGGTATTCCGATGTTCGGGTCGCACTCGGCGCTTTTTTGGTCACCGGCGAGTCCCACATGTCCCACTGTTCCCGTGGGGGAACCGCGAAATGCGTTTATTCGGAGTAAAAAAGTTAGCCAGTCACCTACCAATTTTATATAAGTTTTTTTTCAAATAGTTTACATTGGAGCAGCATGGTGGGATAAACTCCAACCCTTTAAAAGGAAAGAACATTAAGAGTGTCCAATATTGAGACATATAAGAGCTTCATCCTGGCTTAATATAAAAAAGACGTATCAACCAAAAAAATATAATTAAAATATTACGTTTGATTATACGAACGATGATGTTTATGCACAGTTCGTGTATTGTTTTAATTTTTACTTCTGTAGTACGGTGGTTATTACCAAATACGAAGGAATTTATTAAACACGCTTTTTACGTACGAAATGTTTATGATTACGGTTTTAGAATTTTAATTACAAGTTAAATAAGAATTAACTGTTAAAACGACTTGTAATTTTGAGTTTTTTCAAGTATTAAGGATTTTATGTTTTAGGGTGATTGTACGTCCTAATGGCGATTGCATATATGCATACAGGCTTTGTTTTTATTATCTCTTTTATTGCTGAAGCCTGGGATGCGTAGTGAGAGATATTAGGACCGTGGATAAGCTATTTTGTTACTGGGCTAACTTTCCAAAATAATATCGTAAACATACATACAGATTAATTTTGTTATAGGTATTTCGTTTGATCCGTTTCGATGCTGCAATCTCGTAATTTAATTATCAAATAAATTCCAGATTTTATACGAAATTCGCAAACGCCCGGCATTCGTTGCATTACTTTTTAAAAAGATTATCTGATATGCGTCGCCTAATATGAATATTTTTCGTTTATAGTACTATGTTCAATGTTTTAACTGAATCGCATATACGTACAATGCTTGCAGAACATAATATCACATTATATACTACAAGCAGATTTATATTTATTTAAGGCTTTAACGTAAATAAATGCATTGTGTGACTATTAAAAACGACTTAGTTTCGGATCTCGTTATATCAAATAAAAAAAACGAGTAAGTACCAATTTAATACCTTTGAACTGTTAATCATTTTTAAGTCCATGTTCACTGCTTGTTCTGTTAATACACAAACAATTTAAATTCCATTTATTTATTTTCTTAACATGCAATAAAGAATATGAAATTTGAAGAATGCTTTATTAATCTCAGGTCTTTGTATAGTTTTAATAAAATATATCAATAGCCACGAAATTTAATTTAACAGAAACATTTTTAATAGACAGACACTTTACAGCTTGTAATCAAAATTTTTCGAATTTCGAGACGAAAGAATGTTGTACGAAACAACATAACATATTAATGCAAGCTATTAATTATTGAATAATGTCGTTCAGTTATTTATTCTTTCTAATGAATTCAGTGATATAATTATAATTATTTTTTTAAGGCTGTATATTTTGAGTTACTCACAAATTTGCGCAAATAAAATGTCGATTAAAAACCATGTATCCTACACTTTAACTAAACACAATTCGCACAGTAAATGTTAAACTATAAAGTTTAAGACAAAATATTAACGATTCCACCATTAAAATCTCAGCGAGAGAAAAGTGTGGTGATGTTAAACAAAATACAATAACCTTCAAGAGTCGCAAAGCTACCGTCGACGCATGAAATACACGTACACCCACCCACTCGACATACATATGAAATACTATTCAGACAACAATAGCATTAAACATTAACATAATAAAGCCTAAATTGCTATGAATGTTTATTGTAAAGGACATCATCTGCAAATAGCGGGGCCTAATTAAACAGAGATAGTGAAAAAATGGAAAAAAAACTAACAAAGGCGCACAGTCTTTGTCTACCGAAGCGTGGTCTGGTGGCGATTTCTGCGAATTCCATATTGTTTTAAAACCCTGCGCGTCGGGATTACTTAGCTTATTCATGCGTGTTCATGGAGTAGGGATGCTTGGACGTCGATAGGTTATTGGCTTTGGCAATTAAAGGGTTATCGATGAAATGTATAATGATGGGAGACAGCCAGACGCGTGCGTCCCATAGAAAACTATTGAATCTGTAATAATTAATTTGTATTATAATCTTAATGTACGTTGTATTTAGATTCGTGACATGTGATTACTCTCGTGCGAGAACTCGAGTACGCCACGACATGACTTATTAAATAGATTATATTTAGATTTTAAATGTCTGTCCTCGAACACACAAATCTAAATTATTTCAAATTAACTGACTTATCAAAATATTTTTAAACGTCTGTATTAAATACAACACTATAGAATTACGAATCATACTATATATTTCCTATAATTGCATAAATAAACTGCCTATTTCGGGGATTGTCTATAATTTTACGCGATTACGTAGAAAACAATCGATACATCGATATAGCCATCACTAGCTAGCTCGTGCCCGTAAAAAGAGGACAGTGTACACTTCATTAATAAAAGGTTAAATAATGTCGAAGACGTCGTATTGGCTTCGTTCGTTATGAGATAAAATTTCATATTCTATAGACGAATGTTAAAAAATTAAAAAAATATACACGAAGTTACTTTTTAAAATGTTTTGCACAGATATAATTTCACTTTCATTAGTCTAAGTGTCATAACTACGAAGATTATAACTTTTAATAGTAAAGTAGTTTCACTTGGTGGTAGCACTTTGTGCAAGCTCGTCTGGGTAGGTATTGTACCGCAAAACAGCAGTACTTTCTTACAATGGCATTGTCTATGGGCGTTGGTGACCACTTACCATAAGGTGCCCCAAATGCTTGTCGGCCAACCTCACTACCTGGTAGAATCCACATAGTGGTTTCTGTAACATGAATGACGTAGTTACTATTAAATCCTAACTGATATAAATGCGAATGTGAGTTTGTTTGTTTGTTACGCTTTAACGCCTAAACCACAAATCCGATTTTAAAAAATCTTTCACCAATTGAAAGCTACATTATCAGCGAGTAACATAGGCTAAATTTTGTCCCCGTATTCCCCATAGAGCTACGCGGGTGAAACCGCGGGCAAAACGATATTGAATTTGAATTAAAAAACTATTACAAAGAAAATTCAGTGACGTAATAAAAAACGGAGCATGGTTTTGTTACCAAAAAATGTAATTGTTCATAAATAGCTTATAATAGTATTATAAATAGTTTATAAATTCCAAACAAGATCGATTAATTCAGTTATTAGCTTATTTTTTTTAAGAAGCCATGCTCGGTTGGAATTAACATATCTTATATATTCCATTTTTTTTAATTGCATAGGAAGGTGGACGATCATGTGGGCCACCTGATGGTAAGTGATCACCAGCGCCCATTGACATTGGCATTGTAAGAGATGTTAACCATCACTTACATCACCAATGCGCCACCAACCTAGGCGTATACAATACTCTCCGACTGTTTTAAGCTTTTATAGGTAAACCTATTGAACTGAGGACCAATTCTACTAATCTATAACGATGCGATACGTTTTCGATTCATTTCCAATACAAGTTTGACCATTCTATATTTATTCACATCGGAACCGAATCGATATGGTGTTAACATATAGCGTTTTGTGATTAATTGTTAATTTTTTGCTAATAGATAGTCTTTGGGGGTGACCAAACGGGAGGATCCTCCGACCAGACGGGTGTTGTGTCTGGTGGGCTACTGCCCCCAACGATTGTTGTCGGGTTCTTGTATTTATGTTCAATCGCTCTGATAACTTTAATATCGCGATGTATGATACATCTGTTCATAGTTCGTATGTGGCGAGATAGATGTCGCTACAAGTCGATAAATAAATCAAAGAATAGGAAAAACGGATAAACGACAACGATCACGCTTCGATTCGATTGCGATAAAGTGTCATTTTAGTAGAATTGTCCCTCTGATTATGATGAGGTATTAAGCAAAGTTGAAGCCCAAGGAAGGCCATAGGGGTCTTTTTAAATATAACATCAACAACATGACAACCCCCAACCCTTCCACCTAAAACGTGGGTGAAGCCGCGAGCGAAAACCGATGCGATATATGAGCAAAAGCGATGTAAGCGATGGTTAACATCTCTTATGATGCCAATGTCTACGGGCGTTGATAACCACTAACCATCAGGTGGCCCATGTGATAATCCGCCTTCCTATGCTATAAAAAAAAAAGAAAACTAGTTTTAGTAAATAATTATCATAAAAGGTACGATGCAAGTACGTTAATGTACTTGTCTGTTATTAAATTTTAAATTATGTCGCAAGCTTATATATTATTGCGTTGCGTAGCTCCGCAACTGTTTTTATGTTATAAGTTTCTGTTTACCCGATATAAAAAATATTTAGAAAGGAAAGTATTATAATACATATCTTAAAATGTAATGTTCCGAGTCACACCTAGTTTTTTTTAATAATTTTAATGTAATACTGGTATTACACTAGTGCAAAGGCAACGAATTATATTTTTATTTACAAATCTTGTTGAAAACGAAACTTCTTGTAAAAGCTTTTCAGTAAAAATTTGAGGGATGGTATTTATATTACAAATATTTGATGTATTTCAATCAACTTAATAACTCAAAATAACTATTCATACATCGTAGAAATTAAACGAAAAGCTATTTAGCACAAGCCAACCGGCGCGCACGATACTTTTTTTTCGAATTTGGAATTCGTGGCCACAACACCCGCATTGTGCGCGTGCGCTGCTCCGGCACTTCCAAGAATGATTTCGTCGAACGAGCGAGAGAGCTATACAGATCTCGATGAGGCTAGAGAGAGACGGAATGTGGATATGAATTTTGTTTTTCTTTTAGTTAATCTGTGACCACATGTGGCGATTGTTCTTGGACCTTATGGTCATTCGTCCTGTCTCGTTTATTTTGTCCCTCAGTTTTTTAGGACATGGTTAGTGAACTTTTGAGGGCGTTATTTTAATTAATACGTTTCCGACTCGAGTGGTATGTGAGATATTTGATAACGTTACTCGTTTGACTCTGGCGTGGAATGACGAAAGTCGAATTCATTTTAACGAAAATTAATACTAATTGTCATTCATTACATTTTCAAGATGTGTTTCATTGTATGGATGGTTAAGACTTTTTGATATTGTGTTAAATTATTTTTGCTATTATATCTGAAAGCACACATTTCATTAACCGAGCCTATTGCTATGGTACCTAAAATTTAAGTTAGTAAGTTGCAGCAATAAATATACTTAAAGCTATATGTATGTATACATATATTATATAAATGTGATTTATAGAGAACTGTTAATAGAATGTTTATATTTCTATAATAAACCAGCTTTTACCCGCGACTTCGTCCGCGTTGTTTGATATTTTAACAAAGTTTTCTTATGTACGAAGGAAAAATCATCAAAAAGATTGCAAGCAAAAATATACTTTGTTTAAACATACATCACTGAACACGCAGTGCAGTGCATATACAAATCGTTGTTTCTTGAAACTTTAATATCTTTTTATTAAATGAAGATAAAATTTCATTAAAATCTATCCAGTAGTTTTTCCGTGATGCGCGCACAACTGCAGACCTCTATCATTTTATTTATATAGATTATAGAATTTCTTCAGTCAATAATTCACACTTAAATCATCGGCGATATTTTATTCCAGTTAAATTAGTTCCAAATTTCAAGCAAAATCAGAACGGTTACATACTTTTTTATAAACAACGAAAGTAATCGTATACTATGTACAAATAAGTCACATTAACGGTAACCTATGTAAACATTTAACTTCCGTTAAATTAATTATAAGCAAAGCAGTAATATTGCAAATAATCGATATGTGAATTTGGTGATTACATAACCGTATTTATTACTTGTAGAGTAAATTATACATAGATATTTTAGAGGACTTTAATATCACAACAACAACGACATAATTTTTCATAATTTTAATTAAACTCAATACGGCTCTTCGTCAGGAGAAATTCACTGTTTTTCAAACAAATATATTCGATGAGATGAAATCTCAAAAGTCAACCAATCGAATATGCAATTAAATGATGACGAAACATTTTTGATTCTTAATGACGTCACTGGTTATTTATATATCGAAGGAACTTATATAAGATTTCATTGTGTGCGGTCGTCCTTAGCGGATGCATTGTTTAAGACTCGGTATTTTCGGTCATTTATTTCGTGAGTAATCACTGTAAACATTATTTTTTAATGTTGCTATTCCGGTAATTTGCTTTTTAATCTAAACGTTTTATTTGATTTAATGCTTATTTTTGATTGGTACTTCAGGAATGTTTTATACAATACTACTTTTAGTACGTTTTTTAGAAGCAACGACAGTAATTCGTAGTCAAATCAAAAACCATTAATTATTGATAACGGTAATTGTTTATCTTGGATATTCAAGTATTCGAAAAGTATTCGAAAATTTAAATTACAAATTCTCATTTAATTTTATCCTAATTAAAAAATGAAACTAAATTATTATTATTAATTTATTTTAAAAATAGTCTGTCTCAATATAGATAAACGCCAACTCGTGAAATGAAAACCCATAGAATATATTTATTAAAAAGTTTTTATCTGTGTTCATAAAAAGTAATAAATAAAAAACAAAAACTGCAAATAACATTATATTATATGGTCAATTTTTAAATAATTCTAAATTATAAAAAAATCTGCATCTATCTCACTTCCTCGTAATCTATCTGTCTGTCTGTCTAACAGCAGTCAGTCAAAATAATTATAAATTCATACTTTGTACCAGGAACCCAGGAATGTGTAAGAGGCTGCCTGATAAAAATCTCGGTCCTTTCAACGTCCCTTATCTCTACGTATCAGTTCGAGCGACGAATTTTTGTTAACCGTATCTCGATCTATTTATAAAAACTGACGATTTAACGTGGATTATGTTGGAATTAGGCAGATGAATTTGTAGCATTTCTTTTGTTATTTACTGCATCTTGTCTATGCGTGTTAATAATAAATATTAAATACAAAAGTTGTAATAACATGTTAAATTATTATCATAACTAGTATCCATGTGTTTTGAATCGGTCCATTTTCTTATTATAAATGAAATATATAAATAAAATTTTAATTGTATATTGTTTAAACATACATGATTTGATATGTAAAGACGTGAGTCACTGTTGTTGCAGCTCCAAAGTAAATAAGTTTGTATTATTATAAAAACTTTGTAATATTGGTCAAACGAGCAGTAAGTAACCTCAATGGTCAAACGGATGGAGATGGCGACATCTCCATCGAATTTTATAAACTACAAGGAATCCCTTACAATCTAATGGACTTTAACACACTGCACTCTAATACACTGGCCCAGTGGTAGTACCCAGTGGTACCACTATATATATTAAATCAAGTTTATACTCAGAAAGTAATTTGTAATAAACGTATAATTTTCTTATTTGCTGCATTATTATGTGGTTGGTTAGAAGATTGCATATCCCGAAGGTTCAAAATTCAAACCTAAGCTAAAAAACTCCAGTCGTAACGAGAATTTGTTGTTTGATTTCTGCTTTTATTTTTAAAGAAATTCTGACTAGTAGTTCAGTAGTTGAGTTTAGCAGTTGGCGGTACTACTCATGTGCCTAGAAAAGCATGTCAAGCCGTTGGTAATGCACTTTAACTCTCTCTTGTGAATTTAGATTGTCCTCCTATTGAACTACTATAAGAGTGAGGGAAAAGAGTGTGCATCTATGTGCACACAATTAGGCATGGCTAGATGAATGACTAAGAAAACGTAACTCTTTTAAAACTACTACTGTAATGTTTAAAACTCTACAATAATGTCCAGATCTTCGTCTAAGTTGTAGCAAGATAGAATTGTGGCCCCATTTGAGCAGAAACCCCCTAAAAATCCTACTAATAGTACCTACTCCCATATTTAAGCTGCGTTTTATATTTGATCTCTGTTCTGTTACTATGTAATCACTTAATTTGTTCACATAAACTATGCTTTAAAAATATTTATAAACTGTTTTCAAATAAGGAATTGTTTATCTATGACGGTGCCTACAATAATGTTGCAAATTAATCGAAATCCAATCGCTTTAAGTCGGTGCTTTGATATGGATACCTTAGTCAACTTGGCGTTTTCATTTTGCAAACCAAACCCATATTATCTGTGTTCTGTAAGGAAAACATAAAATAAGAATGAGTTATATGGACAACAGCCATGCAAAGAGAATCAAGAGATTTTTTGAAATGTTTGAGGATACATATCATTTTTTTTAATTGTACGTGACCGCGCTGGTGCTGTACTGAATACATCTTAAAGTTTTGATAATTTAGAATGAAGTATTATGGGAATGAGGTGTTCTAAGCTACAGAAAAGGTTCTTGAATTAGAATTATAATTATAAATGCTCTTACAATACAATTGGTTTCTAATTAAATATGTATCTCCAAAATGATGCATTATTTTCTTAACAGTGTGATTTTTTAAAATAATTTTGGGATTGTACATAAGTGTGAATACTTTTTGATAATTTATTTCTCGATATGAACTCACTGTTTTTATTACTAAATAAAAAAAATACAATCATCCCTCTACTTATCTTAGTTGTTAGACATAGGGTAGGCATTTGTTTCGTAAATACTTATTGCAAAACGATGACATCACCGTGTTTGGCGTATCGCGACCACCAGGCGAGCATAGCGTAAGGTGTACTCCTGATATGGGCTCAATGTAAACAGCGAAGTGCAACGTCTAGCACATTCTGATCGCCTAGTATTTTATTGTCACTATGGAGGCGAAAGGTGGATAAAACAAAAAATATTATTTATTTTATTTTATATTTCATTAGTGTTTTTTGCCTTAAAACTTATTCTAAACTAGATTATCAAATGCAGCGCATTTTTGGAAGAAAGTTTTTAAGTAATAGAGTTGTAATAAATATTATTTATTTATATATAAAGCTGCGTATCTTCCTTAAAAAAATATTGCATTTTCCAACGTTTTAAAATTATAAAATAATTATACATCGAAAATACGAAACTACTATTTAACAATACAACTACCAAATTAAAAGGACGTTTGCTTATCAAGATATTATTATTTAAAAGTAAACAGTAAACCAACAAAAGAGCGAAGATGAATAAGACACTGTCAATGCTTAGATAATGTGTACTAAAAAAGAACATTTATTCCCATACCTATAAAGCTTAGATTTCGGGAGTCATCCTAGTTATTCAATTGTTCGGAATTCAATTTAGCGGCGGACGGAAGGGGCGTGGTTTGTGCTGGGCGGGGCGCGGGAAGGAGATAGGACGGCGCGGATGTTCGAAATTCAAATTTCGCATCTGTCAGTGGCATATATGTATAGTAGAGCTGCGCGGTTTATAGGCAAGTTGTTCAAAAATAGAAAGAGACAGTAATGTCGGCTTTATCGCTTCGACATTGTTAGATATATTGGTCGAAAGGTATTGTTAGTTCATGTTACGAATTTATAGTATTTACGTCTACTTCATATAAACGAATTGAAACAACCCTTATATATCTTTGAGAGACGAACAACAATTTTATAGGTATAGTAATGTAATTACTTAACACCTTATTATACGTAGCAGATATAAAACAAGAAGATACATGTAAAGTCAGAAGAGAACTAAGCATTAAAATAAAGTTTAGGTTAGGTTAGACTACCTAATTTGTAATTACCAATTAATATCAGCAAAAAGGACTACTTACTTAACCAAGCGTATATTTTTAATTTAATCCGATTTTCGTTTCCGGGGAGTTTGAAACAGGCGATGGTTGTATCATGACTCTACCGACGGCTATTCATTCAGGCATCAGGAAATCAAAATAACAAACATAAAACTACATGTCAGTAATTAATAAGAAATAAAATATTAAGTTTTATTTGTCATATTTATATATAAACTACTTGAAAAAAATGATAAAAGATGTTTAAAAATAAATACCGATAAGTACAGTTTTGGCGACGACAGCAATGTCCCCGCCAAGGTCGAAATGTCATCGGAAGTAAAAACAACTTGAAAGCAAAACGTTTTATCGCTTTATTAACAAAATGAACGCAAACAAAACCTACTTTTACGTAATCGATGAACAAAACTATGCTAAACAATTCAGTACAATTCATATGTATTCAGATATTGCAGTCATTAAAATTTTATTACAAAAATATTCAATACCTTCCAGACCTTATTATAATTTTTTTTTTAATTTTGAAAAGAGAAAATATAAATGATCGTTATCTAAAAAAATAATTAAAAATTTAAACACAGAATCGAACATTTATTACAATATTAATTAATGATAAACCAATCACTATTCAGACTTTAATCAATTCACATATTAACGTATAAACGAATATCCATATGCGCGACGTTTAATAAATAAAATATACAAAACCTCTTCCGTCTGAACATTAAGTAAATCCGATTACGAGTAATTTGGCGAAGGCATCGGATTAAAATCGATTAATTTATGCCTAACGTCGCGCAATGTTATCTCAGAATCTTTGTGCCGTTTTGTCGTCGCCACCGACTGTCATGCCTCGTTTAGCTTTTACGGGATAGTAAAAAACTATGCATAATTATATTAATTAACATTAAACAAATACGGCATAGGTAATTTATATTTTAAATACGAGTATTGCTTAGTAATAAACGGAAAAGTATTATAGTTAAATATATATAATTTCCATTCTCTTTATAATCATAATTTTGAAATATATATAATTTTTAAAAGCAACTTATATTCCGATTTTTTTATTTCTATATATTGACATGAAATTATATTATTTTAATTAAAAGTAATATTTCGATTAAAAAATCTGATATTGATATAGGCAATGGTCATAAATAAAATTCGATTTAATCTAAATCATTATCGATAACGAGGAATTTCTTATAATTACGTCTTATGAATATTTATTAACATATTAATTTGACGTGTTGAGTTGTATAGTTCTTTTGACGTTTTTTGGTATGACATTAAAAAAAAACAGTAGTTTGCCGAAGCGTTCGTCGAGATACCTCAACGAGCTTGCTTTTTAAATGCTTAGTAATTATAATTGACACTGTTACGTTGTATGAAACTTGTAAAGCTTGAAATATATGACGTACTTATTTCTGTTAATATAAGAGTTAAACTTGGCTTAATGAGCCAAGTTATAACCCCATATAACTACTCTGTTTTTAAACGCAATACCACTTTTACCACGATTACTAAAAGCGCATTTACAAATTATCAGTTTTATTTAATATCTAGAATAGATTTTATTGGTATTGAACCTCATTTTCATTTTAAAATTAACAACAAAAACCTTAATGGTTTAAAAAGACACATAATTATATAATATTACAGGTATAAATATAAAGTATTTAACCCATTCACAACTTAACTAATCTTTTCTTTGTTATAAAATGTAGAGTCAGTTCAAACGAACCTCCACGATCACGAGCAATCGATTTTAATTCGATCGTAAACACTATCACATTATCGACTCGAACAGACGGCGTGACGTATTGCCATTTATTTAAAATTCAAATCGAACAAGTTTTTAAACACGAAAAAATATATTCATGTTTAAAAAAAGAACATTAAAATTAGACTGCAGAATTAAAAAAATACTATTGTAGCTTCAAGCAGGTTGCACTTTGTTTTTTTTTTTAACAAAATGTGTTACTTTCGTATATTTTTCTGTCTCTAAAATATGTTTTTGTTAGATATGTGTAATTTATTTATACGTTCAGATTCCCCAAATAAAGTAACTTGGTAAAAGTTGTAAGAACCAAGTCCTTATCCAGCGATTGTTACCGAAGTAAATTCGTAGGTCATATTTCAAAAACTCCTTTCGCTACAAATTATTAAATGGTCTTCTTTTATTAAGTTACTCGCATAAACTGCGCTACACTTTATTTTACACTTCACCGTCGATGTTATGTTTTGAATCACAATTAAAAGACAATAAGTAATTTTTGTATTACAATTTTTATTTGTCAACAACCTTTCTCATTCGGTATCTAACAAACACTAAAAAAACAAAATGGCTGGTTGTCCGAATTTTATTATAATTTTCATTTGAGTCAAAATAATAATTATTAATAAAAATAAATATTTGAATTGAAACGAAAAGAATAAATTGAGATACTAAAATATTTGTAGGATATAGTTTTGTGATTTATTAAATTATTGTATATTTTCACTATATTAAGACAATCAAATATCTAATGTCGGTAACAACTCGGCCATCCGTAAGCATTACGAGTCCCTCGTAACAATACACATAACAACCAAATCATAAAAGCAGCAACAAAATATATGATTACTCTTAACTATATTAAGTAGTAAGTACATACATTTTTATATAATTATAGACGAAGCCAAACATTCATTTTAAATTGAATTGTACTTAAATTTGAATTCCTTACATTATAATGCATTAACAATAGATACACTTAACAAATATTAAGCAGAGAATATATTTTCTAATATCATGACATTAATCAATATATTATCATTACATTTAAAAGATCCATGACATTGATCTCTCATACTTGAATATAAAATCATATTTTGCCGATCCATGACATCGATCGGCCTTCAATGAAAAGAAGAAACAATAACTCATCAGTCGCTTCATGACATTAAGCAACCAACGAGTCTCTGATATAAACCATGACGTTAGTTATCTCAGAGATGCACAAATCCTTGACGTTGACTTGTACATATTGCATCGTTACTTTTCAACTTTATATTATAATATCAGATACATAAAGTCACAACAGTTCATCAGTCATATATATAACCTTTTTGTATTATTATACCTTATTAATTTACATTGCTAGTAACATTAGATACATTTACAGCATCGTCTATAGATTCTCTATCAGAAGAACTCTCATTATCAGAAGATACTTGTGAAGTAAAATTTACCCATGGAAATATTTTATCAATTGCCACTATCGATTCATAGTGTCTACCCTTTCTAGTGATTGGAGTATCTTCGATCACAAACCTATCATTCGGGAGAAGCTTCTTAATACGGTACGGACCCTGACATTTTGGCTCTAATTTTTTTGATTGGCCTTCTATGCCAGTAGGTACTCTTATGACTCTAACTAAATCTCCTTCATTGAATACTACATTTGTTTTTTTTTCGGTGTTTATCAAAATGATTCTTAGCTTTTTCTGCTTGCGTCTGTATATTTTGATTAGCGTCAGACCTGAGTTGTGTCAAGTTATTTTCAGTCATGTCTAAAGTGACGTCAGAAATTACTTCGTTTAATATTCCCTGGGAAGGATTCGTAACGTTATATCCGAACAAAAGTTCCGTTGGGGTCTTTTTGGTGGTAGCATTAAAAGTAGTATTAATACCAAGCTGTATATCTAGTAAATGCTCATCCCATTTTCCATTTGGTTTATCATGATTCATGGCCCCAAGTGCGGCTAAAATTGTGCGATTATACCGCTCAACTTGGCCATTTGCACGTGGTGTGGCTACAGCATTACATATATGCCTAATCCCCGTAGATTTCATGAATGCTTTAAATGCATGACTAGTAAAACTTGTCCCCTGATCAGTAATCAAACGGGTCGGTGTTCCAAAATAGCTAAAATGCTCTCTAAATACTTTAATGCTTGAGGAGGATTTTTGTATAATTTTATTCATGGTACGTTGAAATACTGAAGGCGCGTTTACTAGGCCAAATGGCATTCGATTGTATTCCTTTATACAATATTCACCCGGTAAAAGATAATACTCTTTATTTTCATGCCCTCTAATAGACCCATTTACATAAACTTTCCCCGAATAGTGGTCGTCACTAGAAACCGGTATGGTTTTGATGGTTCCAATTGGAATAGTCACATCCTTGGCACATTTTAGTACACATTTACTAGTTTTATTGTCGTTTACTCTTCGAAAAATCACGTCAGTGTCAGTTTTAATTATTTGAATGGTTGGTCTTTCTGTAAATGTGTGTCCTAGTAGAATCGGGTTGTTAATGTGCGAGTCGTCGATTATGAGGATTTCAACATTTTCCTCCACGACCCCCTGAATCTCAATATTTGCAAAAGCTAAACCTATCGGACTAAATCGCGTGTTGCCAAATCCCGAAAGTATAGGACCCTCTACCGGCTCCCATTTAATCTGCAATCGTTGTGCATCGCTAAGTCGTACAAGTGTAGTTTCGCAACCCAAATCTACTAGGCCGAAAATTGGTTGTTAATTTTTAAGGGGATCTTGTATTTTAAACTAGAATTCTAGTTACTTTCAATTCGTAAAATTTTCTTCGTTTCATCAGAGTTATTTTTCTTTGGGCAATTAGAAAAAATGTGGCCCCTCAAATTACAGTTAGTACATTGTATTTTGGGTTTTGGACAACGGAAGAAGGTGTGACCGGTTTCGTTACAGTTATAACAAACTATATGAGCATAATTATTGTTTTTATGTTGTGTCTTGTCAAAAGAAGAATTTGGACCACTGTACAGTTGAGCTCGTTTGTCTTTGTTTCGTATGTCATTCGAAGCGTTCCTATCTTGCTCGACCTTTATAGTTTTTAAATATTTAAGAACTTGTTCCGGTTCCGTATACTCTACAGCCTGCGCGCCTAATCGGACACCCCTATCATCGATACCGAAAATTAAACAGTCAACAGCCCGCTTACCCTTAATATTACAACGATTTAAAAGGTTCATTTTGTCGTAATAATATAATTCAAGCGATTCGCCATATCGGGCTTTCTTGCCTAACATTTCGGTAAGAAGTTCGGCATAATTCTCTCGCGATGGAAAAGACTCTTTGAGTTTAATCTTCCAGTCTGTCCATGATAACAATAAAGATGGCAAAGCCTGATACCATGATTTCGCTATTCCCGCAAGTTTTGGTAAAGCATAGTGAACGATTTGCTTTTCGTCCCAACTATATATTTGAGCACATTCTTCTATCTTATGGATCCATGAATCGATAGTTTGTTCTTTACATAGTGGATCAAATTCGGGTATAACATTATTAAGAACTGGGAATTTGTCGCGTTCTATAGTGCTTTTATCCCTAATACCTTGCATTACATTGATAAATTGTTCGAAAAATAATCGCTGAGTATCAGCATACCTTAATTCACTTAAAGAGCTCGTGACAGCTGGAGTCGCGCCAGGTGAAACAGTATTCTGCGCCATACCAGCTGTATGCGCCACGCCAGTAGATGCTTGGGGCCCGTCATGCGTGTAGGACCTCACACTTGCTGAGCGTTGAGACTGTCTTGTTTCGCCGCAA
The DNA here is from genome assembly GCA_963151315.1 of Nymphalis c-album. NCBI lineage: Eukaryota > Metazoa > Arthropoda > Insecta > Lepidoptera > Nymphalidae > Nymphalis > Nymphalis c-album. The sequence continues at coordinate 2,904,965 of OY720610.1, forward strand.
TCGTGGTGCCTTGCACCGCTGCGACCACTGTTACTTGATCGGTGTCGCCTGCTATTCTTGCCTGTCTTCTTTGTATGCCTACGGCGCGGGCGACGAGAATGACTACTACTTAGCGAGGAGCCACTCTCAGTAGACTGTGTTCTTTTCTTTCGTTTAGGCATTTCGGTATTTAACCTCAAAAGAAACATAAAAACGCATATATAAAATACATGAAAATAAATACTTCAAAAAAAAAAAAAAAACAGGACTGATAATATTTATTATTAATTATGTATATATGTAAAAAAATAATTTAAATTTGTATTTGAGAATTTAATTATTAAGTTGTCAATTCTTAGGTAAAACAGTCCATGTCGGTAAAACGGCACCGTAATGCGTTATATTACAAAGGGGTTTATTCTCTCATAAGAAATTATAATTTCAAAAAAATAAATTAAATAAAATATATACAGTTTTCATAAAAAAAAAAAAAAAACTTTCTTACACGTCTCTTTTATGTCGTCGTCCTATAAATGTGGGCAGGAAGGGATCACACCAAAATAATAGAATATCTCAGTGGGATCCCACTTCTGAGTTATTAAATGGTCTTCTTTTATTAAGTTACTCGCATAAACTGCGCTACACTTTATTTTACACTTCACCGTCGATGTTATGTTTTGAATCACAATTAAAAGACAATAAGTAATTTTTGTATTACAATTTTTATTTGTCAACAACCTTTCTCATTCGGTATCTAACAAACACTAAAAAAACAAAATGGCTGGTTGTCCGAATTTTATTATAATTTTCATTTGAGTCAAAATAATAATTATTAATAAAAATAAATATTTTAATTGAAACGAAAAGAATAAATTGAGATACTAAAATATTTGTAGGATATAGTTTTGTGATTTATTAAATTATTGTATATTTTCACTATATTAAGACAATCAAATATCTAATGTCGGTAACAAAATGTATTGTTCATTTAAACAAAACAACATCTTTATCAGTGAAAAGAAAGGTGTGTGATTTCGGTTGAAAGGACTAGAGCTACCCATATTTAACCCATGGGTGTATTGAGAGCCTACCCCCTCAGTCATCTATTCTTGGTTATGTGTCTTCTATCAATCTAAGACGTGGTCGTGACTAATGTTTAAAGATTCAATGACAAACTAAACAGATGATAAGAAGATGATGATTTCCTGGGTACTCAGTAACGGCGTTTATTGGGAAGGCAGAATAGTTAACTAAGTAGAGTTTATTATATTGCACAAGCGCGTGAACACACTATATTCGTCCACACTTATAAGCAAGAAAAAAAAACGGCTTTACGTGCTTTCCGAGGCACGAGAGTGTAACACTTGTGTACTAGTGCACTTCTAATTTCTTAAAAGTAACCAATTAGATTGGGCTCTAACTTTAATACCTATACTACACCGTTATTTATTTTAAATTACATTTCTCTGTTATATGAATAAAACATGGCTAATACAAAATCATGTTAATATTATAAGAAAGTAAATATAATTATAGTGTTTTGCTAACTACAAAAATTACAAACTAGATGTTTAAAGAAAAAAATAACTACGGAGTTTCTTACCGTTTCTTCTAGAACATTCCGGACCGGTGGTAGCTCTAAATTAAATCTTTTAAGTATTCATTAAAGCATATTTTGATTTTGATTCAAACGATTGACATAAGCCTTTGTTACATGGTAGGTTATAATTTCAGAACGGCCATAAAGGGTATAAAATGTTTATATGTTGTATTTATGTTTGTGATATATTCAACTTGATCTGGAAAATATGTCGCTGTGGACGCTTTCTGTGTGAATATCAATATTGTCAGAGTTCACTTTTTTTTGGAATAGGTTTAAGGACACAATAACTTTAGGTCCCATTAACTTGTTACAGAGAACATATTTATAAAAATAAAAAGCGTATTAATATTGCTCAAAATCAAAATATTCAAAATTGTTTATTGCCAAAAAATAATTAAACAAAAAAAAAATCTGATATGTTTCAAAATAATATCGAGTTAATTAAAACTTTGTAATGTGAAGAAACTTTAATACATATAGGTAATATAATTTTTTTACTTTACATCTTTTATTTTAATTTATTATCAATAATATAAAAATGCATATTAATTAAAGGAGACGCAATTTAGAATAAAGTATATTTTCAAAACAAACCTTTTTAGTTTTTATTAATACAAAATTTCATCTCAATCGGTTGTGAGGAACTGGTTTAAAAAGTTACAAGATTTCACCCACACCTACAACGACTACATATAAATATGGGCTTTAAAAAGTAAACGTAATAATGTACCATACAAACTTGCAACTACCTTTCAAAAATAATTCTAAATAAAACAAGTTTCTATTAAAACAACTTGAGATATCTTCGTAAAATAATTTTAAATTACTCGAATGATGCTCATAACGTCATCTGTTAAAGGAATGCCAGTTAGTTCTCATTATATATTACCTAGAAGACCACAGGACATAACAAGCAAGGAGATTCTAACCTTTTTAGTCGTTTAGCTATTTATGGCCAGTTACAATATTCAAAAAACTATTTATTACGCTTGAATTGACTATGAGGCGTCATTCAAAAGCGCTTCGTTAGTTTTGAAGCCAATTTTTTTTTAAATTGTTTAAATTAGTTAGGTACGTAGAATGGCAAATTTTAAGCGATTGCCTACTTATTTTAAATACTTATTGAATAATAAAAACAATGCAAAGAGTACATTAGACAAGCTAAAGTTTGAAGTTTTACTAGTCGTAAGATTTTTGACGTTTTGTTTTTTTTTTATTTGACTTTTCACAGACGAAGGTTTATACTATTTATCATTAGCTATACTATTAATTTGTTTTTCTTTAACTGTGACGTCATTAAATCTCAATTCGATTTGAATAAATCACAGATGTGACAGATATTTTAAAATACACAAGGACACTTATAAAATAATTATTTATTAATTAATTAAAATAATCTCAGTTCTAAGAGGTTACAATTTAAACACGCTTGTTTTAATGATATGACTGTAGGCCCCCCGGTGTGATGGGGTCAGGCGTTCTAATTGTCGGGTGACAAAGATTGATATTTAAACAGGACACAATTATAAGAGTCATTTTAAGTCATAGTCGTAGATTATCTAATTCTGATCTTCCCTTATGATGTAATGGTCTTTTACTCTTTTTAAATCTTCTTTCTTTTTTACCAATATATATTTGATAGCCGACGACATATCATAAATAATATTTGTAATATAATAGGTGGTATTCAACTATAGTTCACATGATATTTACCGCTTAATCTATACAATTTTACTTGTTACAAAGTGATTGTTACTCCTTAAAAGCAGAGGAGCCTCAACCCAGCAGTGGAATATTAACAGTAGCAGGGAGAGCAAACCCAAAACGACCTCTACACGTGGCCACCCTCGTTGCGTCACGCGGCGAACGCAACGCTACCGTAACCCCCCACCGGCAGACCCTCACCTGTTTTAAGCCACACTATTTTATAATACAAAGTAGCCTTAGATTTAACATAAACGTCGTTTACTTCTATTTCAAACTTTGAATTTTAAACGAGGAATTAATTCGAATTGACGTTTTTTTTTTAATACCAGAAGCCTCTTTATGGAGTCTTCGTCAGTTTGAGTGTAACAAATGTGGGAAAAAAGAACATGAAGTATATATACACGCTTCATATTCCGAAATATATAAATAGTTTTTAAAAAAGGTTGTTTGTTTGTATCTATAAATTATATATTGATTGATATAATTATGAGGTAAATTTTAATGTAACGGTTACATGGGAAATTCTCACTAACAAGTAATTCCGAGAGCCAAGATAAATTTGCCAAATCAAAACCACAAATGACGACTAGTTATTTTAATTTAGGTTCACTCTGCCTGACTCTGCAATGTGATTAATTATTCCATCTTTCATGACTGGCTCAAGAGATTTTTCTTCTCTCATAGACAAATTTTCAAATAGAGAAAAAACCATGACCTTTTCCAAACCTCGTAAAACTTTGCGGTTCTGTGTCTCGAGCTGTTTAGTTAATAATTTCCTTTACAACAGAAGCTGCTAGACCTTAAAAAATGCAATAAAAAACATTCCGATTACGTCAAATCCGATTTGACAACTTGATGAACACGTTCCATCGACATTCGAATTTGAAAACCGTGTGGGTGGTCTGAGCGTGTAATTTTTTTCTTATATTTTTTTTCTTTTGTTTTTATTTTTTCTTTGATGTAGAGCGATGACTAACAGCCTTTCAATAACTAGCCACCAGCGTAGCGTAATGATCGATCTTTTTAGCGTAAAATTCGTAACGGATATACATATATGTATCATTAAATGCTATTAAGACCTGAGAGATCACAGACTAATTATTAAATAGAAACTTTCGTTTTAGAACTCACTCCGATTGAGGGTTTTATGTACCTAAATGTATTTCACTTTATTACCAATACAATTTTAACTAACATAAATATTTTTTTCTAAGGTAACAGTGACGAATAATGGAATACAAATACAAAGCAAAAACATTCCGTGTTTTTTAAACAACTAAGTGTGAAATGACTGAAAAACTTTTCCGCGCAAGAACTGTCAAAATGACATAAATAGTGAGTGAATGGAATGTTCGGTTCGGAAACAGCATGGTGACTCTGATGCCGTGTGGCTACCTCGGCGGCGCTTCACCGCGCTGCAACTTGGACCACGAGCCTAAGGTCAGGATGATACAAAAAACCTTAGACGTAGTTGCAATTATCCGATAGATCCCTTTTTAATTTATCGCACTATTTACACTGGCACATGCACTGCTTAATTTTTTTGCACGATTTTATTTGCATGTTTTTTTAAGCAATTTAATTGTGCACTGAAGCTTTTCATTTATTTTTCATGAACAGGTAATTGTACTGAGTAAGAACAGTGGAGAATATAATCAGGTGCACCTGGTAGAGGGTTCGACGTAAGAAACACCGAATTTTATCGTCCGGATACACACGAACATAAGTGCGGACAAACTGTTTATGTTTTCCAAGTTGAACGGCGTCAGATCTCATGTTACCCATTCATACGTTAATCTTTAGGGCCCATTAAAAAGTCGTAATACATCGACTGTGGTGTCGTCGTTGGTGTACCTACGGGACAGTACGTCGTTAGCCACCCGATACCAGGCTATCATAAGCGCGTAGAGTTAGTTTTCAGACAAATGATGCTTGGTGATTAAATTTGGAATGCGGGGCACCATATAGGTATGATAAATATTATTATAGGTATAATTAGATCAAACATAGAGTAATTGTCATTTATTAAAAAAGGTGTAAAGGTTACAAAACTTAAAATGAAAAAAACCTTACTCAAATGTCAAATTATTATTCTTAAAACTTAAAACACTAAGTTTTGACAGTGGTACAATGGTGAAAAAAACGTATTTTTAACTTAAATCGTTTATCGCAATATAAGTCTGAATAATTTCCCAATGACCGGTAAAAACAATGTACGCTTAAAAAAGTAAAAAAGTAATCCATCGATACACAAAGCCACCCAGAGATAACACCAATAAAAACAAATTTGTACAAGTTGATAGCCGTACACGAGGCGATTTATCGAGCGAGATGTCTCTCTTGATAGTACTCCTTAAATTGTTAAGTTATTTAGCTCGATACTGAAACGTCGTATATCACACAATTCAACGACAATCAATATTTTAATTATTGATTTAAATGTCGTGTGGTTTGTAAATTTTGTGTATATGAAAAGCGAATAGAAACGTTATATTATGATGAGAAGGATAGTATTTTGTTAAGTTTTTTTACCTCTTGTTACTAACTGTTATCCTGGTACTATTTATACCAAGCATGACTAGAAAAAATATGGAAACTTTTTTTTATTATTTTTTTTTATTGCATAGGCAGTCGGACGAGCATATATGGGCCGCCTGATGGTAAGTGGTCACCAACGCCCCCCATACACATTGGCATTGTAAGAGATGTTAACCATCGCCTATGCGCCACCAACCTTGGGAACTAAGATCTTATTAATTATTTGTGCCTCTAATTACCCTGGCTCACTTACCCTTCAAACCGGAACAAACAATAGCAAGTACTGCTGTTTTGCGGTAGAATATCTGATGAGTGGGTGGTACCTACCCAGATGAACTTGCACAAAGCCCTGCCACCAAGTAAATATTTAAAATTAATTAAACTTAATTACTAAACAAACACAAATATTATATTTTGATGTAAAAAGTAACAAAAGATAGTTTGTTGTTGATCAACTTAATTGTCAATGCTGTAAATAAATGTAAAAGTCAATTGTTATAGTTGGTTTGACACAAAATAGAAATTGTTTTTTTTTTTTTAATTGCGATAATAATAATAAAATGTCGCTAAACTTTTAATTCTGTAAAATGCAAATTAAAATATACATATTACACATATTAAGTAACTAAATACGCGATGTGGCTTAAAACTAAAACTGGTACGTAGATCTACCGATAAACTAAGAAAATATGACTACATCTTTAAAATCGAAGTAAATAACGACAGGCTCAACAAAGTTAGGGATATACATATTTTAGTTATAATGGAACAATAAATTACAACGTGCAAGTAAATCTTGAAAAAGATTTAAACTAATTTATAAACATGAACTTTAAACAAACAATAAAAATTAAAAACATACATGTAGTCACCCATTCAAATAAATCACTATTAAAATTGACATTTCACACGATTTATAAAAAAATATGTCGAATTAATATAACACCAATAAGTATCTTTCGAATTATCAACGATAAAAATAAATATCGTGGACGATAAATTTGAAAATTTATTTCTCGAGGACTCGGGAGCGCGACGGGACGAGACGAGGAGTCCCAAATCGTAAATAAAATGAGATAAAACAATAAACGTATTACGTATAAATAAATAACAGTTTTGTTCGATGTGTTTAGATTACAGGCTGCTCCAAAGATTAATTGCTTTTAATATATCATTTTATATGGCCTGTGACATGTTTTATGTAAACTTCGGGGAATACGAAGGATCCTGTTTATATTATGTTTTTTTATTTATCTTTTAAGAGTTCTATATGTAACCAGGACAGAAAAGAACAGGTAAATTATTTTAAAATTAAATAAAAATGCAATATCGTTTAATACCGTGAGATAGCTATTATGGAAAAAAATATACCTGATTCATTAAAAATGTGTAAAAGATGTAATCTATATTAATGTAACCTTAACAATCGAGATTTTTTATCAATTTTGATAACCAACATGTTGAACATCCCATCAATATAACGTATTTAAAAAGGAATGTATGGAGCAGCCTGTGTAACAAATGATCACGAAGCGCGCGGGCGCGTTGTCGCCGCGTAAAACGTATAAATTAAAGGCCTATCGCGAGATCGGCCGGCCTCACACCTCGCGTTATGCGCGCGGTGATTTACGTCTTCTCACACGCGACACCTCGGGGCTATGTGACCCTGGTGACTGAACGTGTGTAGTTCGCATAGGTTATTCTATTTACTACTGAAATCCTAGTAGGCTAGTAATTTTCAACATACAAATAAATACATGATAACTCACTCTTACTGTGACGGTGATTACTTCAAACATTAAAAATTGATGGTGGTTGATTTCTCATGGTATAGATAGTAGTACATATTTGACTACCTCGTTTGTCTAATGGCTAGATGTAAGGCCGCAGACACACCTGGAGGTCCTGGGTTCAAATCCCAGGTCAGGTCAATTAAAAGTTTTTGGTTTTTGTTGTCGCAGCAGCCCGAGCCTGGAAGTTGGAAGTGTGTATACACTTGCATGCCTCGGAAAGCACGCCGTTTCTCAAGGCCCTGAACTCTCCGGTCGTGTCGGATTGCCGCCATCTCATCGGCTTATGAGAGTTAGTGAATAGAGGGTGCACCTGTGTTTGCGCACACACTTGTGCACTATAATATGTCTTGCGCATTATTTGGCCACCATGGTTTGAAATCGGTCCGGAAAATTGAAATTTCAATAACATAATTTACTCCAATTCTTTCACCAATGCAAAGCTACATTATCAGCGAGTAACATAGGCTATATTTTATCCCCGTATTTCTACGGGAACGGGGACTACGCGGGTAAAACCGCGGGGAAAATAATTTTAAAATCATTTACCAACCATTACTGGTCTCGTTTTATTAACGACAATCAATCAATTACACAACGCAAATTACCTACGACATACATAAATTAATAAATGCGTCACACAGCAAACAAACACCAATAATAATAATTATTATTTTTTACCTCGTAATTAATTACTTTAAGAATGATATTTTTGAACAAAATCCCTCTCTTTCCTTTTTTGAAACAAATATTTCCTCCCTGGTGCTTGGAAAATTGTTAAAATAGTTACTACAAATGTGTACCAAAAGTACCAGGCAAACATAACTTAAAAGGACAAACTTGTTGAACGCTGCACAAAAATGTTTTAGTAATTGATAACAAACGTCAATCGAAACTAATACGTGAATCGTATGCATAAAGCATATTTCACTTTAGACACAACTTAATTTGTGTTCCTAAATCAAAAGAGACACGGTGGCGCCCTCTCGGTTGTAAAATAAATTCGGCTTGATTTTATTAATGTTGTTACCCTAATCTTGATCTGAGGTAGACATTTAGAAGTTTTATTATTTATAACATAAGTTTTATCTTGGATCTCTTGTAGGTTAGAAAAGTTGTGTTTATTAACCGCTATGGGTTTACGTTGACTTGTTAGAAATTCGTTTTGTATGGGAATTTGTGAGAACATTTTTTGGAACGCTAGTAGAATCAATAAACATATTTAATGGCCACAGTGATACTTTTTATATTATATAATGTTTTATCAGAACAGCTGACTAAAAATATAACTGTAATTCTATTACTCAGCTACTTTTGGATTATTAGTATACATTTTATCCTTGATCTTAGTATACTATTTTTTTCCTTAAATAAACTTTTGAAGAGGTACAAAGCTAAGCTGTAAATGACAACCTACGACGTTTATAAGACAAACAAGTACACATACAAGTAGGTTTCTTAGAAACCAGAAGTTTATAAAAAAAACGTATAAATCATAACGATACTGTGGAAGCGAATTTACGCTCGCTCTTATATTTATGATACCTTAGTACTTTCTTAATCATATCTTAGAAATCGGTTATCACCATATTCATCATCACTCACTCTCGCTATGGCTGGGCTAGGTCGAAAGATAATGCTAAATAATTTAAATAATATTATTTATTAATTTTTCATGTATACCAACGGATCATTTAACGGTCAATATTTGACGTTTATTTAAATTAGAATAAAAATTCTGTTGCATGAACTTTTGGATATGATACTTTAGGAACTTTTGGCTATTTATATTTAACAACTTTTTATTTTGTTGGTGGCGGTTCAATGTATAATATTATACACATAATATATTAATTGATAAATAAATTATGCATGATTTTTCGATGAGCGAAATAAACAAAACTTTTAAGCTTACAATGCAAATATTATTAATATATATATATATATATATCCTTTTTTTGTTTATCGTTAGCAAGCCAAAAATTAATCTACTACACTACTGCATAATATGTCAAACTAGCTATATTTTTAACCGACTTCAAAAAAAGGAGGAGGTTATCAATTTGTCTGTATGTTTTTTTTTTTAAAGAAATTTTCTAGTATTGACCCAAGCGAATTCCAGCGCAATATCAATTACTGTTCTTAATCGCTACATCGATAATAATGATATTTTAGTATATGAATAGATAAAATAAAATATTTTATATTGTTACAGGCAAAGCGATCCAGACCCGATTCGGGCACTGATGTACGGTAAGTGTTAAAATATAAATTACCTATGTTAAAAAAAAAAAAGTATAAGAAAGAATGTTCATCACAAATGCATCTATTATAAAAACATAAATTAAACCCCATAGAAATAAATTAATATAAAGACATTACAGCATTAAATATATGTATATAGATTTAACTTCTATTTTTGATTTCTACATTTTTTCACATCGAATATAAATAGGAATAACTGTAAAATATATTCATTTCGTTGTTGCTTGAACGATTCATGTTTAAATTATTTCCTTACATTTGCATGTTCGTAATGTTGGCAATTTTGATTGTCAGCTGCGCGTGTCGTTTCGCACGTTATTTTATAGCTGCGTTCAGTTTAAATGACCTTTTGACGGGGACCATTTCGAATTGTACAGGCTATTTTATTTTAAAATAATTTTATGCATTTCTTATAAATATAAAAAAATATTAAACATTTATATTACATTATTATACATTTGCATTTTACTAATACTGTTACATTTTAGTATAAAATATATTTTTTAAATAACTTAGAAGAAAATTATATGAACACTCAATACTGATTTAATTTGTGTAATTGTAAATGTACACAACTATTATCCCAATAAATACTACTTCACCTTTCCGCTACACCAGTTTTTAAATAAACCTCACACAACAGAGTGCGCGTCACGCACAGCCTCTTTCATATCACAATAAAAAGGGTCCATAATCTGCGTGTAATCCCCATATTGTAGATACACAATTGCCGTGAAAAGAGCTACTTAGTAAAATTCCCGAACGGGACACTCCCTTTATCGAGAACTTCACAAATTATCACGCCCTGATCAAAGGAAGTGATTCAAATGCACAATAGGTTTTGTGTTACAACATGTCGATTTTGAAGATATTCGGAGATTAGATTTAGTTTGTAATTCACTGGATATCACAGTAAAATGGTCTTTGTAACTATAAATGTTCGCTAAACATTGTCAGAATTATTCATTGAATACAAGAGAGATATACTTGCTTAAGTTTTATTAATCAGGTTATGTACTTGATGTATTTTTTATATAATAAATGTAAAATCAAAAACATTGTTATAGGCACTGCGTATAATGAAATGGTAATCATGCTAAAATCACATATTTCATCCACTTTCTATTAAATAACTTCCGAATACTCTAAGTTATCATTTATTTGACTAATTATTCCTTATTAATCAGAACTGATATAACATAGCTATTCTTAATTTACAACCTCCAGTTATCTTTGATATTTAAATCATTAGTAAAGTCTATAAAAAGCTAAAATCAGTTCTAACTATTTAACGAGCAACATTCCATCTTAGGACACATTTGTTGGGTTAATTAGTGGTTAACACGACGTTCCACAAGTTTTTAAGGATTCGAAAGGAATGTATTAAAAACGGCTGATGTTTTGTATGTTAAATAATAAATCATTTTTTACGCAATTCCGTTTCGTTACATGTTTAAATTTTTTTAACGTTTTGACAGACAGGATTTAAGATATCGTATGACGCGTTAGATGTTTTACGGAGTTTATTTTTACTTATCTGTCTCTTGGTCTATGACATCTTTTATTGTTATTGCCGGTTTAGTCTATAAATATATATTTTTTTTTAACGAAACAAAAATTGTTAACATGTAATATAAGCTAATAACTTAATAATGTTGCAAGATAAAATAATCAATTTGAAATAATAGTAACTGGATGATATACAGATGAGCTACTCATTCAAATATAGATAGCAGCTAATTGATACTTGATTTACATAATGGCGAACTATTATACAGTAACATTTAGAATTGAAGTATTTATAAAAAAAAAATTTATGTAATACTACAACTTGATGTTACATCTTGTAAGATGAAACAATAGCCGTGAAATAATAGTAAAAGGATCAAATTTAGTTGAGTTTTATAATTGGAAATGTTTTTTTAATAGATGACAAAGTACTGATAAAACATATACCATTAATTATATTAGACATAAGTGTTCATGACATTTAATAAATGTAACATATTGTTTGTAGAAAAAGGAATTAGCAATTAATATTCTAGCAACCGAAAGTTTGACACGTGGACGCCAAATGGCGGTTGCTAGTGGGTCTACACTTTAGGATTCCGCTCATACAATCTTCAACAATAATGCGAGGAGTTCAAATATAACATCCACAGTCAGTCAATAATTCGAATAATTAAGCAAATGTATTGTTATAATAGTCAGATAATTAGTTAGGGTATTATTTAAACGATTACATAAATTATTCGTATTCATATGATCGGTGAAATCCCTCAATGCTTACTGTCTTGTCGTTTCTTTGAAACGCTGGTAATTTTACATTTAATTTAATCTTGTTATTCGACTAATCCATTCATTCAAATGTGCACGTAAAAGATTCTTTACATAGTTTATTTTAATTTTTAACCCGATATAAAATTATTGAAAATAATAAGCAATTATTTTAGCACTAATAATTAAGTCAACTCTGTGTCATTAACACTATAAAACAAATCTGTTTATATATTTCGATTAACCTCCGGAACCCTTAGCATTTGTTGCTTACAACGAGCACTTATTATTTTTTCTTCAAGCATGGAGTGTGCCGGCCATTGTGCCCTTGTCAAAGGGCAGCGAGAGTTTATTGTTTACGTTTCATGTGCTTGTATAGGATTAGTCGAAATAATAACTTACATTATGTCAAAAAACCTCTTTTAAATCGAATATTTATTTAAAATTAAACAAAATTTTCTTACTAATAATTTATAATGTGTGTAGTTCATTAAAACATATAAAACATACAATGACGATAGAGTTTTACCGCTATAGGCGAGATAATATTGTTTATAATATGATATTTAAATTAATAACGATATTAGATTATCCGGCTTGTAGTAACAACGATAAAACTTTAATTTACAGTACAGTAACATCACAGTTTCACTCACAGAACGTAAAACTAAAAATGTGTCAAGTAAATCACTGTACCATATGGATTGTCATACTTTACTTTAGGACGGACAACTATCAAAACCTTTGAAGTCTTTTGTTACGACAATTTAAAAACAGTTTTACGACGACTACTGCAAGTAAAAAGACTGTGAAAAAGAGCCGAAACATTAAAAAAAGCTTTCAATTAAAAAGATAGTGACAATGCTGCCAACATTAACAGCGATTCCGCTCCGGAGCGTTCTTTTGATATACGATAGTGTTGTTTTGAGGCAACTCTTGAAGTGGCGGCAAAAAGCAAAGTGACACTTGAAAAAAGGCGCGAACTAATATAAACAGGGGTTCTTTTTTCTAGACAAAGGCTATGGTGTTCGACTTCTCGACCGACTGATGAATATTATAAATACTCATTGTGTTATTTATTATACGCAATGAATGGCTGAAGAACAGCTTGTTTCCTCTCGAAATTAACGTTTAAAATATTAGAAACTGAATTTTATATTAACTTTGCCGCTTCTTAATGACTAAATAGTCAAATGAATTATAAATATCTATAAATTATACTTATAATTCGTATTCGACATAAGTATTTCGAGAGCAATAAAACAGCTGGTATAAAACAAAAAGTTGTCATATCGAGCTATTAGTATACATTACCATTAATTATATTAATTTGATTACGTAGTATATTTCACATATTTTAATTATAGGTGTGGCATTAATATTAAAATATTTATTATGTGTTGTTATTTATATCGGAAACTTCTATGAAACTCAATAAAAAATAGGTAAATTACAAAAGAGACATTATATATTTATATAATTCAAAAAGTTGTTATCTCAATATAGAACAAGAGTGTAATCCGTGACGTCACACTCCAGCTGTCAACTGTGACAGAAGGGAGTTGATTAAATGGCGCGAGCTCGTTCATAGGCGTTGATAACGAGCTAAATTAATCGAAACACGTGTAAACATTTTGTTAGATAAACCCACTAAGTACATTATATGATATATGAGGGGTCTGGTCAGGCATCTGCTGTTTGATTTTAGTGATTATATTTTTATAGTTTATAATTTAAAATACACAGAGCGTGATTTAATGCCAGAAATCGTATCTTAATTGGTACAATCAGTTTTGTACCGATACCGGAACATGCCTAATTGAGTTTTTAAATAGAGATATTTATTTTTTGTAGCCGAAGTTGTGTATGTCATAACTTTTTTACAATCGCGTTTAGAGTTGTTTATTTACTTTCCGCTTACCGAAATTAAGACATTTTAGACAAGCGACTGTTTATAGAAGACGCGTCTTCGTAAACAACTCTGGTTAATGGATTTTTATTCCGACACCGTGTTAAGCCGAAGGCATTTTTTAAATGTTTTGTTTTTTTTTTTGTTTAAAGGTTGTCAGGGGAAGTGAATACAAGTCCATGCGAATCGGAATCGACGTCTGATTCTCCGCCATCATTGCTACAGGATGCAACGTTACCAGCGCTTCTAGTGTCAGGAGCTACCACACTATTTCAAAACACGACAACATCTGCTAACAACCCTTTAAGTTTGAACTCAGTGGACGGCTTAAGTTTACCGAATAGTTCGGAAGTGGAAAGTTGTAACTTAGCTAACGGATGCGCAACGAGCTCACCGCTAGCCGGTCTCGCTCTACCTTTAACGTCGACTGGCGGATTGTGTTCAACGACATCGTCGTCAGCTGTCGCCTGGTTGATGAATGAGGATAGCACGGGTAAATATTAATATCATATTAGTTGTCTATTAAAAACTCTTACGACAAACGTATTGACTTTTAACAAATGTATAGGAAACGAAATAAGGTGTGCCCATTCGAATTTAGGCAAAAATTTCGAATATGTTCGAATATCCATTTGAATACGCGAAATTAAGTAGTAATGTGTGTGCAAACATAGGTAAATTCCCTATTTCAATCCAATGAGATGGTAATCCAATACATCTGGAGAAAGGGTCTGTGCAGATAAAAAAGGATGCTTCTTTTTTATTTGCTTTTCTAGGCTAGAGCGTGTATTACTTCCAAATTCCTTAGTTCTAATATTGAAAACTGATTGTAAAAAAACCTGAACAACATTTTAGTAGATAGGTGGTTGATCTAGAATTAGTATTTCGGCATTTGCATTCTTATTAGCTAGCCAAGAAACCAATGAAGTAGTTAAATAAAATATATCTTATCAATAGTTCGGATAAAATATTTTTCAAAGCTTTTACGTTCACGAAACAATAAAACTATGGTTACCATAAAGCACATTACCCTTATGCAATTCCTTATATTAAATCAGGGGGTGGTGTCAAGAGCGAGGTGCGCAGCCCCGGGCTGTGCGAAGCAGACGTGGCGTTGTACGGTGAATCGCTTCCGTACGACCAATCCACGCTGCCTTACCAGTATTATAATAGGTAAGTTACGAAGGTAGTACGTTATTCTTGCAAATAATGCCACGGAATAAGAATAGAAGTAAATATAACAAATATACCTTTTTAAAAGCTCCACATACCTAATTCACTATATTGATGTCTTGAATATTATTTAATAAAAATCAAAATTTACTTTCGCGAAACTTCGCGAAAAGTGGAATTGACCATCGCAAGGGAAATGTAGATTCTACTATCCTCTACAAATCGCTATATTTTGTTATTTAAAAAAATAACATTAATGTTACCAGTTAAGAAATTACTGTACGCCATAACAAATTTTAAAATAATCCCTGATGGACAAGTCTTATTCGAAACTATTCGATTCGTTTATCCAATAAGACGTTAATGAACGATAGAGGATTTGCGAGAAGCCTCAAAAAGGAAATACACCAAAACTTTATGAGACTTAATTGTATTAATGTGTTAATTAAACTGGGCTATGTTATCAGTGGGCGTAGTTCATTGCTACTATTACCTAAAATTGTGATGAAGTAGTTGCGTCAAAAAAGGTCAAATAATTATTCAACAAATACAAGAACAGTAATTATTATTTCTTAGTTAATAAAAGAATAAAAAATGTATTGTTTTTTTTAGTATGCAGCAATATGGAGCCGGCGGAACGGCTTCGTCATACGTCGGTTCAACGTTATACAATCAACCGTACGCGGCCTACCCGGCACCGCACAACACTAATAATAGGTTAATACATTTTATTTGTTTATAATATAGACAGGAACATTGGCTAGTCGAACACCTGATAGTAAGTGCTCATCGCCCATTCACATTGGCGATATAAAGATATTGTATATTACTCCTTACAATCAATTCTCCATTGACCTTGGGGACTTAAATGTTATGTCCCTTATTCTTGGAGTTACTCACCAGTCAAAGTGGAGCACAATAATACTTATTGCTATTTGGCAGTAGAATATCTGAGTGGGTGGTATTGTACAAGGACCTGTCACTAAGAAAATTTAGTACCTTTTGAATGAAATCATCCTTATTATTTTTATTTACATCGACCTGTGACATGTTAACATTAAATTGTAATTAAATGAAACTATTCTAATATATTTAGATCATCATGTAAAGCTACACCGACGTATTTGAGCTATGGTGTCGGCAGCGTTGGCTCAGTACCCGGTAACTTCGCAACTCAACCCTCGCCGTACTACCCATCCTACAACGGTGGCCTGACGCAGTCATTTACTAATACACAACAGGTAATCATTATTGAAAACAATCAAGTAAAAAAAAACATAATTTCTCAATTACTTGTAAAGCCAACCACATACCTATTTAAAAAATTCGAATGTAATATTATAATTAATTTATAATAACAAGAAATTAATATAGGTACGAATCTTAGTGTTGTAATATTTGGCACTTCATTTAACAGTTTCAACACTGACGAAAAAATACATATGATTCGTGTCGCCATCTAGCGTCAAAGCTTAAAAACGTTGACTAAAAGCCATATGAAAATATTAGTTAATCACAACTTTTCAATTGATACACCTAACAGTTTAGATTAAAAATCGATAAAATGTTACATTTTGTATGCCTATTACAACATTATATCATAAAAATCCTTAATTTTGTACAGGATTACAGTAGTTACGCAACAGGTTACGCCGATCACAGCGTCGCTCAATATGGCGGGTACTACGCCACCCCAAGCTACTCACCCTATGTTAGTTCCCCTAGCAGCAGTGGTAGTGCTGGGCATACATCATATCATCTTGGAGGAACTTTATCAGGTAATTTACTAGCTTAATTTAATAAATTTATATTATGAACTTTAACAACTTTATTTATTATTTTGAACACATCCGTTTGTGTAATGTTTTTGACATCTAAAACAAACTACCTTCACTACACCTCATTAAAATGATATTTATTGTAACGGTAGAAAACACATTTTAGGATGTCATCGGACATATATGGTATTTGTCATCGAGAACAAACTTACTGATCGCTGTCAAATTAGAATTTAGAATTAAAACTGACAGTTGACGTTTTGTTTTCTTCCTGTGTTGCTTGTATTTTTATTTACTTCAATATTATTTTATTGTGATCATTTTAAATAGTATGATTTAGATTATTCTGATTTCTTATTATTCTTTCTATCATATTATTTGATAATAACATTTATTCCATAGAGTATTTAAAAAAAAACCTGGTGTTCAACGATGGTTAAGGAAAACTTACCAAATAAGCGTAGAAAGGTAGAGAATAGTCGAACTGAATTAAAAGAGAATCATGATGATAATTCTGACTATTGGCCTGATTCCGACAGTGATCATGGTAATGAACTTATTGAAATAAAATTATTATACCTGTTCAAAACATAACCTTTTTGTAAAGTTTCGTAAAGTTATTTCATAACAAAAAATAGTTCGATATTCAAGTTTTAAGGTATCTGATCAAGTTTATTATGAAAATGTGTTGGTTTTTTATATTTTTAAGAACTAGTCTTAAGAATGTTGTCTCATAAGAAGAAAAAAAAGTTGTGTAAAATGTGTAATAATATCCCTTTGTGTGTGTAAAAGATTCGAAAGCAATACATCACAGTTGATAGGTCTCATCTATACTTCTATACTTAATATTATAAATGCGAAAGTCCTGCCTGCTTTTTGGTATGAGGTAACCTTGAACCATCATGAGAGGGAAGGAAGGTTACTTTTTTATTCTTAACATCTGAAAAGAAGATTGAAGTTGCATTTATGTTTTAAAACAAAATATAATTCAGTGACCACACTGAACTATATTTTTACACCAGTAAAATCTGTTCAAATTATTCTAATCTCTGGAACTTTTGGTCACAGAGTGTGTACATCTCTGTGACCAAACATACTGCTTTTATCATGTGAAATGTTGGAATTGTTAATCTACTTAAGCTGATTTACCTCATTTTACCTTTATATTATACATACCACTTACATCTAAACTACCAGTTCTGCCGATCTTCCTTCTACTTATGTATTTTTATTAGCAACCTTATAGGAACAAGTAAAGTTATATAATGAAATATAAGAAATGTATCAAGAATATGCAATGATAGGTTATATTACTCATGCTGTGGTTAAGCCTTATTTTATACTCACCATATGTCATATTGGTAATCCTGAAATAAATAAGCCACATAGGATTAATGTTTCCACTTCAAATAATGGGGATTGTGCCTTCAATTGCCAAATATGATTAAATTAATAAAATATATTTTTTTATTTCTGCTTATTATAGAATCTCCTTCATCAATGCTGCCAACTCTAAATGATACTCCGCTGTCTCCAATTAAGAATGAGGTGCATCCAGCCAGTCGAAGATGCAGAGAAAACTCTGGGTTAGCTTATTTTAATATTAACAAGTATTTTTGCATGTATGATGCATCAACTGTATTAAAATTACAATATTATTGATATTTATTCTAATAGAACTAAAATCATATAATTTATCTTTTTGGAAAACTTGATAATGATACGAATACTTTAAAAGTTATAAACATTCTATTAAATTTTTGTGAAGTGGTCAATTTTATCATTTTTTGAAATATTTCAAATTTCAATTTTTATATGACGTATTATGTGAGTACACAGTTAATTGTAGACACATATCTTTTGTTTTAATATTTTGAAAATGATCACCAGTTTTGACAACTTTCGAATATATTGCAAAACATGACTTGAAAATATACAAATAAATTCAATGTGATGGTAGAATGAATATAGTAAATAAGTAATAAAGTTTGAAATATAATTCGTTGTTCTCAGTGAAAGCACAGCAAGCAGATCACGGGGTCGTGGTCGTCGTAACACATCATCGTCACCAGCACAACACGTCCCGGAACCTACGACAGAGAGAGTGTTTATATGGGATTTGGATGAAACAATTATAATTTTCCACTCACTTCTCACCGGCACGTATGCAACTAAGTACAATAAGGTAAGTAGCTTCGTCAACTGCTGAGGTTTAGTCGAAACTAATTTATATTTTATTTATTATATTTAATATTTAATTTTCAAGTTAATCTCTTATTTTCATTTATTTAATATTATAATAATATAAATTGATTTGATGATTATTAAGGATTTGATTTTTTTTTTCAGGATACACAGCAAATAGTGCAATTA
The DNA here is from genome assembly GCA_963151315.1 of Nymphalis c-album. Lineage (NCBI taxonomy): Eukaryota > Metazoa > Arthropoda > Insecta > Lepidoptera > Nymphalidae > Nymphalis > Nymphalis c-album. The sequence goes on from OY720610.1 coordinate 2,924,357, forward strand.
GGCTTCAGAATGGAAGAGATGATATTCAGCTTGGCTGATACACATTTCTTCTTTAATGATGTTGAGGTAACATTAATTTTAACATATATTTTGTTATTAAAAAATATTTGCTGTCAACTCGTTTTGTTTGTACAGAGCTAGCTAGATAGACTGATAGCATTTTTAAATTGAGAAGCTTAACTAACTTATGGATATATTTGCGGGAAATTGCTAAAAAAGTACCTTGTGTTTATTTATTTTTATTTATACTTATTTATCATTCATCTTTCAGATGTCAATTCAAATTAGACAAAAAGAGTATCAGTGTTTACCTAAACAGTATATAAGTACTTACATAGGTACCACTTATATTTTACAATCTCATTTGAAATATTACAATTTACTTTAATAAAACCTACATAATGAATTATATACCTCTTACCAGTCAGTCTATGTAATAAATAGATATTATGTTACAGGATTGTGACCAGGAGCACATAGATGCAGTGGCGGCAGATGATAACGGTCAAGACCTGTCCGCGTACAACTTCGCCTCGGACGGATTTCACGCGAGCGCTGCACCTAACACCGGCTTATGCGCTCCTGGTGTCCGCGGCGGCGTCGATTGGATGAGAAAGCTGGCTTTCCGATACCGAAAGATAAAGGACACTTATAATAATTACAGAAATAGGTATGTAAAATGAGTCTACAATGACTATAGTCTATTATTTTTATTTATCAAAAGTATAGGTAGGTACATGATCTCCATGTATATATCTTTAGCAAGTACAATTATTGGCAGGTAAGATTTTGTTGATTCAGATAATCAAATATATTTTTTAAATAAGATTGAATACCTTTTTGTTTGTTTTGTCACATTTGATCTTTATCAGCACATTATTGTCACCAAAACCTTACAACGTTATTATACAGATTATAGTTTTAAGTGATATATATTAATGTTAAAAAACGATGAAGTTAAAATGTTTTTACGATTAAAATAAGATATAAAAAACTACGATTCCATCCAGTATACTAAACTACAAGTACAATAATTGCTCGAAGTACTGACAAACTTCCGTGAATCTAAATGAAACATAATTAACTGTACATCATTAGTGATGCAATTACTGAGCAGTCAATTATTTAAAATGTTGCTATTAAAAAAAATAGAAAATTCTTTTACTTGGCTATATAAAAACTGAAACATACAAGTTATGTTTTTAATTCTTATGTTAGGTCTTCTACTTTCATTGAGACAAGATTGAGAAATTTAAATGTTTTATTACAGTGTGGGCGGTCTATTAGGTCCGGCGAAGAGAGAACAATGGTTACAGTTGAGGGCGGAGTTGGAACAAGCAACGGACAACTGGCTCACGCTTGCCTGCAAGTGCCTCAACATGATTAACTCTAGGTATTATATCTCAACATATATGAATATAATTTAATACAATATTTTTAGATTTAATAATTAATATTATTATTATGGGTAGAAAACAAGAGAACAAATATTATATATATTTTTATAAAAAACTTCGTTCTTCTAGATTCGATATTCTCTTCGTTTCGTTATTTTTGAAAACATAATATTTATTATTGCAGAGAAAACTGCGTGAACGTACTAGTGACGACGACACAACTAGTTCCAGCGCTTGCCAAAGTTCTTCTTTTTGGTCTTGGAGGCGTATTTCCTATTGAAAATATATATTCTGCTACAAAAACAGGTAATTTTTAGCAGATCTAAACATAATGTAGGTGGATTTAAAAAAAATAATTATCGCTATCGCTCATTCATAGTTACACATGACTTCAATTTTACTTCAAAAAGGGGTCAGATTTATTTTAAACAGCTGGACTGGCAGATGTTCCACATAGTAGTAAGTGGTCGGCACTGCCCAGAAATTGGCAATATAAGAAATATTAATCATTCTTTTAATCACCAATACACCACGAACCTTGGAAACTAAGGTGTTGTATGCCTTGGCCTGGAGTAAAATAGACCACCAGGTGGTCCATCGAAATCCTTTTTATTCAGTCTTTAAAAGGTATTTTTTTTATTAACGATAACATTTCTTATTTTTAGGAAAAGAAACTTGCTTTGAAAAAATTAAACAACGGTTTGGGGAGAGGTGCACATACGTTGTCATTGGGGACGGTCAAGACGAGGAAGCGGCGGCGAAAGCTAAGAATTACCCCTTCTGGAGGATATCCGGTCACTCGGACATCGCTGCTCTGTACAACGCGCTCGACATGGGCTTTTTATGATTTGCTGCTCTCCTGGTACTCGTTCTGCGTTATGACTACGACATAGATAAAGTTTTTTTGTTCTGTGAATGCAATTTAATAACTGAAAGCACACCGCCGGGATCCACTTCTCACATCTCACTGCTGTCCTGGTACAGGTGTTGTCGATATTCGGTATTTATCCTAATGATTATTAATTCCTATTTTAATTGCCTGTTTAATTATTTATTTATCACTGATTTGAGCTTTTCTGTCTATAATTATTTGATTATGAACCTTTAGTATAAACATGTTGGGTTATTTTTAAATTATTCATTTATTGACATCAATATTTTATTCATTCATCAATTAATATATTCGAAGATAATTTAAATTTCAAAGTATGAACAAAAAATTAACTGTTAATAATATAGTGTGTGCAGTAGTGACTCCTTACTTCTTCTGAATGCTTAGTACTATTTGTTTATATATAAAATTATTTAAAAAACTAATTTTAAAAGACAAAGACAAAACTTGCATCGCTTTTAACGAATACTATCAATACAACTTTAACTTATATACAAAATCATATCAATACTTGCTTAGACATAATGGCTCACATTAAGTACATTTTTTTAGTAAATGTAAATTCAGAGCCCTATTCAATAATTCATTTTAAACAGTAACATTAATGTTTTAGTTTTAAAGCTCAAAGTCAGCTCAAAACTTGCGAGATTTTTTTTTAGATTTCGTTTGTAAATAGTTATTCAATTGTATGTAGAAAAACAAATTTATTAGATTTATTCTAATTCCATTCCTACTACGTAAGTTTTTATATATACTATACAATGTACAGATAATTAATATTTTTTAGTAAAAACTTTTTAGAGGAATGTTTTATTATATCAGAATAACATTTTGGGGCATTTTTATTTTTTATTTTTTCCATATTGTTACGTTGTATCGTTAATAAATTGATTTAATCAATTCTATACATTTGCTGTAATTATAATTTTCTGTATTAAATAACTTAATAAAACAATATAAGTGATAATTTTCTTATCACCATTACAAACTGTATTTATATCCCGTTTATATCGAACGATGTAAACGAAATTATTACTTTAGTAAAACAACTGTATAGTCGTGTTATGACAATACGAATATATGAAAATGTACTAAAATGAATGCAACTGCAACTACATTTTCATGTAAGACTTTACCGACCATGAAATTTTACTTTCATAGTCTTCGATCAATAATGTACTAGATTACCGATAAGCTCTTCAAAAACGGCCCGAAAAGTAAGAACACGTTTGTGAGGTTATTTCAACGTAGTATGGTCCAATCATAACTTGATTCTAAGGAAATAAGGTTGAATATGGAACAACCGTTATTGTACATTTCCTATGTCTTTCTGTAATTAATGGCGTAAGTGAATGTCCATACAATCTAAACCGCACTTTATGGCTTCGGAACAAGGCATAGTTTAGGTTGAAATTATTAAACCGTTTTACATCGTTTTCTTCATAATATGGTCGGTGCCACATTTGAGTATTGTTTTTGTTCGTGACGCGTTATCTAGTAGTATTGTTGATCGAAGTTCATAGTAAAGAAGTTATTATAACGTTACTATTATATTATAGCACGAGATGTTTTGTAAACTTAATTATCTTAAAAAATAACGAAATCCAACAACGAAAGTAATAAATAACGAATATGTACAACAGACTGTAACGTTATTTAAGTCTATAATTATGTTTTCTTTGCGATACTACTTTATATTTATAATTAGCAATTACTGCCAAATAGCTATCGATATGCTGCAATATTTTTAGATGATTTTTATTTTACTGCGCTAAATCTTAAATAATACCTAGTGCTTTTTGATACTTTCTTTACGATATCAGTTATAGTTTTTTATGTACAATTTAATGTTATAACGAAATAATATAGCCGTTATAAAAATGATTTATTTCATCGCCAAAAATAATGTTCAATTTAAAACCAGACATTTATGTACAAATTATAATTTCTAACAACGAAATTTAAATGGCTTAAATCGTTAGATGTAAACGCACTCTGATCGCGTCGCACATGTTTATCAATTCAACGAACATGTCATTTTACATGTACATGTAGACATGTAGTTTTTATCTGTGTCTTGAAGACGAGTGTTTTATGGAAATTAGCAATACATTATATATATATATAAAATTAATTAATTGGAAATTGTAAATACAGAGTAATGTTTTAGACGTAAACGATAATAGCTTATACGCTAGTGATATGAAATTTAATTCGAAAGTTACGATTAATCGAAGTGTAAATAAAAATATATTATTTGATGATTATTTTTGTTTCAATTAGTTTTCCTACGAAATGTTTTATCACCCTTCAAAACGGAACACGACAATACACATCGCCAATTCTTACATCTCTCTGCTGTCCTGGTACACGTGTTGTCGATATTCGGTAATTATCCTAATAATATTTTAATTGCCTGTTTTAATTATTATTTATTTATTAATGATGCTTCTCTGGCTGATAATTTTAATATCTGAACGCAGTATAAAAAAACATCGGTATCTATTATTGACGTAAATATATTTTTAGAAAAGGTAAAACGTATGTGGCAGGATTAATTATTTTCTATATGATTTAAAAAATGATACCTTAAACGTGTCGTCGATAGTTTGAAAAGAGCAGTTTAGACATAAAAACTCATGAAATTCTTTACTAAAGCGCCTTTCTCTTGCATTAGCAAAGATTTATTCTAAATTTGAAGTCAACGACAGTCACATATATTGAGCGCTTCTTCATTGGCCGACCCGACACGACACCGGCACCGGCCCGACGTCGGCACCGACATCAGTGGACGCGTAATTCTATGAGATTGCCGGCGCCGGCATGTCGTTGCCGGGCCCGACCATTACATAGAGTTATGCATCCACTAGTGTCGGGTCGGGCCGGCCAATGAAGTAGCGGTCATTTGGATAGACAGACGACTTTTTTTTTTGAAGTGAAACTTCTTTCAATCGTTGTGATTTCAAACCGGATGCAACGGAAAAAACGACAGGTAAGAGACACAAATACAAAAATGTGTAGGATGAAGCCAGCAAAGAATGAGACAGGAATATACATACTATTTTATATTATTTCTTTTGTCGATTTACTGAAGTTTCACTTCTATCGTGTATGAATCGTGCACACACCTTTTTTTGATATTTTAATTCTGAACACATTCCGAGTTACTATAGAAGTTATCTGAACTCTACGACATCAAATACAAACCACTATTTCAAATGAATACCATAACTCAATTCATTTACAACATGTTTTCTACTAAATCAAATCTACCTATACAATATTTTTTTTTATTGAAAATTGACTGAAAACTTTATTTAATCTACACACCGACGCCTAACTTCACTACGTTAACGTTACTTAGCAACGAAAAAAACAAAACAAACGTCATTAAACGTATCTTTTTGACACGCAAGTTTAATATACACTATAATATTTAATAATTGCCGCAATTAGTAAATAATATATAAAAATGAAAGCCGTGGATACTATACTCTTCGATATATCAAAAAATGAACTTTTTAAAATTAATGAGAACTATAAGATGTTTCACCGGAAATTAAAAACGGCGTGGAAGGTCATGATGTGAGTTTATTTATTTATTTTGTTTACAGAACTGAAAGGATTTTTTTAAAAACCTTTGTTTATTTTTTATATAATTATTGACGAGCCGGTTGGCGTGGTTGGTTGATAGACTTGCCTTTCGCGTCGCAGGTTATGGGTTCGATTCCCGAAATTCGAGAAAGCAGTATATCAGTTGTCTGGTTTCCACAGTACAAACTCTGCATAGTTTGGGAGTATTGTGTGAATAATGTCCCAGGATATTATTATTATTATAAAAATAAAATATTAGACCTTTTCGGCTCTATATTTATATAAGTATAGATATAATATATGTATGGGTATGTTTTTATTGATTAATAAGTTCTTAAAAAAAATCCATCTCGTGTAAATGCGCAGTGTGAAGTGAACAAACGTGAACAACTTGTATATATTAAAAAATATAATAATTAACTGACACTTACTTCAAATTCATTTTAATATTTTAGTAATCGTGAAGAGCTATCACCTAACATACTACAAGACGTTAAAGTATTGGTTATACCAGGGCCACAGAACGCGTTTACAGATGATGAATTGACTGCACTCAAGTCTATGGTGGAGCGAGGCGACTCGGTGCTGGTGATGATGACGGATGGGGGGGAGGAAAGGATGAACACTAACATCAACTTTTTCCTGGAGGAGTATGGAATTGTCGTTAATAATGGTATCAATGATAAATTTACTGTTTTTTTACGCAATGGTGAAAGACAAAGTGGATCAAAGTGGTAGGCCCTAGGTTCGATTACCGAGGGCCAATAATAATATTTTAGTAGCAGCCAGTCATTTAGAGGATGGCAATACTTACATTGGGAGTGCACCTGCGCACGGCACACACCGGATCACTATCATATCACTTGTGCTGGTTCTTGATAGTGGTCGCTAAAGCCAAAATTTATTCAGGTCAACATTATTATAAATAGGAAAAAAATATATTACTGAACAATTAGTTCAAGGTCAGAGGTTTAGGATTCGGAAAATAGGTTTTTTTTATTGAATAGGTAGGTACGAGCGTACACCTGATGGTAAGTGGTCACCTACGCCCACAGACATTGGTATTGTAAGAAATGTTAACCATCGCTTTCATCGCCAATGCACCACCAACCTTGGGAAATGAGATGTCATGTCCCTTGTGCCTGTAATTACACTGGCTCACTCACCCTTCAAACTGGAACATAAAAACAACAAGTACTGCTGTACGCAAACGAGCTTGCACCAAGCTCTACCACCAGTAAATGTTTTGCTTTATTGTGATTTCTAAAATTGATTTATTACTCACGATATTTAATACTATTGTTTTTTTTAATTTTATGTTGTTTTTGTATCCAAATGCGATTAAATTTTAGATTGTGTTATTCGAGCCCAATATCACAAGTTTTATCACCCGAAGGAGTGTCATATATCTAACGGAATTCTGAACAGAGCTGTTCAAAAATATATCATGAAGATGCCCAACTACATCAGTGATTCAGACGATTTCTTGTGAGTATTATATCGTTCGTTATTCGATTGGTAGAAATCGAGTTATTTTGAATGGACAATTTTGTATAATAATATGGGCAGATAGACGGGTAGATGGGCCAATTGATGGCGAGTGGTCACCAACGCCCATATACATTAGCGTTGTTAGAAATATTAATCATTATTATTTATAGCGCCAATATTCACCAAACTTCGGAAGTATGATGTTCTGCCTATAGTTATAGGCAAAAGGGTTGGATTTTTAGGGTATTGCTGTTTACCGGTAGAATATGTGATGTGTGGCCCTCCACACATCACATATACCAACTTACAAAAAGACCTACATCCAAGTATACACTTTTCTGACAAACACTGGGTACCTTCTCATTATGGAGGATATCTTACGATGTGGTTATGTCAACCGTATTAAAACTGCTTCAAAACTGCATGTTTCAGTTGGCGTGCAGTTGCAATGCAGACCGTGTCTGTAAGCTACTGTTACATTTTTTTTTATATTTTAGAGAAGACCCACCAACACCTAACTTTGTGTACCCGTACGGAGCAACATTGACTGTAAAGAAACCGGCGGCCGCCATCTTATCCAGCAGTGACGTATGTTATCCCATGAAGAGACCGGTCGCTGCTTTGTATATTTCAGAAAAGAGCGCAGGTGGTTGTTTAAATTAGATAAGAAATCAAAAGTAACCAAAATGTTTGTTAAATAGTTTTTATTATATATATCGAATACTAAATATTGTGGTAATTTTATTGTATTCACTTCGTTTGCAAAACTATGGCAAATAACGTAAATTATAAGCAAGATTATTAAAATATTTTTTAAAAATCTTGCTTATATACATATTAATTCTGATAGTAAAATTAATTGATAATGGAACTAAAGTGAATAAGCTTTGGTACTCTTATAATAATTGATACTTACTAGTACGTTCATATATAATTAGGCTTCGAATCATTGTTAACCGTTCTGGATTCGTAATAACCAACTCAACTATTCAACAGGTAAACTCTTCGTTATCGGCTCTGGACATTTTTTCGCCGATCAGTATTTAGAGAGCGAATGTAACGATCTCATCCGTGAACTGATATTCAACTATCTCGGCGGTGTCGCCGATTTGTACTTAAACCCTGTGGACGTGGAAGATCCTGATGTAATTATACCATCTGTCTGGTTTATCTTGAGATTATGTTAACGTTTCAAAATTGAATGTACCGAAATTATGAATTGAGTTGTACTTAAGGCAAGCAAAAAGGAGGGAAATTTCAAGAAAATAATTTCAAGATTGCAACCAAACTTCTGATTTTCAGATCAACGAATATCGTACATTAGGCGACACACTATGGTTGAGTTCAATCGTACTCCCAGAGCCAGCGAGCGCTCCGCCTCCTCGTCTAGCGCCCTTGCATCCACACGCGCTCTTCACTTGGAGACTGTTCTCGCTAAATCTATCACATCGTGAGTATTTAAACAATACATTTGCAGGAATCATCCTAATTCAATTAAGTCAATCTTTAATTAATCAGCTTATAGTAAATTGCGAAGAAATAAAATGTTTTAAAGTAGACAAATTTTAAATGCCATGAGTAACTACAGCCTTAATAACTCGTATAGTGGCGGGAACCATAACCAACAAAACATACAGGCCATAGAGGTCTGTAGTATTTGTACTGTTTTTTTTTTATGTTGGCCCGATATAAATGTAAAAATCAATTGATCATCTTTAAATTATTTATATTTGTACAATAATCTTAGAAACGTATTTTGGTGTTTATCGAAAAAAAAACTAAAAATCCGTTCTTAGTGATATATATATTCACTAAGAACGGAATTTACGCAAATCCTATCAATTTTTTTTATTCTTATCTATCCATGCGAAGCCGATTAGCTAGTCTATATAAAAAGATGAAGAGTTTTTTTGTTTGAACGCCTTTATATATACTACGAGTCCCGATTTGAAAAATAGTTCAGTTTTAGTTGGTTTATTAAAGTCTAAATGTGTATGTAAAGTATATAACCTCTGTAAATAAATAAGCAATTTAACGCAAAACTATATATATAATGTACTAATCTGTGTAGTAAATAAAAAACATATTTGTAGTAATTATGCGTCTTATAACATTTATTTTCAGTTCCTGAAGTACTAGGGTTGTATGGAGAGTTAGGAGTCAAACACGAACCTCTAAGATTAATAGCGCCTCAGTTTGAAACACCATTTCCGCCGTTGCAATTAGCTGTAAGTTGTAGCTAATTTGATCATTTCATACACAAGAACAGTCTAAAGTTGTGCAAATAACGTAAAAAGCGATGTTAGACCATCAGCCATTTAAATAGTAACGAAAGCGAGACAGTGCGCGAACGAGACGCAAACTCAAAAAAAATATTCTACGATGGTCTTCTTAATGTTGTATCACCATTATAAGTACCTAAATTGTTTTTAAGGTTAAGTTGATTGTTAAAGGTATTCTCACCAACGTTCAGAGAACCACCGCCTCCTCCGCTGGAACTCTTCGATCTTGACGAAGCCTTCAGTTCCGAACGGTCACAGCTCGCTAGACTTGCCAATAAGTGTCTACAACCACTAAATGTGAGGATGGGTCAAGGTAGGACAATATTTCAATTGTATCGTTCATAGTTAGCGTCATGTATCATAGATAGTTCGATCCAATGATATTATAAGTAAAAAGGTGTAGATAGGTCACAAGCACTCCGTGAGCAGTAGTTCGAAATCATTTATTTTATTTTTTACTATCCACACTTCACCTCAGTATTATATCACCATTGTCATTGGATAGACGTCACGTAGCGAGTACAATTATAATTAAAAGTGACCCAAAATGGCGACGGTAATGCCGTCGTGTGTTATGAGATATTGCACAAATTATACTAGCAAAACTTCTTAAGCTTAAAGAATCACTTTTCATTAGTAAGTTTACTATTTATCTTAATATTTTCATAAATCAAATATTTTATTCGTAAAATATGACGTTAGAAATGAATGAATGCAACAGAAGTATATTAATGAACGAGTGCAATAGAGATAGACGACGTTACTGTTCATAGAGTAAAATACAAACAGTGGTGGCAGTTGGCACATACATAATAATTTTATATGTTTGTTTTATTTATATAAATGAGAAAGAATATTAAATTATTAATTATATTATATTACTAAATAGAAATCAAAATATAAATAAATACTTTTTTCAGTATGTCGTAAAGAAGATGTTTATTTAGATGTATAAATAGTGTTTAGATGTATGATCATGAAATTAATTAATTGTTTCTAGATTTCCATCTAGAGGTGCATCCAGTGAGTTGATATTATTTATTTGATATTTAATTTTTATAAAATTATTAATAGTTTTTATTTGCCTATTTTCAAAGAATTTTTAGTACTTTTATAAAATTAATTTATGAGTAATCACATTCATAGGCATAAATCCGGGTAAGAAAAAACGTATGGTCTGATAATTTATTCTATGTCGTTTCTTTGACACGAGACGATGCACACTCGCAAATATATTCGTCTTTTTTTCACTCGTGATACTTAAATCATGCCACCCTACTTCAGCGACGAATCGTAATGTAGTGTGTATATTGCAATATAAGGTTATTTATGTGTGCGTAACAGTGTCATTTTCGTAGATTGAATTCTATCTATGTAACCTATCTACATCTTTTTACTTATAATATCATTGGTTCGATCCATGATGACGCGCCGCACTCTTTTGTTCAATAGCTGCAGTGCGAGTGGGCAATTTAAGCTGGAATAGGAGAGTGCGTGTTTGAGGATTGAGCAAACTATATTTTTTATAACATACGGAGGCAAACGAGCATATGGGCCGCCTGATGGTAAGTGGTCACCGACGCTCATAGACAATGGCATTGTAAAAGACGTTAACTATCGCTTACATCGCCAACGTGCCACCAACCTTAGAGCTAAGATGTTATGTCCCTTAACACTGGCTCACTCACCCTTCAAACAGGAGCACAATGTTCTGTTTTAGGGTAGAATATCTGATGATTGAGTGGTACCAACCCAGGCGAGCCTTGCTCTTCAACAACAACAAAGCCCTTCCACCAAGTAAAACTATAATATATTTGAAATTACGGCCAATATAGTAAAAACGATAGCGGATAGCGGGTAATAGATTCTATGTCCCAGTCTACACTCTATTCTTGCTTAAAATGGTGTTGTCGCTCGTTTCAATACACGGTTGATACACAATAAACCATAGGACGAAATAGCGGTACTAGGTTGGGTATACCATATATAATCTTATTCTATAATCAACTCGATTATTTTAGCTTAATGACGATTATTATAAAACGTTATGAGTACCTATCAATATACAAAGGTGCATTATAAATAAAATACATTGACGTATGTAAAAAACTTGAGTTACAAAAGTTCTGAGTATACGAAGATTATATATTTTTTTATAGATTCCCGTTAAAAAGCGGATGAGTCCCCAAAATACGCGTATTAATATTTCCTTTTTTATATTTCATGTCTTAGGTGATGGTCGACAATTGGACAACGAATTGGAATATTTCGTCCGTGAGTGTGGTCGCGCTGTTCGTCTCTCCCGAGCGATATCCTCCGATGACGCGCCCGCTGGAAAGCAGATTTTACACCAACTTGCTGTACAACTCGCAACTTTCAAGAAAATAGCACCGAGAGATTGAAGCATAAACCTGTAAATGTTATAAAGCCAGAAGCCTCCTCATCTTTTAAAATCAAGGAAATAAATACATTTATGAAGCCAATGAAGTGTCACTATTCATATGCGTGATTCTAATTTCAGATATATAACTGCAAAGAAAACGTATTATGGATAAAATTAAACATTTTAATGCGTAGTGGCTTAGATGGTATTGAAGAAAAAATCAATTATCTTTACCGAGCAAAGCAAAAATGATTACGCTGTATTATCTGTTAGCTATTACTCGAACGAACGTTGATCGTTATATATCTTCCCTATAGTTTGTCTTGGTATTCATAAATTCAGAGCTATAATTATTCCATATTGGTTGATTAATTTTGTTAATATAATACGAATACTAAGATTCTTAATTATTTTAAATCACTTTGAATTTAAAATATCAATAAAAATATACATTTTCTATATTTATATATTTAATGTAAAATTTTAATTTCCTATGTATTTTATAAGATTAGCAAATAAGTATAGGTTTAATAACTACGCATTATTATAAATATTGTTAATTTAAAATAGTGAAGAAATAAAGAATTTAATTTCTTAAGAATTTTTAATTTTAAGTTCAACAAATATCAAATAAAGCCAGAAGTAAAGTTACTGTGGAACGAAATAAAACTTATCTTTCAATCAACGACTTCTTCTAAGAAATACATAAAAATGTCGTAAAAGATTTATTGTATGAACTTGATGTTGCATTTCAGTAATGCAAACATGAAAACATTACTTGGAATAGTAATACTTACGGTATTAAATATTACAATAAAATGCGACAACTTGAAAGAAACGCAGGTAATAATCAAATCATTGGCGCAACCGAAGAAACAGGTAAAACAAAGCAACATAAAAATAATAAATGCTAGAAAATTCGGGAATTTACCCGCGTTGGAAAATCGTAGAGCGAATAACTTGAAGAAACGTGAGCATAAAGAATCATATACCGTCTTCCCACCCATACCAGACAAAAGATTATTTGAAGATCCTGACGGTACATATTTTGTAGGAGATACCTTAACTGACCGGAAAGTAAGAGTTAAAAAAGTTTTACCTGAATACAGTTCATTAGCCTTCAGAAGGAAACGATCCGTCAAAAATGATACAGAGGTAGAGGACATTGCAAATGAAAAGGATTCGAATAGAAGAAGAAATCGAAAAACGATAAAAGATGATCGTAAAAATAAATCGAGGCGTATAAAAAAGAACAAAAAGTCGGCCAAAGTTAAAAAATCGGCAAGACTAGGGAACCGGAAGGATAATATTTCGGACGACAACAAAATTAGACAAAGGAAGCGATCGACCGTTCAACTGAAATATACAAAAAAAGTTAATAACACGATGAAAATACAATCAAAGAAAAAAGTTGTAAAGCGAAGCAAAAATAAAAAAGCGAAAAGGGAGAGAGAAAATCGATATCAAGAAAGAAAAGGTAAATTCGATGTATTGTTATCATAATAAATAAATAATGAAAGTATTAGTGATTTTACTTTATAATCGAAAACTTTTAAAAGAATAAAATAACAATCACCTACTATGTTAATTTACGAACCAGAAAAAAAAACAGTAAAAAGATTTAGAGAACTTTCAAAATTATAAGAATTATATTTGAGATAGCCCAGTGGTAAGATCGCGTGAATCTTAACCGATGATCGTGGGTTCAAACCCGGGAAAGCACCACTGAATTTCACGTGCGTAATTTGTGATTATAATTCATCTCGTGGTTGACGGTGAAGGAAAACATCGTGAGTAAACCTGCATGTGTCATATTTCATTTAAATTCTGTCACATGTGTAATCCACCAACCCACATTGGAGCAGTGTAGTGGAATAAGCTCCAAACTTTCTCCCACAAAGAGGAGAAGTGACTTTAGCCCAGCAGTGGGTCATTCACAGGCTGTTACTTTTACTTTACTTTGTATTCATTTTAATAGAAATAAGCAGACGCTTAATAGCTGGGAGGGACGCCATGATACAGGACTATCCGTATGTGGTTTCAATTCAGAAGGCTAACGAGCACTGGTGCGCAGGCGCATTGTTGAACCCGCGTATCGTTATCACAACTGCGAATTGCGTTTGGAAGTAAGTCATATGAGACGTACGAATATTTTTTGCATTTATTGGAAACCCGAATGAAGAATGTTTTTAATTTTTTTAGCTTTATCTTTATTTCTCTGAAATTAGATAGCTATCAAGTACATGAGTAATAAAATTGTATTTATATTGAAATCTATTGAGAGAAGGGGTGTAATAGGCAAAGCGATTTGCCTGTTGTTTACTATACTACTAATCTATATATATTGGCTTTTCTACAAACGAAATCGACATTTCTGTCTTTGTCGTTGTTTACAAAATTATACAAAAAACGGATATTTCTTAAATTGATAAAGAAATCTGCTTTAACAGTATCAATGGCTATAAAACTAAATGCATTACGTGTATCAATTGCCTACAGAGCCCAACTTCTTTTTTTTGATCATTTATGTATTATATATTAACGAAGGCAAAGAATATACGACTAATAAGTACGTTTTCAATTGACTCCATATATTTGTGACCAGAGCCCGCAGTGTTAGTCGTATGCGAATAAGAGCTGGCACCAGACACATGGCGAGAGGTGGCCAAGTCGCAAAAATCAAAGAGGTCGTGAAACACCCCGGCTGGAACATCAGGAGTCTACCAGACAATGACGTCGCATTAATACTTTTGGATAGAAATATTAAGTAAGACTACAATATGATAAATCGGAACATTGTTTTTTTTTTTTAAATATTGGATAGATATATTTGATATTTTTGTCTGTAATTTGTTATCCCAGATTTTCAGATAGAGTTCACGGCGTAGATCTTCCAAATCGTGTTATGTGGCCAGCTTTTGAAGATGTTTGGGTGACCAGTTGGGGGTCCGATAGAGTAAGATTTAAAACATTTCGTTATTAATTTTGGGATATTTTTATTCTATTTCAAAATAGATCCATTTAAAAAAATTATTATGAATCACAAAACGAAACTGAGTTCTAAGTATTTTTTTTTTAATATATTTCAAATATTAATCACGAGAAAAACAATAATTGCAAATAACTTCAACAGCGAGACGGTATATTTCAAGGAGTTGCTGTTTCACTTCAAGTGTATCACGCAATACTGCTAGACCACGACAAGTGCAATAACATCACACAACGCTTCGGGGTCGCGGTTACGCGCAACTTCATATGCGTCGCCCAGACTGGCCGTCGAGCGCCTTGTACGGTGAGTGTAGACGATCCCTAAGGCTATGAGAACTGAGGAAATCAAATTCTTAAACTATTCACTAGCCCATTAAACATTAACAGTTTACCTTTATTCCCAAATATATGAGCTTTTTAAGCAAACAGCAGTGCTTAGTATAGATATGAATGGTGGGGGAGCCAGTGTAATTACAGGCATCACGACTTACCATGTATCAATCACCGTGGATCAATTGCTAACACATAAGCTTATTTACATATTATATTTAAAGTGATACAATATAAGACTAAGAAATACATAATTGTTGTTAACAGCGCGACACAGGAGCGCCGGCAGTGAGTGATGGAATTTTATGGGGACTTGCGTCTTGGGGTATCCGGAAGTTGTAAGTATACACAAAGCACGGAAATACATCGATACTACGAAAAGAAACAATTTATTTTTATTTATTGCATAGGTAGGCGTACGAGCATATGGGCCACCTGATATTAAGTGGTCACCAACGCCCATAGACAATGGCAATGTAAGAGATGTCAACCATCGCTTACATCGCCAATGCGCCACCAACCTTGGGAACTAAGATGTTATGTCCCTTGTGCCTGTAATTACACTGGCTCACTCACCCTTCAAACTGGAACGCAACAGTACCAAGTACTGCTGTATTGCGGTCGAATATCTGATGAGTAGGTGGTACCTACCCAGACGAGCTTGCACAAAGCTCTACCACCGAGTGCAGTATACTTAAGGATATAACGAGATATTTGCAACCGTAGAAATAGGTTTGCTGTATATATATACATATATTATCACTGCATACACAACATACATGTGGCGTTAAAATCAACCACAAATAAAGAGTACTAAATCCACTAATTTGTAATTGACATTGACGAGGCGCAAACTCCGAATCCTAGTTTACATAACAGAGAAGCGCAAAGGCCGAATTATTTAATTATACAAATCCCATTAGTTATTACTCTTTTCATAAATATGATAATTGATCAACAGTTTGAATTTTATTTATCGTTTTCTTTTCTAGATAAAATACAATTAAATAGCAATAATACAAAGTGCTTAATTCCAGATGCGGTACAGAACGTTTTCCAGCAATGTTCTCTTATCTTGCATCTCGTTCTAATCTTGACTTCATAACGAATGCCACTCACTACCTGATGTCGGATAAGCGCTACTACCCCTATCCGGACCGTTATATTGCCATGAAAGCAGAAACTACCTCAAGTCCTGAAACCACAACTTTTACGTTTTAAACTCGCTTTTCATTAAGTATATTTTTAATGTAAAAATACATATTATACATATGTATATGTGTAACAGACAAACTGACAACCAAATAGCCTACGTTTTAATTTAGACCACTAGCAATATCGGCATCGGTGAAAACCATATTCAATTCTGTGCAGTAGTTTTTGCGTGATGTGGGTACAAAGGTACATACAGAAAGACAAAATTCTAAAAATTGTTGTTTCATAAAGACCGTCTTTATAATTATTTTTTCAATATATTTAAAGTAAAGGCCTGTTATAATTTTATTATATGCATAGATATTTGGTGCTACACATAGTTAAACGACAATGAAAATTGAGATAGATTAAGAAAGTATAGTGTTGTCTTTGTCTTTATAAATATTGTATTTTTTTAATCATTCTAACTTTAAATAAATAATATGATAAGAAATAAAACAATTTTTATTTGTATATGAGCATATTTAATATTTTCTTTTTCAAAATTGTAAAACTCACATTTTGAAATTGCAAAAATTATAACTAAATTTCTCATATCGTTTATAGTAACAATCGCCATTTTGTATTTTCTCCACATCTGTATTACTATCAAATTAATAATAATCGTAAACCATTTATACATCTCTAATAATAATATATTTTAATGTCTAACAAATTCATCTTAACTTTTTCATCATCCATTTTTCGTTATCCAACATCAACGTTTACATATTTCTAATCAACTTTTTTTATAATATTCTAATCATTATTTTTTACATTCTCCATTTACAAGGACTACTGTTTTTCTTCCTAATGCACCGAATGTTTTAGAAAAAAAAATTGGAATGATTGACAACTAATTCAAAATTAAACTTACAAATAATTAAGAAACTTAATAAAAAAAATATGTATAGAAATACAATGAATTAATAATCAATTCGTTTTCTTTGGCAATTTTTCGTATTCAAAAGTGAATTTACAATTTTATAAAAACTTGCATAAGCTTTATTTCTATTGAGATAAACTGGCAAAGTGGAAAAAGTATTGTACATCCTGTTCAGTGACTGCAGTATTTTTGACGTAACGTGCGATCAATACATTTGTAATGGTACAGATTGACTGTATGCTTTTATATAGCTTGCAATGTTCAGCTGTCAATGTCAAATTTTGCAAGCTGATTGAACAACATTGTCTTATCCTAGAGTTTAAATGATGCATCTTGGTTCAGTTCCAAAAACAAGTTCCAATTTCAAATCCATTATCTTCAGATGAAGGAACTCAACGGTCATTAGCATAGACAAGAATGTTTCTACATAAGAGTTGTTTTTTAATATATTTTTTTACTTTAAATTATTTATTTGAATTGTTTTAAATTATTTGTATTTGAATAAAAATATTGTACTACTTAATATCTAACATCGATCTACACTGGGCGTAGTGAAATGACCTCCAAATCTATTAACAGGTCTTTGCCCAATAGTGATAACATTTATTGGATGCTACGTTTTTATGTTATCTTGTATTCAAATTTGTTGAAATACCAATCTTCGTACAGATTGTCAAAATTGAAAAGTAATCTGTTAACCTCAAATAGTTTAACCAATAGAGTAATAGTTATTATTTTAAAATTAATTATTAATTTTATTTCATTCGTTTTCAAAATAATTATGAATTTTGTAGTCTTAAAAATGTTATTAGAAAATGAATGCGTTTTATTAAACATTGGTATTCATTAATATTAACTGTAACTGGAAAGAATTAATGTGGTATTCGTCACTTAGCTATTGTTGCAAATCTCTATATGATTTAGCTCTTACGTCACATGGTCAAAAATTCACAGTCACCATTAGCAAAGAAATAAGCGTTTATCATTGAATTATCATCTATTATATGTATGTATTAACTTATTAACGAAAACTATTGTCTATTACACTATTGCATGAAGAGAAGATAATAAGAACTGGCCGGAAATTAAATATAACAAAATTAAATAAGACGAACATGTCGAACTTACCTTATCTAACAACGGAATCGAATAACGTTACGAGGTATCTCAGAATTTACAACAAAATTTTAGGCCCAAAATCGTTTTTTTTTTCACCGAGAAAGAGGTCTGATATATTTGTTTTTTTTTTTTACAATAAAATGTGTTAAACCTTATTTTGTACACTGTAAGCAATAACTAACTTTAAACCTACCTAAAGTACCTGGCCATATAATCTATGGTAACAAGTAGATATACTAGATCAAAATATTGTTTATATGTACTGAGCAAAGCGAAAACATTGGCATATTTCATAAATTACAACTAGCAACACCATAACATAAACAGTGTCTTACATAATAAAAAAAAAATTAAAACTAAAAATAAACATCAGTGTTGCAATAAGGAAATGCTATAAAAATAATAATTTTGGATGGAGCCAATCACGATACAGTGTTTTGAATAATAAATTTATATATAGATATATAAGAAATATATTAATCGTTTGTAAATACTACAGAACTATTAGTATAATACAAAACAACAAATAAATTCGTGCTTCTTAAATCTAGAATGCCATTTAAAATCTAACTTTAGACTCTGTTACACTAAAACTTACTTTTAAAGAGAAATGTTGTATTTCGATCACCGAGATTTTAAGATTTCAAATATATATCCAGCTGCCCGCTATTAATTTTTTTAAACACTAAACTATCGCACCAGGCAAGAAAATTTTCGACCTTACGCTAAAAACTCCCTGATTTTTTTCTTACATCTAAATATACACAAAATAATTTTGTACTCTTCGACGAGTTTAGAATGGCAACACTTTTTACAATATGGCAGCTTTGTACGAACGCCGAATAGTGATTCATTTTTTTTTGTCAAAACTCGTAAATCTAAATGGAAATTATTTATGAATGATAAAGAATGATTTATCTATATTACTTTAGAACAACAAGATCGAATAGGACGCTTAAGCAATCGAATAAGTTTTAAATTAACTTAAAATCCAGATAATTAATATTAAATTTATATTTTTGGACCTGCGTCAGGTCGCGCGAAGGACGAGATAATAGTACTTACTTAACATTCAATTATTTTTTCTTAGCGTCAATTTAAGGAATTTATTTTAAAAAAAATATCGTTACATTTGAAAAAAGAACAAATATTTTAATTTAAAACCTTTAATATTTTATGCTAAATTTTAAAAAGTAATTATAATAATATCTAAACTGTTCTGAGATACAATGAAGAAAAATAGAATCCTAATTTGGAATCTACACATTAAAAACTTTTTAGTAAACAATTCGTTTTCAATGTTCCATAGAAGAACGTCATAACAACACAATATAGTCATTTTATACTATTTAAGACGATTGCAGATGTCATTCTATTAATGTATCTCAAACATTGACGCAATTCATATAATATTATTTTTAATAGAATGACAATTAAAATCGTACAATAATATGATAATATTTTCGTGATGGGCGCGAAATTTGCACTGCAATGCAATTTTCAAATCCATATCTTAGGATTTACATTGTTTCGCTTCAATATGACCACAGATATTTAATTTAACTTTGACACAATAGCCGATTTCATTTAGCTTATGGTCTAAAAAGTTTTCTATTCAAACAGATAAATAACCGCCGAAATCACTTGAAATTGTTCTTTAAAATAATTTATCCGCACATTGCACATTATGTCCGTTTAGAAATATCCGAATTTAAATCCGAATAAATCCGAAAACGTTTTAGGTGTGTCCTAGGGTTGGTTTATAAGTAGAGCCTCTAATTCGTCAGCTGATCGAAGAAGAAACGCAGCTGATTCACGATATCCTGTGATCAGCTGTCGTACAGCTCCCACTTCTGCACCGGACAGCTTGTGGGAGAGAAGTGACTTCTGCGATCCCGATCCTGCGAGAGATGATGAAGTGGATGTCGCGTGTAAGGGCGTGGATACGGATGTTTTCAGCGACAGATCTGTTGGAGCTGGAGAAAGAGAAAGAAATATTGAATAGTGTTTTTAAACAGATACTTCAATATATGTTCATTCAACCTATAACAGCAAAGTATTCATTTTTTCGGTTATTTTAAAGATGATGGTAGTTTGTTCATTATTTCTTATTTATTGCAATGTTATACGATGTATATAAGAATGACATGTGAACTGGTAGGTGTTCAGTAAAGTGTAATTTCAAGTATGAATGCAATCATAAGATTGTGTATTAAAAAAGAAGCTTCGAGCAAATGATATCTATTAAAGATAGTATTATAAGATTTAGAAGAGACATAAGATAAGAAAATAAGTCAGAGGTATAAAAATGCGAAAACATTGGTTTATTGGCAAATGATTTGAAATTATTTATTATTTAATATAGAGTAAGGTTACCCGTCAAATTCGGGAATGTATGTGTGTGCGCGGCCATTGCGGATAACAAGGCGCTTTGGTAAGCGGCCATTGCGGCGTTAACTCCAACACCTAGAATATAAATTAAAAAATTAACATTTTGATTATAAATAAATATTAGGAATAATAGTTTAAGTAATATTAAGAATGTTTTCATACCAGTAGGTGGAAGAGCAGTCAGTGTCGATAGAAGAGCAGTACTGGAAAGTGCTGACGTTGGATTTGTGTTTGAGCTGTAAAAATATATTATGAAATAAGTATATACTGCCTGTGTACTTACATAGAGATGTATAGAAGTTCTGGCATAGTTAAGCGTATCTTTTATGATTATTATAGGATAGTTTAACCTCCTGTAATTAAATAAGTCACTAATAAAAATAAAAAATAAATTAGTTATTAAATATAATATTTGCTAAGTAATTCAATTATTTTTTTATTACCTCTGTCTCCCAAACGTTGGCGGGTTCCCGAATGTGTTCGGGAACGAAGGTCTGAATAATGGTGCTGGAGATGAAGCGGGGCTGAAATCATAATTCCTATTAAATTATGTAAAACAAAATATTAACTGGTATTATCACAAACAATTACTGGTGGTAGGTTTTGTGTGAGCTCGTCTCGGTAGGTACCACCCACATGAAATATTCTACCGCAAAACAGCAGTACTTGGTATTGTTGTGTTCTGGTTTGAAGTGTCTGTGAGAGCTAGTGCAATTACAGGTACAAGAGACATGACATCTTAGTTCCTTAGATGTAAGAGATAGTTGACATTTCTTATAATGCCAACGTCTATGGGTGTTGGTGACAACTTACCATCAGATGACCCATATGCTCGTTCGCCTACTATATTTGATCTATACTTTTGCTTTAAATAATAATAATTAAAAGAAGCTTAAGTCCGTGACTTGAAATCGTTAACAAGGTACCATAGAAGTCGTCTCGCTCACCTGGCGGTCTTGCTGCCGGTGCTCCCGTTGGCGTTGTCCAGCTTGAGGCTGTTGTTGTTGAGCAGCGCGCTGTCGAGCGTGGGGCTGGCGGCGGGGCGCGCGTCGGGCGGCCTGCTGTGCGCGCTCGGCGTCGTGTTGGCCGAGCTCGTCACCGACGTGGCGGGGCTGCTCATGGCGCCGCTGTACAGGCTCAGGAACGACGACGCCACCGCTGACGTCGCTGTCGTGTCTATTGCCTGTCACGAATAAGGATTCTTTTAGTTTTTATAATTAAAAAAATAATTTATTTAAAATTAGTATGTGCGTCATTTTGTTCCGAATGTATTTTATTATGCTTCTTCGTCGTGATGCCAGGTTCGCTACTCTTATCGAATATTTGTTTTACTGCATTTAGATTATAAAGTTTATGTAATGTTACATATATATTTCTTGTTTTAAAAATATAATTTGCCATTGCCATAGAACTAAAACATTAAGCACATTAAAAGTTTAACATCTGGCTCCTATGCCTCTGCCATTAAAGATTGACGTTTTATGAAAATAAGCAATAAGTAACAATATTAGCAGGCCAAGTGCTTTATATATTCACGTCAATTCATTATTAATAATTCAAGTTCATTGACATTAAAATTATAAGGGTCTTTTTTCGCTTTACAAATCGAAGTCAAACTGACCATAGGCGTAGGCACAGTGGGCATTGGCTGGCTTACAGGGTCTAGTCCGAGACGCATGCGCTTCGCGTTCAGGCTCTCGTTCTCGCACGCCTGCGCCAAGATGTGCTCCGCCTGTACCGACGTCAGGTGCGCGGGAGTCGGACGTACCTGTGGAGTAATACATACTTAAGTAACTTTTTTCATTTATTGGCAATCAAGTGAGATTTTCCTTTATTGTTAAATTTAGAAGGCAGACAAGTAGGTTAGCTTAGGTATTACGATCTAATTTTATGATGTTAGAAACCATTTTAACGTGACACAAACCAGGTTATATAATAGTAGTTATTTTTGTTAAATTTATTTATATATATATATATTGATTTTTATATCGGACTACCTAATAAGTTTTCTTTGGATATAATAAGAAATAAAAGTACTAAGGTATCATAAATCAAGCAGAGATCGGACCCTCACCGCGGTATCCCAGTTATTGCCAGACGGAGTGTTTCCCCCGTTGCCAGTTGTAGGTCCGTCACCTCGCACCTTCTTATTTCGCCTACAACTCTTCAAATATGTCCTGATGCGCTTTCGGGCACGTTCGGCGAACTCCGGAAATTGTCGGGTGCAAGAGTCGATTATAGCCTGAATCTTCTCCTTTGGCTGTTTTGAAATAGGAACTATTCTGTCTAAATTCTCGTCGACGAAGAGACGGACGAACATCTAAAACAAAATCACTCAATATTGTAAACTTCGCATAATATTAACAGCAAGTATAATTTTATTCAATTGCAGCCTAAAATTATATTTGTGTGAGTGCTGGTAAACTTACATTAAACGCTTTTAGTCGTTCCGGATCATGGTGTTGAGGATCGACTCTATCATCACTGTCATCGTCGGATGCTCCGCCGTCATCATCGTCTTTTGTCCGATCTGATGATGAAGTCTCATCGTGTGTAGACGCTGGTTCCATAGGTGTTGCTGACCCAATGTGGATTGGACTCTGTGAATATTATTCTGCCGTGTTACAAAGATTTCACTAAATTATTAACTGTTACGATCAATTTTTCGATTTCAGAAATTAAGTATATAATAACGTCATAAACGCTAAGACGAACGGCTAGTTAAATGACGTCAATTTTTTATTTTATATTTTAAGATCATGTCGTCACATATGTTCTTTTATTTTAGGAATATTTTTTTACGAAGAATTCGCTTCATTTCTATTCATTGTTTTAAATATGAGACTTCTCAGGTTTATTCTCTCAAATAATCATATCTCAGACGTGCGGTGTTGTTTATTGTGTTTATTTGTATGAATTCGATTGGATTTGCCTTATTTTTTCATGTGCTTGAACTTTTATTTGCATAAGCACAAATTCGCATTATAGGTTTCTAATTTCTATACACATTTGAACGGGACTCTTCGTTGTCTCGGAACGTGCCAGTTGTGTTCCTTAAAGATTTTTTGATAGTCGTTTTAATTAACATAATCAAAAAAGGACATAGATACTAACAACGCCCGTGCTATCGTGTTCCAATTATCAATATTATATTGCCGAGTAACATTCCAATAACAAGAATGGATAAATAGCTTGACTTGGTCATAATACCTTTTTCTTGTGTTCAGTTGACAATTTACCATCAACAAGACCACTCCTGCTTGTCTGCCTTCCATATCAGTAATATAGCTTATGAGAGTAAGAAAATATATGAAACGTTGCTCAACCTTAAAACTCACCGAGTGTCCGGTAGCGAGAGGGGTAGGCGGTTTTGGGGGCTTACTGCCCAGGCCCAGGGCGCTGTGATAGGATGCCCATAGATCCGCCATGCTGTCTGCGCCGCTCTCTGTCATGTCCCCGTTACGGCCTGTAAGAAAATTGTATAGTTACTGGTTATATGCAATGCGTGTTCAGTGATGTATGTTTAAACAAAGTATATTTTTGCTTGCGATCTTTTTGATGTTTTTTCCTTCGTACATAAGAAACCTTTGTTAATATATCAAGCAACGCGGACGAAGTCGCGGGTATCAGCTAGTCGCCAATAAAAGTAAAAACAAAATGAAATAATTAAATAAAATTGTATACTTACACAGAGTAAATTCTATAATACATATAATAAAAGTTATAAATGATTTATAAATCAAAACCATTTATTATATACTTGTCTGTTATTTTATTTATTTGGTTTTGATTAAATTCTATAAATAGTTTATTTTTTAGTTTATTTATTTATTTTATATATTTCTTTTAATATTATCACACATAATTTTATTAAAATACCTACTGCTTTAAAAATTAATACAGAAGCAATAGTACAAAAATGTATATAAATTTTGATTATAACTTCTAATGTATTAAATTAAATTAGTCATTGGATAATATTAGATAATAATCTTGGTATTCGTTTTATTTGTATATCCTATATCTAAAAATTACTGTAAAATATTATTATGTGCATTATGCATATTATACATTATAACTAGTTATAAAATAGTGCTTGAAAATATATCAAAATACCAGTGATTATTAGGGACTATTTTAAAAGTATTTTTGAAGTTTTGCTATCTGTGCCAGGGATCTATTCATACTATAGTTATGTATATAGTACATATTTTTGTTATAGAAGGCCTTATTATAAGTAAGATTATTTTTGTTTTGTACGTGTAAATTAGTTACATAATAATATATAAGGGTGAGTGAGCCAGTGTAATTAAAGGCACAAGGGACATAACATCTTAGTTCCCAAGGTTGGTGGCGTATTGGCGATGTAAGCGATGGTAACATCTCTTACAACGCCAATGTCTATGGGCGTTGGTGACCACTTACCATCAGGTGGCCCACATGTTCATACGCAAAAAAGTAACTGTATGATTTTTAATTCGATGCTCAAAATTGACTTAAATAGTTATGATAATTGATAACTATCGAAAATTATATCTTAAGTACATAATAGATTGTACTTTATTATATTAAATGAGGTGTTTTTAATATAAAAAAGATAAAATGTCAGGTTCTTCATACTAAGCATTATTATCTTTGTCTTCGTTTAAGTTTAAAAAGTCCTTTTTATAGTGAAACATGCAATTTATAGTTGTAGAATTCAACCTAGAATATTTAAAGCGAGAATATATTATAGTATGAATTTTTTTTAAACTTTATTACTGAACTTTTAGTTGTAAATCTGTTCCATAGTAAAGTCAGCGTATACCTAAATGTTGGATGAATGCTTGTAATTAGAACTTCACGTAAAACGTACATATGTAGATAATAGACACATCCTCGGATTATAGATTACAATAGCAGCATTTATGTGAGTTGGATGTATCTACTTTTGTCATATTATTTATCAAAAGAAATAGTGAAAACTTTTTGCACAAAACTTATGTACTACTTCGGTTAAAAAATAATATTTAAATTCTTGTTGATTATGTATGTAGTCTTGTTCTAAAATTAGTATAGATGGCATTTCACATTACACTTATACTCTGAGTTTACATTCCAACATACTTGCTGCCTCTATACAGTTAAATATAGGATACACAACTCAATATTTCATTCCTCAGAAATGTTGCTTTACCGCTTATAAGGAAAACCGTTATAAGTTACGTAGAAAAAGCCTTAATTTTCGTTTAAAATTATTACGTATTCATAGTCAGTCACTAAGGCGGCAGAAATTAATGATGGTGTGCAGGAGGCACCCGAGGGACCGGTGCATCTGCTAGCTAAATGTCAACTCAAACGAGCCTCGCGCCTATAAATAATTTTAGGTGCCGCAGACCGTCTACGCCCCTGGTACCTACGACTCTCTCGATATGGCTTCGCGAGCCAGTAAAAATAGCAACGGGGCTGGAAATTATGCAAGTACACTCAAGTAAAAAGACGGTTTGTAGATGATATGTTTTAAAATATGGATTTTGTCAAGAATTCACATTTATCTTATGGTTTACAAGTAGTATATGCACGTCATTTTCCGCGTGACTTCTGGTTATGGAGATACAATATGGTGATTATAGCAAAAATCGACATAAAGTCTGACTTAAACCTTAAAATAATCCTTAAGTTTAGAGCTTTGTTAGGTTTATTTATACGATTATCGAGGATAGTATTTTTTTATTCTTGAAAATAATAAAGGGCGTTTGTTCATAAGACAAGCTCAGCTAACTTTACCTGTCACCGAAAATAGAAATTTATTCTTAATATTTCACTCATCGATAATGGTTATTGCAATTATTTTAACAAGACACAACAAGTTTAGAAACATTTTCCGTTACCGGTTATTTGAAATGATGGTTCGCCATATTTAATTTATGGCGATGGTCGTACTTTATCATTATCATGCTTGAATCACCTCGAACCTAATACCTTGTGTGTAACGTATTAAACACTACCTACGTTTTTTCTTTGCCATAATTGGGTCTAAAGTGTATTTGGCATGTACATGTCGTTGGCAATATACTAAGTTATTCTAAATCGTGATTTACCTTGCGCCTGGCTGTGATAATTCCATGCCAGCAACATCATTTTCAACTTCTCAGCGTCTTTCGCGTAGCCATGACCTGCACCAGATCACATTTGCCAATCAATTTTCAAATTTGGAATAATAACATACAAATGTTTCAAACTAACAGCCAATTGGAGGGTTCTTTTGACGAGACACGATTTTGTTTTTTTTTAGTTTTAAATATCGCGTGTGCCTCATAAAATACCTAATATTGATTTGATGCAAGCCAGACAGAATCAAATTTAAAACTTAAAATAGAAGAACTCGGTCACGATAATAATAATATCATTGAATAAAATACATAATATTTATTTTGAAGTCGCTCTCGATTTGGCAATTATTATTGTGATCGATCATCGTAATTAATAAAAACCTGTAAAATGTTTAAATGCGTAATATACTCACTAGAATAGTTGTCATCATCGTTCATATCTGCCGGTTCTGGAGTTAGGTTATCCTGTAACAAAAAAAATCTACTTAATAAATTAATTCGTATACGTAAACGGATTTTGTGGACCTAATATCAATCATTATATTTGTGTCTCCTATCCTCGCTGTTCTCCTATTCGTCTCTATCCGCATGAGCAGGATATTCTATGATGATGCCCGGATACGAGGATAACCAGGCGAGCATGAGTTGGTTAGTGTTAAATAATTAATAAATTAGCGAAACGGCCGCCGGGTCGGGTCATCGCTCCTGCCCGCGGACGCGAATCGATAGTGTTTCAAATGGACATAGGTACCACTAAATATAACTTCACGTAAGTGCTGAACCCCTGGTATAGTTGACATTTAAGGTCTATTTGGGTCCTGGATTGCATCGGATTATTTATAAGTTTTTCCCGTTAGCGCCAGTCAAATTATTTTATTATTTATCTCTTTCTCACATTGAGTTTTATTTACGTTTATATTTTATGGAAGTAAAGTTTATTTCGTTTTTGTTTTTACACGTAAAATAACTACAGAAGTACAAAAGGACCAAAAAACAAATAAACGTAAAAAGTCAAATTATCATTTAGAAAATCATTATAAATTAACATTACAAGGCATCCTAATTTCGGTATAAATTATCAAAATAATCATTTCGCAATACTAAAATAACGAGAAAAATGTTAATAACAACATCACATTATTTAGTATTTTGACGCAACGCTCGACAAAGCCTGGCTAGGCAGCTGGTGCGGGGACGCCATTATTTTTGCCAAGCAGGCAAAAACACTGCATTTACTATTTGCTGCTTATTCGCTGGCTGTTTTAGGGCTTCAGCGTATTTTTAGACGTAAAACTGAGGTGTATTTTACACACTATATTTAAACGTAAATAAGAATTCTTTTTAAGTATGTTGTAGTTAAATATATATTATGTATACGCAGTTGCTTCTTGCGGTTTTGTCCACGTGGATAATTGTACTTACTACTAGTTTTGATAATTAAAATGTAGAAGATCAATTTTGATGGTACTTTTATTTATTTTGCGTTTTGTTTTATACGGATTAAACTAAACCACTGCAATTGAGTAAGTTCAAAAATATATTTTTAACTTTCGTGTATGTGTGTGAGCATGGCGTATGTGTGTGTGGGTGTGCGTGTGTTTACGCTTGTGTGCGTGTGGTACTAACTGTGTCATTTATTAATTAATAAAAGATGTATAAAAAAAAGCTTTACAAATTAATACACCGTTCTTATTACTAGTATACATCGTTCACAAATGAACAGAACACTATCTATCACAGATAAACGATGACTCGATGGATTGTCTAACCTCTGCTCCATTTACATGCGCATGTTAATCTGCTAAAGGCCAGTAAAATGCCACTTAACTTTCTATGAAAATATATGTATATCTATCTTGTTCCAATTCATTTCGATAGTACTTTGCTCAAGTCAAAATAATATAAGATAAGTATAATCGTACATTATTTATGTTTATATATTTTTAATTTCAAAATACTGATAACCTATATTAAATTTCTAACTAGAACTATATAGACTCTACCACCTGCACCATGGTACCAAATAACCGACATATATCTACATTGTAAAAAAATATGGTTGTCTGTAAAGTCGGTTTACGGATGACAGTTTAACGTGACAACGTCATAAGAGATAGATGCGGCGCAAGCGTACAATCAACGTAACGGGACAATGAGTCATCCTAACTTGGTGGTAGAGCTTTGTGCAAGCTCGTCTGGGTAGGTACCACCCACTCATCAGATATTCTACCGCAAAACAGCAGTACTTGTTATTGCTGTGTTCCGGTATGAAGGGTGAGTGAGCCAGTGTAATTACAGGCACAAGGGACATAACATCTTAGTTCCCAAGGTTGGTGGCGCATTGACGATGTAAGAGATGATTAACAGCTCTTACAACGCCAATGTCTATGGGCGTTGGTGACCACTTACCATCAGGTGGCCCATATGCTCGTCCGCCTTCCTATGCAATAAAAAAAAAAATTAAAAAAAAATCCTTTGTCATCGATTTACTAGACGTTGTCACGTCAAAATAAATTAACATATTTTACAGAAAAGCGATAAAACTATCGTAAAGGGAAATGAAATATATTTCATATAAAAGCAACATTTTAACACGCTTAATTTCACGGCTAGCGTCAACTTACGAAAACACACAAAGACTTAATTCAACAAGTGGCCGAACTCGATACAGTTTGAACATTGAGATACGTAAGATTTTGATATTTATGTCTATTCGAATAAGGTCGAATTTCGATAACAATTATAAAACATATTTTATTAAATTTACGTAATATCCGTAAATAATAGAATCACAACGATTTAACGAACAATTTTTTCGTAGATGCGCCAAAAGAGAATTGTGAATTTTAACTTTTGATAAAGTGAATTAGTAAGCAGATGACCCGTTGGCCTGTTGGCCTATTGGCTAGTTGGGCGTTACTGGTAAATGGTTTTTAAGTATTAAAAGTAATAGCCATCCCTTATATTATCTATGAAGTACTAGCCAAGGGATCTAAACAGTTATCGACGTGTCATTGTTCACTCATCCTTGACACAGCAACATAAGACTACCTATCGACCTGCAAAAGTATTAACTACATATCGTCTATGTTATTGGTTCAGTAGTTTATAGTAGGTAATATGTTAGTGCAAATCTAGTAATATTTTGCCTCATACATGCCTCAAGGGCTTAAGACGCTATTCATTAAACGAACATACATATAAAACTTCCATTTTTTTTGCAAACTGTAACTCATTTATTTACATTAAAACCTGAAATGCTCTATTGTGCTCTATATTATACTCTATTATGCTCTATAATCTATGGCTGCGGTTACTATATTAGTAATAAAAAAAAATTGCGCTTGTATCTGTTAATATGTTTTAACAGTAGCTGTATTTAAAAAACGGACAAGCGTGAGTCGGGTTCGCCCACCGAGGGGTTCCGTACAAATTTGTAGATACATATTTAGGGTTATGTTCAATTACAAAATTTTAAATTAAATATGCATAACAGTGTAAACTGTTAGGCACTACATGTACATACACTAAAATTATTAGGTACCTACCTATACTTATAAAAAAGGAACAAGGTTTTTTTTTATTCGTAGTCATAAATAGAAAATTATAATTTGCTTTGCTGGTTCCTGCATAAAGACCCTGTTTTTTATGATTTAATTACAAATGTATACTTTTCAGATTTTTCCCTATACTTGTACTATATGACGGTTTTACTTGCCAATTTTCATAGTTCTAGGTCAACGGGAAATACCCTATGAATTTTGATTTCCTTGAGTGTCGAAATATACGTTTTTTTGCGACACAAACGGCCGTATCTTTTTTTACGTTAATTTAGAATTTAGATGGTTGTTTTTTTCGCAGCTGCAAGCGACTCCAGACTTAAGTATATAGTTTTAATTTAAACTCGATACCTCCACGCGTTCCCGAGATAAATGGTCTTGACAGACAGACAGACGGACGGACAATTTACTTGCTGTCACAGCTTGTGCTGTATGTAAAAAGAATAATTAACTAAAGAAACAAAAATATACCTAAAAATACTGCCAATTACTGTCAATGTCAATAATATTATAATGTATTAATATAATTAAAATTATTATGTATTGAATTTTAGGAAGATACAAATTATTTCCTTACAACATAATTTTTCTTTGTACATTAGTTATATTATTATCGTAATATAATTCTGGCTAGTATGTTTTTATGAAATACATAGGCGGTTATAGACGGATCATTCCTAACATTGCAAATGCGCCACCAACCTTGACAACTAAGATGTTACGTCCCTTGTGCCTGTAGTTAAGCTGGCTCACTCACCCTCGTAACCTGAACACAACAATACTAAGTATTGCTGTTCGGCGATAGATTACTGATGAGCGGGTGGTACCAAGACGGGCTTGTTCAAAGCTTCAAAGCTTCCTACCACTAATTATGTTCAATGTAATGAAATAATAACAATTAAACCAATGTAAAAAATATAAGTTATTTTTAATAGTGTTTAGTTTGCCTTATATAGTGTTAAGTGGACCTTTGGAATGTCTATTGTATTTGTATCCTTAATTATTCCGTTTTTATGGTGCATGTAATCTATCATGGGAACGACTTAACTGTTTGAGATTTTTTTTACCCCACGGAAGTTCTTTGAAGAATTTTAAGTTCAGACCAGAGCCGAGTTGTAAAAGTTTAGGTATATCTTCAGGGCCTTTTAGAAACTGACGAAAAGCCGTCAACGATTTAATTAATAAAAACATATGAGACATGCGTTTTGAAATGTTAAAACTGTAAATACTCCCTTGTGGAATTAAGTAATAAACTAAATTATGATCTAATACTACTACTACTACAATAATTATATTATTTTATTTTTAAAAAAACTTTATTTAAAAAAAAAACGAGTTATTTACTTTAATATTACTTTTTTTCAAATGAGGTTTTAGTAGGAGTATTATATTTTGAATAAAGTTTGTAACTGTTTGCGAAACATTTTTTTTTTAAGTGAACAGAATTCTTAACCTCAATAAATAATGACGCATTGCATTTTCATATTGCTTACATTATAAAACAAAACCGTTTTGCAAAATAAGGTTATTTATTGAGTTGAAAAAAAAAGTGAGAGAAGCGGTGAGCTGGCACTAGTCGAATAATAAACACTTAGATGTAATCGTGTCACCTTCTCTAAGTACCAGGTGCACATAGACAGTTAGGAGTTAGGTGGGGTGATATCGACCGTCTTAGGGCGGTGGCCAAGGACCGCATCTGCTATGCGGACACTAAATATCCGTTGACCCTTCCGCACTTATGTATACCTAGTAACGTATGCCCATTGCAATTTAGTCGGTAATTAATTACACCTCAATGACAGATAAGGTTCAGCGATGCGTGTGTACATAACGGGAATACATAATTACTGTATATGGATATTGCAAGCACTATTGATAGATTATCTGTTTAAAAAAAACTAATTTTCTAGTCGATAAATTCTGTCTAAAGTTGAAGTGACGTGCACACTACACAGCGCAGTGACCGAAAGCAGATATGAAATTTCAAACATTTCTTCTAACGATAAATGAAATAGATACTTATAGAATTTCAAAAGCTGCTATCATTTTCGACAGCATAGTTCAAAAGAAAACCTCCTGTATAGTGTTTTTCCACTTTGTCATGAACTTCGCCAATTCATTGCAATTTTACCGCTTTAGAGTTTTCGCTATAATTTCGTTTATGCCTTAGTAATTCATTCGGAGCCGCATTCAAACCGCTATTCCGCGACAACCTGGGATGGGTCATCTGTCGACGGGGAATAAATTGTGAAATAACCTAGTTTCCGATACAAAATAACTGCAAAATTCGGCATCCACCGCTTATATACCTACTGACTATGTACTGATACATGGCCTATGTACCGCAGCGCCCCCTCGTGGACTCCCCGTGTAGTGCCACCCCGCGAATAGTGATGTGTTTATCGGATCCATCGATACTCGATTGTCGATAGCACTGCAGCAGTGTAAATTATACAGTATTCAAATTCGTATAAATATCAAGTTTTAAGTTTATTATATTTCGAAATGATAAAATAAAGTATTAATTCAATCCATCAAACACACACCTTCTTGTTACAGCTATACAATCTTATAAATAAATATATCTTGTGAAAAATAGTCATATTGCAATAATTGCAAAGTGGTTGGAGTGCAAGTTGGATTAAGGAAACAAAACCTTATGCTTATTTTCCTTATTTAACTTACTAGAAATCTCCTTGAACCAAAAAGATAACCTTGTCCACTTAATGTCAATTACATCGATTTCAAAAATAGAAGACATATTTTTATAAAATCTAAAAATAAACAGCGAACTAAAATATAAATTCCCACATCAATTAGTTTTATCGATAACTGTAATCATCGCACGGTGCGGCAATCAGGTGGCAGTCAGCGTATAATCATTAAATACCCACGCGGGGTGATGACGCCCGCGGCACCACCCGGCCCGCCCGCGCCCAATTATGAAAATACGAACAAAATACATTTAAATTTCAACGTCAAAGGGTGCTTCGATTATCGATCGGATGTATCGATATTATAGTCACATCCTTATTCTTTGTTTGTCATCAGAATCATTTATAAGTATCTTACGGGCTCAATTTTAATATTACCAAGATATTTAAAATATATATATCTTCATATTTATTTTCATATGTCCTAGTCCTCTGGAAAGCAGTTACAGGTATTTTTAGTCTAGTTTTAATAATAGTAGTTAAATTAAGAAAAAGAAAATAAGCAATGGCCTTTTGATTTCGATTAAATATCTGTAGTGACCTATCAATCAAAGTTTACATATTAATTATTGATTAAAGAAAAGATACCTAACAATCTTAACTTATTTAAGCCCTCAGTGCATAATTACTATATAAATAAGTTTATAACTTTTGTAAAAAAATGCGTTTTGTAGATCGAAGATATTCATTCATATTTAAATCCATAGCACTTGTTACCGTTCTAGGTTAAAATATTTATTAATTTAACACCAAATAACACAAGACTTACCTTCTGTTAATAGTTCGATACAATATCACGCTCTAATGTCAGCTATTTGTATCATTTAATTAACGAAATATACAAGTAACTTCCTTAATCACTGCGAGCCATATTTGATTGTAAAAGTTGTATTTTCTCTTTACATGTACACAAGAATCAATAATGGCTACAAGGGTGGAGAAGATACTTAGAGTAGTTCGTGAAACGGGGAGATCGCGTGTACAATTCCAGGCAACACTGAGATTTCATGTGTGTAGTGTTTTTTTTTTAAACTAGTCTTTGACAGTTAAGGTTAACATCGAGAGGCGAGTGCATTAGTCGTATGACGTTCTGCCACATTCTGTATTGGGACCTCTTTGAAAAAATTTCAAACCTTCTTGAAGAGGATAGTTATATTCTTTTACTCTATATTTTACATATTTATAAAAGTTGTACAAGAAGATGATCCGAGGTTCTCTTTCACTTGCAAGACGGTTTCTTTTAAGAAAATGACTTAAATATCTATAATAGCGTTACATTCAACTACATATATATAATAGTTTTTAATATATCTTGTGTTACCTAAATCACTAACCTGCTAGCCACAATGAAATAGTATTATGTCCATTGAAAATTCATGTATAAAAATGTCTTCAGGCAAGTTTTATAAGTAATACATAAGTCGAGTTACTTTATTAGAAGTAACGAGTCGAATATTACGACTTTTAAAATTATCACCGACTAATATCTTGACATTTATTTACCGTTTAAGTAATATAATGTATTTATTTATAATTGGCAGAATGATTCGTGCATAAGTGCAAATGCTTACATTTAAAAGAAAAAATATTTATTATCATTGTTAACGTTAAAGATTGACTTAAAACTCAAAATGAAGTTATGTCACGTAGTCATTAATATAGTATTTTATTAATTGTCACATTTCCACGTCTAGTAATCAAGTCGGATGAACAGTCGAATGTCTAAGCTAATACAGTCAAGTATTTTTCATCTGGTTTATACGCTTTTTAACTAAAAGTATATAGTGACTTATTACCATAATTATACAAAATTATACAGGAGGGAGTAATTGTATATAATTAAATAAAACCAGTAAAATATTATAGGCGTGAGTGATATATCTTAGTTCTTACGATTGAAGTTTATTTTGTAATGCCAGTCCTTATACTTCTTAAAGTCTCAGATTCTATGAACGAAGTTGACTTAAGATAAAATGATTAAATATAATTGTGTTTTTAAAAATGGATGAGTCAAATGTATCACTCCTAATGTCGACTATAACACACAAGAAGCTAAACTATAAAGATATCATTCCTAATGTTATATCAAAAGCCGTTGATGTTAAAAATACATTTTTGTTAAATCATTAACATGGTTGCAATAATAACACAAAGAATAAAAGAGTTTAGTTTCTGTTCCAATGGGTAAAACTTTTGTTGAAATGGATACCTCAATAGCCCAAAGGGTCGAAATAGAAAATGCGTCGTTCACATCGCTGCGACCCCTGTAACGTTGAGATATTCGTTGAAGCTTAAAGGTTTCAAATTATCTTTATGTTCGAACAAAGTTTCCATTTAAGGTACCAAAATTAAATCTATATATGTAATCATCGTTTCGTTAATAATATTAATTTAACTAGGTAGGTAACCTTTACAACAGATATTCCAATATTTTATATCACTGCTGTCGTAAATCATATTTTTTACTTTGCAAAAAATATTTTCCTGCCTAATGAAAAATACGAAGGCAATCCCCGAATAGTTTACAAATTAGTAGATATGCCCTGAAAAAAATTTACATTTTGTGAAATTTAAGTTTCATGAGAGTCTTTTAAAACCATTCGAGTCCGAGCAAAAAAACAAGTATTGCGCTACGCTACACTAATAGCTCGAATAAGGTTTTTTTTCATTTGCCATTTCCAGAACTTTTTACCCGTCTCGACCAGGAGCGCAGCAGCGGGCAGGAGTCTTCGCGGTCTTTCAAAATAAACGGCTTCCTTTAGCATTCTGCTGGCTCGGTAGTTTCGTTCGCTCTAGTATTTTTAAAGCGGACAGCGCCCCCCTGCGGCACACGCGGGGAGACCCCATCACCCCACGTACCCCTCCCCCACACCCACACACAGTAATACCATAACGGGTGCGAGCTATGACGAGATTATCTACGTACGCGTATATACCCATACAAACGTTGCCTATATACCAGTAGTACATAGGTACATAAGCGATGACTTGTGTACATAGCAGCATTGATTTACTGGGCCGGACGCGGGCTGTCATCGGTGCGATGACAATTACAACATATGAAGCAAAAATTAATCACACCAGATTATATTTATGTTAATAAAATGCGGAATAAACTAACACTACAATAAACAAAAGCCACATATTATGTTAACGTATAAAATTATTTAAAAAAATAACATTTAGAGATAATTTGTCTTTGTTTTTTTGGTCTATGGTGCTCGATAGAATAAACTAGCATTAATTAAAGCCATAATACTTGTTTACTGTACCAGATCCTGTTATATTCACGAGATGGTGGCAAATTAATAAATAATTGAAATGCTCGGGGGCGCTAGGTGCCTAAGAATCACGCTCGTACGCGCTGAAATGTCGAATAAGATGGCATATTCATTGACTATTCTGTATACATATATGTATATAGTGATATTTCACTGTAAACATTTAAATCCCAAAATATATATAAACAGAATATGTGAATATATCATAAATAAAGACATTATGTTTGAATATATTTAACCTGGAATATGACCTTACTTATAGCGCAGAACATTGGACAAATATTTAAATTAAAAAAGAATAAAGTTTATAGGGTGGGTAAATAAAATGGGCAGCGTAATGGCGAACAGTAACTATGTTTGCTTGTATCCCCAATGCCCTACAAACATAAAGGGCCGTAGTTGCGGTCCCTTGTGCCTTTAATTACGCTGGCTCACATGCTATTGTGGACAAATGGTGTGTAAGATACAATTTTTAATGACAAGATGGTACCTTACACCGGAATCATAAATAAACAAACACAAGCCATATATATATCTAAGTATCTGTTTTAATGCTAAATTGAGTACTAAGAGAACATAACAACTGTGTATATTTGCCCAGATGTTGAAAATAGTAGTATTAAAATAAAAAAATAAAATAAATATTAAAGACTTTTTTATCCATTTAGATCAAATCTGACTTATTTTAAATGAGAAAGGTCCAAAACCTATATTTACGTCTGTAGTTAGTAGTCGAATGTAGTCAAAGGCATAGTAGCTCGTTTATAAAATGATTTGCTCGTATGCCGTGTGTATTTGCTCTCTTACAGAGGGAGGGCGACCTCGAAAAACCGAAGCGTACGTACCGACGTCGCGAAATTCTCAAAGCTTCCTAGTTACTGGTATCGCGGGGAAACGCGGTCGCTCTTTGAACGCCGCTAAACTTATACAAGACGTCATTATGTGCTGACTCTGGGTTGACGGTGTATTTTGATTCTTGGGTTCGGTCGGTCGGTTTGCAGAAGTATTTTTAGTTTTACATTTAGAAGTTACTGGAGACGAATGTATGGCTCAACGGAATCTTTGCCTAATCACAGAGTAAAACGACGTAAGATTTACCTAAGCTTATGAAATATAAAGAATTTTGAAATAAAAGACTGATTTAAAAAAAAATCAAGATCACGTGTCTTTGTAAACTTATATTAAAGTTGTCCTGTGTTTCAATGAGTCACATAGAACCTTGTGTGTTTGGGCGTGTAACCCACAACATTAAGCAGATATTAAAGAGCAAATGCTCCGTGGGCTCACAAATAGAAAATTTAAAAACAGAAATACTTAATAAATTAGATATTAAAGATGACATAGAAATGTCATCTCAAGATCCATGATCGGTCCCTTTGACAGTGTATTGAATGGTTAATACTTCTTACAGACCAGTGTACAAGGGCAAAGACGCCCACTTACCATAAGGTGACCCATTTATCGTCTGTGTTCCTGGTACAAATATTTAAAAGACGTGACTTTACGTGAAGTGACATTTTAAAAACGAACTATCTCGTTTTAAAAAAAAATGTCGTTCATTTATTTGTCTATCTTTCTTTTAAAATCACCAATTAATATCTAAAATTAAACATTAACGAAGCATTAACTGTTTCGTAAATGTTTGTTTGTCTTATTTTAATAATTACTTTTAACAGTTTTAAAACTCAGTAGAAGGTACTTTTTAATTTCTATTACTTCAATAATTTACATAGATATTTTCCTAAATTCAATTGCTGAATTAATAATATTATTATTTATTACTAGGGATACTAGTTAATAATTAAAATTTATTTCGTATGAAAATATAAATTTTGTTTAATTCTATTATTAAGCTCGACGATTACTTACGGTCGTAACTAACAGTGATAACGAGGGATAAATTTATGTAAAAGAATTGTAAAATTAATAAAACCTTTGAAGCACGTGACTTGTATTTTAAGCTAAATGTTTGTAGTCTAGGTTGAAAAGGTTTATTAATTATTATAAATCTCCTAACTTTAAGACATTTTGGTTCTCAATTCTCTGAAATATGTGCTGAAAATTTTAGAATGATTTTTTAAAATTATAGAATTGATTTACGCGGGTCTGCTTTTACTCGTATTTTAAGTATAAAGTATTAATCGCGAGTTGGATTACCGTTAGTAACAAATATTTGTGCCAAAACACATTATTATTATTATACTATAATATATAAATTATATTGTCAATACGCTGCCAAATCAATCAAATGTTTGTTAAAAAAGGAATTTGCTTACAAATAAAAATCACTCATTTGTATTTCTAGTCCTTATTATTAATCTTTACTGCAATGATTCATTTATTACTCTTAATACGCCAGCGTTTGACCATTGTCTTGCCTTAAGCATCGACACGGTCTAAGATATAGCACGCTTGCCTAGAAGATACCTCACACTAACGTTGTATAAGTATTCTACAGTTCAGCAATGCGATTGATAAAGATACGAAACGCCGGGATAGCCGGGATATTCCCACTGTGTACCTATGGCGGTTTGGTCGCATTTGCCTGACTGCTCGGTAGTAAAAGGGGACAGGCGGAGTTAATTTTTTGTTTATAGCATAGGTAGGCGGACTAGCATATGGTCCACATGATGGTAAGTGGTCACCAATGCCCATAGACATTATCATTGTAAGAGATGTAAGCCATCGCTAACATCGTATAGCGTTATAGTGCACAAGTGTGTTTTTGAAACATATGTAAGTGCATATCCTACTCACTCACTCTTAGTTAGTCTAGTTCGAATCCGATGGGATGGCAAATCCGGAAAGGGCTCGATGCAGGAGCAACGGCTCAACGTACTTTCCGAGGCACATGAAGATAAACACTGCCAATTACTCGAGAAAAACCTAATAAGTGAGCCAATGTTTTTCAGTGGCTCGATCTGGAATTTGATATCAAGACCATAGGGTCAATGGCCTTATAAAATAAACTAGAGCAGGGATACAGTCGGAGAAAAGTATTATTTAAAATGAGCCTTATTTAAACATCATTCCCAGCACGTATTACCAACGTTCAGGATTACAATTTACATTTTTTTTTATAATACACACATTTTGTTGGGCAAGTTAAAATGTGTTTAAAGCATTATCTATATGAATAAAATCGAATGTGCCTTTGTCCGTGTAGTATGCGTTCCTAAGCTACTCATTCGACTCAAAGGAACTTTGTAGAGTTGTCATTGACATTTATATGCAGTTTCTTATAAATTAAAAACAGGTGGCGCGCAGCCAGCTCATAGAGGTAAATAGTTTAAATAAATAAAAATTTTAACAAAACAAAAACCGACTTCATAAAAAAACATATTAATATGCACTAAAAAGTAAAAAAATAATTGCGTATTCTTCTATAATTTGATAATAAACTTACTATTTTCTACTCATCAATATGTAGGTACGAATGTGTTGTGTGATTGATAATTTATTTACAATTATTGTTACTTTTGGAGTCGATGTCAGCCAAGGTGGGCTTATAACTACATACATAGTTGTAGGTGAGATGTGCTTGTGTCGCACGCGCAACTTAACGAAGCGAATAAAAGTCAATTTGTAATGTGTATGTTTTTAAAATATTCCCGTATTATTATTGCTAGGTATATTATAGTTTCCTTAGCTGACATCGACTCCAAAAATAACAATAATTGTAAATAAATTATCAATCACACAACACATTCGTACCTACATATTGATGAGTAGAAAATAGTAAGTTTATTATCAAATTATAGAAGAATACGCAATTATTTTTTTACTTTTTAGTGCATATTAATATGTTTTTTTATGAAGTCGGTTTTTGTTTTGTTAAAATTTTTATTTATTTTTCGATTTTTAGTGAATCTGAAGTACACTCACTAATTTGTAGAATATGGGTAGACCTACTAAACGTGCAGCTCATATGAGACAGCGCCATTTATATTATTATTTAAATATATTAATCTAAAACAGTGAAACGTAAAGAAAAATGCATTTTGGTACTTAATTAATAAATATTAGTTAATATGGTTAAATGTATGAATATAAATTAACATGTTTTGATTAAATAGATTTAGTTGGTGGGGTAATTTAGTTGGGCAGCCATAACATAACCAAATAGTTATTTCTAGTAATAATTAAATAAACTGTATGTTTATAGATGTGCTGTTATACCATTCTTCACCATAAAATATGACGGAATGTCTGTATATTAAAAAAAGGGGAAGTATCTATATTATCCTAACTAATATTATAAATGCGAAAGTAAGCTTGTTTGTGACGCTTTCACGCCTAAACCACTAAGCCGATTTAAAAAATTCTTTCACCAATGGAAAGCTACATTATCAGGGAGTAATTTAGGCTACATTTTGTCCCCATATTCCCACGGGAACAGGAACTACGCGGGTGAAACCGCGGGAAAAACACTAGTAATCAATATATAATATACATAAATATAACATGTATATAAGAGTACTTATACGATTCTATATATACATATATGTATAATTTTCAAAATTGGTCTCAACTTTTAGGAGATGTTCAAATATGTTTCAATTACAAACATATACATATATACTAATGCTTACATGCATAACTCATATTATAAAGAGTAAAGATTTGATTTTTGTTTGATTTTTTATTACGATTTAAATCAAAAACTACTCGACCGATTTTAAAAATTCTTTCACCCTTAGAAAGCTACGTCTTTACCGAGTAATATAGGCTTTATTATATTTTCAAAAACTTATAGATCCCTACTTAAAATGGAGCAATGTAACCCAACGTATCAAACTGTTGCCTATAAAAGTTATTATTTCGCGTGCGCTGCGAAAACTATTGACGGTATATAAAGAAGTGTTTTTTACAATAGTACTATAATTACTTGATCATAACGATGTTATGGTAGGTGAATGATAAATCTAGATAGCCTATAAAAGATTCGGCCGTGTATCGTTAATTTGCTACTAAGAATTGAAGATTTCCGTTACTTTGTCATGGATCCTATAATCAGAATGTAACCAAACTATCATCAAACAACCCTTGAAGTATACTCTTTCTAATAAAAAAAAAATCATCGAAATCGGTTGGCGTGATATTGAGTTATTCGTCCATTTGTCGCGCACATACCTCATGCAAATTTACGACTTATATGGTTTTCTCATGGATTCCATTATCAAACCTGGACTAAAAAAAAATGGGACCCCATGGGAAGCAACCACTTTCAAATAAAAAAAAAATCATCAAAATCGATTCACCTAGTCGAAAGTTATGAGGTAACAAACACAAAAAAAAAAAAAAAAAAAAAAAAAAAAAAAACATACAGACGAATTGATAACCTCCTCCTTTTTTTGAAGTCGGTTAAAAAAAAATTAAACGCATTGCAACGCGTGCGGGGCAAAAATTAGTTTAATATAAATACGAAATGTCAATTAGTGATATACAAGATATTTCAGACGAAGCGATCGAACAAAAAATCAAACAGTCAGCTCTGTGTAATATAGTATAGATAGTGTAGATACTTGAAACGTAGTGTCGTTTCAAGGATCACTATCCCCTAAAATGTCACTTTCGGTGGGTTGCTTCGTAAAAATATTGTTTTTACTTATCCCGAGGGTGTCAGGGGGTGGCCGGAGGTTCTGGGGGCGTAATTACTTGAAGCAGACGGCCCACGGGGCAACGGGGCTTCGCTGCGGCCCCGTTTTTGTGACGTACAAGAATTCCTCTTAATCCGCTGTGTGTCGTTTGGTTCTATTTGTTATTGAAAAGTATCGTATTTTATTTGTTGTTATATTTTTATCGGCAGAGTTCATAATATCATTAAAACATTTGTACGAGTTGTACGTTTTAAGATAGAAATTACTGAGTCAATATTACCTTCAATATTAAACATATTACATATAAAATAATCCACAACTCAGGTAAATAAATATGTATTTTTTGTTATCTCTCTCTATCTTTTCTTCAGCTAGCAAATCAGCAAAATAATAAAAACAATAACACAGAATAAGAACGCAATAGCAAGTTGTAAAACAACCTTGTAAAGCCAACAAATCGATACTGATCTATCGTATTTCCAATGTTCCAATTAATGATTATTATTTATGTAATAATGTGTATTTGTTTTACCAATTTTAAACGGTAAAAAGCTACCGACTCATAAGAATTATAAGACGGCTATCGTCAAACGATATAATTTAGAATTCAAGTGCTAAAAACAGATCAAATTCTTAACATTACGATTTCTATTTCTTAGAAAAAACATTCAATACCAAGTCAGTAATATTAATGTGTATATGCGACTTTCTTTAGTTAAGCCAATCCACCAATTGTAATGCAACGCACCAACAACCAATGCATTCCAAATACATTAACAACACCTACATTTTGTAAACAGGAAGACGAGACGTTGCATAACGATTTGCTATATTTTATTGACCTTGGAGTTGGTGCAATGTTGGAGTCAATGTTAAACTTTTAGCTAGCTAACTAATAATAAGTAATTTTGCGATTTTCTTATATTATTTTTGAAGTATATCTCATGTTTGTATACTTAAGGAACAACTGTTTTGTTTCAATAGCCAAAACGTCACTTTTTCACACCCTTAGGGGATGATTACAGTATAAACTTTTATTATTATTGCAATAAAGGGGCACGATTGATGATAACTACGTCTTTGTTCTTACTTTCATTTATACATAGGCAGATTGTTTGTAATTGGAGCTACTATCAATATATGTATTAAATCGGCAAAAGATGGTTAATAATTATCACTCCTTTAAGGAGTTAAGATGGCCCAGTGAAACACGTGAAATGAAGGAAGTAAGAGTGTCGAAACCGGCATATGTTGAATAACCACCTACCCGCTTAAAAGAAACTAACCCTCTCCCCAAAAGGAGAACAGATCTTACTCGAGCTACGAAACGTTTACAGATTGTTATATTTTATATATATTATTATATTAATTCTTGGAGAAACAATTTATTCACTTATCTTGAAGAAGTAATGCCAGAAGTGATAAATGAAAGATACATACATATATTTTATAGAATATTATATATCTCTTAGATTATGCTTAACGAATCAGATCAATCAATAATATAATATATAAAATCTTAAAGGCTTTAAATAAGCACTTGAATATTAAGTCATTTATAGTGAATTATTTATTTTGTAATCTGTACTTC
Source organism: Nymphalis c-album (assembly GCA_963151315.1). NCBI lineage: Eukaryota > Metazoa > Arthropoda > Insecta > Lepidoptera > Nymphalidae > Nymphalis > Nymphalis c-album. Next base: position 2,968,142 of record OY720610.1, read on the forward strand.
AGGGTTGCCAATTCCTAACAAAGACGGCTGGTAAAATATTCAAATAAATCTAAAACTTATTATCATCTCGAAAAAATATGAAAGTTAATTATTATTTACTCATTAGCAAATGTTCTATTAAATTTTTATAATGGATCATTTCAATTTTTTGTCCCATTATAAAATCCAATTTAAACTTATATTTAGGGGTAAGACGCCCCAAGTTGGTAACACTGGAAGTTATTATTTCGTTATTCATAACAACTTGACATAGCTTTCAGGTAACAATAAAATCAACAGAGGTGTATCAAAGTATATATTTATATAATATCAATATTATATACATATAATATTTGTAGTATATCCTAACTAATATTATAAATGCGAAAGTATGTTTGTTTGTGACGCTTTCACGCCTAAACCACTAAGCCGATTTAGAAAATTCTTTCACCAATGGAAAGGCTATATTTTATCTCCGTATTCCTACGGGAACGGGAAATCCGCGGGTGAAACCGCGGGGAAAACGCTAGTATTTATATAAGTCGTCGATGTACATATAGTTGGTTTCTATGAAAACTAAAAATAAGAAACTTAACTAAACATTAGTTACGTTTTAATAAAAATATGGCTAATTATAATTGTTCACCTGTGAATTGACAACCGATTTACGGTGATATACTATTTTGATGCGTATATACTTGAAGTGTTATAATTAATATGGTCAATGTCGTGTATCACTATCTGACATTTTAAGATCGTTTTCTGCGGTGAGTATCTAGTTTACACTTCAGAACAACTCTACTGATCAAATCAGATGTCATACATAAAAAATATCCTTATTGAAGTAGCATTAATTGATATACATACTTGGTGGTAGAGCTTTGTGCTCGTCTGGGTAGGTACCACCCCACTCATCAGATATTCTACCGCAAAACAGCAGTACTTTGTATTGCTGTGTTCTGGTTTAAAGGGTTATTGAGCCAGTGTAATTACAGGCACAAGGAACATAACGTCTTAGTTCCCAAGGTTGGTGGCGCATTGGCGATATAAGGGATGGTTAACATTTCTTACAATGCCAATGTATATGGGCGTAGGTGACCACATCAGATGGCCAATATGCTCATCCGCCTACCTATACAATAAATTTTATTTTAATAAAACAAAAAATAATTAATATACATACATTATATAAAACTGATACATGATCGATACTATGCATGAAGTATTTTGAATAATATCATTTATTTATACATCTGTTCGAATTAGTTTAAATAATATATTTTTTATATATACAAGATATATTATGACTCGTATTCGAAAAAGTATTTTCACGACCCATCAAGTTTTAACGCAAATTAATTAATGACAACGAAAATTAACATTCTTAATTATTAATTAAAGGAGACAGACAGACATCGTCCGTTTCACATTACCACTGGAATTTATTCATCTAGTTTTTTATTGAAACCGGGATGATACTTGTTTTGAAACATCTGATGTTATTATAAATATCACCTTAGCACAAGCGGGTTTTGATACTCAGGGTATGTCAGGTGGTACACGCGAACAACGGTACGCGTCGCACGCTTTGAATAATGAACACGAAAATGTTTCGATGTCTTATTTATAGCTGCTGACTAGTCCAGATCACTTCGCCAATAGTAATTAAGGTTGGATAAAAATTACTCAATATACAAGTCTAGGTTCAGTACATAAATATATCACGAAGATGTTATTCTATTGATTTATAATTGAGAAAAGCTTCAAACGAGTTTTCCATGTTACGAATAAAGAAAACAAAAATATAATTATTTTACTCAGTGTAATCCAGTTTCATATTGTGTACGGGTACAGCCCGTACATCGCTCAACTATCTTATTACTTCGGATTTAGGATTGATCAGTATAATAAGTAGTAAGGTGGTATATTTATCATAATGAATAGTGTAACGCTTGTTATATTGAATAAAGATTTTTGATTATTTTATTTTATTACATAGGTAGGCGGACGAGCATATGGGCCACCTGATGGTAAGTGGTCACCAAAGCCAATAGACATTGGCATTGTAAGAGATGTTAACCATCGCTTACATCGCCCAATGCGCCACGAACCTTGGGAACTAAGATGTTATGTCCCTCGTGCCTGGAATTACACTGGCTCACTCACCCTTCAAACCGGAACACAACAGTATCGAATACCGCTGTTTTGCGGTAGAATATCTGATGAGTGGGTGGTACCTATCCAGACGAGCTTGCACAAAGCTCTACCACCAAGGAAACGCCTATAAAAAAGCGTTTAAATTCTTCAGAAGTTAAGAAATAGATATTACAATTGCATAGAACTGATAAGTGGATAAAAATAAATCTTGGTATTTAAAAAAAATATATAAACGTAAATACATAGACGTAGTAACGTTTAACACCGCTGTTTGCAATCAATAATGTATGAACGAATTTAATTATTTTTTATTTCTCAATCGTCATAAGTATCGATATAATAGATTTTTTTCTAGTTACAGTAGGTAATGCATAAGAATTATTTGTATAACATAAAATATAATTCTGACCTGTGCAATGTATTGAATCACAAGATAAAAATAAATAAAAGTGCCTTTAATTAAAAGATACACATTAAATTATTTCGCTCTTTCTGTCATTATTGATTTCAAATTCGAAAGAAAAAGACGGCAATGTTTAACTAATCTACTAAATAACGTTTATAAGTGAGATCGTAAATGTTTTTTTTTATTTATAAGGCATAGCATTTTAAAGCAATGAGTACAATAGTGGTTGTGAATAGCGGAGTGGTCATTATTAGAAACGCAGCTTCTATATTATCCCAGAGAAATACACTGGATGTTTTGCTAGTATCGCCCAATTATTATTATGCCACACACCAGTCATCTGTATTACTATTATATGATTCGTTTCATAAGTTGAGTGAGCCAGTGTAGTAAAAGACATCGCATCTTAGATTACATGGCTGTGAGCGTTGGTTGGTTTGTGATGACTATGACATTCTGATCGATTTCAGTCTCTGGCCATCATCAACGAAGAACATTCAATAACGGGCGCACTCTCTTTTCCTCACACGCTTAATTTGATGGCAAACCAACACGATCGGAGAGTTCAAGGCATATGAAAGTTAATGACAAATTCCAATCTTCGGGTTCCTGTTGGCTTAACCTTTTTTTTTAATTGCACAGGAAGGCGAACGAGCATATGGGCCACCTGATGGTAAGTGGTCACCAACGCCCATAGACAATGCCATTGTAAGAGATATTAACCAACACTTACATCACCAATGCGCCACCAACCTTGGGAACTAAGATGTTATGTCCCTTGTGCCTGGAATTACTCTGGCTCACTCACCCTTCAAACCGGAACACAACAGTACCAAGTACTGCTGTTTTGCGGTAGAATATCTGATGACTGGGTGGTACCTTCCCAGACGAGCTTGCAAAAAGCTCTACCACCAAGTAAAAGCTCTACCACCATTTATAATTACTTTTCACTAGCCCGAACGATTTGAATATAGTATCTCCAGATCTGCAGGCATATGAGCTAGCCAATAGACGAGGCAAAGACTATAAACTGGTTAATGGTAACGGCATTTTACACTACAAGACGTAACCTTACCATCAAGTAGCCCGCTTTATAGTCTGATGTAAATAGTAACATAGTTGCTAAGCTAAAGTTATCGACCACTCTCATCTTGCTGAGCCACAAATGAATAGTTCAGTCTTTAGTTTAAAATGCATTGGTTCATTTGCATTGATGCGTTATTATAGTTAGCAACACTGAGAAATTGTACAGTTAACGATAAAATCATATCCGAAAGAGAAATTGCTTATTAAGATTAAGAACTTGATGTGTATTGTTACATGGTAATGTTTTACTTGATCCATAAATATGAAGTATGTTCACACTTTACACATTCAAAATGTATAAGGAAACTATTGCAGAAGCCGAGTTCATAGCGTAGTCTTGCGTATCTTTTTGAAGGTAGTTTGAATATACATACCAAAGAGGCTGAGAATATATTGTCTGTTCAACGAAATTGTTCGAAATTCGAATTTAAAACCAGAAAAAAATTAGTATGACGATTTAAGTCTACCTTTCTAAATTAAATCCGACTGATGATGAGGTATATGTGCGTGACTGCTTCCTTGGTCTTGTGGCTAGCTTATAAGGATTATCTGGCTTTGACCCAGGGATCCAGAACCTCAGATCCCGTGTCGGTCTAATAATAAAACTAATAGAGTTTTTGCCGTCCTATCGGATTATGGGTGTGAAGGAATATAAAGAACCTTTTTGTACCACTAACTATATATATATATAATAACTATTATATAAACACACTTATGATCTTTTATATATTTAGTATCAGCAAAATTTTTTCTACAGTAATATAATAAGCGGAAATTCGGGTGTAGACAAATTTTACGTTTTTTTTTCCCTGTGCAAATGAATGAGGGTGAATTCGAATGTGGCAAAAACCTGGTATATGCCTTTAGAAGCCTCCCAATGTATTGTACATTGATTTGGTAGAAGTTTTAAGACGTTTAAAATTGTTTAGTGACTACAGATCTATAGATACAATAAAAGTTATCTTTAAATTATGTATGCTCGTAGGCAGTCTTCTTATATCAAAGGAGGCTGATGAAATTTTCACCAAAAATAGATAGAATACATGTCAACACGAACCAAATTCATATTTATTGTTAAACTCAGAAAAACCTCGCAAGGTAGATTCTACCTAGAAGAACTAACAAAAAACTCGTTACACTATTCTTTGAATAATAATGTATCCAGTATAAAAATCAATGATAACTAAATTCAAGCCCTTTTATTATCCATATTAACTTATCTCTATCGTAAATATTATCTCTTAAATGTATAGATATATAAAGAGAAATAATATACAGAGTTACTTTCGTTACGGTACTTCTCGCTTGTATCTAAATTTCCGATAGCGGAGTTCATGTAGAGCTTTACATTTTATTTAACTTGTCTAACCAAAAGTACTTGAATAAAGCATATTTCAATTTTAATGGCGCTAGTATTATCTTATCTGATAAATCTATCATTCTAAATATGCTGTCGACTGTGGGATCAAGCTGTCACTTGTTCTTGTAATTACACTGGCTCACTTAACTTTCAAACCGGAACACAACAACACTAGGTAGCCATAACGCGAGTACCTACGATATTGTTTAGTACGAAGAAACAAAATCCTGAATCACGCTAACGGAATAATGGATCTCGCTTACATTAAATTTTCACTGTTCTATAAATATATAGCTGCCCGTTTGTTTTTATCATTAGTAATGATAATTATAATAGCGTTAAGAAAAGCCGTTGTATATTCGACAAGATTTGCTTTAGATAAAGTTATTATAATATTATATAATAGATTATTTTCTAAATAACATTTAAACATACCTTATACCTATATTTATTGTGGCGTTATTGTTTATACAATGATTGAAATTTTTTTCATAGTATTTCCGACTTCAAAGAAAATCAACGAAATTTGAGTAACATTTCGAGTTTGTATATCTTATTATAAACTGTTCATAATTCGATTCTAAGGATATAATTTAAAAATAATAATATCAAAACACAGCCAAACAGCATCATTACACAGAACTGAAATAAAAGAATGAACGAAAACGCATAAAAAGGGGAATTCTAAAAAAAATCTTGTGTCACTAATGAAGCAGCGGTTCTAATCGACCCAGTAACCTCAGTTTTGTCGGTCCGTCATTTTGTCGGTTTTCATACCGTCCCATCCGTCACGCTGAATAGCATGCATCCATTCACTCATTCACTCGCTCTCTCATTCAGTCGGCCGCGGAATGACTGGGTTACTTTAACCGTCGTGTTCTTTTATATTATTTTGTACTAAACATTTATTGAGGGACTAGATTCGGGAACGCTACTTCGCTTGTATAGATTTTGTTATAGTATAGTATAGGATAATTTATCGCTGTGGTAATTATTAATTTCCATATAGAACAAATATTATATTTCGACTTACAAACTTAGTACAACCGTCATCAACACATATACACCAACGATTTGTCATTTTTTTAATCTTACCACTTAAATGAGCCGTCCTCATAACGTCATTCGTTGTGCACCATCCACCATATTATTTGCGAAACATGTCAAGTATTCCTCGATATATAAAGAAAGTGAATTCTGTAATAATAACAAAGTAAATTTCGAGTTATTGTTACCGTTCTATTGTTAAATGAATATTTTTTCTTTTTTATCATTTTTCAGAATCTTATTAACAAATTGGTATAGAAGTCAAAGCTTCTAAGTGTTTGAGCTTTAGATAATAGCTTAAGGATAAGAAAATACTCTGTGACATTCACATTGTTAGGATAAGGCTATTGCTAATAAGCTGTAGATTACCTGAGAAAAGTATATTACAAAATTACGTAAATTGATATCTATATTTTCTATTATAAACAGAAAAGATTTGATTTATTGACATTTTTTTATAGAATACCACCTGATGGTAAGTGTTCACCAACGACCTTAGACAATGGCATTGGCAGATGTCAACCATCGCTTACATCGCCAATGCGCCACCAACATTGGGAACTAAGATGTTTTGTCCCTTCTGCCTGTAATTAATTACACTAGCTCACTCACCCTTCAAACCGGAACACAATATTACCAAGTACTGCTATTTTGCGGTAGAATATCAGATGAGAGGGTGGTACCTACGCAGACGAATTTGCTTGAGATGAAACTCAAAAACTAAACCGATTTTAAAAATTGAGGATTCTACGAAAATTGCATGAATTTAACCCGAGGCGAAAGAAAAGAAAGAAGGAAAACAATTGATACTGTATACGTACTACGTGTCATCTTTACTGACTAAAATGTCCGCGAGGTTATATACTTATATATATAGATATAGATATTATAGTTAAATCACAATAAGTGCTTCTGCTCTTCAATATATATAGATATATATGTAAAACCTTTACATTTAAGCACTTATACATACAATACAAAAAACATTTATGCTATTTCTTATTCGACATATATATAATAAATCCCTACCATAGATTTTAGGTTTCTAAGGCGACGGTTTAGTCTAGACTTAGTTGACTAGACACTTGACAGGTGGCAGACCTAATAACATAATCCTATACCTCGATGGGCGATTAGATCTAAGAGATTGGAACTCTATGTATTTAAAGGTATATATACTGTCTATGTACATGTTTCCTTCATTTCATTTACTCGTACAAACAATAGTTTCATGAAAGAACTTCAAAAGTTTTCAAAAAAGTTCACCAATATTTAATTATACTATTAGTTTAAGAAACATATATGTAATGATTTTGTTATATAACTTTACATTTATATTGACAGATTACAATATAAAAAAACTTAATAGATCTACATTTTTCAAATTATATATTGAATTAAAATTTTCAAATTAAAGTCAGCAGTTAAGGAGTACTTATATGATTTTTCTTGTCAAATACCGTTCACTATAAAGTTGTAAAGAAATTAATTATGAGTTAATAAAACGTTATTCCAATAAATGTTTATTTAAAGATTTAATTTAATTAACTAAGAAAGTTATATAAATATAATTAAAATTAAAATGGTAATATGAAGATAGAAAGGTCGAAACAACTACGTAGATACATCACAAAGGATTTAACCAAAGGTAAACAAATACAACTGAATTCAGTTCCGATCTAAGTGTTTCTAATTTATCACGTGTTTAACTACGTAGCTGACATGACAGGTCATCGTGAGGCAATCTGTCGATTACAGATATCCTCACAACCCCAATACGCGCTTGGCTCCGTACTTATCTTTGAAAGGAAACCTAGCAAAGGTAACGTAGGTACTTGGTTGCAATAACATTTTGCAAAGGTGTCATACGTTATCTCTTAACGAAACAAATAAGGGAGCTCTAAGATATTGGTATGTCTTTCCATGTATAAAAAGACAAGTCCTCCAACATAACAGTGAGAGCCTATGAAGCTGGGCTAAGGCCCTCTCTCCTTTATTGAGGAGAAGGTTTTTGGAGCTTAATCCACCACACTGCTCTAATGCGGTTTGGTGGAATACACATGTGACAGAAATTCAGTGAAATTTGACACATGCTGGTTTCTCCACGATGTTCTTTTATTTCACCGTCAAGCACGAGATGAATTATAATTGAATGAATGATGAAATACAATTGAGATGAATCACAAATGAAGTACATAAAATTCAGAAGTGCTTGCCCGGATTTGAGGCTACGATCATCGGTTAAGATTCACGCATTCTTATCACTGGGCCATCTCGGCCTCTAACATCAGATCATAGAATAGAGTCAGTGTTTTTATTCACTTGTTATGAAGGACAAGAAAATTCCTACAAAGATATTTATAGACTTTGTGGTAACGAAATGTCTGGTTTCATTAAATATCAAATATTTTTATATTATTAATTCTCATACTATATTTATATATCCTCGATCGAGGTCAAGTTCAATTAGACAAAGCTGGAAGCAACCTACATCTTGAATGTTAAGGGAACGCATACATACATATCGAATAGAATTAATATATATAAACAACACCTATGTATTCACTAATTCTAGAAGCTATGAGATTACATAAGTAAGCCTAGGTACAGCTAACTTAAGACGTAAGGTAGGCTGCAAGGTCGCCCGGCGCCTCATTGGTCACTCCTTATCAGAATAATATGGATACGTTAGGAGAATATTACTGAATGTAAAAGGAATTATTCTGTATTTCCGTTAAAGGTAACTCATTGAAAAGGCGTGGCGATGATTGAGTATAATATAAACTGTTTACATCTCATAGAATTGGCGTATGAAGTTAAGCAGTACGTTTTCTTTCTTAATAAACAGTAAAAATAGCCCGTTGACGCAAAGTTCTTCTATGGATCGATATTGTAAAATATATGTTATTAAATAAATATATATTCTTTTTAATTTAAAAGTGGAGAGCAGGATAACAAAAGCCACTTGATATATAACGGTTACAACCGCCCAAATACACATGACACCACACCAATCATGGAAACACAGATTTTCAGCTCAAATGCTCATATTTTTCAGGTCATAATGTTGCTACCAACCAAAGAGGGTTTGCACTTAGGCCTACCCACCAATCAAAACCGTTATCTTGAATTGAACCGTCGAAAGAGATTTATAAGATTAGAATTTCAAGGTTCCAATGTTTTATATTTGAACTTTATATACTTTACACATTTTTCAATTACCGAGGGAGGCATAAGGACTGTAATCCCGGGACAATTCTAAGAATTGTTGCTACTATCTATACTATATATATAAGAAGAGTTATTTTAAACTACCGCCACTAAAGTAAATGTTACCCAATTCTTATAAAATTGGGCAGCGTAACCTTAACTCAGAAAAAGGTTATATAAAATATTTATAAGTAACGTCAATAATTAATATAGATATTACAATACAAGCAAATGTTAGATTTAATGTAATGTTTATTAATACATTTCCCTACAACGATTACGTCTCGAGTTAAATTTAAATAAGAAGTCTTGTCCATATTAATGTAGTAGTCACTGCGTGTCATTCGAGACTCCGCCATTTTGCAAGGCGAACCGCCCGCGGCGGGAAAACTGACTTTGGCGCCAATTTCGATGCGGCAACGTCTGCTACCCGACCGCATTCGGATGGTGACAACTTTCAAGGCTTCTTTAATATTGACCACACATTTTAAAATGGTTGGGCTATCATGGATGTCATTATAAATTCCTTTAATTATACCATTTTTACTGCGCTTTATAGTAGCTTGCTAGAACCTGGCCACATTATGAGTGCCATCGCGGTCAGCCTTGGCATGTTTAACTTGACCATTCACGTTGACCTCTACGACGCAATCAATCAGGCAAATCGATGGTTCAGAATTAGCTGGTGATAGACTTACTGCCTAGTTAAGGATGCGTAAAAAAATGTTACCTTTGGTAGAACGTGTTGCAGCAGTGCGCCGGCTTTTCTCTTGGCCGCCATCTTGAATGTTTTGTTTATAATTTACACCACTTTTGACTGGTTAAAATTGACACTAATTTTTAATGTTCAATAATTTGACCCCATTTTTTAAAGGAGGTTAAAACGCTATAGAGAGAAACATTATTGTTATTAAAATTTTGTAGTGCTTCGATTATATAAATATTATTTAAAAAAAGAACACAAAATAAGTTTGAAAATATCCTATTGAAATGTATCTAATATAGTAGTTACCACCCTTACATCTAAATTGTGAAAAAAATACGTCATCATTATTTTCTATAAAAAACAGAATGCAAGACGAGACGACGAATAAATAACAAAATTCGCAAAGGGGATAACTCAAGCTGCCCGAGATTGCGTAGGTCAGTCATGCAGGGTTCCGCATTACTTGTTAAGTAGAATATCGTCAAATTTACGTACATAATCAAATATGTATTGCATAGGTACTGATATTAGACATTTAGATTTAATAGTTTTACTAAGAGAACGTTCGTATTTTTAATTCATCATGATTCTTTTTTGTTATCGCATATAACTCGCGCGCGACCTAATATTACATACATTGGTGCTATACCAGTAACCTTATCACAAGTGCCAACAACGATTGTATACAGTTTCGCCCCAATCGTATAAATTATGCTTGAATGCATAGAATAAACACAAATACAATCATTTTATATATAGTTATATACATGATGAGATTTTTAAATGATAGAGGAAAAGTCCTTGATAACATAGTATAGGATTAATACGAAACAGTAATTTAGATTTCTAGTATAACAATGTATCAAAGTCGCAGAAAATTCTTGCATTTAAGTGACTGCCTCGCGAGTTGAAGACGCGTTCCTTTCATGCATCTTTCTGGCGTAAAGTATATACGGCTTAGACGTCGCTTCTTATATTTTATATATTCCCTTTATCGCTTAAACTTCTCTAATCTTAAGCTCGAGCGCCGCACATACGACATCGTCCAACGAATTGATATATAACAGGGTTTTCAAGCGTTTACAAAGACACGCACTTGCTTTTGAAGCCTTATTTTCAATGTGTAGCCCCTGCAAGGCAGTATATCGTCATTCTCTCTATTCAGTTACAGCCTGTGAATGTCCCACTGCTGAGCTAAGGCCTCCTCTCCTTTTTTTTAGGAGTAGGTTTGGACCTTTATTCACCACGCTGCTCTAATGCGGATTAGTGGAAATTATCTCTGTTTTTTTATTAATTGGTTAATCATAGTCGAAAGAGTTAAATTGAAGAGCCCAAAATTGCCACTGTAGCATCTAATATGAATTTGAAAATAAACCAAAATCCCTATTATATTTACAGCAGCATATTACTACAGGATAAATAAGGCCGATCGTTAATATTTGTTCTTAAAAGACCCGTCACCATTTTGAAAACGGCACTTTCTAGAAAAGCTTGTTAATACTATCGCTTTCCAAATGTCATATGCCAAGCGTACGTTGATTTTATACATATGAGTGAGTATCTATGAACAAAATAGAGTTTAGCAGTGACGTATATGTCGACGATGACGTTCTTTGATAATCAAGCGACTAATAAGTAGATGGTACCTAGTTATTAGTCCTAGGTCATGGTTCCTACCCAGCGTTTCATTTGTAAATAGTATGATATCAATGAATCTAGCATCTTTTACACGAAGTGGATATTGTGATGAACTCTAGTCTAGGGGACCAACGTCCGTTATATTCAAAAAGAGGCTATTTTTTTACAGAGGGTGTGCATTCGCCCCTATTTGCACAATACTTCCCAATGATCATTGTTTGTTAAACACACAACTATCTATTTGTACCGAATAGGATGGGGTGATTACTGCACGGTCGGTTCGATTGTTTTGACTGATTACTTTTTTTTAAATACTCACAGGTTTAAGTGGAAAATTTGTTGTTTTTTTTTAACATATAAAAATGATTACCAGTTTGATGTTTGTATATTAAGTACATTAAATTTTATTTTATTATTCGTATTTCTATAATTTAGGTAAAAAATAAAATATAAAGTAGTCCTACGAACAGCGACATTAAATTTTTCTCGCGTATGCGCTTCCCACGTACACACAAAGCAAAATTGGCAAAGATAAGAAACGAAATGAATAAAAAAAATTGCACGTAGACTAAATTCTGAGAAAAAATGGTACTAGGAGCGCAAAGGCACCGAGGAGCTTTGAGCAGATTACATCGCAAAGGGCCTCTCATTCTCATGCGCTGCGCGATAACGGCACGGACGTTTTCAATCTCGAGTGCAGTTTTTGTGTGACAGCTCGAGTTACATAGACTACTAAAATATTATTATTTTATTTGTTATTAAATTATTTTGCTATTTTTCGCATTTCATACAATAAATGCGCAACAAAACTGTTACGAAAGTCTAAATGTGTCTTTGAATCAGCATAATTTACACCAAGTATTAATAATATCTAACATACATTGTGATCGTTGTAAACACCGTATTAAGATGTTTTTGTGCAGAAGTGACGATATTTCAACTATTTATAATAATAACAAGTAAAATAAATGTTTTATTACCTCGTCTCCGTTTAGATTTTAAAAAGTAAATGTTTTTCTGAATCGAGAATCGAAAAGTTGAAATTATCCTTTTTTCAAAATAAAACCTTGGATGACCTTGAAATAAGGTAACTTCATTCAATCCTTATAAAGAACAAACAACTCTCAAGTAATAAGCATACCCGCACATAATCATCGAAGTCATGCGTGAATGAACGTTTAAAATTACCGGCGGTTTTGACCAAGTTTTTTGATAGGAATTTAAAACGAAGAGACGAAGGCAGCTGTGTCGGAATGGCATTCGGCCAGTGCACTAGGTATTTTCTTTAGCGATAACAGCAAGGCCACGTAATGACTTTGGGCACGGTGGCCTGTTCTTATAACCGTTGGCTTGCACGCCATGAAATGAATTTGATCCTTCGTACTCAAGAAAGGTCGTACGTTCGTACGTTTTAACAAAACATTTATTTGGTGACTGTATTGTATTTTTAATCGTCACTTTTGTTATTGTTTTTCTTAGCGTTTTCTATTTTATGCATTAAAATATATAATTAAAGTCATATGTTGTCAAGTATTTTGTGTTAGCATAATAGCAACTCTAGCACTCAGTTACAAATAAATAAGAAATAGTAGTTTTCACTTAATATCAACATAAGTTAATTTATTAGAATATGTAAATTAATTGTATTGTTGTTGTGATGAAGGCTCCTAAATAAATACATATATACGTGATCGAGGAGTACTTCGGTCATTTATTTTGAGAAAGATATTTTGAGCCTCATCGCATCCTTTCGCATAAATAGTGAACTTCAGAAATAAATACTGTCCATTAAGGTTTTGCTTCTTACATTTAGATCCATGGCCGTTTATGAAATTTATATAGGTCCTATGATTTTTATAGAATCAAAAACTTTATGTTACTTTATTTCTAATTATCCATTTATTAATCATCAAAGATGCAGTTGAAGTAAACTTGTATTGGAAGAGATCAAAAAAACAAACGTTGCCTAGTGAAAAGAAATTCTCCCGTGGAAAATAGATCTCACCAGGAGAACACAAACAGAACACATAATTTCATAATTTTTCTTTTGCATACCGAAACCAAGAAAACTTTTTTAGTTACCAGAGCAACATAATACGTTAGGTAGTCCGTTATCAGCGCTGTAAAGACCGTGAACGATTTGATTAGTTCGACGCGCGCTGCACTCCGAAATTACTTTCGAACTTGGCTGCATCGATACACCAAACTTCTGCTGAAGTCTGCAAGCCTGATACCGTTATGTAAACTACTCCGAACCCTTTTGGCTCGTTGGAAGTAAAATTATAATTAATTAATCAATTTTATTTATAAAGCAAAAAAAACCTAACGTAAATTTATCTATTTTAAAAGTTATTTGTTTGATTACAAACGCACATTAAGAACGAACAAAGTTAACAACTTCTAAGTGGAATATTTAAAACTACCAGGAAACTAACTAAGAATACTTAAGGACCAAGTAAGGCCGATAAATTCAAAAACAATGCCTTGTCACTTAACGTCTTAGCGTGACAAAGGAAACTTAGCTAAGACAACCTCATCGATGGGCTAATTGCATTTTTTGCAGTCACCACCTACTAATGTCAAGGCTCACTTACTCATCGCAAGTAACTATGTCCATTCCTGACTATGCAAAACGTAATTGCACTAAAAGTTGTTCTAACCAAACTATTAAAAGTAGATTCGACGTGGTAACATAATCGAAGCACTACAACAAACCTTATATACACTGTTATTAATGCGATTTTTCTTTTCAGGGATCGAGTTTCGCGAGTAAGTTGTAGGAGCGCTACGTACGTCCACACCGTACGGCTTCCAAACGCACACTGATCCGATGGTTAGTGCGTTCGGTAATACTTGTCCGGCCTGCCTCCATCCCCCCGGCCCCATACCGAAATGCATCAATGACACTCGAAACACGCACATTGGTTCGCGGACAATCGATGAAAAAAAAATATACTGCGTGTAATAAATATACCAACGCTAGAATTATGAGGCCCTGGTATATTAAGAAACGTGAAATATTGAAAGTGTAGTAAATAAATAATTAATATGTTTTTTCACCACCTCATTTATATATTAATTTGTATGTGTTTTATATATATATATTATTTGGACGAAAATACACATATATTAAATATGCTACAACGTACTCAATCTAGCATGGTGTGATAATTCTATTAACTTTACACCTACCGAGTGATCCATATAACAGTTTAATAAAAATACAACTTAATTTTTTTGCAAGTCAAAAACATTTCCTCTGCTTCTTTATGATTAACAGAATTTATGCCAATTAGGAAAATCAATTCAACCGATGCACGCTTGATTACGAACTGATAATGACGTAATTACTGAACACACACAAGCCTATGGAACATTGAGTATATAAGAACATGGTAGAACCATGTATAGCATACAAATATATGTAGTGATGATATATAACCGAATTGAGGTGTGCATTATGTTTTCCAATTGTACACGCTGTGTTGCAGTGTGCATTGGTTCACAAATCTGCGAATATGACTCGTTGTGTAAAAACGAGTTAAACTATTTATTATCGTAGATATGCTTCTCTTACTTTATTCGTGGTTTACTGCTGATATTTATTAATTGAATTAATTATTAATATAGTTAATATAAAATTAGGCAAGTAACCGTATGGTAAGTGACCGTCCATTGAAATTGGTAGTGTAAGAAATATTAATTATTCCTTACGCCGTTAATGCGCCGCCAACCGTGGCAGGAAAGATGTTACCTTGCCTGTAATTACATAATTACACTGGCTCACTCATCCTATAGCAACACTGTAATAATACAAAAATGCGAGGTAGAAGGAATCAGTACCTACCTAAGCATAGCGAGCTTTTAGATATCACAACTCCCAATTTATAAATTAAAGATGAATTCTGTCATTGATAGATTTTTGATTCATATTAAGTATAACAAGTACTTCAAGTATTTTTTATATAAAAAAGGATATTAGTCTATTACGGTACTACTACGGTAACCCTCGGAAATAGAATCGGTCTCACGACTTCTACATCACAAACAACCCGTATACTGTATTACAGTGACTATATTTATATTTTATGTATATCTAAATTACAGGCATAAGGGATAACACCTTAGTTCCCAAGATTGGTGGTGCATTGGCGATGTAAGCCATGGTTAACATTTCATGCAATGTCAATGTCTATGGACATTGGTGACTTCTTATCATCATGTGGTCCATATGCTCGTCCGCCTACCTATTTTATAAAAAATATTTTATTAATAATATGTATATTGATTGAGACGAGCCGGTTGGCGTGATTGGTAGATACCCTGCCTTTCGCGCCGCAGGTCGTGGGTTCGATTCCTACCCAGGACAGACATTTGTGTGCATGAACATGTCTGTTTGACCTGAGTCTGGTTGTAATTATCTATATAAGTATGGATTTACAAAAGAAAAAGTAGTATATGTAATATATCAGTTGTCTGGTTTCCATAGTACGAGCTCTGCTTAGTTTGGGATCAGATGACCGTGTGTGAAAAATGACCCAGGATATTATTGAAGTTAATGATGAAAATTCTAGGTGTTATGCAAAAGTGTCTCCGAATATAATGACGAAATTTCCAATAAGTTTACCGACACACTTGACTTTGGTCAGTCTTAGGCGTGCTGGTCACTATCGGCGTTGGTCTCAAGGGGCCAATCAGTAATTAACACTCACGTTCCACTAGTCACTTCCTATATATTCACTGAAATGTATAACCCTATTTTACATAAATAACTTAAAGTATATTATAAGAACATAAGTAATTAAACAAATACGTGAAAATTATAACAAAATGAGCGATGTTAATTGTTTAAAGTTTCATCAATATAATTATTGATGGCCTAACGGCGGAATACTGAAACGTCATTCAAAATAAAGTGGCACTTAATTATTTGGAACGTCATTAAATTCAAATTTTATTATGCGAAATTTGAAATTAATGGCGTTCCAAATAATGAAGTCCCACTTCATATTTGAAAGTCGTTTCAGTATTCGGCCATAAGACCTTTCCTTTTGAGGTAAAGATTTGAAATGGAAAAATATATTTGACTAGAATGGAGTCATCATGAGAAACACCTAGTATATTACAATGTATTAACATTGAATTCCTTCACAGACACATTTATTTATATATACATTAGTAATATAAATAACTAATATAATAACACATAAGTCTTATTCCTGGGCTCTTGGGATCTTCTCCTGTTGAGCAGAATGACTCAGAGCGTTTTCCTCAACGCTGCTCCAATGCGTTTGATATCTTCCGACATAAAGATTTTATCGAGATGTTTTCCTGCGCCGATGACAATATGAATTATAAGGACGAATGTTCATTATGACATCGTAGTCTCTTCCAATTTTAACCAAGATTCAATTTTTTCAATACACTTACTTATTGAAAATTAAAACATCGACCTAAAGACTGTGGAGAACCGAGGACTTATTTGGTATTTTCAATATTATAAGTAAATGGGCAGAAGGTCGTCGTTTCATTTCTGAATCACAAATTGTATAAGACATTTGCTTACAAACGTTTATTTTTTTATTTAGCAACAGTAATTTGACTTAGATCAATGACGTGTTCCACCAGATATTTAGTTAATACTAAAAAAATAAAGTGTTGTGCCTAAAGGTATTATTATTACGATTGCTTATTTTACAATCTTCTAAGTTAGTTCACGTCTTTGACTGTCATATTAGTGAGGCGTAGTGTATCGATCCCGAGGGGGCGATCTGTGATTAACACTCACAAGCGCTAGTTATACGTATGAGTGTTCAGAACTGCGTGCGTTAGATCTGGTAGCTTAGGGTTAGATAATCATGTTCGATACAATAATAAAATAGGGTCAAAGGTTATCAGAGAAAAAATACCAACAATAAAATTTGTTACGAGTACACATTAGGTTTTTTTTTAACCTAAGATCAACAATTAATTATATTTATTAATGAATTTATATAATCCCAATTTTTTACTGCGATTTTATTCATATGTTTTATGTTTTGATAAAATTGATGATTTTTGATTATTTAGGATGGAATATTGGTGGTGAGGTTTTTACAGACATTTTTGGCAAAAAGACGTCTCTGGCGGATATTAGAAACTTATTACTAAAACCATTTATACATTGGTACATGGTAAATAAAATACAACTCAAATATAGTAATTTACTCGTCATCAGACTTAGACGGGTATTAGGATAACATAACGTAATACGATAACATCCATCGTTTTTAGGTAAGTTCGTCACTGTTCTTATATAGTCAATAAGGCGTAGTGTTCACTAACTACGTGAAGGGCGCTATATGTGATTAGCGTTGACGGAGCTGTCTTAAGTGGTTTTGAACTGCGGGTTACGTACTCCATGGAGTGCCATGTCAACTTACTCTATTGAATATTTGACTTTGATATTTTTCTGATACATTAAGATCAACCGTTATAAACTACTCGTCTAATACTAATTTTTCGTTTTAATATGTTTCAACTTATTTAAAAAGAGTAACGGGTCTGCAAAAGTTTCACTGCTGAGTGGTCGGTCGACGGCTTGGAGCCAACTCCACCACACTGCTTCATGCAGGTCGGTGGATACGCACGTCGAAGATTGTCATCCGACACAATATGCATGTGACCTGACAATTAAGCACCTAAAAACTCAGTGGTGTTTTCCCGGCTATGAACCCACAATCTTTGCGTAAGCTTCGCTTGTTCTAAGCACTGTGCCGTCACGGTTCTTATTGATTATCAAAAAATACAGTCCATAAAAATAAACACTTCACATCTGAGAGAAACTGACGAAGAAAACTCAGCGGGAGTATCTTTTTTTTTACGTGGTCATGACAGCTAACAATTTTCGTTTTTCTATGAAAGAGAACGATGGCTATCGTTTTATTTCCAAGGATGTCTATCTATAAACTCGCTTATCTTATGATAAACTGATATTTTACTAAGTTAAACATTTAACATTTTATTTTAAACAATTATACAAACAATTAAACATTTTTTCAGGAATCTTTATTAATACATACTATCTACAAATGTAATTAATGTAGAAACATATAAAAATAACGGTTTTTTAAAGCATTAGATAGTCATAGCCGAGATGGTAAGAACGCGTGAAACGTGACGCGGGTCGAATTTCACTGAAACTCTGTCACATGTGTATTCCACCAACCCGCATTGGAGCAGCGTGGTGGAATAAGCTCTAAAACCATCTCTTCAATAAGAGAAGAGGCTTTAGCCCAGCATTGGGACATTTTCTGTTAGCATTTTACTGTAAAGCATTAGAAACAATCTGTTTAAAAAATAAAGCCTATTTTAAATAAATTTCAAGATTTTTAAGAAAAACACTGTTAACACAACAATATAAGGTTCTGATTCTTAGCTATATACTGTGATAAAATGTATCAAGAGGGACTTGCACAAAGTTCTACCAACAAGTACGTTATACATAATCTAACAACTGTGACTATGTCCAAATCTCACACTCTAGATTTAAAATTTATTTATTACTATAAAACAAACTAATATTTTGTAACATCATTAATAACTTAAGATTTTACGTAACGTAACAATATGTAACGTAACAATATGTAACGTTACGTTTCCATGGTTCATCCATCGCTTTGGATCTCGAGGGTGTACGGTACGGTAAACGGTAATTAACACGGATTATGTCTCAACGGCACAGATTGTGTGTGCTATACACTTCTTGGGTGTATAGCACACACAACCCTCGTATAATGTGGCTACACATTTAATCAATATACAAAAATTGACTTAAATACGTTTCTATAAAAAACCAATACAATTTACTCAAAACTAAACCTTATTAGAATTTAACATAAGAACTTTCTTTTTTTACTTGGTTCATAATTTTATTACCTTACCCAGACAACAAAATAGATGCCACGTAAAACTTTAAAAAAAGACCCTAAGCCAATATTATTACTGTAATATTATATTATATATAAGCAAATTATATAGAGTTCAATGCCTCAAACCTATAGTTCACTATGTATCAAATTTCAAGCATATCAACTTGAATAGTCATATAAATAGTTCCGAAATAGTTATAGTAGGATTCGTTCGTTATATGTTATATTTACTTGTGTTAATAAGATATTTGGTGTCTGGCAATAATTATAAATGTTTCTTAACGATTATAGATCAACAATCAAATTAGTAATTGTATTTATTGAACGTCGAACTGAAGAACACAGATAAGTAATAAAATAAAGATAAATCAATTAATAAAGTTAATACAGATTATAAAAAAGAATATCTTTTTTTACATTTTAATATTAATTTAAAAAAGTAGTTATCTATGGTACTCAGGGCTGCCATCACTTAAGAGTCAATATAAAACCCGAATGGGCAATTCTATTCAAGTAATAAACATAAGCTTCAAGTTATCGTCTTTGGATGTCTATGAATTGTTCTGTTTATTCTCAAGCCTTAAAAACCCTTTTTATTCAATGGTTACGCTTAGTGTAGGTACCACCAAACTATTGATGACAATTATACTACCGCAAATCAAGAACTCTGTATTATTGTGATATTTCAATTAGAAGGTCGAGTGAACCGGTGTAATTAAAGACACGACGGATAATACATCTAAGATCCATTGATTGGCAGCTTATTATCAATATGACCAGTTTATGCTTCTTGTAGTGCCAGTGTGAGCAAAGGTGACCACTCACCATCAGACGACCCTTTTCGGATTAAAAAAGGAATATTTGCCATATCCATATACTTAATTTTTTAAATGTAATTCAGATCTTTCAAAACTATAATTAAACATTTGATTATCGACAATAGAATTAGAGAATAGAATAGAGCCATGCTATAGGATCTATAACAAATTAACTAGCAAAAGTATTCTAAAGCAGGTTGGCTCCATGCAGCCGACTAGTTAAAATTGCGTCAAAATTACTCTTCAAGCCTTAAGAAATGTGATAAGGATATAATTAAAAATATATCTCTGCTAGTATTTTAAGTATGTTATATTAATGAAGTTCGTTTATTTATTTGTTTCTTATTTAAAATTACATTCTTATATTTTTATATGTAGATTTCACTTAAGGACTTTGTGGCTAAAGGCTAAATGCTCTTTAATTGTATCTGCGCTCTTATTACATTTATATTAATCCTAAATATATGTGTTTGTGATTTGTTTCCAGTTACTAAGCCATTGAGTACGATAAGTGTATGATTTACTTGGGTGTTATATTTAGAAATAGCTGATATACATTTTGGTGGCTCCCTATACGTGCTATATGTATGTACTATTCTAGGATATGGTGCACTTACATTGTCGCGTAAATCCCTAAGGGGGAATCAGTAATTACCACTGAGAAAACAGTCTCTGATGGTTACAGAATACCTACATATATGTATGTTGTACATTGGGGAGGCTTATGTGCTTATCAGTACGTTTTAAAGCATTTTTAAAATATAATTTTAACAAAAATAAAAATTGTTTGAAGGAATAATTTATATCTGCTTGTTATTAATAATATTAAAACATATTTAAATAGTAATATATAACAAACTATCTATTCATGCACGATAGCCTGTAACTATGGCGCCATTTTTCGTCTGCATTGTTAAAAAGTCTCATGTAAAAATGGAAGTATGAAAGAAAACAATTAATAATTTTGTTGAATTTATAATTCTTGTGACTTCGTGTCATCTATTTGTATATTTTAGAATCATTTAGTATAAAATTTATTTACATTTGTATTATATTATAACATACAGGATTGAATTTATTGTAAAGCATTGCATTTCGAGTTATTTTTCTAAAATAAATATTTAGATGCTTCATTGTTTTTTAACGTTCAGATAAAAGTACACACACACATATATATATATATATATATATATATATATATATATATATATATATATATATATATATATATATATATATTATGTTATGTAATTTATATCGCCGTTAATTCTAACGCCTTTTAACACAGCATTTGACGTGAGTTGAGAACACGTGAAGCTTAGTATTGTATATATCGCGTATATGATTACATATACAAACTATATATACATCAGTCAGCGTCAGTGTATCGACCATGTCAGAGGTATGCTGCCAGTAGTTATGGAAATTACGACGTTTATCAAAGTGACTGGATAGTTTAATGATTTAAATATTTAGCAAATTTCAAATATTAATTTTGAATATAAACATCTTTACTTGTCCATCTTATTATAACTAAAATATTCTATTCAGAGAGATGTGTATATGAAAAATTAATAGAAAGCTGAATAAAGCTCGTAACGTATTCGTTTAATCATTAAATTAATTATTTATTGTATAAAACATGGATTTTGTATAATAGCGTGACAAAATATCAACAATTGATTTATTTATTTGTGCATAATATTTCTATAATATAAAATAGTGTCATATTGAATAATGTGTAGTGCACCCGATCCCTAAAAAAGGCAATCGCTCTGATCCAACAAATTATAGGCCTATTGCTATCACCTCCTTGTTCTCCAAGGTGATGGAGTCCATCATTAACTGCCAGCTCCTGCGGTACCTAGAGGAGCATCAGCTGATTAGCGACCGCCAGTACGGCTTCCGTCGGGGTCGCTCAGCTGGTGATCTTCTAGTTTACCTTACTCACAGATGGGCTACGGCGGTTGAGTCCAAGGGGGAGGCATTAGCAGTCAGTCTGGACATAGCGAAAGCCTTCGATGGGGTATGGCATAAAGCGCTACTCTCCAAGCTTCCATCCTACGGGCTTCCCGAGAAATTGTGCAAGTGGATCACCAGTTTTTTGGCAGATCGGAGCATCAAGGTCGTTGTCGACGGTGCATGCTCCGACTTAAATTTCGTCAATTCTGGTGTTCCACAAGGCTGCGTTCTATCACCTACTCTGTTTCTTCTGCATATCAATGATATGTTACAAATCAGTAACATTCACTGCTATGCGGATGACAGCACTGTAGACGTCCATTACACCGGCCGTGCTAATATTTCTCGGGAACACGTCGACGAGTGTCGGAACAAACTTGTGTCTGAAGTCGAGACCTTGTTAACCAAGGTCTCGGACTGGGGCCGACTGAACTTGGTCCAATTCAACCCCAATAAGACACAAGTTTGCGCGTTAACCGCTAAAAAATCTCCTTTTGTCATATCCCCTCATTTCGAGAATACTCCCCTTGCTGCCACAGCCAGTATCGGTATACTTGGCGTCGAGATTTCGAACACTGTTCAGTTCCGCGGTCAATTGGAAGTTAAAGCCAAATTGGCTTCTAAAAAGCTTGGAGTGCTCAACAAGGCGAGACGGTACTTCACGTCGGACCATCGCCTAAAACTTTACAAGGCGCAAATTCGGCCCCACATGGAGTACTGTTCTCACCTCTGGGCGGGAGCTCCCCAGTACCAGCTTCTTCCTTTTGACCGCATTCAACGTAGAGCGGTTCGAATTGTCGACGATCAGGCTATTACCGACCGGCTTGATCCTTTGGCCTTGCGTGGAGATGTTGGGTCACTCTGCATACTCTATCGCATATATCACGGGGAGTGTTCTGAGGAGTTGTTTGGTTTAGTCCCGGCAGCTGAATTTCACCACCGGACATCGCGCCAGAACTCCAAATTCCATCCCCATCACCTCGATGTCTGGAAATCCACAACAGTGCGTTTCTTAAGGCATTTCCTGCCTCGCACAATCACTCTGTGGAACCAGCTTTCGCCGGCGACTTTTCCGAACCGATATGACGAAAAAACCTTCGAGAAGAGAGCGTACTCTTTCCTCCAAGGCCGGCAACGCACCTGCAAGTCCTCGGATGTTGCAGGTGTCCATGGGCGGTGGTAGTCACTTTCCATCAGGTGAGCCTCCTGCTCGTTTGCCCCCTCTGACATAAAAAAAAAAAAAAAAATATATCGTCTTATCTATTAATAATTTATTATGTGCTACTCCCAGTAACATACACATATGTAACAGATTATTATAATTACTGCTAAGGTGGCTTATTCAAAGACGTGAGTGCGTATAATCGATTGAATTGCCAACATCATCCTTATCTACGAGGGCTAAGGTTGTTATTCCATTGTCAGATATACCTATTTATAATGACCGCGATTCGGAAGTGTATGGAATCTAATATTATAAGCGTGTATATTGATACTCTATGGTATGCGTATGTACTAATTACTTTATCGCTATACTGTGGCTAAGTGACATCGATTAGAAGTTTCAGTTATGACAAATTTAGCATGGAGAATATACTTCATGTGTGAGAGAGTTCTCCTATTAAGCAATTACAAATTAAGAACTAACCAGTTATGCCGTAAAGTAAAGCTGAATGGATTCGCGCAATTGAGATAGTTAGTTGTTGGCAACTTTTTATTGAGGTTCTTTTTTCTTTTTTTCTGCAAAATAATTCTTTTCAATTTAGAAAATAAGCACCACCCTCACAGGGGTACCAGGGTGACATAACGCTGCGACAGTTAATTAGTAAGAGGGCGCGGCGAGGCAGGCGCAGCGCGGGCGCGGCGTTTAGAGGAAATTGTCGTTTTTATACGGCCTCCCCCTACGAACATTCGAATAATGAAACAACATAGTTAGATGTCTTATAAACACATGTCGCCTTGGTAATAAACAGAAATTAATATCTCAGCTCGACCGTTTCGGTATACGGGACTATCAAAAAGGGCTAGCATAAACCATAACGCACCCACACACTCAGAATTTGTAATAGTACGTCATGACGTTTTAGTAGCTATGCCTTGAACAGTAAAGACTAGAACTGCTTGCATTCTCGCAGTATTTGACACTTACCTATTGTACGAATGAGGCTAATGGGATCCTCTAATGTTAGTACTGAGCTTAGTATGTATTCTGTTCGTATTCCTTTTACTACGAAATATCTAAACAAAAGTCGTCTGCCTTGGCAATAACAGCCATTATTTAATCTATTAAAAAAGACTAACAGCACAAAATTTATTTTGAATTAATATAAGTTTTAGATAATTAAGTAATTCTATTTGTTTAAAATATAAATGATTAGATTGGTCAGCATCCTTCGCTCATGATCTGAGAGCCACTCTATTCATAGTAATATTGCATTTTTTAATATCGGATAAAAGCACTAAGAAAGGAATTTCCTGACTACGGTAAAACCGTTTCTTTATTAATAAATTAGTATTACAGTATTGATAACAAGTACTTTCATAAATAAACACATAATTAATATTTTTAAAGACAAAGCCCGATAAAATGTAATTATAAAACTAGAAAAATGAAGTCCTACGGTCAGTGACTTTTTTTAAAGATATTTTGTAGCATTCCCATTATACTGCTACGCTCTATGTATGTGTAAACTGGCAAATTCGAATTTTCGCACGATGACTTCCTTGACTTGTGATAAATAATATTAACATTTTTATATATTTTATAAAAGATATGAAATTTGAAAAATTATGCTCATATAATTTTTGTGGTGCTAGCCCGGATTTGGACCCTTGTTCCACCACGGTCTTTATTAGTTAAGCTTTTTACAAAACATATTTTTCAATAATATTCCAAAAATACAGTTTTTGTGGTATATTCATACCAGATTCATCACATCTCTGTTTATTATTATGAATTGTTATCATAAAACTCAGAGCCATTTTTATTTTATTGACCCTACGGCCCTACTTCAAACCAATAAACACAAAGCCATCGCCGAAACATTGTACTAAAGTACCAAGGCAGCATAACCACATCAGATATAGTCTCGTTCATAGCGTAATGCGACCGCCGTCGGGCCCGCTCGTAACAGTCTAGCGCAGCTAAAACCGGGCGATTCGGTTTTATACACACCCCCTATAAAAGCAAAAGGACCGGGTATGGTCCCGGATAAGTGGGGGCCTGTATCTTTATATCTGCCCCCCTGCGGCCCCCACTAGGGCATTATGACCGGGGGGTTCTTTGGACAGCTAAAAGAAATATCCGGTTGCTTACCCGGGCAGCAGCGGGCAGGCGGTAATTCCTCTTCTAAGTATACTTTGCTTATTTACGAGAAGTTTCTCTCACCTCCCGTCGAGTATTGGCACATACGGGTGCCTTTTTAATTAAGGGAAGGGTGTTGTGTAGGAAAAACGCGTTTAACTGAGATGTTCATGCTTAGTTTTTTAAAACGTGAAAATAATTTCACGATACTTTGAATAATGTTCAAAACAATTATTACTTTATTGATTTCAGCGTATCTTTTCGGTATTTACATTGTAAAGAAATAAGTTTGAGTTGAAATTATAAATAAATATATAATAATCTGTTGACAAAAATGACAACAAAATACGTATTCAACAATAATGATTTTATAAAATTAAAAAATTCACAAATATTTTTCTTAGTATACTGTGTTTTAAAATTATAAGGAGAGGTATATTATATATACACTTTATATGTATATTATAATTCTAAGACCTTTTATTTATCGTCAATGTGAACTTCATAAAGGTGACCATGAGTTCAGATTCATTCATTTGCTAAAAAAACTTACCATAATTTAACGTATCAAGTATAGAGCGAGTGAATAATTAAAATTACTATACATTTAACTTAACCAGTCAATTATTATTATATATATTCATTACTTTACGGCACCCTTAAAACCGGGTACTAATACTGTACATTTCTGCAATAAAAAATATATGGTTGGGTGCTTGGTACGTTCCAAAATCACCTCCTACCCTACCATAATAAAAAAGGATAAAGTTTTATTCCCATATTATTTTATACAGGACGTCAGCTATATTCATTTTTATTTATTTTAATAATTGTATTTAAGAACTCTAGTACGTTCTGTTTTCCTAGTACTAAGCTAACCGTGTTTTCCCATAATATTCATAAGCACCCTGGTACTTTTTCGTATTTGTGAATGTTGTTGTAAAGTAAAAAATATAACAAACAAACAAGTAAAGTATCGGTTATATTTTGGAAACGAAAAAACGTCTTCCGTAATTAACTTACGTACATTTTCCCACTAAAAAGAAAAAGGCTAACGCGGCAGGAAGAGTATGGCAATAACATACTTTATTATCAGTAATTGAGCTCCCCGTGGTTCCTGTTCTCCTAGTGTTTTATTATGCGTTCAAGGAATTGAGTTTACCCTGGTATAAAGTGTGTGTGAGAGAGAGAGGTGTTTTTGCAATTTCTCTTCTGTTTTTTTAAACTCTAATTAATCATCCAATCAGTCAAATTACAAATTCGTAAATAATGTTATCAAAAATATTTTTAACTGTTGTATTTAAAAATATATAGAAAATTATGGTATATTTAAAGTAAAAGTAAAGTAACAGGCCTGTAAAGGTCTCCCAGCTGACTAAGATTTCCCGCCTTTTTGAAGAAAGGAGCATAGTCAATCAGGCTGCTATAATGCGGGTTGGTGAACATATGGCAGATATTTTCCGTCACATGCAGTTCCTTACGATGTTTTCCTTCAACGCCGAGCACGAGATGAATAAACACAAATTAAACACACGATAGTTCAGTGGTTGCTTGCTCGGGTTTGAACGCCAAATCATCGGTTAAGATTCCCGTCTTCTCTAACCATCATGGCTCATACTGTCTAACTGATTACTATTTGTGATAATATTTAATTCCTTCGTTTATTGAAATAGCTGTATGATTTCAATAATTAAAAAAAAAAATCTTCATGAAATATTGTAGAGGAGATTGCATACTTTTTAATATTGTTTTGTACTTATTAGCTTACCCTAGTAAATACAAGTTGTAAGTTACTAGTTACTACTAAATAATGAAAAATATTTGTATTAAATTAACAAAGAACAACATTACATAAGTTCAATTAAATTACAGATTGACTGCGTAAATAAAATATGATTGATAAAATAAAATATATTAAATATATTTTAAACCAGCATGTTGTCTTAAAATAGTTGTCAAGGAAAAGACATCAACGTGTTACTTAAAATATATAAATCTTTAAGATCGCGATTTTTTAATTGCTTAGTTTAATTTTTGTTGTATTATTTTATTAAATTTTAAAATAGTTTTCGGTTATATGAAATAATGTTAGCTTACCAATTATGAGAATGTTTTTATTTTTTTCAGATCTTGATTTTTTTTTATCTGATTTATTAAAATACTAAAACTTTTCGAAAAATTTACTTTAATTTACGTAATATATTTATATTTTTTCCTTAAAGTCAGTCGAATGTAGAAAATATCGCCAGTAGCCTTCGACTCCTTTATTACATAGTTAAAAACTTTATACATAGACTATATATTAATACTTTTTATATTCCCTAAAACTCTTTAATTTAGTTTAAAAAAATATATAATAGCGACTAATGTTTAATTTATAAATGAGGTAAACTGATATAAAATTATACGATATTTTTTTTAACTATTATTATTTCTTACAGTTTAAAGAAAACGATACATTAAATCTCAGCCTGGCACGATGCAAATTTAATTTTTTTGTAAATTTGATAAAAAAACGTAACTTACTTATGTTTTCTTGCTTATTTGAACGCTATTTAATTATATATTTTTTAATATACCTATTAATATCAAAATATCAACGGTTGAATTATTAACGTTTGTCAAAAAGAAAATCATTTTCTCTTTTTTTTGCTTGGTCCGACGACTTATTATAAAATGGTGGAATGAGTACAAAAAAAGTTTTTATAAAATAAATATAATATATTTATTATTAATAATGATTACAGCCGAATTTCGACCACTAGGGACGAACACTGTTAGTTAAACTTGGAATTAAACATTAATTTGAATGGAAATTGTATTAAGAAAGAAAAGTGTAAAAAAGATCGTGAAGAAAGGCGGTGTTTGAATTTTGTACAAAAATTCACTGGCTAAACTTAAACTGACCTCAAACACCAGGCTAGCAGAAATTTCAAAGATAACAACTAATCGGGACGTTGAATTTTGGGGTTTTCCCGCTAAAGTTCTCAAAGACGTCCTCAAAGGAGGGTGGCGGGTACTAGGGTGGCAGAGCATGGGTGGAGGTTACGGCAAACTTTGCCTCCGTGGCTATTCGCAGTAGGCGGGAAGGCTGCTACTTTCGCCTTTTGCTGTCACGCGGCACTTTAGGGACGTACACACGTAATGTTAAAGTAGCGTTATATGCCAAGTTTCTAGTGTAGTGGGTAGTCATATGCGATGTTTATAATATCTGCATCGCTTACTGTGCGCTTTCCACGATGTGCCTTTCGTTAGAAGATTTTCATTGTTTAGATTCAACTTGACTACTTTTTAAAACCATTTCCAGCTATAATAACGACGTAGTGCTCGTGAAATTGTAATTTTGTTTATGATTTATAACGTAAACTAAAAACAAAGTTATAAATAATGTTTTTTTTTAATTATATTATTAAGACGTATAGTTGCTTTCAAATCGAATGATAAGAACTTGGTATTTAGTCTTTTTCAAATAACACCTAGCGGCTTTAATATGATTTTCAAAGATTTCTAAAATATATAAATATAACTTTGTAAGGTTAATTTAATTATATCGCCCATTTGCGACGACAGTGTGATAACTCAAAAAAATCGATTTTTGGTTTTATAGAAATTCTGAATCGCCGTATCGAGATCTATTATCTGTAAAAACGTGATATTTTTTACGCTAAAAATGTCGGAGCTATGAAAGAAAAAGGCTCAAATATCACAGTGTAGCACTATTTAATTCAGCGATCTACTTAGCTTTAAAAAAGTGACAACTCAGTTGTCCCCTGTTAGTGTTAGTGTTGAGTGCTTGAGGTTTTGCCGAACAACGTGGTAATCGAAGTTACATACGTTTTTGGTGCAAAGGCAAGTATAATTTTGACCGATTTTTTCTTTTCAGCAATGCATTGCATCATTTTATCACAGTGTTCTTGTAAAATATGAAAAATAATTAATGTGGTTGGTCCTTGATATCACATTTTTCTTGTAAAAATTATAAATTACACTGTGATAACTCGAAAAGTAACATTGAAGATGATGAAACGTTTGCTCTCTAGCGAAAAGTGATTTGGGTTATTTGTTGATGTGCTGTTATTCCGGAATACTTTTCAATTGTGTTATGAATTTATTTTGACTTATAACTTTATATGTGCTAAACAATAACTTTTTATTAGGATTTTATTTGCAGATGGGGCGAGGTCAAAACTAACGTTACAGTTAAAAAAAGAAAAAATTAAGAAGGTATTCCAAATTCCCACCGTTTTGAGTTTTGCCTTTTGATTCTATATAATATGCTAATGTAAATAAAATATTTGGTTAGTGAATTGATATTATTTTCATCTACATGCTAGAGGTGGCTGCCCGTATAGATCATTAGTAAGAAGATATTTACACATTTCGAGAAAATGTGTGCACCTGTCTATTATTCTGTATAATTATATTCTACTCCTGTTTATGTTTCAATTTTAAAGAATCAATACCAGTTCAAACCTAAAGCCCCCGGAGTGAATCCACAAGTTCAAGTATCAAGTAGCTTGACCAGCAGCTCTTCAAGTAGTTCTTTGTCATCTTTCCATGAAAGCTGGTAGAAACTTCAGTATAAGTTATAACTTAACTCGAATACAGAACAAATTACGTGACTTTTATGCATTTTTTTCTGGGATGACAGTGAAAGACCCGCTTTACAAAGGTGTACAAGAAAAGCTCAAAGCTTACAATTACTTTAGACGATCTAACCGACATCTAAACGACAAGGCACTCTTACGTAAATTTTCAAGCAACTAATCAAAATCAAGAAAGATCAGCTTGCAAAATTGAATGAAACTACTAAGTAATACAATAAATGAATCTTACACCACCACAGAAAATTAAACTTCAAACGCCATTATAGAAAACGCCCCACTTTTAATCGACCCTGGCATCATTGAAACGGATGCTCAAACACGTAAAAAAAGGAGGAAGAAAAAACCAAGACAGGAAAGCTAAGAAATAGTGATAAGTCCTGCCGATCATCTAAAACCAGTGAACATATACCTGAACAAAACTTAAGCCAACTTGCAACGAACGATAAAACCAACGAACGCCCGTCACCTGTCGTTAAAGAAACATTAAATGTTTTTATGTTAAAGGGGGAAAACGAGCAGGAGGCTCACATGATGGAAAGTGACTACCACCGCTCATGGACATCTGCAACATCCGAGGACATGCAGATGCGTTGCCGGCCTTTTAGGAAAGAGTACGCTCTCTTCTTGAAGGTTTTTAAGTCATATCGGTTTTAAAAGGTCGCCGGCGAAAGCTGGTTCCACAGAGTGATTGTGCGAGGCAGGAAATGCCTTAAGAAACGCACTGTTGTGGATTTCCATACATCGAAGTGGTGGGGATGGAATTTAGAGTTCTGGCGCGATGTCCGGTGTTGAAATTCAGCTGCCGGGACAAAACCAAACAACTCCTCAGAACACTCCCCGTGATATATGCGATAGAGGATGCAGAGAGACCCTACATATATACACAAATCCAAAGGATCAAGCCGATCAGTAATAGCCTGATCTCACATTACATCGATGGTGAAAAAACCATCTCAGATGTATACAGAGATTATGTGGATTTGTTTATGTGAATATGCGAAACTTACAAAAATATCTTCGTAGAAGAAAAAGAACTACAACAGTTTGATTTACAACATCTCGAAAAAAAAACGTTTGTCCCGAATAAAGAAGTAGAAGGATAAGAAAGATGATTTCATAGTAGTTGCAGTCTATGATTAACGTGCACTATTTCAGTGTCTTAAATAAGATTTTATTGTTTTCTTTTATAAATCGATATTCATTATACTGAATTTGACACTACGATTTTAAAATGAACCATGTCTAATGTTATCTGTGGGACTAATCACAGGCTCTTGGAGGTTAAATTAGATTGCAACATAATAGAAACTGTAACAGCCTGTGTGCCTGTGTTCTACTGCTGGTCTAATGTCTCCTCTCCTTGTTTAAGGAGAAGCTTTGAAGCTTATTACACCACGCCGCCACCACGACAATGCAACCTGGTGCAATACACATGTGGCAGAATTTCCGAGAAGTTGAGTCAGTGAGTTGATGTATTCCTTCACTGTCAAGCCCGAGATGAACTATTATAAACATAAATAAGCACATGAAAATTCAGTGGTATTTGCCCGGGGAGTTTGACCCTACAATCATCGGTTAATATTCACGCGTTCTGACCACTGGGCTAACTCATCTTATTGCCACGTGCTTCTTTAAATATCTAAAGAATTTGATTTGATTTATTCAAAGATTAAATTGTGTTATTTTTCTCATAAAACTTATATTGTAAGATAAAAAATAAGAGTGTAACTATGGTTCTTTTAAGTGACTAATTGTATATATTTTTTAATCTACATAAGTTGTTACCATCATCATTAATATATTATTGTCAAGTAAAAATTACTACTACTACTACTAGATACCACAACTTAATTGTTCTTTCCGGTTTATTAATAAATAAAATATTTTCGACAACAACGTTTTATTATATACATAACTTGGCATCAAGTAATTGTTTTCATCATCTTCAACGTGTTATTTCATTATAACACATCGTAAATTTTGCATATTTCAGGAACAAAGTGATAAGTGGTCTGTTTTTTTTTTTAATCGTAATAATTTCGAATATTTTGTTAGAAAACTAACGATACTTTTACATGAATAGATTCAATATTAGTTGATCTAAAACACGCTCTTACAGTGTGACGTCATCTTTGCAATATTTAAAAAGATAGGATCGTTTGAAAGTTTAAAAATCGTTTCCTGTAAAATTGAGGTTTTTGAGATATTACACTATCGTCGCAAATGGGCGATATGTACATACCTTACCTTTTAAACAATAAAACATAACATTTAGCAATAATACATAGCAATTAATATACCAGAATGTTTAGAGAAAAGCTCTCTGGAGATCTATTTGCACGCACTACCCGAGCCTAATCCACAAAGTTTTATATAACCCTAAGTCTACATAAAGGTCAAAACGCTGAAAATGGGTTACATAGGCCCAAAACATCGAGGGCCTCTAAGGGTCTAGCAGACCCAAAAAAGTATATAACCCGTAGGTACCAGGGGTCCATATAAGAGAGGCGTCTTGTGCCTTCGAGCCAGGGAAATGTTAAGAAGGGTCTGGGGTGGAACCCTCCCTTCCGGAGGGTGGTTGGGTGTTGGGGAAAAAATTCAGACGACCGTACCCTTGGTACGACCCGCTGCCGTCTGCGTAATTAGTGATGCGGCGGGCTGGGTACGTGTCGATGTATTATATCGATATTTTTTATAATTTTATCTAACGGTGATTATCGTTATTAACATTTAACATTATACACAAATATAATACTCATTTTTATAGTAAAGATTTTTTAATTTTTTATATAATAATTATAGTTTTATATGTAACATACTTTAATAAGCATGCTGTAACAATACACTAAATTATTAAGCGATTCAATAATGTTAAATATAACGATCACTTACTACTAATCTAATGTGAACCAGTTTCACTAATATATATTTACATTAAAACCTTAACTAAATACAAATAAAAATTAAAAACAATTGTTATACAAGTCGTGACCGCGTGGAATGGTGGCAAGAATGCTAGCTTAATAGTTTCACTTACATTATTAATTAACGAAAACGATGGATTCGAACAAGCTCACGTGTCCCTGTCCTGGGAAAACGAGACGTTGGGAAATTTAAAATTTTATATTTATATTAACAAATATTAATAATAAAAATGTTATTTTTAATGCAAAACCACATTTATCGATAATCGCAGTCGACCAGCCCTAGAGATTATGACAAGATACAGGGCAGGGCTGCTAACGACGAGCGGAGAGCTGTCAAAAGATCCTACAGTAATGTTATTATAACTTTTTCTAGACTGTACACGTATGCTGTAATAGAAAGCGCTTTCCACACTTAAACCTTAAATATTAAGGCACGTATATAATGAAATGATGTCCTATATTATATTCGCATAAGAAATTAAACATTATTTATAAACATCAAATAAAAAGAAATCGTATTCTGTTATTATTTAGATTGTCTATGGTTGTAAAATATAACATAAAAAACCGCTGAGTTTCTATCACCGGTTCTTCTCAGATCTAAGGTGTTTATTTCCAAAACCGGTGGTAGATTTATGACAATCAATAAGTAAGTGTAACGGTTATATATTTGACATAACGTATAAATTGGGGATGAAAAGTGATGATACCAAACGAGACTTCTGTGCTGTGATAATAAGTGTCGGAGCACTATTGTTATGTGTGCCCTACCACTGCAAGGAATCACATTGGCTTTTGTTTCTTAATGTGAGAAATCTATTGTCGTGCGTTGGGGGTAGGACCAAATCGTATCGTTCTCTCATGCCAAAATCTAAATATTTTTTATTCAAATGAACTTTTAAAAGTCATATGAATCATACCGTAATGAGTATAATATGGGTACTTTGTTGCTATATATTATTATAATTATAACAAAAATATATTTATTGTTTTAAGGAAATGTTATATTTTTATTTATTTTCCTACACATTTGTTTATTTATTAATTACAAATTTATTTTAATGAATATTAATTTCGTTGTTGTTTTGTATCACCACTTGTATCAAACTCTAGCATTACTAAAAGTATATTCAGATAACATACCCATCAGCCGAGTTCTTGTTTCCATCTTACCTGAAAAAGAAAATTAACTTTTAATTTATACATCAAATTGTAATACAATTTTATTTTCATATGATATTTATACACATACATACATAGATAAATAAGAGTTAACTTTTATTTTGAACGAAACAATATACACTTTTTGTGTTTAAATATTATGTATTACTTATTTATGTATGTAAATAATTTAGTGATATTACTTTTCAATTGTATCATATTTTATATTTGAATGCTTAACGTTAAGTATATAAAGCGTATATTACATTTCACAAACGAATTTATTACAATTTTATTATTTCAATGTGATAAATTGTTTTATATTATAACATAAGTATATTAATGAACTCTAAAATAATTTATCACATATTATTGTATGTTAATACATAATTAGAAACTCTTAATAATATAAAGCTATAATAATGATTTGTTATATTTATTCTTACGATGTGTTTATATTTATTTCTCCACATCGGGTTGGTGGATACACCCGTGTTTCTTTCACGAGAACACGAGATGCGTTATAAATACATAATATTACCGTCGTGATTGATCTTTGACCGTTCATACAAATTCATTTATTATGTATCAAGTTTTAGTTTATTATAGATATTATTACGTTACATAATAGCGAATCATTCCAAGATCGAGACATTTAACACGAAATAGAAATATTTTACTATCAAGGGCGACTAAATCGATAATAGTTTACCAACAGAATCCTTAGATCATATAGTCCAACTAGATTTTACCAAAACAACCTAAAAGCCTAGAAAAAAAAATGTCAACACCTTATTCACTATCTACCTTTATACCATCAATTAAATTACTCCAAGAAAAAACAACAAAATTTTCAACTCGATAATCAAACCTTATCTAAACTATTTCTAACCAGCATAACTAGATCTCTAAGTTCATTATTTGAATAGGATACGTTATCCCATTGATAAGAGCGGTATTATCCGACCATTTTATAATTAACACTTATGGCTTTGGCCGTTACAATTTCGAGGGTTACAGGGTAACTAGTTAGATTATAATATTATATAAGCTTGTTTTTCGATTGGACTCGGTTCTATCGTGTCTTATTGGATATAATAATCATTATAAGTGTTTATCATTATAAATTGTATAGTGTTTGTGCTTTTTGAGAAAAAGAAAATGAGCCAACGATAGCCTTCCGATTTGCAAGATTGCTGCTTGAACTTAAAGAAAAATAATCTGTCTGAAAAATCAAAGTTACATTACATTAAATTTTTTACACTCGTCCAAACCAAAGCCCTTTAAAAATGTAACAATATTAAAGCTACCGATGGTTTCCATATAAATTTTACCTTAAAAATCCGCAAATACGGACCGGTCCTTCGGAAAGGGTCCGAAAGGGATTTGCCTTGGGTTGGGCCTTTCGAGCCCACACTTATACAAAATGTCCAATATGGATTCGACCCTCGGGCTCTAAACATGCCTTAGAGAACCCAGTAAACAAAGAAGTTTCTTGCCTCTCTGATACGAGTATGCTGTCCTGGTACGATAAACATCTTTCCTTTATATACACTCGTATGACTATATACTTGTTTATCTTTCTTTACCCATACATATTATATTACTATGGAATATTAAATAAATAACTCCTACATACATTAGTAAATAATAAATAATATATATTACATTAAATAACAAATATCGTGATCGAATTACAAACAAAATTTATAAATAAATCTTAGAGATAGATTACACGAATGTTCTTTTATATTATTATACCAATAGTCATAAAAGAGAAAATCAACACAACAAGTTACAAAGAAAACACGCTCGAAAACAAAACACTAAGAGAAATATTAGGAAAAAAACTCATTACAAAGATCATATGCGGCCTAATTGGTTCCAGCGCGCGAGAACACAATCCCTCATTCGTATTACGTACCTACGGACGTTTGTTGTGATACAGTTTTATATTATATTCAGCTATGCGATGCGATACTATAGCTAATAAATAACGTTACAATTAATATTTTAAATCCATATTAAAAAAAGATAAATTTGTAATGTGAAACTGTGAAGTATAAATGAATAGGTGCTTTCTTCAATTAGGCTTTTTACAAGCATGTTTGGATCGACATTTTACAAGATATTATATAAATATAATAAATACATACAAATTATAAAATATCTCACAAAATTAAAGATCTTTCCGAGTTCCAGATAATTTTAATACGAATTAGAAATAACATGCTTTGATTTATCTATCAAGGTTGACTACGCCAGTAAATAACTATTGAGAAGAAAATATAATAAACTCAGATCGCATTCTTACATTCAGTCTCATTTTAAATGTCAATCAAATAAATTTATGTATAATTTGTGTATATTTTGGCTTAAAATCAACAAATACTCTAACTCCACGCTTTTTTATGATCTATAAAATAATCTTGTTTTTTAGTCGTATGAATTACGTCTTTTTTGTACATAAAAAATTAATTGCTAGTTAATAATTGTATTTCAAAATAAGAATGCCTAAAATTAAATGCATTATCGTTATAGTTGAAAAAAAAGATAGCGTAATATATTTTTTTATAAAACGAATAACGTTACATCGCTTCGAGGTAGTACACGTACGTACGTTGTTTTGAAGTGCAGCTACGCGTCATATTTTTACCTTCTCGGCAAAAAGTCTTCTTTGATATAAGACCGGTACTTTATCGTGAACAGTTATAAATAGTGTGCGGGGCACGCGAACCTTCTATATACCAGTACTAGACCCTTCGTACCCTCGTCTCTAACAAGATAACAACCATATCGGGTGAAACGAAACTAAGGGAAAAGTATTTGTAGGAAGCCGGCATTAGGACGAAATTGGGTCACATTATATAGGTATATAAATTAACTTGTACGTATGTTTTCGAGTTTTGGATATACGGTAGAATTATTTCTTTCTTGTATTGTCATAGGCCAAGAGGCAGACCTAGCCCAGTCTTATGACGACGGTATTTGTAAGCGTCACATTATTTTCTTTTTTTTTACTTATTTATATCAGAAAATTTCAAATTCCCAAACCAAAAAATATTGCATAAAATCAAAACTAAGTTACACCTCATTCTCGTCAAATGCTTTTGCTTACAAAGCTTTTTTCTTAATTAATTAAGTCGCAAATTGATTACTTTCGACGGCAGGAAGGAATAAAAAGCGGGTAGGTACTAGGAGCGCAGCGGGCGGTTGGGGGTGCCGCCTTGCGAGTGGGTAATGTGAAAGCAGACACACGAACCCTGCTGCTGGCCCTGTACTCGCTACAGAAAAGTCAACCTCATTTTTTTACCGCATTTTCCGAACTATGTTGATTCTGCAGTTCTGAATATCCAAGGCAATTTGTTTTTTTTTCGTCTTTCATTAATGTTAACCGGCTTTTAAGAGCAAAACTAATGTCATTAGAGAATTTGTTTCAATTGTAACATTAAATTACATAGGTATATTTTTAACTATGTAAAAGTATAAGCAACTTGTTATAAAAATTATCGAACTCCCAAAGTACGTTAAATAGTAAGAAAATAACTTCCATATAGGGAAAAATAATATAAATTTATCAAAGAAACAAGGTAAAAAAAATATATAAGTCCTTTTTTTGCGCACCGTACATTTAGACGGCCGGCGTGCCCGGCGTATAGCAGTTATTATTTACCGGCTTTATCATTTCGAAAATTTCATATTCCCAGTACTTGGACGCTTGAGGTTTAAAAGCGTAAGCGTGGGGGGTGTACTTTTTGCCTACAACTCGGTAGTTTACTCGCACGACCAGGGGGTCATGGGGTGTTCGCAGCTAAGGAATAATAAACCGCACTTGCTTAGAACTGCCGTTCGATGTGCCCTACTATGTTATGTCGCCTTAGTACTCGTTGGTAAAATAAGTTTTGTATTTTTGTAGGAAAATATTGTTGAGTCCACCACCATTTTTTTATTACTTAAAAATAAATAAATTATAAAGTTGTTTCTCCGTCAATTGAGTTGACTCTGTAGGCTACTTTGAAAGATAAATAAATAAAGATCAAAATAGACAAAATGTTTTCTACCATAAATATAAAAACTTCCAAAATATGCCTCCTAAAACAATAAAGGATTATAAATTATATTATAGATAATTAAGTTCTTATATAATTAACTAATTTTGTTAAAATAAATTTTATTTAAATCGGTTAAAGTTTGTTTGATAAATAAATATAGCATTTAAGAGAGTTTTATTATAAGAGAATTTTAAAACAAGCATTTAAAGGGACCAACCACAGTTCATTGGTAATGTAAGTATATATATTCTTTAGGTCATATAGTAAGGTAAATATCATCTAGACACGACCGCTGTCTGTAGCTTTAAAAAGAGAAAGATAGAAAGTGCACTCGGAAAAAGAAGTTTTAGAAACAATGGTTCAAACAAAGTAAAGCTAAATGAGCATTTTCTGAATATGTGCGTGAGAAAATTCTCCTTGCAGAGTTTGTTTTAGCAATAAAGTTAAAATTACTATAATGTTGTTCATTCATATGTGCAATCATTCGTTAGTTCTCGTTCATTAATTCCGATTTTTTTATCATAATTGATATATGTATATCTCAAATCAGATCCACCCTTTACTATAAGCCTATCCGTTGACTACGCTTTCGATACAAATAAATCAGGCAACGCGTTCAATTGTTGACCCTTCTTTTTACGCTGCATTAAGTGGATACTATGATATAGCTGAAGGATGACGTCTGACTGTGAAAGATAAAATTTCAATTAAATATCGAGGCATAAGACCTTTTGTTAATACAGTTTTCCCTAATTAGCGCACAATTCCTTTGTTATGTAGTACACATGTCATACAGTGTCACAGCCATTCAAGAATATATAAATAATAACGACAGATAATTTGGGAAGATATTAATATCTTTAATTATATTTTTTAAAGGAAGTCAATATTTATATTTAAATAGTCATTTACCTTTAAATCATTAAGTGGAATAATATTAATAAACTATAAACGTAATAAAATAATAAATAAATTCCTTGAAAGAAATGTGGACAATCGTATATTACATAATTGAATTACAGGCAATTTTTGTCTGATTCTGAAGTCATCTAAATACGAGTATCGGAACGTATACCAATGACAATATTGTAACACTGTACATATAGTATAGCGGATCTTAATACAAGTCGGCGCCGGCTAACCCATCGGGGTCTCCAGTATTTTTAATGAAAGCTGCGGCGTCGGGCGGGCGTACGGTGCCGTATTAATCTTAGCAACGGACGTCCTAGCCTCCTGTGCGCCCCTATTCGCCTGGTAGGTGGCAAGAAGGATCCCCGCAGAGGGGGAAAGTTTTCAGATTTTCCTCTATTTTTTTCGCTATTTTTTTTTTCAACATACACATACATTATACAGTATTCGAAAATCGAACGCTAGTCGGTTGGAATGAAATACCTGATTAGCTAATTTCATTTAAAATACTACTTCCTGACTTTAGTTATAAATAATCTCAATAAAATACTATACAAATAAAACTAATAAACACATTAAAGTCGTAACACGTGAATAGTGTTAGGTGATAAATGTAAATAAGAAAAAAACAGATTAATTCGATTTTATTTTATAACTAATACAAAAAAACTAATATTTCATTCAAAAAAATAATTTTCCCTTCCAACACACACACGTCACATGCACCGATGCAAGCAGAACGTATGTATGCAGCAATGTAAAAAAACAACTAGAGCAGCTTGTCAGACTAATCAAGGATCCGTATTAAAGGAAATAGAAAAATTATTTTCACAATGGCACGGCGTGTCCTTTTAGTAATCATTGTTTTTTAATGGACACAAAAACAAGTGGCAATCTCCGCACGACGTCCGAGCACGGAATCACGTGTCAATAGAAGAATCGGCCGTTTATTTTTCATTTCACTGGGAAACGAGGAAATTACGAGCGGGTAAAAAATACGTCTCGATCTTTGCCGACAAAAAAAAATCCGCCGAAAAGGAAGCGAGCGACCATTAGGGTATTATCGGGGTAAAAAGGGCGGAGGGGAAAAATCAGAAAAAAATTGCTCGGTGCCCACCCTTTCCTTTTCGTGAGCGTCGCCTGTACCTCCCCCGGCCTTACATTAGACTCCCCGGCCGCTAGGGGGCACCACATGTATGGTGGAGGCGAATTACATAAACGGCAGGTGAATTTGGAAAATTAAAGTTGGTACACTATGACGTTTGTAGAAGTGGCCACTGGGATTATCACGTTTGGTGGGCCAGATAGCGGTCTAATTGGCCGACGGTGATTAAAACAAACCGGGTTAAACCTGTTACAAACTATATGGTGATTATTTATTCGACTTCTCTTTATACGGTACCCATTGAAGCATGGTAACATTAGCAATGTTTAATTATTTCTCTTTTAATTGAAAAATCAAAAGTTACTTGTTAAATAAGTTTTCAAACTTACAAGGTGTCTTTCAATCAACGAAAATTTAAACAACTTATTAAACAAATGTTGTATTTATATAATAATTTACTCCGAGCTTAATTTTCAAGGTCTTACTTAGTCAGCCAAGAAAAAAAAAGTTATTTATCATAATATAAGTTATTATGGATACTTGAAATTCGTAACTAACGTTATAAATATTAAGCGCATAGCATTAGTACAACGGAGACTCGGGGCGTCAATACCAAAATAATTCATATGTGACAATAATTAAGAGGTCTCCGTCCCTCCACCCTCCGAGGGTGTCATTTCCCTCATAAGCACGAACGTGTGTGTGCAGATTCCTTATAAGAGATTATATTTAGGCATTGGTATTTCGATGCATAATAACAACGTAGTATAGCGAGCAACCTCATCTCTAAATGCAACGCGGTACTGTGCGGTTTTAACATTAGTGAATATATAAACTAGGCTGATGGAAAATGTATTTTAATAATAAACTAAAAAGTAACTGGAATTGAATAAATATACTTACTTATTACTAACATATATAACATTATTCTATTACATCGTTTCTTGATAAAATTATTAAAACGAAACAAAATTAAAAACATATTATAACAAACGTACATAAGTTATAATTCTTAATGTATTTGATGATTTAAAACCGACATTAAAAATGACGTAAACAAAAAAAAATGGAAATTGTTGTGTTGTTCACTATTATGTCATTTTAATGGTTACGAACCAGGCACGCATAGTGCACGAGGAGCACTAATTTGAGGGAGTAAATAGCGAACGCACCTACGACGGGTCCGAAATGATTATTTAATAGTAACCCTCCCAGCCCCACAGCCGCAAGGGGGAATCGAGACCCTAGAAAAAGTTTTGCCACCGCGTCTATCAAACTAGAACCCGAACAATGAAAGGCGTGGAACGGCACACAAATATTTCCGATAGAAGGAGTAGGGGGGCGAGACAAAAGTATCGAAATTAGCGGAGTCGCTATATGTGATAACTGCCTAATGGATAATGTGAAAAGTGGAATTTGGTAAGTGGTGACGCTTTGGTCAACTAACTGCTTTTAAAACTAACCAAGTTGTTATTGAAAAACAAAATATTTTTTTATAATGTATGCCATGTAAGTGAGCATGAAAACATAATCGATAATTATACGTATACGTAAATTATAAACAATTATTATTAATTTATTTAAGGTTATTTTTTACTTTTTGTTTCTATCGTTATTATTCCAAAAACCAAATCGAACAAAGTTTGAAATTTCATTTTACCAGGAGCATGGGATCCAAAAGGTACATTTTATCCATAAATATCTAGAAACTAGGATAACATAAGCTATAAGATATACAACATTAGCAAAGGCCGGGTCGGCCCGCGACGCTGTCAGTGCAGATTATATGGGGTTGAGTTGTACCAAGGGCTCCCGCGGGTGAGGCTGGGACCGAACTACCAAGAGATCATAACTTTAAAAGAGAATTAGGATGAG
This sequence comes from Nymphalis c-album, assembly GCA_963151315.1. NCBI lineage: Eukaryota > Metazoa > Arthropoda > Insecta > Lepidoptera > Nymphalidae > Nymphalis > Nymphalis c-album. The sequence continues at coordinate 3,010,361 of OY720610.1, forward strand.
GCAAAAGAAAATCACCTTCAACAAACTAGACTGTACTTTGCTAAAATATATTTACATAATATCACAATTTGTAAATTGTTAATAAAGGTTATTTTAGAATAAAAATGAGATATAACATACCGATAACAATCTATAATGCAATTAAATATTAGTGCGTATGACTTTTAATGGTTTCGAATGTTCTATTTAATTCCTCTGGTATGCAGAGGTATTTTAAAGTTTTAATATGAAACGTTTGTTTTTATATTGGTATTATAACCAAATAGGTACAATATGACATAAGAATCAACATCTTGCATCCTTTGACATTTACGGCATAAATAATTGATAATATCTAAACTATCGCTAAATTAACGAATATATTACATTATATACTTGAATAAATATAAAACCATAAATTCAAACATTAACATACTAACTAAATTTTTTTCATCATCTATATAATCTTTTACATACTCTGTACATATGTATATGCTTTTATTTACTATTAATTTCATAAAAATAAACAAAATTAATCGTTTTTGTTTTAAATCTTTTTTTTAAAAGTACTCAAATGACTAAAGTAGTAAACTCAATATAAGATCTCTTTTGAGATACCGAGAGGAGAATTATACAAGAATAATAAATAATATTAAATCTCGTATATAAAAATTAAATGTTACCGCATCTGATTGTACAGTGATCTCCGTCGACGAGCCTAGTCCGTCGGGTCGGGTGCGCGCTGTAATGATTTACGCACCCTTAAAACATTTATTGAGGCCCTGAAACTCATTCGAGCCTGATTTTTGTCTGCCCTCGGTCCCCAAACACAGATGTGGGTAGAGCATTATAGTTATTTCTATTTATTTTATGAGGTTCATATATATAAAAGTTATATTTTATATAACACAATAATCATGGTTAAAATGAAAAAAAAATGCCTATATAAAAATTTAATGAAGAGAATATTGAAATATTTTCACAATAATATTAATGCATAGATAGATTTGTGTATGTAAAAACAGTTGTGTGAAGGAATATATAGATATATTAGAAATTAAAAAAAAATAGTACCATAAGTAAATTATCTATGAAATTAAATTTAACCATAAAGGAAAATACAAACACACACCGTTATTATTACCCTTCTATCATCGGATAAGATGGGTCCACTATTCATATTAACCCAACGCGCACCGTACAATGAATATTGAACCTTAACACTTATAAATAGAGTTTTAAATCGTATAAAATTTAAATAGGTCAGTACATAAAGGGCAGTAAATAGCCCCATGCATGAACACAAGCACTAAAATCGTTCACCCTTCGTGACATGTCGACCTAATCACGAACTAACTTTTCTAATGCTTTAAAATTGATTTCATTTAAGAATAATGCTCTTTACACATGTATGACGTTACCAAGTATAAAGCCTTATGTACATTGATTGCATATCAAGACTTATTTACTGTTTGTATAAAAAAAAAACAACTTTAAATAAATAAATAGCAGAAGTGTACGTAATTAATGTGAACATTCAATAAAAATATTAAAAAACCTTATATTATTTACAGTGTACACTTAAGTTTATAGACGATATAATGATTTTATTTAATTAAAGGATTATTACGATTTCTTTATCAACATGTGTGATAGTTAAACTCATATAAATTATTAAGGAAAATGTATATTTAAAAAAAAAAGCTATGTTGTATTTAAACAACTATAATCGCTAAGCTGGCTAAACAATAAACCACAGTTTCATGTAATATTACCGATAGCTATTACAAACTCAACCTCGAGATAGTACATTAAGTATTTTTAGCCACTTGTAAGGTAGCGACTACATAAAACCGCTGCAATGCCTACAATCTCAGCCATTACTGCGACATGGCACCGAACCTCATTCCTTTAAAGTCGGTTACCCTTATTTTCGGTTGGTTAATTCTGTTGCGTGTAGACACCTCGCGAGTTACTAGGCGCTAAAACTAGGTGTGGAGGTGGGCGGTAGCTCCTTCCCATCGCTCCTAGTACGGTAGGCAACATTTTTACTCTTTGTTTCGTATTCTAGCCTTTATGCATAACATGATAAGGAACAGGGATTCATACTAAGGTGGAATGTTGTACGTGCGGTGAGTTACTGCGGCGCCCTGCAGGCGGGCTCGCGACTAATTCCGTTAAAATTCTCAGTACGCTATGCTCGCCTGGTAGCGGTAAGCAGGGTAAACGAGGGGGCTGGCATCCACCCGGGTCTTAAGGTAAGGGTTACATAGTAATGCTATACGCCATTTAATAATTAATTAACCACAGATACTGAAAAAGAACGAACTTGTTTAATTTTTTCATCGTTTCAAAACAGAAAAATATAAAATTGCGGCAAATTCGATTTAAAAGTAAAAGACGCATGACTTAATATATATAATCAATTGTTGTAAATTAAAAAATGAACATAGATGTGTTTTAGAATTAATAAACAGAATATATAATAATTCGATTGTATGTAATAATTTCATAAAATTCCCTACTACTGGGCGCATCCTCCTCTCTTCTTAAGTAGTTTTAAGCTTTATTTCACTACGGGTTGAAGTATACACATCAATTGCGTTTGGACTCTACTACCAGTCTACCACTTACTATCAGGTGGAGTAGAGTCATTACCCTCCCAGGTAAAATAAAATAAAAAAGAAACGGAATTTATTCGACACCAGTTGTTTTGCGATATATTCCTTCGAGAACGAGATGAGTTATAAACACATTAAAATTGAACTTCTTCAGTCAAGATTCGAGCCATTGCACTTAACGCTCTGGATTATCTCGACTTATTAATAATATATAGGTTAAAATATATTATCATAAAACTATACACCACAAACAGACATTAAAACACTATATTACCAAACGTAATGTATGTTGGACATCTTTAACAATTAACAATACTTTAGTAAAGTAATTATTAGAGAGTATCGTGTGTTCTTAGCCTTAGTCAGCGTTTTGTGACTTAGCCCGAAGTTGGCAACGTGTGCTGGAGATCCACTCGAACCTTAGCTTAAATATATCCTCAACGTTTTCATTTATTACCCGAACACGCCGCAGCCTTAGAAACGACTGCATTAAACTATTATTTGTTTATTTCTGTACGTTTGTGTGTTCCATCTAGGGCTGAAACACGACTCAATTGGAGACGTCACACTCGTCATTATATTACAAAGCAAATGACCTTTATATTAATTATACTTATTAGCATATTATTACAACGCATATTCTGTCCTCTTAATAAATCATTTAGAATATAAAAAAATCTACTTTCGCTCAGCTCTAACCAAATTCAACATCGACAGAGTATGAAAATGTATATATTAAAAAATCCTACTTATAGTATAACATTAAGAGTCAAGCTGCTGCTATCTAAAGCGGTAGGTAGAAAACGTGAATCTTAACCGAAGATAGCATGTTCGAATCGGACGAGCAAAACTGTGTTCGAATGTGCTTAATTTGTGTCGAATTTGTTTCGAGTGAGAAAGAAACACTCTTGGCATCTCCATGGTGGGGGCAGCTGGCCTGGTTCATTGTGTTCGCTGTGATGCTGTTACTTGCGGTGCTGGGAAACAATTTATGTCGACATTTTTATGTTATGCTTGATGTTTCGGATCCATACCCATAAAACCACATTGGAGCAGCGTGGTAGAATAAGCTCTAAATACCTACTGTGATCAAAGGCGATACCCAGCGGTGTGAATAAGAATTTGCTTTTATTTATGAAAGTCTCTACCAAGGTTTAAAGTGACAGACTGACAGAAGTCTAGAAACAGTTTGAAATATCTCTTTTATAATAAGAATTTAAAATTTTGTGTCAAGATTTCTGTGTGATAAAAATTTTTAAACGAATTCAGTAAACCTGCTCTTATCAAATGAAAGTTATTGTTAAAAGTTTTGTCTTCAATTAACAAGCTATTTAATAATCATAGATAGTAACAAAGTTATGACGATCAATTGATCACTATGTAGTGTACAACTTAAGTATTGTGTCATGTAAAATATCCTAACAATCCTAACCTAGAGCCTAAACATCAGGCAGTCGTCAGATACAGTTTAAAGCTTTTTCTTAAACAGCTAATTATTTTCCGATGTATAAATTGTCAAAAATCTTTAAAAAATGTGTTTTCTTTTTAATAAAAAAGTAGCAAAATCTTAAATCTGAAAGAAACAATTTTCCAATACTTTTAAAGTTTACTTTTACTAAATTTAAATAAACAACAAATCAACCAATTATCACTAATTAAATCTCTTCTAGTGACTGATTTCCTGGTACACGTGTAACTAACTATTAGACCTCTTACTTGCTTCAAATGAAATAAAAAAAAAAATATATAAGCAAATTCAAATTCAAAATACTTTATTAAATATTGAAGTATTATTTACACTTGCTTATTGATAGTCAAACTAGAAACTACCACTGGTTCAAACTATTGAATATCCTATGATTTCTATATTCTAAATAACTTATTTATTTATTTATTTACCAACAAATATTCATAAGTTAAGCAATCAGAAATAGATTAATGACTTTTTTTTTCATTCCAAAATAGAAAAAAAGTTTTACGAGCTTCATAGAATTCTGTTATTAAATTTTTCTACAAAAAAATACAAATAGACTTCAAATAAAGGAAGTTTGTATACGTTTTATAATGCCTTAAAGAATCGTTAAAGTTTTTCCCATATAAAAGAAAACTCCCTTATAATCTCACGTCATACGCGTTTAATCCTAACAAAGAAGAATCAGCTGATTTTGACAGTTGTGACACGATTATTTGAACTTCATAAAAATGTAGGTCATTAACAGTAACATAAATGGACAATAAATAATCTCTATAGACCATTACTATGAGCACGTGTATCCATAAATAAACAATTACCCGACTTTAAAACGCGTTTAATTTTTATTCTTATTTTAAATGAAATAGGTTTTAAATTCGATTGATTTGTTGCAAATCATATTTAATAGGGATAACTAACCCTAGCAATGCCGCGAGGGCCAAAAATACCCTCTAGTTAACGAAACGCTGAATCGATCGGAAGGGGACAAAACTTAATTATGTCATCGTTCAAGGTCGACTGCGATGCATTCGTTCGTAGTACATCTGTCAATAGGATTGGAAAACTAAATACAGTTCAATGTTGAGTGTAAATTGCGGCGTTGACTATTTATTCCATTCAACCATTCAAATTAATAGTAACAAACTTATGTTCTCTTGGTAATTTAATAAACGATTGTTAATTGTTGTTAAGGTGATAGGTACGCCGAGGTAAACTAATCTAATTGTGTAAAAATAATGAGATTTGTACCGTGACTTATATATTACTTAAAAAAACCATAAGGCACAGATATATTATTAAAAAATCACCTACAAAAACTATTTATTTTGTAAACCTATTGTTACAGTTTTGAATACGCAATTGAATACAATGGAATGACTGACATTTTAACGCGCTGTCCATACTACTGGGGCTAACCAAGAAAATTTGCATATGGGTTTACATGGTCTTTAATCAGTAGGTTAGGACTAAGGAAGGCTTTTTTTTTTAATTGAACCACTAAAGTAATGATGGATGAAAAGTCAAGTATCAGCCTGTGAATGTCGCACTGGGCTAAGGCCTAAGGGCCTTGAAATTTCAGTGAAATTAGACACATGCAAGTTTCCTTCTCTGTCGATCACAAGATGAATTTTAAACACAAATTAAGCACATGAAAATTCAGTGGTGCTTGCGCGGGTGTGAACCCACGATCATCGATTAAGATTCACGCATTCTGACCACAAGCCATATCGGCTTTTTGGGGATGAAAGTTTGTATGTAAATCATTCATTCTTGAAGAAATCGTTTTCTTATATTTCCACCCACCATATTATTATTGTTAATAAGAAAAAACTCATCCAATCAACTACATAGAAACGAAATGAACATATAAAGAATACCGTACAACTCCAGGCATTTCGTTATTTAGACAAAGAGCTAGAACAAGTGAAGATTATCAAAAGGAACATTTTTTATTACAGACGAAAGTTAAAACAATACACATCAAAAGCTCCATTTGTACGTACAATAACATACTGAGCTAGAATTAAACAAACTCCTAATCTCTGACATCAAAGCCGTCGCACGAGCCGCAAGTGCCGGCCGACGAATAAAATAGCCGGTCGTGTTATTAACAGCCCCTGTAGGAGAAAAAAAGGGGGGTGGGTGCGGGGTTAGGGTCACTGGATGTGACATTCACGCGCAAGTTAAATCATTTTTGTAAATATACGTGTATAGTAATATTACTTTCTTTTTCCTTTTTTTATTCAACATTTGTATTCTTAAAAAGGAATAAACACAGTTAATTTTGGCGACCAATAATGAAGAATTAAATAGTACATACATTTTAAATATTAAACCACATTTTATTTTAAACAAGCAAATATTAGTTAAGTCAAATATCTTAGCAAAAAAAACAGTCACATTAAATCTCTCCAAAAGTTTCCTAAGTCAAGTTACTAATCCATCCAGCGATCCTAAATCCTTGTCTTTAGTATTCGAGAAAAAAGTAGGGAGGGACGAATATCCCACAAGGGGGGCAGCAATGGACTGAAGGAGCCCCAATCAATCTTACAAGTCGCACTGCGATGGGGAGAGGCACTTTCGGGGGTCGAAGGGACCGTACCCTCTTACGGTCTGCGACTGACCCTTCGGGAGAAACGCGGTGGAAAAGGTCGGACCTAAACTCTGAATATTACTGGGCTTAATGTTTGTGATTAATGTACCGTTTCCAGAGCATTCATTCAGATGAATCAATTTTAAACGATAAGAGTTTATGTGTCTTTCCTTTAAAAAAAAATAAAACAAGATGTACAAAGTACTGTACATTACACAGTACTTTGTACATCTTTGTTAAATGGTACTCTTTAAAATAATAAAAACTGCAACCAAATAATGTATTTATTTACTAACGGAAAATACATAAGACGAAAAAAACATAATTTTGCACGTACGTATGTACAGGCTACGTTAACCGTCCGTCCGCTTCATAATTCCCAACAAACATTATCGTTGGAACGAAAACCTATCGCAAAAAACCGTCAGAAATTGTACTTGCTCAGTTCTCCGTCGGGCATCGTTTTTGTGTCTTGTCTAATACCGTGACGCCCCCTTTGATGAAACCTCGTACCTCCCCACCCAACACCCTCGCCTCAAGCGAGAAAAATGAGTTAGAAAAGATGCGGCGCCCGATTATAGCGTAACGCTCGTCCTTTGTGTGGGACATTCTGAATCAATCGGTCGCAAGGGCCGCCGCTGGCGTCACACGGTTACTTGTCAGGTGCGGCCGCCTATAAATCCTGATGGCCTGGTAACGTGAAAAACTTTACCAAGAAATCTCTCACCATTCGTCAGATGAAATCAGTTTTTTTCTACCCTTCAGTTTCGATAAGTTTCTCCTAATGTGCCGCATTTCTATTTTCACTAAAGAAATAAGTTCTTAGGAATCTTCAAATGTATGTTCTACAGTTATAAATATGCTTATTTTAAAGCTGCATAGTTTTCTATATCTCATGCGACTGAAAATATGAATAAACACACTAATCGTTGTGATATAATGAAACAAATTAATTCATTGGCATTTCTCAAACCCGTACTGATTTCAAAGGACTTTTCTATTTTTTACACGATGTTCAAAAAACGAGTGTAATGTTTTCAAGTTTCACGTTGAAAACATGTTTGGTTGTTTGTGGTCATCTTTATTCCACCATAATTTCACCAGCCACTTTGTATGTATTGTTATTTTAAGATTTTTTTAATATGTCATTTCCGCATTTTTTAAATTATTCAAATAACGAGTAAACCCAGGTGTAGATAGTTATGTTATAACCTCAGTACCTATTGAAGAGAGTTTCCAAATCATAACAAGGGGCACGAGTTCTCTACAAAGGCGCGTTTGTGGGTCGAACAGACCGCCGGCTTTAGCTAGTTCGCAAAGTTTAAGCTAGGGTTAAACCCGCTCGCAATTTCGCATTATGTTTATTTTCCTAAATATTTATATGGAGAAAAATACATTTTGCGGTTTAAAACCGAAAAGGGTTATGGCTGGGAATTTCGAGTTTTAACGAGTGGTTCAGATACATTTATAAAGCTGATAGATAGACTTTTAACTTCAATATTACCTAATATTTGTTTTTCAAGGCTTTATAAGAAAAAGTGAAAAAACATAAATTTAGTCATTTAGTCATTGCAATACTAAGTAAAATAAATTTAACTGACCTTATTGTCCAAGTCCATGCGATCATGACACCCCATGCTGCGCATATGCTTCAAATATGCCGTGGTAATTGGCACGCTGTAGTCCATATCATCGCCTCCATAAAACACACCGCCGTCAGGCCTCCACGGTTTCGGTAGCCTCCCGTAGGAATGAAGATAGTCTATACTCGACGGTAACAACTTTTTTCGAGGTGGCGACCTCGACTTCGGTGGATCCTTTGACGTTAAATTTGCCACGTCCAACGGATTGTATTTCTTTTCTCTTTTGCTATCCGTATTATCAACTTCACTATCTTCTGCCGTCCTGGTGTTTTCGCTCTTCACTTCTTCTATATTATTTGATTCTTCTTTCTTCTGATGGATTAAAGGAGGTGGACTGTCAGATCTGACATCTTCAACATCGATGACGCTATCATCTTTGTCTATTTCAGGATCAGTTCTAACTGGTTCTTCTTCTCTGAAGGGTTCAACAGAGGAACTTCTATTAAAGAGTGTGGTTGCATCAAATCCGTTGCTTCTCTTCGAAGTTAACTCTATGTACGTCGGTTCTTCTTCTTCGGGGGCCTTAGGACTTTCAACTTTTTTGAGAGGTTGTAGATCAGTATAATCGAATTTCGGTTCAAATGAGTAATTTTGTGCCGCATCGATTTCGGATTCCCAATTTCTAGTATAGTCCGGCGCGCAGTGGGGTAGAAATGGCAGGTAGGTGGGGTGTCTTGTAGGCGAGGGTGAGGGTGTTGGGAGAGGTGGAGGAGAAGCACTGCGCGGGCGCCGTGCACACTCCGCACATCCGGTCAGGAAACGCGTGACCGCTTCTCGAGGGAGAAACGCGTACGTCTCCGTAATCTGTTGGAAAAATAACGATATCATTAATTAACACATAAATAACTGTGTCAAAATCCATAATTCTATATTTTTGTTGCTTGACACTGTTAAAATTAAACTATTATAATTTGTAAAATAGCTTCTTGTGATTTTGTCTCCGAAAAAGAAATGTAACATCTTTTCTGCTATGTTCACTAACATCCAATCTACAAGTTTTTTTTTCGTTAGCTTATCATTTATATTAGCAATCGAAATGAAAAAAAAGAAAAAAAATTAGAAGTCTCCTTTATCACACAAATTTAGAAGAATTAAGTCAGTTTAGTAATAAAAATAACAATAGTTATCATGATAATCCACAAATCACGGTGTTATAATCGTTTTGTATAATTTTTCTATTAAAAAATTAAATACGTAAACAGTACGCTATACTGCCATCTATTGACAATCTGTACATTCTTGAGCATCTACGCGAAATTTAGGGCGTAGTTCTCAAAACATTCGCTAGATGTCAGCAAAACATAAAATAACTTACAAAATGTTCAACTGTAAAAATATTTTCTTATATACCTACTTAATGTTTTAAAATATAACTGAATTAATTATATATAGGTAAATTAAAAATTATTATTGAATAATTACTTACAGTTCTGTATGTTCGCTTCTGTCCTGCGTGTTTGCCTGGCCTCCCTTCCAACTCAACATGAACGGTGTAGATTATATCAAAAAAGTTTTCTACTATCGCCACCTTTCGATACACTGGTTCTTGGTTTGGTGCGTTCTGTAACAAGAAAACGGAATTATAAATAAAATAAATTTGTCAGCGCCATCTCTCAACAAGTGGCAAATACAGGGCACGCTTCAGTATCAATTGTTGGTACTACATCCGTAGTTTCCTCTTTTCGTCACTAGATGTCTGTACTAACAAAAAATATTTGAAATTCGTTATTTGAAACAGTAGGTAAATATTGAAGCCTATAGAGATTTTTTTTATGTTTTCTGAATATACGCGACTTTTTTTCCAACAAATTAATACATACAACATTCAAATTACGCACGTCATCAAACTTTGTCTCTACCGAGTGTCGACTGTTACGCAACACAACGCATCGCAATTAGCGTCATAAATTACGATTCAAACATTAGGTCGCGCGGGACGGGCTAACAACTGACCCAGGAATCGGGGATTCTGGAATAATTAGGGGACTCAATGCAGAATATGATTGCGGGATCAGCATCCCTGGTGGGTTTATTCGGGGGCTGTTTAATTACAAAGTACTGTTGTTTTTGTGTGCCAATTTTTTCATTGTGTTAAATTGTTTTCTTGGTTTTAGGCTCGTAATTTAAAAAAGAAAGTATTTTCTTTCTAAACATTGAATTATTTTTATATATAAAAATGCTTCATACAAAAATTATTATAACTTTTTTCCCCAGGTATAAGGTACTTATATTATTTTTACCTATCTACATATTTGTTTTCTATTTTCATGTATATAAAAAACTCTTAAAATTATAATATTACGGAGCTACGTTTTAAATAAAAACCTATGGATACTTTAGAACTTTTGTGTTCTTTGTTCATTTTAGATAAATTATATTTATATATTTGTGAATGTTGAGAATTAATTAAAAAAAATTTAAATATTTAATAAAAAACTTACGGTCTAATTCATAATATGTTATCGGCGGCTTATAACCTCGCTACAAGTATTAAGTCTTAAAATGTCATTCATAATAGGTCAAAAATTCTTACAAGTTCTATAGCGCAACGATAAAGTTATACAAGCTAGGACCCTACTATAACGCTTCGATATTAGCAAAAAACTTGGTCAACTGACGTTTGCAATTGACATTTGATTTCTATCTGTATTTTCAAAAACAAAACAGAAGTACATTTATTATTATTTTATTGTGTAAATCAACTATATTTTTTTTATTTAATACTTATTTTATTTATATTAAAATTACATATATATGGGTGTTCGACTGTGCTGCCATCTGGTTTCAATGTAAGTAACATATTCAATTAAATCTTTATATCTGTAAAGTGCCATCTATTAGCTAATTCGGGACTTAAATAACAGAGGAAATATTATTAGCAACTTTTTGTTCTAAACAAAATGTAGAATAATAAGTTGTAATTAATAATTTAGAATCAATTCTAGATAATACCAAGATTAATTTTCTTATTTAAATCATTTTGGTATGTAGAACGCATTAAGCTGGTCACTAACATAATACAAAATAGTAAATACATATAAAGAAATAGCGTCTTAAATGTCGGCAAAACTGTTTTCGTAAGTTTGGAAGTAAAATTAATGTGGATTAAAGTAGTTAAGTGTAATATGTTGTGTTACAAATGAAGATATATTAATCAACAACTGTTTGTAGTGCATTATATAGCGGAGTTATCAGCAAAACTCTTGGAATATTGAAAAGTATGATTTGTTTACATTTATTTCTATTTTCATTGGAATAGAGTATATAACGTTAACACTTGTTCTCCGGACAGATTACTATGATAAGTAACGAATTAAAAATCATTTTAACATTAATTATGTCTGTAATAAAGCAATCAAGGGATTATTATTGATAAAAATAAAATTTCCGTAGTAAGTCTCACAGTAAAGGTTTGAAAATATCTTATTTCTTTAGACGATCGTTGTTAAGTAATGTTGTTAAAGAGAACATATAATTCAGTTTATTCCTATTGAGTGTCTTATTTTCTCATGGATCCTTGAGATAATTCTGATGAGGCGACGACATATACTACTTTTCATTTGTAAATATATACTTATATAGGTAGATAAATAAGTAAATGTAAATGATTAAATAAAACAAAATAAGATTTTATTTTATAATATATTTTTGTAATATTAAATTTTCTGTTTTAAGAGTACTGCCTTTAATATCAAGTTTTTACTTCCAATCTTCTCATTTTCCATTTGAATTGCATGCAGTTCCCTCTAGTATTCAAGTTCAAATGCAGCAATTTGTTCTGCAGCTGATTTTAGTCAATTGATTAGTGGATCTGAAACACTGCAAATTGAAATATTTTAGTATTAAAAGAACATAGACATTGTAACCTGGGTTTAAATTACATCTTTTTATTGATATTAATATACTTTTTTCTTAATTTTTTTAGGTTTTGGACCCATTTAAGAATTTGCAGGCATGGCAGGCGGTGATGGATCCAACAATAGTGAGAAGGTATTGGAGGAGGTGGTGCCGCTACTGTGTCCACAAGTACTGAAATAATAAAAATGTATTGATAAATAAAGTGATTTCTGTGTGTATTAAAATTTATACAATAACATACTGCTTTAACATAGCTTGTTTTGTTTTCTTTTCCACACTCATTCTAAAAAAGATGATTAAATCAATTGATTCCATTATTACACTACATCCATAATAAAAATATTTGAATTATACTTACCATATCATTTGAGTTACCGCTGATGTTCTTTCGCCGGTTCTTCTCAGGGCCGGGTGTTTCTTTTACCAACCGATAATAGTACCCAGTTTGACAATCAATAAGAAAGTGTAATATTGTATAAAGTATTTTGAGTTTGAATTAAATTTTCCACAAGTGGAGAGATGTAACATTTCCTGTAAAGATGAATTTTCATATAACAACACAATAATATTTCTTAAATAACTAATTGCAAAAAGCATGAGTGATTTGTATCTCATTATCAAGATAGAAATTCCTACCATGTAAAAACAATGGGATGCAATATAAATTACATGATTTATATTATCAGAGTCAAATGCATTCTAGTCAATAATGAACTCGTTAGGTCTTCAGATCCTTTATCAAATCTATTAAGAAAATTTTAGAAAGCAAAAACAGTTAATTTTACAAATGCATGCATGAAAACTAGTGAAAAATTATTGACTTGCGAATATAACAAAATTGTAACACTAACCTTATCTTCCTCTAGCCAATTTTCACTTCTCTGCCTTTTTTGTATTCGTTTTCATTTTAAAACTTTCCTCGACAATATAATTATTATAATTTGTTGATACGATTTAAAATCATAATAATGACACAAGATGTTTGATATTTTTTAAATTGTACACAGATAAAAACTCGGTGAAACCATTCTCTATCATTCAATTCATTCATTCCATTTTACCATTTTTTTACGAAATGGCAATCTTGTGTACGATAATAGCATTTTACTTGTCGGAGGTTGTTCAAATGATTTTGAATTGAAAATGTTATCCAACGTTTGATAGGCTATAATGACGTTTTAACAAATATCGGCTTACACCTTCGATAGGGGTTTTATTATGAATTAGACCGTTAAAGTATTTTATGCTTATATGCAAAATACTTTATACAATATTACACTTTCTTATTGATTGTCAAACTGGGTACTATTATCGGTTGGTAAAAGAAACACCCGGCCCTGAGAAGAACCGGCGAAAGAACATCAGCGGTAACTCAAATGATATGGTAAGTATAATTCAAATATTTTTATTATGGATGTAGTGTAATAATGGAATCAATTGATTTAATCATCTTTTTTAGAATGAGTGTGGAAAAGAAAACAAAACAAGCTATGTTAAAGCAGTATGTTATTGTATAAATTTTAATACACACAGAAATCACTTTATTTATCAATACATTTTTATTATTTCAGTACTTGTGGACACAGTAGCGGCACCACCTCCTCCAATACCTTCTCACTATTGTTGGATCCATCACCGCCTGCCATGCCTGCAAATTCTTAAATGGGTCCAAAACCTAGAAAAATTAAGAAAAAAGTATATTAATATCAATAAAAAGATGTAATTTAAACCCAGGTTACAATGTCTATGTTCTTTTAATACTAAAATATTTCAATTTGCAGTGTTTCAGATCCACTAATCAATTGACTAAAATCAGCTGCAGAACAAATTGCTGCATTTGAACTTGAATACTAGAGGGAACTGCATGCAATTCAAATGGAAAATGAGAAGATTGGAAGTAAAAACTTGATATTAAAGGCAGTACTCTTAAAACAGAAAATTTAATATTACAAAAATATATTATAAAATAAAATCTTATTTTGTTTTATTTAATCATTTACATTTACTTATTTATCTACCTATATAAGTATATATTTACAAATGAAAAGTAGTATATGTCGTCGCCTAATCAGAATTATCTCAAGGATCCATGAGAAAATAAGACACTCAATAGGAATAAACTGAATTATATGTTCTCTTTAACAACATTACTTAACAACGATCGTCTAAAGAAATAAGATATTTTCAAACCTTTACTGTGAGACTTACTACGGAAATTTTATTTTTATCAATAATAATCCCTTGATTGCTTTATTACAGACATAATTAATGTTAAAATGATTTTTAATTCGTTACTTATCATAGTAATCTGTCCGGAGAACAAGTGTTAACGTTATATACTCTATTCCAATGAAAATAGAAATAAATGTAAACAAATCATACTTTTCAATATTCCAAGAGTTTTGCTGATAACTCCGCTATATAATGCACTACAAACAGTTGTTGATTAATATATCTTCATTTGTAACACAACAATATTTCACTTAACTACTTTAATCCACATTAATTTTACTTCCAAACTTACGAAAACAGTTTTGCCGACATTTAAGACGCTATTTCTTTATATGTATTTACTATTTTGTATTATGTTAGTGACCAGCTTAATGCGTTCTACATACCAAAATGATTTAAATAAGAAAATTAATCTTGGTATTATCTAGAATTGATTCTAAATTATTAATTACAACTTATTATTCTACATTTTGTTTAGAACAAAAAGTTGCTAATAATATTTCCTCTGTTATTTAAGTCCCGAATTAGCTAATAGATGGCACTTTACAGATATAAAGATTTAATTGAATATGTTACTTACATTGAAACCAGATGGCAGCACAGTCGAACACCCATATATATGTAATTTTAATATAAATAAAATAAGTATTAAATAAAAAAAATATAGTTGATTTACACAATAAAATAATAATAAATGTACTTCTGTTTTGTTTTTGAAAATACAGATAGAAATCAAATGTCAATTGCAAACGTCAGTTGACCAAGTTTTTTGCTAATATCGAAGCGTTATAGTAGGGTCCTAGCTTGTATAACTTTATCGTTGCGCTATAGAACTTGTAAGAATTTTTGACCTATTATGAATGACATTTTAAGACTTAATACTTGTAGCGAGGTTATAAGCCGCCGATAACATATTATGAATTAGACCGTAAATCTTTAAGTTAAAATATATTATTAACAAGTCTTATTTAGCTTAAATTTAATTCAAAAAAGTTAACCATTTTCTTTTAATATGCGCCTTTAAAATAGCTCAACGATTTTTCGGCCCAAAAAGTCCGCCATATATTCCTCCTTACTTTTAAAATAAAACTCCCATGTTGATAACCCTGAACGAACCGCGTATCATCACGCGCCATTCCGGGACGCGCGTCCCGCCGGGACTAATGGCCGCGGTAATTACACGCACTAGTGATGTAACGTGCATTTTATTATATTTACTGCGAATAATTTGCTACAAATAATGAGAGGTAAAAAAAATTATATTGATGAAATAGATAACGTAGTATGCAATAAGCATATTTAACAACATATTATACTGTCTGTCGGTTTTGTATAAGTTGTAGTTTTTTCTTCACTGACATTAATATTAATGCAATTTTTATAATAACAATGAGTTTAAAGCCCGGTTAATATATTCAAAAATAACAATAGTATAAAAGCTGATAATCTGTAAATAATAGCAAGCCAATGGCAGCATCTCAATTACGCTTCGTAGAAATTCTACTATCTCAGGAAATCAGTTCTCTCTTTCTGTCATCATTAATTTGTCATTCGAAAGACGAAGACAGTAATTATTTAAATAATCACCCGCTAATAAAACTAATACTTGGCACTACTTTTACCAATCAGTTATGTTATAACAATTATTGTGTACTTGCCTAATTTTAGCATATTTAGAAGGATTTCGAGCGGAGCCCAACCTCGTTTCGAAGACTCGTTTGCTCTAAGCACAATCCAAAAAATATATTTTTGTGATGATAATCAGGAGTAGATTATACTTTTACTTGTAGAACTAAAATATTGAAGTAATTATGTAACAAAGTATGAGCCGAGTTTCTTGTGGGGTCTGCGTATCACTCTCTAATGACTGTGCGATTACACGAAGTAGTTACAGCAAAATAAAAGAGATTCTTGTAAATCGACCTCCTTCCAACCGTTTCGCTCCTAGTAAACTTCTCTAAAGATAAAAAAAATGTAAATTCTGCTTAAAGCGTATCATTAAAAAGTAGTTTAGTTCTAAAAAGGTTTTATATGCGAGTAATACATTTATTTGTCTTATTTGCACCTAAGACACGCGTCTTCCCAGCTAAGGGACTACACAAACTATGTCAATAAATATTTTATTATTGTTATTATTTTATAATATGTGATTGTACTGAAAACTTTGACTGTAAGCCTTTGATTTGAATAAGCTTAGAAACTAAATACTTAAATTAAAAACTAACGTAAATTTAGATATTTATAAATATATTATAATTCTTATTTAAAAATATTTTTTAGACAATGCGTATTATTAAAAGAAAAATAAAGATAAGTAAGTAGAAATCGGCCGTGTTATGGAGTGTTGTCACATAACTGTCAGGCATTCGCGATGACTTATCCAGACCGATCGGCCCAAATGGGACTAATGACAAACGCAATTACTGGTGATGGAGAGAGAACGTGATCGGTTACTTGACATAACGAGCCTTGTTTACGTTAATATTAATTAGCAAAAAATGTTAACAAATATTATAAAACTATTAACATTTTAGATGATGCACACAGGACACACGCACACGCCTCCAGGCTGTTCCAAACAGATATATATATATGTACGTATGTATATTGTATACTGTAATTATATAGCAATTAAAAAAATAAAATATTCTTGAGTTTCTTGCACCAGTCTTTTCGAATCCTGTGATGACTTTAACAATCAATAAGGAAAACTATATTGCATTCTTATTTGCATTACTGGAACTAAATAATGTTATCGAGATTATTGTTTTCAATCATTTCTTATTTTTTTTTTATTATTTAACGTGATCTTGGGTGTGATCATTTCATTCCCAAGCTATGTTATCATCTATTTAGTTTTTTAGTGGCGACAAAAACTGTTGATCAGGCCTTGAGATTTGAAGTATACCGCTAAGCGACAACGTTTAGCGCTGTTTTGTTCCGGTTTTATAACATAAGTCAAGGATATTAAAATTAAGCCCACGGTTCACGGAGCATTGACAAAGAACACTTATTACCAGGTAGCTCATTATTCTGAGTTTTTACTTCAAACAAATAAAAGTCAAATATCTCCTCCGATGCAATGCAAAAGCAATCACATTTAATTGAATATCATAAAAAAAATAAAGATAAAATCATGTGTTGGTCCAAAGCCCCTCTCAACAGTGAGGGACTTGAGGTACTATTACTTTTTCATCTTTCTTTATAATTCGTTTTTAAATATGTTCGGGCAAACTTGCCACTTGATGATAAGTCACCACCGTGTATATTTTAACTCTATATGAATATTAATCGTTTCTTACATCGCTAATAGCTAACTAATGTTATGTCCCGGGTACCTGTACTGACTCGCTCACCCTTCAAACCTGAACACAACAACACTTAAGTATTGCTGTTTTAATCGATCATTTAATACTTAGACTTGCTATGTATTTATTATATATATTATACGTGTTGATATAAATATTTTTATATATATGTATATATAAAACGATCAAAGCGTAAAAAAAAACGAAACGTCTTAGAATAAATCAGAAGTGAAGTTGACAGGCACGAGGGTCAGGATGAAACAAGGCTATCATCGTTCGCTTATCCCGACCGGGATCGCCCGGGGCGAGGCTAATGGCGTTCGCAATTACCCCACTAGCGGAGCACGTGAGACGGCCCGACTGGAGTAAGTGTCCGCGACATACAATGCTTTTATCAAACATTTTTGTTATAGTTTTTGAGATTACCTACATATTATTCTATTAAAATTGTTTGTGCTAACTGTCTATCAACGCACAACTAAATATACTGAGTCTAAGAAACTGGAACATAGGTTTATTTTATAGTGTCAGGATGAGACGTATATTAATATTGCCTGACCTTTATCCATCAGGGCTAGTAGCTCTTTATTGTTTATACCAGAAATAAACTAAAAAATTGTCGATGAACTTGAAATCTAAAATTCCGGCATATACGTTGATCCTTATATTAATCGAGATATTTATGAGTCAAGATGGCCCAATAGTTAAAACTTAAAGCGATGATTACAGGTTCAGTTCTTGGATTTGCAAAACCACTGAGTTTTGATGCAGTTAATATGTTTCTATCTCGTCCTTGGCAGTGAAGTAAAACGTCCTAAGGAAACCTGCGTGTGACGAATGAAATTCAGCCATATGTATATCCGCAGAAACCACATAATAGCTTATGTCATAGCATCATTCAGTGAGCCACTGATAAGGCTGTGGCTCGTCGAAAGAGTGGGATAAAGTATAAATTTTACGATCGAATTCGACACCGATTCACCTTCTCCTTGTACATCAATGTATGCTTTCTTATCTAAGGTTATATATTATACTATAGTACATTTATTTTTTTGATATACATATTTTCTAAAATAATTGTATTTAAATTATTTGTCCTACATGACGTCACTCTCTTCTTGTTTAAAATCTTCATTCTGAACCGTTAGTTATGTAGACATCACTTGAGGTTTGTATTACAGTTCAAAGTGTTGGTACAAAATATGTTTAGTTGAGCAACTCTTCTCTCTTTTAGGTTTTGTTCTACTTACATATGTAATCGAGGTCTAGCCTTGATGGCGTAGTGGTTATAACGAACGAATCATGAATGATGATCACGGGTTTATTCCACAAGCAGTCAATTTTCATTATTTAATTAATGTTTATAATTCATCTCGTGCTCCAGAGTGTAAGAAACATCGTGAGGAAAACTGCATGTATCAAATGTAAACATTCCACATGTGTACACAAACACAATGAAATAAGACCCATTTACTCAAAAAAATAGGCCTTACTAAGAACAAATCTGGAACATTTTATTTTTATCTGAAATTAATAATTTTCCGTTCCTTTCTAATCAATCAATTTTATCGTATGTGTGACAGTGATAAAAATAAACACACATTTAATACAAACATTTGATTTATAGTAAATTGGCGAGCTCTGGTCTAGCAACAGGTGGCTCCATCGCAAACTGACAGACGACTTCCGAAATAGCTTTCGAATAAGTTTAGATTATATTTACATATAAAGTCGTTATGGATCAGTGGATATAACGAATTGATTTAAGATAAAGATAATGGGGTTTTATTTCGATATAGGTACTTTGTGTTTTTGTTTCGATTTAAAAAAGCAAAGAAAGAAATAAATATGTAATTATGTATTTACACAAACGTTGAATGTGGAGAGGTCAGATTAAATATGAATTTTACATTATCTGTGGTTTTAGGTAAATGTTTTATAATCGTTAAATTTTATGTCTGTGTGGACAGTATGTTGTGGTCTTATTACACATAACTAATAAAAAACGAAATAGTAACTAATTTAAAAGTAAATAGCAACATAAAAATTATACTAATGAATTACTTATGAATGTTGCTAAGTGGCTGTTTAGTTAAACAATGTATTCTCTCTTTCTGTCATTAATTATTTGGCATTCGAAAGAAGGAGACAGATTTTTTTTAACCCGTTTATAAGTAAGATCATTATTTATTAATACTTTCAAAGTTATACACCATTTTATTCATCAAACCTACAAATACTTATCATCGTAAGTGATTATGTAAATAATTTTAATCGATAATATTTTTATCGACATTACGATAAATAATCACACGAATATAAATCAAAACACAGCTCCATATGATAGAAATAACCGCAATCCATCGTTCCATTATCTGAACCACTTGATCAGAACGTCATCGTCATTAAACAGGGATGTAGCGGCGAAATATCGACGTTTGTGCTCGGGCGCGTCGATAATGATTCAGTCGGGCGCGGCGCACCGTGGAACTCCCATTCGAGGCCGAGGGATGGGAAATCATTTTATCTTGTTATCGAAAAAAAAACTATTATCTATCAAAACAAAAAAGTGTTTAGTAGATCCAATGATGATAAAATGTTCTCTTTAATTTTGACTTTATTCTAATCATACGCGTATAACCTTTTTTTCTGGTTTCTGGTTTAAGAATTTATTTCTCAAAAAAAGAATACAATTCACTTAAAATTTGAGAAAACAATATTAACTTAAATATATTATTTACAATATTCAGCATACGGACGGTACACAAAAATAAAGAACAACATTAGACTCTTCACTTTAAATAATGTGGGTATGACAAAACAGGATGCAATATTACGTATCGTTTATGTTATAGCAATTGGATAGCAATTGATATTATTTTCTTTAGCAAAATTACACATTATAATTTTGTACGAAAAATACAATAATCAAATAAGAATATAGAAAATTAGTCGTTAATAATATTAAATGAAACTCTTTCATAACAAACTCTTTCATTTTTTTTAAATTCGGTCATATAGTACCAATAGCAGTTTAACTATTTTGAAATTTGTCGAAATCGCTTCTGTCGAAAGTCGAAATCGAAATCTATTTAACTCACGTTTCAAGTGCTAAAATATATAGATACACGATAATTTTAATGTGAGTTAAATAAAATAAATTTATTAATTTTTCAAACAATTATGATGGTCAGTTTTATTACTTATTAAAATATAATAATACAACAAGTATCGATAAAATACAAAAACGTCCCATCACTATCGCCGCTCGCCGCGCATTAATCAGCTGTCGTTTGGTCTCGCCGCGTGCCAGCGATCCCGACCCGCACGCAGGGCTGCCAACCGGCTAAAACTTTCCTAACAACTTTGTTACGAGAATAAGTTTCAGTTGTTAGAAATATATACCCTATCGCTATGTACAAGTTATATATATTTTTTTCCACTTAAGCTCTAAAGCCTGACTGTAATGTATTATGTATATATGTAATATATATATATATACTAATAAATACAAACATCAAATATGCAATGCTTATAATAAGATTCTATGTAAACTATTTATTATACATGTGTGGTGTATAAATAATAATTATTTCTTAATTAATATGTTATGCAAATATTATGATATCAAAACTCAATTGTCGAAAGTAATAAAATTATATATCTTTTTATTCATAATGTATAATATACTGTATTTTGTAACAGAAATCAGCAAGGCATTTTATACTATAGGTAAGTATATATAAATAGATATAAATTATCAGAGATGTCCTCCTGACCGATTTCATTCGCGTCATTCTCAACGAAGATTAGCCAACTGGATAGCATATATTAAAGTGTGTGCGCAAACACAGGTGCACTTTCTAATATCTGACGGTGATTATCCGATGCGACGGCACTCGGACACGACTGAAGATAAGGCGCAGGCTTCACGTGCCGTCTGTGCAACTTCTCATCTGCTTTAGTCGGAGACTTCATTAATTAAAAACCAAATAATCGTGATTGTTAGCTCATCTCAGGATATGAACCCTTAGCCTTACAAGCTATCTTATGTGTACTAACACAAATAAGACATTTAAGTATATAATGTATTCATCTTTTTCCAAAGAACGATTAAATATATATATATATATATTTTCATTTAACACTTGGTGGTAGAGATTTGTGCAAGATCGTCTGGGTTGGTACCACCCAGTCATCAGATTTTCTACCGCAAAACAGCAGTGATTCGTTCTGTTTCGTTCCGGTTTGAAGGGCAAGTGATTCAGTGTAATTACAGGCACAAGTGACATATATACATCGATTTAAGCGATTGTTAACATCTCTTACAATGCCAACACCACCAAGGGACCACTTACCATCAGGTGGCCCGTCCTACCTATGCTGTAAAAAAATAAAAAATAAAAAATCGATATTTAATGAGTACAACACTATCGTGGAGTCTCGCTTGACAAGTGTCCTTACAGGCGCGCGTTCCTGTGGCATACGTCGACCGTGTCACGGTCTCATTAGTGAAAAAAGCATTTTTTCCAAATGAATGAACGAGAAATTACTACGTCATATACATGTACATAATTTATGATTCGTATATTAGTTCCTTGTTATATACTTTGTAGAGAATTATCGATATTATATTATGTTTAAAACTGCTAATTTAAAATAAATTATAATACCTACATTATATTAATTTTTATAATATTAATATTAATATTTATTATATAATAGTTCAAGTTGTTTATTAGCTATATACGCTTGTGACTTTCTATTATTTTTATACAATAAAAAAAAACAATATTTAAAGATTATTAACATCAAAAGTTACACACCAAAAGAATAAATCAATGGAGTTGTATCGTATTTTTATATATTTTCTTTCAATTATAATTAAAATACGATTTAATGTTTAATACAGCAACATAAAATTTATCGATAGTCGAGAAGCACGGGCCTATCCATCCGCTATGATCGCTCGCGTTGACGAGTGGCTCTCAAAGGGGTCGTGATTCGGGGGTTGTATATCAAATGTCGCGTCGACATCTCATTAGCGATACTGGATGTTAAACGTACCTACAAGTGTACGTTTCTATCGATAATTTTACGATTTTTCGGCAACACTATTTTTTATTTAATAATTATAAAATATTATTGATAGTGAAATTGTTTACAAACTTCAAAAAATGTAACGAAACGAAATAAAAATAAAAATGTGAATTAAAAATAACTGACTGATTCCGATAATCGATACGATTTAAAATGAACAAGAGGTGTATCAATCAATACCTACATAATATGTTAATAGTGATGTACCTTATATGGTATTTTTTAGTTTATTTTATTTACTTTTTCACATATATAATGAAATTTATATTCTCCATTTATATACTTTTGTACCACACAAGAATATAGTAAAGAAAATAAAATGATGACACATAAATTATATAATTTTATATTTACTTTACGAATAGCATAATTTCTAGTTAGAAGGGATAAAATACCTTTTAATTTACAACAATATTTAAAAAAAATAACAAAATAAAAAGAAAATTCTCTCAACACTATTCAAACATATTTCTAATACTTATTAACTACCTATAATACATAATATGTTAATATAATATATAAATTGAGTATGTGACTAACGCGGGAGTGTTGCTTCTCCGATCAACGACTACACACAACGCTACGCAAGATTCACATACGAATGGAAGTCATGGTCCAGGAGATAGCGTTGTATTTTAGGTAGTGATTTTAAGCCGATCGATTGCCGTCGTTTTCAATAGAAATCGATTGACTAATAAGTGAACCAGCGTCACCCGCGGTGAGTTTGGCTCGTATCATTATTTAATATGATATTTACTCTTCATGAAATAACGTTTCAGCTGGCGTATTATTACTTTTTTTATTCGATTCCCAACTTTAGCACCCCCCCCACATCCAAACCCTTGCTACTTGGGCAGCTGACGGTCAGATTGCTTATTAGCTATATAAGATCTACTATCTATGTCGACATCAGCCAGCTTACTATGACTTTTGTAACTGCAACGCTACCTCCCGGACCATAAACAACGGGAGCGAAGCAGTGAGATAAATAATGAGCGACTCGATTCCAATATCTCTGCGATACAACGTCTTTTACAGCTCAACTGTTCTTTTGAAGTTGGCGCCAGTTTCACAAATATAACATAGACTGAGTGCGAAGACGCGCGTCTTCGTAAGAATTATTTCTGATGTCAGAAAATATTTTAATTTATTTATTTTAATTAAATAAAATATTTTATTTTACGTCTACTATATTAAGAACGATGTAACAAAAATCCTATTGGATTGATTCGTACATCGGTGTTCGTTGTCAACACTTATAGACTTAAAACTATACAATAATAAAAAGATAAAAATAAAACAAACAAAAAGTTAAACATAGCAAACAAATAATGTTAGAATTAGTTGTATATGTATTTTTTCCATAAAATAATTCTTTTAAGAAAAAATATATTACCGGTGGAATATATTATAGAAGTTTTAATTATTGTGTATTATTATTATTTGCGGCAACAAATGTATTACAACTCGATTTAAAATGGAATTGAGTACATATTACAGTATACATATATATAATATAATGTATGGAATACGTAATACATGTATGCGGGTGGTTCAGCGCGGGGCGCGGGCTGGCCGCGGGCTGTTTGCGCGCCGTGTTTGCCGCGTGGCCCGCTATTTGCACACCTAACAACACATTCGCACGTCTCCGAATATTAATACGAGTTTTATTAAATGTTCCGTTGGCTGTGCGCTGTTTGAACTAGACGTGTTCAATATTGGCATTCGGATCGAGCATTTATTTTTGCTCCGAAGGTGAACCCTTGAATTGAAGTCAACTGCAAATAATTATCTGTCTACTCAGTCTACTAATATAAGTACGAGCGTTAAACACTACAAGACCGCTTATTCTTATCATTATAATCTTAATATTGCATAATATGTAATTGATTATTATAGGGTACTCAGGCTTGACGAAGAGCATTTGTTCAAATAGACTGTTATGTTATGACAATTAAATTCCAATTATTCAGTTTGTATTGTAGCTTTTTCAAAATAGGTA
Organism: Nymphalis c-album; assembly: GCA_963151315.1. Classification (NCBI taxonomy): domain Eukaryota; kingdom Metazoa; phylum Arthropoda; class Insecta; order Lepidoptera; family Nymphalidae; genus Nymphalis; species Nymphalis c-album. The sequence goes on from OY720610.1 coordinate 3,035,171, forward strand.
TTGTCGTTGAAATCACGAGACCTGATTCAATGTGTGGTCACACGCCCGCATGGCCCCCGAGCGACCGCGTAACCGCAAGCACTGAGCGCTCTACCGCTTGTACTATATCTTTACTTTATAGTTAGAACCTAGAGGTCAAAGAACTATTGGCCTTTAAGTAATAATACATAGTTAAAGTTCAACAACAGTAAGTGTTTCCAAGTTTGGTTATGGATCTTCGAGTATATACTTATTTAAAAAAAACAGCAATTGGGAAACTATTGAAGAATATTTACAAAAAAACATAAATTAATGGTCACCTAGATACCTACTTTTTAATATATTTTAAACTTTATTTTACTGAAATCACTTATTATTGTATGTTAATTTTAACATAATTTTAGTATTAACTATCTCTTAATGACAAGGACTATGGTATTTTTAGTCTGTGACGCATTTTAAATTGACAAACGTAATTTCAGATTGACAGACTGTTAAAGTTAAATAATATTAAAAAAAGATCTTGTCAGATAATTTAAACGCATTCGAATTTTAAATGCCTCCTTCCTAAGTTCCCAACAGTCATCAAATACGTCATAACGGATGATACAAACAGCAGTGGCGGGACAAACGGCAGGGGATGACAGGAGCCAGGGGAGTGACCGCAGGGGACGGATGCGGAGAACTTTATCTTCCAAAGAGAAATGATCAAATTATCGTTTCGTATTTCGATGTATGACTGCCCCTTTGTTTAACATATGACATGAAATATTGAGGGAAATATAATATATGAAGCTAGAAAGTAAAGTTATAATCACATAGAAGTACCAAAAAATACATACGTTTTTATAATTCTGATTGATGTCATCGATGGTAGTTTTTACTTTTGAAATATGCAATTGTTTGAAAAATTTGTGTATGTGTGTGTGTCTTTGTATTTATTTATCTGGATGTACAGATGGTCGTATGTGCCTAACTTAAAACCAAATGATATCTATGATATATATGTACTTACATAATAAACGTTTTTAAAGTCGACTTCTAAGTTTGTAGTGTGTTGTCGAATAACATTAAAGTATAATTGACACTGTTGGCTGAATAAATCGCACCTAGACCATTTTTACTCATTATATAATCTGTGCATAAATAGTCGAAATTTAGTAGCGGAGCGCGTGACATAATTAATGTCATTTCACGACTCGCCCCTGGCCACACAGTACCACACAACGTATTAATTAAATATAGCGTACAACATTTTATACTCACACAGATAAAACAATATGACAGGTTAAATAGAATATATTACATAGCATACACAAACGTCAAAAACAAACGGTTTTAACGGCTTAACTTTTTAAATATCGAATACCATTGACAGTTGAAATATTTATTTAAAACTATACATAATAGTAAGTAAAATCGACGCATTTTTCGACGATATGTTGATTTGAGTCTAATTTCATCTTTCTCTTGTTAAAATATCCCATTCAGTATATCCTGTAGCTTTAAATTTTATATCTGTCTTTTAGACTCTCTAAAATCATCATCATCCTTCATATTTTTAACGCAGAAACGTAATATATATATGTGTATTTACTATATAACGCAGTCTCTTATTAGTCATTTAAATTATTATATTTTTGATATAAGAGATGATCATCTTTCAAACTTCTGCCGAAGAAAGGTTATTTTTAGTTGACTCATTGTCCATAACTTTGTACGAACGTATAATTCCAAAAAACGTTTTTATTTGTCTGTAATTTTTTACAAAAAGGTCATGTTTTAAAGCCGGTTTCCAAATTCGTAATTCGAATTTCCCATGGAAGCATATCAACAATCAACCATGAAGTAGCCAAATACAGGTTCAGCGGGGGAAAGATAATAGCGCGATACGCTGTTAGTATTCAGTTCAAAGCGAGCAGCAAGTGAGGCGTGGGACGGATGACATCTCGTGAACAGCAGTGACGGCGTCGAGTCTTGTTGCTCGTCTCTAGGTCATAGGGTTGGCAACTACGCGTCTGTTTAATCACGCAATATATATATTGTCACTATGAAACTGCGAAACGAAGGTTTCTTTTTATATTACCCGGGAGGGGAAATGACTAATCCACCTAATGGTAGGTGGTAGTAGAGTCCAAACGCGACGACGGCTATTACAGTCGGGAAAAATGATCTGCACTAGCCGCTCCCGCCTTGCTGGCCCGCACGATGCCTCTTCACGCCTCCTTTGAAGGAACCCAGATCATAAGAGGAGGGGAACATGAGTACTGGTAAAGAATTCCATTTTATAGAGTTGCTACAACGAAAAGAGTTGCCAAATTTCTTCGTACGCGATGGAATTGATGTTAAATTTTTAACAGAGATTATGTTAAACGTTATGTTATCTGTATTTATTCGATTAAAAAAACGTTACGATATGTACGATAGACTGAACTTGAACTTGAAACATTGCTATTAATATTTTATTTTATTTGTATCGTTTTATTGTGTCAAACGTAAGTTAAAATCAGCATGCTAAATATAAAATAGTCAAAGTACTGCTTATTTTTTGTAGTATAACAAATTAATAGTTTGTATAACTATTTTGGAAATAATTACAATGTAAATAAGGTATTAATTACTCAAGCATGTTTTATGTCGAGCGCTTCAATCAAAAATATATAAGAAACTGAAAATACATAATATAACAGCACTTAGTCGCTTATCAAAAAAGTTATTAATAAATTAACTATATCTTATTATTTATAGGTTGTGGCAGCCCTGGTAACGGGGCAACAGGGGGCGCGGTGGGAGGGCGGAAGTGTCGTGCGTGCGATTTAATTCCATCGCCTCGCCTGGGACGGCGACTTGAGTGTACTTGAGCGATAGGGAAGAACGGAGATATCGATGACTTTATTATAAAATATAAAAGATAATTTTTATTATAACTCATATTACGATGCTACTTTGTTACACAATTAATATGTATAAGTATAAGCCGTGAAGACTTCTGTTAAATTAAATAAACTGTTTTAGGTGACATTATTTATCTGTGAAGTGATATGGAAATTATTAATGTCATTAGGTATATTCAATTACAATATAAACAATAGTTATGAGTTTTAACACATGTTAAATTTATCATGTTTTTTTATTATCACAATTTAACTTAAAAACGCGAACGTGAATAGTAGTAGCTATAATAACTTACAATAAATTATAAATTAGTAATTTATTTTATATAACACAGAATGGAATTTAAAATAAAATCTTTTCGATATTTATAACGACTGGTACATCACTCGTGAAAGCTAGAAGCGACGGCGGCCGACACAACGGCTGCTCGTAAAATTGCGAGCCCAGGTGATTCTGTCGGCGGCGCTCCACACATACACAGCCTGCTGACATGGACTTAGGGTTGACGATTAAATACAATTTTTTAAACTTATAATTTAAATTTAGAATGTACATGTATATAATTAGGAGATTCTTTTACTTTTAATCGCGTGCTAATTTCAAGCCGCCATTTTGTTAGTGAACAGTACGTTAAAGGTACGAGTTGTGGTTTGTTATATGGAGTTTTAATTGTATTTTGAAGGAATAAATTAAATCAATTTGTATTATAATATATACAATATTATAAAGACCAATTCCAGTTGTACTATACTGTAACGGTCCTTCTGCCTTCAAATTAATATTAAAAATGTAATAGGTACCTACTACCTACCCTACCAATGTCATATAAAACTAAATAATAATTATATTTATATGACATTAATTTAATAATGCTATTAAAATAGCATTATCTTACCAATACATATACAAAGAAACCCATGCATTCACAGATTTATACTCACACATAGTTACAATATATCTATATTTACATGAACGACAATTTTTTATTCAAATCAAATTATGTTAAATAAAGGTTAAGCGTAAACAAAATAAAGCCAATCTGGCTGAAGTAATCTCATGTATTTTATTTAATAAATAAAAGTAATTTCATAAAATTAAATTAATAAAGTTGTGGCAACCCTAAGCCAACTGGTAAATATGGCATCCGCCTCCTACTTAGTGCCCGAGGTGGGAGCGTCGTGAAACTTCTGCTCTCCGGGTCTCAACGCCTATCGGATAAATAACCTCGCTATTTTATGTTCCACAGAGACTGCTTTTGTGTACGAAATATTATAAAAAATATCGACTGCAACTCAATATGTGACAAGCGTGAATCTTTCCTTCAAATGATACTCATAACTCAACTAAGTGAGTTCCACTTTCAAATTATATAATTTCATTAAAATTTAAATGAACGATTCTCACATTGAATTTAAAAAAATACTTCGTATGTATATTTATTGTGTTTTTTTTAAATCGGCACAAGCCTGACTGCAATCGCCAGAAGGACATATTATATCCAGTTGAATATAAACTGCTATATTCTAAATAATGTACATAGCCATTCTACATTTCATTTTAAGATACCTATGTATCTCGAAATGCAATGTTAGAATTGTACGAGTCCTCAAACAGACGACGAAGGATTCCATTACTATATTGCCTCGATTATACACTACATAGTAGTTAGTGTGAAATTTTCTATACAGAACTACACTAGCCTAATGTAAAATCAGACTAATTAAGTTATTTCGTATATAATATGCCGTAGACCGTCCGTCATATAAGATTTTAGTGACGTCATAGAATAGGATCGTAGACTGCACCGTACCGGACTTTATGCTTTACCCGCTTACTAATTCTTCTACCACCAATAAGCAATACATCCGCTTTCATTTGTGAGTGTATACCCAAGGAACATAATATCTTGGATCTCACAATTGAGACGTGGTCTCACTACCTGCCTTCATACAATTTATTAAAAATAAATTTAAGTAGTTAGCACTAATACTTAAAACAATGAGTTTTTATTAGCTTAATTCATCACATTCGTGTTAATTGCAATTTGACATATTTACTTATTTATATAGATAAGTACATATATATTTATTTTTAAAAATATGGTTGACTTAAAAAGATACCGTTTAAACTGAATATGTTTCTGATTATTCTAAAATGAATTATCAAAATCAAACACCAAATCCAAACTGGATTTTAAGCGATTCAGAAGCCGAACAGATCGGTTCCACATAATAAAAAGCTATTTATTACGCCAATAAAAAATACTTTAAAAATAAGGTTGTATATTATTTAATAGATCAGTTTTCGTAATATAATATATAACAGGTTATATGGCTCCTTACTTTTATATATGTATCAAATCACTATTATATAATATGTATGATATGTAATTAGGATATATAGTTGGTATCAATATTCTAGGATACTTACATAGGTATTGTTTTTAGAATTAAACTTAGGCGGTGAAGGAAAAATCGTGAGGAAACTTGCGTGTGTAAGTGTAATGAGTTCCAAAAACCTTCTCAAAAGCAGAGGAGCCTAGCTGTGGGACATATAACAGGTTGTAAGTTTACTATTACTTTACAGGATGTTGTTAACTCAGAACCACAACTTCTCTAAAACTCGCTCGGATGGCGATTCTTCCTCTTAACAGATATTTTTCAAGCCGTAACTCAGCGCTAATACCCGGTAGGGTGACACGGATTATAAGAACAGTATGTATTCCTTAATTCAATAGGGTGGTGGATTAATACTCTCTTTTCGTTAAGAAAATGAATGACAAATATGTAAAAAACCATTATTTTTCTTTGTTTAATCATATTTTCTGAGTTACTTTTATTTGTAAAATAATTATTATTATGTTCTATTTTTTATGTTTAGCAGCTTAAACAGCTGCTGTTGAATAAAAACTAAAGTAAATAATAAATTATTGTTTTAAAATGACCTAATAAGTCCTGTTTATTTCATGAGAAATGGTAGTACTACAGAGGAAAAAAGTGGAGTTTGCCCTTCCGTCTGAATGAGGCGTCTCCTCGACTTCGAGTCGAGACGCATTGTTCTAGTGGCGCCGAGTAGCGACGCAGAATAATAGCTGAGCTGCATATTCCACGATTTCGTATTTTTAAGATTTTTTAGCAATTTCATCTTTCGTTTCATAAGTAATTAAAGATATTGACATCTTTTTATGTCTCTTGATTTTGGGGTTGTAGGATACTTTGCTGTTATGCATAAAATTACATACAAAACAAAGCCGTACAAAGCTTGATTCTAAGAAATCTTAAAAACAAATTTGGTGAAAAATAAAAAAGGAGGGATCCGCACAGCCTTCGTTCGACGACATTTATTGAGGCGCGGTACCGGGGCATCATAAATTAGAGGGTAGCGGTCGGTCAGTAATTGCATGGAAGCGCGGAGTGTGGCGCCGGGCGAGGGCGTGTTGATTACGTGTTAGAAGCACGCGATGTTTGTAATATTGTTATTATAAAACTCCTTATGTATTCTGCGCTCCTAATAATAAGGTGTTCCATGACTTTGTTGCTTGACATTTAAAAAAAAAAGATTGACGGCAAATTCTATAAGTTAACCCTGTTTTTATTAAAAATTAATTTATAGTTAGTTTCAGTTTCTTATAAGTCTTCAACATATGAAGAGGTTGATAATTTCCATAATGTGTATCAAATAAAAAATACATCAAAAAAGATTTATACGTTATACGTTGGCTATTTGTATCTTGGCAAGGCCATAAAACTACTCCACAATTCACGGCCATAAAAACGACCGCATCGGTACAACACCATAAACAGGGCGAATAAAGATATTTTCCCACAGAAACGAATCGTAACTTTCTATGGAATAAATTTAAGCACCTGTGGTTATAAAACTATCCATCGCAATTCGTTGGTTCATTTTCTGACACCATTTTTTTAAATCCCATAAAATGGTATATCATTAAGGTTTACTATACAAGTATTTTTGTTTCAAAAGGATATCTGAGTGTGAAGTGTATGTACGCTCTATAAAATTCAATCTAATCTCCTCCCAAAATTAGGTTATTAAAATGATTTTATTAATTTCATCCCAACCTTGCAACAAAAATTGCATAACGAGTGATATTTCTTCAGGATTGTTAATGGAAACTTGTTAATTTGACCAAACATTCAAAACAACTTTCGCAAAATCAACATAACATATATAATATATATATATACAATATATCTTCAAGATTTTCTGTTATCTCAATATACTCCCATACTAAACGTCTGACGCAGACTAATATCCATAAACCCTGTAGATGTAACTATTATCCACACCATGGCAACCCCAAAATTACAGAACCTAACTTGATAACAAGGTATGAGCACTTATCGTAGCGGCCCGGAATGAATCAATCAATCAAGGGGGTGACGGTAATGAGGGGTGCTCAGAGAAGGGGGGCTGGGTGATTTGGCCCAGGATTGTGACTAAGTCTTGGCTTATACTTGTCTTTTGGCTGTACGTTCTTAGGTTATAGTTTCTTACGAAGTTGCTCTTTAAAATGAACTGGATCGACTTTTGTCTTTTTGCATTAACTTATTAAAGCAAGCTATTTTTAATGAGCCACAGATAAAACTGGCGTGCCTATAGAAGCCAATTTTGTGTATTTCCATTTCAACCACAAGCGAACATTTCTCGTATCGACCTACAATAACAAGGCATGTTGCATTAATTTTCTAAAACCAGTCAGATTCTGGATACCGATAACCTACATGAAATATCTCATTATACAGTAACAAGTTATTTGCTGAATATTTTGACATGTGGATAATGCATGTGTATGTATGTATCAAAGGACAAAGCTTATTACCTAGATTTTTGGTGGTTCAAATATTACTCATTAATTTGAACAGGCGAGGCGCGCTGATTGCTCCGCCTCCTCCATTAATGAACGAAAATGAATGAAAATTGGTTTCAAGCTTTTCAGATCTATCTTTAATCTGCAAATGTTGATTCAATATCAGTGATTTTTCTACTTTTTAAGTCCTTAAATCAATTGTTGGCTGAACCAATTTAATTTTTATATCATGCTGATAACCCTTTTATGGAATGGAAGCATCTTCAATATTAAGGACATTCTGTTTTTTTTTAATAAGAAACATGGATCACCTAAGTTAGCTCGCATAGACATTAAGAAATGCAAGAAATATTAACCGATCGCATACATCGTCAATGCGCCATTATTTCCATATGATTTCCCTTATGTCTGTACTTTGGTCTACTCACCCCTTTAACCGGAACACAACAATACTAAGTATTCGTGTTTGACGGTTAAAATATATTAATAACTATACAAACTATAATGATACTTTTATGACGTGGAAATGATTCTTCTACTATTTGACGCCATTGTCCCCATTTTAAAGCAAACAGTGCTAGCTGACTTAGACTTCTCTACTTTACTATTATAACATACAAGGCCAATCCTTTTTTGTGTGCCTACGATTTCGACACTACTAGATATTATCTTAAGTTACTTATTAAATAATTTTATTTCTCACTAAAACGCAAAATAATTATGTAGCTGTATTGTAATTTGTAACACCAGGTCGACTAGCATATAAATTCCGTAACAAAAGATACGCGACACACCTACAGTTTACACTAATTCCATCGCACCTTAATATCCAGTTTCTACTAGCTATTTGTGTTGTGAGAGTATAGAATAAGGTATTGAGAGAAGCTAGGACAAGTAACAAGGGACAACTTAGAACTACTGTATTGGAAATAAACAGTCTACACTTTACAGTGTTCTAAATAAAGTTTATCGACAGTTTTATTCTTACATGTAACCGATTCTGCTTAGTTTATGTTATTATTCCCTGGTACAAGTTTTGGGTTAAAAGTCAATTGTCGCAGCAGTTGCCTTTCACAGATTTGACCTGCCAAATCACTTCGCATCAATCGTGAAATGCTCTAAGCCGACTTTACAGCACGCTATATTGATACATCCTACCTTTGAAATGTTATAATTTTTGTGATCAATGTCGCGTGTCACTTTCTGACATTTTAGAATTGTGAATATGTACTTACAGAATAGTTAGCCGTACTGAAGTGACGCGAACTGTTGCTAAATACATGAATATTGCATTAGCCTTACTGGCATTTTGCTTATTATATTAGACAAAATAAAACTAACTGGAAAAAAATATGTTTTTGAATAAAAATATTAATAGATATAGGAAAAAATACTATACTCAAGCTGAAAAGTTCACTCCATAAAAACAGCTCTGTTATCATCGATCAAATAAACAATGTCCCGGAACGTCGAGACTCTGGCTTAGGGGGATAAGTGGTCGGAAAAATTAGGGGGAGCGTGTCGACGATTAAACGTCTTCTCGCCGAAGCACAAATGGCGTTTGCACTTCGGTGCCGGAAATATATTCAGGTTTAACTTATATGCTTAAACTTTTGCAGAAGAAATAACTCGTGTATTTTATATGTATGTTACATTTAAACTTGTCAAATATAAAGTATAGCACAAATGTTACACAGTAGGTACTAGCTATCGTAATTTTTTTTATACGATAAGTATGGTTTTTTATATAGTTTATATTTTTATTTAGTGTTATTTCTAGTTTCACCCACGTGGAAAAACGTTTATGGAATCATAATCAAGTATAACTACTTGATTATGATTCCAAATACGTGAAAGCTTTAGAAACAAACAAACATACTTTGGCTCTTATTATATTAGTTCGTAGTTTTAAAAATAACAAAAGTAACAGCCCGTGAATGTCCCACTGCTGGGCTAAGGCCTTTTCTCCTCTTTGTGGGGAGAAGGTTTGGGAGCTTATTCCACCACGCTGCTCCAATGCGGGTTGGTTAAAAATAACAAAACACTGAAGAAAACCTTTTGATATAAATGAAATGATGTCTGTGGTGCCCCTAAAATAGTCTTCCTAATCACCAGCAGTCGTTGTGTACTTATTTCTCTTATATTTTGCCAAACTTTTAATAAAAATATCCCTTCAATTTTTAGCGAAACACATCGAAGAGTTGTTGACCCGACTTCTATAAAGATCTGGCTGCCTGTAAGAGCTGGCTTTTATTAATGGAATGACAAATCCAATTATTATAATATTATTACTACCTACTTACATATCTCTACGTGTAAAGTTTTATCATCGTAATAATAGCGACGTTACAAATCGAATGGAGAATCCGTTTTAAACCGGCTATCAATCAAACACCTACTTGGTAATGTCCTCAATTTATACCACACTTGGGTAGCTACGTGTTAGAACATTTCACTGCTAATGGTGTATACCGTCATTATAACTAAATTATATAGCAGTGACGACGCTAGCGCTAGTCGCTGACGTTCATGCGCTCCTAGTATTCGAGGCGAACACGGAATCGTACTTTGTATCATGGGTTACACGAAGTATTTTCATTATTTTAGAGATAGGTAGGTCTCTGTTCTCTCTCCCTGGTCTCTTTGCTACAAAGTACAAATATTGTGTGTCAAAAATAGTTTATCTACTTCGCATACTTAATTTCGCATACTAAATTTTGAAATTAATGACGTTCCAAATAATTAAGTCCCAATCATATTTGAATGACGTTTCAGTATTCGGCCGTTAGTGTTTTTTAGTTATTGGTTTTGTAGTATTTTGTTAATTATTTATTTTCTCAAGAAATAAAAACAACTATCTATCCCTAAACTAACAATTTACCTCTAAATTCAATTTATTCGAATTATTTCTTCTTCTTATTTGATCTTTTCATATCTCTTCCTGTTAACATAGTAGAAGTACTTTTTAACACTTACGTCTTTGTACGTTTTGAACGCGCGAAAATGATACCAGGCTATCATAAACCATAAGAGATCGCGCGTCATCACCCTTGTACACATTAGAGAATGTGAGATGTTATGTGAGATGACTTATATGAACTGAGAGAAACGCAGCCATCTCTTTTCCTCTTAGAACTTGTCAATAATGTAAATAAACATCAGAGTAACGTGTAGTATTGATACATCAGTATACTCGCATTTTCATATGAAAATCATAAAAAACACTTCGAACATTTGTTTTCTTATGAAGAAAATTATGGAATAGCTTGTCTGTAACTGAATTCTGGACTAGACTGGGCTTTAAAAGAGAAACTACTGAGTTCCTTGCAGGCTCTACATTTAATTCAATACTGTTACATGACGATTCAAGTTCCTTAACAAGCCTCCTCGTATTAAGAATATTGTTGTTTGTTTTGAATTAATAGAAACAGTATGGCATTCCATACTTTAAATATTATTTGAAAAACTTTAATATCTGTGTATTTAAAAATAATCTAGATAGTTAACAGTTAATAAATTCAGTGCGAACAATATCTTCAGCAAGCCTTAGCAGTAAGTTAGTAAGTAAAGATCAAATATTTGATTCCCGCATCAGATTCAGTATTATAAAACGCTGCACCGCATACGCTGGATAATAAATACGTAATAATAAACGATATAAAATCTCCACCGGCGCGGCGCGGCTGTGTCCAGAAGCGAACCGTCCCGCACGTACTCGCACGTCCCGCTTTATATCGCGTCCGACATCAACAAATGTGTCTTGAAACATGGTTGAGTCACAAATGAAATTAAATGACAGTATAAAAATGATTGTTTTCACAATTATATGTATAAACAAACATAAAAAGGAAACAAGAATACTCAATGTGTGTGTGTGTGTGTATGATGAAATACATGACAATTTTCTTATTTCAAACTTACGATTACATGTATAGCCTGCTTTGAAATTGAATGGAGAGATTTGATTGGTCGAGCACTTGAATAATGTATTTGTGAAAAAATGGCGAATGACGCCGACGTTATCGGAACTTTACATGTAAAATGAATATAAGTAGTTAAGTGGTGTTATCTTTATAATGATATATTAGTCAAGAACTGTTTGTAGTGAATAATATACCAGATCTATATCCCTTTCTCGATTGGAAACCTTACAAATATTATAAATTCGAAAGTGAGTTCGTTTATTTGTTACGTGTTCACCTTTCAACTAGTAATATATAGTGAGCCGATTTTGCAGACACGGTTATGCAAAGTCGGCTTACTATTACAAGTGGAAATCCTGCATTGAATTGTGCCTTGTGTAATTTAACTAAGTTTTTTAACATGTTTTATACATGTTGTAGCATTTAAAACGTCTTTAATTATAATGTCGTATTTTTCTTTTATTTTGCAAAAGTATTTTATTAAAATATTGCCAGCCCTGTCGGGCGGTGGCAGGCACGGCGTGACATGGGGATCAGTCGACTCGGCCCGTCGTCGCGTGCTGTCGACCGGCGGTATACTGCGACCGACGCACTTACATAATATATTATTTAATTTAGTTATTTTCAACTTTAAATATAAGCACAATTATTCTAAACTTATTCGAAACTTTGGGAAATTAGACATATATTATGTTTGATTACAATAAAAGATTGTAATATATTTCACTATTCAAATTAATATAAAATTTATGTTATTTAATGAACAAGATATCTGATTACCCATCAGTATTTTATAATTACTGTTATTAATGTCTTATACACTAGTTTTAAACAATAATTATTGTTTTTATCACTTACGGCATTTTACTGATGATAAAAATACAGAAGTATGTTTTACCTGTAACAAAAAAAATAAGTTAATAAAAAATATTCAATTTCGATTTTTTTTTTATATCTTAGTCAGAAACTAATTTATATTATATATATACATATATAACAATATGATGAAAGTACTAAGCGTTCATGAACATATGAGAGGTATGTATAGCTCAGCGCAATATCGAGCGAGGCGAGCATCACGACAGGATACGGGCCGCGTTATCGCGCCCCCGCGGTGAGCACGTCACCTTGTCACCGAGCGCTTTAATGGGTTGCCGAGTACGTCGTTCGGGACGTTTTGATGCTTCAAATTCTTTCGTTAAAATTTTCTTACTTAAAGTTTAATTCATATTTTTATTACACCTTTTTAAGCCGAACTTTAGTTATACGATTTGATATTACCACAACAAATTAAGTTTATAGTGATAATTTCACTTAATAAACTACATAACTATCTACGTACATATATTGTTCTTAACCGCAATTATAAATATGAACAAACAAAAAAGGTCATAAGGAATATCAATAGATTGAGCTGTGACCTAGATGTATGATGATGTTTGCAAAAAGTTTAATGTATAAGATATTAAAATTCATCATTACAGAGAAATATAGAAGCAAAAAAAGAAATCAATGGATATTCATCCCCGCAAGGTGAGTATCATTAGACCGATCCTGCTCCGCGTTAGTTCACCGCAATATGCTGTTGAAAAAAGCCGGCTTGTGGGTTGCATAAAAAATGTCTGGCCTGGCGGCGGGTCGCTAACGCCGCCTCTAATGACGGCACACTCGCCGCGCTCGTTTCCTGCATAGGGTCGCAAATGATTTTATTTGTTCGTACTTTATAATATTTAATACTTATAACGGTGTACTGCTAGTTAAATTATTAGTTTATACAACGATACGATATAAATATGGTATATGAAATAACTTTTGCGTGACTTCAGCCCTTATTATATTAATAATTTAAGTATGTATATTACAATAAATGAGGATTATGTACTGCGGTTTCTTAATCAATGTAATGTTCAATCTAATTCAAGTGCCCCTTTTAATACTTTTTTTGTATTGAGAAGTTTTGATTTACATAAATAAATATTACATTATATTTTGAATTAAAGTTAAAAATAATACATGAAAAAATTAAATATTTACATTTATTTCGATAGTATTAAGATAAAAAAAACCGCGCAGTGTGAGTGAAATCACCATTAGAATTGAATGCAAGTCCACATTTAACTGAATAAAAATGCATATAATCTGTTCGAGACAGCAGCACATTTTAATTTAATAATGAATAATGACTGCTGTAAAATACTCCAACATTCCCAGCCCTGATAGCGTGGGTGCGAGCGCTCGCCTCCTACATATTTAATTTGCTCGGACTGGTTTCTGTCCGGGCGCCGCGCTACGCTTTGTGTTTCGTTATGGCTCTATCGGCTTGCGACTATAAGGCTGCTTGATTGAAGCATCGCTACTTTATTGCTTACTGTCCGTTTTGAATGCATCGCTGAAAAGTTTCAGTTCAAACATATGATGCTGTATCTTGTCGAATTTGTTTATTGTGACCACTATTAAACTACAACATCTTTTACTTTCAATTTTTTTATAAAAAAATATCATAAATATAATAACTCAAATCAAGCATATAAGAGCGTCACTTAAGAGAAACTCTCGGAGACAGAGTAGAATTTCGTAGGGCGCGAAATATATAAGCCAAAAAATATAATCCCCGTCACGAACTCACTGGTTTTGCGGATTGAGCAAATCAGGATTATGTAAGGGAAAATTCTCGAGGCTTTGAAGGAATAAGAGGCCTTGTTAACTTTGTTTCAGAAATTGACAAAACATTTTATTTTACATTTATATTTAATAATAATATATTTCACGTAAGTGTCCATTCATTAAATTAGTCTTGACCAGAAATAACAACGTTAAAGTATGCAATGTTTAAAGTTAACAAAGACATTTTAGAGTAGTCTGGTCATCCTAGTCAGATTACGAGAATAACCTATGCTAGGATGGCCTGCTATATTCCTGCAAGTGCTAATAATTAGTTAGTAGCGCAAATAACTTTTGTATTATTTATAGATAAGCAATAGCAATAATATTTAAGGAGCTTTAAGAAGTTCCTCCTAAGAAATTATGTAATTATATGTGATTATGTGTTTATGATATTATGTTAGGTTATATAATTATTTTAATATAGGAATTGTTCAAATTTCAAAAATATTCGTAGACGATATATTTATTCAAACTTAAAACTTTAAACAAAAAAGTAAAATACAAATATATGATTTGTAATTCACAGAAGTGTGAAACAAAAGCTGTGAGAGCGCAAAGAAATACAGAAGAAATAATAATATCTTTAACAAAAAACATTCACAAAGCATCCCCCAAGTGGACTTACTCATATCTTAATTCATAATTCAATATACACTCCGCTGTCGCAAAGTGCAAGTTCGCGAGAAAAAAGCTAGAGCAAGCGAACAGGGATGTGGGTGGCCCTATAGCAGTATGGAATGGGGAGCCAGGGCGTAATCCCTTATCGTTGCCGCCGACCGCGCATCGGCAATTATTATAAAAAGCCGGTGTGAACTAGTTCTGTGTAAAGTTCGAACCTCTAAATTTTATGGAATATCTATGTAACTACTGGTTCTGATAAAATTAGTTAAATAAGAGATCGATCGGTATATGATTTTTCAATATGTATAATATTTTTTTGATTATAATTAAGATAGTTACAACTATTACACAAAAACATAGCACTTGCAGTGATATGTAGACATTAAAAATTTTGTCTCCTCGTAAATTTCTACCTCAATCTTAACAAGAATTTCTAACAGTGTTGCCGTGCCAAAAAAAAGAAGATAAAATGTTTCAGCTTCCTTATATGCCCTATTCTCGAACTTGGCATAAAGTCTAGCAGTATTTTAACTTCACGGAGACATATTCAGTGTTCGCTCCAACCTATATTTCACAATAATTGAATATAACTGAACTAAAAAAAAATGGTTTGTACATTGATTTTTTTAAATATATTTTATTCGTTTTATAAATTTATAAATAGTTTTGATCATATTTAGTTGGAGTTATATTCGTCAATAAAGTTGAAACGTAAAATCGGCCCTGAATCAAATACCAAACCGCATCAAATGCTGTATACAGGATCGCGGTCGTAAGCTATGTAAGCCGTCGGCCACCACGGCAGGCCCGTTGGCTACGGGTCCCGCTGTGACGTCCACCTTTTCTAACATATAGCTCTGTCCCTTTCACGCGTAGTAACACCCGCTTTGACACGTCCCGTAACACGCGAGAGCTTAAGTTAAGCCCAGAGCGAACGAATTTCATTCTTCGACTAAGGATGGTGTAAAAATTTAATAAAGACAGTAGTAACTGGATACTTTTTGTTATCATCTAAAGTTAAAAAAAAAATAAGTAGAAGTTTTTATACTATTGCTATATGAGTGAAATTATTACCATTTTAAAAGTCAAAGTAAGTATTTTTGGTTATGCCAAATTTCTAATGAGCAAAAGTATGAAAGTCGAGACTGAGAATCAGGCTATTCTTCAAATTCGTTCAAGGCGTTAAGAATCGATACCACATAATCGATTAGAGGACCTGTCATTTTCATATTTAAACGACAAATACAGGTGTTACAGGTACAGGTGTTAGGTAAAGTATAAATGTGACATTTACAAGCTGTTGGGCTATCGCCTCCACTTCTTTTTGAGAAGGTTTAGAATGCGGGAATACACGCGAGGAAGATTGTCATCCGACACAAGCTTGCTTCCTCACTATGGTTTCTCTGCGGAGCACAATTAAATTATAAAAACAAATATTATACACATAAGTTTCAAATACTTCTATTTTAATATTCCGTTTCACGCAGATTTTAATCACAGTACATAATATACATAATACGAGAGCAGTGTCGGGACTGTCGCTAGTTAATAATAAAATATGCATTCTATTTAATTCATTTCCCGTGCGTCATTTCGCTCCGTGTCTCTGCAATTATGGCGGAACTTTTCCGAGCATTTTGGCGGGAATATAAACTATTACGTGCACACTATAAATGTACAATTGTTGCATTTCGTTCGGAAATTATCCGAAAATGTGAAACAAAGAAATGTAAAAAATAAAAGGATCAGCGTTATGATTTTTTTTTTCATTAGAAAACATATAGGATCAGGAAAAAAGTTTATACGTATTTTATATACAAATTCAAGGTATTTGTATCATAGTTTATTTACATTTCGTGATGATTTTAGATTTGCACACATTGGGAATGAATAGATCGCCTCCATGCTATTTTAAATAAAAAAAAATATATTATATTATTCTGTTATGGTGTATTGTCTATCATTGTTAAATATAACACATCACAAATAAAAATAAAAATTAAATATAACAATCCCGTTGAGGTTCTTTCGCCGGTTCGTCTCAGGCCTGAGGTGTTTATTTCCGAACCGGTGATAGATTTATGACAGTCAATAAGTAAGTTTAACGCTTCTATATTGAATAAAGTTAATAACTGCATCACAGTTTTACACTATAGCAGTTATTATCGTTCACTTCTTGCTAATGTTACAATATGATGCTTTAAATAAATGATTAAAAAAAAAAAAGAAAAAAAAAAAAGATTTTTGAGTTTGAATTTTGAATTCAAGATCTCGACTAATATATATGCACGTCAATTCAATGTCAAAGTTGTTTATTTACTTTACACCGATCCATTTGTATAGGCCACAGGTACATGTAATCGTCATAGAATAGCTTATTTAACGACTCGAACACTAAACTTGTACGATTCGACCTCGTGATGGCAAACAGTTAATAGCTTTGCATTACACATTGTCTCTGCCAATGTTCTACACATGAACAATGTATTAATTAATCGTGTCCTTAATCTCGCTAATGCGCCATGACTTAAGCCGTTATCCCTTCGTGCCTATATCTCAACCCTTCACACAATGCAATACAATAAGAAATAAATAAAAACATTATGTAAAATATACTTGTGCTCGGAGCTTACACTTGAAACTTTCAAGTAAAATCGCATGCAAACATCTATATTACTTTCAAGTTGAAAGAATTGTACATGTTTGCATGTGACTGATGAAAATTTTCCACGACAGTACAGTGAGGAATTTAGTTCCAAAACAGAGGCTGACTCTCTTTCAGAAACAGCTAGCAGTCTTGCACGGTCCGTATCTGAGGTACACTGGGACATGAGCTTAATACGGGGTGAATCCCATTGGTTCTGACAAGTTAAATCTGAGGGAAAGACATTTTTTTATTTTTTTTTATTGCATAGTTTGGGGGACGACCATATGGGCCACCTGATGGTAAGTGGTCACCATCGCCCATAGACGTTGGCACTGTAAGATATGTTAACCATCGCTTACACCGCCAATGCGCCACTAACCTTGGGAACTAAGATTTTATGACTAGGTAGAATATATGATGAATAGGTAG
This sequence comes from Nymphalis c-album, assembly GCA_963151315.1. Classification (NCBI taxonomy): domain Eukaryota; kingdom Metazoa; phylum Arthropoda; class Insecta; order Lepidoptera; family Nymphalidae; genus Nymphalis; species Nymphalis c-album. The sequence continues at coordinate 3,053,160 of OY720610.1, forward strand.
TACCTACCCAGACGAGCTTGCACAAAGCTCTACCACTAAGTGACTTCATCGTGGCAAGAAATACTCCAAGCTAACTTATGCCCGATTGAAAGATAATACGATGAGTTCTAAGAGTTTCTAAGTATTATGAATTCGCAAGTTTAGCATGAAGTTATATAGTTGATAACCTTTCTAACTATGTAGGCTAGCAGACTAAGAATAATAACTTAAATTGGACTAGCAGTTCTGGAGATTAAAGCGTTCAACCATACAAACTCTCAAGCTTTATAACTATAAACAGGTAACCAAATCATATCAAATTACAACGAGTTCATTATGAAGGTTTATAAAATACGGCCGCCATTTTAAACTTCTAGTGACGTCATATATCTTAAACGAATATATTAACGGCAATCTGCTGTTCGCAGTTGTTTGGCAAGGACGTTGAATATGGAAAACTGAACTGATGTATGGAACTGCTTTTCTCCATTCCATTTGGAATACTTTATTTCTCTGCATTAAATTAATATATATTTAAAGCCTTTGGTAACGGCTATCTGGCTTTGTTCAGGTCTATCTGGCTGTTTATCCACGTATTCAACCGCTAAGCATCAATAGTTTGTATGACTGTATTCTTTAAAAACACTATCAAAAACGATTCTAAATTGATGGTAATTTTTTGGCGGTAATCTAACCTACATGATATATACTCATAAACAAGTATCAACAATTTCCTCGCACGCTTGACCAATTACAAGGGGTTTCCCCCTAACACTGATTAAAAATCTATAGCATCGTTACTCTGGACTTCCGGGCGAAAACGTGGTTCGAATTTCGAAAAATATCAAGTTATTTAAATGTAACAACCACATCGAGATAGTTTTAAAACTTATTAGATACATATATTTCTCAATACTGAAAAACAAAATCGCTGTCTTCCTCTATCTGTATCGCCGTTTACTTCTAAGCCATACAACGGATTTTGATGCAGTTTTCACTAACGGAATGAGCAATAGAAGATGTTTTTAGTTAATAATTTGTAAATATTTTGTATAACATAGCTGAACTACGACGTTATTCTGTCCAAAAAACTGCTGGCTAAACATTAGAACATGCATACATATTAGTATATCGAAAGAATGTTTTAGAAAATTGTAGTTATTGAAAAGGCAGAAATTGACAGAATAGTACGTACATTCTAAATAACTAAATTTTTTTTATTCGTAACAGATTTGTAGACAACTATATTTTATCTACTTTATCTCGAATGCATCATTAATCTTTATTAATTATGTTAGACACATTGGTCTTATAATATATTATGTAGATAAAAACTGTTTTATCTACATAATACATACACACTGTTTTACTCTATTTCATTCGAATCAAATCTTTTGAAGATATCACCGATTCTAAATTACGTGTAACCATTGTTTGCTGCGAAGTGGATATTTTTTTTACATGGAATATACATAAATATAAAAAAAAACAATTTATATAACTACTAATATTATATGAGGCGTACTTCTTATTTTCTTTATTAGTAATTATGTGTAAAGTCGGAAGGGTATCAGTATATAGATAAAACATATCCTATATACATATATAGTAACAAGCGGGTTTCTTTGAAGCTAGTTTAATTATGTATGTAATTTTCTTTGAAGTAATTATTCGTTCTGTTGTTGCATAAAGTTGTATTTAAACATATAATTAAAACTACAGGTTTATCTTAACTATAAGCATGTTTAGGTTCACATTGTATATATTATCTATAAAACACAAGCCCAAGTGTGCCTTTATTTTCAATTCCCTCTATCTCATACTTGTAATGTCAAAGTCAGTCCGATTTTGTTCATATAAAAAGCAGTATATGCAAATACTGCAGATGCCGCCATAATAAGAAGCTGTAGTAAACAGGAAAGCACTCGGAAGCGATTTTATTTCGCCATCGCGTCTCCAGCTATTCTAAGTTTACGATTACGACCACAGCTGCAAGTAAATGGGGCTGTTAAAAGCAAAATAAAATATTTGCTGACCGAAACTGATAGATATCGACACCATTTAAGTGTTATACGATACGGGAGATTTTTTTTTTTATTCGTACCTATTTCTAGAACCAACGCTTCCCACCGCAATGTCCAGATAAATTCGAAATTTAAAATACAACTTTTTTTTCACATATTTAATCAAATTTGTTCAAATATTTAATCTACTCTATTAGCCCCTGAAAACTGTCTTTAAATCCGATTAAAACCGGATCAAAAACATTCAGTTCGTTTGAGTTTAGTTCAAACAGTCTAGCGAATGGGAGGGAATGTGTTCTATATACCATATAGCGATGGCCTTTATTGTTAGCGAACACGCATAAACCCCTTGTAACGTTGCGTATTAGAGCCATTTTGTCAAGAGATAAAAACAGTATATGCAAATCGGCGATGCGGCACTTGCAACTAGCACAGTATATGCAAATTCTGCAAATACAGCTAAAACAAAAAGCTGTAGGACGTATAATTGTGTAGAGTTTTATATTGACGCGTTTCAACCTATTTAAATTTTATTATTATTGCAGCAACTGTGACTTGAAATGACCAATTAAATTCTCGAATAGGTTGAGTGAAGTCAGCTTTGAAGTATGTCACATTTCGTTCATTCGGCCGTGTTTATTTCGTTTTGTATAACTTACAACAAATGATGCTATAGAAATATTTCATTTTGCAAGATGTTACCTAGCAACTTGAGTGAGTAACTGTTCGAGTGTTAGATATTCTTTTAAAAAGCACACTAACTCAGCCTTCACTGGGCATATTATGTACTGATGGTTTTTTTTTTTTTTATTGCATAGGAAGGCGGACGAGCGTGTGGGCCACCTGATGGTAAGTGGTCACCAATGCCCATAGACATTGGCATTGTAAGAGATGTTAACCATTGCTTACATTGCCAATGCGCCACCAACCTTGGGAACTAAGATGTTATGTCCCTTGTGCCTGTAATTACAATGGCTCACTCACCCTTCAAACCGGAACACAACAGTACCAAGTACTGCTGTTTTGCGGTAGAATATCTGATGAGTGGGTAACAGATGACTGAAGAAGAATGTTTGTCAATTATACGAAATTTACCTTGAACTATTTACTTCGTTCTCAAACAATGGCAATCAACTTTTGCTTACAGATTCGATATAGTCTAAGATCTCGATTGGTAAGCTATTATATCTACGTTTTCACAATATTCTGTTTCGAATTGTATGGGATGATTTTGATGCAGTAAATCAAAAGCAACTTTAATCTTAGTTTGAGTATCACGTCCGAAACCGTTTCGAAATATTAATGAAAGTAAAAACGAAAGCTTTGAAAAAAAACTTCGTAAAGTTTTCGTAAAAAATAAAATACTTTTCGTGCAATAAATTGTGTAACAAACTTGTTCTCTTGTTTATTTCGTCACTTAGAAACAAAGATACATATATATATATATTAAAAAGTTTGATAACCCTTAATATCTCGTAAAGCCCCATCAACATGGGCACGAACCAAAATGAGATTGCAAAACCTCGAAAAAAACTTTATTAAAACATTTATTTCGTACGTAACGTTTTTTACAAAATCATACTCATAATAAGATTATGAATAATAATTTCAGTAGTTACTCAATTTGATGTTATTTAAGCGTTTTGAACCAGTTTTAATGTTTAAAATACTGATACTAAGCGAATGAAGTCGCAGTCAGTCCTTTTACGCTTTCAATGACATAGATCGTTGAATAATAAAAAATAATGTATTAAAATTATAAATAAAACATTTATAGGCACATTTATAAAATATTTATTTTTTTAATAAATCACATTCCATTCATATAATTGTGGCACATCGAACAACAGATAAAATATACTTTTACTATTATCAAATCTATACTATTATCTATATTGAGGTATTTATTTTATCTTTTCCTCCATTACCTGCTATCACTGAAAATAAATTCGTAAACATCTAATATACACAATAGCTATACTTTTAATAAAACTAAAAAAATAATAAAATACTTTCAAAATTGAAAATCGAATGTCAATTAATACAAATGATTATTTTCTTTAGTCGTGACAGAAATTATTCAATCATATTCACAATTTAAGAATCATTTAGTTATAGTTAAATCATATAAAATATAAATACAAAATCAAATAACCTAAACACAGCCGAACATGAAAATCTAACACCGAATCAAGGACTAGTAATATGTTTTGATGTCACATTTCATTATTATTATATTCTTCTTTCAAGTATATAAGTAATTCTGTATATAATTTGTACTTTGGCATTTCATCACTATTACATGTATATAAATCGTGGCTTATTTAACATCTATCACATTTATAGAAACATCTAAAACACATACATATTTGAGTATATAAGGTAGTTGCCGTTTCAATTATATTAATGACATATTATATCAGTTATATATAAGTTATATTTTATCTATATTTGGTATATGATATATATAGCTATTGTTTGGTAGACAAAATAAATATATACTTGAATTTTTACCAATATTATAATCTATATTGTCGCAGCTTTCCAATGTGCTTGATCTGATGTCATTATATATCATATAAATCTTTCTGCACGAAAATATAACTGTTTCTGTATAATTTACTTTCAAATCGTAAGAAAAGAAGGTTTTGAAGTTAGTGTTTGAAGTTACGGCAACTACTTAATACTCAATATTTTTATCGATAAACACATGAGCAGCGCTACTCTTTTCTTCAACCGAAGACATTCATCATATTTCAAATTCATCCACTAATCTTCCACTTCGGATCCTACACAGTATTCCGTTTTTAGATCTCTATTCAAGTCGTCGGGCGAATCATTTCTCATGTCCATTACACGCGATGCATAAGGGCTTTGTGAAGCCATGCTCGCTAATATACCGTTTGAAAGAGCCTGCACAGACAGCGCCTCCTGCGACGGACCCGCGTAGCTATACTGCTGGTATACAGCCTGTATTCGCGCCGCATTCACAAGCGTTTGAATCTTTAACTGCGTATCCAAAGCCAAGCTCAAAGGCAATTTGCGAAGTTGACTCGCAATCAATTTGCCGAACATTTCGAATTCATTCTCGTTCCCGTTCTCAGAATGCTGGCTCAAATCTTGCGCTGTTTCGGACTGGTCGCTACGTTCGTCGAAATTGCTCTTTTTTTGTTTCGCCGGCACCGGATAAATCGTTGCGAGCGATGTAGTTAGCGGCGTTGCTATACCGACAGGGGGATTAAGAAATGGAGCGGTCGTCGAGGTCGGCAGGATCCCGAACGGGGACGAAGTTTGATTGAGCCCGAAGGGCGTACTCGGTCGAGGGGATGGCGTATTTAAAACGTACGGAGTCGACGATCGCGTTGAACTGCGTCGTTTGCGTGGGCTTTTCTTTTCGGGCGATTTTCGTTCGCTCAAATCTTGAACGGCATCGCTGTCGTCGCTCATTGGTATTTCGAGTAGGCTGTTGTCCACCTAAAACAAATAAAGTTTAGCTACAAAGTTAGAACGTTAGAGCGCATGTCTAAGCTACGTAAATAAAAGAAGCACTCACGGAGCTCGGAGTGACGATCGCCCGCAGAAACCTGTCTGCGTGCTCGAACCACGTGACGCTCGGGCGGTACGCATGCGCGCCGGCCTTCCTCGCAGCGCGAATTTTCTTCAACTCGACGCTGTACGACGATCGTATATTCTTTATCTTATTTTTCAGTTCCTTAACCGTTATGTCAACTAGATTCAAGGTTTTTATTATTTCAACGTATCCTTGTTCACGTACTTTCTTGTTTTTGTAGTTTTCGGACACCGGATTCCAAAGGTATTCGCGCTTCTCGTACTCAATTATCATTTGGATGGTGAGGTCTTCGCTCCACTTGGGATTGGCCAGTATCGCGACCATTTCGTCTATATCATTTGTGTTTATTTTGTTTGATTTATTGCGATAATATTTCGCGTGTTTACGGGCCGAGCTACTAGGAGCGCAGAAGGGTGCGGGCGTGTCGCATGCGCGCAGCATACTAAAAGCACGTCGATGGGCCGACACCCGGCGCGGGGGGACTATTTCGGGAGTAGCCGATACGCAGCCGCGTGCTTTCAAGCGTGCTATTTCCTCTCCGCAGCGCGTCGCGGACGAGCCGGAGTGAAATGGAAGATTTGTGACTGGCGACCGGCGACCGGAGAACGACCGGACACATTCGCACATTGAAACTTATTCGGACGTCTTAGAAAGTTTATTCCAAAAATAGAGTGGATTTTTATATTCGTCAGTAGTCTAGATATTCACTAGACACAATGTCGCTACATTTTTTTAGCATTAACAGTTTGAAACGATACTGTTTCATTTATTCTGAATAACATATTGATTTATTTATTATTGCATTAATGTTGCAAAATATTAAAAAGACCACACATTTGAGTGTTTTTTTCTGTAATTGAAGTTTTGTACATTTATGTAAAAACTCTAAAATGTACACTGAAAATGAAATAAGTTGGTTTTTTTTTGTAAATAAATCTATTAGGTAGTTTCGGTGGACGGGTCTTAAATTTTAGGTAAGGATTTGATTTAATACAGACAAAAGTACATAAAAAGAAATACGTCCAAAAATATTAATTATAATTCACTTAACACGTCACCTTGATACTCTTTATAAAATTTAACGAAAAGTTTTCTAATAAAACACACAAACTGAACACTTATTATCTCCTAGTACAAAAAATAAACAACCGTATTTCAAATTCTAGCGAAAAATCATTTTCATCAGAAAACTTGGCGGGAAACATGCACAGACCATTTTCTCAATCTAGTGGCTGCCAAGCGCTAGCATTTCACGTTTCACATATTTCTTGTTTGCAACCAAACGATGTCTATGCATGCTGGCGATTTGTGAACTTAACTTTTGAATATATTATCTGTGTATAGCTTTTTTTATTCCGTCTAGTTTCATATGATAAATATTCAAGAAACCATTTTTAAAAAAGGGAACGTTACTATTTTGTTTTGTTATGTTTTTTATTATATACATATGTAAATAATTTAGTAAATAATAAGCATAAAAAGAAAACTATATCATATTTTATTATTTACTCTAGTTGTTTGTTTTTTTTTTAAATATTTTTTCATTATTACAAGATAAGATTCGTTTGTTAGTAATAGATGAACTCCAAAACTACTAATTCGAATTTAATAATTCTTCACCTAGAAAGCTATCTATACTCACAAGTAACATAGGCTATATTTAGGTAATTGCAGTAAAAATAAGATGTCGGTATTTAAGTATGTACATAATTATGTATTGTTATAGACAAAAACTGAATATCAAGTAGAAGCCGCAGGCACATCTAGGAAATTATATCTATAAATTAAACCTTCTTATTGTGTTTATGCTCCCCTCCTCTAAGTTAAAAATTATTTTAACATTATTAATTTAAAAAAAAAAATTAAATCTTATTTGTCATTTTGAAATAGAACGTTAAATAATTATAATATAAGTAAACTGTATATATAATATAGCAATATTTAAATTCAATTTCGTATATAAACAACGTAATATTTTCGTAAATTTCAGTGAAACATCGCAGCTCATTTTCTGGATCTCGTGGTAACCGCGAACGTTTCACATATTTCTTGTTTGCCGACGCTCCATTCTAGACCCGGTAATGGAGCCGAGAATTGCGGGCTGCTGGTTTTTATCTTCGTTAAAATATTTTTGAGCTTTGAACGCTATGAAGTTAGATGGTTTTCAGTTGTAAGGATATATTAAGCATAGACTTATGAGTTTATAGTTTAACTAGCTGTGACCCGCGATTTCACCCACGTATAAATAATAAAAATCAGCCTAGAGCCATCCTCGAAAAAAGAACTATACAACACAAAAATTTTTTTTAAAATCAAACTAGTTCCTGCGATTAGCCGGATCAAACAAACAAACTCTTCAGCTTTATATATTAGTATAGATAACTAACAGAAAACAATTAAGCAACATTGACCACAATAAACATCACTTTTAAAGATTTCACGAGTGAGATTCGAAGCGAGTACTTACGGAATAGTAACGCATTATTGTTCATCATTTTCTACTTATGTATCATTTTTCAATTACGTTTAAGTTAATTTGACACGGTTCTATCAGTTCTATGCAAATATTCCGTGTGTACAACTATGTCAATTAATGGGAACTGTTGAACACAGCTCCTATAAGTTATTGCATTCATCATTTGCATACAAGTGACGGTGCTAACTAAATATTTAGATTCAAGTTACATTAAGCTAGATTTAATTATCTAATATACATATGTATATTATATAGATATAAATCACACTTAGATGATAGGCTTTTATAATTATTATAAAATTAAGAAGGCAACATTTTGTTTTTTATTGCATGGGTAGGCGGACGGACATATGGGCCACCTGATGGTAAGTGGTCATGAACGCCCATGGATAATAGCATTGTACGCAATGTTAAACATCGCTTACATCGCCAATGCGTCACCAACCTTGGGAACTAAGATATTATGTCCCTTGTGCCTGTAATTACACTAGCTCACTCACACTTCAAACCGGAACACAACAATACAAAGTACTGCTGTTTTGTGGTAGAATATCTGATGAGTGGGTGGTACCTACCTAGACGAGCTTGCACAAAGCTCTACCACCAAGTGAAACCTCTTTTTTAGAGGAGTTGGTTTTACGCTTTTTCAGGCAGATTTTCATCCGAAACTTGAAAGTTTTTTCCCGGTTTTCTTGATGAACTATAAATATTGCTAAAATTCCCGGAATCGAACACGCAATTTTCGGTTAAAAATAAATTTCATTTGTTCTAACCAATAAGCCATTTCGGACAAAACTTTTTTGTAACACTCACAAAATATCGTTTCAAAACTAAAACGAAAAGCGGTTATTCTAACTCAAAATTGTAAATCAGACATTTTTAAACCGCGGAACCGAAAACGGGTCACGTAGTGGTGAAGCATTAACAGCGAAATATTGTTACTGCAGCGTCCCTTAGTTAATGCAATTTGAAGGCAGCGCGACGGTTATCAAAGCTTATCACTTGCTCTATAAAATTAAGTGATTTCAAAAACCACCAGTCTTTAAAGTATAGGCAGACGAGCAGATAGGCAACTATCGGCGGAATACTGTAACATCGTTCAAATATTAATTGCAACTTAATTATTTGAGACCCATACTAAATATTCATATGATACAAATATTTCGTAAAGTATTCGACCGTATATTTCTTAAAGCGCCATGCCAACGATCATTGCTGCTTTAAGAAATATCAACCGTTCCTCAGATCGCCAATGCGCCACCAACCTTGAGAACTAAGAAGTTCTTCCTTGTGTCTGGTAGTTACAATATATTCTTAATTTGTGTTTATTAATTCATCCCTTACTAGGCGGTGAAAATCTACTACATAGTTATCCATGATATCCGCATTGGAGCAGCGTAGTGGTAAATGGTCTAATACTTATCTTTTAAAAAATATTAGTCTTAGCATATCAGTTTACAATTATTACAGGCTGTTACTGACTTTTACGTTAATTTTAAAATAAAGTCATAAGACTGTCGATACAACAAAATCCTGATATTCTTAACGCAGAACTCCTATCAATATTTTGGCATCTTATTTCTTAAAACCTTTCCTAACCGTGAAAAGAGTGAAAATAATGTATTTATTGTAAAAATGTCATCAAAATCGGTTCAATAGTTTCACCGTGAAAGCGTACAGACACTTTAGCATTTATAAGATAAGTATAGCTAGAAGAGAAACTGGCCTTTTCGCCTTATAGTTTTTCACACCCAACATCGCCTTGCAACTGACCGCGGATATTAAAAGAAAAATCATCGTCCTGAAATGACGAATATCATTTTATATAACATTATATAACCTTATTATAATTTTTATTGTTTATATTATATATATAAATAATACCTTACATGAAATATTTATTTAATTAATTTAATCTTTCTATCTCCAGAGATAAAATAAGAAAATACAGGTGTCCTACGATAAACGAATGATATTACGATAGGAGACGTTGAGACACGTCAGTTTGCTTACAAGGTGCTTGCCTGCTAGCGACAGGAAACGGATATTAAGCTTCTACACACAGGATGCATTAGTCTCGATGTGTTTGGTTCCGTAACTCGTAGTTGCAATTTATATGATAGCTCAATTTTATATCTAATAAAGTTTTAACAACATTAAATTCACCCTTGTCACGTCAACAGGCTAACTTTAAAGCGGGTGTAACTGAGAAGGGTTACTTATATCGTAACTAGCTTCCGCTCGTGGATATGCCCGCGTCTGAGAGGGGATAGTTGTTAGGTAGCCTACGTGTGAAGGCCAAATTTCATTAAAATAAAGTTAAGTAATTCTCGCGTGAAAAAGTATCGATCCGTCCATCGTTACAAACATTGGAACTTATATTATTATTTTTATATAATAATTGTATATACTTATACCTTTTTAGAAGCACGATGTATCTTCTGATATAGATTTAAAGTGTATTCGATTTATAGTTTTTTTTTTAAGTTACAGATCAAAACTGATCACTACTTTTTTAGTAAATTAAATCTCATTTCAAAATTATGAGATAACAAAAGTATATTATTTTATATAAAACTTATTCTATTTAGTTCGTCCTTTAATTGTATAGGCTGCTTAACCCAAAATATTAATGTGTTATTTAAAGATGTGAGATCAAAGTATTCGTCATAATATTCTGCATATATTTTTAACGAGTCGTGAAGAGGCATCTTGCGGGCCGGCAGGACGGGGGCGGCTAGTGCAGATCATTTTTCCCGACTGCACTAGCCGTCGTCGCGTTTGGACTCTACCACTTACCATCAGGTGGAGTAGTCACTTGCCCTCCCGGGCTAAAAAATAAGAAAACATAACTGTGCCCATTATTATTATATAATTGTGTACTTAATTACTACCCACTGGTAGTAGAAAAATATCTGCAGATTATTATAATGAATACTTTAATCTCATATCTTTAAATAACACATTAATATTTTGGATTAAGCAGCCTATCTAGTGAGATATATAAGTTTTGTCAATTTCACGTGTACAATATATTTGTATAGAATTTTTTCAATTAAAATCGGTGCATTCGTTTAGGAGTTACGATTCCACTGACACACGGATACAATTATAACACCTCTCTTTTTAGGTCGGAGGTTAAATTCTACATTCCAAAATTGCGGTATCATTTTATTTAATCATGTGTCAACTAAAACAATTCATGCACTTTTAAGGGCAATCTAAGAATGTTATAATTTATTAATAAAAACAAATCCATCAACGAAATAACAGAACACCACACTCAATTCACAATTTCCATCACTGCGTGACATTAGAATGATTTGGCACGATTCCTAGCGGCACCGGCGGATCTAGCATTCCACATACACGAATATACTCCGTCCCATGGATTTACGTTGATATGTTGACTCATACGTCTCAGTCTCAAGATTAGGCGAACTCTGTAAACAGAAAGCTTAAGCAGCGTCTTGGACTATCACCGTGCCTTAAATATTTGATAATCTCTTTGCGTAGGATGTCCGACTTGCAAGCGATGAATGCTTGAGCTCCATTTGTGCTTGGTCTAGTAATTTTGAGTCATCACTTAAGTAGTGAACTGAGCTCCAAACCTTTAACTATAGAGGGTAAGCCTTTGTCCAGCAGTAAGACATTTACGGTCTACGTCACTAGCTCACTTAAGTTGAAATTCTAATTTTTCATTATGTTATTAATATATTGCGATGTAGTTAAGACATTATACTAGCTGATACCCGCGACTTCGTCCGCGTTGCTTGATATATTAACAAAGTTTTCTTATGTCGAAGGAAAAAAACATCAAAAAAATCCCAAGCAAAATTATACTTTGTTTAAACATACATCACTGAACACGCAGTGCATATACAAATAACGCAGTGCATATACAAATAACGCAGTGCATATACAAATAACTTTTTATTAAATGAAGATATCGCAATAATATTTCTTTTGATAAGGGCCAAGTGTCTAAGAAATAAAATTAAGAAAATTTCATTGAAATCTATTCAGTAGTTTTTCCGTGATGCACGCACAACTATAGACCTCTATCATTTTATTTATATAGATGATAGAATGCTGACTTAAGTCGTTAATCAACAAGGTCACTCGTGATGATGATGCCAGCTGATGATAAATGGTTTCTATCGCCGATAGACACTGACAATCGTTAATAAGCTACCAACCTTGAAAACTGTAGTTTGGCTGGTAGTATTCACTGGGCCTTGGCGGGTGGTACTCACATTTTAATCGGAACACAACAACACTAACACACACGCTGTTTAGCTGTACCAAGTAAATACTTTGTTAAAAATTGTCAAACGAAATCATATTAATATGGATCAAATGATTTGTGTATAATAAAGTTTATAAATAAAAAATATAGATAATAGTTATTACCTAATTCAAAAATAAAATTATAAAAAGGCAACGAATATCTATTTCTAAAACAAATCAAAGCGAACCAAACTTGATATGTAAAATTAATTCGAATTCGTAGAATCGTTAACAGATGGGATTCACCTGTGGATAGCATTCCACGTAAACCATCGGATAATTCTCGATTTAGTCGAACAATGCGTGCAGTTAATTGTCTTCATTAGTAATTTGTGTGAATGGACAAAGCTGTGTTGTGCTGGCTTTTCGATGGCTATCATCAGTAGATACTGCATGTACAATCAATCAATATCAATATCTTACAATCTTATTCTAGAAATGTATCGACTTTAACATTTAGAATACGGAAGTTTTTGCTATGAAATATAAATAACTATATTTTGAAGTATAACAATGTCAATTAGAAAAAAACTCATTATTTACTTTTTCGTATTTTTTTTTATTGCATAGATAGGCGGACGAACATATGGCATAATGCCATTGTAAGAGATTTTTAACCAACTTCAAAAAAAGGAGAAGGTTATCAATTCGTCTGTATGTTTTTTTTTTAACTCTTACATTGCCAAAGTCTATGGGCGTTGGTGACCACTTACCATCAGGTGGCCCATACGCACATTAAGTCGGTTGTCAACTTTTCAATAAAGAGAGTTTTTAAAGAATAGCACTGCAGACCATTTTATTATTAACCTTACCTAACTATCACGTTACATATTTTCTCATAGCGATGTTACAAAATATGAAAACGTATAACATGTTTTTAAGATCATAATGGACCATACCGCCCGGACAATACACAATACTGTCAATTACATGATGAAGGTAGGACAAAAGCTAAGCAACAATAAAGGCCTTCGCCAGTATATCATAATGATAAATATACACGGACGCCACTGAAGTGAGAGCGAGAAAATTACTGACCGGCTCAGCTTCAAAGGCGTTGAGTGTGAAGTAGCGTTCATAGCTGCTGTGATTTATAATGCTCCAAAAATCTCATCTAAAATTAAAAAGATCCTCTTTTATTATAAAAGTTGTTAAAAAACTGATTGATTAAAATTAAGTGGTATCAGTGCTATTTAAATATTTTTATTGTTACCAGGATCACATAACTTTAGGATCACAAAACAGTTTAGTTAAATAAAGAGAAGTTAAAATTTAAAAAATAACTTCTAGTGCTATTCATGTAGCAATGACACTTTTTGAAAGATACATAATCCACATGAAAGTGTTTCATCAGTGAAATGGGTACCATTTTAGAACCGTACCGTTTTAAATCTGGAGATATAAACGGAACTACGAAAGATATTTATCTGTCTCTTGGCCTCGCCGGCACCTATCAAGTCGAGAGCAAAGTCACCGCTTCTTTCACACTGCGCTTGTTCGCAAGTAATAAGGTATGTTTTGCAATGCTTCATATGTAAATACGTAATATATATACAACCGTAATCTAGATATATGTTCTCGCAAGTGACGCAACGTGGCCTGACATCAACATTATCTAGTCGGTAAGTGAGAATATGTCAATCTAGCGAGATACCTGACGCTTCAGTATGTTTGGGTATCAACTACAAAATTTATCAAACAAATATTTATCTGAATTTAAAATATATTTAAATTATTCTTACTCGTATCAATCAATAGCTTTATTTTGAAAAAGTTTTAATTACTAATTGCGTTTCGATATTTAAAATTATAAATATATTATATACACAAAACAATAAAGGAAACAAAAACAATTCAAACAAAACCCATATATAGATTTAAAGCGCGTGCATACTGTATAGGTATTGGAAATCGCTAAGTGCGTGTAATACATGATTCACACGCACGTAGGAGACAGACAGACAAGAGGCCAAGGGTTGAACCTGTCGACTGTCAAACTACTGACAAACAGCTGCGTAACCTGTGAAAACAGATAATATACAGATATTTAACAATACTACGCCTGCTATATATAACTACCTACTAAGTCTAAGTATATTGATATATCTTATGTTCTATAAAAACTATTTTAGTACAATTATTTGAAGCAATAATTGTAATTTATAGTAATATAAAATAGATTCAAATTCATTTTTAATTTTTTTAGACGTAGATAATAGACCTATTTATTTGAAAAATACAGATAATAGCAAGTAAAACGTATTTGTAATACCCAAGAATTAGTGCTTTAAAATCAGACCGATTGTGAACGTTAAGTGCGTATCACACGACGCGTAATGAGGGTGACATGGAGGCGCCCGAGGGGTTTGACCCGACTGTCAGTGAACATCTGGGTGGGAAACTTGTCGGTATACTTACGTATGGAAAGTAGTACCATGTATTCAAATTTAACTATTTTGTAGGAAAATTTACTTTTTCATGTTATTTTACCGCATTTAAATTTCGGAACTATCAGTAAGTTTCAGTATCCATAGTACATAGATACAATAGATATATATAAAAATAAATATATATGTCAAATCTTAAAATAATATTAAAAATATATATATTGAATGTAGATACATAAAAACATGATTAAATACTGGAAAAAAATAATTAAATCCATATAATATATATACAATGTAAATATTATACTTCGTTATTTAAAGATAAATAAGAAAATATAAAATGTGTTTAAATATAAACAAAAACAAAAAACCTTTTAAAAAAATTAATAATAATAATTTATAACGACAAGTATCAAAACGAATCAGTCGCAGTAAATCCCGTCAGCACCTCGGTCGAGGCGCGGCCCGGGGCACGGCGGCCGTTTCTATAGCACTCGTCTACATAACTACGCGTTCGCAACACGAGTCGGTAACTCTAGATGTGTGGTGTTCACAACTTCACAGAAGTGATGTATAACGTACGACGAACTTGACAGATATCGACGTAGAGCGATGGTATTGTTAAAGAATTCAAGATTTATTTGCCACCTTATAAGACTTTTTTAAAGAATGCTTTTGAAATAAAGGCACAAGCTGGATATAATCTAAGTACATTTTACATGATTCAAAAAACAGTTCTTTTCTTACTTCTGCAGTTTTGTTATTTGAATAATTTGTATTGGATTCTAATTTTAAATGCTTCCTTGATATATTATTTAATTATGTTTATTTATTATTTTTATAGTTGTTATTAACAAATTAATAATTTTAATAATGAACATAAATGTTGGGGACTCATTTTGTGTATTTTTTGTCTAAACTTTTAATGCATGTAAATTAATTGCATAAAATAAGCGAAGCCCGCAAGCAAGCCTCCTAAAAATTTTGTCACCGACTGAACTAACGAGCGTGAGTACTAGGCGTTCATAACATCAGAGGCACGCGCCATTAGCCGACGGCCGGAACGGGCCCTATTTCCGCGAGGAAGCGCAGGAAGCCACGTCGCGTCCGCCCCGCCCGAACCCACTCCCGGCATGCTCCCGGCGCGCTATGCCCGCCTGGTAATCGGCAATTTTATTACCTGCTCCTAGTCCCTCTACAAAATTTAACGAATCATACATACTACAACATACAGTGTAAGTTACTTTTCCCTTTTTTTAAACTATTAAACAAAATCAAGAATATAAAAAATATCACAACCACCTCAGTAAGAAAGCATTTATGTATAAGCACAATCTTAAATTTAAGGGTAGCAAATATAAGAATTTGTTACTTAGAAATAGGTAATGGACTTATATGGAGAGGTACTTATCATTTATATTATATGGAGAGGTACTTATCATTTGTTCACCCAACTGTGTTTCTACCTTCGAACTGTCATTGTAAGATTTATGGCACTCTTGTAATGATACTACATTTATCAGAATCGATTGATCGATTGACGCGTTTATGATTACATACTCAGACAAACATGCTTAACAGTCTTTGCCTACGTCATATTTGAGTTTCAAATTCATAGAGCTTTGATAGCACAACAAATCATAACGGAAAAGAATCAAATTTGAAATTGTTTCAATAAAAGAAATAACGACTAAAGAAAACAAAACTTGTCAATTGAATGTATGTTAGCCTATTCTTATTTCAAATTCAACAAAATCTCAACGATATAACGTTGTTTAGGAGTGAAGTGTAAAAAGACATTTCTCGTATATGTCGCGTCCCGTACTTAAAGGCAATGTGGCGGATTTCCGCCGCAGTCCGTGTGGTCCGTTATTACCGTCGCGAATAAAACGACTTAATGTCCTATCGCATTGCTCTTTCAACTTCTGACTTCAGAAGCTGTAGACGAAATCGCACGAATAAAATGGAAACTAGAAATGGCGTCAAATGTACTGTATATAGGAACGTAGTATTGGACTAAATTATAATTTCGAAATTACTACATACTACATTTTTTACAAGCATTTATAATATATATTTTATATATGTATAACATTAATAATAAATGCCGAGCAACGGCTCGAATTGTATTTAAATTTTTAACACCTTTTTTGTATTCAACGACATAATATTATGTATTTTTTAAAGTACGGAATTTTATTTTAAAGTTAACTTGAACAGGCGTCTGCCGTGAAGATCAAAGTGCTAGCAGGGTTCAAGAAGTTTCCCCCGGGGAGGAATCCGATATTCTTGCAGCTCTAGGAAAGTAGGGTATGCTGAGGTGTAACATTACAGTGAACATTAAAATGAAAATATATCATATACGATCAAGAGTCTTATAATATTTAAAAATATTATCAGGCTTAGTAATTATGATGATAAAAACCCTGTTTACTGCCAAATCTTATTTCGAATTCAGTAACAGCCTGTGAATGTCCCACTGCTGGGCTAAGGCCTCCGCTCCTCTTTTGAGGAGCTTATTCCACCACGCTGCTCCAATGCGGGTTATAGTAAAAATAAAAAAAAGGTTTAATTAATGCTCTGTTATCTGAAATCATTTACTATTATGTACATATAAAAAATACATTCAATATAAACTATCCGTAAAACCAGATAAAGTTGTGAATCGCCTAGTTGATGAAACGAAAAAAACTTATGTTCCTTTTTCGATTTTCGCTGTCACAAGCTAGAGTATTAATCCATTAAGCCAGCAAACAACACCGCGGCAATGCAAAAAGACCTAATTTTGTATTTGGAACGCAGTTCAGCGCTCATGGCTCTGGGGAGGCATTAATCAAAATTAAAAGTGGATTAGGCAGAGGACACGACACGCGGACTTTGGGCGGCGAAATGAGTTGCCTAGTTAATGTGACTTTAGCCACTTTTTATTGTATACTTTTAGCTTTAAATATCTATAGTCCTATAGATAATTAAGGTCATTATAGAATGAATGAATAAATGAAGTCTCAGTTTCTATATGATATAATGAGATAAGGTGAAATAACTAATTTATAACTTTTTATTTTCTTGTTTTGTTATCTTATTTAACTGGTGACGTCATGGTTTTACTAAATACAATTAAGTAATTTAAGGTCCTAGTTTTATCCCGCGTCAATAAAGGAGGCTGTTTAAGCTTTTTGTTTGTTTGTTTTTTATAAATATGTAGCTACCTGGTGGTAAGTGATCACCAACGCCCATAGACATTAGCGCTGTAAGAAATATTAACCATTCCTTACCTACTGGCTCACTCATCCTTCAAACCGGAACAATGCAGTACTAAGTACAGCTGTTTGGCGGTAGCATATGCGACTAGTGAGTGATACCATCCAGACGGGTTTATATAAAGCCCTACCACCAAGTAAATAAAACTTGACCGTAAGGCTGCTGGTCCAAGGAACTCTCTTTAAATTTGTCGGATTGCCTTCCCGTCGATGTTATGCGCACACAATTGTGCAGTATATTATTTCCTGTCTACGTTGAGAAGGACGGCGGTGGTCGTAATAGGCGAGGATGACGTCATCAATTATTTTTTAATCATGTATTTTGTTAGTCAGTCCTTAAACGTGCTTGCTATGAGAATAACTCTAAGTCTATAAGTGACTTCATGTGTTCCTGTACAATACAGCTATAAAAGTCTGAGTGTGTTTCGAAATAGGCAGGCTTCCTAAAGCATATGAAACTATCCTGGGAATAAAAATACATAAATAAGGGTCGATTTATGTTTGTATTATATATTATATCGTAAAAAATTACTTAGGAATATGACTAGTGAATGTATATTGAGTATTTTTTGGTTATAAACAAGAGTAAACGTAAAAAACCCTAGACGACGAGTTAATAGAAAAGGTAACAGAAATTTTGACAGAATTATTATAATTCAATCAATATCCCAATGGTTTACAGGCGGCGATGTAAAAGTCACAACTTTAATCCTTAACAATGGGTATGATTTTAAATATTTTTTTTTATTGAAAACTAAAATGACGAAAACATATAATTATTAAAATATATTTATGTAGGTATATAATAATGAGACATCTTTAATCTCTATGTAGAAATAATATATTACCAAATCATCTTTATGTATTGTGCGTAGGTATTAAAATGTATATAACATAACATAACACAGACACATAGCTAAATGACGTCAATCAAAATAACAAGATAAAATAGCTCGAAAAAGCTAGTACGAATAAAAACAAATGAAATCCATAAAAGTGAACCACACAAGCACAATACAGCATCTCGTCAAATTGATAACTTGATAACCGACCCTCGGGAGATCCGCTCCTCGAATCCCGCGATCCCGCGATCCCACGACCCGCTCCCGCAATCCCGGCGCCGGGATTATCGCGGAAAGAAAGCTGGTTTTTAGTGGCGACCGCCCCGTTTATTATTTTATGTAAATCGTAATACGCTGCCGGATGGAATGATAACAGCTACGCCTTCGCACCTATATTCTTTTTTTTTTGTCAGACAATGTTAAGTCTGTATACGCCCGCAGTGTTTAATATTTTTCGCTTAGAATATTATTTTACTTGCTTTGTTATGAAAATAGTTCTTGTTTTGTATTTGCTGCCGGTAAAAATCAGGCGCACATGATATATACATACATAATAATAAAATTTAAACAATAAATAACTTTAAATCAAGCGAAGAGAAAATCAACGAACATTCGGTTAAGGGCTAAGGCCAATTATTATATTTCGTATTATATTACGTATATTACATTACGTATTACGTACAAAAACGTTAACAAATACATTTTAAGGCTTTCTAGTACTGAATAGCTAACAAGGAATTCCAATAAATAATTCCTCATACCTCCAACGTACTCCTTTACTCTGGGCTACGGGTAAGCTGACATTACCAGACCAGATTTCCAGGCCTGTTCAGACCACACACACACACAAGACGTTCAAGGCGTAAAGTAATCATCATTTCATGACATAACTGTGAATGAATTCACCAAAAAACAATTCCATTTCCAACGAATTGTTTTTAATTTGTCCTAATGCGTTAAAATCAGCCATTCGATACTAAATTCCGAGGTGCCCGATAAAGGGATCTAACGATAGGATTAAGGGCGTAAAGTGACGCCTGATAGAAATTGACCAGACCTATTTAAGGATACCGTTTCGAAATTGGACGATTAATACATATTTTAATTTCGGGAGGAGTCTCCGTTGGTAAGATTGGTTGGTTAAGTAAGTAGATACTTTTATAAAATATTGGCCTTTTTATCTTTGAGAATTGTAATGGATCTTTATTCGAATAAAAGTTGAGAAGGTTAGGATTGGAAGGTTTCGTTCATCCACGCGATTCATTAATGGATTCACATGTGACAGATTTTCATTCGATACATGCATCTTTAAGATGTTTTTCTTGATACAGAATGAATTGTAATCACCGAAACACAAGATAACTTACTTAGGCGCTTGTTCGGCTTTGAAACCGCCATCTTAGCTTTAAGTTCTCGCGTTACACTCAGTAGCTACATTGGACTATCGTGGCTCTCAAATATAATGCACGAATTGCCTCTTATATAAATATGACTTGCTTTTAGTAGACAGAAAATTTGATTGGAGATTCTTGTTAGCGTACTTCTTAATTGTTCAATTTCTATAAATCATCAGAAACTTCTTACAAAATACCTAGTTATCTATACTTACATCGTAGTTAATATTATAAGTTCATCAATGCTGCGTCGCTTGCGCGAGAGCGCTTGGCGGACAATTTCGACTCGCTGATGGTGAAGCGATGGGTTCAACTTCATGTTATAAACGATTTGTAAACCCCTATCACCAGAAGTGAAATCGGAATTGTCCTCCAATATTTAATTAATTGTAATTATTTTTCTTACTATTATTTATGCTACTAATATAGTTATTAAGGATACTGTTACTAACACTCTATGGACACATGTCTCAAATAAATGAATAAATAAAGGCCAAAGTGAGTTTGTTTATGACGCTTATACGACCGAATCAATATGCCGATTTTAAAAATAATTTCACCTAAAACTACATCATCAGCGAGTAACACAGGCAATATTTGTCCCGTATCCTCGTAGAACCGCGGGTAAAAACGCTAGTATATTATAAATGCGAAAGTAACTCTCTCTGTTACACTTGCACCACTGAACTGATTTTGATGAAATTCTGTATGATGCAAATTTAAACTTCGAGTGGAAGAGAATGGTCATAGAGTTTTTACACCTAACACCAGTCCAACACGCAAACACAATTGTATTATAAAACACAACAGGAATATATAAGCAAGTATTATAATTGGTACTGAAAAAGATATTTTAGTACATCAGTGTACCGGAACCCGCAACGATTACGCGCAGAATACCAATTCGTTGGGGGTAAGAACGGGAAATTGGGGTGCGAATGTGCGGGGCTTACTGACATAGTGATTGGAAACGAAATTCGCAGAACAATTCTACTTAACAACATAGACTGTTTTAGGTTTAAATTATCGTACTATAAATGTTAGTATATATGTTTGTTACATGAACATGTTTTAGGTTGATATAATCCTATTAATGTTAGTTTTTTTGTTACACCAACGTCCAAACTTCGCGATGATTTTTCATTTTTGACATTAAATATAATAGGTTATATTTAGTATTGTATCCTCCACACCTTATTAAGTGTGTAAAATCAAAATCACTAACTTCAAGTTTATCTATTGATTCGGAAAACGAAACATAATAATCTATTAGCTTTAAAAGTATCAAAATATAGATAAAATATCTTCATTTATGAAATTTTATTTAAACCGAGATGGGATGGAGGAAATTGTTCTATTTTTAAAATATCTGTACGTGGCGTTCGTGATGATTATTGAGTCTCTAACTGGATTATAGCGGAGGAAACTGCATTGAAACCAATATATGGCGTAATATTTCATCTCGACAGATACTGGACCGTGTGACTTCATGCATTATCATCCGTATAATATTGAAAAGAAGCGACACAACTTTCCTTTACTTAATATTTTTAATTTTTTTTATTTTGTACTAGATTAAGGTTATATACCTACGTTTTGCAAACCGCATATAATTAAAGTAATTTATAATTATAAATTAAATTATTTGACCGCGTTGGTAATGAAAACGAATAGACCTTTCTACATTTAAAATCTTTTATCTGTTAATCCAACAATATAAATCGAAAATCACAGCACTAGTGGTGAAAGAACGCCCCAAGGGACGGACTAATTGGGGTGCTATATTGCTCCGGGATTACGTTAACTCTCCGCTCTCTCTCAGCTCTATTTCAGACAAACTAACTTTTTCCCAACACTAGTTAC
The DNA here is from genome assembly GCA_963151315.1 of Nymphalis c-album. NCBI lineage: Eukaryota > Metazoa > Arthropoda > Insecta > Lepidoptera > Nymphalidae > Nymphalis > Nymphalis c-album. The sequence goes on from OY720610.1 coordinate 3,075,246, forward strand.
GAGTTGTAGAATTTGCAACACTAGTGAAATTTCTAAAGCACCCTTTCAGTGAGGGAACCACTAGAACTTTCTGTAGGCAAAGATAAGAAATCGATATGTCAGACGGAGTTTCGACGTGAGAATTTCTATCGGGCTTCGAAGTCACAAGTCTTTTTACAAACAATGGCACAACTTATGTTAAGGGACTACGAATGAAACTTTGAAAATCGAACATAAGAACACTTCGAAGAATACAAAATAATAGTTACTATTTTTTTTTAATTTAACGATTAATGATTATTATGGATAATAAATATTATAAAACTTAAATATTTGCTGACTATAAATTAATATGTACAAGAAAATATGACGTTAGTTATTTGAAATCAAAAAGTTTAACAATTGAAGTAATTTTTTAAATATTTTAAATTTAGAACGTGGTTGGCTGGTTCGAGTGCGGGCGGCACGTTCGCCATTTTACGTCGCATTTTTACGATGTAGCCGATAACGTTTACGAGGCGCGTTGAGTGGCGTCGCCGTGGCTCGCCCCGACTGATTGCATGCGAGGGTAGCATACGACTAGAGACGGAAAACATTATTTTTAACTAATTCGATGTATCTAAAAATGTTTCATAAGTCAAAGAAGTCCATAACCCCTATTATTTCAAGTCATTTTCTAACTTTATTTTCTATATTTATTTACATACTTGAGAATGTAATTGACCAATTTTTGATCCATGATGCTAACATAATTAAGCTAAGCATTCACTTTGTTTCTTATTTTGTTTACATGATTAAAAATAATAAAAGTATTTTAAAATAAAACAAGAAAATCTAAAAGGAACTGTCGATATCGATAAAAATAAATAAATTCACAGCCCTATCCGGGTCGTGTATCCGTGACACGTCGACGACATAGCGCGCCGTATTTTATGCGCCCCGCCGCGCACAGCCGAGCGCCTCTCGAAATACGCGCCGCGGTAATGAGCGGCCTTTGACGGAATGAAAAATAACAAGTCGACAACCGGACGAGTCGTTGTTGTAACTTGTAACGCTAATCAGCGCCTTATAAATGTTATTGTTGTTAAACTTCCACTAAGGTATTGTTGTTCAAATTAATCTCAAAGATTAACGGCGATTTAAAAAAAAAAATTACGATAACGATAATTTTACAATGTCCTTACATTCCAAAAAATATTTAAAAAATCGAATAAGTCACATTTATACCACTAGTCACATATATCTATGAAAACCTAAATTAGACGGTAAAGACTTAGCACCATTTTCTCGCAGTGTAATTTCTCAAGGTTGTGAATGAAATAATCCTTACAACTAATTACAGCACAAATTTATTCTTCAATATCCAATGACTTTAAACCACGAAATTTAAATAAGGAAACCATAAGATTAGAAAGGCAAACATTAGATAATATAATAAAAAATAAATTTAAACTAGGAATGTAGAGACAAAAATGTTGACAAGAAACTTTTAATGTTATATTGGTCAACAATCCGTGTAAAGTATCATTACTTGTGAAAACTAACAAATTCAACGAAAAATCACCCACGCCAAATCTTCCATAAAGAAACGGTTATATTCAAAAAAGGAACGTGAAAACTTCACAGAGCGACATCGACAAGCACCGAAGTCTCGAAACCGACGCTTCCAATCTGCTGCTCCTACACATTCGCTAACTTAGAACTAGGAATACATTAGAAATGGCATCCGTATTATATCCCGTTCACTATTATATAGATATTTTCATTTTTATAAAAAAATAATTGCTGGTTAGATTATAAAGCTGCATGATAAATTGTGGATTTATATAAAAAAACATTTACCTATATGATAAGTAGTGCCAAATAAACATAGATTGATTGCTAGTGTTGTGTCCAAGTGAGATTGAAGTGCTCTCGACCGAATTGCAGGCTCAACTAATTTCAAGAAGTAGTCGAATTTGGAAAGTTATTGTAACACATAACAGTGCGAGCAAAAAGAGATACGGTGTTCTGTCACTATCATGTTCTGATAAGGCGGCAGTATGACACAGCTGGAGACTGAACAAATAATTCACTGAGATACATTAGTGTGCACGAGATTAATTCATTAAATTTTGAGCTTTTATTTTAATGCTTAGGTACTATCTATCAAGAATTGAAACAAAACAACGACACAAAAAAAGATGTCCTTACACATGCCATTTCTGCCACAGTGTTCTAAGCACATCGCTATATAGCTATAAAGCTACGTGCTCAACTCGTGGCGGGCGGTAGCGCCGTCGGATGTATAAAGTGGCGCGCCGGTGGCCGCATGACATAGCTATAACTCGGTAGCATGACAAACAGCCGCCGGGGTGGCGTGGAAACGACATGCGTTTCAATTTAGTTTTTTTTCTTTTTGTAGTGAATTTTTAATTCGATTTTTAAATTGCTAATTGGTTATGATGCTTTAGTTGGCGCGTTTTAAATGATAATGCTTCATATATTTTTATTTCTTTTTATAATAGTTTTGTACGTAAATTGTAACCTTTTTTAAAAATACAACGAATGCATATTTTATAATTTTTTCGTGAATTTACTATTCAAATTTAAATGAAGTATAAGTAATACTAAGTGTCTAATGCCTAAGTTAAAAAAATTATCAAACTAAATAAATTTAAAAACATTCTCAGTGTAAAATGATTTATCAACGACAAAACATCATTTCAATTATTTTGGAATACTTTATTAAAATAAATATTGTATCAAAAAATAAATCTGTTATACGAAGCTCTACTCTATACATCCCGTTACCCACGCCCGACACCGGAGGGCGCCGTCGCTAAAGCGCGATACTACGGGCTCGCCTCGGGCGGCGCGAACCAATTACCCGCCGCCGCCGCGCGGGCATTTACCCCCCTCCCCACCCATCACCCGTCACCCGTCACCCGTCCCCACATTACTTATCTCTCGCGCGCGCTGCTAGCCCGGTACTCTACCGCCAGCCGAACGCCCGCAATGCGAATGCGTTTGTTGGCTTTTTGTTGCACGTGTGTTCACCATTTGTTATATACACGGCTATAGGATACGTCCCCGGTTCTCACCCACTTCAAAGATTTAGCGTATGCGTTTTTGTTAGACGTAGTGTATTGAATCGAGCCGGGATTTAGTGTTATAAATACACTCTCGCGTCTTTATCTGAGATAGATTTAGATTTCATTTGAAGTATTCAATAACATCCATTCAGATTTATGGTGTAATAAATACATAATCAAAGTACATATTTTATTAAAGTAGGCTTTTTAAGAACTTTTGAATCGAGTTTTTACACATTGTGCGTAACGCTTGTACGTTTCAGACAAATCGGTTACACAATCGACCTAAATCGAAATACATTATAATCTATACTAATATATAAAGCTGAAGATTTTTTTGTTTGATCCGCCTAATCTCATTAACTACGAATTTAAAAAATATTTTTGTGTTGTATAGTCCTTTTATCGAGGAAGAAGAAGAGAAGCTTATTTTTGGAGACAGCTAGTATTATAATAATTATCTTTACTATGTTGTAAATATGTGCAGAAATGCATATTTTTTATACTTTAATAATATGATGACCTGACAATATAATATTTAATAATTGCTATGTATTCGCATTTAAACCGGTGACAAAAGTCAATTATAATTTTAAGCCCTAACACTGAACGAATGATTCAAAATTTCCGTTCAATTCACGTCATTACTTTTAATGAGCAAGTGATTTTATGTGATGTTTAAGAGGCGACCAGTAGGACGAATCTGTAAGAACAAAGTCGAAACTCACTGCAGAAAACGTTTGTCAAATGTCAGAAAGTGATATGCGATATTGACCATTATAATTATAACATTACTATAAAACACTTATCAAAATGGTGTATCACACTAAGTCGGTTGAGAACATTTCACGCATGTGCAATGAAGAGAGTTCTTACAGAATTGCACGGATGCGCCGACATTTAGCTACGCATTTGTCAAAGTCCATATAAGGAAATTTAAGTCATAAGAGAACACTTAGTAAATTACAACTAACAGAAGACGGAGGTACGACAAACGTCATTTGGAATAAAATAAATCTACCTATGAGACTCGAGTTCAAGACAGGTTTGCGCGCTTCATAGTGCACGAATGTTTGCACATGTCGTCGGCTACGAAAATTCGATTCCAGGTTATTGAACTTATTGTCACACCTAGACGCCTAGACCACTTAAGGCGCTATCTGTGACATTTAGTTGATTAGTAATCTAAGCGAAGCACGCCGGCTAATCTAGGTGTTCAATACGATCGGCTCGCTTTGTGATTGAAATCTCTTCAAGGCCTGAAAGAAAAATTCAAAATGGCTTCCAATTTTTTTAAACGTGTTTTAAATATTTGATTTAAAATTTCTTAACGTCATTATTTTAACTGCCGCCCTAAGAAGCTAAGAATTAACTAGTTTATTTGCACATCTGTTAGTTTTTATCACATAAGAAATGTTTGATTATATCTTTATGTTATTATATTTTATTTACTTCTGTAAAATATCCACTCTGTTATATGTATGTAGTTATTAATATATCTACTAAGCTAACAGTACTAATAAAATCTTATTGACTATATAAAACACAACAGTCTTGAATCCCTTCTGGGCTACGTGGCTAGAGTAATGCCGTGTTGCACATGCATTACTGTGAAGTTCATCTGTTACCTATGTAGGTACAGGTTCAGGTAAATCTTCTGTTGACGTGTATGTCACTGAACTCTCAGCTGACTCAATATTCATGCAATTTCTTGTGTATGTGTGGGTTGTAAAGGTTTTTTATTTTTAATAAAAATAAATAAAATTCTTATTTCAATTTCGAAGTCGGAACATTATATACACATTTTACTAATACAGTTTAAAATGACACAGTTTTGACATACGACCTTTTGAACACAGTATCGTTTTACATCTTAAAGACAACGGTCAAGTGTCCTATTTACAAAGAAATCAATTCAACACAAAGCTTTTAACCGTTGGCAACTGAACAGCGAAATAGGTGACACTGACATTTCGTATTTTGATTTATGCGTGTCGGTCTGTCATTGATACATTTTCAACAAAATCGCATCCCAGCTACTAATGTTATTTATACTTCATCAGAGGAGTAACTTTTTGACGTGACAACGTCTAATAAATCGATGGACGCTGGCTGCATGCACGAAAAAGGATGACTCCCGTTGTCCCGTTACGCTGATTATAAGTTAAACTATCGTCCGTAAACCGACTTTACAGACAACATTTTTTTTTAGTATTTAATATTATAGGAATCTTATTTAAATAACTTTACGTTTTCGTAAACACAGTTTTCGCCTTTTCTGTCATTATTGAATACTCAATTACCTACGAAAGAAGAAGATGATAAATGATATAGTCCCCAACTGAACCAATTAAGTCTCTTTCTAATTCTACATTTGAAAGCCTTTTTGGTTGCTTTCTTATATTACTGCATGAATTTCGTTTGAGGAGAAGGTTTGGAGCTTATTTCACCACGCGGCGTACACAAAGAATATCAGTGAAGAATTAAAAGCGAGATGAATTAAAAACAAAATTGAAGCCTAAAACAGTGGTGCTTGCCAGGGTGTGAATCCGCGATCATCGTTTAAAATTCACGCGTTCGAAACACTGAGCCACCTCGTCTCTAAAAAAACACATTAGATTAAACAAGTATATCTTTTTTTATGGCAGTTTAATGAAGCTATCAAGATTTAATCATAGTTTTCTGCTTCCTACGTCCACCTTACGTTAATTTGTTACAAATGATCAAAACCTCAAGGTTTACGTAACATAAGCTTACTTTCGCATTAATCATCTCAATCACCGGCCGTTGTCAATTACTATTTTCTCTCACTATCAATTTAACATTGCCGTACAGTCTATATCTGTACTACACATTTATGTGTGAGAGCGCGCGTGTGTGTATAAATGCACGCCTTTCTGTGCCTGTTGAACTGTATGAATTATTCTTAAGTAATGACGATGGTGTCTTTAACACGGGTTAGGCTGAGTTTGGCGCGATTGTTTATATTTGAATGTATATTGAATTTTTTTAATGTTCTAAATTCAAACATAATTTTAGCATGTCGCAACTGAACGTAACGATAATCGAAGTATCTTCAATTAACATAGTTCCCTGGTAAAGTAAAACAAAATATATTAGATTCCATATTTGAATTGTTCGATTTAAGAACGATTGATTCCCAGGAAGATTTTCATCTACAAGATGATTCCCTAGTTATTTGAATATCGTTAAATATCTAAAAACGTCTTAAGCCAGAGAAAGTCTAGGAAGTCTCACTTGGATGATCTTGGTTTCGTAAATGTACAAACATGGTACTGTTAAAAATTTATAATAAAAAGAAAAACCAAGGCAAAACTATACCAAAATTATAAGGTCGAATCAAGAAAGATATAGGTTAAAGTATCATATCGACTTAGAATTAACATATTTTCCGGTATAAAGTATACTATTAAATATAAAAAATAATGTACGTTATATCAGATAAAATCTTAAAACAAATGTTAGGTACTACCTTATTTTTAAAGCGTGTAAGTGTGTGTAGTAAGGCCACTTGTTGATTGATCGAGTTGTTAATTCATAATCATTGATGTCATATCATTGAAACTTTTTGAAGTATGAGTGATTAAACACGTCTACATGACCAAAACGACCGATCAAGATACAAGATAGGTCGGGTCGTCTGGAAAGATAAGACCTTTGGTACCCAGTCACACATATAAAGATAAGACCACACATTTGTAACAATTCCAAATTAAAGAAAAAATAAAATGATAAAATCTATTTAACTTCGAAGGCAAGTTACTAGGAAGGTCTCTATTTAGTATATTATTTTGTAAAAGAATGTTCAAAAAAAGAACACGTTCTGTTCCGTTACAGCATAGCTACGTGTCACAGCTATGTAGCACTACGACTATGTTCAGATGAAACCCTAAGACACGACAATAAACAAACACTACACTTAAAAATAAAACCGAACAGTGCACACGCGACCCGACGATATTTTTTCACCGCGCCTTTGTGATGTCGCGAACATCCACGCCCGTACTCGTAATTCACCCGGCCCGCACCGACCGCCGTCCCGCCGGATTTATTGCCTCATTTTTACAATGCCCACTGCAGAGCACGAGCGTCCCGGTTTCGCAGATCCTACGAGGTAAGGAGTTTTTCGAATGCATGAACATTTTACTGCTGCGAATTATATATTTCGATAAAAAGAACGTGTTCGATTTTTAAATAATAACAACAATGATTATGTTACAGAAAAAAAAAACGTTCTATCGACTAATATTTACACGTTAAAAACCTTTTAATTACCGATATTATTACATAAAAAACCTTTTATTCGTTAAAACTGCGTAGTGAACGAAATTTTCGGTCGTCCTGTAGATTTTAACTGGGGTGAGGCAAGCGTTAAATGCCGTAATATCACGATTGTGATGATGCGTGATAATTTAATTGCCGACTACGAGATAGGCATACTTTTATTTTTAATATTGGTAAATATAATTACTTAGATTAAATGAACGCTAGGGATTGATAGTATTATAAATATCAATCGATCAATTTCATGGAAAAACAAAAAAAAATAGATATATTTAATAGTTCTTATTTTTATATACAAGCGGTAAGCCGTAGTTTAAAAAAGTGTTCAGAGATATTGTTAGACTTTGAAATAAAAATTCAAGTCCAGTTCAAGAGTGTGACTCGGGAGACAGCTTGTGTACTTCAATAACAAAAGCCAAGTGCGATTATGTTTGCCGGTTCGCTCGCCCACAAGTCTAGCGGCTAAAGGATGAACTATGTAGTTGTAGCCTTTACGCCAAGAGGCAAGATTCCTAGCCGCTATAACGAACCCGTTTAGTTTCCTTCGCTAATTGCATCATACAACCAAACACCGTTTACACGTTTGTGAAAAATAAAGTATATATTTTAATATTTATTTATATTTTATAATCAACCTCAAAATGTTGTCTACTTACATATATTTATGATAATATTTTTAGAAATTTATTATTTAAAAAAAACACTACCGTCACGAGACGCCCGCGCCTGGTGATCGATTGATAGTTTTAAAAATATATAATATATAGAAAACCAAACTATGTAATACAAAAATACCGAGTAAAATAAATAATAAAGGTAATAAGAGCACCAATATCAAAATCGAAAGAAATCATAGAAGACGACATAAACTTGCAAGCATTTTACCGTTTTTTCGAGCACATTTTTGTGGGGACAAAGAAAGTCCGTTGCGCTGTCCCGTCAAAACACGTCGTTTGGTCATGGCAGGTAAAAACAAGCCGCGGGCTGTGCGGCATTCATTTTAATCAGACGCGTCACCCGTTGGCCGATTGCCTGATGAATTATACCAGTTTCATTTTATTAATGCGCGTTCCCCGACAGCAGATAACATTTTTGCTTAGGGGATTAATCAGCTGAATCTCTGATAACATCGTCGTATACAGTTTTTCCTAAACTAATTAAATGTATTTATTTCTTACTTAATTAAACGTGGTAACTTAAAAAAATAAGAACAAACATCAAAACCCCAAGACACGAACAAAATCGAACGGGATTGTGATAATGTATGTCGTCGTAAAATCGTGTGTTTTTAAAGACGGTTCGATGCAATCGAAGTAATTTCATCGATACTTTCGATACAAATTATCAGGAGTGCATAATACAGTAGGAGTTCGCGTCAAACCTGAACGTTAAACATCGATCGCCGCTTATCGCTGGTATCGCGTTGTGGCCGCTGCGGCCGCCCATTGTTCGTTCGGCTCCGGCTCGTTTTTGCTAAAACCACGCGCCGCTTCGCCCGGCGAATATAAATTGAAAAGCGTTTGTTTAAAGTTTCACGCGGCGTTGATGCCGCTGCACGCATAGATATTGCTGTGTCCCGAGGGCATCCTTTGTAATTCCCATCAGCGCATCCGAGTGGAATATACATATGCGATGGATGCTGATCGTTTTTTTAACAATGCTTCGAAAAATTCATACTATAATACTCTTTGTATTATAAATCGCATATTTCGTTTTTTGAGAAGAATGAATTTGTTCAAACAAAGTTTCGCAGAATGTAAAAATAGAAGATATTTTTCAAATAAAGAGCCCCAAGTGCTTTTAACACCGCCGGATAGTCAAAAGGAGTATTAATAATAAGCCTAGTCAGTTCAGGTGAGACCTGGCGGGATAGCCGGCTCTTTAATATACATGAGGCCGCAAATAATAAATGAGCGAGTGAGCGAGCCGCGAACACCAGAGTTACTGGAGTTTACTTGTTACAATTATTCATTTGATTACGTTGCTACAGGCTATGCATTCCTAGTCGTTTCGAATAGTGTGGTAATCCGTCGTGTAAGAAATAATTATAAAAAATATATATAAATTTCACTTATAAAAAAAAGTATGGGACACAATTACCGAAATTACTTAAATTTAATGTAAAAAAAATTTAAGATTTTATTTCAAGATTTATTTATTACAAGAGATTTTATGTTTCATCTTAATATTTCATTGTTGTCAAGTTTTTCAAGATAAGGTAACATTTACTTTGTAGATATACATATAATATATAAAATGAAAAATTATTTTAGAATGATTTTATCCGACTGAACTGAATTACTATAAATGTAGAGTAAACTCTTCGAGTTTAAGTTTCAAAGTATATCTCATCACACACGTCATCGAAATCATAAAATCTATATACTGTAGGTACTGTATACACACATTCACGTACACGTTTATAACTCGCAAAGCAAATCGCTTTCTGCGATAACAATGCTATTAAAGTCTCTGTAGAGATTACATCCTGTTGTTTAAATCATGAAAAATAAAGACTTTAAACGTTAACGTTGCTACCTAGAATAATCTTATAGCAATGCACAAAGTTCATACTAATGTGAAGAGCATTGAGAAAGACTTGCGAGATTGGTAGCCGCTCCGCTTAGTGATGAATGAGCATCCGTCTTATTATAATGACGCATAATCTCTTCTATCATTATGCGTTCCTGGTGCCGCAGTGGCACACATCACCTGTTCTTTGATCTCAATGACTCTCGTTGTTTTGAAGGACATTTTATTTTCTCGACACACACAATAAGACATTGCAAAATATAAACTATTTTAAGTATATAAATAACACTGGAATTTATCTGTCGTCTGATGGTCTCATAAATTAGACAACACAGCGTTTGACTGATAGTGGAAATATTGTATACATATTATGTGACTTATCTTAAGTGTTGTTATATTTTCTCAGTATTTCTTCTAAAAATTGTGGTGCTTTTTGAAAATACAACAAAATTAGCTAACTTTTTAATAATAAATTAGTTTCCACTATCATTATTTATAAAAAAAAGTTATAAATAATAACTATTTACCGTTATACTAACTACACTTACTTACCTTTAAAGGAGGAGTCGGTATATATAGCGGAGGATCATTTTGAGATCCTGTATAGATTTCTTGTCCATCCGGTCCACGGGCGCAACCCTCTGCATCAGCGACGCTGTATCTGCAAACTATGCCGTCGGCAGGTTTCGCATCGTATCCCGTCGGCCTACCCACATGAAAACCTTTTGCCTTTACCCAAAAACGAAACTTGGAACTATCGGAACTGTTACATTCTTCGCCGCGCAGGGTTCGAAGAATTCTAGCGTACTTTTTTAACGTTATCGTTTTTGTTTTTGCCAAATCTCCATAAGTCTGGATCACCCACGGCTGGTAGGTAGAAAATAAGTCGACTTTTGGATCACCCGTCTGTATTTTTGGTCTTTTATTATTATTTTGTTCGTTTTTCTTGTCGTTCTTAGAACTACTCGGCGTTGATTTACGCTTCGAAGGCTTTTTAGGTGTTTTCTCCGGTATGGCTTCCTGGGTTAATTTCTTTCGTAGCCCACGGTCCTTTATCATGGCAGCCGCCATTTTTATTTTTAACTTACACTTAACTTTAGTTTTCTTACACAAATAAACCCATGCTTTTTAATTCTTATGTCTAAATATTTCGAATTGCACTACACAAATCTATTGGTACTTTATTTTTACTTGCCCGGTACACTTTTTATTGCGCAAAAAAAATTACATTGCCTGTGAAATATTTTCGACAAAGTTTTGGAGTCCGAAAGTTGGGAGTCTCGCGTGCGTAAAACTTTGAGAACAGGAACTTTTGACTGCCAAGTTCTCGCCGACAGAAAGGACTTTGCGAAAACTTTTCCCGGCGGTGACGGGGGAAATGTTCAGGACAAGAATATCTCTTTAATCTCTGGTTCATTGCAAAATAATTGTGCTTGGTTTAACACTGCATTGCTAATGAGACATTTTTATAAAATAATGTAATTGTATCGTAAAAAAATAGGAATATGGTATTAAAATTTATTCCAGAAATAAGTTTGTGTATTTAAGAAATAACTTATTAAAATTTTGTTTTTTTAATATATAAAAAATTGTAAGTGTTTTAAAAAAAAATTTGTTTATTAAAAATAAATTTAAAAAAAAGTTTTACGAAATAAAAAAGTACCAGGCGTGTAGATCCGTCGGGAGATCGGAAAAGGCTTCCTCGATGCGCTATATTCTCCCACACAGCCGCTCGCGTGGGGCGCGCGCGGTACACTGGAATCGTCGGCGTCTGGGACCGCGGAACGGCACGTGCGGGACGGGCCGGCGCTAATTGCCCGCAAAACAATCGGGCCGATCGTCCGGGCGGCCGATAATGCGCCGTGCCCGTCCTTGCGATAGCGCGCTATTGTATTGTTGACTAGACAACGCTGAGTGACGCGTATAGTGCATCGCGTTACTACTTTACTATTCCACAAAATCGTTCTGTATAAAATCATTATAAAAATATTTTATTTATATTTGCATGTTTTTCGGTGCAAGTAATAAGTTTTATTGAAAATTATAACAAAAAAATTAATAACTTGCTAACAATAATAACATGCATGAACTAAAACCTTAAAATATTTTTATAAAGTGCAAAACTATATATACGACCTACCTACTCGTACTTTATATTTATTATTTAAATATAACATACATAATCCGTTATTTCGAAAATTGTTGCCGCCAAGGAAATGCATAACAAATCTACTTAACTCCTGCTTGTTCATATAATAATTGTTGGTATAATATGTTTTCCAGTACCAGTAATTCCTGAGATTAGCCGGATCAAACAAACAAACACTTCAGCTTTATATATTACTATATAATATGTATATCTACTCGTAGGGTACAGCTTTGTGCAAGCTCGTCTGGGTAGGTAGCACACTACACACTACCGCAAAACAGCAGTATTTTGTATTGTTGTGTTCCGGTTTGAAGGAGTTCCCCTTTTGTTCCTCTTTGTTCCCCAGGTTGGTGGCGCATTAGCGATGTAAACGATGATTAACATTTCTTACAACACCAATGTCTATGGGCATTGGTGACCACTTACCATCAGGTGGCCCATATACTCGTCCAACTACCTATACAAAAAAAAAATCATGAATACATATATCACAACCAGTGCAATTTCTACCAGCAGCTAACTTATAAATTCCGGTTCGGGTGTGTAAGTTATACGATCTATGCGAATAAACCTTTCTTAATACTATAAAAAAAAAAAAAAAAAAATTATTGTCTAATATTTAAAATTTAATGATTTACGCACACAAGAATTTTTATCAAGATTACCCTAATTTAAACAAGATTGCATAAAATCGAAATAAAATAGAGACAATATCAAGAAAAATAATAATAAGAAAATTAAACAGCAGGCAAAATTTTATTTGTCACCAAGTTTAGTACTAAGTTTCGCTCATAAAAAATAAATAATAAAAAGCAATACTAGAAAGAAATGTTACTTAAAAATGTATATAAATTTATCTTATATTAGTAATGAGTAAATAAGACAACAACTCCTCCTCTTTTAATCGAAGATATTAAACATAAATAAATCTTATCTTAATATTGCGCGCGCGCATCCAGCACGCGAGAGTTGCGCACGAGTACGCTCGCTTGCGCGAACAGTGCGCAACATACTAGGCGACCATGAGCTAGGAAGATATAATTATTATGTATGGTCTGCTAGTGAGTAGCGAGATTTACCAAAAGTATTTCGTCAATTCGTTCAGAGGTTCGCTGAGAAGAACAAGTATGTTTATAATTTATATGTGTCTAAGTAATATGTTTTTTATACATGCTTCGTATGTGTGTACATTTTTCATTGACTATATATGTTAGAATATTATAGTGCGTTCAAAATTTATTCCTTCATTAAAAATATACAATCAAATAAGTTAAAAATTAACTAAATAATGAAACGATGTTGTTTTTTTAAAAGAAAAAATAAGCAAAATATAAAAATTTACTTAATTAGAATAAGATTTAATAAAAAATACACCTATAATTATTATTTATTATTTTCAAATTGTATAAATCTTTACATGCACAAACGCGATATATAAGTTACTAAAACTTACCTAGCACATTGTAAAATAAATTAATTTAACAACTAACCCAAAACCCATTTTGCATAAATGAAAATCGATGTTGCTTCATTAGGTCGACTTTATACTAGGAATCCATAATAATGTAGGAAATCCTCTATCCTCGGTGATCTTGTCGATTTCTACCAAAAAATTGTGCTGATTTATGCTAGATGGCGCTGACAGTTACATTGTACATCGAATTTATTCGATTCTTAGAATATTTTTTATTTCGTTTTTCGGCAAAGAACATGCGTTTGTTGCGATTGCCCGACTGTGGAAATGATGTATAAGAAAGTTAGTCTTTTAAATAAGTATATAATTTAAAAAAAATGTTTTGTTTATGTAAAGTATAAAAATAAAATAAAATAAACGTGGTAAAATATATGAGTAAATCTATACTATTATATATATAAATATAGCTGAAGAGTTCGTTTGATTCGGCTAATCTCAGGAACTACTGCTTCGAATTTAAAAAATCTTTTTGTGTTGTATTCCTTTTATCGAGGAAGGTTCTAGGCTGATTTTTATTCATTATATTTTTATTAATTATACATGAGTGAAACCGCGGGGCAAAGCTAGTGTTGTATATAGTTGACTATGTAATTTCATTTAAGAGAGAGCGTACTGCTGGGTGTCTTACCCAGCACGAGTCTACCACGAGTATCATAAGTGCTTGTGACTTGTGAGAGTCTATTTAAATAAAGTACACTTTGTTTTTTGCGTATGAGTTAACTGTTAGACAATAGAGCGTCGAGCTCTTTGCACTAAGATGCAACCGAACTCCACTTTCCTTGTTCTAAGTTCTAGTTTGTGGTTCTAAGTTTTCCAATGAACATAATCTTATGACGTTGAAAAAATTGCCTGAAAGTTTGATTCCATATTGTGGACGCGATGGACTTGTATTCTGGACTTTATTATATTTATATATGATATATTTTAGTTTTTGTTACTCATATGAAAAATATATCAAAGAAAAATTTATCTACACTAAAACTTTTAAGTTACAGTGTTATTTTATGTCTAGTGCATTCAACATTATCTCTGTCTCACTCCTACATATACATTTTATTCACTCTATCTTTATCTGCAAGTAGAATAAAATTGTCTAGAAGAAACATATGAAGTGATAACTTCTAGACAATATAACAAAACGCAGATTTTATATAAGTTTTGCAAATTATTAAATAGACTCTACGGTCGAAATTGCGATTTAATATATTTAATTAGGTATGTATTAGTAAACAGTATTGACGTTATGGCTGTATGAATTTGTTCATTTACTGTTTTAAAATTAAAAAGTTTTATAAAATGCAAAAGAAGTAAATTTTGCTTACACATAGGTATTTTATTAAAGTCATTTATGATAAACATTTAGGTATAAAATTATAATAACAATGTATGCAATGAATGTGCGTATTTGCTAAAATCAGTCACGGTAGGTAGGTATGTATGTAAATAACAAGTGCAATGCACCACATGACAGGACAGAACACGTTCTAAAAATTTGAATTTCGAATACTTAATCAACTAGTTCAGCTTCAGAGAGGCTTCAGACGTATTCATAACACAGATTATATCAAAACTATAACCGTTTTTGGCAGCTAAAAACTACGCGGAGAATGCTATCCACGCCGCATAGTCGGTGGTATACGGCTATACGCTTGTGGTAGAGGTTATGGAGCGCAATGTACGGGACGCTGCGATGTCGGGCCGCGCCTCGGTGAATCATTGGGTAATGCGGCGCGAGGAGGCGGGTGACGATTTGATACTTGACGATATTCAAACATTAAATTTTTTTTGACGTGATTTTATAACTTATAAAACGATGAACGCCGGCTGCACGCACGAAAAAGCATCTCATTTTCATGTTTCGCCTGAGCCGAGAGTGCGCGAAACAAGCGATAGAGAGGCACGATCACCCTAAGCGTTCAGCTTGTGACGCATCTATCTCTCTTCCACTCCATCGATCGTCGTATTCATCAATTTTTTCTTATATTATCACGTAAAATGATCGTCCGTAAACCGACTTTCCAGTCAACCATTTCTTTTTTTAAAGTAATATACAGTTTTATCATTGGCGCAATATTGTAATGTACATTTAGTTATACTAATTAAGGAAATTTTTGTACAGCAGTTTTACATAATTTGTTTGTTTGTGTGAGTTTTCAAATAATTTGTTCAGTCATATTATTTAGTTATCGATTTGTTGTAATATGTAGTGATTTTTTGACTTATTCACAATAATAGAAATTGACTAAGAATGATTGATTGATTTTTTTTAGATTTGCTGTTGTCTTTTTGATGTTAAATCTGACTGTGGACTTTCGAGTGACTGTATAAAAAAATAAAACGAAGCTATAATAGTTCTGTAATAATACAAATTTATTATTTAAGTTTTTTTTTTTCTATTATAATTTATTATGTCTGACGATATTTAGCTCATTGACAAATTGGAATATTTACTGTATTACGTTAAATTGACTAGATTGATTGATTTTATTTACTTCACATCTTCACTAGTCAACCAATCATCATGAATATTTACACAAACGTTACGTTTACAATTACTTTACATTATGTAGAAATTTGGACATTGGGTGTCTAACCTCTGACCCCCTCCCCTCACTCACACACACACACACACAAAAACTCAGGAATCAATCCAATTCCATTATTAAATCAAAATAAACATAAATGTGTGAAAAATGAAAATGGATCAAAATAATTCCGTAATACTATCAAGATGTTTCGTGCGTTGTATACCGCTGCGAACGGTGAGTGGCGCTCGCCGCGGCTGCTTTGTTCCCGCCAGCCGCGCCCAGGGCTGCCGCTTTATTAATCACGCTCTATTATTTATTTTTCATATTTCTATAGAACGGCCGCGCCGCGGCCGGCCCGTGTTGGATGTGTATTTCGTGGATGGGGAGCTTTTTTGTATTGATTGTACAATTTAAGTTTATTTATCATTTTATGGATGATAACAATAACCACAATACAAGAAAATATTTAAAAGTAAAATAATATGCGCTACTTTGGTGCGTATGAAAACAAAGTACGTATGAAAAAAAAATTGGTTGCCTGTAAAGTCGGTATACGGGCGAAAGTTTTACGTGACAACGACTTTGAGTGGTAAAATAATTTTAATGTGAATTTTTATGTCTGTCTCTCTCGCTCTTAGGCGGGCTAACCATGCCCGAGTGGAAGGGACGCGTGCCTCTCACTCGCTCTCATTGTGAGCGCATAACGTGAGCGGAGCGTAACGCAGTTTCTTGAAGTGTCACCCGGCAAACCAATTTATAAGACGTTGTCACGTCAAAAATATACGTATTATTTAAAATACGCTTAAGCTCAAAGATACAAAATTTTGTATAATTGTCAAAATTTAAAATATTTTTACTAATTTTTTTTTTTGTATAACCCTGCATTCGAGGCGGGCCGATAGCAATATCGCTGAGTGCGCGGCGCGGCACGAGCGACTCCGCGCCTAATTTACTCTGCTAACGCCTGCCTGCGCTGTTGCCCTAGTACACACCGCGAGAAAATGACTTACGAGTCGGGGAATGAAAATTTTATTTTTTTACATACGGTACGTACGAAGTACGTAGTAAAAAGTTTTTTATTCAGGTATAAAAAAATATATAACAAAATATTCTCAAATAATAGTTGTTATAATTAAAATACAAATAATTATTTTTGATTTTATAGAGATAACCATTTATTTCAATTTTTACTTATTTTACATTTTATTGTTACTTAACAAAACAAGTACAGTGCAAATAATATTACAGTAATGAGCCACGAGCGTTCAAAAGTAAAGCGACAATTAAAACAGTTTTGTCTAAAAAGGAAACGTCCTATTTGCTGCTTATTTTTAGCTATCCATCCAATTTGTAACTTCTGCATTCGATAAGTGTTCCTGACAATGCAGTATGCGCCTTTCTTTGCGGATATTACCCGCCAATTTGTTGTTTGTATGTGCATTATAACTTTATTTTATTATAACTTTATTATATATATGTGATATTAAGTATAGTATAGTTTATTTTATCACATATAATATAGTAACTAATAATAACATTTTTAAATTGTAATTATAACAGTAGCAGCCTGTGAATGTCCCACTGCAGGGCTAAGGCCTCTTCTCCTCTTTGAGGAGAAGGTTTAGAGCTTATTCCACCACGCTGCTCCAATGCGGGTTGGTGGAATACACATGTGGCAGAATATCAGTGAAATCAGACACATGCAGGTTTCCTCGTGATGTTTTCCTTCACCGTCAAGCACGAGATGAATTATAATCACAAATTAAGCACATGAAATCAGCGGTGCTCGCCCGGGTTTGAACCCACGATCATCGGATAAGAGTCACGCGTTCTTATCACTGGGCCATCTCGGCTATATCTGTAATTATAAATTTTACATTAAAACATTTTTTTTATTGTATAGGTTGGCAGACGAGCGTATGGTAAGTGGTCACCAACGCCCGTAAACAATGGCATTGAAAGGAATGTGAACAACCATCGCTTACATCGCCAATGCGCCACCAACTTTGCCTGTAATTTTGTAAATGAGTAGAATAGACGAATAGGGAAATATAACGTTTTTTTTCCTTGACTGACATTTACAAATATGTAACTGACTACCAGGATTACATGAAATAAAAAGAGTCAGGCTACTGAACTGTAAGCACTGCGTTGCAGAAAAACGTGCCTGGTGGCGAAATGAAATATATCTGCGCCAGGGTTTCGCAGCAGATAAGCCTCGGGGCGGGTGAAGTGGGAGGGGTCCCGGCCAGTAAAGTAGGTGTCACTAGTGATGTATATTTTTTTAAGTATCGATATCGATCCCTTTATACCACACCATTTACAATAAAACAAAATCATATTAGTATTCTAATTGTAAGCCATATTAAAAAAACACAAAACATAATTATGGACAATATTTTTTTATTTAAAATTGGCAGCAGGGGGTTAACCTAACCAACTTTGGGAACTAATATGTTTTTTGTTCCTGTAATTACAAGTTCGGATCACGGATCATAATAAATAGTTTTGATTTCAAATATTTATATCTACAGAGCTTAATTTATTTAACAAAGCGCTTAAAAAATATTTACGAAAATGTGTCGATAAGAACGATTCAAACGCTACGAAACGGTATGCGACTGGAGCGAAGCGGCGACGGGACGCATTAGTGAGCCGCTCCGCAGCCGCTTGATTGTATCATTGCTACACACACACACGTAGCTCAACAACAACACTCCAGTCACGCGACGACACTATTAGCTGTTGAAAGCTCGTGATAATGTCTTCTACGCGGTAGGCCGGTAGATAGGTAGCAACAACATGCGTATTTATTAATGTATTTCGGAATTCTTGCGGTTCACTCACGGAAATGTTCAATGTATCTTGAAAATTTACGCAATAATCTAAGAAGGTTACATGTGGTATGAAGATGACATAACATGGTAATTGTGTAGCGTGATTCGCGACAGTTTTAGTGACCTAGTTGCGCGTATCATCTGACTGATGGTTGATATAATGTACATATATGGCTTATATCGCTATGTTTCTTAAACTTTAACAGTACCTAACATTTTACTGTAAATATTTCAACCATTAAGTTACTATTTATAAGACCGTTGGCAGTCAAATATAACGTTTTTTTATCAGTCACTTTTTTTTTTTAATTTGAAAAAGTAGTCTTTGTCCTTCCTTTGGGGTTAAGGTTACTTCATATCAAATTTTAACAAAATCTGATAGCAAGAATTCTGATTTTGGAAAATAATTAACTTCAAATATATTAACCGACTCCTGATTCCCATATTACAAGTATGAAATAACAAGTATTAGGTATAAACTGCAAAGAGTGACAAGGATGACAAGTATTTAGCAGCTTGTCTTCATAGTAATCTCATGGCGCGTAAATGAAACAAAGAATTTTATTTACTTTGTAACTCACACGCATTCCATATTATCTCTGCAATGTTTATGATCGCTTAATACTTATTGTGACTATGTTAAGCTCCATGACGCGTATGTGACGGGATTAAAATGTCCTCCTTCCTTTGTTTTTAATTAAAACTAAAAGTATTTGAATTACTTTTTACTCATTTGAAACATTTGTTTTCAATATGTTAAAATATAAAGAACAATTAAAGTTATTTTTAGTTCGAAACCCTGTTGAATTTTACGCCCGTCTGTCAAATCCAGTATTTAGTTGTAAGTGTACCGTGTTTTTTTTCAAAATTTTAAGCTACATCAGTTTTCAGTTGAAATTTGAATAGACGAAAAAAAAACTTAGGTTTTATTTATTACATTATATAATTGATTTTAGTTTATTCACCCGATTCCCTTCCAATACTATTTCTTTTCTTTAATTCAGATATAATATTCTGTTCTATATAATGAAAATGACTGGATCACGAAAGAATACGAGCCTAGATGGCACAGTGGTTAGAACGCGTGATATTTACCGATGGTCGCGGGTTCAAATTATGCTAGCAGCACTGATTAATTTGTGTACATGATTTATCTTGTGCTATGCGGTGAAAGGTATTCCATTTCCTTATAAGAAAAATTCTCAAAATAAGAGGAGCTCGTCCAGCAGTGGGATATTTACAGGCTGCTTACTCTTTAATTTATAAAAAATATTGCAGGTTCTTTATACGTAAATACAAAATATTAAATACGATAATACAAAAAGATTTTAAAATGATAGTCTACATATACATAAAGTATACAACGCCATCTATTGTTGAGTAGCATTGAGTCGTGATCCCTGGTTTTCTCGAACTTTGAAACAACGTACAATTTTTGCATAATGTCAATAGATGACGCTCACGTTTGCTTTTATATTAGGATCAGCGCGCCTTGGATGAAGTTCGAACGCAGCAAAGGCGAATGCCAATGCGTGCGTGGCACGTATACTATACTTTCTTGGTTTTTTATTATAATAGTATGAAAAATCTTAATAAATAGTAAATGAACAATTCTTGCATATATTATTTTGCTTTATTGTTCTTAGAAGCCTATATTATGTTGTATTGGGGAAAACTAAAAAAATAAAAATAAAAACCACATTGCTTAAATTTATTTTTTATAAACTCCTATTGCAAATCTTATAGGCTTCGCCTTATTATAAAAAATATATACAGTATTCGATGACATTTAATATGCAAACCTTTAACATAATTTTATTCAACCTAAATGATAACAATGACATCATACTCTACTATAAGCGTACAATACAATTTTTTATGATACAAAATATTAAAAGAAAATGTTATTTACTAAATTATCAGTACTTAAAATCCTCACTGTAGTGCAATATTTTGATAATAAGCTGCTATACTGAATTTTGAAGAATGGTAGGTTCCAATATATCACGTAGTTCAGAGTTATCAGTACTTGTCCCATGGTACATTCTCAATTGAATGTTTCTTCAACTTATGCTTCTTCAAATATTTAGAATCAATGTATGCTTCCCCACAGATGGAACACACATATGGACGCTCTCCGGTGTGCGTGCGTAAATGCACCACTAAATTTCCTTTCAACGCAAAGAATTTCATACAAACAGAACAACCAAATTTCTTTTCGCGTGTATGAGTGAGTTGATGAGTTCGTAAATGAGTCTTTGTCTTGAAACGTAATGAGCAAAGCTGACAGGGAAATGGGCGCTCATTTGTGTGTACTCTTTCATGCATTACCAACATAGCTTGACTGGCACATCCCTTGCCACAAATACAGCACTCAAACCTTTTAGTACTTTTCTTTAAACTCTTCTCAGCATCTTGACACTCAGATTCAACAATGTGCGTACTTTCTACATGCTGTTCCAATGCCGACTCTACAGAAAACATCTTTTTACATAATGAACATGCATAGCCCAATAGTTTTCCGAAATTTGTTGTTACTTCCTGTTTGACCGTCTTCATGAGTTCTTCTTTAACTTTCATTATTCTTGATTTCGAGCACTCATCTGATCCTCTGTGTGATGCTAGGTCAGACTTATTTTCAAATTTAATGCCACATTGACTGCATGTGAATGGGTTGATATGTGTTAGTCTATGTGTCTGCATTGTTATTTTCTGATGGAATCTTTTAAGGCAGATGTCACATTCAAAATCTTTTATACCGCTATGAATCATCATATGCCGTTTCAAGTTATTTTGATTGGCAAACGTCTTTGAGCATACATTACATTGAGGTTTGCTGTTATGTACATATTTGATGTGTTGGGTGAGAGTGTTGCGTTTTATATTTTGATTACAAAATGGACATGCGACTAGGAGTCCTACAGGGTTGCTGTGAAGGAGCATATGTCCAGTAAGAATTTCAGCAGTTTCAAAGCCTTTGCCACATAGGTTACATAAGTGATCACCCGCTGGATTATGTTTATATTGGTGTTTCTCATAATTATCTAGATCATCAAATTGTTCTCCGCAATCACAGAGAAATGTCCCATCTTCTTGTTGGAGCACCGTTGCAATTTGGCTATCATCGGCATACTCTATGACTAGTTCTGAGCCGTCACACTTAACTAATTGGAACTGTGGAGAATCGTCCCCCTCATACAAAATTACTTCTTGTGACATTGATTCGCCTTCTTCCATTTTAAAAGAAAGGGGATCTGTTACATATTTTATACCATCATCGCTTTTAAGCAGAATTGTTCTTTCAGTGCCTGAAGGAGTGAGTATTTTGATGAAGTTTTTAGCATTCGGAAGACTTTTTAACATCTCTCCAGAAAGAGGAACTGTGAACTCATGAGGTCTTTCTTGAGCATTTTCAATTATTGCCAAATCCTGGTCGTGTATTTCATCTACATTCATACCCTCATCGAATTGCTGTCCATTATCTTGTTCTTCTTCCTCATTTTCTAATATAGTCGCAGGCACATCAACAGGCACTTTTGGATTAGATACGAGAAATGAATCAATTGTATTTTCAAAATCACGGTCCTTTTGATTTTGCGAGGCTTCACTTACATGTTCATCTTTCGTTATTGATTCTATTACCAAATCTCTACTTTTATCATCATCTGATTTATCATCACCTTGATCTTTTTGATTATCAACAACGACAACATAGTAATAATCATCATCGCTATCATTTGGTTCTTTTTTAATGATGGATTCTAGTTTTTTCATGGATTCTTTTGCAATGTCTTCTATGGTCATGTCTTCGCTTGCTTTGAGTTGTGTTTCTATTTGTGAAAATTCTTCATCTTTGCTGTGACTTATTAATGTATTTAATTGTAGTTTTAGTTCCTTGTCTACTTTCATACATTGTGTGCGAAATTGATAGGCTGTGGTCATAAGAGTAAAGCAATCACCGCATAGCTTTTGGGGTAGGCCATCATCCTCTTGAACCTAAAATAGTCAAGAGTTTAATTAAATTCAATAAACTGGGAAATCTAACTTTTAATTTTATTTTTTCATATCATTTATCAGGAAGATTTAATTTTCAAAGAATTATTTTAAATCATTGTTGAATTTGTTACTGATTATATTTATTTTCCAAGTATACATAAATTATGATTGCAATTATTTATTGGTATTAAGATTATATAAGATAGACTGATGCCTGGCGCCGCTTTAACAAGTTGCAGATATATAGTTTTTAAGTTATGTTACTTTTTTTTCAGTTAACTATTATAACATTCCTTTAAACAATATACAGAATTGTTTATCAGTTGGCGGCAATATCGTAAATTATTCAATAATGTACGGTCTTATTACTATCGACAACCGTCTCAATTGAAGGATAATTTTCATACAATCAAGTTCTTTATAGTGTAGATCATTAATAAATCATACCTCAATTGTGGTAATTTCCAAAAACTTATCCCGGACATTTTCGTCAGTATCGAAAAGTGACACCTCAGAATCGGGAGACAGGCAGCATCGGCACAAATCAGACCAAGATTCCATTTTAAAATACTGTATACATAATTATCCCGCCAGGAAAACCTGGAAAATATATAAACCGTGGAATTATCTTCATTGTTTTGACAGTTGTTTATAAGTTATCAGAGAGCACAATAAAGTAGGTATCCAAAGAGTAAAATTATCTACGGACCTTGCCATAAAGACGATCTATTGAAAATTATAGACAAGAGAGCGTATCAAAATGGCGGCAGCACACGCAACAATATTTGGAGCGGATGTTGCGCCATGTTTGTGTTCGACGCGTTGCGGGGAAAGATAAGATAGCAACATTGAAAAAGTTTAGTATTGAAATTATTTTAATGTTAGCTCATACATTATAATATGTTTATGTATTTTAATGGAATACTATATGATTAGAAAGATAAATCAATTTATTTTATTTGAAGTCTGAAGCGAATTTAACTTTAAAACTTATTGTAAGTGCTACATTTGACTTTTCCAGTTTTCAAGGTTGGCAGTTCTTCTGTTGTGCATTAATTACCGTGTACTCATTCTTATGGTCCTAGTATTAAAATGACAAAACAATATCACTTTTTTGAACTATAATTTTTGAAAGTAAATTAACAAATACATTTAATTCTTTGTTTTTAATCTGTGACATTTGTCACCCTGTACAGATTTTCAAAATGTTTCACTTATTATATGATAGATGTCGTTACATATCAAGAATCAACTGCAATGTTTTGACTTTTGTTTATTGGGTTTTATTATAAATCTTATTATTATAAATCTACCGTAATGTGTC
This sequence comes from Nymphalis c-album, assembly GCA_963151315.1. Taxonomy (NCBI): domain Eukaryota; kingdom Metazoa; phylum Arthropoda; class Insecta; order Lepidoptera; family Nymphalidae; genus Nymphalis; species Nymphalis c-album. Next base: position 3,099,444 of record OY720610.1, read on the forward strand.
TGGTATATTGTTATACATGCTAGGTTTCTATAATTTTCTATAATGGAATGGCACTAACGGTTTAACAATAAAAGACTTAAATTATTATTAGGAAGTGTAAATATAGTTATCGAAAAAATAAAAATTGATGTATATCGTCTATAATTTTGTTATTGTTTTGCAAAATCAAGTATATATGATTATAGCAAATGTTTCATAGCTAATAATATAATCACTTGTGCAAGTTATTTAGTTTACTTTTTTTTTATGTGCCCCCCGCGTGGGATCTCCACCTAGTCATGGTGGGGGGGCTCAGTACCCGTGGTAAGGTGAGCCACGCGGAAGCCAAGCGGGATCCCGGGTGTGGGGCGCTCCTCGTGGGCCTCAGGATGAGGGTTCCGTTGGATGCGCCCAGGGTGCGGGGGACAGTTCTGTCTCTCGCAGTCGGGAGTGATCGCGGGAGGAGAGGCGTGTCGGTGTTGCGTTGCCGCGCGCCCAATCTCCCGCGATCAATGGGGGCGCACCATTTGTGCGTTGCGGTGGGGCGCAGAGCAAGATGAGATGCGGTGTTGTCAGGTTGCCGTCCTCCCTGTCCTCTGCGGCCGTCAGGGTGTTTTGGCGGCGGAGCTCAACATCTTCATCCGTCGCCAAGGAGGTTGTGGCCTTCGGGCTATCCGCTGGGATGTCAGGGTAGAATGCTCACGCGACCCCTTGGCACCCCCCTAAAGGCGGTGAAGTATACGCTGTGGTTTTAGTGGGTATTACGGCCTTGCACTCCAACCGTCGAGTCCCACATACACCCCGCCTTTTCTTGCGGTGGGGATGCGTAAACGCAATTCCACAGCGAAAAAAAAATAACAAAAGTTTACTTTTTAATGTTAAAATCCTCATCAACATCGGACTAGTCGCTTCGTCTGCCAAAAAATATATTTATAAAGGTATCAAAATTATTTACATATACATTTATTTATATATTATTTTATTTTTATGAATTGAGGTAGGTACTTTATGCATTGTCGATATATATTATTTTAATAATAAGAAATATAATTATATGTTATTTTTATGACTGAACTTGCCGAACTATTTTTTCATTTAGTTTAGTCCATATTAATTTATTGGTTTAGTTTTGATATGAAGTCTATGAATAGCCATCATATCCGTAGATAAACATCTGTCTGGCGGTTTTTATTTCGAATTTACGCTGTTTCTTGTATGACAGCCGAATTTGTGAACTTTTCAAAACTCATGTTGTCTCCTTTTTGGAGCTATGATCTGATTTTTTATCGTGCCGCCTGAAGTTAGTCCTCTTTATTCCCTATATTTCGAACCTTTTATTATACTCTTATTTTTAAACTGTTAACATTGGAAAAAAAGTTACTGAACTATCATGGCCAATTTATATATAGAATACATAAAGTTTTATAAACATTTCTATTAATTCATATTTATACACTAAACCAGTAAATTCAATTTATAATTGTTTGCTTGAATTCATAAATAAACATTTTTTAAATATCTCTATGCTCATACCGCCAGATGAATGTGCCAAAAAGTTTTAATTACAACGGAATTTCATACCCACATCTAGTACATTTTTGACGTAATATAAAGTACAAAGGGTTAGCCTGACCGCGAGGCTCTGTGAATAAAATAATGCGAGATTTATTAAGCGGCTCGCTGAAATAGGCCATTTACCTAAAGTTCAAACTCAGTATTTAGGTTCCAGATTTAATTTGAATTTTTTGTTAGAAATATTATGATTATTATGAATGTACTGTGTCTTATATTATGGTTTCAATTTAAGTCGCTGACAGTTTTAAAAGTTTTAATGTATTTATCTATTCAAGTAATAAAGCAATTACCAAATGTTGTTTACCAATTTTAATATTTGTTCATATGCAAGTATATATAAATTTGCAGTAAGTTTATATAAATTTAATTGTATCTTATTGTTGAATTAGTTGAAAAATGTTATTCGGAAAAAGTAAAGCTACCACAGCATTAGGTACTTTTAATAAAATCTTGTAAAATTAGCATTTAATAGTGCTCGTAACGGTATTTTTTTATAAAGGAAAAGGTTTCTCAAATTCCAATATATTTTTGGTTAAAATGAGTGATGTTTTATTCAGTAAACAGGTGAAGAACATTAAAAATACAATAAATATTAAACGTATAAAGTGCCCTTACCTGAGTCCACGCGTCCTGCATGGGCCGAAGGGACTATTCAATCTAGGCAAAGGAAACATTAGCTTTATATCTCTACTATGAGTCGTGATTTTTTTATAAAATAAAAGCGATATACTGCGACTTACAAATCTTAATATTGCAAATAATCTTATAGTTTTACATTAGAAATTTACTTGGTGGTAGAGATTTGTGCAAGCTCGTCTGGGTAGGTACCACCCACTCATCAGATATTCTACCGCAAAACAACAGTACTTGGTACTGCTGTGTTCCGGTTTGAAGGGTGAGTGAGCCAGTGTAATTACAGGCACAAGGGACATAACATCTTAGTTCTCAAGGTTGGTGGCGCATTGGCAATGTAAGCGATGGTTAACATCTCTTACAATGCCAATGTCTATGGGCATTGGTGACCACTTACCATCAGGTGGCCCACATGCTCGTCCGCCTTCCTTTGCAATAAAAAAAAAAAAAAAAGAAAATAGGAATCCAAGCTTGAGCTTAAAGTGGGAGAATTGCAAAACAAATTAATAATCAGTATCGTTGTTCTCTGAAACGCGCTACTTCTTCTGTTAAAAGTTTTATGTAGAATGGCTTAGTAATTTTTTCAGAGGCATTGATAAGTTGTAATAGTAACAGCCTGTAAATGGCCCAATACTAGGTAAAGGCCTCATTTCCGAACTGATGAATTAAACAAATAGTAACTAAGTTAAGTAGATGAAGTCGCTCAGTGTTGCCTCTGGTTTGATGCAATGGTTGAGCGCATTGAAGGTGTAAGTGTAGTTGTTTATACACTTTGTCATGTATGTCATTGTCTATGGGCACATATGACCATCTATGAAAATCATCCGCTAGTTTGCTAATTAAAAATTAATGGTAATGTTTTTGAGTGAAATACATTCGAGAACTCATAGTGGCTATTAACGTATGACTTGATAGAAAACTTTTGTAAGCATTCGATCATATAAAGGTCCCACTTTATTTGAATGACATAATTTATTTAAACCATTTGCCTGAATAAAGATTATGCGATATAAACGACGAGTAAAAAACTTTTAATATTATATTCTTTGATAAGTTCTATAAATCTGTTATGATATTGAAGAGCGATTTCTTTAGACATGTTTATTCTCGTATGTTAACTACAATTTTTCAACCATTTTATTATGTACATGTCATGTTATATCGACTGCCTCGTTGGTCTAGTGGCTTGATATATATGGCCGCAGACTCGATGGTCCTAGGTTCAATTCCTAGGTCGGACCAATAAATAGTTATTGGGATTTTCTGTCAGAAAATTCTCAGTAGCAGCCCGGAGTCTGGAAGATGGAAGTGTGTACCCTCCCATGCCTCGGAAAGCACGTTAAGCCGTTGGTCCTGCGCCTGAACTCTTTCCGGTCGTGCCGGATTGCCATCCCATCGGATTATGATAGCTAAGGAAAAGAGAGTGCACCTATGTTTGCGCACACACTTGTGCACTATAATATCTCCTCCGCAGTTGGCTAATCTCTCTTGAGATTGGCCGCTGTGGCCGAAATCAATAATAATAGTATCCTGGGACACACACGGCCATTTGATCCCAAACTACGCAGAGCTCGTACTATGAAATCCAGACAACTGATATACTTACATATATACTACTTTTCTTTTGTAAATAAAAACTTATATAGATAATTACACCCAGACTCGGTACAAACAGGCATGTTCATGCACACAGATGTCTGTCGTGGGTAGGAATCGAACCCACAACCTTCAGCGCGAAAGGAATCATCTTACCAACCACGCGAACCGGCTCATCAATACTTGAATTTTTATATAACATCATTTTAAGTCGAATTTCTTTATTAAATACTCTTTGTGCTAACTGTTATTTAAATGTAAAAACATTTCTACCAAATACAGACTGTTTAATAATGTTATTTGAATCTACGTGTTTAATTTATTGCATGCAAATGGCTAATGCAAGTTAGCCACTAGATCAACGAGGCTGATAAGTGCAATAACTAGACAATTTATATACAAATAAGTAGCATCATTTGATATTAGAACTGCAATTACGCTTCAATTGTTTTGAGATTGCGGGATCATTTTGAATCACTAGCTGTGTCCGGCGGTTTCACCCGCATATAATTAACAAAAATATAATGAATAAAAATCAGCTTAGAACCTTCCTCGATAAAAGGACTATAGAACACAAAAATAATTTTTAAATTCGAACTAGTAGTTCTTGATATTAACCGGATTAAACAAACAAACTCTTAAGGTTTGTATATTAGTATAGATTGTATAATAAATTAGTAGGTAATACAACTATTTTGTCAAACAGTTATAAGTTAGTTATAAGCTTATGTATTTTAATATAATATCTTGGGACATTTTTCACACACGGTCATCTGATCCCAAACTAAGCAGAGCTCGTACTATGGAAACCAGACAACTGATATACTACATATAATACTTTTTCTTTTGTAAATACATACTTATATAGATAATTACAACCAGACTCAGCACAAACAGACATGTTCATGCTCACAAATGTTTGTCCTGGGTGGGAATCGAACCCACGACCTGCGGCGCGAAAGGCAGGGTATCTACCAATCACGTCAACCGGCTATAACCATAATATAGATATTATATAGAAAATAATGTAATTAGTTTCTCGTGTAAGTGAAATCTTTTCTTAATGAGAAATAAACTTCTTAAACCTTAGACCTTAAGTCGCCTTGTCAGTGTTGTGCATATATGTATTTGGTACGTATGTCATATAAATGTTACTCAATTATTTTAAATTGTTATGTAGGTATCATCTAGTTGCCACGGTTGAATGTGCAAGCGATCCCGTTGCGCTCCCCTTAAGACGCGAAGGGTACCGCTGGTTTTTAGTGGATATTCCGATGTCCGGGGTGCACTCGGTGCCCTGGACATACGGCGAGTCCCACATACCCCCCCACTTTACCCGTGGGGGAAAATCGTTTTTCCAATCATGCGTTTTTCTAGCGTAATAAAGTATTATGTAGCTGTTGCCTTTTGATTTTTCAAATAAATAAATAAGGCCAGCACGATTTTTTTTCTTTTTTATGTTCTTAATTTGTATTTATAATTCATATCGTTAGTGACTTACCCATCCTGAAGTTTACATTAAATTTTGCGTAATGTCTGTATGTCCAAGCTGCATTAGAAATAAGAGGTCGCACGCTACAAGCAAGAATATTTTGATTTCAGTTGCTTTTGTTCCTACCCAATTAGGGTGTGAGTGACGTCGAGTGAGAGATTCTCCATTAAAATTTTTTGTACCTCTCCATCATAGTGGGACGATCACGCTATCAATTACGCATGGTATCGTTTTGGTTTAATTCCATAGACATTTGGGTAACGGGACCAGCGCGCTATCACTCAGCCCCTTTCAAAAACTACACAAAACTTTAACTCTAATTGTTCTTTACTTAATAAGAGTACTGTAGGTTTCTGTCCAGCTGTGATAAATTTACTGCCCGTTAATTTACTTTTTGTTTAGTTGTTCTTATATCGCTCGCTTAAGGCTCATCATAATGTCATTACCTGCACGTGTTTACCGTTTCAATAAAACAATTAAAAGTGGCTCGTAATCGATTTGCTACTCTTGTTCACATTCATCACAGTGTTGTTATATAAGTATTGGTGTTTAAGTAGAATTTTGATATATATTTTTCATAATTTATTAAAGACATTTACAAATTATTAATTTTTTTTACAATAATTTACTTGGTGGTGGGACTTTGTGTAAGCTGGACTGGTTAAGTACCACCCGCTCATCAGACTCTACCGCCAAACAGCAATACTTACTATTGTTGTGTTTGTAGGATGAGTGATCCAGTGAAACATCAGACACAAGGGACATAACATCTTAGTTGTCAGGCTGGTTGTGCATTGGCGATGTAAGAAACAGTTAATATTTCTTACAGCATCAATGACTCTAGCAGTTGTGACCACTTACCATAAGGTGGCCAAAATGTCCATCTATCTATCTATGTTTTAACTATGTTTATTTATATACATACTAGCGTTTTCCCGCGGTTTCATCCGCGTAGTTCCCGTTCCCGTGGCAATACGGGGACAAAATATAGCCTATGTTACTCGCTGATAATGTAGCTATATAATGATATTTGCTAAAATATTTTTTTTAAATCGGCTTATTAGTTTAGACGTGAAAGCGTAACAAACAAACTTACATTCACATTTATAATATTAGTTAGGATATGTAATAATACCTCATGCTATAATCAAAAGAACCTAATTTCGGCAAGAATCCGACCAATCGAAAAACCCAAAACCTCTATATAATATTAATACGATATTAACTCTTATGTACATAATTAATAATACACGTGAGCTTGTATATGGTCGACATAACGTCTTTGCGGTCGTCGGTTCACAACGCTTGGGATAATCCTACAATACACGAATTAAGCCGACGGTATTATATAATAACAAACAGTACTTGCCTTTTGTTTATAAACGATTATCTTGCTGACGTGAAGTGAAAATGTTTGATGTGAAACTAAGATTACTGAATAAGCTAGGTAGGCAACAAATTGTGGAAAGCTGTATTTGTGTAAATGATTTATTTATTTTTATTCTCTACCTATTATTTCAATACGAAACCAGACAACTGATATACTACTGTTCTTTTGTAAATACATATTTATATAGATAACTAGCCCACAGTTTCACCTGCATATAATAAAAAAGAAATATCATAAATAAAAATCAGCCGAAATCCTTCCTCGATAAAAGGACTATACCTACAACACAAAAATATTTTCAAATTCGAACCAGTAGTTACTGAGATTAGCCGGATCAAACTAACTCTTCAGCTTTATATATTAGTATAGATTACACCCATACTCTGGACAAACAGACATTTTCAAGCACACAAATGTCTGTCCTGGGTGGGAATCGATCCTACGACCTGCGTCGCAAAAGGCAAGTATCTACCAATTACTATCAGTATTAATTGTATTGGTTTTTCAATACTAATTATAAATTATAGTGGGAAATGCGAAAGTAACTCTGTCTCTCTGTTACGCTTTCACGGCTAAAACACTAAACCGATTTTGATGAAATTTTGTACGGAGCAATCTTGAACACCAAGCAAGGACCGATATAGCGCGGTTAAGCGTGAAAATAAGTATGTTATATCTTTAGAATGTTAAAAATTACATATATATCAACATCTGCTAATAAGATTAGGTAATAAAATTAGGTAGTAAACAAGATCTCTGTTACATATAATGTAATCTTTTGTTGATCTAGACAAGTGCGGCCTTGTTTGTGTTTGTTCAGACTAAGCTTAGCTTACAGAAACAGTAAGTCCAATATTATATTTTATTATTTATGTTCCTCGGAATATTTAATGTGAAAATATTTCTTTATAAACGAAAGGTTAATCTCTATTAAGGGACGTAACATCTCTATATTTTTATTTATTTATGAGTAAAATATGATAGCAATTGGTGAAGTTACTGTCAAAATTATAAATTATTATATTCAATTACAGCAGAGCAGAGCTATCAATAAAAAAATGTTTGTCTGTAAAGTCGGTTTACGGACGATAGTTTAACGGGACAACGTCATAACAGATAGATGCGGCGCAAGCGTACAATCAGCGTAACGGGACAATGAGCGTAACGGGACAATGAGTCATCCTTTTTCGTGCATGCAGCCAGCGTTCATCGATTTATTAGACGTTGTCACGTCAAAAAACGTCATAAGCAACGCATTCATAATGGGTCATATGATGGTAAGTGGTTAACTCCGCCCATACACATTGGCAAGTGAACACTGTCAATGTGATACCATATACATACCATACCATATATATTCCCTTTGTACAGTAATGACATTGGCTCAATCATATAATTTTCTAATTGAATCAGTTTTATTACGCTGTGTTCACTAAGCATTCATTTCATAAGCATTATACGATACAAGGTATTAATTATATATTATTTCAATACATTAGTTATATAAGCATCAAAATAAAATATTTTTACATACAGCGAACTATTATGAAAATATTTCGCCTAAATTATTGTAAGCGTCTGAATCCCCTTTAGCTATTACTTATTCAACAGAATGATTGGTTGGAGTTGAACGAAAATCGATACTGTTTTCTTAGTGTTTATTATAAACGTTCTCGTCTGAAACTGACGGCCAATTTTAATATGTTTATCCAATCAATATGTTTCTCATAGAAATTTCGGTTTATTGTAAGTAAGAAACGAAAAACACAGTTAATATTATTATATTATTACATTTAGCAATAAATATTCGTATATGAAAGCTTCTACTTATGAAATATATGTATGAGTCGAAATGGCGTAGTGGTTAGAACATCACTGAGTTTTCATGTCCTTAATTTGAGTTTCTTGTGCTGCATTAATGAATACCATCGTGAGGAGACCAGCATAAGTGGAGTTGAGCTTAATGGGTTTTTGCTTTAAAATGTGTGCAATTTTGGGTTGTAAAATATGTTCGGTAAAGTCAGCTGTTCTAAGCTATTTGCTGAAATAAAACATTCTGATAGTTAATTAAAATTATTTTCAGTAAGAATTTTGATTGTAATTTAACAATAGTCGGCCCAAGCAAATCTCACACTAGGTAAATAACAAAATTTCGCATTTTAAAACAGAAATGTTTCCAACATAAAACATAGTGTAACACAAAGCCTTAAATAACTCAAGACAAGAAAGATAGATTGTTCAAGACGATGTAAGTCCGAATACAAAACATTCGTACATCCATCGTACGGGATTTCGAAGCAGCACACGTGACTCTTCTTTTATTATTTTCTATTACAAACGGCACGGTTTAAAAAAAACCTATTGAAATCATAGTAGTTATATTTATTTATTTTACTTAGTTTTTTTTATTGCATAGAAAGGCGGACGAGCGTATGGGCCACCTGATGGTAAGTGGTCACCAAGGCCCGTAGACATTGGTATCGTAAGAGATGTTAACCATCGCTTACATCGCCAATGCGCCACCAACCTTGGGAACTAAGATGTTATGTCCCTTGTGCCTGGAATTACACTGGCTTACTCACCCTTCAAACCGGAACTTCAAACAGATGAGTAGGCGGTACCTACCCAGACTAAATTGCATAAAGCTCTACCACCAAGTCACGAGAGCATCATGGTAACACCATAAAAATACGGTTAATGCAATTTCACACGTCATAACTTCTTGTACTGTATTTGTTATCATGATGATAAGGTAAGAAAAACAGACACAATTCCAATTAACTAAGACACGAAGAAGTATCGCTCCTCGGTACCATTCCGTGGCGTGTGATTTTTAATTAACTGGCTCTGTTACGTTGACAGACGATGAAGACGTATGAGGAATTATTTTTAATCACCTAAGCACAATAAACCTACTTATATTAGAACAGTTATACTATTAATTAAGAAATTATCGTTTAGAAAATTATATCCTAATTATACCCATACAAAGAATTTGACCCAACCTCCAATGATTTAACAATATTGGTAGGCACTATTTTATTACATTAACAAAATAAATCATATTTTAAAAGTATCATTTTTGTGTGTGACGCTTAGAAATGCTTATACTACCCTATGCTATGTATATATGTACCTTTTTTATTCTTACATAATTATGAAGATTTTTGTTGGTCAAACATAAAACAGTCTAAGCGCTATACTCACAATGTGTTCAATAATGATGCTTGTTATAATTGTAATATAGCATTACATTGTAGCCTATTCCAATCGAGGATTAGAGGTTACCTTAGATGTACATTATCCATAATATAACTTGCTACTAGCTCTGCTGTGTTATGCACCAAAAATATTTCTGGATTAATATTTTTTATCTGAAAAGCGACGACATTTTATCTCTAATAAAAAACATTTTCAATATTGATTTCTATGAAATTTTTACAATCCATAACCGAAGTCTTGTTACAGCGATAAGGCATTGAATACTTTATAGAAGCCAGAGTGAAAAAGAATTATTTTCTAGATATTTCCTTTAACATGTAAATAGCTTCACTATCACAATACGGATAAAAGCGGAATTTGCGTGAAGTTTTCAATAGAAAATTTATCTTGTGATTTTTACTATCAAACCTGATATATAGGTCAATTTTCAAGATGTATGATGTACCATGTGTGCCAGCAATACGTTATCAATCCATATATCTGTTTGCAGCGTAATATCTCGTAAACTGACGTCACAATGTCAGTTTATATTTCTTCCATATTTTCTAACAGGATTTGATATTTTACGGGTTTTTAATATTTTCAGGCAATCAAAATCAAGATACTTTATTCAACATTGAAGCATTACACTTGGTTATTCATAGTCAAAGTAGAAACTAAAAAGGAACACCCAGCCCTGAGAACCGGCGAAAGAAACTCAGCGGGGACTTTTTTATACCTTCACCCATTTCTGGGTATTAGGTCTTCTTCTGTCTGTGCTTTTACTTATGGTTCCTGCTTCTGCTATATACTCCATCTTTCTAGTTTAGTCTTTCTGTATCTAATATCTTCTGTCTTTTTTCACGACATTTATCATCACTTTAAGCCTTCTCTCTAATCCAAACTAAGTATCCATTTCAGTTCAGCTATACGATTTCCGATTGTTTCCTAGGTTATCTTATTCTAGGTTCTCTCTATTTAGTTTAGTTTTTCTGTATCTAATTTTTAGGGCGACATTTAATTAGCACTTTAATCCTTGTCTTTTATTCAAACTAAGTGTCCTGACTAGTAATGTCGTTGATTTTTTTTTCTGTGTATTTGTGCAGTCTGAGTTGAGCAGAATTCAAGTGCGGTTAAAAATATGTTTATATATTATGACTGCAAAATTTCTCAATTTTAATGAATGAATTAATTTTATTTGTAAGGTTGACATTCATCACTAGCTCAAAGTTAATGTGATTGGTAATTAATTAATTTTACTAAAAATGTAAAAATACCGCAAATACATATGGCGTAGACTGATAGGACGGTAGTTTTCAAGTGTGGCTAAGTGATTGGCTTATTTTATTTCGTACCTCAAGACCAAAACCCCGAACTGTTTTTAGTTTCTTGAGGTGATTTTTTTTTTTTTTTATTGCATAGGAAGGTGGACGAGCATATGGGCCACCTGATGGTAAGTGGTCACCAACGCCCATAGACATTGGCTTTGTAAGACCTGTTAACCATCTCTTACATCGCCAATGCGCCACCAACCTTGGGAACTAAGATGTTATGTCCCTTGTGCCTGCAATTACACTGGCTCACTCACCCTTCAAACCGGAACACAGCAATAAAAAGTACTGCTGTTTTGCGGTAGAATATCTGATGAGTGGGTGGTACCTACCCAGACGAGCTTGCACAAAGCTCTACCACCAAGTAAAAAGATGATGACGTCACGATGACGTAGCTTTGCGAAGGCTGCGCTGACGTTCAAGGTCGGGGTCACCAGTTTGGGGGTGAGCGGAACAGGGACACACCACCATTGAAAAGGGAGGATCTTCCGACCAGACGGGTGTTGTGTCTGGTGGGCTACGTGGGCTACTGCCCCCCCCAACGGTTGTGGTCGGGTTCTTGTATATATGTACAATTGCTCTGATAACTTTAATATCGCGATGTAGGATACGTCAGTTCTTAGTACGTATGTGGCGAGATAGATGTCGCTACAATAGACCATAATAGTATTGTAGAGATATTATGTGACTTCTTAGGACTATGATATATCGTCATATCCGATGGCTAGTCTGGGTCTATTATTCAATTTAGATGAGAATATTATACACCGCTGTTACCCCACCACTGTTACCTATTATTTCATTGAATGCCTAAATAAATATGATATCCTAGTACTATCTTATAACATAAAATAAGCAATTCATATTCAATAAATTATGTCGTGTATCTCGGGCACGGCTCCGATTTTTGCTGTGTTATAATTTTAACGCATTACGATTACAGTAATTTTTTTAAAAAACTAATAATCATTACACCATTTACAATTTTTCAATTATTCTCTTTATGTTTAATATCCACGGGAAAGAAATAACGGACACAATTCGTTATATTCGAAATTCGAAAGCTTATTTATTTATAAATAAAAAGGAATAAGTAATTCGAAGGGGATTGAAAAATATTCTTCATAGATTTTGAAATTCAAATTTCGAATGAGAGGGCTCAGAGTCGGTAAATCACCTTCATTAATATTCAATGAATGTTGAAAATTGTATTTTTTATATTCAATTTAAATGAAATATTATAGTCGGTTTGATTTCTTTTTTACTGATTTCGTTTGTCGCTAGTGATATTTTGCGAGACTATTACAGTATACTCATACATATATAAAACAGGACTCTTGACTGTACGTATAAAATATTACAAATAATTATAGCCAATTCTATTTTTTTCTATTCATGCACTACAATAGTCAGTGATATGTCCCGAAGTATTGATATAATTATTGAGCATAGATTCAAAATCAAAAATTAAAAATACACATTGAGTACGTGACAACTGTGAAATTTCACAAAACATCATAAGAAAGATTAATAGCTTAAATGAATGTATGTATGTATAATGTTCAATGAAAAAGTATTATAATACTATTTGGTCTGAAAAAAAAGCTTATATTTTCAGAGATCGTCTGAAAAAACTTTATTATTACCTTGTCAAACGTTTATTTGAACAAAGACGCGCCTTGGGCTCGTTTGAAATATGTTGATGGTGTGAAAATGAGAGAATTGTCATCGTTTTATTCATTCTGATATTATAAAGGTTAATAGCTCCAACGAAGGGTCCGACGTTTTGAAAGGTCACTGCTATGTTCCTTTTCTGGAACAGCCCCAAAATTTCTCACAACTTTTTTTTTAAAGTAATATGTTTAACTTCATTGTTTTCCTACACAAACACGAAACATTCTTCTAATTTATATTCATTATTATAGGACTGTATATCTAATGAGTATTCAAATGAATGAAATTATTTATTTTATTGGTTATCTTTATATAAGGGACCGGGTACTAAGGTATGGATAATAAAGTACTTAAATAACCTGAGTTGATGCTGTACTATACTCATTTTTAATATGTATATGCATAATTCTATTATTAAGTAAAACATTATATTTCAAACCAATTAAAAAAGAAAAATACCAATGTAACTTTTTGTTTTTCAAGCTATAATCGTTTTTTTTTCGCAGTGATTTTCCTCTTCAAACGAGTAGCAGCCACCAGGCGCACAGAACGGCAAGGCAACGTAATTACTGCCAGCTCCAATCTTCATTTTACTTCACTACTAGTGGCAACCAGCTCGGAACATTTAATATTTAGTAGTTAAACTTGATTACATCTTACATCGTATATAGTCCTGGTAGGTATGTATATATTTTTAAATAATTGCTATCAAGCTTTTAGTTTAACTTCGTAAATAAAATTATTTTACTTTGTTTATTTTTATGTTAATTTGTTTTATTTTGTTGATAGCCGTTACAATTTCGAAAATAAAATTGTTTAAAAGTGTAAAATCTTAATATGTACCTAAGAATTTATATTATTTGTGGGTTGGCTATCTTATAAGTTCAGAGGTCCTGGGTTCAATCCCATTAAAAACGTTTGGGGTTTTAAGAAGGAATCTTGGAATGTTCACTTATAGCTGTTGGTCCTGTATCTAAACTTTCCAATCAAAACGGATTCGCAGTTCCACTGATTATAAGGACTTGTGTTTGTACACAATAGTGATTACAAGTTAGCGCTGCACAACCATAAAGTATCTTATCATGCAAATGTTCTCTGTAGCTAAAATCAGTTAAAAATACCTCCATCATCAAAATTGACAAAACTTACATATAAAACAGATCACAGTAATACAAATATGAATATAATGATTGGCAGTAGAAACATAAAAGAGTTGGTGGTACTCACTCGGACGCCCTGCACTAGGCCCAACCACCACATAATATAAATATATACATATTTAAATTAGTTGGCAGACTGACAAACGGGCCACCAGGGCCGTCTTTTCGTATGGGCACTTTGGGCAAGTGCGCAAGACGATCGAAGGGGCCCCAAGTGGCTTACGCATTATAAGTGCCCGATTCAAAAATAATTAATTTGCAGTACGATTTGTACGCCTAGTAACGAAAAAAAAAAACGCCACTGATATTGAAACAAAAATGCTATCAATTCTTGTCTACACAGGAGCCCTGGGATCCTTATGTGCCCAGGGCCTCCTACAGGTTAAAGTTGGCCCTGCGGGCCACCTGCTGGGAAATGGTCACGGCTTTAGTAATTTTCACTGTAAATAATAACCATCCCTTACATCGCCAATACACCACCATTGGAGTATAAAATAACATTTGGTTACTACAGTAAACGGGAACACAACAACAGTAAGGAATTATCTTTGGTGGTTGAACATATAATGAATCCCACCAGTCCCACCCACACATGATACTGGTTTAATATATTTTATACATTTAACTCCCACTGAATTCTGAATTTAGAAATGTAATTAAAGCGATACTAGGTATTTCCTTTCTAAACTACATATTTATCCGCAATGCAGAATCAAAGGAGTAATTAATCCCTGTGTAATGACCTAAATGGACTTTTGAAATAAATACGCTTATCATGATTTCAAGTTATTTATTAATGGTTTATAAATAAATGTATTAATATAATTTATAACCATGTCATACTAACTTTTGTGTGAATGAACGATTTGATATCTTTTACTTTTTTTCATAACGTAATGGGAAAAGGTTTTAATGTTCATGTAATGACTGACGAACAACGTGTATGTTCTATGTATATCTTTATAAAGTAAAAAATATTATATATATTTTTTTGTTATCAATAATATAAATGTCCAAAGTTTTTTTTAATATAGAGTACAAATATTTTAAAGATTTAATAAATATTCATATTTGTTTCCGTTTATGATAGTTGTGTTAATAAACAGCCTAACGCCATTCGGTTGGCCATTCTATATCACGGCTCTATGGAACTGAGACTTCTACGTTGTAAGTTGGCCTTTATACCATCGAGCTTTTGATGAGAATAACGGAATTACAGCAATTTATCATATATAACATTCAGCATTGCCGCTTGTATAAAAATCTCAATTCTCGACAACCTGAATAACTGGCTGACAGACAACGCAAACCCACTGGAGAAAGAGAAATGTTAAAAAATAATTTTCTATTTTTTTATTTTATTAAAGATACTAGATAGTTATTTCAAGATATTTTATTTGTCAAACATCACTCGCTAATTTAATTTGGCACAAACGACTGTCGTAATTATTTAAAAAAAAATATCTTCGACATAACATGAGAGATAAGGACAGCATGTGTTGATTACTCACTCCCACGTAGACAATTAATAAAAATCTTACTCTTTATGTATATAAACTTATTTAAGGTATTGAATATGTTATATCAGATGTAAATTAGATTTCACAGCTAGAAGTGTGATTGCATAATCTTTGGAAAAAATCTATTCAAACTTATTGTGAGAAATAAAAAAAAAACTTTTTTTTTATTGCATATAGGTTGGCGGACGAGCATTTGGGCCACTTGATGGTAAGTGGTCACCAACGCCCATAGACAATGGCATTGTAAGAGATGTTAACCATCGCTTACATCACCAATGCGCCACCAACCTTGGTAACTAAGATGTTATGTCCCTTGTGCCTGTAATTACACCGGCTCACTCATCCTTCAACATTACAAATAACTGCTGTTTTGCGGTACAATATCTGATGAGGGGGTGGTATCTACCCAGACGAGCTTGCACAAAGCTCTACCACCAAGTGACAAACAATATTCTACCCATTTTCTTTGAATAAATGGAATAAAACAGGGTTTTCTCTTTGTTTTTTCCTTTACCTGTGTCATACATCTGCAAACAAGTTTATCTATCGTTTTATTAGTGCACTATCTATCTGTTTTTATTACTCTCATTAACTTAACCGAACTGTTTTATCGACAAGAGGAAAACATGTTCAGGCAATCTTGCTTTGGAAGTTTATGTTTGAAAGAACGTTAGTAGTTATTGAAGTAATATGCACGAATTACATGCGTGGGATGGACTGAGCTAGCAAGTAGGAATCGCCTTTTTGCTATTTTGAATATGTTGAGTTTAGTTATCAAGATGTATTAATAGGGCGGAGCCTTATCGAAGATTGGAGCTCTTGTCTTTCCTTTCATATCTATTGCAGACAAATTAACTGTCACTAGTTACTCGCCCCGGCTTAACGACATATTATTTCATTCACTTAGAAATTCCTTATGAATCGTCCTTGCTAAACCCGTATGAAGATTCATTCGTTAGTTTTTGAGCTTAACACGTTCAGACAGACATATAGTAAGCCGACGTTGGGGAACTTTGTTTAATAATATGATATCGCTCTCTTAAGCGAGGAATGTTATTTTTTCTAATTCAGCTAAAGCTAGTAAGCTAATGTTTGGTGAGAGCACCTAGCATATTAAAATCTGACACATGAAGCAGAAGCAGCACTTGCTTGCCCGGGCTTGAATACGCAAATATGTGTTAAGATTCTAACCAATAGTCCGTTTCGTCTCATTTATTATTAATATGATGCTTTTTAAATTACATTATTATTATTATAATTATTATTTGGTTGAGGAAGACAATACTAAAATAATTCTCGATTAACATTTATTCAATTTATTAATTTCAGTTTTATTCCAACTCTTTTTTTGATCATAATTATAAAGTCGTATAAACAAATTAACTAACATATTACACTGTTTGTGTTAGACTAAGCTAACTGTCTTGTATCATCATTTAACTATTAATTTAATATCAATAGTTATCCATGCAAGCAGGTTACTTCACTTCATTAGTTTGTCATAAGTTTAAAAGATAGACAGAGATAGATATATTCGAGCAGATGCGAGTGAGAGAAACAGAAAATGCTGGAAGCTGTGAACTGTAAATGTATGTTCACAGTTTGTGGACCGCACAAAGGATTCGGGGTCACGAGGCCGGTTTGAGAAAATTTACCAACAATCTGAGGAATGTACCAAAATGTTTTACTTTCGTAAAATAGTTTCTCCTAATAGCGGTTAGCAATGACAAATTTATTAAAAAGATTATGACGATTATAAATAAAAGTTTGTTTTAATACATTTTTGAATTATGTGTATTAATCATAAAGTTTTCGTGACGATTTACTCATGAAGTTTAATAAAAAATATTGTAGCTCATACGATATATTAATCCATTTTTGTATTTTTTATAAACTGTATATAAAGATATATAACAACGCATAATTGCATATATTATGAATTTTATTAAATATTTCGTTCAGTACTATTTCAAATTTTAGTACGGTTTTCGTCTTAGCGCTTACGATTTGCATTTACGTTAAGAAATATGAAAAAAAAAATCTTTTTAGGGAGTTTTCCCGAATCGGGTAACACTGAGAAAAGCGCCGGGAAAACGGGCCGCAGTCGCTTCAGTCGGTCGCCGGAGCCCAGACTGCTCGTTTATCAACTTATGTATATATCGAATTTATATCGATAAATAATCGGACGTTGCACATCACACAATCCCATTTTTATTTCGGTTTGATGTTTCCTTAGTTATATATACAGTTAGCGTAAAAATATTTTAATAAGTGCTAGTGTAGTGTCATCGGGATACCGCAGTATAATCTTCCAAAGGTGAGTCCAGGTTACTGGTTAAGTAGACTACAATAATCTCCTACATTCATTCATTTTGTATTTCGAATTGTTTAATTTGCATGAAGAATAATTAATGATTGCAATGAAAATTATTTGCATCAATGAAAAAAAATCATAAATAGCTCCAGCAATTCTTTCAGTTGTGGTATACGGATACAATGATATTATTCTCTAACCTAAATGTACAGCTGCTGCTCTTAATTAGCATTATCTTTGTAATGTACATTACTAATATAATTCATAAAAAGAACCTCATTTATTTAAACGTAATATCAATTATTATAACTAATTTCTATTATAGTTTTAATTGATGAATGAAATCGTGAAACGTTACTGGTTCATGTTTATATAAATGTAATAAAAGCAATAACTCAGGGATACTATTTAAATTTAATAAATGTATAATTTATTAAATTTAAAAAATAAGATTTGATATCATTGTTTGGTTTTTATAATAATTTATTACAAAATATTATTATTAGTTATTTATTGCAAAGGAAAATTGTTATCTGATTTATCGCCAAAAGGTTAATATTTAATAAAAGAATATAGTGTGTTGTGATTTTTTGAAATTGTTTATATTTATTGTATTAAATAATACTAAATTATCTTTCTAATAAACGTTACATGGAATTGATTGATTGAAATATTCTTTTGTTTTTTTTTATCATTTCGAATGCAGTTATCTGAATTCAATGGTAAAAAAATTTGTTCTGAATAAAATTTAAATGATGAAAATATTTAGCGGTCAACCAGTGTATTTCAAATCGTATCAATTATATTATATTTGCTTTTCATTGATAAAATATAATTTACGATATTATTTTTTTCAATTCGTATTTATTTAATGACCTAAATATTATTTCAGATGAAATGTTTTATTTCATTATATTAGATTGAATTTGTAAGCTCTATATAGATAATTTGCATATTATATGTTATAGATCAAATACTATAGCGTTGTGTGAGTGATAAGGTTAAGAAAATATTTGTTTATAATTTGACTAGCAATCCAACCTTCTTTTGTACACTATAATACCCGAGTAGGGGTGTAAATCACATATTTTTTTAATAGCAGTTACATAGTATCTCCTATGCTGTGCTAAGATATCTATTTGCACTTGGCGCACGCCCTTTGTTTTAAACGTTCATTCAAATACTTTTCCATATTTACGTCTTTAGGTAAAAAAATGTTCCTAATTGCTAATTTAAATGGATTATTGTGGATTATTACTCGGTGGTAGAGATTTGTGAAAGCTCGTCTAGGTAGGTACCACCCATTCTTTACATATTCTACCGCAAAGTAGCAGTACTTTGTATTGTTGTGTTCCGGTTTGAAGGGTGAGTGAGCCAGTGTAACTATAGCCACAAGGGGATGTCCCTTGTGGCTATAGTTCCGAAGGTTGGTAGCGTATTGGCGATGTAAGCGATGGTTAACATCTCTTATAATGCCATTGTCTATAGGCTTTGGTGACCACATACCATCAGGTGGTCCATATGCTCGTGCGCCTACCTAGAGAATAAAAAAATATATTTACCGAAAACACTCAAATTTTACCACCATTAAATTTGATAAACATGAATACTTTGTGACAACTAAATGATTTTAAGTTGGTGTGGTTTTTCAAATTTAATGAAAGTGACATCTATGAAATATAGATACAATACACATAATATGTTGTTATCGGATTTTTATATATATTTTAGGAGTCGACATTTAGCAGTGTTTACATAAAATCGCTAATACAATGTCCTCGATACTTTCAATTGCTTAATTTGTGTGTATAATGAATGACGGATTGAGATATGTGTATCCCATAATCGGATTGGAGCAGCTTGGTGGAATAAGCTCAAATCATACTACTCAAGTATGGCTTTATTCAAGCAGGCCTTTTCCCAGCAGTGGTAAATTTTCTTTATTAGTTAGCGTGCTACACCGCAGCAACAAAAAAGATTCATTACGCTTTTACCATATTAAAATAATTTATCAACAGATAAACATTAGAATTTTCTTATTCTAAAACAAATTACTTATATTTCTATATTATTTATCATAATGAAGTTTAGTAAACGAAATTATCGTCTTACGAGTATGTTTTATATTCCTGATTTAGAAATACGATGGAAGTAGTGAACAGTTTATAAGTCTTCAATTATCATACAATCAATAAATCGTATAGCAATTATTGGATACAATATGTCGTGGTTTTATAACGCTTGCATTGAAACGTGTCTATTCATCGTCGGTTTTACTGCATTTAGTGCTTCGGACGAAATTTGTGTTAGACTTTCTTAAGTGGATTCTATACAAGCCGTTGCTTTGTAGAATATTTAGCGGAACATTTGAAGAGAGTCAATTAAATGGATGCTATTTGGTACATTTTGAAATACGTTTAATAGCATGTGCTAATTACAATTATAGAGATACGTACACGAAATTATAAATGTTTTTTTTTTGTTTTTGTTTCTTAAATAGCATAAGAGGGTAGATAGTTTATTAAAGCGTTAACCTTTTTGGTATTCGGCTTCTTTTTGATGAAAAAGTAATAAGCATGTACTTTTTTGTGAAGTCGTTTTTTTATACAAATATTTTATTTTGACTGTTTAAATTATCGATTTCTTTTTAAATAAAATATTCATAAATTTTTGGAAAATCTTCGGTGTCCTAAGAAATGTAGGAGTTCTACGATGAAAGCTTGTTTTTTTTTGTAAGTCTGTCGTCGTAGGAATACAGGTAACTTTTATGCAATCTAAAATATAGGTTAACAGGCAAGCAGAAATCATAAAGAAGTGTGTGCTCAAAGCGTCTGGGCTCGTGTGCGCCGTAATTGCTTCCTCTATAGGAAACGCGGCGTGCGAAACGACCTCCCTGTTGCTGACTCTCTAGTCGCTATAAATTTGAACTGAAATGCAATTAAACCACAGCCGGAGTAGTATACGCTGTACGGTTTTTATTTAACGTGCTTTATGTAGAATTGAAAACAAGCTCTTTATAACCATCCATTATGTTTGGATTATAAATATGTACTCGTAGTTATGTATATAACCGACATAAGCATACTTAATATGAAAAAAATGTATGTATTCTCTATTTATTTATATTTATATTTATTTATATATGCTTTATTGTACACACAGAGATACAGAAACATACAGTAATGGAAATAAAATAATATAATAAATTCCGGTAGCACAAAAGGCGGTCTTATCGCTAAGAGAGCGATTTCTTCCAGACAACCTTTGGGAGAAGGACATGAGCTTAATAAAGCGGTGGAGGTGTACAAATCAAATAAATAAAATATTGTTTTATTTTACTACTATTACATACTACTAATATACTATATATATAAATATATATACATATACATATATATATACATACACATACATATATAAATATATACATATAAGTAGCTACACACACATACAATAAACTATATACATGTACATCATTACATAAACTAAATATCAATACAGTAAATATATTATATGTATATAAATAGAATAAAATAATAATAATAAATAAATAAATATGTAAGTAAGATAATAATAAAAGCTACGACAGTTCTAATAATAGGCAAGCGCGAAAACAAATAAAACCACACCGAAACAGATAATTATAAAGTTAAATAGTACGCCTTGAGTCGGATTTTAAATGTATTGATGGATTGAGATTGTTTTAAGTGAAGCGGTAAGGAATTCCAAAGGCGAACTGCTTGGACGGAAAAGGAATTGGTATAGAAAGAGGAAGAATGAGAAGGAACTTTGAGAATAAGATTTTCATCAGATCGTAGAGTGCGGCCATGCGAATCTTTAAGAAATTCGAAACGTTGCTTGAGATAATGAGGAGAGTTTGGATGAAATAGAATACAATAGAGAAGAGAAAGTATGTGATAATTCCTGCGTAGACGGATTGGGAGCCACTCGAGTTTTCTGCGAAATTCAGAAATGTGGTCATATTTGCGAAGTCCAAATATAAACCGAATACAAAGATTTTGAATACGCTCGAGTTTATTTAATTGCTCTTCTCTGAGGTCAAGATAACAGGTATCGGCATAATCAAGGATGGGAAGAAGAATTGATTGAGCTAGCGCAATTTTGGTAGGAATTGGTAGAAGATTACGTAATCTGCGAATGGATCCAATCGAGTGGAACAATTTCCTGCTAACTTCACTTAATTGTGACATCCAAGAGAAATTTTGATCAAAATATATACCTAAATTTTTAACTTTTTTACTTAAAGGAATTATAGTTTTATTAAACACAATAGGTGGCAAAAGGGAATAGTCTACACGTGGTAATAATTTGTAACTACCAATTACAATAGCCTGACTTTTAATAGGGTTGACTTTAAGACCAAAAGAAATACTCCAGTTTAAAATTTTTTCTAAGTCCGAATTAATTAATTGTATGGTCTGAGGTAAATCAGCAATTTTGGAATGAGCATAAATTTGGAGATCGTCGGCATATAAGTGATAGGAAGAAGATATAGATTGAGTTACGGAGCTTATGAAGATAGAGAAAAGAAGAGGAGATAAGACACCGCCTTGAGGAACACCGGCATTTACTGTCAACCAGTCAGAGTGAGAATCCTGGATTCGTATACGCTGACGGCGACCTTTGAGGTAACTGTGAAACCAATTAATTACCGAAGGAGAAATATTAAGATGATTTAGTATAGCTAGGAGTATGTCGAAATCTACCGTATTAAATGCATTGCTAAAATCAAGCAATGTTAAGACCGTAAGTTCATGATCTCATCTCTATCTCTAAGGTTTGGTTTAATTTTTAAAAATTGGATCATTATCGTCAATTTATTTTATAGTAATAAGAAATTGTTTATTTTCCTTCTCCCCTAATATAATTATTAAAATGGCAGTGAGTTTGTTTATTACAACGGGAAGAAATAATTACATTATCTAAATTAAATAAATTTAGATAAAATCCCATTTCAGCCTTATTTTCCCTTTAAGGATTTCATTGAATTTATTATATTATGCTAGTACAATATTATTTTATAAAAAATCCACATGATTACAAATTAGAATAGAAATATTGTAAACTTAATAAGTTTATTTGTTATAAGTACGCCTTCATATAACTTGATATTTTTCTAGCGGGAGAGGCTTATGCGAGCTTAGCTAAGCGTAACTTAAGAGAAATTATGAAGTTAGTTGAATAGAGAAAAATATATTTTAAATAGTGAAGATTTTTTTTAATGCAATAATCTTAACTTGCGATATAATTAAATACATATCTATATAAATAAAATGATAGAGGTCTGCAGTTGTGCGCGCATCACGGAAAAACTACTAGATAGATTTCAATTCAATTTTCTAAATATTATTTCATAGACACTTGGCCCTTATCAAAAAAAAATTATTGCGATATCTTCATTTAATAAAAAGTTATTAAAGTTTAAAGAAACAACGATTTGTATCTGCACTGCGTGTTCAGTGATGTATGTTTAAACAAAGTATATTTTTGCTTGCGATCTTTTTGATGTTTTTTTCCTTCGTACAAAAGAAAAATTTGTTAATATATCGAGAAACGCGGACGAAGTCGCGGGTATCAGCTAGTTGTGAATATAAACGTTGGTTTAATGGTTTGCTTATAAGGTTGCAGATATGAAGCAACGGGGATCAAATTCCATATTGGCCTTATATAAAGTTATTTCCTTTATATATATATCTAGAAATTTCCATAGGAACCGGAAGTTTGGAAGTTTTTACTTTTACGCGCCTTAAAAGCAAGTAAAGTTGGTAGTCTTGCATCTGACCTCTCTCCAGCCGTGTAAGATTGTCGCAATCGATTTGAGAGTGCTTCTGTCTTTGCTTACACTTTAATAAGTCCTTATTCATTTCATTAATATCCTAGATTAACTAAGATGTTGACGACATTATCTATGCTTTACCCAAATAATAGTAGCCTAAATAAAAAAATAATTCAAAATGACCACAAAACCTTGGATTTAGAAAGTATTTGCGTCAATTCTTCTCGACAGTGGCTCCCCCAAAAAAGTCGCATTTCGATATTTAAACTTACTGGTGGTAGGTCTTTGCGCAAGCTCGTCTGGGTTGGTACAACCTACTCATGAGACATTCTACCGCTAAACAGTAGTACTTGCTATTGTTGAGTTCCGATTTGAAGGATGAGTGAGCCAGCAAAATTACAGGCACAAAGGACATAACATCTTAGTTCCCGAGGTTGGTGGCGCATTGGCGGTGTAAGCGATGGTTAACATTTTTTACAAAGGGGCGTAGCACTTGTCATCATGTGGCCTATTTGCTCGTCCACTTACCTAAACTATAAAAAAGCATTGTTTTTCTTACCTGATAACCGCCTATTACCTCTGGTTTGTGATGAGATTTACATTTGGATGAGACTGCCCCGTTGGTCTAGTGGCTTGATATAAGGCCGCAGACGCGGTGGTCCAGGTCGGGCCAATAAATAGTTATTGGGATTTTCTGTCAGAAAGTTCCCAGTACCAGCCCGGAGTCTGGAAGTTGGAAGTGTGGTACACTCCCGTGCCTCAGAAAGCACGTTAAGCTGTTGGTCCTGCGCCTGAACTCTTTCCGGTCGTGTCGGATTGCCGTCCCATCGGATTATGAGAGCTAAGGAAAATAGAGTGCACCTGTGTTTGCGCACACACTTGTGCACTATGATATCTCCTGCGCAGTTGGCTAATCTCTCTTGAGATTGGCCGAAATCGCTCTGGAGGACCTTATAACATTTGGATGGCTTTATTTTTCTTGCTTATTGAATGTTTAAATGATGATTAGAAAAGAAATAACCCAGACCTTAAGAACTAGCAATAAAGACTGTAAAGATCTTACGGCTTTAAATAAACGTTGCTTGACGACGGTTTAGTTAAACAGTGATTTCTCTCTTTCTATCATTATTGATTTGACATGACGAAAGATGAAGACACACTATTGTTTAACTAATCACTCACTTTACGTTTATAAGACAGAAGCTTTAGACATTAGCGTTAGTTTGATATTTAAGAAATCAGTTTTGGTTTGGTTTATTTCTATTTAGTAAACCAAAAATAAATCTCGTTCATAATGAATTCCATTTGTTTAACTTGCGTATGTTTGTTTTTTATTCTAGTTGTGACAAATGTTTGCGTTCACATTTGTCAATATTATTTTTAGATTATATATTTTGTATTTGCTCGTTGTTTTTGTTTTTATATGATTTTTTTGTTTTACTTTTATATTATTTCTACAATTTATTATCTTTTGGGGGTTGAGCAGATGTCTTTTGGCATGAGGGTCGCGCTCGAGCCGTCGAACCGTTCGGACGTGTCGGAATAGTACTCGTATCAATGTTCCTCGGATGTTTTTACGATTACCCTCGCTTAATTTATATTGGATTTTGTTTTTTCTGTCGTGACTTGTATTATTGGCTTTGTATATGGACTTTGTTATTTCTATTGACGATTGGTTTTGTTGTTTGGTAATAGGTCTTTTTTAGACCTATTTTTTTTTGTTTTTGTTTTTGTTGTTGTCATCGTTGTTGTTACTTGGTTGTTGTTGTTTTGGTTTTGTTATTGTTTGTCGGCAATGGACGTCGACACTGAATTGTCCGAAAACAATGGTAGGCGCAAACGCCCACATGGCATGGGAATCGCCCTTTTTGATTCCGACTCTGATACGGAGGCGGATGTTAGAATTGCGGCGAAATGCAATACTGCTCGTCGGGGGAAACTCTCTTCTAGGGGACGTGGAAGCCTTGCTCAGGCTAAAGCTGAGCTTAAGGCTAAGGCCGCTGAGGCCAAGGAGGAGGCATTCGAGCGCTCGCTTCGGAGCAGGGCGTTCCGGAAGGGGACCCCAAATATTGTTTTGGACTCTGAAGAGTCTGCTTCGGATGCCACGGGAGATCCTGCGAAATTGGGTGCGGAGGAACTTCGTGCGCAAGCTGGCCGTAGCGCAGCCCTCATTTTAGAGGTGGCGCAGAAATCCTCCAACTTAAAAGGAGGTTTCGCGAAAAACCTAAGGGATTCCGCGGCTTCGCTCCAGAGCATAGTCGATGCTCTGGCTTCAAGGACGGAAGCGGAGGAGACCCGCCGGCTTCGCGCGGATAACGGCCGCCTACGTAAGGAGATAGAGGATTTAAAATCGGAGCTTAAAGCCCACCGCCGTGAGTTCACGGAGATGCGAACCACGGTGGCAGCGGCGAACGATTCGGCAGCCAGTAACTCGCGGGATGCGCAGGCACTCGAGGAGTTAAAGGCCTCCATAGTGTCTGCGGTAGGCGTGATTAACGCCCGGTTGGATGGTATCGAGGGGCGCCTGCCTCCCGTAAAGGTTAATCGCCCCCCTCTAGCGGCGGACAAGAGGCGAGAGTTGGTGGAAAATGGTCCGACCTATTCACAGGCGGCCCAAATGGCTCCACCGCCGAATCCAGCACCCGCTCCCAAGCGGGTGGCACGTGCTGGGCCTGTACTGAAGCCGGTGGCTCCAGCCGCACCATCAACATCAACAGCTGGTCCTTCGGTCGCTTCGACCGCGACGGAGTCACAGGTGGCCCAGGAGATGTCCTGGTCCACCGTAGTTAAAAAGGGGAAGAAGGGGAAGAAGCCTTCACCCCCGGCCGCAGTACCCAAGAAGTCAGCGCCAATGGCACCTCAGGTGACCAAACCAAGGCTGGTGGCCCATAGCACAGCTGCAGTGATCATTACACTGCAGCCAGAGGCGCAAGGAAAAGGTGTTACGTACGCCCAAGTCCTAGAGCGAGCAGAACAGGGTGTAAAGCTTCAGGACCTTGGGATCTGTAGCGGTCTTAAAGTCCGTCGCTCTGCGACGGGTGCCAGAGTACTGGAGCTGCCTAGGGCGCAGTCGGACCAAGCAGAAAAACTTGCTGAAAAACTACGTACGGTGTTGGATGGGGTGGCCAACGTTGTCCGTCCCATGACGAGGGTGGACTTAAGAGTGACGGGTCTTGACGACTCCGTCACTAGGGAAAAGATAATCGCCGCAGTCGCTCGTGAGGGGAGCTGCCCCATTGAAGCGGTTAGGTGCGGAGAGGTGTCATGCGGACCCGGATACATGGGGATGGTCCGTGTGACATGTCCGATAGCGGCGGCAAAAAAGTTGTCTGACGAAGGTCGCTTACTGGTTGGGTGGAGCTCGGCCAAGGTGAGTATGTTGGAGCAGCGCCCTTTACGCTGCTACAAATGCATGGGCCTTGGGCACACCAAGCCACTCTGCCCATCCAAGGCTGAACGAGGCGGGCTGTGCTACCGGTGCGGCGTGGATGGCCACATTTCGACGAGCTGCACTGGGAAGTTGCGCTGCGCAGTTTGCTCGGACGCCGGAAAGCCTTCCGGGCACATGATGGGGTCGTGGGAGTGTAACCCACCCATCACGAAAGGTAAGGTGGTCTCAGGCACCCAGACCACCCCCGACGTCGGACGGCGCCAGGCCGAGGAGGAAGCTGCAATGTCAACATGAGTGCAGAAATCAGCTTCCTTCAGAGTAATATCAACCACTGCGCCGGGGCTCAGGACCTACTGCTGCAGTCCATGGCGGAGTGGGGGATAGACCTGGCTGTGGCCTGCGAGCCCTATTACGTCCCTCCCCTACCTCATTGGGTAGGGGATTTGGACGACACCGTGGCGGTCCTCTCTCGGAGCGGAACGGGTCCCCCTCTCTCACTCATTGAGAGAGGCTCGGGCTACGTAGTGGCGGGGTGGGGAGATTACGTAGTTGTGGGAATCTACTTCTCCCCTAACCGCAGCCTGGCGGAGTTTGAGATTTTTCTCGGCTACGTCAGAGCTGCGGTGACCAGGCAGTCACCGAGGCCAGTTCTGGTCCTCGGTGATTTTAACGCCAAATCGCGTGCCTGGGGTAACCCGGCCACGAACCCGCGAGGAAGGGCTGTCCAGGTGTGGGCCCTACTCTCCAATTTGTCTCTACTTAATAGGGGACAGGTTCAGACCTGCGTGCGCCAACAGGGGGGGTCCGTGGTGGACTTATCGTTCGCCACCCCTGTAGCCGCGCGCAAGATAATGAACTGGAGAGTAGAGAAAGATGTGGAGACTCTGTCGGACCATCGGTACATCCGATTCGAGATCTCCACCTTTCGCAGGCTGGCGGAAAATCCAAGGGTGCCAACCACACTTCCGAGGTGGTCCCTTGGCCGGCTCGATCGTGAACTGGTCAAGGAGGCTGCCATCGTGCAGCGTTGGGGTTCCGCGGGTAGGTGGGAGGGTGCCAGCGTCGATGAGCTGGCGGGCCGCATGCGCAGTGCTCTAAAAGAGGTTTGCGATGCGGCCATGCCGAGGACCCGGCGCAGAGTTCCGCGCCGGCAAGTGTACTGGTGGTCGCCCGAAATAGCCGATCTTCGGGCGACTTGCAACCGGGCGCGGAGGGCTTACGTCCGCTGCCGGAGGCGTAATGGCCTTGACGTGGACCTGGAGGGACAGCTTTTGGCCGCTTATCGCCAGCTAAAAAAGGATCTGCAGCTGGCGATAAGTCGGGCAAAAGAAAAGGCGAGGGAGGACCTATTGGCGGGCCTCAACCGAGACCCGTGGGGGCGACCATATAAATGGGTTCGCGGAAAATTTCGGACCCAAACCGCCCCCATAACGGAGACGCTGCCACCGGATCTCCTCCTGCGCCTGGTCGGGGAACTGTTTCCCCATCCAGGCGAGTTTGTCCCTCCACAGATGGCCCCTCGCTTCGTGATAGAGGACGCAGTGCCTCCACCATTGATCACGGAGCGGGAAATGGAGATGGCCCTTGAACGTCTGAGGGCCAGAGCCACTGCGCCGGGTCCAGATGGAGTTCCAGGGCGTGTTCTGTGCGACGCCCTGGAATACCTCGGTGGGAAGCTTCGGGATCTGTTCGACGAGTGTCTGCGCTGCGGGCAGTTCCCGAAGCTATGGAAGGAAGGAAAGTTGGTTCTGTTGCCGAAAGAGGGACGTCCACAAAACTCTTCCTCGGCATACAGGCCAATAGTGCTGCTGAGTGAGACGGGCAAGCTCTTCGAAAAGATAATCGCTGCCCGTCTTGTTCAGCACCTCGAGGAGGTGGGGCCGGGTCTCTCAGAGGTTCAGTACGGGTTCAGGGCGGGTCGATCAACTATCGATGCCCTGAATGCCCTGAAGACCCGGTCCATGGAGGCGGTGGCCCGAGGCAACGTGGTCCTGGCGGTATCGCTCGACGTAGCAAATGCCTTCAACAGTCTTCCTTTTGAGACTATAAGGGAGGCACTCCGATACCATGGGGTGCCTTCCTATCTCAGGAAGCTGTTGGGGGCATACCTCCGGGACCGGGTGGTCCTGTGGGAGGGGGGTGATGGGCGACTTGTCCGGCATTGGGTTGGTTGCGGCGTTCCACAGGGGTCGGTTCTCGGCCCAATTCTGTGGAACGTTGGCTTCGACTGGCTCCTGCGTGGACCCGTCCTTCCCGGGATGGGGGTGTTTTGCTACGCGGACGACACTCTCATCACGGCGACAGGGCGAAACTTCCAGGAGGCGGCCCGCCTGGCCGAGGTCGGGACGTCGCTCATGGTGGACCGCATTGGAATGTTGGGCTTGAGGGTCTCCATCTCAAAAACGGAGGCCCTCTTATTCCATGGTCCTCGTCGGGGCCCCCCTCGAGGAGCGAGTATCACCGTCCAGGGGACGGTGATAAAAGTAAAGGCCCAGATGAGGTATCTGGGCCTGATCCTGGACGGAAGATGGAGCTTCGGGCAGCACTTTGTCCAACTGGGCCCGAAGCTTAT
This sequence comes from Nymphalis c-album, assembly GCA_963151315.1. Taxonomy (NCBI): domain Eukaryota; kingdom Metazoa; phylum Arthropoda; class Insecta; order Lepidoptera; family Nymphalidae; genus Nymphalis; species Nymphalis c-album. Next base: position 3,129,069 of record OY720610.1, read on the forward strand.
CAACGCTGCTGCTGCCTTGGGCCGCCTCCTACCCAACGTAGGAGGGCCGGAATCACCATGTCGGCGTCTATACGCCGGCGTGGTGCGCTCCATGGCACTGTACGGTGCACCCATATGGGTGGATGCTCTCACCGCTAAGAACAAGGCCCTTCTGCGGAGACCACAGAGGGTCATAGCGGTGAGGACGATACGTGGATACCGTACGGTGTCGTGGACGGCGGCTACACTTCTCGCGGGCGATCCGCCCTGGGAGCTTCAGGCGGAGGTGCTCGCAGAAGTGTATCGGTTTCGGGTAGAAGCCAGGGCGAGCGGCGACCGTCCAGGATCCGCGGAGGTGGAGGAAATCAGGGCTCTAGCCCAACGAGCTCTGATTCGCAGATGGGAGGAGGACCTGAGGTCCCCATCGGCAGGCCTGGCGACAGTGGAGGCGATCCGCCCCCACTTGAGTCGCTGGGTAGCAAGGAAAGACGGCACACTCACATATAGGCTGACGCAGGTGCTTACCGGACATGGTTGCTTCGGTAAGTACCTGCATAAGATAGTGAGGCGGGAGGTATCACCCTCCTGCCATGAGTGTGGTGCGCTACTGGACACGGCGCACCATACCCTAACGGAGTGTGCTGCGTGGGGGCCTCAGAGGCATTCCCTGGCGGCGATTATCGGCGGAGATCTCTCGCTGCCGAGTGTGATTAACGCTATGCTCGACAGCGAGAGGTGCTGGTTGGAAATGGTCTCCTTCTGCGAGAATGTCATGTTGCAGAAGGAGGCCGCGGAGCGACAGCGTGAGGAAAGTGCCTCCGCTGATTCGATCCGCCGAAGAAGACCGGGGAGAAGGCGTCGGCGCTATGCGCACCTTCTCCCCACGCCGTAATGGCCGCCGCTTGGGCTAGGTGGGTTCCCTGTATCCGGGAACCCCCCTAGAAATGGAGGCCCGCAGAGGCGGGCCGACCGTCGGGGCGTCTCGGTAGCATGCGCAAGCGATCCCGTGGCGCCCCCCGACCAGACGGAGAGGATACCGCTGGTTTTTTAGTGGGTATTCCGGCGCCTTCAGTGCCGGTGAGCCCCACATACCCCCCCACCTCAAGTGGGGGAAACGCGTAAACGCGTTTTTCCAGCGAGAAAAAAAAAAAAAAAAAAAAAAAAAGATGTCTTTTGGCATTATTATCTTCGTATATATTTTTAAAATAATACTAAGTAAATCATATGTATCAAATCTGTTGTAATCCAATATGAAACTGTATTTGTTTGTATGTCGGTCTGTCCGGACGTGCAGACATTGTTTCCGACTGTTTTCGTTTCAATTACACATTAAAAAGATGATATGGTGACATTCTACCGCTAAACAGCAATACTTAGTATTGTGGCGTAGAGGCTTGACGGGTGAGTGAGCCAGTGTAACTACACTCATAAGGTACATATCCTCTTATTTGTCAAGATTGGTGGTGCATTGACAATGTTAGCAACGGCTAATATTTCTTACATCGCCAATGTGTTTTATGGACGGCGGTGATCACTTACCATCGTCAATGTACCACACACCTTTGGAGCTAAGAATTATGTCTATTGTTGTATACGGGCTCACTGGCCTGGTCCTTCAAACGGTCAAATGTGCAGTGCAGCCTTGTACAAATTCCTAACAGCAAGTTATAATACCTTAAACGTACTGCAGATTAATTAAAGTAATTACAGGCAAAAGGGACATAACATCTTAGTTCCCAAAGTTGGTGGCGCATTGGCGATGTAAGAGATGGTTAACAACTCTTACAATACCATTGTCTATGGGCGTTGGTGACCACTTACCATCAGGTGGCCCATATGCTCGTCCGCCTTCCTATGAAGATATATATATATATATAAGATAAGGTCCTCCAGACCGATTTCGGCCACGGCGGCCAATCTCAAGAGAGATTAGCCAACTGCGCAGGAGATATTATAGTGCACAAGCGTGTGCGCAAACACAGGTGCACTCTCTTTTCCTTAGCTCTCATAATCCGATGGGACGGCAATCCGACACGACCGGAAAGAGTTCAGGCGCAGGACCAACGGCTTAACGTGCTTTCCGAGGCACGGGAGTGTACCACACTTCCAACTTCCAGACTCCGGGCTGCTACTGAGAATTTTCTGACAGAAAACCCCAATAACTATTTATTTGCCCGACCTGGGAATTGAACCCAGGACCACCGCGTCTGCGGCCTTATATCAAGCCACTAGACCAACGAGGCAGTCATATATATATATATATATATATATATATATATATATATATATATATATATATATAAAAAAGAGAATTATTTTTGTATAGTATAAAGTCAAATGATTTTGTATAGTATGAAGTCTGGTGGAATCAACTCTGCAAATGAACATTACTATTATAACATGTACTAGACATTCCTTATATTTCTGATGCCCTGGTATTTAAGACATGATCAGTGGCGTGACTATACCAATTGAGGCCCGTGGCAAAGTCATGGGGCATGGGCCCCCCTAGGTACAGGGCGAAAAATAAATTTGAATGGGCAGTTTAACTTGTTGACGGTGAAGGCGCAAAATTGGAAAGTACACAATGGGGGCCCCAGTGCGCCTGTAAAAAATATCTAAATATAAAGCACTGAGCTCGTGGCTTCTCAGACTGGGCCCTCGTCGGGTTGGGGCCCGTGGCATCTTGCCAGCCCTGCCACCCTATAGTTACGCCACTGGACATGATTCTCATTGGTCAAGTACCTATCTTATAACCACGAGGTTGTAGGTTCAAACCTTAGACATCTTAATAAAAGTTGATTGAGTTTATCTGATCGAAAATGGTCATTACCGCTTATAGATTTTACAATTGTACCAAATATTAATCAATGCTCCACTAACTACAGAAACTAAGTTGATATGTCACTTGTGATGGTCATTTCACTAACTTTATCACCACTTAAACCGTCAAACACGAATTCAGAGCATGACAAACCTGAGTGGTCCTCACTAGAATGATCATTCTACCAGTTAAATATGAGGCATTGCACCATTTATAAAAGTTATGACTTAAGATTGACGTCACGATGACGTCATAATTTTAATGTCACCAGGGAGCCAAAAAACAAACAAGATTGTATATTATCCCATATTATGGCAAAGTTAATAAACGAGTTATTTCAATGCGAACTTAGATAAGATCAGACTAAGTTGGTTTATCCTGTTTCCACATCTAAACGTACTGTGATCAGATAATGATAAGATGGAGAAACGCATTAAAAAAGTCTCGCGGTAGATTACGTATGGACGCAGGGAGATAGTGTGTTTGAAAACAGATTGAGAAATCCCTTGGCTTTATATATTGTATTATAAATATCACTATGTTTAGAAAGGCCATTAAATCTCTGTCCCTATTGAGTTTCTTGCTGTTTCGTTCCGTTCCGCACCAGGTTGCGTTTCATGATTGACATAACCTAAATAAAGTTTAATTTTAATGACTTTCATTGCTAACTTTAGTTCAACAATGAAATTAAAATATAGGCTCCTATTTTGCAATGTGATCTTGCACTAGAGTATCTATAACGATTTTATAACTTGGTTTAATAATATATTAACTCAAACTGTCGTTCTAATCTCGTTCTAAGGGTTACACAGATTGTTTGTAAATTACAATCTCGAAGTTGACTTGAAAGTGGACAATCTATGTTGATACAACAGGGAAGTTTTGATTAAGTTTCAATTTATTTATTATATTATTATCTGTCACAATAATTTATATTATTATCTGTCAGAATTAATTCATTTTTTGTTATTAGAGAGTTCATTTCACACACACTTGTTTAAAGTGAACATTTGTGCGTAAGTTCAACCTGAACTAAAAAAAAAGTCTTGAAATTTTTGTGCATTTATTTATTTTAATTCAAAAAAAAAAATTCTAGTGATTATCAACAACAATAAAAGATTTTCTGTCATAAACGTCATATTAAATTTGACTTTAATATTTTACTTTCATTGAGTCCTAGGAAGTCTTACTTTTCTATATAAGTTTCCCATAATCCACATGAGATTAGAGCATTAAGTCGCGTGGAATAATATAAATTGTAAAAGAAAAACCGCTTATAGGAGCGAGGCGGCATTGTTGCCGGATGATATTACATTCAACTTATGCATATCAAAATTAGATTGAGATTATTATTCAAGTAGGCTCCTATAAGCAATTTTGAATCGTTACGTTACTGGATTTTTAATGTACAGTTTGTAGCGTCGTATTGTATCCGAAATGTAGAGTCTACCGAAAAAGTCACGACTGAAGTTTTTACTGTTTTGTGTTGGGTAAAAAAAATGTTAAGCCCGCGTCAGGTCACGTGACCCTGATTGAAAATTTGTAAGACGGATTCTGAAGTGTTAAATTTTTAATATAATATAAATTGTCATATTTGTGTGACAACGCAATAAATAAATATTGTATTTTATCACATAAATTATAGTACTTTTATACTAATTAACGCAATTCGTGTAAATTTTTTTGACGTGACAACGTCTTATAAATTGGTTTGCCGGGTGACACTTCAAGAAACTGCGTTACGCTCCGCTCACGTTATGCGCTCACAATGAGAGCGAGTGAGAGGCACGCGTCCCTTCCACTCGGGCATGGTTAGCCCGCCTAAGAGCGAGAGAGACAGACATAAAAAGTGAATCATCGCCCTATCCTCAACAAAATCACTCAGATAGGAACAAGTTAAGTTGTAGTAAACGCTGTTTCATTGTACGCAAATGTATTGCAAGTTATTGTATGTATATTTGTATATAAATACGTATGTATGTGTAAAGGTAAAAATAAAATTTTGTTAATATGAAATTCAGTGCGAGATTCTTTGTATAAATTAATGTTTTAAATATAATTCTTTGTATAAATAAATGTTTTAAATTGTTACTATTATTTCATCCTTCTTCCTCCTATACGAATGAATATTCACATTAAAATTATTTTACCACTCAAAGTCGTTGTCACGTAAAACTTTCGCCCGTATACCGACTTTACAGGCAACCAATTTTTTCCTAACCATTCCAAAATATAAAAAATACAAAACTTTAATATTCAAGTTTTCACTTCTACCGGCACTCCCGGAGTGCAAGCCGTTGTATTTTTAAATTGATGGACCATTAACGTTCTTATAAACTTATTTATTAAATAGGTAGACGGACGAGCATATGGGCCACTTGATGGTAAGTGATCACCAACGCCCATAGACAATGGCATTGTAAGAAATGTTAACCATAGCTTACATCGCCAATGCGCCACTAATCTTGGGAACTAACCCCCGTTGCCCGTAGTTACACTGGCTCACTCAACCTTAAAACCGGAACACGACAATAGCAACAATTTATAAACATACAGAACTTTTAAAGGCTGTTCGAAGGAAAGCTTATCTCTATAAGAGATTTCTTCCAGCACGTCCTCGTGTGCTAGCGAGAGAGTAAGTTAGTTAATAAAAGAGAATGATGTAGGAATAGATAATTTTGTATAATACAAAAATAAGTTACCACCAATAGCCTAATTCAATATAGGAATCGAACCCAGAAACCCAGATTTGTAGCAGTAAAAGCTAGCTGCTAAACCAACGAAGCAGTCAGTAACAAGCTTAGAAACCTGGATGAGTTTCTCGTCTATCAACAAGAAAACAATGCCTTGTTTATTCCACACTATTTAGTTCATAGTAAAAGTTTCTAAACACTAACAGGTCCTCATGTGGCAACATTATATGCGTTATCGGTAATAAATTGCCGCTTCTAACTTACCAAGAGCTCATAAATCTGTACCTCTATAAATAAAAGTCTATCTAAGCTGGGACTAAACAAAAATACACTAAAGGATATGCTATAGAAAAATTTACTTTATTTTTATAGAGTTAAGAGTTAGATATGCTTATATATGTTACCTTCGATAATTGGATTGACATTCAAGTAATTATTTATCAGTGTGCTTGTTCTAAATTAAATAGTATGTAGAGTAAAATAAGATATTTTTAAGCACAAAAGGTCGTATGTAACGTTTAGTAAAAATTGTAATGTTTTAAATTTCGAATGTTATTTGTTTCATAATTGATTTATTGCTTCAAAGGTTATTTTACATAAACATGCATTAGTTAGCATAAAAGAATAAAAGACAAATGGTATATAATGAAATATAAGTTAATAATCAGTTATGATATGCAGTAACAGTGCCGATTAATGTTTTGTGTTTCTTGAACACGTGTGTGAGCGTGTATGTGTTTCTAAATAAATAATTGATCTACAATATGAATACTACTTGCCTAGAAGGCCGAAAGTAACATCCGAGGCCAATAGTACTAATTGTAAAAAGTCTTCAAGATTATAGTTTGATATAATTTTGTCCAAGCCCCAAACAGATAAATTAAAATTCAGTTAGATATATTGGTATTTAACTAATAATAAATATTAGAATTAAAAATAAAGTAGACACCGATACAATAAATAAAACATTGTTTAATATCGTCGAACGTGTATAATAAAGGAAAGATTTGATACTGCAGCCTTTTGGGATTGCCATCAGGACTGAATGCGGTAGATTTAACCCGTACCTTTTATATTGACCTACTTAAAAAAAAAATTGGTTGCCTGTAAAGTCGGTATACGGGCGAAAGTTTTACGTGACAACGACTTTGAGTGGTAAAATAATTTTAATGTGAATATTCGTTCGTATAGTAGGAAGAACGATGAAATAATAGTAACAATTTAAAACATTTATTTATACAAAGAATTATATTTAAAACATTAATTTATACAAAGAATCTCGCACTGAATTTCACTTTTTATGTCTGTCTCTCTCGCTCTTAGGCGGGCTAACCATGCCCGAGTGGAAGGGACGCGTGCCTCTCACTCGCTCTCATTGTGAGCGCATAACGTGAGCGGAGCGTAACGCAGTTTCTTGAAGTGTCACCCGGCAAACCAATTTATAAGACGTTGTCACGTCAAAACATCACAAACTGAAGCTGTATCCTGAAATTGCTTTTTTATTTTCATATCAATTTCTAACGAATCTATATTCGTTGATACATTTGGTTCATATAATGGAAGTAATATTAAAGGTCAGAACATACACGGATAATACTGAAGTGAACATTCAGCTCAAAATCATTTAACAGAATTACTTGTAAGTATTACAATAATTAATGTTTGTTTATTATTATTAATTATTATATATTTTATTTATAATTTGGAATTTTAATTTACTTTTATGAATTTACAATATAATTATAATTTAATAATTAGAAGCATGAATATTGATATGATTGGATATAGGGGACGGGGGAGGATATGTGTATGAAAGGGGTAGCTAATGAGATAACGAATGATAGAAAGTGGTTAAAGGAAATGACATATTGTGCCGAACCCACGTAGTGGGATAAGAGCAAAAAGAAGAAGAAGAATTTACAATACTGTATGATTGCAAAATATTAAATATATACATTCTTCTCTACTTCCAAAATATGCACCTCCACTTACAGTTGAAATACTTTGAATTTGAAGTAATACGGGTTACAGTGCAAAAACTTTTATAATACAAATAATAAATCCGGCTTATTGTGTATTGACTGAAAATCAGTATTCCAAAACATCAGAGAAAAGCTGCTCACATTCTTGACACTATTCCACGTAGTGTCTGTTTGTAATTTTGATTTGTATATCTACCTATTTGAGGCCTCAATGTAAATGAGTAAAAAAGGTACCAGCCTGGGCCTGTCCCATAGCTAATTTAATACCTTGTCTTAATTTAAGGAGAATGCTTAGAGTTTTGCAAGCCTGAGTGGGTAGGTACCACCCACTCATCAGATATTCTACCGCAAAGTTCTTTTTTATTTGGACCCGTAATCATCAATTGAGAATCCACTGGACCATCTCAGATGTATTTAAATATAATTATAATAATAAAAAAAAAACTAATTTGCAGCCTTTGGGAATATTATAAGTTATATATCACTATTGCCTTATGTTTCCTTTTATAAAAATCGCGCTCTTTTTATGAAAATACATAAATATGTTATTGATAAAGATTACAATTCGTGAAATGATTGATAATAATTAATAACCTATAATAAGATTATATAATAAGGTCCTCCAGACCGATTTCGGTCACAGCGGCCAATCTCAAGAGAGATTAGCCAACTGCACAGGAGATATTATAGTGCACAAGTGTGTGCGCAAACACAGGTGCACTCTCTTTTCCTTAGCTCTCATAATCCGATGGGACGGCAATCCGTAAAGAGTTCAGGCGCAGGACCAACGGCTTAACGTGCTTTCCGAGGCACGGGAGTGTACACACTTCCAACTTCCAGACTCCGGGGTGCTACTGAGAATTTTCTGAAAAAAAAACCCGTAGTAGTAACTATTTATTGGCCTGACCTGGGAATTGAACCCAGGACCACCGAGTCTGCGGTCTTATATCAAGCCACTAGACCAACGAGGCAGTCAAATTAATAACCTACACTTGTTATAAATGTAAAATACTAAACTAGTATATGAGTTGATAAACCATGTCTACTTGTCTGGCAGTCAACAAGTGAACATTTTAACTTTATAGTACTTCAGCTAAATAGCAGACTTGGAACGTGTCCAAGTTGAGTATTCCGAGCCAAGCCTGATATAATTTTTTGATAAATACATGGGCTTATATATACACGAGCTCAGTCGCAAATAAGTTAGGAATTTTGACATTGAATGTAATGTTATTAATACGTATACGGATTATTTTTGGATTTTGGATAATTAATTAAAAAAATAAGGAAATTGTGGTAGACTTAGCAAAAGATACATATACATATGCGTAAACTACTCACAAGGTGAATGAAACCAAGTTAAGTTCTCCGTCTTCTAATATTTAATTTTGTAAGGCTTTAGTTTTTTTTTTTTTTTTTTTTTTTTTATCTTTAATAGGTAAGCGTTTGACCGTTATCTTGCCTGATGGTAAGCAACGACACGGTCTAGGGTGTAGCACGCTTGCCTAGAAGAAACCTGTTTACTCTGGATTTGAAGACACCAACGTTGTACCTATCGGGAAATACAGACTCAGGCAAAGTATTCCACAGTTTTGCGGTGCGAATGAGGAAGGTGGATTCGAAGCGCTTCGTACGTAGGCGGGGAATTTCTACGGTGTACCTATGGCGCTTAGGTCGCGTTTGCCTGGTCGTCCGATAGTGGAAGGGGGCGGGCGGAATTCATTCGTGTAATTCCTGAGCACACTCTCCGAAATGCATCCGATAGAACACTGAAAGTGACGCAACTATATGTCGATGTTCTAGACTTTGGAGCTTAGATTCAACCAAAGTGTCATCTCCTATCAGCTTCCTGGCACGTCTCTCGATCAACTCTAGAGCCTGAAGGTGAGACTTAGCAGAGCCGTCCCAAAGGTGAGAGCAGTACTCCATACAAGACCTGACTTACGCTTTGTAAAGGGTGAGCAGCTGTTATGGAGTAAAGTACTGTCTCACCTTGGAGAGGATACCAAGTTTTTGTGCGGCTATTTGGGCTTTGGACTCAATGAAAGAGCCGAAATTCAGAGTCGATGCGAGTGTAACGCCAAGAAGTTCAAGGTGGTCAGTTATAGGCACGGATACATTTCGGAAAGAGGGATATAGCTGGAATTCCCTCTTTTTGGCGGAAAACAATCACGCCTGCGTTTTGGTTGCGTTGAATTTGACCAAATTGGCATCGCCCCAATCTGACACGGCCTTAAGGGTCACATTCAAGCGCTCAACCATTGCCTCTCTCTGAGTCTGGATATCGGCCTCACTAGCCCGTGCGTTGGAGCTATAGCTCTCGACAACTGTGCAGTCATCTGCGTACCCATGGATACCGGGCAACAACAGATCATTAATGTGCATCAGAAATAGTGTCGCTGAGAGCACTGACCCCTGAGGAACACCGGCATTTATAGCCATTTGATCAGACGAGTGACCTTCAACCACCACTCGTAGTGATCGGTTCCTCAGGAAGTCTGAGATCCATACACACAGGCTAGGAGGCAGGCCATACGCAGGAAGCTTGCTGATAAGGCCATCATGCCAAACCCTGTCAAAGGCCTTCGAGATATCCAAGGAAACAGCAAGTGCCTCCCCGTGTTTCTCGATGGCCTCACTCCAGATGTGTGTGACGTACGCCAGGAGATCACCAGTGGACCGATTTCGGCGAAATCCGTACTGTCGGTCACTGAGAAGGTCATTGACTTCCAGGTACGTCAGGAGCCTAGTATTAAGGATACGTTCCATAGTTTTACACAGTATGGACGTAACCGAGATGGGCCTGTAGTTGGCAGGGTCAGCACGACTACCTTTTTTAGGCACGGGCTGCACGTTAGCAAGCTTCCAGGACTTAGGCACTTGACCAGTTTTGAGAGAGAGGCGAAACAGACGCGTCAGGACAGGAGACAATTCAGGCGCACAGTTCCTCAGGACAATTGCAGGGATGCCATCGGGTCCGCTAGCCTTGTTCACGTCCAGACTGCGTAGCATTTTGCGAACTTCCTTTTGCCGTATGTGTATATCACTCATATGAGTGTGGGCACTTGGTAGTGATGGAGGTGTCGCGTTACCAGCGTCAAGATGTGAAGACTCCGCAAATAGAGACGCAAACAGATTTGCCTTCTCTTGAGCGGTGTGAGCTAGCTTTCCGTCAGGTTTCTGAAGGGGAGGCAGTGAGGGGCGACAAAAGTTCGCTTCGACTGATTTAGCTAGGGACCAATACGCTTTGCTACCCGGGGGAAATGAAACAAGTTTGTTCCCTATTCGACTAATGTGATCGAAGCGTGAATTTTGCATAGCTTTCTTGCAGGACTTGGCAGCTTTATTAAAGGCTCTCTTTTTTAGGCGTGTGTCCCTCGTTTTGAAGTTACGAGCTTCAACCCAAGCCAGGTACGCTTGATGCTTTATCGCCTCTGCACGTCTGCATTCAGGCCCGAACCAAGGTTGAGCTTTGCTGGATAGTGGCACGTCTGAAAATGGAATATAATATTCCATAGCCAGACGTATCAATTCTGTCACACTATCTGCGCTGATTGAGGGATCACCAGAGGAGAAGCACACACGCTGCCAAGGATAGCATGCGAGGAAAGAATGCATTCCTTCCCAATCTGCTGACTTGTATCGCCACACCCGCCGAGTTCCAGTGGGGCAGGGGTCGGGCGGGGAGTAGACAGATACAGATTTCACCAGACAGTGGTCGGACTTACCTAACGGCGAAGAGATCGACACTGAGTAACGGTCCGGATCAGTTGTCAGCAGAAGGTCCAAGCAATAAGCTTTATGCGAGTCAATGTCAGGTACCCGTGTTGCACCATGGACCAGTTGGGTAAGATTTAACGCTAAGGCTAGCCTTCGCGTCTCGAACCCTGCATGGTCAGTGTCCTGGTATGGAAATAGCCACTCCTTGTGGTGGGCATTAAAATCCCCCAGAAACACTAATTGGGCCGTGGGGTACATCTGTTGAGCCGCATCTGCCGCCTCACTGAGGTATTCTGTGAGCCTTGTTGCCTCTTGATTCCCGCTGTGTGATCGGTAGACACAGGCATAAAGGATTTTCTCCATACCCGTGTCCACCAAAGCCCAAAGTACGGAAAAAGTGGTGTCTTCAAATCGTCGGAGACGCCGAAAGCAGATGTCATTCCGGACGTAAACGCATACGCCTGCTCGTGATTTAAAATTGTTCTCCAGGGTATACCCCGGGTAGGAACGATACGATACGTCGGACGGACAACCAATCTGTGTCTCCGTAAGAAACAAGAGGTGTGGTTTCTCAGTCTCAAGATGGTAGTGGACTGGCACGATATTAGAGTGGAATCCTCTAATATTGCTGAGGTGCACTTTAAGTGAGAGGGAGTGCAACCGCTGTAAAACTTTCCTCTTATTACGTTTCTTGCCCATTATCAGAGTTTATAAGGTAGGGAGTCGGAAGTAGAACGAGGCGTCCTGATGCTAAGACACGATGATACACACAAAGAGTATCGCACACAGTTATGAGGGACTAGGCTGGAGACTGCGGGGACGCCCGAGCCCCCCCAAAGATGTCCATCGGGCCCTCTCATCCGGTCGCCGACCGGCACGATGGCGCAACCTCGGGATTTTTCGACAGTTGGCGGGGCAGCCTTTTGTGAGTGGCTAGCTCACTACTTGGGCCCCCATCTATCTGCGGTCGGCCAGCGGTGCACCGTGCCTCGGATCCCGCTACCCTCCGCGACTAGTCTCCCGATGTGGCGATTCTTGTATGCATTGTTTCGGTCTTCTGCAGGGACGCAACTGTTCTGACCCGACTCTCTGAATGGTGTCACCGAACAGCGTACCGGAACACATCATGATTGCTTGGCGGTACGGCTTTGTCCGGTGGGTGGTCACTAACCACGGCTAAGGCCTACCAACAGTAAGGTTGTCACCTAATTGGCACCACCCAGGGACCACGTGTGGGGTTACAAATTTAGGGTACTCTCCCACGGACGAGGGTGACTTGGTCCCCAAATTTAGTTTGTGTTGTGGTCTATCAGTAGAATTAAATTTAAATGAATGTAACTATAGTCGTAGATTTTCAGTTAATACGAAGGCTCACCTTGCTCAAGCGAACTTCCTTTTATATAATGTACCATTGCTATGTAAATATATATTAAAGAGTGAGTTTTCACTGTGTCTAGACGATATAATTATCGTTCCGATATCGTATCGGAAGTGTTTTGATAAGGCAGGGGACGGCCTTATGGGTCGAAAACGCAAGCGACGATCGGACGACTATTTCGGAAGTAGAGACAGTAAACGAAATCATCGAGAGGAAACCTGTATCCTTGTGTGTGTGTGTGTGTGTGTGTGTGTGTGTGTGTGTGTGTGTGTGTGTGTGTGTATGTGTGTGTGTGTAAATTGGCTTGTTATTACACGATATCTTTTTACAGTAGTGGATTTTGACCCCAATAAATTTTTGTACGTTTTATACCAAGTTGAATCGTGAACTTTAGAGCACCGGTGTTATCACACATAAGCTTGTGCACTACAATATCATCTGTGCATTTAATTAGTCTCAGTTGATCGTGACTAAAATTGGACAGAAGAGACAAAAGTACGATTGTACAATTATGACGTCACGATCTAGTGAGAACCGGTTCTAAGGCTACGTTTGTTGACTAACGTTTTCTCGTAACTGGGATTGTAAATGCAGGGGACGGCTTTATGATTTAGCTCGGGTAAGAAAGCGGAATATGAATAATTCATAGTTTGCGATTCAGTGCACAAACTTTGTCTCCAACTGGTGTCCTAGTGTTAAGATTTGGTACACCTTGATGATATCTTAAGGTATTGAGACTGTCCTGAGACTGTACCTACATTTAACTCTGCTTGTATGAATATATTATAATTTAACGTGTCTTTAATAGTTTCTTACTATGTTCTTGTAAGATTGCTATTAAAAATATCTATATTATCTCGACATGACTATTTTTCACCGAGATACAGCCTTCCAAACTGGTAAATAAATAAAAATTTTAACAAAACAAAAACCGACTTCATAGAAAAACAAATTAATATGCACTAAAAAGTAAAAAAATAATTGCGTATTCTTCTATAATTTGATAATTAACTTACTATTTTCTACTCATCAATATGTAGGTACGAATGTGTTGAGTGGTTGATAATGTATTTACAATTATTGTTACTTTTGGAGTCGATGTCAGCCAAGGTGGGTTTATAACTACATTTAGTTAGTTATAGGTGAGATGTGCTTGTGTCACACGCGCAACTTTACGAGGCGAATAAAAGTCAATTTGTAATGTGTATGTTTTTGTTTGTTTTTAAAAGATTCCCGTATTATTATTGCTAGGTATATTATAGTGTTTCCTTAGCTGACATCGACTCCAAAAATAACAATAATTGTAAATACATTATCAACCACTCGACACATTCGTACCTACATATTGATGAGTAGAAAATAGTAAGTTAATTATCAAATTATAGAAGAATACGCAATTATTTTTTTACTTTTTAGTGCACATTAATTTGTTTTTCTATGAAGTCGGTTTTTGTTTTGTTAAAATTTTTATTTATTTTTCGATTTTTAGTGAATCTGAAGTACACTCACTAATTTGTAGAATATGGGTAGACCTACTAAACGTACAGCTCATATGAGACAGCGCCGTTTATATTATTATTTAAATATATTAATCTAAAACAGTGAAACGTAAAGAAAAATGCATTTTGGTACTTAATTAATAAATATTAGTTAATATGGTTAAATGTATGAATATAATTTAACATGTTTTGATTAAATAGATTTAGTTGGTGGGGTGTTGGGCAGCCATAACATAATCAAATAGTTATTTCTAGTAATAATTAAATAATCTGTATGTTTATAGATGTTGTGTTATACCATTTTTCACCATAAATATGGCGGAATGTCTGTATATTAAAAAAAGGGGAAGTATCTATATCATCCTAAACTAACTAATATTATGAATGCGAAAGTATGTTTGTTCGTGACGCTTTCACGCCTAAACCACTAAGCCGATTTAAAAAATTCTTTCACCAATGGAAAGCAACATTATCAGGGAGTAACATAGGCTACATTGTGTCCCCATATTCCCACGGGAACGGGAACTACGTGGGTGAAACCGCGGGAAAAACACTAGTAATCAATATATAAATATACATAAATATAACATGTATATAAGAGTACTTATACGATTATATATATATATATATAATTTTCAAAATTGGTCTCAACTTTTAGGAGATGTTCAAATATGTTTCAATTACAAACAGAACATATATACTAATGCTTACATGCATAACTCATATTATAAAGAGGAAAGATTTGATTTTTGTTTCATTTTTTATTACTATATAAACCAAAAACTACTCGACCGATTTTAAAAATTTTTTTACCCTTAGAAAGCTACGTCTTTACCAAGTAACATAGGCTATATTATATTTTCAAAAACTTATAGATCCCTTCTTAAAATGGAGCAATGTAACCCAACGTATTTAACTGTTGCCTATAAAAGTTATTATTTCGCGTGCGCTGCAAAACCTATTGACGGTATATAAAGAAGTGTTTTATACAATAGTACTACAATGACTTGATCATAACGATGTTATGGTAGGTGAATGACAAATCTAGATAGCCTATAAAAGATTCGGCCGTGTATGGTTAATTTGCTACTAAGAATTGCAGATTTCCGTTACTTTGTCATGGATCCTATAATCAGAATTTAACCAAACTATCATCAAACAACCCTTGAAGTATACTCTTTCCAATAAAAAAAAAATCATCGAAATCCGTTGATTAGATATCGAGTTATTCGTCCATTTGTCGCGCACATACCTCATGCAAATTTACGACTTATATGGTTTTCTCATGGATTCCACTGTCAAAACTGGACCAAAAAAAAATGGGACCAATGGGAAAGCAAACCCTTTCAAATAAAAAAAAAATCATCGAAATCGATTCATCCAGTTGAAAGTTATGAGGTAACAACGTCAAAAAAAAAAAAAAAAATACAGTCGAATTGATAACCTCCTCCTTTTTTTGAAGTCGGTTAAAAAATTAGGAAAAATTCTTGTTCCTTTAGTTATTTCCAGTAATATATACTTTTTTTATTTTACATACGTGATAGAGTTTTATGATTATCCACTGACTATTCATTTCAAGCTCAATGAAAAAATAATATATCTTTAATAATAATATCTTGGGACATTTTTCACACACGGTCATCTAATCCCAAACTAAGCAGAGCTCGTACAATGGAAACCAGACAACTGATATACTACATATACTACTTTTTCTCTTGTAAATACATACTTATATAGATAATGCCAACCGGCTCGTCAAATTATTTAAGTCATCTTTACAAAGATGACTTAAATAATTCTTCATCGGACAGAGAGACAAATATATTAACCTTTTCTTATTTAATGCTGACAGGCTGGGAAAATGGTAATTTAATAGTAAGCCGTTATTTTTATTTAGCGTAATAACCTCGCTGTGTTACATCACGGATAAACTTATCGTAGATTTTCATATTGAATTTTCTAAAGTGAATTATGCAAAGATAATATTATGATTTGTGATATAAATCGTATTGTATGGTTTTTATATCAGTTGTAATTTTATATATTTATCTAATCTTATCAAAACGAAAAATAAGTTTAAGCTGATGATATCTATAAGCACTTTTGTAACTGCCTCTGAATGCCCCACAGCTGGGCTAAGGCCTTTTCTCCTCTTTTGCGGAGAAGGCTTGAAGCTTATTCCACCAAGCTGCTCCAATGCGGGTTGGAGAAATACACAATATGTGACAGCATTTCAGTGAATTTTGACACATGCATGTTTCCTCACGATGTTTTCCTTCACCTTCCAGTAGGAGATGAATTAAGCATATGAAATTGCTTGCCCGGGTTTAAATCCACGATCATCGGTTAAGATTCACGCGTTGTTACCACTGGGCCATCTTGTCTTTTTAAATATGACTAAATTACAAGTATGTGCAATGCTGCACCGGATCTGACTGGAGATGCTGCACGACACGGTGAGGAACTCGGTAGTTTCTTTTTAAACTTATGCGAAATCACAATCCACTAGACAAAATTAAATTTATATGTAACTGAACGCTGAGAATCAGAATTGCGATTCAAAGGGGAATGCTGCTAGCATTCTTGCCACCATTCCACGCGGTCACGACTTGTATAGTAATTATTTTTAAATGTTATTTGTATTTAGTTATAGCTACTCTAATACAAAAATAATACAATTGTTATTGTTTTAGGACAGAACCCTAAAAATACCATGTACATTGTACATGTATTAGGAAAGAACATAAAGTTCCAAGTCTTCATAATTTATTCAAAACAACGTCAACATTGCAATATTAATGGTCGACCCGAGGAATTTACCATGTTAAATATTAACGAAGTGTTGGCCCTGTGTAACTTGGTAAGAGAAATTACTTAGAAGTAATACTAGTATTTCTCAATAGTTGCCGCACCTGAGGCCCTTGCCAAGTTGACATTCTACAATCGTAAACGCTAATAGAAAACTAAACAAATGTATGAGAATGACATCTCTCAACGATAAGTCACGTGGTCATTCTCATACAATTTTTGCGTTGCGAAAAGAAATCCATACAATTGTAACATCTCTCTATGTCTTCTGATGCCCTAGTTCTCTTCGTTTTTTACTTTGTAGTATCGAACTTTGAAGTTTGGATTGCCCCTTTTTTAAATTGTCAGTCATTGCTATATCTTTTATTAGTAGTGCTGGGTTAAGGTCTCCCCGGTGTGATGGAGAAGTTGGAGCTTATTTTACCACGCTCGCATCTGCGTCATTTCCTTAATGGCTGGACCGATTTATTTTACCTTGAGATGTTTTAGATTTGACCCGATAAGTGGAGTAGCAATCTGATTTTTGGTTTAACAAAATATTCTGAGTTCACCAGTAAAAAATTGGGTCGAGTAGCTAGTATATACATATGTATATATTTAATAAACAAGAAGGTTGGCCTACAGGCAACGAACAACATAATAATAAGCGGTCACTATTCGTAGATATTTGGATACTGGTAAATTTTTGTTTGTTTGATTGGTAAACTTGTATATGTACTGTTTGTGCCTAAAGTACATTCGGCTTGAAATAAAAGCGAAAATTGTGTCAGAATTCCGTTCATGATAGTTGAAGCTTTATTGTTTTTTTTAAATTAATATACTAGCTCTTTCAAATATAGTAAACAATTTTTCAGTAACAAGTAATGGCTTGACAACACCAACAAGTAGTACAACAAATATACACAGTAAGCCAAACGTCAATTCAATGTTAAAAAACAATAATTTTAAAAATATAAAATTAAACATTAATAGAAATAATGAGACAATAAGATAAAACTTTAAATGCAGTTCTTTGTCAATATATTAAAAATAAGTTAAATAAAATAAAAATAAAAAAACGATTGTGATTTTAAATACATTGTAACATACTTCACGTACATATGTACCAACAGCAACTGTATTGATGTTTACCTTAAAAGAATGGATTCTTTAACAGCGGAGAATTTAAGAATATCTTGACGTATATTTCAATTACTTTTTAATGGTCTGATTTGAACAAAGAACTTCGCCAAATGCAGCCTTATAAGCTAAACACGAGGCCAACGAAACAAAAACCAAAACAGTACACAATATGGTTAGTTACACAAAGTACACATTTTAAAGGCTCACTGTACATTTCTAAGAACGCCACGGCATTAGATAATTATAAATTAAAATGTTCAAAGCCGTAAATGCCTTTGTATGAAACCTTTACAAATATTACAAAGGTTTTTGATACTTATCATCCAAACAATAAAGGCTACTATTGTTTAATTTGTGTGTATTTTCAGAAATACCTCTTTGAAGTTGAGAAGATGAAAATTAAATAAAGGACAAATGTATTCAGAGACCGTTTCTTTTGACTTTGCTAAAGTATACTACAACCTTAAACTTTCAAATAAAATAATGTTTAAGCGATATTGCAATTAATATACTTCACTAATTTGTTTAGAAAATTTCCTAAGAGTACATAAATACATAAATGGTGTAACATAATACTTACTAATAATAAGATAATCTTGAGTAGGGTACATTCAAGGCTTTATTACAGCATTGTCTGTACAACTCAAGTAGCAAGATGTGCTGGATTCAATAGGAGTTCGTATAATGGAGCAATGCACTTAAGACAAATACTAAGCCTGGTAATGTGCAATTGGATATCCACCTACGTTTTATTTTTACAAATTCAATGTTCCAGTGTTTAAGGATTCCTCTCCTATTTGAGGAGAAGATTAAGAGCTTAGTCTAGCATCCTGCTCAAATGCGGACTGATAGATACACGAGACAGATTATGGCATAACATGCCGGTTCCCTTAAAAACGGGAAACCGTTTACCACCAAGCTCGAAATTAATTATAAACACAAATTGAAAAGCAGATGAAATGTGGTGGTGCTTGCTCGGGTTTGAACTTGGAATCATTGGTTAATTTTCACGTCGTCTAACCATTGGGCCATCATGGTTCTACTAATATCGTGTATTACAAAATACATACCTTTAAGTGATAAAACCTTTGTAAGCGCCAAGTGACCTCCGGAAAAGTCAGAAGTTAACAATAGGACGTCTGTGTATAAAGGTCGACTGAGTTCTATTGTTTTCGGATTATACGAAGAAACGAAATGACTCTTAAGAGCTTAGATTAAAAACTTAAAAGTACCAAAGCGGTCAACTAAACAAATAGTATTTAAAATAAAGCTATATAAATACAATATTTAGTACGATCGATTTTATTGACACCAAAAGAATGGTTTAAAACTCAGTCGCAAAAATCGATTAACACACTAAGAAATTATGTAAAATAAAGCTTTGTAGAAGTAAGATATAGCCAATTATATTGTGTAAGAACAACTGGCACATAAAATCTAGGTCAAAAGAAAAATCGCAAAAAAAGGAACCATAGATGGCAATTAAAAATTGTAATCCTGAAATTCCGATTGTAACGCTGGCTGGATATAAAAACATTCAGGGACAACAAAAATAAACTCAATCAAATTACTAAATGTACGCCAAATGTATGGGCAACATCTGAGGTGATTCGTTTATTAAAAAAATATATATGTCGACACAGGTGGCAGACACTATTCTTATATAACACACAGACACTTTATATAACACTTTATAATTATAATGCAAGATGTGCACCGGGCAACTGATGTCGAAAGAATGAATGCTCGCTTAGTCGAGCGCTGCTTTTTTTTAGTGGTGGGTAGTTGACAATTGCACGTGCTGCTTTTAAAACAAGACGACGGCGCCGTCATATATGTATATACGAAACGCGACCGACGATTTTATTTCTCACTGGACATAACATATCCGATACTAGATTAAGCTTAGTAAAATAAAGTAAGGTTCCCTCGTACTCCTGTCTCGTAGTAAGCATATACAGCTGTTTAACCTTCACCCGAACTCTAGCCAGTCTAAGAGTGCACATGCTTTTGCGTCATTGTCACACACTTACTATAAGCCTCTCTACTATAGTCCTCTTGCCCGATTTCGTGCACGGCAACTGCGCAGGACATATTATAGTAAGCAAGTGTGTGCGCAAACACAGGTGAGGTAGTTAGGTAGCTAGTAATGGTCAAAATTCACTTAGAAAAAGTTTTATTAAAGCCAAAGCGTGATGTAAGACGTATTAGTAGCAAACTGATATAAAATAGACTGATTGATGTAGTTGCCGTAAAATATACATTATACTAAATTAGGTCACAATATTTTTAATATGGTTATTTATCATGTTTAATACTTAATCCGGTTTTTTTTTTAATATATTTAATGTGAGCAAACGTCAAAGTCAATCAATTAATAACAATATTTAAATTTAGAACGTCGCATTAAAATGCGTTCAAAGGTCATAGAAAGCCATTACACCCACAATAAGAATTTTGGACCGTTGAAAACGAATTATTAATTACCAAATACGAGAGGCAGTATATAACAAAACGAAATGGACCTCTACTATTAGGATATAAGATTTAATTTAGCTTGTGACTATGTACGGTTAATTTCATGATTAAATTAAATCACGGGGTCCGGTAACAAAGCAACAGCGAAACAAACATAAACATGAAACAGCGCAGTGGAAAATTAATGGTAGCTCATACTTTTATCGCCATATTTTTTCAATTATTGATTAACCAAGCTCGCTAATACGAACGACCTATATTGATTATGTATGCAAGTGTGTATAATGGCGGTTTGTTGGAAATAGGAATGTATAATATGTTACCACGTAAACTGTTGTAAGTGTTAGGCTTAAATAGATTGACAAATGGCGTCGTTACATTCGTAGAGTGTTGTGTATGTAATTTATTACGCATCGCATATGATGTGTGTATGTACCTCGTGTGTCTGTCTCGCGTAATAGGTAGCTGGTAACGCTGCATAGTCCGAGACGCTATGCTGTTTTCAAGATTGGATGTGATGCGACCATGAGTTAATTTAATATATATATAAGTTGTCCACTTATTTCGTAATAAATAAAATAAATTACACGTCTATATAAAGCGCTAAGGTCTTTTTTAGAAATAATGTTTTTTTTTGTTTAGACAAGATGTTTTAGTAAACATATTTTTTTATGTAATAATACTTGTATAATGTGTTTAGGTCGTTTAAATTGATACTGATCATATTACTCGTTTTAAATATATCACTAAAGAAAATAAAATCACGGGATTCACATCTATTTTCATGAGGCCGATGTGAGTAGCACATATTATAAGAAAATCTTTTGTAATATGAACAGTGCCGAGTGTTGACGTTTCTTACGCTCCATTATACGTAAGTAATTTATCATGCTTTACAGAGCAAAACATAAAGACCGCAGCTAATATTATGTAGTCTAAGAGCTTGTTACAAATTGACGCATGTTTCATGTTTTTTGTTAAGGCTATTTGTGGGTTAAGGGTTTATTCTAATTGTTTTTAAAATTACAAACAGTTTTGTGGATATAAATGTATTCATTTAATATCATTAATCGATCATTACTTTTATATATCCATGTCATATAATAAAGTCGCGATAGTTATTATTAATATGTATTTTATTTTATTTAATAGTGCTCTCACGTACAGTCAGTCGCCCAAGGGTAATAGACCGCGTGTCAATTAAAAACTTTCTTTCAACATGTCCGATAATTAAAATGTAATTATTTGTTTTTAAAGACGCTCAGAGATATATTTCGTTGGTTACGTGTATCGTTACTCTTATTACCCACATAATGGACCGGCAAGCAGGAAGGGCGCCCCATTTAAGCCCTTTTCAGATATTATCTGCGACATCTGTTGTTCTCATGTTTTCCTAGTGTTTCGCTTTTTCAGTTTCATTCATAAAATTGAAAAAAGTAATAAGCCTCTAAATGTGTCATTGCTAATCTAAGGGCTTTTCTCCTTTTTGTGAAACAGGTTTAGATTTTATTCCACCACGCCGCTCATTCGCGGATATAAAGGTGATAGATTTTTTTTTGACACATGCAGGTACAAGACAGCAATCATCACTGCCGAGTTGGAAATTAACTACAAATATAATTTAGCACGTGGACACTCAATGCTTGCCTAGGCTTAAGTACGCAATTTTCAATTACGTTTCGTGGTAATCTACTTGTCGCTATTTTATAAAGCAAAAAATATATATTTTCAGCTTTATTTATTTGCTCCGTATCCACTATTTGTCGATTTTAATTGTAATAGTTTATGTTTATAAATGATGACAACGAACACCGATGTACGTAAATCCAATAGGGTTTTTTTACATCGTTATAAAGAACGATATATAAAAAAATATGTAACCTTATATATTTATAAATACAGTGAACATATAAAGAAAATGACTATTTTATTTAATAAATGTGTGTTAACATTTCTACATTTCGGCTATAAAATCGATAAAAGTCTCCATAATAATCTTTATGTAATAAGCACTTTGTTGTCTATTGTAATTGCTATTTAAATATTTATTAGTTTAGATTTGAGTAACATATTCAATGATTGATTTACCTCGAAAGCAACCACTCATTTGACTAATGCTTAATATGTACGTTCATGGCTAACTAAAGCATTACATAATTGACGAAGCTTTATCGGTACAGTAGTTACAAAATAATTACTTTGCTTCAATAGTACAGGAGCTATTTGCAAATTATTTGTGCGTAATTAAATCGAGTGTTAAAAAGTAAATTAATTAGTTAACTCGTTAACTAGCAAATTGCTATTTTTCATTTAAACTAAACAGGCGGATAAAATTAGAAATGTTGGGAAGCTCTTTCCAGTTGATCATATGAATAAATAAAACCCTTCGGACTTTTTGCTAGTAGTATGTTCACAGAAGGGAAAATCAGCTAAAAAACTTCTGTCGACAAAAAATCCCCTCAGATATAAAAAGTGCATAAACCCCCACCCCATACGCAACGCAAGGGGTTCGTTACGGCTGACCGACTCTCCTCGAAATAGACTGGCAATTTTATACGTTTTACTCTTTCACGAACGCAGGTTGTTCAAGATATTTCCAATAATGTTTTAGATGCACGAGTATACTACATCGAAACTAAATAAAAGGGTTTTTATGTTTTATATTGATGGGTTTTCAAATTCAATTTCCTCATTCCTTGTATTTTATATTAACTATATCGAACGATATAACATGCATGGCGTGAGCTTGAAACTTTCTTCTAAAATAGCAGAGCAGGTCTAAGCCCAGCAGTGGGATATTAACAGGATGTTATTTTACTTTTTGTACTCTAGTTCTACGTCGGATAGCCATAGTTTGTCTATATGAGATGTCTTATTTTTGTGTTTGTAACAATTGTTCTTAAATATACAATAAAAAATCAAACTACAGAGATTCATAGTAATTTCATGATTCTTATTATTAAAGGAATAATCATCAATTTAAAATTAAAAAAAAAAACCTTCTTACACTTTTTTCTAACCACAATGACATTTCTTGTTTCTTACTTTAAACTCATAGCAAGCAATTATTTATTATTTATTTATTATACGCGAGTGAAGCCGCAAGCAACAGCTTGTATAACATAAATTAAAACAACTCGATCTATGCTTTCTTTTAACCCTTTTAATATATTTCTGATACATTGTTCACGGGATGGAAACCGAAAGCCCAACTTTTAACCAAAGTTGTCATATCGTCTATATGTTAATTTTATTGAATATCGTATTGAAATATTTCAAATGCTGATTCAAGATATGATCGGACCAGTACCGACTGCAATGATAAAATGAAGCAAAGAAAGTCTAGTCAATATTTATATCTTTCTTTTGTAGAATTGATTTTATAATTATCATATTAATCGGACTATTAATAAATTTTGTCTTCTATGTCTTAAATATCTCATATAAATAATATATAAGCTCATTGCCAGAATGACGGAATATGTAGTGAACCGGGTGCTATACATTGCTTCAGCGTGTCACAAACACTATAGATGAATAAGGGAACTAGACAGGACATATACGAGTTGTCGCCCTACGTTAAATAATAGATACGTGTATAACCTCATTATTTGTATTTGTAAACAAAGCGTAAATATACATAAAGTATATTCAATGTAGAACATTGCTACGGCTATTTCTCTGCTACAAGTTACTCTACGGATTTTACGTTACGATATCGTAGAGGTGCTACAACGCCTACGTCGAGTTACGCGTAATGTTTTATACCGTATTATATAATTTAATACAC
This sequence comes from Nymphalis c-album, assembly GCA_963151315.1. Classification (NCBI taxonomy): domain Eukaryota; kingdom Metazoa; phylum Arthropoda; class Insecta; order Lepidoptera; family Nymphalidae; genus Nymphalis; species Nymphalis c-album. The sequence goes on from OY720610.1 coordinate 3,153,342, forward strand.
TAAAAACGTTTTTTTTATATATGGTTTAAGATTATGATGACTATAATATATTTTAGTTCACAGTTAGTCAGTCGTTTATTGTATTCACAACTTACATAAATGTCACTTAGTTAGTTATTATATATATTTTTAAATTGTTCACATGTTTTATAAGCTTCTAGTTATACAACTATAGTCACTTACTTTTTTAAATAATAATTAACGTTACCAATGTGTTTTGGGGAGCAAATTTGCTAATCTTATATTGATTTTATATGGATGATTCCAGTTCAAATTATTTAATGGTCGTTGTAGACGCAAAACGTATTAAGCTCTTTTTATTAGTATATTTGAGTTTTATTAAGAGCAACGCAACGCTAGCAACAATTCAGATTTCACCTGCGCCTTTCTTTCCTGATACGCCTCGACACGCGACCTCATTTTTATAGTTTTTCTCATCTTCTATTTTCAAAATCTTAAGAAACTATGTCATTGTAGAAGTATGTCATTGTAGAACTATCAATATATATATATAATATAGAATATCAAGAAATCTACACCAGAAATAAACATATATAGAAATTAAGAAATTCGTTGTTAATAGCTAAAATATAAATGAAATTAAGTCAAGATCTAAAACAACGTTTCAAGTGTAATTTATCTTTGAACGTGTAATTGAAATCAAACAAACTTTGTTTGCGTTGTATTTACGCACACGGTTAGCGAGCGCTCAAACGAGTAAAATTTCAATGTCGAAACGAGTAAAATATCACTAGCTACTTGGTGGTAGGGCTTTGAGCAAGCTCGTCTGGGTACCACCCACTCATCAGATATTCTACAACAAAACAGCAGTACTTACTATTGTTGTGTTCCGGTTTGAAGGGTGCGTGTGCCAGTGTAGTTACAGGCACAAGGGACATAACATCTTAGTTCCCAAGGTTGGTGGCGCATTGGCGATGTAAGCTATGGATAACATCTCTTACAATGCCAATGGGTGGGTATGGGCGTTGGTGATCACTTTCCATGAGGTGATCCATACGCGCGTCCGCCTTCCTATGTATTAAAAAAAATAGCTACCCGCCCCGACTTCGCATAAGTAGAACAAGCCTAAAGTAATCATATTAAAGGACAACTACGTATAGAAAAACCTGTTTTATTACCAGTATCCATCTTGATGTAGAATAACTTACCAAAGTTTCATCACAATTGGATGAATGATCTTTAACTATAGCATAGGTAACAAACAGACATACATTCATTTTTATTAATATAGATAGATAACAGTGATGTTTACAGTTTATATAATACAGTACGTGACACCTTATGGAAACTGGTACAGTAACAGCCTGTGAATGTCCCACTGCTGGACTAAGGCAGTCTCTTTTTGAGGAGAAGGCTTGGAGCTAATTCCACCTGCTCAAATGCGCTTTGGTGGAATACACATGTGACAGAATTTCAGTAAAATTTGACACAGCAGTGGTGTATTCACAGGTTGCAACTTAACTTACCTATATAGAAGAGTTTGCACGAAGCCCAGCAAGTAAATATATAAAAGTAACAGCCTGTGCATGTCCCACTGCTGAGCTAAGGCCTCTTCTCCTTTCTTGAGGACAAGGTTAAGAGCTTATTGCACCACGCTGCTCCAATGCGGGTTGGCGGAATACACATGTGGCAGAATTTGAGTGAAATTTGACACATGCAGGTTTCCTCGCGATGTTTTCTTTCATCGTCAAGCGCGAGATGAATTATAAACACAAATTAAGCACATGAAAATTCAGTGGTGCATGCCCGGGTTTGAACCTACGATTATCGGTTAAGATTCACGCGTTGTAGCCACTGGGCCATCTCGGCTTATAATAAAATATATAAACCTATACTAAAATATTTTATTTACAATATTTTATATTTGTATAAGTTTTATTTTCCCATCTTGTTAAGACGGAGCGTTCGACCGAAGAGTCATTAAAACTTGCAGAAAGTCTAATTTAATGATGCCTGAAGTTAAAAGTTGGTCACGATAAGTGTAGCTAATTGCTCAGCCGCTGCCGTTTAGTTTGGCTTTAAATATATTGTGAAAATGTTGTTTTTTTAAATTTCTTGATTACGAATTCGAGACGTGGGACGGGGTTGAAAATGACAGTAACGGTTACTGGGAAGTCCCACTTCTGAATAAGGCCTCCTTTACTCTCCAGGAAAAACTTTGGAGCTGTTTGCAAAGCGCTGTTACATTACGAATGTGTGGTTACTGCGGCAATTTTTTGTCAAACACGTGCAGGTTTCATGTCGAGGTTTCTAAGAGATGAAGTATTAACACAAATTATGAACATTAAAACTCAGTGACGCTTAACCAGGCTTGAAAACGTATTTTTTTTTCATAAAATTCAGTACATTTCAGCTCTTTTAAAAAAGATTAAAGCTAAATATTTCCTCACCTTCTAGTGCTATAGAAAATATACAGGTTTCCTGACGATGTTTTTTTTAACACACAAGATAAGAACGAGTCTATTTATGAGACCACAAAGAAAGAACATTATCTGAATTGATCTAGGCTAGTCTGAAATCTAGGTCGATGTCAAAGTTTTAACATATTATTGACTATAAAACTGGCTAGCAACACGTTGTGTTGAATTGCATTATAATCTCGGTACGAATTTCACTAAGTGGTCTTTTTGTGTTAACCACATCATGTCGCGGGCGTTTTTGTAAGAGCCGTAATATGATTTTCGCTGTGTGAATTTTTTACAGTGATCAAAACGCAATGCGTGCTGTTTTTCGCTCGATGAGCGTTTTCGGCCTTTTAGCCTTAACATGTATAATTCTATATTTATTCTTAATAGAGAAGTTAATGGAGAAAACATGTCATGTTGCATTGGCGATGTATGAAACAGTGGAACTATTGTCTTCAATTGTCATCAGGTGGCTTTTTTCCTTTTACTTATAATATAGGGATTTGAACGGGCAGATGGGTCACGTGATGGTAAGTGGTCACCATTCCAGCAGAGACTTTTGACCGTAAGAATAAATATTAACCATTTCTAATATCATCAATGTGCCACCCAGGCAACCTTAGGGACTAAGGTGTGTTCCTTGTGCCTATATATTTACACTGGATATATATTCAGTCTTCCAACTGGAACACAACATTACAACGTATGTTTGGCGGCAGTATATGTGATGTGAGCGTCCTATCCATACAAATTACATAAGCCTACTTTGCCCATCCACATAACTATTTTATAAAAAATATATATATATATATATTATTTACTACTTATCCTGTCCTATCTTATATAAATACATATTAAATTTTCGTACATCTTATAACGTTTGTTTGATTTCACTCAATATTTTTGCACCATTACTTTAAAAGTTTGAAGTTTGCAAAAGTTTATACCGTAAGTTGGTTCACGTCAATAGACCATTACAAACTCTCAACACGAGAAGTTGTTCCTTATGAGACGGCGGAAACAAGCTTGTTTACTCTACCAACTTATCGACTCCTGTTGTCAATACGTTTGATGTGTTTTATATTGTTTTTAATAGTTGGAGTATTATTTATCACATGATTTATTTTTTATAAAACGCTTATTTGGAACATAATATATAAAACAAACTCCCATCACCGCGTGTGCCTTTCTGCCTGACTATTTGAACGCGATAAAATAAAAAATTACAGATTTTTATACGATTTTCACCAATGGGAGTTATTCACGAAGATTAAGGTGCACAATTGAGTACACTCATTGGTTTTGTGTAAGTCGCCTAAATTATGACAACGATTGTCATACCGTAATTACTGGTGCGTCGTGTAAAACAATAGAGTTACAATTATATGTATGTATGCATAAACGTTTTATGAAGACATTTAAACCACTTGTACGAAGCTGGGGTGGGTATAAGCTAGTTATGTAAAATAATAATTATTATATGTTTTATTCATTTATATTTAAAAATTGATTCATACACAATCCGCCGTAGTAAGTTCCAAAATTAAAAATTAATAAATTATGCCTTGAGTTAATTTTTAGCCCACACATATATAAATGCTACGCTATTGTGCAATTCTTATACCTACATGTACTAAATAAACATGAATAAATTTCGTTATTAATAAAAAAATATGTTTACCCTCTATTTGTTCTTAAACTATTCATCTGGCTATGATGAAATGTTGTATGTATGTTTATTCTTAAACATAATATAGAAACAATAATGCATTTGGAAAATATATTTGAAAAATGAGGAATATATTTGAAAAATCTCTTATTACACTTATGTAATTTTAAACTCTAATATTCCTTACTTTCGTCAATCTTTTAGTGTGAACTAGAAGTTCAGGAATGAGGCAGTGATTCTGTCTAACTGATATTTATTATATTAATAACATAAACGCAAATATATTTAAATTGAAAATTTCCTAAATCGACCGAATATTCCATTCTCATGCCTCAAGCTACCGGTTCTAGATAGCGGAGTGCATTAAACCGATTCTGCAAACTTAGCTCAAAAATTCCCCTCTTTGGAAGCTAGGTCGCTGCCAAATATGATAAGAAGTAAATGGAGTCTAAAAAGAAGATTTTGCGACATCAAACTTTTTGAAATTGGAATTTCTCGATCGCATTTCGAACTTTTATTTTATCTTTGCAGCCTTATACTTACAATTGAACTTTAAGCGGAATTCATACTTGAAGTATTGCTTTATTTTTTTTTTATTATTATAGTATAGATAGGCACAAGGTATATTAAAATTTACGTTCAGCGTTTGGCAGCGCTTTGCAATCGCTACATTAACAACGCCGGATGTTGCCAATAGCCATCTATGATCACTTATCAATCATAATCTATGCTTTTATCTGCTGTTATATCAACCATACCTATAATATCTAAAGAATTGTCTGGCCTAAGAGTGTTTTAAACATGGCCGAATGCCCTGCTTAAAACACAATTTATGAAAACCTTTATAAATTAATTATTAATTTCATCTTAATTATTAAGTGTCAAGAGTTAAAATTTACGTTCAGCGTTTGGCAGCGCTTTGCAATCGCTACATTAACAACGCCGGATGTTGCCAATAGCCATCTATGATCACTTATCAATCATGATCTATGCTTTTATCTGCTGTTATATCAACCATACCTATAATATCTAAAGAATTGTCTGGTCTAAGAGTGTTTTAAACATGGCCGAATGGCCCTGCTTAAAACACAATTTATGAAAACCTTTATAAATTAATTATTAATTTCATCTTAATTATTAAGTGTCAAGAGGGCTGGTTCATTTTTCGCCCAGAGAATCGGAATTACGATTCAAAGGGGAAATGCTGCTAGCATTCTTGCCACCATTCGACGCGGTCACGACTTGTATAGTAATTATTTTTAATTTTTATTTGAATTAAGTTAATGTTTTAATGTATATATATATATTTCATCGTCAATTATCTCAATTGTACACATCCTCCTAGATGTGTTAAAGGCACGGTCAAAGTCTTGACCACTTGGCAAATTTTTGTAATCATTAGCTTGACGTTTATTGGAAGGAAAAGACATTTCAGGTATATTTTTGAAATAAACAACAATTATAACTCTTATGCATCATTTGCGCCACACACATTAAGTAAAAATTCCCATTTGCCTTGAGCTCAAGAAAAGTTTTTAATTAAGCGAACCCATATCGCTCACACGTTCTCAAATTAATTAAGATATGCTCCGAACCGGTTGTGGAAACTTTCACCCGGGTGTCGTTTGAGTTTGATTGCGGTGAAAGTCGAGTTGAGCAGTTCTTAGATTGTTACAGGAGAGGTTTGAATCAGCCTAGTGTGAGTTACTTAAGTTGATGTTAACTGCGATTTTTATGAAATTCCTATTATTGTCACACAGTTTTGTTTAAGTCGACAATAGGTTATAGTAGCATGGTTAACACTATATAAACAACAACTCCACATTATTAATACTATTTTAAAATCGAGAAATGAAAATGATGTCAGAGGGCACTAATTAATTAAATCCTTTATTTAATGTGCGCACCAAATTACTATGCGGTAGGGCTTTGTGCAAGCAGTCTGAGTTGTATCTGTCACATATGTATACATCAACAGGGGTAGAGTCGAACCTTTACCTCAAAAGGAGGGCCTTACAGGCTGTTACTTTAGTTACTATATATGTATATTTCTTGTTACAGAACAATGGACGTATTGCGGTTGAACATGAGTGTGTGTAACGTCTAGAAGTTATATAACATATTAGTTACCAAGAATGGCGGATAATGTAGCCTTTGATGACGAGGTAAGTGTCAACATTCGATTTTATATAATAACACCCTGTGAATGTCCCACTGCTGGGCTAAGGCCTCTTCTCCTCTTGAGGAGAAGGTTTGGAGTTTATTCCACCACGCTGCTCCAATGCGGGTTAGTGGAATATACATGTGACAGAATTTTAGTGAAATTTGACATATGCAGGTTTCCTCACGATGTTTTCCTTCACCGTTAAGCACATGAAATTCAGCGGTGCTTGCCCGGGTTTGAACCCACGATCGTCGTTTAAGATTCACGCGGTCTTACCACTAGGCCATCTCGCTTTTTTGATTTTATATAATAATAATAATTTCTTTATTCAAGAAACGGACCTCAATTACATAAAAAACGTTTTTTAGTTGACGAAAATAATAAAAGAAAATAAACATTACCTTAATCAACTATCTAGTTCTAGTACTACTATAGTATACTGCTCCGGCCGAAACTTCACAGCAGCGGTTTATAAAAGTACATTGTAGTCTGCTAGCATTCTTGTTTAGGATTTTGTTGAAGCTGGCCCGCTATAGTAGCTTCGACATGATCGTTTGTCTACTGGCTAGATAAAACGCCGTAGATCTCAAGTTGCTGTTCAAACATTCGGTTTGGCCGATTAAAAGTTATCGGATTTTTCAATAGCAGTTCGGAGGTTCCAAATTTGAAAACATTTCAACTTACTAATTCAAGATGTCAGCTAATTCCTTTTAATTTTGAAATTGTAATTTCTACGTGTATTTGTCTTTTGGTTGAATTGCCATTTTTTAAACGGAGTTACCAGTCAACCATTTTTGTCTCTATAATCGTTTATGGGCTATAGAGTGACATATCGCTAATGTTAGCGCATAAGGTCATATGTGAAAAAGTGCCTCGTGGTCTAGTAACTAGATTTAAGGCCGCAGACCCGGTGGTCCTGGGTTCAATTCCCAGGTTAAGACAATAAATAGTTATTCGGTTTTTCTGTCAGAAAATTCTTAGTAGCAGCCCGGAGTCTGGAAGTTGGAAATGTGTACGCTTCCGTGCCTCGCAAAGCACGTTAAGCCATTGGTCGTGCGCCTGAACTCTTTCCGGTCGTGTCGGATTGACGCCCCATCGGATTATGAGAGCTAAGGAAAAGAGAGTGCACCTGTGCTTTCTCACACACTTGTGCACTATAATATCTTCTGCGCAGTTGGCTAATCTCTCACGAGATCCGCCGTGGCTGATAATAATCAGTCTGGAGGACCTTACTATATGAAAAAATAGTGTAAGCATAAAAACAGACTTATTATCTTTAATTTATAAGTATAATATGTTTTCTAAAACTTTTACATACAACCTTCTACAACACATATTTCTTAAATCATGTTATTTCAATTAAAGCTAGCTACATAGTTGGTAGTTGTATGCACTTTGACAGTCTCTATTTGATTCCCAATTGGGCGAATGGTTATTGCTGTGTAAATTTGAAATTCGAACGAAATTGGACGCTTGATTTTGTCGCATACGTGTTAGTTACATACGGCCTTACATATAAACGTTGCTCGGCAATGCGGTGTCTTCTTCTTTCGAGTGCAAATCAGTAATGACAGAAAGGGAGAAATGTTTAACTAATCAGCTACTAAACAACGTTTATAAGTAAGGCCGATAGTGTTTAAAATGTTATCCATACTAATATTCAAAAATATTTTTATTATTTGTTAGCGCTTGTCTTAAGATCTAATAATTCTTCGATTTAAATAATTGACAAGTCTGTTTTAATATATTTTAAAAATTATTAATTAACTGTATTATTTAACTGTGTTTAAATTATAATTTATTTTTTATTGAATCGTGATGTAATATTTATTTAATAGGTAGGCAAGAGAGCAAACTGGCTTGCTGGTAGTACATGGTCACCAACGTCCGTAGGCATTGGCAGACTAGAATATATAAGCACTTGGTGGTAGAGCTTTATGTAAGATTGTCTGGGTAGGTACCACCCACTCATCAGATATTCTACCGCAAAACAGCAGTACTTTGTATTGTTGTGTTCCGGTTTGAGTGTTCTGGGTGAGTGAGGCAGTGTAATTACAGGCACAAGGGACATAGCATGTTAATTCCCAAGGCTGGTGGCGCATTGGCGATTGGTATTCATGTTTGTATAAAACATTTAAAGTAACGTTTTACTAAATTTGCACTATAATATGACCTATATATGCATTCTGACCTTTCAATAAAAAATAAAAGTTGAATACAACTGGAGTTTGGAACGAAAAAATAAAAATGCTTCAAAAATTAAAAGTCGCATGCGACCTGAATTCATTTTTATTATTTTTCCATTTCAATCGGGCTTAGACATCGTTCGAAAAAGTATTTTAATAATAACGGGACGCATTTATTTAAACAGAATGACCGTGACAAGTGTGAGGATTGTTTTTTGGTATCGCAAATTGTAAAATAGTAATTTTAAATAATATCCAAATTTCAGCCGGTTTCTGGCCATTTTAGTGGTGAAATGATAACTGTCACATGTTTCCTCACGATGTTTTACTTGACTGCCTAGCACGAAATGAATGAAAAACACAAATTAAGCTGATGAGAACTCGCAAATATGTTTACCAGAATTTGATCGTTAAATGTTCGTTCTTTCTTCATGATTCTTCATTAATTCATAATCAAATTATAATACGAACTTCATTCACTTTGGTAAGCTCATCTTGGTAGTTAGCATCCACTAACTAATAATTCTACCGTCCAACAACAGTACTTAGTATTTTTGTGTTCCGGTTTGAAGGGTGAGTTAGCCAGTGTAACAGCATTAGGGACAAGAATATAATAATTAAAGGCATAAGGGACATCACATTTTAGTTTCCAAGGTTGAGAGCGTATTGGTGATGTATGCCTATGATCACTTAACATCAGGAGACCCATTTTCCCGTCCACCTTCCTATACCATAAAAAGTCATGAAGTTAAGTAATTAATTGAAGTCTTTGTATATAAGCTCTGCGTTATAATAATAACTGGGGCACTATACAACCCCGACGGGATTCAACTAGGAGTTATGCGGTCACTACTATTCACTTTATTTAAATAAAAAAATATTATAAATTACACCATTTTAAATAAACAAAGGCTGTTTTTTTTTCTAAGAGTATAAATTATTTATATTATGCTAAGGAAGAGGTTTGTTAGTATTATTATTTCTATCAAGACCTGATTGAGTTGGAGGGAATAGAAACCACACTTGTATTATTTAGATTTTTCTAAATTTCTTCAATTACAGCAGCTTATCAAAATCACCAATTCTTTAAGCCAAGAATGTATTGAATCGGGAGCAGTGCCAAGTTGCCAAGTTCAGTAATGAGACTATAATTAAGTCTGCCAAGTTCAAAGTTAATATTACTGGCGTTAGATTTTAAAATCGTGAAATGTCAAAATCTTGTTTGAAAATTTATTGCGATAAAAATTCTAAATTTTCAACAGAGTATACTATAAAGTAAATTGTGATTACAAAACCTTAAAAGATTTATAATTAATTATTATTTTTCAATGTAAATATATTAATTTAATATTTAAATGTGTATTTGTGTGTGTTTTATTCTTTGTTGATCGAAGTTGATTAATACAAATAAAAATTAAAAATAATTACTATATATATATATCGTGATCATGTGGAATGCTGGCAAGAATTATAGTAAAATAATAAATAAAATATTAATTAATTATTTATATTCAAATAAATTTAAAAAAAAAACAAAAAACAGATTATAATTAAATCAGGAAAAAAACTGACAAGCTTCTTGTACATGATTATATGTTAGTTGATATTAGAATTCGTATTATTTGAAAGAAAACATACTATTATGTAATCTATGCTAATATTGTAAATTCGCTCGCCTCTCTATTACATTTTCACGGTTACACTACTGAAGCGATTTTAATAAACTTTGGTATGAAGCAAACTTGCACCACATAATATGTCGTTTCTTATACTCAATGTCTGCCTACTGCTGAACGCACGGGCGATTTTGCGGCCAAAAGCTAGCAAGCTATATTTATTCATAAATTGGATATAAAAACTAGTTTTATAAGTTGAAAAAGTTATGAATACTTTTTATATAAAATTATATTAAGGCTAGGCTTGGTAATATTTTATATTAAACCAATTTTTAATAGCAATTATATATTAATGTTGTCTATTGCGTTCCGTTTCCTTAAGTGAAAAAATATCGTTGCCAAAATGTATTTGTTGTACGAATCATTTGTTTCCTTGCAATAATTAATGTGTCTAGTTTTTCCGTTTTCCTCAATCAAATAATTAATGTTTAGTTCTCTTATATATTTCAACAAATAATACTTACTTTTTATATATTAATAGCAATTTTATTACTGTAATATTGATATACTGCCTCGTTGGTCTAGTGGCTTGACATTAGGCCGCAGACTCGGTGGTCCTGGGTTCAATTCCCAGGTCGGGCCAATAAATAGTTATTGGGGTTTTCTGTCAGTAAATACTCAGTAGCAGCCCGGAGTCTGGAAGTTGGAAGTGTGTACCTACACTCCTGTGCCTCGGAAAGCACGTTAAGCCGTTGGTCCTGAGCCTGAACTCTTTCCGGTCGTGTCGGATTGCCGTCCCATCGGATTATGAGAGCTAAGGAAAAGAGAGTACACCTGTGTTTGCGCACACACTTGTGCACTATAATATCTCCTGCGCAGTTGGCTAATCTCTCTTGAGATTAGCCGCCGTGGCCGAAATCGGTCTGGAGGAGCTTATACATATAAGATTTTTTGCAAATTGTATTCAATTATATTTGTAAATTGGTGAAAATGATAAATGTCAAGTTTTAGCTGATTCTTCTAGGTAGGATCTACACTCGGAACCGGTAGAATCTTGAGTTCATTTAATTCAAAACTGTAAGATGACAGTTCAAAAATAGTTTTATGTCTTGAGTAACTTGATTGTGATAACAGTCTCTTGTATTAAAGTATTGTTTATTACGTAATGTTATATTTTAATCGTTAATATTTTACTTAAGTAGTAAAATTTATTGAGTTTTTAGCATTAAAGTTTAAAATATAAACAAAAATCAACTTTTTAATTTATGAATTATGTATTCATACTCTAATTTGAAGTTTTTTACTGCGCTACGTCTTTTAAGATAAAAGTTATTATGTAATTAAATTTGTTATTTACCTTCTATTCTAGTGTTAATTTTTTTTATGTATTATAATTGTTGTGTTTTATACGTGTTGTTATAATTGTTGTATTTGCAATGTTCAGAAATAACGAGTGATTGTACTCATTAAGTTCTCTGACTGTTTATTATAGAGTTTTACTTTTGAACTAAGCACGTGCCAAAAATATTTAACATAAAAAACTTTACAAAGGAAATCCTATCCTGAGATTTTCTTCAACCACATTGACATAAAAAACTGTTGGGCTACGGCCTCTTCTTTCTTTAAGAAGATACCCATCTTCTTAAAGACAGATGGGGTTACTCAAATGCGGTTTGGTGGTTACATATGCGACTGAATTTCAGAATGTAATTAGACAGATGTAGGTTTCCTCGCGATTCCTTCCCCGCCAAACTCAAGATGAATAAAGCACAAAAAAAAATTAAACAAAATTTGATATGAGTATATCAAATATAAATTTGTAAATATGTTAAAGCTGTTACAGACATAATGATGCAGATATATTATAATATATAGACAAATTGTCATCAGTAATATAAAAAACAATATCTAACACTAATTACATAGAAGGCACAATGAGAAACGGCCGATGAGACGCCCATGAATTTTTCAGATATATAATAATAAAACATCTTAATCCGTCCGTCCGTTTCTCGGTCTATTGTTTATAAAAGATTGCCTCGATAGCCTAGTGGCTAGATATAAGGCCGCAGACTCGATGGTCCTTGGTTCAATTCCCAGGTCGGGCCAATAAATAGTTATTGGGGTTTTCTGTCAGAAAATTCTCAGTAGCAGCATTCTCAGCAGCAGTAGGAGGCAGGAGGTGTTTGTATCTTTGTACCTGTCCGGTATAAGTGATATAAACATACGGGCACGCGACCCCGCCTTCTCCGAGCTACTTATGCTACACCCTGTGTCTTCCGTGGCATAAGTATCCTTATACCTTGAATTCCCACCAAATTTCCTCAACATCCCTCTATCCTGAACTGGTTCCCTACTCTAGGTTGGGGAGGTCAGACGGCAGTCGCTCCTCATAAAACCAGTAACCGCCATTTACTATGGAAAAGGAAAGCAGAATTTTGGGTACAATGGCTAGGGCGTCGCCGCAAAACGACGCGCAGGCACATCGCCCTAAACCTGCGACAAGTGGGAAAGGGCTACCGTGTCAAGTACGGGCACGGCTAAAGAAGCAAGTACCTAAAAAGAAGCTCCGCTTTGCCACCTGGAACATCGGCTCTCTCACAGGTCGCTCTCTTGAACTGGCTGACGTACTGACGAAGCGCAGGGTTCACGTTGCATTCTTGCAAGAAACTCGTTGGAAGGGCAACAAGTCCCGTGATATTGGACTGGGTTACAAGTTGATCTACTCCGGCTCCCCATCAGGGAAGAACGGTGTGGCCATAGTACTATCTGAGGCACTCCAGAACGGTATTCTAGAAGTCGATAGACTGAGCGACCGACTTCTCCGGGTGAAGCTACTGATAGAAGGAGTGGTTACTCATTTTATCAGCGCCTACACTCCACAGGTCGGTGGCTCTGCATCGGAGAAGGAAACCTTCTGGAATGACTTGGAAGACATGCTCTGCCGCATTCCGAACACCGAGGGTATCGTGATTGGTGGAGATTTGAACGGCCATGTTGGTAAGGAGTCTCGTGAATATGGACGTGTACATGGCGGCTTCGGCTATGGTCGTGAAAATGCGGAGGGGGAGTCAATTCTCAGTACCTGCTTATTATCAGACCTTGCCATTGTTAACACTTTCTTCCAAAAGAAACCCGAGCACCTCATCACCTATAAAAGTGGGCCGCACTCCACCCAGATCGACTACTTGCTCATAAGAAGAAGCCAAATTGGTAGAGTAACGAACTGCAAAGTAATTCCTGGGGAATGTCTCACAACACAACACCGCATCCTTGTCATGGACATGCTGGTAGTGCCAAGTAAAAAAGTGCCTGAACGAAGCAGACCTAAAACTAAATGGTGGCTGTTGAATGGACCAAAACAGCATGAATTCTGTAAAGTCGTAGCTAGCTCCAAGTTAAGCACAGACACAGAGGAATCAGTCGATGGTCAATGGTCTAGGATCCAGTCAACAGTGAACACTATTGGAAAACAGGTGCTTGGCACTTCGAAGGGAGGCCGCGTCATCGACAAGGAGACATGGTGGTGGAACGGCTCAGTACAGGAGGCAGTTCGAGAGAAAAAGACACAGTTTAAGAAGTGGCAAGAGACCAAATCTCCTGAAGACCGGGACGCATATAAAGCAGTTAAATGTGCCACCAAACGAGCAGTTGCCAAAGCCCGTTACCAGACGCTGTCACCTCTGTATGACACGCTCGAGACAAACGAGGGCCAAAAGACTATCTTCCGTTTGGCAAAGGCTCGGGAGAAAGCGACACAAGACATAACAAAATGTCTCTGTGTCAAAGACTCTAATGGCACTTTGGTTTGCGATGCAATTAAGGTGAAGGAGAGGTGGCGCGGCTACTTTAACGTGTTGCTTAACACACAACACGCTAATGTGTCTCCTCCAGAACTGCCTCCTAATCTCGGACTTGTTGCACCGGTAACACCTGACGAGGTACTCAAATGTCTTCGTACAATGAAGAACCGAAAAGCCGTAGGCGGCCCTGACGACTTGCCGATTGAAGCGTGGAAAGCGATGGGTTCTCATGGTGTGAACCTACTTACTGACCTTTTTAACCGAATACTTACTAGCCGGAGAAGCCCAACTCTTGGAGATTGAGTATCATTACTCCAGTATATAAAGGCAAAGGTAGTGTACAGGACTGCGAAAGCTACCGCGGTATTAAGGTTATGTGCCACACCATGAAACTCTTCGAACGCGTAATCGATTCAAGGCTTCGGCAAGAATGTGCCGTCTCGGAGTGTCAATATGGGTTTCGCCCAGGCTGTGGAACCATAGACCCTATCTTCGCCCTAAGAATACTGACCGAGGCCCACAGAGAGAAGAAGAAGCCGCTGTACATGGCGTTTCTAGACCTGCAGAAGGCATTTGACTGCGTCCCACGCCAAATTATGTGGTGGGCTTTGAAGACGAAGAATGTGCCAGAAACCTATATTGACATTATCCGAGACATGTATCATCATTCGGAATCAATAGTAAGGACCGCCGTTGGCGACACACACCCTTTCCCGATCACAGTTGGTGTCCACCAAGGCTCGGCCCTGAGTCCTTTTCTGTTCAGTGTAGTGCTTGACGTTGTCACAGCGAAAGCCCATGAGCCGCCTCCCTGGCTCATGAGGTATGCTGATGACATTGCTCTGGTAGATGAGGACAAGCAGGTATTGGAGCAAAAGGTGAACCAGTGGAAGGGTGTGCTAGCGAGGGGTGGTCTGATGCTAAATGTTGCGAAGACCGAGTATATGGCCTGTGGCAGTACGGACCCCGAACCCATAAAGATAGGCGGAGAATCCGTTATCAAGACGGAAAAGTTTAAATACCTCGGGTCCGTACTGCACGAGTCTGGTACGATTGACCACGACGTCAGAGCTCGAATAAACGCAGCTTGGGCCAAATGGCGGGAAGTCACCGGGGTAATCTGTGATCGCAGGATACCGGTGAAATTAAAGGGCCTTGTGTACAAGTGCATTATCCGACCAGTCTTATTGTACGGCAGCGAAACGTGGCCAGCTCTCGCGAGACATGTTCAGCAACTTCACGTCGCGGAAATGAAGATGCTGCGGTGGATGTGTGGTGTTACGCGACTAGATCGTATTCGTAACGAGCACATCCGTGGTAGCCTTGGCGTGTGCGATGTAGCGGATAAGTTGCAGGAAAGCCGTCTCCGTTGGTTTGGCCACATTAGCCGCAGACCGCCAGACTATGTTGGGAACCGATGCCTGGACTATGTTGTCGAAGGCCCCAGATCCCGCGGCAGGCCCAAGAAGCGCTGGCTCGATGTTGTGAGGGACGATTTGAGAGAGCACGATCTCACTAAAGACGACGCTTTAGACCGGGCAAAGTGGAGGCAAAGATGTAGGAAAGCGGACCCTGGCATAACTAGGCCGGGAAAACGCTAGGAAGAAGAAGAAGCAGCCCGGAGTCTGGTAGTTAGAAGTGTGTACACTCCCGTGTCTCGGAAAGCATGTTAAGCCGTTAGTCCTGTGCCTGAACTCTTTGCGGTCGTGTCGGATTGCCGTCCCATCGGATTATGAGAGCTAAGGAAAAGAGAGTGCACCTGTGTTTGCGCACACACTTGTGCACTATAATATCTCCTGCGCAGTTTCGGTCACGGCGTGACCGACATCGGTCTGGAGGACCTTATTTATTAAAGCAGAAACTGTTCAGTTGAAATATTTTGATGGATTTGGAATTATTCTATAGGATGTTATATAGAACTTTTTTATTATATGGTTTCATATTTTCAATGGCGTTATTAATCATATTATTTCTTCAGACTTACACTTTAAAGAATTTCAGTAAGATACACGCCTACTGAAAAATATCCATATAGTTAGAAGATTCCTTGATCCATAAAACAGCGTTGTATAAAAAAAGAGGAGCACTGATTTGAAAAAAAGCACTGGCATTTTGTAAAGATAGTAACTAATTAATAATTGGCGTGATCTGTGTTTTTAAGGAAGATCAATTCGAAGTTTTATAAAATTAGTTTCATTTCTGTATACTAAATATACATACATTTATAAAGATATATAAAGTAATTGAGTGGATTTAACGCAATCAGTTGGACAACTGGTTGATATCGAGGGTGAAAATTGCGAGGAAATTGTTCGTAGTTTAACTTTCGTTGTTCTCCCGTTTCTTGTTGGTGAGCATTCGGTTTGTGGTGAGTATCGGCTCGATCAAAATAACTTAGTTTTTGTTTTACTGGAACTTCAAACGGACTTTTATTGAACGAATTGTTTTGCGGTCATTTACATGAATTAGAATACGGTGTGAAAGTTTGAGGTCTATTCTTCGGAGACCTTTATGTTTCCTGGAATAAAGTGTATCGTATAATATGTTTATCGGAGTTTGACAAGTGGGTTTTTGTAACTATGAGTAGATCCATGGAGCAAAAAAAAGTTATGGTGTGAGTGTGTCAAGATACTTAATTGATGTGTAAATGTTATACGCTGACGTCATCTGACGCTCGAAATCTTAGTCAACCCCTACCGTGTACCGAGCGCTAGGATGTTTACACATCATTTTATTAATAACATAACTGTATACCTGGTGGTAGAGCATTGAGTAAGCTCGTCTGTTTAGGTACAACCCACTCATCAGATATTCTACCGCAAAACAGAAGTACTTGCAATTGTTGTGTTCTGGTTTGAAGGGTGAGTGAGCCAGTCTAATTACAGGCACAAGGGACATAACTTCTTAGTTCCCAAGGTAGGTGGCACAGAGGCCATGTTGAGTTTTTTTAAGAAATATACAAACAGCTGTCTAATGGCCGGATACTGAAACGTCATTAAAATATTATTTAATTTGGACTTTATTATTTGGAACGTCATTAATTTCAAATTTAGTATGCGAAATTTTTAGTATTGCGTTTCAGTATTCGGCCGTACGAGCGTTGGTGACCACTTACCATATGGTTGTCCACTAACCTATATTATAAAAAAAGATATATATTGTAGTATAGAGTATACGACTCTTGTACACCAGGGATTAGAGAGCGGCGAAACAAAGCAAGATAAATTACAACGATCATAACAATCATTAAATATACTAATTGAGGAAATGAGATCAAAATAATGCCGCTGTCAAAAAGTCGCTTTGACAGCCATGACGTATGTGTTTTTACGTCTTAAATCAACAGACAAACGCTAATAATAGTATTTTTTGTTGATTGTTTTCTCTATCTTCTTCGACAGTCTTCTAGTCTATTGAGATGTATATAGTAAGTACACTTAAGGACTCAGACGAATGGACTTAGAATTACGGAAAAACTTGTAACGCCAGTTTTCCGTTTCCGCAAAGTCAATTATCCTTCTTTGGGCAAAGTATTCGCTTCTCTTTCTTAATATTAATAATTTTAGCTTTATCAATTGATATATTTTAATCACATATTAAGAAAACTTTAATTATGACTTGTTAAGATGACTACTTACATCGAGTAAGCATGCATTTAGTAGAGATGCATTAAATAATTTTATCAAAAAAATTAGATTCCGTCTTATTGCCTCAACTGGTGAGAGGAGGGCTGGTTCATTTATCGCCCAGAGAATCGGAATTGCGATTTAAGGGTAAATGCTGCTAGCATTCTTGCCACCATCCCACGCGGTCACAATTTTTATACAGTAACAATTTTTAGTTTTTATTTTTATTTATTTAAGGCTTTAACGTAAATAAGTACACCGTGTTTAATTCTATCTATGTAACTTGATAGTGGAATGGTTAATAAATTCAAATTTAAGTTAATCTTTTGTAAAATGCCGATTCAAAAGTGCAAGTAAAATAAAATTATAACATTACTCCTGATATGGAAACTAAAAATATGGAATATAACAATATTCAAAATGATGTTTTTTCCGCTTTGGTAAAATAATAAAAAAACCTAACTCGATTAGCAAAATGACATCATACGTTTACTTTAGACAGGCGGAAATGAAGGAGGGTGTACTACTTCCTTCTTTGATAGATTACAAAAACTTTACGCGGTTTTCCTGTTTTAATAGCAAATTGTTTTTCGAGCTACCAGGCCATCATGAGATTGTAAGAGGCTTTGTTTAAATCCGCCCGCAGAACAGGCGAAACTGTCACGTCTCGGATCGCTAGTTATGCAAACTTGTTGGTCAAATTATATTGCAAGTTTCGTCTTCAAATTTTGCTACAGTTAATCCGTTGTTAAATTTACCTTCTGAGTTATATCTTGATTGATTCGTTTGGCCATTAGCTTGCTGTATAGCTGATGCAAAGATAGCTAGGGATGATTATTTTAATAGTAATCGTTACTTATATAAAAAAAAACATACAGACGAATTGATAACCTCCTCCTTTTTTTGAAGTCGGTTAAAAATCAATGGCTTTCAATGCACATTCAATACCTTGAATAGGTATTGAATGTGCATTTTTGGAAATTGATATTATAATTAATAAATAACAACAATCACAAATATACATTATTTTACATGCTTTTAACATGTATGTATATATTAAATAATTTTATAAGTAATGACAACATCATTTAGCACAGTTAGATTTATTCTGCCAATAATATTATTTACTTATTATGTACAAAGAAAAGGTCAAGTGAGGTTATGATATAAATATATGTTATGAATATTGTTCGTCATTAGCTTTAGATTGTTAATCAAATTATTAAACATAACTTGATAAATTAAAAAGTACATTAAAGCAATAGAACTCTCAAGCTTGTATACCATTTTAATTAAGACAGCGTAATATTAGTCTAGCAAGATCCTAGCAGTTTATTATACACGAATAGACTTAATAACGTCTAAGAGCATTATACTTAAGACGTCTCTGTTCTGAAATACAAAGTGCAAAATAAGGTGTAGTAAAAGCTTGGCGTCTATGTGAGCTAATCTTTGAAAACACTCAATGGATATAAATAGAGAATGGTTACTTTATCTCATGTTATAGTCAGGCTTTAGTTATGTTATAGTATTATTGACTGCTTCGTTGGTCTACTGGCTAACTTATAATTATATATATTGACCATTGACTCACTGAATATTGGATTTTCTGCTGAGAAATTTTCATTGGCAGATCGGAGTCTGGTCAGTGTGTACATTGCCTTACTTGAAAAACGCGTAAGCCGTTGACTGAACCTGTACCGGAGACTGAACTCTTTCCGGTCGTGTTGGATTGCCGTCACATCGTATTATAAGAGTGATGTAATAGAGTGTGCACTTCCGCTGCACTATAATATATCACGCATAGTCTTAAGCTTTAGTAAAGTAAAGTAAAGTAACAGCCTGTGAATGTCCCACTGCTGGGCTAAGGCCTCTTCTCCTTATTTGAGGAGAAGGCTTGGAGCTTATTCCACCACGCTGCTCCAATGCGGGTTGGTAGAATTCACATATGACAAAATTTCAGTCAAATTTGACACATGCAAGTTTCCTCACGATGTTTTCCTTCACCGTCAAGCACGAGATGAATTATAATCACAAATTAAGCACATGAAAATTCAGTGGTGCTTGCCCGGGTTTGAACCCACGATCATCGGTTAAGATTCACGCGTTTTTACCACTGGGCCATCTTGGCTTTAATATCTCGAAAATAGTTTTCAGTATTTTTCATAATAAATTTGCCTTAAATATACGAAAATGGCTTTTTGTCCTGTTCTTTGTTCTATTTCTGTTCCTATTCTTCTTAAGGTCAACAAATAAAATTTAATAATCTAATGTTATTACCGTCGCCTGTAGTCTTTGGTGCATTATTCCTTTCTTTAAGAAATATTCTTGAATTGAAACCACAGGGTCTTGAACATTTTAAATGATGTATTATATTTTTCTCGGTTGTGTGTTTTAAACAGACACGGGCTTTAAAATGTCCATCCTGGGGGTGTCTCCAATAAATAAAAACAAATAAATTTATTTTAGTGCTTAAATATAAAAATATATTTTATTTTAATCAGTTTTATTTATGTAATTAGTTATTACTCTCATTATTGTCTAGTAAAGTTTGGTAATAATAATATACGGCGAACTTTATATTATAGTTTTATTGTGACCGTCTCTACCTTGTTATTACATATTACTATGCGCTGAACACAAAGGCTTTAGGTGGGACCAGTGTTTGGTATGTGTACTATGTAGTAACCAACATATACCCACACATACATATATATATATATATTATGAACGATAATTTGTACTTAGGAATTCATTACATTGAATTAAAAGAAATTTAATTGATTTAAAAATATTCTATCAACACAATAATCCATCTATTTTTATTTATTTATATTTAATTAAACTAAATAGATGGACTGGCAGATTGGTCACATGATGATAAGTGTCACCATAGATATTGGTGCTGTCAGGGTTAAACAAACCGCTTCTGTCGCGGTCGTCAATACGCCACGCACCTTGTGAACTAGGATTAAGCTTTAACACAACAATACAAAATATCGCTGCTAAGTGATGGCATATATATTGTTTTTTTATGTGACGAAAGGCTCGCACAAAGCTCTACATCCAGAGTTGACGTAAGGGAGAGAGAATGACGTATCCGTTGACAGCTTACGATTCCAAGTTCTATTTTCAAACGGTTACTCCGACATATTATGTGCATATAAAACAGTTTGCCTGTACCATGTTACATACATCTTTGTGCACGTTCTACCTCATTTTACAATCGCTACCATAAGCTGGAGACAAATGGTATTAAATTTCGCCAATACACTAAATCAATATCAAAAATTCTCTCAGTCGTATATAAAGCTATTCAAAGTAGAGAGCCATACATTTTTATTGTCTATGAAAGCTTAATCATTGTTCGTAAATAATAAATGTCAGCTGCAACCAATGCGAACGAAATAATAATAAATTAAATGCACAAGCAGATAAAAGAAACTAAAGCATAAATTAAATTCAATTCCAGTAAAACTTTCAATAATTAATTTTAAATACTAGCACGAAATGTTTAATGAATGTTCTATTTCATTGTTTCAAAACTATTCAGGATGGTATCCGCAGTAGTTCCACTACGATCTATACAACCGCTGAGGTCTGGAATCCTCATTTGCATCGAAAGTCATTTGTGCCCGGTCTCTGCGTCGACGTTTTAAACGATAATAGGATGTACATAATTAAACAGATCGCGGTATTTATTTCTTTAACGTCTTTGTATTTTATGTACAAAAATGAAATAATGTAGAGTTTGATTTCGTTTATTTCATACAGGATACATAAATAAATTAGTATTCGTAGGTTGAAATTCGTCCTAATCACGATTCAAAATTTGAGGATAATTAATAATTTATATGTTTTTTTTATCGATGATAATAATGCTTGTCGATATCGTAGAACAAACAAAAAAGTTGACAAACCAAGAAGGTCAAGAAGAAGGATGTTTATAATATAACTTTATATGTTGTTATTTTTAATATTTGCTGTTACTTCGTTATATGCTAATGAAACCACCGCATGATTTCCTATAAATACGAGCCGGCTTCGGCAATCGAAGGTCGGGAATGTAAGAGAATTATATAAAAAATGATACTCCACAACCTTGAAATAAATCACTCAGCTAGTCAATGAATGTTACTTGTCCTTGAAACATTTAAATTTAAGATAATGCTTATGGATAAGTGTAAAAAAAACCGGAAAATCAATAAAAACGTGTAAATCGCACTTCCGTATTTTGACAACTGAGTGCCCCGATCCGTAGTAATTTATATGGAGATTTTCAGCAAAAAACATGGGCACGTTTGTGATTTTATTACACAAAAAAAGAATATGTTTATTAAGAAATGAAGATTTCAGCCGCTTCTTTATAGTTTTTTTGATAAAATTCATTTAGAGATTTTGAGCAAAAAAAATGGGCAAGTTTGTGATTGTTTTACACGAAAAAAGTATATGTTTATAAGGAAATGAAGATATCATGGGCTTCTTTATAGTTCAAACTTTATTACTTGATAAAATTCATTTAAGATTTCTTGATAATTACGACTCAGTTGTTACAATACGGGACTGTTTTTAGTGTTTTTTTTTTACACTTTTCCATAAGCATTATCTAAATTCGAATGTTTCAGGCGCTAGTTACATTCAATGGCTTATTGTGTGATTTATTTTAAGGTTGTGAAGCATTGTTTTCTATATCTATTTTTACCAAATCCCCACCTTCGATTGCGAGAGACAACCCTTAAAGGAAGACTTAGACATAACTCATAATTTTTTTATTTGAGTTATAGTTATTGATTTTAATTTGTTTTTGTTTTTATTTTAATTATGTTTCTTTTTTTCGATACAATGGAGTAACCTCCTTCAAGATTTTATTTTAATTTCATTAATTATATCTGTGTATTTTTGGTGCATATAGTTGTACTATAATAATTTGGATTGCTTTAAATTGTGTCTTACATCTAACATTTACACATTACGGATGCGTTCGACGTATTTGTAGTCGTATATCGATGGGATGCTCGTCTCTCGAGTTTCTAATTTGCATCGAAAGTGTCGACTCCCGCAGGGCTATATTTCTGAGTGAACTAGGATTACCGTAAATTGTGGAATAACAGTGAGACTTTTCTCGAAGTTATTAGTTACGGATATATATTTGGTATACGATAATGGTAGAAAAATAAGCAATTAATTAAATTATTTAAACTCTAGGTTCCTTTTAAATTTTAAGGTTTGCATTTTGGTTATAAATAACATTATTTTATGAAAAACATTTTAGAGTGGAAATTCTATATTTATGAAATAGACATAAAGCATCATATAGGTGGAAATCATAAGTGTTTTATAAGTGGGTATAAACCATTGGCACCCTACTACAATTTGCATATTGAAAAATTCTTTAGTTAGAATTTGAATAATGCTCAATCAAACGTCACTCGCAGATTCACCGAGATGCAAGGAGGTTATATATAAGATGAGAACACGTGTCCTATTTGCGAATGCCAAGCGGAAATCAGCATTTGTTTCGAGTTTAATATTATTTGGAATCCTGGAGAAAAGATAATGTGGATTAGCTTAATACCTGCTATGTGCTATTTGTTTGTATAATGAAAGTTTAACATAAGCTTTTATCTGAAATAATAACTCACATGTGTTAAACGGAATATAATTTTAAAACATAGCTGTGATGTAAAATTACTCCATTATAATTTTCAACCATTTGCTATTTTTAAAAAAATCCATATTTTAAAACATTTATATTATGTTCTCTATAAAAATAAGTCGGCCCTGCGGAGAGCCTGTAACAGAAGACCGAGGGTTCAATTCCACGAAAGCACCACATATTTCAATTGTGTTTAGTTTGTATTAATTATTTGCTTTACAAAATTTTGATTCAAATTTAATTTCGGTTAATTATTATTATTATTAAAACGATAAAAAACAACAGTAATGTTTATATACTTTCTTGTAAATAACAAAATATTTAATTCAAATGTGGTACTATGCTTGGGTCTACGTGTGGTACTATGCTTCTTATGAAGTATTTCTTTAACAAATATAAATTTATTTTTATTTGCAAGTCAAATGATAACGACGTGCTATATACATAGAGCTATCATTAACACAAGCGCTTCAGCTTCTCTCTACTATAAATAATTGCTGAGTTTTCCTCGCGTCAGCCATTAAATAAATACTTCGTCCATATTTTGAGTTACTGCTGTTGTACGTTTCGCATACTTTAATAAAAGTTGTGAACAAATGAACCAGTCTTTACATTGTACTTTAGAAAAGCGTGGTCACGTGATGTTGGGTCATGATTTATAGCCTGCTTTTAATTATTAATTAATTTTAATAAACCATCCAAGACTTTAAATAATCATTTATTACATAATCACTGGCAAAAACCAGAATCATTAAGAATAAATTTAAAAATCAGCGCAGAAAACGGTCGTAAAATGACATAAAGTGATACACGACATTGACCATAATAATTATAACATTTCAAGAAAGCACGCATCAAAATAGTATATCATCATAAAATTACTTCTTGGAAGAAATGTCATCATCATGAAAAATATAATCTAATGAGATTGTGTAATATTTCATCTCGAGTCGGCGAGCTTATATGACTGCAGACCTCGAGGTCGCGGATTCAAATCCCGACGCAGCAGATAAGCTTACTATTATACTAATGAGGCAAAACATTTTAATGTTTCTTTCTCACTACATCTTAGTGGCAAGACTTTGTGCAAGCCATCCAAACAAGCTTACCACTCACTCATAACATTTTCTACCACCAAACAGCAATACTTAGTAATGTTCTGTTCCGGTTTTAAAGTTGAGTCAGCCGGCGTAAATACAGACTTATGACATCTAAGTCGCCATACTGGGATTTGACATTCGGTGCGACCTCAATCCAAGGGATCACATCGAGGCTGTTATAAAAACAGCCTCAAGAAAACTCGACGTCCTGAACAAGGTGCGGCGTTTTTTCACGCCACAACAACTGCTCCTGTTGTACAAAACACAGGTGCGGTCTTGCGTCGAATATTGTCGCACCTCTGGGATGGCTCCGCTATGTACTTACTGGAGGCCTTGGATCGGTTGCAGCGACGTGCGGTTCGCATTATTGGCGACGTAAAGGTCACCAACATTCTCGAGCTTCTACGATTGCATCGAGAGATAGCGGCACTCAGCGCTTTCTATCGACTGTATCACGGCGAGTGCTCACAGGAATTATTCTCCCTCATTCCTGCTTCCCCATTCCTTCACAAGTCTACGCGTGCTGGCTCTAGATGTCATCGCCTAACTGTGACATCAATTCCATCGCGCACGAGGTAATTTGGCAACTCTTTTCTTTGTCGCACTTCTAAAACATGGAATTCTTTACCAGCACACGTGTTCCCCTCCTCTTATGACCTGGGTTCCTTCAAACGAGGCGTGAAGAGGCATATTGCGGGCCGGCAAGGCGGGGGCGGCTAGTGCAAATCATTCTTCATGATTGTACTAGCCGTCGTCGCGTTTGGACTCTACTACCACTTAGCATCAGGTGGAGTAGAGTCATTTGCCCTCCCGGGCTATAAAAATAAAAAAAATCTAGTTTTCAAGGTTTGTAGCACATTGGCGGTATAAGTGATAGTTAATATTACAGTACCAATGTTTTAGCGGTGGTGACCACTTACCATCACATGTCCTTTTGCCAGTATGTCTACCAATATAACATAAAAAAATACTATTGCGCGATTTAAATAATCATTAAATACAAATGTATAGCTTATTCACACTTGTATTGAGATCGTCTAGACCTAGAGTCTAACACAATTACACCGAATTTCCATTCAGCAGTAGTGTCAAGATGACATCATCTTTTAGAACATGTATGATCCGTTTATATGTTTATTATAATATAGGACGAATCTACATATATAACTAATCATAAATCGTAACGCTCAATAAGGAGAATGAGGGGGGGGGGCGTGGTCTGCCATATTTATAATAATAATAATAATCTTGAGACATTATTCACACACGGCCATCTGATCCCAAATTAAGCAGAGCTTGTACTAGGGAAACCAGACAACTGTTATACTACATATACTACATTTTGTAAATATATACTTATATAGATAATTACACCCAGACTCAGGACAAAAGACATGTTCATGCACACAAATGTCTGTCCTGGGTGGGAATCGAACCCACGACCTGCGGCGTGAAAAGCAAGTGTCTTGCCAACTACGCCAACGGGCTCGTCTATATTTATAACCGTCATAGGAACAACGTGATGAAATAAACTCCAAGCCCCTGTATATTAGAGGCGGCTTTAGTCCAATAATGAGATATTTATTAATAGGATTTATGTTTTTACTTAAGGAATTACCAGTATTCCTATTTATCCCTCCCAATAAGCAGACAGCTTGTGTTAGAAGTGTGATCGACATTGTCCCAGGGGGCTTAGTACTTGCAACTTTTTATATCGCTAGGTCGCGCTATTGACGATTGTAAAATATATGAATTCAAATGTAACGAACATATATTTTTTTTTAATCTATATTTTATTTTTTATTGATTAAAGTAAAGCTCGTCAATAGCGAACAGAAAATCGTTTAATAATTATAATTCTGATTTGCCTATTCATGTATACTAGATGTAAATGAAATACATAGATAAAATAACAATGGCTTTATAAAACAACTACGAAAAAGCGTGGGTTACAATACTAATTAAGCCTGAACAAATGCCGGGTGATTACTGAACGTTTTCTTAGCCTACTAAGACTTAGTTACTCGCTAATATCGCAATTTGCAATTCACAGTACAAGTTTATCTATACAATATACGCCTGTATTGGTACCTATTACGTTCAACACGATTCCACTGGGGAGCAATTAACTGGTCCATGTTTTACAATCGCTGGCAGTCTGCCTAACTGTTGTAATGGATATTAACAGCGTGATATTTGATTTTTTTTTTAACTTTGCGAGTCGTCTTGGCGTTTTAAAGACTGGCTGACTGTAATGTAAATTATTTTAATGTTATTGATAGTTTTAATTTGAAATGCATTTAAAATTAGCATTAGCATTTGAACGAAACGCGTTGTGAAACGGGAAGTATCAACTTTTATCTTATCACTTCGGTTTAAAAAATAATAATATTTATATTATATTTTTTAGTTCACATCGATCGAAGTTTGCTGATGAGAGCTACTAATTAATATAATATGCCAACATTTTTTTTTCTGGGTCGCATAGTATGTTTTAATATTTCAAATATATATTTTCTGCTTGGTTAATCTTCTTATATTCATATATGTATATCTAATAGTCTGCCCCAAGCTCGGTGCCGCTGCAATTATACTTATATCTTAAATCAATTAAGTTATCTTAAGTTTCAAAGTTTCAAACAACGTGAATTGATAAAATCCGAGTTGAGTTTTCATTAAGATTTCAATATTATTTCAGTTGAAGTTAATCAGAAAATCGTAGTTTGAGTTTTGTTACTTATAATGTATATGTTTTGCAATATTTCTACATAATTATAATAAATACAATATCTTGACAAAGAAATACCCGCTTATAAATATTTTTTTCTGAAAACTATGAAACATTTATTTTCCCCTATTGAGCATGTTTCTACCTTACGTTTGAAAAAAACACTGAGTTTTTTTAAAGGTAAACAAAAAATGCATTCTTAATGAAATGGACAAACGTAATTATTCATGTGATCAAAAAAATAAAAACATATATGTATATATATATATATAGAATACAAAACCGGGAGAATTGGCGTACCGGTGAGGAGGCCTATGTCCAGCAGTGGATTAGTGTGGGCTGAATAAAGAAGAAGATATAGAATACGCATCGGTTTTACTCCAAGGACGCTAATAGATATTCCAAAACAAAAAAGTTTAATCACAAAACTTCTCATAACTAAAGTATAAAATATTTTTAATTAAATAATTTTAATTAAGTCGCGCGTAAATGCTAGTAATATAAAAGAATATTGCTTAATAAAACCGAATTAATATTTTTTTACACATGTCCAGTCCGTAATAAAACACGCTGTATCGTGTGCATAAAACATTACTTCCATAAACTTAATGTACTTACACATAGCCATTCTTGCAGTGGGAAAGAGGAAAGTATTTAAGTGATATTTTTTATTATACAGTCCTCCCAAAAAAACTAATCAAGGTGTACTTTTAACGTTTAATATATGTAAGTTTATTCTGTAGCGCCCGCTTCATTAAGCCAAGAGTTCTTAAGCCGAAGTATCATCTTCATTATTCATTAAATTTCCTCGAACTGAGTTAACCAGAAAGGAATGAATATTGAATAATTAGTAAAGTGAACCGGATTCTTTGACTGGTCGATTACGCTAAGGATAATGTTATTGGTCTTGTATCGATTGTCCCTACGAATGTGGTCTAGTTTGTGAATCATTTAATAACTTTCAACTAGTTCTTGGTAAAATCTGCTACATTTAAATTGCTATTCATCGTTTCTTGAAAATCAATAGATGTTATATTAGAGTATGATTTATATATGTACATTCGTAATTTTGCAGGATTATATTATTTTTCTATATATACCAATCTGCGATTTTACAGGTATTTGGTATGAAAAAGTTCATCGATATCAGAGAGACAGTCAGACCCACTTTCGGATTAATAATATTTTCATAGATCAAGGCTATCAGCTGAACGGTGCCAATTAAATTAATATAGACCTTTGTTATTGATAACGGGTCATATTGGATCCAACGCGAAAAGAATAATCATAATCGGTTCAAAAACAAAAATGCTCTACTCAACAACACATAATTATAAATATATAACCTTTTTGGTTAAAATCGATTAATAATAATACAATGATTTATATTTTATTCTATGTATTTTATTATGAAATTAAATTAATTATAGTCAAACTGGTCATATTTCTTTAGCAGCTTGGGGTCTAGTAATATAGTTTTGCCGAACTTCCGTAGCCACTCTTTCTTCTCATCTTCCAGTACATTGGGGTCGATTGTCGTCGATGTCTTCACTTTCGCCAGATTTTGAAGATATGATTCGTATAAACTCATTCTTGGTATCACAGAGTTATCCTCAGCAGGTTCTAGAGGAACGTTAATTGGATCAAATGGTAGAGTCACCAAATATTTCCTCGGATCTGCATATAATTTGTTATCTACATTTTCTGTTGTATTCTGTATCAGCTGTGTTGTTCGAGTAGTAGTCGATAATAAAGCTGTCGTTGGACGGTTATTTTCATCCCATATCACTGTGTCCAGCCACCGGGAAAATGTGGAAACTTTCGGAAACGCGTGGGTCTTTGTGTATAGAGCGCAAGTGTGGAGAAATGAGGCTATCGCTATTAATGTGTTATTCTGGATAACTGCGCCGCCATTGTCCTTCTATAAAAAGAAAATTATGTATTAAATATTATCATAATATAAGTCGTGTGGTCTTTAATAGTTGATCATTTATTTAAACGACTGCAATAGTGTTTTTGTTTGAAATGCCGTATAATTAAAATTTGTAACATTTACATATATTTAATATAATTAATATTATAATTACAATAGTATCAAGGATAAAAGATGTAAAAAGTAATCATATTATTGATATATTAAATTATATGATATTCACGTTTATCATGACAATAGTCTAAGTTTAAAGCGCATGAAACTTCTAAAAGAATATCGTATACGAAAACTTTCTCCAAAACGCACTGCATATTTTATAATAAGTTTCATGTGTATTTGCTTTTCAGTTCACAGTTTCACATTACAATAAAATATTTCCTCATTTATAAGTATATTCATTTATTTAAGAGTACATTACATCGTGGAATAGTGTTATAAAACATATGTCCTCCTTCAATTATAAAACACCATATCAAGCACATAAAATAACAGATTTATAAATTGATACTTAAAAGTAACGACATATTCTTTGGTTGTTTTTTTTTAACTAATAATGTGCAATTTCCCTTTAACAATATTAAATAAAATTTTCAACTGTAACTTATCCTCATCGCTGTTTGTTTGTAGATAAAATAGTTCGAACACGGTTCTAGTAAATTGACCGAAGCATCTACTTTCTGATAACTTCAAGACGTGGTCATATTTTATTCATAAGCATTTGAAATTGTACACGTAGCTGAAGTACGAATTTATGAAATGTGTTATACTTTAAGCACTATAAAAGGCAACATGTTTGGTAATATCGAATAACGCATTATTATAACATTCAACGCTATTGAGGTTGCAATAAATAAAAGGAATAGAGAGTTATTACCGTACGTATTATATCGAATCTTCCTATATTTTTTCTTTTAGTTTCTAGATATTTCTAGATTAATCGCGCTATAGTTATTTATTTCTGTAAATACTTATTAGGGCTTGGTCTATTGATTTATTTTTACTTGTCAGCTATGACTATTAACAGCGGTTTTTTACAATGGTTGAGTTATTACTTATAACTAAACAGATAAGGCCACATAAGATTTTCTAATACAGTTTTAAAAAAAGAACATTCTTGTTTTGTATTAATGCCAATCATATTAATTTTTATTTAAAAAGGGGACAATAAAGCTATCAGACCAGCAGAACATATTCATCATCGATATTTATTAGTATTTCGTACTCGTAAAGTTTTTTTAAAACTAATTTTGTCATAAATACTCTAACAAGATAGAGAGATCGTGTAGAGATCCAAAAGCAATCATTGTCAGTTTCTTTAAAATAAATGAACTCCAAAATGCTTAGAATTCATAACATACAGAAACATTCTTAGCACGCTCGACCCTGACTTGAGAATTCTGATAACAATATGTTCTTTGAAACTTTGAAGCGTTTTTGACCTTCGCTTGTAAATAAAAAGTAGCTTCCCTTTTAAAATACTACATGAATGACATACATTTTTAACTTGCTATAAATATAGAACGAAAATTTATACACCAAAGTGTCTTGTCATGTTACAAATATATATCTTATAATACTATAAATAGAGCTGAAATTGTGTTACCCTGCAAAAGTGTCTATTCGGATCCTGCACTCCCCCCATACAGATGTATCGGCCTGATGACCACAGAGCAGACGGTTCACATATCGCTGCACTTATGACTGGAGCGTTCACTACCCTTAAATGCTATAACAAAATATTTATAATTATATATATGGTACATACAGAAAGACTGCCTCGTTGGTCGAGTGGCTAGATATAAGGCCGCAGACCCAGTAGTCTTGGGTTCAATTCTCAGGTCGGACCAATAAATAGTTATTGGGTTTTTCTGTCAGAAAATTCCCGGAGTCTGGAAGTCTCGGAAAGCACGTTAAGCCGTTGGTCCTACGCCTGAATTCTTTCCGGTCGTGTCGGATTGCCGTCCCATCGGATTATGAGAGCTAAGGAAAAGAGAGTGCACCTGTCTGCGCACACACTTGTGCACTATAATATCTCCTGCGCGGTTGGCTAATCTCTCTTGAGATTGGCCGCCGTGGCCGAAATCGGTCTGAAGGACCTTACATACAGAAAAGGACATAGACCTAACACCTCTCGCTTACTCATATGGCTGTGAGATGAAACGAATATTACATAGTTGAAGTTTTGATCATCTCGATCTCGGTGTTGATAGATAACATCCTGGAGACACTCAGTCACATACCGCACTTAAATCATACCCGGATATGTCGAATAGACAGCAGCCCCTCTAGACAAGTGGCTTTTACATTAATAGAATAGAATAGAAAACAATAATCAATGTATGAGATTGACATTCGCGTTCGCCATTTCGAGACGCTTCGAGTCGAACGCGAATGTCATTGGTTGTTGCTTTCTATTCTATTAACGTAAAAGCCACTTGTCTAGGGCTCCAGAAAACATGAGTTTACTATGTTTAATATATATTAAGACATAACAATTATTTATCGCCATCATAACAGCGTCACAATACCCCAGTTGGTGTCCAGGCTAGTATCGTCGCCAATAAACCTAACGACACATCATCATCAGGACTCGGCAGCCGCACCGCATCCACTTTGGAGCCGAATACGAGCTGAACTTCCAATTTAACAGCTGACACTTTCAAATCGAAGTTATTTATTAGCATTTTTATCTGAAAATAGTAATTACATTATTTAATCTAATGTATAAGAATAGTAATAATTATGACGTTTAATATAACGACTATTTAAAAATAGATTTACGAACACGCTGTATATTTTCGTAATACTAAACTTCGTAGACGAATAAATAACTCATTTTAAATTAAGAACTAATTTTTTAATTTATTTATTATGTAATTATTTAATATGCCTATTTGTTTAAAAATTAGTTATTAAGCGTTGCTTCGTGGCTATTTAGTGTAAATACTATTTCTTTCTCTCTGTTATAAGTGATTTTACATTCGAGGGAAAAGGACGCAGCATTGTTTAAATAATCACTCGCTAAACAACTTTTATAAGTAAGACTGACGTGTGTGAACGTATGAAGAAAACTCATTAAACAAATAACTTACTTTAGAAATAGAGCCTCCTTTATTATTGTAAGAGCTGCCCGTCCTGATCTTGTAGTTTTCAAGGTTCCGATGCGTTACGTATGACGTTATATCCCTGTTTAAATATATTATTATTTATATGTATGTAATGTATGTTATAATGGAGAATATTTTTTAGTACAATAATAAAATTCAAAAATTCATTGAAGCATGCTGTTATAAGCATTCATGGCAATATTGTCTTTTTGATGGGATTATATTGTATTTTTGGTGGCAGAAAGCTTTTTCAATACCAAATACACATAAAAATGTAAAAGTAAGTAAAGTAACAGCCTGTGAATGTCCCACTGCTGAGCTAAGGCCTCTTCTCCTATTTTGAGAAGGTTTTGGAGCTTATTCCACCACGCTGCTCCAATGCGGGTTGGTGGAATACAAATGTGGCAGAGTTTGAGTAAAATTTGACACATGCAGGTTTCCTCACGAGTTTTCCTTCACTGTCAAGCACGAGATGAATCATAAACACCAATTAAGCACTTGAAAATTCAGTGGTGCCTGCCCGGGTTTGAACCCACGATTATCGGTTAAGATTTACGCGTTGTAGCCACTAGGCCATCTCGGCTAATAAATAAAAAATGTACCAAATAATTATTAAACTGTAAATAATAACTATTTTGCTGATCTGTTCTATGATACAGTCCGTCTGGAAGAGACATCGAGGAAACGCAGATTATGAAACAAAGGTTTTTAACACAATGCTGTGTCATTCAGCCGTAGACACATCTAGTGAAGGATACGTCACGATATAATGGCTGTCGTAGCTTTGTACGTGTGACATATGATATGAAGGTAAGACACATGATATGACTCTTTGACTGTCAACGTGATAATGCTTTGCCAATATTACGAGAACACAATTCTATTTTATTAAGAAATAGTAATTTTATTTATTTTTTATTGGTACTTAGTACGGTGAGATTTGTTTTCGCTATAATGCGAATGACATAAATGCTTTTTGCTTTTATGTCACGCCGGCACTGTGTGCCGGAATATAATGCCATCCTGAACTATTTTGGTCACGGGCGTTATTCTTTAGATTGTCTTACCAACTACGCGAAACAAATAATAATTAACACTTGTGTG
The DNA here is from genome assembly GCA_963151315.1 of Nymphalis c-album. Taxonomy (NCBI): domain Eukaryota; kingdom Metazoa; phylum Arthropoda; class Insecta; order Lepidoptera; family Nymphalidae; genus Nymphalis; species Nymphalis c-album. The sequence goes on from OY720610.1 coordinate 3,186,460, forward strand.
AAATGAGAAGTGACCTCTCTATTCCACATATGTTAAATGTCTTCAATATAATAAATACAATAATTTGTCTGCGTTGTAAAAAAAAAGCAAAGGAAAAGCCTGTAAATGTTTCAGGCCGGGTTACGGCCTCCTTTTGAGAAGAAGTTTTAGAGCTTATTTCAACACGTTTTTCCAATACAGATAAGTAAATACCCAAGTGAAAGATTTTCATCCAACTGTTTCCTTGAGATGTTTTCCGACACCGCCAACCATGAGATAAATTTCTCCGCCTGAGTTATGTTTAAATGAAATTGTATACATAGTATAATACTCGTTTTATTCCCAACAAGCAATAAATATCAGACGTAATTCAGCCGTGAAACAAAATGTCGCTTTCGTTTTCCGAAAAGGACAGAATTTATAAAATTAGACTTGATAGAAATGGGACGGAGAGTATATTAAACGAAATTCTAGAAAATAACAATGAAACAGCTTAGAAATGCACTGCGTTTTACTGAATACGTGTCATGAATAAACATTTTTTAAATTGGCAAATGGCTTACACGTGATAACATTCAGCTGATTGTAATTGCTGATACATTTAAGGATGGAAGCTTGTACTCTTGAGCAAAATTTATAAAATTAAAAAAGGCAGTTTTCTGGTCGGGAGGTTCTCCGTAACATCCTGTAGTCTGGAAATTGGCAGTTGATGTGAAATAGGCAGGCTTGGAATGCACATGTATTTTTGTATTTCATAGGAAGGCGGGCGAGCATTTGGCCACCTGATGGTAAGTGTTCACCAACGCCCATAGACAATGGCATTGTAAGAGTTGTTAACCATCTCTTACATCGCCAATGCGCCACCAACCTTGGGAACTAAGATGTTATGTCCCATGTGCCTGTAATTACACTAGCTCACTCACTCTTCACACTGGAACACAACAGTACCAAGTACTGCTATCTTAACATAAATCCGTTGATCCTGCCAGAAATCTTACGGGTCGTGTCTGATTTGTGCTCTCACGGGATTATGAAAGTAAGGAAGAGAATGCACTTGTGCTAGCGCACACTTCTGCGCAATATCATTCTCTTGAGAATGGCCACCCTGACCTAAATTAGTTAGGAGGACATCATTAACATGGTTTAATTATACTATACAAGAAATAATCGCGCTGAATCTCGCTCAGTTTCTTTCGCCGGTTCTTCTCAGGTCTGAGGTGTTTATTTCCGAACCGGTGGTAGATTTATAACAATCAATAAGTAAGTGCAGCGCTTGAATTGAATAAATTTGACTTTGAAAAAAAAACATCTGCTCATTAATAAGAATTTTTTCTGCCTTTTAAGCTAAAAATGTTTTTTTATTCATACTATAACAATGTTCTTCTGAAAATTATCATATTTGAAAACGAGTCATCAATATTCATGAATTTCTGAGACATTAAACGAAGCGAGCTGTCTGTGTTTGTGTAAGAAATGAATAAACTTTACGAGCTAGAAGTTGCAATTAAAAACAGCTTACCTATTTGCCTTTGCCCATCGTTATTTATCTTACTTTATTTCAAAAGATTTTATGTAACAACGGCTTTTAAGAACAGTGAATGTTTTCACTCAATTAACAATTATATATTTTTTTTTCGTTAAATTAATAAATCAGTGTCCCATAAAATCGGTTATATTTTGAATGTACTTGTGACTTTTATGTAGTATTTTATACATCATATTAAAAAAAAACGAATCATTGCACTCATTTGCAGTCAAAATTATAAACAATTATCAATTATTTATTTATCATCAATTTCATTTTTTGATCAACAAATACAATTTTTTATCTGTAGTCGCTCAGAAAAATGTTCTATATGCATGTTTTCTTGTAAATGATGTTATTGGAAAACTACTCTTAACTATATAGATCCGTATCATACATATAAAAATAGTATGATTAAAAAAAACAAGTCTTTTTGGCGGGATGTCTGTTACTTATTAATATCTATATTTTATACGTGAATTTCGTTGACACTATATTTAGAAATGTTTATTAAAATTACAGATAAATTATTCATACAGATTGAATGTCAGTAGTTTATTCCTTTTCCAGAATAGTGCTTTTTAAGTTCTACCGATGCATGAAAAATAACGGCCGGTTGCACAAAAGAGGATTCACGTTACCAATCCTCTTTTGAGAAAGCGTTTTACTGAGTTGGATATTCTGTTACATTCGTGGTTGAGGTTCTTAAATACTCGCTCGTTTTAATACGCTTAACAAAAATCCTTCGATCAGGTCATATAAGGGTACGGGTTAAGATTGGTTAAATATTATTGCAAATCAAAGATTTTTATATGCTTCTGGTAGGCGGACGAGCACGACTTGATGGTAAGTGGTCACCAACGCCCAAAGAAATTGGCATTGTAAGAAATGTTAACCATCACTTACATCGCCAATGCGCCACCAACCTTGGGAACTAAGATGTTATGTCTCTTGTGCCTGTAATTATAGTGGCTCACTCACCCTTCAAACCGGAACACAACAATACAAAGTACTGCAGTTAAGAGTAGAAATATGATACAAGATACATAATATTCATATAGCATTCTAGTGTTAAATTTAAATAAATTATAAAATATTAGGATGAGTAATGATCCCTTACTTCAGGACGAGAAAAAGTCGATACTCAAGATTTGTAGACATAGAAGGACATTTTATTGTAGTCGTATACCAGCTGTCAACGATATTGTCGTAAAAGAACCCTTTCAGGAATATAGGATTTACACCCCTTTATGTTTTTCGTACATACATGTCGAGTAGACTAACAAATTTTAAGCCAATTATTAATATTTTTTTCCTTAAAAGGTGCTGTGCGTCATTTACTAGACTGATACAATAATTATCGTCATTATTATACTGATACTGATAATATTACAAAAATATTTTTTTATAAATTCTATTTTAATTTTAATTCAGTTAATTCGATTGTGTAATTAGGTTTACTTTTATTTTTATTTTTCGGTAATATGTAATTACTATATATGTTATGACTATTTCATGTAAGTTTTTAATTATTTAGAGTTTACTTCAGTTACAAGAGTGTTTTTTTAAAGAATATTTGATTTCAAGTTCACACGCAAGCAAAATTCCTTTATTTTTTAATTTTAAATACAGAAAAGTAGTAAGCAAATGGATTACGTTATACGACTACGTAAGAATTATTACCAATGCTTACAGAACTAATACCGCCAATTAAGGAATTAAATTATATGTAAATAATTACACTGGCTCTCTTACCCTTAAAATCGGAACACAAACACTTGCCAAATGACAAATAAATGCCATAGAATAATTAATAAATACTCAGTCCTTAAACTTCAGAAGATTCTAAAGTTTGACTTCTCTATTAATAATTTAATCGCATACGGTATTCGTTATTGTATAATTATGTAACTAATGTTGTCAATTGAGAATTAAGTTGTATGCTTAGCACCAGTAGGTAATTACACTGGCTTACTCACCTTTCAAACTGGAACAGCAATACAAATAATTACGATTGAATGAATAATAAAAACGTAGTCCCTAAACTAAGTAACTAACTAAGTTTCTAAAGTTTGACTTCTCTGTTATGAATTGAGTCGCATACGCTATTTGTAAATGTAACCATTATCCAAATTACAAACTATATTATTGATTGAATATCATCGATGTCGGTTAAGCTTAAAGCCACTTTAATATTTATATAATTAATATTATTTATTTGGAGTAGGTCAAAGTTATTAGTAATAAAAGGTCATATAGTGTTATAACCGCATCATTAAAAGTTAACCTTTTTAAATATTAACATTCGTTAATGCTTTTTCAATTAATTCTAGATTTAATATAATTTCAGCTAGTATTTATTTTATTAAACCAATTTGTTCGTTCTTTATATAAATGAATATTTATAGATATACGAGTATGTATATTATTTATATTAACATATAATACATCTAGCATCTTAATGATACGATGGAAAAGCAACGCGAAAGTCGTGGATCAATCCTGAAGCCCTAGCCAAGTTGACATTCTACAATTGTAAACGCTAATAGAAAACTAAAAATTGTATGAGAATGATCACGTGACTTATCGTTGAAATATGTCATTCTGATACATTTGTTTAGTTTTCTATTAACGTTTACGATTGTAGAATGTCAACTTGGCTAGGGCCTCTGATTTATTATTTTAATATATCGATCTATTTATTTTAATATATAATAATAATATTTTTTTATTTAATTTGATGTCACATTTTTTACAATATTTTGTGATATCTGATATCTTGTATATTAAAAAAGCAAGAACTTTATATGAAACAAATTAAAAACCATATATTTACTACGCTTTTATGTCATTATTAAACGCCGTGAATTGTTTCGGTCCACTGACATTCGCAAACATTTCCACTAAAACTTTAGGGACGTTTAAGGGCTCAAAGACAAAAAGTTCAATTGCGCGGTTAAATTATACACAGAGCCCCATCTGCTTCGCAATCGCTTTTTGTTGTCGAATTAAAATTGTAAATTCCTACTAATATATGTATGTATGGAATACCTACTTATAAGGGTTACAGGGTAATATGTCACGATCCTTTTAAAGGGTTATAGTTCAGGACAATAGCTATCAAATGACCCCCAAAATGCTTATGCAAAAGTGTATCGTTTTCGAGTTATTAATTTTTTAATATTTTTTTTATTTAAAGGATGTTTAAGATTCTAAAATTCAATAAAAAAAAAATCAACGTATTTTCCCTATTTTTTTTTGTATTTCTTGCTAGGGTACATCCTAGTTAATAATAGCCAGTTATAAAACAAAAACAATCTTCAAGCATTTTTAAATTACAGATCCAAAACTGTACAACTTTTCGATTTTTAATTTTGTTTCTTTAAGTTACTCGCATTTTTTTTGTAAAAATCACTATGGCTCTTATCGTGCGGATCATTTTAAAAACATCTGCGTTTCCTTAGCTATCCATCGGTACATAAAAAGTACAGTAACAATCATAAACTCAGGAGAAAATTAAATAACAAAGAGACCAGGTAGGAAATTCTAAGAAATGCTATTGTTAAGAAGTTAAATCTGGATCAAAGACAAAAGGACCTCAATGCAAAGTAGTTAAAGATTATTTTTAATAGGGGTAATAGGTAAAAAAGGAGAGATAAACCAGAGCTGTCATTGCAATTTTGAATTTAAATCAAAAACAAAATACTTAATCTTTTTAGTTACTCCATACTTTCGAAATTACACTGTTTATTATTCATAATTCGTGTTCAAAATGAGATCCCCTATTTCGTATACAAATACGCATTCTTTTTCTTAATTCACTTTTTACTACAACACTACTCAAGCTATGTCGAATATAATTTGCAGCATTCATTATTCTTGTTTTGAGTTCTTCAATTGTTTGTATTGGTGAAACATCATAAACCAGGCTTTTCATATGCCCCCAGACATAATAGTCCATCGGAGTCAAATCTGGACTTCTCGCTGGCCATGGGATTGGTCCTCGGCGAGAAGAATTTTGTTCTGCAGCCATAATAGTCCTTTTTACGCGCCAAGTTATCACAAACACAAATCACAAATTCCTTTTAGCTAGCCGAGTCACGAAGTTGTAAGAAACAGGGTCCAGTAAACGAAGCGGTTTTTTTCAAAAATTTAGGAGATCAATATTCACTAAAGCGCGTCCACACTATACGAGCAGTGCAAGTACAGTGAGTATTATGTACCCCGACAAGGTTTTATTACTCTTATTCCTAAAAGAAATGAGACAAAAGGAAATTAGAAAAAATGACGGTAAATTCAAAGGAATTGATAGTAGTATTCCACAAACAGCTCTGGTTTATCTCTCCTTTTTTACCTATTACCCCTATTAAAAATAATCTTTAACTACTTTGCATTGAGGTCCTTTTGTCTTTGATCCAGATTTAATTTCTTAACAATAGCATTTCTTAGAATTTCCTACCTGGTCTCTTTGTTATCTAATTTTCTCCTGAGTTTATGATTGTTACTGTACTTTTTATGTACCGATGGATAGCTAAGGAAACGCAGATGTTTTTAAAATGATCCGCACGATAAGAGCCATAGTGATTTTTACAAAAAAATTGCGAGTAACTTAAAGAATCAAAATTAAAAATCGAAAAGTTGTACAGTTTTGGATCTGTAATTTAAAAATGCTTGAAGATTGTTTTTGTTTTATAACTGGCTATTATTAACTAGGATGTACCCTAGCAAGAAATACAAAAAAAAAATAGGGAAAATACGTTGATTTTTTTTTTATTGAATTTTAGAATCTTAAACATCCTTTAAATAAAAAAAATATAAAAAAATTAATAACTCGAAAACGATACACTTTTTCATAAGCATTTTGGGGGTCATTTGATAGCTATTGTCCTGAACTATAACCCTTTAAAAGGATCGTGACATATTACCCTGTAACCCTGTATATTGAAGAGTTTGAAAATTTTAGAGAAGACCAAATTTTCAATATAATTTTATTATCCATTTCTGCTTGTGGTTGAAATAATTATTATAAATGAATAATATACAATTAAATATGTATATCAAATATATTGTTTCCTTAGAATATTTTATTTGACTACAAAATAAGGGAATTAACAAAAAATTGGCACCTTAAAAGTCAAAGGTTGCCTAGGTTGGAACGCAAAACCTTTTGTTCACTTTACTCGTTCTAACCAAACCTTTGTGTATCAAACAGTGCCCACAACACATTCAATGTCTCCGCGACGAATATACATTTCAAAGTTTTAGTAACAAAGTAAATAGAAGTGCTTGGATGTTTAATTCTGTCTAATTTTCTACAAATATTCCACGAGTTTTTGTGCTGAATTGTAAAATAAATTAACTCTACTTACGTTAATTCAGTAAAATGTTAATAGTTCTTGCTACCGTTTCAGTGCGGTTGTAACATTTAGTATTATACAGTAAATTTAGTAATATAAAAGTTGAGTTGAGCAAAAATTAGTGATGTTTGTTTGGACTTTAGTTTTTGCTGTTCAACGGTCAGTAATAACCTCGTTCTTTATCGTGGCTTGTAATCTTCTTGGATACTGAGTTTTCACGATAAGCATTTATTTGTTAACAGTCTTTCTGTGAGCTATTCCCATGGTAGAGTTGGAATACGACGTAGCTTTTTTTTAAATATAAATAAAGTTCACTTACGTTTCAAAGCATTTTGATAGCGTGAGTAACCAGTAGGTATTGAGTATGACAGCGCTGCATACATAGCTGTCGTTTTTGAGCAGCGATGCTGTGTACGGATGCTTGACGATTTGGGTTATTGCCGCTCCAATACGCTCGCCGCTGTCTTCTCTATCATCTAATGATTTAAATAAATGCTTATTACTATTCTTATTCACATAATTTAAGCTTCGTTTGTAAACCGTTAAGATATTAATAACGTTTCTTTTTTAAAGGACGTTACAAAACTAGTGATTTTTAGATGGTAACACAGTCTGCACAAAATATCCTTTATTATATTTAAACTAAAAATATGATAATATTTTATTGTTAATATTTTTTTTCGTCAATTAGCTAGCGTGACTTTCAAACAATCACAGAAGCTCTTTGCTTAGACGTTCCTGCCGCTGTTGTCAGGTCAAGACACACACACTATTTCATTAGTGAAACACTTTCAATTCGGTGTGATAGCATTCAAGGGCTAGCCAACTTATTAGAAAAAAAAAATAATAAAGTCGAGTTAGCTATAAGCTTCCTCAATAACTAGACTATTTAAGAAAACATATTTTTTTAATTGAACATACATTCTATAAAACTTAATACATGTTTAAATAAATTAAACCTTCTAGCTCGCCGTCTCGTGCTTGGCCTTATTCGATCTGAATAAATATTATCTGTATTCATCTGGGTATCTCAAACTTCAATTGTTTATACAAAGCAGGAGAAACAAACACAATCACGCTCAAATTTCTAATGTTACATCAGCTAATTTAATTTTACATGTAGTTTAAGAGTTATATATTATATAATAAAACATTATGAAAGGCTAACGCGAAACTAAACATTTTCGGTGGAAAACATATAAGTATTGATTTTTACATCGACAGTAAATATATAAATGCGTAACCTTTTTGTTTTTATTTTATTTATTTAGAACGAATGTCGGCTTACCTATGTTCACTTGTTTGTAATTCCCTGTGACGTTGTAATCTCGACCTAAATCTCCTTCACCTAAGTACAAATTATTTATATATTTATTATTTCTTTATCATTTTCTGCACCCATAACTATAGAAATTATACATAGTTGATAGTCGGCGTTAGATTTGTCAAATGATCTCGAATTTGATTTCGAAATAATTTGATCAGTTTCTGATAATTTTATTCCAATATTATATAAAGCAAAGTTTTTGGTGGTTGTTTTGCGCAGGCTTGTCTAGATAGGCAAGACCTAATCAGAATATCTACTGCCAACCACATATTCTGTATGGCAATGTGTTGCTTCAAAGAACGAGGCTTTGGAATTACAGGCTCAATAGACCTGAAGAATAACCTGGTGTTATTAGTGAGTAAAAGTGTTGCAGAACAATCGGTAGTTTGACCATCGATAAAATCGATAGCATCGATAAGTTTTGGTTAAAACTATTGGGTTTTGCAATACTATCGATACTATCGTAACTATTGAATGAATTCTTGCTGGCATATGTATATAGTATAGAATAGTATTGTTCACGGTGAGCTATCGATACTATCGATAATATCGATATCGAAAAATGACTACTTACAAAGAAGACGTTCGTTTGTAATATTTCCTAAATTTTGTTAAAACTATACATTTGTTTAACCCCAAATGTAAAGACGGTTGGACTTGTTACTAAGTTTATTACCAGTTTATTAATAGGAAGATTCCTATTAATAAAAAAAAACTGGTAATGGCGAGCGAGCATATGGGTCACCTGATGGTAAGTGGTCACCAACGCCCATAGATAATGGCATTGTAAGAAATGTAAACCATCGCTTATATCGCTAATGCGCCACCAACCTTGGGAACTAAGATGTTATGTCCCTTGTGCCTGTAATTACACTGGCTCACTCACCCTTCAAACCGGAACGCAACAATAAGTACTACTGTTTTGCGGTAGAACATCTGATGAGTGGGTGGTACCTACCCAGACGAGCTTGCACAAAGCTCTACCACCATGTATACCAGTTTGTTTGTGTGTGTGTGTGTATATGATGTGTAGTGGATTAATTTATCAAAGAAAGAATCGGAATTGCGATTCAAATGGAAAATTCATTTTTGCCACCATTCCATACGTTCATAATTTATAGCGTAGTTATTTTTACTTTGATCTGTCTAAATATAATTAAGTCATTATTATCATTTTAAGGATGTGTGTTTTCCTCATTAAATTCACGATTTAATGTTACTTAATAATTGTATAATATTTGAAATAATTTTAGTGAAGGTGTCTTAACTTATTATTGTCCAAAATTGATCAGATTTCAAAACCAGCTTTCAGGGAAAATTCATTAACACTATTATCAGCTGTTTTCAATTTAACTTAAGCAATTTCTATTAAATTCCATTCAAATTAATTAAGCCGTAAAATACAGTTGAATGATAAAACATTCACAAGTTCATTACGGCTTATAATTTCAAGGGTATTTTATCCTTTGGGTCTAGACTGATATGATGTCAGCTTAGGTCGAATACACCAAGCGCAAGAAATACATTAACGATAAGCCTTTTACAGTCTTGAACCGGTGGACCATGTAATGTAAATTATTATATTGTATGGTAAAGAATAAAAGAAAAACACAAAAACAGACTAACGTAATATTTTTTTAAAATATACCAGTGATGGCCTTGAGGGTAGGAGGGGGAGCTGTTTTTTGGGTTTGGGAACCACACGTCACCCGAATACTGGTTATTGGGTAGAAATATGGCGGAATTGAAAAATATATTTCTTTCTTGTTTCGTAAAAGGCGCAATATCAATGTCTACTCGTTTGAACAAAGATTACGTAAGTGGTAAAACATAATATAGAGTTATAGAAACATAGAAGTGAAAATTATTTTTGGTCATGTTGACAAAAATATGCATCTAAATAATTATTAAATATAATATCCACTCGGAATTTTGGAATAAAAATAGATCCTTAAAAATGTAGTGCAATTATATACAATTCATTAAGTTCATTTAAAACTTATTCACACCAAAAAATATTTTTTTACCAATGAATGTAAAATGTATTTAGTAGCCAACGTTTTATATAATGAATTTTTTGTTGGTAATGTAATTATATAATTTGATTTTTAATAAAATATTGATATATACCTGATTCTTCGGTATTCTCACTGTCCTGCTTGCCCTGGGCTTGTATTAGGGCCACAATCAATAGCAATCCGAAACGCCACATCTTTCGCTGTTTACTGATTTATGATTGAGGCTGCACTATGCATAGAGTTAAGAATGCCAAGAAATGAGTTCAAATTTTTATCGGAAGAAAGTTTAATCCGCTTTTTATATTATTATATCAAATCATATTTGAACTGTATTTCTTTATATTTTTAAAATATTTGTATTTTTTTGTTTATGTACGTCGAGGAAACGGGTCACCTTCGCCAATTATAGTGCCAGTGCAAGCGATAATCGCTTCTAACCCGCTTAAGATATACTGTCTCTCTTACCTGTTTTACATTGTATTACTGTATATCAATTATACTGGCTGGTATACTGGCACAGCATTTAAACACAGCATCATCGAATTATTTATCGAAAAGATCTGCACCCGTACGTAGTTAACGTACTTGAGGCAAGTACGAAACGATTTGCTTCCCCGTTTCTGATACGCACAGCTATGGTCTGACATACACTCCCGACCTCCGTTTTCCCCAACACCTACAGTATGGGTACCTTCAAGTCAAGAGTGAATAGGCATCTTCTAGGCAAGCGCGCTCCACTTCAGACTGCATCATCACTTTCCATCAGGTGTGATAACAATCAAGCAATATATATTTTTTTTAAAAATCAATAAAATAAACGAAGTATTAATGCTATTTGGTAACGGAGTAATTGGTGTACCGGTCAGTAGTCTGTGGTAAGATCCAATCATTGTTTTGGTATTTATATGACATGTTGTCCGCCAGAATTGGATTTGCAAATTTCAAGGTTAGCTTACAACAATTCTATATTATTAAGTGGAATGATAAGTAACAACTGATTTTTATAAATACCTTGATTGGTATTTGATTTTATTTGTGGTTTCGGTTCCGTGATATATTTTGAATTGCTCCCTATATTACTATCATGAAATAGATGTATTACATAATTTAATAAATTATGCAAAATGAACAAATGAAATAATATAAGATTGTAAAAGTATTGTTTATAAAAGAGAAAACAAGTGTGGTTACCAGCGCCCATAGATATTGGAATTGTAAGAGCTTGTAACCATGGCTTAAATCGCCAATGCGCCACCAACCTTGGGAACTAAGATGTTATGTCACTTGTGCCTGTAATTACATTGGCTCACTCATCCTTCATACCGGTACACAACAATACCAAGTACTACTGTTTTGCGGTAGAATATCTGATAAGTGGGCGGTACCTACCCAGACGAGCTTGCACAAAGCACTACCACCACGTAAAACAGGAAAAGAAACACACACACTTATTCTCTCCGTGCGAAGCTGGGACGGGTTTATTATATGCGGTTCGCATACTTGCATATATTTTAATACGGAGTCAATGTGTCTGAGCGGTGATGACCATATATATAATACAGGTTTTATATTATAAAAAGGCTTTATTTAAATTTAAATTATTACACTCATTAACAATTAAATAAAAAAGTAGTGACACTAATTTAGTAATATGAAATTGAAAAATTTTATCATGCCATATCTGTTACATTCATAAGTCTAGGTGCTTCTAAACAAAGGATGTTTTCGTTCACATTTGAAGTATTTGTGTCAACAGCGATACGACTGAAACAACAAATCAAGTGGAAAGTAAGGAATCCGGAACTATATTAAGCAAACACGAGTTTTTGTATCTCAAGTATTAAGAATTAAATGAATGTTTATTTGAAACATTACAGCGATAAAATAAAATAGAAACATTAAAATAAAAACCAGCCAAGTGCGAGTCGGACTAGCATGAAGGGTACCGCACCATTATCTATAAAAATGGCAAAAAAATCATGTCTTTTGTTTGTAGCCCCACTTAAATATTAATTTTATTCTGTTTTTGTTGCTAAAGCGGCAATAGAAGTACATCACCTGTGAAAATTTCAACTGTCTAAGTATCACGGTTCATGAGATACAGCCTGTTGACAGACGGGCAACCGTCCGGTTGCCCGTCTGTCACAGGACAGCAGTCTTAGTAATAGGGTCCCCCGTTTTACCCTTTGGGTACGGAACCCTAAAAATGACCTTATATTTTAGCTATATATACTGAAAATAAACTTTGAATATTAAATATATTTGCTAAAATAAACAAATGATTTTACTCAAAACTAGTGAAATACTAAAGGTCTTGGGCTATTGTCGTCGCCACTGCTACGCATTCATAGAAAAACAAAATAAGATTATTAGTGTCTCTGATAAAATAATCGCCACCACTTTTAAAAATCATTATAGCAAGCACTAAATATTTCAAATAATTCTCCACTCTTTTCCACGGGTATACACCAGCGATATGGCGACGAACAGGACTAGAAATGCGGAACCAATGTGTCTAATGTCCGATTATAATATTTTGTTATTCTTAATGTAATAAAGAGTTTCCATTTATGACTGCGGTAGGTTTAGTAAAAAATATTTAATTTTTTATAAAATATATAACATAATTTCTTCCAAAATATATGTTACTCTAAGTAAAGGCAATATAAACTTGATAAGTCGTCTCAGCAGACCCTGTTAATGGCCACTTGTAAGTTAACGACTGCCTATCTTAATTTGTGTCATCTTCTCTCGTTTCCGGGTAGATCTCGTGACAGATACAGTAGGGGTAATGCTCGGATGACATTCGGCGCTGAAAGATGTTAAGACGCTGATAATACGTGTAAAACACGCGACGGTTTCTTTTATAGCCTGATTACAAAGAAGTATTAGAGATTTTTTCTGTTTTCTTTTTTCTAGGCTAAACTTTTTTCTAAATTTTTTTTTATTACATAGGAAAGCGGACGAGCATGTGGGCCACCTGATGGTAAGTGGTCACCAACGCCCATAGACATTGGCGTTGTGAGAGATGTTACCATCACTTACATCGCCAATGCGCCACCAACCTTGGGAACTAAGATGTTATGTCCCATGTGCATGTAATTACACTGGCTCACTCACCCTTCAAACCGGAATACAACAGTACCAAGTATTGTTGTTTTGCGGTAGAATATCTGATGAGTGGGTGGTACCTACCCAGACGAGCTTGCACAAAGCTCTACCACCAAGTAAAAAAAGTTTTCTAAGATGTGTGTTTGTAAAAAATAAATGTTAATTGATATTAATATATATGTTTATGTGTGCACGCAGGTGCATTCTGGTTTTATAGTTGTAGTCTAATTAAATATTTATTTACATTAAAACCTTGAATACAAATAAAAATAATTACTATATAAGTCGTGACCGCGTGGAATGGTGGCAAGAATGATTAAAAGAAGAGCAAAATAAGATTATTACGAGTAGTTAGACTCTGATAAATAATCGCCACCAATTTTAAAAAATATTATAGCAAGTACTAAATATTTCAAATAATTCTTCATTCTATTCCACGGGTACACCAAGCGTTTAGTAAAAAATATTTAATTCTTTCATAAAATATATAATATAATTTCTTCCATATATGATCCTCTAAGTAAATGCAATATCAACTTGATAAGTTGTCTCTGTTGTTTAAATATTGAAATAATATAATTAATAATATTTTTGCACTAATAATAATATTATAAACATTACAAATATTATATATACTAGCTGCCCGTCCCGACTTCGTAAGGGTAATATAAGGATTTTACCCCGTGCATTTTTTCATCGTCGTAGCGTGATGTTATAAAGCCTAGAACCTTCCTCGGTAAATGGGCTATCCAACACAAGAAGTTTTTTTCAATTCGAACCAGTATTACTGAGATTAGCCGGATCAAACAAACAAACTCTTCAGCTTTATACATATATTAACTATAGATATAAGCATTGTTACAATACGTAAAATAAGACATTAAATATTTAATTTCAATATTTCTTTCACAGTATATTTTCTAAAACGAATCCTTCTTTGTAAGTACATAGCAAACATCAACTTTTACTATTTTCGTAAAGCACCCTGAATGTATTTTACGACATAATATCACTAACCCCGTCCGACAGCCACAGGTGCCTTTTCAACGTACGTAAATACAAAGATAATTTTATATGTAAGAAATTGTGTTTCGATATTAACGATATTAAAATTATCTTTATGAAAGCAATTATATTAAGTTATTTATGCAATTTTGAAGTTTAGTTATCGATATATTTTAACTCGAAAACTATATTTATTAATAAAATTTGTAGGACCGTAATATTAATTACAATTAATAATATTATTAATAATATAAATGCAAAAGTATGTAACTCTGTCTGTCTGTTACGCTTCCAAAAAACATTTCAAATTTATAGGATTTATATGTTGCCTTACTTAAATTTTACCACGACACGGACAAAGGAAAAAAAAAGAAATTTTGTTTGAAGGTAATTTTATTTTACCTGTAAGCGATTTAATAGTTAGTTTATCTAAAGTCTACTACATCTTGTGACTGACTATCAAAGCAAGAATATATAGTCTAGAAAGCTATATTTTGGAACATCAGCTAATAAAGGATTTTGAAAATTACAACTTTAAAGGGAGGAACTGGGATAACTTTTATTAGTTTAATCCATACGAAATTGGGACTGGCTTATTTACACAAGATGATTTGTGCATATACAGTGCAAAAGTCGAAACAATTATATTGTTTCAATAATTTAAGCATTTTAATTTCAAATTTTAATTTGGAAACTAGTATTTGTCCAGTTGTAGAAATTCGACTGTAATCGTTATTGAAAATTGAGTAACAGAATATTTTAATTTGCACGTTCTACTTTTAGTTCCAAAATATAAAAAAAGATCGCCCAAACAAAATAAAGATAACCGGTGAATAAACAGAGAAGAACAAAATACTGAACTGTTTCGTATTATTTCCTATTAATACATAAATATGACAAAGTTATAAATTATATATAAATTAAAATCAAAATGTAAAGAATTCTTTTTTTAAATATTTATTAATTAATAACAAACAATTTGTAGCAAAGGAACGGTGAATTAATATAAAAGAATCGTAAATTAATTTCATTGTATAAAATTGCCCCATTTTCGATAGACGATGGATATAACCCAATTAATTAATCCGAAAATTTCTCCATCGAACTATTGATCATTTAAACGACAAAAACAGTTATTGGAGCCGCCATTTGAGGTGATTAAGGTCAGGAATATTTATGATTGAATAATTCTGTGATTATTATGTTAAGATAAAACATTAGTGAATAATATTATAAAAAGTTTACTGGTTTACTTTTATAATTAAAATGATGAACATTAATGCTAATTAGGTATTAGGTTGATGGCTGAGCTAGGTCACACAATAGTAAGTGGGCGCTACAAACCTTAACTTGCACTGCACTGGTAATACCAAATTGTATATAGTGAAATATCTATTAGCGCTCCTTGGGTACGACCGATTCGTAGGCCGTGACGTCAAACGCCATGACGCTCTTCTATCCCGTCATGCCCGCACTCGTTGCTTCCTTCTCGTATGTGTTTGTGGCAAGTATACAAAATACTTCGTTGCTATTTTTTTATTTTGTAAGCAAATAGTTTTATTTTTATATATTTAAAGCTATATTTATTTTGCTAGATTTTCCCTGCAGTTTCACCCGCATAGTTCCCGTTCCCGTAGAAATACGGGGATAAAATATAGCCTATGTTACTCGCTGATAATGTAGCTCTCCATTGGTGAAAGAATTTTTAAAATCAGTTTAGTAGTTCATCGTAACGAACAAACAAACAAACTCTCTTTCGCTTTTATACGTATAAAGTAAGGATATCAATGATCATCAGTTTCGATGTTTCAAAACCGAGCGCTGCATGACGGCCATATTTTTTTCAACACATACGTAATATATCATAGTACATAAGGTGATTACGCGATCAAGGACATTAGAGTCCTTTCAAGGAAATTGAAATATAATGTCGTTGTAATTTCGCTACGTCACGTTCATGTAATATTCGGTTTTGCGCCGCGTATGATCAATTACCGTATAACCCTTTGGTTATTTGGTTCTGACACAAGGAACGATTTTGTTCAAATAAATTGATATTCTTCTAGGGCCTTTTAATGTCCCACTGCTGCGCTGAGGCTCGTATCTAGAAGGAGGTTTGGAGCTCATTACATTTGGAAGATTTATATTCCTCAAGATGTTTTCCTTCATTGCCTAGCGCGATATGAATGATAGACACAAGTGAACTACATGATAATTAATCATTGGTTTAGTTTAACCTGTCAAGCAACGGCGCCATTTTTGCTCTCAATTGATCAATTGTTGTTGTTTTCGAAATATAATATTAGAATGCGCTTATAGAAAATGCTTTTTAGACTATACAAATACATATACATAACATAAATTTAAAAAAAAAGTAAGAGTGTGTGTACTTATGTACACGCGTTAGAAGTTATACTTCTTTGGCGTATGGAAAAAAAAATAACTAAAATGCAGTAGTGATTAACGATAAATATTAAAATTGATAAAAAAGATTTTATTTAAATAAAAAAGGTTTTATTAACGTAATAAAAATACTAGAATATACAACTTGAACATAGTTATCGATTTTCATGCCACCTAGAACTAACTTCACGTTGTAGAATTCAGGTTTTTTTTTTTTATTGCATAGGAAGGCGGACGAGCATATGGGCCACCTGATGGTAAGTGGTCACCAACGCCATAGACATTGGCGTTGTAAGAGCTGTTAACCATCTCTTACATCGCCAATGCGCCACCAACCTTGGGAACTAAGATGTTATGTCCCTTGTGCCTGTAATTACACTGGCTCACTCACCCTTCAAACCGGAACACAGCAATAACAAGTACTGCTGTTTTGCGGTAGAATATCTGATGAGTGGGTGGTACCTACCCAGACGAGCTCGCACAAAGCTCTACCACCAAGTGCTTGGTGTTTAGTGAGCGGTTAAGCAGACAGCTTCATACTGTTAATTTTGTGTCACAGATGCGCGCGCATCTTAAAATTTCACTCTCATCATTTTTTCATAACGCGCCTAAAGAAGTATAACTTCAAAAATAATGTTTCATAAAATTGCCAAAATATGATTAAAATATATATAAATGATTAACTTAAGTAATTTCGAGATATATGCAAAAAAAAGAAATATATGTTGAATGAATGTTAAAGAAATAGAGTTTGAATCCAGAAAAATATAAATAAATAAATATATTTATGTAAATATATCATTAAAGTACGTATATACATAATGTTACATCTGAATAAATTTCAAACGCCTAATTTCCCTGTCATGACCTGCAATAATAGGTTTTGTATCAAATGATCTATGGCTTCAAGGGTTGCTTTTAATGGCCGCGTCATATAACGTAGCATTATTGTTACATGACTGTATGTAAAATTTGCTATCTCCGTCAATATATATATAAGTAATGAACAATATATTATGTTTCTGAACTTTTGTCAGAAATAAAGAAATAACCCGTGAATGTCCCACTGCTGGGCAAGAGTTCTTTTTAGGTTTGGGATCCTCCACAATGTGGATTCATATGTATGTATGTAGGGGGTATAATACATACTTACATGCTTAGATAGGTTTTCTCACGGTCTTTGTCTGATATGACATGATATGAATTATAAACACAAATTAAGCACATGAAACTAAGCTGTGCTGCCCGGATTTGGACCTGTATTATTTCGTTAAGATATATTGATACACTGTAATAGCACAGCTGCTCTGAATAATCTAAAGAAGCAACACCATGACCGAAATTGGTCCAAAATAAAGAAACATTTTGATTTGTTAGATATGCGCCCAGGTAAGTGGGTTACCTGATGGTAAGTGGAATCTACCGGACATTGACATTGATAATGTAAGAACATAATATCTGTAGCGACATCTATCTCGCCACATACGAACTATGAACAGACGTATCCTACATCGCGATATTAAAGTTATCAGAGCGAATGAACATAAATACAAGAACCCGGCAACAATCGTCGGGCAGTAGCCCACCAGACACAACACCCGTCTGGTCGGAGGATCCTCCCTTTTCAATGGTGGATGAGGTACTTTACTCCCTGTTCCTCGCCATCCCCAAATATCAAACATTCCTTAAATCGCTAAAGCTCCACCAACCTTGGGAACTAAGACCCTTTAGATCTAAGTTCCCTGTTAGCTGTAGCTGCACTCACTCACTTCAAACCGGAACGCAACAATACTAATTTATTATTGCTGTGTAATTTTTAAAAATCTATACAAAAACAAATGTTATATATAAAAAAAACCGTCTGGCGTATCGTAAGATATATAAAAATGAGGTTCAAGTAACATAAATTCAATAAAAATAAATTGCTCTGTTAAACTAGCTGTAAGGAATATACAAGACGCAAAGTGTTCTGTAAAATTATAACGCGTGATGTATGGCATTATAGGACATGTAAGGAAGACGACAGACTAAAGATTTGTTAATTATTTCAAACAATTTAAATATAAATTCAATTTATTATTGAAACTTTTTATGCTGTTATTGGATTTGAAGGCTATTGTTAAAATTGTAATAGGGCTTGCCATCAGTGCAAGCCTGTCTGGGTAGGTACAAACCACTCATTAGATATTCTACCGATAAACAGCAATACCTCATATTCAGGTTCCGGTTTGAAGAGTGAACAAGCAAGTTAACATAGATATAGCATATTTATGAGCAGTGGTGACGACTTCACATCAGGGAGTTTATCTTAATTGCCATAGTAAGATCTTTTATAGTTATTTATATAGATTGATTGGTGATGTACGGAACGGTAAAGGAACTGAGATGGATGATGGATGGATGGATGAATCTTAACCGATAGTTGTGGATTAAAATCCACGCAAGCAAGAACTTGCAGGTGCTCAATTTGTGTTGGAAATAAAGTGCATCCTGTGCTCACAAATATAGGAAAAGATCGTGAAGAAAGCTGCTGTATCTATTTTACTAAAATTCAGCCACAAGTATATTCCTTTTTGGGAAGCTTAGCAGAATGAGCTCCAATCCTTCTCCTAAAAGGCCTTTGTCTAGTCGTTAGATATTTACAGGCTGTTGCATCAAGGACTGGTGATATTATTTACAGGTCAATTTTTGTGAGCGGTGGGGCTCACGTTTCGGCAGCAGCTCTTTTGTCCAATAATGCCTTCCATTTTTTTTTTAATAAACAACTGCCTTTCTTATTTTATATGAAACATCATTTATAATATTTTCATTTTTTACATAAGCGTCGTGTATGCTAGCAGTCTAAGAGATGGTGCGTGTCGTTATCGCGAAACAACCTTAACTTCAGTTAATGGCTGAGTTCTGGAACGGAATATCCTTTATGGTGCCATATTCTGATACGGCCATGTTCAAATACTTCATGTAACATGTAATATTCTGGTTATTATTTGGCGTTATCGCGTTTTATTACGCAAGTCTGATTGTGGGGAACAGTAAGTAAGGAAGGGCATAACTTTTCAAATGTAACAGATTATAAATAAGCCGAGATAAGAACTTCTCTTTGACATAAGTTGGTTTCTTGAAGATGTTTATTTACCGCTGACCTCTAAATGAACTATAAATATAAATTAAAAAAAAACTTTTAATAGGAAAAAAGTCTTAGAATATATCGATATCAAATTAATATTAAAATTAGTTTAGAATTAACGTAGAATACAATAAAATATTAATAGTAGTTCTACTGTTGTTTACCGTTATTACATAACGAATGATACTCTATATAATTAAACGGGATGACATCAACTTAAAGTACATAAAATAAAAAAACTACATCGTTTTACGATCGACAAAGATATAACATAACACATAAACAAAAAACCGAATTGGATAACCTTCATTTTTATACTAAAAATATCAATACATTACCCACTTACAGTTATATACGTATATATATATCTATATATCTGATCTTTCTTTATATACTTGTCGCTTAAAATGATCATTTATCTTGTTACGCTTAAATCGATTTATAACGCCATGCAGTCAAGCATTGTTACAGGTCATGATAGATAGGCAGTTTCCTGGATATCCGCTTTGAACTTGACATGTATGGATTTATTGGAACCGGTTTGAACTGGATCTCACACTGAATGCTTCTTTTCTATGAACTAAAAGTTATTTCCGCTAGGGCAAACATTTAGAAACTGTATTACATAAGCACATTGCTTTTAGATAAAACTGAAGCCCGCAATTGTAAGAACAAATCCTCGGGAACGAGTTTATCTTGACGGTTTTTACAGAACCAGTTTCATCTGGATTAAACCAACTACTACTCGAAAATTTTATTATCTGTGTTCGACATTATATATTTGATCTAACCATCTTCCTTGTTCCAGAAGCTGGTGGTAGGTAGTCCCAATCAACGAAACTGGCGGGGCATACTCATCGCGCTTCTGGTGATCGTGGCCGTTCTCGCGCTGATAGTCACATCGGTGGTGCTCTTGACACCACCAGATGAGGGGCCAAGGGTGAAAGGCAGAAGGCTTAAGATACAAGACTTATTGACAGATGAGCTAGTGCCTGTTCGGTGGAATGGAACATGGATATCCGGTAAGTAAATATATCTTAAATATGTTTTTAGTTTTTTTTTACACAGATCTAAGTATTTGTGGATAATATGCAACATGCATAATATTCAATTTATTTAGAAATCGGTTTTATACTTATGCAATATTATATTTTTGTTGTTTAACGGCAATTGCTTCAAATAATAATATCTAAAATCGTAACTTTGTCTTACCTTCGGCAAGAAGATCTTAAGCCAATCACTTGAACCACTTCAATTAACAACTCGAAGACTTAATCTCGTAAGTCTCACAGACCAGTGTATTGGACTTTATAAACTATAAAATAAAAATGAAACTTCATAATAAAGATAATTTAATAGATTTTAGCAAAATAAAAAAGCTACAGTTTATTGAACTGCGTTGTATATGGGTACACTCGAGAACTCAATAGCTCAAAGCTAGCTTAGAATATTTCTCATCAGACATGTCGATTTTCTGAACAATGTTTTCATATGGGCTGTTAATTTCTTTATCAATTATGAAAGGTGTAAAAAAAATAATTGAAAATTTACTCAAGTCTGAGTTTATTTTTTCGAACCAGTTGTTGTTTTTTAATGTCAGCTAGTAAGTGTGATGCTTCTACATTAAATAAAGGAATTTAAATTTGTATCTGGTCTTTATCAACAAATTAGCATGGACTAAATTTCTCATTGTGTATTTTTGGTAAGAAATCTACGTCAGTAATGGATTTCTTACAGTTTCATTTTAAATTTCTTAAATCATATTACATAGTGAAAAATTTATTCAGGTGAATTCAAAGGAAATAATATTTAATAGAATCTTTCTTGAAATGTTACGATCAGCTATAAAGTGCTTGAGTGAAACTATAAAAGCATAAAACTGCAACATAAGATTTTAAAAGAAATTCTATTGAGACTTCGATGGAAACTCGTGGGAAAAATAATATTGACTCTCTGTTTTTATTTAGACGTTAATAGTTATATTGACTCGTTCATCCTTTAAATCGGAACACAATGTGAAAGATTTATGACAATCAACAAGTAAGAGTAAGTCTTAAATATTGAATAAAGATATTTGACTTTTTGAATGTTTTTACTGGAAAAATAAGTGAGTTGAGCGGCACCAATCAGATAAACGCAGAAAAAGCCCTTTCATCAAGTAAACTCGCTTCAATTATTATACAATAAATTTAAATTTTCAACGAAAACTTAAATAACCATTCGTTTACTAATAAATTTTAAAAACCTTTGCCGTAAAAACTGACTTAAATGGAGTATTTATGTGGTAACTTTAAATATAAATCCTGCATAATATTCTTTGTAAATTATACCCAAAACGAGCCGGACGAGTAACTAGTTTAGAATAAAAGATGAATATTCGCTTCGTTTGCCTGATTCGACATTTTCCCTCGTGACTTTACAACACCGCATATTAAAACAGATTAACACAATTTTACATATTTAACCGCAGATGACTCATTGGATTAAACAAGTGATTCTCAACCGAAGGTAATAAGTTCAAATCTGTGTAAATACCACTTGAGTTTTTATGTGTAAAAAGATGTTGCAATATTAAATGAAGATTTATATATTCAAATTACACGGCCGTCTTCGTTTCTGTTGCATATATATAACAGTGTGTACTCTATACTCGTTTTACAATAAATTCACATGCTCATATATTTATGTATGATATCCTCCATTAGCAATAATTACTTAACGAACGTATTTTTTTACTTGTGTATGAAAATTTGCAATTTTTATGGTTATCTGTTTAACTTTATTTTGAAAAACCTTTTATCGATAGTAAGACGTCGTGCTAGCCCGTATGATTAGGTACTACCCACTCATCAGAAACTCTACCGCTAAACAACAATACTTAGTATTATTGCGTTCCGATATGAAGGGTGAGTGACGCAATAACTACAGGCACTAGAGACATATAAAATAGATGCTTCCTTACGAATGAACACAGAAAATTCATTTGTGAGAATATTGTCTCGCTCCATCTGAGTTTTGGCCTCTTTCAAGATCTCTAGTGTATTTGAGAATTGCTTATACTCCAATAACAGCTACCGTATTGAATTTAAAATTGTATGTTTTCATTTTTCTAAATTGAAATTTTTATTAGAACACGTTTTATTTCGAATGGAAAGTTGCAACGATTCTTATTATATTGAATGTATGAAACAAATGAATAAAATTAAAGTCATTGATGTCAAAATAACTGCCTCTATTTAAGTTACTATGGTAATTGCTATTTATTTTAGAGAACCGCTGCACTTATTTAAAAAAGTCTTAAAGAAGTTTTAAAATGATGAGTTAATCTGTCTGAATACTAATCGATTATTGGTCGGCCCGGTGGCTAGAACGCGCGAATCTTAACCGATGATCGTTCAAACCCGGGCAGGTCCGACTGAATTTTCACGTTTGTGTTTATAATTCATCTCGTGCTTAACGGTGAAGGAAAACATCGTGAGGAAACCTGCATGTGTCAAATTTCACTCAAAATTCTGCCACATGTGAATTCCACCAATCCGCATTGGAGCAGCGTGGTGGAATAAGCTCTAAACCTTCTCCTCAAAAAATGAGAAGAGGCCTTAGCTCAGCAGTGGGACATTCACAGGCTGTAACTTTATTGGTCGTCTGTCACGTCATCGACTGCCACTGACCAATGACAATTCAGATAAAATCTAAATTAGGTATTCTAACATTGAACAGCGTTTCAGAAACCGAATTTTAATATTAGCTATAACCACATTATCATCTGTCTCCTAAATTGCTTTTGCATGAACTGAAAAAAAAAATCAATTCATAGTAAATAAAATTCGCAGTACTCTTGTTTAATAATCCTCATTCTATAAATTATTTAGCTTACGTAAGATCAACGAAATACTTGTTAATATTAATAAACATAAACACTGTAAGCTCATCAATTCACCTCCCACTCATTTTCATCATCCAAGCAACAGTGTAATATGAAAATAACGTGCAAACGCTGAGCCGGTATATTAAAATACATGTTAAAACATTTTAAGTATTAAGTAGAACATAGTCTTTAAAATATAGTATAAGTAAAACGAAGGAACAGATATGACCCACAGCTGGGCCAAATAACTTTTTAAGAAGAGAAAAGAAGAGGTTCCTTATCACGCCGTTTCGCTACACTTTAGTGTACAAGTAGTAGTTTCTTCGGACACAGGTCATACAGGTTTTTATTAATGTACATGAAAACTCAACAGTGCTTCGCGGGCTTGAATAAGCAATCTTCGATTAATATTTATAATTACATTACAAATACATTATAATTTGATATAACATGATACAATATACATTTTTTTCACCTTGTTTCATTAAATTCAGTATAGTAATAGATATTTATTCGTTTCAAAATAAACTATTTTGTTTTAATAATTTGTAGAAAGTATAGCCTTTGTTAAATATTATTAAATTAAATGTATAACATATTCCGAATCCATTATTTCGTTAAACTAAAACCTAGATAATAAATTCTAAGCTGTCAGAACTTGCTCATAGTAATCTTCACTGAATGGAGACGACAGGAAATTGTGTAGCCTAATACATCCACGTTTCGCAGTTTAGAGTGAAATGTTTTAGATTTTCAAGCTATATAATACTTGACTTATAAGGAATTTTGAACATAACTTTCATTAGCTTTCCTTTAGAAGTTATTGTAATAGTAAACTGTAACATAAACATACAATGGATTTTGAATAAATCTAATATAATTTAAATTTCACAGAATGGCTTAAGTAAAGTCGCTTATTAATTGTTGTTTTTCTATAAAAGCCTGTTTTTTTATACAGAAGTAAACAGCCCGTTAACTTTCCACTTTTAAGAACATGCTTCCTTTCTTCATAGGGAAAGGTTTGGAGCTTACTCCACTACGCGGCTACATATGTGACATATGACTTAGAATTTTATCCGACCCACCGAGATTTTCTCTAGATAATGTTTCGTCGAGCCAGCTTTGAATTAAAATATAATTAAAACACGTGAAAACTCATTTCTGCTTACCCGACCGGATTTGAACCCACGGCCTTAGGATAATTTTAACGAGTTGTATCCATTATTGCGATATGGGTTTTGTAATTCTATATAATCTCGTATAAAAGTTATAACAATCCTTATATAAGATTATATAACTATTACAGTAAAATTTATGAGGATATTTATTAGTGTAATATTGAAACGATGTTATATCAATAAGAAATGAATATACTAAGAAAATAATAACTTCTTTATCCATTAGTAAATTACCAAACGGGCTTTTATTAATAATAACAAGAATAATATTATGATTATTTGAGCACTGGGGAATACCCACGAATAACGAATCATTCTCATAATAAATGGCATTGTGTCTTTATGTATTTAACTACGTTGATAATAATTACCTTGAATGTTGTTTATGTATTTATACTTGTTCAAATGTTCAAAATTGTTCTTGAGTAACGATGCTGCCAGGTCACACATTTTTAACAAGATGTAGAGTTTGTTGAGAACTTAAGAATAACTTCACGCTGATCGGTAAACGCTATGATGAGAGTTAGTGTGTCAGGTTAGGATGTGAAGAGTCACTACCTCGGCTCTCCACAAGATCTGATAACTTTTTTTCAGTGCAAGCAATATGTACTCGTCTTGGCTAAATTTTACATGAAAATGTTTTTGGTGGGATTACCCTTTTCACATTCGTCTTCGGGACTTTAACAAACATACGCGTTGTGAGAACGTAATAAACAACCCGCGGATTTAGTTAGCTTCAGAAACAGCCCAATACCTCTACTTTAGATCGCCATTTTGATGTTGGTATCCGTTATCCCTTACCTTATTATAGGACATTAGTTTACGAGTATAGCCGTACCGTCTATTAGCAAGGATTGATATTTTTTTAACTTTGTTTGTAAGATTCGATAATTGGTTAATTTTGTTTTTTTTTTAAACATTTCTGGGCACGTGTCGTTAGTGGAACATAATTATATAAGCATTAAGGTTAAAATAAATTAAATATTAATGTAGGCAACGCACCTCTGCAAGTTCTCGGATGTTGCAGATGTCCATGGGCGGTGGTAATCACTTTCCATCGGGTGGCCCATATGCTCGTCCACCTACCTATACAATAAATAAAACCTACAACTTGCCACCGAGTAAATATATATATATTTATATAGGATGTATAATGTATATATTAAAAAAGTGAACATGTTTTAGTTCGATAAGTGAATGAGTATTTCGGTAATATAAATAATAATGATAATTAGCATATTAATATTCTATAATTTATAATAATAATCGAGAAGGCAAACTTGTTATGTACACTGGTACATAACAATTGAAGAATAGCCAAAGATGTGGTCAATTTATTGCTACGTGATCAGCGGTGAAGTAACAAAGCAACGTAAGGATATGTCGTGGATGAAGCAACGTTGTGGAAGCTCCAAAACTTTCTGAAGATTACAGAAGGCCTTTGCCCAAAATAAACATTTACATACATGCGCTATTACTTTACTTTTTTATTTTATTACACAATAATTTAATCACCCTCTCCCCTTACATTATTAGCACGATTATGTTAACATGAATCTCTCCGATATTCGATGCCATTTCCCAGTTCGTCGCATCTACATATCGCTCATCGTATTTACGAATGCTAATGGTACGCGAGTTTGTTTTTTCAAACGATCAAAGGGGAATCGGGAGGATAGTGTTTCGTTAGCATTACGTAAATTCAAACGTCATTTGATTTGTAGATAAATTGGTAACAAGATTTAGTTATTTTTTCGCCAAACAGCTGTATTCATATTTGAATTACGAATGTCATAATTTCATTTCGCATGACAGGAACTCTTACAATAAGATGGGCAGTTTTATTTATTGGTACAATTTACCAACTGTGTTGAGTCAAGATGTCTAGGCTACGTGCAAATTAATATTTATATTACAAATTAATATCACATCACTACTGCCTGGAAATAAATATGCAGTCAGATTCATTCAATATAAAGAAATTAAAATAAGATACACTAAAGACACGGACAACATCAGTTGAGATACAATTACAATAAAAAAACCAGGCTAGCGTCACTGATTTCATGCTCGGCGATGGGGAAAAATTGTACGTGTCTTTCCCCTCTTGTATTCCGAGTTATATAAGCTGCAATGAAGCAACGTGCTAAAATAAGCTTTATTGCTATGTGCCTAATGAATATTTTGCGTGTTTTTATTTTTCACTTATTCTCAAAGTCAAAGTCAAAATCTTTATTCAATATTCAAGCGTTACACTTACTTATTGATTGTCATAAATCTACCACCGGTTCGGAAATAAACACCTCAGACCTGAGAAGACCCGGCGAAAGAAACTCAGGGGGTTTTTTTTAAATATATATCTCATCTTGGAAAAATTTCTTACCTATTAAAACCAAAATAACACTTGCCAATACTCTTCTCCTTCCAATTTTGGACTACGCGGACTCCTGTTATCCTGATTTAACGGAGGAGCTGATTCATAAACTGGAACGACTACAGAACCTATGCATTCGTTTTATTTTTGGACTCAAAAAATACGATCACGTATCCCAGTATCGATCTGAACTCGGATGGCTCCGAGTAAAGCATCGCCGCAACTTACACGTCCTTTCGCTCCTTTATTCCACACTATTTCATCCTTGCTCCCCGTCCTATTTGAAAGAACGTTTTTCCTTCCTTGGTAACCTTACTCTTCACCTTAATCTTCGCTCTCAGAGTGATAATAAATTAAGCGTACCTTCCTGTAACTCCCATTCCTACATGAATTCGTTCACGGCAAAGGCGGTTAGATTGTGGAATGCACTACCAACTCAAGTCCGTCAGTCTCCATCACTTCAGTTATTCAAAACCCGTGTTAAATTGCATTACCTATCAATAAATTAAACCTCCTCTAACCCTTTCACTACTAGCAGCTAAGTATGCTCGCACCTATCTGTTGTATTGCCTATTGTATTTTGTGTGTATGTATATTTACTTTTAATTTGTTAATGCACTAGCCCACTATGTTTTCTCTTGTAAGTCTCTTTCAGTAGGGTTGCCTGGAAGAGATCACTACTTAGTGATAAGGCCGCCCTTTGCATACTTTTGTAGTGTTTTTGATTTTAAGCTTTTTTTCTTGTATTTTGTTTATTTTCTGTGTGCAATAAAGCTGTTTATTATTATTATTATTATCTTTACAATACATGTAATTTATACAATAACAGATTTTTTCTTTATTTGAATACCCTGGAGAAGTTCGTTTCATTCCCAAGGTGTGTAGACATCCAAAAGTTCTTATGTAATGACATGTATCGTCTATTTCAAGTTTGTTTTAAATATAATCTCCATTTTTTTTGCAGCTGTAATTAATAGTGTATATATATA
This sequence comes from Nymphalis c-album, assembly GCA_963151315.1. Taxonomy (NCBI): domain Eukaryota; kingdom Metazoa; phylum Arthropoda; class Insecta; order Lepidoptera; family Nymphalidae; genus Nymphalis; species Nymphalis c-album. Next base: position 3,214,721 of record OY720610.1, read on the forward strand.
TATATATATATATATATATATATATATATATTATGTGACATAAGTATGAATTTCACGATATATACTTGATATATAATATGATTTGGTAGCTTCTACTCGAGAGTCACTTTATCTTCGTATTCATTCTTTATCCATTTTGTGAATGATCTGTGTATTGTATTGGTTAAGGTATGATGGGGTAAGGTATGTTGGGGCACGTCCAGATGGCAAACGTCTCAAAAAAAGGCTAAAAAAATAATATATATATAAAGTTCTAGTATTGAGTTAAAAACTAAATATTCCCCGTGTCAAGTCAACTCCAAAACCTTTTTTTATGAGGCAAAACATTAGAATGTTTACCTTGGCGAAAGTATTTACATAACCTAAATATTATGTTGTACAGAGATCATCCTAGGATACATGACCGAGCCGAGGTAATTAACGTTCCTAGGTATCTAGGTCGCCTATATCTAGAGTGCTAGAAGGCATGTCATCGCTGGAACGACTTGTGTACTTTGTTGTTTCATACACCATTTTTTATTTATTTTTCCTTATTGTCGACAGTTAAAACGAATAACAATACATATTTAAATGTTTATTATTATTATATTTAGCATCCAGAAGTGAAAACTGATTTTATTTGGACCTCGAATTAATTTATTCATAAATGGAACACCAAATCATATAAATCTATGTTAATTACTCACTCAATTACTTTTTAAATCCAAATAACACATTTGAACACGTTACAAATCATAAGTCGCGCCAATAATTAAATAATTACGTTACCTTTATGTGCACTCACAAGATGGCGGTGATTAAAATTAGCGCGCTTCTTTTTTTTTTTAATTACACTGTTGTTTGGACCAAGGAGTTACATAACTATATTGTAATTTTTAAATTATTTTAAATTTGCAATCTAGTTTATTTAAAATTCATATTGTCGTTATCTTACGTAGACTAAAATTATGAAAGAGCATGAAACTATTTATTTGATACCAAGATACGTTTGCCATATTTGTTGCAATATAAATCATATTCGTTATAACTAATAGGAAATTTTATAATTAAATATTCGTAATAACTATAGCAGTTACTTTATCACGTTTAATTTTCTTATAGACTTTTCATAAAGACATATTTATATAAAAATGTATCTATCTTATTTCACACAAATACAAACCAAACCAAAATAATTTTATTCGGTTTCATACAAATAATATGCCTGCATTTATATAAGGCCGCTTCCGTTGTACATATTCGAAATTCCGATCACTCATAATGTTTAAATATGAAAGACAAAAAAGAGCACCATTATTTCAGTATTTCACAAAGATAAATGAAGTTATAAACATTTTTGATTGATCGTTCCAAACAAAGGCACAATCAAATATTAAAGAATAGAGATGGAAACGAACTAAAATATCAAACGAAAAGTTAAAATGAGACAGTAATAGCTTTCTACGTAGACGATTGTATTCCGTCTTTCCGTGCCATTATATCGAAGAAGTTCTGCCTGCGACTTCGTTTGTAGACTTTGGATCTAGATATTATATTATTTTCTTACAATCTGTCTCATACCGCACTTTACTGTGACCTACTGTAGATACTAAGGTACTGTTCTGAGAACGCTATATATCTGGAGCTGCTGAAGGTATTTATTTATTTTCTTAATCATACAATTTATTTTTGAATTAGTTTTGCATTAGTTAAGTTGACACTTCAAAAATTATTGTCGATATTTATTATTAGGTTGGCGGACGAGCATATGGGCCACCTGATGGTAAGTGGTCACCAGCTCCCATAGACATTGGCATTGCAAGATATGTTAACCATCGCTTAGATCGCCAATGCGACACCAACCTTGGGAACTAACATGTTATGTCCCTTGTGCCTGTAATTACACTGTATGAGATCAACACACGAACAAGCATCCTCAACTTATTTATGTACTTTTAAACAGTTTTCAATTTTCCTATGTATCAGTACAGGCCGCTTTTTGCTCAACGGTGTACATATATAGTTTCAACCTTCAGCGCGGTGAAGATTGATGAATTTATAATTTTTCGTTGTGATATAATCTAGAATGTACAGGCGCCAATCGAATTTGATAAATGAGGTCATTAGATTCGTAAAATAACACCAAATGACAGAGGACGGTATCGAGGGGACGGTACCTAATGGCTAAATCGTAAAAACAGTTATGGGCAATTATGGTTTTTTGTGGGTCAACAAAATATTTCGTCGGATTAGTGATTTTATGATTGGCGTTGCGTGTTTTTGAGACAAGTTTATATACGAGAGAAAATAAAAATATGACTCGTAATTTGTATGCTATGTTGGAAACAAAAGACGGCTTAAACTGCTAAAAAGAATAACTTGGTGGTAGATCTTTGTGCAAGCCCGTCTAAGTAAATATCACCCATTAGATATTTTACTGCTAAACAGCAATACAGACTAGATTTACAAGTCTAATCCTCAAAATATTGGCTGAGCTGGTTGAGCTTGGCGGTGATAGTGTAATAAATGCCTTACTGTAAAGTTCATACTATGGATGACTATAATTGAATGTGACTTAAAATCAGGTAAATGGGCCAACTGATCTTGTTCTGGCCTAAATAAATGGAAAAAAACATAGAGAACGAATACAAAACAAAAATTAAATATATTTCTTCTTTTTCGAGATAAAAAGAAAGCTTTAGCTTTAAAGATGATTGGTACTCGTATTGTGATTTGTCAAACAGTTCGACAGTTGATATCCAGAAAGGACAAATTATTTTCCATTACAAAAAATACTATTTAGTTTAGTTTTTTTGCGCCATCATTGCCATTGTTACAAATATTTGTGTCGGTGTGTTTATTGGTGGGTTGGTTAAACACATGAGACACACACATCAGACATGTTGTGTGTGTTTCCGGATTTCACACATATGTGTCTGTTCAAGGATGAGAAGGATATTTTGAAGCGTTTACTTATTTAATAGATGCTACTCCCCCACTTCACTCATTGCTCAATACATAAATATATAGTCTGTAAATAGCCCCCTGTTAGATTGGCCTCCTGGTTTGAGGAGAACATTTGTAGCTTATTCCAGTGCTGCAATTACTGCTCAATTTGGGTTGGATCACATGTTATATAAAACCAATTAAGCACATGGTGCAGTAGTGGTTTCCCAGGTTTGAATCCGCAGTCATAAATTAAGATCTGCGATTGTACCCGCTGGAACATAATTATGATATATTTCGACTGCCTCGTTGGTCTAGTGGCTCGATATAAGGCCGCAGACTCGGTGGTCCTGGGTTCAATTCCCGGGTCGGGCCAATAAATAGTTATTGGGTTTTTCTGTCAGAATATTCTCAGTAGCAGCCCGGAGTCTGGAAGTTGGAAGTGTGTACACTCCCGTGCCTCGGAGAGCACGTTAAGCCGTTGGTCCTGCGCCTGAACTCTTTCCGGTCGTGTCGGATTGCCGTCCCATCGGATCATGAGAGCTAAGAAATAGAGAATGCACCTGTGTTTGCGCACACGCTTGTGGACTATAGTATCTCCTGCGCAGTTGGCTAATCTCTCTTGAGATTGGCCGCCGTGGCCGAAATCGGTCTGGAGGACCTTACCTTATTATGATATATTTATGACATATTTTATTTTATTGCTGTTTAGTAGAGGCTAACGTTTGACCGTTGACTTGCCTGACGTAAAACATCGACTTGGTCTAAAATCAAATATGTTACAATTTAAACATTACATAAAGCACCGTAACGCGATCCAATATTACGTTGACTGGTCTCTAATATTATTATGTGTATAGCGAGCGATAGCCTCAATTCTGTCTTCCATTATGTTAGTTGGCACGCCATTCATCGTCATTCCTTTATTATATTGCGCGGGAAAACGCGCTCAGAGGAATTTAGTAGTGTTGTTTTTTGTTATTTACATTGAAAGAATTTTCATTTCAGTCTAAGGTTTTCTGACATTTGTAATGAATGGGCGGCAATAGGAAAAGTTATTATAATTGGAATTAAGTTTGATAAATTTGATAAGGGAAATTAGTTCACTCGCAAATTTTCATAATAACTTACAAAGAGGTAGTTATTTTAAATAATATCTATCACAGACATAAACTTTAACGTTATATTAGTTTCACTTGGTAGTAGGGCTTTGTGCAAGCTCGTCTGGGTAGGTACCACCCACTCATCAGATATTCTACCGCAAAACAGCAGTACTTGCTATTATTGTGTTCCGGTTTGAAGGGTGAGTGAGCCAGTGTAATTACGGGCACAAGGGACATAACATCTTAGTTCCCAAGGTTGGTGGCGCAATGGTGATGTAAGCGATGGTTAACATCTCTTACGATGCCTATGTATATGGGCGTTGGTGACCACTTACCATCAGGTGGCCCATATGCTCGTCCGCCTTCCTATGCAATAAAAACAATATATTTATTTCTTAGTAGATATTTATAGAGAAAGGTCACAACAATAATAAATATGTATATATTATATTAATTTCGTATGTTGTGAAATATTAGAAAACGACTTATGGTTGTGTAGACACAATTGCGTGAAGTTGTATCCTACGAGTTTTATAATTATTATATCGTCGCATACTTACAATATAGCTTTCCTAACGGAAGTTTTTAAAAGTGAATATATAGATCAGCTATCCTCAAATGACGACAAATATAATAAGGTCAAACCTAGAGTTCCGGCAAAAAATCCCTAAAAAAACGCGATACAAATTTTATTTTCTTAAAAATCTTAGTCTACCAGCATTATAAACGTACATTGAAATGTAAAGATATTTACGTTCACAGTTCCGCCTCCATATTTTAATTTAATTCAATAAAGAAGTATTATTTATCGAGATGATTTGTTACATATAAAACATAATAAGTTCTAATGAGAAGACCACGCTCTTCATGAAGCCAATCAACTTTAATCTCTTCGGCGTCACACATACTCACGGAGCGCGTCGTCTTGTAAAGCTTATAGTGTGACCAGCGAAGTGAAGGTAACTGGGTCTGTCTATCTATGTATCTTGACCTTTTGGGACCTCTTATTATATCCTCTTGTTCACGCGTAACACTTAATTAGAGCGATATATTTCAAAATTAATTTCTAGTTTTAAAAACAGAATCACTTTTTTTAAGAAATGAAACACGTATGTTGATACCAAGGCTGAGAGAACGTCGTTCAGAAATGCTTATATTTGAAGCGGGCCGTCAAGATGGTTTAAGTGGCTCTTCAATCTTATGTGAATGCCGCGCTTTGATGTAAAAATTATAGAATTATAATTGGACTTTAAATATGAAATATTACTGTTCACAATTTCGTTATATTTGCATTATGTATGTATATATAAAGCTATGCCATATAATAATATGGCTTAGCTTCAAATCTTCTCAAGACAGAGAAGATGCACGTACGTATAGCACGAGTACGACATTCGCATTTTGTAGGCTGTTACTTTTACTTATTATTAGTTTTATATACAGGCTGTAACAATATTCGTGTCCGACCCGTGAAGGGGTTATTAGGTATCTTGAGTCGATTTAATATATGTAATCAATTTTAAAATACTAAGAAAAAAAATTACCCCGAATAAAATTAATATTTAACTAAATAAAATGACGAAAATCACATGGCAACACAGGCGTGACGACAGCGCTTGCTAGGTACTTACCTATTGGGTAGCGAGGACATGGGGTCATGAGGTCATCTCAGTTGAAAAATAACTCGGTGTTCACACTAATGTCACTGCTCAGTTACTGCATACCTGTATGGGGAGGAGCCGCGGCCACACACCTGATCGAAATAGAACGAGCCCAAAGATGTATTATCAAAGTTATGTTTAAGAAACATCGTAAGTTCCCAACTGAAGAATTGTATAATATTTCAAGGCTTCTAAGTGTACGCCAACTTTATATACTAAATACTATTGTACATTACCATAAATCGTACAAGTTGTCGTCACACCCGATACAACGAAGACGCCCATTTATAGCTATTCCAAGAACCAAAACTAAATATGCCCATCGGCAATATATATATCTTGGACCACTGTTATATAAACGCTTGAATACCAAAATAAATATTACCCGATTAAATAAGTATCTTTTGAAAAAAGCCGTTAAAAATACTCTTAGAGAATTAAACTACGAAAAAACAGAAAGTCTTCTTCACTAGTTACAAAATAAACTCAAGTCAACATACCAAAGCCCGTACAATAACTATCGTAAAACACACATAAACACGCACACACACCCACCCACGCACACACACATACACAGACACGACCACCACATCCACTACTCACATCACCTACACCGCATGTATTTTATGTTGTTAAGCAAATTACCATTATTGTGATGTTTCATCATTTTTTTATTTTTTTTTTCCCGCTTTGTTTTTTATTCTATTACTACTTTTATAAGATTTACTTATTATTTAACTTCATTTTTTTTAAATCAACATGTATTATAAGTCTACATAGTAATGTATTGTAAAATGTAATCACTGTATGGGATGGCACTGGCCCCTAAGACACGGGCCTTCCTAGTTTAGGGTGCCAGGGTACCTATGAATGGATGTACACAAACTATTACAATAAAGTTTATTATTATTATTATTATTATTATTAATGTGATGGCTGCGGCGAAGAGTTGAAACGCACGCTCTGATGGCACTGGAGTACCTTGTGGAACTGCGGACCGTGTCTCGTATTTTTTACGAGCCGTTGCATAATTGCAGTCACTTTTACCCAGACACATTAACATGTAAAATACTCTTGATTAGAATACATATCGCGGAACATAAACTTAACTGCAAAACGACCACTCTTCATTAGTTTACGCGCCAAACTGACCGATTACCGAATAATAGAAATAGAAAAGTAGTTAGAAATAGACAATCGGTTATTTATCTAGTGAAGTAAAAACAATTGTATCGATAATTTATCGATAACAGTGACACGTGTGAAATTTGGAATACTATTTATAAGAGCAATACGATCCGTACTATTAATATTGATAGTAATTTATTCTATAAAAACGATAGTGTCGATTGTATTGCAAAATACATTAGTTTTAACCAAAACCTATCGATACTATTAATAACATCGATGGTTTTGTACTATCAATTTAGTTAATGAAAAATCATTAAGATCAAAACCATCGGTGAAAATCGATAAGTTTTAGTTAAAACTAATGGGTATAGCAATACTATCTATACTATCGCATGCATTACTATCGATAATCAAACTATCGATTATTCTACAACATTACTTCTTCACATGACACGTGCCGACGCTCGCTCCGCCGCCTCTTTGAAGACGCCGACATAGCCTTTCGGCTTGAAACAGCGGCGGCTTGACAAAGAAAAATATTTTAACGAAAAATAATAAATATTTGGTAATAGTTTAGGGCAGTCTTCCATCACGCTCATTAATTTATTTTTATTTTATATTTTCTTTCTCTTTAGTCTCTTATAAGCTGTGTGGTTAATGTTATTGTTTATGTTTTAATTAGTCATGGACACTTGATTGTGTAGGAAAAAAAATGTATCACTTATAAGTATAAAATTATCAGTTAATTAGTATGTGTCCCTGAAAAATTTCCATGTCCGAATTCAATCAGCTCAGATCATTTGCTGAGTGTGAGCTAGGTGATTCTTGAGCTAATTTATTTTAGTTGAAAATTAATATCGCACAATATCGCGCTTAGTAGTAGTGACACGGCCTTACACGTTCCAGCGGCGTTTCAAAAGCACTCAAAGAAGCCGCCTAACAAATCTGGTGTTGTCACATTTTGAAAAATTTGCTCGATGTTGGGGAATTAGGGCACAAAAATGGGTATTTTAAATTACAATAACTATTTTAAATTCATGAATATGGGATTTTTAATATTATTTTTAGTAATGTCCACAAAACACCAATATTCCCCTTTCGCGCCAGATGGGGGTTTTGTTACACGCTGTATTTGCTCCAAATTTGTTTTCTAAACTGAATTTAATAAAGACTGAATTTAATACTTACAGATCAAAATGAATAACAGTTTGCCGCGGAGCATTGTAGCAAGACTGCAAGCATTTCTTTATTGAATTGCAATTCCGAGTACAAAATGACTTTCTGTCACCAGTGGAGCAATAAGACAGGGCGGTGAAACTAGTAGGAATTGCTTTATACGTTCATTGTAAGTTCATGTCACAGCGACTGAAGTTATAATTTGGAATTAGACGAGAATTTAGTAAAGGAATTAGTAGAGACGAAAATTTATGCCATTAGTCGCTTCAACATTTCACGTTGCAGCGCCTTCTCTCTCTAACAGGAGACATCACGGTCCGTCAATTTTCACAGAAAACAAATTTCTTAACAATAAATATCCGTTAAAACCACAATTTTTGACAACAAAGCATTTGGAACATTCGTTTTGCTGGTTACGGCATACGCACACATTGTGGGACTAGTCCACAAATTTAAGGAGTTGTCAAAACTTTCGAAATTTATTAAACATAAGTTTTAATTGGTAACATATCTTGTAATATCGATAGGTGTTGGAGCGGACGAGCCCTATTACAGAGAAATATTGACAAACAAAGCTGGACCCTTGAAAAAGACCTACATCCATGAACAGCGATCGTCTGAATGATTATATTGATTAAAAAAAGTAGGTAAAACTAATTCCTATGTATTAAAACAGTCCAATACTATAATAATTATTTATATTTCGAAACTGTTCCAAATAACGCTGAACACGCAATCGCTATGAACCTACATTAAAGCAATCTTCAAATCATTATTGTTCCCGATATCGGCTGGATTGCACTTCGGTTTTATTATCAGCGTGAATGCGTCCCTTAATTGTTGTGAACCGCAATTCAAATGATCCAGTCGCCTGGCGCGCTGCCAAATTAGATAAACATGGTATTTTTAGACTGACTAAACACTTGCGGTTTTATCCACGTGGAATTAGTTATATTCTGTTATGAGATTGCTAAATAAACATTCGTAAGCGATGAAATAGATCAATTGATCTTGATCTGAATAATGTTAATATATATATGTATGCTGACTTATTGCCGAATACTGAAACGTCGTTCAAATATTAAGTGGGGCTAAATTATTTGGAACGCCATTCATTTCAAATTAGGTATGTGAAATTTTAAATTAACGGCGTCTCAAATAATTAAGTTCCACTTCATATTTGAATGACGTTTCAGTATTCGGCCGTTAGTTATATATAAGTAAAGCTTATTTGGATATATTTATAAAATTTATTCAGATTGAGTTGCCAAATTATACCCGGCTTTGTGTCAGCCCATGTAACTTGGTATCCAGTATACCTTTGTAGCAGTTTTTCTACCACCCAACTGCAATAGTATAATATTGTTGTTCCCGTTTGATGGGTGAGTGAGTCAACGTAACTACAGACACAAGGGAATTAAAATCTTAATGCCCAAGGTTGATGGCGCATTGGCGATCTAAGGAACGGTTCATATTTGTTATAGTCTCAATCTTTATGGGCGGCGGTGACCACTTCTCATCAGACGGTGCATTTGGCCGTATTTATAAAAAGGACAAAAAAAAATTGACGTGAAAAATCTTATGGCTCCGACCAAGAAGCTTAACATTAAGCTTAAGCAAAATCATAATGGCAAACATTTATTTACCATCATATCAAAAGATAAAACCAAATTAAACAAGGTAATATCTTAGAAAATGTATATCAAACAAACCATCGAACTTGCGAGAAGTATTTTCAACACATTAATTTAATTTTATCTTTCGTTCTTTTATTAAAACTGTCTACGTTGTTGAGAAAATAAATGTTCTTATTATAAAATCGTCTGTATAAAAATACACGTATTTATTACATTAAAGTATTATTGTAGTTATCCACCACGCGGCTTTGTCAGTTACATAATCAAGAACGACTTTTGGAGTAAAACTGCTGGATGGACGTAGATGAAATAGATATACATAAAGGCGAGATGGTCCATTAGTTAGAACATGTGAATCTTAACCGATAATCGTGGGTTCAATTCCGGGTAAGTACCACTGGATTTTCATGTGCCTTGTTAGTATTTTTATTTAATATCGCGCTTGACGGTGAAGGAAAAAATCGTGAGGAAACATATGCAATATGGCTAATTTCACTGAAATTCCACCCCATGTGTATTCCACCATCCCGCATTAGAGACGTAGTGGAATAAGCTCCAAACCTTCTCAAAAAAGAGAAAGAGGCCTTAGCCCAACAGTGGGACATTCACAGGCTGTTACTGTTGATATACATATTACATACATCGCTTATATTCTGAATTAAGGCAAACTGTGGGTGAAAGTAAAGTTGGCGCGGAATATCAGCATGAGTTAAATTCAACCAACGTATTGGTTTACAGAAAACAGTAACACTTTGTATCGTAAATACCATTCATAGACAAGCGGTATCGTCGCCAAACAATAATATTTTCTGTTGCTGCATTTCCATTTGAATATTTAATAGGCGAATAATCAGCCACAAGGGAACATAGAATTTAAGTTTGCCAACGTTTTGGTTTAATCTAATAGGCTAATCTGATAGTACAAATACTTTACTCGTATGTATGTGGGTCTTAATAATTAGATGCCCTTATTTAATAAGATGTTATTGATTGATTATTATCAAGACCGTATGTATGTGACATAAGAGTTAACAATACAATAAGAGAAAATCGGAAGGAACATGAAATTTTATGTCACCCTGTTACAATTATACATAATATTACAGTTGTTTAGTATTCCATCTGTTATTTGAGTTTGAAGGCTAATGTTTTTACCGCTTGGCCCTAATTTAACTTGATACCATTGGTACATGATAACATTATTATTAAAAACAATATTAAAAATCTTTTGGACATGTTTTTAGAAATCATGAGAAGCAAAATAATTAAAAGCTTCACAACTCTAAACATTTAGTGGGATTGTATTCAATAAATTAAGTTAATGTTTTTTATTGTTGATTTTAACTGTAAACATGATTTTCTTTCATTGAGATAATACCTCCGATGGCTTCCATTATAAAGTCAGAACGAAAGGAAATGAATAGTGAGTTTGCTGAAGTTTGCTTAGAATGCTTAGCGACGGTCGCTGTATTTATTAAATTCCTAAAGCGTCTCCTTTATTTAAAATGTTCTCTAGTCCTATCTCAAGAATATTTTATATAGCAATTCCACTATTATTGTTGTAGTAGGAGTAAACAGATACAGGCAACTATAGTTGATATGATATCATATACGGGTCGTCAGGAAGTGTAACAGTCGCAGGTTCAATACTGATGTATCTAACATTATATACACTCATATTAAGATCTATCTGCTCTGTTAGGCGGAAAATAAGAGTGATCATAATGACGATGCCTTCCTATTGGTTCGGTTATGTGTGGCCATCCTCAAGGGTGACTAGACAACGAAACAGGACATTTATTGTTACAGGTATTGCAAACAAAATAGCATCCTCTGTTTCTCTCTCAATCCAATGACGGCATATTCGCTACGAACAGAAAGAGACATAAGATATTTTTATTTACGTTAAAGTTTATATGTATTATTAAATATAGTTTTATGATTATTTCACCATGATTAACATAAATACAACGTTATATTATAGCCAATACACGTATCCATCATCTGTATCTATTGACCAGAGGCCCTAGCCAAGTTGACATTCTACAATCGTAAACGTTAATAGAAAACTAAACAAATGTATGAGAATGACATATTTCAACGATAAGTCACGTGGTCATTTTCATACAATTTTTAGTTTTCTATTAGCGTTTACAATTGTAGAATGTCAACTTGGGTAGGGCCTCAGATACGGGGACAATACCGTATGTTTGCAAATCGCTGCAAACATAGACTCGGTTCGATTGTTTCATCGCCGCGTGTCAATATTTACACAAACGATTAGAAGCAGAATAATAATCCATTAGTTTCCAACTTTAAACGTTATTCGCAAAAGGAGAGCCTTAGCCTTGTATATGGGACATATACAGGCTGGTACGGCAAATGGGCCTCCTGATAGTAAGCGGTCACTAACTAGCCTTGTGCCTATATACTCTCACTCACCCTTCTAACTGGTACATAACAATGATGATTGAGTGGAACCTGACGTGATGGGCTTACACAAAGCTATATCAAAAAGTAAAAGTATTTTTTTTACTTTAATCTACTACAGGTAATCTTTTTTACTCTGAACATAAAATGAATCGAGGAAATCACCGTACTTTTAATTACTACGCCATATCGGTTCTAATATCAATTAATTAATTTCTATAATAATCTTAATTATCAAAAGTTATATTGTCTTATGTAATTGTTATTTAAATAGGTTATTATTTGAATCATCAATAATTGATCTACCAGGACAGCAACCACTCATTTGACTAATGCTTAATATGGTTCATGGTAACTTAAACGTTACATAATTGACGAAGCTTTATCGCACAGTAGTTATAAATAATTACGTCGATTAAATAGTCCAGGAGCTAATTGCAAATCATTAAGTTATGAAAATATACATATAGAAAATCTAAACAAAGAAATTAAAAAAATGAAAACAAGCCGCGAAACATTTATAACTTGAATTTAGGTGCTAATTTTAATAAAAACTGCAGCTCAGATACCTTACTTAATTACTACCCTTTCTACTACTAACTATTCGATAATAAGCTTTTTATCGCTGGATTATTTTACAAATAACCTCATCAACAATACTTCGAACTTCACAAAATATTGTAAGTTCAACTAAAACTATAAGTTATCACAAGTCAGCGGTACATAACAGCGTGATAGAAGGCACAGCTGGTATAGATGGTTAGACCGTGGCTGAAGTTTGTTTTATTACTTGGTATATGGCTTTTTGTGATAATGGATCTATTCTATGAACATTTTCAAGATGTTGTTTTATGCCATCGTATTCAGCTTTAATAGGTAAATTTTAATAAACAAACTACAATTGGATTACAAATCAAAATTAACAAAATATAATAGGCTAAGTACCATAATGAATGATACTATTACAATAATATTTAATATTGTAAGTTAATTAATATATAGTGTTTTTATGCTTTATTTAGTGAAAGCTAACCTGCTTGCTTTAGTTTTCTAGAAGTTTATATTTGTTTGTTTCACAACAAACAAATATAAACTTCTAGAAAAACTAGATATATATTAATTAAATTGTATTTAATAAAATAGACTTGTTATAAAATTGTTGGGAAAAAGTAGCTAGTATATATGCTTGCCGGTTTGTTCTTTTTTTTTAAAGCGTAGGTAAGCGGATGAGCGTATGGGCCACCTCGTGATATGTGGTCATCAACGCTTATAGACATTGGCATTGTAAGATATGTTAACCATCGCTTACATCGCCAATGCACCACCAACCTTGGGAACTAAGATCTTATGTCCCTTGTGCATGTTATTACACTGGCTCACTCAACCTTCAAACTGGAACACAATCTGAAACATACAAAGTACTGCTGTTTCTAGATAGAATATCTGATGAGTGGGTGGTACCTACCCAGACGAGCTTGCACAAAGCTCTACCACCAAGTAAATCCGTAGTTCTGGTCGGTCTGGTCTAATCTACTATCAAAACTAGTGGTACATTTATATTATATTAATTCCTATAAATTAATGATGATTGAAAAACAATTTTCAGATATTGGTACGAATAAAAAACAGTGATAAAAAGTAAAGATTAAAACCAAAAAAATAAAATTCAATAGAAAATATTGGATAAAATTAAAATCACAACCAAAAATGGAATGTTAATGTTCATCTAACAATTGATGAATTTAAATATTTGTTTGATATAAAATAAGCGCTTGTTTGTTAAAAAATATGAATGTATATTTGCAAAATACACTAATAACTACATAGCTCGGAGGTTTTAACTGTGATGTTCCAAATTTAAAATATAAAAGCATTTTTTTTTCTGCCCAAACGTCAACTACATTGTATTTTTATTCCGATTTGAAAGGTTGAATGAGTTAGTGTTACTACAGGCACAAAGGAAAGTTTAGTTCTCAAAGTTGGCGGCATATTGTATATAAGGGATGGCTTTTATTTCTTGCATTACAATATCAATATTAGTAAGGACTTTAATGAGGCCAGCTAGCCATAGAGATTTATCAGCATGACATTGATTGTGTTATAATAATAGCTTATACGTAATTTTTTTAAACATTATTTTCCTTTACTTCATAACATATACATATATCAAATGGTCGAAGTTTTGTCAAACTGTTATAAAAGAGTGAGTTAAAAGTAATAAATTCAACTAACTCATAAATATATGAGTGAGTCAAATCGATGGTCATATTTATTATCGCAGACCGCCATCTCGTTACTTTATTTTTTATAACACGAACACGAGATGTCACTCATAAATTCACGTAATAAAACTGTATCAAAGCACGTCTTACCCATTCGGGACATCTGTTGGACATTGAACTATTTGTGATAGCTATAAGAGCTCTTGGAATTTTTAACGGCACATTATCAATTTTATTAGTAGACTTCTAGATTTTTATGATTTCAACAAAGTATGCTGGTTCTTTTGCAAACCGACCTGAGTAGGTACAATCTTAGTTTTTACTAATAAAAACTGTCAATTAATACATTTTAATCTCAAGTAAAAAAAACAGGAATAAATTTCACTATGTGGTAGGGCTTTGTGCACGCCCGCCTGGGTAGGTACAACCCAGTCACCAGATATTCTACTCTTAAACAGAAATACTTCAATTATTGTTGCGTTCCGATTTGAAGAGTGAGTCAGCCAGTGCAACTACAAGCTCAAGGGACATAACATTTTCGTTCCCAAGGTTGGTGGTACATTGGCGATGTAAAGAATGCTTATTATTTCTTGCATAGCCGATACCTATGCTAGGTAGGCGGTGATGACCATATAACATCAGGTGACCCTTTTACCAGTTTGCCTATAAAAAAATATATGACATATATAAATAATTATTAATATAGTTTTTCTTGCTGGAACTACATTCTGAATCGATGGTTGCTTCGTATTTAATATCCCGTAAAATAACGAATCAATAGTGTCTCAAAAAGTATATATGAACGAAATAAATTTTGATTTTGGATACCTAACATTCCTAAGCATATTTTTAGCTAAAGCATATTTACTCATACTGGAAGTATGAGAAAATATAGTAGTACTCAGCCTTATGCTTTATGCCCATAGCTCATACAAAAGGTTAAATATTCTTAACGTTTTTATTTAAACCTCCAAGAATATTAGGATGGATAATCTAATCATCACCATCATCTCAGCCTGTAAACGTCCAATGCTGGACAAAGGCCTCCCCCAAGGATTTCCACAGTAGCCTAATAATAAATTAATAACAGATAATCAATACATCTAATAAATCGGAATGGAAATTTCAAAAATGTTCAAAATGAAAAGGAAGGTTTGCGATTTAATTAAAACTTGCGATAATGATTGTTTTCTTATGTTTCTTAAATGTTTTTTGTAAATGTCAATTATAATTGAACCGGAATGTTTAATCTTAATTGTAATTTAACGGACTTACGTATAATCGTAGCAATGAAAACGAAATCATTGCTATTATCTATGGTATCTATTGCTTGCGTAAAGCAAGTGGTGTATAATATACAAATAATACAATCTAGGTCAAAAACAAAAAAAAACGAATTAGTAAAATGGGTAGGCAGACTATCAAATGTACCTCTCGATGGTATATAACCTATACTTGTTGTTAAACATTCTTACTCACTCTTCAAACCGGAACAAAGGCTTTAGAATATATGAGTGGGTCATAGCTACCCAGACGGTCTTGCACAAAGCCCTGACAAGTAATTAATAATGTTTTAATTAAATATAAAATTAATTAAACTTAGACAAAAATGATTCTGTTACAAATAAATTTAAACTATTTAACTGAAACAATAAATTATTGAAAAATCTAAATGGAAATCGAGTGTTAATTAATATTCCATTCAAGCGAAGTTCAGGAATAAATTTTATTTGCACGCTAAAATAATTTTCTTACTACGGTCTACGGCCTATTATTCAAATTTATATTAAATTATTTGAAATAAAATTATAGATTTCCTTTTGGATATAAAAAAATATGTTCAGACAAAATCAAAATATATTCAAATAAATACTTGTTTAAGCGCGTTGAGAGTAAAATCTTACATCGGAACGAAAATTACGTCCAAAAATTACAAAGAAGTTGACTGCGAAAGAGATCTAAATATATATAAGTAGGTACGGAAGTTCACTCGTTAAGGAATGAAAGAAAACAAAAGTAAATTACTCTAAAATTTTCCAAATTCGTACTACAAAGTATAAATTTTAACGCGGATAAAAAAATTTTATATTTAAGTAGACTCTTATACCCATTTATTAATCGTGATGTTACAGTTCAATTAAACACATTCAATTAAACACAATTTTACTTGGTGGTAGAGCTTTGTGCAAGCTCGTCTGGGTAGGTACCACCCACTCATCAGATATTCTACCGCAAAACAGCAGTACTTGTTATTGCTGTGTTCCGGTTTGAAGGGTGAGTGAGCCAGTGTAATTACAGGCACAAGGGACATAACATCTTAGTTCCCAAGGTTGGTGGCGCTTTGGCGATGTAAGAGATGGTTAACAGCTCTTACAACGCCAATGTCTATGGGCGTTGGTGACCACTTACCATCAGGTGGCCCATATGCTCGTCCGCCTTCCTACGCAATAAAAAAAAAAAAAAAAAACATAAATCTATGACCGGCTTTATATATATAAAGACAATCTGACGAAAAAAACAATCCTACTAACAAATTGTCACTTTCTCGTAACTGAATCGAAGCGTGATCGTTTATCTGTTTTCCTGCCTTTAATTTAGTTATCGACTATTGGCACAAAAGTCGACACTTAAATTTGCTTTTGACACAACGGTATATTATCTACTATTGGCATAAAAGTAACATTGGTATATGTTATCATTTCGGTTCGGTACCGACCTGAGGATATACAGAGTGTAACAAAATTCGTGTCCGGCCCGTGAAGTGGTTATTAGGTATCGTGAGTCGGTTCTATTTATGTAAAAAAAAAAAAAAAAATTATGCAAAAAAATTACCCATTCAAATTTTTTTATTGTCATTTTCAATCGTATATGACGAAAATTTCATGGACAACTGAGGTCATGACCACGTGTCCGAGCTACCCGATAGGTAAGAGCTATCGAGCGCTGACCTGCGCCTGTGTTGCAATATAATTGTCGTTATTTAGTCAAATTAATTTGTTTTCGGGGTAAAATTTTGCTTAAAATTTTAAAAATGATTACATAAATAGAACCGACTAACGATACCTAATAACCACTTCACGGGTCGGACACGAATTTTGTTACACCTGTATAGAATAGTCAAATTTGGATTGGAATTGAATCGAGAACGTATCTTAATCGTTATGGATTAGTAGAGTGTGTATTAATCGTACTCGATGATATATACAATATATGAATGGTCCTCCTGACCGACTTCGGCCACGACGGCCAATCTCAAGAAATATTACCCAACTGCGCAGGAGATATTATAGTGCATAATTGTGTATGCAAACACAGGCGCACTCTCTATTCCCTATCTCCCATAACCCGAAGGGACAGCAATCCGACACGACCGGAAAGATTTAAGGCGCAGGACCAACGGCTTTACGTGCTTTCCGAGGCACGAGAGTTTACACACTTCCACCTTCCAGACTCCGGGCTGCTACTGAGAATTTTCTGACCGAAAAACTTAATAACTATATACTGGACCGACCTGGGAATTGAACCCATGTAAGAGTCAGTAATATTTTGATATATAATATTGAACATAATACGTATTATTATTAAATATTACTGAAGAGTGTCTTGTCATTTTTCATATTAAACAACAATATTCTACATTTTTTATCTGTAAGCAAGAACAATGACAGGTTCCCTTTTTGGCGGAAAACGAATTCACTTATAAAATATCTTACGAGCGTCACGGGCCAATTTATATATAAGGATTTTATAATAGCAAATAATATATTAATTTAATTGAAGTCCCGTCTTATTTCTGAGTATAAGTTAGTTCTTTCACTCAGGACCCCCGAGTCTGCGGCCTTATATCTAGCCACTAGACCCACGAGGCAGTCGATATATACACATATACAATAGTCTAACCGTGACTCAAACGTAACAATAACATACCGTGAATTCATGCAAAACGCATTAATGAACGTTTTATAGTCGCGAAAGTTTATATATACGTTTAATGTTGTAATAAACAGACATTTATAAATCGGGAATCACTTTGAATGTTTATTATTGCCTTGTTTATTTAAGGCTTCGATATAAACCGTTCAACGTTAAAATAACAAGAGATTAATTATTTGATTGAATATTTTAAATCAGTGACAAAATCTTATGTTTATGATTGATATTTAAGTGATTGATTCTTTTTAATTTGATTGGTGGATAAGAATAATGATTGAATGATTGATTATGTTATTATATATTGTTATGGATATTTAACGGTCATTTAAATATTTAATGAAAGAAACTATTACACTTAATGTATATAACAGTTTAGTAAATAAAATATAAATAAGCTGGAGATAATGCCGCTGTCAAAATGTCGTCCCAAGACAGCTATGACGTGTTGTAAAGCGTACGTCAAGACTAACGCTTGAAGTTCGTAAATAAACACTAACCTTTTGCATCTGTAATGTATTTGTAAATTGTCTGGAATAAAGAATAAATAAATAATGTTTTATTGTAAATTATGTAATATGGTAAAAAAAAACATCAAATTCGAAACTAGAAAATAAAAACGTGTATTTTAATTTATTACATTTTTGTGTTGATATTACACAGAGAAGAAATGAAAAAGCAATAAATCTTAAATATTTTTCGCTGAACTAACGACATTACATTGAAAATTTTTTCATTTGACGTCTCGTGTTATTCTTTTATTAAAAATATAATTAAATATTAAATATATTTAGGCAAAGTTTGACTAACAGACAGACAGAGTTACATTCGCATTCATAACATGAGTGTAGATATACGTTTTTGGAACTATGTAATTAAATCACATTACCACGTCTTTTTTTAATTTTCCAGCGAATGATATATATATAAAGATATAGTTCATTTCATTTTAAAGACTTCATAACAACTGTGTCTGTTACGTATTTTACGTTTTCGGTTTTTCATTCGTTATATATTTTGTGACGACAATTTGAAATAAAATATTTTTATTGACAAATGTTATTAGTGCACATAGTCGTTAAACTTTAATGTTTAATGGTATATGGCCATTCGCCAATACTATCGAAATGTGTGAACACACATCTGTAGGCTAGATCGTTAGGTTTTATGATGAATATAATTTTAAACTGTAAATAACTACACTTTATAAAAACAGAAAATTATTGTAATCAATATTTTATATAACATGGAATTTATACCGATATTATTACAATCTATATTTATGATATGGTAATAACTTCTCAACTGTGTCGTTGATCTCATGACTAATAACTCAAATATTGATTGCCTAGCATTTAGCATAAAATGATTATAATTCATCTCGTGTAACGTTTGAGAAAAACATCGAGAGGAAACTTGCACGTGTCTAATTTAACTTAAATTCTGCCAAATGTGTATTCCACCAACCCGCGATGGAGCAGCGTGGTGGAATAAACTCCAAACCTTAGCTTAGGATGCCTTAGCCCAGCAGTGGGACTTTCACAAGCTGTTTCTGTTACTGTATATAAAAGCATAGACCCCGATGGCCCGAGTTCAAAGCTTCAGGTCAAGCTAATAAAAATATATTGGATTTTTTGCGGAAAAATACTCAATATCGCCCGGAGCTTAAAAGTTGGAAGTGTGGGGTCCGTAAAACAGTTATACGTGTATATTTATAAAATATATAGTAAAAGTAGTAATATTTACATATTACTAATACATGGCGACGACTACAATATAATATCAATATTATATACCAATAAATTGACCACAATGCAAACTGTCTGGTTCATAGTTAGTGTAATATCATTTTTGGCAATAAACCAGACATTGTACGATCACTAACAGCCTTACCAAACTTTTGTCTATAAATAATATCCACAAAACAGTCTTTTTTTTTTTTATTGCATAGGAAGGCGGACGAGCATATGGGCCACCTGATGGTAAGTGGTCACCAACGCCCATAGACATTGGCGTTGTAAGAGCTGTTAACCATCTCTTACATCGCCAATGCGCCACCAACCTTGGAAACTAAGATGTTATGTCCCTTGTGCCTGTAATTACACTGGCTCACTCACCCTTCAAACCGGAACACAGCAATAACAAGTACTGCTGTTTTGCGGCAGAATATCTGATGAGTGGGTGGTACCTACCCAGACGAGCTTGCACAAAGCTCTACTCGCTCTCACGTCTTATGAGAATAATTATGTGTAGTCGCTAGTATTTTAATGAGTTATAATCATGTCAGCCGATAGATATCTACTGCCAGGTTTTACCCGCAGCCAACGACTTCCCGCGACCCTTACGATGTCGTCGGTTCACCTTGTAGGGAGCATGCCCATTCTGCGTCTTCCGTTTCGTGAACGCCACTCGAGAATTTGCTGACCCAGCTGCCATCAGTTCTGCAAGCGATGTGCCCCGCCCCCTGTTACTTCATTTTATCAATTAAATTTATTAACCAAATATATTTATATAGTTTATTTAATATATATTAATATTATAATCAATGTCACATTTCATGATCATGTTCTGCGGTTGGTTTCGATTTATGTTTCTCGACATCTATACTTCTCATAATGCTGAAGAGTTTGTTTGTTTGATCCGGCTAATCTCAGGAACTAATGGTTCGAATTTGAAATTTTGTTGTATTGGATAATCTTTTTATCGAGGAAGACTAGGCTTATTTTTGTTTTTTAAAAATTTATTCATTATACGCGGGTGAAACCGCGTGATATAGCAAGTATTATTTATAAAAAGGAATATCTCAACAAAGAAAGACAATGAGACTTTTTTTTCAAAAAAACATACTGTTATTTAAATGACTTTAAAAATTGTATTCAAATGATAAGAGTATTATCTTTCAATAGACAATAGACTCATGTGTTATAATAATCGACCTAATCTCCATATGAGACTCTCGAAATAAGTTCCAGCTAAACCGGCAAACAATGGTTTTGTGTCATTGTTCTTATGAGAAGGGTGAATGACTCGATGTAATTACAGTACCCTTTTTAATCCCTGTATTATGACTTTTAACCATAGGCAGATATCATATGAATACTTATGGAAAGTGGCCCATCTGCTCAAGTTTTTGTATCTTAAAAAAAATTACGCTGAGCAACGTTTGATTCAATTATTATATGGTAAAAGTAACTTTAGCAAGCCCATCCCGGTAGTAATCAGCCACTCAGCACATATTAGGGCTACAAAATATGTAGGTGGCTAATGGCCAGTCAGCTTACCTATAAAGGATAATTACAATATCTAGCCTCGAAAGAAAGATTACCTTTACTTTATGTAGGTAATCAAATTTATGACTTGATTTACCTATTTATATTTAATTCGTTTCCATGCGAAAACTTTCTTAGAAGAACAATTAGGAAATTAATATGAACTCTTTTCTAATAATTAAAATGATTTATCATTTGCTTACAATTTAATTATAACTGAAATCGTATCGTAATCGATATTAATATAATAGAATTTTATAATAAATAAATAAATAAATAAATTTTATAATAGAATTAATATAATAGAAAAATATAATAGCGGTTTTTAAAAATACCGCTATATAATATCATCACTATTATTTAATAGCAATATAACTCTGCTTTTATATTTAAGGAATAGAAAAAAACGCTATATTTAATTTCGTGTGATTTGGAGCAAGATTATTCAATATTCTATAATACCAATTTTGTGTCATGTATACACCTTATCACTAAACAAAATACTCTAAAATAACCTATAATAAAGAAAGAATTACTTTTGTATAAATAGAAAATTAAAAGGAACCTAAATTGAATGCTTTTGAAAGCCCGTTTATCGAAACTTGAATTCTTTAAATGAGGCACAAGTCCTTGAGATAAAAAGCATTTCATGTCGCACACAATCAAATACTTAAATCACAGGATGCACCAATAGCATTCCGAGAGTTCTCCATTGTAAATATCTTTAACAATTGTTATTTTATTCTTTCGATGGATTCTTAGTAGAAACGTATTGTTTACCATGGTTGAATTGATTAAAGTCGTTTGATCAATGGGATTTTTTTATTAAAAACGTTACCATATTACCAAAACGATACCATATTTTAACAAATAAAAAAATACTAGTTTCCGCCCTTGGCTTCTCTCGCGTGTGTGGAGATGTACAGGTGGTAGGTTGTTAGGTAGGTCTCCCTGTACCCTTAATGACCTGTATGCACATAATTATTGGTTAAGTAGTTGAGACGTGAAGTCGTTACAAATAAACTCATCTTTGCATTTTTAATATTAGTTACAATGAAATAAATTTACTAGTAGTAAGTAGTAACAGCCTGTGAATGTCCCACTGCGGCTTCACCGTCAAGCAATTTATTGGTGCTTGCCGGGCTTTGAATCCACGCCATCCACGCGTCCTTACCACTGTGCCATAGATTTACTAATTAATATATAATAACAATACAGCGAGGTTTATATCCAAAACCAATTGAGTTGAACCATTTATTACCACACGTTCCACGTCCCCCTGGGTCTTTGATTGATGGTCAACAACCTGGAAACAGCAACTAATAAAACAACTATTCCCCACAGATCCGTGATCTACGATGTAGCATGAACTCGATCAGTGCAATAAGACTAAAGTGTAACCTAAACCTTACCGCAGATTTCCTACGGGACAGCCAATCCATAAATTACACATTTAGGAGTTTAATTAAACTTTTACGATTTTATTCAACAGTCCTCAGTATGAGCTGCAATTGTCCAACATGTGGATTGAAATCAAATTTAAAAAAAAAACATTATTGAAATGAGCTCTAACATTTTGAATCGTTATTTAACGTATCGGATTGAAATGAGTCTACACATCAATCTTACACATTGTTCTAAGCGAAGATTGCGAGTTGAATTTCAGGCAAGCAGCTCTGGGTTTTCACGTGCTTAATTTGTGTATAAATAATTCATTTAATGTCGGATGTACATCGTGAGAAAGCCTGCACGTGTCGGTTAAATTATGTCACATAGAAATGTAACACACTAACACACAGTGGAGCAGCGTGGTGGAATGAATTCTAAAATATCCTTTAAAGAAAAAAAGGTCATTGACCAGCAAGATCTTTAGAGTTTGTTACTACAAATTTTGTGTTATAGATTATGCTATATTTATGAAGAACTAAGGTCACTGAGTATAATTAAATAGCAATGTTTCCGAGAGCTAGAAACGAATAATGAATAAATTCATGAATCAAAAGCTAGAATCAACAAGCAACGAGCTTATTTTTTTTTGTAGTGGGCACGCTTGCGCTACCTTCAGCAAAGTCCCTGAAAAAATTGGAAATATTTCTGGACCATTTCAATTCCGGCTTGCATATACAAAACGAACGTTAAACAAACGAATATAACAGCTTTCACTGTAAACCGTGTATTTTGTGTCAAAAATGTGAACATGTGAGTTTTATGAAGACTTCTTCATGACTTTGTAGCTAAATTCTGAGATCATACGTTAAATTTTTTGGATTAAATTTAGATTCGAGTAGATTCCATTTAAATTCTTAATAGTGGCCCAGAGCTCAAAATCAAGAGAAGCTTGTCCTGCGATCTCTCTCATGCCACGTTGGATTTCCATCCTATTGGACTATGTAACTATATTCAGTCAGTTATGCGCTATATATATAACATCTCCTGAGTTGATAGCTGGTCTTTGTGATTGGCTGGCGCCATGACAGAAACTCGATATGAAGTATTTTATTATTACACGCGATTAATGATCTAAGAATCCTACAACCGAACCGAACATCGATCAATAAAACTCTTATCCCACAGGGATATGAAAACTTCAGTCGAGATAGATTGAGATAATAATAATAAGATAACTACAAGTTTCATCATGATTTTTTTTATTATCGCCAAGCACGAGATGAATAATACACACAAATGTATGTATATTTGTATAACGTGAAACATTAGTGAAGCTTGCCATGTATTAAACCCGGAATCATTGAATAAGATTAATGTGTTCTAACCTCTTAACCTTCTCGGATTTATAATATAATTATGATGCAAATAAAAGCTAATATATAATGAGGAAAAATTAACTACAATCAGATTCGTGAAAGAGCAATCGCTAAATTAATTTGCAACGTAAAATAGTGAATTGACAATTTGATCGCGAATTTAATCAATTTTGATTATCGGAACAATACCTCGCTAATAGCAAATTAAGTAACACATATATGGCCGAATACTGAAACGTCATTCAAATATGAAGTGGGACTTAATTATTTGGTACGCCATTATTTTCAAAATTTAGTATGCGAAATTTAAAAAAAAAATTAACTACAATCAGATTCGTGAAAGAGCAATCGCTAAATGAATTTGCAACGTAAAATAGTGAATTGTCAATTTGATCGCGAATTAAATCAAAATTGATTATCGGAACAATACCTCGCTAATAGCAAATTAAGTAACACATATATGGCCGAATACTGAAACTTCATTCAAATATGAAGTGGGACTTAATTATTTGGAACGTCATTAATTTCAAAATTTAGTATGCGAAATTTGAAATTAATGGCGTTTCAAATAATTAAGTCCCACTTCATATTTGAATGACGTTTCAGAATTCGGCCGTCAGAGGATTTAATTTTCATAGGGATGATTAAATTTTAGTATTGTTAATAGCGTTGTTAGTTCATTATTGTTTACAGTAACAGCCTGTGAATGTCCCACTGCTGGGCTAAGGCCTCTTCTCCTCTTATTGAGGAGGAGGAGTTTGGAGCTTATTCCACCACGCTGCTCCAATACGGGTCGGTGGAATACACATGTGATAGAATTTCAGTGGAATTTGATACATACAGGTTTCCTCACGTTGTTTCCCTTCACCGTCAAGCACGAGATAAATAATAATCACATATTATTATTTATATTATATTGTTTTTATATTATTAGGGGAGGTGGAGGACGATTTTATATTATTATGGGAGGTGGAGCAGCATTCCACGATTCAAAGAATATTGGTGGATATACATGTAACAGTTTTTAATCTACCAACACATTCAGGTTTTCTCACGATATTTATTGCACAAGATGAAATATAGATAAAACAAGGGCATTAAATGTAGTGGTGCTTGCCCAGGTTTGAACCCACGATCATTGGTTTCACGCGTTCCTACCACTGGGCCATCTCGGTTAACCATTGTTTAAACGAAGATTATATTTTAACGACCCTAATCAGTGCCCAGCTGTGGGACGTATAGTTGGCTGGTTCGGTTGGTCCAGTGGATACAAACAACGTGGCTTGTCAAAAAGTTATTGGTTTTTATGTCAAAAAAATGTCTTAGAATAAAACTTGTCGCTTACGATATTATTAATATGGTTCTGTGAGGTTCTTAATGTATTACAAATAATATATATATACATATAGATATGTATGTATATAATTGAAAGAAAATCTATTTCGTATAATATTTCTATTTTTATAAAATAAAATAACGTTCACAGAACAAATATTACCCGTCCACACTGTAAACAATTTACAAAATTAAACGTGGAATATTGTGCTTTATGTACAGACCACTTTAGACTGATAATTGTATGCGCGTTGAATCTTTACGATTCCTGACGTGTTTGACTTCGCCATCGACGAACTGTCGTGTCACTGGTTCCATTAGTATAATTATGCGAAGTTACGTATTTATTCCATCAGTTACACCGTAGCGTAATGACCTACTTGCGCTTTTAACAATATTAGGCTTAGTAAGTAAGTGAGAAACTTATGCACGTGTAACAAATGCCAAGTCGTTATCGTCGTAAGAGCGAAATTTGTTAATTTAATAAAATTATTTTTAATTCCCACTTCGTTAAGTTCATGATTAGATCTGAATGCTCTATGATATTACGGCTTCCCTAAGAAAACACCTCCAAATATTCCATTAAGCCGCAATCTGTGTCACTAGTTTTAGGCACAGTAACTAGGTTTTACGGTATATATAGTGTAAACACATACCTACCACTGCTGGGCTAACGATCACACGTTTTATGGACAAAGCTTGGAGTTTTTTCCACCATACCGCTTCAATGCGGCAATGGCAGATTTTTATCTGATACCTTACGATGTGTTCGTTCACCGCCGATGAATTATAATAAGTACATGAAAATTCAATGGAGCTTGCCCGGGTTTGAACTCAAAATCTTCGATTAAGATTCTTGTGTTCTAGCAACTGGAACTTCTCGCTATTTTAAAATTTAATTTAAATTTCATTTATAAAAAGTGATTTTTTTTTTTAGTGTCACGAAAACTCTTTTAATCAGGTTAATATTTGTAATAATTAAACAGCAGGTTTAGGTAAGTCCATTTATCACGAGATATCAAATTATTTTTCAATTTTATTCTTAAATAAGAATAACTTTTACATTTAATTTAGGCAATTAACCTTTAACGATATTAGAAAATATTCTATTTATAATATCGGAGCTCGACACAGAGATCCGAGCCGTTGGTCCTGTGCCTGAACTCTTTCCGGTCGTGTCGGATGGCCGTCCCACAGGATTATGAGAGCTAGAGAAGAGCACCTGTGTTTGTGAACACATTTGTGTACTATATACAATGTGTACTATATATATATAGTATTTTAACCGTACACTTAAATTTTTGCTGTGTCTGATGGTCTACCTTATTTTTATATCTCTAAACTCTTACTGTAATTACAGGCACAAGAGACATAACTTCTTAGTTCCCACGGTTAATGGCGCATTGGCGATGTAAGCGATGATTAACATTTCTTACAATACCAATGTCAATGGGTGTTGGTGACCACTTACAATCAGGTGGTCCATATGCTCGTCCCCCTATCCATCTACTTTAAAATATATTATATTTCTGGTACGTATAGTTATATTTTAAATAAAATATATAAACGGATGTCAACACAAACCGGAGGTGAACATCGTTATATTAATTGACGCGATAGTTAGTTGTATGTTGATTTGAGGTTCGGTTCTGTCGATCGGGTTAGTTCGAAAGCGGAATTCAATTACAATATGCAAAAATAGTATCAATAATTGGATACGAAGCGCAATCAACAATACCTTGACGTCATTGATTTTAACGAAAGAAAAAAGAAAGGCAAGGTTTTATCCGTTTTTTTTAGTTTATATACAACCGATTAATGATTCTTTTACTAAAATAATTTTATGTTTTATCTTATAGTTTAGTGTTTTATCTGTAAAATTAGCTTAATGAGTAATGAGAAAAAACTTTTCAAAGAAAAAGACAGTTCAGAAAATGCAGTCCTCCAGACCGATTTCAGCCACGGCCGCCAATCTCAAGAGAGATTAGCCAACTGCGCAGGAGATATTATAATGCACATGTGGGTGCAAACACAGGAGCACTCTCTTTTCCTTAGCTCTCATAATCCGATGGGACGGCAATCTGACACGACCGGAAAGAGTTCAGGCGCAGGACAACGGCTTAACGTGCTTTCCGAGGCACGGGAGTGTACACACTTCCAGAATCCGGGCTGCTACTGGCTGCTGCTACAGAAAACCCTAATAACTATTTATTGGCACGACCTGGGAATTGAACCCAGGATCACCGAGTCTGCGACCTTATATCTAGCCACTAGACCAACGAGGCTGGCGAAAGAAAAGTATAATATATATATATTAAGTAAATTCATCCATGATAAAATCAGAGCAGATAGATCAGGCGATAAAAAATTGTCAAATTAGGCCAATATTTTTTATAAAAAATATGCAACAACGAAGATATCGCAAAAAAAACTATTTATAAAAGTAAAAATTATAATATGGTCTGAATCAATTAAAAACGAAAATATAATTGGCAAAATTAAATTATCTTTCATTTTGGCAATTCCATTTTTGCATTTTCTGATAAAATTATTACATTTATTACAGATTAATGTACCTTTTTTTACACCATCAGAAAGTAGAGATTTCAACGAAAAAAAGGCCACCGACTGTTTTAAAAAAAGCAGATATTTTGACGTGTGAATTTTCGATGCACAATTGCACAATATAGTGAAAAAAAAAAATGGTTGTCTGTAAAGTCGGTTTACGGACGATAGTTTAACGTGACAACGTCATAACAGATAGATGCGGCGCAAGCGTACAATCAGCGTAACGGGACAATGAGTCATCCTTTTTCGTGCATGCAGCCAGCGTTCACCGATTTATTAGACGTTGTCACGTCAAAAATAAATATTTTAAATAAAAAATACAGTATATTTGGGACATAAAAAGGTAATTTTTTATTAAATTTCATGAAAAAATAAATTTATTTATAAAAGAAAGATAAGAATATCCAAAAACTTGGTTTGAATTTTTCACAAAAAATTTGAGACTATGTGAAAACTCTTTCTATTATCTTAATAAATCTTTTTATTATCTACAACTTTGCCATTTAACTTTTTTCCATAGGACTTGAAGTTATGCCAGAAATCGAGGTAAGCCGTTTTTTACCCTTAAAAAAGCAGAGGCCCTAGCCAAGTTGACATTCTACAATTGTAAACGCTATAGAAAACTAAACAAATGTATGAGAATGACCACGTGACTTGTCGTTGAGAGATGTCATTCTCATATATTTGTTTAGTTTTCTGTAGCGTTTACGATTGTAGAATGTCAACTTGGCTAGTGCCTCAGGTTTTTAAATGTCATTTGATAACTTGACAACCTATGACAACATCGAACCAGCTAAACTTCATACAAGCTCCAAAACACTAGGTTTTGGAGCATCGCTATTTACGGAAACTGTCCAAATCAGACGCACCTGAAATCCCTAGGAGTATTAATTAATCATACACAAATATAATCTCCAGTCCCATCTTGGTTGCTCTTTATAGAGGTAGAAATAAATTGTTCAATATTACCTGGATTTGAATTGATTTCCCTTTCTTATTTACATGTTATTTTTTTAATCTCGTTCACTTTTAATTTCGGTGTAACAACGGCCCAATCGTCGAGGTAGTAATTGTTGATTTCGTCCGAATCGTTTCATTATTGCGCACATTAATATTCGAACGAAAACATATTTGTGTTTCCCAATAATTACTTTTACGTTTTCCGTTCAATAATTATATTATTTTTACGTTTTTACATCGGAAATGAAAAATTATTTACATAAATAGACGACCACGAACGCGTTTGCGTGAGCATACCCGCATTGCGCGCGGCGGCGCGGATCAATGTCTATACCCAATTTCAATGACGAAATGAGTAAAGATAAATACAAGTTTGCCCATATGTTCGCCTACTTAAGCAATAAAAAAAAACTTTTATTTGTAAACATGGACTGAGGATATTTAATCGAGATACACAGCTTAAGGTCATACCAAAATCACGGGTATAAATCAGGTTTAAGAAAAAGATACAATAGTTGTTATGTTGTCAACAAAATATCTCAAGTTTTTACGACGTATAGAAAGATTTTGTCAAGCAAACAGTCAACTAGAAGCTTTTCCGATGATTGTCTTAATATTTTATACGAATATCAGATACTCGGCCCTCGGGGGAAGTAAGAACGTCTTTGTACTATTTGGGATTGAATATTGTAATAATATTTTTAAGATATATTTGATTAAACGGAACGATCTTTGTCAGCATTTTATATCTTAACTATGCTTGGTCCGCGGCTTTAGAAGAAATAACAAATATTCACAATATATTAATATAGCTTATTCCAACCACAACGGAAATAAACATAAATAAACAAATTTGACACCGAATTAATGCGATATCATTGGTCATCGATATCAATTGATGCGATGTCATTGGTCGACATCTTGAATAATCTATAACATTCACTATGGATACGCGAAAATATGGCGTTTTCAATGTCCGCGAAGTTGTATTCGGAACTTTGGAAGTTAAATTAATGTGGTTATAACTAGTTAAGTGGAATAGTGTTGTATTGTGAATAAGGGTAAATTAATCGAGAACTGTTTACAGTGCAATAATGCAGAAAGATTTGACAATCGCATGCAATTTGTAAATCTACGGTGTGTTTACATTTATTTCTATTCCCATTGGAATAGGGTATATCTTATTTCACTATCATGCGGGTGAAACCGCGGACATAGAGCAGTAAGAATGTACAGGTGTATGTCAATGTCTAATACGGATACATAGACATAATAACGTACACATGTACAAAGTTCTTGGCATGTTTCGGGAAGGCGCGGCACCATTTCATTCATTCATGGAACGGACGCGTTAAAATCGGGTCATCGACGTCCCGAAATACGTCGAGTGATCGTCGATAAATAACGTATGAGTAAGCCGAAACATTTAACAATAATAATATTTATATATCCACCAACTCCTTTTCCTCATTATTATATAGATAGTATATCGACATATATAATCATAATAATTATTATTATAGACATATGTCTATATCATATTACTCACTTTTCGTATCCTTCTTCTTCTTCTTATTCTTGTCAGAGTGGTCGTGGTCGCCATGTAGTGTTAAAATCTTTCGGCTGGGATGTTGTTTGCCTAACGAGCGATCGCCATGTGTCTCTATAATTGGTGATCCTGGTGCACTCATGCAAAGGACCGCCAACACTGGCTTTCACTTGGTCGGTCTATAGCATGGGCGTCCTTCCACGCGGTCTAGTGCCATCCACCTTGCCTTGTATGACAAAGCGCGCTATGGAGTCATTTCCTTGCCGGGACACGTGTCCAAATAATGTTAATATGCGTTTTCGAACCAGCGCCGAAAGACGCTGCTTGATGCCGAGTTTTCTTATACAATGTATTTACTCGAAGTCGCATTATTATTATTTTTTTAATTTTCTTTATTCTTAACACCTGACCGTACGAACGTGAAATAAAATACATACAATAATAAAAATCGAACTAAGTAAAAAAATCTTGCTAATCCGTTAAGCAAATTTCGCCTAATACCTACAAAAAATGACATATGTGTATTAACCAATCCGCATTGAAGCTTCATAAACTCCACACCAGAAAAGTAGAGGAAGTATTATAAAGAAAAGAGAGAAAATCTTTGCGACATTTACAGGCTGCTACTTATGTACTTATGTGATAAATTAGCAGCGTTGGCCTGACTTCGTCTAAGTTGAAAAATCTTTTTTACGCTAATAATGACATACGCAAAAAAAAAATATCCTCGGTAACATTATTGAATTTACCGTAGGGACCTTTATCTCTATGTTATTTGCTGATAAAGTATGGGTGAATAATTTTTTAAATTCAAATGCACATTCAAAATACTTTATTCAATATTGAAGTATTACACTTACTTATTGATTGTCAAACTGGAAACTACTACCGGTTCGGAAAAGAAACATCCAGCCCTGAGAAGAACCGGCGAAAGAAACTCAGGTTAAAATCGGTTAATTAGATTTAAAAAAATTCCCATACAAATCAATATCCAAAAAATCAAATCTTTGCTCTTTATAAAATTATTAGTATAAATATTCTAATCTATAAGTCTATAGTATAAACTATATCTATAGTATAAACATTAAAATCTTTGCTCTTTATAAAATTATTAGCATAAAATTTTCTTTGATATCTTAATTATGACTTATTCGATTTTGTTCCAGGAGACGAGTTCGTGTATCAGGACTCGTGGGGAGGGATCGCTCTCCTGTTTGCGGCGAACCAAACCTCGAAAACACTCATGCCTAACACTACATTCGTAAGTATGAGTATATAATTAAATTATATAATTTAAACTATTCTTCTTTTATTTAAATGTAATTCATAAAATATTTATTGAAATTTTATATAAATTACAAACATTATTACCTAAAAAGCAATGCGATTTTATTCGCATTAAACGTTTTGGAAAATTTTAACTGAACAGATTAAAATTCAATTGCTAAATTTGACCTACACATGGTAGGTAACGAATAAAGATAAACAAAATTTTTACAAAATATTAACAATTTTAACCATGAAAAAGTATGAAATTGCACAATATAGATAGACAAATAACTACAGACAAGTCTGACCTTTCGGTAGGAAGCTTCCAAAGCTTCGGTAAGTATTGTTGATTAAATAAATATAATTATACACATTCATTACATGTTCAGGGTTATTTTTAATGACCCAGCAACCTCGCAGGACTATATATTTTTATTTTTTTAGGAAAATAAAATCTAAGTCCTGCGAGGTTTCTGGGTCATTAAAATAACCCTGTATTTATCGAAATACTTTGTATGTATGTTTAAAAGGACCGATTTTCTTGTTAGGCACTTCAATTTTTAATTGGCCACTTCGCCAATTAATCGATACAATTTTATATTATATGAAAGTTACTAAGAAATCGCCGAAGTTGAAAATGAAAGCGAAAAGTTTCTAAGGCCACTTCCTCTTACTTCAATAAGGGCAAAGTATTTGCATAAAATATTTAACAAATTATGTTCCTTATGACATTATAAAAACAAATTAGACAGTACAAGTAAAGTTAAATAAATGCTTTACTTTTATTATAACTAGCGTTTTGCCCGCGGTTTCAGCCGCGTAGTTTCGGTTCCCGTAGGTGGACAAAATGTAGTCTATGTAACTCGCTGTTTATGTACCGTTCCATTGACAAAATAATAATTTTTAAAATCGGTTTAGTGGTTTAGGTGTGAAAGCGTAACAAACAAACAAAATCACATTCACATTTATGTTAGTTAAGATTAAGATATAATACTAAATGAAATACCAATATTTAATCGCAAAATGAATTATTTATAGTATATATAGATAATATAGATTAAAGTAGATAATCTTTCCTTCTCTTTTGTCAAAAAAAAATGATTAAAACATGAGCCCTAAGAGCAGGACAGAATATTTTCCTCAAGATGGCCAATGCCAAAAAAAAGATGGAATTAGTAATAATTATAATAATTATTATCTTCCATTCATTTGTCTCTTTCTGTCATTCGTAAATTGACATTTGAAAAATTTATCTTAAAAACAACCATATGTATACACGACGTTTACGAATGTTTACAATACAATCTTCACTGACAAATTAACGTACAATTTTTATTTTTTTTTAATTTTTATGCTAAACTTATTTTGTAAACTGAAGCTAAATCGTCATCATACATCCTGTATGAATAAACAAAATATGTATTTTGAGTATAGGTCTAATTTTATAGCACAACATATTATTTTACTTTATACGCTATTACCGAATAAAACGTTAACATATTTTTATTTAAAATATAATATAAGTATTCTCAATAAGGATACAATGTTTAACTGTGTATGAAAGCCACAAGTTGTTATAAATTCTGTAATCTAGGTTAGCCTAACAAGGATGTTATTATTCTGTTTAAGATTAAAAAACTTCAAAATAGTTTGGCCTATCACCATGTTCGTACAAGTTCTTTCTTAGGGAAGCTTTTTGTATTATTATTATTTTTTACCCGCAATTAGAAGGCACACGGTTTTTTTATACAGGGTAAACTAACATAAGGCTCAGCCGATTGAAGGCACGAGCATCGCCTCTAGACATCTGTAACATTGAAGGAATAGCAGATGCGTTGCTATCCTTTAGAAAGGGATAGGCTCTCTTTTTTTAAAAGGTTACCGAAACATAAAAAGGATTACTAAGTCATAATGACGTTTCATCAATTTCACATAACATTTTACGAATGAGCATAATCATTTGTATAAGTATACACACGGAGGCAATATAACATCTGACAACTATTAGAAATACAAAACTATTCAGTTGTTATTAATATAACTATATCTTTATTAATATATAAAACTGAAGAGTTTGTTTGTTTGATCCGGCTAATCTCAGAAACTACTGGTTCGAATTTAAAAAATATTTTTGTGTTGTATAGTCCTTTTATCGAGGAAGGTTCTAGGCTTATTTTTATTCAATATATATTTATTAATTATACGCGGGTGAAACCGCGGGGTACAGCTAGTAATATATACAAAAACCAATATAGTATTATTTCCATAAAGTGATAGGTATTTTAAAAACAACTGTGGAAATTAAACAGTCAATTGGAAAACTTGAAAGAAGTACTGTGGAAATATTGAAAGAAGGTCACAGGCGGGTTGGATTCCAATTATATTAGCATCTGTTGACCTCCTTAGTGTCGGTGATAAATCTCTTTCTTGAATTAATTAACACTAACGTTTTGCTTCGACAGGATAGAAGGGACTGTTCAGACTTATTCGTAATAACTTAATTAGTGCTGCGAATCGCGGATTCAATTTTAATCGCATAATACTTAAAGTAAAGATGGTCGTTAAATATATTTTAAGAATTTTTATATCATATTCAGGAACTAAAATCTAGAGCAAACTTAGTATTTGTAGTTACATTATACATTTTTATATCTGGGATAAAAGTCTCGAATGTCTGGTTGTTCATTTTCTTCATTTTTCAAATTATATTGATCACCAGCACTAAAGACATGCATCATGATATAGTAGCCTCGTTTTTTAAACAAATTTGAAACTCTGATGTGCCAAAGCTCAGCAAAGTAGCTCTAATTTACTGAAACAAAATGCTCCGTTTCGCGAAAAAAATTTAAAATCTCTTTTCTATGGATCTTTTTGTACGATATAAAAAGTAATCGGATAAGCGAACTGAAACGAATACACGTAGCGCACGCATCCGGACGGAGATTTGAGTAACATTTTTTGGCACATAAAAAAGAAACTATGAAACATATTCATAAAACAACATTTGTAAAAGTTTCGAAAAATAAACAAAAAACGTTTGACGAATACGAGCGAAATACGATCTACGGTATAAAACGAGTAAATCCCATATTTGTATAAAAATATCACACGTGAGTAAACAGAGACTAAAAATGGATTTATGTAACAAGCAAGGCAACAATTTCGTGATTTAAAAAAGTACGTTTAAAAAATATAGATACTTAGTTTATTATCTGCCGGGTAATAAGCATGCAGGCATTTTTTTATTGCATAGGAAGGCGGACGAATATATGGCCCACCTGATCGTAAGTGGTCACCAACGCCCAAAGACATTGGCGATGTAAGATATGTTAATCATCGCTTAAATCGCCAATGCGAAATCAACCTTGGGAACTAAGATGTTATGTCCCTTGTGTCTGTTATTACACTGGCTCACTCACCTTTCAAACCGGAATACAACAATACCAAGTACTGCTGTTTTGCGGTAGAATATCTGATGAGTGGGTGGTACCGACCCAGACGAAGCCCTACCACCAAGTGACAGGCATATTAAAGTAACATAATATAAATAAAGGTAGGATACTTACTACTTACTTTTTAGTAGGTACCGACAACACAATGCAGATATAAATACTAGAAAAGTGTGTCATCTTTTCGTATGTGATATTAACAATAAATTTATACCTTTTTTTATTAGACTTAAATTTATTTCAAAGATACTATCATTGACATGGCAATTCATTTAGATGTGATATATTTTGATATTACTAACTTGTTTTCAGTCGCTTGGTATATTTGAATTTTCCGATATAAAAAGTTGACTGTGCCAATCTTCGAACGATAAATATCTTTGTAAAAAAACATGTGTAGCTCACACGTGTTAGAAGTAAAATCTTCAAAAATTTTGGCTTCAACTGTATAATGCTTCCTATCTCATTTTCTCACACGTTAAATCTTATGAATTTATGTGTCTGTCTCATTTTACTGTCGCTTTTTCGTTTCATCGACTTTCAAATCACAACGATGCTAAGGAAGTTTTCACTTCAAAAATCAAATCGATCCATTGTACCGTCGCTGCG
The DNA here is from genome assembly GCA_963151315.1 of Nymphalis c-album. Lineage (NCBI taxonomy): Eukaryota > Metazoa > Arthropoda > Insecta > Lepidoptera > Nymphalidae > Nymphalis > Nymphalis c-album. The sequence goes on from OY720610.1 coordinate 3,250,709, forward strand.
TAAAAGTAACGAACCAGCAAACTCATGTCCGCTGCTGGGCTCAAAATCATCGGATAAATTCTAAATTTGGATCTTGTAAAATGATTCAAAATTACTTGTAAAAGTTTACTTAAAGATAAATTCATCTCTGTATTTTAGTATAAATACCAATATCAATACAAAATAGACTATTTAAATAAATTTAGCCGAAAATAATAATTTAAATTTATAGTGAAAATAATAAAGCCGAGATAGCCCAGTGGTAAGAACGCGTGAATCTCAATCGATGATCGTGGGTTCAAACCCGGGCAAGCACCGCTGAATTTCATGTGCTTAATTTGTGATTATAATTCATCTCGTGCTTGACGGTGAAGGAAAACATCGTGAGGAAACCTGCATGTGTCAAGTTTCATTGAAATTCTGTCACGCGTGTATTCCACCAACCCGCATTGGAGCAGCGTGGTGGAATAAGCTCCAAAACCTTCTCCTCACAAAGAGGAGAAGAGGCCTTAGCCCAGCAGTGGGACATTCACAGGCTGTTACATGATAGTGAAAATATGGATTACAATTTCTGTTATTATAGAGAAGGCATGTAACGATTTAATTCACGTAATTGGCAAAGCATTGCTAATTTGAAATGCTTGTCAAATCCTCGCAGCCCTGTCGGTACGAACACTTATCTACGGGCAGCTCATTTGATTGTCAATCTATTTCCATTAATCACGTTCCGTATCCCGATATGTCTGTTCCCTGTTTTGGTTAGGGAAAATTATAGTGCAAAATTTCTACACGATTTACTAGTATACCATGAACCAATGTAACATAACTAAAAAGGAATATACTGTTATCTATACTAATATATAAAGCCGAAGAGTTCTGCTGGTTCGAATTTAAAAATTATTTTGGTGTTGCTTAGCCCTTTTATCGAGGAGGGCTAATTATACGCGGGTAAAACAGCATGGTGCAGCTTGTAAATAATATATGTATAAATAACATTTTTAAATATACAATGAATTAACTAAATTTAACAGCAAATTGTAAATTATTGAAATAGCACGTCGTCCAATAGATTGCCCGTTGATTGATTGGTTGTGGCATTGCACCAGGACTGCGGTTAAACTCTCTGAACTGCGAGACTCAGTCTTTGTATTAAGTAAATGTGCTTGAGTCGTAATAAGTTCTTTTTTAAAAAATGCATATGTAAACGATCAGGCAATTAGGTCTCCGGATGACAAGTGCTCACTACCATAGATAACTAGATATTTGGAATATATAAAAAAGGTTTATTAAAATGAATAACTCAGTGCAGACTTTGTATACATAAGTAATAGGTTGGAATATATAGTTAATAATAGTAATATGTAGTTCAATAAAATAATATAGTATAAAACTAAATAAAGGTAAATATAAAACCACCATCATCATCCTGCATCACTGCTAGGCATCTGAATAACAATATAATATGTAAGAAACTAATTTTATGTATGATCTCTTTTGGGTTTATTTTTTAGATGTATAGTAAAAACAAAGAAAATCGCGTGCATATAAAATTTTCGGCTTTAACATATTAGTAGAAATTATATCCATAATTGTAATGTCGTTTATGATGACTATCGACGCACAGCTAAAACTACTGAGTCTAGAAACTGTCTACTTCTGAAACTGGAAATATAGTTTTATTGTAAGTATAACGTAAGTATCGTCTAAGAATTTTTTTTTGGAAATAATATCTTTAATAGGAAAAGTGGGGAGAGTTGTATTAATTTTACACGTACGAAGTCGGGACGGGATGTCGAAAAGTTATTGGTTTTCATCGATTTTCGTACTTGATATAAAAAACCTTTTTATAATCCATATAAAATCTATATAATATAATCTAAATAAAATTGTAACATTACATTTCACACACCACTTTTCTCGGCAAAATCTACATTTCAATCTTGGTGATTTTAATTTAATGAAATTGTGTGTACATAGTTATTATTAGATCATTTTGTGACCAAAAGAAGTTAAATATGTAGCTCATATAGTAGAAATACTTTGTAATAATATTCTCATCATCAATATAAACGAAAATACTCATTATTCGCTTCATCCTGAGCCCATTCATTTTCGGTCGAAAACTTTTGTTTTCCATTCATTTCTATCTCTAGACATATTAACTCTCAGATTACTAAATTAATCTATAACATATTAACTGACACGAGGGTCGAAATGACCCAGTAGTTAGAACACGTTAATTTTAACCGATGGTTTCGGGTTAAAACCCTGACTACGATTTAATGACTACGGCACAATTGTATTTTTTTTTAGTAGAAAATAATGGACTGGCTTTTATGATTTCTTTTTTGTAATGAAAACATAATCGACACAAATACAATTTATTACTTTATATCGAATTCATTTTATTCGATTACTATTATCGTTCATTTTTATACTAAGATTCCTTATAAAGGTCGCTGATGTGATTTGCTCAATTCTACAAATACGAATGAAATGTTTGGTTCATTTGACACATACCTATATGTTGAAAATATGTATTAAGTACGAAATTAAGATGGCGTTTTTGTATGAAATTTGAAACAACGCGTTATTACTCGTAAGAGTAAAATTGATTTAGAGAGAGAAAGTTAGGTATCCGCCATCAATAGTAATAGGCGCTTAGAAATTATGTTTAACACATTAGTTACTTTTAACGAGTTTTTTATTTATTCAATATTTTATTATACACCCTTAGAGGTTCCAAAAATCGTGCGTAAATAGAAAATATATGGAAATCATTTAGCAAGTCAATTTGTTATTAGTATCTATCTAGTATTTTAATAAAACATTTATTAAATCAGTCGGAGACGAACAAGTGTGTATCACCCCCGACATTATTATATCCCACGCGAAGTTTAAACTACTAACAATTAAGATAAGACAATTTCATCAGGATTTACGACTTGCACTGAAGGCTTTGAAGAACAGAAATTATTTATACAGCACTGATATAATCTGTTTGAACGCTGTGAATACTAATATAAATTGACAAAATGAACAAAGAATCTAAATCGATTGTCTATCTGTGTTGTTTCTATGTTGTAAGTAAAGAACAAATATATTTGTATTAAAAAAATATTTTTTTTTATTCATCAATCAGATTATGTAACTGTTGTTATTGAATTTATTTATTTTTACTTGCAATCAACAGCGTTTTTTACAATGGTTGTACAGTTAGTAAATAGATGAGGCCACATAAGATTACAATTTTATAATACAGTTTAAAAAAAAAAGCTTTCATGCTTTATATTCATGCGACAAGATCGTTCGTGCGTGGGTTCGCTCTGTGTGTGTGTTTTTTACGATGAATTTTAATTATTTCTCTTTTTAATTGCTTTTTGGATAAGTAAATAAATTTGAAGCATAGTGTCGCAGAAAGTAACCACAATTCTGCTACACTGATATTTATATAATAGCAATAACTATCGAGATCTACTTTCAAAATTTTTCGACTGCTTTAAAAACGATCTAATCCAGTCAAACACTACTGAGATTTCATGTATAATCACATGAAATCTCAGTAGTGTTTGACTGGATTCATCACCAATCCGCACTGGAGGAGAGTGTCAGAATAAGTCTTAAAGCATCTTCTTAAAAACAGTTTCGTCAAGAGTAGCACATTAGCACACACTCACAGTTTTTTTCACAGCCCGGGAGGGCAAATCCACTCCACCTGATGGTAAGTGGTAGTAGAGTCCAAACGCGACGAGGGCTAGTGCAGTCGGGAAGAATGATCTGCACTAGCCGCCCCCGCCTTGCCGGCCCGCAAGATGCCTCTTCACGTTTACTTTTACATACTTTACTTTTCTTTTTACATACTTTACTTTAACCAATATTTCACATTACAATACTGACACAAAACATACATTATTACACGTAATATCGCCGTAACAATATTTAAAGACCAAACATATTAAGTAAAATATGAAAACATAATAATACATAACATATAGTTTCGTATAAAGCTAAAGTTAGTCCAAGCCTAACTAATAATGAAAAGTTACTGTTCGTTTTGAATACAGTTATTTAATACTAGTTTATGCTCGCAGCCTCGTCTAGATGAAATTTATTCTTGCCAATAGTTTAAATTTAAAAGGGGTAAGCTGCGAAGCACATTTATTTATATAATAATACTAGTTTCGGCTTACGGAATTGCTTGCGTTTAAGAGGGGTTGGTATTTCTGTACTCCTGGCAATATGTATTTAAAATTTCATGATGATTGGTGGAGTAAATAAGACGTGGAAGCATTATAAATAAACTCAACTAGACTTTTATAATATTAGTAAGGATTATAATACTAAAATCTTCTCCAATACGAGCTGTACCTTCTCATATAAGATTTATGTAAAATATAATTTATTAGTAAAGACTGAGGCCCTAGCTAAGTTGACATTCTACAATTGTAAACGCTAATAGAAAACTAAAAATTGTATGAGAATGACCACGTGACTTATCGTTGAGAGATGTCATTCTCATACATTTGTTTAGTTTTCTATTAGCGTTTACGATTGTAGAATGTCAACTTGGCAAGGTCCTCTAATTCGACTTTATATGGCATTGACTATGTCACCATATACAAAAATACTTACATCGAACGATGCAAAACGTCTTCCTTTGAAGAAGTATAATATATACAATGAGATCTCAGCTTTTATCTATAATAACACTTCTAAAACATCTGGCTACCAGTCAAGGTGTCATCAATTATGGACAGTCTATCTGCCCCTCACAGCCGTCATTGGCAGCTTTATTTATGTCCATCAACAAGTGTGTTGAAAAGAGATAACAAGTATATCTATATAAAGGGTTAGAGAGGGATAGTTGTAAAAAATCGTTCAAAATAAGCTATTAAGCAAAATGTAGTTTCATAATATTATTAGTTATTTTCGTATTATACAATATAATTATAATTACGTTGTTGTTCTTTTATCACACCCAAAAATGTGTCTTCCGTAATGTATGATATAAAAGTACCAGAAATTGTCAGAATGGTGCTGTAACCAGCCGTAGTTGAATCAATGATGAATGAGTTTTTCTATACTAATATATAAAGCTAAAAAGTTCGTTTGCTTGATCCCGGTAATCTCAGGTTGTATAGTCCTTTTATCGAGGAAGGTTCTAGGCTGATTTTTTATTCATTATATTTTTTTAATTATACGCGTGTGAAACCACGGGGCACAGCTAGTTAATTATAAATGTGTTGAACAGAATTGCTAATAGGCGACTATTATTTGTAGATGAATATCTAACTTTCTCTCTCTAAATAAATTTTAATCTACCATCGCCATCTTAATTTCGTACATTTACACTTATTACATATTTTTCAACATATAGGTATTTGTCAAATGAACCAAACATTTCATTCGTATTTGTAGAATTGAGCAAATCACATCAGTGACCTTTATAAAGAACCTTAGTATAAAAATGAACGATAATAGTAATCGAATAAAATGAATTCGATATAAAAAGTAATAAATTGTATTTGTGTCAATTATGCTTACTTTACAAAAACGAATACATAAAAGCCAGTGCCTTTTTATGTATTAAAAAAAAAATCCGTAGTCAATAAATCATAAAACCTCTTTACAGGAAACCTTATTAATAGTTTGTGTGGTTGAAAATCATACAATGCAGTCATCTCTTCGTTTTATCAGTGACCTGATTTCACCGCGAAACTTTGAATTAACGATTCATAGTCGTAATTATGAATTCCATTGTCTGGATTTAAGCTTATCGAAACATTCTAATTTGACATTCTGATAACAATTTCGCGTGACAGTGAACACGCTAATTTAGTTTCAGCATGAAATTTGATTTTAATCTAATATCCAGTAATTGAATATTGATAGGTATAATATTTTTAGTGACTATCACATATATAGCTAAGGAAGAAAATTTTACTGCCTAATGACAAAACACGCAAAATAAAATTGAAATTTTGTAACATAAAAAATATTATGCAACATAATTTTATAAGCTCACTATTTTCGGATATGTTTCACGATATTTCAATAGCGGTTTGTAAAACAAAAGAAGTGAGTAGTGCGCTACGATCAGTTAGCTTGTTTTTTGACGTTGATGGTTTAAAAATATTATATTAATATTTTGAAAAAGAATGTACAAAATAAAATTTACTTATTTCACTATTTCTAAACAGCTAGAAACATACATATAAAATAATGGATAACAATGAGTTGTTTAAAATATTATGTATAATTCAAAAATTATTATTCATCTGCTATTCGTATTTACCAAGTATCCTTTATATGTTTGTGTGAAATGCATTTCTAAACGACTCATTCGATTGAATTAATACTTAGCGTTACTAAAGTTGTCGTTAAAAATTCAGGTGACAATTTTAGAATTGGTTTCATCAAAGGACAACAGATGGTGCTTGAGCCATATCGGGGGTTTTTGTAAAAAACAATACAGTAATGAGACTTTGCAATGCATTCCGGACATGACATAGTTAGTATGGACGAGGCGGCACTAAAATAGTGTTTTTCGGGAAAGACTGATATAGAAACTTTAAAAGCACAAGCTCTTTGTTTAATACACAACTAATTACAATTATTACACGTTAACTATTTCTAACGAGTATATATATGTTTGTATGTATTCCTAAAAAAAGCCTAGATGGCAAAGTTGTAAGAACGCGTGAATCTTAACCGATGATCTTGGGTTCAAGCCCGGGCAAGTCACTGAATGTCATGTGCTTAATTTGTGATTATAATACATCTCTTGCTTGACGGTGAAGGAAAACATCGTGAGGAAACCTACATGTGTCAAATTTTATCGAAATTCTGTCACATGTCCACCAACCCGCATTGGAGCAGCCATTTAAAATAAGACAAGCCTCTTGTATAAAAATATTTACAAAATCTTTTCTTTTCAGAGGGTGCTGGAACCTGCTTCATTCTCGCTTTCGGCTGATCGACGATTTCTACTCCTTGCGCATGCGCCGCGCAAAATCCACCAATACTCCTACCTCGCCCGTTACACCGTCTACGATATACTTACCACGTAAGTATAAAATTTTATATTATTTTATGTATTAAATCTCTATAGTGACGGCGTTTCAATGAATATTTATTATCATCAAGTCTGATTATGATTTATTATTATATTTATTATGATTATGTCAATATTATTAGTATTTTTAACTTGAGATTGAAAGAATTGCCTGCCAAAAGCTACCATTTGGTGGCTACTCATTAATGAGAGTGCTACAAATAAGATAAAAGCAGGGTAATATATGATTATAGTGGATAAACATACAACATAAATACTTATATTAATAAAATAATGAAACACCAATTACAGAATTCTTCTATCCGTTAGCATAACGAATCGTTTTGTAAAAATACTAACCTGATTTAATTTATAAATACGAGTAATCAGCTAACGACTAATCGTAAAGTGCCGCGCGCACTTATTGTGTAAATTTATTCATATTATTTATTTATTTATTTACGTCTGTTGTTAAATTTAAGAGGCTCTATTTCTAGAGTCACTGATCTAGTCATTTAGATGTAGTAATCATACTTAGTCTGCGATACAAGGATCAATGTAGCTCTTAATAGCACATCGTTAACACTCGCACTGTTGAGAGCTCCGAGAATCAAGTGTCCGTCTGAATTCAGTTAATGATACACGATATAATCTAGACTTTAAAATCTTCTCGATAATTACATAATTATGTGTGTATGTGTGCCGTGAGTTCATGAATATATACTGACATATATATGTGTGCGTGTATAAACTTATTTTTAGATTTTTATTGTATCAGGTATTATCATAATGATTTTATTGTATAGGTTTGCAATACAATAGCTTACTTTGTTTGTTAAATTTAATTTTCAAAAATTAGCTTGCTTTGTCTGCAAAAATTATCTGGAAACTCTCTTGAAAATTATAAATTGCAAAACTATTTACCCTTCAAAATATCATAAAATAAAATACTGTCTAAATATATTTAATTTCAATTTACAAAAATAATATTAGGCTACAATAATTCATACATTTGTAATAAAACTTTGTAGTCCACCGGCAAAATCAGGATACAAATGCGAAGCCATGCTATGCAGCCAAGCGATGCGAATATTTATTAATACCATGACAGTAAATACACAGATTCAAACAAAAAAGCTAAAATATATAAATAACTAAAATCTCATTGTATTTTAAAAAAGTATTCAAATATGGAAAGCAATTTAACCGGGTTTTAGAAGCTCAGTATTAATTAGGAGTTTCGACAACCTAATTACCTTTATTCATTAAGAGATTACGAAACCCGTATAAATCTCTGAAGATTTTATCGTACGAAATTAATTGAAATTAAATCATGTGAGATTTCGAAATTAAATAATAATATACCTGATTATTTTGCATGGGTATGTGTGTTTAATATATAGTAAGATTTATTCATGGCATTGTCTATGGCAGGTACCATATGGCGGTGACCACTAACCATCACCGTGATGGACCGTTTGTCAGTTCGCATATCGATTTTATATAAAAAATATTAGTGCGCTAAAAAAAACCGATAAGTTTTTTTTTCGCACTAAAACATTGGTGTAACTTTTGCCTGTAGTTACACTGTCTTATTCACCCTTCAAACCGGTACACAACAATACTAAGTATTGCTGTTTCGTGGCAGAATTTGTGATTAGTTGATACCTAACCAGACGGACTTGCAAAAAGTCCTAATGTTAATTGTACAATGAAGTTTTTTTTGATTTACCAAATTTTGTGGTTGTATACGTACAACGGTAAACAGATTCACGTGGTACTAGTTTCCGGACGCGTCTTAACCAGCTTACTGGAAGGGGTAATTATTCAAGTTTACTTCGTACTAATTACATCGTAACCAGACAAACTGATTTACTTGCATTTCTAATATTAGTGTATTTTTTTTAGAGCATAGGTAGGCGGACGATCATTTGGGGCCACCTGATGGTGTGTGGTCACCAACGCACATAGACATTGTAAAAGATGTTAACCAACACCATCACATTGCGAATACGCCACCAACCTTGGGAACTACGGTGTTATGTCCCTTGTGCCTGTAATTGCACTGGCTCACTCACCCTTCTAACCGGAACACAACAGTACCAAGTACTGATGATTTGCGGTAGACTATCTGATGAGTGGGTGGCACTTACCCAGACGAGCTTGAACAAAGTCCTATCACAAAGTAAGTGTAGCTAAGTATTTAGAGTTATAAATGTTGTAATAGAACTTTGTGTGATGTGTAGTTTTGAGAGTGATTAATCGAGATCGTATCACATCGGAAAATATACGTCACGACCCAGAATTTCTCAAGAGTACTCATCATAACCTATATTCCTTTCAAATTGAAATCATTACATTTTTCTTTCAACAACGTGAATAAAAAGGGAAAGTTTTTTTTTATACTATTTATATTAATTTCATAAATGAAAATTAAATCATAATATTTATTCGAATAGTACAAGTACTTATGAATCGTCAAGCGCTACCATTGGAGAAGAACTGGCAACCAACTTAATAGTTAGCTACTCTCCCAACATAAGAAATTTTTGCTTTTAATTAATTCATTATGTATTTTTCATTTCTATTTAGAATTATTTTAGTGAGTTTTTTTAATGAATTACAACTAAATACAAATCATGGGGTACCAGGGTAGCAGATAGTATAAGGCAATCGCCTACATATATTTTAGCAAAATATCAAATTATTATTTAATACGTGACCAACTACTTTTAAAGTTTGTGTTAATATACAAATAGCCTTATGTTACTTTGATTAACACTGAAATTAAGCCTTTTTCCAATTATTATATGGATAATAAAGAGTACATACATAGACATAAAATTTATAAACAGTGAAATGGCACTATAGGCTATCGTAAAAGCGACATTTTCACAAAGGATTTTCGCTAATGTTACATAAAATAATAAGGAAGCATATACAAAAATAACACAGCATGACATTAACAAGGCTCTAGTCGTGACACACTTTAATGTTAGTGCTGTAGCATGTTCCAATCCAAGCATATGTGTAAACAAACCTTCTCATTCTCAAATTCCATATTCCATCTTCTTCATTCTCATATTCCATTTGATTCTATGTGATTTGTTAATAGCTCTGCACAACAAACAGTTCTTGAATAATCGATGTTTAATTATTTTAACTACTTTTGTCCACTTTAATTTTTATTTAAATGTCCCAAGTAACGTTAGGTTGGAATTTGTGCAAGCACGTCTGGGAGGAACCATTATATATATTACACCGCAGCAATTCTTAGTCTAGTTATATTGTGGTTGGAAGTGTGACTGAGCCCAGCTCTGTGTAAATATACACATAACTTAGTTCCTGAGATTATTGGCACATGGTAATTAAGGAAGGATTTTTATTTCTTAAAGCGTAATGCATATAGGCGGTGAAGACCACTAACATGGTTAGCGGCAAAAATCTAAAGAACAGCTTTTATTCAAACATAAAACTGACGATCGTAGTTAAAAATTGGAAACTGGAGGAAAATATGAATTGCGTATTATGAAATTCATTTCAAACAGAAAATATTCAAATCAGTTTATTTTTACAAAAACGCCATTCACAACTACCACGTTTTCCGGTGAGGAAATAGTACACCAAAATAACTAAGACCGTGTGTGCGTAGAGTGTAATCAAGAACAATCCACCTTAATTTTTATGGCGTACGTTAACAAGCGACTTGAAATCTTAAATAGAACACGAACTTCGTACACGTTGGCGTCGCTTGCAGAGACTTTCGACGCAATAAAATAATGCGGACTTAAAATAACGTTGTATTTTCATTTCGAAGTATAACATTTTATTAAATATTTTTAATTTATTAAAAAAAATACAGTAATAAAATTTCTCAGTCTCTTTTCTGGAACGACGAAAAAGCTTTTTCATATTAATTAAATAATGCATCTATATTTTAAAGAAACGAACGAATGAATATAATTATATAAGAGCGAAATATGTGTATGAAGAGACAGCTATTACGTAATGATCATATACCTATTATATATACAGTTAGGAGACTCCTTGGTCCATACAACAGCGTTATTAAAAAAAAAGAAGCGCGCTAATTTAAAACCGCCGCCATCTTGTTAGTGCACATAAAGGTGAGGTAATTATTTAATTATTGGCGCGACTTGTGATTTGTAGTGTGTTCAAATATTTTATTTGGATTTAAAATTAATACTTTAATACTTGCCTCCTCAGAAACGACACTCGATCATTACGCTTATCCTCTATTATCAATGGAGCTAATCTAAATGTTCTGCCACTTTCTGCAACTCACTCCTTTCCAAATTCCACTCCCTCTTTACTTGACCTGATTTTCGTGTCAACGCTTGCTCATGTTGAGAAACATGGGCAATGTGCTGCACTCGCTTTTTCATACCACGATCTCCTCTTCCTTTCCTATAAAATTAGACCTCCTAGAGCTAAGCCTAGAATTCTTCTCAACGCAATTTTGGAGGAATGTGTGTGGAGCAGTTGCGAGAGGATGCTGCTCAAATAGACTGGTTAGGAGCTTTGAACGGTGTAACTGTTGATGAGCAAGTTAATATTTTTAATTCTCTTCTGACTTAACTGTACGACGTTCATGCTCCCATTAGGCGTGTACGAATCAAGCATTTGCCAGCACCTTGGATTGCACCCGAAATTAAAGAACTTCAGCAGAAGAAAAATTTGGCAAAAGCGAAATATAGGTTCAATTCATCAGATAAGAACAAATTAAATTATAAGAAAATTTGGAATCGTTGCAACTTGTTGTGTAGGGATACTCATCAAAGGCACATTTTTAAATCTGTTGTTGAAGACGACAACACTTCCAGAGTCTGGAAATTTCTCAAATCTCTTGGAGTTGGTAAGTCACATACTGACACGTCCACTAGTAACCTAGATCTCAACCAACTTAATCATAAATTTGCATCTTCGACTACCATAAATAGTACAACCAAAACTTTAAAAACTCTTTCTGCTTCATCAACTCTGACTTCTTTGCCCTTTACTTTTCTTGATCCTACCGAAGGAGATGTTAAGAAGAATATCTTAGCTATAATTTCTGGTGCCGTTGGTTCTGGCTGCATTCGCCGTAAAATGACCGGTGTCCGGTGTCCCTCAAGGCGGTGTCTTATCTCCTCTTCTTTTCTCAATTTTCATAAGCTCTGTTACTCAAAATATCTCTTCTCCCTACCACTTGTATGCCGATGATCTCCAGATTTATGGCCATTAGAAAATTAGTGACCTACCCTAGACTATTGAATCGATTAATTCTAATTTAGACAAAATTTCAAAATGGAGTTTATCTTTTGGACTTAAGATTAGGGTTTGGGTCCCGGGACGTCTCGTGTCTCGAAGTCCCGGGAATTTTCGTAATTTTAGTTGTCTCGAGTCCCGGGACTTTCGGGTCGAGACTCGAGACGAGACACGATTGTCGAAATTGTTATGTAATCTTTTATATTTTCAAATAATTGAAGGAGCTTAGCGCCATCTGGTCGAAAACGAGTAGTATTCTCCTTATCCGGTGGCATTATCACAAAAATCGGAAACAGATTGTCGGACAAAGCTGTTGACACAGATTTTTTAAAAGCCCATTTTAATAAGGTCCTCCAGACCGATTTCGGCCACGGCGGCCAATCTCAAGAGAGATTAGCCAACTACGCAGGAGATATTATAGTGCACAAGTGTGTGCGCAAACACAGGTGCACTCTCTTTTCCTTAGCTCTCATAATCCGATGGGACGGCAATCCGGTACAACCGAAAAGAGTTCAGGCGCAGGACCAATGGCTTAGCGTGCTTTCCGAGGCACGGAAGTGTACATACTTCCAATTTCCCGACTCCGGGCTGCTACTGAGAATTTTCTGACAGAAAAATCCAATAACTATTTATTGGCCCGACCTGGGAATTGAACCCAGGACCTTTTATGTAGCTGTCTGCGTCCTTTTATCTAGCCACTAGACAAACGAGGCAGTCACCTATTTTATTACATCATCAAAGAAGTCTATTTAACGTGTTAGTTAATTGTTTAAAAGACTGACTGACTGACAAACTTGAACTATAAAATTCAACCGCTTAAAGGTGAATCTGAATGTGATTTAAAAAAATGAAAACAGCAATTATTAAGACTGAAATTAACGTTAAAGTTTAGAATTAATTTTCTGTTTAATAACCTTTTTTTAATAAATCTCACTAGAAATTAACTCAATTAAAATTTTACTAAAAAGGCTTTCCCCTTAAAAAGGCCCTCTTAAAAAAATTCAAAAAACAATTCTTAAGTCTCGAAGTCCCGGGAATTCCCGGGACTTTGAGTGTAGCCTGTCTCGTGTCCCGGGACTTTGAATTTGTCGGGAATTCCCAAACCCTGCTTAAGATCAATCCTGTTAAAAGCCAGGCTATTATAATTGGTAGCTATAAATTATTGCTGAGGGTAGACTATTCCTTTTTGCCACCTATTATCTTAAATAATACTATAATTCCATTAAGCAACAAAGTAAAAAAATTAGGTATATACATCGATCAAAACTTCTCGTGGGTGTCACAAATAAGCGAAGTGAGCAGGAAAATGTTTCATTCAATTGGATCCATTCGCAGACTACGTAATTTTCTACCAATTCCTACCAAAATTGCGTTAGCTCAAACTATTCTCCTGCCCATCCTTGATTATGCCGACACCTATCTTGATCTTAGAGAGGAGCAATTAAATAAACTCGAGCGTATTCAAAATCTCTGCATTCGGTTTATATTCGGCCTCACTATCTTAAACACCGTTTCGAGTTTCTTAAGGACTCGCACGGCCGATCTCTGCGATCTAGTGATAATCTTGTCCTTAAAACTCCCTCTCACTCTTCTTCCTTCTATACCAATTCCTTCTCTGTACAAGCTGTTCGCCTATGGAATTCCTTACCGCTCCATTTAAGACAATCTCAGTCTATAAACATTTTTAAAATCCGACTCAAGGTATATTATTTGTCTTCATAGTGGGATGTTGTCTATCAGCTGACGCATTATTGCTGTTTATTATTATAATTATCTTAATTACTTATTTTTATACATTATATATTTTTATGTACGTATGTATATATATATATATATATATAATTTATATTTATTTATTTATATATCATACTATGTATGTATATTTAATATACATATTTATTTAAACGTAAAATTAGATTCTGTGCACCTCCTTACCGCTTTATTTTTCTTGTGTCCTTTACCCAAAGGTTGTCTGGAAGAGATCGCTCTTTTAGCGATAAGAGCGCCTTTTGTACATTAACACTGTTCTTAAATAGTATTTGTAACTGTATGTTTCCCTGATCATGTATGTGTTGTACAATAAAGCATATTCTATTCTATTCTAAAAAGTAATTTAGTGAGTAATTAGCATCAATTTATATGAATTGTTTTATTTATGAATGAATCAATTCGAGGTCCTTATAAAATCAGTTTACACTTCTGGATGCTAAATATAGATATATGATAATATTAGAATCTTATATTTGTACTGATACAGGATATTATTATACAGGATAAAAGTTATACTCAGTCTAAGCAACAAAGTTAAAACATTTGTACCGCAAGCGAGTGAAACTACACATCGTGCGGACAGGCACCAACAGGGCAACTTAATCAAAACTTGGCAGTTGGCACGCTGTGTGCCCAACTTAGTTTAAAAATTCATGCTTTTTTCCCAAAACACTTTTAGTTCAAAGTTTAAAAAGTTATTTTATATTATTCTTAATTAAATTATTTATTACGTGTACTAGATAAATATAATATACGGTAATCTATGTATGTATTTGATATGTGTACTTTTAAAAATACACGTATTATAACTGTCTGCACACACGAAGTTATACATAAACATATGTTTGCTTGATAATGTATGAATATGAACAAATACTAGAATAGAAACAGTAAGAAAGTAATGCTACAAATACTTTATACTACTAACATACATAGATACGCTCTACAAAAGCATTAAGCTTATGCTAACGAATTTAAAAATAATAAACGTGATACACACACACATACACACTATAAAAACAATTACACACACATATTAAGTTATTCCACACCAAGAAAGAAATTCTTGTATAACTTAGATTTCAATTTCACACAGCACGAGTAATAAATAATTCATAATTTGAAAACTTGTAAGAGTAATAAAATTAAGCGATGAATAAGGCAATGCTCAAGGAAATTTGTATGAAATAAGAAATTTTCCACTTCCTGCCTCGCTGTGGATCCATTTTTTCCTTTGATTTATGTTTTCCGTGTCCCTCTTCAAAAACGTCTTCATATTTTTCACTGTAAAAGTCTTTCAGTGTAATCATTTCTTAAATCCTTTTATATGCTTATTAATGATACCCGACTTACTTATAAAAGTCTACAGCTTAGCGGCTGTTAAGTGAAACACTGAATTCGCTCTTACTGACATTACTGATTTGACATTCCAAAGAAGAAAGCAATGCTGTTTAACTAATCACTCTAACAACGCATAAGTACAACGGTCTTTTCTATAGGGACTATAAAAATTTTTTTAATGATAAATTCGCTGTATTGACGTCTGATGAAAAATGATGAACGGAGCGTTTAATTTACATAGCTTATAATCTATTACATTAATGTTTATGATTCAACTAAATTTTTTTTAGCCAATATTAAGCTCCGTCCATAATTTCTCAACGGCTAACAGCTAATTGAGTTTACATATTATAATTGGCATAGTTATATATGACAAAAGTTATTTCATTAAATACACTGCAGTAATCGTATTCATTTGTTTTATTTATTGCATTTGTCAGAGCTATAAGAACAAACTAGAGGAACTATGTTCATAGCTTTCATATTAACTTTTGTCAGTGTTGTCTGTAATATAATTTACCGATGTAAATGATAACGTTGATCATCGCATTAAGAAGGGACACGGGATTAGTTCGTACAGAGCAGCACTGCAATCATACAAAATGAATTTACATGCAAAGTTTCAAAAATAATTTACGAAAGTAACAAATAAGAGAGTATTACAATGGAAATTATTTACATTATTACATAGATGCATATAGTGTTTTGTACGGAGCTAGAAAATGTGTCAGGATTTTTTTTTTTTTTATTGCATAGGAAGGCGGACGAGCATATGGGCCACCTGATGGTAAGTGGTCACCAACGCCCATAGACATTGGCGTTGTAAGAGCTGTTAACCATCTCTTACATCGTCAATGCGCCACCAACCTTAGGAACTAAGATGTTATGTCCCTTGTGCCTGTAATTACACTGACTCACTCACCCTTCAAACCGAAACACAGCAATAACAAGTACTGCTGTTTTGCGGATTGCTGATTTGAACCCGCAATCATCGGTTAAAAGTTCATGTGCTCCATCACTGAACCTTCATGTAATATGTTATTGTTTACTGTTTATGGATTCAGTTTAAAAGTTGAAATAATTCAAATTTTAATTACTCTACCGTATCGAAGAACATCAAAACTCTTTATGGATTTTTTATTAATGGTAATTGAATTTAATAAATTATAACTTTTATTTTTATGTGTGTATATTTGGTGTGTGTAAAAGATATACCAATGCATTAGAAACCGCCGTTTAATTCATTCGTGTTAATAATGACAATATTCCCGCGCTTTTATTTCAAAATGGATGACGATCATTGATCTCAATAATTAATCTGGAGTAATATATAAACATGACATGATTAATCAAATCCAAATATTGATTAATATTAAGAATATTAATTGGATGATTGAATTGTTTAATTGAATACCAATGCAGTGCTTAATTTGTATATAGCTTTATGCATTGATTATTATAATGCCACCCTAGACACGTACATATATAACAATAATTATTTTTATTGTTTTTAATTTTTATTTTTTAAAACGACAACCAATGTTACACCTCAAATAAAAAAAACTCCTGTTCTGCAAACCGTTGAAGGCTTAATGAGTGGATAAAATAATTCTTATGATAAAAAAATATTTACACCTAAAACTAATATAGTCTTATGTATATTAATCAAATCGAAAACGTTTCATGTGACCTATGCCAAAAATAAAGATTAAATTTAAAAAAAAATTGTATACCTGATCCTTAGCAGCTACAAATTACGTAAAATCAACTCGTATCGTATTTGCCTTTTTAAATGAAAGGTACGGAATTAGGGCGCCTATTTATTCGCTTTCAAATACGCTAGCTATTTCGCAGTCGCCTCGATTAAAGATTTATGAATGTAAACACTACGCAGTGCAGTCGAAATGAGCTGCATTTGCGCCGCGTTTCTAGATCGTTAGTACGAGTATATCGCGAAGTTTGAGTAACGAATACGAACTGTGTGAATTCAATTATTAACTTCTTCGTCTACTTTGGAAGTTAGTGTAATAAGCCCATGGATTGTCTCGTTGGTCTAGAGGCTAGATATAAGGTCACAAACCCGGTAGTCCTGGGTGCAATTCCCAGGCCGGACCAATAAATAGTTTTTGGGTTTTTCTGTCAGAAAATCTAATGGTCCTGCGCCTGAAGTCTTTCCGGTCGTTTCGGGTTGCCGTCCCATCGGATTATGAGAGCTAAGGAAAAGAGAGTGCACCTGTGTTTGCGCACACACTTGTACACTATAATATCTCCTGCGCAGTTGGCTAATCTCTCTTGAGATGGGTTCGGTTTGGAGGACCTTAATAAGTCCAATAAACAACCAGATTCAAATGAGAAAGCAGTTCGAATCACGCATCGCAACCGTCCTACGGTTAAATTTTTGCTAACCAATATTCTTTGTATTTGTAAAGATTATAAAAATGATAAATAACCGTGGAGTTAGAATTCGTTTATTTTTCCATGTCAGTTAAATAAAAAACTTTAATTATATAAATTAATAATCTTGAGAAAAATACAAAAAATAAGTACGTTTTGATTTTGTATAATTACCAAAATTATAAATTACTTAAGTAAATTTATTACAATTTAAACTATAATAAAATATTAATATTAATTTATAATAAAAAAAAAAACTTAAGAAAAAATCTAATGAATTATTTTTTACATATTTTCAATATTTCGCTTCCTAATCTCAGGTACCAGGCTAACATAAAAACTAATGTGGTTGTATATTCATATTCCAGCACGTTCACTAAACAAACCGTAAAACCGTAAAAACCAGTTAGTTAACAACACCAGCCCCAGACTTTAAATTTACATACAGCTTCAAAACGTTGATAAAAATAAATCATCATCATCATCATCATCAAAAGCCAATCGTTGTCCACTGCTGAACATAGGCCTCTCCCAAGGTGCGCCAAAGCTCCCGGTCCTCCGCCTTCCGCATCCAGTCGGTCCCCGCCACCTTCATGAGGTCATCGGTCTACATGGCTGGAGGGCGCCCTACGCTGCGTTTGCCGATTCGCGGTCTCCACTCTAGGACTCGTCTGCTCCAACGGCCATCGGTCCTACGACATACGTGACCAGCCCACTGCCACTTCAGCCTGCTAATTTTGCAAGCTATGTCGGTGACTCCGGTTCTTTTCCAGATAATCTCATTTCTGATCTTATCCTTCAAAGATACTCCGAGCATAGCTCGCTCCATAGCACGCTGAGCGACTTTGAATTTGTGGACTAGTCCCGCAGTCAGTGTCCACGTTTCGGCACCATATGTCATGGCAGGTAAGACGCATTGGTTGAAGACTTTCGTCTTCAAACATTGCGGTATAGACGGCGTGAAAATAAATAGTTTTTAATATTTATTAGATCAAAATATTGCGTACTTACGACGTTAGCAAAATAAACATAAAATACGAATGGAGCATTTTTGATAAATTTTCTTAAATATATTCTCATTCTTATTCCTTTAAAAAGTCAAAAGGTCAATACTTAGGATATTATAAATATAATCACACAGGAAACAAACTCGTATTCATTAAAATATACACACACTGCGCAAGAAGACGAAACAAACTTATTGGCAAATATTAGAATGTGAAAAAAATTAATGTTCGAAAGATTGAAAATGTACTACAATAAATTACCCGATGTAATTGTATTTAGTAAAAGTTTTCATATATTTAAGAAACGCTTTATTAAATTATAAATATGTAAAAAAATGGCTTTTGGTTATTGTCTCACCAATATGCATTGTGTTGTTAGTTTACTATAATATTTTTTTATTATTTAATATATTTTTTTTCCTTTTAAATAACTGTTTAAAACTGTATTTTATATACTTTAATTATCTGTTATCACTTGTTCTTATAAGGTTCACTCCATATTTCAATGTAACAATGGAAACTTGGTTGTCTTATGTGAGATTTATTTTTGTATTCAATGTTTGATTCCCAAAAAAAAAGTATTATTTTTTTTCCATTACTAATATCTCTTTTAAGTTTCTAACTATTTATTTTACTGTATCCGCGACACTTTTTGAATCTATATCATTAGTCGATATAATTGTAATTTCTCATTTTAAGTTATTTTGTGTATTGTAATAAATGTCTGTATACCGAAAGGGAATGTCGATTTTGTCTGTATTAATAAACGCGTGAAGTTATATTACACTAATGAGTTCTAAGTAACAATTTGATCACCATTTTATTTTATGAAATAATTTAATATTAAAAATGAAAAAGTTATTAATTTTTATAATAGAAACTTTTTTTAAATACGAGTTATTTTTAAGAATATTTTGTGTGTTAAGCTCGTATGATTGCGATTAGTCTTTTATCTTGTTTATTTAACTAGAGACTACGCTCGGTGCTAATTAGCATTGAGTTAACTGACATAGACCCTACTCATGCATAGCGTTGTGGCGCACTGCCAATAGTATCTTATCGAATATATTATGATCAGACCTTAGACAATTAATACTTTTTAATGATTTGCTATATTCCTAACAGATAGTTAGGAATATAGCACACATATCAGATACATTACCGCGAAACAGAAGTATTGCTGTTTATAATATATCTGGCCATGTTCCGGTTCCCATGGAAAGTAATCAGCATGGTGAGTGAGTCTGTTATAAAAGAACCAAAGGACATTACATCTAAGATCCCATAGCTATCCATGCATTAATGGTGTAAGTAATGGTTAACATTTCTTACAATGATAATGTCTATGGACGAGAATACCTATGTTATCTGATGAAGTATTCCGATCATTAATATAATGCTATTTATGCACCTTGATATCAACATTTATTCTAATCTAATTTCGCACATTGAAGGTATAAATTAAGATTAATTTTCTTATTTAAATTTTTTTTTTTATCCCTTAGGGAATCCTACCCCCTAACGCCGTTACCGGATGACATCGGAGGAGGAGTTATCAGTGAAGGTCCGCTTCTTCTTCTTGCCATGTGGACCCCTAAGGGCCATGGGCTCATCACCGTAAAAGACTACGACATCTTCTACCGTCCAGCGCCAAGGTCTTCCACCGGGTATAGAGTAACTGACACGGGCATACCCGGGAGGATCTTTAATGGAATACCAGATTGGCTTTATGAAGGTAATTAATTATATACAATGTCTTGATTAATCCTATAACATTTTTTTTAGGTTTATTTTTTATTCCCTCGCAAATATTAAAGCTACAAATGGTGGCTTAATAGCTATATTAAAGCCTTTTTTACAATGGTTGTACAGTTATTACTTATGACTAAACAGATAAGGCCTCATAAGATAACAATTTTATAGGATAAGGATATTGCTTTATATTAATGCCAGAAAATCTTACACGTGCGTGTGCTCGATGTGTTTGTGTGTATGTGTGTGTGTGTGTGTGTGAGAGAGAGAGAGAGAGAGTGAGATAATAAATAATTAATTAATTAATCGAGATATTATTTTCGACTTAGAAATCGAAATACCTTAATTAAAACTTTGCTATTCAATAAACCTATCTGCAGTTTTATATTCCACATAACTTTAAAATCGGCACCGAGATGGTCCAGTGGCTAGAACGCGTGAGTTTAATTAAAGATTACGAATTCAAACCCGGGTAATTACCACAACATTTTTATGTGCTTAATTTGACTTCATAATTATGGTGAAGGAAAACATCGTGAGGTCACCTGCACATCCTCAAACTTACATTAGAGCAACTTAATGGTTTAAACTATCTTCTCGAAAAGGTGCGGAGTGTGGAGCCTTAGCCCAGCAGTGGAGCATTTACTTTTAGTGCGAGTAAATTCTATATTAGACATTAACTCTACAAAAATAGATTATTAACTTTAAAATAATTATAATCCTTAAATGTTCCTCTGCTAACCAAAGACCTACTTCTCTCTTAATGAATGGATATGAAATTTATTCATACTGATTCGATATATACAGGTTTTAATTTTTTTTTAATCACTGAGCTCAAATTAATTACGAGTAAAAACAAAATCGGCCTTTGAACCCACTCTCTTCGTTTATGATGATAACGTTCCATCCACTGAGTTATCCCAGTCAAGATAGTATTAAAAAAGATTAATTAAAAATACACTAAGTAATAAATAATCTTTAAAAATATTTTCCTATGATGAAGTACACGCATGCGTAAATCGGAATTTTCAAATGAGCTTCCAATATCGCCACAAGAGGTACTCCATCTCTACCCGCTTTAGCTGTGTACCCTCGTCCTCATCGATACCGATTTACTCCCGAGTTTTCCGAATAGCTGTGAATAATGGCCATATTGCTCGACAAACGGAATCCGGGAAATTGAAACTTATGTCGATACACGTAGAGTCCAAATTAATATTATCGCGGCTCTGAATATTTCAGTAACCGAGGCTAGTATTAAATAGACTTACAATATAAAAAGTAGCGTTTCAATAAGGCATTTTGTATTTCAAAGATCTCATAAAAATCTCTTTAATCCAAAATAAACTTTTGTTTAATTTTTATAGAAATATTTCTATTTGAAACAAAATATTAAGCATAATAACGTTCTTTTATATAAAAACAGAGGAAATATAGTATATAGGTCAGAGCTACACTTCTGTTATAATAGATTTATTTCGTACTTGAGTGAAGTGGTTTTCATTTTTGTATTTTATTAAATTCAAAGTTTTGCGCCTAAATTTCTTTTATGAAAAATTTGGAATATTGGAATTGGGAATATGGGTGTGTGTACTACGTACCACCACATGAATATATATTCATGTGGTGGTACGTAGATACACGAATTAACTTCAATCCGACACATTCAGCCCTACAGGGTTCCGATATTTATCGAGTACGAGATGAATCCATATTAAGCACAACAAAAGTCTGTGGTGTTAGCGCGGGCTCGAAACCGCAACCTTCGATTAAAATTCGCGTGTTTTACCCACTAAGCTTTCATACCATTTCTGTTCTCTTTTTTCATGAAAAATCCTATAATGAGAACGGTCTCCAAATTCGAATGACTTGAAGGGTTTCTAATTCTCGTTTGTAATTTGTGTATTAGATTCTCTACATTACCACACTGGTAGAGCTTTGTGTAAGCTCGTCGTTGTAGGTACCACCCACTCATCAGATATTCTACCGCAAAACAGCAGTACTTTGTGTTGATGTGTTCCGGTTTGAACGGTGAGTGGGCCAGTGTAATTACAGGGACAAGGGACGTAACATATTAGCCCCCAAGGTTGGTGGCTCATTGGCAATGTAAACGATGGTTTACATTTCTTACAATGCCATTGTCTGTGGGCGTTGGTGACCACTTACCGTCAGGTGGCCCATATGCTCGTCCGCCTTCCTATGAAATAAAAATATTGCAGCCTCAACAATATTATACTCCACTGCGATTTATATGCAAAACAAATTGAGTACCGATTAAAAGTAAATTAGTTATTACCGTTAGGACAAGCGTTTCAACACAAATTCGCAGCCAAGCGAAGATCAGTACTATCTTTAAGACCACGACCACAATTGTTCGACCAAGCAGGTTGATTATAACGAAGAGAACGCTAACGAAGTCGCTTCACTGATCCGAACAAGTGTGTACCTTTAGAAGTTAAAGTTCATGTGGTTGTTTTAATATAACTACATTTGCTTTCACAGCTAGAGAGTATCATTATAATAATTGCTTTTGGTAATACACTCAAGTTATTGGTCGCGAAAACCTTGACAAGGGATAAGTGTAGAACCACCGTTAGAGAATGGTACTGTACCGTTAGAAATGTAGTGATTAAAAAAAAAAATACTGAAAGCCCGTTTTATTTTTCTTACTCCTAATTGATAATATTTACTTGAACAAGGTACGGCTTGAGTCTGTATTCCTAGTATCCAAATCAATTAAAAAACTAAAGTAATCGCCTGTTATTGGCCCACAGCTGGGCTTAGGCTTCCAAGCTGCTCTATTGTGAGATTTATTTATTTGTAAAAGAACACGTACAACATACATATAAAGCATTGAAAAAAAATAACTTACAAAGCAAGTGAGTGTGAGATGGAGGATACACGCGGAAGATTTTCACCCGATACATCTAAGTATTTGCACAACGTTTTCACCGCCAAGCACGAGATGAATTATAAATGCAAATTAAGCAAATCAAACATTTAATAACGCTTGCCCGATATTGAATTCGGATCATCAGTCAAGGTTCAGGTCTTCTAACCACTGTGCGATCACGGCATATCCAAAGCATTGGAATTTAATTAAATGCTTAGTAAGTTTTTGTAAATAGCTCAATTGATATTGTGTTTAGAATTTCAGGTATGTACTTGTACCTAACATAGAATGATGATCGCGATTAATACCTAAGTAATAATCTAATACTAATATATAGCTGAAGAGTTTGTTTGATCCGGCTAATCTCAGGAACTACTGGTTCGAATTTAAAAATTATTTTTGTGTTGTATATATAGTCCATTTATCGAGGAAGGCTCTACGCTGATTATTATTCATTATATTTTTATAAATTATATGCGGGCGAAAACGCGGGTCATAGCTAGTATAATATAAGCTTTAACTATGCTTTTAAAATTTTACATTATATCCCTCATTATTTTTTATAAATAATACAAATAAATGAGGCGACGTATTTTTGTAATGCCTAACTGAAACAGTAATTAAGCCAGTATACATAAAAAAATATACAAGAAGAGGTGTAGCGCATATCCGAGAAGGTTGTAAGAATATAATATTGTACTTTTATTTCTATTTCTTTCTTTTTTTGGATACATGATACGTATAAAAATAACATAAAATAATCCGCTGACTTTCTCTCGCCGGTTCTTCTGGGTGGGTGTTTCCTTTCCAAACCGGTGATAGTTTAACGAAAATGTGAAGTGAAATGAAAAAAAACCATAATCAATTCATAGCAGCCTTTTTAAATATTAATCCCAATTTTGAGTTACTGTTACAATATTTGTTTTGACTACCCGTCTTATTCAAATTTTTATTATATTTGTATGATATATATGTACAATCTTTTTCAATATATATGTACAGTATACCTTTTCTATAACCTCATAGCTATATATGAACATATATTTATGTCTATGAACTCTGTCTCAACGTCGGAATTAGAGAGTCAAAGGTAAAGCTATTCTAGCCTAATTATACAAGAAATACTTGTTTTGTATTTAGGCTGGTTGGTATTCTTAGGCAAAATTGACCTTAACCTTAATTGATATATACTATAAGTAGTTTATTAGACTTTAGTCTGTCGGTCTAGACAATCCATTTAGGCAACTTAGTATCATTAATCTTGCAAAATCTAGATCAGAAAACACTTTGTGGCGAAAGTTTCCTTGAAAGGATAAAGAAGTTTTAAATTCTAAATGTAGAATGATCGTTACATTATATTAAGACGGTAGTTACCTAAGCTGAAACTTATCATAGTTTTACTATGTAATCCTCACTAATATTTTAAATGAGAATGTGAGTTTGTTTGTTACGCTTTAAAGCTTCAACCACTAAGCCGATTTTAAAAATTATTTCACTAAAGGAAAACTACATTATCAGCAAGTAGCGTAAGCTGTATTTTTATGGCTTAGAAAGACGGGAGCATGCGGGCCACCTGATGGTAAGTTGTCACCAACGCCCATAGATATTGGTATTGTAAGAGATGTTGACCATCACTTACATCGCGCCACCAACCTTGGGGACTAAGCTGTTATGTCTCTTGTGTATGTAATTACACTGGCTCACTCACCCTTCAAACCGGAACACAACAATACCAAACCGCTGTTTTACGGTAGAATATCTGATGAGTGGGTGGCACCCACTTAGACGAGTTTGCATACAGCCCTACCTCCAGTAAACTATTGACTCGGCCTTATAAACTAGCCATGAGACTAACGAAGCAGTAATAATTAATTTAAAAACAAAAATAAGTTCTGTCAATACTTCCAAATATAGTTAACATCTATACTCGCGTTATATTGACACGAAGTAATTAAACCACGCCCTAACTTACTGCGTTTGACGGGTGATTAAGATTTGAGAAATATAAATTGTAATTTATGGAGCGTATTTTAGTTTTAATAAATATTATATAACATGTAGGTCGTAGGAGTTAGAAGCCTTGCCCTCTAACTACAGAGAGGAGGGACGTAATATTAACAGAAGCAATGTTATTCTTTTATTTAATAGGTAGGCGGACGAGCATATGGGCCACCTGATGGTAAATGGTCACCTGAACCCATAGACATTGGTATTGTAAGGAATGTTAACCATCGCTTACACCGCAATGCCACAATGCCACTGTCTATGAGCGTTGGTGACCACTTACCATCAGGTGGCCTATATGCTCGTCCGCCTAAAAATACTATAAAAAGAAAATTCCGTCACTTTCTATACTTAAACAAACTACTTAAAGAAGTAGTTAAAGATATAAATTATTGTACATAAGAGCGTGCTTCTCGTGTATCAGCTGTTTAATACGCCACCTTGATCGTGATGTATACGACGTTTTACGATTAATCTTAGTCAACGAACTTATCTGACTTGACTTATGAGTTTTTATTATGACTCTGTATATTAAAACTTATATTTTAATGTTAGAAAACTTGGGTACAATTTTAATTTTCTTTTCGAAATAGCATAAAATAGTAGAATTACAGTTCTATTGTTCTATCGAAATTCAATTTACCTTTGATTACGATCAAATAAAATGTGACCGAGTGGAGCGTGCAGGCTTATTCATTGCGAACAGTGAAGTCGATGGTTGACTTAAAAAAAAACAAAACACTACTGTTTTGTTTTATTTTAAGGCAATCAGTTCTTTGTGGGTTAGAAAAATGAATGTGATTAATATTGGAGTGATTTCAAAATTAGCTTTTTTCAGACATCGACAATAAACGAATTAAGAATACAAAGTGATCAAAATAGTTTCCAGACGGGGTGTTACATCTGGTTACTACTTCGATCAACAATACTACTAGATATGGCGTCACGAACAAAAACAATACTCAAATGAGGCACCGACCATAAAATGAAGAAAACGATGTAAAACGGTTTAATAATTTCACCGAAACTATGCCTTGTTCCCGAGCAATAAAGTGCGGTTTAGATTATATTGACATTCACTTACGATCTTACGCCATGAATGACAGGAAAGACATAAGAAATGCACAATAACGGTTGTTCCATATTCAACCTTATTGACTTAGTAATAAGTTATGATTGGACCAAACTAATTTGAAATAACCTCACAAACGTCATTGTGTTCTTACTTTTCGGGCCGTTTTTGAAGCGCTTACCGCTAATCTAGTACATTATTATTGATCGAAGGGTTACTATCAAAATATTTAGATTTTGAACAAAACAAATGTCTACGTCATTTCCAACATACTAATATATCATCCCATGTCATTTCAATACATTTACAATACTCTCGTCCAATAAACGCATTCATTGAACGGTAATGTATTTTTGACAGTCCGATCTGGAAATGAAGATTGACGTCAGCCGCTAAAATCTTTAATGCCTTTAGAACATGAATGGAAATGATGACCAAACAATGTTTTATTAGTCGTATACTAAGATTAATGGACCCCGTAATAGCACCTATAAAACGAAGGTTTAACAGTTTTAAGGACTACGATGCAATTGTTTTACTAAGTTTTAACTATTAACGGAAATAATAACACTCAGGCCGTTAAACTATTCATAAATGCTTTGTTGCTTCTGAGAACACTATAATTTATTGGATTGAAAATAGACTGGAATATGGTCATGCAGTCAGACTACTGCTTAGCTGTTTATTATATAATAGTAGTAGTACACTAGTAACAGCCTGTGAATGTCCCACTGCTGGGCTAAGGCCTCTTCTCCTCATTTGAGGAGAAGGCTTGCAGCATATTCCACCACGCTGCTCCAATGAAGTTTGACACATGCAGGTTTCCTCACGAAGTTTTCCTTCACCGTCAAGCACGAGATGAATTATAATCGCGTATCAATAGGTCTCCGGCTGGGAACGCAGCTGTGTATTGAGCACAGGTGCCCGTGTGGAAAAGAGGTTGATTCTTTCGGCTTACACGGTCTTTGGAACGGGGACGGGCCCTTGTGTGGGACGCAACATGTGTTGACACACTGGCCCCGTCTCATATCAGGGAAACAATGTTAAAAGTCGGAGCTGCCGCGGAAAAAGCTGAAACGAACAAACGTAACAAATATTCGTCTCTTATTCCAAATTATATTTTTGTTCCGTTTGCAGTTGAAACGGAAAGGTCCAAGGCCTTGGAGTAATGGAGTGCCAAAAAATTCATCACAGGTGACAGGAGGGCTGGTTCATTTTTCGCCCAGAGAATCGGAATTGCGATTCAAAAGGGAAATGCTGCTAGCGTTCTTGCTACCATTCCACGCGGTCACGACTTGTATAATAATTATTTTTAAATGTTATTTGTATTTAGTTAAGGTTTTAATGTAAATAAAAAAAAATCACAAATTAAGCACATGAAAATTCAGTGGTGCTTGCCCGGGTTTGAACCCACGATCATCGGTTAAGATTCACGTATTCTTACCACTGGGCGTTCTCGGCTGTTTATTATATGCTACTTATTATTTGTTTATTTCTATTTATTTTCGTGAATTCCAATAGCAACTACTACACGTTTAACTTGTCACAAAATACGTTTAAACTATAATAAGACCACGTGTAGCGACCGCCGGTGCAACTTCAGTCACAAGAGACGTAACATCTTATTTTCAAGGGTTAATAAATATTAACCAGCCCAATTGCCAATTGTCTATAGTGTGATGCATGGGTGGTAGCCGCTAACCGTCATGTGACCTATTTGCCTGTCTGTAAATGGTTTTTAATTTTAACAGTCATAATTTGTAGAAATTTATATTACTTCTGCTTTATTTATGCTAAGCTCGAAAAACGGAAAAATGGGGTTTAGCAAACTCATTAGGATTTAATTATATTAGACCAAAAAGGTTGAGGTAACAAAGAAAGGAATTAAACTTTTTTTATAATAACTCTTGACCCTTATTAGGAACGTTATGAATATAATTATAGGCAAGTCTCGCTGAGTTTTGACGTGTTTAATTTGTGTCTAATTTATCTAGCATTTTTTGTAAAGAAACTTGATTATAACAGATTAACGGCCGAATACTGAAACGTCATTCAAATATGAAGTGGGACTTAATTATTTGTAACGTCATTAATTTCAAATTTAGTATGCGAAATTTTAAAATTATTCGCGTTCCAAATAATTAAGTCCCACTTCATATTTGAATGACGTTTCAGTATTCGGCTATAATTCCTCTAACAAAGTGTTGTAATTGTGTTAATGATTTTAGTGTTATAAATGAACAATTAGCATTTTAATTCTTTGGGCCTAACATAATAAGCATTTCGAAAAGAAATTATAAGGAGAAAGTTTAGTTAACAGAATCAGCCATACTGATTATATTAATTTACTTGGTGGTAGAGCTTTGTGCAAGCTCATCTGGGCAGGTACCACCTACTCATCAGATATTCTACCGCAAAACACCAGTACTTGGTATTGTTGTGTTCCAGTTTGAAGGGTGAGTGAGCCAGTGTAATTACAGGCACATGGGACGTAATATCTTAGTTCCCAAGGTTGGTGGCGCATTGGCGATGTAAGAGATGTTTAACATCTCTTACAATACCAATGTCAATGAGCGTTGGTGATTACTTACCATCAGGTGACCCATATGCTCGTCCTCGTTGTCGATATGGATTATGGTTGGTCAATATACATATTCAGATCAGCACAATTTCATTTTGTAAAATAATGCAGCTGTATCACACGATGTATCGAGAACGAAACAATAATAAATATAAATTAATTATTACATAAAGTTTTTCTATAATGATAGAAATTGCAAAATTCAGGTATCCAATGAGCCATCTTGCTTCTTAAGTAACATTGAAATTATTATATGTTTTAATTTTCCAAGTATATTTTTACCGTTCATTCATATGTTTGGACTGCGCCTATTTACAGTAACACATAACGTATATTGTTCGAGTAAACAAGCTTTTGTTATCGACACCCCGCAGTGATTTATCTTCATCTGTAAACAGACTTGCGATATTGTATAGCTACAGGAGAGGACGCTAACAAAATGAATTGTTTGGTTCGTTAGTTATGTGTTTAACGAGAGTAAATATAGACGGGTATTGTTGCATAAAAACCGTACAACAGTTTAGGATTCATTTAGTTTGTTTAGTAATAACTTTCGCCCTTAGACAATATTAGTAAAATGGTTGTGCCCGAATTATAAAGAATATTTACAACAATAGTCAATTAATTATATTATTGTTAATATTTATTACGAAATTAAGCACAAACCTCCGACCATTTCAAAATTAGAGCCGGAAGATTGTGGGTTCAAAGTGTCAAATGGAATTGTCAGTAAGTTCTTATGTTTTTTTTTAACTTTCTTCTTTATTTTCCGTAGTAGTAAATACTCCATATGGAATAAATTTGAAAAGAGTAATTTTCTGATCTTTTCCGAATTCGCGCACAAAATAAAATATATTGTTGCGATAATTATATCACCACCCCGCCGCGTCACGTTCGACTTGTTTAATATTTATTAATAAAATTGTATTATATACTTTTAATGCTGATTTCAATCATAATATATATCATTCCCATATTTAAGGTACTTATTTTGGTATACTCATGTTTTAATAAATAGACAATTAAATGGTACAATTGACATTTGATAACTTTGACAACGAATTATAGGATAACATATAGAACTAATGATGTTCTTAGATAATTAATTGTTTGACTATAATAACTATAGCTATTACATTAACATTTCAATTACATTAAATTATACAAGACTTGAGTGCAATAAATTGTTTTTCGTTAGGAATGTCGACAAATATTGATTCTTTGAATATTTAAATATTACAATTGATTACTGAACTAATTTTACCCGATACAATCCTACGTATAAACCTTTGACTCGATATTGATAAATGCGCTTGTACACTGAATTATGAGCTGAATTTGTGCTTACAATCCATATTGGGCTTGACGGTGAAGGAAAACAGCTTGAGGAAACCTGCCTGTGTCTAATGTCACTGAAATTCTGCCACATGTGTATTCCACCAACCATAGAACGGAGAGTAGACCTTAGCTCAGCAGTGGGGCATTTGTGGCTGTTACTAATATTCTAATGTGCAACTACAATTCACGATACATTAGTAACAAATCAAGCATGTAATTTAACAGCCACGTAACAGCGGTCACAATGTGAACGCCCTGAGACGCGTGTATAAATATTATTGCTATTTATTGCACGAAGAATTGCGTTATACAGAATGTTTGTTTTATTACTAAATATATTGTGATCGCTTTGAAATTGTTATTATTTTATATCGATAATAAAATAAAGTACGATTGTGTAGATTTTCCTGCCAGTTTTTGTCGGTATAATCTGTATTCCTATAGTGGATTAAATTTTATAAAAGTTACATATCATTCATTTTAATCTTGTAACATGAATATTAAAAAAAAATTAAGCGCTCACTTGTATATAGAATACTAGCTGATCCCCGCGGTTTCACTCGCGTATAATTAATAAAAATATAATGAATAAAAATAAGCCTAGAGCCTTCCTCGATAAAAGGACTATACAACATAAAAACATTTTTTTTATTCGAAACAAACAAACTCTTCAGCTTTATATATTAAGTATAAATATATTAACTCTGATCTGATTATGCCATCATGAAAAGCATACACACAATTTTATATTGCACGTCGCATCGTTATTTGTAAATATTATTTGGATGTGGTCTCGTTGGAAATGCAAAAGTGATATAAAAAATAAAAACTTTTTAATATAAACTCTTTTGATTTTGTACACTAGTTAATTGAATAATGTTTATTTTTAACCAAACTTTAGTTCGAAATAAATTCACATATTGTTGATAAGGCTAAATAATACAGTGTTCGAACACAAAATAAAAGAACCGAAAGAAAAAAAAATTGACAATATAACGCGGACAGCATAGAAAATAAGAATGTTTGCAATACATAATTGAATAATCTATCCCAGAAAAACCTATCTCGTACTGGCCAAACCTAATCGCGCTGTTTTGAACCCCCGTCAAGAGAGACGTGATTCGAATATAATTATATCGAATTTATCCGAACTCGGCGTTTGTGTATCTTCACGTAGTTGCGCTTGAAAAACTACCGCATATTCGATATAGAATCGATTTTAGTCCAACTTTTTTTTTTAAAGTTGGCAATATAGTAAATAGTGGTCATGTGGCATATGTGGTCACCACCGCCTATAAAAATTGTTGCTTTAAGAAATAATAACCACTCCTTAAAAACTTCAATACGCCACCAACTTAGGGAAATAAGGTGTTATTTCACTTGGGTATTATGTAAATAAATAAATTTTACAACGCATGAAGTATTGAGCCTAAAATCGTCTTCACTTATACTATGCTAATACATCTTACCCTTATCAGGCCCTTTTTTCTCGTATGCTTTTTAATATATTTCATAATTTTCTGTTTTTGACAATGAATTAAGTTGTTTTTAAACAAATTCAGCTAAATATATCGTTTAAGTAACACAGTACACGTTCCTCTATTAAATAATATCCCTTTTTTTATATTCGTCACAAATACGAACGTATTATACACTATTATATGTGAATGTCTACACCTAGTATGGTGTCCAAAACCGCTATCTAATAAAGAAAACATTTGCATTTTTATATATAAATAAAAAAAAAATAGAATACATCATTTTAATTATTTTTTTTATAAAACTGCCAATATGCCACCAACCTTGGGAACGAAGTTGTTAAGTCCCTTGTGCCTGTAATTACACTGGCGCACTCACACTTCAAACCGGAACACAACAGTACCAAGTAAAGCTGTTTTGCGGTAGAATATCTGATGAGTGGGTGGTACCTACCCAGACGAGCCAGTACAAAGCTCTACCACCAAGTATCTATATTTTTATGGTCTCACTCCGCCTCTACTAAGGAATATATTAAAACACATTGTCTTACAAAGATAAGCTTATCCGTATAAGTGACTTCTTCCAACCATCGAGAAGTGTTAGCAATATCAATTTGCAATTACATTGATGTACGTAAAACAGGTTTTAAACGCACAGCGATATGCTCTAAGGTATAAAATGAATTGAATTATATTCAGGGTTTGGGAATTCCCGACAATTTCAAAGTCCCGGGACACGAGACAGCCTACACTCAAAGTCCCGGGAATTCCCGGGACTTCGAGACTTAAGAATTGTTTTTTGTATTTTTTTAAAAGGGGTAAACCTTTTTAGTAAAATTTTAATTGAGTTAATTTCTGGTGAAACTTATTAAAAAAAGGTATTTAAAAAAAAACAACAACATTAATTATTAAACAGAAAATTAATTCTTAATAACTTTAACGTTAATATCAGTCTTAATAATTGCTGTTTTTATTTCTTTTAATCACACACAGATTCACTAAGCGGTTGAATCTTATAGTTCAAGTTTGTCAGCCAGTCAGTCTTTTAAACAATTAACTAACACGTTAAATAGACTTCTTTGATGATGTATTAAAATAGGATTTTGACTGCCTCGTTGGTCTAGTAGCTAGATAAAAGGTCGTGGGTTCAATTCGGGCCGATAAATAGTTATTGGGTTTTTCTGTCAGAAATTCTCAGTAACAGCCCGGAGTCTGGAAATTGGAAGTATGTACATTCCCGTGCCTCGGAAAGCACGTTAAGCCGTTGGTCCTGCGCCTGAACTCTTTTCGGTCTTGCCAGATTGCCGTCCCATCGGATTATAGAGCTAAGGAAAAGAGAGTGCACCTGTGTTTGCGCACAATTGTGCACTATAATATGTACTGCGCAGTTGGCTAATCTCTCTTGAGATTGGCCGCCGTGGCAAAAATCGGTCTGGAGGACCTTTTTAAAATGGGATTTTAAAAAAATCAGTGTCAACAGCTTTGTCCGACAATCTGTTCCCGATTTTTGTAATAATGCCACCGAACAAGGAGAACACTACTCGTTTTCGACCAGATGGCGCTGAGCTCCTTCAATTATTTGAAAATATAAAAGATTACGTAACAATTTCGACAATCGTGTCTCGTCTCGAGTCTCGACTCGAAAGTCCCGGGACTTCGAGACACGAGACGTCCCGGGACCCAAACCCTAATTATATTCATATAGAAATTTGAAATATCCATTTAAGAAAAGGTTAGCCTTACAGTTGTGAGATAGCTAAATGTTTTCGACGATAATGTTACAAGTATTTTCAACTTTTAAATCGCTTTCTCCTATCAGATGTTTCGTTAAAAGATTAAGTGAACTGATTAGCGAAGTGTTTCCACTTGGCAGGAAGGGAATTGTTAAATTAAAGCTTAAACTGGAATTCTCGGAGATGAAGTTTTAAAATGTAATCCTTAAATTGTTACGTGATATTTCAATTCGATTCTCTCCTATTCTTTTATTTCTGTTGTATTTAAACAAAATTATGCAAACGAAATTATAAATCACATTTGTACGGATTTGGTATTCTAATTTTGAAATGTTGGAAACCGATTTACAGTGATATTTTTTTCCGAAATAACTTTTTACTGTTAGCCCAAATAGTTATTATAATTGTTAATTGTCAATGTAGAGAGTCTTAAAATACCCAGCTGGATGTTGGGAGCCTACTTAAGGGCTCAGAATATGCGCGTCCTAAGGGCGCCTCCTGTAAGGCCGAACTCGTAAGGAGGAGAACAATTTGTGTGCAATGTTTTATCCCGTCATACACCTAAGTACGGACAAGTTAAAATGAAAGAAGGATACTCTGTGTTAATGAGTATATTTAAGTTATGATTGTCAGTATAACATGTCACTTTATATTATTTCACGTTCGTGTTCTGTTGAACTTGTTCTTAAATAGTGGTTGGGGCTTTTTGCAATCTCATTAAGTTCAGTACCACTCACTCATAAGGTTTACTGCCAAACGGCAATATTTGTCATGTTCCAGTTTTAAGGGCGAGTTAGCCAGTGTAACTACAACTGTAGTACAACTGTAGTTACACTGGCTAAAACTGGTTACACAACATCTTAATTCAAGGTTGGTGTTGAATTGACCATGTAAAGGATGGTTAATATTTCTTACTTATGGGCGATGGAGACCACTTCAGGTGGTCCATTTGTTGGTCTGTTAAGTAATTTTAATTTTAAAAAATCCAACAATGATTAAATGATTTTGTTTTAATCGTATCATCCTATATACGTTCATTATTGGCACGGTACATTACGCATGTGCGCGTGCATGGCTGCGCTTATTTGACGCCAGGCGTGATCTATTTATACATTGATTGAACTCGATTCGCGACAACGTAAGTGTGGACGTTATACATGGTGTTTCTTCCCTCAGAACTTCACTGGGATGAAAGATATCCCATGCAAATATCTACTCGTCTATCATACAATTTAGTGAAATCTACGTAAACGAACGAAAAGTTTAATTTGTCGTTTATATTTTATTATATAAGAAAACAACTGCTTTTATAGATGTATATATAAATATGATCGTTATGAATAAAAATTTTAAAAAAAATTGAAGCCCGACACTATATATAACTGTCTTTTCAAACTATTAATGCTTAAGCTATCAAAAACTAATTTAAAATTGCAAGTATATTAATGTTATAAATTTTTAAATGCTGGCTAAACAATAGCCAGCTGCTATGAATATTAAAGAAAAGTTTACAACTAATGTAATACTTAATTCTATTTGGGCTTAAAATGATTATTTTTTAAAGCATAGGTAAACAGACGAACTTATGGACCACCTGATGGTAAGTGGTCACCAACGCCCATAGACATTGGCATTGAAAGAAATGTTAAACATCGCTTACATCACCAATGCGCCTGTAATTACAATGGCTCACACCCTTCAATCCCAAACAGAACAGTACCAAGTACTGCTGTTTTATGGTAGAATATCTCATGAGTAGGTGGTACCTACCCAGACGAGCTTGAACAAAGCTCTACCACGGAGTAAAATTAATAAGTTCAATTAATTAATTAATCTGTGTACCGTATTCTGAAGTCGATATAATCCACTTGAATACTGTTTCGGAAGTCTTAAAACTCACATATATATAATTAATTAGTTTTAAACAAGTAGAGATACGAAAGTCTGATTTCATACAATACAATTAAGATTACTTACTAACTTACCTTATAAATTTTGTTGAAGAGTTAATAAGTTAAACAATGCTGTGTCTTTCTCTATCGAATGACGAATCATTGTTGACAGAAAGAGAGATCAGTTTTTAACTAAACGCCAACATTGTTAATGTTCATAAATACGACCTAAAATAAGTGATTACGTTTAGCCGACTTAAAAAACAAAGGAGTTTATCAATTAGGTTTCTTTTTCAGTTATTTCTTGAGTTTTCTTCGATATTTATTTGCTGATTGTAGACCTGTCGTAATAACTTTCTTCACTGAACAAACTATAGATCGTACGATAACTCCAATTAAAATATGACCACCTACTAAAAATTGGATTTAGAACTAAAAATTAACGAATTTGTTAGTTATTACTATATTCTACCGTTTATGGATAAGAACATTATTTATTTCTATTTATTATATAGTCACATGGGTGGAGCAATAACGATTAACAAAGATGAAACCACGTGAGGCAAGTCGTCTAATGATATAGAGGCAAAGGATGTAGTTGCGCTGAATACCTAACTGGTCACACATTACCTTAGTAACAGCCTGTGATATCCCACTGCTGAGCTAAGGCCTCTTCTCCTTTCTTGAGGACAAGGTTAAGAGCTTATTGCACCACGCTGCTCCAATACGGGTTGGCGGAATACACATGTGGCAGAATTTGAGTGAAATTTGAAACATGCAGGTTTCCTCACGATGTATTCCTTCACCGTCAAGCTCGAGATGAATTGTAAACTCAAATTAAGTACTTGAAAATTCAGTGGTGCCTGCCCGTTTGAACCCACGTTCATCGTTTAAGATTCACGCGTTCGAGCCACTGGACCATCTCGGATTACGTAACCTAAACAAACGAATTTTAAATAAAAAATATGATTGACTCTCTAGTGAATACTCCTACAATTCCATTCAATAACTTCCCTCCTGACCGAGTACGAACAAAAGAAGTAATGGCTCACAATTCTACAGCCATGAAAAATTAATCAACGTCTCTGAAAAGGCAATGTTTATACAAGCGTTATTGAAAAATAGACTCAAAGTAACTAACGATAAAATTTAATTTCAAATACCAGGCACCTCAAAGCCCGATATATTTGCGTTT
Source organism: Nymphalis c-album (assembly GCA_963151315.1). Lineage (NCBI taxonomy): Eukaryota > Metazoa > Arthropoda > Insecta > Lepidoptera > Nymphalidae > Nymphalis > Nymphalis c-album. Next base: position 3,287,460 of record OY720610.1, read on the forward strand.
GTACGAAGAATTTGGTGAGGCTAGGTAGCAAAGCTAGTGCTCTCTCCATTAATTTGAAACGCTTTTCCTACATTTTAAAACAAGCTATCCGTGAACTTTAAATATGTAGACAGGAACATTGATTTACTTTGAAAAGAAACCAAACGTAGTTTTATAAAAAAGTTAAATGAAAAAAGTATATTTTACGAGTTTTAAATGCAATGGTAGTTAAATGTAGTGGTAGGGCTTTTTTCAAGCTCGTATTGGTAGGTACCATCCACTCATTAGATATACCGTAAAGTAGCAATACTTGGTATTATTGTGCTCTGGTTTGAAGGGTGAATGTTCACCAAATCGATCGAGTTCCTGTTCCCAGCTGTAGATAATAAAAGAGCAGTTATTACTACTACCATGCAAAGTTTTATAAATGTCTAATTGAATAGCAATATTGGTCCAATTTTATCCACTTAATCTTACCTAATTGGTTAATGTGATATTATAAAATAATTTCTTTTTACAGTCGAAATTCTCAACTCAAGGTCAGCGCTATGGATGTCAGCTGATGGCCACATGGTCCTTTACGCGACCTTCAACGACACTTTAGTCCACGAACAGAAGTACCCTTGGTACGGAGCTGCATTGGATACCGATGATCCAGCTAAGGTTAGTGATAAAAATGTGAAAAAACATTCTTGGAATACGAATTAATAATTAATCTGGTACAATTTTTCTTCTTCCTATCTCTAATAATGGACTAACTCTGAGTATCTCTCTGTAGTTTAGGAACAATACAGTTTTACCTATATTCCGTTTATTGCACGATGACGATGTGAGCATACACTTATACGTGCTTATACGCTACAGATATTACATGGATAGCGAGCCAATTTAATTTTGCAAAGTAAACTCACCGTATTATGCTACAAAATTCAGAAGGTTATACCTAAACTGTTTCGTCTTGATATTATACTACTATGAAAATAGGTTTTAAGGAACTGTTATACATATAAGAGGAAATAAATCTATTATGTATTATAATATGCCTTATTGCCTCCACTGGTGACAGTAGGGCTGTTTCATTTTTCGCCCAGAGAATCGGAATTGCGATTCAAAGGGGAAATGCTGCTAGCATTCTTGCCACCATTCCACGCGGTCACGACTTGTATAATAATTATTTTTAAATGTTGTTTGTATTTAGTTAAGGTTTTAATGTAAATAATCACTGTAATAATTATATATATTTAAAAGAAAAAAAAAGTATGCCTTCTGCATACTGTGGTATGCTAAGTGGCCAAGGAAATTTACGAACAGAATCTGCTCACAAATGAAACGAAGATGCTATGACGGATAGGCTTAACGAAACTTGCAATACTTTTATTTTCCGTGCCTGTGATAAATATAATAAATGTTTTTCCAATATAGATTTTACAATGTGTACAAAAAAAAAATTAAAAAAAGAAATTAGTAATGCCTGTAAATTGTAATTAATTTATTTTTAAATTATATATATATATTTTTTTAATTTATGTTTAACTCATGATTTTTTTTTTTTTTTAAATAATTGTCTTAATTTTCATTGATCATATTATTATTTCGCTCAATGTCATCAATTTTTATATTTTAATTTTAATCTGTTATTTTATATTTTGGCCAACGTGAAACGTTTATACGTCTTATTCTTCTTAGCTCCAATTGAACTTGTAATCGGTGGAAACTTAATTGGTTTATGTATTTATTTTTGTATGAATTATTTTCTATTGATTGGTTGTAATACTGTTTGTTTCCCAATAAATAAATAAATAAATAGTTTGCAATGATCAAATAAGTGTTGCCCATCGTGTTACTCATAATATTGTTAAGAGTCGATTGCGTAATTTGGGCATATACGGCGAGATGAAGATTACGACTATGCATGGCTAGGATGCTCAATAGCCAAGTACTGGATAACCGTCACCAAATACATAAAACGGTCAGCTAGAAATAAAAACAAAACAATAAATAATATCAGTAACAGTAACATTTTGTGAATGTCCCGCTGATGTTCTAAGGCCTCCTCTCCATTTTCTTAGGATAAAGGTTTGGATCTTATTCCACCACGGTGCTCCAATGCGGGTTGGTGCAATAAATACACAATTGGCGAAATTCAGTAAAATAAGACACATGGAGGTTTCCTCACGATGTTTTCCTTCGCCGTCAAGCATGAGATGCTTACCCGGGCTTGAACTCACGACCACTGGGCAATCTCGGTTCTTAAAGAATATCTTGGCGCCTAAAAAAGAAGATACGTCCCCAAATAAAGGGATAATACATTTTATATTTGATAATTTAATTTCTGAACGTATTATTGAATGATTGAATCGTGAGATACTTAATAATGTACAACGACAAACACGTAACGCTCTTTGTAATATTACAAGAACGCGAAACTTACATTAGGAACTTACATTTTCTTCATTCAGTCTTTCCAGTCACGGCATATTTGATAAACGATATCGCCGCGTTACGGGTTGTGAAATTATGTTTATTTTCAATTATTTCCTAACAGAAATTGAATGATAAATGTACTTAATGTAGTATACGATACAATTACTTTTTTAATATATAAGCTAGCGCTTGACTGTTATCACACCTGATGAAAAGTGATGATACAGCCTAAGATGGAGCGCGCTTGCCTAGAAGATATATATTCACTCTTGAAATAAAGGTATCCATATGGTAGGTAGTGGGAAAACGGAGGTCGGAAGGGTATTCCAGGCCTTAGCGGTGCGTATCAAAAACTAGGAAGCAAATAGTTTTAATTTATCGTCTCAAATACAAACTTTCATTTGATGGAATTAAACTAAAAGAAATTTGAGCTTATTTAAAATATAGTGCTTGGCTGGGTTAGAACAAGTAATCATCAGATTCACTCGGTCTTATCACTGCAACGCATTTCTATACAACTCACTTCATAACACGTGAAACCAAATTTTGTTGATATTTTGATGCGTGTATTCTTGAAATATTGTAATTATTAGTGTCAATGTCGCATATCACTTATTGACGATCGTTTTTTCCTGCAAGTTTCGAGTAAGTTCTTACAGAATAACGAAAGAACGATTGGACCGTGTCTTAGTTCGTTTGACTAACATTTATTTACTTGGGTCGTAACAATTGACGTCTAAATAAGAATCAATATCAATTTAATGTTGAAGACATTTATGAATAAAAACTCCTTGCTTAAAACCTCATTCAAAGCAAAATCATTAAACATTTAATCGACCCTAGATTAATAAAACTTCAAGTTCCAGATAAATTATATCTCGTGTATAATCAATTCACGATGTTTTCTTTGAATTTTCTCGTTTACCGCACGCGATGAAATATAATTGAATTTGTATGACAAATGTGTTTGGCTGGTCACGTGATTACGACTTTTATATACACGGTCTAACCTTAAATTGTTTTCTTTTATATATATTATGTTTTAAATTATATAAACTTATATAATGAAATCCTAATTTAACAATATTAGCATATTATCCCGAGAAAGAAAAGGAAATCAGAAAACTTTCTCAAATCCTAAGAAACCCAGAGTGATCAAGAAAGATTTTGAAACTTATAGTTGTCTTTGTCCTTCTTTATTTGTTACATATATACATATAACTTTAATATCTAATATTTTTAAATTAATTTAATACTGTTATCAGTGATATCTTTGTATTACAGAAGTATTTACATTGTAGCCGTTAATACGAGTATATACATGTAAAAATTAAAAATAGCTACGGTACAAATCTTGAACGCGTGGAATGTTAATAAGAATGCTAGCAATGGATATAGTTAATAATGGAAGAATGTTTTAGAAAAAACGTCATATAAGAGCATTCCATCCTCCATACGTAAATAATAAATTATTGTTAAATTAGACAAAAAAAATTAACTATCATTTATATTTCAAGCAAAAAACATTATAAATTAATTAAAAAGTCAACTCACTTTAACCAAAAATTTAATAACGTTTATCTAATTTATTAAACATTAGAATTATTTTGCAAAGTTGAACTTGTAGGACTGATATATATCTTTTTCTATCAGTATTTGTTAGAAGAAGACAAAAAATGATATAACGGCCTTACAACATTTTTTAATAAGAGATTTAATATCGTAGAAGGACGCATTCAATTTCATTAGTATTTCGTTTCAATATTGTTTTTGTTTTAGACTTACCCGGAGATCAGAAGCGTGAGGTACCCGAAGCCAGGCACAAACAACCCGATCGTGAAGCTGACTGTGGCCGATATAGCAGACCCGAAGCACATAAGAACGAGACATCTTACTCCACCGAAAATCATACTTGAAGAAGGGTCAGTGTTCTAATGTCAATTCTTACTAACAAAACAAACACACATAAACAGCCTATTATTTCCCAAGTCTCAAGCAATGTGAAGACTTATTGCACGTCAATACGAGTTAATATCTCTTAGCAGACAGTATTTGTTGTCACCTTGTTTTTTTACCGTACACAATATTAATGCTAAGATGCCTGGATTTTATATAAACCTCGATTAAGATCCGTTTTGTCTATTTTCGCTTGGTTCATTTCCAATTATTCTAGTATATATAAAATTACAAAGTGCAATCGTTTCAAGTTGTATCGTCAATAGTTCAACATTCACTCGGCTGCTTAGCGAAGTGAAAGACGCAGGTCAAGACAATCCTGAATCCTGATGATCCATTGGGTTATTTGCATTACTAACAAAAGTTGTACGGAACTGGATGATAATATAGGAATTTAGTAATTGTTAAAAACAGGCATGAATCGTAAGTAACATTAATAATTATGTAAAAGACAATAAATACATTAATAAAGCCGTGACCATATATACTATAGACAGGCAGGTGTATATTAACAGTATCTTGTGATGTTATTAATACCTAAAAAGATTTAAAGAAACAATTCCTTATTCTGTATTTCAACAACACAAGTCAAATAAAACATATGAAGCATATATTTTTTTACAGCCGTAACTCAATTTACGAGTACATAACATTACTATAGACTCGAAACAAAGAGAAGAACTCGCTACAGAATAAACTTTTCGAAGATAAATAGCTTTGTCATTGATACAAATATTTCACCAGATTCAGTGCATTTATCTCCTTAATGTACAGTTTGTAACCAACCCCTAATGACTAGCATTAGTATCCAACTACAGCTCTATCAATTATAAGCCAGTTTTAATCAAATATTCATTAATAATATAATTAGGTTATAAAATTATTATAGTAATCATAATTTATTTGAATAATTGAAAATTATCAAATACAGATAACTAAATAATTGAAAAAAGTAACCGCCATAGCAAAAGAAAATCAATAAATTAATGAGGAGATACAGCTTTGCTAAATTTTTTTTTATTAATTGTATTATAATAATATTAAGCAACGAAGAATGAGTAGTGAGCGGTGAGGGAGACAGCATAGGGTCATATCGTTTGACGTCATAGCATAAGTCGGCCATATCCCTAAGACGCACTGATAGATTTTTCACATCAAAATAAGATCTCTATTGATCTGATGATGTCCTCAAATGATGATGAAATCGGTCAGGACGTTTTCCTCGGCTATTCTCGAGGAAAGCTAGCTAAGCACGCAGGATATATTATAGTGCACAAATGTGTACACAAACATATGTGCACTCACTTTTCCCTCACTAGCAAATCCGATGCGAATGGAAAGAGTTCCAGGCGCAGGACCAAAAGGCTTTACATGATTTTCGAGGTACGGAAGTACACTCATGTTCAACTTTCAGACTCCAGCCTGCTACTGAGAATTTGTTGACAGAAAATCCCAATAGCTTGTTTTCGGCCCTACCTGAGATTTGAACCTATGACCCATATCTAACTATATCACGTCTGCCTCGTTGGTCTAATAGAGTTATTTATGTACATATTGACAACATAATTAATTTAATCTGGAATTAACAATGCGAATTAATTTTCAGTTATAATCCGGAGATTATTGTAATACGCATTTATTACAAATTCAAAGATTCATTGTAATGGATTAGCTATTTGGATTTGCATAAATTGAATTATAATAATTTAATATATATAAATTACCTCTTTTTATTGCTTTCTTTCTTTATATTTATACTTCTTTAATTCTGTTTAGTCATTGCTTTATGTGCTTGCTGTGGTCTCCTGTAATTAATAAATGTGTTCCTTGCACACATGTTTTATAATATTACTAGCTTTTACCCGCGACTTCGTCCGCATAAGTTTTTTTGTTTTCTCCCGGCTATAAGTCCCCCTGCAACAATGTCCCACTATCGTGTTCCAGTCCCCAACTTCACATCAAAATTTGTTCAAAAGCAACCTAAGCTACATAATGGATAGCTCCGAATGTTTCCTTAGTAAATATAAAAAGTAAATAATGTAAATCGGTTTAAAATACTACTAACTACCTACCTGCCAACCCCCGATGTTAGACAGTGTGACATCCGTAACATCGTCTGCGTAGGAAGTACTAACTTAATGTAAGTAGTATAATAATGTAGGAAGCTAAAAATAAGAGGCCTTATTACTGTAGTACATTTTTGTAAACTATGTTCTTTGTTTTTCCCTCTCTGGCCAACACATGGAGATTCTGTGGACTTGAAACACGTGAGCAAGCCACGTATAATTGTCCGTGAGAAAAACAACTCTTTTCTAAATTAATGCCGGCTACTTTTAATGTTTGCCCCTGAGCTTTATTTATCGTCATAGCGAATGCGATTTTCAGCGGAAACTGTAATCTCTTAAACTGGAATGGCAAATCTGTCGGAATTATGGGTATACGGGGGATTAAAACGTTCTCTCCTTTTGCCATTCCAGTCATAATGATTGCTTTTACAATATTGCGACCGAGGTGTGTCACTTGCAACCGTGTGCCATTACACAGTCTTGGTGCATCTAAATTCCGCATTAAAAGGACAGGAACGCCTACTTTCAGCCTCAGTTTGTGTGAAGGTACTCTCGACAGTTCTAAAGAATTAAGAAATTCTACAGGGTATGATGTTACCTTAGGTAGCTGTGTATAGGTTCCTGTGGGAATGAGATATTTTCCCGAAGTAAAAAGTAGTCTGAATTTTGGTACCTTCCTACCCTATAAGTTAAGTAGTGTGATGGTATGTCGCTAAGTTTCGATCCAAGTAAAACTGTTAAAGACAGATGCATCAAAACTTTATAATAAATTCCCTAAATTATGGCGCCTACCGACCCTCTAAGTTAGAAAAGTGATCAAATACTAACTTTAAGTCTTAGTAACACTCATTTAAAAAAAAAAAACATCAAAATCATTTCAGTAGCTATGGCGTCATTCGCTTCTTGACACGATCACGCTAGATTTCCGCGGGAATGAGGTATTTTCCCGCCGTAAGAAGTAGCCTGTGTCCGTGCCTAGGATCCTATCTTTATATTAACCAAGTCTTATAAAAATCCGTTCAGACGTTAAGGCGTGAATGAGGTAAACTTTTAAACCAAACTATTAAAAATCACTAACTTAATTAGTTTTCTGCCTACTGCCTACGCCTTAAGTACGATAGCATGAATATTAATAGCCCATATCCTTTTCTAGGTTACTATCTATCACCTAACTAAATTTCATCAAAATCCGTTCAGCCGTTTAGGCATGATAGAGCAAAACTCCCACCAAAAACCATAAAAAAATCACTAACTCAATTCAGTTTTCTGCCTACTTCCTACCCCCTAAGTACTATGACGTGATCATTTTGATCTTATATCCGTTTTTAGGTAACCATCTATTACCTTACTAAATTTCATCAAGATCTGTTCAGCCTTTTATACGTGAAAGAGCAAAAGTCCCAACAAAAACGACTAAAAATCACTTACTCAATTTAGTTATCTGCCTACTGCCTACCCCCTAAGAACGATGGCGTGATTATTTATAGCCTATGACCATTTCTAGGTTATCATCTATCACCATACCAAATTTCATCAAAATCCGTTCAGCCGTTTAGGCGTGAAAGAGGAACAGACAGACAGACAGACAGAGTTACTTTCGCATTTATAATATTAGTATGGATTCAATTCAATGTACTTGTACGTGTGTATCTTTTGTAAATTGTCCTTAAATTAATAAATAAAATACATAAATTACGACTTTCAATATGGAGAGGACTTTGATACATTCTGTATTTAATATTATTGACTATGTATATTAGTTCTAATTTGATGTACTAATCAAATATAATTAAAACGTCAATAGAGCAATGTTGTACGGGCCGCCTAGCGATGTAAACGTATGTGTTGTACTGGTACTAATTTGTATTTTAATGTTTGGGTTTTGGTTAATAACCATATTTACTTAAAAAGAGGCAGTGAAATTGAAATCTCAAACAGACTTTTTTATTTATTGACGTGACGTCTAATAAATCGATGAACGCTGGCTGCATGCACGAAAAAGGATGACTCATTGTCCCGTTACGCTGATTGTACGCTTGCGCCGCATCTATCTCTCTTTCACTCGATTGGCCTATGCATGATTTACTGTTAAAATAATCTGTTCGTTAAAGTAATTAAAATATTTGAATTAATGAGTGCAAATAAAAGTAAATTTATCAATTAAATTGTAGATTTCATTTTATTCATAAAAGTATGCAGTCATTTCGTCAATGATTTGTTATGACGTTGTCACGTTAAACTATCGTCCGTAAACCGAATTTACAGACAACCATCTTTTTTTTATAGATGAAATAAAATGTAGCCTTTGTTACCATACCAATTAACCACCAAAATCGGGAACTAAGATATATCCCTTGTACTGTTACTGGCTCACTCACCTTTCAAACCGAAAGACAACAGTTGTTGGGCTGGTAGTGCTTGGTGACAAGGAGGTGTAAGATAACAGCAAGCCTATAGCCGTTGTTAAGGTTCAAGCTTGCTGCGTATCAAATTACATTACCACAATTCAGTTACTTTCGCATTTGTAATATTTGTATACTGTTAGTAAATATTTATAATACTTGACTGCCTCGTTGGTCTAGTGGCTTGAGATAAGGCCGCAGACAAATGAAAAAACAGATAAATAGTTATTGGGGTTTTCTGTCAGAAAATTGTCAGTATCAGTTGGAAGTGTGTACACTCCCGTGCCTCGGAAAGCACGTTAAGCCGTTGGTCCTGCACCTGAACTCTTTCCGGTCGTGTCGGATTGATTTCATTTGAGTCAGTTAATGTAACAAAAAACATCTGTCAGATTAAGTATGCTGTTAGTCGTTAAGTGGGCATGGGCATACATTTTGTTTTTATTTTTTATTTTTATATAAGTTACCTATAAGACTTTGTTAATATTGTATGCAACGTTAGCTTCCTATTAAAATGAATAAAAACATAATTTTTCAAATAAATTTACTGACCTGACTTTTTGTCTGAAATTTATTTGTGGAAAATATAAAATTTGTAGCGCGCAGACAAGTGGAAGATTTAAACAGCGTCCAACCCCATTAGGGAACTCTTTGTTAGTTCGGCAAGTTTGTACGGTTTAACCGTATCTCTGACAATGGACAGTATTATCAAAATACAGTTTTGAATTTAATTAAAACTTAAACCATGTCTATTTATATATTAAAGGCGACTTATAAAATTGAAAGTCTTATTAAAGCATTACCTTAGCTTACCATTTAAGCAAGAACCAGGCAGATAGTGGTGACCAAATATCAGTAATCCATTTGTCCGTCTATCCTCCTATTTTATAAAAATGAGCAATATAAATAACGCTTAAAAACTTGTTTACTAGGCAATTATGAATAAAAATACTATTATAAATACGTTACTGTTGATTTCGTTCAAAACATGACGCAATCTCGTTTATATCGAATATTTTACTTATATTCTATTTTTGATTTTTGTTTCACTTCACCCTAGTGAGCTACAAAAAATTTAAACAAGCTCTTCTCCGGTCATCCAAGTGTAACTGTGGTTGAATATTTCTATTCACGTCTATACTATATTCCAATTGGAGAAATAGTTAAGTTAAACAAGCCATATATTTACATTTTCCATGTGTTTTGATACTTGTATAGCTCTACTGTATGCGTTGAGCATTTCTTGATTAACCTCAATTTATAATAGCTGTGCCTCGCGTGTAATTAATAAAAATATAACGAATAAAAATCAGGCTAGAGCCTTCCTCGATAAAAGGACTATACAACATAAAAAAAAATTAAAATTCAAACCAGTAGTTCCCGAGATTAGCCGGATCAAACAAACTCTTCAGCTTATTTCTCAGCTTCAGCTATATTAGTAATTACTATTCTACTTAACTATTCATATCCATTTTAATTTGTTTACTAATGTTTTGATAACAACTTCGCTGATATTAAAACGTCCTTCTTTTACGAATACATAAAATTCTTGTTTATTTTATAATCTGTTATAAAATATATATATGTATGTTATACGTTAAATGCATGGTGTAACCATCTTGAAGAGTCACGCACTTCATGTTGCACTGAATGAGTTTTTATTATTACATGTGTAAATGTAGTGACTGCTGATTTTCCTTAATAAATTCACAATGAAAACCAAACAATACTACGATACCAATAATGTCCTGTTATTTTAAGGTCAGTTTTTTATTTTTTAGGTATGCCATCGACTATATTGGCTGTATGAAAAATGTATACAGTTTCTTCCCATCGCTTGTTGAGGGAAAAAAAAGACTAAAACTCGTCGTTAAATCAAAAATAAAATTTTCCAGTTACGAATATTAATTAAAGTTACTAAATGAAATAAAAAAAAATGTTTCGACACTGAAAATACCTTCTAAAAATGTTTTCCAACTTTAAGCGACATCGAGAGATTCCAAATAAAAGAATACGTCGTATTTAAAAAAATACTCTCAAATTTTTCGAGGAGAAACTCTGTGAATTCTTTTTTTTTTATTGAGTACGGCGAAAGGGTAAATTTTTATAGTTCTCTTTTTAAATGTTACTTCAAAACATTTTCGTATCGAACTAAAGCTAATTACAGTTTTATTCGTTTTTGTTATCTATAATTCATATGTATCTCGATAGTAAAAATATCATTTATGTAACAAAAAATTCCAGTTGAAAATAAACTTTCAAATTAAACGTCACACAAATAACAAGACTGAACAATATTTAAATTTATTATTCATATCTGATTCCTTTTATGTTTTCCCAGGGACTACTATTTCACAAGCGCGCAATGGGTATCTCTCACGGAGGTGTGCGTAGTATGGCTCACTCGTGTGCAGAACTTGTCTGTGGTGTCAGTGTGTAAGAGCCCTATGTGGTATTGTCAAGAGGTTAGTGATATTAGTTTATGTGCTCCTGGTAGTAAAATATTATTTGTACTATGTAAATATTGATCGTAAACGCATAAAAAACTTACTTACTGAGTAGGTTTTATGAATTATACTTATTTATAGCACAAAATATTTATTATAAATAAATATTTTAACTTAAGCAAGTTATTAAAATATTTACAAGGATTTTAGTTATTATTTTCATTTCAAATTATTTCTCTTCAATTTCGTTTTCTTTTTTTTAAATTAATAGGTGTATCGAGTATTTTCGGGAACAGAAGCCTGGGTCGAATCTGCTCCAGCACCGTTATGGTCGTCAGGGGGCGGCGCTCTTGTAACATTGGCCCCAGTGCGAGATGGCCCTGCTGGACTATTCCGACATGTAGTGCGCGCCGAACACAATGCACACGGACCAAGAGCATTACCACTCACACATGGAAGTTTTGATGTAGTTAAACTATTGGCATGGGACCACGCAAACCAACACATGTAAGTTATGATTGCTTAGTACTTTTTAACCGACTTCAAAAAAAGGAGGAGGTTATCAATTCGTCTGTATGTTTTTTTTCTGTAATAAACTCGAAATTTAAACATTCTAAAAAGGTGAGATGCCAATCGTCCTTAATTGTATTTCCTTAATTTTAATATCTTTGCTGTAATTATAATTAAACACAACCTAATGGTCGAGTACTTAATGTCATAGTTGGTTCTTACAATGAATAAATATCTTTTTTTTTTAATCATTACTATTTATATAATATATTGTTCGTTTTAATCTTTCTGCTTAAAAGTAGTTGGAGTAGGAGAGTACTTTAAATAAACTAAAAAATCACGCTAGACAGTAACAGACTGTGAATGTCCCACTGTTGGGCTAAGGTCTCCTTTCCTCTTTGGAGAAGAAGGTTTGGAACTTATTCCACCATGCTGCTTGCAGTGTGGGTTAGTGGAATACACATGTGGCAGAATTTTAATGAAATTAGAGTTAGAGATGCAGTTTGCTTCACGATGTTTTACTTCGCCGTCAAGCACGAGATGGATTAGAATCACAAATTAAGCACATCAAATCAGTGGTGCTTGCCCGATATTGAACCCACGATCATCAGCAACTCGACTCGCTACATAAGCAACCTGTGAAACACCAGTATTTTTTTTGTTTTGTAATTCTGGTGATACTGAAATGGAAGGCCTGGATAATATTATTAAATTATGAAATACGTTCATCGGACGTCAAGTGTCAATTTGTTCCCTACATATATATCTCAGCTTATCTCTGAGTCTTTTGATCATTAAAAGAAGCAGAAAAGGCATAAAATAATAATTTTACGAAATCGGTTTCCGAAAATTCTAAGCGAGATATCTTTAAAATTCATAGGCATCGTTTAAGATCATTTTTTCCTGTATCTATAACATAAGCTAAGGTAAGTTATAATGCTGCCCGTCTCAAATATCTTTCCTGTATATTGCTCAGGTAATAGCAACATTTTTCTCGACTCGCTTTTTCTCCGAAGATAAATATCAACCCTCCATTTCCATAATAAGATATTTATATTAAATTACGATACAATCATCCAGTTAATTTAACCTTTAACATCTTGTATTTTCCTCTTTTCGATTTTTATTTATATTACTCATTAACGATCGCTAAGAATAGAATTTGCTTAAATAAAAATAACGAACAAATTATTTGAAGCCAGTAAATACATGGTGGTAGAGCTTTGTGTAAGCTCGTCTGGGTAGGTACCTCTCACTCACAGATATTCTACCGCAAAACAGCAGTACTTGCTATTGTTGTGTTCCGATTTGAAGGGTTTTCCCAAGGTTGGTGGCGCATTGGCACTGTAAGCGATGGTTAAAATTTCTTACAATGCCAATGTCTATGGGCATTGGTGACCACTTACTATCAGGTGGCTCAAATGCTCGTCCAACTACCTATACAATAAAAAAACAACTGGTATTTACTTATTAGGTACATCTGGTAACATGATTTTACGTATTTGTTTGACTGATAAAAAAAAATACTACATAATTATTATTATGGAATAAAACTACAAGCGTTTACTGTTAACGATATGATATCGTATAAGTCGTATACGATAATGGTTATAAAATAGTTATTATTTTCAAGATAAATGTTTCAAGTGAATCTCCATTATACGCCTCAACGATTTCGGCTCGGCTGTTATCCCCAATTGTCAGAAAATGTTATAGTGAACAATCACGCTAACACACAAATACAAATTCAGAGTTAAGAGCACTCATAGGAACAGCGTGCTTTCATAGACATGGAGGTACCACAAATTCCAATTCGGTGAATATCTTGACAAAAAAAAACAATACCTACTTATTGCAGTTGAATAATGCGAGTATGAATATATTATGCTCCTTATATATTAAAAACACATGGAGATCATTATGAACAATATAAAAAATAAAATGTTGTCAATTTTTCATCCTATCGTAAAGATACTGTAATTTATATAGTTCGAAAAAGTAACGGACTTAATCTTATTTTCAGATATTATTTAGGGATACCAGAAGGTAAACCAGGGCAGCAGCACTTGTATAGAGTGTCATCGGAGGCGCCTCGGCCAGGCACGCCGCAGAAATTACCATATTGTGTGACTTGTAATTCACAGGTACGTTTTTCATATTTTTTTCCCTTAGTCAAATTTCAAGCTAAAATACAATGTTGCTCGGCCTTTGTGTTGCCTCGTCTTTGCTTCCTTTGTCGTTATTGCCTTCTCTAATGATGATGAGAAATATTTTGTAATTGTTGTCTGATTTTAAAAATTAGAACCCATTAAATTAAAATGTTAGAACTTGTCCATATTTCTTTAAGTGTCCATGTTTATTAGCAATATTACTTATCATTGATTATCTAATAATAAAATTTAAAAATTCTATTGCGTTAAAACCATAATATATTTGTTGTACAAAGAATTTGTAGTAATAACAGTATCGCTTCTAAATTTAAATATTTCCTTCATTTATTTTTTCTTTTCCATTTAATATTAAAAGAGGTTTTATCGAAGAGCATTTTTGACATTGATACTTATGAATTTTCATTTACTTTACTTACTATTGTATTATTTTTTGATATTCTTTACATACTTAACCATTTTTGTATTTGCTAATAATAATTTAAATATTTTTTACAAATATTTTTATAGAACTTTTTTTGTAGGGAATACTAACTTGTTGCTTGTTGTACATTTATGCATTTTTCGTCTATTCTTTACAATTATATTAATACTATTAAATGCAAATTAAACCCTAATTATTGGTATTAGGGTTTAATTTGCATAGCTAAGAGTAAGTAATGAATTCAAAGCAAAAGTCTTTCCTATAGCCGTCGCCTGCAATCAATCTAGAGTTTTACGGAAACCTCGCATCATCAGGCGACAGCACTTGGGACAACGACTGGGACGAGGAACTTCCGGCCACGTCACCAGCGCCATCGAAGAAGAAGAAGAAAAAACAACCTCGTGAGTCAAATTAATATCTCTCAAAATCAAAATATTCTTTATTCAAGTGTTTGTGATAATTTTTACATCAATTTACAATTTAAATATACACCGTTTCAAAAAACTAGACTCTATCGAGAAGAATCAATAAGAATCTCAGTAGTTACTCTTTTTAATCATCCAGAGTAATTTCTTAATAATACTAGATCTATACTAACTAAAACTAGGTATACACGACGAAGGCAAGAATTTTGCACAGATGAACATGTGCACAAATATAAGGAACAGAATATATTTACCATTATTGGTGGCAATATGATTTACCGATTAATTAATTCATAAAGAGAGTGAACTCATACCATCTGCTGACCCAAGTGCCTATATATTAACCTACATCTTATAATAAAATAAAATATTCAAATAGAATAGAATTTTCAAATAGAATGAAACTCAGCGCTAAGTGAATGCACGTCATTTCTGTTGCTTTGAACAATCGTCACGGACTGGCACGAGTTCCGAACTTCAAGAAACTTTGGCGCGGATCAGAATTGCATTTGTGAAACGCCAACAGGTGCAGGACGATATTGTATCAGTGCCCTGAGTCTGTCACGTAACCGAAGTTCTATTTAATAAAGTCGTGACGACAAAGTTCGGCACGCTTCCGATACAGCAGTCGAATATTATTGAGGAACTTCAGCGTTATTTTAAAGTATTTTAGACTATTGTACTTGAAACCATTCAATTTTCATTTTTGTCTGTTTAACAAAGTATTTATTGATATATAAATAAGTTTATTATTCAACATTATATTTGATATGTGATATTACATGACAATTAAATAAAATACAAATAGACTGCGTCTTAGAGTGGCAATAATAGATTTTTAAATAAAAAAGATACTGTTTTTTTTACAATTAATCTGGAAGTGCTATGGACACTTGTAATTGACATGCATACTAGATAAACTATTTTTGATTTATAAGTTCATTTCTTAAATGCTTTATAAATGTATGTTTTAAGTGTACTAATACTCCAAAATCCAATTTTTAAAAAAGAAACAAACAAATAATCTCAAATATATTTATATACGTCACTTCGTTTTGATATTGTACTGATTAACAATTATTTAAAATAAGTAAATAGCTGCACCTCGACATCTTCCACCACAACAAACAACAGCGTTCGATAAATACAAAAACTATAACATAAGTGATACTTACTAGAAATAATTGAAATAATTTAATAATAATACTTCGTAATCATATTAAAGGCTTAAGTCCTAGTTAATATCGTGTAAATTTCAACCCAATTAACTGATTTATCATTTCAAGATGATTTAATTCGAGTGGTATTTTTTTATTCTATACAGAGTCCTATTTTGCTTGTCCTCGGTGTGGAACTATTATCTATTTTTAGTTGGGTGTGAATAATAAATAAAATTAATGTACGAATAATAAATAAATCAAAAAAAGATTATATTTATCATAAGAATATAAATAATAAAATTTAAATCCATGGGTATGCTACAGGGGGTATTATTTTATAATCTGTTTCATATTCGTATTATTTAACATTGATTTTTATTTTTAGAAAATATACCTCAAAATCTACCATGCCTGTTCCACGATGCTCACTTCAGTCCGTCTTCCACGTATTTCGTACTCGAATGCTTGGGACCAGGTGTACCAACGTCTAGCTTACACAAGATCTCATTACCAGAGCCTCGTCTCTTGATGCATCTGGAAAATAACACAGCAGTAAAGGTAATAGTTTTCTTATTTCAAAACATAATATAATTATTATAGATAACATACTTTATGAAACTACTTTCGTATTGTGTATTACTTTTAATACATACAGTTAGGAGACACCTTAAAAAAAAGCAGCGCGCTAATTTCCAACCGCCGCCATTTTGTTAGAGGACAGAAAGTTAAGTTAAATTATTGGCGCGACAAATGTGTTATTTATAATTTTTAAGAATAATTGATTGAATTTACATCAGTTTATATCAATTACGGCCGAATACTGAAACGTCCCTCAAAGTTAAACGCTACTTAACGTTGAGAAGATCCTAGATTAGTATGCGAAATTTGAAATTAATGGCGTCTCAAATAATTAAGTTGCATTTAATATTTAAGTGACGTTTCAGTATTCGGCTGTTAGTGTTCTATTATATGAATTAGTGGTCTATAAATAAACCAATTTGAGGTTGTTATAAAATCAGTGTTCACTTTTGGATACTAAATATACATATTTTTATGACAAAATATCAAATCATGAAAAGGATCATATGATATTGTTTTCGTTTATATATTTGAAATTCGAACTAAATTTCTAATTTTAAACACAAAATTTTGTCCAAACAATACATTCAATATTTAAACGTTGCAAATGTTAAACGCTTTAAATAAATCCGTCTATATTTTATTCATGTATAAAAATAAGTTCAACAAATTTGATATTTCGAAATTTGGCGTTACATCCAATGTGTATTCACGGCTTGATCGATATGCATTCTGATTCTAAATTTTATTCCCTTTGTGGGTACGTTTTACTGATGGAACAATTTAAATAGCGTCGACAGATTGACGCTTTATGGATTCGCGTTTCGATATTCTTGTTTGAAGTTGTAAATGGCTCTTTCATTTTACTTGTGTTAAAAAAAGTAACTTGATTCGTTTGGGTTTTGTATTGTTATCATTTTAAAATTGAATGAATATAATCTATAATTAAATATCTTTTGATTTTATTTTCCTTTTATAAACCGACTTTAATAAATTAAGATAGGAGGCCTGTATGTATTTTGTCGTTCTTTTAGTTTAGACGGTAGATTCAATATAGGTGGTCCTATCTCCAAGACAAGTCAATATTCAAAGGATACAGGAAGACAATTTCTTATAAAGACTGTACAGTACTGTGTGTAAATTAAAAATCATGACCGCGTGGAATGGTGGCAAGAATGCTAGCAGCATTTCCCCTTTGAATCGCAATTCCGATTCTCTGGACGAAAAATGAACCAGCCCTCCTGTCACCAGGCAATACGACTAGGTGTAATATTTTTGATAATTATTTTTTGCAATATTTCTCCAAGGTCCAAGCGTTTCAACTGCAAACGGAACGTAAATATAGTTAAGCTTTAGTTAGCTTGACTTAATTACACGACCCCTTTTTCTTCTATAGGAAAAGCTATCAGGTATAGCATTGCCAACACCACGAACGTTCTCCGTACAACTGTCGAGTGGTCAAGCAGCTCGAGTGCGTCTCCTCCTTCCTCCTGGCTTGAGGGAGGATGAAGTGACGAAATATCCACTAGTCATGAAAATGTAAGTTTCAATATAAAGGACAAATATTTTAGGGTCGTTTATTTATATATTGATTAATGCATATTGAAAACTTATAACGATTATGACACAAAAATACGTCTATTATTCCTCATAGTGTTTGCTGATAAATGTCTACGCTTAGCTTAAGACAATACTCTGTAGACAATATCTTTAATAATTTATATTACCATGCCAATTTGTAAGCTAATTAATTATCGAAAAACTGAAAACGGGTTTAAAAGTAATTTAGCAGGTGAGGTGTTTCAAAAACCTCTAAATGTGTCCAAGTTTTTCACTAATAATTCCTGAAGTTTCAGAAATTATAATTTGAAAGTACATCATAAAATTATATTATTGCATCTCCATTTAGAAACGGAGCACCAGGAACTCAGCTAGTAACAGAGCAGTGGTCCTTGGACTGGGGCTCATTAGCAGCAGGCGCTGGGGCTATATTGGCTTCAGTAGACGCCAGAGGTGCCGGCGGACGAGGCCTTGCAGCACATCATACACTGCACAGGCGTCTGGGTACTGTCGAACTAAAAGACCAGTTGGAAGTTGCGGAGTACGTCCATAGAATATACTTTATATACTTAAATTATTTATGGAATTATGTATTATACATATACTTTACAAGACTGATTAATAAATTCATTTTTATGATTTCAAAAAATATTGAGAGCTCTTCCGAGAAAAAGCCACCACAGCGATTAATGATATAATTGAAATTATAAAGAATTAAAATATACAGTCATATTTTTTCTACTATAAATTGGCTTTGCAACAAAACAGTTTTGTTTTCTCAATTGATTTTTTTTTTTTTATTGTATAGGAAGGCGGACGAGCATATGGGCCACCTGATGGTAAGTGGTCACCAACGCCCATAGACATTGGCATTGTAAGAAATGTTAACCATCGCTTACATCGCCAATGCGCCACCAACCTTGGGAACTAAGATGTTATGTCCCTTGTGCCTGTAATTACACTGGCTCACTCACCCTTCAAACCGGAACACAGCAATACAAAGTACTGCTGTTTTGCGGCAGAATATCTGATGAGTGGGTGGTACCTACCACCAAGCTCTACCACCAAGTAAGTTGTGACAATTATATTCGTTTCATAACTCCTGTTCTTTTTTTGAAATGACTGAATAGTCAGTCTTCCAGATTCAATGCAAAGGAAAGTTATTTATTTATCCCAATAAATTTAATATTTTACAAAGAACAATATTATAATCAAGTCGGTCAGTTCTAATGTCACAGATTTGGCAATAGTGTCAGCGCCTCGGGTAAAATGCACGGGACAACATTTAATTTTAGTTTTACTAGTGATGGTATCCACTCATCAGATATTCTAACGCAAAACAGCAGTACTTTGTATTGTTGTGTTCCGGTTTGAAGGGTGAGTGAGGCAGTGTCATTACAGGCACAAGGGACATAACATCTTAGTTCCCCAGGTTGGTGGTGCATTGGCGATGTAAGCGATGGTTAACATCTCTTACAATGCCAATGTCTATGGGCGTTGGTGATCACTAATCGCCAGGAGGCCCCACATGGTCGTCTGCCTATGCTTTAAAAAAAATAGTTTTTTTTTCTATAATTTAATTTATTTATTATTTTATTATAATTTATTAATTTTGTAATGTGTAGTTTGTTTTTAATAGCTGTAGAGTATATAAATAAGTATAAGTACGTACCGGTGCAGGTACCTGCGCGACTCGCTGCACTTCATCGACGCGCGGCGCGTGGCGGTGTGGGGGCGCGCGCACGGCGGGTTCCTGGCGGCGCTGGCGCTCGCCAGCCCGCTGCGCGTGTTCCACTGCGGGGTCGCCATTACACCCATCATTAGGTGGCGGTACTATGGTGAATATGGAAAACGAATTCAATTGACATTCTTTACCAGCGCTCGGGGTTCCTTTCAGCTTCACGTAACCTGGGTTCCTTCAAACGAGGCGGCGACGGCTAATGCAGATCATTCTTCCCGAAAGTGAAACGTCGTCATGTTTGAACTCAAATGCCATCTACGTACGCTACGTAGCAGCTTTGTCGTACCTTGGGATATGTACCACTCAGGAATTGAATGAAACTCAGCGCAACAGGAATTGTATGAGCTAGGTTAACTACAGGTACGAAGGACATAACACCTTTATTCCGGTTTACTTAAGAAAAGTGTCAGGGTTGGTTCAACTTCTTTTTAAATGACACTTACGATCAGCCCATTTGCCAGTCCTCGTAACTATTACATAAAATGCTTATTGAAACCACGACACGATTATAACAGTTGTTAATTTTATTTTTATTTATCACAGCATCAGCTTATTCAGAACGCTACATGGGCTTCCCGAACGCGACCGGTAACTACCGAGGTTACGCGGACGCTGACGTCACGAAGCAGGCCGCGGCACTTCAGGATAAGATGCTGCTGCTCGTGCACGGCACGGCGGACGACAACGTGCACGTGCAGCAGACCATGGCGCTGGCCAGGGCGCTGGCCGACCAGGGGAGCACGTTTAGACAGCAGGTAACACTCACTCACGGTATGTTTCGAAATTACGTCAAGGTACATGCTGTGTCGGTAACATATGTATATCAAACACACATCTATATCTACAGGATGTAACAAAATTCGTGTCGGATCCTTGAAGTGGTTATTGGGTATCGTGAGTCGGTCTTATTTATGTAATCATTATTAGTAACCTAATCAAGCTTTATAAATATTTATATGACTTAGTATTGTAATATGGTATTTATAGTTTTATTTATTTGTCCGAAAATGTTTTTTGTACATTATGTTAGATAATAATAATCTATTTGTCTTTGACGCCTACAATTTTAATCACGAGGTTACCATTTATAAAATTAAACATACAAGAAGCCTTCTAAGTAAATATTCTTTAGTTATTTAAAGATATATTGTGTCTTTAGTTTTATTGGAAATAATTTTGCACTAGGAACGTAAGGAAAGGAAGAGTAATCACTAACATGGACCAATGTGACAGACCATATTAGGTACAGATTAAATAAATTTCGCTGACTTGTTTTATCGTTACACATAACATATTCATTAAAATTGGTATATAAATCGTTATCTTATACACTTTAGATTATTCCACTCTCACTACAGCAATACAAGATTCATTCTGAATTGTTCCAGACCTACAAAACTAGTTAATAGACGGTACTTACCCAGACAGACCCCTCAGAATTAACTATTGCCTGTTTTGGTTTTATTAAGACAATAATAAATAATTAGCGAGGAATATGCGTTATATATTCGAATTTTGAATATTCGATGGCGCTTCATGATATTATGATAATATTTATCGAGTTCTTTATTTAAAATGTATTCTTTAGATTTACCCAGACGAAGGTCACAGCCTAGAGGGCGTTAAGAAGCATCTATTCCGCACAATGTCCTCATTCCTGGACGACTGTTTCAAGAAACAAGTGCCACCAGAGACGAAGGCCGGACTGCGAAATGGCGGTAACCTCGACTGAGACTCGTGGAGGGATGAGGAGTTGTACTCTTGGTATATATTTTTTTTATTCAGTAATAATGATTTAAATATTGCAAGTAATTCGTAAAGTGGTTTATCGGTTAGTAAAGAAATACCAACATGGCTCTTTTTTATTGGCACAATGCCAATCAGCACCATACCTAAGCTACGTCTCTTGGGCCTGTTTAACAAGCGATATGTTCTGTATGAGTAGAAATAAAATCAATGTAAGAAAACAATTATGTTAGTACCTATATCATTAAAAAAAGGAATAACATTTTAGTTGGCAATGAGTGAGACTAATGTTGTCACTGTATGTCCTTTGTATTTTTCGTTCAACCTACCACTATTTACGTGTCTATAATTACTTACAGAATTATCAGCCATAGACAATGTAATCTAATGTAATAGGGTGAAACCATAAACAATTACTTTTTAATTATTTGACATATTCCTAACATTACGCTCAAATCCATTTTCCCGACTGACACTTTACCACAGATATTAAAAATAATACGATATATGTCTTTGCAGGTAATTACAATGAAGTAGAAACCGACAGAGGAGAGTTTATTAAAATCTGTAGTACAATTATTTCCATATCCCATTCGATATTTACTGCCAAATGGACTATTTCATACACATCAAATACGCATGTGATACGTAGATATAATTGTGATTGTGTAAAATGTATGATTGATGATTCTATTAAAAGCTTTTAAATAACGGAACCTCACGCGAAAGTATGAGGTGCATGTGTGTGTGTGATCGATATATAGAAACGCACAAGAAACTGTTATGTATAAATGCAAACAATGATTGTGATCAAAGGATTACGGTGTTGAGTGTAATCGCGAATGGTGTTGAATTTTGAAAATAATTACTTTAGTAATAAGGATAACATTTCTACCGTTCATAGCTGATATTGTCTTCTTATGCAACGGTCACTTCAGTTATGAAATCTCTTTAAGCATCTAAATTATTTAATCAATAATGAAATTACCATTTCGTATTTGTACCAAGTATTCGATGACGCAGAAATTTCCAGAAATAATTAAAATTAATTTCGAATTTCGAACGCACAAACTTCGTGTGTAAAATATGCGTTTGTTGTAGTTTTTGTTAAAAGAAAACAAATATTACGATATCATTAATTTTATTTCAGATTTAAAAAATTAATTATAACTGTCAAATTGTTACATGGTTTATTTTTCTTTTTTATTCAATATATTTTAAATTCAAGAGAATAATTAAATAATATATTTTAAAATGCGTTTATTTAATTATATGCAAATTATCTTATTAACAAATATCTCAAGAAGAATAATACGAAACTTTTAATTATTCTTCTTAAATTAATTTGATATCGAATTACATACTTATTAAATATATCATATTATATACTATTTATATATATTTATTAAAATTCGATCAATCCCAGATATGACCTGTCAAACAAATTATAATGGGGTTTGTTTTTTTTGGAGGCCGTGTCGCCCAAATAATCATTTACTCTACATCCGGTCCAATATTTCTTTTTTCTAAATCATTTTCATTTAAAATTAAAAAAAAAACAAAAATTTCAAACAATCACCTGACACTAACATGAATACACAACTAGAAACGTAGAATTTCCTTTAAATAATTAAAAATTATGTTACTTTAAAAATTTAATTTTAGTTTAGAAAATTAATCGCGTGTATTATATTCGCATTTTTAATCGTCGATAATTCGTTTTAGTATTTCCTTATTAAAAAAAAACATTGCATTATTCCGCAATTAATGTCATTTTTTTGTAATAATATTTACAAAAAATTATAAAATTTGCGGAATAATGCAAATTATCTACACATTGCATGAAACTATTTTTTGCGATGTATACGTATTGTACATTTTAAACGTTATAAATTTGACCATAATTATAACTTTAGCACGTTTCGAACGCGAAGCGGCGTGGTTGTGCTGTATTAAAATAAATTCTCGATTCACTCTATTTTATAATTTTTAATTCATTTTTCCATAGTTTCGATAAAGTTGCCATAATAGTGGTCACAAGTTAACTGTCAGCTACCACCAATTAATGTAATGTATAAAATGTACAATTTCCATGGGATTTACCAAAATTATATCAGACGGCCATTATTTAGTGACTAATAAAGGAATTGATAGTTGCTCTTTAGTCAATGAGTTTTGTGATCTTAGGACTTAAGTTGTTGTAGTAGGCGATAGTACTGTAAGGTCGTAACTGTAATCGAAAAACGACAATCAGTGTTACGTTGAGCCCGTGTGTATTTACATGATCAATTGTAAGTAAATGTAATTTTGAGTGTGAATCAATAAAAACAAAACAATATCTGTATATAATATGATTTATATTGTAATTGTAACGAACACTTTAGGGAAAAGTACACTAGAGATATCACTAAGTAATTTTTGACGTCGTTGAGCGGATACAATGAACTGTCCCAGAAAGTGTTCTTAAATTTGACAAATTATGGAAAATTTATAAAAGTTGTGAAATGATTATATTTCTATAGTATCATTTTTATGTAATGAAATTATTGTGCTTCTAAATAATTATTCGTATTGGGCTCAATAGTAGTGCTGAAGTCATAGTGTTATTTTTTATGAAAAATATGTGAACAATAAGTATAGGAAATTTTATTGTAACAAATAGCGAAATCTAAATCACTTCCGGAAACGCAGATAAATCGTTAAACTGTCGGAATATAAATTAAATTGAAACAATTATATCATCGGTATCGTCATTACGAAAAGGTAAAGTGTAATTTCTAAATGACAAATAATTGTAGATATTTATTACGAAATTTTTAATAATCTAGATTATAGTAATGCCTTCTAGTGTATCTTACAAAAATATAGGAAATGTTTGCAAAATTTTCTTAAATATTAAATTCATTCCTTCGATCAGTAATGTACTAGATTACCGGTAAGCGCTTCAAAAACGGCTCGAAAATTAAGAACACAATAACGTTTGTGAGGTTATTTCAAATTAGTTTGGTCCAATCATAACTTATTGCTAAGTAAATAAAGTTGTATATGGAACAACCGTTATTGTACATTTCCTATGTCTTTCTGTCATTCATGGCGTAAGATCTTAAGTAAATGTCAATGCAATCAAAACCCCACTTTATTGCTCGAGAACAAGGTATAGTTCAGGTTTTTAAATTACTAAACCTTTACATCATTTTCTTCATTTTATGTCGGTGCCTTGCCTTCAGTATTGTTTTTGTTCGTCACGCGTTATCTAGTAGTATAGTTGATCGAAGATTCAATCGGTATTCGATTTGACTGGTTATGTTTTTCTGGGTTAAGAGTTTCGGAATAGGTAAATATGGTTATACAGCCATTATTTTTCTCAAGAATAACTAATTCCAAAATAATAATAACACAAACAATTTTTATTTTAAATGTATATTTATTAAATTTATTTTGATTAATAAGTATTCGCGATCATTTTCCTAGATTTTTGTAAGACACGCATTTTATATAGATTAAAATTCAATCGTTGAAAATTGCTCAGTATCGTTTTCAAATTTTGCATGTTTCTAGACACTTCATTTAAACATTAACTATTTATAGTGTCAAGTTAAACTTTAGTAAAGACCAATAGTATTAAAATATTTTATTAAATTAATAAAATTTTAAAATATTAGATTTGAAATTAGTAAAAGTCATTAGTGCTTTAATAAATTCTAGTCACGTTCGGATCGTGAAATTTAAGGCGAAAATAACTTTAATAGCAATAAATTATAGTAAAAATACCTCTTTTTAATAAATATTCTTAAGTAATCACATTTCTTCCGTAGGCACCGTTTTGAAAAATTAAGAATTTTGAATAAATTAAATAGTATAAAAACAATAAAATTTTCCAGTTTTCTTTAAAACACCAATTTACACGTAAATAGATTTATAAGTAATATATTCATGCATTGACATATTAATTTTTTACGTCAGTTCTAATGATAATAAAAATATTTTGTTACGTACTTATTTCCGGACGATATTTATTTATTTATTTATTTATTTATTTATTAAGATACACAAAACGGAATGTAATCAAGACTTAGAATTACAGAATTAAGTATTAAAAAATGGATATCCATGGACAAGGATGAACGGCAAAAGTAGGTAATGATTAAATGCGTATTATAACTTTAATGCATTCTTCATAATTTAGATAAAATAGTTTAGTAGAAAAGAAAGGTTTTTCCGTAGAAATTGTCAAAATTATGCCATTAAATTAAGTTATCAAATGAAAGAATGCAAGTTCTAAAATCTGACGTTTATATATTGTTTTAAATATTATATCATCTTTATTTTTTATGTTCGAATATTGTAATTCGATCATAATTTTGATTTGAAAATATTTTAAACAAAACGTAAAGTGAGAAAGACCTAAGTGCCAAAGTGTCAATGTTTCTTGTAATTTTCATAATAATTATAGTTAGGATAAGAATTTAATATAAAATCACATTTCATATTCGCTTTAAAAATATTTTCAATAAAATAACAAGTTTATGTTAAATTCGATGACAACTGTCCTTTAACTTAACTTTATATCTTAATAAATTGTAATAACGTGTATCATATTATTAATTTGTAAAACAATTGAGTCAAAATGTATATGTCTATTATGATTAATCACAATACATAATATTATATTATATATTTATAATATATTATTGTGTTTTAAATCAAAAATATTTTTAATTTATTACTTATACGATTTATACGATTGTTTTTTTAATTTGAATCTTTACATACTAATCAACACAATTTTTTGATCTGACAACGTTAGCTACGTTGTCTATGATCAACACAAGAATAAAAATTATTAGTTATACATTCATGTTAAATTATACACAAATAATAAAACGTAAAATATCAGACTTGCTGTGACGTCAATGCGACAAGATGGCGATCTATTTAAAAATAAAAACAAACGAAATTTAAAATAAAATAATTATTATTTTTGTTTATTTTCACAAAATTTAATTAAAAGTATTTTTTTACATCCATGATATTCAAGGATTAAAATTGTTATGCAATACATTCTTCTCTCTTTACTTGTAAATACGTTAAAATTTAATTAAATAAAAATATTGAACATAAAAACGTGTAACGTTAAAAAAATCATGGAACAATGATTGTGAGTAATGCCTTTTGAAATGTTTTTGTACTTAATTTAATAGCTTCCACATTTTATTTTACAAAGGTATTTCATAAGATACGTATTTGATTTATAAAAAGTATAATTTTAATATTTAATAACCGTTAGAAAAAATGTTGTAATAATTTAAGTTGCTTTTTTTAATAAACTGCTTTTTTACTACTTACTTGCGTACATATTAGTACGCCATACTTATGAAAAAAAAGCGGTTTATAATTATATTCTAGGTTTACTTTGTGTGTGTTTAAATATATAAAAATATGTTTTGTTTATTCTATTATTGAATGAATCAAATGAATGATTTATTTTATCATTTCATGGATAATTTTTGTGATGCCATTGATAACCTATTATAGCCCGATTCAAACTTTAAGACGACACTGAAGTTCGCGCGAAACAATGCGCAGAACACAAAATTCGGTATTAGCGGTACATGCGACTATACTGTATATGCGCAAGCCCGCACTTGCAGCTAATATCCGACCTCCTCTACCTCTACGTAGGTCTTCTATAATTTATTTCTGGCATTTCAGTGGTTGTCTTTCTGTAGTAAAACCAAGGATAAGCTTGATACTTGATTATTAAATCCAGTAAAGTAACAGCACTATATTCAAAATTCGATTCGTTTTGATTACGGGTAGTTGAATTGCCTAATTTATTTTCATCATTTTACATTTACACTACGATAGCCTTTTTAAAGCATAATTAACTGACTAATGACATCTTCGATCAATAATGTACTAGATAAGCGCTTCAAAAACGGTCCGAAAAATAAGAACACAATAACGTTTGTGAGGTTATTTCAAATTAGTTTGGTCCAATCATAACTTATTAATGAGGAAATAAGGTTGAATATGGAACAACCATTATTGTACATTTCCTATATCTTTCTGTCATTTATGGCGTAAGATCGTAAGTGAATGTCAATACAATCTAAACCGCACTTTATTGCTCAGGAACAAGGCAAGGGTTGAAATTATTAAACCATTTTACATCGTTTTCTTCATTATGTGGTCGGTGCCATATTTGAGTATTGTTTTTGTTCGTCACGCGTTATCTAGTGGTACTGCTGGTCGAAGAATGACAACTTTGTCATCGAATTGACGCGATATCATTGGTGGAGATTTTGAATTATCTATGATATTGACTATGAACTCGCGCTTAAGGCGTTTTGAATGTCAAAGAAATTACAATCGGAACTTTGGACTTTAAATTAAAGTGGCTATAACTAGTTAAGTGTAATAGTGTTGTATTATAAATAAAGGTAATTTAATCAAGAACTGTTTGCAGCAGAACTATTAACTAACGAGTGGAATATGTAAATCTTATATTTCTTTATCTTTACTCCTTCAATTAGATAGGATATATTATGTTAGTTCGTATAGTATACGCCTATTCAAACCACAGCAGGAATAAACATAAATAAACAAAATTGACACCGAATTAATGCGATATCATTGGTCATCGATATCAATTGACGCGATGTCATTGGTCGACATCTTGAATAATCTACGACATTCACTACGGATACGCGAAAATATGGCGTTTTTCAATGTCCGCGAAGATGTATTCGGAACTTTGTAAGTTAAACTAATGTGGTTATAACTAGTTAATTGGAATAGTGTTGTATTATGAATAAGGGTAAATTAATCAAGAACTGTTTACAGTGCATAATAATGCAGAACGATTTGACAATCGCATGCAATTTGTAAATCTACGGTGTGTTTACATTTATTTCTATTCCCATTGGAATAGGGTTATAGATCCGTAAGTTACAAGCAAGTAGCTTCTGAACTACGCTTCGTACATGATATCTGTAAACAAAACGAATCGTTTCTTGTTATATTAACCAGAAATAAAACAATAAATTTAATAATCTCACAATTTCAGCTCAACTCAATTTTCAAAACTTTTTTAATGTAACTTATTTACGCCGATCAGTTCATCGTACTCTATATATTATTTACGTTTTAATAAAAAATAAAAAACGAGTAAATATTTGTTTAAATGAGCTTATCAAAATCTATATAAATTAGCTATTTTATTGTATTACAATTAATATTAATGTATGATTTCGCGTTAACTATTAAATCCTTTTATCTCTAAGCTGTTATTACTATAAAATTTTATTTATTGTTATTGTTACTGTGAATACTTCACTAAACTCACTAAGTATAGTTACTATTGTATTGTGAGATTCAATAAACACATACATACTACATAATTAACTGTTTTATTTATCTCTTTCCACACACGAGAAATTCAATTCTTAAAACATAATATATTATGTAAATATTCTGTAGTAAATCGTTTTGGTTCGTCGTACAAGTGAGAAGATCCCAAGGTCCCAAATTAAACCCCGGTATGGGATTGGTCGGTTCTGGTCTGGATTTTTCTTATAATAAATTCTTAGAAGCAGTCTGGAGATGGTAGGCAGTGTAACACTGCCACGCTTTGGAAAACATTTAAATTCTTCGATTCTGCCTCTGTTCTATGGAAGTCATTGGGTAATAGGTACGTATTATAATAATGATCTCCAACGCACTGGACCAGGTAGAAGAACCGTAACTCTTGTATCTATATAAAAAGAAAATTAAAGACATAAATTATTTTAGGGATTAAGTTATGGTTTTCTTTCATTTGTTAAATACATTTTCTAAGCTTTTAACCCTTGGTAGGGCTTTATGCAGGCTTATCTATGTGAGCACAAGATATTATACCAGTTATTGTTCCACAGTGCACCAATATTATTCTAGTTTGAATAACGACATAAAACAACTACAACATAATGTCAAAAGTTGCCATCAGAATCATTCAAATTCGTTCACTTTACCGCCGTTTACATTAAAAACAAAATTCGACAATTCTTTATTCAAATTAAGGTGAAAAACAGCAGCTATTCGGAAAGAACTAAATTACATATTATATATACTGAAACATGCCATAATCCGAAGTCTGTTTGATAAATGTGAAGTGCGTAAAGTCGCTCTGTAGCTCGATAAAGAAAAAAAACATTTGCAATACTTAACTGAATGTGTTCCACAGATCACAGTGGAAAAGGTTGAGCCAATGAATTGTGGCTTCGTCTCCGTGACATACGCCGAGAATAAAACTAACTAATGGATTTCATACAAATACAGAAACGTCTGGATTGTAGCGACAGTAAAACATTTCGAGGGACCAAATTTTGCATACCAACAGAAGAATTTTACTTTCTTTATGCAAGTGTTTTCACGCCTATACAGAGTGTAACAAAATTCCGTAAAGTGGTTATTAGGTATCGTGAGTCATTTCTATTTATATCCCGAATAAAATTTAATTTAACTAAATAACGACAATTACATTGCAACACAGGTGCTCAGCGCTCGATAGGTCTTACCTATCGGGTACCTCCATGACATTTTCGTCATTTACAATTGAAAATGATAATTTTTTTATAGGTAATTTTTTGCATAATATTTTAAAAATGTTTACATAAATAGAATCGACTCACGATACCTAATAACCACTTCACGGGTCGGACACGAATTTTAGTTACATTCTGTATACCTATATATGATTATACATCTGTTAAGTTTCGTTTGTCGGTGACAGATGACGCAAAAGTCATGAACCAATAGTTGACCATTATTATATAGACATGTGATTTTTTTAAATTCGACTCAAGTAAAAAAACCAAAAAATTAAACCACTATAATCATTAAACTTATAATGTTTTTCTAACTGTACAAAGATTTATCCCACGTTGAATAAAGTTCAAGGTCATCCAAATATAACACGAAACTGACATTTGTTTCCCTACGGAGTTTATATTTGACCGTCGACGCTGACCTTGTATTTAAATAGAACCTATTTTTGGCTGAAGTCAAAACGGAGCTTTGTACTTAAAGTATTTAATAGGCAATTACAACGGATTATTGTTATTGTTGTAAAGACATAAAGTAGAAATGTAGCCCATAAAGGTTAAAAAACATTTCTATTTTTCTATAAAGTTCATAAGATTTGAAGAATTGAGATTTTAAATTGATAATGGGTATATACTCGAAAAATCTAATATAATCTTTCTTTCTTATAAAAAAAATCGAAAAACGATTGACAAACGCTTTGCGTGATGTACGAAGTCGAGCACATTGGAAGGATTGGCGATAGTTTGGTGCGCCTTTCTTCGGGAACACGGGCATTTTGGTCTCCCGCTAAGGCTGTCGTAGGGAATTTCTGTCAACTCTCCCTTCCATCTTTGCATATGAACGATGTTTTGAGTTCTCTCTACGCGTCCAACTCGACTCTTAATGACCAAGGAAAGACACCACCGACAAGATTGCGGTGTGATACCACGATGACGAAAACTAAAGAAGTATACTACTACATTAGTATATACTTTAATAAGTAATTAGTATATACTTATTAGTTAGTAAAGCTTTTCTTTCTTTGGACATTCATAAGTCGAGTGTGTCCCATGGCATTCCTCCGATCGTGCTTCGTACTTCTGCTCCCGAGTTGGCACAGATCTTATCGCGTCTTTTCCGCCACTCCTACGCTCAAGGCGTAGTACCGAATTCTTGGAAGACTGCTTTGGTGCACCCAATACCTAGAAAGGGCAATCGCTCTGATCCAACAAATTAGAGCCCTCCTTGTTCTCCAAGATAATGAAGTCCATTGTTATATTTATATTTTTAACTGCCAGCTCCTGCTGTACCAAGAGGACCACCAGCTGATTAGCGACCGCCAATACGGTTTCCGTCGGGTTCGCTCAGTCGGTAATATTCTAGTTTGACTTACAGGTGGGCTGAAGCGGTTGAGTTCAAGGGGTAGGCATTAGCAGTCAGTCTGGGCAAAGCGAAAGCTTTTTATATGGCATGAAGCACTTCTCTCGAAGCTTCCTTCCTACGGGCTTCCCGGGAAGTTATGCAACTGGATAACCAGCTTTTTGGCAGATCGGAGCATCAAGGTCGTTGCCGACCGTGCATGCTCTGAATTAAAATTTGTCAGGTGTGGTGTTCCACAAGGCTACGTTCTATCACCCACTTTGTTTCTTTTGCATATCAATATATAACAAATCAGTAAAACTGCTATCACTGCTATGCAGATGACAGCACTGTAGACACCCTAATCACCCTATAGACCGGCTGTGCTAATATTTCTCGGGAACACGTTGACCAATGTCGGAACAAACTTGTGTCTGAAGTCGAGACTTTAATAACCAGTCTCGGACTGGGGCCGACTAAAATTGGTCCAATTTAATCCCAATAAAACTCAAGTTAGGGCGTTAACCGCTAAAAAGTCACCTTTTCTCATTTCGAGAATACTCTCCTCGCAGCCAGTATCGGGATACTTGGCGTCGAGATTTTGAACGTTGTTCAGTTCCTCGGTCAATTATAAGTTAAAGACAAATCGTCTTCTTAAAAGCTTGGAGTAAATACTCCATACTCATAGGTACTTGTTAAATAACAAGGCGAGACAGTACCTACTTCACGTCGGTACATTGCGCCAGAACTCGAAATTCCATTCTAACCACCTCGATGTCTGGAAATTCACAACAGCGCGATTCTTAAGGTATATCCTGCCTCGCCATTCTGAGAAACCAGCTTGCGCCAGTGACTTTTCCGACCGGATATGATATAAGAACCTTCAAGATAATAGGTTTTAACAGTCATTGTTTAGGTTAGGTTAGTTAGTTCGTTTTTATTTCATATATGCCAACGTTTGACCGTTGAAATTGCCTGATGTAATACATTGTCACGGTCTAGAATGTAGCACGCTTGCCTAGACGAAACCGGTTCACTCTGAATTTGCAGACACCAACGTACCTATAAGGAAATACACTAGACCAAGTATTCCACAGATTTCCAGTGCGAATAATAAACGTGGATTCGATGCGCTTCGTATGTAGGCGGGGCCTATCCACCATGTTGTAGACTATAAATGTATTCACATTGATTGCAGAATGTCACGCCACAAGCGACATTTGAATTAACTTACAACATATATTGACCACACGCCATAACGCCACTTATCTTGAGGACTAAAATATTGTCTTTTTTGCCTGTAGTTACATTGACTCACCCTTCAAACGGGAACACTAACTAACTGCATAATAATTAACGAGTTAAGACCTACCACTAAATAGTATCCATCAAATATTTACTAATTCTTTATGCATATCTATAAACAAGTACTAAATATATGCGCATTTTCGACGCATATTTTTTTCGCTGTTCGATGTCCCATTTTGAATAGTATTCCGTTTTTTTTTTTTAATAAATGTATAATTTTCATTCATGCATTAATATACCTATATGAATTAGATAAATAATAACAAAATTCAATTCAGTACATTTATTCGTCACAATTATCCAATTTATATTACAAATTAAACTACATTATTACATTCACAATTTCATCATTTCATATACACAATATGAAAACAATCGAAAATTAAGTGTCAAAAAATAACATTGATCATTGTAAAAATATAATATTCTATGATGAAAAATGACGGATATAAACTTTTCTATGTAATATATAATAATTATTAATGATATAGAAACTTTTTTGTTATATTTTTTCAGTTAAACAAACTGCTTCTGAAATCTGTTATACTTGAGAGATTCCTTAAATATCGCTATTGCAAATACAAAACTGTCATAGTAATGTATAAAGGATGTGAAAAATAAATTCCAATTTTAAAGTGAAAAAAGTCCACAGTTTCATAAGTTGGCAAAGCAGAACAGATACCGCAAAGATACCAAATAGTTAAGTACACCATTCTGTTATTTAATGATTATTTTATACTCAAAGGAAACATTCGTATTATTTATTGTAAAATTTCAAAACGAAGTAATAACAATATATATCGAGAATCATAGCTAATCCAATTATTGTCTGCACTTGTTATTGTGGCGTAATTTTATATTAATAATACATAAAGTAACTGATATTACATAATAGTATTATAAAAAAAAAATGATTACAATCCGTCAGCTTTTCATAGTTACAAATATACATGATGAAATCTATATATTTTCATTTGAGTTTCAACGTTGACATAATTAGGTTGTAAAATGTCGTTGAGTTCTTATAAATGACTGTGTGATCTGAAACAAAGGGGAAGTTTACATTTTAATAGTATAGTAGCGTCATCTTGTTCATCTATTGGATTTCCACGGCAGTCTAACTAACTGTGCAAGAAAATATTATAGTGTAGGAGTATGAAAGAAAACACAAGAGAACTCTATAGACTAACAAGTAAAGGATTTAAAGGGAGTCGAATTGTGAGTGAAGGGTCTCATCATTCTCGAGTATGGGGTTTATGTAGAATATTATAATGACCGTAAATACAAATTTACCCTATGTCTAAAGGGTATCTGTGGTCAGGCAGCAGACTAACTCTTTTTTAATTTGAATTTTCTAAAAAAATTGAAGAACCAATCTAATGAACATCTCACCAGACCTATAAAACTCATTATTAGTCCTGCTCTTTATTATCTATAAATCATTTATTTTATGCCTGAGAGACCATATCTTAAAATACGCTGCTGGATCTTGATTAAGCTACCAAACCAGTACCTGTAAATGCTAGCTGGCCGCTGTTGAAGAACTTTTGCTCATAAGCTTAGCCACCATCTCTTGCACCCGCTTCATTTCTTCCAACTGTGTCGTCACCTGATACAATCGGTTCTCACGCTCGACCACTGTTTTTTCCAACTGTTTTATCATCTGTGGATATAATGGAAACGCTTTATGTCGTCACTATAACAGAATGTCATAAAAATCAAGTCAAATAATATACTTTAATCAAGTAGGCCCTTACACGTTTTTAAATCTTTTACAATTTTGGGCCTAATATAATTAAATTCTAAGCATTTTGGAATTGGGGGGGGGCTCAAATGTCAAAGAGCTTGTGGGCGTTGGATCTCGATGTCCGAGCCTACCTCAATCTCATAGTTTCATCTTCTTAACTCGTCTACTACCGAGAGAAAACCAAACAAACCCTCTAGTGGTCCGACCCCGACAACGCAATATCTGCAAACCAATATTCGGTGTACTCACATTGTCCCGTTGTTCCAGCTCTCTCCTCAGCCCGCTGTCGGCTGCGGCCGCTTCTTCCAACTTCTTATCACGTTGTTTGACGCGCTCCTCAAACTTTATCAATACACCCGCTAGCTCGCTGTTTTTGTTCGTCTGAAAATAATTATTTTACAATCGAATTATTTGAAGCATAAATAGTCGCTCGGATCTTCGTTCATAAATACTACTAGATAACGCTTTACGATTAAAAACAATACACAATTGCAGCACCGACTGACAAATGTACAATTTATTTTATTCCATATTCAACCTTATTTCGTTAGCAATAAAAACAGATAATTACAGACACAACATTTTACTTACGCAATAGCGGTGACTATTCAACAATACTAAATATTGATGTTTGGTAGAATACATGGTCAGCGGAAGGTACCAACCCAGAAGAGTTTCTTTGTAGAAGAAAAAAACCACCAAAAGAGACCTTACCAAGTTAACATATAAATCTCAGACAAATTTACAAATATCCATTATAACAAATCAAATAGTTTACCTGTTGTTCCAACTTCTTTTGCAATGTCCTATTATCCGATTCAAGTTGCTTGAGTCGCTCCTCTGCTTCTCTTTCTCGTACTCTCATTTCGTTTTCAATATTCTGGAAAAAAAAAACATCATCAATGCTATTCCGAACACATATAGTGTTTCATTTAATAAGTCTTATTTAATACTGGTACATTTTTCACCCATAGCATCGGAATCGCGATTCGAACGAGCAATGCCGTTAGTACATTTTTAATTTTCTCTTTTTAGTATATATTAAATAATTTATAAATTATTTCATTATAATAAATATATCAAACATTAATATTTTAAATTCAAGGATTTTCATTCCCGTATTTATGAACATAATAGTATCGACGCGAACATTCGCCACAAATATATTTTAACAGAACATAATAAGTACAATATTTGTACAACAGATGGCGTTCTTAATTCAAAAATACACGAAAAACAATAGTACACACAGTTAACTGTGTTCTGAATTCCTTTTGTAGAATTTCCTTTTGATTCTCCTTATCCAATCTTTCTGCAGCCAACTTCGCTCTGAAACCTCGTAATGTCGTTTCAGCATCTTCTAGTTGTTTATGAAGATCTTCTATGGATTTTTTGTGTCTAGAAATTAATAATAATTATTTATTTAACTTGCACATACATTTGTGTTTACATTTCTTTTTATATATAATATAGTCATAACATTATAAGTAGCATTAACTAAAGTTTTTTTTTTTTTTTTTATTTATTCGGTGACTGAAACAAATTAATAATATTATTTTTAAAAGTAACAGCCTGTTTAAATTATTTTAAATAGGTAGACAGAATGGCAAACAGGCCACCTGATGGTTCACTTCCCATAGACACTGTAAGAAATGTTACCCATCTCTCAAATCCCCAATGCGCCACCAACCTTAGGGACTAATATTATAACAAGGGACTGTGATGTGTCTTGTGCTGTGTTGTGTAGTTACACTCGCTCACTCACCCTTTAAAACGGAACGTAACAACACAAGTATTGCCAAACATTCTCGATGTAACACATGGACCATTAATAAATACATAAGTACTAATCATGAAATGCTTTATTGTCATACCTAAATAGTTAATTCAATATAATTTTAACTAATAACATAAATGGACTACGAAAACAATAATTAGTGACAAAATAATTTAAAATATATTTCCTAACAAAAAATAGAGATTTTATTTTTTTGTTTCGGTGTTTCAACAAAGTATTATTGATTGAATCATCAATAGAAATCACTATGCATATGAGTATTAATCAAAGCTAAAATAAAAACATAAAAAAGTCATGCATCGGCCGGGAATCGAACCCGGGCCGCCCGCGTGGCAGGCGAGCATTCTACCACTGAACCACCGATGCTTACATACAAAGTTATGAAATACGCGCTTAGTATCCACATAGTTCGATATCTAGTGAAATAGTAAAGTAATTAATTTTTAATTCTTAAAAATAATATTATATGAACTAAAATTAAAAAATTGAAAGCAATTATAGTTGTACAAATTCATATTTTATATTTTCCTTCACCGTCGAGCACAAGATGAATTATAAACACAAATTAAGCACATGAAAATTTAGTGGTAGCTATCTAAGTTTGAACCCACAGTCATCGATTCCAATCCACCAGATTTAACAACTGAGCCATCTCGGCCCTTATCATTATTGTACAGTAACTATTTAGGGACTTACTTTTCATTTTGCATCTGTGTCGTATATAACACGTCTTGCTGAGCGGAGTTCGTCGCTTGAAGCAACGCGAGCGCATGTTGTAACGACGCCATGTGTTCAGTTGCACCCTGTATATAACATTACTATCATTATATCTTAAACATTAATTTTTCTCTAGAGAATATGACTATTTTTTTTAATTTCGGAAATCTCCGGATGATCACTAAAGAAAATCAAATATATATATATATATATATATATATATATATATATATATATATATATATATATATCAGCATAGTCTTTGAATAAAGGTTTCGCATTATTTGTCTCAGTGCATAATTTAATATTTTAGTTTTCTTTAGTTGAATAAACGTATTTGAAGGTAAGTCAATAGCTTTTAGGTTAATTGACTGGTGATTTTTTTGTGGGATAACACCTGCAGTAGAAAGTTTTATATGCTCTACCCCTCCCCACGGTTCGGTACGGTTCGGTAAGGTCCTTAATGGATGAAGCCATAAAAAGAGAATAGATTTTTCGGTCATGAAATCATAAGGGCCACCTGATGGTAAGTGGGCTCAATGCCCATAGACAGTGGGTTGTACATTTGCGCCACCAACCTTGGGAACTAAGATGTTATGTCTCTTGTGCCTGTAATTACACTGGCTCACTCACCCTTCAAACCGGAACACAACAATACAAAGTACTGCTGTTTTGCAGTAGAATATCTGATAAATGGTTGGTACCTACCCAGACGAGCTTGCACAAAGCTCTACCACTGAGTAAAAGTTATAGAGTTAGTAATTACTTTGTTAGTGTATTATTAATAAATAAATACCGTCTCATTGTTCCTCACCTGTAACGCCACCGAATGCGAATGTAACCGCTGCTCTAGACACGTCATCTTGTAGCCGTACAGTTCCATTACACTCGACGTCGCGATGTCTGATATCTATAAAGAAATACAATTAACATTTTATATTACACATTTTCACTATCTATTTATATAATAATAAAATATATTATGCAAATCTATGTCATTTTATTTTATGTAACACCTAACAAACCGCATCAAAATCGGTCCATTCGACGATGCCGATGTTCCGGGCGCACACGGCGCCTTCGACACCGGCGAGCCCCACATACTCCCCCCCCCCCTCCCCAAATGTTTCCGAGGGAGGAACGCGTAATGCATTTTTCAGCGTAAAGAAAATGAAAAAGTTGGGTTATATCAGCTGCTCACCTTCCCGGCTTGCAGCGCGTCGGAGAGGCGCGCCACGAGCCCGTCGAGCGCGAGCTCCTGCGCCGGCGACAGGCGCTCCACGCTCGCGTCGTCGCGCGGGGACGCGTCCGCCGAGCGCTCGCCCACGCTCTGCAGGCTCTCGCCGAATATCTGGCGGCACCGTTATGTATTCTATTGAAAGTGGCGCGGCTATCGTCAATAGAGACCGAATATCCGTTGAGGTATCATAAAACGACGTGTATATGCAAACATTCAATTAATTCACTCTCATGACCCATTTGCATCTGCATACTCTCAAAGATCTTTTTTTTATTATATGAATAAGCAAGTGGACGGGCAAATTGACCACCTGATGGTTAACATTTCTTACAATGCCAATGTCTATGGGCATTGATGACCACTTCAGGTGACACACCCATCAGGTGGCCCATATGCTCGTCCGCCTTCATTAACTTTCAACGTTTAATTAATTATATATAAAAACTATTTTATCTTGCAATTTTAATAGAAATCCATGGAAAATATATCCAATTTTTAAACCTTATGATTTACCTAATAAATTGTCAATGTGAAAAAATTATCTTTAAATAAATATTTAATAATATTACCTGATTCATTTGATCCGATGGGAAATAATGGTGTTTGACCAGCTGCATGATCTGTCTACGCCGTGATCCGTTACTACCCGTTAGCGCCAAACATAGGAGCTTGCGAACCTGCAACCAAAATTTAATATATAACAAAAAAAGCTAAAAGACTTCTAATCTTCATCAGACATCAATCTAAATCTTATAATACGGCACTTATTCTACATAATTATACTTCTAAAGTTCCGAAAACAACTTAGGCGAGTTCAAGACAACCTTTTCACAAATCCATATTGAAAACCACAGATAATTTTAGATTTCAACCATGATATCGCATATAACAATTCAAGGTCAAAGCATTTTGTCTATTGCTATTAAAATAGGTAAAACAGAGCGTGTTTTGTTCAGTAATATAGTTTAGTAATAATCTTTTTTATTTTGATTTTGATAATTTTGATTCTCAATTTAAATAATTTTCATGCCTGGACTTTAAAAATATAAATAACCAATGAAAATTGACAACTATACTCCACAATATTCCAACCCATCAGCAAATACTTTTTATCATCTATTACTTATTATCATGATCTATAATATTGGTACAGCCACCAATATTATAGATCATGATAATAAGTAATAGATGATAAAAATAACTTACTTTAAAATGCTTGATCTCCTTGCTTACTGCTTGCGATCAAATTAAAGACGAGGTAGGTATATAATTCAAATTTTTGCAATAAATAACTAATAGGAAGACTAACTAATATGTATTTAGAACTTACTAAAAATTCTCATATATTTTTTTTATTATTTATTATAACTTATAATTTATAAGCTATGTATTTATTATCTTGGAAGACATGTGACACTGTATACCATGTACCAGGAAATAATAAAATTGAGAAGTAAAATTAATATAAAATGATCATAAACTTTTTAATTTAAATAAATAAAAAAAAAATAATAGATACTATTGAGGATTAATAACATGTATGAAGACATATAATAGAAAGGTACCAGGTAATCATAAGCAAATAAGGTATTACTTACTTGATGATGGGCTAACATCCTATTAAAGGCGGCTTCCCACTGCTTCGAAAGCGGAGCTAAAGATAATCCGCTCCGACATGCTAGTACCACACTCTTTTGTGCCGTTTCCATTCCCACAGGGCCATTCTAATAGAAAATAAATAAATATATTAACAAATTTATCATTTACATATTTGTATAAAAATTTTACACAAATGTGTTGTCCATAAAATAATTGCCAAATCAAATATTTATATATCACTGAATTAAATTAACACTTATAATTACTAAAAAAAGAAAATTCTTATTACTTTACCTGTGAAGTGTACTGTAACACACTGTATAATGTGTCTTCAAAGGAGTCAGGGGTCACCTCTTGTAAAATACGTTCTTGGGTTTCACTCGATTCGCATAGAGCTCCAACTACTTGCAACTGTAATAAATTAAATAAAAGTTATTGTAACAGACAGTATTGTGACATTTACATGTTATTCACTAACTACTGTAAATACATAGAATATGTTCCACTGTAATAAAGCTATGAAGTATAATAAATATATGAAGTAATTAAAAAAAACTGACTTCCATTTAAATTAAACATAACAGTAAATATATTAGATTGCTGACATCTTTATACATTTTCTTGCTATTTGTAATCATTTACCCATTGTAATCCAACTTTCCCTGGTTCTAGAGCCGGTGGCACCAGAAGTGCCGGCAAACCATCACTAACAACAGCCAGTAACTCTTGCGGTAAAACACCTTCATCTGGAAGAGAGGGAGGAAGCGTTTATTAATATAACTTCAAAAAAAACACTAACATAGGATTCTAAATTTAAAATTATAATTAGGTATTTTATTTTTTTGTTATAATATTATTTGAGATATCTACTGTAGTATCACATAGTTTCTACATTCATCATCATCAAACACCTCAAAATTTTAATCCAAATCATACCATATGTGTCATCTCTTCTATATGTGACATTACGTACATGGCAGAAAAGCAAAAAAAAGTTTACCCTTGTATTGAGCAATGATAGCTGCAAACAACTCCAATGACTCTGGCAAGCAAATTCGACTCGATTTCATACAAAGACATACAAGTTGACAGTGATGACATCTCAACGAGTATAGATCTGAAAATTGGAAAAGAAAATTATTATTAGATAATTGTATGAAGGTGGAAGGACGTAACATTTTATAACGTAAAATGTACACACAAACAAATATTTATATAGACTATGACTATATATGCTTAGACTTACCCAAATTAACCAAAACTGCAAGGAATTTCAATACATTTTGTAAACAACTCGTAGCATTTTCTGGTTCTCCCATGTCGTCAGGTGCTGTTTTACACAAATCTTCTATTTTCTATACATCAATAAAATAAATCGAAATAAAAATGTGATTTACTACATATAATAAAAGCATAAATTAATAATATATACACATTATGTTCAATTTCGACAATTTTATTCTGTTTGCAACAGAATATAGGAAGATTATTACTAGAAGTGTATGTTTAAACAAACTAGTTCTATTATTAATTATTCTGAAAGAAGTCACATAATAATGTTTAGGTTCATATAAACTCTGCTGTTAGAACCAAATTCATTTCAATAAATGTCCTACAAACCATAAGTATTTAAAGTACATTTAAATTATTAGTTAATCAGCTTTTACCAACAGTCATGATGTTATGCAATCTGATAAATAATACAAGAATCAAAACTGAATTAATAATATCATAGATTAATATTCAAAAAGTTTTTAAATTGAGGTACAGTAAGAATATAAAAATCACACATACTGTTAAAGATTCCTGTAGAGCAGTATTAAAATGACTATATGAAAGAACATAGCTCCGTAGATTATTGTCTGTGCATAGATCATTTATAAATGTGTATGCATGTAGAAGTTGAATTGCATCTCTATCACTGGAAACGGAATACAAAATTAGTATACAACTTGAATTTATACAGGGTTATTTGTAACGACACAGCTACCTCGCAGGACTAGATAGCTAACATCATAAGCAACAACTTTTGTTCTACGACTTTTGGTAAATTATTACATTTAATTGTCATGTATTGAGTTATGTCCGAAGTTGAACCGTTGAACAAAAATTGATGCTATATGTTAGCTATCTAGTCCTGTGAGGTTGCTGGGTCATTACAAATAATCCTGTATAAACAAAAAATTCATAATTTTCTCTTTAAATTAGGTTTTTAATGGACATTATAAGTATCTGCTTTTTTTGATGATTTTGAAAGTAAATCTTTTAAGAGATATATGAATCTGTTAAATTGAAACAACCACTTATTTAGGCAGATTACAAATTATCATAATTATTTATTTAGAGTATTGACTGATTGTTATTTTTAATACCTACACAATTGCCTTATTGAATGTGCGCATAGTGCAGCACAGGTAGCTGTGTATGTCTGACTGTCGAACTGCAGCTGAGCCGCGTGTGCCACTGGATAAGCATAAGAGCAGACGACATACTTCTACACCGCCATAGCCACCCTCCTGGAATTAGAATAGATTTGTAAGTTTTTTGAATGACATTTGATGTAAAATATCTTTATAATAAAAAATCTCAGATTACAGACTTAATTGAATTATTGAGTTCTGCTGTCAAATAATTACAGACTAGTTTTTGAAAAGGTGAGCCCAGTAATAATGGATACATTTCCCTTGAAAACAACTACGGGCACGAGGCATTTAGATCCCAAGGTGTATCAAAAACATAATGGATAATTAGTATTTCTTACGATGCCAAAATCTATGGGTGGGGGTGAGCAGTTACCATCAGTTACCATCATTCCCATGTGCTCCTCCCTTCGACATAAAAAATATGTATGTTATAGTTAATACTAACCTTTAAGCTTATCAAATGTACAACAAAATCCTTGGTATCGACAGTTCTCATGAGTGCATATATTGCAGGTAAATTACCATAACAAACATTTACTAAGACTGTTAGAGATTTGTGACCAATGGTACGATGCTGTGGTTCAGTCATGGGCTGTAATATCCAATCAG
Organism: Nymphalis c-album; assembly: GCA_963151315.1. NCBI lineage: Eukaryota > Metazoa > Arthropoda > Insecta > Lepidoptera > Nymphalidae > Nymphalis > Nymphalis c-album. The sequence continues at coordinate 3,330,409 of OY720610.1, forward strand.
TAAGCTGCTTCATGAGACTGGTTAGGTAAGATTCTTGCCAGCTAATTTTTATACCATATGAGATGTCCTGTTAAAACATATAAATGTAAAGTAGTGTATAGTTTTTTTCGACACTAAATATTTATATTCATAATACTTTTATTTTTAATTTATAATTCATTTTACCTGCATCACAGATAGAAGTTTAATTTTTTTATCATTTGATATTGTATCTGATAACAACCGGGATAGGATTGGCATAAATCTGTAAAATTAATTTGTCATTTAACTTTTAAAATTATTAGACACTTATGTTATCTGTTCTATTTTACCTTGTAATGTAAAACTTACTTGTAAGTATGTGTAAGTGCATGTCTAGCACTGGGTTCGACGGACGCTCTGGCAAGAACCGCGACGCCTGCCCAATGCGGACCTCTGCCATCACACATCACTCGCCATAACGAGCTGAAGAAGGCACATACCTCACTACGTCCCGGAGAAAATATTGATAGGTCACAGGACGAAGCGATAAGCTAAAAATATTATTATATTTTTAAAACCATCAATAGCCTTCAATTATTTAAATTAGTTTATTTACATCCAGTTGTTTAAGTTTTGGTATTTATTACAGAATTAGTTTGAAATTTGAGTTCTTACCCCTAAGTAACGAGTCATCATATTAATTGCAGATTCACTGTGAGTAGCTTCAAATTCACGAGCTGCATTTACGAAAGCTTTTAAATTAGCAAATTTAACTCCATCAGGAGGGTTGTTATTCCAGCCTTCAACGCCGTCGACTTCCATCATAATGGAAATTACTTTAAACACTGAATGTTAAAAACCTTAGATACGATGTATTCACAAATCAAATAAGGACTAAAGTTTGTAAATCAGTAGGTAAACATATATAAAATAGTTAAAATTTTAAAAACTAAGGTAATAGCAAGTTGAAAGTTTAACTTCAACTGTTTCTGTGATTTTTACTATTGGTCCTCTAAAAACACATTTGAACACGATCATCATAATGTAGTTTTAATTGGTCAAATCGCTTTATTTACAAAATGCTCTGATGTGATTGGCTAGTGAACAAGTTTTAGGAAACCTTATTCGGTTTAATTTGACAGGTGACTATATGGTTCATAGTTTCATACACAAATGACGTTCATATTTGAAAAAAAAATATTATTTTCTGTATTTATTAATTTAAATCACACTTTCAACTGATATAATTAAAGCACCACAAATGTCAATAGCTATTGTTTCGTGTTTCTATTAAATAATTAGGCTGTTTACTATTTTACAATATTTTTATCTCTTTACACAACAAGTAAGTTTTTTTGGTTTAAGATATTGTATTTCCATGTTTTCAAAGAAATACCTAAAACTAAACACTTCTTAATATAGTATGGAAAGTCAAAAGAGAGTATATTTTTTGTTATGACAGATTAATTACATTATCTCTACATAATACTTGTCTTTGGTTGTTTATTAATAAAAGTGTATTTTTTTTGACAAATACGAAACTACAATAAAGAATAGTTGTCACTTGTCATTGAATTTGATGTAATAAATTTTAAATTTGAACTCAAGCAATGGCTTTACCAGAAGCACAACCTGCTGAAGTTCTTCGGGCTTGGCAAAAGGATGATCTGTATGAAAAACAACTCGCTGGCTCATTAGCAAGACTTGTTCCACCACAGCATGCATCTAAAGCTGTTCCTATATCTGCACTACTGTACAAGTCATTTACAACTCTCAAAGACTTACAAACTCTCGGAGAAGAATATTCTGGAATCGTTCAAGTAGACGAAACCTACCACAAACTGCCATCGTTCAGCAGTCGACTTCTAAGCATTTTACTTTCAGCATTTGGTGAAAATTTAACGAGAAGATTGCTAAGGAACATAGAAAAACAAATTGAATATAATGCAACATTAAGACCCGAAGCACAGAACATAATTTTAGTTGCTTTAAAAGCTTTGAATAACATAGTACCTCAAGTTGAAAGTATTCATAGGGCTTTATCTTATATAACTGGGGGACCGTTGCAAATTGGTAAAACTGTAACAGGAATTAATTATGTCCACGTGAGACCAGCGGCGGCAGCATATTACGCTCATTTAAGGTTGTTAGGTTATGTGACTTTGTTACATGCATTTATTTCTTGTGGACACAGTATTTATCAAGCTAAGAAACATATGGATGAAATGAAAGAATTTCCAAATGAAGTAGATAGTAACAAATCATGTATAGCATGTTTGGAAGAGATAATTCAACCCTGTGCATTAATATGTGGTCATTTGTTTTGTATGAATTGTTGTTATGGAGCTCTTGAAAGCTGCCCTTTATGTCGAACTCCCTTTGCAAAGAACACTGTTGTGCCATTGATGAACTATCATCCAGGCAGTATGTAAACCTCAAGTTAGTAGGACTATATATTTAAGGTTGTTTTCAATTGTTATTAATGATAAATATTCCATTATCTATGGAAATGCATTATAGTTTATATCAGAAGGCTGTGTATGAGTATATGTATGAGTAGGGTCTAAGCCAGATGCCCTTACAATAATAAATATGTATATTGAATATTAAGAAATATATGAGAATTGACTCGGGCTATTTATAATGCAGTTATTCTTTCATATGATTACAAAACTACGACTCAGTTTCGTTCATTTTTGATGGTACTGTTGTTTTGAGGTAATTTATTATACGCACCACGTCTCTGTGGTTCTCTAAGATAGTAAATAGTGTTATTTTTATTGATGCCCAATCGGCTATTACAGCCTTTGATGGAGTGTCAAATTTACCCATATTTGGATTTAGGATAGGGTTCTATGCAGGGTTTTGTAAGGTTATTCTTAATGATGGGGTTGTGGGTACCATTGCTATGGGTTTCACTCATATCAAATGTTGGAATGAGTGTAATGGTGCTGCCTGCTAAAGGTAGATCAATCATTGTTACCTCTTCATCAGAGTGTTCTCCTGTGAGCTTAAATGTTGGTATTGACATCTTACATCATCTTCATCATCATCATCTTGATGGTTGATCTACTGTCTAGGAATGAAGTAAAAATTATATATATCAAAACATTAAAACACCAAAAGCATAGCAAAAGGCTCATGATGATTTGATTATTTATGAAATATTGAAATATATAATATGTAGAAAACTTATCAACATGTTTTGTAAAAACATTAATTCTATGTAACATGCATTCTTGTACTATTTATATATTATTAAACATTGTGTAGCCGGATAACATTATATAACATTTTGCTACAAGATTATGTTAAGAATGTTATAAACACTAACACACTGGTTTAACTCTTTGTACAACTTATCTTTACTCTGTAACCATCTGTTTGACAATATTATATAATTAGACAACAAAATAATGTTATAATTTGTTGTATAACATATTGTTACATAAAGTTGTATATCACTTACAACTTTTGTTACAATTTGTTAATAATAGTTAGACAACAAATGTTATGCAACATTTTCTAACATTACATAACTACTATGGGAGGGGCGGGACGGTATTATGTATTAACTTTTTAGTAGGCATTACACATTAATTTTTTTAATAGATTTATAGGATATAAAGGCTGTTGAATAAAAAAAAAATGTATACATTAAATATTTAATGATCAAAGATATTTTTATTTCTATAGATGCAAGTGGAATTTCACAAAGATAAATTATGAATAATAAACATTATCTATTTCACAATTGATAGTAAGTTTATTACAAGTAATAAATATTGACAGAAGTTAATAATATTCAAACTAATTTAACAAAAATCAGGCAACACTTATCTTCCTAAATAGGATAAATGCAATAAATGTCAAATAATTACATACTTATTTTTCATACAAAAATTATTAAACAGTTTCCTTCATATACCTGCATTATGAGAGATTCTACAATATTCTATAATATAAGTAACTCACACTAAGTAAAATAGCATAATATATCAGATTTTTTTTTTAAAGTAAAAGCAAAAACATTAACATTTTTATTCATTGATATACATATGTATTAATATTTAATGTATTAATGCCAATAAATGTAACATGTTTTTATAACTCAAATTTTTAATACTCCATTACTATGCATTACAATGTATTTTCTTAGTACCAAGATCATTATCCTAATACTATACTTACATAAAATAAATATTATGACAAAAATGTTAAAGTACACTCTCAAATCTCATTTCATTCAAAATTATCAGTTTACCGAAAAGTACGAAAATTATACAAAAAAGTTTTTATTATGAAAATTATATATGAGTATATTAACAATAATAAACTATGAGGATAAAAACCTAAGTCACCAACCAAATATACACAGCTTTAAACTAAACAAATATAATAATTTGTGTTTTTTTTAAATAAATAATTTATAATACAATAAGAATAATTTAATTACATTTAAATAATATGGCAAGGGATTTATTCAACTCTTAATAATTCTACATCAAACACAAGAGTAGCGTTAGGCGGAATGACTCCGGGATGACCTCTAGAACCATAAGCAAAATCAGGAGAACAGGTCAGTTTGGCTCTCTCTCCCACTGACATCTGAAGAAGAGAAATATTAAGTTAAAAAGCTTCATAATAAAAAATATAAATTGATAAGAAAAATTAACTCTTTCCGGCTCTCGAACTCCTATCAGCTAAAAATTACTTTTTCAATCTGGTGATGTACAACACATCATAGCACTAAACTTTTTGTTTGTATATTTTAATTTGATAAAGTACATTGGTTTAGTGTCAATAATCTTATGTAAAATAATAAAAAAAAAAACAAAAGTAAAGTAAAATTTAGCACACAAAATGTTAAAAATGTAAAAGCTGATGTACATATAAATGGGGAGTCGATGGATCTAGTTGAGTCTACTGTATTTCTTGACCTTACTGTTGATGCCAAGTTGCAATGGGCTCCCCATATTGATGGATTGGCGAGTAGACTAATCCAATCTTTCAATATTCTTTCTGGCTCATTCACCCCTCAATTTCACTTCAGTACTAAGTACTACTGTTTTGCAGTAGAATAGCTGATGAGTGGGTGATACCTAATCAGACAAGCTTGCACAAACCCCTACAACCAGTATACTAAATATAAAACTACACTATATATAAATAATACCTACTATAACAATTTATCACATATGTAGTCATAGTTTATTTATGTATAGTTTTTGCAAACTTTCGATACCTCTGTATATAACAGTTGTTTTATTAAATAGGTATTCATATGAAATGTTCAATTTTACTTACTTTAGCCAATCCTTGATCCCAGCCCTTTATCACGTCCCCTTTTCCTAGGGTGAATTTGAATGGCTGGCCACGATCTCTAGAAGAATCGAACTTTTTGCCATTTTGTAGGGTTCCAGTATAGTGGACGACCACTGTTTGACCGGGTTTCGGATAAGTAGTGCCTAAAAAATTGATCCGGCTTTTAATCTTAAGTGCCTTATAATATAACAATAATCAAATATATATAATATTTTACCGTTGCCGGGCGAAAGAGTTTCTATATCAACACCCATATTATAGTAGTAGAACGAAAAACGTTTGAAATAAACACGTGGGAAAACGTTAGGGAAAATCCTCTTACGGAAATATGCTAAATATTAATTGGCAAAATGCAAAATTGCAATTGCTGGGTTTGACAAATGACAGTGACAAAAGAGTAAAGCCAGCAAAGAAAATCAGCTTTGAAATTCAAATTTTTCGAAATTCTTGCTATTTTGACATTTTAATGTATTACAATTCATATTACAAAGAGTAAAATCATTTGTTTTGTGCGTAAATGATGATGCGTGATACGACCATTGAAATACTATGATTACTATGTACTATAAGATATGACTGTCTGACTGATATGTCCGTTTCATCTGTATATTGAAAATCAAAGAGACGAAGATGTATATACGTAGTGAATGTTTAGCTTTTGAATGTTTAGATGTTTAAATGAGTTTTAGTGTAATTACGATAGTAAATTCGAATGAAAATATAAAACTTTCAGAACGATTTGATCTATTAAAAAAATGTCGAAAGTTGTGTGAATTTTAATTTTTGAAAAGTATTTTATTAACAATTACATGTACAAATATGTTTTTATAATAACCTAATATCAATATATTTTATCCACATTTGAATATATTACTATGTTTCATATATATGAATATATTATTACATATCAAGTACTAAAAGTACTCGTATCCAGAACCGTTAAAAAATAAGAAAATAATTTATTATTATTTCACTTGTCAAATCTACGCAGTAACAAAAGCAAAAACGAAAACATTAAATAATTTTAATTTCATAGTGAACTGAAAATATAATTTTGAAAAAACTAAAGAACCTTAAACTGGTAAAATGGTATCTAGTGAAGAAGAGGCGGATGTTAAAACTGGAGACACAGTTGAATGGGATGTCGATATGGAGATTCAGTTATTTTACGCGATGGCTAATCACAAGCCGGTTGGGATAAACAAACACTTTCAAATGGCTTGTATTTGGGAGAAATTGTCTAACTCAATAACAAAAGAGATATCAACACACGATATTTGGAGGCATTTAGATACATTATACGATATGACGATGTTGGACGAAACAGAGCCGATACCGTTTCCGAACCACGAAGTACCGTTTAGTTTGCCGGAGAATGAGTTTGGTGCTATGATGAAACAAAAATGTAAAGATAATATTTTAGCTGATGACAGTGAAGGTAACTATATATTTTTTTTTTAATATTTTGTCATGTTATGTATAAAACATATGAAAATTAATTTAAGAAATTGCCAAGTACTAATGAAATTGTTTTCTGTTTAGACGGTCGAAGTCCATCACCAAAAACATCAACACCCAGAAGTAATTCAAGGGGTACTGCTTCAAAGGATGGTACACCTAAAGGTAATAAAAACTCCAGTGAGAACTGTGAAACTACACACTGCATCATCATATCTTTATTCTTTTTAAATAAAAGTAATTGATGGTTTGTCTGTACACAATATTTAATATGATGTTGTTAGCCTTTGTCCATTAGGGCGGCTCATCTCAAGACAGATTAGACAACTGTGCAGAACATTAATGCTGCACTAATGTGTCCCCAAATACAGATACACATTCTTTTCCCTTACTCTCATAATCCGATGAGATGGTAAACCAGCCATCAGTGATGTATGTGCTTTCTGAGGCATAAGAACACATTTCCACCCTCCAGACAGTTTTTACTGCAAATTTTCGACTGACAAATCCTAATTTGTTATAAAATTTATTATCAGCTCCACATGAACTCAGAACATTGAGATTTGTAGCCCTATCTACCCACTAAAACAAGGCAGTCTCAATTTATATATATTGTATGTATCCCACACTATGCCCGATCAATTCTCCTGGCAAAATATTACTATATTATAGAGGTTGCCTGGAAGAGATCACTGTAAGTGATAAGGCCGCCTTTGCATACTATATTATGTAAAACTTGATTTTTCTGTGTTATGTTATGTTATTGTAGTGTGTGCAATAAAGAATAAATAAATATATAAATAAATAAATAATATATTTATTCAGACATGTTGATTTGTACATAAATAGGAATATTTCATTTTATATTTCAGGATCTTATATATTTCTTGTTGTTTTCTAATAATATAGGTCGTAAGGATAGCATAGGTGCACTCGCTACTAAGACAAGAAAGGAAAGCGGCAGCTCTCACGCTTCTACAGACACACCAAGTATCAAATCTGAGAAGGAATATGGTAACATTTTTGTATATAAAATGTACATAATTATTATTATTTTATCCTGTAAATAAATTTTACAAGAGGTACAACCCGAGGAGTAGATAGATAGGTAGGTTAAGGGGATGGCTAGGCAAGGCTTCTTTCCAATGAATCATTAACAGACTTACTGTACCCATAGCTGGATGAATTCTAGTTTTCTCAGACTGTATTGATCTCTAAAGAAACCATGTTTAAAGACTATCCTTAACTCTTACTTAACGTAAAAACTCATTTCGAGCCAGTTAACTTTAATGCTTGAAGATGACAATGATAATATGACTGTTCACTCTTGTCTAATTTCCAAGTGGCCCAGTTAGATCGCACGTAATTAAAATTGTAATTTTACCACCAAAAGCGCATGAAATAAACAATTCATTGAAAAATAATTTATCGAGGTAATCTTGAGTAAAAGTAAATAGGTATCTCACAAGTAATTATTAAATGTGACGAGCCGGTTGGCGTGTTTGGTAGACATCTGCCTTTCGCGCCGCTGGTCGTGGGTTCGATTCCCACCCAGGACAAACATTTGTGTGCATGAACATGTCTATTTGTCCTGAGTCTGGGTGTAATTATATATATAAGTCTGTATTTTCAAAAAGAAATGTAGTATATCAGTTGTCTGGTTTCCATATTACAAGCTCTGCTTAGTTTAGGATCAGATGGCCGTGTGTGAATAAGGTCCCAGGATATTATTATTATTATTAATGTTTAACTTAAAGATCGAAGAAGAGACTCGAGAGATTCAAATGCATCAGGACCAAGAGAGAATTCTTCTAGCCGAAAAACAACATCGCAAAGGGATAAGCCGCCAAAATCTAAAGTTAGCTCTGTTGCAGGTAATATAAATATGTTATCATATCTTATAGTATATAATCAAGTCTTCTTTAATCATTAAATTGTTATTAACTTTAGTTGCTTAACGGGAAGTATAAGATGATAAGGACAATAATGTAAAATGTTTTATTAACAGCCTGGGATTCCCCGCTTATCGACGAGGACAGTGGCTCCCGACGCGGGCGTCGCCGAGCAAATACATCAACACCACCAGCCACAACACCAGCGAAACGCCGGCGAATGTGACATTCGCATACACATTCCTACCACCATTTCTTCTGACACACACAACGCCCGTGGTGGGGAAACCGCACCGGCCAGGCGCGGGCGAGACGGAACCACGCTGTCAACGTGTTTTTCTTCTAGTGGTGGTCTATGTCACAGACTGTTCAGTGATTATATTGAAATAACTTTAATAGTGTTACTTAAACATGATTTGATTTATTGTAAAGTCAATGAAAATGAAATGAAGTTGATCTTGAAGTGAATACAAATGGCGTTGGTAATATTTTTTATAATAATAATGTAAATAGTATTAAATTAATTAAAAATACAAGGTTCTTTATTTACCTAATCTGTCTAAAACAGGATCTTCAATAATTATTATTTCTAATATCACAGTTAAATAGTTTCAGAACGTTTGTCCGCTACATAATTAATAATTATTATGTATAGTCTTATCGGATTTTAATATAGAGCTATATATATGCCATGTAACGAGAACCACCTTTAAGTGACAAATGAGGCATAGAAGTGATAGAAGTCTAAGTGGTGGCAGGAACCATGATTCTCAACTGTAACGTTGAAAGAAAAGAATAGTACCGTTCTTGTCTTTATCTCTGATAATATAAACAGTTATCACAAAGAGATACCGTTTTAAAGAAAAAAAGTAGTAGTTGTAAATCAAATAGATCTTCAGTTCTCAAAAGCACCAAGAACCAGCTAATAAATAAGGCTATGTACTCTATAATAAATTCGTTTGAAATCAATTTTAAAATGTATTTAAAAGTGTTATTCCTCACCACTGAAAAGGTAAGTCGTTTGGACCTCACGGGTCGCTTCCAGTTTATTTTTATATTCTTTTACTTCAACTACCAGTATATTTTAATGAGTTGGTGCTAAAATATTAAAACAACTAAAGATATATGTATATAGTTCAAGAAAATAAAAAGTTTCATTTCATGTATTTACATAATTATAAACGATACGTATTTAATTGTAAACCTCGTTTTTTATCTAGGCTCTACGGCGTGACACACCGCCTTGGTCATTTTGTATTATAGAAACATTATGAAGAAATATGACATACAAGCTGTCAACTTGACGGTGTCTAGGAACCAGTTGTGTTCTTAATGCTCAATACCATGTTATTAATTATTTCTTTAATTGCAATGAATAAACACAACAAAATATAAATATAACATTTACAATAAGTACCTAAATTAGCAATAAACATGGCAAATCATTATGAAGTACCTAACTGGTAGGTCACATACCGCTTCGCGGTAATTTATTTAGTTTACCATGCCGCCATTCGATACTGACATGATTATCTTATTATCAAAAATATTACGCTGTTTATAAACGAATGAACTAATAAGATAAAAAGTATATGCATTGCTATAATTAAACTATTTTATTATTTGGTTATCAGGGCCGGAAAACCACCAACGGGGCTCCACTTAGATGTTTTAAAAGGAGATAAATTAATACAAAAGTTGATGTTAGATGAGAAGAAATGCTACCTCTTTGGTAGGAACCCACAAATGAATGACTTCTGTATAGATCATGCAAGTTGTTCAAGAGTTCATGCAGCATTTGTATATCATAAACATTTGAACAGGGCATTTTTGGTTGATTTGGGCAGCAGTAAGTATTTATGATCTTGCATAGATTAATATTAGTTATTGTTCGACATATTTCTAGTTATCTTGTTTATACTGCTAGTTTATAATTCATGTAAAGATTATAAGTTAAATATTTAAATGTATGAAGAACCTATAATAGGTTCATCTTCATTGTTTGTGGTTATCCTTACTAATATTATTCATAAAAAGTGAGTTTGTTTATTTGTTTGTTACATTCATATCATAACTACTCAACCAACTATTATCAAATTTGACCTACTTATTGTCAGGGGCCTATAAAAGGACATTGGGTACCTACTACACAACCCTCCTCATAAGTAGAAGCTGTGGTGGTGGCTTAATGTATGTTATTGTACTTGATAAAATATATTTTTTTGCTTTTTAGCTCATGGCACATATATTGGGCAGATGCGTTTGGAAGCCCACAAACCAACTCAACTACCCATTGACTCAACATTTCACTTTGGCGCTTCCACAAGAAATTATGTAATTAGGTAATGGTATAATAGATTAATTATCTCTAAAATGACAACATTTAACTAACCATTCTCATTACAGCGATTATAAAATGTTGACTACCTCATTGGTGTAGTGGTTAGATATAAGGCTGCAAACCCGGAGGTCCTGGGTTCAATTCCCAGGCCAATAAAAAGTTATTGGGTTTTTATGTCAGAAAATTCTCAGTAGCCCAGTCTAGAAATTGGAAGTGTATACACTCCCATGCTTCAGGAAGCATGTAAAGCTGTTGGTCCTGCACCTGAACACTTTCAGTCATGTCGGATTACCAACCAATTGGATTATGAGAGTTAGGGAAGTGAGTGCACCTGTGTTTGCGCACACACTTGTGCACTATAATCTCCTGTGCAGTTGGCTAATCTCTCAAATTGTCCACTGTAACCGAATCGTTCTGGAGGACATTATTATTATTAATATGTAATGTAATTCCTACTCCAACCACAACAGGCTAATGATTAAAAGACTAATGATTTACTTTGATGTTGAATTGAAATGATCATCATTCCTTTGTCTTTATCTCATTTATTTGGATCTGGTTCAATGTTTGTTATAACCTTTGTGAATGTCTGTGCATGCTTCTAATCACCATACATTTGTGTAGATTTAAGAACTGGCAAGAAATTATAGTCTTTTTGAACTTTTTTAATCTCCAGAGAACGGCCGACAGGAAATGCTCGGGGCATCATGGAGGATTTACCCAACAGTGAGATGGAGGGTGCATTACTTGGACTACCAGAGACACAGACAGAGTTAGATGTGAGTTCTTATAATTTTATGATTTATCTTTATGTGCTTTATAAATCTGATCTTTGTGATTCCTATGATCTTTATTAAGATTAGATTTTTATGTAATACAACATTTGTTATCATACATTATATCCATTGCCAAAGCAAAAGACTTAAATTCTAGCTTAGCTTTCTTAATAAATATGGTAGTCAGTAGATAATTACATAGGGTAGATTTTACTACCCATTCATTTATTTCTTAAGACAATTTAGGGGGGGAGGGGAATCGATCATGTCTTATTTTTTCTTACAATGGGGTGGGAGGGAGTCTTGATAGTTCTTACGTAACAACAGAAATATAACTAAGGTAAACTATTTCAATGGCAACATACACGAGTTACCCGATTGAATGTTAATTTTTTTGCTGATGTGCAGTCACTGAGCTTTTTTTTTCGTAGATCTATCCATTTCATTTATTTTTCGTTAATTTTTTCCTTTACATTACGTAATAAATATTAAACAGGGGTGGGAAGGGGTCAGCCTATTCTTATTTAGGCAGAGGAGGGGGTCAAAAAGTAGTAAAAATCGTCTTACGTAATAAATGAATGGCCCTATAATTGAGGGAGAAAGGTTTGGGCGTAGATGTGTTTCGAAGTTTGACAATACAAGAACATCATATAAAAAATTGATAGTGTGAACACGCCTAATACTTAATCGATTATTTTTTCTCGAAACGAAAAATAAAAGAAAATTTTTTTTGTATCTGATCTATTTATTCCAGAATCTAACAGAATTCAACACAGCACATAACAGAAGAATATCTATGCTGGGTATTTCTACTGATGATGGCAGTGATGTTATTAAGGTAATTCATATTATTATTTTCATTTTTTTTATCATCTCCTTGAAATGCTTAGAGAATTGTTTACTTATGCAAAATAAATATTACGTGTAATGGCAAATTATACCCTGCCAATTCTGCTAATGTGTTTGATCCTAACAAATCCTGATAAAATTTAGATAAACTTATTGAAAGACATGATTGTTTTATTCTCACTTATTAATAATTACATAAACTTCTTTGTAATAAAATAAAAAACAAAATTAAATTTCATTAACATTTAGAAAATGGGTATGAGACAACTTAAGAAAAGAATTGGAATTAAAGTTATAATGGGATGTTTTCGGAATATTATCTTTACTGCAATTTCTTATTAAGCCTTTTTTTGTCACTCACAGCCACCGACTGGTACAAAAAGATCACAATCAATGCCAGGTGGAGTAGCGAAGAAACAGAAACGAAATGTATCTTTCAATGAGGAGGTGGATATCATTAATCCAGAAGACATTGACCCGACCGTGGGTAGATTTAGAAACTTGGTACGATCAACTATAGTACCAAACGCAAATGCACCACCCAGGAAGCTAAAATTACAAAGTGCTGACGAAAGTGAGTTTAATAACAGTAATTCTTCATGTATTATAATTTTTATGTAACTTATTTAATAAAATTAAGATATAATAATTTTCAATCAATTGATTTGGCATATATAAGCAAGTATTATTGCAAAATCCATAAACAGAAATTTGTTTTTGCCGCACAAACATTAAAAAAAAACATACATTGAAGATCATTTTGTAAACAATCTCAAAACAAGTTTGAATTTTTTATGATATTTATTGTAATATGTTTATGATGTTGCCGGTCAACTAACTATTATAAAATAAAATATAACCAAGATATTCATAACATGAAAATTCACATAGATATAAATTATTAACTTATATTTCATCAAAATTTCAGTAATGTTTATAGACATATTTCAACAACTGGGTAAATATTAGTAAAAATATAAATTTGTTGGAATTATTGTTATGTTCTATTGCAGATCACCACCACCATTCATTGAGACTGCAAGAAATATCAAGAAGCAACAATCTCTACTCAGACCTACCAGCACCAAGTTCCCATCTAAGCCTTATTGGTGCAAGGTAATGCAAATTATATACATTTATAGTATAGGTAGGCGGACAAACAAATAGGCCACCTGATGGTTAGTGGTCACCAACACCCATAGTTATTGACATTGTAAGAAATGTTAACCATCGCTTACATTGTAAATGCACTGCCACCCTTGGGAACTAAGATGTTGTTTCCCTCTAAATACACTGGCTCACTCACCCTTTAATTCAGAACACAGCTATACAAAATACTGCTGTTTTGCAGTAGAATGTCTGATCATGGAGGGGGGGGGGGTACCTACCTAAACGAGCTTGCTCAAAGCCTTACCACTAGTAAAGTATTAAATGTCTACATTAACATTTAAATTTTAAAATCAAATTTATATTATTAAGGCGTTGTTTTATATATTGCATATTAAACAATATTGTTTTGCTTTAAGGTTGGGTCTAATGTTACCAAATCCAGCACCTGACGTAGAGTTAGAAGGACCAGAGCCACATGTAAATGTTCATCCACCACTACCGAGTGCAGGTTTGTATGGTTCTCTATATATATACAACGACATAAAATTGATATGTCTATCTTTGATTTCACATTATTGCCTGTTTTTAAGCTGATATAGATATTTGCAAAACCAAAACAATCTTTGCTCTTTCCCGGGGTTATCTTTTGTTACCTTAAAATCGGTTGACTATAGAAAGTTATAAAGTCTTACATAATTGGTAATGTATCAATATTTTAGGCATATAAGGTAGGTAACTGAAAAACAAGTATTAACTGAAAATTGTCCAGTATAATTAAATAATTCATGTTAAACACAAATATAACCCGATTAAAATTGAGACGCACTGCACATTTCTTACTCATAAATAAAAATCTGTGATCTTTATTTTGTCTATCTTATAAAATATTGAGACAAAATAAAAATCAACAGGTGTCAAAATGGTGTTTTATTATAAAATATTTTGAAACTCTTTCAGCGTCAGAAGAGTCAGGGTCATCAAATGAACCCAAGAAGAAGAAATACGCAAAGGAGGCCTGGCCGGGCAGGAAACCTGGACTTATACCTGGTGTTTGAGTGTTACTACACTCTTAGAATTAAGTTGTAGATTATAAAAAGGACTTTCATGAAAACCCTTTTTTTAAATTCTTCACAGATAATAAATAAAGAGCTATTTATAACGAATTTTTACTGGTTTTATTTATGCTGTAAGGCGAAGTAAGTATTGTGTGAAAATTCAAAAATAGTAACAATGTAATACTCTTTGTGATTTCTGGAAGAATTGTAAAGTTGCAAGTATAAAAATTGTTTTAGCAAAATATTTTCAATGCCTGCCAGTATAGTTACAGTTGATTTCAAATAATTATATTATGTACACAGGAAAGTCTTTTATAAAAACAAAAGTTTACAGAACATAAACTATAATTGAAATTCGTTATAAATAGTTTTTAATAAAGTTTTTGTAAATACTTTTACAAATTTGTTTGTAAAATTAGAATACTACGTTATATTATAATAACGTTAATTTTAATAATAAATCTAAAGAACCAATAAATTTAGAAGTTTACTATTTTATTTATAAAAGTAATTATAATAATAAGATTGTGCGTTAATAAATAACATTTGGGAAAGTTATCGTATTATGTTTTAAAAACGAAAATATTAATACATTCATGTGTTTTGCATATTAATGATAAATAAAATAAGGAACCCAATCGATTAGCGACAGAAATATTGTTGTTGTAAGTGTAACCTTAGGAAATAGTGCACTAGTATAATATATTCAATTTAAGGATCAGTTTAATTTTATAGGATATAAATTTTCAGCCAAAGTACCAATAAGGATTCAAATTTTTGTAAATATTCACGTAGGTACTAATAATACTAGGGCTATAACTAATGACAACCAATGTTATATAGAATTACATTTTTCTACTACGGAGCAGTCTGATCTAGTTTCTATATTGTAAGGAAATAGTTTTTAGTAACAATTGTGAGTAACAAGTAACAACTGTGAATGTCTCACTGTTGGGGCTAAGGCTTCTACTCCTCTTTTGAGGAGAAGGTTTTTGGAGCAGATTCCACGCTGACAGAATTTCAGTGAAATACGGGATGGATGCGGGCTGCCCAAGATTGGTATGGTTGGCGTTCTTTGGGGGAGGCTTTTGTCCAGCAGTGGACGGCGATAAGCTGAAAAAAAAACCCATTTATAACAAAGAGCTAATCGCCTTGAATGGCGCCAAGCATCAGCTACGTCACTCGATAAAAAATCTTCTCCGAAAATAAATAAAAAAACAAATGTCGCTCCATTTTAATCACCTTAAATAAATTAACATGGCGCCATTTTGAATTAAGAATTCCAATACTGCACGTGAACAGAGGCGGCGGGTGGGCATTAGCCTACGGCCTTGCAGTTATACATAACTTAAAAAAAAACCGTGAACGCGCCGAAGTGGGACTTATCGATGTAAGTAAATATATTTTTATTCAGCGTAGGAAGAGGGCCCCAGTGGAAAATTATTTTATCCAACAAAAAAAGTTCAACCGTTGAAGTGATGGCCTCGCAAAATGTATCTCGGCCACATCAATTTAGGTCTTGCGCCGCCACAGCGCGTGAACGCTATTGAAGAATATACTTAAAAAAATATTATATATATATTTTTTTAAAGTATTTTGTAATGTCTGAAAAAAAAATAGCTTACATGAGTGGCGAAAAAAGTTAGTGCCTTGTGTGAGGCACCTACTGTATACATTATAGAAAGCACGCGTAACGAAAATGAAAACATGGCATGAATAACTAAATGTCTCTACATTTAGTTATTTAATTCTAAACGAAACTAACATTTCTTATCGTTTGTTCGACGAATATTTTTAACTCCGCATCAACTACTTACTAAATCGTGTTGTCATTTTCGAGCATTGTAAACAAAGTGCTTATTGTCTTTTGGATTTGGATGAAATAAAAGATGAAATTTTGGAATAAAGATATCTTATTACTTCTCTATCTTATATTTATGTAGCCCATGTAAGAGGCCACATGTGTTCCTCGTAGTTTGAGAATATGGGTTTTAATATCAAGTGGTCTGCTTCCATGTGTGGTTTGTTATGACAAAAAGTGTAACAATATAGTTTCCGGATTAGGAATTGTATGATTTGAAAAAATAATTGTAGATTAGAAAATTATTGAAAATTAGATAGAGAATTGACTAATGTTAAGTAACTATGTAAAGTTCTAGGTATATACTAGTTAGTGAATATATTATAAGATAATAAGTACAAGTAAGTGTTTTTGTCGCTGAATTATTTCATAATGATATAATTTTAGTATAATTGTTTTGTTCCTTGGTATTATAAATAAATTTATTTTAATGTTTTTTTATTTAGTACTTTATTTTCTATTTTAAATAAAATACATTCATCGAGATATAAGATTTTTCTTTTATATAAGAAATAGCAGTCGTGTTTCTTTGTAATATAACATGTCATATGTGTCCACGCATTATTTCTGTCAATAATACTCTGTTCTTATGGATTTTATCAAAACTTCGTGCGTATGAAGTTTTCTGGAATATATGTGAGCAAAATAACATAAACATTTGTTTTTAAAGCATTAACTAACAAAAACATTATTGAATTGTATATACGTTAAGTTCCGAAAATAATTATTATATATTTGATTTTAATGTGACAAATATTTGTACTTAAAACCGTATGTATTACGCATTTATCGAGTAATTAAATATTATGTATATTGTATTGGCTGTCCCGCCAGGAACAAACACGCTTAATAAATTTAATTTGTAAAAATTAAACTTTGTGACGTAAATATTGGTTTCATTTTTAAGTAGGTAAAGCGAAAATTGTCCCAGAGCATTTTTTACGTAGTGGCAGCCTTCAGGGAGGTATCCGGCTCCCTAGGAACCGGGTTATGTGAGATTCTTACCTACCCAGTAAAACCACAGCGGTGGACGGCACGGATCGGAGAGGGGCGACGTGGTAGTGTTGATATAACGCATCTGCCCCCCCCTCTGCTGTGCTCCGCTTGTGGCTCGGCAAAGCTCTCCTTAGTGGACGAAGGTTATCTCGCCTCTCCGTGTTCCTCACTAGTGCGTACGGCAGATCGAACTAACCTGGCTGCAATCTCTTTTTTTTTTTCTTATACTAGACCTCACACTCTGGTGTGAGACTGTACTATTTATATTTATTTACTAACTCTTTAATACACAGCTCTCGCAGTCACACACCTTTCATACTACATACTTGATCTTTCTTTTATTCATCCTCTATCACGCTATGGCTTAAGGCTCTACTTGCTTTCTATACTTTAATAAATACGGACACGAGGGTAATGAAGGGGAAGAACAAGAATAGCTTTTTATTATTACGAGTCTTGGTGGTAGAGCTTTGTGCAAGCTCGTTTGGGTAGGTACCACCCACTCATCAGATAATCTGCCGCAAAACAGCAGTAGGTACTTTGTATTGCTGTGTTCCGGTTTGAAGGATGAGTGAGCCAGTAATTACAGGCACAAGGGACATAACATCTTAGTTCCCAAGGTTGGTGGTGCATTGGCGATGTAAGCGATGGTTAACATTTCTTACAATGTCATTGTCTATGGGCGTTGGTGATCACTTATCATCAGGTGGCCCATACGCTCGTCTGCCTTCCTATAAAAAAAAAACTTACTATACATTACAATTTTTGTTTTCTTAATTATACGGCAGCCATCCGTAGGGCCGTCTTAAATAAGACCCTAAGGTACATTCTATCTATTAAGCCCCTGGCGTTGGGGCTGTAATTGTCTCACTGCTGGGCTAAGGCCTCCTCCGTTTGCGGGTTGGATACACCAATCATGTGACAGATTTTCGTCCGATTCTCAGGTTTCCCTTCACCGCCGAGTACGAGTTAAGTAATAATCACAAATAAGAACATAAAGAACTTGTCCATGTTTGAACCAATAATCTTCGGCTAAGAATCTGGTTTTCTAAGCTATCTCGACTTGATTGGGTACTCACGACATATTCTAATGCGATTACTGCGAGATAAAAGTGAGAAAGGATAGACTGAGAGGTAAAGAGTTATCAATATTCATTACAGTATTTAAAATGCCGATAAGCTATATTATAATATGTGTAGGTATATGCTATATATAGTATTTATAGTATATTATGTACATTGCGTCGAAATAAACGTTAGCGGGATTAATGTTTTTCCATACAAAGTTTTCGTACAATTTTTCAATGTTTTTCAGTTTAATTTGGGCAGCCTTATTTTGACACACTGGCATTGTGTTGGCATGTCGATTATACAGACACATATGCACATTACACACACACACACAAATATTAACCAGCACATTCCTTAACTTAAAATAAAAGATACATAAATAATTGATAATTGAAAAGAAAATTCTGCTTTGTTATATCACATAAATAAAAATATCGCTTGGTGTCATTTCAAACTATTGTCAGACAGCCTGTAGCCATAATCTATAGGTACCAATTATGTACGTTACGATGTGTATTGAGCGGTGGGGTCACTAAACACAGGAAAATACATACAATTCTTACAAACATGCAGTTGTAATGTACCTATGTATCTAGGCCACATAAAATTATAGGTCTTACGAGAAAATCAGTTGTCATCCATTTTGTTAATAAAAATGTTCTTGAGATAATTATTTAATTTAAAATATACACTATCATATATATTTAACGTATTTAACAGCAAAAGGTAAGAAACATACACTAAATTCTGAAACAATTAATTATTTGATTTATTATCTATTACATGTGTTTTAAAATATATAAGTAGATATCTTACAACTCGATTTTCTATTGATTTTCTCGATTGTACTTTCTGACTTCTAAATAGTTTGTAATTTCACAGTCGTCACAGTAGGTGTATTACGTAACTATAGAAATATACTAGTTGGTTAGGCCTGGTGTTAATTTCTACACCGGCGAGCCCCAAGCCCCTGTTCCCGAGAGGGGAAAAGCGTAATTTTTTCAAAGATAAAAAAGGCCTGGTGTAGATGCATGTGCTATATGACATGGGTGGTACGTAGTTACGTACACCCATCCTAAAACAGACAGACATTTATAAAACCAAAAATGGTAAAAACAAAAAAATACCGATCTGCTCTATTCATGGCCCACACATGTATACGAGCCGTCTGTCAGGCCCAGTGTAGTGTCAGTACAGTAATATAGTTAGCTAATAGACATAATGTATATAACTAAACAAATAACGTACGCGTCTACTAATCGAATTTTATCGAGACACTAATAGTTCGTAGTATACTTCTTGTATAAGGTAAAATACACACTTATATATTTTTATATACTAACTAATAAAATAAGAAGTCGGACTGCCACCTAATGGTAAATGGTCACCACTGCCCATAGGCACCAATGGCACTGTTAGAAACATAAAATATTTCAAAGCTATCTCTCAGATCGTCAACAATGTGTTAAAATTGACTCCTACTTCAGTGACTTGTTACCAGTGTGCTACGGTGTTCCACAAGGTAGCATTCTAGGGCCAACACTCTTCCAGTTATATATAAATGATCTATGCAAACTTAATATTCCAAACTGTAGTATATTTGCGTATGCCGACGATACTGCTCTTCTGGTACACGGCAGTAACTGGAAGAGCGCCAAACAGCACGCTCAAGAAGCACTTACTATAGTGTCTTGTTGGCTCTCAATCAACCTACTAACTGTGAATACATAAAAAACACAAATCCTTCCCTTTTCCAGAACAACAGCTTCTTCTGTTCCTCCAGAATATTCTAATATCATTGCTCATACCTATCTTGTCCCATCCCCTACCTGTGGTTGTCTACCCCTTAATATTGTTTCTTGCGTGAAATATCTTGGCATTAAGATTGACTCCAACTTAAAATGGCATTCGCAAATTGAAGATTTAATAAAAAGGGTAAGAAAATTAACTTATATATTTAAGACCATAAGACACCTAACCGAGCCTGAAATTGTAAAAACTGTCTACCTTGCCTTGTGCCAATCTTTTCTGTCTTATTGCATCCCAATTTGGGGTGGAGCCGGACAGACTATAATGATGAAATTGGAAAGAGCCCAAAGAATGATTTTAAAAATAATGACCCATAAACATATTAGACACCCCACAACCCAACTATTTTCTGAATGCCAAGTTTTAACTGTAAGGCAACTTTATATTCTTCGGACTATTCTGAGAAAACATACTGCCCTACCCATTAATACAGCTGTCCTTGCAAGACGCCGTGCTCATAGCTACTTATGTCCAACTGTTAAATGTAAAACAGCTTTCGCAAAACACCAATTTGCTGCCCTCTCCGCTAAGCTTTACAATAGCATTCATAAGATGACCCCTATTTATACCCATAATAGGTTTGAAATCAAAAAGAAAACCACTTCTTGTCTCCTGACATTGTCATATTTAGACACTGAAAACCTATTGAAATAAACTAAATTAATTATTGCTTGCTGAGTACAATTATAAATCACACACACACACACACACACACAGACACACAAACACACACACATATATACATATACATACAAAAACATGCGTACGAATATAATGTAAATGTTTTATTTTTACTTTTAATTACTTTAATTTTCTTTTCTTTTTATATACATTTTTAAAAGCATTCTAATCTTGTGTGCAATTAATTGTTGAAGAATCGCTGACCCTGATAGTACAATTTATATTAGTTTCGGGGTCAGAGGTCCACCACCAGTGTTTATGTTATAAATTAGAAGTAATAAATAAATTATTATAAATAAATTATTCACTATTCTTACATCGCCATTGCGCCACCAACCTTGGAAACTCAGAACCTTATTCCGTAATAACACTGGCTCGATGACACTTCAAACCAGAACTCAATAATATGAAGTAGTGCTGTTTAGCGACAATATGTTAACATATAATAATATGTTAGAATATAGTAATACAAATATTTTATCTATACGATACGCCAATGTCTATACATTGGTGTTGTAGAGATGTTAACATCGCTTACATAAGATGATGATGACCTAAGATGTTATGTCCCTTGTGCCTGTAATTACACTGGCTCACTTACCCTTCATACCGGAACACAACAATAGCAAGTACTGCTGTTTTGCGGTAGAATATCTGATGAGAGGGTGGTAGTTCGTCTGGGTAGGACGAACTCGCACAAATTGTGCATTAGTGTAACTAATCTCGGTAACGGCTAAAAATTTGACTCAAATTTAGTATTTAGATAAGATTATACTTTTTTAATTTAGGTATAATTTCAGGTACCTTATCTGAAAAAACGCAGTTATTTCCAATGCATCCAAAAGCATCCATCTTTTTCGGGTCGATAGCGTTAGTATATATATGTTACTAGATATGTACAATTTTACATATATTTAAATATATAAAGTTGCTAAGCAAATACAATCTTAAACTATATTATCACTTTTAACTTAAGATATCACGTCAGTAGGCGTTGGCTCGTACCGCCCACGCTCGGTACTTTAGCTCCGAGTCAGATTTAAAAATATAAAAATTTACATTGTATTGAAAGAATGGCGTTTGTATAGGAAATACTTAGATATCTATAAAATGTAATCTAATGCAATGATTCGTTGTGTTGTATTGTAATTGTAATTCAATTCAATTATATTACATGACACAAAAACAAAATTTGAATTCTTATTCAATATATTTTAATGAATTCAAGCCTGGCAAATATCGCTGCATTTTTATGTGCTTAATTAATATTTTTATATACTTATTTATAAGCCATGTGTATATTTTTTATCATGACTAGATTCGGAATTCACTGTAAAAATATATATAGCTACCTCAATATGGGCAGTATCAGCTAGCATGAATAGTCATGCCTTATACATATATATGTATATTATATGCAAAATATACCGCGTAGCGTTGTCGTATGCCCATAACACAATTTCTACAAGTAATACTGTGTCGGAGTCGTATCGCCCGCCGTCGCTCGACTACATTAAGATCACTTTAGATGAAACCACTGGAATAATGAACTTGGCGTTTATAACGTTTATTAAAAAATAAAAAAGAATACTAATATAAATAATACTTATGCAAGTAAATGGTTTTTATAGATAATTTACTATTAATTAATATTAATTTTGTTTCTGATGATAAACTACTCTGTGGCTTTATTTGCGATACGTTTAATATTGAGATACATTTTTTTTTAATCCGGAGAACACATTAATATCTTAGGACAAAATTGTTATACATGTTGACTCAAGATTTAAGTTATAACAGAGCTGGCATTCATATTAAATTCTTATTTCTTATATAATAAATTACGAAAGCGATTATCGTTATAAACAATGTTGCTTGGAATGCCTTTATGAATTTCAAAATGTGACAACTACAAACATTAAGTAGCGATTATCATTACGCGAGGTAATTTTGATAAAGTGTTACAAATAAAACTTTTTTTAACAGCATTGTCGGATGAAGCCATGTAGCCGAAGCCTCTCTCTCTCTTTAGGGTGTCTGTCGTTCGCCAGCAAGCCCAGATTCGTAGATGGGAGGAGGACCTGAGGTCCCCATCGGCACGCCTGGCGCCGGTGGAGGCAATCACCGTCCTGGCTAAGGAATGCTACGAGTGTGGTGCGCCACTGGACACGGCGCACCACCCCCTGACAGAGTGTGCTGCGTGGGTGCCTCGGAGGCATACCCTGGCGGAGATAATCACGTTCGGCAAAGAGGTGCTGGTTGGTCTCAAAATGGTCTCCTTCTGCGAGGAGAATTCCTCCGAGCAAGCAATGAGAGTATAATACATGTTATATGCTTAGCTTACCCCAGTCTTGAATTATAAGTCCTATACAATCACTCAACCACTAACCTTTATACATATTTATTGATGTTAGAGCTCCTTTTATAAACCGAATTTTGAAATATAATTTATTCCAACAAGGAAGAGGAAGACAATTATATATTTTTATTATGTTGAAAAAAAATAACGTGGATGTATAACTTGTTGTTAGTGTTGCAAGTATTATAAATTAAACTCCTTTATCTGTATCTGGGAAAATTTGGCAATTTTTAGTCTTAAGATATTGAAGTACACACACAAAATAATATAATAATATGCTATTTGTTATTTAATAAAGCTTTAGCAGGAAATTTAAAGCGTCAAAGTAATGATTGCTTTAATAAACAAATTAAGCAAGCTTCGCACAAACGGTATCGAAATCTATACTCGTTCATAAAATGTATTTTCTGATGACAGGGATGACAGGATGACGAAACTTCAATCGATAACAATAGGGCACAATACTAATAGTCTAAACTTAACTTATTGTTAATAACATACAAAGTTCAAAGTTCTTGTTCCCAGGTGGGTGGCGGGGGACTGAGGAGAGCACCTGTTGCTTAGAACATAACTCAGTTACGTTCATTAGCTAGCGAGTGTCACTACAACATACAAGCTTCTATAAGCCATATGTTCGTTATTTTTATTTCGCTTCATTATCTCGATTGGAAATGTCTTCAACGGCAGAAGAGAAAATGGTTTCAAGGTTTTTTTTTTTTAAATCAAGTATTGTAGTTACATTAACGCTTTCCAAACGAAATATATTTACCTATGAAGTTGCTGTTTTATAAAAAATTAAACATTTTGTTTTGTTATACTGTGTTGAACAAATAATGTTACCAAATACGCATTTTGCGCGTACTTCTGGTACCTGGGGTTCAATTCTACTAACAAATTGAGAATATCGCAATTCAATCGAAACGTAATCGTTGCTATGTTCCTATTTTACTAACACAACAACATTAATTAATATGAATTGAAATTATAAATATCTCACAAGTAATACTTAAAAAAAATCCATTAATAAGTTGATCGAAAAAGTAAAGTATTTAAAGGTCCCATAGCTGGACTAAGATTCTCCTTCCCTTTTTATGGTGAGAATGCTTGGAGCTTATTTCACCATACTGACCATGTTCCAATGCTGCTTGGACACCATATTCCGTAAAATTCATCCGACGCAAGTAAAGGCCAATCTTCTTTACGATCAAGCACGGTGAAGATCTCACAATACAAATTGAGCGCACACAAGAAAGTAATTAAAACTATTATGAATAACATATGTTTATTTTCCAACATTTGATTTAGTGTGAAGAAACTCATTAGCGTTAAAACAAAAAAAAACTTATATTAGAGTCTAGACTCAGGGCTTATATTAATATTGCATGTTAGAACATTATATTTACCTTAATGACGTATAAGGTAATATAAAGTCAAGCAGTCTAATATTAAGTCAGGTAATATTAAGTCGGCAAGTACGCCGTAAAAGGATTACCTGACTGAGGATCTATAGTTTATTATTGTTCTTAATACGTTACCTATAGTTTATGCCTTTATAGAAAATAAAATACGTCTTGTAATTAAGTGATGGTAGTCTTACACTGTTTAATATTAAATATCTGTTAAAATAATATTTTTGACATATTATGGCAAAAGTGAGTGCCTTGCATTTTTTTAATTCGTTTTCTGTATTATCTCTTTATATTTATAAATGCAGGTGATTGTTTTACAATTGTGACCTTTCCGTTAGGGGTTAGAGAATTGAAACGCGTGATACGATCTGACGTCATAAGTCGACGAAGCGGAAACCGGGCTTTAGTGACAAGATCCTTTGACGTCACGACTCATTTCATCTTATTTTCAGTTTAGACGTCTTACTTGAATTGTTTGTACTGTATAATATAATGACATGAATTCAATTATTGTTTGTGAAATACAAAAAATTGTAACACCAAAGACTTTCTTCGTGGAGTATTACCTAGGGAGTATACTTTATTATGTACTAGCTACAATCCGCGGTTTCACTCGCGTATAATTAATAAAAAATATAATGTATAAAGAGCCTTCCTCGATAAAAGGACTATACAACATAAACATATTTTTTAAATTCGAAACAGTAGTTTCTGCGATGAGTCGGATCAAACAAACAAACTCTTCAGCTTTATATATTAGTATAGATTTAATTTAGTGTTTATAATAGTCCCAGAGATAGTGTGAATCATTCGGTCGTCTACACCACCCACGGACTTGGGAGGAGTGTTCGTTTTCATTAAATGCCTGTTTGGGATAAAAATTCACAGGATTAACAGGTAAGAGAAAGGTTACACTCAACGGCGTAGTCAATTCATGTTTACGCCTTCTAGTTTCTATAAATAACGTTTTCGGCTAATACACAAATAGGTACCCGTCGGGGCTATTGAATTATTCAATTTCAAGCCTTAGCCTATAAGTTTAAAAATCTAGAAATGTAACCTACTGAAATCTAAAACACCTTTTCACGTCTTAATTCTAATAAACAACCTATGTCCTTATATGAGCACGTGTTAAAACAATAAGTATAAAATAAAGTTCAGAGTGGAAACATATAAATTACTCGTGACATTTCAATGTTAGCGAACGCTTGAAAATGGCACCGAGCTCAGAAAATAAACTGATCGTTGATATTCGAAACTCGATTGCAATATCGAATAATATCAACGACTGAATTGAACGAGAGGAGATTGAGACATCAAAAAATAAATAAAAATAATAACAGTCTGTTAATGTCCCACTGCAGGGCTAAGGGTTGGAGCTTATTCCACCACGCTGCTCCAATGCGGGTTGGTGGAATACACATGTGACAGAATTTCAGTGAAATTTGACAAATGCAGGTTTCCTCACGATGTTTTCCTTCACCGTTAAGCACGAGATGAATTATAATCACAAATTAAGTACATGAAATTCAGCGGTGCTTGCCCGGGTTCGAACCCACGATCATCGGTTAAGATTCACGCGGTCTTACCACTGGGCCATGTCGGCTTTATTAAACTAAATATCCGGAACAAAATAAACATAACTTTAATATTATATCCGAGAAAGATTAACATAAAAATTTTAGTATCAAATATATTAAGTTGGTTTTCCATGGTGCGTGATTCTGCGGATCAAGTCTATTCCAACGGTGCGTGTCGGTCTGTGGCGACTTTGAGATTCGTAACCATTTTGACATTCTAAATTACAAAGCGAAGGAGCTGCACTGTTGCTACGGCTCTCCCAACCCATCTTTGAAGGTGAACACGCGACGACGTGACGCACCGCTACCGATTTGTGTGCGCTTCTTCAGACGGTAGTCTTCCCATGGTGCGTCGGTTTGGAATGGCCGCGTCCGTCCTTAGTATCATGCATAGCCATGTTTTTAATGTATTTGAATAAAACACAGTACAAAAACAATGTTTAACGTAAAATCGCGGTGCAAAGCTTGTTTTAAATAAAAAGTAATTATTAGTTGCTAAGATATGATGAAAACGCATTTTAGTTATTAAAACCTCTGCATTTATACACTGCTACTTTTTTTCATTTCATTTCTAATAATTCGCGAGCAACGTTCTCTTTAAGTAACATCTTGTTTTTCTAGCTTTACTCATTTACGGGTTTCATTAAGTGGCTCGGCTGCTTTCAGGAGCGCAATAAGTAAAAACGAACAAAGAAACAATGTTCATGATTCCTTATAAAATGCAACATGAGCTCGAATAAGAAAGTTCTGATTTCATTAGAATAATTAACATTTAGAAATAACTATTTTTAATCGTTTAAAAATATACTATTGACACGCTCAGAAGGAATTGTGAAATAACACTATAAATATAATTCACTAATGATATTTATTATAACTGTAAAGTTCTAATTACACACAATATGTACTAATACAAAGCATACGTCATTTCTCACCAAAAGGACTCAAAATGGCTGACTGTCAAGTTATCTCTTTAAAAAGCATTTGATATTACATTGTGAGGGTACTGCGAATGAGCGAATGACAGCTGTGAGGGTAGTATGAATGAGCGAATGATAGCTGTATATAGGAATGAGTGTTGACAATTGACTATTGACAATTTAACTTTACAAAATACAATATTTAATAAAGGTTATTAGAGAAATGGTCTTATATTTTACAATGGTAAATTATAAACAGATTATCTAAAATTCAATTTGACTTACGAATTTCGGTAGAATGGTTGTTAATAAAACAAGACTTGAGCTATTTTTAGTAGAATGTTCAAGAAATACGTCATTATTTTTTTCTGTTCCAAGTCTGTGTTAATAATTTATTTTGTGGGCGGATTCAGTGGATGTAAGATTTATAATAAAATAAAACATTTAGGCTTATATTATATTAATTAATCCCATCTTGGTATATAAAACCAGATAAACGGGTAGGTACCATATCGTTCTCTTTGCCTCGGTCCTCAAAACTCCTTACGATGTGGGTGTGCGAGGGGTATCGGGGGGTAGGTTCATATCCATTGAAACTGCCTACAAATATAAAACGATGATCTGGTGCGCGAGATGAAAATCTCTCTCTCTATCATCCAGAAGCGAGCTCTGCTAAATGCGTGAAGACAGTATCGAGAACTTTGGCATTAAACAAGTCTGTTCCCTCCCGTGAGGAGAATCCTTGGTGAGGAGATCGGATGTAAAAGTGTAACCTACACTTTTACATCCGATCTTTAAGTTTAAGTTGAAAATGTTTTTTTTGAATTTTTTTTTCTCATATAGAGATTTTTTTATTTCAATGTTAAGTTGGGTTATGCTTGGTTTATATTTTGTTACACTTATTTATAAAAGCAATAAGAAAATATAACTCTTAATACATAATGTTGGTCTCCTAATTAATTAAATAAAAAACCGTATCAACGTAAGTCAGTATTTAACATTTCAAGCGTTACGTACGAAATGAGTACTTACGGAATAATAATAATAACTTACAGAAAAGCAATGTAATAAAAAAACCCGATAGGTATCTTAAAACAGGATTCGTTACAATGAGATATTCTGTTGTATTTCGTGGATCGTGAATGAGGGTTGAGAACTGAAGTGTACTCCGTTGTTACGCCTTTTGTGTGAACAAAATTTATCGTCTTAAAATTTTTGGATAAAAATATATCTTTCCAAATCTGATTGTCATCCGAAACGAAAAAATTGTAACTTCGAAATGTCAAGAATTTACTTTGTGGTTAAATTTGTATAATGTTATAAGTCGAAATATAATTTGAGAACTTATATAAGAATCTACATATTAGCCGGGTTTCTTCGCTCGCCGTGTTTTGGAACGAAGTTCCTTATCGCGAGTTACACTGAACACTTCTCGAATGAGAGCTGAGCAAATAAGTATAAAACTTCGATCGTCGAGGAGCTTGTACTTTAGTATGTGTTGCGTGTTTACAGACGTACGTCTACGTTGGTATATATTTGCACTCTGCAGTATAGGTCTGTATTAATAACTTCATATTCATAACTTTCTTCACTATTTTCACTCTTAATTTTATTAATAAATGCAATAAATATTAATTGATAGGAATGATTTACAATATATCTAAACGTGGAAAATAGGTTGTTATGTTTCTCGTGCTTATAATAATGTTGACTTAATCATTCTTTTAACTAGAGCAACATTATAAAGTTAACCGTTTCTCTGTAGACTTATCCACCAAGGAAATCAATTACCCAACCCTGATGTACAATTATATAGTAACTAAATTTATTTTATTTATTTCGAATTAATATATTATGATGGTATAATATTTAACTTTAAATATTCAAATATCAATGAAAATATTATAAAAATACTCTTCTGGTAACAATTTTCTTTTAGGCTTATATTATATTAATTAATCCCATCTTGGTATATAAAACCAGATAAACGGGTAGGTACCATATCGTTCTCTTTGCCTCGGTCCTCAAAACTCCTTACGATGTGGGTGTGCGAGGGGTATCGGGGGGTAGGTTCATATCCATTGAAACTGCCTACAAATATAAAACGATGATCTGGTGCGCGAGATGAAAATCTCTCTCTCTATCATCCAGAAGCGAGCTCTGCTAAATGCGTGAAGACAGTATCGAGAACTTTGGCATTAAACAAGTCTGTTCCCTCCCGTGAGGAGAATCCTTGGTGAGGAGA
Source organism: Nymphalis c-album (assembly GCA_963151315.1). Lineage (NCBI taxonomy): Eukaryota > Metazoa > Arthropoda > Insecta > Lepidoptera > Nymphalidae > Nymphalis > Nymphalis c-album. Next base: position 3,360,107 of record OY720610.1, read on the forward strand.
TCGGATGTAAAAGTGTAACCTACACTTTTACATCCGATCTTTAAGTTTAAGTTGAAAATGTTTTTTTTGAATTTTTTTTTCTCATATAGAGATTTTTTTATTTCAATGTTAAGTTGGGTTATGCTTGGTTTATATTTTGTTACACTTATTTATAAAAGCAATAAGAAAATATAACTCTTAATACATAATGTTGGTCTCCTAATTAATTAAATAAAAAACCGTATCAACGTAAGTCAGTATTTAACATTTCAAGCGTTACGTACGAAATGAGTACTTACGGAATAATAATAATAACTTACAGAAAAGCAATGTAATAAAAAAACCCGATAGGTATCTTAAAACAGGATTCGTTACAATGAGATATTCTGTTGTATTTCGTGGATCGTGAATGAGGGTTGAGAACTGAAGTGTACTCCGTTGTTACGCCTTTTGTGTGAACAAAATTTATCGTCTTAAAATTTTTGGATAAAAATATATCTTTCCAAATCTGATTGTCATCCGAAACGAAAAAATTGTAACTTCGAAATGTCAAGAATTTACTTTGTGGTTAAATTTGTATAATGTTATAAGTCGAAATATAATTTGAGAACTTATATAAGAATCTACATATTAGCCGGGTTTCTTCGCTCGCCGTGTTTTGGAACGAAGTTCCTTATCGCGAGTTACACTGAACACTTCTCGAATGAGAGCTGAGCAAATAAGTATAAAACTTCGATCGTCGAGGAGCTTGTACTTTAGTATGTGTTGCGTGTTTACAGACGTACGTCTACGTTGGTATATATTTGCACTCTGCAGTATAGGTCTGTATTAATAACTTCATATTCATAACTTTCTTCACTATTTTCACTCTTAATTTTATTAATAAATGCAATAAATATTAATTGATAGGAATGATTTACAATATATCTAAACGTGGAAAATAGGTTGTTATGTTTCTCGTGCTTATAATAATGTTGACTTAATCATTCTTTTAACTAGAGCAACATTATAAAGTTAACCGTTTCTCTGTAGACTTATCCACCAAGGAAATCAATTACCCAACCCTGATGTACAATTATATAGTAACTAAATTTATTTTATTTATTTCGAATTAATATATTATGATGGTATAATATTTAACTTTAAATATTCAAATATCAATGAAAATATTATAAAAATACTCTTCTGGTAACAATTTTCTTAATGTTGGACAATGCAAACTTCTTCCAATATATTCATATATTTTTTTATAAGAAACCGTCTAAATCTGGAGTATTGTACGAAAAACTTTGAATTATAACAAATGAAGTTTCATGCGAACATTTTTCTGAATATACATTTTACCCAAATTGGGGTCGAGGAAAGGTTGATCGTTAATCATATTTTTTTATAAAAATCGCTTTAAGGATCCATACTTACAACTATAGATATTATACCTATACATATGATTCTTGATAAATTGATGGAAGTATTTTTTTTTTGTACGTCATTATTTTAATGTTATTATCCGAGTATGAGTCGAGATGTTCCAGTAGCTTGAACACGTGAATTGTAACCGACGATTGCGAATTCAAGTCCGGGCAAGTACAACTTTCATGTGCTCGATTTGTGGTAATGGTAATCGTGCTTAGTAGTGGAACTGTGGAAACATGTATCTGTCGGATGAAAATCTTTTTTTTTTATTGTATAAGAAGGTGGACGAGCATATGGGCCACCGGATGGTAAGTGGTCACCAACGCCCATAGACAATGGCATTGTAAGAAATGTTAACCATCGCTTACATCGCCATTGCGCCACCAACCTTGGGAACTAAGATGTTATGTCCCTTGTGCCTGTTATTACACTGGCTCACTCACCCTTCAAGCCGGAACACAGCAATACAAAGTACTGCTGTTTTGCGGCAGAATATCTGATGAGTGGGTGGTACCTACCCAGACGAGCCTACACAAAGCTCTACCACCAAGTAATCATGTGTTTCCAAATCACAATGGAGCTTCATGAGCTATAAACTCATTTTCATTAAACTACTTACTCCCTACAAGGATGCCTTAATCAAGCAGTCGGACTTATAGAACTTATTACTTTTAGATTTTTTTATTCGCATTTAATTCACCTTTAACCTTTAGCGATTTCTTTTCAACTCTCTGTTTGTGGTTGATATAGTTTTCTATATGAGATTATTATATCATAATAATCCATTAGTGAGGTTTAAGAGCAGTGGATAGATAACATAGATAAATTAATTAAAAGTAAATTACGCGTTATATTAATCCGGGCAAGCACGGATTCGCGTGTTTTATTTGTGTTCATCATTCACACGTACGTATATAGCAAATCACGTCGTCGTTTCATTGTGCGGCAGCTCCATGATGATGTAGTCTTCCTGCAATATGATGTCGAGTATTCCATGAAGAATGACGTATGTATACTCAGATTATGCAGTATAATAATGATACACTATCGGCCGAATACTGAAACGTCATTAAAATGAGGTGGGACTTAATTATTTGGAACGTCATTAATTTCAAAATTTTGTATGCGAAATTTGAAATTAATGGCGTTCCAAATAATTAAATCCAACTTCATATTTGAAAGACGTTTCGGTATTCGGCCATAATATAGCTATAATAGTTTTTACTAAAAATATTAGTGATTAATACTACTATGAACTACGATATGGAGTAAACATTCTCTGAGAAATAGGAAAATATTTATTCTATAACGTAGGTCATTGACCTCACCGATTACTTTGTACGTCACTTGTATAAACTTTGCGTTTAATTATAACCGCACCTTTGTGCCTCTTGTGTTAAATGAAATTATCTACTAACTAAATCGTTTTCGTGTCTATCGAAAACAATGTAGGTTTACGACTAAGGAAAGTCAAACGACTTATGACCGACTTTCTGGAAACGGAATTTTAGACAAAAAAATGATATTTAATGCTCGTATTTCGTATAATTTTCGTTAATATTAAAATATGCAGTTTAAAATTAATTAATATATGATTTTTTATATAAATATGCCTTATATCACATGAAATGCTATTTTAATATTAAAGAAAATTATACGAAATAAGAGTATACGAGGGGAAGGCACAATTTATTCGTAAACTACCTAAAATAAATAAAAATATAAATCTTATAGGGCTTCCCTCCAACTTCAAGTTTAGAGGAAAATATTACGAATATCCTACCTCCTCAAGCTTCCACGGAAAACGGAAAATATTCATAAAGAGAAAATATTTACATAATATAAAAGTCAATTTCAACTATGAACAATAAGTTAAGTTATGTGGATCTGTCAGCGCAGTTCCCATTTTTGCCATGAATTAAATATTTGTATACGAAACCTAAGATAGCAAATACAGCCAAAAAAGTTCTTTGTATTTCTAGTTGGGTTAGCAACTTTTAATTGAAATTTCAATCAATAGTACACAACTGCTTTGAGCTGAAAAATAGCACAAGCTTTTGACGAAGGTAACAATACAATCTACCGCAGTATAAGAATATATTTTTATAAATACATAAAAAAAATTAAGCTTGTTTTAGGTGACTGGTATTTAAATAACGTGTAACAAAGAGGTATTAATGATATTGTTATCGAATGATACATATACAATTATATATTAACTCGTTTGACTGTCAACGAAAAAATGTTATTAGCATCACGAAGGAACTTATAAAGTTGCTTCAGATTGCATCGGAATGCGTTGGGCTTGCCCCTTTCTTTCGTCTCATTTGATAAGAGGCACAATAAAAGGTGGAATAGAGAATTAGGCGATATATAGTGCACATCAATGATATTATAAGTAAAAAGATTTAAATAAGTTACAAGCGCTCCGTCAGCAGTACTTTGAAATGTGGCTAATTAGAACACTTCACCTTATATCACCATTATCAATGGATATACGTCACGTACCGAGTCCAACTAAAATTAAAAGTGACCTGAAATAACCGGAAATACCTTCGTGTGTTTTTAAATCAAGCCATTCTACTTTAGCGACGAATCGTAATGTAGCGTGATATTGCAATATTAAGTTATTTATGTGTGCGTAACAGTGTCATTCGTAGATTGAATGTTGTGTACGTAACCTATCTACACCTTTTAACTTATAATATAATTGGTGCACATAATAAATATGCGCTTGCATACGGAAGAAGTAAGAAGTAGAAAAGTCTACTTAAGCTATTCGTGCCAAATCGGGATTGGTCGCTAGGTATGATATAAAAGTTTGTCTAATGGAAGTTCTAACCTACTCACTTTTGGGTCAGGGCCGGACTTAAACTTAGTGCCGCCCCTGGGCACCGGAAAAAAATCCGCCCCAATACTGGAATATTACATTTTGATTTTTTTCAATTTCTAGAATATAAAAATATCGATTATTATTTTAAATCTCCAAGGAAATAAATTGATTATATCGTTTTTATTATAAATTTTTACTAAACGTGCCAAAATTATAATTTACAAATAATGGATAAATTTAATTTCTTGAATTATCAATTAAACCAAAAATTATTAATTAACAGAATTAATTAATTATATTGAGCAATCTTAATAAGGCTAAAAAAATTTGCCGCCCTGGGCACTTGCCCCGACTGCCCCTAGTGTAAATCCACCGCTGTTTTGGGTATTTAAACCACTAACATTTGAAGTGGTTTAAATATTTCTGAAATGCCCGCCGAATAGGCCACATACGTCAACTTGTCTTTTCATGTCAAAGTTGACATCCATCTTTTTAAAATTCTAAACACATACGAATGCGTAAGTTGATTCTTGAAGAGGGTTGTGACAGCCGGGACAGGGCGCACATTAATGTTTTACAACCCGAGAGATGGTATGTTGACATGTTAGTATGTATAAAAGTCAAATTCCACAGGCATTTCCATTCGGAAAGGATTTTTGGAAATTCAATTGGACAATGACGATTTATTTACAAAATATACTTGGTTCCTGGGGTTTGTCATTTGTACAAATCTTGGTACATAACAACATTAATCATTGTACTACCAAACATCACAATAATTTGTATTGCTTTGTTCTGGTTTGATGGATGAGTCATTATATTTACAGGCAAAGCATCTTGGTTCCAAGGTTGGTGACGAATTAGTGGGATTTTTAACTTTTTTTTTTTTTTTTTATAGCCCGGGAGGGCAAATGACTCCACTCCACCTGATGGTAAGTGGTAGTAGAGTCCAAACGCGACGACGGCTAGTGTAGTCGGGAAAAATGATCTGCACTAGCCGCCCCCGCCTTGCCGGCCCGCAAGATGCCTCTTCACGCCTCGTTTGAAGGAACCCAGGTCATAAGAGGAGGGGAACACGTGTGCTGGTAAGGAATTCCATGTTTTGGAGGTGCGACAAAGAAAAGAGTTGCCAAATTTCTTCGTTCGCGATGGAATTGATGTCACAGTTAGGCGGTGACATCGGGAGCCAGCACGCGTAGATTTGTGAAGGAAAGGGGAAGCAGGAATGAGGGAGAATAGTTCCTCTGAGCACTCGCCGTGATACATTCGATAGAAAGCGCTGAGTGCCGCAATCTCTCGACGCAATTGTAAAGGCTCGAGGGTGTTGGTGACCTTTACGTCGCCAATAATGCGAACCGCACGCCGCTGCAACCGATCCAAGGCCTCCAGTAAGTACTTAGCGGAGCCATCCCAGAGGTGCGAGCAATATTCGACGCAGGACCGCACCTGTGTTTTATACAACAGGAGCAGTTGTTGTGGCGTGAAAAAACGCCGCACCTTGTTCAGGACACCGAGTTTTCTTGAGGCTGTTTTTATAACAGCCTCGATGTGATCCCTTGGATTGAGGTCGCACCGAATGTCAATTCCCAACATGGCGACTTTGCTTTGTATCTCCAGCGTAGTGCCACAGAGAGAAGGAGGAGGGGAAAATGGCGACTTTTTCGCTGTGAGAGCGCATACCTGTGTTTTCTTGGCGTTAAACTCGACAAGATTATCAGAGCCCCATTTGGCAATGAGTCCTAACGTCCTATCGAGTTCAACAACAAGATCCCTCCGTCTCTCCTCAGTTTCCGCCCGCCCAGCTACTGCGCGTCCGTGGTATCCCCCGTGCACTGTACTGTCATCTGCATAGCAATGTATGTTCCCGAGAGAGAGCATATCATTGATATGCAAAAGAAAGAGTGTGGGAGATAGCACAGACCCCTGGGGGACCCCAGCATTCACTACATGGAATTGTGAAGCGCAACCATCGACTAAAACGCGAAGGCTACGCTTGTGTAGGAAGCTGGCAATCCAGGTGCAGAGCTGAGCTGGCAGACCGTATGCCGGCAGCTTGGAGAGAAGACTTCTGTGCCAGACCTTGTCGAAAGCCTTGGAGATATCGAGGCTGACAGCCAACGACTCCCCATGCTTGTCGATAGCTTCACCCCAGAGGTGTGTTACGTACGCTAGAAGATCACCTGTGGACCGTTTTGGTCGAAACCCGTACTGACGATCATTAATTAGACAGTGATCTTCTAGGTAATGGATCAGTTGGTTGTTTAAGATCCGTTCCGTCACCTTACAGAGAACTGAGGTGATAGCTATTGGCCGATAATTTGCCGGGTCTGATCGATCCCCTTTTTTGGGAACCGCTTGCACATTAGCCTCTCTCCAAGAATCCGGCACACATCCTGTAGAGAGAGACAGTTGGAACAGGCGCGTCAACACAGGAGACAGCTCCGCTGCACACTTCATCAGCACTATGGCTGGTATTCCATCGGGACCGCTAGCTTTCCGTAGATCAAGTGATTGCAGCTCTGCACGCACATCACGCTGCCTGATTTTGATGTCAGGCATCGTGTGGCCACAAGAAGGGATAGTTGGTGGCAGCGCACTACAATCATTGATCACGGAGCTATCCGCAAAGAGTTTTGCCAGAAGATCGGCTTTCTCCTGCGGACTGTGAGCCAGCGATCCGTCCGGATACCGGAGCGGTGGCAGCGAAGGTTGGCAGAAATTGCTTTGCACAGATTTGGTCAGACGCCAGAAGCTACGGGAGCCCCTAGGATGTAAAGCAAGGTCATGGCCAATCTGTACAATGCGCTGTGCATCCGCTCTTGTGTATGCCTTCCTACAGGACTTGGAGGTTTTATTGTAGGTTGCTTTCAGTGAGTCAATGTTAGATGCCCCGCTAACGCGGCCATTGATCCACGCGCGATATGCCGCCTGCTTAGATGACACAGCATCGGCACATTCGCGAGTGAACCAACAGTTACGCGTACCCTTACTGGTGAGGTCCGAGTTAGGAATGTAGTATTCCATCCCCAACAGGATCTCACCAGCAATAGCAGCGGCGCTAGCTGTCGGGTCATTCTCACTGAAGCAACGTTCCTTCCAAGGGACTGACGCATAGTAATCGCGCAAACCGTCCCAATCTGCTGACTTATAGTGCCAAACGCGACGTTTGCGTACCGCTTGTGACGGCAGCTTGGCCTGTGGCACTTTGGTAGATATCAGGCAGTGATCCGAAGAACCAAGAGGAGCCCGAACCTCAACCTGATATTCCACCGGGTGGGTAGTCAGCAGAAGGTCCAGTAGAGAAGGCGCTTGCCCGTCAATGTCTGGGATCCTGGTGGGCTGATCAACCAGCTGGGTCAAGTCGTGCGTGAGAGCGAAAGCATGAGCAGTCCTTCCAGCATGGTCAGTTTTGGGAGACTTCAACCATGATTGGTGGTGAGCGTTAAAGTCCCCCAAAAACACCACTTCCGCGTTAGGAAACTGCTCTTGCGCAGCATCTGCCACCCGACTAAGATGGTCAAAGAGTCGGCTTGTCTCCAAGTCACCATTGTGGGATCTGTAGAGGCACACGTAGACTCGACTCTGACGAATCAGGTCCACACGTACCACTAACATGGAGAAGGAAGGGTCCTCCAAGCAGCGCAGACGGTGACAACAAACATCCGTCCTGACGAACAAGCATACTCCGGCTTTCGCTTTGAAGGATTCTTCAAGCATGTAGCCGGGATAACTAAGGTAGCTGGTATCGGCAGGACGGAGTATTTGGGTCTTCGTAAGAAACAACATTGCTGGCCGTGCTGTCTCGAGATGGTGGTGGACAGCATTGAGGTTAGCGTGGAGTCCACGGATGTTAGAGAACTCAACCTCAAACAGCGAAGGAGTGGTGGGGGTGTGCACCGCTGATCGACCGTTATTTCTTTGCGCTGTCATGTCATTAGGGAGAAAGAAGGGAGAGACGTGAAGCGAGCGTCGCATTGCCACGATAGGGATGGACAAAGCGTGGAGCTGTGTTTCCCCAAGATACTGCCTGAAGGGAAAATAAACTGACCCGCCGGACGGAAGGGCCCCCGAACCCTCCCGGTAGTGGCCGCCGGGACCCCACCGTCCGGTCACCAACCGGCACGACGGTCCACACCGAGATTATGCGTGGCCTGGTGGGGCAGCCTCGCGAGCTGGTTAGGAACGCTTGGGCCCCTGTACTCTGCCACGGGCGGCCAGCGGAACAACCGTTTCTACGGGTCTCCCTGCCCGGCGGGTCAATATAATTTGCCCCGGCATTGGTTCAACAGCAACTTCCACTGGACCACCACATATCGCGGCAATGCGCGCTCGGGCACTGGCTGTACGCTGGCTGATCTCGAAACGCGGCTGCAAGCAGCCACTTCACGAGTTTTTCACCATGCGTACGGTGGTAACAAGCCAGGCGGATGATTGACATCCTACCACCAGATGAGCAGATGGTCGCTCAGATATCCCTTAGTCGCCTTTTACGACACCCATGGGAAAGAGAGGGGCAGTGAATTGTATTCTTACTCCGTCACTGCACGGAGAATGAATAACTTTATTTTTTATAGCATAGGTGTATACGACGAGCATATGGGCCACCTGATTGTAAGTGGTCACAGACGCCCTTAGACATTGGCATTGTAAGAGATGTTAACCATCGCTTACATCGCCAATGTGCCACCAACCTTGGGAACTAAGATGTTATGTCCCAGGTGCTGGTAATTACAGTGGCTCACTCACCCTTCAAACCGGAATACAACAATAGCAAGTACTAAGTTGTTTAGCTTGCACAAAGCTCTATGTTACTGCTTATTAATTGGACTCCTTAACCATGTTCTAATATATAGTACGAGTTATCGATTTATATTTTATTTGTAAGAAATTATATATTTTAAAGTATACAGAGTGTAACAAAATTTGTGTCCGACCCGTGAACTGGTTATTAGGTATCGTGAGTCGGTTCTAATTATGTAAAAATATTATGCAAAAGAATTACCCATAAAAAAAAATTGACATTTTCAATTGTAAATGACGAAAATTTCATGGAAAACTAAGGTTATGACTTCGTGTCCGAGCTACCCGATATGCAAGAGCTATTGAGCGCTGACGCCCGCGCCTGTTTTGCATTGTAATTGTCGTTATTTAGTTAAATTAAATTTTATTTGTAGATAATTTTTGCTTAAAATTTTAAAATTGATTACATAAATAGAACCGACTCACGATACCTAACGAGAACTTCACGGGTCGGACACGAATTTTGTTACACCCTGTATTGATATTCACTAGTTAATATTTATATCAAAATTCAGTTACTTATTTTATTTTGTTGAGATTTTTTTAAATTGAATGTTAAGCTAGCCTAAAATTAACATATATTTTGTTAGAATATTTTTATATAAGCAATAAGAAAATGTTTTTCTTAATATATATAGTTGGAGTTTTTAATTAATAAAATAAATTTATTAAACATTTATCAAATGTTTACCATATCCATTATCCACATATTCGTATTGTAGAGTACTACAAATACCGGCTTAACGAGTTCTTCTAGCTGAGCTGAGCTTAACGTTTTAACCAGCCCACGTCTTTTTCTTAAGGTTTAATTTAAATATTTTTTAATATTTTCAAAAGCAGCGGTTGAAAACATGCAGAACGTAAATTCTTAAATTACCAACTAATGTAAAAGATTGAAAAAATTAAATTTTTCGTAACATAATTTTTCTTATGAACATAAAATTCCACGTATATTCTTTCGCCAAACAGCAATTCTTAGTTTTGTTTGATTTTCGGTATGAAGGCTGAAGTTCCTAAGGTTAGTGGCGCATTGTACGTAATGGTTAGTTAACAACAAAACCAACCGACCCTAATTCTTTTTGGCGAGATTCCACTTATTATTTTTACAGTCGAAGGGATTGTTGATATAACTCTTGTAAGTCACTATTATAGAGTTCCTATATTTAACGAATAGTTTTATACAAAAATATTTTTTGAGTTACGAGTAACGAGTCGTTAAAGACTCGGGGCTCAAATCTAAACCCTCGATTTTGCTCCTCTTTGAAAATCTTATTATATTAAATGATATATTTCTTATTTTTGAATAATTGTATGTAACTTTAATTTGTAGAACTTTATATCTCTTTGCTTCCCCCGATTCGCATATAAGCACGTCTTTACTCTTCACTTGAGGTCACGAAATTAGGTCAAAAACCACGGAAATAACCTTTTACGAATGCAGAGCATTACAATTGTTGAGTTCGCCCGGCAATATAAAATAGACAATTTTCTGTTGATACTGAACGTATTTTACAAAATTATCATTTTCTTGCACAGCAACCTGTCATATTTAATTTAAAAAAATGGACTTTTTTTATTCCAAATACCTAGGTAGGCTGGTAAATAGCCCACGTTATAAAAAATATAAACCACCCTCTTACAGCGTTAATGGAATTAAGATGTAATGCCCTCGTGGCTCTAGTTACATTGGGTCACCCACCCTTCACACCAGAACAAAACAATACTATATATCGATGTTTGGCAGTAAAATATATGTGGGTGGGTGTTACCTAACTAGACGCTACTCCAATGCGGGTTGGTGGAATAAGCTAAGAACAAGGCCCTACCACCAAGTAAAGTTATTCTTTTAAGCATACAAAAGGAAAAACTATGGTTATAGTTATTTTTGGTTTAGAGAAGCAAGTACGCGTTCAAACCAATACCTCGTTAGTAATCTGTTCTCGTAATATTATAATGTATATTATGTAACTTTATAGAATAGTTAACCTATATTATAATAATATGTAAATATATCAATGGATTCTCTCCGCAAATTCCCAAAGTACGCTGACAAAGGAATTGAATATTTTAACAAGGAATTATCTCTGAAAAACGGAATGACTTAATATTGTAAGAGTAAAGTTTGCATATTTGAATTTAATCAATTTAAGCTTTATGGTAATGTGTATAGAGCTTAGTTTAGTATGCGATAAATTGTACCTGTTGCTTTAGCCGTTTAAATACGTGGAACGATGTTAGCCCTCGTTTACATACCAAATTTTCGTAGCATCTCCTACACGTTATGAGGCTCTGGTAGATTACTTTATTTTAGGTGTAATTTCAAAACAAGCTTAAATTTTCTGAATAATTTATTCAATTTCACGATTACGGTTTCATCAAAAATGTAGACAAAAGTTAATTGGAAATATGTTTATTTTTCTACATCTACTAAAAACAAATGTTGGTTTGTTTTTACCGATAGTCTCGAAACCAATCTCATAGATAGATGATTATGATGGAATTTGCGTTTGCTATTTGAATTATCATGAATAAAATAAATTTTATTTTACACATTGACTTGAAATTACATACATTGTAAGTATTATTAAAAATCCTAACTAATATGCCCAGGCCCACAAGCTGCAGCATAGAGCCTAAGATCTTATAATTTTATTCTTACTAGTACGGAATGGAGGGACTTAAATGTCAGTGACTGGAGGCCCTGGATCTCTAAGTCTGGGATTGCATATATCTATAGAATGTCGACTAAAAAGGAAATAGGGTATCTTCATATAAAGGATCATCCCTATTAAATTAATAAAAAAGCTATAAAATTTATAATTAAGAGCTTGGGTTTTGTACACTGACACTCCTGTAACTCTCTTGGCACCGTTTTCGCTAAACGTGGTCTTAACGGAGGCTTCCTCAGCAGAACATGTCATTCATAATGTAAGTGTTACGTTCAAGAGAATTCGTGACGATTGAGGTCTAGATATACGGAACCGTGAGTATTTTTTAATATACCTCTGTTATATTAAAAAAAAAAGAAATTTGAACAGAATAAAATCTGTTAGACTATACTATACTACATTTATAATAAGTCAAACTTCATCACATTTTATTCTGTTAGCAGCGCCACCTGTAAACAATTGTTAGAATAATGTTTGTTAATATAAATTTCTATGGTACTTTTTTATATAATTTGCGTATAATATATCATTTCGAGTTATGTTAGATTCGATAATTTTTTAAATATTTATTTGAAATATTAAGCTATATTTCTACAACTATTTTGTACTAATTCAATGTCTGTTATAAAAAAAAGTAACTAGTTGTTATAAATAAAAAAAAAACATTTGTAAAAACATTGCAAGCAAAGAACGGACGCGATAGAATACAATAAATAAACTAAAGTTGAGTGCGTATGTGTTTCATTAAAATTGATCATAATCCTGAAACATCTGGAATAAACTGACAAATAAGCATCGTGCCTCTCAGTAATACCATTAACTTAATTTATCAACACACTATACCTACTAATATATAAAGCTGAAAAGTTTGTTTGTTTGATCCGGCTAATCTCAGGAACTACTGGTTGGAATTTATAAAATATTTTTGTGTTGGATAGTCCTTTCATCGAGAAAGCTTATTGTTATTTATTATTTTTTTATTAATTATACGCGGGTGAAACCGTGGGGCCAAGCTAGTACAATATAAAATCTTAGGAATACCTAAGGTAAAGTAGCTAATTTTCAAAACTAAACCAATATTTTAGTGAAACCGTATATTATCTAAATCTAGTTAGATCCGGTTGTAACCCATTATTAAAAGCGTATATCAGGTTTTTTATTAAACTCACATCCGCCATTCGTCAGCTTAGACTATCAAAGGGTTTTTAAGCTTGCTACGGTGAGCGTCGATGGGAACGAACAATTTTTTGTGAACGTGCATTTAATATCGGTGCCGCAAACAGGCTTAGTCGGTTTAGTCGGTTTTACTTTGATGTATGCAATTTTTTACTGAAATCCTGACACGTTATACGTGAAAATGCGTTGTTAGCGCGGTATAAAGTTCACTTGAATTAAATTTGTAACTTATATATAGGTATAGTTTTATCGGATATTATAAGTTACAGTTCAATATAGTTAAAGAGTAATGTGGGAGGGCTGGTTCATTTTTCGCTCAGATAATCGGAATTACGATTCAAAGGGGAAATGCTGCTAGCATTCTTGCCAACATTCCACGCGGTCACGACTTGTATAATAATTATTTTTAATTTTTATTTGTATTTAGTTAAGGTGTTAAAGAGTTAACTTTATTTATGAATGTCATGTCTTTGTTCAAATCGTGTTCAATTGAGATAATTATCAATGTTGATATACTACGATTAAAATTTTGGTTTTTAATAACAATTAAGGAATGTATGAATTTATAACGACTTTTTAAGAGTGCCTATAGGAGGCGCAACGCCCACAGACCGTTGCTTACATCATTGCATGTATGATAAATTAAAAATATAATATACTTAAATGCGTTTATAATTAGTTTTCTAAACACAGACATAAATAAATATGTTACACATTATTTAAAATATATTTAATAGATTTGGTTGTTGGTTCGATCTGTTTGTTCCTGTCATTCGACTTTCAAAAAAAGGAACGTTTCAAAATCCTTTCGAAATTTAAAATAAAAATATTTGAATAGGCATTGTACAAGAATACATTTCTCAAATATATCATCTGTGAGTCTTTATACAGATAAGATATCTATAGAAAATACCTCATCAGTATCGAAACGACATAAGAAGGCACATTGAATATCAAATATGTATCTCCGTTATGCAGCTGTGAATCTATTATGTTCCTATGTAAGGCTTTAATAAGCCATCCTCGATCGTACTAGTGTTAGACATGACATATTACACAGTACTTAGTAAGTAAGAGCCATAATTAATTGTAGGAGTTTAAGATTGCGTTTTGCATTAATCTTCTTGCATCTGTAACAAAATTAATTAATCTCAAATACCATGTATAACTTGTCTAAATCTTGACTGAGATTATTATTTAAAATTGAAATAGATAAATTGGTCAATTGTAAGTCAACCCCGATTATATATGAATTTCCATTAACTTTTTTGTAATTAATCTACCAATTCATGTCTTTATAAGAAAACATATATAATTTCTATAAGAAAAACTAATATTTTTACAATAAATAAATAAAGAAATAATTGAATACGTAATATTTACCTTGTTTCTGAGAGCATTTATTTCTAAACAATCAATTTTCAATTATATCTGAAGAGAAAAAATCTTCTGGTGGTAGATAGCTAATTTATTGAGAAGGCTTTTCATAATAACATCACGCTACGAATAGTAACAGCCGTGCGGTTTCCAGCAGAGTAAAATTAGATTGGCTAGTCTATCTCACCCAATTTTGTGTCAAGAGAAATTTTCATTACTGGAGTGAACTGGACAACTCGTATTTTGAAAAACGTTGAAGGAAATAAGCCACTAGCTAAACTTGTATGCATGCACCATGAAGGCAGTCGGCTTAGAAATAAATATTTTTGCTTAATGTGTTCTAAAATAAAAATGAATAATAATAATAAATATCCTGGACATAAGGCCATTTGATCCCAAACTAGTACAGAACTTGTACTATGGAAACCAGACAACTGATATACTTACATATACTACTTTTCTTTTGCAAATACATACTTATATAGATAATTACATCCAGACTCGGGACATACAGACATGTTCCAACAGGCTCGTCGGTAAAATAAACATTTAAGCGCATTTAGATAAAGCAAGAGCAAATGAATGATAATATAAAACTAAAATACACATATTGATATAAATTCAACATTTCCCGTAACTTTGTGTGTGGAAGCCCTTATTTTAAGAATATTAATGGTTATTTTCCTGTTTTACATCCGTGGTCGTCTAATCCATTTTACATATTAAACCATTTAGCCGGCTAATAAATATTAATCTGTTTGAAACAAATGCTGCAGGTTAATGAACTTTATGATTTGATGAATATTTGTGGACCTTTTATGTAAAATCAAAATACGTTCGTGAAATGTCAGAGTATGGTTTGTACTATCTTTTCATTATTATGTAAAATAACGTGATATTAAACCTTATCATGTGTCACGTAATATGTTTACTTGGTGGTAGAGCTTTGTGCAAGCTAGTCTGGGTTGGTACTACACACTCATCCGATATTCTATTTGGTATTGTTGTGTTCCGGTTTGAAGGGTGAGTGAGACAGTGTAATTACAATCACAAGGGACATAACAACTTAGTTCCCAATATTGGTGGCGCATGTGATGTAAGTGATGGTTAACATCGCTTATAATGCCAATGTCTATGGGCGTTGGTGACCACTTACCATCAGGTGGCCCATATGCTCATCCGCCTACCTATGCTATAAAAAAATATCTAAATTTAAAGTAGGTGTCTCCCGAAGCACTCTCTCTCTCTCTGGTCGCTTCCTCATGGCTGAGGATCGTGGTCATCGATGGAAGTGGATGGTATACAACTCATTTGGATTATCTGCTTCCACCGGTGCCTGTTCATCGCGTCTCTGGTGGCTGAGCAAAACTTATATTAAAGCCTTTTCCGAAACCCACTGCTTATTCTGGCATGTTTTTTTTTAGTACTAGTTTTTTCCAGTTAGGTATTTCAATAAAAATAATAGTCTCCTTATTTAATAGGATTATATACATGATTATATAAACGGTACTTGTTTTCAACACCGTGCAAACTCCTCGCAGAGCGTACGAGTATGATAGATCGTGTAGTTGCGGTTTTCTGTATAAAAAGTGACCGTTAACGTTCTTCCGGGCTGTGATTTATCTTAGTGACAACTAATCGATCAGCCTTTTCTAACTTTATCACTTTTTTGTTTGTGTCAGAAATGGACACAACATCTGAAGTAGCTATAGCCTATAGGAAGATTAAAGACAAGTAAATAACTTCGACATTGAATTGACGCGATATCATTGGTCAAGATCTTGAATAATCTATGATCTTCATTATGAATACGCAAAGAAGTGATGTTTTGCATATCAGTGAAGTTGATATCGGAACTTTGTAAGTAAAATTAATGTGCATATAAGTAGTTAACTAGAATAGGATTTTCTTATTACCTAGCGATCCACCCGGCTTCGCTCGGATGCAATATTTATCATTGTGATATTCTAGTTGTTTATAATACTTAAAATTGAGAGTTCCTTATTGTTGGTGGCACTTGGTGGCTTCACAAATTGAATAAATAAATACATTCACTTTTGTATCCGTGGTGGAAATCGTTTTGAATATAATAAGGTCCTCCAGACCGATTTCGGTCACGGCGGCCAATCTCAAGAGAGATTAGCCAACTGCGCAGGAGATATTATAGTGCACAAGTGTGTGCGCAAACACAGGTGCACTCTCTATTCCTTAGCTCTCATAATCAGATGGGACGGCAATCCGACACGACCGGAAAGAGTTCAGGCGCAGGACCAACGGCTTAACGTGCTTTCCGAGGCACGGGAGTGTACCACACTTCCAACTTCCAGACTCCGGGCTGCTACTGAGAATTTTCTGACAGAAACCCCAATAACTATTTATTGGCCCGACCTGGGAATTGAACCCAGGACCACCGCGTCTGTGGCCCTATATCAAGCCACTAGACCAACGAGGCAGTCAGTTTTGAATATATAATGATCACCATAGGAAAACATTTTAGCTTATATGAGTTATAATACCCATTTTATATAATATCTACTAGCGTTTAGCCTGCGGTCTCGCCAGCGTAGTTCCCGTTTCCGTAGGAATACCATAGCAAAATGTCACCTATGTTACTCGCTGATAATGTAACTTTCCATTGGTGAAATAATTTTAAATCGGTTTTGTGGTTTAGTGATGAAAGCGTAACAAACACACAAACTCACATTCGCATTTATAATATCAGTTAGGATAGGAGCTGGACGCTGTGTAATATTTTTTTCAATTTACGTTTTTCAATTTTCTACGAATAAATTTTAAACGAAGTAAGCCGTCGGAGTCAAGTCATTAGTCGCATTTAAGATTTAATTTCCTGCCGGTCAGTCAAAGTTGATAATCTACCGCTACCGGCTTAGAGATAACTTGACAAATCGAATCTTAAGTATAGTAACTTTACAGAGTAAAAAATACCCGTTGGGAATTAAATGAGGTTTAAATTAAATCGTTGATCCTTCAAGATTATTCAAACATAGAATGTTATAAAAGTTAGAATATTTTCTATACATGAAAACAAGTTGTTGTTTGCGGTCTCGAAATAAAATGAATTTTTGATGTTTGAGGTGAAAGTCAATTTTCGCTTCAAATCTAATATCAAGTTGGTGCGACGGTAAACATTTTTTAATAAGGTAAACGGTTTTAATAAAGTAATCGCAAGATTATAGTAAAGTAAAGTTACTGTGAATGTGAATGCCCCACTGCTGAGTTAAGGCCTCTTCTCCTTTTTTGGGAAGAAGGTTTTGGAGTTTATTCCACCACGCAGCTTCAATGCGGGTTGGTGGAATACACATGTAGCAGAATTTGAGTGAAATTTGACACATGCAGGTTTCCTCACGATTTTCTCCTTCAACGTCTGATGAATTATAAACACAAATTAAGCACTTGAAAGGTCTGTGGTGCCTGCCCGGGTTTGAAACCACGATCATCGGTTAAGATTCACGCGTTGTAGCCGCTGGGCCATCTCTGGTTTTAGGATTACTAATAACTTGTACAATATGCTTTGTGTAGGCTTTGCGACTGATTCTTAACACAGAATGAACAAGCATGAAAGTTTAATAATAAATATTGAAAATAATACTCAATATTATAATTTTTTTTTTTACAATTTAGATTTTTGCAAAATGTTTAATAGTTTGTTTAGGTCGAATATTCTCCTCTTTTTTTTATCCTAGGGCTTTGAAGTTGATATAATTTATCGCTTCAATTCCAATGCATTTCTATGGTAAGCATGACCTCATTCTACAACAATGATTGGCTAAAAACAAAAGGAATTCTTCAACAGTCAAAACCATAGACAAGTTTTTTTTGTTTTGTATTTTTACTATTAATTATTTTACAATGCTTTAATGTTAACTAAATGTATTTTTAACAGTATTACTCGTTTAGTACCAGCACTACGATATATAAAAATCAAAGCAGAAAGAATTTCTTGGAATTATCCCTTATTTATCGAATTTACCAATACAGATGTAGCAAAATAAATGTTTACATAAATAGAACCGAGTCACGATACCTTATAACCACTTCACGGGTCGGACACTTATTTTATTACATCTGTATATCGACAGAAATGAATAAATTTAACTTAATTATTTTTCTACTATGTTTATAAGATTTTATTACTTTTGTTTACAAGATTAGAACAAATAATAAATAAATACGGAATAAAATTTTATGCAGAATATTTTCGATAAATCAGCTTGAAGCCTGTTTTGACTAATGTAGGAATTGCCTTAAGGGCTTTAAGTTCGTAAGACGTTGAGATTGAGGGTAATCCTTATTTAGGTGAACCGAGAATTCTCAAGACGGATTATATCTACCAAATATATATGTGATTGAAAACTTTTAACAAACATCGATGTATAGAATATAATATTGTCAATGGAAGCAATGCTTTGTTAAGGAACGCTTGTGTGCAAAAGGATATTACACAACTAATGACTTTTTAGATGATTGCACAGTGCACACCTTGGGAATGAAAAGATCGCCTCCAGGGTATTTAAAATTTAAAAAAAAAACTGTTATTGTCTAAATTGCCTGTATTTATTATGTTATTGAGATATATAAAAAAAACCCGCTGAGTTTCTTTCGCCGGTTCTTTTCAGGTCTGAGGTGTTTATTTCCGAACCGGTGGTAGATTTATGACAATCAATAAGTAAGTGTAACGCTTGAATATTGAATAAAGGTTATGACTTTGACTTTGGCTTGACTAATAAAGGGATATCTCATAGCAAATATTTGTGCTAAGGTGTTCGTATTGCAACTGCGCCATCTTTGTGATTTGTAAATTAATCATAAACAATATGACTAAGCCTCACATGTAGCTAATTCTTAAGGCGTTATTTGCTGATGGCATTAATGTCATTATAATTTAGATTAAATAAATTGGAGTTTTTTGAGAAACGTGAAATGTTTTCAGCGTTTTAATTTAGAAATAAACTTTGTGTAATTATCTTTTTCTAAGTACATTCCATAGTTAACTCATTTGATCCTATAGAAATAATTGAATGCCTTGTAATTAACAATTTATAAGTGCAGAGGTAGTAGCATTAATATTACAAGTAACAAAGTTAGAAGAGATAAATACATTACCAATCATCACTTTGGCTGGCGATAATCTTATTTACATTTTCTAATACAATAAGAATACGGGCCAGAATATTTGGTCCTCGTATTATAGACTAACCAATTGAATCCGACAAATATAGAGAGATCATACTTAAATAGTGTATAAGTATGTATGTCTACGAGCACTCTATTTCCTTATTCTAATAATCTGATTTAACGACAGTCCAACACGACCGGAGATGCCCAGCACAAATGGTTTTACATATAACGTATATTTCTACCTTTGCTATATTAAAACAAAAACAAAAACTAACTGACCCAACGCTGGAGTTGAAGAAGACACAATAGATAAACAGACTGGCCATCTGGTATGGTAGGCAGTCATCACCACCCATAGAGAGCGACAATGCCTCATGTACCTTTTTCCTGTAGTTACACTGGTCCACTCGCCCTTCAAACCGGTAGAATATGTGATGGCACTGATACAGAGGGGCTTGCACAAAGGCCTAATAATTAAACATTTAATAGAAAAGTAATAATTTATCTTTGTATATCAGATTTCAAGTTATTATTAAAATGAAATAGCAAGAAATTTATTTCAAACAAATTCAATTACATAATTTCCTGGACTCGCTTCCACGCTGTTCGTCCTCGCTGGTGATAAGTATCTTTTAGATACTTACACGTGCCTGTATAATAAATTAAAAAAAAAAAACATAAATTCTTGGTCTATTTAATAAATTGGATAGACATATTTTATAGTTCAGTTTTTGTGCATAAAGTTAAAAATAAACTGGTTTTACATTAAGTTAATAATAAGTACTACTAAATACCCGATGTATAATGAAATACTTAAATTAAATCCGTGTGTGTTATATTTTTATAGTTTTATTGGTAGTTGGTCAGTTGGTTATAATTAAAGTGTACGTTTTCGGACGAACTTGTGTATTCTTTTTTTTTATTGTGCCTGTAGTTACAGTGGGACACCATTCGAGGCGGAACACAACAATACCAAGTATTGCTGTTGTAAAATAATGAGTGCGATGAGAGCAGTTGGGAAGAATTTGGCATTATCGATTGAAATTGATTCGCACACATGTTTGCATCCGAATTCGTAAATGATTAAAAAAATATATTAAAATATTTTTTTTTTATTGTATAGGAAGGCGGACGAGCATATGGGCCACCTGAGGGTAAGTGGTCACCAACGCCCATAGACAATGGCATTGTAAGATCGCTTACAATGCGCCACCAACCTTGGGAACTGAGATGTTATGTCGCTTGTGCCTGTAATAATTACACTGGCTCACTCACTCTTCAAACCAGAACACAACAATACTGTTTTGCGGCAGAATATCTGATAAGTGGGTGGTACCTACCCAGATGAACTTGCACAAAGCTCTACCACCAAGTAACGATACATCACTAATTGCTGTTGATTGTTATAATAATAAGAAAAATATGTTTATTCAAGTGAATACTTCTTTAGGCGTGTTGCGCTGGTTTATCGTACCTACTCTGAACTCGTGGGTTCGCGTCACCGACAAGTTAATGTTAACATAATGAAGTCATTGAAAGTACAAATAATTTAAGTATAGTGGAAATTAATGAGGTTAATAGTGATTTAAATTTATTTAAATACAAACAATATGGACAAATAATATAAGTGTGTCGGCGCATTTGAATACGAGAGTAGACGATCTGGCACGAATGGTAGCCTAGCAACGGTTATCTGACAGTCTCGTTTACTCTAACGCAACACTAAGCGCTAGTACAACAGATCTGACAGGACCGCCATAACCGACGGATGTCAAGAATAACGTGCTACGTGTTTGGTGGAGCGTTATCCAACTGGTTGTTCAAGTATTCTCCTCACCCGAATACCTACGTCTACTGAAGATCAAGCATGAAGTCAATAGATAAAGAATATACCATCGACATCCCTTTATCAGAAGTGGGATACGAAGGGCCATTACTAGGAGAAACAAAAACCGTTCGAGAAAAACAAAACATTTCACAATTTATGGCATAGTATGGAAGCATTGTAATCGGGAATCCTGAAGATTCGTAATTACCTCAAGCATCGAAAAATACGACAAGTCATCTATGAAGAACAAGAAACTAACTAATGACACCGAAAAGAAAAATAGTCAGTTCAATGAATAAAGCTTCCTATGGACATGCCACGATGTGATCTACAGAGTCATCGCAATTATTGTCACGGACATCGAGAAGACTTCGATACAACTTGCGGAGCCACCCAACTCTTTGCAGCCTACTCTCTGTTTCGTGTGTGACCGACAGGCTACGTGACGTCTACGTGTCCAGAGCGCTAAGGATTCAACGAGTGGCCGGGAGTCAACGAAGTCCTATGCTAACGAAGACCTGCTACCTATATCTTGATTACCTACTTCATCCGGTGAGCTCGTTTCTTACGTATTTGAGGTGATGTCTATGCCTGAGTATATTTTCATGATGCCAAATATTACTACGATGTGTGTGCGGACGCGAGGCGGTTCGGGCCATGTCACCGCACAAGGTGGTGAGCTTGGTCGTCAGAGCACCTCGGTCCGCGGGTGTGTGTGCAGCTGCGAGGCTGTCCGGGCCTTGTCGTCGCTAAAGGTGGTGAGCTTGGTCGTCAGGGCACCTCGGGCCACGAAAGTGTGTACGGACGCGAGGCGGTTCGGGCCTTGTCATCACACGAGGTGGTGAGCTTGGTCGTCAGGGCACCTCGGTCCGTGGGCGTGTGAGGGGCTGCGAGGCGGTCCGGGCCTTGTCATCGCATGAGGTAGTGAGCTTGGTCGCCAAGGCACCTCGGTCCGCCAGAGTGTGTGCGGACGCGAGGCGGTTCGGGCCTTGTCATTGCATAAGGTGATGAGTTTGGTCGTCAGGGCACCTCGGGTCACGAAAGTGTGTGCGGACGCGAGGCGGTTCAGGCCTTGTCATCGCACGAGGTGGTGAGCTTGGTCGTCAGGGCACCTCGGTCCGCGGGTATATTTGCAAGATGGCAATTATTACTGCGATGTGCGTGCGAACGCGTTTGTTTTTGTGTATGTGTGTATGTACGTTCGAAACGGTACCCAAAATGTCAGGAAAGGCCGAGCGAAATAAGAATGATGATTTCAGCTGTTCTTTATTTTTCTAGATAATGCGAATATCAATGAAGAGAGAGACGCACGAGGACGTGCGAATGTCAGAATGGCCGTGTCGGCGCATTTGAATACGAGAGTAGACGATCTGGCACGAATGGTAGCCTAGCAACGGTTATCTGACAGTCTCGTTTACTCTAACGCAACACTAAGCGCTAGTACAACAGATCTGACAGGACCGCCATAACCGACGGATGTCAAGAATAACGTGCTACGTGTTTGGTGGAGCGTTATCCAACTGGTTGTTCAAGTATTCTCCTCACCCGAATACCTACGTCTACTGAAGATCAAGCATGAAGTCAATAGATAAAGAATATACCATCGACATCCCTTTAAGTGTATTTTCTATTATTTTGTTAAATTAAGCTATATTTATATTTTGTTTCGAATTGGCAACATTTGAATTTCGATGAATAGAAAGCTATATAATAAAAAGCGATAGAATTATTACGTGGAGTGCCGATAGATGTGGAAATTGGACAAATAAATTAACCAGTCAAGTTTTTAGATCTATCAGCATTCCCTATGGCTGCCTGTTTTTTTTTATCAACGAAACTGTGTTTTTATCTAATTGATCTATATTTATTTATTGGTTTTAATTTCATAAATTATAACAACCTTTAATTACGACGTACCACATCGGGGTATCCCATAATAGTTTTTTTCTAAACAAATAAATGTGTCGTTACGTTCGAAGTTTATCAAAAGGTGAGACGCTTAATCTCACCTTTTAGTCTGAGCCTAAAACTAAACCGTAGGTCGGGCAGGGGTTTACTATATTAATCTTGATTGACATAATATTAATTATATTTGTACTAAAACTTTCGGTTGTTCGAAGATTTAATGTTTCAAACAGATAAGCATTAAGCTGTTCTAGAATTAAATCAAACTGAGAAGTGTGAAGTTTACAGTAAAATTATAATTATTTATTTAAATAAAAATCTTGGTGTAGCCTTTTTCGATACAGATGTTATGTTATGACCTGATGGTGACTGACTCTTATCCTACTGACTGATTTTGGTCACCATTCCAAGACAACTATGCGGGTCATATAATAGTGCAATCATGTGTGCACTCACTATTCTTTTCTCTACACTATCATAACCCGATGGGATGATAAATTAGACAAAACCACAAAGAGTTCCATAAGCAGAGATGGCCCAGTGGCTACAATGCGTGAATCTTAACCGATGATCGTGGGTCAAACCCGGGCAGGCACCAGTGAATTTTCAAGTGCTTAATTTGTGTTTATAATTCATCTCGTGCTTGACGGTGAAGGAAAACATCGTGGGGAAACCTGCCTGTGTCAAATTTCACTCTAATTCTGCCACATTTGTATTCCACCAACCCGCATTGGAGCAGCGTGGTGGAATAAATTTTAAAACCTTCTCTCCAAAAAAGGAGAAGAGTCCTTAGCTCAGCAGTGGGATATTCACAGGATGTTACTTACAAAGAGCTCAGGATGATAATTGACTTTATGTACGTTCTGAGGCACTTTCAAAACCTTCGTCTTCTAGTGATAATTTTTCGATGGCAAACACAATAAAAAAGGTGAATAAACAAACAAAACTTGTCGCTGTAATATTATATAAGGTTATAAAATTATTTACCCATATAATATCATGTTACGATAGTATATACAATTTCAAAAGTTTAAATAACTGGATTATTAGATATATTGTTTTTAATATACACTTCATATTGCTTACATATATATAAATGGTACCCGAGCGAAGTCATGGTTAAAAGGATATTTACTTTGATGGCCCAGTGGTAAGAATGCGTGAATCGTGAATTAACCGATGATCGTGGCTTCAAACCCGGGCCAGCACCGCTGAACTCCATGTGCTTAATCTGTGATTATAATTCATCTGGTGCTTGACGGTGAAGGAAAACATCGTGAGGTAACCTGCATGGGTCAAATTTCATTGAAATTCTGTCACATGTGTATTCCACCAACCCGCATTGGAGCAGCGTGGTGGAATAAGCTCCAAAACCTTCTCCTCGGAAAGAGGAGAAGAGGCCTTAGCCCAGCAGTGGGACATTCACAGGCTGTTACGTTTTTATTGTTATTCTAAATCTGCGAACCAAAAAATATATTGAAAATTTTCATAAAGTAAACAAATTACAAAACAATAAATAATGTGGGCGTCGATTATATACTGACAGTGATGAAGGGAAGGCAATTATTATCACATTTATCTAGAGGCAGCCGTTATTATTATGTCTTTTACCGAAAAATACAATAACAATTATTCAAATCAATCGTTTTATCATTTCACATTACAATATAAAGCCTTATTGGTACATGAACTTTTTTTTAATTCCGTTTTTATTGTGGTCTTTGCCATATTTGTTTATTCAGTAGTAAAATATTCGCTTCAAACGCTACCAAGGTTTTTTTTTATAACCTGGGATATTATTCTCCAGGACCATCTGATTCCAAGCTAAGCAAAGCTTGTATTATGGAAACCAGACAACAGATATACTGCATATACTACTTTTCTTTTGTAAATACATACTTATATAGCTAATTACACCCAGACTGAGGACAAACACCACGCCAACCGGCTTGTCAAAGTACTTAAACGTAGCAATTAAATTCTACCTTGAAGTTTTATTCTCATCGCCCTCAAAACAGTTTAAATTAAAAATATATTTCGAACAATAGACTTTAAACAAAACAAAACTCTGGCCAATAGTGTACGAACGATACGCAAGCTTCAAAAGTTAGTTTGTATCTGAAATACCAACTTTGAATAACTATAAAACTTCGAGCGCGATTGGGTTTCACGTAAACGTACTCGTATTATGCATTTTTATGTAAAAAATTTATGATTTTGTAACTAAAAGCAAGGCTATTATATATATATTTGTTTTTATTGTTTTATTTTTGTAGTTTTATAGATAAGGTTTAAAGACGATTTTGGAATTCGACAAGAAAAGAATATCATTGTTCTCAACCTTTGCAATTTAAATTATAAAAAAAAACATGTGTGCAATTCACACGTGGTAGAAGTGAAAACTTCAAAAATTTTGGCTTTAACTGTATTATGCTTCCTATTTCATTTTCTTCCACGTTAAATCTTATGAATTTATATGTCTGTCTCTTTTTACTGTCGCTTTTTCGTTTCACCGACTTTTACATCACAACGATGCTAAAAAAGTTTTCACTTCAAAAACTGTCACGTGAGTGGCGTCTAATGTTCGGACAATATAGGCTTTATGTCTATAGCAATAAGTATAATATTAGATTGCTAATTGGTAACAAAGAGCAAATTGGGAACAGTGTACTTGAAATAATTATATCGTAGTCGGATTGCGTAAAAGTTGCGCAACTATAGCTCATCGTAAGCTAAGAATTATTATTTACCTTCATTATATTATATAATTAACAAGACTGCTATCGCTTCATTGATTCCTTGATTTATAATTAAGATTTTTAGTTAAATGAACTTTGTTCCAATTGTATTTATAAATTATTTGGGACAACAACTGACTAAGAGCACTTAGTTTTTGTAAAACACTTTCGTTTTGTGTCTATAACGATTAAAGCTTTTGACGCCTAACATTTTATTTCCGCGAAAATTCAAACTTCAAACATGACTGTATATTTAAGGAACCAACACACATACTTTATACAGAACAGTAACAGCCTGTGAATGTCCCACTACTGGGCTAAGGCCTCTTCTCATTTATTGAGGAGGAAGTTTAGAGCTTATTCCACCACGCTGCTTCAATACGATTGTATTTCATATACACAGAGGCAGAATTTCAGTGAAATTAGATACATGCAGGTTTCCTCACGATGTTTTCCTTCACCGTTAAGCATAAGATGATTTCTTTTTATTGCATAGAAAGGTGGACGAGCATATGGGCTACCTGAGGGTAAGTGGTCACCAACGCCCATAGACATTAGCATTGTAAGAGATGTTAACCATCGGTTACATCGCCAATGCGCCGCCAACCTTCGGAACTAAGATCTTATGTCCCTTGTGCCTGTAATGACACTGGCTCACTCACCCTTCAAACCGGAACACAACAATAGCAAGTATTGCTATTTTGCAGTATAATATTTGATGAGTGGATGGTACCTACACAGACGAGCTTGCACAAAGCCCTACCACCAAGTAATCACAAATTAAGCACATGTAATTCAGTAGTGCTTGACCGGTTAAGATTGACATCATCAGTTGAGATTCACGCCTTCTTACCACTAGGCCATCATGAAAAAAATAATGTACAATAGTACCGGTCGATGTAGATAGAAAAAAACATAGAAATAAGATCGCCCAATGTGAGAGGCATCTAAGGGACTCGCGGTTGAAATCTGAAACTTTTCTGGATTTAGGTGGGCTTTAAGTACGCTCTAAACTCGAGTCATACGTTTTTATATATTATAACGATACTTGTCACGTTGACCTTTGAAAAAAATAAATTTATCCGAAGCCATTCTTTTGTAGGTACATACATACATTGGCTACAATGTTGCACATATCGAATGCGGCGTGGTTGAACTATCGACAGAAGATAAAAACCGTGATTGACTCAGCTTTAATGATTTCTAACAATTTATATATAAACTAGCTGTCCCCGTTATATATATATATAAACTAGTTGGGTTCGTTCGGAATTCAGTTTCATGCTTAGAACAGTACGTACATAAATACAGAAATATTTGATTATTACTTAAAATAAATATAGCCTATGTTACATTTGGATAAAGCATCTGCCTACAGAGGAGGCGGGGGGGGGGGGAGTTGACTTGTCAGGTGATGTGATGTGATGTGATGATTTGTGTTATGTATAAATATAGCGTATAACCCTTCCTTGGTATTCAAATTTGTTTCATACCAAATTTTATAAACATCGGTATATCGATTAGCCGTATAAGAGTGACAGACAGACAAGCAAAGCTATTTTAGATGTTATTTTATTTTAATTATTCTATCAAAAAACGTAGAACTAATAAATACATAGTTTTAGATAAGTTGAAGGGTGAGCGAGCCAGTGTAATTACAGCACAAGGGATATAACATCTTAGTTCCCAAGGTTGGTGGCGCATTGGCGATGTAAGCGATGGTTAACATGTCATACAATGCCAATGTCTATTGTGTTGGTGACCACTTACCATCAATGTCAAAGACAGTAATGTCTCCGTTGTGCTTTAATGTTTTTTTTTACTTTAAAATATTTTACGGTGCACGCAAGTCGTTAGCTGGTGGAGGCATTACAGATTTTATATAATTCTTGTCTCTAAATTGCCACTTTCGTCTTTGCGTAAAAAAAAAAAGTTTGGAATTTTTGTAATAGCGTTTGTTTTTTTATCTGTCATGTCCTTTTACGTTTTAAACTCACGTTGTCCACATATGTACAACGTTTTATGAATATCGAAAAATTTAATGATGTCTAGAAGAACTCCTTAAGTCTTTAAGTCTGCCTTTGTACTCGTTTAAATAAGAATAACATTTAGTTATTTTTCATATTTTGTGTGTGTAAATGAAATGAATAAACAAACCAACCCGACCATACAACATTGATAAATAATTTATTATCTATATTAAGAAAAAAAAAATTAAAGATAGACACAATACCTAAGTAGACCTAGGTAGATACTACCCGCTGATCAAATATTCTATCACCAGCGATAATTACTTAGTATTGTTGTGTTCCGGTTTAAAGGGTGAGTGAGCCAGCGTAACTACAGGCAAACTTACATAAATACTCATTATCTTATTACCCAATTGGTGGCGCATTGATGTCGTCAGAAATGGTTATTCTCTTTTACAGTGTCAAAATCTATGGACATTGGTGGTCCTTACCATCCACAATTAAAATACCAATCCGCCTATCGAAATTATTAAAAAAAAAAACTTCGTATCGGTTACATTTTCTTTCGAGTCCGTATCAGCCGCATTCGATAAACACTGAAATATTATCAAATAAAAAACGAAAATGTAATTTCTTCTCATAATCCGTAAATCTATAGCTTTATTTATTTAGCTTCGCTTTAACTGTTATTACCATTCGAATCTGATATGTGGCTGTATAAGGATCACGCATGAATTTCGCCACCTGAAAGAAAATACAAATTTGAACTTTATTTCAATGGCACTCAGTAAAAAAATCCCGTCACGTTCAAATTACACCGCCGACGATTAGGCTGAAAAGGATTCTTTTCCCTTGAATCTCATAATAACATCCTACAAACTCCCAAGTCACAGTAGTCTCCGAGACGCGGTAGAGGGTGGACGTGTCGCTCGCTCCTCTAACGATCTATGTGATAAAACCTGTTTTCCTGTGTGAAATATCTGTCGGCACATTTCATTTTCGTGTGACGTGGTTAGCCTGAAAACGCGCGTTTATCACGGTAAGTGAATGATCATTTTATACGAGGTCGCGCGTATACCTGTTGCTTAGTGTATCAAATTGAGAGGAAGTGAATGGGAAGCGGTTCAATTTAAAACACGAAATGAACGAGCGAACGAATGAACGATATGTAATAAAATAATCTTTTATGTTTACATACTCTTGATATTGTGCATTGTTCATGATATTGATCGGCTCTTCGCTACGTTACTATTAAGCCGGGATTATTCATAAAGACATAAAACGGGAAATTTGGCAACATGTTACGCGTGTTTGAGCACAAATATTTTTTTATAATAAAAGTTTTTATTTATTTAAGCTCCATTTGTTTTGAAATATAATTATGTAGTTTTTATTTAATTTTAATCTACTGCTTATACATAATAGTAATAAAAAAATCTATATAAATTATTTAATATGAATACAAAGTAATTATAAAGTAAATTGTATGTATAAATTAATAAATTATCCCGTAAAATATTGGAGGACATTTTTAAATTGATAAATCATTGTTAATTTCAATGCAGATTAATAAGTCTTGGATAGAATATAAATCGCTAACAAGGAGTTTTTGTATTAAAACATTTTAATTGGAACCTTTTTGGATACAAAGCGAGGGAATGTCATAATCAGAATTTGAATAAATTATTATACAAGGAATATATTACAAGGCGTACTAAAAAAATATAATGTCTATAATAATATATACATTAATCAATAGAATATAAACGAAATGAGATGGCACAGTGGTTAGAACACGTGATTGTGGACAGAAGGTTGCGTGTTCGAATTCGTGCTTAATTTGCGTTGAAAATTAATCTCGTGCTCGCCTGATAACATTGTAAAGACATCTTCATATGTCAGATAATAGTCTGTCACATATGTATCCACTTGAAACAGATCAAATCTAAATAAACTTTACACAATTAGGGAATTACAAGAATAAAATTGAATGTTAACACCAGTTCGGGAATGTAGATACTACCAAGAAGGACCGGAGAGAAACTTATTGGTTGTGGTTGGTAATTAAATAGTGGGGCACATGCCAGTTGTAACAGCTTATATAAATGAAATGGTTAATGAAAATTGACTAAAAATTTGACTTTTTGAATCGATTTTAAACATTAAATCGATCTATAAAAAAATATAACACGTCTTTTAAATTTGATACGCGTAATTTTTAAAACGGTACTTGTTATAGATATTGCCAATATAATTGTGGCAATTGCCATTTGAAGAAGCCGTGGACTATTTCAGTTTTCGTGTCAAGCTGCGTCCGTGGTCGGTAGGCTATTTTATCTTCCAAGATTAAGTCCCAGGGGTTGGAGACAAAACTATATATCCTTACGACAGTACGAAAAAAGTCAAGGGCATAGATACTTATAATAAATTAACTTAATAAAAGTCAAAGTTGTATACGACGTAGAATATAATTTACGAACTTTTATTAGACTGAAATGAGATGAATTTTGGGTAATCAAATCTTAGTCGAGCACATTGGTTAGAACATATCCATATTAAGCGAGGTCTGCACGATCAATTCCAGGCTTAGTAACACAGCCTTGACGTGTTTAATTTGTGCTTATAATTAATTTCATGCGCAGCGGTAAAGGAAAACATCGCGACAAAATTCATCGTAGAACATGATGAAGTATCAGAAGATCTATTCTGTCCTCACTTTTTTACTCAACGGTGAAATGTTAGCAACCAGCTTATGTATACCATTTCGATTATATTCTTGAAATATTATGATTATTATGACCAATATCGCATATTAATGACATTTCACGACTGTTTTCTGCGATAACTTTTGAGTTTGTTAGAGAATAGTTCTGTAGTAAGTGATAAGGATGACGTGTTGATGACGACGTTCTGTCGATCGATTTTGATGAGTAATCTCAAGGGAGACCAGCCAACTGCGCAGGATATAATCCATATGTGCGTAAACACAGGTGCAATCTCTATTCATTCACTCTCATAATCTGATGGGACGGTAAAATTGGTTTGTCCGCCCGGGCACCCACTGGGGTTTGAATCCAGGATAAACGTACCAAAATATCATATCACTCTGTCGACTTTCAACTTTTCGCAAGATAAGGGTTGAGTAAAACGTGAGATTGGCGCCCCTAGATGTCAAAATAGGAATCAATGATTGAAAAAAAACAGTAATAATGGGCGGAATTTTACGTTACACTATTTTAAAAGATAAATTATTTATTATTGGCTTAATCTAACTTAGCTAGCTCGGTGTAGAGCTTTGTGCCAGCTCGTCTGGGTAGGTACCACCCACTCATCACATATTCTACTGCAAAACAGCAGTAATTTGTATTGTCGTATTCCGGTTTGAAGGGTGAGCGAAGGGTTTGAGGCGTCCGCATACCTATACAATAAAAAGGCGAGGTACATGACCCTGGTTTACGCTCCTTATATCCGGGAGTGCCAACCACGCTTAATAATTGGTTTCGCTCATATAAGCATGAAGACCCAATAACAAATGTATAAAACCCTCGGTATTTCACTTATATATGTTATACAGGTATTTATTTATTTGGCATACATAACCAATTACAATCAGTTAAAGCAATACATGATACAAAAATAGAGCTAGACAATAATATTACACTATGCGTGCAAAGAAAGCGTAAGAAGTCGTACAATACTAGAATGTTAGGCAGTATTGATTACAAATAACATAAAAAAAATAAAGATTTCAGTTAGTCATTCAGAAACCTGCATGTGTCTTATTTCACTGAAATTCTGCCACATGTATATTCCACCAACCCGCATTGGAGCAACGTGGTGGAATAAGCTTGAAACCTTCTCCTTAAAAGAGGAGCGGAGGCCTTAGCCCAGCAGTGGGATATTCACAGGCTGTTACTGTAGTAATGCAGAAAACAAATTACAAAAAAGGTAGTTAACTATATTCTAAAGTATTTGCATAAAATGCTTCAATGTTTTTTTTATTACCCTTCAAGAAAATGTATAACAATATATAAACCTACTTAAATTGTTGATCCTCATCTCGCTGCCTACTTTCTTCGGATATATTTAATCTTGATTTGTCGACCAAATATATATTTATAATCCACACAAATGCCATAAAAGATTTGTAAGACTAGTAGTATAATCTTATTAGACAATTCTATTGTATTATTTGTTAACAAAAAGAACCGTTTTTTGAATTTTGTTAGATTTAAGAACGCGTGAATCTTAACCAAACACCACTGAATTTCATGTGATTATAATTCATCTCGTGCTTGACGGTGACGTTCAAGGAAATAATCGTGAGGAAACCAGCATGTGTCAAATTTCACTCATGTGTGGAATACACATTAACCCGCATTGTAGCAGCGTGGCTATAAACTCGTAAACCTTCTCCTCAAAACGCGGATACCTCTTATCCTTAGCTCAGCAGTGGGACATTCACAGGCCGTTACTAACCAGGTTTAGTCTCAGGTCATTGACATTTGGATTTTATTTAATCCATTTGATAATAAGAATATTTCAAATTTAGAAAAAAACTGACGGAATAGTTACTATTCGTTCATTACTTTACTAGATTGGCGTACAAAATACAAATACACAATTGATCGGAATGTAAGCTAATCCATTAGGTTAGTCGAATACCCGATATCATGATCAATATTTACAATAACTGCTATTTCGGTAGCCAGTATTGTTTTGCTGTATGTAGTCATTTCATGGCTATCATTTCCGACTTATGGATAAAAAATAAAGATTTTATTCCGGCGTATTTTTTAACTTTACTACTACGTGCAAACTCGTCTGGGTAGGTATCACCCACGCATCGGATATTCTACCGCAAAACAGTAGTACTTCGTGCTGTTGTGTTCCAGTTTGAAGGGTGAATAAGCCAAGAGGTACAAGGGACATAACATCTTCGTTCCCAAGGTTGGAGGCACATTGGTGATGATGGTTAACATGTACCGTTTCTTTAAACATTAATATTTACTGCCAGTTGTCAATGTGTGCGTTTTCGTCAAAAACGTTCTAAAACGATACAGTTACTATTTATTGCAAAAAGATTATTTTAAATCGTATCGAAAGATTAGTCCGTTCAACTTTACACTCAACTATTCAGCTTTACGTAGTATAGACATAAAACGTTGCAGGGTAAAATCTGAGCTCTTTCCGTGCAAGAGAAGATCACGATAAAAAGTTGTAAAGTGCTATTGACCTATTTAGAAAACTGGTAACTGACTGAATGTATGCGGTTGTGTTTTGATATATTGTAACTAAGAAACCTTTTAAGAATTGTAAATTAGACATCATTAAACACTTTATTATAATAAATAGAATAGATACAGATGGTTTGAATAAATTAAACAAAATTCGAATATGATCGATAAAAAAGACTATCAGAACACAAAAAAATAGCATTTTATTAATATATCGGCATAAAACAACTTTAACGCGGACGAAGTCGCGCGCATCAGCTAGTAATAAATAATAATTAAATACATTACAAAGAAATGAAATTTAAGCATAAGTTACACTCGATAGATATTAAAATACAGAAGAAAAACACAAAATCAAAATGTTGGATAAATAATATTTTAATTGTTTTTTATCGAGAAATTGTTATGTAAATGTGATGATGGCTTATTTGATCGACGAAAGTACACGAGGAAGATAATTTCCGGAAAAAAATAGAAATTGTAAAGCTCTTTTATTAATGTTGATTGTTTTCATAATTGTATTATATTTTTATTCATAAAATTGTGTATAGCCAGTGTCATGAGGTCTAAGTTTGTTTCTATTACTTTATTGCTGAACTCCTATAAACAAACCTTAAATACAAATATTATTACATTTTATTGTACAACAAAACAATAGTACTTGGTATTGTAGTGTAAGGACGTAACATCTTAGTTCCCAAGGTTGGTGGCAAAATTGGCAATATAAGAGATGGCTAAGATTTCTTATAATTCTAATGTCTATGGGCATATTTTTTATAGTAAATCGTCACCAACGCCCATAGACAGTGGCATTGTTGCATTTACCATCAGGTAGCCCATATGCTTGTCCGCCTGCCTGTTCTATAAAAAAAAGACATGCGAATATACACTTATACTATGTTCACCAGGTTTATCACTTTTTGACAGCTGCCTTAGAACGTAACTTTTCCAGATTATGTAAAAGATAACTTTACAATACCTCTGTCAGTCTGTCTTATCTTATTTAATAACTCATTAATGGCTTCTTATACAGGAAATGTAAAGTTTCAACAGATTGAATATAACTTAGTATTAGCTGCGAATGAATAAGTCGAAAAAGAATCGTTTTATACGTTGATAAATCATCTAGGAATCACACCTTGCAATCACTCAAATATCAAGAGAATAATACTGCCGTCCTAAGAAAAAAAGACGCATCTAACATTTTTTTCAAAATTGAGTTTTTCCCATATTTAGAATCAGTAAAAAAAGACGCATCTGCCAGTATTTTTTATATTGGTCTAAGACTTACACAAACAGAGTTAGCTGTGCTTAAATAAGACGTATTTGCAAAAAACATTATCAAGTACTAAGAAGAAAAGACGTTTTTGATGGTTACTAAGTTGAAAAGACGTAAACACGTAAATGTGTTTTTTGTTACATTCGAAACAATAACAAGATCATACAATGAAAAGTCGCTTCTGCATTTTGACAGATAATAAAGACGCAATTACACTGCCGTGATCATTATACTAAGGAAGAAAATCGCATCTACTTAAATATGTCTTTTCATCGTAGTTTTACCAAAATCAGTATAACTCAAGTGCCAGAAGCGTCTTCTCTCCTTAGTATTGCTCAATGTGCGGGGTGCGGTTGGAAGACAATACTGTCAGTTGCGCCCAGGCAGTCGACTAGAATACGTATATGTGTCTGAATAACTCCGCCATTAACTCACATAAAATAGATATTAATTGTAATATGTATTTATAAATTTAATTTAATTTGTAGTTAAATATTATAATAAATATGTCGGAGTTATTAATAATTGTTCTTTGTAAAATAAACATAACAAAAAATTATCATAGCATAAGGAGGAGTAGTTTCTATTAGTTTGTTCCATTTCTGATATATGAATCATAATGATTAAAGTATACGTGATGAAATTATTATGGACTTCATTGTATTACTAGAGCACTAGAGTAATATTATAACTATATTTTGTAAATTCTGTAATTTATGTTTATTCAGTGCAGAAGCATACAATATTTCGAACCGTATATAGTGCTTATTTTTTTCAGTGTGATAGAATAAGACATAACCGCACATTTACAATAATTTTAATGGCCTTGCCATCGAGAAACTCTTCGCCAGATTCATCGTCAAATAGTATAATTGGAGAGCCGTGCAATCAATCTCATGCAAACGAAATTATCGGTTTCAACCAAGCCGATTTTCACAACAGCTTAGCGTAGTTCCTCAGATTTAGTTTTTGATTCCGATAATTCATAATTAGATAAAGATTACTTTCCTTCAAGCTTAGAGCAATCAAATTGTTCAGACGGATCTAGTGCTTGCTCTGTAGATATGATACCCAACTCACAAACGAAAAACATAATTTTTCCTGAGTCATCCGAAGCCTCGACCGATGAAGACGCACAACAATATTTTACAAAAAAGGGTACAATTTCTAAACGAAAGAAATAATATGACTTATCTAAAGCACAGAGAAAAGAAATAAAAAAATATATATTTAATCTATATACACACAAACCTGGTGTACCTGGTTTGTGTGTCATATCAATGTGAAAAAAAATGTCATACTAAGTTTTACTATACGCAAAGTAGCTGGCAGAAGATGGACATCAATAGCTGAAGACCGAGCTCAGTGGCGTGCAATTGGAGAGACCTATGTCCAGCAGTGGACGACGAATGGTTGACGATGATGATGATGACTAAGTTTTCAGAAGAGAACCGTAAAAAATTAAACATATTTTTCAGAAACGTATCCTGGAAAGAGCAACAATATTATATATTAAATAAAACGTTGAAAGTAGAACCTAGAAGAAAAACTATAATACGAACCGATACCAAGAAATATAAGCATATCCTATTTTCTATTAAATTAATCTGGAAATAAAGTAAAAGTATGCAAAGTATTTTTAAAGAGACACTGGGATTTAATAGAAAAATGACAGTTCAGTGATTCCTCACTGAATGATTTAGAATTACAGGTAGAAGAAATAGACGAGGTACCAATGCAAATCCAAATAGATTTGATGATACCAATACCATAGAACATATATTATATGCATTTAATCCTACCATATCTCACTACAGACGAGAGCATGCGCCGAATAGAAAATATCTTCCATCGGATATTTCAATTACCAAAATGTTTAAACATTTTTGCGAACAACAAACATATTACGAACGTTCATGAACAGATTACTTATGATTATTACAGAAAAATTGTTAAAAAACAAAACATATCACTCGCAAAATTAGAACGAAGATTGTGAGAACTGAAAAGTATGTTATTCATAATTCCAATCACAAGGAGCTAAGAAATATACATTGTAAACAATGTCGTGATTATGAAAAACACCACGAATCAAAGCAAAACTACTAACACTACTACAAATAATTATAACAAATAGCTAAGAAGAAAAGACGTTTTTATAAATTGCTAAATTGAAAGAACGCATGTACCGTAGATGCGTCTTTCTTACGTAGTATTACTTATTTTTCCATATTTTTTTTACTAAGATGAAACAGAAAATATTATTTAATTAATATTTTAAATTGTTTTTTATATATTTTTTTAATACACTCTGCTAGATAAATGTATATTGCATAGTCTCACAAAAAAAAAATAGCATTTTTTAAATTTTTCTTCCCACAGCAACTGTTTTAATTTTAAAATTACAAAACATTTATTTTCTCCATGTTTTACTTTTTGCAGATGCGTCTTTTTTTCTTAAGACGGCAGAATATATAAGTACTAAATACCTATATAGTTTTAAAATAAGTCAATGTGTTTAACGAAAAGTCAAAGTAATAATTAACGAAAAGTTCTTCTCCAGTATTTTTTTTTCTAACGGTGTCGATTTTTGATTATTACATTGACTTACCACCGAATACTGAAACGTCATTCAAAATGAAGGGGGACTCAATTATTTGGAACGTCTTTACTTTCAAAATTTAGTATGCGAAATTTGAAATTAATGGTTCCAAATAATTAAGTCCCACTTCATATTCAAAAAAACCGCTTAATATTCTCAATAACAGTACATATTCAATCAATTCGTCACATTTCAATCAATAACCACGAATACACTATTTTCACGACAGCATTAAACAGTCAATGATTCTATTTCGATACAATCGTATTTCTGAACGCACATAATGTACATCCATTATTAACAAAGGAAAATAGTCTTTAAGGAGAAAGACATAGGGTTAAAATAAGCTTAGTTAATATGAGGATATTCAAGAGCTTAAACTAAAAGTGCAAGTGCTCTTGCAAATTCCAGTTTTTTATAGGCTGTTATTTTAGCTTTTGGTGGTTATATATTTTTTAAATGAATGAAAGCAGGTGTTAAAAGTACGTAAAATTAATTATGTTATGTGTATTATTTAAGATCATTTCGCATACAGGTATCACAGCTGCTTTTTTATTTAAAATTGGTAGGCATTTCTGTATAGGGCTTTGTTTAATCTGTCTGCTGTCTATGTGGGTACCATACACTCACCATCATCTCAGTTCCCAAGGTTGGTGGCGCATAGACATTGTAAGAAATTGTTATTATTTCTTACATAGCCTATGTCTATGGGCGTTGGTGACCACTTACATCGGCTGTCCCGTTAGCGCGTCCGCCTGCCCATAACATAAAAAAAGATATGAGATGTTTCTTTCCGAACTGGTGGTTGATTTTTTGACAATCAATATGTAAATGTCTTCTACATTGAGTACAGATGTTGACCATGACTGACTTGATGGTAAGCGGTCACTTTTGCTCATACACGATGTATGTAAAAGCCACTTATTACAACCTAAATGCTTCAACCGCGGAATCTTAGATGATACTGCCTCTTGTGTCTGTAAATACTATGGCTAATATTTGAAATCGGAAAATAGTATGATAGATAAGATGGTGATCAAGCCCTACCACCAAAAACTAACTTCAACGCAGTAGTAGATCTACCCCCACTTAAATATATTTCTGCATCTTATGCGTATGTGATTAAACAACTCTTTTAAGCCAGTCTAATTATACAAAACAGAGCCACATAAAACCATGCATCGCAATTTTAAGCGAATTGTTAACGATTTGATAATAGGTTCTGACTATTTTCTCTTTGAATGCTAATGTTATGGCCCTCTAAAGTAAAACGTCTAACGTTATTTATCTATATAACATTGCACATAAAAAAATAATTTCTGACTTAATAGTTAAAATTAAATTTGGAATTTGAAATAAACAATCAAACAACAAAACTTACCTTGAGAATAAGCGATTGCGTTCAAGCAAATCCATATAATAAAGATTAAAAACAAAAATGATTACGCAAATAAATATTTCGGATCAGATTTTTCCTTTTATTTCCGTTCCTTTAAGGCCCTTAGGTATTTATTTCCGAACCGGTGACAGATTTGTGGAAATCAATAAGCGATTGTAACGCTTTTATATTGAGCTAGCTGATATCCGCGACTTCGTCCGCGTTGCTTGATATATTAACAAAGTTTTCTTATGTACCAAGGAAAAAACATCAAAAAGATCGCAAGCAAAAATATACTTTGTTTAAACATACATCACTGAAAACGCAGTGCATATACAAGTCGTTGTTTCTTGAAACTTTAATAACTTTTTATTAAATGAAGATATCGCAATAATTTTTTTTTGATAAGGGTCGTGTCTTTTAAATAAAATCTAGAAAATTTCATTGAGATCTATCCAGTAGTTTTTCCGTGATGCGCGCACAAGTGCAGACCTCTACCATTTTATTTATATAGATAAATATTTTGACTTTAACTTGGTTTTAACCTTGGCATATTTTTTTATTGCATAGGAAGGCGGACGAGCTTATAAACCACCTGATAGTAAGTGCTCACCAACGCCCATAGATACGCCGCCAACCTTGGGAACTAAGAAGTTATGTCCCTTGTCCCTAATTACATTGGCTCACTCACCCTTCAAACCGGAAAACAACAATAGCAAGTACTGCCGTTTTGCGTAAGACAATCTGTAATTTCCAGTATGTACATAATAATATGTTTATCCGTTCCTGCTTAACTTCAACACTACTTAACATAATTCGCTAACTTTTTATTGCCAAGGCGGCATATGTCTATGGTCCCCTGATTATCCATTTATTAAATTAAAATATAATTTATATGTTGTCTACTTAGTAAATATTGTTTGTATATAAGAATGTTTCATTCATGCTTCGTATGTTTCAGAATGCGATTTGATCTCAATCCTTGTTTTATTTTTAAAGCTTACTTTTTATGTCATTTTAAATAAAATATTAAAGGAATCATTTGCTTTAATCTTTGCCTAATTGAATACTGGCAACATTATGTTATTATATAATTGGAATTTCGATATTAATTGTTCTAATGCTATCATTTAATTAAATCGTCTTCGAGTGGATATTATTATTGGTTATTAAATAAGGGAGGCGAAGACAACTGTCATATACATATATCTACTATATACTTACATATAATTTGGTAAATCATAAGCTCATGACAGCTTAAACGAGGAATTAGTCACATAAAATTTAATTTATTACAACTTGTAATCGAATTGACGGATATATTAAATGTGACTTCATAATTTTAATTAGCATGTGTTAAGTTTCATTTTAATTTAACCAAACTATTACCCTTACTAATATTACAAATGCGAATTCGTTTGTTACAATGTAACGTATTAACTACTCCCGATGATGATGCATACATATTTTCATGATAACTCCTGGGTACAGAAAAGGGTGTCTATCACCTCCCTCCCTTTTAGGAAGTCGTAGACACGGGTGGAAGCTAGTACAAAATAAAACAAACACCAAAAACAAAAAACACATCAAAGGCAACATTAAATTAAGTTAGTTAAAATTTTATGAAACCATAAATATTTTTCTTATAAACACTAAAAGTTATAAAATATATATAGAGGATCAAATCAAAATATTTCATTTTAAATATCACGATAAATATATTTTTATTTTACCAGACTCCGGATAATCCAAACGTAAATCCACTTTAAAGTCAGTCACGGAACCAATACCGACTACAGAACCATGGAAGGCAATTTACATCAGAAGAAACGGTAATTTTCCGGTCAAAAGTGTCCTCGAAATCTTCCCTTATATATCTGGTATAATAATATCATTCTTAGAAATCCATCGAATACTAAGAACAAACCTATTCGTTGAAAAAAATCTTTAAGTCATTTTTTTCAAG
This sequence comes from Nymphalis c-album, assembly GCA_963151315.1. Lineage (NCBI taxonomy): Eukaryota > Metazoa > Arthropoda > Insecta > Lepidoptera > Nymphalidae > Nymphalis > Nymphalis c-album. Next base: position 3,400,396 of record OY720610.1, read on the forward strand.
ACTTGCTGCTCAAGTTCAAGTGTCTGTATTCTTGGTCCACCTATAAGAATTTTCTTAGTAAAGGTCAGCTGAAATGTCGCTTTTAACAAACTATATTTTAGAGACAACATTTCAAACGGTATCTTGGCTGTTTTTAATTCATTTTTCTAACTTGTAATTAAAGTATAGTCGCTACTAGCGGTATCTATCCTGTACATTTATGTCCATACTTGATATTGTTGAAATGAATTTAGTTTAGTGTATTAAGTTGTAAGTTAGGTTACATTAAAAATAAACTATGATTAAACGTTATTACATTGATGTTTTTATTGTCAATCTAAATCTTGTCAGTCCTCTTCACCTATCTAAATTATTAAAAGCTTCAACTTTTTATAGTTCGTGTTATTCTTCAATAACTTGCTTGAAGAAAATTGTATCTAGATGTCTTATACAGGGTTATTTTTAATGACCCAGCAACCTCGCAGGACTAGATAGCTAAAACCATGAGCAACAACTTTTGTTCTACGACTTTGGACATAACTTAATACATGAGAAAAAAATGATTTTACAAGTTTTTGTACTGACAGTACACTGTCGTGACGTTTGTAGGTCTATATTTCATTCATACACGAAAGGTTGACGTGATGCGTCTATCTTTCCGTTGCGCGTAGATTTATAAACGTTCAAGCGGGAAATTAAATTAATACTTACTTTTGTTTGAAAATAAAATCTAACAAATTATTAAAAGTCGTAGAACAAAATTTTAGATGTTAGCTATCTAGTCCTGCGAGGTTGCTGGGTGATCAAAAATAACCCTGTATATAGATCTGTTTCTCAAACTACCTATATGTAAGCCGCATCCAATGACTTCCCCGAACTTCATGAGAATGGTCTTCCTCGTAGGGTTCCTCGCCTACCCTGCGTTTTCCTATTCGCGGTGGCCACTCGAGAACTTTTCATAGTATAAAAATTTGATTCATGGTTTCTTCACATATTTTGATAATGAGGTTTGAATTAAGTTACTCTTATTATTTCTTCTTCAAATAAAATTCGAATTCGTAAAAAAAAACAATTTTGAAAACCCCTTTTTTAATTCAATTGGGTCCAAAAAGGAAGAGGGTTTAAAAAAAATTCAATTCGGTTCACAATTGTATTTCTATTTTAAGGCTTTTTGTATGGTTAAAACAAATTTATTTATGTATAATTAACATAAAATAGTATTTTATTTGTAAAATGATAACATAAGAATGGCCGCCACTTATTCGTTAATATAAAAAAAAAAGATTGGATACATATATTCATTTGTTTTAAATATAATAGTGCAATAATACAAAAGCGTCTATAGATTTTAATCATGAAACGAGAACAAAAAGCGATAATCGAGGCTTGATCCTGCGAACATTTTCATTTATCTCCAAATCAGACGGCCGCTATCTCTATTGGTGAAAATCAATACATGCATCGGCGACCCACGCACATTACGAGCTCTGTGAAACAGATTGATAGGCGAGAACGTATTATATTATACTGGTTCTTACGCTTACCGTTTCTTTTTTTATATTCATGACAAATTTTCATATGTAAGCATGCGCGCGCGCGTTTGTGTGCGTGTGTGTGTGTGTGTGTGTGTGTGTGTGTGTGTGCGCGTGTGTGAGTGTGTTTGTGTGTGTAAGTATATTTGTATCGATTTATATATTGATATTTAAATGTGTGCGGTGTTACTGTTTCTCTTGATAATTGTTTGTACTATCTGACTTCTTTATTAAATACAATTATTTTGTACTTACAATAAACAATACAATACAATAAAGTACTTAATAAAACAATTAATATGATAAAGCTTAATATTATACATCATGTCATTCGTATGCTTATCTTATAATAATACTGCATACAAAGAATACAAATATACAAACTCTTCATATTGATATACTAACACAGAGTATATTAATATAGATTACCGTATCATGGCTTAAATAAAGGGTAAATTAATAAATAGTTTCAGTAAATTTCGAGTGATACGTATTTAAATAGACATAAGAAGAGTATCACAGGTCAGTGCTAGATAAAACTGTTTATACAATTCCAAACCTAACCACCTGCACCGTGATCGCGGCTTTATAACGCGTTTGTACCATAAATTCCCGGTTCATTTTAAACCTAAAAGCATAGTGCAGGATAAAGCACAAGTTAAACTATTACCAATGTACCTATTGAGATTACTTGGGGACCTATCCACTAAAATTCCTTCGATGGCCGTTTGCGGCACAAATCGGAAAGGCTACAGTATCATTTCGATATTATAACGCTGAGCTGAGCTTCCGTGCTATATAAGGTGACCTTGCCTCCCCGGACATCACGCTAATGCGGGGAAATCCCGGCTGCCATCCTCAGGGCGCCTGAAACAGGACACACGAGAGACTGAAATACGGTACAGTACGGCATGATGTGATCGCTTCATACCCAAAGCATGCTATCATTTAAATCGTTAGTTATATAACCATTAGTATAGCATGTCGTTCTTTAACAGCTTATTAAACTTTGCTAATGAAGATATTGTACAATATAAAATAAATACAACACTGTTTATCTTATAAATAAAGAAGCCTAGCAATGAGATCGCGCGTCAAAAAGGAGGACGGGAGAATGAAACCTGAAATTTTGCTAGCTTGAGGCGCGCTCTTTCTTTATCCATTTTTGGCGGTCTGCATACTTTTGACCACATTTGAATGTTTTTGTGAATTGTGATGTATGTTTGTCATGTTTTTCACTACTTTTTTATTTTTATCCTAGAAACATATAATAAGAATTGCAACGAAATAATTAAAATCGTGCGCTACGTCACATTAATTATACATACATATTCGAAACAATATTTCACACGAGGCGTGAATACCGGATGTGACGTCACGATCATGTTACTGCCAACACCTAAAGGTGTCTCCCTTAGTCTGTTTTGTTTAGTTTAAATTTATATTTATTAACATGTTTATATAATTGTTGTTATAATTGAATTATATATACTAGTACTAATTATTATAATTAATTATGAGTATCGGCTGTCATTTACTTAACATCTGTTAATATTATCTGTTAATATAATATTTCTTATAATGTATTTGCGACATGCGTATGTATAATAGGACCATTTAATAAAACTAGTGTTCGAAAATCAAACAATGTGATGTTCCTTTTTTTTAAGCATTTTTTACTCTTAATTCCATTTTTTGACGTGACAACGTCTTATAAATTGGTTTGCCGGGTGACACTTCAAGAAACTGCGTTACGCTCCGCTCACGTTATGCGCTCACAATGAGAGCGAGTGAGAGGCACGCGTCCCTTCCACTCGGGCATGGTTAGCCCGCCTAAGGCGAGAGAGACAGACATAAAAAATAAAATTTTGTTAATATGAAATTCAGTGCGAGATTCTTTGTATAAATTAATGTTTTAAATATAATTCTTTGTATAAATAAATGTTTTAAATTGTTACTATTATTTCATCCTTCTTCCTACTATACGAATGAATATTCACATTAAAATTATTTTACCACTCAAAGTCGTTGTCACGTAAAACTTTCGCCCGTATACCGACTTTACAGGCAACCAATATTTTTTTATTAATAACCTTCTAATAAGGTTCTTTAAAAGTTACCAAACAAAAAAATAAGTTGACACACAAGAGAATTATTAATTGGACTGTTCTGTGTATTTATATATAGATATTTAAATATATTTATATCCCAACGAGAAGAAGAGGCTTTGTATTCTTTGTATTGTCAAAGCATACCTCATATTTTGCGATAAAATGAATGTGAATGAACGAAGTTAATGGCTTAGAAATATCTGAACAAGAAAAGTAAACTAATGTTGCTAACGCTAAAGACGTCTTGAGAAACATTATTTAATTTTCTATACATTATATATATTTTTAAATATTTTATGTTATGGGCTCTGTGCAAGCTCGTCTTTGTACCAGACACTTATTACATATTACAAAAGAGCATTCTATTGTTGTGTTCCTGTTTAACTCACCGCAAACTAGCACAAGGGACATAAAATCTTAGTTCCAGAGGTTTTTAAAATGGTTAAAATAGTAGTTTTAAAGACAGAAAAATAAATTTGAATGTAAGAGCAATAAATGCATATGGCGAGTGATACGACGTGTATTTATTAGCAATGGGTACTTGAGTACGGATGGCAAATTGGTAGATTCATGTTTTATTATATTTCTGTCTCACCATGCCTCGTTGGTCTCGTGGTTAGATAGGCTTTTTTTTTTCTTTTCTTTTTTTTTTGCGGTCGGCGGACGATCATATGGGCCACCTGATGGTAAGTGGTCACCAATGCCCATAGACATTGGCGTTGTAAGAGCTGTTAACCATCTCTTACATCACCAATGCGCCATCAACCTTGGGAACTAAGATGTTATGTCCCTTGTGCCTGTAATTACACTGGCTCACTCACCCTTCAAACCGGAACACAGCAATAACAAGTACTGCTGTTTTGCGGTAGAATATCTGATGAGTGGGTGGTACCTACCCAGACGAGCTTGCACAAAGCTCTACCACCAAGTAAGGCTGCAGATCCCGAAGTAATTGGTTCAAAATCCCGAGTGGGGTCTAATAGGAGTAGGTTTTCTTTCAAGAAAATCTCAGACAGGAGTCTAAAAGTTATGGAAAGCACGTTTCAGATTCTCGATGTGAGGGAATCAAAGTTGCACTCATGTTGGCGTACAGTTGAGCACAAGTATAATCTTATGAAATCAACTTCATTGATTTCATACCCAGACAATGGTTGTGGCGGTATGACATAATCATACAAACAATTTCGACGTGTGTTCCATAAATATTATCCGACGAAATAGAATGTATCATGTATATATAAAAGAAATACCCTATAAGCACCACTTTATTTTCGACGGTTTTAAAGTCATTTGACCTTTAATTTATTTGCAATAAACCTTTTCTTTGTATTTATTATTTTATTCATCTTGTGCTTGGTGGTAAAGGAAAACATCGCGAGGAAACTTGCATGTGTATTATTACACTGAAATTCTGCCACGCGTGTATTCCACCAACCCGCATCGGAGCAGCGTGGTGAAATAAACTCCAAAACTTCTCCTTAAAAAGTGGGGGGGGGGGAGATCTTAGCCCAGTAGTGAGACATTCACAGGCTGTTATATGACAATATTTTTTATATGCCAATTTTGTCTTGCATGTAAGTTCAAGAATAATTTGTATAGGCCTTTCAGCATTTACCGTTACAGGTAAAATTATAAGCCGTATGTTTATTTTTATAACTCAATAGACCATAAGCCGAGTTCTCCATGTGTGAGTCTTACACGAGAAAGTATGGAGGTGGGAGCGTAGGTGGATACGGAATATGTATATACAATCAGCTGCGAATAAATGTAAACTTTATAATAATCTCTTTAACCGATATAATTTATTCATTCATTCGGCTTACAAAGACAAGTAATTCTAATATTATAAATGGCGATTCAGCAACGTTTTATTATAGTTGTTAAAAATAGGAAAATAATACTATCTGTCGGTAACAGGCATTTTACTATTACATATTTTTTTGACAAAAACCAGTCAAAAACCCTGGACTGTTAATCATATATTTTAATTTAGTCCAAACAGCAACTATTTTTTAAATCGTTAAACAAACATTTTAATTTATAAAATAAATGGATGAAAATATTCTTGATGAACTTTTCAACTTTTCAGTTATATTTTTTGCTGTGAATAAATTGGCTGCGTTTATGTGGATCAAAAATTATATGACCTTTTATTGATAATACTAGCCGTCTTAGCGTTTGGGCTCAACTACCAACTACCATAAGGTGGAGTGGAGTCGTAGTAGTAGATAAATAAGAAATGGGCGACTTGACGATGTTTGTGTGTTTGACTGTACGCACGCTACTCAACATACGAAAGTAAGCCGTAGCCAACACTTTGTTCGCAGAGAGACTACTTCAGTTTGATTTATTCAACAATACATATATATATATATATATTATATTTTTCGCTCTGCGGTATATTATTAACACTTATTTAAAATAAGATTAGAATAGTTGATTTTTCAAATGGTCTGTTCACTAAGCCGACAATGATGACATCGATTGTTTGTTTGTTTAAATTTTCATTTTTATTTTTGATGGGTGTGGTTGGTTTAGTTTTATTAAATAGCTTGTCATCCTTACTAATATTTTCCCCCCGAGAAAGGAGGGGGGCGGTGATGTGTGTGGCTTGCCTCGTCCATCGGAATTATAATAGTAGCTCATTAATTTAATAATAAAGGTCGGCACTTGATTTCCGATACTCAATTAAAAAAATCAAAGGAATCACTCGCGATGTCCATGATTTCGCTCGTATTTCATCAAGTTATTAAAAGTCCACTTAAGTATGTTTCATTGTCGTTAAACAAACGTGTCGTGTTTGAGTATTCATTTACTAATTTTATTTTTAATATTAAAATTTATTATTATATTTTATTACATAAGATAGTGCATTTAATTTTCTTCAGCAACAGATGCTGATGAGTGTAAACGAAATTTAACTTTTTTTTTAGAACTTTTAATTTAAAAAATAATATTTGCTAATTAATCGTAAGTCTTTTGTTATGACAATAGATCTAGTCGATGTCTATTGCGATGCCGTCGCATTTCACATCGCTAGTCGGCTCGCTTATTTATATATACGTACGTTACTAATGTATGTATGTATGTATGTATACATACATAAGCAAACGTATTCTCAGTATACAACGTAGGCTTTCTAGTAAATAAAATAAAATATTGTTATCTGAAACAACATTTATTTTTTTACATTTGAATGTTTTATACATAAAATCTGTATAGCTATCCACCCGAAGCGATGGTATGAATATCTGAACTCGAATGCAATTACTTGAATGTGAATATAAAATATTCAAATAACAGATTAAACTTCACAAAAGTATCCATTTTCCTTATCAAATACCCAATAATTGGACACTCGATTCATATATTTTTTTTCATTCAATGACGTTGAAATGGAAAATCGTCTGTATTTCGATTGTTATTCTACGGTAGATATTAAGTTTCAATTATTTTGACTTATTTTTATGAATAAATCCATTTTATATGTTTTAAATGTTTTATTATTCCATAAAATGGAACGTCTTGTATGTTTTATAGGTTTTAGAAATAAATAAATATTAATAGAACTTAAATTTAAAAAACTGAATGAAAGTCTATAGTACCATGATTAAATATTTTTGAGCGGATAATGGTAACGTTTGTGCGTGCGCGCGCGCGCGCGCTTGTGTGTGTGTGTGTGTGTGTGTGTGTGTGTGTGCGTGTGAGCGTGCGCGCGCGTGTGTGTCTGGGGTATGTACTCATGTAAAGGACTTTAAATTACTGATCGGCTAAAAACTATTATCGTCGTTAAATGAATAGCAACTTAACAATCTTGTTCAGTGAATTTGCATTAAATTGCTGTATACCTACCTACATATATTCTATTGTTGTGGCTAATGACTCTTCGCGCTCGGTCAGCGGGATCACACCGATTAAATCGCCACTGTCATAAGCGTAACATGTTAGTAAGTGTTCTGAGGAAGACTAAGTTATTTTAAATAGTCATAAAAATTGCGAGATATTTGAAGAAACTACAAATGTTGTAGCAGAATACATAACACGCGATTGTCTATCTAATTACCTTAGTATAAAATAAAAAATGCTACATAGATATTCACCGTAGGTTCTTAAAATCATATAAATGATTTTTTCTTTTTGCTCCATAATAACGATGTTCATCCAATTCGATGGGGAAATAGTTTAATAGTCAGACAACTGTAGTTATTTTCCCACTTAAACCTCTTCGTTGGCAGCCTCGTCGATGATCGGAGATGCGGATATCGGAGATACTAAGCAATTGCCTTGTTGTGCTCCAATAACCTAAGGAGTTAGGAGGATGAAAATTTGATCTCGCCCCTCCACTCTCCTCACTAGTAAGTATGACCTCTAACCCAGCTAAAAAATCTTATGACTAATTAAATAATTGCCTGATTGTAATATATTCTTAATATTCGAACACTTTCTTATAAGGGAGCCCAGAAACCAGAGTGAGGAAGGAGTCAGAGAGTAATAGATAGAGAAAGAGTGAGAGATGAATAGAAAAGCGGAGAGGGGAACATAGGCATCACACAGCTGCACGCATTATACTTTATCGACGATTTTTTGTTACTTCGGCTATGGAAATCGTCAGATTATATATTTTTCGTTATCATTGAATTATTTATTGCCACGCTCGAGAATGTCGAAGTGACATTTTTTTTTACAACTTTGTAGCCCTCTCCTTTCTTTACGTCACTCTCAAATTGTCATATTAGTCTCTCTTCAAACAAAAAACGATATTTTTAGTCTAAGATATATATATTTTTATATATATAGTAGAGATTACCGGCGTCCAATTAAAATATATAGCTTGAATAAATCACACGCTGGTGATATTTATCGAACAAAATCATGTTGTATATCAAAACCTTTTTAGCAAGTTTTTATGCGATCTCATTATTTAAAAAACGTAATGTAATAATGTAAATAGAATTATGTAGGTATTTCTAAAAAGACGTATTTCCTTACACGATGTATATTTAATTTTTACTTTAGTTTTTTTTTTCAACTGTCAATTTTTTAATCTAATTAAATACAAATAAAAATTTAAAATAATTATTATACAAGTCGTGACCGTGTGGAATGGTGGCAAGAATGCTAGCAGCATTTCCCCTTTGAATCGCAATTCCGATTCTCTGGGCGAAAAATGAACCAGCCCTCCTGCTCGTACGAAATTATTTGCTTCCTCGTTTCTGATACGCACCGCTAAAGTCTGGAATACCCACCCACCCGACCTCCGTTTTCCCCACCACCTACAATATGGGTACCTTCAAGTCAAGAATGCATAGGCATCTCCTAATCAAGCGCGCTTCACCTAAGGCTGTATCATCACTTTCCATCAGTTGTGATAACAGTCAAGCGCTCGCCTATATATATATATATATATTTAAAAAAAAGAACCCCCCTACCAAGGACAACAAATATTGTAACATTCATAATTCACAATTTCTTCGTTCTTTTATCTTAGAAATTCCGATTAAAACAAACCAATTGAGGCGTGTTATTTGATCTCAGTTCTTAATAGAATGAATGAAAGATCTTATCTTAATCTTCATTTAATTTATCGCCTGAGAAGTTTTAATATTGAGTATATCAGTATGGTAGATTTGTATGTAAGTTTGATGTTATAATTAATTAAAATTTCAGTGTACTTAATATTAAAATAAATTATATATTAATTTAAATACAAATACATATATGAATGAATATATATGATTTCTAATTGATTTTTAAAATGTTTTATATATGTATCATTATTCGATATAATTCGTGCATAAAATATTTTTTATAAAGAATTCCAGACGAATCATAGAATTATTATTTTACGGTTTATTCGTGGAGCGTTTATTTTTTTGATTTATTTTTCATGGAAGACACAGGACATGAATAATATTTTTAGATTAAATTTCAAACTTAATAGCCCTAAATTTTCTATATAAAACGATATTTTTCATTTTTGTTTACATGCTAATTAATTAATTATTTAATTTTAGATTTCGAATCTCGCATGCAAAATTTTTCGGTATAAGAAAAACAGTCCTTTTAAAACTGAACAGTTTTATGTGGCATTTAACATTTTATTCTTTCAACTATATCAAGCTTAAAGGTTATACAAAACCATACATTATACAAAACGGTAAAACATTGGTATTTAAGAAAATATCAAAAGAAATAATTATGCCATTTTAAAAATGAATGCGTATGTTTGTCCCGTATGCCTTCTTAAACAATTCATTCTTGTGGTGAAAAGTTGGTTGGATAGGGCCTTCTACGTTCGCCCAAAGTTTTTGGCCCCAAACATTTTTTTTTGTATATTTGTCCTACAATTTACATGTTTTATTAGACAAACGGGTCGGAAGCATAATATGTTCATACAGTAACTGCCTGTAAAAGTCCCACTGTTTTGAGGAGAAGGTTAAGAGCTTATTCCACCACGCTGCTCTAATGCGGGATTGCGGGTGGAATACACATGTGGCGGAATTTCAGTGAAATTAGACACATGAAGGTTTCTTAACGATGTTTCCCTTGACAGTCAAGCATGAGATTAATTATAATCACAAATTAAGCACATTAAATCAACGGTGCTCGCCCGGGTTTGAACCCACGATCATCGGTTAAGAGTCACGCATTCTTACCACTGGGCAATTTCGGCTTATAATATGTACATATATAAAGTTTAACACCATTTATGTCATTCGTTTTAGCTCAAAAAAATATAATTACTATAAGTACAAAATGTTGATTAGGTTTCTCAATAATGTCATTTGTTTTAAATATAAAATACATTCTGCGTTAAGTGTGAAGTAAATAATGTAACAAATCAAAAGCGGAATAACTTCGAAAACTCATTATCGGTTGCTCGCAGAAGATTCGATTAATAAATTTGATATAAAAACCGATTATAAAGTGAGGTGCTTGTGACAATTACTTCGCGAACTTCTTGTCGACTTATCGTATTTTCTAAAGTATTCATATTAACCTATTAAGAATATTTTGACGTCAACACTAAGTTATTTTATTAATCTTAAATCTAATTTTACATATATAAACATATATTATGGAAAGTGTTACATTTCCATCTTATATTAACCACTACACAGAGAGGTATTGAACACAGATAAATAACAACAAATATTATAACGTTTTCAATAAGTTTCTTAATTCGAAAATTTATGTACACTTGGTGGTAGAGCTTCGTGCAAGCTCGTCTGGGTAGGTACCACCCACTCATCAGATATTCTGCCGCAAAACAGCAGTACTTTGTGTTGCTGTGTTCCGGTTTGAAGGGTGAGTGAGCCAGTATAATTACAGGCACAAGGGACATAACATCTTAGTTCCCAAGGTTGGTGGCGCATTGGCGATGTAAGCGATGGTTAACATTTCTTACAATGCCATTGTCTATGGGTGTTGGTGACCACTTACCATCAGGTGGCCCATAGGCTCGTCCGCCTTCTTATACAATAAAAAAAATATAAATAATTTAACTACACTTATTGGCTTTAACGTGTTAGAAGCGTGATTCTGGAATGAGTCGATTGGATAAATATATGCAGTGCATAAATTACAAAGCAAAGGAATCTGAATGTACTCTAAAATAGGTATATTTTAAAATGTAACGTCATTCAAAACTTCGCCTTTATGATCTACGAATTGCATTATCTATTATTATTATTATTATTGACTGCCTCGTTGGTCTAGTGGCTAATTATAAGGCCGCAGACTCGGTGGTTCTGGGTTCAATTCCCAGGTTAAATAAATAGTTATTGGGGTTTTCTGTCAAAAAATTCTCTGTCTTAGGGTCTGGAAGTTGGAAGTGTGTTCACTCCCGTGCCTCGGAAAGTACGTTAAGCCGTTGGTCCTGCGCCTGAACTCTTTCCGGTCGTGACGGATTGCCGTCCCATCGGATTATGAGAGCTAAGGAAAAGGGAGTGCACTTGTGTTTGCGCACACACTTGTGCTCTACAATATTTTATGCGCAGTTGGCTAATCTCTTTTGAGATTGGCCACTGTGGCCGAAATCAGTCAGGAAGACCTTATTATTATTATCGTAATACTCTTTGGAAATAATAATTGTTCGATGACATTATTATCGATACAGATTAAAAATATGTTTGTTGGTGCACGAAATTATTACTGAACAGAATTTAATGACATGCTATTAATAATACCGCCTGAATATGCACTTAAAATAATTCTTTTATCGGAAAATTTGTATGAATAATTAATATAATTTCACGTTAATGCAATGGATGACGCACGATTGCTCATCTATTATTATACTGCCATTACATTTTACGTCGGATAATTTTAAGTTTAATCAGCGCTTAAATATATGAAAATCTTATTGATAAAAGTTTTTTGGTTAAAAACAGATTTATCTCTTTCTGTCATCTTTTTGTTTTTGGTATGCGAAAGAAGAAGACGGCATTGCTTAACCAATCGCGATCTAGTTATACCTACGATATATTTTGTAAATGAGACATTACTTAAAAACATTTCATGTATTATATATGTGTATGTATTTACGCTCTCTTAAATATAACGAATGTAATATATATGATTGTATAAAAGAATGCGTACTCTATATCTTATTCAATTGCATAATTTATATATAAAAATCGAATTTAAAAATGCCAAAAATCAATGATTTGTAAGAAAGCGGTGGCCAGCCTCGGCTCAATGAAAGATGACCCTTGCCTCGGTGGATATTGGCGAATAAAAATAGATGTATTGGATTTACTGGTTTTGCACGGTCGTTGTTTTGTTTTTTTTTTGTCAATTTGGAACAGTTGAGATAGCTTTTAAAAAAAATGTGTTGGATATGTATGTTTTTAATTAGATAGTTTTTTTTATGGTGGAACGCTTTAATCATAAGAGGTTCATCCAGAGTTAATTTATAGAAAAATAATTTTAAAAACTAAAACTTCTATAAATCTATAATATCTATAATCTTCTATAAAAAGAGGTAATATGAAATCTGTAAACTGAAATAACTTATTGGTTGTCTCTTTAAATTGATTTCTTTCTTATTATCAACACTCCATTATTATTATAGTTCTGGTTATTTATGACAATAATGATATTCTCATAAGTTTTAGCGGCCATTTTTATAGTGTAGTTGTTTGCATATTTTAGTGCATAAGTGTGAGTTAAGTCCTTCTTTATTTTAGCACTTAGATAGGCCGATGGGATGGCAATCTAACACGACTGGTTAAAACGAGGAGAGTAAAAGAGCCAACCAAAAATCATCCTATTCAAAATCCTGTTAAGACTGGATTCGAGCAAGTATCCCATATTCCGTTGCAGAGTCCTAGCTACGAAAGTAACGAAAGAAACGAAAGTCGAGATCATTATCATTATTTTGCCCTAAACGTGTATTTATATGATATTGTTGTTCAATTAAGAAATAATTATAGAAACGCTAATTACAATTGACGAGCTTGTTACTTGTACAAATGTTTGTACCAATATAACGAACTTGACAAGTAACGAGTCTATATGACTCATGAAGTCACTTTTATATTCCATTTTTAATCATACCAATAAAAAGAAAATTCAGATTAATAATTTGATTGATATATGTATATTTTTATAAGCTATCATAATGTCTGTTCTACAAATAAAAGTGATTTCATTTTAAACGTTTGAGTACACAATAAGAATTTAACGATAATTTGTATCTTATGATATTACCATCGTTTTATTGTTCGTGTTTTATTATACCTACTATTAAATGTGCATAAAATAATACTTTGTCATCATTTTATGCCAATTACGTCTCCCGGTGTTTTATTGGGACCGCCTAAGTGTTAGTTGATTGGTTGATTGAATTGGATAACTTGACAGTAGTTTATGGGAATAACTGGTAAAATAATTCAAATATAGAATACACATTATATGATATTATAATATCGGATATAAAAAGCAAAATAAATTAAATTAGATACAAATATGTTTCCTAATGTTTGTCTTCATCATTGAGCACGAGATAAATTATAAACACAAATTCAGTCGGCCCGGATTTGAACCCGCGATCATCGGTTAAGATTCACGCGTGTTAACCATTGCACCATATTGACCAGTGCCTTTATTATTATTTAATTTAATTCCTGACATTGTGTTTTTTTATAATTTTCATAATTTGTATAATAATTTTCATTATCTGTTCATATTTATTTGAATATATACACACTAGCTTTTCGCTTAGTTCCCGTTACCGTGGGAATACGGGAATAAAATATTCTTTTATCAAAGATACTTGCTGATAATGTAGATTTCCATTGATGAAAGAATTAAAATCGGCTTAGTAGTTGAGGCGTGAAAGTGTAACAAACAAACAAACTCATATTCGCATTTATAATATTAGTTATTACATTTATTTATTTTTTATTGCATAGGTTGGCGGACGTCCGGACGAGCATATGGGCCACCGGATGGTAAATGGTCACCAACGCCCATAGACGTTGGCATTGTTAGAGATGTTATCGATCGCTGACATCGCCAATGCGCCACCAAACTTGGGACCTAAGATGCTACGTCCCTTGGGTCTGTCATTACACTGGCTCTGGAGTAAGTACTACTGTTTTGCGGTAGAATATCTGATGAGTGGGTGGTACCTACCCAGACGAGCTTGCACAAATCTCTACCACCAAGTATTTATATACATAATAAAGTAATATTCGTACAATAGTTACATAATAACATTATATTCTTTCATTCAGCACGCATGTTCTTCACTGTCTGTTATCCGATCTTGATTAGCTTGTTACTCCCCCGGAACGATCTATCCAAGGTATTTTGTAACAAGATATTTCCTTGATTTCTCTATATTAATTCTTCTTATAAAACTGTGATACACTTCATATGCCTCGTTAGTTTAGTGGTTATTTGCACATTTTGAGGTTTTGGATTCTAATTCATAAAAATGTTGTATATATATTGGAATACTATAGTCCGGTTTTAGTAGTTTATTTAAGTTATACGCGGGAGAAACCATGGGCACTGCCGTAGTACATTTAATGTGCTCTTCTAACACATCTAGTAGCCTAAATTTTAGTTAAAAAAAGTTTGACACAAATTTTATAACTCATAAAAAAAATCGATAATGAAAACTTTTTTAATGAAATTAATTTACATCCGCTCTGTAGTATTAGTAAGACCTCCATTTAACGCCGGCTGTAAAAACAAATAGCTTGTTACAGAAGTCGTTACATTTTATTGAAAGTATTGGAAAACTCGCGTCAGTCATAAAAATAGGCGCGCTCCTAAGAAAACGTAATTTACTTGAAGAACCGTTTTAATGTCGTGTTTGTTTTGGGTATTCTTAAACAATGATTTATTTAATGTACAATGTGAACGACTTATTTGCTTTTTGAATAGAATATGTGGATCTGGAAACCTGATTGTGAACAATAACAAAAATATAACAAAGCAACAGACAGACAGAGAATAAATACGTTTTAGCCTAAGCGCATAGGCTATAACGTATATATTGACTGTTTTATTTCAGTTGGTGGTAGGGCTAGCTCGTTTGGGTAGGTATCACCCACTGTCACAAGTGATAGTGAGTGAGTAGATCCCAAGGTTGATGGATCATTGTCGATAGAAGCGATGTTGACATCTGTTACAATGCCAATGAACGTTGGTGATCACTTTCCATCAGGTGGTCCATATGCTCGTCCGCCTACCTATGCTATAAAAAAAGGATTACCCGATTTATCAACCCGAGTGGATAGGTGCCATTCAACACATATTCTACCGCTTAAAGAGCAATTGTTGTGTTATGGTTGGAAGTGTGAATGAGTTGGTAGTGCATAGGCCATGTAAGGAATTGTTAAAGTTTCTTAGTCCTAGTCTATTTTTGTGGTGATGAATTATCATCAAGTGAACCATTTACTAGATTACCTAACTATTTCAAATAAAAAAAATTAAAGGAAACTATTATTTTAAAAACCAGAATATTAGTTATGGAAATGCGTACTCATCTGAAGTTTATTAGTAACTTTGTTAATTTCGTACGGAACTGGGCCACGAGAACTTTTTACTTCCTCGAACGATTCGAGTGAGGGAAACTTGGGAATTGTTATTTTGATCTGAGTGTTTTTTTCCCGTTACACTTTCCGTCAATTTTGTTGCGTTGAAATCTTTCATTGTCTCATTATAATAGAGCTGTTAACACATTTCAGTTTACACAATAAGTATTTGAAATGAGGAAATATTTTAGCTGTACTAAATTAGCAAGAAGAGTTTCGCAAGAAGTTCAGATGGTATTAATCTACAAACTAAAGGATATCCTATGTATGTAAATATGTGATTGACAACAATAGTAGTTAAAACACTTCATGAACAAAATATTTATTTATTTATTTATTTATATACTCTTTATTGCACACCAATATAGACAAAAATAATAGGAGTAAAACAAAAACAAAGAAAAGAAAAATGTACAATAGGCGGCCTTATCGCTAAAACAGCGATCTCTTCCAGGCAACCTTTGGTAGAGGAGAGAGATAGGACGGTAGGGGTGTACAAATTAAAAAAAAATCAAAATATATGGATTTATTGTTTTCATGTTTCATGGTTATTGGTCAAGCATTGTCAAAATCTTATAATCTCAAGCAGATATAGATGAAGATTATATACTTTGATCTATAATGTACGGCTAGAGAATGTGGCGCAATTATTTCACCGACGAACAGTGTAACATGAGCTTGTGTAATTACTGCAACGGGGTATGTGGCCACTTAGACATAACGGTTGGTAAGATATTGACAATGTAAGGTGCAATCAAAGCCTCGCATAATGCCGACTTGTTTGAACTGAATAGAGGTCGCTATGTCCCTTTTGAAGCCTAGGAAATGGAAGACAAAGAGAATACAATAGAAAACAGAAAATAATGCTGAATTCCTCTTTTCTAAATAAGAATGATATTATTCAGCTTTAAGTGCACCCTGTTTCTTTGATTTATCAAAGAAAATAGTTAGGCAGCCTGGCAAATGGGCCTCTTTATGGTAAGTAGTTGGGCACTTAAACAAATATTAACCATCGAAAAACTAACCAGAAAAAAGTGTAAATACAAATGTTGTAGATCTTTTTATTACCTACAACTTTGCCGTTTAACTTTTTTCCATAGGACTTGTAGTTTTTACATAGGACTTTTTCCATATTACATTCTTGAAGAATACGCAATTATTATTTTACTTTTTAGTGCATATTAATTTGTTTTTCCTATGAAGTCGGTTTTTGTTTTGTTAAAATTTTTATTTATAGGTACATTATATATTTTTTGTGTTTATGTTTATTACTTACTTATACTTTTTATGTATGTATGTATGTATATTATACTATGTATCAATATTTATTTACATATTAATTTAAAAAGTAAAATAGATTCTGTGCACATCTTTATCTCTTTATTTTTCTCGTCTTTTACCCAAAGGTTGTCTGGAAGAGATCGCTCTTTTAGCAATAAGACCGCCTTTTGTACTTACATTAATACTTTTCTAAAATAGTTTTTTTAATTGTCTGTTTCTTTGTTCTTGTATGTGTTGTGCAATAAAGCATATTCTATTCGAAATTTTAATTACTAATATTAAACATAAAACTCTTATGTGAATAAAATATTGGTAAACTATAAATTTCAAGTAAATAAAGCAAGGTAGTTATTACAGTTACAAATTAATACAAAAAAAAAAATTGTTAGTAATTTTGGAGATGCCGGGGATCGAACCCGGGGCCTTTCACATGCAAAGCGAACGCTCTACCACTGAGCTACATCCCCTTGTGATATTATATTTCAAAACATTCATTAGATGATAAAAATATAAACATAATTGGACAACTCAATACATTATATATATTATAATTTGCAATGGTCGGTAGCTATCTATCAACCAATGACAATGATAAATTCCCATAATAATTAAATAATACCCATATATTTATTTATTTATAAATAACATAAATTATAGACACGTACATAATTATGTATATAATTTATACGATACTGTGCTATTTATGTACACAAAACGAATTGACTACATTACTAGTATAAATGGAGTGAGGATATTAATTTTAATTTGAATCGTGGCGGTGAGTTCATCCTTCATTTGATATATTCATTCATTTTGTTCATTTGATATAGTAAAATGCCTGTAATTGTCCTACTGCTGGGCTAAGGCCTCTTTTGAGGAGAATGTTTGGAGCTTATTCCACCACGCTGATCCAAAACGGATTGGTGAAAAACACATGTGACAGAATTTTGGTGAAATATAGACATACACATGCAGGTTTCCTCACGATGTTTTCCTTCACCGTCAAGCACGAGATGAATTGTAATCACGAATTAAGCACATGAAATTCAGTGGTGCTTGCCCGGGTTTGAACCCACTATCATCGGTTAAGATTCACGCGTTCTTACCACTAGGCCATTTCGGCTTAATTTGATATAATAATGTAATAAAGTAACGATTTATTTCAAACCGGTCACTTTTATTGAAGTTATTCGTCAAACTGAACGGCAGATGAGGACGCGGTGGGACAGAGATTAATGGTCAATGTTTTGGGAGTTATTTGGGTCACGTGATCGGGGGTCGACGGCTAAAGATTTAGGGATATTTTATGATAATTATTTAAACTGCCTCGTTGGAAGTTTAACTTGTTTATACAGCTGTAGATTGCACGCCTACGCATCTATGTATGCCTATATAAGTGCAAAGACTGTCGATCTTGCATTGACGATTTGTTTTGGTAGAATGCATATTCTAAATTAGTGGTAGCTTTGCATTAAATTTTACCTTTATATTAAATAGCATAATATTTATATAAAACGACCAATATCTGTTCACTATTCAAGTGTAATTAACAGATTATAGGTCATTGACACTTCACCAGCCCCAGGCCACAGATTTATATTGAATACAGATTTTTACAGTCATTATGATATCTAGATATTTTGTTAAATCTCAATTTATTTATATATAAATATTAAATTAATTTAATGTAAGATAAAGTTTTGTAATAAATTTCAATATATTATATACAAACAAACTTGACGTACAAACAGATCTTATATTACTCTTTTTTTATTAAGCATCAAGCATCAAGATTATTCATAGATTAGGGGGGAGGGAGGAGTTCGAGTAGTGGTAGCAATAAATAATTAAAGGATAAAGTGGAAACGAAGCCCAATTTTGCCCCCAGCTCGGAGTTTCGTAATTGGATTTTATGAGGTCAGATTTCCACACGCGTGTATTTTCAGTATTTTCATATGGATTTCAGGTTTAGCTTCTAGTGTGAGATTTATATTGATGTGTGAAAAACCTATGAGCAGAAAGTCACTTTATAAGGAGCACATGTCAGTCATTGTGGCATTTCTGATACAGTTACACATTATCAAAAACATTTATATTTTTAGTATTTAAGTTTAGACGGTTTTATCGAACACTTGGATCTTCATAGAAGATTTTTATTTATTTATTTGTATTTTATGGAAACAAAAAGTACATAATAAATGTTATAAATATCAAATATTGACAAATAATTACCAACAAAAGTTTCCAATGATTGACTAATAAATAATCTACGGCGTAGATGCATCGGATACAAGTAGAATTATCAATCAATTAGAGATTAGGTACAAAAGAGAGAGTGAGAAAAATGACAAATTAATTAATAAAAATTAATTAAATTAGTACTCCTACTACTACAGTCTACAACCAAATGTTCAATATTTTTGACAATCGATTAAATTTAGCAAGGAAGACATGAAACATATCACAATCCAAAACCATCTGGTCATACTTAGTACAACTTCTATTTAAGAATAAATCCAAATATTTATTCAAGTACGAGTGATTTTGAATCATTTCAAAAGATTTATTTTTTATTGTATATTGTATATGGCTCGTAAGAAATGTTAACCATCGCTTACATCGCCAATGCGCTACCAACATTGGGAACTAAGATGTTATGTCCCTTGTGCCTGTAATACACTGACTCACTCACCCTTCAAACCGGAACACAACAGTACAATGTACTGCTGTTTTGCGGTAGAATATCTGATGAGTGGGTGATACCTACCCAGACGAGCTTGCACAAAGCCCTACCACCGAGTCACTAATAAAAATAATAAATATTTAATTGAATGTTAAGCTACCGGTTCGGAATTCAGATTTCACCGAGAATATATTATATTCATATATAATGTAACATCAAAATGGACATATTATATTTATTACTTCGGCTTATTTTGTATAAATTTAATAACGTATTTTCGATATTATAATTTTGGTAGTATAACACAGTCATGATGCTATTCTGTGAAACTAATGGATTCTCATTTAGGAATTAACAATCCAGGAACATACAAATAGTTCAAATATCCTTAGCGCATGCGTCGTAGGCGGTTTCAACTGTTGCATAACAACGGTGCAAACGTACATTAGTAATTAATTTATTGCATTCATGCTATTAAATGAATCTGTTTATATAAATATTCACACACAAACATTCAAACATTCACACACAAACAAACACGTCAATTATATAATTGTCGCTTTATTTCATTAATCATAAGAATGTAACGAAGCCTTAAAAGATCGACATGTGAAATATTAAAAGGTATTTAATAAAGGCACGGACGCATCTATATGGAAAAATAAATTAATTTATAAAACCTTTTTTGCGTTGGACAAATTACATTCCAATTTACATATGAAATTATTAGTTAGGAAGCTATGCAGAGATTCCGTTTATATTTTTAATGTGAGTTACGAGTGTATAGGTTTTCTATTACGACGTAGATTGAAGATTGTAAAATCGATATCTTTATCGCTTGATAATATTGTTATTTGAGATTGATACGGCATGTTTTGTTATAATATAGTATTGAGAATTGACTTCCTCGACCTAGTAGCTAAATTATAAAACCGAAGAGCCGAAGGTTTCAAAGGCCTGGGTTCAAACCCAGAGTCAGACTAGCAAAATCATATTGGGTATTTTTT
Organism: Nymphalis c-album; assembly: GCA_963151315.1. Classification (NCBI taxonomy): domain Eukaryota; kingdom Metazoa; phylum Arthropoda; class Insecta; order Lepidoptera; family Nymphalidae; genus Nymphalis; species Nymphalis c-album. The sequence goes on from OY720610.1 coordinate 3,421,042, forward strand.
AAAAAATATATAGGTAGTTGTTTTTTCAAGGTAAGAGAATACATCCTGTATTATCTTGCCATGAAAAACAATTAAACCGGAAGCAAACATTTTAATCATTATAGTATAGGTAGGCGAACGAGCATATGGGCCATCTGATGGTAAGTGGTCACCGACGCCCATAGGAATTGGCATTGTAGGAAATGTTAACCATCGCTGACTTCGCCAATGTGCCACCAACCTTGGGAACTAAGAAGTTATGTCCCTTGTGCCAGACCACTGTCCTGGTATACTGGCTCTCTCACCATTCAAACCGGAACACAACAATACTAAGTACTGCTGTTTTGCGGTAGAATAGCTAATGAGTGGGTGGTACCTACCTAAAAGAGCTTGCACAAAGCTTTATCACCATTAAAGAACCACTTAAGTTTAAACACAGCTTAACCAATCAAATTGTAGTTAAGTAGTATATTACTGGATGTAATCTTTCAATGTCTCATAAGAAATTCAATAGCATAACCTTAATTTTGATAAAATAATTTCTTTGAGACACGCAACACTGTAATTGGGAATTTTAGATAAATAGGGTGAGGTCGTTGCCGTAATAGCCTCAAAATACTTTTATGCTTAATGCCTTAAATGGACAAAAATGTAGGCGTCATTTGCGTCAATACATTATTGCTGTGTCGCCGTGACTTCACTGCCTCGAAGAATTATAGTTAGTTTGAACTTTAAAAGTAAACATTAATGACAGACTGAATAAAACAAATGAATCTTAAGCGAAAATTGCTGACCACATAGTTCACAATTTAGACCAACGAAAATTCAGTGGTTCGGGCTTGAACCCACTGTCATCTGTTAAGATTCACGTGTTACTGAGCTATCTCGGCTCAAGCATATGTGAAATCTCATGTAATATGTCATTACTTCTTTTACTTAATAATACGTGTATGTCTCCAGCTGAAACGTATATTTTAATGAAACTAACCAAGGTCTGAAAGTAGCTCGTAATAAATAAATTTGTGGGAACAATATATAATGTTATCATTGTTTAGAATATCAATCAACGTCTGTCGTCTCCAAAATCACTTCTCACGAGAGATTTGTATCAACAACGTTCGATCATTCAGGACTTCTTAATTTTTATTGCTATAAGGATTTTATGCTATAATAATATAATGAAATAAATAAAAATGTCAAACATTATTTCAGGTAAATATACTCGTACTAACAGTAAACTAATGGAAATGGCCAATAAAATCCTTAAGATCCTTTGTTGCAAAGGAAGTTATTTGAAAATTGACAGCTCATCCATCATATATATTTAACAACGTAACATGAACTTTGTCCAGGAATATCTGATTGATTGATCAGACAGTTAAATTATGTCAAATTTAATTTTTCAAATAAATTTTGGATTTACGACTGATGTTTCCTGAAGCTCGTGTCTGAAGTCGGATGACTTCTACGCCGTCATTCGAAAAAGATCAGAATATTATAATAGCTAGGAAACGCGGAGTTTCTAACAGTATTCCGAATACATTGATGTTGTAAATAGATCACCCATTTGTTAAGCTTTGGGGGCAACTTCTTGAATCTATTCATTGTTTTAGACCTCTCATAAATAAAGAAAATAATAATCAATATATTTTCGAACATAGTTTTAAGCTTGTAAATAACACATCTGTAAGTAATATATATTCTAGCCCTAGACAGTTTATTATAAATAGCCCATGAAGGATAGTGAGTTCCAGTCTCCGAATAAATTAAAATTAAAACCAAAATGTTTAGTAAATGCAACATGAAATGATACTTATTACTCTAATGATTCAATTTTTGGGGCTAAAACGCGCTCGAATTAAGATTCAAAGATTATTATCAAATACTCAAGTCTGTCTCGAAATATCCTTCGGGGTAGTTTAAGCTACTGTGTTAATTCATATGGAAATTTCCATTTCATTACAGCAACGATAGGCGCGAGAACTAATAATTATTATTAACACTGTCAATATCCAAACTTCGGATTATAACTAAGAATTTCTTGACAAACGTATTTTTTTAAATTGTCTTTGCAAGTTTTAAATCTAAGACAAAGATTGTGTGTAGGTAATTTACAATGACTTAATGACGCCCGACTCCTCGAGGACTATCCTTACTCCGTCTCGTCACGATAGCAAAAGACATTGCACTGTCGCGTTCTCTATAAATAAAGAACCTTTTCAAGCTAACGAATACATAAAGGTCGTAAGTACATAAAGCTTTACAGAGAGCGTATACTATGAGGTTAGAATAACATTTACTGTCGTTATTTACTAAGCTGTCGAGTCATTTTCTCAGCAAACATTTAATGTTTCATAACTGTCTCACTTTATTGGCTTGCGGTGCTTTTAAAATTGTTTGTTGAAACAAAGTTTCACATAAACTCTAAAGTCATAATACCTTTGGTATCCTTGAGCTCTTATCTATTTATTTCATATAAAATTAGAATTTTGAAGAGCTTTAAATATATAACTTTACTTAGAAATTCATATTATTAAAAGTCAGCATGTGTCAGATGAAATTTGGCCACGTATGTATGCCAGCCCGAACTGTATCAGCTGGTGGAATAAAGAGGTGGCCTTAACCCAGCATTGGGACATTTACGAACTTAAAAAACTTAGACAACAACAGTCCCTGAATTCCCTAAAGCCTCCTTAGAGCAAGACTATCTCTTACAGGAAGAATTTGCGGAAAACTTCGAAGTACGTTCTTCTTGTCACATTGAACATTCGGTTAACGGATAAAGGTACTTTTCTCAGGATTTCTTTCGAGACTTTCACATCTATTAATAATGCATTTTTCATACGTTTTTGATAAATGCATTCCAAGAGATATTGTTTCGCTCCAGTTTTAAGGGTGAGTGAGCCAGTGTAATTACAGACACAATGGACATAACTTCTTAGTTCTGAAGGTTGGTGGCGCATTGGCGATGTAAGCGATGGCTAAAATTTCTTACAAGGCCAATGTCTACATTGGTGAACACTCTGATTCTATTTAAGAACTATTTCAACATATCATGCCAGTATCATGGATGAAATTGTAGGCTTGTAGTAGTCGAAAATTAATGTGAAACATTATGACATCGTATAAAAGTTTGTCGTTTAGTCTGTGGATTAAAACATAAAACTCTGTTTACCTGTCTGGTAAGGTAAAGTAAAAATCTGGCGTGTCAATGAACTGACTAACTTAATATTCAACTAGTTTGCTAAAAAAAAAATCTTTAAATAAAGTCATCGTATAATGAAACTGCTTTCACAGTATTAGCATACGTTTCGAATTAAAGTGTCTTCAAAGTCCAGCTTATATTGACCCACTCGTTTCACTATCCAATAATGATTATGAATTTTATGGTGACGTTGTAAGAACTATCCTCTTTTAATATTGGACCGGTCTAGAGGTCTTCTGAAATTGGTTTTGTTTCCTTTGATGTTGATTTCTGCTTGTGTCGGCGAAGGGCTCGAAAGACAAATTAGATCCGCTCTTTCAATTCGTGGTTTAATAAACTGCGAAAAGCGAAATTTAGGGTATAAGGTAATGATAATGGAAGTTACTCTGAATTATTTGATAAAACACTTATAAAGAGCTGAATAGTTATAAATTTCAGAAATTAGTCCAAGTAATTAGATACTTTTAATTAATTTACTTAAGGAAAGATGATGAGAAATGGGTCACTTGATGGTAAGTGGTGCCTTTAATTTTCAACGCCAATAATGCGCAGCTGACTACGGGATATTTTGTCCCTTTGTGCCTCTAATAATAATGGATCATTCACCATTCATTTGAACTTAGCAACACGTAGTATTTGTGTATTTAGTTATGTACTGATTTCTATGACTGGTAACAACTTTTATAATTAAAATTTTACTGTACTAAATACCATGAAACATATGTATTTATTATTACAAACCTAACCTAATATTTTATATTTAATACTTTTCACGTTGTATTTACATACGTGGATTCGTATATATAACAAAGAATTAAAAATAAAAGAAAAGATGGATAGCTAAAGAATTTTAACACAACTAAATCCCATTTGTATATTTCAAAGTTCGCCCTCTCTGACCGTAACCATATTCAAAAGGTAGAACTTTTTGTTTGAACTCTCTTTGCGACAAAGAAAAAAGGAATATCTAAGTAAATATTTTACGTTGGAAACTAATAACGTTGTTTATCATATTTTATTTCTTTCTACAGATATCATTTATTTCTATTGGAATCTAAAGATTAAATATTAAGAAAATATTTACTTTAATACTTTGTAAATAACGTATTTCTATTTGGAATATACTTAATGTTGAAATAATTAATAACGCTATTAATTTTGACCGGTTTATGAGCCCGTCTTATGCCAAAAGCCTCTTCAACCGCTTACATTATGAATTCTTTTTTGGCTTTAAAATGCAACAGTCAATATATATATTCAATTAGGCGTACAAACTTTAGTTTACTTAGGAAGCTAGGAATAAATTTGTAACAAGCCCGCTCTACACTTGCCCATGAATTGCGGCCGCGAAATTTAGTCTCGATTACAGCGTGCTCTATGCGCGAAAAATATGCCCTCACAACGCTCCCTTTATACCCTTTGTCATGGTGCTATAAACCGAAAACGAACGAGGAACGCCGCGAAGCGCGAACGCGAAGCCGCGAGGGCTTTTGAGGGATTTCTCGTTGCAAATGTCAAGTGACGCACACTATAAGGAGAAAGAGAGAGACAGACATACTGATAAAATTGCAGTTGGTTTGAACTTGAAAATTTCGGTTAAGATTCACGTGTTCTAGCCACTGAGGCATCTCGACTTTTGAATATGTTATCCGGCTTATTTAAATGGTAACCGGCCTGTTCAAAGGTATAATTTTTAACTGGCAGGTAACATTTTTCCTAATATTGAAATTCCCAAGGTTGGTGGCGCATTGGCGATGTTTTTTTTGGAAATACACAACACCACTGTCTATGGGCGTTGGTGACCACTTACCATCAGGCATACTATAAAAAAAATAAAAAATCTATGTGCAAACATGTTATGTTTTCACAGCTAAAACACTGAACCAATCCTACTTCGACCCTAAGAATGGAATCAATTTACCATTTTAATATAACCGTCGAGGTGTATAATAAGTGTAAAAAATATTACACAGACAAAACGTTACTTTAATGACACGATGGTAACAATTACCTTAATAATAATATGCAAATGACCAGAATTAGAGAGAAGAAATAGTTAGGCTGTCGTCCAGCACGCTCTTTTATTTTCACAACTAGGAAACTTACAAAGGATGAATGATGAAAATATCGGTTCGTGGGGAATTCAATAACGCTATGCAAACCTTTAGTACTTGGTTTATTGGATGTTCCTTTGTGCAAAATTATTAGAAAATATGATCACGAACAATGTATGATAAAGCAATATTGTAATATTTTATATAAGAATCCGTTTCTTGTGCTTAGCTTGCATGGAAATAGTTCTAACAGCAAATTATTGCAATACAAAACATGTGCAATATTCGAAGCATATTTTTTATTTTTGTTAGAATATTACTTTATTCATATATAACTCATTTAATTATTATATAAACCAGAACAATAAATTAAGTTTTTAGAAAATTCCTGTTTACCCCCTCGAATTAAGCGTAGCTTTTGTTAGGAGTGGGTATGACAATAGACCAAGGGCCAGGCGATCTGGCGACTATATGAGCAACCCATTAACCTTTGAGCGATTGACAATTATAATTAATTAATAAACGAATTTTGACAAAAGACCTTAAACATATCTATTGTAAGTATAAAAAGCTGTAGAGTTTAATTGTTTCTATGCATTGAATTCAAGTTTAGCAGTCTGTAATGAAATAACCTTTAATAAATTAAGACAGATTAAATAACATCACGGGAGATAGGAGTAGCTAGTACCTTTATGTCATACGAGTGCTGTCTACGTTTGCCAGACAAAAAACGACAAAGTACTAAAGAACACATATCGCCGCATGTCGCTTTTAAATACATTAGGACGTATGTTCACAATAAACAGAGTTTCATAATTAAAGATCGTTTGAAATAACTCAGTATCTGTTTCCTTTTAGTGATCCCGTCGTTTGTTTTTGTTGATCACGAATAATCGTTCTAATAGTGTCGATTCGATATTCTGCAAACACTTTTTTGTAAGTGAATGTTAAAATTAAGTGTAAATTACTTAAGTTTGTTTTTAATTGGCAATGTTATCATTTTAGGAATAGATTGTCATTAAAGCGAAATATTCATACCTTTTCTTTTTTTTGACGCTTATATTTAATTCAAAAAGTTTGAAAATAGCACAATACATGGCAAAAAATATAATTATATGATAGTGATGGATAGAAACTAAATTACGAACTGCATTTAAAAATTAGTGTATTAGACAAAAGTGTCTTTTTTAATAATATGCAACTCTAACATTCGGTAGACAAAAACATATAAATACTAATATATTCTGTACTATACATGCATCCAGAATCTAGAAGTGAAAACTGATTTTATAAGAACCTCGAATTTATCTATTCAAAAATAGAACACCAAATCGTATTATAAATTGATGTAAATTACTCACTCAATTACTCTTTAAATCCTATACTCATCAATAAACATCACATATCACAAGTCGCGCCAATAATGAATTAATTACTTTATCTTTTTGTGCAATAACAAGATGGCGGCGGTTTTAAATTAGCGCGCTTCTTTTTTTTAACAACGCTGTTGTTTGGACCAAGGCGTCTCCTAACTATATATCTAGCTTTCAATACAGTTTGACTAATATCAATTTGTTCTAAAAAGGGTACAGTAATTTAAGGGCGTTTGAAATAGCTCAATATCTGTTTCCCTTCACGGATCCCTTCCCATGTTTTTTTATAACATGATGTTGAAATACTATCTCAATTACATCGACGAAGTCCAGAGATATTTTTCCAATTCCACTTACTACTTTTTCATAAAGACGGATTATGTAGAAAGTTTCAAATGAGACAGATGCTATTTTCTAATTCTTTTTTTTCTTTGTAACTGTATTACTGTTATTGATACAATTGATATTTACACTGTATATATATGTAATAATTGACACTGAGTTAACTGACACAGACCTTGCAATACCAATATTGATGTTCATTGCTTGCAATGAGCCGCGTTGGTTCAGTGGATAGATGAGACTAATAACCGATGATTAGGAGTTCAAACAAGAAACAAGTACCACTGAATTTTCATTTGTTTAATTTTGTTTATAATTAACTTGCTGGTAGATAATCTGCCTAGTATATCCACGTTGGAGCAGCAGAGCATTTTATTATTATAATTTTAAATTTACTTTACTTATAGATAACCAATATGATTTACAAAAAAATAATATACCTATATACATACCTATTTATATTCTTCACGATCATTGTGTGACCCGCCATCTTTGGTCTTTAAAAAATAATTTACAGTAACTTATATGGACAGCAGAACATTCTAAGGGACGAAATAATACATCAGGTTATATACAACGTCTAATCCAATTTATTTCATCACTACATATAATAATAGTCATATCTTTTATAATTTATTCGATCGTCTGTTTGTGTGTGTGTGTTTATCATGGATAAAAAAAAAGATTATAGATATTTTTCTAGTTTCGTAAAATTTTATATAAATATATATTCTCTTTTAAATGGTAGGCGAACGATCACAATAGTGGTCGCGTAAATATGTACGTAAACTGACAGTTTTTATAAAATAATATTATAAACAGTCCAAATAACGGTACATTGAAATATAGAGTATATAATTAGAGAAATACAAATTATTAATAGTGTTATGTATTATAATTCTATATTTAAATTAGTAATTTTTACGTTTGGGGTAATGGGATAACCATTCAAACAGACAGACAAAAATATATTTTCAATAAAGTCAATTATTTGAAATCACAGACTGTGACTTTAATACTATTTATTCGTATATGTATATGTATTACGTATATAAAAGTTTGAATACGTAGCCAATTAGTGTGAGAGCCCTTAACGAAAACATCATCGTAATAAATATAATATACCGCGCATGGCTTTACAATTTGCGTTGCTTTTAATTCATTACCAAACATCGTAAATAAACAAAATTTAATCTTAATTTCGTGAGTGGTATTAATTACTATCGTATGTCTAATGCAAGACATTGACTGCCTCGTTGGTCTAGTGGTTTGATATAAGGCCACAGACCCGGTGGTCCTGGGTTCAACTCCCAGGTCGGGCCAATATATAGTTATTGGGTTTTTCTGTCAGAAAATTCTCAGTAGCAGCACGGAGTCGGGAAATTGGAAGTGTGTACACTCCCGTGCCTCGGAAAGCACGTTAAGCTGTTGGTCCTGCGCCTGAACTCTTTCCGGTCGTGTGGGATTGCCGTCCCATCGGATTATGAGAGCTAAGGAAAAGAGAGTGCACCTGTGTTTGCGCACACACTTGTGCACTATAATATCTCCTGCGCAGTTGGCTAATCTCTATTGGCTGCCGCGGCCAAAATCGGTCTGGCGGACCTTACTCTAATGCAAGAGCTAAGAATGCTATTAAGTTTTTATTCAACATTTAATTTATATATCAGAGGAAGTTTGAAAGTAGCACAAATACATGGATGGAATAGATGAAAAACATGTTACTACAAGAACGATGAGTATGAATGTTGATGGTTGTAAGGGACGGGAAAGGCTGAAGAAAGTGTGGAACGGATTACGTAAGAAAGGATATCTGTATGAAAGGTGTAAGTACTGAGATGACGAGTGAGAGAAAGAAGTGGAAGAAAAATATATGTTATGCCGACCCCACGTAGTGGAATAAGGGTAGGAAGAAGAAGAGGATTCAATTTATATATAATGAGCCATCTGATGGTAAATGGTCACCACCGCCCTTGCCGTTGTGAGAATTTGTTAACCACTCCTTATATTTCTAATGCGTCACCAATTTTGGGAACTAAAACGTTAGGTCTCGTGTGTTCATGGCCCAAAATGAACCGTTTTTTTAAACATAACCAGGTCAAATATTTTAAAGAATAGAGAGATCTCATTTCAATATATGTCTTAAAGAGAAAATAAGATAAAAAAACATAAGAATTAAATGCTACGTACTTTATTCTGTAATGAAAATGAATAAATTTATTCCACTTTGAAACGCTAGTGCTTATATGATGTTAATTGCTTCTTTTCAGATCACGAGGAAATGAATCTTATGCTGTGGCGATAAAGGTTAAATTTAATAATGGCAGTGAATAGCCCCAGTGGATATCCTCCCCTCTCTCCAAAGCCCCTCACTCCAAAAAGTCCTCGTCATTTCATTTTTCCTCAAAAAAGTCCATCAATAACTTCCAGCACATCGTCTTCTGGGTACTATACTCCTCAATCCGGCTGCAGCTATGATAAACATATTCCCCCAAAGAGTCCAATCGCTCACGGGCATCGGAGTCCGGTGAGTCCGAGGCACTTCCATTTCCCGCAAGTTGCAGAACCACTACCTGACCGCACGAGTCCGTGCAATTTCGAGCGATCCCATCGCGGCCTTCATTACACCACATCTCTGAAGCACAATCGCCGTGAAAAGTCTAGATCACCGAAGCCTCCACCAGTGCATATTCATACTAATCCTGGTTACGTATCTCCTAATCGAACGAGGAAACTATATAGCTCTACCTCCACAGTGAGTTCACCTCGACTGGTGACGTCGCCGAGTATAATCTCAAGCCATACGGATGATTCTATTGACGCGATGCCTGGCACGCCATCTGCGATCGTCCACGACGCGGACGATGAAGCCACAGAAACGTCGTCTCGGATTAGGAAGTCCACATCTGATCTGACGGATTTAACTGACGATACTCCCCAAACTCGTTCTACAAGTATAAGTAGACCATGTTCTCCGATGCGTCGAGGGTCGATGAAGGGTGGACTGGCGTATCTGGCGAGTAGACGTGGCTCACGAGAGTCTACGATGTCCAACTGTGATTCGGTAGAAGATATTGGGCCCCTCAATTTCCAAAATACTATGCGTGGTCGTCAAAGGCGGACATCAAACTTTTTAGAGTTACCAGGTGAGAATATCTTTTTTTTTAATAACTTTAGGTTATTTATTTAATGAAACGATAGTATGCTTTATAAAGAAAAACAGACGAATTCATTAACAGCGCTATTTTTTTGCACCACATATACAGAATATGAGATTATTGATTTTAATAATATTTTTAATGAAATATAAATCTATGCACTATGCACTTGACATAAAATGTTTTTAAATGTCCCACTGCAGGGCCGATTGGCTGATAGATATTGGTGGAGTTTAAGTTTGCGCTTGTAATTTACCAAATGAAAGTTTAGCGGTGCACTAAATTGCCATGGTTTTCATCCAAAATATTAAATTGGGTTAAGATTAAGGTGCTTGCATCACTAGGCCATCTCGGCTTTGACATAATAAGATTTAATTAAAATTTATTTTAGATTTCGTAACATTCCCGAACAAAAATACTACAAATTCGTATTAGTATAGCTCTTGACAACGAAAACTCGTCAATATAACGGGGACAAATATTTACCTTAGAATTTCATCCAACAATTTTCTCGTTAAGGGATTTTCGAAGAGGCCAATGCCCTATTGGATTATGGTGAAAGAATATTATTTGATCAATAAAAACATTTACATTGTCGTTTCTCCTTTTACTTCGTTATTCTATGATGGGCTTATTTATAAACTTATCCTTCGCATCAAAATATAATAACTAGCACAATATAAGAATTTTGCCATTACATTATAAAATGTATGTATAGAATAATTTATTGAAATAGAACAATATGATATTAAACTTATATACCATGATAGATATAAAAACAAAAAAAAACATTTCTGCAATTCAGACGTGGTAGAATTGAAACCTTAAATTTTTTTGGCTTCAACTGTATAATGCTTCCTATCTCATTTTCTCTCACGTTAAATCTTATGGTTTTATGTGTCTCTTCTCTTTTTACTGTCGCTTTTTCGTTTCATCGACTTTCAAATCACAACGATGCTAAAGAAGTTTTCACTTCAATAAATGAAATGATATACCACTGCACCACTCATAATCAAAGTAATCATATACATCGATATATGATTTGATGGATTTAGATTACTTTAATTATGACTAGTGACATTTTTTTCATTTTTTGATCGGTGTCTGGTTCTGTTATTTTTGTAACTTACTATTATTATACAAAATAGCTTACAAAGCATTAAATTGGTAATAAAATGAATACAAAACACAACTTTTAGCAGTTTGAAATTGAAAACCTTTTGCGTAGTGGTTTTGAGCGTTCAATTATGTCACACAATTCGAAAATGGAATTTTCAATAATTACCCGCTATTTCAAATTTTAAATCCTCTTATTGCAGTCTAATTGCAATAAGAGGATTTAAATTTAGTTGTAATAAGTAAATAGAATTAGTATATAATAATACTCTTATATAATATTCGTATATAATATTACTCTCTTCACTTAAAACATTGCAACTTTTTCTGATCGACTATTTTTATATCGCGTGATCCTCGTTTCAACGCCTCTTTATTATGTGTTGAAAGATATTCATATCTAATTAATAAAAAAATATCAAAATATCTTCTTGTATACGTTTTTCGCACTACACTAAAAAACCTTACGCAAATATTTGGATTGTAGGTACAGTACTAAGCAACACTTATCTGATGGTAAAGAACAAATCTGGAAATACATTAAAAAAATTAAAAAAACTTGAATTGGTATTTTAAAAACAGAACACCAAATCATATAAATTGATTTAAATTACTCGCTCAGTTACTCTTAGAAATCCAAATACCACAATTGAACGCATTCAACAATCACAAGCGCCAATAATGAATTGATTACATTACCTGTCTGGCCACAAACATAATGGCGGTTTTAAATTAACGCGTCCCTTTTCACCTAAATAAATATAAAAATTATATGAAATAATAAAATGTGAAAGATTAAATTAAGCATAACAAACACTTCGAGCAGTTTATTGTATATATAGCAATTCTTATAGGAAATATTGATTGCGCGATTCAGGCTACTATTGAAATGTTATAAGTACGAGATACGACATCAGAAATATATACCGTCATCCATGGGTGTCCAGATTTTAAATTTTCAAATCGAGAATCGTATAAGACTGAGGAGAAGAAAGCGACGCTTTGCGCACCTTCTCCCCCTGCCACAATAAATGCCGCCGGGACTAAGGGGGTTCCCTGTACCCTGACTGACACTCACTTGGTGCCCTGGACATACGGCGAGCCCCACATATCCCGCGTAATGCGTTTTTCCAGCGTAAAAAAGGGAGATTGAGAAACTGAAGATGTGACAACCAATTTTGTTAAGGCAACCCAATACTGTTGAATAGGGAATAAAAAAAAAACATTTTATAAAAAAAATCAATTAAATAACTGATGCTTTTATATTAATTTTGAATTGAAAATTCATAGTTGTGCTAAAGAGAAAGTAGACAACTGATATTCTTCCAATCAAAAATCAAAAACAATTGTGTTAAATTCTCTAGACTAATATTCGATTTTCATGAAAAATCAATCTGGGAAGATGATCAAAAATAATGAATTAAAGTTAATATTAATTAACAGCCGTTATTAATTAGCCCGTGATTTAGTTAGGCAACCCATTTGCTATTAATCAATTTACATATTATCTAACATATAAGCTTTGTCATCATCAAACCACAGATAATAACAGATAATTTGACGAGCCGCTTGGGGTGGTTGTCAAGATACTTGGCTTTCACGCCACAGGTCGTGGATTCGATTCCCACCCAGGACAGACATTTGTGTGTAGGGACATTTCTGTTTGTCCAGAGTTTGGGTGTAATTATCTATACACGTACGTATTTACAAAAGATAAGTAGTATATGTAAGTATATCAGTTGTCTGGTTTCCATAGTACAAGCTGTGCTATCTAGTGAACAATGTCGAATTATTATAAGTTATATATTTTTAATGACGTCATCATATCATTTAAATTTATATTTACTTTTATTACAAAGATATATAACAGAGCATAATATAAATGCATTCGAATGATATCCGACGGCAGTAGCGATATATGGCTTCTTGGAAATCAGGTCATTATGTTTAATACTCAACCCGCATACCTGTTACAAATAATATGAAAGTGCATTGTTTTGAATTATGAGAAACTTAGCTTAGCTTAACAATGGTAATATAATTTTAATTATACCAATAATTAGTGAAGTATTTGTCAGTGATAGAAAACAAACCGATTATGACGATCAACAGTTTTCCGTTTTCCACCAACCCGTATTGGAGCAGCGTGGTGGAATAAGCTCCTAAACCTTCTCCCCATAAAAGGAGAAGAGGCCTTAGCTCAGCAGTGGGGCATTCACAGGCTGTTACTATTGACAAAAATATTTTTATTTTTATTTTAAATAGGTACGCAGACTCGCGTTTCCATTGGTGATGTAAGCGATGGTTAACATCTCTTACAATACCAATGTCTATGGGCGTTGGTGACCACTTACCATCAGGTGGCCCTACCCATGCTATAAATAAAAAATGGCAAAAGTGTCGTAACTATTAAATTGGTTATAAAGCCTAACGATGACACCATGAATAGCACTATTCAGTGCATTCGTTTCTTTAAGAAATTAATGTAAAGAAATAGTATTATAATTAGTCCAGGATCCTAAAAAACGTTCAGAAATATACAATGGTAAAATTAAAAAAAAAATGTATGCAAAAGTAATCGCTTCAAGTGCATATTATGCATTACTTAAAAGCCATGAATGCGAGGAAAAATTGGATTCGTCATGAATCAACATAGGTATGTTGTTATTGAGTGTAGCGTAGGGAGTGCAAGGCAGGCGTACAAGTACGATTCTTCAAAAAGAAACAGCCCATCGCATTTCTGTTCATACGGTGGAAACGCGCAATAGCGATGGCCTCGCAAAGTGTATCTCGCCCACATACAATTTGTTTTGAATTGACAATTCATAAAATTAAACGTCAAATCCACTAAATGTCACAGTTATCATTTTTGTAATGTATGGTAATCCGCCATTTTGATTATTGCAAAACGTCACTGTCATTTGCAACTCGTATACGAACATAATATGTTAGCGTTTAATAGGAATAATGAAGATCCTTAATACTTGTAATATAATTTTGTATACAATATACATTTATCTGTACACATAATATAATGCGATACTACGCTATGTTTTACTGTAGTACTGGTCTTATCCACCTTAGTAAAGGAACTGGAGCATTAAGTTTCTACCCATTGAGTTCATTGTAAGTCGTGTTCACGAAACCATATAAGTGTTTTCTAGTTGGAGTTAAAACTTAAATATGTCTGTACTCGTTAGGTCTTTCATAATAATCATTTGCGGCCAGTATTATATTTTTTACACCTGTTAAAAAGTCATTTTTAAAATTTAATATTTACGTAGAATACGTATCGGATAGTTGTTTTGGGTAAGTATAGTATTGTGCGTCATTGTATTGTAGGATAAAAATATAATGCATATCAGACGTTAGTCGGTAATAATGCTCCACCTCTTAAGCTCTGACAGATCGCATGGATTATACTTAATAAAGCCGCTGAAGCAGTAAGTATAAAAATGGTTATAACACGGGAGGCTTTCTCGAATGCCGCAGATCAAAAATCCGCACAGTTTTCAAGCCTTTATTCAGAAGATGAGCACCATCCTACTGAAGCTGTTGTTGATATTCTTATCATTATTTGCATTTCGTTAAGTTAATACGGCATATCAGGCTCTTTGAAGTCCTTACTGTTCTCTATTCCAAATATATTGCCATAGCAGCTGAAACAAATATTTATATAATATCAATAGCAATCCTCTATTCCTAAGGGAGAGATTAACAAATAATTCTTTGTTTAGGTTCAAAGTATCCAAACGTTCAGCTTATTTCGGTATAAAGGCGGCTCATCCGTCTTAATGATAAAACGTCCGCGTTTCTCTACTATTCATCTTCCTAAAAATCTAAATGAGATATAAAAACTACACCTGAATTCATCAAATACTTTGCAAGTCGTATGACACACACCCTACTTATACATTCTCATATTTATTTATTTTATTTAAATACTTTATTGTACACCACAAATTAAACAGATTAGCCTTAAAGTAAGTACACATAAAGAAAAGATGATACATCATACTTATACATTCTCATACTTATACATTTTCATACTTATACATTCAAACTCTAAATGTATTTTATTCAAGCACGAGAAGTTTTGATTAGCTTGCCGCTTATACTTTGTACTTCCAATTTATTCTACAGCTAAATAGCAATTTATATTGCTTTATAATGCTGTTTCGATTTGAACCAGTGTGGTAAGTCAGTGCAAATACAAGATAACGTTAGGTATATACAAAATGTATTTTACACTTTTAATGGTGGCAGTTTGTACTGGCAACATCCTACCATCTGAAGGCACTATGTACTTCCTAAATAGAAAAAATCCTTAATTTTTCGTTTGCAACATAATAAGCTCATAATATCATAATTTTCTAGAATGTTTTATAATACTGTGTTTATTATATATTTAGTTTAGTTTATAATTATGTTTTATTTTTTTAATGGAATAATTTCTTACAGTTGTCGAGCACTCCAGACCAAGGGTTTGTTCGCTGCCTGAGAAGCCATATAACCCTAGGTTATCGGATGATCTGTACAGACTTCGGACATTCTCCATCACAACAAAAGGTGGTGTGGTGAACTGTGGTGATTCGATTTGTAACCGTCGCAGTCGCTCTAACACATCTGTTAATTCTACCAACAGCAGGTAATTTTTTTTTTGTTCTTAAAACTTACACGCTTCAAAAATTATTATTTTTAATATATGAAATAATATATATATATATATACATATAGCTGTTCTTAATTTAGTTTTGAATGAATTAATTTAAACAAATTAACTAAAAACGTAACAAATTGTATTGCTGAACAAAGAAGCCTCGTCTAGAGGATCTCCTAAAGAGCTCATATGGTATGAGCTCTTAAGGCCTCCCAAGATTATGAGACTCGCAGGTTTATTTACGATATTTTCCTTCATCAATTTAAGCACATGGAAACTACATATAACACATAATTACATAGAGTGAATTACATTCATTGAGTCTAAAATAGTCATCGTTTATTGTAAAAAGTATGAGCCTGGCTGACTTTGATAAGTTTAAGTAATACGGTGCTAAGTTTTAACTAAACAAATAATAAATTGTAAAATTTGTTTTAATAATAAACCACCTTGATCCATCAAAACACACTTAAAGCAATTCAAAGTCTGACAAAAGCCTATTATATATAAAAAAAGGTTCTTTGCGTATTTTCTTTAATACTCTTGAACCATTAATCTGATTTTCGTAGTTGATTACGAAGTTGCGTGACCGCAGCCGACCTATTCGGTTGCTGTTCTCTTTACAAATATACATAATAGTTCTTCGTAATTGATGATGCCCTGGTATCTTTACCGCGGTATCTTTATTAGAGCTTGAAAATTTACTTACTTTTTTTAAGATTTCATTGTATTTTTTTATTTTTATCATAGCAATTAGTCTATTATACCATTGATTAGTAAATACTAATGATTGCTTAAAATATTCGCACTATGTATGTCCAGCAGTGGACGAGAAAAGGACGATGATGATGAAATGAAAAAAATGGTTGTCTATAAAAGTCGGTTTACGGACGATAATTTAACGTGACAACGTCATAACAAAACATTGATGAAATGACTGCAATCGAGTGAAAGAGAGATAGACGCGGCGCAAGCGTACAGCCAGTGTAACGGGACAATGAGCGTAACGGTACAACTTTTCGTGCATGCAGCTAGTGTTCATCAATTTATTAGACGTTGTCACGTCAAAAATATAAGCATAGTCCACCTACTTATTTAGTAAAAATAAACGTCACGGGGTCAAGTTTCAGTAAAGCTTAAACATCGTAGGAAAGTGCATAATATTTATTACATAACCAATGTTTATTGTGATCACCTATTTTATAAAAAAGATTTAGATTCGGCGATTTTATTATATAACAGAATCTTACCTTAGATACACCAAAGATATCGGAGATACCGTCATGAAAAAAAACCAGGCCACGCTTTTCTACTATCGTCACAACGAAAGTGTTACAGCTGACTTGCGTTCCTGAAACAATGGACGCGGATGGTGGCAGTCATTTTCACCATATCTAATTGTAATATTTTATTCACAGAGCATCTGATAGATCACCATTCGATGGCTCATGCTGCTCCGGCTACCGACCAGTCGACTCCGCCAGCTTGGACACACCCGACGAAGACGACCTTGATCCGGTAACATATTTTTTAATAAAAAAAGTTAAAAAAAAATTTCAAATATGCGTAAACAAGTTTATCAAAAGCGGGAACATAATTAGATGACAGTAAAATAAATTAATAACAATGATGAAATAAGCCATAAAAGATCATAAATGATTATAATAAAATTTTGGCCTAACCAACTACAACCTAAAATAATTGAAAATCAGAAGGGCAAGGACGCAAAATACATTAATTAAAAACGAAAAACTGAAGCATTTGAAGCAAAAACAAAAAAAATTAAATAAAAATCGATTCACAATCGACAAAGCTATTGAGAAACACATATACACGTGCATAAAAATGCATAATCCGAATTGATAAACAACCTCCTTTCTGAATTTGAATAAAGAAAAAAAAAAAAACTCACAAGCTGCCTACAAATTAAAACGAATTTCCGCTGTAATAACAACTTTTAATGATATCCATGTTCATTGTCCATAACACATTACTCGTTCGGAAAATTCATGCTGACATAGAAAGTTAATCGAGTAAAGATACGCCGGTCGTTAAACAGAATTTCATATGTACAGGCGAAATAAACTTTTACAAAGAAGGTTTTCAGCGAAACAATGCCGTTTTATTCGCTTTTAAAAAATAATGAGCTCGGGTCAGCGAGTTGAGTTACATTGTCAGGTGATACTTTGTTTGACTTAAAAACGAATGAAAAACGATATTTTCAAAATTTTAAAACATGGTTGTTTTAAATGTATTATATAATATTTGTAGCTACGGTCACTCGGGATACTGTAAGGGTTCTAAGCATGCAACTAAATCTGTTCAGGCAATTAAAACTTATGATGGAATAGAGATACAAACTCACAGGCAACAAATTACATGCATGAAACCTGAAATAATTATACTCGTTTTTTGGACATTTCTGTAAATAGATTTTTTTTAATATTAAAATGATCTATATAATTTTTAATGTCTATGTGGAAATCGTAACAAAATAGCGGTCGCTTTGATTGTTTAAATTTCAATAAGAAGCATTAGAAATAAGAACATATTAAGTAATATCGTTATTTTTATGACTAAACATATTAACTAAATCGATACATAGATCTGGCAAGTGCAGCTCAACTTTGTACTATATTTTCAAACTTACCTCCCTATGTATAACCAGGGCCGGACCGTGAGTTAAAGGGGCCCTGGGCTAATGCTACTTAGGGGCCCTCCTAATTACTCGAAGTCTAGAAAAAAACGAGTCAGTAAGTAGACAGTGAGACAGTAGACTTGAATTAAATGAATTGAATGGGTTTGATTGATCGCAGGATTCATAGGACTGCAAACCCGACGAGCGTGGTTGGTAACTTGGCGTGGTTGGTAAGACACTTGCCTTACACGGCGCCGGTCGTGGGTTCGATTCCCACCCAGGACGGACATTTGTGTGCATGAACATGTTTGTTTGTCCAGAGTCTGGGTGAAATTATCTATATAGTATGTATTTACAAAAAAAAGTAGTATATGTAGTATATCAGTTGCCTGGTTTCCATAGTACAAGCTCTGCTTAGTTTGGGATCAGATGGCCGTGTGTGAATAATGTCCCAGGATATTTATTATTAACCATACGATCTGTTTCATTTAATAAAATTGTGGATATGTAACTGTATTTTAACTTTATAGATACCAAAACACCGGGTAGTCCTGCTCGGTGACGCGGGTGTCGGTAAAACGGCCCTCGTGTCACAATTTATGACATCAGAGTACATGAACACATACGACGCTAGTCTTGGTAAGTTTTTATTTTTATTTTAGATGTTTAAATGGCAAAGTTCAATTTAGAATGTTTAATCAAGAACTGTCAAGTTATATAAGTAAAAAATATGATCGTCCAACCACTGATGTTCAAATATAATTATAAAACTTTCTATATTAGTCAATAGTAAAATTATGATTTAAAAATTATTATGACAACTTATTATATGGAAATGAAATTATGTTGCCATATCAGAAATAACGTTAATTAAAATAATAGGAAAGATAAAACCAAGACACGGACAGAATGTCTGAATCTATGGAAAAAAAATTTGTCTCGCCTTTACTGTTGCTCGGGCTTGTTACCTTTGGGTGATTTGTACTCAGAGCGTTTTCTATTGGTCTAGTCTACTCCAAAACAACGCAAATTAAAATTGTAACCAATCAAATCTAACTATCCAAACTTAAATTGCAAACCTACAACAGACGTGACTTAAACAAATATACTTTTGAAGTTCGGATTCACCTTCGCTGCGTTCCTATAAATCAGACGAAGATCAAAACTATATAGTCAATGGTTGATTTATGGTTGGACAATCAATTTTGAGATTTGACGATAGTCTGAACCTAGCATAATAATATATACGACGTTTATTATACATAAATTTAAGACTCTTTCCACATTTTTGCTCTATCGTTCAAAATATTTTATTAAACTCATTATATTAATAAATTGTAGTAATTTCTATAGGTTCTAGAATGCATGTCGCACGTCTAGTTTACTATCGCTATGTGCTTTAAATGTGAAACATGCCTATAATTTTAATAAAACCACTCTTAAGGGAACTACTATAAGATATTGAAAATTCTTATCATTATTATATACTTTGTTCTTATGTTTATTAAAGTTTAAAAATATTATCGATATAATCAACACAAAAATGTTAACAACAACAATTGAAATAAACTCTACTTCACTCTTTGTTTGCTACTATGAAATTATAATTGTTTTAGTTTTGCTAATATTATAAAAGAAAATTTCAAGTCTCCGTAGATATCTGCGAAGGTCGTGTCTAAGCATTCTTTAGTTGAAATGCTTTCGAGCATCAAAGTGCCTCTTTAACGACAGTATTTCTTGGAACATAATTTTCATGCAGAATCCATTCTCCAGAAATCTTCCGGTTTTAAATAATTCATAAGAGATTCTGTTCCATAATCACTTCAATCTATTCTTAGTTCCGTTCTGTATTATATATGACAGTAATAAGGCTGATTTTTAGGGTTCTATACCTAAATAGTTAAAAGACCCTATTAGTAAGACGGACAGCGGGTCCGTCTTTCACCAGGCTGTAACTCATGAATCGTGGTAGTTAGACAGTTGAAATTTTCACAGATGATATATTTCTGTTGCCGCTATAGCAACAAATACACAGAGTAAAATAAATAGATATAAGTGGGGCTTCCATACAACAGACATGATATTTTGCCGTTTTTATAAATAATGGTACGGAACCTTACGTGCGCGAGCCTGACTTGCACTTGGCCAGTTTTTGCTTTTTGGTCGTTTCGTCCCAATTGAATACAAAACTAAATAATCGTGCGGTTCTTTGACAGCCAACTGTATGTTTGTATGTCAACCGTCTCGTAGTTATTAGAAATATTTCTCTCGTTATAAGTTCGTTCTCGTTCCGGCGTGGAAGATGGCAGTTGAAAAGCATTTGAAATCGTTGGCAATGCGCTTCAATTCACCACTGTCCTGTCGGTTGAAATTTATATAATTGCTATTTTCGTATCACGGAGAGCTATGAGAGAAAACTCGTTATCAGAAAAAATCTAAGTTAACTCCATTTTTTTAAGATAATAAAGTCAAGCTAAGCTTTCTTAATGCAAACATAATATCTGTTCACATGCATTTTTAAATATATATAACAATTTTACTATAACGGCAATTCAATAGTGCTTGCAAAGCCTACTAATTATTACTATTACTAAGTATTATATAAGATTTTATTTATAAAAACGTATTTAGGAAAATCTCTCTCGATATCAAATTATACGTTTAATTATATAAGTTATCTATTTATTAAATGTATATAGGGTATCGAATGAAATTGTCTCATGTAAATTTGACCTAACATTATTACGTTTGGGTAATATCGAAATAATGACGTTAGCTCCGTCACTAATTACCTTATACAGCGTGCTCTGAAACGTTCGCCGTGAATGTTATATAGTTGTTATATTTCATGTTGTTTAAGATACATGTGTGGGAAAATTGTTTTTCTCGTGGTACTCCTGATAATGTCGCGACATTCTATGTTTGAATATTTTTTAGATCCCTTCGGTCACTTATTACACAATAATATACACGCAAAAGGAATGTAAGATAAACGGCGATACGTCGCAAGACAGAGTAGCGTGCCTGTCGACCTTCTAGAGGTCGCAGATTCATGGCGTAAGACCTCCATGACTCTTCTACAATCGGGCTAATAAAAAATAAATCTAGGAGTAATGAAAGACTACAGCCCTACATCGTCAACATTTCTTCTATACGCAACTTCTTCATCTATTTCAAAATTAAAATACTTCATTTAACATGGAAGCATACATAACACTTACTTATTGATAGTCAAATTAGAAACTACCACCAGTTCGGAAAAGAAACACGCAGAAGAAGAACCAGAGAAAGAAACTCAGTACTCTTCGAAGAATATGCGTTACACACACAAAAGGGAGTAGTGAGAAGCGCTGGAGATGAGGCATGACAAGAGTCACGTTACTCACGGCATACAAGTTAATAGCTCTACGATTAATTCAACTGACAATTAAAAATGTTTTCTGTTAAAGGCGCTTACCTGTGCCACGACCTCATTTATGTTACGGACTTATGTTTGAGACGTAGGTACGACGAAGGTTTGGAGCTTATTCTACCACGCTGCTCCAATGCTGGTTGGTGGAATACACATGTGACAGAACTTCGGTGAAATTTGACACATGCAGGTTTCCTTACGATATTTTCCTTCACCATTAAGCATGAGATGAATTATAATCACAAATTAAGCACATTCAATTCATTGGTGCTCGTCCGGGTTTGAACCCACGATCATCGGTTAAGATTCACGCGTTCTTACCACTGGGCCATCTCGGTTCATTTATGTTAAGGCAATTTAATACTGAGTTGCTTGTGACATGTTTATCGAGTGTCAAATGTCTCGTTCCCTGTCATTTCTCCGGAAGACGCCATAATTACAGGCGATGGCCTAAATCACGTACAATATGCTAGCACTCACTCGTGACTTTGCACGCATTGAAATTAATATAACGTGGTAATTATTATACACGCGGTCACGACTTGTATAATAATTATTATTATTTTTTATTTGTATTTAGTTAAGGTTTTAATGTAAATAAAGATTCTTAATATAACGTGGAATAAGGTTCTAGTTTAATAATGTGGAGAAAGCATAGAAAAAAAAACAATTGAATTATAACGGTTCCCAGCATGAGGACGAGAAGTTGCTACGTCAGTAAATAATAATATCCTGGGACATTATTCACACATGGCCATCTGATTCCAAACTAAGCAGAGCTTGTAATATGAAAACCAGACAACTGATATACTGCATATACTACTTTTCTTTTATAAATACATACTTATATAGATAATTACACCCAGACTCAGGACAAACAGACATGTTCATGAACTCAAATGTCTGTCCTGGGTGGGAATCGAACCCACGAACTGCGGCGCGAAAAGCAGATTTCTACCAAACACGCGTACTGGCTCAAAATATATTTACTAAAGAATTGTTTAGGTTTCTTGCTTAATCGGTAGATTTTATACTTTGAAGTATTCGCAGTAATATTTTTTTTTGACAGGATGGTCACATGACTTTTAAAACAGTGCCTTTAATAGACGTGTCATTTCAATAAAGTATAATTTTAGCTAGTACAAATGACGATTATATTTATATGGCATGTCACCGAACACAAATTCCAAGTTAGTTATTATGTTAATTATTTTTACTTAGTAGGTATAAGATTTTATCTAAGATTGTTATAAATTTGCACATGTGTATAAAGAGTTTTTATTTAAATTTTATATTGATTTCTGTTTTATATATAAATACAATATATTTCGTAATAATTCCATTCCAGCTTTTAGTGAAATATAATTTACGCGCGCCCGATTACGCTAAGCTCTGTCACCCGATATTCTGTTATACAAGGTTCCGTATCGATTTAATATTCCATACACTAAATAGAACCTTATGGACATTGGATATAAAGCTGAGTTTGGATTGATCTAGCTTCGAGAACAAATAATTGTTAAAATATCAAAATAATCATCATTGACGTATGCAAAGTTTTTTTTTTATAAAATAGGAAAGCGGACGAGCCACCTGGTAATTCTTGCATTGCCAACACACCCCCCAACCTTGGGAACTAAGATGTTATGTCCCTGTAGTAACAACGGTTCAATCACCCTTCAAACCGGAACACAATAATACTTATTGCTTTTTGAATATATGGTACTCACCCAGAGGTAATTTCACTATTAATAATATTTTCCAAAACTTAACAAAAACACCATACAATTATGTTAATAAGGGAATTATAATACAATTTAAAATCAGTTTTTTTATTAAATATCTTGACTCAACCACGTGTACCAAAGGTCACGAAGAGAAAAAAATATTAATTAAATATAAAGCTCATTGTCCTGTGAATTGAGAACATTTAATTAAAAGTACTTTAAAAGTATTTCTAATAAATCTTACAAAGAACAGAATAAACAATTCGCTGCTTACCGTTTTAATTAATAAATCAATATATTCTTTATTCAAGCTTGTTCCTGTTAGCAATTTAAGTATATCATTTAATTTGTAGATAAATGAAAATTGTATATAAGTACTCCTCGCGGCTACACAGTTATAGATCAATATGTATTTATTATATAGTCAATGACTGTTTCACACATCACTTAGCTATATACACTTTAATTTTAAAAGTTCTGATCACAACTTCATCAGAACATTCGGAACGCCATTTTTTCAAGAATAAATAATTCATGTCAAATTTATTTATTTGTACGTTTACTCTTCCTGTGATAGTTATACGTATTTATATCCAGGTCGTAAGTTTCCTACAAGAGAGTTTCTTGCATTTTTATCATATTAGTCTGATATGAGTGTATTTGAAATATGAGTGTTGGACATCTGTCCGTAATTATATTTTTTATTAATTATAAATAGGCTATAAAGACTAACAAGCGAGTTAGTCTATAGCCACAGTTTTCATTTCTATTCTTCATTATTATTCTATTCGGTGAGTGAGCCAGTGTATTTACATGCATATTAATTATTGAAAAAAATCTCTAAGTTTTAAATAAATAAATAAAATAATTATTCAGGAGTAAAACATAAATATATATACAGAATTATATATCTGATAATATATACCAATATATGTAACAGTTGTTGCACAATATCAATAAATAAATATGTAATAGCCATAGAGGCTTGCCATGTAAACGACATGAAATTAGTACCCTTACTTTTTTATTCTTACCCACTTGCGAAAATTTTAGATTTAATTATAACAAACTAGATTAAGAATTTACTAATACCCTCCCATTCCATAATTCTTATATGTATTTAGTTGTATGATTAACGTGTATTTCTCATAGTAAGTAAATTGTATTCTTTTTGAGAAATAAATGTCTTAAACAATATATTAATCACTGTGGTATAAGTAATACATATGCTACATTTGCTAGTCTACTTTCTAAAAACAACTTATAACAAGAATACGTAATAACGAAATTCGATATAGCTTACAATAAGTATACGTTCTAGTTACATCGTGTAGTCGTTTACAATAAAATCCCATCTCATTGCGTATACATAAAACATTTTGAGGAAACAATTTCGTACCAGCCAATATCGATATGTTTCGGCGAACCCATCCACTCCGCGAACGATCCGTAAAATATCTCTCCAGCGACAATTTGCCAGTCACGGTACATATATTCTTCTTGTATTGCCCAAAACTTTTATGCGAGTGACAAAGGGATTTTATTTTCATATTTATTGGGCATATGATTCCTGGTATTTTATTACGATACGAATTCAATTATGAATTGCGGATTGAAGTTTACGGTATTGGTAAATGCACACCAGCGCACCTTGGGAATGAGACGATCGCCGCATGGCTATTTCTTTTTGTTTTTTTTTTGTAAGAGTAAAAAAAAAACAACACGCTGAGTTTCTTTCGCCGGTTCTTCTCAGGGCTGGGTGTTTCTTTTCCGAACCGGTAGTAGTTTCCAGTTTGACGATCAATAACTAAGTGTAATATGTCAATATTGAATAAAGTATTTTGTATTTGAATGGAGTAAGGTATGGAACTTACTTGGTGGTAAAAAAAAAATCACATAAAAATATTTATGTTATGAATAAATATTAGAGCCGAGGTACTTCTATAAATATATTGTACAACTATACTTTTGAAGTGAGAGTATCTGTCTCTGCGGGCACACTTCCGACGTGTTCTTTCCGTCGATTGAAACATCATCTTTTTTATATTCAGTTTTAAGTCAAGCACTACATCAGTACACTACTTACATTACACTACACTTGTGTAAACCACACCTTATATAATACATAGCCTTAAACTATAGTTAAAAAAACCTACATAAATTGAATTGTGAGCAAAGGTATTTTCTACTTTTTAAATGCTTTAACAGTTAAGGTGTGCCTTGAAACATTGTGGTCTAAGGTGTGTCGTTTGCTGGTGTCACTTTTGAATTGAAATACAACATTTCGTACTTTTTTAGTGTCAATATTAATTGTTTTAGTCCTAAGCAAAAGTATTACATTTTCATAAAATACTATTTGTTAAGAAATATTTAATTTTAATAACGTACTGTAAAAAGCATGCTTTGATATTTATTATCTTGTTTTATTTTATTTTACGAAAAATGTCATAAAATTAAGTAAAAAAGTTAAAGACTTGTCAAAACATACTAAACTAAGTTAATACTAAGCCATTTACTACTAAGCCACTTACTTGAAAACCTTACAAAATCTTTTTGATTGAATTGTGCAAAAAAATTATAGTCATTTTATTGATTGTGTTAAGGTTTTCGGCGTGTCACGTGAATTTTACCTCCGATATTAATTATATATGTTTCCTAGAAACAGTTTCAGTGATGGTAAAACGTAATCGATATAATCAACCAGTATTATATTTCATATCACTATGGGTTATTTAAATTCGTAGAAAAACAAACTGTATGATGTAAACTCACATTTTTGCATTCCAATTGAATTTTGTACGGTTCTTGGAAATGTGTATCTGTATTATTATGTCCCTCTCTTTTAAGCCTCGAAGCAAAAAGAGGGGTGTTACAAGTTTAACGTGGGTGTGTTTGTGGCATTGTATCTTCGAAAGGGTTGAACCGATTTTGAATTTAGTTTTATAGAAATAGGATTTTAGCTTTAATTAATAAAACCTGATCAGCTGTTTGCAGATCATTAGTTCTTTTCTAGTAGTCAAATGGATGCGAACTATTACTAGTCTGAATAATTAAAAATTAGGTAATTTACAAATTTGAACGAGAATTTAATATAAATTATTATTATTATTATTATTATTTTTTTGTTTTTTTTTTACGATTATATTATATTAAGAGTCCAATTTGAAAGATCTTTTAGCATTTATTTATTGAGAAAACTTATAAAGTATACAGTAATAATATCACGCTACGAACCGCGGGGTGGAACAGTAACGGTTAAAAGAAAAACTGCATGGAACGGTTAGTAGCTTACAAAAAACAAACATACATAATGACGTAATACATAGTCATTGAATTCGAATCAACAATTTTTTTCTCTTTCTACAGTGATTTAAAGATTACAAGTACAACAACAGAGTTACATAAACATTGTAGCTACTAAGCTTAAATCCTAATAAAGCTAACGGAAACTTAACAACAATATTGACTTAAGGAAAACTCGCTTACTTTGATAACGTAATTTCAGATCCTTAATTAAATGTTTAGAATTAATTAATTATAATTTTAGAACGAACATAGAATACAATCGAAATTTGAATCTACGATCGTTGGTCGTCTATGTATAAGTAAGCAGTGTCAATTCGTTATTAAATCCTTTGTTCTAGATTTCTAGAATGTTCTTTAAAGTATTAACTTTGTCGCTTGTTAGAGGACGATAAATAATTTATGATTCGTGGATAAGAGCTCGTCGCGGCCTTGTCTTTGATTTATTGTGGTATTTTAGATAGGGAATTGATATAATAGAATCATTAAAGTATAAGAAAATAATTGTTTTAAATTTCCATAATTTTATTTTAAATTTCCATAATTATAACGTGGTATGTAATGGATAAATGTTTTTTTTTTAAATATATAACAGCTACATGACATTAGCATTACGTTTGAAAAAATTGAATATACAATTTGGCGAGATTATCGATTTCGTACAATTACACCATTTGTTGGAATTAAAAAAATTGGGTTGAGTTTCGGCAATTTATTTTTTATTGTATAGGAAGGCGGACGAGCATATTGGCTACCTGATGGTAAGTGGTCACCAACGCCCAAAGACAATGGCATCGTAAGAAATGTAGACCATCGCTTACATCGCCAACGCGCCACCAACCTTGTAAACTAAGATGTTATGTCCTTTGTGCCTGTAATTACAGATCCTTGAGATTAGCCAGATCAAACAAACAAACTCTTCGGCGTTTTATATATAGTATATATTATATATTTTAAATCTTGTAATCATTTCATCCACTCGTTTTCAAGCCTGTATATAGTTAGTTACACAAATCTTTGATTATTATTCGGGATTAAATATAAAAAACACTGGTTATTTTTGCAATCAAAACCTTTTAATTGTTTATTTTACCAAAAAAAATCCTAATTCAAACGCCCAGCTATACATTTATTAATAGCATCCCTTGGTTTATAAAATTTCTTTTATAAATGAGAGCGTACAGCATTGTTCTCTATTATTAGACCGTGGCTTCTGAACATGGCTTCCAATGTGCTTGATCACGCCTACCACTATTAGAAAATCGCTTCGTCACGAAACTTTGATCTCGAGTAGTTGTTCTACAGAATAACGCCTTTATTTTTTCTTTATTTAAATATCTAATTATTAAAAGTAAGTTGATGTACAATAAATTTTTAACTGATATTTAGTATACTGATTTGTTTTGTGCTATATAAAATGTGTGGGCAAAATTCAATCGGAAAGTTCAAAATCATAATATTATAATAATTCAATAATGTACCTTTAAATTAATGAACATATTACTAAAAAAATATAATAAATTGTTATTATTAAAGTCAAAGTGAAATAACAGCCTGTATACGTTTCCCGCTCTTGGGCTAAGAGGTGTCTCCTACTTGAGAAAGAGCTTTGAAGTTTTACAATGCCGGTCTAATGTTCCACCATGATTTCCTTCACCACCAACCACGAGATGATTAATAAATTAAGTATATAAAAAGTAGTTCTTGCCCGGATTCGAACCTACAATCTTCAGTTGAGATTCACATGTTCTAGTCACTGGGCCATTTTCAGGCTCGTTACTCTGTTATTTAATATATTTATAACATTACATATCGAAAAAATTATAATTTAGTAATACGATTGTCAATTCAATACAAATAGTACATCTAAATTAAAAGCTCCGTTTATTTTATTAAGTGAACATAAACAATAAATATTTACATTGTTCATTGTTCAAACAATTTGTTATATTGTAACAGTAAACATATTTGTTTTAACATGTTGGGATTTGTTTACATTGGAGTTAGCTAATCCGGCCTTACGTTTGTTTCAAATTAGATAATAATCCTTTTAACCTCGTTATTTTAATTGTTCTGGCAAAACCAATTTGAATTTGTTTTGTAGATTAATTTGCTAATGAACAGCTATCAATTACCAATTTAAAAAATATATTTAATACGGTGTAATCATAGTGCATGCTACTCGATGGTCTCGTCGCTAAGTTATGAGGTCATTGTGAGCGAGGTTCCAAGTTCAAATCGCGGGTAAAAAAGTAAAAGTGGGAGACCGAAGTCTGGAAATTTATTTACACCCTTCTTAAGCCTTGGTAAGTTCTTAAAACTGTTGGCGTTTGAACTTTTTTCGGTCGTGTGTAAATTACACAATCTGTTTTTAAGAGTTAAGGCCTAGATAGTGCATTTGTTTTTATTTACAAATTATTTCGATTGTAAGTTGTTATGTGTTCAGTTCCCACCACTCGATTGAGCTGAAATCTGGAATATATATGCAATTTCGGTGGATGCAATATTATGGTACCATGAAGGTTGTATCATAATGGTGTCAAACTCCTTATCTGCTTAACATAACTCGTTTCGGGACTCTTTTTTTCTTATTTACGTAACTTAAATAAGTTAAAATTTTATTAGGTACTTTGTATTTATTTTTAAAAATGTAATCATAGTTTATAGTCGTCTTTAAAAGCGATTTATAAAAACAAATTCTTTATATATCTTAGGAATGAGGTCAGTATCATTTAAAATAAATAAGCCTGCACGCATCGATCGATTCGCTTAAGCACGTTCTTCAATTCCGGAGAGATCAGACGAGAAATTTAAGTACATGAACATAAATACTTGTAAATGTAATGTTCTAAAATTTATCTTATTTATAAGAAGGTTGATGTGATATTCCCGTGCATTTTTTTAACAGTATAAAACAAAGCGGCTTTTCGTATTTATTTGTTCGCTTATTTCTGAATTAAAGAATGGAAACCAGTACGATTTTTACTATAATTGTGGTAAATTATTTTGAAAGTATTTAGTCTGTAATACACTATCAAGACACACTAAGAAACTTTTAGGGCACTAACATGCTAGTGAAATTATACTTATAATAAAAATTATGTCCTTTTTAATGGTATCGTATAATATCTCAGTTATAATTATCTAGATTTAGATAAATATTATATGAAACCTATTATTGTGTTTATTGATGTATACTCCTTTGTATATTGTGTGTAAGAGATTGAAACTTCTACACGATAAGTCAGTCTAGTATTCGGAGCGTGCACGACATTAGCGCCATCTACCAAACGCAGTTTTAGGGGCATATGTCATAAAATTAATATAAAGAGCTTGTTTATTTTGTATGGATTAGAATAAATAAAATATATTTAGAAAGACAATAAATGGTATTTATAGAGGAATTTGTTAAAAACTGTTTATGGAAAAAAAATACGTTATTATAAAAACTGGTTTTGAGAGTGTAAAACACACAATAACTTTCCAGCCCCAAACTATGCTAAAAGGAAATAAATTGGTGTTAGTAGAACATGTAAGGAATGTAGAAGAACTTAGAACTATTTAATACGAGCCACCATCATTCGTCAAACATCGGTGACCTCAACACCCTATAAAATTCATGTGTTTATTTAAAAGTTTAAACGTTTAAATAAACACATGAAACGACTTAATTAGTAGTGACAGAAGCTAATTTTTTTAAGATAGAATAAAATATTCGTGAAATTGTAGTTCTGTGAATACCAAATAATACACTCAATGCTGAAAATGATAAGCCGGATTTCATTTTCGTTAAAAAAAATTAGAAGGCGATCTTGTACTGTACATCATTAAATATATCATTATCATATATCATTGTATATCATTGAAACTGTACATTTTGTCACAGTTAATTTTCATAATAAAAATTCGAAATTACTAAATGACACACCAGCAAGATTATTGATGCTAGCGAATTCTTGGCTTTTTGTTTCAGTAAGCTGGTCTTCAAATGATTTTTTGTCAGTGCAACAGTTTTTATCTTTTTTTCTTGAATTATTTGTTGTTACAATTCTCGAAGTTGTTGCTATATCTACTCGAATTTCAGCCTCACAGCGATCATTGTTAATAAATGTATTGTAAGTAAAGGTAGTTTCCCTTAAATTTAGTTCAGAGAAAATATTGACTTGACATCCTCGGTTGACCAGAAGAGGTTGAGTTTGATGTAATTCATTTCTTTCTTCCATTATAATTTCATGTATCATGGTATCCCAGACTACTGTTGTTGTGGTGTCTGCAACATGTGTGGTTCTTCGTTTTTATAGACGTGTATGCATGTGACTCGTTAATCTTCTGCTGTCGAGGTATAGGGAATATTGTGAGAACATAACTCGGACCTGCTTGCGCGTCTGATTTTTTACCTCCTATGAAATGTTTGCATTGCATATTTTTTCATCGGGTTTTGGAGACCATGTTGATGGATATCAACACTATAAAAAAATATTAGGTACTCAATTAATATCATATAAAACGCAACTACAACTTCATTTTTTCTTTTTACAGCAGCTATCCATTTATATCTTTGATCTAATTTCCAGGAAATTTTAGGAAAAACATAAAATTTGGAATTATTTATACTATTTTTGCAGTCTACGATACAACATCAATAATGATTCATTTTCAAAAATTTCAAACCAACATTGACAAGTTTGTTTGCTTACTGACTTTTGTCCCCTTTTGTTGCACATTTCTGCCGCGACAAGCGCAGCGATCGTTTTCTTTACCCCTTCCACCCACTTCGCACAATCCGAATAGAATATCAGTATAGTTTTAATGGGCCTATAAACATTTTTTTTAAAAGTATACGCACTATAAATAAATAAAAAGGTGTGTGTGCGATTCACACACGATAGAAGTGAAACTTTAGTAAATCGACAAAAGAAATAATATAAAATAGTATGTATATTTCTGTCTCATTCTTTGCTGGCTTCATCCTACACATTTTTGTATTTGTGTCTCTTACCTGTCGTTTTTTCCGTTGCATCCGGTTTGAAATCACAACGATTCTAAAGAAGTTTCACTTCAAAAAAGATTTAAATCAATAATCATTTAAAAAGTTTTTTCTGAA
Source organism: Nymphalis c-album (assembly GCA_963151315.1). Classification (NCBI taxonomy): domain Eukaryota; kingdom Metazoa; phylum Arthropoda; class Insecta; order Lepidoptera; family Nymphalidae; genus Nymphalis; species Nymphalis c-album. The sequence continues at coordinate 3,453,110 of OY720610.1, forward strand.
CAACTTGTATTATAATGAAATTTATTATTTCGTATTCTTATTTACTCGAGATATTAAACTATCTGAAGATGCGGGCTTTGGTAGGATTGCCGGTGTCAGACAGTCTAATGAATTCCCTTGTCAATCAGGTTTCAATGGGTATTGTCTCAATCACAAATTCTTTCTCACATATATTTTATGTGCTCAGAATAATAGGGACTAATTTAACACCTATTTTTATATATTTGTAATCGATATATGGTTTGAATGGATTATGTAACACCAATTCAATACAAATAAATGGCTTTTTATATATGGGGGTATGTCGAAGGGCAGCTAGTAGTTGATAAAAACATATATTTGTAGATTTATTTTCGGAACAATGTATATTATTTATTTTGAGGTAAGTAAGGAATATTTTTATTTGTCGGATCAAATTGATATAAACTACACATCGAATTACTACAAAACGATAAAATCAATAATGTAAGTATTTTTATTGATTGATATTTATGTTTAAGAAAATCTGAATTAAATACAAAATCAAGAGAAACGTTTTTGTAAAAAATGTGCCTACAATATATAAAATAATTTCAAGTTTTAATTTAAATTGCGTGTCAATCAATTAATATATAAGAATAATAATTGAATATCACCTTCGTTTCTTGTAATGAAAAATCTATGTATCTTTTAATCCATCAACTTGTACAAGTTTATTGGCTTAGTAAATATCTCCTATCGTGTTAGGTAACTTCTAAGTTTCTGTTAGCATTTGAGCTTATTTGCGGCTTCATAGGACGTTTGTCGTATCTTTGACGTAGTACTTTAAAGGTTGTTTGTATTCAAAGGTAATGGAATCTAAGTTGACTCCTCAACAAGATAATTTTACGATAATTAATTTAACAGTAGTAATAGTCTGTTAATATTCAAGTCCTGGGTTAAAAACCTCTCTTTTGAGAAGGTTTTGGAGCTTATTATACCAGGCCTTTTTTATGGCATAGGTAGGCGAACGAGCATATGGATAACCCGAAGGTAAGTCGTCACCAACGCCCATTGACGTTGGCATTGCAAGAAATGTTAACCATCTCTTGCCAATGTGGCACCAACATTAGGGTACTAAGATGTTATGTCCCTTGTGCCTGTTATTACACTGGCTCATTCACCTTTCAAACTAGAATACAACAATACCAAGTACTGCTGTTTTGCGGTAGAATATCTCATGAGTGGGCGGGACCTACCCAGACGAGCTTGCACAAAGCCCAACCACCAGTAAAATGCTGCAAATTCATGCCTCATATGCTGTTTTCATCAATATTAGTTTTATAAACTTAAGTTATGTAATAGGAAAAATGTTATTTCAAAACAATTACACAGAATTAAGGCATGTTCGAGTTTGTTTGTTTGTTTATTTACTTTCTCAAACTGTTGTTAACGACTTCCGATTATAATGTTTCGTTGTTGTGGATAGTTATAATGTCATCCTAACTTGTTCGTCAAACTCGGCCGGAGTTACTTTGAAACCTTCAAAACAAATCAGTAATCAGTAAACTGATTAAATCACTATATTAATCACTAATGAATTTGTTTTTTTTAAATTGACAGATTTTAAAGGTTTTAGGGATTAAGTGAAAGCATTTGTGGAATCACCACTTAGAGTACGTCCAAACTTGGTGCATTCGCCATAATATATGAACTTGTATCTTAAAGCTTTCAAGGTTATATAGTTATTATTTATTTTTTTACTTGTAGATTCAAATTTAAAACAATCTATGATCATTAGAGCTAGACAAAGAGCATAGCTGTAGTGTTCACTATATACTGTACACTATACTAACGGTTCACTGGTTCAACAACACACCGTATTCGCAAGCGATACGTCCGCTCTCGCCAATGGCTCTCACTCGAATGACGTTCGCCCCACCATAACGTGAGCATGAGACAGTGTAAATAACTATTACTATAGTTATTAAATACAAACACTACAATAGCGATTGTCGATATTGTTTGCACAAAAGGTGAAAACATATGAAAATGGTATACCGTATATGTATTCGATTAATCACGTGATCAACAATCGACGTATGACGTGATGAAACAATAATTTTCCAGAAAGTCTAAACTCTCTTAAACATTTGTCGACTACGCATCATTAAGTGTCATTCTATTTATGACATGAATGGCCGAATACTGAAACGTCTTTCAAATATTAATTGGGAATTAATTATTGGGAACGCCATTTATTTCAAATTTCGCATACTAAATTTTGAAATTAATGACGTTCCAAATAATTAAGCCCCACTTCATTTTGAATGACGTTTCAGTATTCGGCCGAAAGATTATTTTTATATTCCACTTGACTAAAGTCAAAGTTTAAGTGCGATAGTGTAATGCAAGTCACAAAGTATGTTAAACCATTAACCACGGTTGGTAGCACATTGGAAATCTAAGATATTCCTCCTGAATTCAATATCTATGAGCATACTTGAAGGCATTCCGCACATCGCTCGAAGCTGAGGTGGCATTGCTCTTGTGCACATAATTACAAAGGCTTTTACAATATTAAAGCTTGCTATCCATGCTTAAATAAGATAATAAATAAAGGGCTAAGATATCTTATTTGGTTTAACAAATGGGCATTTGTCGCTCTTTGAAATAATTTTCATTTATTTTTTAATAAGTGTAATATTAATATTTGTAACATAAATTGACAATTTAATCTAATATTTATCATACATCGGCTAAACGAAGCAAAAGACGTTAATGAACATGTACGCATACACACAAACACACACACGCAAAAAAACGGATTTAAGTCTGAGTAGCTAAGAACTTGGAGATTTATTAAATTTTACTACTATGAAAATCAGATTCTAAATTATTGAGTGGGTAAAATAGGATTCATATAGGATTGCGAATAGTCCTACTATTCTTTTACTCGCTCACCAAGTCACGTTTTATTTGAAACTTTAAATATATAAATATATGTATATGATCAAATACTATACAATAATAAATATTCATCAATGTGCATTTAATAAACATAATTAAATTTAACATCACGAATAAAGGTCAAATATACGAGAAAACTTGACTTTATAATTTGCATATTTCATTACAAACTCTGACAACCGAGCGTAGCATTGACGTAGCAGTTGTAGAGCCCACGTAGTTTTGACGTAGCGCTTGAAAATTAATTGTAAACACAAGCGTACAATTTACAAAAATGTTTAATACAGTTAGTTTCGGAGAAAACATAGGTATTGTTGTATAGAATAGACAGCCAGACGGGCAAATGGGCCACCTGGTGGTCAGTGGTCACCCCCGCCTAGAGACAGTACGCCACCAACCTTGAGACGTAAGATGTAATGTCGGGGCTGTAGTTTAATAAACTCGATAGGATGAACGGGTGAAGGAATTTACTACTTTAATTTGCGGTTTGAAAATATCGTTATATATATATAACTAGCTGATACCCGCGACTTCATCCGCGTTGCTTGATATATTAACAAAGTTTTCTTATGTACGAAGGAAAAAACATCAAAAAGATCGCAGCCAAAATATACTTTGTTTAAACATACATCACTGAACACGCAGTGATAGCAAGATATCCCAATATTTTTTGTTTTTGATAAGGGCCAAGTCTAGGAAATAAAATTTAGAAAATTTCATTGAAATCTATCCAGTAGTTTTTCCGTGATGCGCGCACAACTGCAGACCTGTATCATTTTATTTATATAGATTATAATACTATACCCATACTTCAATTACAGTATTATTAAAGTAAACAGCGCACTCTTATTTCTCACGGACTCGAACTCGGGCGCAAAATAAGAAAAAAAAACTGAAAAATAAAATAATATGATTAGCGTGATGGATGATAGCCTGACAATAGACCCTAATAGTTTAAATGCAGGCAAGCTACACGGTTTATTTATTTGTTATGTATGTGTTATCTTGATGTGGTTTATAAGTTTCGTATGCTATTAGAATTTATTTTTAATTTGATTTATTAGTGTACCAGGCCTTAGGCCGCGAACTTATCAGCCCTACGTATCTAAGTGTAATATTGTAATCTACTTTTGTTTATTACTTATATACATTATATTAAGTATTCTGTAGATCCAGAGATATATATATATATAATATATATTATGAAGTTATTTCAAATAAACTAAATGGGTTTGGTATTTTTTGTTTTTAAAGGAAAGTAAATTAGAACATAAGAACTGGTAATCGTAGTTGTATTTATATATAAGAACTTATTTACGTAATCAACAGAACATGGCATTATAGCTACGATCGGCTATGTAGATAAAAGCAAAACATATTAGTGATTTTTTATCTATGCATAAATGAACGAGACAAAATTTTAATCGTATTAAAATTCAGGTAGTAACTCGTTCTTAGATATCACACGAAAGGTATACAATCCTGAAAATCCATGACTAGACTAGCTTACTAAGCTAATCTCTGATTTGTATGCAGTGAGCTTCGCGTTGTCATATTATTAACTCCGTGTACTTAAGGTTTAATGCACTAAAATTTATTCCAGGCACATAATTTCATATGATATTTTACAAAAAACACTTGACCATATAAAAATCTGGTAACTTGAGAATTTTAATAACTTTTTCCTTCTAATAAACATCGATTTGTCCCTTTCTTTCTACAGTAATTTGCCATTCGAAAAAAGAGAGAGTTCTGTAACTAAATGATGGCTATGACACCTTTTTAATAGGATTTTAAAGTATAGATGTCAAGGATTGAACGTGTTTAACAAACCATAAATATACAAACTTAATGCAATTTAATAACAGCTATATTATGCTATATATTATCTTTGTTTATATATAAAATTAAAGTGCAAAAACCCACTCACTCACATACTTAAACCCACTTTAATTTTACTGCGAAAGTTTCGGAAACAACTTCCCCGACATTCAAAGTGCCATTTTTTCCTCGTATACTTTAAGTGTCATTTAAAGTGCAATGACATCACACTACACCGTCTAGTTATATTATTCTTATAATATAAAAAATCACTAATGTATGTCTAGTATTCGAGTTTTTTTTTTTTTTTTTTTTTATGTTAGAGGGGGCAAACGAGCAGGAGGCTCACCTGATGGAAAGTGACTACCACCGCCCATGGACATCTGCAACATCCGAGGACATGCAGATGCGTTGCCGGCCTTTTAGGAGAAAAAGGTTAAATTCCAAAAGCCTAATACGTACATCCTTTTCACACACGTTTCCAAAACAAGTGTTAGAGCAGGACATTAATATATTTTCATCACATCTTTAATGTTCGTTACATAATAAAAACACAAAGAAAAAAATATAGTTACTTACGCTGAATGGAATTAAGCTTATCGCATTGTTATTTTCACTGTCTGTTAACTTTCCTTTGTGTTATTCATGTTTTGACAGCTAATACGAATTGTTCAACGATTATTCCATTGATTATTATCATTTCTTTTATAATTGATTTATGGTTTTAACATGATTTAGAAGGTAATTCGGACAGACTGGTACTTGATGAAGCAAACTCCTTACACCCTCAATGTGCCTTGTGCCTATAATTACACTGGCTATTCACATTTCTAACTGGAACAGAGTAATTAAAATGAAATGGTGAATGTTAAAGATAGAGAAACAACGTTTCTTGCTAGTTTTTCTCGGTAGCTACATTCCATACTTGCTTACTTGAATAAAATATATTTTGATATTTGATAGATACTTGGCAAAGGTAAAAATAATATAATATAACATTATTGAAATTTTATATAAATACTAAATAAACGGAAATCAATTTATTCTTAAAGCAAGGGATTTGAAACTTTATAAATTGCCAGTTTTTGAGAGCCAGTTTACACTTTTATCCGGCAACGCACCTGCAAGCCCAAGGGTGTTGATGTCCATGGGTGGTAGTCACTTTCCATCAGGTGAGCCCCTTGCTCGTTTTCCCCCTCTTACATAAAAAAAACACTATGTAAAGGTCTGAACTTGATCACATACAAAAAAATATAAAACAGCTTTTTTGTGCCATTTTTTTTTACGTTTACGTACATTGTACGTTTTAATCAAATCAAATCAAATATTTATTCAATGTTGAAGTGTTACACTTTCTTATTGATTGTCATAAATCTACCACCTTATTATTTTACCACCTATCTTATTGATTGATTGTCACAATCTATAAAGTCTTAATTATTAAATACAAACAATTATTTGAAATATAGTTAAATCTTAATTCTTATATTATACATTATTTTACTACAAGACTGGCTGCATACACACTCTGTGAAAATTCTCACAAATTAAATAACACAATGGAAAGGTTATAAATATGTATGTACTATATTTTTAGTTTTTAGTTGTATATTTTATTTGGCTGGCTATTGCTCTCTTGTAAATAACATTACTTCTTTTTACTTGCTATCTGGTGAAGTTAAACGCGGTAAGTTCACTCTTTTTCTAATGTGTTTCAATTAATTTTTTTTATAGATTAATTTTTGCATGTTATTTTCTTTATTTATATAATTCTAAGGTTGAATTTCGCCCTAACATGACTAATTGTATTCGGGTTTTAACCGGGGGTACATCTATACTATTAATGATTTTAAGAAATATTGAATAATTATTATGCATGTTTGGAACTAATTTCTTTACTCTTATTTCCAATTTATTTTTATTGATAACATTAAAGCTTGACATACGGTCAAACAAAATAAAACAGAGTTGATAAAGTTACTGGATTATTTATGACAAAATCCCGTCGTTTCGACAAAGTTAATCTGTCATTGTCACAAACCGATTGCATCAATTGTTTCAATATTCCAACTAACTTATGTATTGGATGTTTTTTTTTTATTGTAAATGTATTTGTGCAGCCTATACATCGTTTCCCAGCATATTATGTTGTGTGTGTTTTATGTTATCTGTCAATATGCCTCGTTCGAGTTTTTTGTACTTATTCGACTGATTTGTATGGAATTCCGATTATTGTCACTGTTTTCATAGCATAGAAATGTTACGCAGTTAATCTTAACGCTATTTAATAAATAAAAAAAACTCGCACTAGGCACACAGACTATAGTAAATGTTTTGAAGTGAAGCTTCTTTAGTATCGTTGTGATTTGAAAATCGATGAAACGAAAAAGCAACAGTAAAAAGAGACACACATAAATCCATAAGATTTTCTCCATATTACCTTTAGAAAATGAGATAGGATGAAGACAAAATTTTTGAAGGTTTTACTTCTACCATGTGTGAAGTGCACACATGTTTTATTTTTTCTTTTTCTGGCGTGTATCTAATAGTAAATGTTACAACTTGTGCCTTGACTTGCTGTCAATGTCACTCATATTTATTGTTGTATTAACTGACTATATTATCTGTAATAACTTCAGATATTAGATATTATGTTTTTTTATATCATGATGAATAATCTGTATATAATAGTATAAATACTCTACGTCAATGACACATATTTTGTTAAAAAACACTTTATTTATCCCCATGCGTGGTTGCGTCAAAACTGTTATTTATCTTATGTCTTAATTTAGACTAACAGCCATAAAACAACATATATAACAACGTAGATTATTGAATATCATAATCAGTATCATATTGAGTATCATAGCCACTGACACCATAGGCAAAAATTTTGTGGCACCTTGTGACTTAAGGAAATCATATCGTATTTCCAAAATTCAAGTTTTTATTTAGAGCTAACGAAGTGGGCATAAAAACTTTTGTAGCTCCTGTTTTTTATTTTTTCTTAGTTTGTAATTTACATTTTTCTTCATACTTTTGGACCTTGGCGGCCCCGCAAATTAGGCGACCAACTAACGCCGGCACTGATCATAATGCTTCTTATCAATAGAAAACTTTAAAATATATATTTTATATATTTCATATTTTTACTATATCAGTTAGAATATTAAATTCAAATAAATAATACTCAACGTAAGCTGTATATTAATTGCTTGTGAGTGGTTGCTCATACGTAAACATTACACACTCATGCATCGTCCTTCTTGCACACGTCAAATGTCACTTTAGGTAAATGCAAATGTTAGTTAACCGTGCCAACTTTATGCATATTTACATCATAATGGAAACAGAACCGCTTATCATAAATATACAATCAATGTGTCAATTATGTTTCCATAACGGTTCGATGAATTGAGTTCAGATTAACGGCCGAATACTGAAACGTCATTCAAATATTAAGTGCAACTTAACTTTAAGACTCCGTTAATTTAACATTTCGCATACTAATTTCAATGTTAAGTAGCGCTTAACTAAGTGTTTGATTTGATGGACGTTTCAGTATTCGGCCGTTACAGACTTAAAATGTGTCAATAAAATGTATTGTTCATAGACTTTTGAATGTATTTTTGGATCCTCGAGCGCTATCAGTGCTGAATTTGGATTGTACCTAGACGAACCGGCAACGTGTCACTGTCATGTACAGCACTAGATGCTAGCTTGTTCGGTTGAAATCATATTTCTTTGAGTTTTTGCTAATATAATATTAATTTTATATTTATTATTAACAGTAAAAAAGGAGTAAAGTTATGGTATCTCACATATAGTTAAAAACGGACGAAACAAGTTCAATATGATCTTGTAAAATTACTGTTCAAATCTTGTATAAGATATACAGGATGCAAGTAAACAACAATTTTGCCCCTAATAAAATTAAATTTAACTAAATAACGACAATTAGGCACATTTCAACACAGGCGCGGGCGTCAGCGCTCGATAGCTCTTACCTATCGGGTAGCTCGGACACGAGGTCATATCCTCAGTTGTCCATGAAATTTTCGTCATTTACAATTAAAAATGACAATAAATATTTTGTTTAAGTATTTTTTTTTTTTTGAATTTAAAAAATGATTACATGAATAGAACTGACTCACGATACCTAATAACCACTTCACGGGTCGGACACTTATTTTGTTACAGCCTGTATAGATTTGATGAAACCTATCCATCCATCCATCTATAAGTCTGAAGTTGGCACTAAAGAAAATATTCAAGCAACGTTTTTCCGAGATAAATAAAAATATATCATTATTCGATAAAAGTTTTTAATGGTCCTCGAAGTGTACTCAAAAGTATTGAAGGTGAAGCACTTATCTGGATATGAAAACTTATAATGTACATTTCTTTTTAAGTATCTTAATAAAAATTCCTTTTGCCCAACAATGGGAAATCTATGATTTTCCTTTTCTTTGCACATAGCACTGACTTAATTTCAACAATAATATATTTTATAATGAATACACAAAAGAACTATTCCATAAAACATGTTTAATGACTTGAACAATAAATAATACAACATTTATGTGCATGTTTTGGTGAATATATATTATTTACACACACATGTACGTGCTGTATTATAAGTATCTCATTAGAAGCAACTAGAATACCCAATTAGTGGTTCAGTGAAAGCGCACCGTTGCTGTTGAATGTACAGAGCTTATACCTTCTCCGTATTTAACGAAAACTTTTGAATATGTTTTAGCTTTTAAATTTAGCTTAGAAATTAAATAGTAGAAATTTTTAAGCGATTTTTATTTAATATAATATAAAGAAGTCACTTACTATATTTAATTAAGTAATTCGAATAGCTATATTTTAGGGCCTGTACGAACTTACCTGCTTTCCTTTAAGCCTTAAGAGCTTTTTGAACCGTTCTAGTGCAGGATAGTTTTATTTAACTAGATACAATAAGGTTCCATCACAATATCTTCCTTTATAATCGAACACGAGATGAATTAGTATGAAAGCGGTTCTTCCCCGAATTTCAACCCGCTATCTTCTTTTACTAATGGCGTATCTAACTACTGGGACTCGACTTATATAAATTTAAAATATAATTATAATGCTAATTATAAACTAAATTCTATTACATATTCTATTTCAGCTATTAGTAACGCTTGGATAAACTGAGAGCGTTAATTTATTATGTGGGCGGGTGTCAGACAAATGACATAGTATATACTTTATTTTTCTTTAATCTAATTTAATTGTCTTTTTGAGACATTAACGGCCGAATACTGTATTAGGTAATTTCTCTTAATAAGGTAATTTCGCATACTCAATTTTGAAATTAATGACGTTCCAAATAATTAAGTCCCAATCATATTTGAATGACGTTTCAGTATTCGGCCGTAACGGCCGAACTTAAACGCTACTTAACATTGAGAAACTCGAAATGCGAAATTTGAAATTAACTGCGTCTCAAATAATTAAGTTGCATTTAATAATTAAGTGACGTTTCATATTCTATTAATTTTATTTATTTATTAAATCCGAGATGGCCCAGTGGTCCAGCGATCTTAACCGATGATCGTGAGTTCAAGCCCGGGCAAGCACCACTGAATTCATGTGCTTAATATATAATTCATCTCGTGTTTGACGGTGAGGTAAAACATCGAGAGGAAACCTGCATGTATTCCACTAACCCACATTGGAGCTTCTCAAAAGAGGAGAAGAGGCCTTAGCCCAGCAGTGGGCCATCCGCATGTTGTTATTTACTTACTATTTATTAAAATACAACGTGTATATATATATGCACGTGTATATAAATATTAAATGCACATTAAGATCCAATAGCGTCTGAAATATGAGGTATAATACCATAATATATTTATAGTTTAAAGTGGTATCAAGTTCTGATTTTAATCATTTTTGTCTCCCTACTTACTTTTCGCTCCCTATTTGTATTAGATATTAGTGGAAACTTGATTGATTTATGTGTTATTGTATTTTTATTTATTATTTCTGTGTAATTGTACTGTTTTTTTCCCATAAAAAAATTAATATGTCCTCGACAAGACTACTCGTTGAAGTAGCATATATCCTAAGTCTACACACCTATTACCTCACTCTTTTCTTCTTAGAAGCAGTTATGAAATAAATACCAAATACTGCAAACCCGAAATCACGTGTTGACGATATTTCCATACATTTTCTTCGTATTTTTTTTTCTGATTCTTTTTTAATTTCATTATGAAATATCGAATACGATGGTCACACTTTGATTATATTGTTGTTTCAGATGACGAGTTCGGAGAGAAATCAGTATCGGTTCTATTGGATGGTGAAGAATCAGAGCTCATATTTATTGACCACCCCAGCACTGAGATGTCGGTAAGAATATAACCATGTATTATATCGTCTAAAACAAACACAATTTAGTGCATTTTATTATTTATATAATCAAGTTTTTGAGCATTTTAACATCTAGAGATTGGAGCAGCTTTTATTGAAAAAAATGTGAAAAATGATTATAGTACATAATTACGGAGAAAATGCCTTCAGAGAAAGTATACACGCAGACACGCACACATACATTTAAATATGCAAACATGCAAAATATACGTACTCAAAACTAACTCAAATCAACGTGGATTTCATCAAAAAATTTAAAAATCGAATCGTTCGCAGAATATTTCAATTGACAATTAAAAATTTAAAAAAAAAAGTTTTAGTTGATATAATATATATTTGTTTATTCGATATAATATAGTGTCCAAGCGAAATAAGCGATCTGACAGTATTAAGGCGCCATTGTTTTCATTATAACTTATGTATTGTAAGCTATGTGTCATCATATTGTGTTTCTAGTAAATAGGTCAAAGGTTATTACCCTTTATGTCACGTCCACGTGCTATCTTGTTTACGTCATCAAACGAGATCATGATAACGAAAGTTCGATTTCAATATTAATTTTATCACTATACTAGCCGAACACGGAGGTTTCACCCGCGTATGATTAAAAAAAAATATAATGAATAAAAATCAGCCTAGAACCTTCCTCGATAATAGGACTATACAACACAAAAATAATTTTATAATTCGAACCAGTAGTTCCAGAGATTAGCCGGATCAAACAAACAAACTCTTTAGCTTTATGTATCAGTATAGATATAGATATAGATAATAGATTTAGCATTGGTAGGGTTAAATATTAGTTAGTTGAATATTAATTAGTTCACGCGTTTTTACCACTGACCTAACACGGCTTATCTACTTCGTTAATTACGTTATTGCCGGCCAAATGTAATAACCGCGAGGCTCTTTGAGTGCACTCTGCACGCTGCGTCTTCTGTTTTGAATGATAATTATGACTTGAATTTACAAATTCACTTTCATTTGATTAAATCAATTCTAAATTTAAAAAAATCAGCCCGATTAACTCGATACTGATTATGACATCATAATCAGTATAACAATCTCGTTGGTAGAGCTTTGTGCAAGCTCGTCTGGGTAGGTACCACCCACTTATCAAATATTCTACCGCAAAACAGCAGTACTTTATATTGTTGTTCCGGTTTGCAGGGTGAGTGAGCCATTGTAATTACAGGCACAAGGGACATAAAATCTTAGTTCCCAAAGTTTGTGGCGCATTGGCGATGGCTAACATTTCTTACAATAACCATGTCTATGGGCGTTGGTGACTAGATACCATCAGGTGGCCCATATGATCATCCACCTACATAAACAATAAAAATAACAAATTTAAACCTTAATTTAACCGTCTTCATTTATACCTAAACCTCAAAAAATGTATTAAAACAACATATACTTTATTGACAGTTTTATTTTATACATGGATTAAAAGAAAATTCTCTTCTGCGACAATATGATAAATCATAGATACAAGAGTGCTGAGACAAGCTTTTATCTAAGGATCATAAATTTACTAACCCTGTCTAACGATCGTCTGCGACTTAGTGGCAATGAACTAAACATTTCTTTATAAATATCCAACAATCATGAGATTATAACTATTATTAATTAATCCTTTATTAATTAAAACTTACACGTAACAAGTATCGATGAAATGTAATGGCATATCAATAAAATTAATGTAAAAATATATTAATAAATCGCTTATTTAGTATTTAATTAGTTTATATTTTCTTAAAGTTATTTCTTCTTCGTGACGCTGTTGTCAAAGTGGTCGTGGTCGCCATGTAGTATTACGAATTTATCGCTAGGGATGTTTTTCGCCTCACGAGCGTTCACCATATGTCTCTATTACTAATGAGCCTGAAGCACTCGTGCAAAAGTTATTTAAGTAATTGAAAGGCCTTCTTGAAATAATAAGGTATTGTACACAATATAACAAACAAATAAGTAAGATGTGCCATTTTTTTTTATATGAATCAAATATAAATAACTTGTTAGAATTTAGCAGTATAATTAACAATTTTATTTACTTATATATTTTAGTACATTTTATTAAAATATTAAACGAGTTCACAAAAACAACATCACTTTTCCGAGAAAAAGAATTTGACGGTTATTTTTAGTCTTGTTTTCTTTTAAAATCATTTTCAAAAGCTTATAAATATAAAGTTATAAAGTTTTAATAGAAATATTATATTTACAAAATTTAATATTTCTATTAAACCCTTTTTAGGTAATGTTTAACGTGTTATAATTTCGGCCTGTTTACATTTTAGTAAAATGAAATTGAATTTGAAAGTTGAATAATAATTTAGAACATTCTTATTTAAATTAAGAACATTAAATATTACACACAGAATAAAAATTATAGTGATACCGTATAAAATATGGGCATTGGGTTAATTTGTGAAGCGAAAAAGTACATAATATGTAGCTGTAACCAACACTTTTTAATTTTACTGTCGTCCTTAAAACGTGAAATGAAGAGAAAAACTAATTAAAATGATCTATTCAAACTCTATACAATATTAATAAAAAGTGTAATTTAAAAAATACACAAGATTGTCATTTTCTACCTACATATTATTTATTTTATTTATCTATTAACAAAATATTAATGTTTATTTTTATTCTTCACAGCTATGGGCCTTGTTAGCTTGTTTGGTTGCTGTTTAGTAAAATATCCATAAAATAAACCAAACATTATTTAATTATTTAATCAGTACATCCTGAAATAGTCAAATTACACCAATTAAGGTAACAATAGTATAAAATCAATCATAATTAGAACTTTTATAGAAATATCGTCCTTATAAATACCGATTTATTAAGCATAGATATAATAATTATCGAAGTATAAGAAATATGTATAATCAAATGTAACCTTTCTAACTATATAAGCCAAATTATTATATTATTAAAGTTAGTCCGTATTCATCATCCAATCGATTCACTTAAAGGACGTCCTAGACATAAAATATACTCCATTATAAAAATGTATTTAAAACATCAAAACATTTCCCATAGGTCGAGAACTGTCTATCAACGTATGAACCGCACGCATGCGTGGTTGTATATTCAGTGGTCGCCAAGAGTTCGTTCGTTAGAGCTGGTGAGCTTCTGTCCTACTTGGCGAGAGAGCAATTCACGGTGGACAGGACTGTGGTCCTTGTCGGCAACAAAGCTGACTTGGCTAGAGCGAGACAAGTTTCTACAAATGGTGAGCGATTTGCATTTATATTTGGTAGACTTAAAATTTATGTACGATTACATTTATTCATGACCAAAGTTAGCATAGTTCGAATGAAGCACTTGATAGTTAGTGGCCATTGAATACGAAGTAGTAGGGTGGGATTATTCCTATCACCATATATTTGACTATTGTTGACTAATGCTACTCTACCCAGACGCTGAAAATAGTACATTGTGCATTTTTTTTAACCACACACATTTTGAATATAATCTGTTCTTGACGAAATATAAAAATATTAAAAAGCTACGAAATAAGTTATATAAGGGCTCGAAGTTTTTTTTCTGAAGACTAATACTAATAAAACAATAATCTATATTAATTAAAAAATATAAGCTAACTGTATAAAATTATTGAAACGTAAATTATTTTTCTCGGTCTGGCGCGTAATTACATTAGGCTTGTTCTTGCAGAGGGCAAAGCCCTGGCGACGTCGAAGGACTGCAAGTTCATCGAAACATCATCTGGAATCCAGCACAACGTGGACGAGCTGCTTGTAGGCATCTTGAAGCAGATACGATTGAAAGAGAGCCGTGGTAAGAAACATGCAAAGAAAAGTGGGAAACAGGTAAATATTTTCTTGTATGTTATATCTTCATATAATAAAATATATGTTATTAAAGGTAGAAGAAAATTTAAAGTTATAATTTGACGTAACATGACTTTTATTAATTGTGATTTATAAAAAAAAAAATATTAATTACAAATCTTTATTTTAAAAAGATTTTGCTAAATTAATTGCATCTGTAACTAAAAAAAAAGACTGAACGAAACAGAATATTTTTATAGAACATACATTCAAATCTTAATGGTTATAAATTTATATATATTCATATTTAAGTTATATAATTATTACATGCAAATCTTATTTGAAGTTAAAATACTTCTCTAAGGTTTTAGATACTCATTAGTTCTATTTATTGTTTGTAGTTTTTTTTCAAAATTACGTACATATTTTGAGGTTTTTTAAGTACATTTTTGCTTGGATTATTTACACTAACTTCATTACATAACTTCATACAACAACTACATTCATTAGCAAAATGCACGGTTTTCGAGAAATATCAATCGAACACGCAATCTACAGCAAAAGTATTCCCCAGGAATACTTCAGGACATCGTTATATGTACTAAAACGTTAGCGGCAGTCCGTTCGTAAAAGTCTATAAAATCCGTTCTCCACATTTGCTGTGCATACACTGTGCTCTCTGAATAAATGGACTGAGGGCGAATGAATGATGAACAAATTTAAAGCGATAGAATTGATTATAATAAGTTTTAGTCTACTGTGGGAATACTAACACGTTTCAGTTAAGTAATATATTCCATTTGGAGTTTTTTTTTAAAATGTATATGAAGCAATATATTATTATGATTAAGAATTTCAAATAAAAGAAAACCATCGCAGCTTGAACATTATAAAGTTAATTGAGAGTCACTTTATCGCTATCACACTGATGTTATACACAGACGCATCCTAAATGTTTTGAAAAAAATATTTAACTTTTATATTTTTGGACACTATTTTCAGTGTCCACCACACTCCACCGATAGTTACCACTTACTACATAAAACTCCGACAGGAGGAAGAGTGTCAAAATTATGGCATCCATTATCCTTTCATAGCGGCCTCCAGTCACCATCGTTTCCTACAGCTCCCCGTTGGCTGCAGCCAGCGGCACTTTCGCGCGCTTTATAGATTATAAAAGTTAGGTTATTCTCGACAACAGACATTTATCTCTTTGTAAGTTGCAACCGAGATGGCCCAGTGCTAAGAACGCGTGAATCTTAACCGATGATCGTAAGTTCAAACCCGGGCAAGCACCACTGTTTTGTTCATGTGCTTAATTTGTGATTATCATTCATTATGCTTCACGGTGTAGGAAAACATCGTGAGGAAACCTGTATGTGACAAATTTCACTGAAATTCTGTCACATATGTATTCCACCAACCATGGTATAAGCTCCGAACCTTCTCCTCAAAAGAGGAGAAGAGGCCTCAGCCCAGCAGTGAGACATTCACAGGCGGTTACTATAAGTTATAACCAAACTTTTAGAAATACTTTCACACATTTAAATGAAAAATGTGTATTTGACGTTGGTAATAAATTTCGACACACTTATCGCAGATGCGTAGAATGAATAGGATAGTTAAAAGAAGAGTGCCCTTCCACGTTTATTTTTCAGTAGCAATGTTGATATAAAAAATGAGGTTTCATTTCTAGTAAATTATATAAAGTAAGAATTCTCTTGTTTTTTTCACAGCTACAAACCGTCCGTCTATTTTGTTCGCTCTTAACTTAACTAATAAATAATGCTTCCAGGAATAAACTTGCCTTTGTGAAATATATTCTGTGTATTACAGTATAATAACATTTTATTAAGTTTAGTTTTCATTCGGTAGAGCTTTGTGCAAGCTCGTCTGGGAAGGTACCACCCACTCATCAGATATTCTACCGCAAACCAGCAATACTTGCTATTGTTGTGTTCTGGTTTGAAGGGTGAGTAAGCTTGTGTAGTTACAAGCACGGGACAGGACATTTGAATTCCCAAGGTTGGTGGCGCATTGGCGATATAAGCGACGGTTAACATTTCTTACAATGCCGATGTCTATGGACGTTGGTGTCCACTTTCTATCAGGTGGCCTATAATATGCTCGTCCACCTACCTATGCTTTAAAAACGTTTAAAAAACAAAGCGCTTATAACGTTTTTAGGTTTTTTTTTAAATTATATAGGAAGGCGGACGAGCATATGGGCCACCTGATGGTAAGTGGTCACCAACGCCCATAGACAATGGCATTGTAAGAAATGTTAACCATCCCTTACATCGCCAATGCGCCACCAACCTTGGGAACTAAGATGTTGTGTCCCTTGTGCCTGTAATTACACTGGCTCACTCACCCTTTAAACCGGAACACAGCTATACAAAGTACTGTGTTTTGCGGTAGAATATCTGATGAGTACCTACCCAGACGAGCTTGCACAAAGCTCTACCACCAAGTAAAAGGGTTATGTATTATGTGAGTTTTTATTTCATCATAACTTAAATGCCTAAATAGATTCCGGGTTATATATTGGGGATGCCCAATGATATGGACTATATTATTATATTTTTCTTTTTTTTCAATTTTTAATATAGTTAGTTATATAATTTAATTTCTTCAATTAAGTAAATTAAATTCATCAGAAGCATTCTCTGCATGAATAGGCGTTCCATTTGTTCAATTAATTAGATCAAACTTGATCAAATTTCATTAAAATTAACGAAAGAGCTTCTGTCAAAAGCTTGACGTAAGCCTTTGTTTGTAAACGGTTCTTCCCGCGATACTTTCAAGGTCACCGCGCTGATGGAAATTAAATTTTGTTTAAGTAAAAGTAAACTTTAACATGTTTTCTATGTAGGTATGTATATAGCATTAATATTAGTATAGACTTTTGTTATTGAAAAATATAAGTCTCTTATAATAGTGGTTTAAAGTACCTTCTTGGTATTATAGTGGTGGTAGCGGTGGTTGTTTTAGGTTTCTGTTCCGAAAAGGTTACGCCGAGGCTTTTTTTGAAATTTCATATCCTTACGTATTTAGACTACGATAACTAAAACTGGCTTAATTTTAATTTTGATAGAATAATAATTGATTATCAATTGGTTTTTCTATGTTATCTCAAAAATATGATCTTAGAGAAAAATGTTTCATTCAACAGTATAAAATATTTATATTTTTTTTTGTCTAAAACCAAATTTTTTTTGGGAAAAATGGGGGCTTGGGTTTAGTATCCAGCTGCAAGAGTTTATGTAAAAAAGTGTTCTATATGGTATAGTTTTGATCTCTGATCACGTCGCGTCGTGCGGAAATGCACTGTTTTCGAGAAATTTAAGAAAAACTTTCAAAACCTTTAACAGCGGAATATGTGAAATAGATCGTAATATCACTGCAAGAGCAGGCTAAGTAATATATTTTGTTTAAGTTGGACAAGGATGCAACATACAAGATTGCTAGTCATGTCAAAACGGTCAATGATTGTATCAAATGTCACAAATTCGTTCTGTTGTTTCTCTAAATGTAAAAGTGTTATAATAGTTTTTATGTTGAATAATTGAACGAGAAATCATAAAATTATACTTTTTTTTTATGGAAATTTGACACAAATCCGACTCTTATCACTCCGAATCTATGTGGTCTTGTCGGTCTTACATCTAGTGTGATTTAAGAAACCGAAGTTGCGATGGGTGTGCACTTCGCGTATCGACGAAGGCCACTGAGTTTCGAAATTGTTGATAAACAACCTAATTTTGAGGTAAGATTTATGAGATTTGTTTTTGCCAATATCTCAGGAACGGAGCATTTCCTCATGATCGGAATAGTACCGGGGCATAGGGGAAAGCCTAAGAGGTAGGGTAGTATAAACAATTTTTTCGAGTTTTGACCTTGAAAATTTAATTTGCGTTAATTTTAATTATCATTATCGTAATCAGCAAGTCCAAATACGTGGGTAAGTATACGAAATTTCAAGAAAAAAGGCGGTATGACCTTTTCGGAACTTGTAATAAATATACATATGATATCATAAAAATATTTAAAAAATTAAGTGGATACACAACGACACGACAGACAAACAGACAGTAAATCTGATTAGGGTGGATGATAGTAACTAATACTGAAGAAAAACTTTTCATAATTAACTTCAAACCGATATAATAACAGACTTTTATATAATAGAAATAAATTGAAAACCACATATAAAAAAATAACTGTCCATAACTCAATTTTAATTTTAGATAACATTAGATATTTATAGGATTAAGTAGTAATAGAAAAACAGTTACAGATATTTTGAAAATCATTTATTTTCTTTGATCACAGGATGCAAAACCGTCGAAGCTAGCCAGTTCCCGCACACACATATCACTCAACATCGCTCGGGAACTACTCCAGAAAATCTGCATAAACGACATATCAAAATCGAAATCATGCGAGAACTTACACGTCTTGTAAACTCTTATCTATTTAATTTCAAAACACCATCGCTAAATCCAATAATGATTTTCGGGCAGTTGAAATTTTATAAAAGGTTTAAAAATGGATTCGATTGAAATTATTAAGATTCACTGACAATTCTAATGGCACAAGAAAAATATGTTCCCGTTAGAAAGGGATGCAGTATACAATACAGTGAATTGAAAAGAGAACAAATACTTCAATCTTGGAGCAACTATTAATGAATACTAAATTATACTCAATTTGTTACGAACACATTTTGGTAATATTGCTAAGTGACCACTATAACCTGGAAACACGGGTAAGATGACTGCCAATAGAACAGCTAAAGAAAAGAATAGTTGTAAAATTATTGTTACCAACGTTAGGAAGCAATGAAGAACAAAGAAAAAAATTGATAAAAAATGTATTTGATAATAAGTTAATGTTTTAAAAGAATCTTGTTGAAATTCTATCGACCGATTACTGAAACGTCATTCAAATATTACGCGCAACTTTATTATTTGAGACGCCGTTAATTTAAAATTTCGCATACTAAATTTTAAATTAACGGCGTCTCAAATAATTAAGTTGCACTTAATATTTACAGGATGTTTCAGTATTCGGGCATATGCCTATTATCCTTTTGAGGATCTTTGTAATGTAAGAAACAATCCTTAAAGGATTTTTATGTATATTTAGAACTAATAATAAGCTGTTCTTATTTTCTTTCATTCTTACTGTCTTTTTATACACATAATTATTTCTTTATTATTTAGCTGCAAATAAGATATTGTAGATAAATAGTTTCAATAATTTATATTGACATATTGTAGCAGTCTTCTTTGGATTAGGAAAACGATTTCTTACACTAAATATTTCTGGTCCTGCGATCGCCGGATACCTTAAAAACCATGCCTGTTCAGTCTTCAAAGTTTCATCCTTTGTTGTTTTTTTTTGTAGAACGTACTTTATTTAAGAGCTTTTAGTATCAAATTATTTGCAATAGCGACTGTTTGTTCAATAAAATAAAAATAACGATAAGTTCTCAGGTTGTATGCGAAAAGTAAATGTTCTCTTTCTTCAAATTAGACTTAGTAAGTAAGACGAAACAAATTTAGTTGGAATACGTTCCACAGTGGTATGGCTGTCAATATATTGTGCGACTATAAGTGAAATCAGAATATGTACTTATTAATTTCTTAATTATATCTATAATAATATATAAAGCTGAAGAGTTTGTTTGTTTGCCGGATGGCTAATCTCGGGAACTACTGGTTCGAATTAAAAAAATATTTTTTTGTTGGATAGTCCTTCGATAGGAAGGCTCTAGGCTTATTTATATTTATTATATTTTTATTAATTACACGCGGATGAAACCGCGGGGCACAGCTAATGTAGATATCTATTTCTTAGTATTTCTATAAACGTTCACATTCTACAAGAATTTTATTGGGATATAATTATTCATACCATTAATACGACATCCCATAATAATAACTATAGATAAAAAAAACGATTCAAATTTATTCCAATTTAATAATTTTTTTTTTTTTTTTTGTTAGTGAGTACATGTAAAAGTACTAAGGTACTACTTTTCAAGTCAAGCTAAGACTACTGGAAGGATGTTGAAATTTGTCAAAAAAGCCGAGTTATGGAATGGGATATTTATAAGGTATTTGAATTTATGCTTGACAATACCGTTGTTTGGATATCATTATATAAAAGCGGGAAATATTCACAGCTATCAGAACCGTCTCTATCCGTATAAGTCTTAACTTTCAGTTACGTCAGTATAAATGACAGAACTTAAAGTGTGCACTCAAATTCGACCTTGTAATTTTACTTTTATCGCAGTCTGAGAAGTCTCCCTTCAAAAGTGCGAAGTTCCTGGAGAGAAAATTCATGTTTTTATTTAATTAATGTCTTGTAAAATAACAAGATTACTTTACAAATATCGATGATCAAATAAGTCAGCATTCGATTAATTGATTTCAAAACCAGTTCCCCGACCTATTGAAATTTTGTAATTGTTAATTTTGAGATTTTTACAAGTTATTGTTGCTTATTAAAATAGTTATTTTATTATCCAATTATTTATATAAAAAGTTTTCTTACAACGGGAAACATATTTTTTTCCTGTGTACTTTGTGAGTAGTAAAAAAAAGATTAAATAACTTGAGTAGAAAGCGTTGCTGTTAAAAAGAGATAGATATATGTTTCTTAATAATCGTAATCTTATAGTAAGATATTGTTCGTTTTTATATATTCTATTTTTGCTCTAAACATGATAAGTATAGATTCCAAATCGAAAATTACTATTTAACATTTCAAATATCATCCATCACAAATAATTTCTTGGAAGCAAAGTCTTGTTAGTTGTCAAATAAATATCGACATGAAAGTGAAAACGGTTGAAGTCGGGTACCAGGAGATCATAATTTGATAGGATCAATTATTATAGGTCAATACGACCCTTTCAATATTAAATATTGTTGACAATTTACGAGGATTTAACATTATTGTAGAAATCATAAGCCGTTTAAGGATATTTGGTATTCGAACATTCTCCTTCTTTTTCACTAATGCCTTGACGAAAATAGGTTAATACATAACAATTATCATATTTATTGAAGTTACTTCTTTAGGCGCGTTATGAAAAAATGATGAGAGTGAAATTTTAAGATGCGCGCGCATCTGTGACACAAAATTAACAGTATGAAGCTGTCTGCTTAACCGCTCATTAAACACCTGAATTCTACAACGTGAAGTTAGTTCTAGGTGGCATGAAAATCGATAACTATGTTCAAGTTGTATATTCTAGTATTTTTATTACGTTAATAAAACCTGTTTTATTTAAATAAAATCTTTTTATCAATTTTAATATTTATCGTTAATCACTACTGCATTTTAGTTATTTTTTTTCCATACGCAAAAGAAGTATAACTTCTAACGCGTGTACATAAGTACACACACTCTTACTTTTTTTGTATATTTATATATTTTTAAAGGAGAACTACCATTCAACGTTCGTTCTTTTTTGAATTTGCTAGCAGCTCATAATTTAATAAACATCGTAATAATATAAGCACTTATCCAATTAGTAGACTTTTAGCATAAACAAATTGAAAGCTGAGCGTCACTTTGAAGCTCGGAGAGAACCTTTAAAATATACCATAATTTTCTAAGAAGCTGATTTTCAATGGTACTTGTATAAAAGGAGTCTTAGCTCAAACTGTGTAGGACGTATAGCCACTTCAATCCGCCCACGATTAATCAAGACTGTTTGACATCAATGTTTTGACGCAAGTTTTTTTTTATTATTGATATATTACAATCATTTTTATTCTTCTAAAATAATATCTGGTCGATGTGATTATCTTTTATTATTAAACAATCGACGGTATAGAATTAAGTGGTCGCAGTTTTTTTCAATAAGAATTACTTGAAATATAGAATAAATAAGCTCCAAACTTTCTCAAAAAAGGAGAAGAGGCCTTAGCTCAGCAGTGGGACATACATTTGCTTTATAGAATAACCTTATGTTACTAGTTTTATCATACTATTTTTAAGTTATTTTTAATAGCTTCATATATACTTTCAACATACATCATTTCATGTGAAAAACATCGATATGATTCACAATTTTACAAGACAATGAATTGTTGTAACCATGGGCTTGTATCAAATACAACAACGCATTATCTACCTCGTAAAAACGTATTAAAATTTGAGAATGACAGATATTTTTTGTTTAATTTTGTCACTTAGAAACGGCAGAGGTATTGAACTATACAGTCCCGTCTTTAGTCTTTCAAATTGTTTTTTAAATTGTATGACGTTAAGCTAGTTATCCGAGTTGACAGATATTAAACTAAAATTTTCTTTTTTTGACGTGACAACGTCTTATAAATTGGTTTGCCGGGTGACACTTCAAGAAACTGCGTTACGCTCCGCTCACGTTATGCGCTCACAATGAGAGCGAGTGAGAGGCACGCGTCCCTTCCACTCGGGCATGGTTAGCCCGCCTAAGAGCGAGAGAGACAGACATAAAAAGTGAAATTCAGTGCGAGATTCTTTGTATAAATTAATGTTTTAAATATAATTCTTTGTATAAATAAATGTTTTAAATTGTTACTATTATTTCATCCTTCTTCCTACTATACGAATGAATATTCACATTAAAATTATTTTACCACTCAAAGTCGTTGTCACGTAAAACTTTCGCCCGTATACCGACTTTACAGGCAACCAATTTTTTTTTTTTCTAACAGAATATTTACAATTTTAACACATAAATTATATATCTTGGTATATATGATTATCTTGGCTAGGTTTTATATTCATTTTATTATTTTATTTTTATATTTGCACAATTACATAATTTTAATTACATATTCTGAGAACTATAATGGCCAACGTTCATTTTTTTTTGAGGCATTAATAAATAATGCTTGAAATTTATAATTGAACAAACATTCTAATAATATAACATAGGTGTACTAGGATGACAGCTGACAGGAAGAGATGGCGTAACATCCTGAAAATATTTATACAATATGTTTATCGAAATTAAATTGTGTGAAACTACAACTCTACTTAAATGAGTAGGCTTTGTTTCGTTTAAACTATAAGTTAACAATATATATGTAATAACATTATAACAGTGGATTTTCTTTAAGCTGTGTTAGAGAATGCATAATACATATTATTAAAAAAAAAATAGATTTCTAAGTGTATTTAGACGTACTGTCAGTATTACGTAATTATAGCAAAATTACGCTTGGTTAAATAATAATTGTAGTGCTATATGTAAGTTCATGTTATTGTTAGTAAACTAACTATATTTTTCTATATAAAACTTTCTACAAACTTTTTATATTGAATAATCCGTTTTACATTTAATCTGTGGTTAAAAAATTAAAATCTATATTTTATTTATTTCTTCCTTAATTAATAATCTGTCAATTTCTTGGCACAGATAAATAATTTAATAACTTTTTTTTATAATTTATCTATCAAGATTTATGATAATATTAGAAAGATAGACTGAAAATTAAAACTACTTTTATACCGTATTTACACATACGCGCAATTACATGTGAGTTGTGAGGCGAATCACCAGTTCGCGTATGTGTAAATGGGTTTGAGAGGTTGATCTGTAAAGACAAACCTTATTTTATTAGTAGATGTCCTTGTTGAACAAAAAGGTTTTCGGCTCGCCAACAATAGTCGAGTGGTATTGAGATGAAATTCAATAAACTATTATAATTTTTTAATTGTAATAAATTATTTTAATCTATTTTATTTACTAAGAGATTTTCAAGATTGATTTGTAAATAATCTTATTTCATATTTATTGTCTGTATTATTAATAAATCCATCTATTAAACTATGTATCATGATTATGTATGAATAATACTGTTATAATAAGTCATCGTATATTTTTAAGCATATTTTTTCGTTACGTGGTAACAAAATTGATCATAATTGTATTCTACATAGAAGCGAGATATATATATATATATATGATTTCCTTAACATACCTTTTTATGGATTATTTTACGCTTATAATTAAAGTGTCTTATATCTGATAATTTTTCTAAAGTATCTTTTGAAGAAGGAAACATGAGAAAGCTGTGGGAGGGAGATAGGGAGAGATCTTGTTCGTTACCAAGGTATACTTGTTTTTTTTTCTGAATTTTTGAACTTATAAATTACAAGTATTTTTATATATGTAGATTATAGAAAAAAAAATCTATCCTATTTGTTGAACTAGGATAGCAACAATCATCATGTCAGCTCAAATCGCCCGAGGTTCCGTTTACAAGTTCCGATTTTGGTAAATAAAATTATCAGTAGCGGACCAAAGCTAGAAAATTGGCAGCGTTACACGCGTGCCTTGGAAAACACGTATAAGATCTCTCTCCTGACCTGACCATCAGTCTATAGAAGTAAGGGAATAAGGAATGAATTATTATGTAATATCTACCTATTATTATATATCTACTACTATTATATCTATTTTTTATTTATTTTCTAATAAGATCGTAATGCTTTAATTAATAAAACATGTAACAGTCGAAACTTCATGTAATAATCTAGTCGTTGAAGTGAGTGTTGTGTTCTTACTACGATGTAATTTCTATCTTAAAATCTAAAGTCTGAGCTTTCTAAATAGTTGATAATGATATTGTACTACACATAAATGTGTATAGTTTTTCATAATATGTTAAAGTTTTTCGTGTTTTTCAATTTGAAACTATATGTGATTAAATATTATAGTTGCAAATAAATGAACTATTTAAACTGATTATTGTTTTTTTCTTTTATAAAAGTCATAATATAATCAAAAAACATTGACGCCTAATCTGTGCATCATCCGCTGGCTTTTCAAGGCATAGTCTCCAAAGGTCTACGTCGGAGAGTGTATCAGGCCTAAAGATTTCCAGAATTTGTTTAGGACCACGGTTTACATACACTAAAACTAAACTAAATTACCATTATCGCTTAACCAGTCCGCTGGTCTTTGGCCTATCCTAAGGTCCTGCTTCTCCAGATCAAGGGTGCCGGGCTAGCTGGATTGCTATTTGTTACATTACCTGCCATTACCTTTAGTATGTATCGTCTATATCGTATTGTTTTTCTTGGTTTAGAAATAACTTTATCCTTTACATTAGGATTTAAAATATATGAAGCTATTATCAGGCACAAAAAAAATCAAGGATGTGGCTTTCTGGCACGGTAAATGTAATAGTGTAAATGGATTGAAAAACAATGCCCGAGAATATCTGAATCTCCTTACGAGCATTGCAATGACCTGGGATACATATGTGCAGGCACAAAGGTAGGTTTGCTTATTTACTATTTATTAACTAAATAAGTTGCTTTGATGTCACCATATTCATCTAAAATTCTTGGTTTAAATCAGAGCAAGCACTGAATTCAGTATTGTTAGATTGATACCTAGTAAGCGTGAATTTTGTTTACAATTACACATAATATATGAATATATACCTACCGGGTATTTTCTAGTATATAAAGCATAAGTTAATCTTGTTACATGTGATTAAACTTGATGCTACAATTTAGATGTAGTTTATGTTCTCAAACATTGCAAACTTCATAAAATTAAACGGTGCTGTGAGACTTGTTAGTTCATATAACTTTATATAACTTAGTTTATTTAATAAGTTATGTTTTGATACAGTCACTGATATAGTATCTTACTAATGTTATAAATGCGATTGAAAATATTTAAATGTTTTATACAATCTCAAATGGCTGAACGGATGTACTATTTTGTGGAGTAGCGCACAGTTTAATATTTTTTTTTATTTTGTACCTATATTTGTATCTGACGTTCGCTCCCCGTCAGCCTCTTATGTGGGCTCCCAACACCCGGCTGAATTAATCTTGCCCATCCGGTGACACTGTAAAGGCCTCTAGGGCCAACAGGAATATATAATTAGAAAAAAAAATGTTCGAACAACTGGAAAAGATTTGTCAGCATTAAAAATAACACAATATCATAAGTAGAATACAATCTATATACCCAAGTATGTATACATATTCCTGCAAAGTCGGATCAGATGCTACATGGGTTTATTAGCTGCGGAGTAATGATAATATTTGCGAAGATCAAATATAATCCACATGCAAATAATAACATGAAAACGCTTAAGTTTGTTTAATAGTTCCTCATTAAAATCAAGATAGAAATTATTAATAAAGTCAATAATTATTATAAAGCGAGTTTGCGCTTAAACATAATGTGATAACTTTAATGGGCTGTGAAAGAAACCTCCACAGTACAGTACAGTAACGGCCTGTGTATATCCCACTGCTGGGCTAAGGCCTCCTCTCCTTTTTGAGGAGAAGGTTTTGGAGCTTATTCCACCACGCTGCTCCAGTGCTGGTTGGTGGAATTCACAAGTGGCAGAATTTCATTGAAATTAGACACATGCAGGTTTCCTGGTGATGTTTTCCTTCGCCGTCAAGCACGAGATGAATTATAAATATAAATTAAGCACTTGAGCACATATTAAATTATAAAATAGTGATAAAGTATAAGTAGTTGTATCAATTGTTCGCACACTATGCCCGGTCAATTCTCCTGGCTAACAACAATATAATATTTTTTATAGAGGTTGCCTGGAAGAGATCACTGTAAGTGATAAGGTCGCCTTTGCATACTATATTGTGTTAAACTTATTCTTTGTATTTGATATGATGATATGTTTCTGTAGTGTGCAATAAAAATCTAATAATGTAATAATTTAAGGATGAAATTGTTAATGATGAAATTGTAATTATAATTTTGATTTTTTTTTGTGAATTTGACATGTACTACATATTTGCATGCTACTATGTGGTTATATTGTGTTATAATTATTGTATTTCTTGTACACAATAATTAATGCAAATAAAGACTTTTTATTATTATTATTATTTATAATCTCTTACTAACATTATCATAACTAGTAGAAATTGTTAATGTAGTATTAAAACTGACACAAAAAGTTCTTAAATCATTTTACTCCTTATTATCTGAAGACTCAGCACGTGTATTACCTGAAAACAGAATCTGTTTCCATTTAAGATAATAGATCCTTTAAACTTACAATCAGTTAGGTTAAAATTAAGTCTTATATCCAAGGAATAAGGCTCATTTGAATTAAGCGAAAGGTACCTCGGGGAGTCGTTCCCAACGGCCCTTTTGTTTTGAATATTTAATAGTCCTTACCTTTAATTTAGCCTTGAAATTTTAAATATAAAACGGCGAAAAACCCAAATTGTTTTATGTCAAAAAGAACCTTATTTCTATGGAGTATTAACGAAAATTGTAAAGCAATGGTCTTATGTCCATTGTACAATTTTCAATGTGAGAATATAATATGAGCAATGAATGGAGTGAAACGGCATTAATTATTGATATGACACTGAAAAAGCAACTATTACGAATTTAACGTAATTTGCAAATATAATCGCATTGTTGGACCTTTTTTGTTAGTTAATATTGATTGAATCCTGACCGAATGTAATCCGAGAGGTTCAACGTCTTCTGAGTCTCAATTGTTCGACTATGACATTAAACAACTGCCTCGTTACTTTTGTGGCTACATATAAGGTCATTGACCTGAAGTCCTGGGTTTAATTCCCAGGTCAGGCCAATAAAAAGTTATTAGGTTTTCTGTCAGAAAGTTCTCAATAGCAGTCCAGAGTCTGGAAGTTGGAAGTGTGTACACTCCCGTACCTCGGAAAGCACGAGAAGCCTACGGTCCTGCACCTGGACTCTTTCCAGTCGTGTCGGATCGCCATCCCATCGGATTATGAGACTCAGGAAATAGAGAGTGCAATTGTGTTTGCGCATACACTTGTGCACTATACTATCTCCTGTGCAGTTTGGTTATCACACTTGAGATTGGCCGCCGTGACCGAAATCGTCTGGAGAACATTAGTATTATTAAATAATACTTCATAATTATTACTCAGACTTGTATTTATCTAAGCAATTATTTAAATTATTAATACATCCACAAGGATAAAAAGGCTAGCCCATTAGGCTATAAAAAGGATAGCCCAGATCGGAAATACGATTCAATAGTGATATGTCGTCCAACGTACTCATCTAGACTCCATATGGCGGTTACTGAAAGACTCACGTACTGCATAACCATTTGCATCTCATTAACTAAATACCAGTCAAATTTTCCAGATGCTGTTGACATTTATGGTTATTATTCCGCTCCTTAGATTCGTAGCACGAAGATATATAACTTATATCATCTTTTTATTGAGGGAGGTTATACAATAAAATAATATGTTTTGATTAAATTTAAATCAAAAATTTGGGTAATACACGTTATGTTATAAGTCTTTGGATCAGAGGACTAGCTACCGCCATATTAACTGAATCAAAGATACGGGGCCCCCTAGGTACAGGGGCCCCCAACACTAACATTCGTAAAATTGTATCCAAAGTATCACTCGAACTCTAAGACGGTACAATAAAAGTCATTGCCGCATTTAAGAAGAGGGGCCCCATATAAAAATTGATGCAGGACCCACCTAGGACAAATCAATTATGATAAACAGATTGCAATAAAAGTTTAACCAAGACCCCGCTAAACAAGGCCCAAGTGCAATGGAAACCATGCTATTATATATATTATTGGGATTAGTGAGAAATATTTCCACGTCTTGCTCGTTAGAGTATTTTCCAACGCCGTCCACAGGGACCAGATCTTTTCCTATAATTACAACCAAGTATAGTTAACGATTGCACTGAATAGGTTTGATTTGAAAAAATATTTTGACGTGACAACGTCTTATAAATTGGTTTGCCGGGTGACACTTCAAGAAACTGCGTTACGCTCCGCTCACGTTATGCGCTCACAATGAGAGCGAGTGAGAGGCACGCGTCCCTTCCACTCGGGCATGGTTAGCCCGCCTAAGAGCGAGAGAGACAGACATAAAAAGTGAAAGGCACGCGTCCCTTCCACTCGAGCACAGTTAGCCCGCCTAAGAGCGAGAGAGACAGAGCGAGAGAGAGAGAGTGAGAGAGATATTTTGTTAATATGAAATTCAGTGCGAGATTCTTTGTATAAATTAATGTTTTAAATATAATTCTTTGTATAAATAAATGTTTTAAATTGTTACTATTATTTCATCCTTCTTCCTACTATACGAATGAATATTCACATTAAAATTATTTTACCACTCAAAGTCGTTGTCACGTAAAACTTTCGCCCGTATACCGACTTTACAGGCAACCAATTTTTTTTTATTACTAAATATGATTAAATAAAGAATAACATTGAATTTGATTTTATCGTGTTTTATCTTAATTTATTTACACATATTAGGTACATGCATGTATTGAAATCCATATAGGAGATATTTTTAATAATACTTATTAAATAATATTTTGTTTATGGAGATAATAACGCAAATATTAATAACCGCTAAGAAATATTGTTCGGAAGCAGTGTTTCATTACTCGTTAATATCCCTCGAGTACCTACCTCAGTACCTCGGGGACATATTAATAAAGTTACGAACAATTCAGACTATTAGCAATTACGACGCTTTATTTACTCGCTCTCGTCTCGCTAAATGGCTTTTATTTATTTTGGTCAAGATTTTCTCTGCGTTGTGTGCATTGTTTTTGAAATTATATATTACTTATGATTTATAATATAGATTTTATTGGTCGTTCAACATATTTTTAATTGTAGTCAGCCTCTTTGCGTTGACAGTTTTACACTCTTATACCTCTAAAAGTATATAGAGCCACTATTTCAG
The DNA here is from genome assembly GCA_963151315.1 of Nymphalis c-album. Taxonomy (NCBI): domain Eukaryota; kingdom Metazoa; phylum Arthropoda; class Insecta; order Lepidoptera; family Nymphalidae; genus Nymphalis; species Nymphalis c-album. Next base: position 3,483,835 of record OY720610.1, read on the forward strand.
CGCCTGGACTCTCGACAGTCCGGCAGATTACAGTCTACCGTCACTCGGACGGGCAAATAAAATAGGCCTCCTTGGGGTTACTAGTAACTACCGCTCATAGGTCATACCGTTCTGTAAGAAATATTAACAAATTATTACATCGCCAATGCGCAACCAACCTTGGAAGAGAACTAATTAAATGGTTTTGCAATAAATAATAAACTTGAGGAAATTATTTGCGAAAGGAAATTGGAAGCGAGTGATTAACGATAAATACATTTAAATTTACTGTTAATTATATTTTCTGATTAATATCGTGTTTATTGATATTTAAACTGATAGATAACCTGGATCGTTGTTTTAGAATAATCTATGTAAATAAAATGATAGAGGTCTGCAGTTGTGCGCGCATCACGGAAAAAGTACTGGATCAATTTCAATGACATTTTCTAAATTTTATTTCTTAGAGGCTTGGCCCTTATCAAAAAAAAATTACTACGATATCTTCATTTAATAAAAAGTTGTTAGTTTCAAGAAACAACGATTTGTATGTGCACTGCGTGTTCAGTGATGTATGTTTAAACAAAGTATATTTTTGCTTCCGATCTTTTTGATGTTTTTTCCTTCGTACATAAGAAAACTTTGTTAATATACCAAGCAACGCGGACGAAGTCGCGGGTATCAGCTAGTATAATATATAAAATTAAAATAATCATAAAAAATGGTTTTTATATTGATCAATCAAACAAGCAGGACTGCCAATATATTCAACGGTTGATGCGAATTTATTTCAGTGTTTTCGAAAGAAAATCTAATTAACCTGCAATTATCAAGTAAAATTAATAACAATAAAAATATAATCGTTCAAATAAATATTGCTTAAATATTAATATAGAAGCGCTGTGAGCGGTAAATTAAAAAAATAATTGGCTCAGTAATTTATTCGCGGACCGAGCTTTCTACTTTTTTAATTTGTTCGCGTGAAGCGTAAAGCCTTGATTACACTCGACTTAAGGAATGTTTTAATGGCGGCCAATCTTTATAGAGCGCCCAAAGCCAGCAGATTTTCTGATTCACACCTTCTCAACAACAACAACAGACACTAAATATTGCTGTTAGGCGCGAGAATATATGAGTGGACGGTACCACCAAGTATCATATATATATCATATTGCTTTTTTTAAACTATTGATAATAATAAAACATGGTCCCTGATCTGCATTAATCCTTCTTCTACGAGTTTCTATCGATTACGAATTTATTATATTTAATATAATATATTTAATAATATCCTGGGACATTGTTCAAACATGGCCATCTCACATCTGATCCCAAGCTAAGCAGAGCTCGTACTATGGAAACCAGACAACTGATATACTTACATATACAAATTTTCTTTTGTAAATACATACTTATATATATAAATACAACCAGACTCAGGAAAAACAGACATGTTCATGTACACAAAATCTGCCCTGGGTGGGATTCGACCCACGACCTGCTGCGTCGAAAAGCAAGTATCTTACCAACCACGCCACCCGGCCCGTTATAATATAAGGTCTTGTCTCTATACTAAATAAGATAGTCCACCCTTTGAGAACCAGTGGTCCGTAAGTTTTGTTTGCGTTTGAAATGCAAACGAACCGACAGTTTGATTCAGTAACTAACTTTGTTAGATAACTTAGTTAATAAAGTCACTTAAGAATTAATAAGATTAGAACATCTGCATTATTGAATCCAAGTCTTGTGGCCGATTATTGGATAGCCTAGTGAATTTAATAAGTGAATATGAATAGAGGAAGGTAAGTTTAAATACGGGCAAGTACCTACAAGAACTTGCAATGTGTCTGTGCAATATATGGTTATTATAAATTATTGTCTCCAATGAAATTCTAACTCATATTTTTCTTATCCACAAACTCACATTGCAGCAGCGTGTCTTTAAAGTGTTTGCATTTAATTCCGTCCTAATTAATTTATTTATTTAACTTAGTACAGGAGTAGTATTCTTGTTTACAAATATTATTAATTGCACACGTTTTTAAAGAACTAAATGAAATTCTCACGGAACGATACAATCGTTGATAACATTCTCTCTAGATAAGACCAGCTTAAAAATAAATATATATTTATTATATAAGACGAGATGGCCCAGTGGCTAGAACGCGTGAATCTTAACCGATGATCGTGGGTTCACCCGAGCAGGCACCTCTGAATTTTCAAGTGCTTAATTTGTGATAATAATTCGTCTCGTGCTTGACGGTGAAGAAAAACATCGTGCGGAAATATCCATGTGTCAAATTTCACTCACATTCTGCCACATGTGTATTCCACCAACCCGCATTGGAGCAGCGTGGTGTAATAAGCTCTAAAATCTTCTCAAAAAAAGGAGAAGAAGCCTTAGCTCAGCAGTGGGGTGGGCCGTGGGACATTCACAGGCTGTTACTTTTATATATATTTTTTTTTTTCAGCTTATTGCCGTCCACTGCTGGACGAAAGCCTCTTATATATTTATTTAAAATTATAATTTAATATGGAATATCAATAATGTACTTTTAGCACAAAAAGCGAAAAAATTCGAAGTTAACTCGGTGGTAGAGCTTTGAACAAGCTCGTCTGGGTAGGTACCACCCACTCATCAGATATTCTACCGCAAAATAGCAGTACATTGTAGTGTTGTTTTCCAATTTGAAGGGTGAGTGAGCTAGTGTAATTACAGGCACAAGGGACATAACATTGGCGATGTAAGCGATGGTTAACATTTCTTACAAAACCAATGTCTGGGCGCTGGTGACCACTTACCATCAGGCGGCCCATATGCTCGTCCGCCTACATATAAAAAAAAACATAACATTTGATATTGCAAAATGTTTGTTACATTAAATTATTTAAAAGTAAAAAGTCAAACAAGACTGGAAGCTTTTGAGAGAAAGAAAGAGAGATAAACAGAGAGAGATTATGAGAGAGAAAGAATTTTTCATTCTTAAATTCAAATTCTCAGAAATATCTTCTAGTCTAGTTCAGTATGATATCTTTGTGTTTTTCATTATTTACCTTGCATTGTTGGCTTGTTTAAACTTCATAAACGAATTTCATTAAGTCTGAATGGACTTCAGTAGTTTATTTAGTGTTTTTTTTATTATTAACATACTATACCTACATATTAGTGTAAGATTGTTTAAGTCTGTTAATTTAGCTCGTGGGCAATTTTTGTTTTATCTATAATAATTTATAAAGCTGAAGAGTTTGTTAGATCCGGCTAATCTCAGGAAGTACTGGTTCAAATTTAATTTTCTTTTTGTATTGTATAGTCCTTCTATCGAAAAAGGCTGATTTTTATTCATTATACTTTTATTAATTATACGCGGATGAAACTGCGGGGTACAGCTAGTTATTCATATATCTCATATATAACATATAATATAAATTATACATAAACAATACTCTTGCTAACTACGCTTCTCGTAATAGGTAAATGGTACCTGTGCGAGAACGAAGCATGTCTAATTCTCTAATGTAAGTAAAGTTTTAAGTAAATATTTTTATACTTATCAATAACATCTATTAATATTAATTATATAGAAAAGTTAATGATTTTCGCTGGTTATTAAATATTTCAATTTTCTGAAACCACATAGCGAAAGCAAATCGCTTGAAAACATAATAAAATGCAAATGTTAAGATTCTTTGTGAAATGGTTATTGTTGTTTGTGCAATAGCATTTCTACGATTGTTTCGTATCAAAACTTTGATAGAACTTCTTCTATTTCATTACTTTTATTATATTACATTAGTAGAAATTCCTTTCCTAATTTCTCTCTAAAGAAGAATATTATAGTTGCATTACTGCAGTTCCAGGAGATCAACTCCAGCAAATTAATGTCGGAATTAGTTGACAAATCATGAACGCAGATGACCAATCTCAACTTGTTTGTAATATATTATATATATGTTATATACTTTGCTATACGTCCTAACTATTATTATAAGTGGGAATGGGAGTTTGTTTGTTTGTTACGCTTTGACGCCTAATCTACAAAACCGATTTTTAAAATTCTTACACCAATAGGAAGCTACATTATCAGCGAGTAATATGGGTTACATTTTGTCCCAGTATTCCCACGGGAACGGGAGCTACGCTGCTGAAACCGTGGGCAAAACGCTATAACACATTCAATATATGATACTCACTAACTACTGCTAACTGCATTCATTTATTTTCACAGAGTATCTCTTCCTTGCAATATGAAGAAACAATTAAAAAAGAAACTAATGCGTGATAAAATATTAAAGGTAGGTAGGTATGCCTTTGAAATGTAACCATCCAATGCGACTCGCTTAGCGTTACGACAGAGAATGAAATGTATAAGAAGTAAGAACGTTTCTAGTCCTCTGTTCGAAATCCAAAATAAAATATAACAAAAAATTACAAAGTATGATAAAATAACATCGTTATTTTAATACAACTAGAAAATATAAGAAAATGTGCAGCCTTACTTTTTAAGCGAATGCATAAAAAGCTATGATTCTAAGGAAAAACAATCTTAATGATTAAGTAAGCGAGTCGTTCTGGCCCATTGGTTAAAATACGTACTAACAGCAACAGCCAGGATTAAACCTGTAATATACGGTATATTACCTGGCCAAGTGATACTTGATACTAAGTTTTAATTTCTTTAATTTATATTTATAATTCATCTCGTGCTTAGCGGAGCAAAGTCGGCTTTAGATTAGCATGGTGGAATAAACTCCAAGCTTCTCAAGAGGAGAGAAGCATAGACTTTTAGTCTGTTACTGCAAGTAAAACTTAATTAGAATCACGAATTTGGTCGCCAGGGTAATAAGTGATTGGAAATTGTAGCTGATTTTACGAGTGTTTCAATAACGGTGGTACCTTTACATTTAATAAATTACCGTAACATGACGATTCTAAAGTGTAATTATGAGAGCTTGAATATGCAATTCAAGATCTTAGCGCTCGGTATACGATAGAGACTAATTGAGAGTTCGAGCGTCAGGCGATTTCAGCTTAAGGTTTCGAGCGTCAAATGACGTCAGAGTAAGATTTCTGATTGTAAGTGCGTTAATGTGTCTAATGTGTCTGCGTTAATGTTCGTTGTGCGTGTGATCGTTACATATTTTCGCATCAATTTCCGTGAGTACCTTGATATTCACACATTTTTTTTTTTTAATTTGATAGAAGTACGAGATTACAATTCGGAGAAAATACGCTGTAAATGATAGACATGAGATTGATTTCACTGGTCTCGTCTTGTCATCGTATATAAGAAAAACTACTCTCTGAGCGAAGTCTAATCTAATACAGAAAACGTTAAACCTTGCCAGCTAAGGCAATAAGACGACGGATTTAATCTTTAAAAATGAGTCTAAGATTCAATCATTTCTCTACTTTGGAATATATCTTTGGACGGCATTCCGTTTTTGCATCTAGTAGGACAGTTAATTATTTAATTGTGATTAATTTCGTTCCTTTATGGTCCTTATTCTATCCAGTTTTGCGAACGAAATAATTTAAATATATACATATATATATATTTTTTATTATTGCATAGGAAGGCAGGCGAGCGTATGGGCCACCTGATGGTAAGAGGTCACCAACGCCCATAGACATTGGAATTGTAAGAGATGTTAACGATCACTAACATCACCAATGCGCCACCAACCTTGGAAACTAATAGCCCACTCACCCTTCAAACCGGAATACAACAATACCAAGTACTGCTGTTTCGCGGTAGAATATCTCATGAGTGGGTACCTACCCAGACGAGCTTGCACACAGCTCTACCATGTCCCTATAATTAATTAATGGACAACAAATCTATAACAGTGTACCTTTGTCAATGTTCAGAAACCTTCAAAACCAACGACCGTAAATCGAGCCGTGATTAATTACTCTAACTTCTGATTGTATTGTATTAAACTTCAACTCGCAATACAAGAGTTATAAACTTTGATAACGATACGTCGTTCTGTAAAATGATTTTCAATTAAAATTATAAACTAGTTTTAACCGGATTTGCTTTGCCTCTATTTGAGTTGTTAATGATCCCATGTGTTTGATATTTCATTTAATTATTATGTTACCGAAATTTTGTTTGGCATAAAATTAATTTGTTTATGCTCAACCTCTACGTGTTATATATCATATCAATCGTTATTTATCGAATTATTTTAAAGTCAATTTTTAAAGTTAGGTAATGAAGAGTAACTTAAATTATTCAAAAGGTTCAACTCGATACGTAACTTCGTGACGTATTATGTCTATATCCTAACTTATAAATGCGAACGTAAGTTTGTTTGTTACGCTTTCACGTCTAAACAACTAAACCGATTTTAAAATTTCTTTCACCAATTTAAAGCTTCATTATCAAAGAGTAACATAGACTACATTTTGTCTCCATATTCCACGGGAACGAGAACTATGCGGGTGAAACCGCGGGGAAAACGCTAGTATGTTAATAAAACAAGACATAAATACTTAACAGACATTTTTTTCTGCATCATGTGACGCACTAAATACATATATTTTATATTATATTTGATTTCGAAGCAGTAGATATATTTTTGACGTAAAGCTAAGTATTAGTATTAAAATTAAAATGTTTATTATTTAATACTTGTTCTTTATTGAGGTAAGTTTTTTCACTGATTATATCAAAAGAGCCTATCGAGAATAATCAGTGAAAAAACTTGTTACTTGTTTTCTTAAATCTATACTAATATCAAGCTGAAGAGTTTGTTTGTTGGTTCCGGCTAATCTCAGGAACAATGAAAATTATTTTTGTCTTTTATAGTCCTTTTATCGAGGAAGGCTCCAGCTTATTTTTATTCACTATTCTTATTAATTATACGCGGGTGTAGCCGAGGGGCACAGCTAGTGAATTATAAAGTTATATCAAATATTATATATCAATACGTAAGACTAATACCGACGCTTCATTACACCCAAAATTTAACATTCTATCGCGTCATATATTTTTTAATTACATTAAATATTCATAATATTACGATGCTATTAATATTAAAAATAAATTGATAAAATGAAATAAAGTAGTTATTTTGACTTGACGCTGTCAGAAGCTACAAGAAGGCGTTACTTAATCACCGACCTCTTTTCATCGCCAGACACCGTTGAGAAAACATTTTTCATTCGATACCTATTCACTTCCTTCCTTGATTTTTTCTACTTTTTATCTCATTTATTATCTGTTTCCGTACCAGATGGTATTTTTCTTTTTATATATAAATGTAATTATATTAAATAGAACAAAACAGAGTATTGTTAATATTAAAATAAAATTATAATTTATATATTATGTAAAGTGTATTGATCACTTTTTCCCTTTGGTCTATTAAAAAAGAATGTATTTTTTATTAATTTACTTTCTTCGTGAAGACTGATGAAGCTTTGAATATTCCGGCTTATATTATAAGAAATCAGCAGTTTCTGCCAGAGACATGTCCCTCATCTGAGGGGAGGGGTGATAAGTTATATACGTTTGTTATTTTCTATTGTCAAATGACAGCGTATTTGTAAATTAATTTTTATAGATTTGATTCGATTAGAAAGCTTTATAAATAACAAATAATTTTCCCATCTATTTAAATATTCTATTAATTAGGATTCTATTAATTTGACAGTAATTTTTGGAACGAAGTTCTTTTTCGCGGCTTACAGTAGAGTGAAATGGCAGTGACCCAAGGTCATGTCACATAACGAAATAGCGTTATGCATACTAAATGCTACAAAATGCAATGCGTTGGGCGTTCGAATTCTGTACTACGCGAGCGCTTCTGGGGGTAAGACCGATTCCGATTTTTTGACGATAGAGCAGGAACTGTATTATGCGCCTACCTATTGTAGTTTTTTTTAATTTATTAATTAAGTTAAATACATATAAACAAATGCAATCAAAAGAATTAATTTTATTTAACATACTTACGGACTTACCTAATATTCTTAAAAATACAAAAATATAACATATACGGACCAATAGCGCTACGAACCTTAGGCTAATGTCACAATTCGCATCATAAACTTTGTTTAATTGGAAGGGTAAATTACTAAAATAATATTAAAATATTAGTAAATTCCTTAAAATCTAAATAGATTAATGAATTTTAAAATATAAATAGTTTCTTAATCTTAGAGAGTTTCATAAAATAGATTGAGGCGATTTTTTGTGTGACAAAAATACAGTAATATAATCCATTAAAATTTATACTAAAACACGTTTTGAGTCGAAAAAATATATCTTCGTTACTGACGCGTTGCCCCGTTTTTTCCTTAAAGTAACTTTTTTCATAAGAAGATGCTCCGTTGCTGTGTTAGGAACAAATCAATACACTTTCGTATTTATGATATTACGGAAGGTATCGGAACGGCCTCAACTATGTGGATCGTAAGAATATAATTTATCACCGTTGCTCGGAATTTTGTAATTTTCTACTCACTTGACTCGCATACCACGGATATAGCAATTTTCTAGAACATTTACCTGTGACCTTTATATAAAAAAACATAAAATATATTTTTTTTAAAGTGTTTCTGTTCTCACAAATACTATTTAAGTGCCTATAAGCAAATCTTCAAAATTTGCGTGAAGCATGTTATGGCCTGAACGTATGTCCAAAATATCATTGTCTGATTGGTCTAGTCTAGTGAGTAAATTATAAGACCACAAAAGTCCAGTCCTCGGATACAGCCCATAAAATTATTTTTCGATTTTATTTAATAAATAAACACTCGCTAAACAACTTATATAAATAACGTAGTTGGTTTACAGGACAGTTACAGACTGTTATAGGAGCTATTTTTTACATAAAATTATTTCGGCGTGTTTGTTCACTTATGTTAGTCGATATTAACGCCAATTGTAAACTGATTCTAATAACTCTTCAGGTCAAGTCAGGTCAATCCCATTTCTGTATGAATATAAAACTCCACCTACATAGTTGAGCCTCTCATGTTTCACTAAACAGTATAATTAGAATAACCTTGTCGGAAGTCTATTCATATTTATATACAAACTAATTAGTAGCACTTTATAGAGCTGTATCGTTATGTACACAGGTATGTAGCTGGGCGCGGCGAGATTGCTTATTCGTATATAAAAATATTTAAAAATATACCTCACTTGTAATATTGCGGATAACTTTTTAACGACCAAACACAGGAGTACTCTGGACTGGTTTTTGAATAAACATTGTTATTATTATCAACGACCTTATCGATACGAAGGCGAATCAAGTAAATAATTTTTCCGAGTAGGTAAGTTCTTTCAAGTAGGTACTTTTATCATTTTATAAGTAAATAATAAATAAAATATAATTCTCAATGGATTCCGTGAATAACGAGCAAAAATTACAACGGATACTTCATCCACTTGAATTTTATTCCTACCTATCTCGTTAGTAAAACTTGATGCATTGATGTAGTGAAAAATATATAATCCACGCTTTAATATTATGTATTTATATGTTGGTCGTTGGTCTAGTGGCTATATATAACTAACACTGCAGATTCCAAGATCTTGGATTCAAACTCCAGGTTGTTTACTGTTGAAAAATTCTCAACCCATAGTCTACAATTTGGAATTATGTACTCATTATAGAACTATGTACCTCGAAAATCACGTAAAGCCGTTGGTCTTGCGCCGGAATTCTTTTCGGTCGTGTCAGTTAGAGATTAAACCTGTGTTTCCGCACACACGTGTGCACTATATGGCCTGCGCGGTTAGCTGGTTTCCCTTGAGAGTGACCGAAATCGATCAGGAGGATGACATCATTATCATCATTTATTATTATAAGTATGTTTTTGTTATTTTTATGTACATTTCGTTCCGGTGCCGATTACTCGAAAACTTTTAGACTAATTTGATTAATTTAAAGATCATATGTCTTCAATACTGTTTCGAAAATCGGGAATACATTATAGTAGTAGTATTAGACTGAGAAATATATAATTTGTTTTATTTCACAATACCGTGAGAATTGTTGCCGATTTTATTCGGACTACATTATATTTGTAGTAATCTGCGCAAATCACTTATGGGATTACTTTTGTAATTGATTCAGTAGTTTTTAGGTTAAAGTATAAAAAAATCTTCTTCTTCCTGCCTTTATCCCACTACGTGGGGACATCACGATATGTCTTTTCCTTCCACATCTTTTTGTCACTTGTTAATTATCTTTAGTTAAATAGTTACTCCGTTCATACACATATATTTTCTTACGCAATCTATCCACGCTTTCTTCAGCCTCCCCGTCTCCTTTATCCATCAACGTTCATTCTCATTACCCTTCTAGTAATATGCTTTCCATCCCTCCACATCACATGTCCATACCACGCTAATCTATTACTCTTCAACTTTTCATCTATTGGTGCTACTTTCAGACTTCCTCTGATATACTCGTTTCTTATCTTGTCTATTCAAGTTAGTTCGTGCTCGTGGTGAGTATACTATAAAGTGTAACAAATTGTCAGTATTCATGGTTATTACTTTTACTATTAATTACACTCAAATGTTTACTTACTATAAGATGCATACACAATCAAACTTATTTTTTTAAGGAATGGATAAATTTATGTGTAATTAGTAGAAATGGTTTTAAATTCTTCAAGAGCCTGCCACCGACTTTGCGCTGCTTTGTTGTGTACCTACATGTAAAACATGATTTTTTAGTACATTTTGTGATGTTTTTGAAGTTACTTTTATACTTTTTGTAAAATCAATTGAATGAAATTTATATAATTTTAAGGGCATACAAATCTAAAGAAGTAACAAATTTTTATTATTATATCTCCACAAACTGCCATTGCCTGCCAACGGCGTCTGTGCCATTTTCGAGTTGTTTTTTTTTTGTTTATGTTGCAATTCCGTAAGTGCGAATAATAATTTCTTAGTAATAGTTGTTTTTGTTTTATTCTAAGTTTCTAATAGTTTATTTTAATTAGGAACCGAGGTGGCTCCGAGATGGAATCGTAAAAGAAGATCGCGGATTCAAGTCCAGGCAAGCATCACTGAATTATTATGTGCTTCATTTGTATTTATTACATTTCGTGCTCGTAGTGAGTAGGCTCGTGACGGATTAAGCTTCAAAAACCTTCTCCTCAAAGGATGAGAAGACGTTAGCCCAGCCGTGGGACATGTATAGGTATTAGGTACTTTCTTTTATACATTAAATATCATTCATGATAATAACACAATCACATTGGATGGACTAATTAGTCATTATTCCATAACATTTTGTATATTTTATTGAGTTTGCTAATTGCTCTCAACTTTAGCGGCAAATGTAAATATATTGACATGATTTTATTATGCAATAATAAGCTAACACGAAACTTAAATAGCCTTTGCGAAGTCGCAAACTTCGTGTAACAAGTTCATCATTACTGCTTGTTAATTCTATATGTCTACACGATGTTTGTTATGTAACAAAATAATATTTATTAAGTATTATTGTTTAACATATTTTTTTTTATTACATAGGAAGGCGGACGAGCATGTAGGCCACGTGATGGTAAGTGGTCACCAACGCCCATAGACATTGGCGTTGTGAGAGATGTTACCATCACTTACATCGCCAATGCGCCACCAACCTTGGGAACTAAGATGTTATGTCCCATGTGCCTGTAATTACACTGGCTCACTCACCCTTCATACCGGAACACAACAATAGCAAGTACTGCTGTTTTGCGGTAGAATATCTGATGAGTGGGTGGTACCTACCCAGTCGAGCTCACACAAAGCCCTACCACCAAGTAAAAAATTTCAATAAAAAATTTCAATAATATATTCACCTGGATGATTATTCTTCTTTATATTATGGTGCGAATTTAAAGCTAATAGACTATAGCACAGCACAGCAAATTTTTTTGAGTAGACTTGAGTAGACCTTTAAACTTTCATTTGATAAGATTAAATAAAATTTAAAGCAACCTGTGCTTAATTTACATTCTACCGAGTAATAATTTATTTATTTATTTATTTGAACAGTAATGCATAATTTTCTCAAACAATTTATACGATAGCAACTACATTAGTATTTCACTGTGTCGCAGTTACCATCGCACTCCAAATCGACAGCACATTATCATTTTATAATATTTGTTCTACACAAACTAAATATAATTAAATTAAATGTAATATAAAATTGACAAACACATTATCTTATTATTGTTTCATTTTTCCTTTTTAACTTATACAAAATAAAAAAAAATCCGAATTAAATAAACAGATAACTAAACACAATCTATAAATTATATACTAAGGAAGGGATGGGGTAGGAAGGAGACATAAGGTAGGACGATGCTATATTAGACGCTTTAGCAATAGTTCAGTCTCATCGTATCCCAATTTGAGAAGGCAGTTGGTAATAATAACTCTTAATAGTGTGCGTACTTCTGTAGTTTTGTAATCATCAATGTTAAATAACACAAAATATAAAAGAGAACTAAAACTGACCTAGTATTATATACTAGTGTTATTTTTTTTTATTATTTCATAAATTCATTCATCATTCATTATTCCATAAACCGCCTATGCGCCGTGCATGGTACTTAGGTCCTTTGTGCCTGTGATTAAACTGGCGCACTCTTTGAAGTGGAACGAAACATAACTAACATTGCTAACTATTGCTATTCGACAGAACAGAATGAAAAGGTTGTACGAGCCACAAAGCCTTACCGTATATTAATACTATGCTTTATTATATACAATAAGTATAATAGGTTGATATTTTCTATGCGTAATATAGTATATTTGTAGCAGATGATAAGGGTAAAGATAAATAAACAACTTTGACCTGGAAATGACGTCATTAATCCAGTTTTTTTTTTGTTTTTTTTTATGTTTTTTTATGTTAGAGGGGGCAAACGAGCAGGAGGCTCACCTGATGGAAAGTGACTACCACCGCCCATGGACATCTGCAACATTCGAGGACAGGCAGATGCGTTGCCGGCCTTTTAGGAAAGAGTACGCTCTCTTCTTGAAGGTTTTTATGTCGTATCGGTTCGGAAAAGTCGCCGGCGAAAGCTGGTTCCACAGAATGATTGTGCGAGGCAGAAAGTGCCTAAAATCATCTGTGCTATGATTTATGGATCCGTAAAAATGGCGTTTTGAATGTCGTTGAAGTTATCGAATCTAATCTTTGGAAAAATAATTTTATGGCATAGGAAGGCGGACGAGCATATGAGCCACCTGATGATGGATGGGTCACCAACGCCCATAGACACTGGCATTGTAAGAGTGTTAAACATCGGTTATATCGCCAATACACAGCCAACTGTTGGAACTAAGATGTTATTTCCATTGTGCCTGTAATTACACTGGCTCACTCGCCCTTCAAACCGGAACACAACAATAGCAAATACTGCTGATTTGTGTAAGAATATCTGATGAGTGGGTGGTAACTACCCAGATGAGATTGCACAAAGCCCTACCACCGAGTAAAATTAAAGACGATATAAGTCATATAAAGTGTAAAAGTGTTGTATTATAAATAAAGATATAATAAACAAGGTCAAATAAACATTATTATAACTAACAAAAAAATGTTTTTCTATGCTGCTTTTGCCATTGTAATATAATATAGCTTTTTTATACAAAAATATCGATGGGTAATCATCATACTATAATTCCTCGATTCATATGATATACAATATAATACTTTATATAGGTAGGTACCCAAAGGTATTGCTTGCAAACTAAAATGTACTGGTAAATTAATTCTGAAAAGATATTCCAATAACCCATAATATTAAAAATTGCTTGAATTTCTGTTCGATACCACTCAATAATTTTAAACTTTATTTTTTACATAATAAGGATTATTTTTCTTTATCAATTTTTACGTTTTTTTTTAAATCAGAATCAAGTCCACTTTAAACATGTATTGCGATTTGCGAACGATATACTCGTTGATGATGTAAATTTAATTTTAAAAGATCGACTAGAAATTGACATTATATATTAGTTTAAAACGATTACGATTCAAAAGTCCATCCAACCACTATTCAAATATCTTTGCTAAATGTTCTTAAAAAGTTAAAACAAAATGTTTTCTAAATTTAAAAATGGAAATGGAAAACAATTTTTTAATTTAAAATAACTGAAACGTTTAAAAATATTGTTTTTATTCTATTAAAACTTCGTCGCATGCTTTGACTACGAGTGCAGTATATGTAAATCTCATGTAAATATAATTTACACAACATTAAAATATCCAGTAAACATGTACTATTTAAATTTAACATCAGAAAAACAATTTCCTGTTAAATAAAAGTTCCAACAAGCGTGAAGAATGAGAGAGTGTAAACAAAGAAGGGAACCAGCCAACCATCAGTCAGCCTTGTTTAAAAACAAAATAACCAGCCGACCGTTGTTTCATAGAGACCGTTGAATCATTTTAAATTTTAAAATGCGAACGCGTTCTATTATGACACGTCTATTTTGATTTGTATTGTTCATTTCTTTAATGAAATTCGTAAAATATATTTGAGGTGAGTTGAAAGTAACGGCTAGAGCGGTTTTATGCGCTTTCCTCTACCAACTTCTGATTGGGCAACTTGTGATTTCCTTTCAGGCTAACTAGGACAAAGAGACGTCGGAGTGCTAAATAGCAGGCGAGGTAATTTAATTTCGCCTTACTTATAATTGTTTAACGGGATTCATTAAACAATGCTGTATCGTCTTTTAAATGAAAAATCAATTATAACAGAAACTAATAAATCTGGGCTTACAATCGTTAAGCAACATTATAAAAAAGGAAGGTTACTTAAAAAAAAAAGTCGAGATGGCCCAGTGGTAAGAACGCGTGAATCGTGAATTAACCGATGCTCGTGGGTCAAACCCGGGCAAGCACCGCTGAATTTCATGTGCTTAATTTGTGATTATAATTCATCTCGTGCTTGACGGTGAAGGAAAACATCGTGAGGAAACCTGCATGTGTCAAATTTGATTGAAATTCTGTCACATGTGTATTCCAAAAACCCTCATTGGAGCAGCGTGGTGGAATAAGCTCCAAAACCTTCTCCTCACAAAAGAGGAGAAGAGGCCTTAGCCCAGCAGTGGGACATCCACAGGCTGTTACTTTACTTTACTACTTAAATTACACTTATACATTACTTAAAGTTGCCGATATGTATACATGCGATATGTTTTCCATTCTTTACAATCACGTCGTTTTCACCGTGAAAAATGTAACGTGACAAAAATGTCAACGTATCAAAACTGCGACACGTTGTCCGTAATGCCTTTGTCGTTAACAAAACCTTTTTGTAGCTTGAGCGTAAGTGACATTGACATTTCAGTGGACCTGACATTTTCATACATGACTATATATATATATATTAGTAATTAACATGAGTTTTTTCTGTAATTCCTGATTAAACTTATATTAGAAAATGCAGCGCATTTCAGAGGTTATATAGTTGTATATAATATTAAATTATATAAATCTATAAAATAGCTATTGTCGTGATAATCTTGAATTTTATATTCTTGTTAAAGCATAAAAAGTATGTGTTTATTTAACTAACCTCAAAATATATTAAAATTTTACATATATTTTGACAAAGAACTATTCTTTATAACTATAAAGTTACACACGGTAAGAGTAAAAAAATAAGGCAAAGCAATTGAAAACAACTTGAAACATGAATTATATGTGGGATGAAATTCTGCCACGTTTGTCACCAAGCCACATAGCAGAATGGTAAACTAAGCCGATCCCGTAACCCAAGAGAAGATGGATTCCTCATTTAATTGGAAATTTACACTCTGGTATATTGCAATAAAAAATATATAGGGACAAACCTTTACAGTATAAAGACAACTAACGAAGGGGACATTTTAAATATCACCCTTGATCCCTTTTCACATTACCCTCCATTTAATCCTTTCTACATAATTAACATTCGCTGAACGGAAGTCGAAGATTACAAAACAACTGGAACGCTGAACGAGGCGAATATATTATGTGGCTTAGTTTAATTGTTATTGATACAAAGTAGGTATATGGACGTGATGGTGGTATAAAAATATAATAAAAAAGGCTTATTATTTACTAACTACCGAACTCCGACTTCGCCTAAAGTTGCCATAAATCCATTCTTATCCGAATGCCTAGTTTATTAAATAAACCTAAATCGCTAATTTAAATTTCGTACTACTATGTAGTTTTGGCTGTGCATTGATAACCAATCAGAACAACTTGGTGGTAGAGCTTTGTGCAAGCTCATCTGGGTAGGTACCACCCACTCATCAGTTATTCTACCGCAAAATAGCAATTCTTGGTACTGTTGTGTTCCGGTTTGAAGGGTGAGTGAGCCAGTGTAATTACAGGCACAAGGGAAAGGTGGCCCATATGCTCGTCCGCCAACCGATTAAATAAAAATAAAACAAACTATTTTTCCCCTTATACGAACAAAAATCTTTACTCAATCGGTGGTTTCAAATGATGAAACGTAAAAAAAATTGTAAGTAATGATATAAACGTTTTTATTAATTTTTTGACTTTATAAGTATATATTTACAACGTGCAGATGACGTCACGAACGTGGTTTGATACCACCCATTATTCAATGAGCCGATAAGTAGAACTTTGAACTGTTATATTCCGGTTTGAAAATGAGTTAGTGAAATTACAAGACCATAAATCTTAGATCCATGACGCGATAGTACGTAAAAATTGTTTATACTCGTATTTCTAAGTCATATACCCAATGTTCAATGAAGTGACCTTATCCGTCATTAAAAACGTTTAAAATTAAGACGCGTAAATGAAATAAAATGTAAAAATCAATCTTCAATACACTCACTAGATAAATATTTTAAGAAAATAAGTCTTACCTCAACTCAGTTTTTTTCCCCAATTTGAACACGCGACCTTAGGTCAAGATCTAAATATCCATTATCCACTACGCCATCACGACGCAATACGTATAAATATATAGATTTTATTCCATTGAAAGTTTCCACTCAACAGAAAACCACAGGTCGTTTGAAAAGCCGAGTGGACGGAGAAAATATTAAATGGATATGTAGAGATTTATCTGAAGTTAAAAACATCAGCAATCCATTTTAAACCATATTATAAGACAATAAGGTGCAATATCATGTGACTGATTCAATTCTACGAAAACTATTTCTAAAAGAGGTCCACCAGAGTAGGTAAATACTTCTATCATATTTGTATTTTCTAAACCACAAAAGATATACAATTTCGAAATGGATCTCTATTGTATTCTCATATACATTTGTGTAATAAATATTGTGTATGAGTAATAAAAAATCTATACTAATATATAAAGCTGAAGAGTTTGTTTGTTAGTTTGATCCGGATAATCTCAGGAACTACTAGTTCGAATTGAAAAAAATATTTTTGTGTTGGATAGCCCATTTCTCGAGGAAGGCTCTAGACTTCATAATATCACGCTACGACGACGAATGAAAACCTACGGAATAAAATCCTTATTTTACCCGTAGGAAGTCGGGACGGGCAACTAGTATAGAAAGCACAAATGATAGACGTCATTTTTGACGTAAAACATAGCATTACGTACAAAAATGGTGCACTCAGACATTGAACGACTCTCAAACGCAAGAAATTTTCTTAAAGTATCAAGAATAGAGTGCCTATATTTCTGCACACGTGTCAAATGTTTACCCTATTTTCCGTCCTTTCTGCGTCACAAGCATTTTCATTTTAAAATATTATATAGATCTATATATACGAATAACCACTAACTGTACCTCGCAGTTTTACATGCGCTGAACCTTCCTATATCCGTTCGATCGATTAACTTGGAACATATTTTTTTTATGATAGGTTGGCGGCGAGCATGTGGGCCACCTGATGGTAAGTGGTCTCCAAGGCCACCTACCAATAAGCAAAGACATTGGCATTGTAAGAGATCGCTTACATCGCTAATGCGCCACCAACCTTGGGAACCAATATGTTATGTCTCTTGTGCCTGTAATTACACTGGCTCACTAATCCTTCAAACCGGAACACAACAATACCAAATACTGCCGCTTTGCGGTAGAATATCTGATGAGGGATGAGGGATAGAACCTACCCAGACGAGCCCACACAAAGCTCTATAACCAAGTAAAAAGTTTTTTGATAACATTTTGTATAATGAGGACATGATTTAAAACGATCAGCGTGTTTATACAAAAACTTTGTCTTATAATATCACTAATTTCCAACCGCGGGCAAAGAATAAAGTGGTATTTAAAACGTGGCCATTACTGTAAGGGCAAATGAGAAACATTTAAATTATTTTAAAATATAGCATAAACTTTTGTCGATAAAATAAATAGTAGCAAAAGCTTATCCAACTTGTTTGAAGTCGACTAATACAAATAAAAAAAACAAAGTATTGCTCTATCTGCTAGTTCGCAGATAAACTCAAATCCCTTTCAGTCGTAAATGTCGTTTTATAGATTTATTTTTAATTTAATTAGAAATGTTGTCATTTTTATCTATTTCTTGTAATCTGTCTTTTTAATGAAATGGGGCTCTCAAAGAGAATTAGCTTCAATGTGGGACGTCGACGACAGACTGGCAAATTGCCACCTAAAATTTTTTTTTTTGTGTAGGTTGCGGGGGAGCACATGGGCCACCTGATGGTAAGTGGTCACCAACGCCCATATACATTGGCATTGTAAGAGATGTTAACCATCGCTTACATGGCAAATGCGCCAGCAACCTTGGGAACCAAGATGTTATGTCCCTTGTGTACTACTATTTTGCGGTATAATATCTGATGAGTGGGTGGTACCTTCCCAGTCGAGCTTGCACAAAGCTCTACCACCGGTATTGGTAAGTAGTAACCACCGCCAACAATGCCACTGCGATTATATTATAGTTATTATTAGTTATTGTTCTTTGTTTCTCAACTATATATTATATATGTATTAATTGTCACTGAGTTAACACTGACATAGACCTTATTCACACGTAGTTTGACTGACAATCTTACGAACGATATTGGTATGACACAATAGATAACTTTTAGTTATTTTTATAGTTCCGATATATTCCTAACAGTAAGAAATAACAAGTACTAAGATATTCTATCCCTTGTGCTTGTATAGTTGCACTGGCTCACTACAAATCGAAACACAATAATAGGTATTGCTGCTTAGCGGTAAAACATGTGATAATAAGTGGACCTACCACTGATCAAAGTCCTACCAGCAATTCAAATCATCTATAATATATTTGATAATAAATTATTTGACTGATTTTACTATATAAAAATTTCAACAGTTAGTAATTCGTATTAATTTATTCAGTGACATAATCAAATGATTAAGCAAAACTAATAACTAATGTTCGTTATAACCACAATATAATGTAAGTGACATGAGTTGTCACGTTTCCCGCCAAATGGCTATTCTATGTTCGTTTAATGCGTTCGTATTGTAAGCAACGGCGTGGCGCTTAGAGCCTGCAGCGTAAAAAATATTGTATATAAAGTTGTGTTTGTTTTCACAGCCTTATCTGATATTACTTTGTTTTTTTTTTTTTTTTACCCATAATAGTTAGCTTATTTTTGTCCATATTACGTTTGATCGCTGTCTTGCCTGATGTTAAGCATCGACACGGTCTACGATGTAGCACGCTTGGCTAGAAAATATCTGTTAACTATTGATTGGAAGATATCAACGTTGTACCTATCGGGAAATACAGTCTCAAGCGAAGTATTCCACAGTTTTTCCACAGTTTTTGTTTTTTCCTTGGAACTTACATATAAATCTGTACTAATTCTAAAGCTGAATTTGTTTGTTTGATCCGGCTAATCTCATGAACTACTGGTCCGAATTTAATAATTATTTTTGTGTTAGATAGTCCTTTTATCGAGGAACGTTCTAGGCTGATTTTTATTTATTATATTTTTATTAATTATACGCGGGTGAAACCGCGAGGCACAGCTAGTTATCAATATATATGAGTATGGCTTCAAATAGATTAGTTTGGGTACACCAATCCGTTATTATTGACAACGCTTTATTTTATAAAACCATCTAATTATTTTTTAATAATTAATTATATAATAATGTTATTTAGCGTATATTGGCTATATGCCTACGTAACGTAATGTATTTATTCTCGTATTTCAAAAACGTCGATAACTCTACATGATTTAAAAAGATATCTCTTATTTGACTTAAAGGTAAACATCAATATCCACTGAAAGCTTTTTCACGGTTCTACAGAATTGAAAGAAGATTCTGAATTCATCAATCAATTTGGAAAATGTTTCGGCCGTCTGAAAACTTACGCGGTACTGTTTTTGCACTACGAATAATTTAGTAAAAGGTTTTGTATATTTAAAAGAAAACATTGATATTTCGTATATGGATATTGTTCTTTAAATTTGTTAATAACGACTTTTATTTACTTAAACACTTTTTTTTATCATTTAAGTATCAAGTTTTGATTTCGTTTTTGCTATAGGTATAGCTCTACAGAGTCGCTTAAATTAAGAGGAAAAAAAATTATATTTCTTATTTACTTCAACTAAATCCTAAGCGATTTGACTATCTTGATGCCTTAATGGCGATTGCATCTTTAATTGTTTGGGATTGCACTACGCAGCTATTACAGGCTACACGGCAAACAACTTAATCCGCCTTCACCTTGAGGACGTGAGCCTTTTGCTGTGGAGTGGAATAGTTACGGACTGTTGCATAACACCTTACAGGTTAAGGTAATATTATCAGATTTATAGGACTTTTCCATAGCATATGAAGAAAAAAATCTCATATATTTTTTCAGCTAACGATCAAGTAAAAATATTATATTATCTATACAATAAATTCGTTGATCCAGTTGCTAGATGTAAGGCTGCAGACACGGAGGTCCTGGCTTCAATTCGCAGGTCGGGCCAGTAAAAAGTTATAGAGATTTTCTGTCAGAAATTCTCAGCAGCAGCCCGGAGTCTGGAAGTTAGAAGTGTGTACACTCCCGTGCATCGGAAAGCACATAAAGCCGTTGGTCTTGCGCCTTATCTTTTTCCGGTCGCGTCGCACTTCTGCCCCATCCGTTTATGAGAGTTAGGGAAGGGAGAGCGCACCTGTGTTTACACACACACTTGTGCACTATATTTGTTGGCAGTTGGCAAATCCTTCTAGAGATTGGCTGCCGTGGCCGAAATAGGTCTGTAGGGCATTGCATCACTTTTTTAAATTTTCTACGAATGTGATTCAAATTCAAAGAACTCAATTCGACAGAACATTTTTAACGTCAATAGCATTGGGTCTCGGTATTACTTATCCTTTTGAAAGTGCAATTTTAACTAAATCAGCTCAAGTCGATTCCCTGAAGGGAATTTCCCATCTTTCTTGTTCGCTCTCCTTATAAATCAGTTTCCTTATCCCACGACGTGATACTTTTTTAAGTATTATTGTTCCATATGTTTGCTTCTTTGTTCTAAAACCGCCTAAGCCATGGCAATCAAATAAACTGACAATCATTTGATTTGAACCTTCTGTCCCATAATACCATAAAAACCGAGATGGCCCAGTGGTAAGAAAGTAAGAATGCGTGAATCTTAACCGATGGTCGTGGGTTCAAACCCGGGTAAGCATACATTGAATTTCATGTGCTTAATTTGTGATTATAATTCATCTCGTGCTTGACGCTGAAGGAAAACATCGTGCAGAAACCTGCATGTGACAAATTTCACTGAAATTCTGTCACATGTGTATTCCACCACATTGAAGCAGCGTTGTGGAATAATCTACAAACCTTCTCCTCAAAAGAGGATTAGAGGCCTTAATCCAGCAGTGGGACATTCACATGCTTTTACTGACCCAAAATGACACTCGCACACTCTTGGTGGCTCCGGATTATCGTAGAGATGACGAGATGAATGTAATAAAGAGCCGAATCTAATAACTAATTTTATGTTTAACATTGTTCTAATGTAAGTGACGTTTGTCTTTATGGGTATAAATATTATTTAAACTCACGAGAAGAACCTATAGCCCACCAGTGGGACATTTACAGGCTGAACTTTCACTACTATATAATCGTAACCTTCACTCAAGGATCACACAAAGTTCTTCAAGCAATATTAGTAAAAAATACTTTGTGTAAACTCAGAGATGCTGCTGTTGGTGAAGTTGTGGAGAGCCCAGCAGATTGTGTTTGCCATAAAGCTGGATAAAACGAGTTAAACAAATGATTGTAGTGCCACCTACCATATGACACTCAAAAAGAAATTGATAGAAGAATTAAATCGCACACCCTAAAGTTTTCTCTGTTGACTTACCTCGAAGATTACAAAATCTTAGATAAAGCCCCACAAGTTCTGTCTATTGGAGAAACTCGGCTAGGTAAATTAAACGCATTTCTTTATTCTTTGTTGAAGTTGATTGAAATAAATGCGAAAAACTTTCGAATTAAATAATTTTATAAAGAAATACTTATCTTGGTATTTTAAATCAAATAAGAGTTTATAAGGAAAAATCTTGATGCAAAATTAAAACAAAACGCTCTAACTCATACCTCGCATTGCTTAAACTCTTTCCTTTAATAAAGCTGACTACACGCAGGAATACTCGTAGACGACTTTAGACTTACCAATTACAGTGGAAATTGAAATAATCTATACTATAATTGGTAACAGCCTAAACACGTCTGTAACAATATTTATCTGTACCAAGAAACTGCTTATTTTACTAGCGCTTTTAGTGGTCGATTTACTAATGTTAAATACCTAAGACGATTAAACTTCTGATTTAAAAATTTTAGGTGGTATAAGAATATGTTTTTGGAGCTTATTCCACCTCGCTGCTCCAATTCGCGTTGGTGGGATACACACGTAACATTATTTCAGTGAAATTTGACACATGCAGGTTTCCTCACGATGTTTTCCTTTACCGTCAAGCACGAGATGAATTATTATAAGCACATGACAATTCAGTGGTGCTTGCTCGGGTTTGAACCCACGATCAACGGTGAAAAGCTACGCGTTCTTACCCAGTGACCATCTCGGCGGAATGAGCTCCAAAACCTTCTCAAAAATTGATACCTGAGCCCAGCAGTGGGATATTTACAGGCTGCTTTTTTAATAAGAACAACTAAGTCAGTAATAAATAGCAATACTTATTTGTCTGAAGTTCGTAGGAGCCCTAAGTCATTGCAATTCATTCTACCGCGTAAAAGTCGAGGATTTTTCAACGTCGTGACCTTTGTTCCTAATTTAATTACCACGATTTCTCGATTACATTTACTTCGAGCTCGATTTAATTGTTTACGGTCTAGTGGAGAGTAACCTCATACCTTTCATCTTCATAAACCTTTTAACTTAAACTGTTTGAATTATAAAGTATACATTTTTTTTCATTAAAATAATGTTCCGCCAGATATGGACTTATGTTTGAGTTTTGTTATCATAAGGATCAAAACCCCTTCATATTCTTGTAATAAATAAAAGTAAATAATATTTTTCAAATTTTATTCCATATTAAATATACATGTGATTGTAACAATTTATTAAATTAAAATTACGTTAGTAGGTACATAAAAAATCAAAAAAGGTGTCATAAAAAATCTTAAGGGATCCATAAAAAACTGGCCATATTTTGGCAAGTGATCACTACCCATACACTCGCGCTGTAAGAAATATTAAACCTTACATCGCCAATGCGCCACCAACCTTGGGAACTAAAATGTTATGTTCTTTGCCCAAAAGTTATATTGACTATTATCTTACTTTTAAATCTGGAATACAACAATACTAAGTATTGCTGTTTGGCGGTACATGTAAGTACGTGGTACCTACCAGAAATATTTTTATAGTTATTTCACTGGGATAATCTATGGTAAAGATTTAACATTTAATTATAGACATAGAATTACAAATTGTTTAGTTTAATAATTTCGGTAAACAAAAGAATAAAAATAATTCATATTTTTAGATACATGAAATATTTTAACACCATAGATTTTTTCTTTTTTAATTATAACCTACTATAGACAATCTTTAGCATGATTTATATAATATGTTATCGTTATTAATCTGTATACATATAGGGTAGATTTTTCAAGTGTCCTCGCATGACCAAACTAGAAACTAAAAAGATAACTAAGGATTTTAAGGGCCAATATATATGAAAAGTAAAACTTACACTAACAAGGAATTATATTTCTATCTTCATTTTTTGCATGTTGCCTGTTTACTGGTAAGTAGTGTTATTCATAGTATAGGAAAAACAAACACATCCGCCTATGGTTAATCTATGAATGTATTTAAAATAAAAGTGAATTTGATCTTAGCGACATTACTAACTAGTGTAATAAATAAATACATAGTACGATTATTTAAAAAAAAATATGTTTCGTTTATAGCTAAGAAAATAAAATTTAGTAATTAAAAAAAACAAGTACATTTCTTCATAACCGTACTTTTTTTCATCACATACTTAGCTGGGGAGCATTTTAAGTCATTGACTTGAGAGCGGGGCTCTTCCAAATACAAAATCGGCCGCCATTTATTAAAAAAAAAAACCTAACAAAGCATTATTATTAGCTGTAAACAAAATCTAAGTCCAGTTTTTGATCATTTTCGATATTACTGGTCTAGTTTCAGCTTGGTCATCCAGACACCTAAAAGAAACACACCAAAACTAATTATATACATACTTATCATAATATTTATAGGTTATAATAGACGTTGAGTAATCGAAGAAGCTAGATCGAAAACTCTATACTATACACTACAAACAGTTTTTGATAAATATATATTTATAATACAACACTATTCCACTTAACTACATATACCAACTTTGAGGAATATTTTCGCGAACCATAGTGAATACCATAGAGTATTCAAGATCTCGACCAATGATATCGCGTCATTTCAATGTCAGAGTTGTTTATTTATCTGTGGTTACATGTGGAATAGACAAACACCCGTCATGGTCTACAGTCCATAACTGATGTTGTTGACATTGTGCTATAAAATTATCTCATGTTTAAAACTCCTCGATAGATGTTTATGCGGTAACACGATCGAGTTCAGAAGTATTGTCTCGGCTGGCACGAACACGCCGGCGCCTGGAAAAGAACAATCCAGTCAATACAAAAACATATAAACGTACCAATTACCATAAACAAGTTTTTTTTAAAGTGAAAACTTCTTTAGCGGCGTTGTACATTTTTTTGTGATTGGTAAAAAATACCAAATTCACGTCAGGTCACGTGACCCTGATTGGATTTTGAAGTTTTAAATTTTTAATGTAATATAAACTGTCATGTTTGTGTACGATAAACGCAATAAATGAATATTGTATTTTATCACATAAATTATAGTACGTTTATATTGATAATTAAAGCAATTCATGCAAAATGTTAAAAATGCACAACGTTAATATTCAAGTTTTCACTTGTGCCGGCACTCCCGGAGTGCAACCAGTTGTTTTTTTTTTAAATAGTTAGACGGAATGACTAATGTGCCACCTGGTAGTAAGTGGTAACCAAAACCCATAGACAACTGGCACTGTGAGAAATATTAACCATCCCTTACCACGCCAATGCGCTCTCAACCAGATTTTATATCCTTTATTTATTTCGTTTTCAATAGCGTTGTTGCGTTATGTATAAAAAGTAGCCAAGTCCTTCCTTAGTGGTGGTTGGTTCCAGTGGTTTAATATCAGCCGTGAAAGCGTAACTGACAGACAGAGTTACCATAGCTTTTTCTTTTTTATTTATTTATTAGGTTTACTTACAATCCCTTACACTAATAAATTTACAGAAACAATAAATACAAACTTATTATCTAAGTGATCAATTACAAGTAAACACAACATGCTATTGAAAAAATTGAAAACAACCCATAAACATAAAAAAACAAACTTAAAAAAAAAGATAAAGAAAACAAAATGGTTGTCTGTAGTCGGTTTACGGACGATAGTTTAACCTGACAACGTCATAATAGATAGATGCGGCGCAATCAGCGTAACGGGACAATGAGCGCAACGGGACAATGAGTCATCCTTTTTTGTGCATACTTTCTAAAATTTTGCATTAAATCCAACATGGATGGTATATGTACATGATATCTTTATTAATTGTATGTTTTAATTCTACTGTTTGTTTGTTGCATTTAAATAAATAAATAAATATTAGTACATATAGACTGTACTTACCTAGTATACTTATAGACGGATTGAGTCTCCCGTCGTTGTTGAAGAGCGGTCTGTTGTCCATCTTGGCGAAGGGCTTGTTGGGGTCCGGGTCGGATGGGGTCCCTTCCACTCGAGACCACTCGCCCACTGACGCTTCTTGACCAACTGCACACGAATTATATAATACTAGTATACGCACGCGGTTTTGCCCGTTGTAAGTATGAGTTACATATTAGGTAATATATAAATTATACAAAATCTTTGGAGTTCAACCTTGCTTTGTACCAAAGTTTTATCAAAATCGGTTCAGTAGTTAAGCCTTGAAAGCGTAACAGACAGACAGAGCTACTCTTATATATATGTCTGGAGATTATTTTTTACATACAAACAAAACGTAACATACTAAATTCCAATGGCAGAAGTACTTCCTATGTGTTGAGAAATAAATATCATTTCATTTCACTATAATAAGTACCCATATCGATTTCACAGACTTTTCAAAAACACTATTTCTCTATCTGTGCCCTATCACGTCACGTTTATTTATACATAATATTTATTTATCTATGGTTTGTTGAGTGAAATATAAAGTACGTATAACTCACCAACAGAATACATGATCAGGGTATGTTCGTGTATCGTCGCGTTGTTCAGTATTATAGACTCCTTGATCCTGACGCCCGCCTTCACGGTCACCCCCGCGCCGATCGACACGTTCGGACCGATCTATATATAAAAACAAATGGTTGTCTGTACGGTTGACGATACTTTAACGTGACAACATCATAACAAAACATTAATGAAATGACTGCAATTGAGTGAAAGAGAGATAGATGCGGCTCAAGCGTACAATCAGTGTAACGGGGCAATGAGCGTAACGGTACAATTTTTCATGCAGCCAGCGTTCATCGATTTATTAGACGTTGTCACGTCAAAAAAATTAGACCTAGAAGTGGCCACCAAATTATTTGAGACGCCGTTAATTTAAAATTTCTCATACTAAATTTGAAATTAACGGCGTTCCAAATAATTAAGTCCCACTTAATATTTGAATGACGTTTCAGTATTCGGCCGTTAGTATTGCAGTTTAGCGGTAGAATATCTGATGAGACGGTGGTACCTACCCAGAAAGGCTTGCACAAAGCCACTACCACCTAGCAAAACTTTAAATAAGTTAATTGAATGTGAATATAAATTATGCTATACGTACCACAGCAGTACTGTCCACCACGGCGGTGGGGTGGACGAACACGTCCGGCAGGATGGTGCAGGGCGCGTGGGTGAGCCGATCGCGATGCAACTCGAGGTAGTGACGATTCGCGTATATCGCTGAACCAGCAGTTTTCACTTGTGACCACCAATTTGTTACCTAAATATGTAATTAATTTTATTATTAGTTTAAAGCAACACTTTAGATATATAACATAAATATATCAATAAAAATAAAAATTTCATTCTAAATACTATTGTTAAAAAATCAGAAATTCCCGCTGGGTTTCATTCCGAAGGGGTGCTAGATTTCTTGACAGCCAATTTGTAACTTTAATATTCTTATACTTATACTGAATAAAGCAGTGGGATATTTGCATATCTGTTGCCAATTTAAGATTTAAAAAAAAAATTAATTAATTTAGCAAGATAAGAAATGAGTAAAATAATACACAGCTTGAGTTTAAAAGCTCGAACCAACAAAAAAAAATATCAATGAGAAAACTAAAGAGGTTAATTACCTGCATTGCATATAATTTGTTCGTCCCAGCCAGCGATGCCAGAACGTCTTTCTCCCAGGACATGTAGCCAGGGTGGGCGCTGCCTTGACCATTGCCACTAGAAATTTATTTATTTATCAAAAACTAATAATAATTCCATAATGAAACATGTTTAATAATATTATATATCAAATATGTTTTCATGTAATTGACTTTGTGTTTTATGGAAAATAAATATCTTTAAACCTTTACTCGGTGGTAGAACTTTGTGCAAGCTAGTCTGGGTAGGTACCACCCACTCATCAGATATTCTACCGCAAAACAGCAATACTTTGTATAGTTGTGTTCCGGTTTGAAGGGTGAGTGAGCCAGTGTAATTACAGGCACAAGGGACATAACATCTTAGTTCCCAAGGTTGGTGGCGCATTGGCGATGTTAGCGATGATAAACATCTCTTACAATGCCATTGTCTATGGGCATTGGTGACCACTTACCATCAGGTGGCCCATATCCTCGTCCGCCAACCTATGCAATAAAAAAAAAACCCCCAAATATGTTACTATATTATATAGTGCTATCCTTGTGACATCAGTCAGACTGCACAAAAAAAACTCCACGCTATCTGCTATCACGTTGAGGGTGCTATACAAATTAGTAAGACACTAAAGAAATATAAATATATATAGAAATTAAAAATTTGTATAGTTGTAACTGGCTATATATAAGCGATCGCATAAAAAGGCTTCGCCTCGCAGTTAGCTGTGAACAGTTATCAAGAGAATGTCACTACTATTTTGTTTTAGATTGTTTTGTTATTTTTTTATTTGTAATAAATAATAATGACCACTCCGAAAATACTTTACTCAAGCACTTTTGAATCGACATTTCAGAACGATAAATTTACTTTCTACCAAACTGGTGGTAGACTACAGATAACATAATTTAATTCATACTTGTAAAATCCATCCTGTTTCCTTTGGAACGCATCAGCCATTGTGTGAAACACTTGCAACGAACACACGTAAACTCCACAGTTGATCAGCGTAGATATATAGCTGTTCGGCTTTTCGACGTAATGCGTTACCGTCTTTGTGTTAGGCTCACGGACCATACAGCCATAGTGTACGGATTGCTGACGAGTCGCCTCCGTTCCCATTATTGTGACCTTGAAACATTAAAACGATAATTAAATATAATAAATGCAGTGCCCAGTGGTAAGAACGCGCGAATCTTAACCGATGATCGTGGGCTCCAACCCGGGCAAGCACCGCTGAATTTCATGTGCTTAATTTGTGATTATAATTCATCTCGTGCTTGACGGTGAAGGAAAACATCGTGAGGAAGCCTGCATGTGACAAATTTCATTGAAATTCTACCAACTTTGAAATTCTGCCAACTTTAATCTAATATATAGACCCAGACACAGAGATAATAAAAGATACATAACCATATATTACAATCTGATAATTAAATATTGCTATCTGGTGGTAGAATATCTGACAAGTAACTACCGAAGCGGACTTACACAAAGCCTTACCACCCACTTAATAAATAACTCTTAATATGCCAGAGTTTTCAAAGAGAATATTCTGGTATCCTAACAGTAATCTCGCAATATATGGTACTTCAGACTTGCTTGTATTTTGTGTCCAGCAAAAAATTTATTCAAGTCAAAAGTAGTGCACTTCTAAGCTTCAAGTGATTTTACCACTAAGTGACTGTTTGGTTAATTAAAAAACATTGACGATCATAGAAACAAAATTGCTATGACCTATATAATAATTAAATAAAAATTCTTACTATAGCCGTTGATCTTTCTTCATGAAATTCCCATAATTCCTTGAGCGGAAAGTCGGCACAGACATCACCATTGAGCAGAAAGAATGCAGTAGGATTACCTGCTCTGACTTGGTCACGGAAATGGTAGAGTCCACCACCAGTGCCGAGAGGAGTGAATTCTTGAAGATATCTGTTGATTGAATTAAAATTCAGATCATTCATTATCCATATAAACACACATTGTTATATCATTTTTAATTTGTAATATGAATTTCCAATTTTCTTCTTCTTCTGTGGTATTATTATTTTGTTTTGTAATTTAAATTAATTTCATTTTTTTTTTAATTTATAAATTTGTACTTTTTTTTTTATTATATTTGGAAACTTGATTGGTGTATGTATGTGTTATCTGTGCTAATTTGTATGTTTTAATTTCACTGTTTGTTTCCTGTCTTTAAATAAATAAATAAACATATATGTGGATTTAACTGTTGTAATTGTACTACAAAAAGAAATACAATTAAGCTGGAAGTATACTATGTGGATATTATAATTTAAAGAAACAAAAACATTCATTGTCTTATATATTTGCTGTCATTCCAGCAGAGTACAATAGAGGAAAGTCATCTCAACCCATGGGTGTTTTATTAGCTGAAACAGTTTTCTTTTAATAAACCATCAAAGTGTGACAAGATAAATTCACCAAAATTCATATGTATAGTTGCCATCAGACAGGTCCCCATCATAGAAATAAAGACAAGCTAATTATGATGAAGATCTTACATAGTATTATATATCTTATATATACCTTTTTTGGAGTTGCCTATACAAAGAGGTTTTACAATAGAACATTTTTTCTTACACTTCAGCTCTTCTTCTTTTGTATAGAGTAGGAGGCTATTGGCAGTGAGGCTTTACACTCGAAATTTTATAAGCTCATACTTTACTATAGCAACATAATATATACCTTATTATAACATGATATTCTTTCTGCATTTCACTAACAAACGGAGTCATGGTTGTTGTGTTATATGAACCAATTATGAGAATTTCTTTACAGTCTTTGAGTTTCACACATGCTGCTATATGATGTTGTATCAATGGCAAACCAGCTAAGGGGAACAACGGTTTCGGTGTATCAAGAGATAGAGGACGAAATCTTGTTCCTGGAAAGAAAGTACCTAATTAATATTTTATATCTCCTCGTATTACACATTAATTCTCAGCATTTTCTGTAATATTATATTGTGTTGTATAAAAAATATATAAACATAACCAGCCTTATGTATAAAAATGTTTAGTTAAAAGCGCTCGCTCTATTATCATTGATCTGACATTCGAAAGAGAAAGACACATAATAGTATGACTATTAAAATTAAGTCATAAATCGTATTTCGTATAACAGGTTTCTATAATTTCTAATTTATTTGTAGCTGGAAAATTGTAATCTAAAAGTAATATTTTATAAAAACCTGTGACCAGTTATCAATGTCTACTCTGATTATAGTTATGATATATATGGATTATTCTTCACAAGAATTTATAGTTATAATAATATATAATAAACAAAAGAAGGAATTTATATCGCACTGATAAAAGCCGGTGACGTTCAACATTATAAAACTATTACCTTTTTGTGGTCCACCAATAAGTATCACAGCTTTTAACATGTTTGAAAACTACTTCAAACTATTTTTAAAAAAGCTAACGTTAATTACAAGGTCTTCACAAATTATTACAATTTTTTGTTAACGAAAATAAACAATAACCATTCCTCCCAATGGATGTTAGCAAACAACTGTCAACTACAGATTACAGTCTACAGATAACAGAAACAGATTAAACATATGGACACGTCAGATCCTAACAGCCACGGTCGTATAGATAGACGTATACACAGGTCTTGCAACAACAGTAGTGGGGGTACGTCAACTAAATGATGCTGTTCAGTTCAATTTACGGCCGCCAGAGGCATGACAATTCACGTAATAATTATCCCGAACACTTTTTCAAATCCAAACAAAACAGTTAAATAACAAAACACTGATTAAATAACACAATACTTGGGAGAGAAAAATATACGCCGCTTGTCTCTCAACCAAGTTTAACAGCAGCGACGTAAAGCGGGCGCCGCTGCGAAATAAAAGTTGTTACACAATCACGCCGTGAGAGATACTCACCACTGAAATTGGACTCAGTTGTTAAACCTGTATACAAGACCGTGCTAACAGCGATAC
Source organism: Nymphalis c-album (assembly GCA_963151315.1). Taxonomy (NCBI): domain Eukaryota; kingdom Metazoa; phylum Arthropoda; class Insecta; order Lepidoptera; family Nymphalidae; genus Nymphalis; species Nymphalis c-album. The sequence continues at coordinate 3,515,713 of OY720610.1, forward strand.
GTGGCAGTAACAATTGGAAAGATAAATCAATTAATGTTCTCAATAAATATTTCATTATATATATTTATTTAATAATTTTACTAATTTCAGTGGTTTGGGATGTCTAATATCAAACTATTAGGCAGCGTGCTCACGAGCAACTTTTGTCTCGGTGACAGTTTCGTCACCCTCATCAAGTCCATGGACCTGTATGGAGATGCGCTCACGCGGCGACTAAAGTTTTGTCACTGTCACCCTCCGAGAGCGCACTCCGCTTTGGATAAGTGACATGACAGTGACAAAACTGGTTTTGTCGCCGTGACAAAGTTGCTCGTGAGCGGTATCGCTTAGTACTACATTGAGGCCGTATCGTATATTAAACCCAATAATCTAAAGATACAACATACATTTTCGTTGTTTTTATGTAAATATTAATATTATACGTAGCGTAAAATATTAAATAACAAAACTTTTAATGTTTAATTTATTTAGGAGTAAAAAATATTTAAGGACCCACAAAAAGAGGACCACAAAAATAATACCTATTGCAGGCACTGACAAGTAAACTTATGTTGGTAGAAAAACCTTCGATCACTTGATAGTAGGGCTTTGTGCAAGCTCGGCTATCATATATTCTACTGCGAAACAGCAGTACTTTGTATTGTTGTGTTCTGGTTTCAATGGTGAGTGTGCTAATGTAATTACAGGAACAAGAGACATAACATCTTAGTTCATAAGATTGTACGAATTAATATAACATAAAAGATAATAATAATAAAATTAAAAAATATACTTTTATAAATTAGCTCAGTATATATTATATTTATCTAATTTACAAAAGAGTGTCATATATTTATTAAAGTATGACGATGACGTTACATAGCAAAATTGCAGTTTTATTTTGTAGTATTGTACGCAAAATAGCCATTTCAATTAACAATAACATTTAAAATGGAGTATAAAACATTTAGAAAAATAGTACATATCAATATTATTGATTAAAATTAAATGAGTTTATTCTTTTAATGAAGGTTACATTTAAACTGTACAATTTTAAGAAATCTGTTATAAATTAAGGTAGGTAAATATGTTATTTATACCTAAGTCATTGTGAGATGGAATAATTAAAAGATTGTTAAAAAAACATACACAAAAACGTGGGAGATTACGGGCGAAAAGATCACTTAGCGTCACATATATTGTATGATAATATTTTATATCATTTAGAAAAAGTAAATCGGGGGAATACCTTATTTATATCAGAAAAACAAAAAGACAAAACTAAATAACGACTTTCATGATTACAGTTCTTATAAATTTGAATTATATGAAATGAAAATTACGAGTTATTGATATATATTAATATATAATTATAGTAAGTACCAGCTTGTGAATGTTCCACATCTGGGCTAAGGCCTCCTCTCCTTTTTTTAAGGTTTTGAGCTTATTCCACTACGCTGCTCCAATGCGGGTTGGTGGAATACACATGAGGCAGGATTTCAGTGAAATTAGACACATGCAGCTTTCCTCGCGATGTTTTCCTTCACCTTCAAGCACGAGATGAATTATAATCACAAATTAAGCACAGGAAATTCAGTGGTGCTTGCCCGGGATTGAACCCACAATCACCGGTCAAGAATCACACGTTCTTACCACTGGGCCATTTCGGTTTTTTATAATTTTTATAATTAGAAATTTAGAGTTGTGTTTACAAATATGTTATATCCTTTATACGTATGGGAAATTTATAGGACGTAAAAATAAGAAGATTGGTATTAAGTTAAATTTATATTAACTAATAACATCCAATAACAACAACACCAACAACAAACACATAAAATGCAACAAATACGTCTTTAGTATAAATAAAATGATCGGACTCCTACCGACTAAAACCACCACGGTACCCTTCTCGTCTTAATGGGAGCGCCACGGGATCGCTTGCGCATGCTACCGTGACAGACGTTCTTACCAATATGGTGACGTATAAATATTTCACGTCAAATCCGCGAAGAAGTCCGCAAAATCCGCGAAAAAAATTAGCCAGTATACATTATTTTATATGCCTATTATATAGCCTATTGAGAGATTCGCCAAAGATAACAACTATACAATTGACAAAGCATCGAAATCCAATGAAACAGTTCCCAGCAGTCATTCTAATTACATAACATATTAACAGCAAAGGTCAAAATAATAAAAACATGTTGGGGTTTTTCTTGTATAATTTATTTTAAATTTGCGAATAAATGGCACAACAAGCGAGTCATAATATTGAAAAACAATTCTATGGCGTGCAATCGGTAATTAGGTTGATTTTTGTTGTGAATTCTGATTTTCGATGTGTATGAAATCGACACGAATAAATTTAGCCACGGATAAAATAAATAAATAAGTTATTTAAAAAAGTAAATGTCGCATGTAAATGCCCCTCAGTTACGCTTAGTCCTCGTCTCCTATTTGAGAAAAAGGAGCTTACTCCATGGAGTAAGCTCGGGTTGATATATAATTATTCATCAAGCAAAAGTTTAATTCAGTGTCCTTTGGTCGCGGCGGCCATGACATATTATAATGCTCAATTTTGTGCAGAATCACAAAACACAGTACAAGTGAATTTTCAATTTTCTCACTCGCGTTATCCAATGATATAGCCGACACGTCCGGATGGAGCTCAAGTCAGTATATTTTTATATACAAATACATATTTTTACTGGTAAGGTAGGTTTGGTTTACTTTGTTAGCCTCAATGGTATATGAGTTGTAAATGCAAAGGGATTCAGCGTCGTGGCTCAGGGGCCTCAGGGCCCAGTTCTACTAATAATCGAATCAAAACGTAATCGTTGTATTCAACCGTTTTCCTATTCTACTAACACAACGATTCATGTTGTTGTTCGGTCGAAGTTGGATCGGAATAGAATCGGCAATGTATCGTAAACGTTATAAATAAGTACGTGCCTGATGTTTCCTTTATAAACTGACTTAAAACATAATGAATGCCTTATTGTGGCTCTAACTGCACGCTATATCAGCAATATAAAATAAAATAGAAAAAAATAAACAACGCGCCTGCACTTACGCCCGTATCGCAGCTGTCTATGTGGCAGTTAATTTCCATTAGATAAGTGTATTGTGATGAGATTAGTGTGATGGGCTTATATAAAAAAGGGAAGGCGAATTGTCAGGAGCAGTAGAGAGATTAGCCAACTGCGCAGGACATATTATAACATTCTCATCATCTGATGGGACGACAATCTGACACGGCCGAAATGATTTCAGGCGAGGCACCATCTCCATCTTCAACGTTCCGAACCACAACTGAGAATCTTCGACAGAGAACCTATTACCTAACCTAACCTAATTTATAATGATGATAATGAGGCACATTCCAAGATTGGCAGCGCATTGGCGATGTAAACGATGGTTAACATATCTTGCAATGCCATGTCTATGGGCGCTGGTGACCACTTACCATCAGGTGGCCCACATGCACGTCCGCCTTCCTATAAAAAAATAAAATACTATGCTATGTTATGATATTCTTTGAATTTGATATGACCTTTAAAAAGTACCTACCATTAAGGTTTGGTTTTTTACATATAACCTTCAACGATATTTAAAAAAAACATAATATTATGCAATACATAATAGTGATCATAGAAATAAACACTAATCTATATAACATGAATGTTGTCTTTATCTGATTATGGAGCAAGAGAAGGTGATTATTAGAACTTTAAATTAATGTCGCCTCAGTAAAAAATTTAATACAGAAAAAAAATTAAGTGCCTTCCGAAATATATATACTTTTTACATCACTAGAACAAAGGAATTAAAATAGATCCCAAGAAAAAATAAAAGTCAATTAATTACCAAACGAAATAGTTCACAATTTTTTTTTTCTTCATAAAACGAAATCGACATTATTCGAATCAATTTAATTATAGATGCAAGAATTTGATTATAAATTGGTAAAACCACAGCAATCCGGTTCATCACAACTAATGTTTATCAACACATGCACTTGACCTGCTATTGTGTGTTCGCTGCTCATGTGTGCAGTCTCTCAGTTTTTTTTTTTATTTTCGAACACGAATGCAATATTTCCGCTTATTATGATAATGTTCTTTTTTAATGAGGAATATAATTTAGATTTTACTCTAATAATATAAAAATAATACAATAAACAAAAGTAAATATCACTGCGATAAATTTCGGTGATATAAATATTTTCACACTTTCTTTGAAAATTTTACACGTTAACAGTAAATCTGTGTCGAGCTATATTTCTATGAAACGCTAATTAAAAGAAACACAGATAGATATACAGGTATATATGTTCCTCAAGTTCGACCGCATGTCAAATGCATATATTTTGTTCTACTTCTAAGCAAATATTTAACATAAATGCATGCAATTTGTTGGTGCAACCTATATTCTTTGGATCATTGCTCTCTGCGGTCTTCGGAGTTTTCGGAAATAATTGACAAAGTGATTTGTAACATTTTTTTCTTAAACGACTTTTTCATTATGTTGACAATCAACGGGCCAATGAATAATGAAAATAATAAAAACGTATTAAATACTCTTTTTAAAGTGGTGATTTGTCTTATTTTTATTGTTATTTGTATTACTAGTCTCTTAAGCCCTGTATAAAAAATATCAAATATCTCTGATCTGTATTTATTTGCCAATCGTGTAAGAAAAGTGTACGATATAAAATCTCTAAAATTTTCATACGTTTTCGTCTTGGTACAGACAATTTCCTCAATCCGTTATCAATTTAAGCTAAGCCCATGGCAAGTTTACCCGCTTCTTTAAAATATTATTCTTTATAATTTAAAATACTTATCAATAAATAAGTATTTTTTTAAGCAAATTAACAATTAAAAAAAAATCTGCGTCCAAAAATGTTAGTAAAAATCAAACAACATTTAAAAAAAACAATGTCATTATAAGATTGATACTAAACTGTATAGCACCAAGAAGTGATTGAGATAATTATTTAAATCAATTGTCGGAATGAGGAACGCAATACAAATGAGCGAATGTTTTTTACCATCTTCCATTCATCTACCGTCGCAAGTCAGTACCTAATCAGTATGAAGGAAGACGCAACAGTGATTGGGTGAATGTTGTTATACCTGTGACAAATTAAAAAAAAAGTTAAAATGAATTTTCTAATTTCGAAATTCATGTGGCAGAATGGGACACGAATAAATCAGTATCTATTTGCGATTATCAGTAAGTTTTTTTTTTTTAAATAAACTTAATAATTTGGCATAATTTTTGTAGCCTTTTTAATTTATATTTATAAAAAAAAATCCTAGTGAAAAAGTTAGCTTAAGTTAAATTATTTTTGAAACTTAGCGCGAATTTACATTGTAATCAAATGTATTAATTTGACGGTATAAAGATGAGGTTACCGAAACCAAATTTTAACGGTGAATCGGATTTAAATTATAAATTGAAACAACGTAAAGTAAAAATAATGTTTTAAACATTTTTTAGGCTATAGCATTATTATTTTATACATAATCGTTGATTTGATATACCATATTAATTATATGCGTTAGCTTAAAGTTAGTATTTAATTCGAATTACACAAATAAATAATATTTTAATAGTCAATGCTTTGCAGGTTTATATCTTAAATATAAGTTAATTCTAAATCTTTAAAATACTGTAGATATATTTTATACCTATAATATTAATGTCAATGATTTTTCGTTTAGAAATGCTTGAAATATGTCCATGTTAAATCCGATAGTACATAATTTTTACGTGAATTTTTCGTAACTAATCATTTTTTATATATTTACTCTAATATTTACAATAATTGACATTAAAAAAATTTGTTATTTTATTCCCTAACTACTTAACTATGACGTATTTGCAACTGAGTGTAACTTTAAATATTCGCTAAGTGAATGATTGAGTTATTTATTAACTGAAAGAATGGTACACTAATGAATCATTAAAATAATTGTAATTGTAAATATTAGTGTGAAATTACTACGAGTATCGAAGATTAAAAATAACTTATATTTTAGATGAATAAAATAATAAGGTAAAATTCAACGACGTCTTAAATTTCAAGATTCATATCAAGATTGATTAAGTACTAAATTAACATTTATCTTAATAGACGTTCATGTGAATCAATCAATCGTTGATAGGTTAATAATACTATATTATTAATATTGTTTATCTCATTTTTTAATGTTATCATAATTGTATAAATAATTATGTCAGTGAAATTAAATAGTAGGTACTGGGTACCTGGGCGATCTAGCTTAGCTTGATTTTATTTCTTTTTTTTTTTGAGAAAATTGCTTTTTGCAGAAAAGGATAGCATGATGTGATGAATTATAAACACGAAATCATTTATCATTAATTCTTACAAATCTCGAAAAACTATCAATAATTTGCAGTTGTCAATATACAAACATTGATTTTTATTGAGTTTGGTGAGATTTAAGGGATAAAGCATATAAACATTACTTATTAGACTGTTACATACGGATATCGAATTTATATATACTAGCTAACTATCCCAAGGTTTTTACCTTTGCTATAATTTTAAATAATGAGATCTAAACATATATTATCATACTTGCCAGTGTAATTACAGGCACAAGGGACATAACATCTTAGTTCCCAAGGTTGGTGGCGCATTGGCAATGTAAGTGATGGTTAACATTTCTAACAATGCCAATGTCTGTGAGTATTGGTGACCAGTTACCATCAGGTGGCCCAACGCTCGTCCGCCTTCCTATGTAATAAAAAAAAACTTGCTTGGATCGTTATGTATCCGTTCGTGTTCATCTTACCGCACGACCTGTCTTTTTTTATAAAATAATTTAGTCCAAATTCATAATATATAAATAGCTTTTATTAACACACTACCTATTTGTAGGATAGAAAGAGAGGGAGTCTATTTGGTTATTCACTTCTTGATATTAGAATGTCAATCAATACTTTACGTTAATTACGTAAAAATTTAAATGTCAGTCTGGTTCTCTGTTACCCTTTCGGTGAAACCGCGTGGCACAGCTAGTGGTTATTTCTTATGGAGCCAATGTCTACGGGCGGTGGTGACATCTACTAGGTGGCCTTTTCGCCCCGCCAATATTATAACATATATACAGAAGAATAATATATTAGATTACATAATGTTTTCTCGCTTTATTCATGCTTCGCACGAGTGCTTATAGTTTTTCAGATAAACATTTGTGGTCACATTTTCGATCCCGAGCATATAAAACAGAAATAATGTATGAGATATTGAGATCTTCTTCAATAAACTTCAATAAACTGAAGGTGGAGAATATGGTGACATTATCGCGTTCAAAACACAAACTTACATAGCTTATTAATTCCAAATATTAACAAAACTTTTTCTATTGTGTTTTTATGTCTTTGGTGTGAACATTGCAAGAGGTAAAAAATCCGTAATAACCGGCGATATCGCAGTTTTAAAAGTAATAAAAATATTTATATTATAATAAAATTACTCCTCAATATTTTATGGTTCCATATTTAAAGTTATTTTTTTTTAATTCCGTTATTGTAATTAGTTGAGGAAAGTTCATTGCGATCATCAGTATAATGTTTTGTGTATATCTAATAAAATTTTAATACTAATTCCATATAAAACAAATCAGTAATAACAACACAGACAAAGAAAGCATAATGTACACTTACAAGATATATAACAATAATGATTGACTTTTTTTTGCCTACATATATATTAGTTAGGTAGACTGAAAAGTGGCACACTTGGTGGTAAGTGGTCACCGCCCATATACCAATAGACTTTGGTATTGTAAGAAATATAACCATCTCTCACATCGCCAGTGCGCCACCTGTTCCCAACTGGTGTTGATGTTGATCTTGTCCTCGTGTCTGTAATTACACTGGCTCACTCACCCTTCTAACCGAAACGCAACAATACTTAGTAGATATTTCTGTTTAATATTAGAATATCTGATCAATGGGTGGTTCTTATCCAGACGGACTCGCAAAAAGTCCTAACCTAATTTTAAATAATAACATTATTGTAATTACCAATGAGATATGAAACTAACATTTTGATATACCACAAAACGGATTTAGACTATAGTATGCTTATTATACGTTGTATATTTTTGAGATAGATATACGACAAAGTAGGAAAAAGAAATTCGTAGTTTTCCAAACTGTCTACAGAAAAGCCATGACAGTTTGCCCGAATGTATGTGTATTAAAATATTAATCACAGTAGCCTCTTGTTTACTAGCTGGTCCGACTTCGAACGTACGTAAAATAATAGTTACTGTTAAAAAAAATTGGTTTTAAATAAAAACCAAAATAAATTTAAATACTCAAACAAACACACAACAATTTCATCAATTCGATCCAGCTCGAAGGAGTTCAGTGACACGTACAGAAGCATTACATATGTAAAGAACTAACTTTTTTAAAATTAATTTAATGTAATTGCCCTACTGTATTAATCAGTATCGAAATAAATAAGAAATTTATTAATCGTTTGGGTAATTAAAAATATCGCTAAACTTTGAAATTTTCGGACAACTCATACAAAAGATAATATTTATAAACATAATAAAGGACTTTTAAATTTACTTGGTGGTAGAGCTTTGTGCAAGCTCCTCTGGGTAGGTACCACCCACTCATCAGTTCTGGTTTGAAGGGTGAGTGCGCCAGTGTAATTACAGGCACAAGGGACATAACATCTTAGTTCCCAAGGTTGGTGGCGCATTGGCGATGTAAACGATGGTTAACATCTCTTACAATGCCATTGTCTATGGGCGTTGGTGATCACTTACCATCAGGTGACCCATATGTTCGTCCAACTTCCTACGTAATAAAAAAAACGGTTTTAAGAAATTAATCAGTGTTGAATTTGAAGGAGACTTGTTTTATGTTCAGAAAGGACATACTAAAACTACGAAATAAAATTTATGAAAATATTTTAAAATAGGCAAGAAAGACAAAGTTATACGGGCAACATATTTTTTTTATTATTGAAATAAATAAGGAAACGGTTAATTTTAGAGGCAGATTCAATTCACACGTGGAAACCTTCAAAAATTTTGGCACTATGCCTTGGCAAACACAGGGGGTGTTGGATGGTACGAATTAGAGCACAAAGAGAATCACGATCACAAGAAACACTGTATAGTGCTTCCTATCTCATTTTCTCCCACGTTAAATATTATTAATTTATGTGTCTGTCTCTTTTTACTGTCGCTTTTTCTTTTCATCGACTTTCAAATCACAACGATGCTAAGGAACTTTTCACTTCAAAAATACAATATATGGAACAACGTGGAACTGATTCACCAGGCTTCACTTCGGTTTGGTTGATATGTACGAAGATATGGGAGAATTATCTAAAAATTAGGGAAGTGGAAAGTGCGTGTATTCGTCGTTGAATAACCTACTGTCATCGCTAACACACATATGCTATCCGCTGTATGACTATGCCTTTTAGAGAATATATATAAATAGCTCTTCCCCGCGGTTTCACCCGCGTATAATTAATAAAAATAAACCTAGAACCTTCCTCGATAAAAGGACTATGCAACACAAAAATAATATTTAAATTCGAACAAGTAGTTTCAGAGATTAGCCGGATCAAAGAAACAAACTCTTTAGCTTTATATATTAGTATGGATGAGCCGAATCCAACCATGTCAGCCAACTTACTAGTTATATAGTATACACTAGCGTTTTACCCGCGGTTCCCGTTCCCGTGGGAATCCAGCGATAAAATGTAGCCTATGTTACTCGCTGATAATGTAGCTTTCTTTAAGAAAGAATTTTTTAAATCTGTTCTTTGGATTAGCCGTGAAAGCGTTACAAACATATAAACAAAAATCTCACATTCGCCTCTATAATATTAGTTAGGAAATGACACTATATGACATCACCTGTGACGTATCATTTATGAACGATGTGATAATTGATACTTCTATTACCACAAATTCATATGACATACCATTTAGGATTTACCACTAACAATGCGCGCGAATTAAATTAAATATTTATTTTTAATACCATAAACGTATTAATAATATGACGATTTGTACAAAAAAAGAGGAAATGCCAAATGTTATCGGGTTTATTACTCGGGTAAATGTTATATTGTAAATTATTACAATATCTTATAATCTAACGGCTCTAAAGATTTGGTTTAAATTTTGTATTTAGTATTTTTATTCCTTTTTAAGCTTATCTATATCATATACCTATAAAAAATACCTCATTTTTCACAATATATAATTAATTATTATTATTAGAGCCGAGCAAAGGTACTGAAATATTTTAAATGTATACTTACGATATATTACATGTGTTATTATTGTTATTATTTTAATTAACTTTTCTACTACGATTGATTGGTAAAGCAATACGGTAGCGTAAAATCCATCTTTTTTATGTATATTATGTATATAAACAAGATTAAAACCATAATTGTTCTGTAACATTTAGAGTGCATATCAGGTAATTGAACTTTGCAGGAATAAGTAACTTCAGAGCATTGCCCAGTGACTTGACACGGGTTCCGACTCAGATGTCGCAATTAAAAACTAATTTATAACGTAAAGTCAGCTAATAATAGCAACAAAACCAAATTAAATTAACTACTTAATTAAACAATTAAAAGTAGAAATTTTACTAGGAACTAGGAATCGTCGTTTTACAAAATTAATTTATATTTAAAGTAACCACCACCGTTTTGGAACGTCTCACGAGAAGAAACGACATTAAAATCAGTTTTATTTTATACTAGCTGATACCCGCGACTTCGTCCGCATAGCTTGATATATTGACAAAGTGTTCTTATGTTCGAAGAAAAAATATCAAAAAGATCGCAAGCAAAAATATACTTTGCTTAAACATACATCACTGAACATGCAGTGCATATACAAATCGTTGTTTCTTGAAACTTTAATAACTTTTTATTAAATGAAGATATCGCAATTTTTTTTTTATGATAAGGGCCAAGTGTCTTAGAAAAAAAATTTAGAAAATTTAATTGAAATTTATCCAGTAGTTTTTCCGTGATGCGCGCACAACTGCAGACCTCTATCATTTTATATATATAGATATTGATTTGTTTGTATTAATTCCTGAGTTTATTTTCCGTCGATTAAATTACTTATGTGGGATACGTTTTTTATCATAACCTTAATTATATGACAAGACCGAAACGTTCTCTAATCGGTTGATAAATAATAATAATAAATAAGTGTTTAACTTTAGTATTATTTATGAATGGAACTAATATTTCAATTAAGTTCAATGAACCTTGATGTGTCATATAAGGGGCAGTATTATGGATAATTGTTAATTGGCCATTTCTTCCAGACAACCCTATTCAGTGGTGCAGTAACTCACTTATTTACATAACGACATGTACAAACTAATACTTTACGTTAGGTATACTTTTTTTTTATTGCATAGGAAGGCGGACGGATGTTAAGTGGTCACCAATGCCCATAGACATTGGCATTGTAAGAGATGTTAACCATCGCTTACATTGCCAATACGCCACTAACCTTGGGAACTAAGATGTTATGTCCCTTGTGCCTGTAATTACACTGGCTCACTCACCCTTCAAACCGGAAACAACAGTACCAAGTACTGCTGTTTTGCGGTAGAATATCTGATGAGGGTGATACCTACCCAGACGAGCTTGCACAAAGCTCTACCACCAAGTATACATACATTTATTTATTGTACATAATTATATAGACAATAAATATATATTACTATTATCGAGTAAGAGTATAAAATATTATATATATATATATATATATATATATATATATATGAGTCATTTTAATAAAAAAACAGATAGTAAAATTTTGTCATATTATACATATGTACTTACATACATATATTTATTTGTTAAGTGACGGTAGTCACTCTTTTGCGTTAATTCGTAAGTGACGCGTTGCGATAATTTTATAATATGTCGTAAGATGTATTATATCAGTGAGAATATTAATATTTACATTCTGTTTAGGTATTTAACGCACACGTTTAGAAATTATACAAAATAAATATTTTTGTAACTTATCTTTTTTATTAAACCCTCGCTTTATAATAAATAAATAAGTGTCAATCACCTCCCGAAGACAATTGATCTGTATGAAATATTTACTATCCCTTAAATCGTCTATGCACTAACAACTAATTACAATCTATTTCAACCAATAATATGAAAGATATTCCAATGTACCGGTTTATCGTAGAAGCTCCATATGTTTTCAGCTTTATATAGTTTACGGACCGATTTAAACCAGAAACGAATGTTGATAAAAATAATAAACAGGTTAGTACGTCACATTGCGGACCGAAGTACAAATGCATACTTTTATTTTATAAAGTTCATTGAACCTTGAATAAGGCTGCTTCTTCATATTATGAAACTAATCGTACAAGAGATACACTACTATTGCGCCCTTTGCTCTCTCTTTCTCTTTCTCTCACTTATCTTTTATATTTTCTTTCTTTGTTTGAGTGTGAAATAAAGATATTAATTATTATTATTATAATATTACAAAATTCATAGGAATAAATAAGATACCTACATTAATTTTTAGATATCGTTTAATGTTTTCGAATGTACCTATGTATCTATTTTCGTTTCAGTCTCCCCGTATTTTATAGGATATTTCATTAGAATCTATTAAACGAATATTGTTGGTAAATATTAACCAAATTTTTATAACATGTTTTCTTTATCACTAACGAATGATATTTCATGCAATATTGTAAACATGAAAAATAAATTCTAGATCGAAGGTGAAAATCGTTTCCTTATCATAACTCCAATATCAATATTCGATAAGTTATACATTGCTAAGTGTTAAATTAGCCAGCGACTGAATTTAGTTCTTGTTTTAAACACATATTATTCTATCTTTAAGTCATAAATTATGTAAAAATATACAATTTTATTGATTTCTTAATATTCTCTATACTGCTCTAGTTTAGAATTCCAGCTTTAAAACACATTAATTGTTCTGTATCTTGACAGACTCCGATACTCTCAATATCCATCTGGATTTCAGTCAGTGGTAATGTAACGCTCTCGTACGGAAAACATCTAAAGCTGGTGGTCGTGTACCTACTCGTCTCTCCGGTCAAATGTACACATAGAGTGCACTTGTGTTTGCACACAGATACCAACGCAATCGACTAGTCCTTTAGATTGGCCACCGTTATCGATATATTATTATTATCTTTGTAAAGTTACACCAATTTAAAAAAAATATCAAAAGTTTCTTAAAACATTTGCATTAAAAATACTCAGCATGACAAATACATATTTTTATGCAAATAACTTGTTCATAAGTATGCTATGAATATTAGCCCAAAAAATCTGAATAAAACAAATGTGAAACGCTTACAAATTGTATAAATTGCTTTATTATTATAGTTTGATCAATCTCTTAGTTCCTGAGTAGCTATTTAATAAATCGATTGACCCAGTAACGAAGTCCAAATGATGAAAATAATACAAAACTCGTTTTTTTATAATAATATTTGTTGCAGAATATTTAAGACCACTTTCTAAATACAAAACTACATCTAAAAGGTATTTAAAGAATGCCAGACACTCCTAGAAATGATCATTTAAAAGACCTTTCTCCTATAATATATTTCCTGGTTAGAAAAATCGCAATAGAATAAAGATTTGAGTCGGTTTTGACACACAATACAAATAATAATTAATGATTTGTGAAGTTGTGAATGCTGTTAATAGCGTTAATGTAATCATGTAATTGATTATAATTTAATATGATTGATTTATTGTATTTGAATCAATTTGATTTAATTCAAATATATCTAATTTCATTGGGTTTTATTATTTTAAATGAATTAATTTAATCTAACTTATAATATAAAAATTGTAATTTTTGTCTTTATCAATATGATCCCTGTTGGTCGAAAATAAATTATTTATTATTTAATAGTAATGCAAATTTCATTTGTACGTAAAACAATAATACTTGTTTTCGAAGATAGTGTTAGAGCAGTACATCCATCCATTTTATTTATTTATACATAATAGCACAAAATGTTAAAAATGTAGGATAAGAAAATTAGGTTACAAACAGTATTCTAAAAGAATAAACTCAAAATTCATCGTAGAAAACGATCGGGAAATGTCAGAAAGTGATAAGCGACATTGACCATAAAAAAGTAAAGTGAATGTCCCACTGCTGGGCTAAGGCCTCGTCTCCTCTTTGTGAGGAGAAGAGGCTTATTCCACCATGCTGCTCCAATGAGGACCACGCTGCTCCAATGCCATAATTTTTTTTTTGAAGTCTACGTTATATATTTAGAAAACTATTATTTGTCTATTTGCATGTATAAAAATATTGTAACAAAATATATAAACAATAATAGGCTAACTTAACATTTGCCAGTTGTCAATATCTCCCGGTTGAGTAAGAAGTACGTACATAATCGCACAAGTGACACGATAAGAGTAACAGTCAAATTATTATTACCGGAATGGCGGTCTTATGTTAATCGCTTAAAGCGATCTCTCACAGAGAGCCTCTGGTGTAAGAAGTTTCTAAAGTAGGCTTTACGTGCTTTCCAAGGCATGGGAGTGTATACAATTCCAACTTCCAGACTCCGGGCTGCTAATGAGAATTTTCGACGGAAAATCTCAATAACGTTTTATTCGCCCGACCTGGGAATTGAACCCAGAACCTCCGAGATTGCCTTAAAAAATTCGAACGTAATGTTAGAATTACAATTGTATTTTTTAATTTTATAAGTATTGCGTCATTCAATTGGATTATTGTAAATACCTTTAGTGGTGTATCACACTGTACTAGCCTATTATTATAATTGTGAATATGTGGATTTTCTTATATCAATTAAATAATACAAAACTATTCAGTGTTTTGATGGAGGTAGGTTGAAAAAACTGCTTAAAAATGAATTCCATTGGATATATTTTTTTATTTATGAACTAATTAACAATGCACGCAGACATTTATTTTTATTTCTCTAGAACAAAACATTCAATACTTTTTTCTGCTAAATGCCACCAAAAGAGCACTACCAAGTGTTTTTGACTTATTTTCTTTTGTTCGAAATGCCATATTTAATATCGAGTGACATATAAAAATGGCGTCGTATACTAATTTATATTTAAAGTAATAATATATTAATATAAAGTGATTAAGAACAAGGATAAATACAAAATTGCATAATATTATATTATGAATAAAATAGCCTCAAACATTTTATAACTATTACCTATATTAAGTATTCTATTTGGTGGCTTCCGGCCATATATTAGAGTTATGCCAGGACCACCCCCAGCGGGAAGCCTGGCAAGTCTTTCCTTGTACTGTTAGAATTAAATGGGTTAAGAGCCGACGTATGATGATAAATGTTATAAAACGTTCGATTAAAGAATATTTTATAGATAACGAAAATCTAGCTAATATGGCGGTATTATTCATTCATCCGAACATGTCGAGATACATAGTCGAGATACTTATCATTCATTCATCGTTTGTCAAAATCAGTTAATTTTAGGTTGTTTGAAAAGCTTACAGACAAACAAATATATGTATATACTAACATTTTTAAAAGTCCTAATGATGCTTTTTTCTTATGTTATTATTAGTTAAATTTTATCTGTAGGATTAATAAAATATAATATTTGCTTGTATTCTTGTTTTATCTGTGTAAATAATTTAAATTAATCTATTCTGTTTGGCGCTGCGGTAGCATAACATTTTTAAGTATTTATTAATGAAGTCAAAGTAATAATTGATTTAATCGCTCAGATGGTCATCATCGTGATTGCATTACCGTTGGTATAGGTAATGGAGATAATTAAATCGTATTTCAAAACGATTACGGTAATGAATGTAAATTAATCATATTGTGATATAACGAGGTACAAACACGAATTATACTTATATACCAAAACATAGCAATTATGTTTGTCCATGCTATTGAAGTGCATCAACAAAATTATCATTATAGCCATTTCGGATGATTTGTCTATTTATGTTTTAACCAATCAGCCAATTTAAAAAAATGGAGATTATCTTTTTTTATGGACATTCATCTATACTTTCGTAAATTGTGAAATTATACCGATAATTATTTTCTTATGAAGTAGTTTATACCATAAAGAGTTTTCTATTTAAATTCGAAGAAAAAAATCACCCTTTAAGCTTGGAATAAGTGTGGATAGTTGGGGAATCATGATTCATTACATTTCTCTAAGACGCCATCTATCATTTAAGCTTTTGGAAGGACTTCCTAATACAAATACTTGATGATGAGTAAAGTGTTATGTTAGTATATTATAATACACTAGACACTCAATATGCATGCAAACATATGCTTGAAGGCCGTGCATATATTTTTTATTCAAGTAGGTACGCTAACTATAGTTATGCTAACTTTTCACGTGGTTCCACTTATTTATTCATATTGATAACTTTTCAACTTTCATGCTATTATTAAAATCTGTAATTTCACAGATGTTATGATTTCTTAATTTTCCTACGATATGCATACAAATATATTTGTAAGCGAGTAATTAATATTAAATACAGAACACACCAATAGTACATTAAAATAATATATATCGTTTTGACTGCCTTGGTGGTCTAGTGGCTTGAATAAGGCCGCAGATTGGGTGGTCCTGGGTTCAGTTCCCAGGTCGGGCCAAGTTTTTGGGGTTTTCTGTCAGAAAATTCTCAGTAGCAGCCCGGAGTCTGGAAGTTGCCTCGGAAAGCACGTTAAGCCGTTGGTCCTGCGCCTGAACTCATTCCGGTCGTGTCGGATTGCCGTCCCATCGGATTATGAGAGCTAAGGAAAAGAGAGTGCACCTGTATTTACGCACACACTTGTGCACTATAATATCTCCTGCGCAGTTGGCTAATCACTCTTGAGATTGGCCGCCGTGGCCGAAATCGGTCTGGAGGACCTTTTTATATATTATTATATCATTTTTATATACATATGTATATATATAAAATTATTTTTACATAAAATTTAAAAATGGCTTAAAAATAACAATAATTAGGTAATTAAATTAGATTATTATTATATACATATTTGTGTTACAAGATCCAAAATATCATTTTATGATATCAAATCCTTATGTTCCATTGCAATAATAAGTATGACGCAGCAAGGTAAGGTCCAGTCTATTCTCATTATTAATAGAAAACACAGATGATATCTACGCGAATCGCGTATTAAAGTCGGAAAGTTACTAAGAGTAAAAAAAAGGTGCCATTGCATAAGACGAAGAAGAATAATTATTCAAGCGAATAGGTATTTGAATATCTCCTGAAGCAAGTCTTGCATATTAATAATGACCACAAAAATTATATTGTACAAGCTAGTTTTAGCTTAAATGGCAACAAATCTCGTGGTGCAAGGTCGACGAGATACACTCAAAGTTATTTATCTGTTAATAAATTCTTAATAGCAGACCGGAGTTTAGATGTTTGCAATGTCGTACTTCCGTGCCTTGAAAAACTCGTAAGACCGCTGGTCTTGCGATCTCTCTCCGATCGGTACCATTGCCAATCTATAGCCTATAAGACTGACGTCATAGAGAGTTCACATGCGCATAGGATATTGTATTTGGCTGAACTCTCAGATTAATCAGGCCGATATTGCCATAGAACTTCTTTAAAGACCATCTCGAATCTTATGGACTGTGTTCTATCGGTAAAAATACCATATTAGATGACCATAAAAACATAATTGTTTCATAAAACTTGCACAACCATAACTCTACCTTTTCGTGACCCGATATGATCGCAATCAATTTATATCTTTTATAATTGTAATGAATCAAATACCTAACATCGAGTTTAATTAATAATAATAAACAGATGACAAATCGTTATTTATATTAACAAAGTTAAGTTTGATAAACAGGAAAATAATGTGAAACAGCGGTAAGACGCATTTTTTTATAACCAGTTTTAAACTGGTAATGCATTTAATGAGGTAGATTTCAACTATGCAAAGAAGATTATGTATAAATAAAAAAGTTAAAATGCAAATCGTCTTCAAATGCACATAATCCCTTATTTATTGAAATTAAAACACTAGGAATTCTATAAATAAAATTACATTAGTGCTTGATAAGATTATTTTGTTTATCGTTGTATTTTTGTTTTCAGTAACGATTCCACTGCTGAACTTCGGCATGGTGCAAGGTTGGCTGTCTCCCATGATCTCACTTCTTCAGACACCGCAAGGCCCTGCGCCGGATCCCTACACGATCAGCGACATATCCTGGGTGACTTCTGTAACTTACATCTCGGCAATCATCTTCGGAGCTCCCATGGGCTACCTCACTGATAGATACGGAAGAAAAGTAATGACTCTCATAACAACCTTCTCATTGATTGTAAGTATTTATGCAATTACATATTTTATAATACCACTTATGTGGATAAGATACAATACCTGTTTAAGTATTGCACTTTGAAACACCAATATCGTAAAATTAAAGTTGGCGTACATGTAAGAGAATTTCATTAGATCCATGTAGGTTTGATCGTTTTCTTTGCCAAGGAAATTTAAGTAATATTTTATTGAGCCTTTATTATTTATAAATACATTGTTTTATTAACTAGGTAGGCGGACGAGCATATGGGTCACCTAATGGTAGGTCGTCGCCAACGTCCATAGAAATGGGCATTATAAGAAATATTAACCATGGCTTACATCGTCAATGCGCCACCAATCTTGAGAACTAAGATGTTATGTTTTTAATTACACTGGCTCATTCCCCTTTCAAACTGGAACACGACACTACTAAGTACTGCTGTTTTGTGGTAGAATACCTAATGAATGGGTGGTACCTAGCCAAACGAGTTTGCACAAAGCTCTACCAAGTAAATTCGGCTCTTAAAATGTTATTAAATCATATTTATTTTCCTGTAATTATTATATAACTTTAAATACGTTCGTCATAATTTGATTAGATTTGCTCTGCTTCAAGTTGTTATTGTACAAAATGTATTCCGCATATAAATTGCCAAATTAAATTGTTTGTTTTTATGTATATTGTACGATATTGTTTCCGCGACGCTAGCAGCTGTGTGAGCAGTTATAAACTCGTGTTATCATCATTATCGTCATTCTCATACTAAACTTGGCACGTTCCTCGATATTCCTTAAAATTACTAACGAGTATTTATTTGTTTTTTTTTTCATCTGAATTTGCAGCAACTTTTTTTTCTTGTATGAATCATCTTTCCATCTTTCTGTTTGAGTTCCATCTCAAGTGGAGTATTTTTATAAAAGCGTAAATTTGTAATCATTTTGAAGTCATTTTTTTAATGATTATTACGTAAAAAGAGATAGACAAACACAACTATACTCTTACAATATAAGTACAACTAGTAGGATATTTAAAACTCTTACAAAAAAAAATTAAATTCATAGATTCATTAGAATTTAAAATATAAACGACATCTTGAAATAATAAGGAAGTATGTACGAGGCCTTGCTCTGTAACATAATTTATATTTAATTAATTAACATTATGTTACCTTGAGGTCACGTTTCGAGTGTCATTTAATACGTTAGTTAATTATAAATATCTTAAAATGATACAAGAAGAATAATATGTAATCTAGAATCGGATATAAAGTATTTCAATAAAGTATAACAAATGGCTTGGTGGTTGGGCTATGTTACTGTATACTTAGTACGTACTCGTAATACCTACGTAGTATTGTCGTGTTCTGGTTGCAAGAGTGAGTGAACCAAGAAGTTTTCATCATTCGGAAACAGCATGGCTTTAAATTTAACTCGCACGAGAATCTCATCTAGTCAGTATATAACGCTGCAGAGATAAATGAAAATGTTTTGTCTATACCTAAGTAACGTACATAAAAACCAAATCAGAATCTTCATTAAAAATATTCAAGCAGACAAAGCGGTGTGTTATAAAAACCAAAATAAAATCCATTTTGACGAGCCGGATGGCGTCGTTGGTAGCCTTTCACGCCGCCAGACAAACTTTTGTGTGCATGAACATGACTGTTTGTCTGATCTGGGTGAATTATCCATATATAAGTATGTATTTACAGAAAAGTAGTATATGTAAGTATACCAGTTGTCTGGTTTCCATAGCTCTGCTTAGTTTGAGATCAGATGGCCTTGTGTGCATGCTGTCCCTCGACTCCTTACTAATTGTATAAACTAAAACATACAAAACCGTCTTTGGACGTATAAAATAGACCAGTGTTGTTATTCTGACGAAAACACACGGAAATTAGACAATTAACTTATCATAATAGATAAATGCACACCGAACTAAGCGATGACGTTTTTTCTTATATTTAATTTGTTTATAAACAAAGTACGAAAACCGGTTCCGCTCTAAATCTATTATCTGACCTGATGTTTTTGTGCGCATAAAAATAGCTCGTAAAAAGTTTAATGGTGGACACAAAAAATAGAATAGGCTCTTCCTTCCTGTCAATTGAGTACTGTGCAAAGATTTAATTGGAATATTCCTAAACTTCCTTTATCTTCGTCTACGATATTACCAGTATGTAAATGATACATGTTTGCATGTATATTTTATAAACCAAACACAATAACAAACAATAAATAAAATAAATTATAAATAAACGTAATATTACCGTAAAATATCAACTTAAAATTATTTATGTTTGATGTAATTATCGATTTGACAAAAAAATAGTTGTATTCATTAAAGATTTTATAAATTATCAAATTAAAATGCTTAAGATTTGTAAGTTTTTTTTTTGTAAAACATCCATTGCAATATTTTGATCATGCAATCATGAAATTAATATACATTTTTAATAATTGAATTTACACACAATTCAACAATAACGACGGAATGGCATACATCTCTGTTTCGACTATCTTATGGCGGTGTAATCGATGGTTCACATCTCGTACAGTGCCAATGTCTATGAGCGTTGGTGACTACTTACCATCAGGTGGCCCATATGCTTGACCGCCTTCCTATGCAATAAAAAAAAATTATATACTAAAAATAATAAGAAGCTGCCACCGTCCCACTACGCTACCGCAAGCGCTTCGTGTCAATGTAGTCGCTTTTCGTGTATATACCTACAGTTCAGATTTGTTGACGTTTTAGGTCATTGCTCCCCGTGTTGTAGTAAACGGGTAAACGCAAAAACATATACAAATCGGTTCAGTAATATCTGAGATTATCGTGTTCGCACACATAAAACCTTCACCTTTTTTGGTTTTACGATCGAATCTGAGGGGCAATTCTACTAGCAAATTGCCACTTTATCACAATCGAATCGAAGAATAATCGTTGCCGATTATCCGTTTTCCGATTCTTTAATTTAATTATCGACTATTGGTATAAAAATAAAAAATTAAGTTTGGTTTTAACATAACGGTATATGTTAACATCATATCAATTCGGTTCCGATCCGAATAAATATAGAATAGCCAAAGTTAGATCAGAATCGAATCGGGAACATATCTTAATCGTTATAGCTTAGCAGAATTCAGTCCCTGTAATTACGGCGACCTTACTGGCGACCAGACGGATGTTGTGTCTGGTGGGCTACTGCCCCCAACTGTTGTTGTCGGGTTCTTGTATATATGTACAATTGCTCTGATAACTTTAATATCGCGATGTAGGATACCTCAGTTCTTAGTTCGTATGTGGCGACATAGATGTCGCTACACTAATTATATTTATTACCCGTCAAACTTATAATCACAATTTATTCCTGCGTTATTCGTGTTGTTAAACTTTATTGTATTTTTTAGTTATATTGGCAAATAAAACTGTTATGCCTCGAGCCATGGGCGCTGATACTCGCCCGGGCCATTGCGGGTATACCATGCTCAGCGTGCTACATCGTGCTACCGATCTACTTAAAGGAAATCAGTGATATTGATCTAAGGGGAGCTCTTGGATCTTTGCTTATACTAAATAGGTATTTTGTATATTATTAATCCTAAAACTGGGGTTTATATTACCTAAGTCTATAACCGCAAATGTTGTATTTTTTTTCTAGAAACATTGGCTATCTAGCCAGTTATGTGTTCGCGGATCTGCTTCAAGTGACCACTATGCTCTGGATGGGGCTGTTAGTTCCAACTGTAGTGTTTTTTATTTTCTTGATAATGCCAGAAACGCCAGAGTTCCTAGTGAAACAGGGCAAAGTCGATGTAAGTAATGTATCGAATGTTCTAGAAGCTTTTATATAACCGGTAATATCTGGTTTTCATCTAACTGAATGCAGTTAAAACACGAATATGTTTTTAGCGAACTTTTTCTGCTACTCGTTTAAACCACAATGTAGATTATCAAAAAAAAACTTCAATTATTTATGTCCGGTTCCTTTATATAAAAAATCGTTATTGTACGTCAATTAATTAAATCTTATAAGTTTTGTCCATTATATGCGAGTCGCGAAACGTTTTTTTATGCGAAAGCATTCAAATTAAGTACACTATACTACCTACGTCACTACGTCCGTACGCAAAATGAATCGTTCATTGAATTTAGTAACCGGACATAAATAAATCATCACATACGACTTTTTAAAAACGTATAACTCTCACTTTTTTCACAGGAAGCTAAAACAGTCCTAGCTTGGTTACGCGGCTTGAGCGTGCTAGACGGATCTATTGAACAAGAAATAGATAACATCGTGAACGTTGAAAAACAAGCGAAGGCTGATCCTAAGTCTGTCTGGATGATTATTTGTTAGTACATTTCTTTTTATATATAATTTAGGTAGTTAGACAAGAAAATAAGTCATATTATGGTTAGTGATTCATCCTAAGACAAGTGCATTACTGACAATGCTATCAAATCCCATCACTGAATCTAAGATGTGATCCCATATGCCTACCATTACATTGGCTGACTCAATCCACAAACTAAAGCGTAGCCTTACAACAGACGGACCTGCGAGTACCGTATATTACATTTTACGTGGTGTAAAAGGACGATTACACCTCAGAAATCCAAGCACTTGTGATTATATTAAACAAATAATATAAAAGCACTCTCTATTCTTTTCCATAATCCTATGGGACGGCAAATACGACACGAAAAGAAATATTCAAGCGCAGTGCCGATGACTTTTATTACGTTGCTTTACTTTACGCGGTCGCGATTTGTACAGTAAATATTTTTAATATTTATTTGTTTATTTAAGGCTTTATATTATATATATTTTATATATCTAAGTAGCAGCCCGGAGTCTGGAAGTTAGAATTGTGTACACTCCCGTGCCTCGGAAATCACGTAATTCCGTTGATCCTGCGCCTGAACTCTTTCTAGTCGTGTCGGATTGCCGTCCCATCGGGCTATTACAGTTAGTGAATAGAGATTGCACCTGTTTTGACGCAAACACTTGTGCACTATAATATGTGCTGCGCAGTTGGCTAATCTCACTTAAGACTGGCAGCCGCCGTGGCCGAAATCGATCTGGAGAACTAATGATAAGATGATAAATAGATAAATGCCCTAGAATAGTTTGTTATTTAAAGTTAAGTACGTACCCGTAGATGTCATTATTATTAGGAATATCTAGTGATTAAAGTATTAGTGGTTTAAGTAGTATTTAATGTATAACAAGATCGAAAGGACATTCCCACTTGTATGACAAATATCGTATGTAGGTCAGTTGGACATTTGCATTTGATTTGCATCAGCTATGTTGTTGTATTCATATTTTGTACCTATTGTATTTGTTGTACTTTTGTTCCTACCCTCGTTTTCATACGACCTAGAATTCATTGTCATTCTGAATATTACATTTATAGTGATGTTTCCTATATTAACTTCAGTTTTTCTTAAATGAAATTGTAATCCCGGGATCTGGAAGCACGTGGTTATTGGTTCTGCGCTCGAACCCATTCTGGTCGTATTTGCCGTCCCTTAGGGTTATGAGTGTAAGGGAATAGAGAGGTTACTTATATTTGCGCACACACACTTGTTAATCACCTTTGAGATATCGATCATGGCCGTAACCGATCTGGAGGACATGATAATTATTAAAATTCTACAATTTTTAATTGTGTTTCAACTTTCTTTATTTCAGTAAAAGACAAAGCTACCTTCAAGGCTTTCATTATCACCCTGGTGATTAAAATCACTCAACAGTTTGATGGTTACCTGATCGTCCTTATATACGCTGGTTTCGTCTTCGAACGAGCCTCAGAATCCATCAGCTTGAAACTGAGCCCCAACAAGCAGGTGATGATGATCGGACTGGTGCAGCTATTGGGTTCTACAATTGCAACTTGTATTGTAGAGAGGACTGGGAGAAAGGTAACTGAATAAAGATAATTTAATAGACGCACTAACAACATTCTAAAATATCTATATGAAGCTTATTCCAATCAAAAAGAAAGCTAAAACAAATAAAAGATTATTACATTGAATATCATTGGTCGACATGTTGAAAAATCTAGCATATAGGAATTGGCGAAGCGTTTTGAAGGTCGGCGAAGTTATCTTAACTTTAGAAGTAAAATTATATTAGAATATTAGATTAGAAGTGAATAGTAGTTAGTAAAATTAAGCAGTAAGCTAGTAAGTTGTATTATAAGTGAAATATATTAATCAAGGACGGTAATTTTTGAGTTTATCTTGTTCAGATCTTACTAATAGACAGACATGACATTTTGTTTTATAATTTGTAGTTGTATAATATTAAGCAGATGCGCTTTGCAGTTACACCCAATTACAATCTAGACTACTGAAGTGACAAGCATGAATTTAATTGTCTTCTTTTCGTCTTCGTTTGTCATCATTTGTTTCATTACAAACTTTATCTCCAGCGCATTTCTTAAACATTGATTAATTATTTTACATTATTCATATTTTATCTTATTTTCCAGCTACTTTTAGTGTCCACGTCATTCGCGGTAGGCGTGGGGATGCTGGCTCTGTCCGCGTGGTTCTACTTGACAGGCATCGGCATATGGTTACCGGGCTGGCTTCCAGTCTTCGCCATGTGTCTATGTATCTTCGCTGACGCGGCCGGATTTCAACCTATATCGTATATAATTATCACGGATTTATTTACTTTCCAGGTAAAATTACGTTATTTACAAGCTTATGTATAACTACACCTGTTATCATTGGTGAAAGTATGTGAATGTCCCACTGCTGGGCTAAGGCCTCTTCTCCGATTTTTGAGGAGAAGGTTCTAGAGCTATATATCATTGGTTAAATCTTGCAAATGAATTTCAAATATAAGTTCCACCCAAACAATTGTGCTGAAATCAACTTTTCTCACGTTTTAGTTCTAGTAACAACCCAGACTGTGTCTGACTTAGTAGTTTCTTGTAATTATTCATTTGTTTTCATTCGATACGGGAATGAAACAACACTTGGTTTCAAATAATATAATTTATTTTTATCTTGATATTTTTAATTTTGTTACAAAAACATTCTGCATTTGCTGAAACATATTTAAATCCAATCAAGATTTGAAGCTGACAAAAATTGTGAACGTAACTTTAATCCTACGTAAGTCCTAATTGTTCAGTATATTGCATTTTGACATTACCACATTTTATTACAGGGTTCACAATTGACATAAGTGATATTAGAACTTACGCCCTTATATATAATATTCTCCACAACGATAAATTATAACACATGGTGATAACTTAAAAAAGCTGTGCCTTCTTCTTTCGATTGTCAAACTAATAATAATAGAAAGAGACAAATCAATGTTAAATTAATGCCACACTGGATTTATAGTGCAAAACCTTTTATTAATAAATAAAAATTTTAACAAAACAAAAACCAGTCAGCAAGATGGGTTTATAACTACATACATAGTTAGTTATAGGTGAGATGTGCTTGTGTCGCACGCGCAACTTAACGAGGCGAATAAAAGTCAATTTGTAATGTGTATGTTTTTAAAAGATTCCCGTATTATTATTGCTAGGTATATTATACTATTTCCTTAGCTGACATCGACTCCAAAAATAACAATAATTGTAAATAAATTATCAACCACACAACACATTCGTACCTACATATTGTTGAGTAGAAAATAGTAAGTTAATTATCAAATTATAGCAGAATACGCAATTATTTTTTTACTTTTTAGTGCATATTAATTTGTTTTTCCTATGAAGTCGGTTTTTGTTTTGTTAAATTTTTTATTTATTTTTCGATTTTTAGTGAATCTGAAGTAGACTCACTAATTTGTAGAATATGGGTAG
This sequence comes from Nymphalis c-album, assembly GCA_963151315.1. Taxonomy (NCBI): domain Eukaryota; kingdom Metazoa; phylum Arthropoda; class Insecta; order Lepidoptera; family Nymphalidae; genus Nymphalis; species Nymphalis c-album. Next base: position 3,541,957 of record OY720610.1, read on the forward strand.
ACCTAAACGTGCAGCTCATATGAGACAGCGCCATTTATATTATTATTTAAATATATTAATCTAAAACAGTGAAACGTAAAGAAAAATGCATTTTGGTATTGAATTAATAAATATTAGTTAATATGGTTTAATGTATGAATATAAATTAACATGTTTTGATTAAATAGATTTAGTTGGTGGGGTAATTTAGTTGGGCAGCCATAACATAACCAAATAGTTATTTCTAGTAATAATTAAATAAACTGTATGTTTATAGATGTTGTGTTATACCATTCTTCACCATAAAATATGACGGAATGTCTGTATATTAAAAAAAAGGGGAAGTATCTATATTATCCTAACTAATATTATAAATGCGAAAGTAAGTTTGTTACTGACGCTTTCAGGCCTAAACCACTAAGCCGATTTAAAAAAATTCTTTCACCAATGGAAAGCTACATTATCAGGGAGTAACATAGGCTACATTTTGTCCCCATATTCCCACGGGAACGGGAACTACGCGGGTGAAACCGCGGGAAAAACACTAGTAATCAATATATAAATATACATAAATATAACATGTATATAAGAGTACTTATACGATTCTATATATATATATATAGAATCGTAATAATATATATATATATATGTATAATTTTCAAAATTGGTCGCAACTTTTAGGAGATGTTCAAATATGTTTCAATTACAAACATATACATATATACTAATGCTTACATGCATAACTCATATTATAAAGAGGAAGGATTTGATTGAAAAAATTGAAAAAAAAAAAACATACAGACGAATTGATAACCTCCTCCTTTTTTTGAAGTCGGTTAAAAATATAGCTTTGTGTTATTGCCTCTACTGGTGAGAAGAGGGTACGTTTTTCGCCTAGAGGATCAGCACAGCAATCAAAGGGGAAATGCTACATTCTTGCCACCATTCCACGCGGTCGTGATTTGTACAGTAGCTATTCGTATATAATTAAGGCCTTAATAAATAAGTCTTATATGAGTAACTATTTATTAAAAACAGTTACTACTCAGTAAATAGTTTATTTTATAATTATATTTTCAATACTAAAAACACATTTCTCTGTTTTCCAGCTACGCGGCACAGTGTCATCATTTGCGAATATCTGCGCAAAACTCAGCAATTTCGTCCAGATGAAGTGGTTCACTAAAGTCTGCGAGCTGATCAGCATTCATTGGACATTCTTATTTTTCGCTATCGTGTGCTTCTTCGCTTGTTTCTACACATTGATCACCTTCCCGGAAACCAGACAAAAGACCGTTGAAGAGATTTACGAGAAATTAAATAGGAATAAAAAGGAAGATGATAGAATAAAGGCGGTGCCGTAACGTAATAATATTGTATGCTATATATTTTATACAATTCGAATGCAATATATTTTATTAGGATGTTGTGAGGTGTATAGAATTGTATTCGTTGATATATTTGATATAACGACCTACACCTTATATTATTCCGTCCTAAGGATTTGTGTTAGTACAAATCAAGACTGTCGTGGAATAATTCCTGTTTCGGGTGAATCTCGCTTATTTTAGTCTTAAGAAAATATTTTATGATTTAAATTTAATCAAAATTGATTTATAAAATTATTCTTGTCTTAATTTACTTAAAAGTATTAGATATAGAAACTTAATTATCTATGTAGATTAATTATAAAATAAATCGAGAGCTTTAAAATTGATTAAATTAAATTTTTAAAGAGAATTAACATTTTTCATACTGTTTTTAAGATTATAATCAAGTTTTAAATGTATTTATTATTTCTGTTAAACTATTTAAAGTCTTACTAATAAATTAAGCAATCGTTCATAATAATATTATTTTCAGTTTCTGGTTTTACTTATAAATAATTATCGAGGAATGTACGATATATTTTTAGAATACGTTTTTCATCGTCAATGAAGCCTCGAAAGTAATGTAATTGAAACAGGGGGATCAATCCTACTAGTCGAAAAGGAAAATGGATAAACGACAACGATTACACTTCGATTTGATTGCGATATGACAATTTGTTAGTAGAATTGAACCCCTGAACGCAAATGAAATGAGTGCTGTCAGTGATATAAGCATTACGCACTAAAGTTTGCTTACATGTAGACGAAAGTTTAGTTTTTTGCACGCGCAAATTGTTTTATTTGCTGTATAAAATTTAATTATAATAGCTTAACATCGCTACGCATCAGCACTCAAGTAAAACTTATACCTAATTTGAAAGTTTTTTTAATATGAGCGTAAATAAATGACTCTTAATAATGATAACTATTATTCGATTACCAAGCAATGGTCAACCATTGATGACGACATACAAAATGAATTTAATAAAATATTCAATTATTTTGGAAGTATTATCACGTTTCCCTTAATAAATATTTTGGGAAGTATTTCTGCTACATATATCTCTATCTCTTCTCCCATTATCGTTTACACATACACATAGCATCCCACAGTACAATAATTGTTCCTCCTTGTCACACATTAATCCACCACGACAGATCCGAACACTTTTTGACATCCCTTGCTCCATATTAATTGTATTTACCATGTTATATACAAACACAAGTACAAGCCAAGATCCAAGGCCCCTAGAAACTTTGATATTTGACTTTGAGGCACCATTCCTGATATAATATATTTTTAGGCTGTAATTTAATATTACATTGATCATGTTATGATAAAACTAAAAAAAATACAATTTTTATTGTTTGTTAATTTCATCCAGATAGCTGTAAGATATAAAATTATATGCGTATAATGGAATTCGATTGTAAATATTAAATAAAAATATTAGTTTTAATATACATATATTGTTAAAGTTTATGTGTTTTCTCTGACCAAAACTATTTTTACCAAACTTAAAATCAAACAGTCTTATGTAACTAAGATTTAATAAGCGAATGTTTTTATTTATACGAATATCAAGAAAAATAAAACGCGAAATATGTATAGTTTGAACATGAAGGGTGAGCCAGTGTAATTACAGGCACAAGGGACATAACATCTTAGTTCCCAAGGTTGGTGGCGCATTGTTGACGTAAGCGATAGGTTAACATTTCTTACAATAACATTGTCTATGGGCGTTGGTGATCACTTACCATCAGGTGGCCCATATGCTCGTCCGCCTACCTATACAATAAAAAGAAATCCAACATCCATAAAACCGACAAATATTGCGGGTTAAAATCAGCACAAGAACCATAGAAATTTCATGTTTATAATTTGTGTTTATGATCGAAGGGAAACATCGTGAGGAAACCTGTATGGTGTCGAATACTGCTTTTTTAGAACAGGATCGTGGTATAAGCAAACCTTTTCCTCAAAAGAGAAGACCTTTACATGCTACTTACTACTTTACGACAGAGTTTGAACTGCACTGATTAATTATTTATTCGAGGAGGTAAACAAACAATGTTATATATAATATATACTATCCGTATTTAAAGTGAAGACTTTCTGTACTTTCTTTCTGAACTACGAATTCTAAATAATAACAAATTGCTTAAAAAAAAACATACAGACATTTTTTGAAGTCGGTTAAAAATGATTTACATTTACGAAATATAACGCCTGTGTATTTATAAGAGACATGTTGTAAGTATAAAAATAAACTATTCTTATAACATAATTTTAGTTAAAGTATTTTATTTTTATAGTATATGTAGGCGGACGAGCATATGGACCACCTGATGATAAGTGGTCAATATGTGTGGTGGTGGCGCATAGATTGGCATTTTATGAAATGTTAGCCATCGCTTACAACGCAACCTTGGGAAGTAAGATGTTATGTCCGTTGTGCCTGTGATAACACTGGCTCACTCACCCTTCAAACCGGAACACAACAATACCAAGTACTGCTGTTTTGCGGTAGAATATTTGATGAGTGGGTGGTACCTACCCAGACGAGCTAAAATTAAAAAAAGAACCTTAATCATTAATTGTCAAAAAAAGAGTCTAATTAGAAGAAATAAAAATACTCGCAATACAGTCCACCTGAAAAAGTTCTGACATCTCATGACATCCCGGAGAGAGGTCTTCGCTAGGTTCGCTTCTTGAGCGAGTCCGTAGTTAGACTCGCACTATATCGTATTTGCGGGTGACATGACCACAACACTTCTGACGACTGGATCCGCGTCTGCTCGTATTAAACCAAGCCAGTTACTTTATTTAATATCATCTTTATCAACTATGTAATAAATTGATTTCAAATGTTCACTTACCAACGTTTATAGCGATCGTAACAATATTCGTTATCGTTTGGATACAAGGATACGATACAAGGAATAGTAGAAGGCCAACGTTCTCGCGGCCGATTACCAAGATAAACAATTTTACAAGATGACCAGACCACATTAAATTGTGTACGAAGTGTTCGCTTATTAAATGTACACGCAGTGCCATCAATAGAGAGAAATGGAGAAGTCTAGCAAAAGCCGCAACCAATTCTTAAGACTTTCCATGACCACGACCACTCCGTCAGGAGTGTACGACTGAGAAAAAGAAGAATCAATATTAGACATATCTATTAAAAAAATACTTAACGCATTAAGTCATCACTTTGAAATACTTACTGCGTAGGTAGAAAGACCTATTCGGACGAGTTGCTATCAGCAAACTTGCCAAAAACAGTCACTATTTGTAACGTAACTACAAACACACAACTACAAACAACTTAACGAGCGCTCATGTTTATGATTAAACAATATTACGAAAACCACTTTACTTTTTACTTTTAAACATTGTACCAAGAATTTTTGTAATTTTTTTTGATACTATATATTTAATTCTTTTATAAAAATTATACTATTAGGAATGCAGTTCTAAGGGATTTTTTTAAACTATTTACTTCTTTAATTGAGTGTATAGCTTGTGTTTGTGGGTGTCGTCCCCATACCCAAGGAGTCAGCATCAGGAGACCTGCGATTTTATAACTCGGAAAGCACGTTAAGCCGTTGGCCGTGCGCCTGAACTCTTTCCGGTCGTGTCGGATTTCCGTCCCATCAGATTATAGTCCAACATTCGCTCTGCATAAAATCCAGCTACTCGATTTTGTGATTGGATTTTTACCGCTTGGTTGTTCTCTATCACTGCTGAATAATAGAACTGATCACTCCTTTCGCAAAATCGTTCATTGCCCTCCATTCAGAAATTTATTGTAAGTTAGGAAGAGATAGGGTGGGGACACGTTTGAGCACAGTACTCTCCAGGTACAAAAAGGACATAGAAACTTAGCACAGTTGCACATGCTAGATTATCTTTCTGTACACCTGCAGCCTATTCAAATAAATAAATACATATTGCTTTGAGGTCATTGGGGCATACACTAATAACCTTTATTGTTATTGCCCTAATTACCTTAACATTTTTATTGCCTTATTTTAATTATACTTCTAAGTTTGGATACCAGATTGACGTATTCTTACTACGACAACTTATATTGCGCTAGAACTCAGCAACTATTGATTTTATAAGAAAATATTTAATACAAAATTTGTAGGAAATTTAATGCTCTCCAACTTTGATTTAACATTTTTTTTCGTATTTTGTAATATATCGAGGATATTTTACGAAAAGCAAAATTTGGTACATCGGAAAATATTAATAATAGAGAACTAATTTACAAAAAAGATTTCCACTATTTTTTACGTAAAACTCACCGTGTCTGAGATATTTGCCAAAAGACGTTTTTCAAATTTTCAAATGTTTGTTATTGTCAAATGATCATTACCGAGAAGGAATAAAACGTTTATAAGTATTATGACAATGACAAGTAAATTATATTGAGAATTGATACTATAAAACATTGTCTATGAATATTTTTAATTTCATGATTATAGAAAAAAAAAACCTATCGATTGTGCATACTACTGCGACAGGGTACCTAATACCTTCTTTTTTCGTTACCATTGGAAAAATGCATTACGCGTTTCTCTCCCGGGGCGTATGTGGGGCTCGCCGGTGGCCAAGTCTTAACTAGGAGCGCCACGAGATCGCTTGCGCATGCTGCCGTGACTCGTGCGGGTATCCCTCCTACCACGAACACTTCACGCGCGGGCGAAGCCGTACCAGAAGCTAGTATTTAAATTCGAATTTGCAACTTCATTAATATTCCATTAGCACAGAAACAATACCATTAAAAACAAGTTTGTTTTAGTCACAATAATTACCGAAACTCACTTTTAAGGTAATACTAACAAAATCTTACGATTTTTAACAAATCTGCGATCTTGTGTGCAGAATTAATATTTGACATCATTATAAGGTCCTCCAGACCGATTTCGGCCACGGCGGCCAATCTCAAGAGAGATTAGCCAACTGCGCAGGAGATATTATAGTGCACAAGTGTGTGCGCAAACACAGGTGCACTCTCTATTCCTTAGCTCTCATAATCCGATGGGACGGCAATCCGACACGACCGGAGAGAGTTCAGGCGCAGGACCAACGGCTTAACGTGCTTTCCGAGGCACGGGAGTGTACCACACTTCCAACTTCCAGACTCCGGGCTGCTACTGAGAATTTTCTGACAGAAACCCCAATAACTATTTATTGGCCCGACCTGGGAATTGAACCCAGGACCACCGCGTCTGTGGCCCTATATCAAGCCACTAGACCAACGAGGCAGTCATCATTATATTAACTGTGGATTCATCATCATTATATTAATGTGGATCAATATATTAACAGAGGATTGACATCATTATATTAACTGTGAGTCAGAAAATTTAATATCTAAAGATAATTATTTTTTGTTTACCCACTGGTCGATATTAGACAATAATCTTTATTGAAAACATATTTGTTTTTTGTTTTCCCACTTAAAAACCAGTGTAACCTCAATATCTATTCAGAGGGCGGCATGGGATCGCTTGTGCAAACTACCGCCACGCCGTCGGAACGTCGGGGACGTTGAAAACATATAAATGATTTGGCATCTTTCGAACATTTTTAACTACCAAAATATATTGTATATAGATTAATATAAGGTACTTAAGAGGCTAAATACATTTAATAACAAGTTTCAACCCAATAGCAAAAACGACGCGCGATTTGCATACCAGATGAAAATAAAAAAAATATATTTATCTTTTTTCGAATTTTTCGCAACATATCTACTCTGGGGGCATGCTGCCGATATTAATTCGAGATTTATGACAATCAATAAGTAAGTGTAACGCTTGAATATTGAATAAAGATTTTGACTAAATTTAATGACTAATTAATAAAATAATTTTCGTTGATCCTAAAATATTATTATGTTTTTTTCTAATACGGGTGGAAATTGGCAGCTCAACAATTATATCAAGTATCAACATTAGAATTTCCCTTGATGTAATCAAAGATGAGAGTTTAAGAGGCACTTTGACTATCTTTGAAGGTTACATTACCATATCTTGGAAGTATTTTATCGGCATAGTAATATTAATAAGAAAAAGATAGGTTTTGTTGTTAGTTTGTTTATAACATATTTGTACAGAAACAAACTGGACTAACATTATTGTTATATGAATATGACAATAACGACTCCTTCGACATATTCACAAAATTAACAACAGAATAGGCTAATGTTAATACACCATTACATGCATTTATAATATTCATATAGGTATGTGTGTGACTGCCTCGTTGGTCTAGTGGCTAGATATAAGGCCACAGACCCGGTGGTCCTGGGTTCAATTCCCAGGTCGGGCCAATTAGCAAAGTAGCAGCCCGACTAGTGTGTACACTACACGATAAAATGTCGTGTCGTCGTCGTAGAAAAGAAAAAACGTGATCATAAGTATGAAAAATAAATCGATTTTCAGTGTTAATAAGTCGATATATATTTTTTTTTTTTTGATAAGATGATTAAGTTAATTTAATACTTTTTATTTCCGTACAGTCAAGACATCTACAACTTTATAGAGAGGATATATACTGGTATCAACCTTAATAGAAAGAAAATCATCAGCAATTGTGAGCTAAAGTAGTTTTTTCAAATAGTTCTCACGAATTGATAATGACATTATAGGAACCTGAATCGCATATTCGATCGCTAAACTAATAAATAACATTTGTAAGTATACCAGATATAAGTATTTTAATTGTAAACTGCTGAATAATCTGTGAGATGGCCAGTGAAAGCCGAGATGGCCCAGTGGTAAGAACGCGTGAATACCAAAGTTAACCGATGATCGTGGGTTCAAACCCGGGCATGCACCGCTGAACTCCATGTGCTTAATTTGTGATTATTCATTTCGTGTTTGACGGTGAAGGAAAACATCGTGAGGAAACCTGCTGAGACAAATTTCATTTAAACTCTGTCACATGTGTATTTCACCAACCCGCATTGGAGCAGCGTGGTGGAATAAGCTCCAAAACCTTCTCTTCACAAAGAGGAGAAGAGGCCTTAGCCCAGCAGTGGGACATTCACAGGCTGTTACGTTACGTACGTTACGAATAATCTGTGTAATTAAGATCAGTATTTTCAGATCTACTAAACGATACTTAAATAAATTTATACAACTAACAGTTCTTCAGATAACTTATCTAACATTTGAATCATGAATTCTCATAGTAATGCTACTTGTAATTTGTTTACCTTCATATTAGTAAGACTCTTAGGTATTTAAAGATAAGATTATATCAAGAGAAGGCGGAAAAGGCTTAGGTAATGACAAAGATTATACAAAACTTTTTACTTGGTAGGTAGGTCTGTCTGGGTAGTTACCACCCACTTATCAGATATTCTACTGCTAAACAGAAATAACGGTTGTTCTCTTTCGGCTTAAAGAGCGGCTGAGGCATCGTAACAAGGGACATAACATCTCAGTTCCCAAGGTGGATGACGCAATGTGCGGGGGACAGTTCTGTCTGTCCCTCACAGTCGGGAGTGATCGCGGGAGGAGAGGCGTGTCGGTGTTGCGTTGCCGCGCGCCCTATCTCCCGCGACCAAATGGGGGCGCACCGTTTGTTGCGTTGCGGTGGGGCCGCAGAGGAAGAGGAGATGCGGTGTTGTCAGGTTGCCGCCCTCCCTGTCCTCTGCGGCCGCTGGGTGTGTCGCTGTGGGGGACGATTCGGTCCATCCCCTGCAACCGGGAACGGTCGCGGGAGGAGAGGCGTGTCGGTGTTGCGTTGCCGCGCGCCCTATCTCCCGCGACCGAATGGGGGCGCACCATATGTTGCGTTGTGGTGGGGCCGCAGAGGAAGAGGAGATGCGGTGTTGTCAGGTTGCCGTCCTCCCTGTCCTCTGCGGCCGCTGGGTGTGTCGCTGTGGGGGACGATTCGGTCCATCCCCTGCAACCGGGAACGGTCGCGGGAGGAGAGGCGTGTCGGTGTTGCGTTGCCGCGCGCCCTATCTCCCGCGACCGAATGGGGGCGCACCATATGTTGCGTTGCGGTGGGGCCGCAGAGGAAGAGGAGATGCGGTGTTGTCAGGTTGCCGTCCTCCCTGTCCTCTGCGGCCGTCAGGGTGTTTTTTTTTTTTGGCGCCGGAGCCCAACACCTTAATCCGTCGCCAAGGAGATTGTTGGCCTTCGGGCTATCGTCGGGGTGTCAGGGTAGAATGCTCACGCGACCCCTTGGCACCCCCCTAAAGACGGTGAAGTAGACGCCGTGGTTTTAGTGGGTATTACGGCCTTGCACTTCAGCCGTCGAGTCCCACATAACCCCCCGCTTTTCATCTTGCGGGGGGTATGCGTAAATGCATTTCCACAGCGAAAAAAAAAAAAAAGGTGGATGACGCATTGGCGATGTATGGAGTGACAAACGAATATACAGTCACTTTCATATTTATATTATTAGTAAGTATAACCAGCTTTCGCCGGCGATTTCCTGAACCGATATGACATAGCAACCTTCAAGAAAAGAGCGTTCTCATTCCTTAATGTCCGGCAACGCACCCCATGGCCTCGGGTGTTGCAGATGTCCATGGGCGGTGGTAGTCGCTTTCCATCAGGTGAGCCACCTGTTCGTTTGCCCCCTCGTAACGTGTGCAATTCACACGCGGTACAAGTGAAACCTTCAAAAATGTTGGCTTCAACTATATAATGCTTCCTATCTCATTTTCACCTACGTTAAATCTTATGAATTTATGTGTCTCTTTTACTGTCGCTTTTTCGTTTCGTCGACTTTCAAATCACAACGATGCTAAAGAAGTTTTCACTTCAAAAAACCTTTTGTCGTGCCACCAATCGATTTAATTTGATCATGTCATCCAGTTTACTATTATTACCAACCCTAGGTCTACAAGGATGGCCACTTTAATATAATTTTACTCTAACCACTTTGAATCCAAGATTATATAAGCCTGGGCCTGCTAATTACACAATATTGCGTAATAAGGAAAGAGAAGGTCAACTTTATTTTATTGTTGTCATCTTGTTTGGGCATACACAATAGCTTTAGGGTAGTTGATCTTGAAGAGCTTTTATATTTTACTTCATCGAATTCCAAAGTCAAAACAAGTATCAGCATTTTGCTGCTTTGAGTTGTAACTTGTAAGTGACAAGATTTACGTATATAAATTACAAGATTTTAAAATAGTAATCATCCAGTTGTCAACAACTCATAAAATAAGACACCTAAATAGAAACATATTTGTATATAAATGAGAAAATTTTATAAAGAAACTAGCTAGCTAGCTACATAGATTATTATAGGAGATGCCACAGTCCCTCAGATCCTGAGATAACACAGTGGGAAGCGACAGAATTCAATTTTGGGGCTCGCTTCACCTTTTATTTTAGAACAAAAATGGGAGTATCCATTTCTGTACTTATCGAATGATACCGACCCTAATGTAATAGATCAGTTTTGACTATTGACATTGCAAGTTACATATTGTGACAGGTATCGTTATTTTCAAAACAAATCGACAAACAGAGTGTACTTTATTCAAGTACGCTCTTACTTGTAGCACTTTTGATCATGAATAAACATTTTCCTACCACTTCAGCAACTAGATTCGAGAAGAACCGACGAGAAACTTAGTAAACATTTTTTTAATACAAATTAAAATCTTATATAAAAATTATATAAGATTTTGATAAATAATTTTCGACCCTGATTGACTAACCAATATGAAAGTTTGCACATTATTTTTGATGTGACAACGTCTAATAAATCGATGACGCTGGCTGCATGCACGAAAAATTGTCCCGTTACGCTCATTGTTACGTTACGTTCATTGTCCCGTTACGCTGATTGTACGCTTGCGCCGCATCTATCTCTCTTTCACTCGATTGCAGTCATTTCATCAATGTTTTGTTATGACGTTGTCACGTTTAACTATCGTCCGTAAACCGACTTTACTTGAATTGAGCCTTTACTACAGGCACGAGGGTCATAACAACTTGTTTCCCAAGATTGGTGACGCATTGGGCAATGTTAGAAATCGTTATTATTTCTTACAGCGCCTATGGGCACCACCGCCCAATTACCATTAGGTCAATGAACCTTTCTATTTTATTAAAAAAACATCTGCGGGTTTTTACTATTGAATTATATTAATTAGTTCCTCTTTAAATGTTTTTATTATGTATAAAATTCATCATATGGTATTATATATATTTATAATGATAATAGAATTATATATAATTTTATTAATTATTATATAAGTGCTTTATTAGAATGTAGTTATGTGTAGTTTATTGTAATACTCTTATTTGATTTATGTATCACTTATATTAATTGCATCTACCTGTTCTTTTCCAAAACTTCATTCACCAAAGGTTGTCTGTGAGAGATCGCTATAAGCGATAAGACCGCCTTTGCGCACCATTTTGGTTGTGTCCTATTACTTATATGTTTGTTATTTGCTTTTTTTGTTGTGCAATAAGCGTTACAGAAATAAATAAAATATTGAATGAGATACTTCGCACGAGTAAAATAAGGATCTACATGGAAAGTTTCTATTAAAGGATAAACGTACAAAGAAAACTCAATTTCCCAACGGCCCCCGTATCTTGAGATTTCCTCAAAAAATGCACGATTAAACTACAATAATTATGTTTAATTCAATCCTTTTGCAAGCCAAAGATTGTTACATATAATAACTTACTACTCCCTTTATTAACGCTGGAAAAATGCATTGCGTGTTTCCCCATGGGATCAGTGAGGGGTATGTGGGACTCGGCAGTGTCCAAGGTGGCGAGTGCGCCCCGAACATCCGTTTATTTCCGTAGTAAGGAGGCGCCCAACGGGATCGCTTGCGCATGCTACCGTGACGCTACTTACTCATCAAACTAGGATCCAACAATACAATATACAGTAATACAGTAACAGCCTTTGAATGTCCCACTGTTGGGCTAAGGCCTCTTCTACTCTTTTTTGGTAAGAAGGTTTGGAGCTTATTCCACCACGCCGCTCCAACGCGGGTTGGTGGAATGCACATGTGACAGAATTTCAGTGAATTTTGACACATGCAGGTTTTCTCACGATCAAGCCCTCCTTCACCATCAAGCACGAGATGAATAATTATAATCAGAAATTAAGCTCATGAAATTCAATGGCGCTTTCCCGGGCTTGAACCCACGATCATCGGTTATGATTCACGCGTTCTTACCACTGGGCCAAACATGTATCTTATGTTTGGCCCAGTGGTAGTGGTTTTAATCTTACCAAAAAAATGTCACAAGAGTCCATATTATACAAGCGGCACTGACGGACAGGAAGTGCGTTTTTGTTTGTTTACATTTTAATTTATAACACCAACCAACGAACGGGGCGTTTAGTGAGCGGCGCGCATCCGCTGAGAATGTACGTGCGCACGCGCAGCTATTATCCGTTCATATTATTCGGTCGATCTTTCTGACGATAAGTTATTATATCAGTGCTTTATTACATAAAAGTTAAAATAAATTGATTTTTATTGTTATTTTGTTCGGATTGCTTAAATTTTAGTGTTAAAATCGACTTTTGTGTTATAATCGGCAAGATTAAAGAGAAAGTAACTTACTTATATTATTCTTACTCGACTGAACTGTGCGAATAATTAATAATGAATGGTAGTACACGAGTGACAGAATCGTAAGTATATATTTAATTATGGTAATATTTAACAAATCCCATACTAAACGATGTCAATAACATATGTTTTCGTTTGTTCAAACATTGAGATATACTGTTTATTATAACGATAGATCCTGTTTTTTGACTATGTGGCTTCTTACATTTCTCGTAATAAAAGTAATACGGCTTTACATACCGACATATTATATTCGTTTCCTATTGCTATGGCATATCGTTTTTTTTTTATGGTGTAATAATTTAATGACCTCAGTTTCGATAAAATGACATGAGCTCGATTTAAAAGTCCACTGTGAGCAAAGTATATAGTAATATATTTTATTATGACTAAAATATCTTGCAATCGTATTATTTTAAATTTAGTCCAAAAAGATATTTAAAAAAAAGTGTCTCAAGAATGTTAACCATTTTTTTACTCAATAAGAACAAAAAAGTTCTTTGTTATCAACCTTACGTTGTCGTGCTCTTCTGTTCATAAAATATCGGTCTATGTTATTCGTTTTTTTTTTCACGTCCATATTATACGATACTTTTATTTTATATTTGTTGACTTGCAAAACGAAAATCCCGACTTCTATAGCAACCACAGAATATTAATAATAATAATAAAACACAGTTCCCCTATTCATATTAAAGTCGCACGTGTTCGAAGCCCCCAGTCTCAGAGGGGCTCGAATAGCCGAAACGTATTTTAAACATTCCAAAAAGGCCCCTAACTTTGACCTCAAATGACCTAATTGAAGTGAATTGATATTATTGTCTCGCTTACTCAACATTAACACATTACATTAATTATTTAGTTTATTTAAAAGCTTTATTATTATTATTAAGGTCTTACATTGCGTATTTGTTCGGTGCACTTACAATGGCCCGAATGAAATATTTGCAATAACGTGATTTGACTAAAAAAAAAACTCTAATGCTATAAAATCAAGGCCAAGGTATGATAGACCAAATCTTGTTTGGGTACCTGTTCCGAGTTCGTCTTTAAATCAAGTATATATCTATTTAAGAATATATAGTTTTATAATTGTATGTTTATATTTAACAAAATAAGTAACCAATTAATTTGTAATATAACTTAGATGACAAAAACCCATAAGTTTTTTTCTGAATAACAATGATATATCAATTAATGTAAGCTTAAATTATATCTATACCTACTTGGGAATATACAATATATTACATAAAATGTTATCAAATAGGGGAATACCCTGTGTATAAAAGAAGTTAAACTTTGCGTACAAAGAGATCGTTTAAAAGTGCACGAACCTCTGTTACTTTTAATTTACAAATAGGTAATATGTACTATATTAATCCTATTTGATTTAATATTTGCTTTTAATATCCTTCATATTAAACCATTAAAAATAATCAAATAATTACTTTAAAATTTAACGTTATAAAGCATTTATTGTGATCTGGCCCTTTTACGGGTCATTCCATAAAATAGGATGATTTATGAACTTGTCATAATAATAATGAAATCCTAATTAGATAGCCATTTGCTATTTATGTTAGATATTTAAATCATTGTACCATAATTAAAGGCGTTAGTCACTTAATATAGTATTTCTAGGGACTGACTAGTATGCCTAGGGACTAAAGAGAAAGCTTATCTTCCATGCTATTTAGGTATCTAGGGACTGACAAGTATACCTAGGGACTGATTTATACATTAAGGTTATGCTTTTACAATTTTTGTATAATTTACCAATTACTGTATACATTTTCTACTGCATGAACTTTACCTCAATGGAATGGTTTATTTCTTAAATTATTTGTAGAACAATTCCAATCGAAATCGTTACTCAATAGATAGCCATGAAGCGTTCTTATCGATTGTCGAAAAAATACAACGATTTCGTAAATAGAAGAAGAATAGTGTTACGTAAACAACTTTCATAATTGAATTATAATGGGTTTCCTTGATGAGTATACCTTTTACTACATAATAAAGTCTTTCAATTTTGGTAATAATAGTAAAACACGACAATTGGATATTGACCTATGTTTTTTTTTATTTCATTTTTAGGAAGGCGGACGAGCATATGGGCCACCTATTCGTAAGTGGTCACCAACGTCCATAGACAATGGCATTGTAAGAAATGTTAACCATCGCTTACATCGCCTATGCGCCACCAACCTTGGGAACTAAGATGTTATGTCCCTTGTGCCTGTAATTACACTGGCTCACTCACCCTTCAAACCGGAACACAGCAATACAAAGTACCGCTGTTTTGCGGCAGAATATCTGATGAGTGGATGGTACCTACCCAGACGAGCTTGCATAAAGCTCTGCCACCAAGTAAAATAAATATGTAATTTTAATTATTTAATAGTAATAATTTAACAATGTAACTACGACACTTCTGACACAGGCTGGTTCATTTTTCGCCCAAAGAATCAGAATTGCGATTCAAAGGGGAAATGCTGCTAGCATTCTTGCCAGAAGGATTCGTTTATAAAAAAAACGAAAAACAAAAACGAATCGAATTTTATCAAACGACAATTATGAAGAATATTTCCTAACGTGATTTCCTAAAACTATACATTTCCAATTGTCAGTATTATTTATATGAAATAAAGCATTGACTATTAACTGAGAATTATTTTAAATTGCTCTGACGTCAGTATTACAAGAACACTGAGAAAAAAAACGATACGAACAAGTATATAGAAACTTCATTTTCGTTTAATGTGGTCAGCGACCGTGTTTTGTTTTCTGTGACTTGGACTTCCAACGTAGAGAAAATAAATAATATGCAATTTAGTCGAGGAAAAGTTATAGGGTATCCCCCTGTAAAAAAATAATAGAATACATTTTAATCAATAAGGATACTACAGTATCCTTATTAAAAAAGTATTTCTTAATCAACTGCAAACTACTTAAATTTACTTCTGAGTGTAGCTTTCGCTCCGGGCTATTAGACTTATTTTTTTTGTCGGCAATATATTTGTGTGCCTTTTTTAAAAGAAAACGCATTTAACGCTTGCTCGCAGGTGAATATAATTGTGTACCTACTATTGCAAAGCCAAATAAATATTTTTGTTAAATTCAATGGGTTTTCGTATTATATCCGACAAAGAAAGATTTGTATCCAACTATATTATGTTTTTTTTTAAACTAATTACTATAAAAATCGATAATAAAATTCTAAGGATTATAAAAAGAGTAAATAAATAACAAAGTACAGTTCTTGCTTTAGAAATAAAACATAAAGAATAAAACCAGTTTGTATGAGTGGCCAGTTTCGTTATCCAATGAGAAAAAAACGGTAGTCCAATTCATATACCTACATAAAACATTCAATGCTGTACACTAAGTACAGCATTGCAAAATACATCGAAAGATATTGAGTAGATCTCATATATAAAACTAATGTTACAAAGATACTATTGAAGAATAGCGCTGTGTTATACACTTAACGCTATTGTATTATCTTAACTTTAATAAAACTTTTATTACTTGCACTATAAATTTGTTATTTTAAGATCGAACACATATTTTTGTAGAATAAGATGCATATACTAAACTTGCTATGGACAACAACAGTTTTTTTTCTGGCAGAAGTTTATTTTTGTCTATGGTCAAGTATTCTACGTCACTATAAATAAGATAATTATTTAAAAAAACGTTTGTTTATTGTTTTTGTAACGATCAGGTTATTTTTGAATGAACCGTTTAATAATAAACGGTTCATTCATTTATCAAATACTAGTGTTTTTGGCATAGCTTCGCCCGCATTTGACAGGGGAAGTTTTACTATTCTAAATTAATCGAAAAAATATCATCGAAAGTTCAGCGGTTTAGCCGTGAAAGCCTAAGGCAGAATTATTTTCACACTTATAATATTAATATAGATTATAAGAATAATATCTCCAATATGAGTGACTAATCCTAAGAAACCAGGTGTGCAATAATGAATTAAACCTTTCTGAGAAGAGTCTTTGTACCTTTATATTAAAAAAAAGTTGAGTTTAACATTACAGACTATACAATAAAACAGATGTGTCAGTTTATTCAAGTTTATACAAGTAAGTGTGTGATCTTGTACTTATTTGTATGTGTGCTACGATTTAATACGATAATAATCAAAAAGTGAGGGGTTCTAGTGAATTACTGAGTGGTATTAATTTTTCGATTCAGTGAGCAAAAGTATAAAAAATGAAAGTATATACCGCGTCAATCGTTTGAAATAAGAATTCGTGTTCTTTCGTGTAATCCCAAACAAAATACACGTGTTATAAATTATAAACTACCCTCCTAATCAAATAAAGCTTTTTATATAGGTTTATAAACGTTTTATATAGGCGTTTATATTGTAATACATATTACTCTATCTATATATTTTTTCATTATAGCATTTTTCTAAAATACCGTTGTTTTTTTTCGTTAACGTCTACACGTGATAATATACTAACCTTGGTTGAATCTACTGTCAAATTAGTAACAAGATTGTGAGGAACTTAATTTGTTTCATTTATAATTTTGATTGTTATCATCTGATTGTTAAATGTAACAATAATAATAATAAAAATTAAATTTGTTACAAATATAAATTTAAAAATAGAATCGAAATCTTTTTAGTCTAGGAGAATAATCCAAATAATTATGTCACTGTATTGACACACTTAGTAAATTCATTTTATTCAAGTCAAATTTCATTGTTTATTTGCAATCTGTGTGAATACGGAACTCATGACGTGTGTGCGACGACGTGTACCAACTTACACACACACGCGAAAATCCCTCGACTTGATGAATTTTATCGGAGAAAAAGTACAAAGTGATACTTCTATTAAGGGGACATAGGCCCTTTATATTTTTTTCGTATACACACACAAGTTTATAACATGCTTCTT
This sequence comes from Nymphalis c-album, assembly GCA_963151315.1. Lineage (NCBI taxonomy): Eukaryota > Metazoa > Arthropoda > Insecta > Lepidoptera > Nymphalidae > Nymphalis > Nymphalis c-album. The sequence continues at coordinate 3,559,837 of OY720610.1, forward strand.
TTTTTGAAACGTCACATCAATATAATATTATCTGTTACACGTTAAGGGTTACGTGACTGTGAAGGTGGCAATGACTGAACAGACGACTCTTTAATAATCTATACATACTTACATAAGTTTCTACCATCATGTTAAAGTAGTAACAGTCCGTAAATATTCTAGTCTTGGCTAAAACCTTCGGTATAATATTTTAGGAGCATATTCCACCACGCTCCATGCGGGTGTGGTAGAAACAGATTTTTATCAGATAGACACAGGTTATAAATCTTAACTGGTAACAGATTCTGCGTGTTTTAGTTTTTTGTTACTATGATGTTTATTGAGAAGCTTTTGAATTACGGTTCATAGACTACAATCCGTTTACAAAACATTAATTAATCGGTACAACTAACGTTGAACATCCCGAGTACATTCCACATCAAGCTGCGTTCTCTATGACAAAGTAGGTCATACATTACAGTAAATGTAATAAAAAGAACATTGAATATAAATAAACAAAATTTTGAAACAATTTCATATATAAGTAACTTGGTTTTGCTCGCGTGTCGGATTGTGGTGGTGATTAGGTGTTACGTATAAAAAGTGGAATATGATCCTTAGGATCCACACCCGTAACAAATATCTTCAAAATTCAGTCTCTCATTATATAGATATTAAAGCCTAGCCTAGCTTTGTCCAAGCTTTATATGTGCAAAGTTTATTATTAAATTACAAAATGCATCTATATTTAAAACTATGTTATATAAATAACACGCTCTGATAAAAAAAATACATGTTCAACTTACATATGTTTGACCACATACTTCCCGGAAATAGGCTTATGTATAGTTCTCAAGTTATATATATATTTGTCGAGTTCTCAACACACATAACATGGTGCCTAAGTTACTGGGGCACTCGTGCTATCTCTCCTTTCATAACGAAATTTTTGTATGGAATTTTGCTATTATTCTTGGAAGGAATATTAGTTAAATACGTCTAGTATAACAGGTAGATTTTAACATTTTCGTCTGTTGTTTATCTCTGCTACTATTTTAGGAAGGCAAGTTTCGACTCGTGTTAGTACGGTTTTATTACAAACGAACACATTTAAAATTTTAAACACAATGTTTTTTTTTTAAATAGATCAATAATTTGAAATTCACCATTTATTGGACAACAAATGGATATAATTATCATTATAGCTAGATCAAAAATATAAATCAAATACCCATTTTTATATTTCCATCGTAATAACTATTATACTTATTTCAAAATCATTAAACGACAAGGTACTTATTGTAATGCTATTATTAATTTTATACAAGGTTAAACAAATAATAAAAAGTATTTACACTACACATTGGTTTCACGCAGGTATCTTTGTATATAAAAGAATAACTTACTGACTAACTGACATCAACGCACAACCCAAACTACTGGGATTAGCGCTATGAAAATATTGAATACGGATTCATTTTACAGTAGGTTAGTAGTAAAGAACGGCTTTTTGAAATTTTTACCTCTAAGGTCGAGGTAGAAAGTCACGATAGCATGCGATCCCGTGGTGCTCCTCGTTAAGACGAAAAGGGGCTGGTTTAGTGTATATTCCGATTTCCGATGTTCGGGGCGCACTCGGCGCCTTGTACACCGGTAAGTCATATCCCCACTGTTGCTGTGGGGGAACAATTAATGCATGTTTCCAGCTTTAAAAAAAGAGAAGTAAGTTTGTATGAAAATTTTCATTTTCAAATTGGTTTCTAATGACGTCAAAGTTCAAACGGACATTATAAACTTGATAATAATTAACCTTTAGAAAGTTTTCGTAAGAATCAAAGTTTATTTTGATTTGATTTATATAATCTACTTAAACTTTACCTATGTGTGCGTATATCTATAAATATTATATTTCTATGTATGTGTTTGTATTTCTTAGTAGTAGTAGTTTATAAATGTCTGTAGTCGATATGCGATAAGGTCGCATTTTTATAAATGCATATATTAAAGCACTTATGTATTTGTTGTATGTATATAAAAGGATAAAGTTCCAAAAAGGTCATACCGCATTTTTTCTTTAAATTTCGTATACTTACGTATTTTAATAGATATCATAGAAGAAACTGTTGAAAAACAATTTTAGTCAATATTTTTCGAGTTTTGTCATTTAAAAAATTAAATTTGCGCCAATTTTAATTATCATATTTGTGATCTACGAGTCAAAATACCTGAGAATACGCAATTTCAAGAAAAAGGGCGGTACGACCTTTTCAGAACTACACCCATATAAACAAAGAAGTATACTCTACTTATTACTGTATATCGCCACTCTCCCCCTAAAACGCGGGTGAAGCCACGTGCAATTAACTAGTAATAAATATATAATAATATCTTGGGACATTATTCACACACGGCCATCTGATCCCAAACTAAGCAGAGCTTGTAATATGGAAACCAGACAACTGATATACTACATATAATACTTTACTTTTGTAAATACATACTTATATAGATAATTACACCCAGACTCAGGACAAACAGACGTGTTCATGCACACAAGTGTATGTCCCAGTGGGAATCGAACCCACGACCTGCGGCGCGAAAGGCAGGTATCAAACACGCCAACCGGTTCGTCAATATTAATTGAATAACTGCTGTTCACACTTATTTAATACTTCAATTCCTTGTTAAACCATACAATCAAACTCATACAATCAAACTCATACAATCGGTATCATGTAAAACAAACGTCGTATTACACCGGTTTTAACCGATTTCCGCCGGTTATTGATATTTCACAATGTCAACAAAACAATAATTAAAATTTACAATTGCGATATACACGATTATGCTATACGTTTTAAATTATGTAATATTCATGTTACAGTTGATTATGACGGTTTTATTAATTACTAGTTACTATCAGCGGGTTCGCCTGCGTGTTTAGAGGTGCGGGGGAGGGGGCTGTTCGTGCACTTTTTCCCCGCAATCTTATATTCTGATGAAATGAAATTGCGACACGCTAGAAACCAACATGATGCACTGGTACAAGCTGCTAGCACGACGAATTAGCGAATTGTCTTTTTTATATAATAGTGAGGCGAACTGGCAAATGGTGGTGATTGGTCACCAGCACCCATAGACATTGGCACCATAGGTAACATGAACCATCCCTTTCAACGACAATGCGCCTCCAACGTTGTGGACTAAGATGTTACGTTGTATTATGGAACTTGGTGGTAGATTTTTTTGCAAGCTCGTCTGGATACGCACCACCCACTCATCAGATATTCTACCGCAAAACAACAGAACTTTGTATTGTTGTGTTTCAGTTTGAAGGGTGAGTGAGCCAGTGTAATTACAGGCACAAGGGACATAGCATCTTAGTTCCCAAGGTTGGTGGCGCATTGGCGATGTAAGCGATGGTTAACATCTCTTACAATGCCAATGTCTATGGGCGTTGGTGACCATAAAAAACACCAACTTTGAGTATTGCTATTTGGCGGTGGAAGACGGGCTTGCACATAACCCTACCAAGTAACACTATATTTCCTAATACTATAAAGCATTATAAACCAATTTGCATTTTTAATAAATTAATTCTAATGTAAAACAAGTTAGAAGGTAATTTTAAATGAACGCTACATAAGTTATGAATGTCTTTAACAAAGTATCATGTCACAGTATGATTGATACATTGACTTGCAATATCCCGCTTCGAATAAATTACACTCCGACTATAAAACTATTTCTTCACCTGGTAAGCGTTACAGATGATATTAGAAGATATAAAAATTAAAAGTTAAATGTATTTTACTCGCTAGTCAATTTTAACTATGTCAAACTTAATATGAACATTCTTTTAGTCTTAAATGTTTGATGGCAATAAAAAATAAATAGCTTTATTTCTCAACAGAGTTTTTGTGCGTGTATGTGTATTTTATCTTTAATTTATTATAATGGAGTTTTCTTTGTTAAGCACGAAACAAATACATACAAAAACCCACAAAACAGGGCAGGTAATAATTATTGGGATTGAAAGTCGAGCCTTTTGGCCATGTGTTCTTATAATATAGAAGGATATTTCACAGAACACATGACGTCACTACTAACAAGATATTAAACGCTTAAAGTCATCTATCAGCCTTATCTAATTGATATTCTCGCGTCTATTATAGATTGGGTATAGACAAGTCGGAACGCATTGACGTAAGTTGCCAAATAAAGTTTAGAATATTCCGATCGTAATATTATCCTTTGTATTTTATACATAATATAATATACATACATACAATTCGACGAAATTGGTAGAATGTTATAAGTATTAAATTAATACTAGCGTTTCATCGCGGTTTCACCCGCGTAGTTCCCGTTCCCGTGTGAATACGGGGACAAAATGTAGCCTATGTTATTTGCTGATAATGTAACTTTATATTGGTGAAAGAATTATTAAAATCGGTTTATTGGTTTAGGCGTGAAAGAGTAACAAACTAACAAACTCACATTCACATTTATAATATTAGTTATGATATATATAATTTCTATGTATTTTTAATTTTATTAGTTATTAAATTCATTCATCTCAGTCATCGATGTTATTTTTTTATTACTGGCTGTTCAGATATTAACATGGTAAAATTTAAGCATCAAAATAAAAAAAAAAACTATGTATTGTAGAAGTAGCGGACACAGTAACAATTTAATAATAATCGCAGATTAAATTCCCGATTTGAGACGCATTTGGCTATGGTTTTTTCCTTGTCTTATCGTCAAAAACCACTGAATGATTCAGCTATTAAACTTTGAATCGTGTTCTCACAAAAACTCATAATAATATAATAGTTTCCTCAAATATATATTACAATTATAATTTTTAGTTACTTAGTACAAAGGCTATGAAGTTAAACTACCAAATATTAATTGGTTGTTGTTTAACTTTTATTATTATTGCCCCAAGGTTTTTTTTTATTTGATAAACAAAAAAAACATAATTTATGCGAGACCGTGGATCCCAATGGAGTTTAAAAAATCCAACACAAATCCCACGGAATTGAATAAGCACTGCAATCCATACTGATAATTATGCATCAATTGTTTTTGCAACCGGTTAAAACTGGTTTATTGAGTTGTCGAAACAAAAATGGTTTTCTTATACCGGAGAAATTACTTTGATGAAATTATCACGATACACTTCAAACTGATCACCCAAATACCACAGATTATGTTTGACATTGAAAAGTCAAAGATATGAGATTCTAATATAGAAAATATTATTTACTAGCTGATACCCGCGACTTCGTCCGCGTTGCTTGATATATTAACGAAGTTTTATTATGTACGAAGGAAAAAATATCAAAAATAATAAATAACGCAAGCAAAAATATACTTTGTTTACATACGTCATTGAAAACGCAGTGCATATACAAATCGTTGTTTCTTGAAACATTAATAACTTTTTATTAAATGAAGATATCACAATACTTTTTTTTTGATAAGGGCCTAAGTGCCTAAGTGTCTAAGAAATAAAATTTAGAAAATTTCATTGAAATCTATCCAGCAGTTTTTCCGTGATGCGCGCACAACTGCAGACCTCTATCATTTTATTTATATAGATTTCTTTATGAGTTCATATAGAAAGTATCAATATTTATCCTGACTGACACGCCGTGGACACGTCGATCATGCAATAATAACTATGTCATAGTTATCTGTTATTTTATGTATAGTTCGAGATAAGCGGATTTCTCAATTGTTAGTTCAGTTAGATAAATCGTCTCTAGTCAATTTTATATAGTGACTTCCGTAAGTATTCTAACTAATATTATAAATGCGACATTTAGTTTGTTTGTTTGTTACGCTTTCAAGCTAAAATCACTAAGCGAATTTTAAAAATTCTTTCATAAATGGAAAGCTTATCAGCGAATAACATAGGCTACATTTTGTCCTCGTATTCCCACAAGAACTACGCGGTAAACCGCAGGGAAAAGCCAGTATTGAATATATGAATCGATATATTTTTTGATTTCTCTAAACAGGACGGCTATTGACTATACCCGATGGTAAACGGGCCGGGCCAATAAAAAGTTTATTACATATATAAAATAATATAATCACTGCCTCGTTGGTCTAGTGGCTAGATATAAGGCCGCAGACTCGGTGATCCTGGGTTCAATCCCCAGGTCGGGCCAATAAATAGTTATTGGGTATTTCTGTCAAAGAATTCTCAGTAGCAGCCCGGAGTCTGGAAGTTGGAAGTGTGTACACTCCCGTGCCTCGGAAAGTACGATAAGCCGTTGGTCCTACGCCTGAACTCTTTCCGGTCGTGTCGGTGTGGCCCATATGCTCGTCCGCCAACCTCTGCAATAAAAAACACATTATTTAGTACCTTTAATAAATTTCTAATAGGGATAGTATTATGTATATTTATGCATAATATAATTAACATATTTCGCTATGAATATAGAAAAGTCATCATAGATTATTTTAATGTAAATAAAGACATCATTATGAGCGTCATGATAGCTATAAAATTAATAAACAATTTAATCTAAATTCATATTATTCTATAAAACAATATATGTATGTAGTCTGTGTGTTGCCATTTAAAAATGAATCGTAGATTTGTAACCTAATATTCATGTTTTATTTAAATTAAAATACAACTTGAATCTCCTATCTTCGCGATACTACGGCTCTTCTATGCTTATAAAAGATATTTTTATAGATGTATAAAAGATAATAGATAATAATATACTATCTCGATGTCCGGAAATCCACAACAGCGCGATTTTTAAGGCATTTCCTGCTTCGCACAACTTGGCGGAACCAGCTTTCTCCTGCGACTTTTCTCGAAGGTTCCTATGTTTCTACTCATTCCTTAAAAGCAACCTACAAGCCCCCAGTGTTGCATGTATCCATGTGCGGCGGTAATGATATTCCACCAGAAGAGAATCCAATTTGGCCCCTTTTTTAAAATAAAAAATATTCATGCAGATTCATTTTATAAATATTAGTGAATTAAATGTTTATAATAATGTCATCAATATATTTCAAAACTCTGTGTGAACAAGTTCGTACGTGGAGCTTGTTAGTAATGTACTTGCGACCTAGCGAGACCAACTCAACAGTGAACCGGACCCAGAATCATGCTCTAGTGCTTATCACGAAAACTATGCGTGACATAATTGCAAATTCATGATGTATGAATAATTTATACGTCAAAGCTATATATTTCATTGGTAAATATTATAAATTTCAAATAATTGATTGTAAAATGTCAAGTTTTGGATGTAAAAAAAAACGAATATATTTTTTATAATAGTAACACTCGGTAACCTAGCTATTTTGTTTTCGGTTATACACAAATAATGATTTAATTTTTATATTGTCAGAGGCCCTAGCCAAGTTGACATTCTACAATCGTAAACGCTATAGAAAACTAAACAAATATATGAGAATGACATCTCTCAACGATAAGTCACGTGGTAATTCTCATACATTTGTTTAGTTTTCTATAGCGTTTACAATTGTAGAATGTCAACTTGGCTATGGCCTCTGATGATTTTGAAAATCGCTATCGGGCTATTCCGTAAAAACAAACACAAACCTCATCGCAGAAAACTGTCGTGAAATGTCAGGAAATAATATTAGACATTGAACATTATCATGTTTTTTTTTATTAAATAGGTAAGCGTTAAATTGGCCACATTTTTTATGGTATAGGTAGGTGGACGAGCAAATTATGGGCCACCTGATGGTATGTGGTCACTAACGCCCACAGGCAATGGCATTGTACATTTCTTTAAAAAAACATCGCCAATGAGCCTCCAATCTTGCAACAATAGAAAATACTGCTGTTTTGCGGTAGAATATCTGATGAGTGGCGGACGAGCTTGCACTAAGCTCTACCACCGAGTACTAATTGCTCACTGCCACCAATAGACATTGGTGAAGAAGTATAAGCCGTTCTTTACAATGCCAATGCGCTCCCCAACGTTAAGAACTAAGATATTACGTCCCTTGTACATGTAGTTACACTGAAAAGCGTAGTGGTTCTTTATAGTTTGTTATCTGAAATCTAACCTGCATAGATAAATACCTCTTACTGTAGAAAAACGCAAAAGATACTGTCACAAAGTATATCATAACGAATTATATGAATGTTTATACGCATCTACTTGAGATCAAGTAATGTTATCGATTATAAATACTAAAAAATATATATATATATATACTATTTTTTTTAATTTCCAGGTTAGTTAATAGTAAAAAAAAAAAACAATTGATAGGGGTCGAAATTGAATCTGTGACTTATACAATTTTTACATCGCTATTTGAGTATTATGCCGTTGAAAAAAGTATTTAATCATTTATTTCTTTACAGGTTTGACAGACTAAGATGAGTCATTAAAAATCCACAATTAACAACCACAGTTGCAATATGCTTCATCTGCCGCTGCGATGGTTCGCGCGTATACAAGCTGGCGGCATCGCCAACCAATTCTTCATGGCCCTCATGGGTGAGACCGCCTTTATATTATTATTTTTTATCAGTGAAATCATTTAAGCCTTCCTTTAATAATGTTCCCATTGATTGAAATTGTAATGTGTCAAATTAAAGAGGGATTAAACACATGACACGTCGCAAACTTAGTATACACTATACACATACCGATTTCCTTATCTTGTTTTCGTTTATCGCATCAGGAAATTAACTGTGAATACAAATTAAACAGCCCCGGATATGAACCAGTGACCTTCGCTCAAGATCTCTGAGAATGGTTAGCTTTTGTCCATTAAATCGCAACAATTTGCAACTTTAACCGAATACTGTACCGAACTTTTTCACCAACGGAAGCAATTAGATAAATAGTTTAAAAAAATGTCTTCGTTCTGTTTTACCAAAACCAGTTCAATTGACAATTTGTTCTTAAGTTACTAAGCCAGATGCAATAACCTCATAACAGATATACTTCTTTACTTCACAAAAAGAAAAGCCTGCATAACGGTAGGTGACAGAAACGACACCTTTTTGCGGTGGTAATTTTGAAACTTTAACATTACACATAAAACAAACACATGTACATAAATTAAACATGCACATATAAACACACACACATGCGCGCACGCACGCGAATATGCTCGAATATTTTACTCAAATGCGTTATGTTTTTATTTCATTATTTTCTTACTTCTTTATCATATATTGTAGATAGAATATAATATAAAGCATAAGAACCAAACATACCAATCGAACATTATTTATATCAATTAATTTTATAACTTTTCTACCGCAAATGAAATGAAAAAATAGAGTACAGCACTAATTTTTTCATTAAAAATATAGCACTAATAAATTCCAATTTTCTAATTTTCTTTTAGATAATCATTTATCAGGAGTTTCGATACTAACGTGACCCTTAAAATACTGTAGCATCGTTTACAAGATCGACTATTGTTTAATGTTACATTTTTTGACATTTAAAACTAAATTATTTGTAGTATACCTATTGCATATCTATGATTATCACAGATTCCATTGATTACATCCTCGTCATTCGTTTGTTGTTCTTCCACTTAGTAAATTAATGGAGTATCATTAGCCAACATTATAATATTACAAATGCCTTTAACATAAGTAATGTCGTTTGCATATACCAAAAATAGAAAAGGACCTAGAAATGATCCCTGTGAAGTGCCTATTTTTAGTACAGTTTTAGAAGACTATATTCCATTTATTGTTTAAAAAGATAATTTTTCTCAACTTGTATTAGTTCTTAAAAAGTTAATTTAACGTATGGTTAAATAATAGATATTATACGGGTATATTTGAAAGCTGTTTCCTCTAGCAACTCTCGTATAAAATCTGTCTTGGCATAGACTTTTTATCACAAGTAATTTAAACTTTATAATATTGAAGGTAAGGTTTATTTTCTCTTTAGTAAAATTGTCACTTAAGTAGCTATAAAACTGAAGTTAAGACCAGTAAGTCTATTTTTAGTCAGGTCTCTATAAATAGTAAAGCAGGATATTTAAAACCAGTCGCTTAGTTTATCAAATAATGTTTTTTTATCTTTTAATTACTGGCTAGATTTTTTGGTTTGATTTAGTAGCTATATTTATATAGTTTTCAATTTCAAATATTCTTCTCATTTCACTCATTTGCCATCTGTCATAACTATGACATTAAACTATTAACATTTTACATTTACACATATATTCTATGGTAAAGGATAGCGTGTCATATATTTCGTTCGAGTGAGAATAAATAAAATACCTTGAAATTGACGCATGTAATATTTCTAGCTTCCATATTCTAGCTGCAGTTTTTCCGCTTCTCTGCGTCAATATTATTTTCCGCGTAAATCTTGAAAATCATACGTCCTTATCCAGGTCTCAGACTACCTCTATATCTAATTTTTTTATTATCGGTTCAGTGTTTTGAATTCGACGAGAATAACAGACAATTGTAAAAAATATGTGACTAGAGAATAAATTGTCGAAAAATATAAGTCGCTTGCGATTGCCATTTGTAATAGTGTTTTACGGCCGAATACTGAAACGTCATTCAAATATGATTAGGACTCAATTGCTTGGAATGTCATTATTTTTCAAAATTTAGTATGCGAAATTTGAAATTCGAAGACGTTTCAAATAATTAAGCCCCCTTCATATTTGAAAGACGTTTCAGTATTCGGCCATTAGTCACGAAATTTACTCGTTGTTGTCATACACTATTTTGACGCGTGTATCCTTTAAATATTATAATTATTAAAGTCAATGTCAATTAACTCTTTCTTTCATTACGATCATGTTCTTCGGTGAATTCGAGTTTGTTCTTGCAAAATAACTCAAGACACAAGAGTCATACTATCGACAATCGCTTAATAACGAACTATAAATTAAATTCTCATCGTATCGACAGAAGTTTTACTTCTCAGTAACAGACAGACTGACAAACATATACAAGAATAATCCTATATGGGTACCGTATTATATCAGAAGCACCAGTCCCTAGAACAAAGTTTTTTATAAATATATGTATTGAATATTTTAAGTTACGACCAGTGAAAGCAATAGACTTGTTATCGAATTACACGATATTTAATTAATAAAATAGAAATTAAATAAAACGTAAACAATGTGTGTGTAATATGTCAGTGTATGTGTTATGTATGTACGTGTATTAATAATATACCATTCAATTGTTTTTAAGAGCCCCTTTAAAAAGGACCGGTTCAAAATAAGAGAGCCAGTGGGCTTTTGTGTAATTTTAGGGTTGTTCAAATTTTAGTTTTGTTAATACATACATCATATGTATGTAAGTTTAGAGTTCCGCCATAAAAACTGAGTGCAGATATTTTTTTTATTAACACATTGTGATTTAAGGACTTTGAAAATTGAAAATAAAAAAAGACTCCTGTACAAATCATGACCGCGTGTTGGTTAGTATGCGTTGCATTTCCTCGAATCGCAATTTCGTTCCTGGAGGCAAGATTTACTTACCAACCCAACGATACCAATCAACGATAAAAGCAATAACGAGAAATTTTACATATTATAGAATCGTTTTTTCACTATTAATCAAAAATATTATTATATTTTATCATCATATCTTTTAATATAATAGATTTTAAATTGCTCAAAACTCGGTGTTACAAGTACATCTCATGTTTATACAATATTTGTCACTGTTTCTCCCAAAATAATAAATATTTTCGAAGTTATACATAATGTTATTGTAAATACACGCTCTGTGTATATAACCTGTTAAAACATCTTGAAGGGAGTCTCAAGTCTATTAGTAAGAGCCTGAACAATTCTTTTTTTTATAATATAGGTAGGTATGAGCAAATGGACCCCCTCATGGTATGTGATCACCACCGCCCTTATGCCATTGGCATTGAAAGAGATGTTAACCATCGCTTACATCGCTAATGCGCCTCCAACCTTGGGAACTAAGATGTTCTGTCTCTTGTGCCTGTAATTAAACTGGTTCAATCACCCTTTGCCCAACACAACCGGAGCACAGCAATACCATATACTGCTGTTTTACGGTAGAAGAACTGAGTGGGTGGTACCAGTAACTTCTTTTTTAAAGAACACAGTTTCTATGCCTGACGCTTCAGCTTAAAGATAAACGATGCTATGCAAGAATAATAGAGTAGAAGACAATATCAGAAATAAATGTAACTGCAATTGCAAAATTTGATTTTTTTTAATTTTAATATCTGTAAAATTATCGTCATCATCAATTAACAATTGTATACATATTTACTTTATATAATACGGATGGTGACGTATTGACGATAAGGGCCGGTTAATATATCTTACATCACCAATGTCTGAGTAGTGGTAACCAACTACAATCATGTTGCCCATTTGCAGTCCGTCTACCTATTATAAATAAAAAAAAAACCTGCCTAGAGATCATCTTATATTGTTTTAGATGTTATAAACATTCCACTTTTACTTTACAATAAGTTCTTAAGTTGTCTCTGAAGTTAACAGCTGGTTCCTTTTTTTAAATATATAATATATGATGTTATATCATTATACAAATAACCTATTTTCTAATGATGTGATATTAAAATGATCCAATAATTATATCATTAAAGTTCACACTTGACTCACGGGACCACGACCGCTGTTTGCATGAGGAACTGGTTCCTTACTCACGATCAACTCGGGCGCATCTCGGATCGCGTTCCCTTACATCAGGGGCATTAAAGACGCGGCCCGCGGGCCAGATATCATTTTAACAATATCTTAACGGCTTAGTTTATGAGAAACAAAAATTTACAGTAAAAGAAAGTAATTTTAATGATAAATTAAAAAATGATAAAATTGAATATCAAACGTTGGTTTTGTGTTTGATCCAAACCGTGCAGCGTGCGAAAACCTACGCGATATTATATCAGCGAAGTTTGAATTAAAATTTAATTAATTAAATATATTTATTTATCGTCTCAATACAAACTAATACAGACAATCAAAAACTAATGTCTAGAAATCAACTATTTTGTATATAACTTATAATTTAAGTATTTAAAAAAAAAACATAATTTACAAAATAAGAAAGACGTTTTCTTGTTATTTTGGCTCAACCTTGCAAAATCTGCGTCTGACAACCAATTGAGTACCACTCAGCCTTCTGTTCAGGGTGTTACTTAAACATTGGTTCAATGCAACCCTATGTAAAAAATGTAATACTTAATAATTTAGGATGCGGGATTTTGGAGGTGATTTTCAGTATATACTGACTTAAGTATAATTAAATTTTGCAATTCATATGTGTTCCGCACGAGTCTTAGCATTAAAATTAAATGACCCGCCTTCATTATAGTTTGACATCCCTGCTTAACAATAAATGGATAAATACTTAAATTACACAGATTATAAAACTGATGACAAGGTTTTATTATGAGAACAATAATTTATTAACAGCTAATACTTGTGTCAAATAAAAGTAAACATTTGGAATCTGTTGAATCATAAAGTAGAATAACAGATAAAAAATAACCCATTTCTGGGCAAGTTCCTCTTTTCCTTTGATTGGATACACAATTTCTTTTGACTCAAGCAAATATTCTCGCGATGTTTTCGGTGAATTATAAACTCAAGTTACAATCTCGTGTAAATTTAGTGCTTGCCTGGGTTTTAACCTATAACCTTAGGTTGAGATTCACGTGTTATAACTAAGCTTACATCAAAATCTAGGTTCATCATAATTTATGAGTAGTAACGAAAAATATATAACAGTTCCAGACAAAATAGTATAAATATAAAAAAATTATCGAACCGAACAACTTCGCCTTTGTCGAACTTCACGATACGCTGTTAATACATACATACATACATACATCCACCCATCCATCCATCTATTAAATCCTTCACTAAAGATTTTTTCTTTTAATCATCTTGACATATATCGCGAACCAATAGGGTAAATTAAAAGAAGTTTAAATAAAATGGTTATTTTTAAAATGCGTCTAATTTGTTGTAATTTGTTACGGTTTTTTTCATGACTAATAAACTACCATTATCCACTTAAAATATCAATTTTCCTTTCCATTCAAGTATATAATTATAGACATAATTAACGCTGACTTTTTCGTAAACATTATCATTTTTTTTTGATTCGAGATGAGTTCAGCCGTGATTTTCGAGACACGGGAATGTCAACAGTTTTGACTTTTACTGGCTGCTATTTTGTATATCTCGAATGAAGCCCTCCAATCACTTCATTACCAGCCTGACCTGGTATATAACCCTAGGACCTCAGTGTCGCTATGAGACCAGTCGCACACTATATATAAATAAATAATATTAAATAAATCTCCCGGGACATTATTCTCACGCGGCCATCTGATCCCAAACTAAGTAGAGCTTGTACTATAGAAAACCAGACAACTGATATACTACATATACTATTTTTTATTTGTTAATACATACTTATATAGATTAATTACACCCAGACTCGGGACAAACAGACATGTTCATGCGCACAAATGTCTGTCTTGGGTGGGAATCGAACCCACGACCTGCGGCGTGTAAGGCAAGTGTCTTACCAACGCCAACCGGCTCTCATCACGAAATCTAAACTATCCGCCCGATGGACATGAAATTTGTCACAGCTACTCCTTCCACGACATAGACGCTCACTAAAAACGGACTACGCAAATCCTATCCAAAATACATCTTGAAAGATAGATGAATCTATCCGTGCAAAGCCGGGACTATTAACTAGTTGACAATATACAAGCTGAATTAGTTATTAAGAAACAATAACACATTGTCAACGGTTGCTTTTAATCTGTGAAACCTTGATTTAACCCGATCTAGCCAGTACGTTTAATTGCTCTGAGACTAAATACCAGTGCTATGCAACTAAGACTTAACCTAACGATATTAACATTTTATGAATTTAAATTGAAAACATATCAATCATACCGATATAGATTACATAATATAATTTATCATGTTATATTATTTCTAGTTTATAACAGTAGCCTCGCTTGCGTGGATGTTTCTTTGTGACGGAAAGTTCTTTGTTTTGCTCCACGTTAGACAGACAGACAAATTGGATAAATATTTTAAATTAAATCAAGTTTTATAAGTTGTGAAGTCGACTTGACGTTTGCTATTCAATATATATTTTAATATTACTAATTAATGTATCATAAAATTTATATAAGACCTTACAATAGACGAGTCAACCTAATTGGTCAATTTCGTTGATTTACAATCAAAAAAAGAATATTATGCATTTTTTATTTAAATCTATAGTAAACTAATGAAACGAGCAAGATACTCTGGCTGAAAATAAAGCTCTTTTTTAATTGTACCACATAAAGTTAGGATTACTAATGATATCGTTATTATTTCTAGTAACCATTCCGGTGCTGAACTTCGGGATGCTTATGGGCTGGCAGTCGCCGATGACGCCCATCCTGCAATCAGAAGACGGACCAGCTCCAGAACCAATCACAGACGAAACGATCTCATGGATGGCCTCAGTGACCTTCTTCCCGCCAATCTTCTGCGGTTTCCTAGTAGGCGACCTAGCTGATAGGTGGGGCAGGAAGACCACCACAATGTTGACTTCCTTAATGCTTGTGGTAAGTTGAAATATTGTTAAACGTTTTACGATTCAAAATATAAAGTAATTTGTTGTATACATACATACATACATACACCTTTATATATCCTTCTTTACGTGTGTATGCGGTAAGCGGATAAATTATTGCGATTTTTTTTTTACATACGACTAGCCCCGGATTAATACATGGGCATACAAGGCTCCGACCAGCCAATAATAATCTAACTGCTTTGGAGTTAAGTGGCTTAAATGTCAAAGTGACTAAGTACTATGGATCTCTTAGGCAATGCTTACAGACTACACTTTACAAAGACAGAAGCGAGTTACTCAGACTTACTTCGTACATATAGACCAAGTCTCTAGATATTCCTATACACTAAACAATGTAAAACATTACAAATATTGGCAAAGCATGGCATGCGTAACAATTACTATTTTAATATAACCGACCTTCGCAACCGTTGAACGGTAGTGAATGGTTCAACTCGATACCAGCTCTTAAAATGTGAAATCAATTATTGTGAACGAATGAGAATTATTTCACGTCAACAATATTTATTATCTCAATGCGTGGGTTTTTTGTTTCCATCATTATATAGGAGATTAAAAAAAATTAAGGACAAACGCTACCTTTTTCTATAGCTAATACCTGTAACTGGACTGCCTCGTTGGTCTAGTGGCTAGATATAAGGCCGCAGATTCGGTGATCCTGGGTTCAATTCTAATCTCTCTTGAGATTGGCCGCCGTGGCTGAAATCCTATATAGGTACATATTTTGAAATTAAACCAATGTGTTAAATTGTGAGTTTTGTACACAAAAACTCCTCATAATTATTTTTTGGGCCACTGAATTTCACCACCAGACATCGCACAGAACTCCAAATTCCATCCTCACCAATCCATGTCTGGAAATCCATAACAGCGCGTTTCCTAAGGCATGTCCTGCCTCACACAATTACTGTGGAACCAGCTTACGTCGGCGACTTTTCTGAACCGATATGACACAAAACCTACAAGAAACGAGCGCACTCTCCTCAAAGGCCGGTAACGCACCTGCAAGTCCTCGGATGTTGCAGATGTCCATGGGCAGTGGTAGTCACTTTCCATCAAGTGAGCCTGCTCGTTTGCCTCTTACATAAAAAAACCAATCGATAAAATGTGTTGCCGCCTTCACTACTTCCATCTGTCAAAAAGTCATATGAATAGAGTATAATGTTTGGTTCCCATTGGTTTAAGTACGTTCAAATACCATTAAGATTATATTAATCTGTAATTAACGGAAATCAGATTGCATTTGTATGTTCTATGCAAAGTAATGTTTCCTAAACCAGTTAAGGATTTAATCTCCGTTAGTTTATAAAGTGATTACTTTTTAATGTATTACGAGTTTCGATTTCGAATAAAATAGTAACACTATAGTATCAATGTTTATTATTCGCTCAATGTTCTTGCCTAAATATTTCTAGTAGGATAACCGGTATGAAACCGCGCGGAGTAACTATAAAGTTACTCCCTCATCAACGCGGTTTCATCCTCATCAACTTCCCCAACACAGTAGTTCATAGGGTGATGTCTTCTTCAATAAATTGGCTATCTAACAAAAACAGCTATTTTGTTATCAGATTGTGGATCAGTTCTTCTTGTTTTATAACGGTTATAATACATACCCGATTCTATTCCGATCCAACTTTAACCGAACCGAAGCTAGATGGTTGTGTTAGTTGAAACAGCAGCGGTTCGGTTACTGTTCATAGTAGAGCGTATCGTACTGCTTTCCGATGCTGATACGTTCATCGTACGGTCATAGAATGGTACGGTATAGTTTGCAGACTTAAACGGCGAAGACTATGTTTCGATTTGATTGCAATAACGTGTCAAATTGTTAGTAGAATTCAACCCTCGTAGATATAGTAATAAGTGAGTTCGAACAAGCTAACAAACTATTTCTAATATGGATTACTACCAATATTACGTACATATTTGAAGTTATAATTTTTAGTATTGTTTTTGGCTTTATTAAATTTTAGTACAATTTTTACGCGGACGAGCGTATGTGCCACCTGATGGTAAGTGATCACCAACGCCAATAGACATTGGGATTGTAAGAAATGTTAACCATCGCTTACATCGCCAACGCGCCACCAACCTTGGGATCTTATGTCCATTGTGCCTGTAATTACACTGGCTCACTCACCCTTCAAACCGGAACACAACAATAAAAACTTTACAAATATATAATTTGTAAAGTGCTTCATTTTAATTTTACTATATTAGCTGTTAGTTAAAAAAATAAAAAGTACAATAGAATATTCATCATAAATATTTGTATTATAAAAAAATCGTGATTACGCTTTATACTCGTTAAAATATAAGATGAAGTGAGCAAATAAAACTAAAGAATAAAAAAGCAATAAAAAAAAATGTCGTGATTTTACCGCTTTGTGGCATTATTAGTTATCATCACTTAAAGACTATATAGTTATGTTTCTAAGTTCGAGTATTATTATATTTAAAGTTTTACGAAACAGATTGGATTTTTTTTTCTTCTATGACAAATATTTTTTTATACATACCTACTTTTTTATTACAAAATAATTATATTTCAATACCCTTACGCGCTTACCAATACAAAAGTAATATTTAAAAAAAAAAGTATTTTTTTTCTGTATTTTATCTTGTACAAACGGTAGCAGTAACTCGTACTGGAGCTTTAATTTGTTCATTATAGAGGCGGTCCCAACCGCTCTCTGCTAGAAAATTGTTACACATCATATTATAATACATGCGAGTATCTATCATTTAAGTAATTACAATCTTGTTAGTTGCTTGTTATACAATGAGGTTAAATAATATTGTGTTTTAGTTATATTCAAACATTATATTCAATCTCTATTATATATTTGAAATGTCATTCTTACTGTTAGGTTTAGTACCTAAATTAAACTGTTCACAAACTTGAACAAGACTAAGATTATGTTCAGCCATGTCGCGTCGTATGTGATACGTGGAAGGGAAACCTCTCGAAGTTAGTGATACCTAACTGGAGCTGACCCATCAGGTCATTCATCTCTGTTTTATAAAAACATGAGACTTTATTTAGAAGCGTTGTTTAGCGAGTTATTTTTGAGTGTGTCTTCTTCTTTCGAATATCAAATGTGTGATGAGTGAAATCAGTGATCACTAAACAGGTACAGTACAGTAACAGCTTGTAAAAGTCGCACTGCTGGGCGGAGCTTATTCCACCAACTTCAATACGGCTTGGTGGAATATGACAGTGAAATTAGATACAGGTTTCCTCACGATGTTTTCCTTCACCGTTAAGCACAAGATGAATTATAAATCACAAATTAAGCACATGAAATTCAATGGTGCTTGGCCGGGTTTGAGCCCACAATCATCGGTTAATATTCACGCGTTCTTACCACTGCGTCATCTCGGCATTATTTAAACAGCTATTAAGCAAAGTTATACTTCTAAAGAATTTGTGAACATGTGACAGGTGTTGGATACATTCAGTTATTTAAAAAAAAAAAAACTCTTATTATCTGGCATTTATTTACAGTCACTATTCCCGTCTCTTTTAGCCTCTATTTTACAATTGACTCCATTTTTTCTTGACACCATTTTATTAAGTCATTTGAAAATAACGTCAACTCTCGCGATAGTAAAAACTTTTTAATAATTTTAAAATCAGTTATTGAAGAATTATTTAATCTAAAAGTAAGGACGGATAGTTTTTAATTACTTTATTTACATTGAATTTATTATTTCGTTAATAGATCAGCTGGTCAATCACACTTTTCTCTCTTCGGCCCTGGGCTCTGATAGCTTCCCGGGCCGTCGCAGGACTTGCCTGCGCTGGTTGCTATGTCGTCACCCCATTGTACTTAAAAGAGGTAAGTTCTGATTTTTTAATTATCTATAATTACAGCGTGTTTTCCTAAATGTAATTTCATGACTCACTTAAACTAAATACTTAATATGTAGTTAAAGACCGAATTATTGTTCAATTTTTGTTCTTTTTCCTGTAAGGATTTTTGGTGTAAATTAGACAGACAATAATTGACGTTTGTAATTTAATAAGTATATATTTACATAAAATTAATAAGTTACATTTATACATATCACAGAATATCCAACTTATGATATTGTTTTATATGCATGTTGAATTATGAGTTATTACTTTGTAAGGTTGAAACATATGCAAATCTTCAATAGCAATCAAATATAACGGATTGAAACCGCATAGAAATACGCAAACAATGTGGAGCCAACTTGTGAGGTGTTCTTTGGCAATTTCAGGTGGCATCAGACAACATACGCGGAGCGTTAGGATCCCTCTTCATCCTGTCGCAAAACCTTGGCTACTTAGTGGTCTACATCGCTGGTGATTTTTTCTCCTTCGCCGCCGTCATGTGGCTGTGCACGGCCATACCCGTGCTACACTTGTTCGTGTTCCTGGCTATGCCTGAAACACCAGTGTTCCTAGTCAAGCAGGGAAAATTGAAGGTGAGTTGTTTTTGTAACAATATATTTTTTCTTATTTAGCACATTAAATTGTCTTAAAAAACTACTTGAGGATGTTCTTGTGTCTTCGACTCACGATCCTTTTTTCTATTCTATTATTACAACATTGTTTTTTGAGTCAGTGTAACGAGGGACTTAACCAGATCCGGACTTAGTAATCCAAGCTCTCAAAACACTGACATTGAGGCCCCCCATTCCAAAGAGTTTAGAATAAAATTATATTATTTATAGCTTGGTAGTGCCCCTTGGTTGGCGGGGCCCATGGAGCCTTGTATAATATATAAATCCAGGGTTAGACATAACATCTTAATTCCAAAGGTCCGCGCCACAAACGCATTCATGATGTAAGGGATGGTTACCATTTCTCTCAGTGGCAATGTCTCTAGGCAATGGTGACCACGTAAAAAAATAAATCTGTTAATAAACAGATTAAAATTTAGCACAAAATGCTTATATTAAGTATGTTTCGAAGTCAGTTCAAATAGTACCAAAAGTCTCAACATGTAATCTACCAATTTTGTTGTGACTATCATAGTTTACTTTTACGTCGTTAATAATAAAATTATATGGTAATAAAACACGGACAAAACCACGATAAACCATATGTTAACTTATAATACTCATACGTTTTTGACAGCACGAAATATTCTAAGAAATTAACAAGGTTGTCTTACGTCTGTGCTTTATTCAAATAACAGGTTTTAGATCAATGGAAAAAGATCGCTTTATCGATTGTAAATTATACATGTAAAGCTCTTTATTTGATATCGATAAAATTTAAAATCGAATTCCAATTATCTTAATTACGTATTTTTATACATTATATCTATGTATATATATATATTTATTTATGTATGTATATATGTTTATTTTATATATAAAATTTTATATATTTTGTACTATGCATGAATATTTATTACACATATTTATTTAAAAAGTAAAATAGTTTCTCACCTCATTATGCACCTCCTTACCGCTTTATTTGTCTCGTGTCCTCTACCCAAAGGTTGTCTGGAAGAGATCGCTATTTTAGCGATAAGACCGCCTTTTGTACTTACATTAATACTTTTCTAAAATAGCATTAATAAATAATTGTATGTTTCTGTGATTTTGTATATGTTGTACAATAAAGCATATTCTATTCTATTCTATTTTAAATTATAGTGCGTTTTAATTCAACGTAGAATTTATTTTTAGGTTATTTTTATTTTAGGGGTTTATTTAACCTCCCGTTTTTCTCTCATGCCTTTTTAATTTAATTTATTAAAGAATACTTACTAAATTTAAAGGCAAAATTCGCATAATATTTTATTATTCATATCCATTGACTTCTCCCTTCCATCGTCATCCCTTTGTCCACTGCTACATGGTACGCCACTGAGCTCGGTCTTCAGTTCTCAATCGACATCCAAATATTATTAGTATGTAGTAAGTAGGACGTGAAAATAATCTTTCGTACCGTATATAACGCCCCCAACGATTCCTTATATCCGTCATTCATACATAAATGTTTCAAAATATATACGACATTTATTTCCAGTTTTTTCGATTGGTTGGAAATATTCGATCGGTTTTTCCTAAGTAAAAGTAACTTCTAAGAAACTGTATAAGGAAAAATATTAACATAATATTCCACATTTTATAATAAAAAAGCTTGAAATATATTGCTTCTTTAGATTTATATACTTCGAAAATAAGTGTCGGAATTTTTATTTTTCAAATTTTGTAGTTAAATCCATGTAACCGTTGACGATCATTCAACTTTGATTATCTGTAGTTGATTAATTACTGAGCAGGCCTTGGCCTCATAACGTGAGCACACTTCAAATATAAAATTACTGTATACCATAGTGAATATTTTTATGTTTAAAATAACAGATAAAAAATGTACGAAGAACTTTAAATAAAAAGTTTTTAGTATTTTATTACGTATAAATACAAAACGAATCCAATTTGTGATCTGCAACGTATAAAAACTAAACCGTTATAAATAGCGTATTTAAATAGGGAATATCGTTGTTTTCCGAAATAATCACAAATTAAAAGAGTTTTTCAACTATTTTGTCATTTAAAATGAAAACTACATATTACAATTACAGAGATATATTGAATATGCGTTAGGTGTGTTATATATGCTACAAAGACAGACGATCAAATTTAAACACCCGACGAGAGGTGTCGCCTTGCAAGTGTAGTGTAAAGTGTAAACTACACTAGTTCAGCAAAGCCGGAAGGAACCGTATTAACTGTTAGCGGTTGAATAATTCCATTAACGAATATGTACTAAATATATGTATATATTAATTTACTAAAAAACATTTTCTCAAATACAATAACTATAAATTATAATAAGTGATTTAATAATTACTATTTAAGATAAGAAGTAAAAACTCAAACGTCAGTTGTTGAGCGACTCCTCGTGAATCCAAATTGTTTTCTATGAAGCAGTTTGGGGTCTGAAGAACTATCAGTTATATTAAAGTCATCCCAATCAATAATTTCTTTCCAAATTTTTTTCAAAGAATTCATATTCTTCTTTATACGTATACAACAATGATACGCTCAAGCTCTGCACAGGCTATTTCTATAGATTTTTGCTCAATAGAAAGGCTCACAATATCTTTACGTTCTTTAATTTTCAACGTTTTTACTATATTTTTTTTTGTGAAATAATTGGTATGTGTCATAATATGTTACAAGTTATTTAATTTATATCTAGTAGAATTTTCCATGTGGCATGTCTTTAATATAAGGAAATGTAAACATTATAATTTTTCTTACATTTAACTATAATACCGTGTATAATAATAATTCTCCAAAGATTTTTTGTTTACATTTCCTCTTCTCCCAATTATTTTAATTAATCTAGTAGTAGGACATTGAGTACTATGCAGAATACTCATACACAACAACTACAATTAATTATCTGTGAATAACTTGCATCAGCCAGGCAAAAATTAGACTTATTGTCCTTTACATAGATCATTAAGTAAAACATCCAGATTTCTTCCCATTTCATCGCTATATATTTTAGAATGATTACTGTAAGAAATGTTTTGTGTCTTATTAGATATGTGGTTGTAGCTGCAGAGTGGGTGTTTGATGAAAAATCTATTTTGAATTTTGATAAATCCGTTCATCCGTTTAGTGAGTTTTAACGTCGCGAAATATATTATCCTTTCGCATGTATAAAATATAAAAGTAGAATTTATAATTCCTCATAAAAATAATATCTATCGATTTTTAAACTCGGTTTAGTGGTTTAGGCGTGAAAGCGAAACACAAACAACTCACATTCGCTTTTATAATATTAGTTATGATAATAAGTGGTAAAATATAAAAATATATATTATTATTTTATGTTGTGACTTATATGAAGCCCTTGTTACTTGAAATATGTGATTTCAAATTAAATGAACGCTTAAGAAATGGTGTATGAAATTCCAATGACCCCGCTATAGTTATTGCAAAACTTCCGCAAACTGAGTCATTTGGAATGAACGGAAACATGGCGCTTAAATATTGATGAATGACATGTGACCAAGGCATGTTTTTTAATTTGTATCTATATTGACGAAGGTTGATCTCAATCATGCACTGAATATACTGCTAGTCTTTTTAAGAGTAGAGAAAACTCTAGTTGTTAGTATTGTGCAAGCAATACTTATTGTGCGTTCCGGTTTTTTGAGTTAGTGCGCCAAAGTAATAGACAAAAGGGACCCTGGGACATAACATCTCAGTTCCCAAGCTTGGTGACGCATTGACGATGTAAAGAATGGTTAATATTTCTTACATCGTCAAGGTCCACATACCATCAGGTGGCTACAACTTGCGTTACATTCCACAAGTACCCACTGGTTCTTATCTTTGCGTATGCAAATAATATATCCATACAACTCTGCTCCAGCAAATATTGGATATTATTTCTGTCAGGATGATTTATGGAAAAACAAGTTTATGGTCGTGCCATAATCATTATACAACCGTTTTGTATGTGTTTGATTGACACGAGACTTATATAAGACACATAGATTTAAACTCAATGCTATATGTTTAACTATTTCGCTCTACCATAATGGTTGGGTTGGCTCAAAACCGGGATCAATGGTTAATTAATATTAAGTTTTTCTGTTAACACATTTTCATTGGAGTTATGTTTTTTGTAGTTTTTCCATGTCCTGCAAATGATCGGATGGATTGATAATAGAATTACGGTAGTGCACAAGTACAAGTACACTATTGTGTCATAAGTAAATATGCACTCATCTGCCTCGGTCTACAGCCCACAGATCCAAAGGGTTTTGAGGACAGGGCCAATAATAAATGATTTTTGTCGAGAAATTCTCATTACATACTCGGAGTTGGAACTGCTTACACTCTAGTGCCTGGAAAAGTACGTAAAGCTAGTGTCAACATTTTGTTGTCTGTGCATACACTCGTCCACTATAGTTTTGCACAATTGGCCAATGTTTCTAGTTTAGTGTGGTGTCAGTAATCAGGCAGGATGATACCATAAAATTTGCTTGGTGCATTTTATTGCTATTTTTAAAATGACCTTATCGTAATATAATTATGTATTCCTAATGAAATAAGAAAAAATACATTTCTTTTTTTAATTTAGCCTTTCAAAGAATTCTAGCGTTAAGCGATAAAAAAGTTTGCTTATAATAGTCGTTTATTGCTTAAATCGACCGTATTTTTTGCCGTTATTAGATATAATTAATAAATAATTGTTGTATAATGAATAATGGATTAATAAAAAATGTAGAATAATTGTTTGTCATTTACAATCTTATTGTGAACATTCCAATCATGATCATATATTCATATAATGTACCGGACGGTCTCAACTTAGTATGACAGAAATAAAATTTTTACACAAGAGATATTTAAGCAGTGAGATATAAGCTTCACGGACAGATAACCCGGAAACCGTTAGTTTTTATAATTATTATTATTATTTTCTTTCGTGTTCTATTCGTATCGTTAATTTGATTGAGTTGAAAGCTGCCACAATTGCTCGTACCATCAACTTACACCATGTGTCGCGTCAGTCGCTACAAATAATATTTTTTTAAGCAATGGCGGGAAGGTTTGCTGGCATACTAGTTCGGGTCGTGTGTATTTTCAATATTCTTAAAAAAATCTTGTGTCCCTTATCATGAGTCATTCGCCTTTTTATATATCTTATTACGTCATAATTGTCACCCAATTCACTTTTATTAATCTAATGAAAAATCATTTGTCTATATTGGTTTAAATTGTTGTAATTATTTTGGACTCGCTTTTAAATCATTAGAACAGTGGTTATTGGTTAGCAGAAAAGCAAATAAAAGTCATTTTTATGAATGTACCACACTTGTGGGGACATAAGAACTGGGCGCTTACCCATCTCTTAAACTAAACCAAAAATTCCAGACAAAACACTACTACTGTCCTGGGTACGATAACAGGACATATTTTCGATATATAAAATGGTTTTTGACAATTTAAAAATTTCTTAATTTTTTATATTAACACTTAATTTTACATTCAGGAGGCCAGAGCGGCGCTTGCGTGGCTGCGACATACCACCGTGGACGACAAGAATCTAGAAGAAGAAATCCAGGTTATGGAAAGAGAAGAAGAACAAGCGAGGACTATGAAGAAAGCTTCCTGGAAAAGCATCGGTGAGAATAAAAAAAAAGTAGTATCAAATAAATTACGAATTAATAAGTAATCAATAACGCGATTATTAATTGGCAGTAATATTTATTTACATATCAATTTCAGTATTTTTATATCTATATGTGTTTAGGAATAATAAACTAATTAACCATAATCAATTCTATAGCAAGTCTTAATGGCAATGCTGTAAAGCTACGGATCTCCTTACAATGCGATATCCCAAAATCTTGTCATATATTATTTATTTCATGTCATATATTTATATTAATACAATTAATGTTATATAAACGTAAATAAAGGGCTTAAATCTTTTTAAATTATTATTATATTCGTTCTAATTGCAATAGCTGCTCTGTTTTTAATTATTTATCTGTCACAAAGGTTTATTTGCCTATAAGAGATCGCTTTTGGGACAAGCCAAACTTTAAATATGAAATTCTGTAAATTATAATCAGTTTTTGTAAATACATAATGAAATTGTATTATAAATGAACAATCTTTCTGTCTGTTACGCTTTGTCTACCAGAATGCTAAAACGATTTAAGATTTTGATGAAATTTGGAATGAAGTATTGAACTTCGAGTAAGGAGTGTGCGGACGTACACCGACGTCTCCCCCCTTACTTAACAGCCGAGCTAAGCCACATGCATACACTAATGTATAATAAAAAAATCTCTTTTCCAGTCCAAGACAAAACCACATTCAAAGCGTTCAGGATAGCTGTTAATGTGATGTTATCACAAGAGACGTGCGGCTACCTCGTGGTGCTCATGTACGCTGGGTCCATCTTCGAGCAGGCGTCGGAATCGATCAGCCTCAAGCTCAGTCCGAACAAACAGACGATTGTCGTTGGAGTCATACAGCTGCTGGGCTCGATCGTCGCCAGTTGTATTGTTGAAAAGACTGGGAGAAAGGTATTTAAATATAACCATTGTTTTTATTTGAAGTAACTCACAAACTTCGCTTGTTGCTATGTCACATCTTAGTTGACAACAATGATTAACTTTCACTTTATATCAACGGATAGGTAATTATGATGAATTAGAAATTCTGAACCATTCGCCTACAAACCTTTACGTGATATAACGATTCAAACGCGCTATTAAGAACCTACCTTAATGTTTTCGTTTGAGTTTCCCA
This sequence comes from Nymphalis c-album, assembly GCA_963151315.1. NCBI lineage: Eukaryota > Metazoa > Arthropoda > Insecta > Lepidoptera > Nymphalidae > Nymphalis > Nymphalis c-album. The sequence continues at coordinate 3,586,748 of OY720610.1, forward strand.
CAATTTCGTTGGGTTTTATAAATTCCATATAAATAGAAATTACAACAATAGAAATTTAATTTCTAACCGACTATTGATGCACTATTAAATTACGAACCAGGAAGACCCATAGTTGAATTCTGATGAAGTCAATAACAAGCCTCAATACAGATCCGTTTGTTTTGGGGACCTATGCTGCAGAACTTTAAGCTGTTAGGTACTTCAAAATAATAATTATTTACTATTGAAACAATAAATTAAATTATTCCAGTGGTTGCTAGCCGTGACATCATTTGCGACGGGTCTTTCAATGCTGGCGCTCGGCGGCTGGTTCTACGTCACATCGAAGTCAATATGGCTGCCCGCCTGGTTGCCGGTGGTCGCCATGTGTCTCTGCATCTTCGCTGACGCGGCTGGTTATCAGCCAGTGCCATATGTCATAACGTCAGAGTTGTTTTCTTTTCAAGTAAGTTTTTCTATTATCTTCTTTTTTATTCAAAAGGCATCATATAACATTTTCTCACACACTCACATATAGTACCACTAATAAATATCGGACAGTTAGTGTTTTGTGGGACAAAGACAATGCTCTACAATGCCGAAGTTAGTCGATTGTCTCTTTTCAAGGGTCGATGTGCAATATTTATTGACGGGCACTATACGTATATGAAAGGTTCCTTTAGAGGTGGCCAGAAATGCCTTTCTTAGCAATAAGGTTTTTTTTTTTATTACATAGGAAGGTGGACGAACGTATGGGCCACCTGATGGTAAGTGGTCACCAACGCCCTTAGACAATGGCATTGTAAGAGATGTTAGCCATCGTTTACATCGCCAATGCGCCATCAACCTTGGGAACTAAGTTGTTACAATAAAGCATATATGTATTATATAGTATTATATGTACATAATATATACATGTACATTTTATGTTGATTAAGTTGATTCTGAATTGTATGAATATTAGAAAATAAATTTCTTGAGGAGACGTTTTTGCATGCAGTAGTTACTAATACTAGTATTAACTAGGTGGCCAATTTTACTAACAATTTGTAACTTTATTGCAATCGAATTGAAACGTAATCGATGCCGTTTAACTGTTTTCTTATTTCCAGTTGCGATTCAATTGAAGTTAGATTGCACAGAATGGAGTACCTATCGTTCACTATTATAAAATAGTAATATTGACTCCCAGTTACGATTTCCCTAAATTAAACCCACTATGCAACGTATATAATGTCTTTAATGAGTTAAAGTAAGCGAACATGTACCAAAAATTTTCACTAATGGAATCCCTATCTGTTATTCCAGCATCGTGGTATGGTGACGTCATTCGTCAGCAGCGTCGACGCCCTCAGTGACTTCCTCCAAACGAAAGCATACGATCCTCTCCTAAAACTATTAGGAATACATTGGGTCTTCATAATCTTCTCATTTGTTTGTTTCATAGGCACGTTATATACCGTGTTATATGTACCAGAGACAAAAGACAGAACCGTAGAGGAAATCTATGCCATTCTAGACGGTAGACAGAAGGAGAAAAGGAAAGATGTAGAAAGTGGGAAAGAGATGAGTAGATTGTAAAACTATTATTTGACAGAAACTTGTGTATCGTTTTATAATGTCGTAGTGTTTTCGACGGAAGCAAATGCGCTCAGAATAACTCATATTTGTTTATATATTTATATCTAATCGATTAAAATTATTGACATATAATAATTCAGTCTACTAAAAAAGTATGTGAAGATAAAAAACATGGTGAAAATAAAATGAAAAGGAGTAATAGCGATAGCATTGTTGAAGTTGAAATATTGTAAGCGTTGTATGTTAAATTTGAGAGCATTCATAGCGGAAAACGTAGCACGGACTCAGAACTGCAGATGTGATGAGTACCGCGCAGCGTGCTGTTGCTGCATACAGCACTAGCTGCGCCGAAATAGCGCAAAGATTCAATTAAATAATGCCTTGGGACTTTTCCATTTTCAATATACGATACTATACATTACAAAATAACATAATTTTGACATATAACATGTAATTAAAACTAAACACGAATACATAGATATACAATATATACAATAGAGATAATTTTGATATTTAAAAATTAAATGAATATACAGTCCTAGAAATATTATATTTGGGTCATAGATGATGTTGAAATTGTATAACTTCAACGTTTTGTGATCGTGTGAGAAACGAGAATAAATTATAGAGATTTTATTACATCTGTGCCATTTACGCAACTCACAAAAAAAAAACTATTAATTGTATATTCAGTTTTAATTTGTACAAAAAAAGATATTTATTTTTATGACAAAAATAATATTTTAAAATTGTGCCAACTGATCGTTTACATTATATAGATTTTAGTTTATATTTCAATTTTTCAATCGAAGAGTGTACAAAATATATTTTTTGTTTAATAACAAAGACTAATGATCAAAGACAGATAAGATTTTGATTTAAGTTGACATAAGCCCATGCAAAACCTATCAATCAAAACATATCAAAATATTTTTAATCTACTTTTATTTACATTGAGTATGTACTTAAATGACATACATTTAATCAGATCAAATTATTTGTACTTTACATAATAGTTATTATTATTACGAAAAAAGCTGATATTAAATTCATAAAAAAGTTAAGACACTTTTATATTTTTATGATTTTAATTTGGCGCCTAAAGGCTGGCCTCTATGAACTCTATGGTTCGTTCGTTATCTATACAATCCAGAATTAGGGAATATAGGCTAGAAAAAAGAAAAAAATGGTTACTATTTTGTAAAGTTTATGCTTTGTTTCGATTGTGCAATGATATATTTATGCTGTGATCAAGTTGAAATTACTTTATTTGTCTACACGAAATTATTGTTTATTGTGCTGTTGATTCCATATTTGTGATATTATTGACGAATTAATTGTGGTATTATTAGAATAAGTTGACGCCATTAAATAATTTATGCCCGATTTTTATGTTTTCATATCCTTAATAGTATTTATTATTCGTTAAGTAATTTTAATAGTTTCATTCATCATTTATTAATAATTGTAATTTTGGCAATAACATTCAAATTATCTATTACATATAATAAAAAATATAGAAGGAAATAGAAGACATATGAAAAAAAAAGAATTATAGCCGAAATTTTGTCCGTTTATCTGTGCGTTTGTGCGCGCTAATCTTACAAACGGTTTAACTGATCTGAGCGGTTTTAACTAATGTATTGTGGCAAACTCCAAATACAATCGATTACCAGTATTTCAATCAGCTTATCTCAGTTTATAAATTATAAAAAAAAGGTTATGTCACTTTAAAGAATCTTGTCGAACAATTATTCGAGCAAAATGCTGAATTGGCTGAAACTAGGTACCTATAAATGATGGTCTGTAAAATGATGATGATTGTTTAGTTAAGTTAGTTAGGTAGTTGTTTAGATGAAGTTTATAGGAACGAAACAAAATTAAATATGGACAATTTAGATTCTTGCAATGTTAGAGCTCAGATCTATACGATCAATCATTTTAAATAGGGTTCAGCTTAGCGCTGGATATCCGTCGATTAAAGTTGCCCAAGCGTATATGTAAATCGCGCCGCGCTGTTGCCTATAGAGAACCCAGGTATGAGTGGGTGGTACCTACCCAGACGAGCATTCACAAAGCCCCTATAACGAATGATGGTTCAATCGGTATTCGTTTATAATAAATGTTGTTAATGGCTTATTCAAAATGATCATATAAATATTACGGACGAGAGTATACACAATGATCTCACTGAACGCGGATGATTCCTCCAATCTTGGTTATCGAGCGAGTGTCTCATGTAAGATACATAATATGAACTCATACACAGTTACTAACATCTTTAAACAAATAATGTCAAGTGAAAAATAAATAATCTTGGAAGTTTTTTACCTGCCTAATAAGTATGTAATAAAACATACTTATTCTTTCAGACAGGCATTGTACTGAAAAACAGTCATTTCAGGCATATTCGATGCGTTGCGTTGCTTGTATGGTAAACGCGGGTGAAACCACGTGAAGAAGATAATATATAGATATTGCTATGTCTTATTTATGTATGTATGGTATTGGAGCTATTAGGCTGATTTTTAAGCAGGTTTTTAACACAGGAATAAGCATTATTTCTATCCAAAAAGTTTTATTAAATTTCAGTAAGTTTTCATCATTATGTTCATTTACGTAGTTAAAGTAAAGTTTTATGATAAAAGTTTTAAGCCTTCCGCCGAATAAAAACTAGTATTTATTTAAGTTAATTTGATTTGTATTATAGACAAGTTTTTGTATTGATTTAGATGTCACATACGCCTCTATGTAATAAATAAATGTACCTATATATATCGCAATTGTAACGAAACTAGATTGAAAACAATAAATTCCTCATAAAAATGTACTCGTATATTCTCGAAGTTATCGATATATTTGTTGATAACACATGTATTTGCAAATGGACAATGCTTCACAGTACGGTGGTTTTAGTAGTTTTTGTTATTTTCATAGATCTTGTTCGTACTAATGTGGATAAAAAGGAAACATCAGTTAGTAAGTTATATACAAAAAAAAAACAATTATATGAATATATGTTTAGGTATATTTAACATAAAACTGTTAAGGTTATGGGTAGCAAAATGACTTCGGCGTTTTAATTATACTAGCATTTTGCTCGCGGTTTCACCCGCGTAGTTCCCTTTCGTTCGTTCCCGTTCATTTGGACAAAATGTAGCCTATGTTCCTCGCTGATAATGTAGCTTTCCATTGGTGAAAGATTTTTTTAAATGTGTTTTGTTGTTTAGGTGTGAAAGTGTAACAAACAAACTCGCATTTTTAATATTATCTTTAGGAAATCTAGTTTATATCATATACGTATATAACCTGTAACCATATGTTAATTGATATTAGTTTCCAAGAACTGTATTTAAATTGTCCTCAAAGTGAAATTTAAAATTAATCTAGACACCAGCGAGCTTGAGCCATTACAAGATGGACGTCGCAGTTACGGTAGCCGAGAAAAACAAACGCTAAGAATGCGCAACGATTATCTATCGAGCCTCAATAGTAATAGAGATAGTTTGCGAATTCGCGGCGGAAATGCAACAACTGACACAAAGAATTATCCGTACATGGCTGCGATAATAATAAATGGTCGATTGTGGTGCGCGGGGACCATTGTTGATGTCAATTGGGTGCTGACGGCTGCACATTGTCTCAATTAGTAAGTTCAAAATATCTTGCTAATATATTATTATATTCCAATGACAGAAAGACTACGGAAATACTAGATTTATATTTTGCTATTTATTTTATATTTCACTTTAATATTCACAATTATGCACCAAAATTTCGATAAGAACCTCGACCTCAACCAATAATGTCATCTCAAAGGTAAATGTTACATATTATTATACCTCTTGCGACTTTTAACTTGATAATTTTAAGGACTATAATTCTTACCCTGTACCACAAGTTTGACTGGAAGATGAAGAAGGCTTTTTGGGACGTGGCTGCTTTGTACTTTTAATTATTTCTCATGTATTAATGTGTAGAAATTATAGAATTCATCTTTTTTGTCACATAACTATGTTAAGTGTCCTCCACGTCGCACCGATGAAGACTTTAGGCCAATACGTCAAAATCAGGGTGGGTAGCGCCCGTCCCCACGAGGGTGGGACGCTGATAGATGTAGTCGGAGCAATTCGACATCCCAAATTTGAAGAGGAACCAGTACCACACGCTGACATAGCCTTGCTGAAACTTTCGGAAAATCTTGGTAAGTAGTGCATACATATAACTTGTTGGCCTAGTTCTAAAAATACATAATTATAGATAAAGGCAAATATGACATTATTGTATTAGAATAGGTCACGTAAATTTTAATCGAATATCATCAGTTCAAATTCTTGCAACTCCATTGTATTTTCATGTGCCTAAGTTTATGCTTCTGATTATCTCGGTGGTGAATTAAAATAAAAACAGAACACCCTGATTGAAACTGGTTCCAGTGAAATTCTACCACATGTAAAGCAACCACCAACACCAACCTCCAAACAAACAGGCGTCGAATACACATCAGATATCATTCTAAGCAAGAATGGAGGTCTACGCCTTTCCGGTATCCTCAACTACTGGTTCTGCAGCAAATGTCATTATAATGTCTGTCTTTTTGTTTCGAATTAGCAATATTGATTCTCGTTCAATAAGTGACACAGATCTAACTTTGACACTAGTGGATCGGATCGGCGATTATAATTTAAAAAAAGAATGATTTGTTAGTTAAGCGTACTTTAATTAAATAATTATATTATGATCGTTCTTCAGAATTTCAACAGCACATAAACCTTATCAGAATATACGACGGTATGAAGGAGCCATTCGCACAGAGCTTCGTGTCTGTAACGGGCTGGGGAGCTACACGTGTAAATATATTTTTTTTTAAATTAAAATACTTTATTTAAAAAACATTATAATGAGAAGTTTATTTGATTTTAAAGCTGAAATGATCATGAACGATGTCTCAAAAAATCAGTACATTTTATATTTTTTAGATGAGAATTAAGATACCCATCATTAATATTAGACTACACGATAACTTATTTTTTGTGTTAGTAATAAAAAATTACTCCGTGATAGGGCTTTGCGCATTGCTCGTCTGGGTAGGCACCACACCCTCATCACTTATTCTACAGCCAACCAGCAGTACTTGTTATTGTTGTGTTCCGGTTTAAAGTGTGAGTGTGCCATTGTATCTACAGGCACAAGGGACATCACTTCTTAGTTACCAACGTTAGTGACGCATTGGCGATGTACATGATATAACACCATAGTCTCCAAGGGTGACATTTGACAGTCTACCAAAGTTATGAATGTTCTCAGGGTACAGATACATCATTCCGTGATCACACACCGGATCTAATGACAGCTCGGCTCAAGGTGCGCACACGCAGCTACTGCGCTGACGCATATCAGCTCGTCAATGGTTTTCAGTTCACACCAGATTTCTTTTGTGCCTCGTTGAGAAATGGTACGAGGGATGCGTGTTTGGTAAGATATATAAAAGCAAATTTTGTAATCGGTTGCTTTTTATTAAAAGTAATAAAAATCCTTTTTATGCCTATATAGAAAAAAACATACCCTTGCAGATAAATATAGTAATGAATCCTGAATATACTTTACAAACTACATACCGTATTTGTTTTTACTAAAAATTATAAGCAAGTGTTAAATTTGACAAAAAACGCTTTTTTTTCTCTCGCCGCTTCCAATGGTAGTATTTTCTTTGTCTTCCAATATGTCATGCTGCAAAATGGAATTTAAAAATATGAGACAAAATATGGATAATTAATCATTACCCGTTCCTGAACTATCAATAGTTCGATGCCGGCGCGCCGGCCGTGCAACACAATCGGCTTATGGGAGTCATGAGTTTCGGACCGGAGCGATGCGGGCACGAATACCAACCTGCTGTTTTCATAAAGGCTTTTTATTTCAGGTATAGGTACCTTATTTTGTAAATTTTATTATCATATAAATGATTTTCTGATCAATTAATTTAACCAAATACTAAAGTACCAACGCGCATATAAAGTGGTACGGTATTATTGTCACTAAGTGCCTTTTGTCTTGGTTGTTTAATCTATCTATAGCACATGTAGCCTAGTTCAGACATGAAAGATATTAATATGAGACCATAGACAATTTAGCACTTTTTAATTATTTGAATACTCCTTTTTTTAACGCTGTAAAAACGCATGACGCGTTTCCCCCACGGGTAAAGTGGGGGGGGGGTATATGGGACTCGCCGTATGTCCACCGAAATGTTCCGATGTCCGGGCTACCGAGTGCACCACGGACATCGGAATACCCACTAAAAAACCAGCGGTGCCCTTCCTGTATTATTAGAGGAGCGCCAATGGATCGTTTGCGCATTCAACCGTGACGCTCAAATTTGACATACTCCTAACGCAACTTATTCCACAACACCGCTGTACTGAATGATTTGAAAAATGTTTAATTAAAAAATCACAAGACTTCATAAAACCAATTTCATATTTGCAGAGATTTCGTAAAACACACAATATCATCATATAAGACGACCGCCGAACTGATAGAAGCGATGAAAGACATCGACCCTGTTATCCGGCCGCCGGTCCACGTGCTGGAGGACGGACCAGCGTACAATCCGGAAGAAGTTACGCAGCCGGATAATAGACACGATTGATACATTTCATTAATAAAAAATATTAATTAAAATAAAATCATTTGTATTTTTAACAATTACATTGAAATTTACTTTTCCTATATTGAAAACTTATATTTTCCAGAAGGTATTATAATAAAGAAAAAAAATCTTCAATCGATTGCTAGTATTATTCGACTCAATAGTATAATTATTAAGGAAGGGAATGTACATAATACAAAATCATATGTATTTATTATTTATTTAATACATAACTACAGAGAATCATCACTGCGTCCACCGAGCGGTGCCGCACGCCGTCACGGGCTCTCCCGAGTTTTTGGTACACTTAAATCAATTAAACGACACAAAATAATTATAAATCATACACTTATCACAAGCTACAGTTGGTGGACATTGAGTCGACGTCAGGATAAACCACCAAACGGAAAAAAAATTGGTCCAAATATTGAAAATAATATGAGGACATATCTTCACATAATTTAAATACATCCTGTATAAAATCAATGCCTAATAATAATAATCCATAAATTTCTTAATCCAAAATACCACATTATATTTGGTGACTTACAAGTTGTTTAAAGTATTCCCAACATCACTTAAAAATAAAATATAACAATGTAGTAACTTGTATTTATCACAAGAGTCTAAATAATTTAACGCGACGATGTCCACTAACGTCAATTTAAAAAGAACAAAACTAATTTTGTGTCCTTAATTATATTCCGAAGAAGCGATACGTTTCAAAATAATTGATTACACATGATCATATTGTTATTACGACGATTTTAATTTAACGCGTCACAATTTTATTAGAACACAATAAAAAAAATCATGCGTATTCATAAATTAATAGACCTCGAGGCGTAGCCCATGAGGCTGAGAAAGGATTAAAATTAAAAAAAAATAAAAATAAAAGAGAAAATAATCGACCAGCCGAAGTTTAAATTAAAACTAAAAACAACGAGCGACAAAAAAAAACATTGTATCATAACTTACAATCAAACACTATATTACACTGTCCTCCTTCATAATACACCAAGTGAGTCGATAACCCATAAATATATCCTTACTTATATTCACTTTAACATAATACATAAAATATATTATATAGAAATACAGTAAGACATACACAAATAGCTTCATATAAACTGGCCCAAATATGTCATTCAGTGCCACATTTGACTCATATTATACGATCATATTTATATAAGTTAATGAATTTTAAATTTTATTGATTTAATTAATACGTTAACTATTATTAAAGTTAAAGTATAATATAAGTAGGGACTGTATACACTTGGGGCCTAAATATTTTAAACATATTTTCTACAAGCGAATCGCTTTGGGAGATCTTTATTACCTTTTTTTTTCAATTTTCAAAACATTGTTATTAATAATAATTAAAAAAAATGTTAATCAATTGAATGACTTTGTATTATATCTCCCAAAACGGTTTAAGACAGAAATATATTAAAAACAAATTCAAATCCCGTTTTAATGTAATGGATGTAATTATAAAATTATTATTTTATTTAAAAAAAAAAATCATAATGAGGTTTATTCAATAATAATGTAGATTACAAAATCTATTCAATTATATTTGGACCAATGGTAAATTAATTACATGATCGAATAACTAGTACATGATTCGAAATGGATAATAAATTTTTTGTCACAACACTAATTACTTAATTTTTCATTTTATTTTTCTTTTACAAATTTAACGCAACAGATAAAAAACCTCACATACAATTTCAATGTTTATCTTCATATTTTTGTAGACGAAAGTATTTTCTTTTGTTCCATTTTAGTACAATAGATTTTGAGTTTTGCCTCCTTGTGTTAAGGTTGTAATTATTATGACATTCAGGGTATAAATATCCAGTCTTAATGGGTTTAAGCGTAATGATACCTGACTGGGTGTTTGTCTGGGCCTTAGGAATAAGGGATGTATTCTATATAAATTCACACAATTTTGTATTACATATTATTTTGTTTATTTCTTTACTTAATAAATTTGGAAATTGACAATTTCTTTTTTTTTATAAAAAGAACGCTATTCTTATGGGTTGAACTGTTACTATAATTTTCATCATAGATAATAAAATACAAGATTGAAATAAAAAAAAACTACTACATGATAATTTATCTGAATTATAAGAAATATAAATTATACTAATAACGACGAATAATAAGTAAATATTATGATCATTTAAACAGTACATGTATGAAATTAAACTATAATTGAACTATCAAGTTCACAATGGTCACAGATAAAAAAAATACAGATAATCTAAAAAATTATATAACAAAGTTCAATTTCATTGTAAAAAACGACACAGACGACTTCATTATGAATAGAATACATCCCGATTTAAATAAGTTCAGTCATTGACGGCGCGTTTCGCTTGAGGCTCTTCCAGTTCCGTTTCGGGTGGCTGTTCGATTCCAGGCAATATTATCTGCGTGTCCGAAGCCTCCGATGGCTGTAATAAAACAATAATATATTAATTAACATACTCACTAATCTTACGTCGATGACGTAATAACATTTTATTCCAATTATCGGCCACAGTTTAAATAACTCCTTATAATAAATATTTTATTTATAATTTCGTCGAGCCATTCTCGGTTTTATATCGTTGTCTTTATCTAACATGCGAACTTAAAAGCAAATAAAAAATACAATATGTAATTTTATTTAATAAATGGCATCCTATCCTTTACTTCTCCGGCATGCATATTTAAACCCTATTGGGCTAATAATAAAGTTCCTTATATAAATATTAGATTGTTACTCCGTTTCGATACATGCAACTCAAAACGTTTTATTTATTTCCACGAACATTTAATTCACATGAAGCAAATTATATATTAGATCCTCTCTAAGAATCACAAAACTATATAAATAACTACCAAAACCATTTCATTCTGTTATAAAATATCAAAATTGATTTGAACAAAACAACAGTAAAATAATTTATATTAAACAAGAAAAAAAAAACATTTTTTTTTTGTTGTTTAATGGCAATGGTAGTTTCCCAAATGCTAACATAAACACAACGGTAAATAATTCAAAAATAAAATAGCAATTTACATTATTTCATCTTCGCCAAATAAACTACACGCTATAAAAATTAAAAAAACAAATAATAATAATAATCATCACAAACGCATAATCTAGTTGTTCTTTTTTTAAAAAAAAAATAATTTCGTATAAATTGCATATTATAATGGATGTAGCGTGTTTACCTTAGCATCGATACTTCCAGATCGGCCAACGACAGGCTGAAATGAAATTAAATATATATAATGGGCATTATACAACGCCCGCTACTTTATTCGAAGATACTTAAATTACCCAAAACCGATTAAATGTTTCTTATAAATCTACTATGTATTATACAATATTAATAATACTAATAAAATAATAATGTTCTCCAGACCGATTTTCGGTCACGGTGGCCAATCTCAAAAGAGGTTAGCCAACTGCGCAGGAGATATTATAGTGCACAAGTGTGTCGCAAACACAGGTGCACTCTCTAACGTACTTCTAACGTACATAACGTCGCAAGCACGTGCGTAGAGCGTGGACAGGACGTGAGTGGTACCTTTAAAACCCGTATTAGTCTATAGCGAAAATGTCCAAAGAGGATCACAGAAGGAAGTTTCCACTGAAACCTATATCACCTTTGTGGATAATAGAACTACATATTCCTTTTATATGTATTATTCAATACAATAATAAAAGACACTTTAAACATCTCAATTCTAGTCTTATTATAAAAAGATTTTTCCGATTTTCATTTGTCAAGAGAAAGTTTTACATAATATAAAATATTAAAATGTGTACAAAACACATAGAACATTTAAAATTTATTTAATTATCATTTAAAAAAATAATAAAGAGGAACTATGTCACGTATTGATACCACTTACAGAATTGACTCGTGTTATTTACGAACACCTAATCTAAAAAAAAAAACCAGAAATGATAGAAAAGAAAAAACGTCCTCTCGAGGCACGCAGGGCAGGTTCTAAGGTGAGTATAACATACCCACAAGAATCCATTACTTTTTCCTCATTTCAAAAAAAGAGCTATAATTGAAATGACAAACACAATACAGTAAAGAAGCAAACATGATGATTAATGTTTCATCGATGGACCCTGGACCCTGGAACCTTTCACCCTGGACCACGGAATCTGCAGCGTTACCTAGCCACTCGATCAACGACGTCAAAAAAAAACTAATGTACTCGCATATGGGGAACTATTACACGTTAAAGACACTGAATTCCTCGATATCTCTAAAGACACCAAACTACAATAATAAATACAAACTTTAAATAAAAACTCCTCAAAAGATGTTTAAAAAATCATTAAAATGGTCAATAATACATTACACAATATATTTTTTTGTTTAAAGGTCTGTAATACACTGAAATATGTAGAATAAAAAATAAGACAATCACTAATTACTAAACAAATTGGATATTTCGGATGAGGCAGCAACACTACCTTAACGTAAAGCTGGATGACTATCCATGAATGTGAATGATATTTCGGAGGACATTCAAATTTAAGATATTTTGTTGACAGAAGTCAGAATAAATAGTTATTTTTCACTTCCTTTTTATACAAAAGTTTCTTATGGCCGAATACTGAAACGTCATTCAAATATGAAATGGGACTTAATTATTTGGAACGCCATTTATTTCAAATTTCGCATACTAAATTTTGAATAAATACTTCATATTTGAATGACGTTTCAGTATTCGGCCGTTAGTAAGATAAAAACTTTCTAAAGAAACCTTGCGAGATTTTATTTTTTAAACAACGTATCAAACAATACAAATGAATCTATTTTTAACTCTTATATATATTCAATATGATTAATATAAAATGTTTTTTTATTTACAATTAAATACAAAGTTTGGATTCCATAATACGGCACTATATAAATAAGCGTTCCCATGCCCTAATCAATAAAGGGTAAAATTTTATTTATACATCAGAAGCCTAAACACCGATTTCCGTATATGTCATTTTCAAAAACGACTAAATTCCATATAAACTTTCATTTTTTTTTTTCGCTTCATCTTAAGTTTCATCCTCTTCGGTGATAAATTTTCAAAAAAAGCTTGGACTTTTCGACGAAGTCTTTAACTCACAAGATCGCTTTCCATATTTCTGATATAGAAATTACGAATTTCATTTTCCATTTAATAAATAATTCAGAAATCCTTTCTGAGCACACCTAAGTTCCATAAGGAACTTCTGTTTGGAATGTCTGTGTATACAATTTGAAATAACTGACTCATATACCACAAAAAGCCTAAGCAGCTTGATCTAATAAAATAAAATTGACAGAATGTATAGAAGTTCCTTTAAATTTATATATTATTTATATATTCGTGAAGGCAACGCAAGACCGGCCAAAATGGAAATCCTTAGGGGAGGCCTTTGTCCAGCAGTGGACGTCTTTTGGCTGACATGATGATGATGATGATACACAGACATTCCACAGACTCAATATTATTATGTTATTAAATGTCCATGATAGCTTCAATCAAAAAATATTTTTATTATATATTTAAGATTTATATACGTATGTACATTTCGGTATTTACACAAATATAACTTTGAAGAGATTGTTTATTTTTTTCGTTTGAACACTAACCTCTAGAATGATTTAATCTTTTTTCATTTGCTAGTCGATGTCTTAGGGTTATATATGTATATATATTTATATACCATATATATATCATCAACAAATTGACGCTATATAAATATATATGTAAATAGTATTCTAATTATTGTTACAAACTTTTATAGTTGTTACATATTTCTTTTCGTTACTTTTTTATAGACTCGAATGTATAATTACAGTATAACTTTTAAATCCAAAATAGATTTTAAAATTGTCCGGTTAATAAGTTTTAAGTTTAAATTAAACTAATTAACAGCCGATAGTACTCTTTAAGGACTAAATAGATAGTAAAAAGACGCGTAGTAAGTCGCCGATTTGCATGCAGGATATAAAAATAATAATAGAATAATCCGTATATATAATAAACGTGTCGTGTGCGTGTCGGTCGCGTGGGTCGCGCTCACCTCGACGTCGTTGGCGTGGTCGAGCGAGTCGCCGGGCCGGCCGCGCTTGCGCGCGCGCGCCGCCCCCTCGGGCGCGCTGGGCTGGCGCTTCGGCTGGAACTGAACCACACGACCGCGTTACTTTGGTTATCATTTATATATACCACTAGCTAATTTTAGCTCGTCCACCCACTCATCAGATATTCTACCCCAAAACAGCAGTACTTGGTTTTACAATACCAATGGCTGAGGGTGTTAGTAACCACTTATTAATGTCTCCTTTCGAAAGTGAAATACATATCACTATATATATAGAGTAAATTTATATCCATTTATATGGATAGATATATAGAGGAATGATTTATATTGTAGCGACATCTATCTCGCCCCCATACGAACTATGAACAGACGTATCCTACATCGCGATATTAAAGTTGTCAGAACTATTGAACATAAATACAAGAACCCGACAACAATCGTCGGGGGCAGTAGCCCACCAGACGCAACACCCGTCTGGTCGGAGGATCCTCCCTTTTCAATGGTGATCACCCCATAAATATCTTTCCTCCTCGATAAGTACGTCATCGAGTGGGGGGCCTCACCTGCAGCTCGGGCGGCAGGAACACGCGCGTGTTGATGAAGAAGTCCGGCTGCGGCGCGAAGTACATGGTGGGGATGCGCGCGTCGGACGGGAAGTCGCGCAGCTCGAAGCTCGTGGAGCGCGCCCAGATCACCGACATCGCCAGGTCGCACGTCGCCCACAGCTTCTGCGGGGGGAGGCCAAGAGCGTCGTTACATGTCTACATGGCAAAGACTAGCCGACACAACAGTAGATACTACAGTGAAAAAATATGTTAATGTTAATATAAAGCGAAAGTCGCTGATCATAATCCGTAGATAACATTATACATAGACAATGCAATCGACATTTTATTTTATGATTATGATAATAATACGAAACTGATGCGTAATCGTTCCTTTCAAAATTTCTGAACGAACGAATCTAATGTCATTCAAAAATTTTATATACGTGGCGACACTTCCAACCCGTCACAGATAACGTGACCAAACTATTAAAAAAATATTTAAAAAAAATCTTAGGAAAAAGATAAAAGAAAATTCTAGAATATAAATCAACGTACGTAATTAACTGTGTCGTCCGTCTCATTCAGAGCATCCTTGTGGTTTTTCATTCGCTCCACGAGACTCTTGTAGAAGCCGTAGCAGTAGAAATCGTTACGAGTTATTAGCGGCTCCAGCACGAACCATAGACACTGTTTTATCACCTGGAAATTAAACTCATATTTAATGTATAATAAAGACATGACACAGTGGTTAGGACACATATATTACTACGATTGATTTTTCATGTAAAATTTGGTATTTATAATTAATGTTATGTTCGTACAATAAATAAACACATACATACACTGTTTTAATAAATTTCTTTGTCTTTATTAATTTTTTTTCTTTGCTCAATAAAATATCTTACAGTAATAAGAATGCCTTTTATATAAAAGTATCTTTGACATTTTTTTATATGTTTAGTGTTAAAGTGTTAAGTATTGGTGGTAGAGCTTTGTGCAAGCTAGTCTGGGTAGGTACCACCCACTCATCAGATATTCTACCGCAAAACAACAGTAGTTGGTACTGTTGTGTTCCGGTTTCAAGGGTGAGATGAGCCAGTGTAATTACAGGCACAAGGGACATAACATCTTAGTTCCCAAGGTTGGTGGCGCATTGGCGATGTAAGCTATGGTTAACATCTCTTTCAGTGCCAATGTCTATGGGCGTTGGTGACCACTTACCATCAGGTGGCCCATATGCTCGTCCTCCTAGCTATGCAATAAAAAAAAAGTATAAGGGTTTGAAGACAAAATACAATCCAGTGATAGTAATACACATATATATCACATTCATGGAAAACTAGCAAACGATTTGTTATAAAGGACAATATTCTTCATAATAGCTAATAAAGCAAGTATGTTAGTTTTTAAAATAATAACAACATTCTGACTGTAATTCAGACCACCGCGACGGCCAGTCTTATAGACTACTAATCTGTCAAATCAATGATTCATTATTCATTTATAAATATGAAACATATCTACTTGGTGGTAGATCTTTGTGCAAGTCCGTCTGGGTAACTACCACCCACTGATTCTTATAGCGATAACGTCTATGGACACTGGTTACCACTTATGACCAGTTGGGCCATCTGCCCGTCCGCCTAACTCAGATTCTGAGTGGGTAGTTAATACAATGAAATGTTACATACCTTGAGCTGTGCGACGTTATCGTAAGTGGTGAAGCCCGGATCATGAGCCAGTACCGGCACTGCGAAAACCATCATGTAATCCGGTAGGATGTGTGGCAACTGGCTCACAGCTCGTTCAACTACAACAAAACAATAACTTTCATTAATGTCTTTCCCTTAGACAGATTTTACATACATGATGATAGATATAACTTCAAGCTATTATTGACCCAAACTTACACATAGGTCGTACAATATTTTTAATAATGGTAAATCACATGAACCTAAAAAGGTTTTATATCTCAGTAAGCACTATTTGACTGCTTTTATTGACTAAGCCATTTTGGAACTTATATATAACAACTAATTAATCTAATTTTGTATATTATGTCTTTATAGACATATCTCTATTTAAGTTCTTACTAATTATATAATTATGTAAATATGTTCTCATTCTGAACCCGATAACTCACCTTTAGTACCGATAGTGATATTCCGCACGTACTCCCTGCGTCGTACGACGTCAGCTAGCATGTACTGGCGTATGATACCCCGTATGCGCCTGTCCGGTTCGCGGCCCGCCAGAGCGTACATACCCATGAAGTCCAGGGGCAAGCATTTGTTTGGTATACCCTGGAAGAACAAAAAGCAATCGCTAAAATTAGAACTTATAAACATGTTTGTTTCTATCAGATTTGCTTGTTTTTACTTAGGAAGCAACATCACTTGGCGATTTTAATAAAGTCCTCGCAAGTTTCACTGTGTGTGTCAAGTGTTGCTTGCACAGATGGACAAAAAGGCTAATTGACGGACGGAAAATATATACTTATTAATTATAATGTTTCCGTAACTTAATACAACGCCAAAATGTGTTTAAAATGGTACATAGTATTACTCTGTAAACAATAACAAGATTACCTTTGACAATCCTTTGTGTAATTTCGCCGCAAAACCTTCTCTGACTTGCGGCACTTCATCCTAAAATAAAATATACACCATAATAAGCAAATATACACAATTCAAAATACAATTTGTTCACCTGTTTTTCCCAAAATATTCTATTTATTACTATTTTTTTTAAAATATGTCTATATAGTTTTATAAATTATATAAGATTAAGTCTTTTTAATTTGTGTTTATAAGTCATCTTGTGCTTGACGGTGAAGGAAAACCTCGTGAGAAAAGCTGCATGTGTCTAACTTCATTAAAATTCTCCCACGGCCTTAGTCCGACAGTGAGACATTCACAGGCTGTTACTGTAAGTCTTCACCATTGATGTAACCGACTAACAGCTTTCACTCTTCGCCAATTAAAATTGTCATTTCAAGCGGCATAATAGCTGGCATATATTCAGCGCGCACTCACCACCATGAGATGCGACAGGTTGTAGAACTGGTCGGCGGTGAACTGGTCGCCGACGCCCTTCTGCTCGCAGATCTTCAGCATGGCGGCGCCGGCGGCGAGGCGCAGGTGCGCCATCTCCGCCTTTGACACCTGCTTTTGCTGGGAACATGATTCAGCGGCTTGTGATGTCGGGGGTTATTGTGTTCAGTTTATAGCCACCACCGCACTGTTCTCTTGGCACGTCGGACAATATGTTGCGTCTATTGGCTCTCTACGATCTCGTAGGTTATTTACTAAATATGCGATACCGATGCGTGTTAAATATTCTTTATATAACCTATTCCAACTATAGAAGAAGTAAAGATAAATAAACAATTATAATATTGATTTCTTTGAACTTAAATAATAATCTATGACACATACTCGTGAAAAAAAATGACATTTAGAATGACGGCAATGTTGTAATAGCAACTTTGGAAGTAATCTTAAAGAGGATATATGTAAGTGGTTATGTGGTGTTATTACTACTAATAAAGATATATTAAAAAAATAACTTATTGTAGTGTATAATATAGCAGAGCTATTGACAAACCACTTGTAATATGTAATATATAACAAAGTTTATTATTCAACTCCTTCATAAATTAGAATAGGTGACATAGATGTAGCGGTTAGTCTATTTTGACTATGTGTATTGTGTTTATTTATCAAATGTGAAAGAAAGAGATGCAAACAGACAATAAACTTAAATTACCTGTAACAAATCTCCTTTATGGACGATGAAAGCATTTAGCATCCTAAACGTCTTCTGTGCGGATAATTCATCCTTTTTCAAGCCCAGCAGCCAGCGGGCCATACACTTGAGTCCTTCCAACTTGCAACGAGTCTCCTCCGGTAACTCCTCCTCTGGACACCAGTCGTTATCCGGCGCGTTGGGACCGCCGCCACCCTCACGCACCAGTAACTCCTTTACTATCTGAAGAAAATGTACAAATATCGATTAACTAAAAAATTAAGTAGAATTGTTTGTATATTAAACTTATACTTGTAGTGAAAAATTCATAGAAGATAACATAGAAGTTAAAGTAAAACAACAACTTTATCCTTGACGTCACATTCACATGACGTCATTGGTCGAGATCTAAATAATCTATGGTATTCATTTATAGATTTCTACAATAATATCGCTTTCAATGTCGGCAAAATTGCAATCGGAACTTTGAATATAAGTACACAGTTAAGTGATTCAACACTATTGAATTGTAAATAAATATATACTAATCACGAACTGTTTACCGTGCATAATAGAACAGAGCTATTAGCAAAGGGCATGCAATCTAAATCTAAGATTTGTTTATTTCTACTCCTCGCAAATGACTTTACAATGTCTTACACCATAATCAAATCTTAGAGAAATAGATAAATCACTTCGTAGTTGATTATCTGTTCGTTATCTGTGTGTGTGTGTGTGTGGTGTGTGTGTGTGGTGTGTGTGTGGTGTGTGTGTGTGGTGTGTGTGTGTGTGGGGTGTTGCGTGTGTGGCGTACCTTTCGCGAGACGATGTTCTTGATGTGAACGGGGAAGTTGTCGGGCAGGTTGTGCGCGATGTGCCCGAGCGTGACGATGGCGGTGCGGTAGTGCTCCGAGTGCGGACTGAGCGTGCTCTTTAGCGTGTCCAGGATCTCCGTGAAGATCTGCGACCGCTGCTCCGGGACGTTCACGAACAGACATCTGGAAGTTAACGGTTTGTTTACTCACTGTTACTTACTGATTACTCTTTCTGTCATCATTGATGATATTTATGACATCATTGGATATTGGTATATCTAATCTTAACCATCTCATGACTAAGCCATCAGCCTATCAATTATGTAAGTAGACTGAATGTGATGCACCTTGTTATTATTTGTAAGCGACGGCCATTTTATGACTATATAACGTAAGAATTAAGGTGATACATACCTTACAGCATTTTTGGCTTGTTTCGGAGTACCCACTTCAGCGTATGCTTTACAAAGTGTGATCAGTTTTGGGAACAACGCAGGGCAGGCTTCACCTATGAATAAGGTTACTGGTTAGTAAATAATTTTATATATATAAATAATATTATTGTACTATATTATATAAGACATGTATAAAGTTTCCCTAACTCAATTTCATCCACAGTGGCCAATCTCATGGACTCGCCGATTGGAAAGGAGATATCTAGTGCACAATTTGTGCGCAAACACAGACACCCCCGACTTTTTAATTGCGAACTGATACTGAATTTAATTTAACACATGATTATATCCTTGATGACTTAATTTTTTAATAAATATTTACTATAAATCTATACAACTTTCGATTTTTCTAGTATACTATCTTTTCGTAACTACCCTTGGATGGATCGATGCATCCAACCGTTGGAGGTCACGAGCGGTAATAGCGGCGGCGTGGTGGGTACTCACTGAGCGGGCGGTACTTCCCGAGGAAGGTGAGCGCGGCCAGCACGTGCGGCGCGACGGTCTCGTCGTCCAGCTCGAGCAGCGACGTGAGGCGGTGCAGCACGTCCTCGTGCAGGAAGTGCGCCGGGAACACGAAGGACAGCATCACCAGCAGCTTGAGGCCGCGCTCGGCCGCGCGCGACACCGAGATGCCTGCGCCGGGGACAACTCGTGTTTATACAGCGTGCTCCGATATGTTTATAGCGTGTATCAAATGTAAGGGAATATTATAAAGGTAATACTAAAAATTATAAACTCGATGAGTGGACATAGCGCACTAACCGCACTCCTCCGCGATGGACGGGTCCACGCCGCGCACGGCGCCCTCCACGTAGCCCACCAGGATGAGCAGCGACTCGTGGTCCACCATCACCGAGCTCACTCGCTCCAGGAGCATCTTGACCGTGTTGTAGTATAGATTCGTCATCACAGGCTGACCCAATTTTTTTAAAACGTTCGACTGTAAAAAAAATAATGTTTACATCGATAATACATTTATTTAATACATTGCTTACATGTTACCAGTTATTAGAAGGAACAACTTTATTGCAATATTTTGATTTTTTATTTTATAACTTAAAATAATTAGTTTACCTCTTTGGTGAATATTTCATTTATAAATATAAATTATAAGTCATTGCTTTAAAAAATAATTGGGATGTCGTGATATGAAATTTCTCGAACATTCTACGAGCTACTAAAAGATGTGCTTACGTCATTAGTAATTTTATGGTTTTTTATTACATTAAATTATTTCGTGCTTAAAATTTTATTAGCGTTATATCTTCTTAATTATTAATAAATTAAGCAAAAAAACATTGCAAACGTTTATTATACAAAAGACTACTAACCGTCGTCCGGACACAGACTTCGCAACTGACGTTAGGATTTAAAATTGTCTCCATTCCTTGCAACAGTTCGGGTGCAGCGTTCATGTGACTCGAAAATTTGTTCAGGAACTCTTGAGCCTTCACCGACTCCGGTAGGAATTTCGAACTTATGTGTAGGACCTTAGCGATCATTTCCTTTTGTACGGCCGGCGTCGCCGGTTTCCTGTGCAACTCGATCCATTCGGCGACCGTACGTCGTACGGCCAGCTGGTGCTTCTGTAACTCTATGAATGCTTTCGTCGCATTATCGTCGACATTTGACATTAAATAGTACAGTTTTTTCATCCGGACCGGTGGGGGCAGTGTGTACGGGACCAGGGACGTGTTCAGTAGTCTCTCGACGAGCAATCTATCCTCTAGAGCCGTCATGTAATACCCGTGAAGGATTTTATCTTTGATCCACTGTACCGCCTTCTCGGTGGCCGGCGGAACACTCTCCTCCGTTAAGAACTTCTTGTAAATCATCGCTAAGCCTGACATTGCCTCTTTTCGTATTTTGAATTTCTTGTCGAGCGTCCTCTCGCGGACGAAATGAAGGAGATCCTCCGACTCGGCGACCGCTTGGAAATCTCTCTGGGCGGTCGCTATTATCGCCATAACGACTTCGTAGCGCACTTGCTCGTGCGCGTCGTGCTGTCGCATTTTGAGCGTTTCCGTTATATCCTTCCTGAGGTCCGGGTGGTGGACGAGGAGGTGCATGCAGTACTGGACGCACTTGATTCTTATCTGAACGGATATATCGTTGAAGCGGCCGAGGAACGCTCGCCAGAGGGCGGGGTATTGCTGGGCGAGGTTCGACCCCGCCTCGGAGAACATTCGAGCGAGTAACGCGACCGCGCTCAGGCGCTCTTGAAAATGAGCCGACTTAAGTTTGCACTCCAACTGCGGTAGGACCGATAACAGTACTGATGGACAACATTGATTCAGCTCGTATATTAATTCATATACTTTAGAAAATATTAGAAGATTCTTCTCTTCCTTTCCCAGGATTAAGACGTGATTAAAGAACTGTAAATAAAGAATACGCATACTTAGCATAGAGATAGTTTTATATATTACATACATTTAAAAAAAAAACCATGCATTATACACTGTATCTCATGACTTATCACGTGCGCTCGGGTACTCTCGGCAATCATCGGTTATTAGGTAAATGCTTTTTTATTAATTTCATACGACATTTTTATTTTACTATCGGCCGAATAATTAAGTCCCAATCATATTTGAATGACGTTTCAGTATTTGGCTGTATATATAGCTGATGTGTGAGTCTTGCAAATGAATTTTAACCCAAATTCACTAAACCTCAACTTTGTGCTAGTGAATATAAAATCAATTAAAAATGTTTTTCGATAAAATTTAAACCATATGAATTAAATACATTTGTTGACAAAAATTGGCACTTTTTAGTTTAGTTTATTTTACATATTATATAACAACTCACCGCCTGTATATAAGGTTCCAATGTTTCACTAGTTTTAACTATTAACTCCTTGGCGAGGCAGTACGCGTGTTTATGTTCGCGCTTGTTCGGCTCCACGAGGTTGACGAGTATCACGTTCAGCAGCTCGTTCGAGACCACGTCCGACTCCGTGATCAGGGGACAGAGGACGTCGAGCATGAACGACTTCACTTTCGACGAATGCTCCGTACTGAGGAAGATGTCACGATCACATCATATTCAAGGACGGAGTGAGTATTTAAGAATAACATACATACATAAATAATCCAAGTTCTCCAGACCGATTTCGGTCATGGAGACCAATCTCAAGAGTTGTCACAAACGCCCATTGGCATTTTAAGAAATGGAAACTCGCTTACATCGCCAATGCGCCATCAACCTTGGGAACTAATATGTTATGTCCCTCATGCCTGTAAATTACACTGGCTCACTCGCCCTTCAAATCGGAACACAACAATACATAACACCGCTGTTTAGCGGTAGAATATCTGATGAGTGGGTGGTACCTACCCAGACGAGCGTGCACAAAGTCCTACCACCTAATAGTAATACCACACCACACAAAATATTTAGTAAAAAAATTGTTTACTCACTTGACAATCTTAAACATGAGTGAGAATAACGCGCAGAATATCTCCTGGCAGTCTTCCAGCTCGAAGCACATGTTGAATGATTTCACGTAGGCCAGGTTCTCTAGCAAGTAGAAGTAACGTTTGAAGGCCGGATCCTTTGGATCCCGGAGACCTTGGAGTTGGTTGATCAGGAACAGGAATATTGTTTTCACCTAAAAAAAATATAATTTCTCGTTAAACTTCCAAAATTGTTATATATAAAACTATGGTTAGCAGTCTTTTCACCGATGGATATAAAGCTGCGTCTCCACTAAATGAATAATGGCAAATTTTGCAAACTATTTAATGGAAACATGAACAAACAAACAACATTATATGGTAATACGTTATATACGTAACGGTTATATGTCTACATATTCATAGATGTTCTATTTTTTATATGTACATAAAAGTATGTTAAAAAACAACAATTATTACCAACAACATTAAAAACAAATAATGTCAATAAAACTATTGCATCAATATTCTCTACCGTATACTATGCGTTTTTTGCACACAGAAAATTCAGTATTTAGTTCAAAACAAAAACCAGCATGTATAGCCCGATTCAAACTTTATGAAGGCTCTGAAGTTCGCGCGAAACAATGCGCAATACACAAAATTCGGTATAAGCGGTACATGCGACTATACTGTACATGCGCGTGCCCGCACTTGCAGCTAATATCCGAGCCGTCATAAAGTTTGAATCCTGCTGTATAAGATGATATCCAATAGTATATACATATCCCAAACTATCTACGGACCTTCTTGTCATACGGAACACTTATTTAATATTTTTTTAGTAGACTGTGTTTTACATACCTGTTCTTGGTCCTTATAAGGAGCTTCCGGCGCGTAAACTCTAAGAACATCTGCGATGCAGCACGCGATCAGCAGCTGGACGTCGCGTGATGGATGTGTTAGGAAAAACTCGTCAGCGAGGTGTATGGCCAGCGGTATGTACTGCTGGTACATGCCTTCATCCTGACCCAGACCCTGGAGGGTGTGAGCCAGGGCCTGATTGTGAAAAATATTTATTATAGATAAACAATGTTAATAAAATGTACTTAAAAGTAAATTTATGTACCTACTATAGTTTTTATTGATCATTAAACTGTATGTTATTGAATACATAGTAAGTAACAATAACAAAGTTTACTGGTGTGTACACTAGACATGGTATTATTATATATTACTAGCTGATACTCGCGACTTCGTCCGCGTAACTTGATATATTAACAAAGTTTTTTTTATGTACGAAGAAAAAGACATCAAAAAGATCGCAAGCAAAAATATACTTTGTTTAAACATACATCACTGAACACGCAGTGCATATACAAATCGTTGGTTCTTGAAACTTTAATAACTTTTTATTAAATGAAGATATCGCAATACTTTTTTTTGATTAGGGCCAAGTGTCTAAGAAATAAAATTTAGAAAAATTAATTGGAATCTATCCAGTAGTTTTTCTGTGATGCGCGCACAACTGCAGACCACTATCATTTTATTTATATAGATTAAATATAATTAATGGAAAAAAAATAAACAAAAACAAAAAACATTTTTATAACTTAAATGTACAACGGATACGAACTAATAGATAATATTGCAAAAAAAAACAAACCTAAGACATCTATCAACAAGTGCATTCTAAGTCTGGCGAGACTTGCGATGAAAAATGCTAAAGAGAAAATCAATATGCAGTCGTCGAAGTGAGTGTTATTAACAAATGAAAATAAATTAAAATTTTTAATCAAATCAATCGTCACGTCATATAATCGTCTCTCTCGACGATTCAGCTCGGTGATATCAATATACGTTTTAATTTTAACAGCACAACACTTCATCTAGCAATCTTTCCACCATGTCAGGCCGTCATGATTTATTTCAATGTCGTTACCCGTTCATAGGAAATTAATTTAATATTTTTCGAACGTATGAAATATTTGCTTTACGATTGTTACGACTATCGACGAAATATAATAACGTAATAACATAAAACTTGCTTTCAGCTATACGTCTTAATACCGAAACGTCCAATTAGCAAATGCACTAAAGATTTTTAAATATAGTCGTAAATATTTTTACTAAGACATATTATATATAAAAGGTGTTCGTTCACTGTTATTTATCCAACTTTCAGAAGTTTAGTAGTTACGTCATTATGTCACGATTATATTATTGAATGACGTTTCAGTATTCGGCCGTAAATCTGTCGTTACATACAGGGCCGGATTAACCACGTAGCAAGAGTAGCAATTGCTACGGGCACCGCGCGAAAACAAGGGCGCCGCGGGGACATTTTATGAGTAAAAAATATATATTTTATTAATTTTATCGTTTTATTTATAAATTCGTTTTTCCAGCGAGGAAAAAAGAAGAAAAGAAAGGTAGGCTCAAGAGCCCTTCGAAAGAAATTGCTACGGGCCCCGCGCATGCTCAATCCGGCACTGGTTACATATACGAGAGTTAGCACTTCAAATCTCATTACTCTACAGTGTATATACTGGGTACCATTCAAATTAAACACTCATTAAAAGTTTTTTTTTGACGTGACAACGTCTTATAAATTGGTTTGCCGGGTGACACTTCAAGAAACTGCGTTACGCTCCGCTCACGTTATGCGCTCACAATGAGAGCGAGTGAGAGGCACGCGTCCCTTCCACTCGGGCATGGTTAGCCCGCCTAAGAGCGAGAGAGACAGACATAAAAAGTGAAATTCAGTGCGAGATTCTTTGTATAAATTAATGTTTTAAATATAATTCTTTGTATAAATAAATGTTTTAAATTGTTACTATTATTTCATCCTTCTTCCTACTATACGAATGAATATTCACATTAAAATTATTTTACCACTCAAAGTCGTTGTCACGTAAAACTTTCGCCCGTATACCGACTTTACAGGCAACCAATTTTTTTTTTATTGTATAGGAAGGCGGACGAGCATATGGGCCACCTGATGGTAAGTGGTCACCAACGCCCATAGACAATGGCATTGTAAGTGATGGTAACCATCGCTTACATCGCCAATGCGCCACCAACCTCGGGAACTAAGATGTTATGTCCCTTGTGCCTGTAATTACACTGGCTCACTCACCCTTCAAACCGGAACACAACAATACCAAGTACTGCTGTTTTGCGGTAGAATATCTGATGAGTGGGTGGTACCTACCCAGACGAGCTTGCACAAAGCTCTACCACCAAGTATAAATAACACGTTTTACAGTAAGGAAGTTTTTTCGTTTGAGTAATGATCACATCCTCCTGACTGATTTCGGTCACGGTAGCCATTCTCAAGGGTGATTACTGAACTGTCCGGGACCTAATAAGGCAGTGTGTCCAGAAGTACAAGTTCATTATCTATTATCTCACTCTCGTATGCTGATGGAACGACAAATCCGACACGATCAGAAAAAAAAACAGGAGCAGAACTATCGACTACGTGAATTCTACTAAGAATTACCCTTGAAAAAAATTCTAATTACTTTTTATTAGACCAATCTGGAAGTTTGAATAGTTAACTATTAGTCAACATAAAAATCGTTTCGAGAGAAAGCTGCAACAATGGAGTAGATTGAACATATAAACTTATTATTATACAAGGTTGAGACTCCCCCGCCCTTGACGGCTGATTGTGCCCATCACGTTAGATATCGAAGATTTAATCGAATAAAATATATATTATGCGATAACCGTCTAAAAAATATATTAGTTTTTCTTTTTAACAACATTCGTTTTGATCAGGATAATATCATTTTGAGGATCCTGCACGTTAAATAACCTTGGCTTGACAAGTCAGAAGATGATCGGCCGATGCTGACACCGCACCAAAGGCAAAGCCCTTGAGGAAAAGATGAGGAAAATTTTCCAAAACAACATCTCAGTTCACAAAAAGTAGAAGGTTGCTTCATACATACAGATGGCAACGCCCAATTTAAAGAGCAGATTAAGCCTGAGCCACTTAGATGTATTAAAATAAAAAATATATTTTGAGAAAATACTTTTCATATTACCATTAAACCACAAAGTTCATAAAGTTATAATAACGATCTGCTCAATTTATTGAAGTTAAGGGTCCAATTTACAAACCTTACGTTCTGCGAACTTTTGAACGAAGTATTAACATTATCAAAAGTTGAAATCGAGTCGAGCTGTTCGCGAGACTAGAGCTTAGCGAATGGTAAGTGAGCCACTGTAATTACAGGCACAAAGGGCATAACATCTTAGTTCCCAAGGTTAGGCGCATTGGCGATGTAAGCAATGGTTAACGTTTCTTACAATGCCAATGTCTATGGCCGTTGGTGACCACCAATTACTATCAGGTGGCCCATATGCTCGTCCGCCTAACTATACAATAAAAAATCCAAAATATTACAACAAATGATCAAAGGATGTTAATATTACACAACAAAATTTTAAAAATGAAACTGGATTTTGCATTCGTTGCGCAATAATCAAATTAACATATAACAAAACTCAGAAATAATGGACTGTTAAAAATCCTACTTTTTTCAAATTACATAAGCCGACATGGGTGGAAGGTAATGAGAACATTAAATTTTCCTTTTTAACATATTTCTCTCTTTATTATTTTCATAAAGATATTTCTGTATTATTTCTAAACATTTCTTGATAGAGGTATAAAGGAAACCAAATATTGCTTAAGTCGTCTCAGTTTGAGTACATTATAAAGCTGATAAAAACAATATCCACCATAATATCATTACAATATATGAAATTTATGTCAATGTTTCGTAACGGAGTAAACATTCTAACCGTTTCAATTTGTATTGTAACTTGACGGGCCACTTGTCATCATTCGCTTCAGGCGATCGCTCGCATTCCTGCGATTTTGTTGACAAATTACATATTTCGCGACTTCAAACATAACATTCTGACTAAAGATCTTTCTATCTAGATATTATGAGTTGTGATGACATTGGTTAAGCGTTACGTTCGCAAGGCCCCCCTGATACATGGAGGCCTAAGCGAGCCACTAACGATTCTATTCGAATTCGATTTATTTTATAAATGTGAACGATTACATTTTCAGACACACGATTTTAACAATTTTATATACAGTAGGTACTACAATTGTGTATATGTTCTAAATACGTATTATGTTCGGTCTGACTAGCCGACTCCTCTTCCAACGCTGGACAAACGTGTATTTATAATAAAAATTGTGTATAATTAAATTATTAATAATATCAAATAATTCGTATAGATTATGTTAAAGATTATTTATTTAAGACAAAAATAGTACAAATAATTTAAAGCCTTACTTAGGAACGTTATTTAGTTATTACTCAAACAATGCTGTCTTCTTCTTTCAAGTTTCGAATCAATAATGAAAGCCAGAGCGAAATTAATGTTTAAGTAAATAACCGCTAAGCAACGTTTATAAGTAAAGCCTGTAGTTATCTATGGCATGTTTAAGTTTTTTATATCAAAGGCAAAAAAACTACAACTTTCGATATTTACCTACATATTAATACATATAGAAATATTTCAATTAAGAAGATTTTAATCAAACCATTGAAAAAAATAAATTAATGTTTATAAAGATATCAATTAAAATGTCCATACTTGTCAGGGTATTGTAATCATTTATGGACACTTCGTATTTTATCAGTATCATATAAGGAAAAATATACAAAATTCAGCTCGTTCCCGGAGTATTTAAAAATATTTATTACATTTCATTTATTGAAACATTTTCATTTCATACACGCAATAACGTCGCATGTTTTATTGAGATAAATTGTATATGAAAACCGCTTGTCTATAGCTGATGTTGGATATCAACTTATATACCTTTTAGACGTTTTGACAATTGGTATATTACTATTAGGTAGATATACATATAATACTAACTAAGATTATAAATACGAAAGTGTGTATATGTGTTTATTTAGTTGGAAAAAAAATCGTTCACTTTATCTCGATTTATCCTTATAAAAATAAATTGAGTTTAAAGAATATTTATTTCCATAAAGACAAAAGTCAATCACATGAAAACAATATTAAACTTAAAATTACTTATTACATTCGTCGTCGTACTTTTATTAATTTAATATTCATTTAAAACACTTTAACTACTTGATAGAAATTACACATTAAAAAAAAAATAAGTTTTTGAATTTTATGTCGAAAGTATTAAAAAATGTAACTATGTCTGGTGAAAATCACATTAAACTAAGCTATGGTTAGACTTGTGAACCAAGATGACCAAGTACGTATTACCAATACGAATATATTAACCGAAAATTGTTGCTTCAAGCCTTCAGTACTGTATTATTACATACTTAAGTTTCATCGCGAAAACATCGTGAGTCGTGACGTATGAGGTAACATCCGTACGAGTCGCATAAAAATCTACCACATAACATTCACTAACCGTCATCAGAGCAGCTAGGAATAATAGAAATTTAAGCTTCAAATCTCATAAATTCTTCTTGAGATGAGAAGAAGCATAAGCCCAGCAGTGGGTCTGATAAGGCTTACTTTAAAGATTTGTACCACAACCATTTTACAAGTCGATTTTGAACACCATCATTTCAGTGTAAAGTAACAGCCTGTGAATGTCCGACTGCTGGGCTAAGGCCTCTTCTCATTTTTTAAGGAGAAAGTTGGAAGCTTTTTGCTGCTCCAACGCTGCTCCAATGCTGGTTGGTGGAATACACATGTGGCAGAATTTGAGTGGAATATGACACATGCAGGTTTCCTCACGATGTTTTCCTTCGCCGTCAAGCACGTGATGAATTATAAACAAAAATTAAGCACTAGAAGATTCAGTGGAGCTTGCCCGGGTTTGAACCCGCGATCAACGGTTAAGATGCACGCGTTCTAGCCACTGGGCCATCTCGGCTTTCACTGTATTCACTTGTAATTAAAAAACAAATTAACATATTAAAAAAGTTATATAAACAATGCTATATCCTCTTCTTTCAAATATCAAATCAATTATGAGAGAAAGAGACATCAGTCTTTAATAAAACACACCGACTAAACAAAGGTCATAAGTAAGGTCGTAACATTTAATATAATCCCAAAATGAACCAGAATGATATGAAAAGCGAGATGAAAATCTCGGTCGACTAATTGTACGTCTAGTCATCATACTATGATATACTTCGCAATCGCATGTACATGTACATGTATGTACATGTCCGCGTCGCGGTCGCTTCCGTTTCGCTTTGTAGCGTAGATGTGGATAATTTGTTTCGTTCAAATACTAGGTACTCCTACTAATCTACGACCATGATTTTTTTAATACATTTTATGTTTTTATATCAACAAAGAAAATTTAATGTAATATATTATTATCTTTTAATCTTCGTAATATTTGTAAAGATTTCTAAATTACAAGCCCTTAGAGAGATAAACAAGAATAAATAAATATATCAAATTATCTTGTATAGACCGTAACGTTATCCCTACTTTTATAAACAGTTATATATATACCTACCCATTATCTACTCAATTTATAAACGCAAAAGATTTGATCTGTATTATTGAAACGCTTTTAAAAAATATATTAACAACAAATATGGTTGATTGCTTACAAACATTTTAGAGTGATTTACATACAAACCGAACACGTCATTATGGAATAAACTTTTTTTTTTATTTATACCATAGAGCCAGACGGACAAAGAGGCCACTTGATGTTAAATTATCTGCTCTATCCATAGACATTAGCATAATATAATTATCGTGATAGCGACATGACTTATTTGTGAGTTTATTTATTTAATGGAAACAAACAGTACATAATAAATCTTATACATATCAAATATTGACAACTCATTACCAAAAATAGTTTCCAATGATTAATAACTAACACATAACAGGCGTAGATGCATAGTATAACGGATAAAATTAACGATCAATTAGAGATTACAGGTACAAAAGAGAGAGTGGGCGAAATGACAAATTCACTAAATGACAATTAGTTCAATCAGTACTACCATTTGATAAAATATTATTGATATAACGATTAAAGCTATTGAAAGAGACATGAAATATATCACAATATAAAAACATCTGGTTATATTTAGAACAACTAGTATTAATAAAATACTTTTTAGCGAATTTAGTTCTGGTTACAGGAACATAGAACGTTTCTTTACGCCTAGCACACATACGCGGACAATGGAATTGCCTTTCGAGAGCAGATATGTCGAAGTACATAACTCAACTATTGTGGCATATCGAATAAAAATTTCTTTAGAACTTTTTATGGGCTTACGATGTCAAATATAAAGAAATTATCATCTTCCGCTCACAGGTTCGATCGCGCGTGAGGAGGAATGGAACCTACTCAAAAAGAAGGAGATGAGCCTTAGCTTAGCCCAGCAGTGGGACGTTCAGACTTCAGAGGCTGTTACATGAGGATAAATGGAAAGTTGTTAGGCTACCCTATATACTTTTCTATTTAGCGCAAAGTTTCATGATAATCGGTTGGGTATTTAAGAAGTAAAAGCGTAACAAAAGACAAAGCACTGTTTTTTTGTTACACCTTTAATTCTTAGCATCTCACATTTATGATATTAGTTAAGATGATAAACGAATGGAGTTTAAGCCATCCCTTACGTTACGAATGTCAATACGCCAATCAAGAGTTTATATTATATTCACACTGTAAATACTAGCTCACTTTTTTTGTATAGAATATAAAGGCGGACGAGCATATGGGCCACCTGATGGTAAGTTGTCACCAACGCCCATAGACATTGACATTTTAAGAGGTGTTAACAATATATTAAAGCTTAAATCGTCATGCGCCACCAACCTTAGGTTTTAAGAATGTCTCTAATTAGACTGGCCCACTCACTCTTTAAACCGGAACACAACAGTACCAATTACTGCTGTTTTGCGGTAGAATATCTGACGAGTGGGTGGTACCTACCCAGACGAGCTTGCACAAAGCTCTACCAAGTAAGTACCTACATTCAAACTCTATACAGAGCATAAAAAAACTGTTTTTTACTAGTCAAATAAAGCGATGAATGACCCGTACCTACTTAGTGGACCGTGCACAAAGCCGTACCATTAATACTGCCAGTTGCAAATGCAGTTGTCTACAGTTAGTTTCTTAAACATATCCGAATAACAAAGGTTTACAGCGGCAAAACCTGAAGCATGTACATTATTAACTACCGGAAGCTTTGCTTACATTTGTCTAGTCGAGCTAAAATATAACGAGGTTCCAACTTCTCACAAAAATTAAATAAAATTGTGTTTGTTTGTATAACGTACGCAAACGGGCGAGTGGGCCACCTGATGGTAAGTGGTCACCACCCAGCCCATAGACATTGACATTGTAAGATATATTAATCATGATTTTTATAGCCAATGCGACAGTAGTCTTTTGAACTATGGTGATATTCTTGCGCATGTAGTTACACCGGCTCGACCCGCACTTCGAACCGTAACACAAGAGTAGGTAGGTACTTAACAGACGTGTGGTAGATACCCACACGAGCTTGCCATGTGAATAGTATAACTCGTATGTTATACGTTTTAATTATACAACTACCTATAATAACAATTAAGAATGTTAATAGGTATGCCAAATCGAAAAACAGTAAAGCTTGTATGTATACAAATACACTAGTTTTTGTTGTAGTCAAAAATACTTATTAGTTATGGTTTTACAGGCATTTAAACTTACGAAAATATCGAGTCCCGCTAACAGTCACGTGACCGCAAGTGACGTCACTTTACAACGCTCCGCTTAGTAACAAGTCGCCAAACGTAAGACGACACCGTGCTGAGACTGAGTGAGTGTTGTAAAATGACGTCACACCGAGTACGAGTCCGCATCGCACGTTTACTTCTATAAATCGGAAACTAATTGACTTATCGTAATAATCAAAATTAGGTAACATTCTCCATTGTAGATCCCAGCACCAAGGTAACATCCTCAACATCAAGACAAATTACTTCCAGTGGGAAAGTAATAAAACCAGTAGCAGTAAGGCGGCGAACACATCGCCCTAAGATAGATTCTAAGACAGCGCATACATTACAGTGAACGCGGAACTCGGAACTCCGACTGCTAGACCGCCTGCAGTGGGGCCGGCGCTTAACATAGCTTTGATTTGTTGCGTTACCATTCTTTATAATAACAATGTAAAGAAAGCGCGCCAGCAAAATTTCAATTTTCACCCGCGCGTCCCTTATACGTTCATCTCGGTATTAATTTTCACTTATATGCTTTTTTATTTACAAAGACCGGCTATAATATAACAGTCCTCTCGTCTCAACAGTAACGCAGCCTCTGATTTAAGAAACGAATATATGGCTGAATTGCGACAGGAGATGGAGGACCAATAAATAATTCATTTCATTTTATAATGTTGAAGTATTTCCTATTCAATCTATTTAGCTTTATTGTGAATTAATGAGTACAATATTAGTTTTAATATGAGTTAAATGTATATCATTGATGTCACCAATGGCACATATGTAAATCGAGTGAGCTCTGTGACAAATATGATACTGGATCAAAACCACCGAAGCCTCGTCAAGTAATGAGTAGAAAGTAAAAAAAAAAAATTCGCACAAAGACAAAGTGACAAAATAGAGATATCGAAACGATAGTATCGGGTACTCGGCTGTTTAGTAAAATAGAGCGCCACTGTTCATTAACATTTCTATCATGTTCTCGCTACAATATTTTCAATAATTCATTACAATATTCCAATTTTATTAAATGTTTTCTTTTCTTTTCGCGCAGAAATTCGACGTAGCAACGCTTGTCTTTATAAGACCCGCCGTTTACGTAGGGTCGGCACGATGTGTAAACGTCGGCGGAGTTTAAAACACCACCATGCGTGTAGTGGGGGGGCATGTTTCGTATGGTTCTATGAAGAGTGCAGAGGGGCAAGGGATATGAATGTGAAAAACAAAACTCTGCTGCCTCTCTAGTCACTCTCTAGTCTCTGCCGCCAGTCTGTTGTGAAGACTGCCATCGCAGGTGTTTTAATAGGTTATAATCACATTTAGTGAGTTTCTTTAGAAACGATTATATTATATATTTTTTTATATAATACCTCTCCATGTCTCTTGTGCCTGTAGTTACCTTGGCCCTGACAACTTAAGTAATGAATTACAATAATTTTATGTAATTAATTAATCATATTAAAATTATTATGAATACTTTAAGTTTCTCTATAGAAAAAGTATTGAATAATGCTAAAGACTCGAAGCATCATAAAAAAAGTTGTGGAAATAGGTTAACTTCTAAAGAGTTTAAAATTACGTAACAATCTTTCATTGTTAACATCAAATACCTACTTTTTTCACAAACGAATAATGACGAAAATTACCGAACGACTATTAATTTACAAACATTTCAAAATTATTTACGAATTCATATTATTATTAAGCTTTCAAAAAAAATCCGACCCAAATATTTCACCTCTTTTAGTTTAGTAATGTTGGCAGCCCTGCGTAAAGGTCGTCGGGGGTCGTTCGATAGAATATTTCAAAGGCCTAATGTATTAAAGCATTAATATTTTATTTATTGATTGAATAGAATATAACTTCATATTATGTATCTATAATACATAACTTGTATATTATCTTCTATAATAACAAATGAGGAGACGTTTTATAGCAATCATAGGTATAATTTTCATTGCATTTCCAATCATGGCTTTTTTTATATAAAATAGGCAGGCCAGGTGGTAAGTGGTCACCGTCGCTGTTGTTATGTCCCGTGTGCCTGTACCAGGCTATATCACTCTTCAAACCATAATGTAGCTACCGTGCTGCTGACGGTCGAGTATGCGATGAGTGGAGTGAAAATAGACATTTTGGATACCAGGACGTTTTGCCTTTCAGAGGTATTATAATAAGGCAAAATATTTTATTACATTATATTTACAACATATGACGTCAACTAACTGGTACTATTGTTATTTATGCCTTCAATTTCTTGTTTTTTTTTTTATGCCATAGGTTGGCGGACGAGCATATGGGCCACCTGATGGTAAATGGTCACCAACACCCATAGACAATGGCATTGTAAGAGATGTTAATCATCGCTTACATCGCCAATGCGCCACCAACCTTGAGAACTAAGATGTTATGTCCCTTGTGCATGTAATTACACTGTTTCACTCACCCTTCATACCGGAACACAACAATAGCAAGTACTGCTGTTTTGTGGTAGAATATCTGATGAGTGGGTGGTACCTGCCCAGACGAGCTTGCACAAAGCTCTACCACCAAGTTACCTTCACTTGTATCTAAACAATTCACACGGTTTTCAATTCACTTAAATATAACCCTCGTCGATGATTACATACCTTGAGTCTTCGAACGAGCTCGTCTGGTCCAAGGTCATCGGTGATTGGGCGGCAGCCTTGCGGGTACACTATTTCCGCCATGCTGCCAATCTGAAGATAAATATATATTTCATAAATTACTTTAAAATTACTTAAAAATAAAAAAAAACTAATAATTTCTGTAAAATAAAAAACTTGACATCCATTAATGATATTAATTAATTATTAATTTTTATTAATTAAGTATAATAATTATTTTCTACTCAAATATCTTAGCCCCACTTTGATAAACTTGTAAGAAATAAACAGAGATCTACAGAGATTGAACGATTAAGAATTAATTTGCCTAACAGTTGCAGGGGACAAAAGTGCATGATAAAAAATAACCATCAATTGAATCATAGATAAATTCTGTAGAATCAATCAATGGAGCATGCATGAATCTATATACCGCTAATATACAATGATATAACCATATATATGTTGATTTATATCTATTTTTTTTTTGTTTAATTTAAAGATAAAGCACAACTATACCGAATCAGATTGTTAATTGACTAAATATTTAAGAAGGCTTGAAATAAGCTCGCTATAAAGTCCAATCTACAATTAGGTTTACAATGAGGAAAAAAGTGTATCTAAAACTTATCTTACAAATATAATTTCTATGATGAGAAGCAAATATACATATGCATAAATATTATTTATTATGAATATGTAGTGTTATCTTAATTAGAACAAACTAAAAATTGCTACGGATACACACTTTGATAATGTACATAGTATTAATATAATCAATGTCCTATTATAAAATGTTATAAACTATAATAAAAAGATTTTAATAAAAAAAAAATTAGGAGTTTTGTGATATAATTTAAAAAAAAAACACCATACTACAGTTTTTCATTCCATTGCATTGACGCAAATCTTTGTTTTTAAAACTGACAGCTACAATATCAAGTATGCTGATAAGTGTATAGTAATGTGTGATTCTTAGCTTGTATTTGAAACATCATAAATCATAATCCAACCCTTATACATACATTTAAATTTCTAAATAGAAGCCTACAAGGTCAGCTCCGCTACAAGCAGGTAAGACTTCAACATGATTATGCAATACATCACCACTAATAGTATTATTTACATAATATTATAAAATAATCATATCTATACTAATATATAAAGCTTAAGAGTTTGTTTGTTTGATCCGTCTTATCTCAGGAATTCGAATTTGAAAAATATTTTTGTGTTGTATAGGTAGTCCTTTTATCGAGGAAGGCTCTAGGCTTATTTTCATTCATTGTATTTTTATAAATTATACACTGGTGAATACCGCGGGGCACAGATAGTAATTACATATATCATGCTGACTACACTTGATTGCTTTAAATATAAAACTGATCAATAAAAGGGCACTCTATGATATTGCAGGTGGCCTATATTGATTCTTAAATGGTTACCATGTGTCGGCAAATATGTTTAGTGTAGGGTGTCCTGTAGCTAGGTGGGGCTATACTTGTAAGGGTTGGCAGGCATTGGAAAAGGAGCTAAAGAGGACTCAGTGATATGCCATGATGACCTACCAGCAGGGACTTACGGGCTAATGATGAGAACTCAATATTCTTCTCACTCTGTGTGTATTTTATATAAAGAAATATAATAACACCCATAACAGATATTGATAATTTCATTGTTTTTTCTAAATTAGGTTGACCAAATATGAATCTATGACATTTTATTCCAGATCATCATGACTGGCATGTCAGCATGTTCATATTGAAAATGCTTTTTCCCTAAAAATACATAAAATATGATAATTATATATATTATTTTAATTATTTATATAGATTTATTTATGATTAGAAACATTAAATGAGCGATTTATGAAACTAATGATATTATAATATCAAAGCAATTGAATATTATGAGATTACAATTTATAAAAGATTTTATATTTATTTTACTGGCTTTGTAGAATCTTGTAATGTAATAAAATAAATAAAAACGCATCATCCAAAAAAAAATTGTATATGCTTTACTTACATAGACTGAATTTTAAAGTTAGAAACTACTGCAATTAAAAAATGCTTTCTTTAGACCATTTTTAATGGATTAACCACAAAAGTTGTCAAAGGAGGTCAATAATATCATAGTGTATATAACAATAACTAAATTAATATCTTACATACTTCAAAGTATGTGGTATTGGTCCAATTAACATGATATCCGTATATGCAAAATTCTGAATACATGCCAAACTATTCTTACAATAAAAAAATAGTATTACAAAATATTTTTGTAATACTCATTTTAGTTAGCTTATAATGTAAAACTGGACATAAAATTAATGTTATCAAATTAAAAATATCTGAAACTAAATTAAGCTACTCAGTTCTTAACTGATGCCATTTAGGTTCTAGATTATTTTCTGTTATAAATGATGCTACAAACTGGTATCATGCTTTTTTCACAATATGGTATTGATAAGAACTTTAACACTAAATAATTTTAAAGGTTTCATGGAATAATGTTATAGGAATCAAAAACGGAGTGTTGAGTGTCGTGTATCTAACAGATAGAGTGCAGTTTTGTCCAGGTAGTGAATATATAATTATTCCGTGTAAACAATAAGGGATCGAAATCATAACACAAATTATGACGTGGAAACATCAAACATAGTAATCTAATAATGTACTGAATTTGTAAACTAAATGCACAGTTGTTTTGGTCAATACAGTTGCGTTCGTGGTTTCTTTCAAGCGACATAACATTTTCGCTTACCAACTACGATTGGATTACATGAAGTTTTAACAACCAAATAAACAACAAAATTTCGAGGTTAATTCACGAAAAGTTAAACAAATGTTACATACTAGTGCTCATTTTTAGCATGGATTATACAAAACTAACATATGAGACGTGATAATGGCTAAAATACGTACAAGAAGTCATAGACGTGGGGCCTGTGTTCCCGATGTTTACAAAAATCACCACAGCAGGAAAACCCAAACGAAGCAATCACGGAAACAACATAATAAGTCTATAAAAACATCACTAGAAAACAAATCATTAGGATAAAGAATTGTCTTATTGATCTAAATACATAGAAAAAACGCGTTAGAATTCTTTTATCAATCGGTGGACGCCAAACTGCGGGAAAAACTACTGCGAAGCTAGCAACATGTCAGTTAGCAATTCAAGGTTACTCTATAGTCTGTGGTAATCGTTCAAAAATGATAAAGATGAAATTGTAAAATATTATAAGCAAAGCATTCCATGAAATATAATTTTAAATTAATTAACTTTAAATTTTCATTGCATTTATTTTTTAACCTTGTTGTTATGATTACTATTAATTGAATGTATAGAATCTCGGCCCAAAACTTTACATAAGAACAATTTTTTTTATGTATATTTTTTAATGATTAATAAGTTTTCTTTATCTTTTCTTTCTTTTCTTTATCGTACCTATTAAATAAAAAAATATATTTAATTAAGTCGTAAATACAAATACATTTACATTTTCCATTGTTTTTTTAAAATAAATTGCGTGAGAATATAATCGAAGAATCCATTTAACGCTTTTTACTGGACGCTGCTTCGTTTAAAAACGAAATTTAAGATCATCGATTGAATTGATAAATGTAAGGATAAATAAAAATCTTTCTTTATTCATATTATTGTCTTTATTTTAAGCATTTTATACTAATTATTAAAATACTATTCCACAAAACGGAACAACTTAATTAGTTACTTACTTCCTATTTATTTCTTAAAGTTATCTAACTGCTTTATAAGTTAGTAACGGAGAGAACATATAAGTATTTAAAAATATTGTTTAAGCAGCAGTCAGGTTGTCATGTCATTAATCACACCTCTAAATAGAATTTGCTAATGAAAATTATTATACTTAATCATTGTAATTTATATTTACAATGACGTCATCAGTTTAAGAATGGTAACGTGACCACCGACGGCTGCCACTACTTTACTAGTTTCTATAAAAGTTAAAAAGATATATTCCCTTAACAATAAAGCGATTTTTATTTATAATATTTAACTAATTTAATTTAAAGTTAAATCATAATCTGTAAAGTTAAAAAAAACAATGCTGAGATCTGAAATATGAAGCAGAATATTTGTATCTGACAAAGCGTTCGGAAAAGTAATACGAATAATGTTTTATAAAACCTTTAAAAAATTATGTATACATTTTGATATTGCATATTTTCCTGAGTATTTAATTAAAGTAAGATTCACTTGACACCTAAATTTATCACAAAGTTATAGCTAATCAAGTTCCAGTTTTCTGAACGAGCCCGCAGTTGAATGTATGTCTTGAGTCAAATCGTTTTTTTCAAGTGCATACAAATCAATACACATGTCGTCCAAAGCAAGCAAATCTTCTCTATGCTTTAATAGTTTACGCTTCAATTCATCAATCATGTCTTTCAGTGGAACGGTTCCGCCGTATTCTTTAGGCAAGATGGAGGGATCGACGTGCTTTACTAAATCGTCAGACGTGCGATGGAACTGAAAAAAAAAATTAAATTAAAAAATATACTTACAACATTTTTTTATGTAATACCTTTGCAACTTTTTCTTGAAAAATAAAATTTAAATACATTATATTATGGAAAAAAACTATTGTTATCGCAAAATATGTATTGTACTTTTTTTGGTATGTCAGTAAGTTAAATACATTATTTAACATAAAAATTTATATTTCCGTCGTAAATATTTACCATAACTCGATCCTTAAGTTTATCGCTGAGCAAAGATATTGCGAACTCGAAGAACTTGACGCCATAATGCGGTATA
The DNA here is from genome assembly GCA_963151315.1 of Nymphalis c-album. NCBI lineage: Eukaryota > Metazoa > Arthropoda > Insecta > Lepidoptera > Nymphalidae > Nymphalis > Nymphalis c-album. Next base: position 3,627,209 of record OY720610.1, read on the forward strand.
TTGACGAAGTGAGTGCGCTTGTGTCGCATGGGAGTGGAATTCTGCGAACATAATATGACTTCGTTAATTTAAATCGCTTGATTTGGTCCAAAAGATGAGAGTAGAGTACTTCGTTATATTATATTATAATAAAAAAATCGATTTAACTGTCTTTCTCTCTCTCTTTCATTCTCTATTTCTTAATAATATTAAACATAATAAACAAGAAAGTTCTAGTAAGAAATTCAATCCTGAAACAAAAGCGTAATAGTTTTTTTTTAATTCTTCATTCTATACCACTTATTATATATTATTATATATTACTTGGTAGTAGAGCTTTGTGCAAGCTCGTCTGGGTAGGTACCACCCACTCATCAGGTATTCTGCCGCAAAACATCAGTACTTTGTATTGCTGTGTTCCGGTTTGGAGGGTGAGTGAGCCAGTGTAATTACAGGCACAAGGGACATAACATCTTAGTTCCCAAGGTTGGTGGCGCATTGGCGATGTAAGCGATGGTTACCATTTCTTACAATGCCATTGTCTATGGGCGTTGGTGACCATTTACCATCAGGTGGCCCATATGCTCGTCCGCCTTCCTATACAATAAAAAAAAAAACCACATCATTCACTTGACCTTATATATAATTTAATTATCGGATTTTATTCTTTCAGTCGTCTATATCTCTATTAAACAACAACAACAGAACAAAAAAACTTAATCTTCTCGATAAAAAAAACATGACATAATTATACATTATACCTGTATACAGTTTAACATGACTCGCACATCGTTGAGCGACCAAAGGCTCACGTGTGGCATTTGCATCCCTGCTTCGTCATTAACGTGCGTGTAACCCAACAGTTGAGAACGAGGTTCGTCAAGTAGCAGCTCAACTATCATGGAGTGAACGCGTGCCATAACACTGCTGTCATAAACGTGTGGGTCGAAGCGACCTGAAAATTTATGATATGTTATTGGCAATATACAAAACAAAACCAAATTACAAAAAAAAAAAAACAAAAATTGTCGAAGATTATTTAATATTAATAAGTAATGGTCGAAAGTAAGAGTAAGATATAATTATTAATAACTTTTTTTAGGTTTATAAGGAAAAAGTAATAATTGGATGAAAATAATAATTTGTTCATAAGTAGTAGATAAATTAATTACGGAATTAGGAAGTTTAAAATTTTACTTTAATTACACTAATTAAAACCAAGCATATTAATGAATTAACGCGATAACATTTTTCTGCTTCTTGCTTTTTTATTTTTCCTACTTGTTCTAATTTGTTTATAATTGTTAACTAGTCTGAAAACACTTCACGTTGCCTATAATAGATGAAGATTGCGTGACCACCATCATGAAGTGAATGTAATGAAATGATAACTACTTTCGAATTTACATTCCTTACAATGCCAATGTCTATGGATATTGGTGACCACTTCACATCAGTTGGCCGATATGCTCGTCCACCTTTCTATTCTACAAAAAAAAAAAGCATTTATGATCTGAAGTACTATTCTGTAAAATCTCTTCATAAACTTCATCCACCCGTGAAATAATGGCAACCGATTATGACGATTGACTATTTAGATTCGTATTATTGAAATCTTATAATTATTATTTATTATGGTCAATGTCATTATTTTCTGACATATCACAAGAGTTTTCTGAAGCGAGTATCGAGTTATGTATTTCAAGTGATACATACCCATGCAAGATAAAACGACCCTCCGTCCTTCAGCGTCCCTCTTCGGCAATGGTACTAGATACCCAGCGTCGATGATTGCTGCTATTTTAGGATCTAGAGGATCAAGCTTCTGGAACCAATGAGGATGCATCTGCCGGATAGTCAGATATCTCTCCAACATTGAACAAGCTTGCGGGATGGAGTATTTCTTTGTGCGTAGAAAACGAAGCAGGAATGGTGGATCTGGAAAAAATGTTTACGTAAATCCCCTAATACTACACCCTACATTTGTTGCAAAATAAACTAAAAAGTCTCTTTGATATATGAAGTAATAGTAGTAACAGGTCAAATAACACATTGTTAACTAAAAGGTCTCCTTTACTGTCAAAGGGAGGATTTGAATTCAAACGCTTACAATATACAATTAATATAAGATAACTTATATTAATTGGGCCATTTCGAGAGCCTTCTTTGAGAACTTTTCACGATTCTTTGACGTATAAGATTTGTCATGCATCCACAAACCTTTAAAGTATTATATTAAAACTCTGTTTACATTGCCTGGGGTAGAGCGAGAGAAGCAATCGCTCCATGCGCCAGATAGCAAAGTGCGCGGAAATGCGCACACTTTCGAGGGTATATAAGCTTAGTTCATTTTTTTATAAATGTGGTAATTATAATTTATATTAAATTAACTGAAAGCTTCGAAAAAAGGGCGCTGAAAGACAATCACACTATACCCTGATCAAGAGCCACGACCGGCGCTGTTTGTACACACATATATGTACAAATATACATACGTACCTAATCGTACGAATCCAGAGTGAATGCTTTTTTTTTAATTTTCTACATATAGTTTACATACAATGCTTAAAAACGCGTCATAATCATCACAAGGTAAATATATTTTAATGTTATTTATTGAAGCTATTGTTGATTTTATAAAATCAATTCGATTATGAAATAAATCTGCTTCGTCCAATATTTAATATACAAATAACCTACATTACGGCATCTCTTGCTCAATTACGACCAAAAAAATTCAAGTTTCTTAATTTAGGTAGAAGAATCTTTCATCACTTTAATATAATTTATTATATTATGATACTGGCATAATTAAATATCAGTATCGCTGTTACAAAAGATCATATAAACTGATGTTTATGGGCAGATATGCCCACTAATTGCCGTTACGTAGGCTACCTTCCGAATAAAATAGCATACCAGTTCTACATTTCTTGATTGCCGGATGTTTCTCAATGAAATGTCTCATCTGCGCAAGCGCATGTTCCCTCAGAGTTATTTCCTCTCTTATATCGATCCTGGCTCTTTCTCTTAGTTCTGGAGGAAGATCGCCGGTTTCACGCTCCTTGTTTTCCAGGATAGCAATTCTTTCATCGTCGGTGAGTCTGGGTGTATCAATGTCGTGTTTGGGTTCGTGTTCTCGTCGGCAATCTTCGGGCTGGAGGACGGATGTCGCCATTTTCGTTTATCTAAAAAAAAAGATAAATTTGAATATAGAATATGAAGTATATTTTTAAGCAAAACCAATCGATGTTACGTTAATTTCTGTTTCTTTTTAATTCTTGGTTCTAATAATTATATTCACAAAATAATACCAATAAAAATGTTTAACTGATATTCACACCATAGCTATTCTTTATAAAATAATATTTTAAGCTTATATTTATTATAATACAATTTGATTTAACGGATTATAATTTAACATAAATCAATTCTTCTTTCTTTTCATGTATTTTTTTTGTTTCACACGAAGCAAACGCATAAACGTTGTCTGCCTTCCAAAATATTTTTATAATTTAATCGAATTCGACTTAATATAATAACCCAACGATTTCGAAATCGGGTCACCAGAACGAAATATGGAATCATTCGGTTACTTCGTATTTCGACACGGTTAGACCATAATCTATTGACCCACTGCACAAGTCACCCATCATTATTATGTAATTGATTGTGGAACACGATATTATGTTGTGGAATTATGTAATACATGGCGTACCATTAATTATAATATTCACATGGTATTCCGTATTTCTATTTACATCAATATTAATATTTCTTTGTTCTTCTCGTATGCTGTTCAAAACCATTCATTCAATAGTACCTTTATATTTTACATACATCGTTGTCAGGGGTATTAAGTTTAATACATATCTCTCTTTCTGACATTATTTATGTGTCATTTGAAAGAAAAAGACACAGTCAATAGTTTAACTTATCACCCACTGAACTACGTTTAAGGCTGTTATTAAAAAATAAAACATATAATTCCAATATTCGAAATTTAAATTGGTTGCCCATAATTAATTCGATTGCCTGTTCAAAATATGACTTCTTATTAGTTTTACATGGACTGGTTTATTATTTACATAAATAGGTACCAATATTATAAGAATTTGAGGTAAAATCAACAGAACACGTTTTGTTTATATATATTTTAGTAGTTTATTTTAAGCAAGTATACGCTCAAAACTCGCGCGCCATTTTTTGTACGTTAACTTTATAACACGAGTATACCTTTATTGCGAAACTTTAATTATAATTAAATAATTTAATTTATTATCTATACTAATATATAAAGCTGAAGAGTATGTCTGTTTGATCCGGCTAATCTCAGGAACTACAGCTAGTATACAATATAAATGCAAGAAATTAAAATATAAAATTAATAAATATATTATAATAATAGACATGTTAAAATGCCCAAGCCCAAGAATATAGGTAAATCAAAATCTGTGTCCTGTAATAGTGATACTACTACTCAAACAAAATAGAACTGCAATAGTTCAATTAGTCCAGGGCCGGATCTACTATGTGGCTTTTTGGGCTTCAGCCCAGGGCCCTATGGATTCAAGGGGCCCCCAGCTAAGTCAAGTCAAAGTAAAAAAGGCGAGAGCGCAATTAAACAGATCGTATTGTTTGCAGCCCTACGAATCCTGTGATCAATCAAACCCATCCAAATCATTTAATTCGAGTCTACTGTCTCAGTCTACCTACTGTTTCATTTTTTTCTATACTTTGAGTAATTAGGTGGGCCCCTTTGTAGTATTAGACTAGGGCCCCCTAAACTCACGGTCCGGCCCTGAATTAGTCTAGTAATCTAGTTTATCTTGCTAATTTAATATATATACATAACAGTTTTATTCACATATTAACTTATAAATTCTGCTGTCCTACTCTATTTCATTCGTGAATTCTTAATGACCGAAAATGAAAGCGAAAATGGCGATTTTAAAATTCCCATTGTCAAAGCTTATCACTTTTACTGTGACGTGAAAGGCAAGTGAAAGTAATGAACGCGCATTTGAAGGTCGTGAGTTTTAGCGCGATCTTTAATAGACACGAAAATTTCGAATACCTTTGCAAGAAAGCCGATCGATTTTCACCTATATTTCCAAGTTTAGAAAACTGGCTGGATAACAAAAAAAAACCTAATTGTAAATGTATACTATATAATTATAAAAATATATTTGAATATCGTTTTTTTTTTTAATTCAATATAAACGATTGGGTTATGGGCCACCTGATTGAGCCCACGCTTTAGCTTACCAACGAAGTCATGCTTTTGGACGAATATGTACAAAAAACATTTCTTCAAAACACTGCTGTTAATTTTTTTAAACATCAGTTATTGTCATTTGGCAATAATCGATACAAATAGTACGTCAAAATGATTTTTAAGTGAAATTATGATACAATACTTGACATCGATTATCGATTGCGTATTGTAATAAAACCTTAATTACGAAACCATTCAGCGAGACGGACTTAGTGATATGATACTCGTTCTTTGTTGCTCACTTTCAGACAATACGTGAACGATTAATATTTATGATTTCGAATGTCTACTTACAATACAGACCTACTAGTTTAAAAATTCAAGTAAATTTAGTATTTCAATATATCATCGAATCGTTATATTGTTTGATAAATTTTCAAAGAACTTTTCCTTTTGGCTGGGAATAAAAATTAAACGTCATAAATGCGTGTGAAATTACCGCGAAAGTTCCAAATGAAAGCAATATACTTTCGTTTTAATATATAAAGCAATTTTTGTATGACTCACGTTAAAAACGGGAAAGTTTTGTGATTGTGCTATAATGTACCAGAGACCTACTCACCCACTTAAGTATTTCTGCCATCATTACACGGTCATGATTTTTACAGTAGTTTCGTTTAATTATGAAATGAAATGACATTTATTTCTCCTCACAAAGGTAAAGTACAGGTACCTAATTTAATCAATCAGTAGTATTAAGTCGTTAACAATGTTCACATTGCTTTGTTAGACTGGTATCCATATTACTAATAACTGTTTTACGATCATATGGAGCCTATTGACATTGTAAACAATAGCCTTGGGAACTAAGATGTTATGTCCCTTGTGCCTGTTACACTGGCTCATTCACCCTTCAAACCGGAACACAACAATATCGTATTGTTATTAAATTATTTAATATGTAATAATAACTCTTAATATGTATAAAATATTCTTCATATTTTAAATAACGTCAGTATTTTCTTTATTTTTAAGGTTATTCATGATGTCTTACGCTGTTTCGCATTCCGTCACCGTCATATTTGAAATCATGATCAATAAACCCATTTCAAGTCAATCAGCGTATCGTATTCATATACGTGAGGCTTTATTATTTAAACCATTTGAGCAATTTTCGTTCTTACGCTCTTGATTTTAAAGCTAATTTCTCTATATTTAATCCATGAATTCACGATTCCATTGTTGTGATGTTTGGGAGTCTCTTTCAATCTGATTGCGTGTTGCAAGAATGACATATTAAGTTTTTATATGTTACTATTACATTTCATTATACATTATTCATTATTACCAACATTGGCTGATGATGATCAGCCAACGTTTGTCAATTCAAATTCAAGTATCTTTATTCAATGTTGAAGTATTATACTTGCTTATTGATTTTTTTTTTAATATAGGTAAGCGGACGAGCATTTTGGCCACCTGATTGTAAGTGGTCATCACCGCCCATAGACATTGGCATTGTATGAGATGTTAATCATCGCTTACATCGCCAATGCGCCACCAACCTTGGGAACTAAGATGTTATGTTCCCTGTGTCTGTAATTACACTGGCTCACTCACCCTTCAAAACGGAGCACAACAATAACAAGTACTGTTGCTTTGCGGTAGTATATCTGATGAGTGGGTGGTACCTACCCAGATGAGCTTGCACAAAAGTCCTACCACCAATTACATTTTTACGATTTAACGATTTACACAATAACAATACAATAATAATATTCTTATTTATTTGAAATAGCCTGGAGGCGATCGTTTCATTTCCAAGGTGTGCAATCATCTAAAAAGTCATTGCTTGTGTAATATCGTTTAGCACACAAGCGTTCCTTAACAATTGTTTTAAATTTCACAATTGAATATTTTTAACGCTTTCTGGGATCCTGTCGTAAAAGCGTATACATTGTCCCATAAAAGACTTACTAACCCTGTATAATCAATATAATTATATCGACTCCATTACTTTAGAGTAGAATACCATTAGACATTATACTGTGGATATAGCTGAAATGCACTAGGCGAGCCGTATCAACATCAGTCAACATTCTAGTTTTTTTTACCGCGAAAGCTGCAGAGCTGAGTCTATTTGCCAATTAATTAATATGAGGGTCCCATTGAAACTTAGAATCTATGGTGATACTTATTTATTTATTTGACAACACCAACAAGTAGTACAATAAAAATATACAATAAATTAAAAGTCATTATAAATAAATACCAAGAAATTCTGTTGCTTTTTCAAAATCTAAAGGAATTTAGAGTACATTCGTTTTTACGAATTTTGTCATTTTACAGTTAACAGTATATTATTAACACTAAACCAGTGTACTATTTCAGAGAGAGCATTGTTTACCTTGTCATATTATATTGATAAGTCTTTTAATTTAAAAAATTAGGGGAAGTGTCATCAGCAGACAATACTACCTCATGTTTATTATTTAAAAGATGGGGGGGAATTTGATTTTGAATTGAATAATACTAGAGATTAATTTTAGTACACAATAAATCAAACTATTCACTATTACAATTTCTCATATCAATTCAAATAAAACTGCATATAAATTTTATCAAATCCGCGCAAGCGCAAACAGTGTCTCAGAGAAAAATAAATGACTATAGTTTATAAAACAATATTTATCTGAGTTATTTTGATAAATTATGTTACGACTAAAGATTAAACCGATGTTACAGTCGAATCATACGATGTAGAAATACCCGCTAAGTTGAATAGTGGTTTAAGTATCTACTTATAAAGCGTTTGACGCAATCAGACTTAATCAATAAGCCTTAACAAAATTCAATATTACTAATTTTTAATAAATTTTATTCATACAAAGAACGAATCTAAATCTATACTAATATATAAAGCTGAAGAGTTTGTTTGTTTGATCCGGATAATCTCAGGAACTACGGGTTCGAATTTTAAAATTCTTTATGCGTTGTATAGTCATTTTATCAAGGAATGCTGAAGGCTTATATTTATTAATTTTATCAATATTTTTATTAATTATACGCGGGTGAAACTTCGCGGTGCAGCTAGTCATTTGTAAATTAAGTACGTGATAAAACCTAAGACATTTTTTTTAAATAATTTATTGTTATGGCAACACCATATTTACATCAATTATGATAAATAATTATAATAAAGGAATAAATCGTAAGTGTATAACGTAATTATTAAACCACTTACGTTCACATTTTCGTCACAAAATTCGGGACACCGAATACACGTCACGCAATAAAACTCCCCGACTCTGACTGCTCGGTCGATGCACCTTCCAACCGTTAGCTCCCGAAATATTGCCACACTGTGGATAAGGTACTCTTGTACTTTTAAAGTGTTTTATGTAGGCTGTTGCCCTTTTAAAGTACATTGGGCTATGTAAATTGACAAAATCACCGTCCACCTTGTCTTGTTGCGATTGTAGTTGTTTCGTTATGTGAACTCTACGGGTATATTGCATTAAGACGACATGGAATATCCTTTTTTCAACAATATACATATTTTAATGTTTATTTAATGTATATAGAAACATATTTGTGAACTAAAGAACATATATTTTTTTGTTTTGTTTGTTATAAGTAGGTATGTTTGTTTGTCAGAATGCTTAAATTAATTTAAATATAACCAGCGATTGCATGACTCTTTGTCGATTAACCAAAGACTAAAAACAATTCCATTAAATATTCTCGAAAATTTGGATTTCAAAATATTGTCTATGAAAGTTTAAGTATAAACTAACAATAAACTTTATACGAAACAGATAAAAAATATCTTCAGTCGTTATTATTATTTTTATTACTTCTGAGATAATTTAATTATTTCGTCTTAATAATTCATGCTTTTGCACATGAAGATATGATAGTTCAAATTTAAAAATACATAAGGTTATTCCCATTATACATTAACATAGTGCATAGGTACTTAAAACACCTATCTTAAAATTAACAATTCATTGCATGATTGACTTGGATTGTGGCGTGGCCTAAACTTGACATGACTTACAAGCAGCTCCTACGTATCTTTAAAACTATCTTTATTCTGAACGTGTCAGAATTGTATTAGGCTTTTGTTTTAGAAATGATAAATATGAAATATTTAAACACTATTTATGAATATAGATTAGATTTGCGCAGACGCAAATCATATTAAAAGTATATAAACTACTATTCTATAAAAAAATCCACATATCTAAATAAACGAAATATTGATTATCTGTGTCAAAATAATATGAATAAATGAATTAAAACGAGTTATGCAAACGTTTCTAAATTATGTGAATAGACTTAAATACTGGTTATTTTAAGAAATAATAATTTCTTCTGTGGATCAAACGAGTTTGGATGGAATAAATGTATTATTAAAATATTTTAGCTTATTCATTTATTTACGAATGACTTCGAAACAATTAACTTTACGCTATATATACTATATACTAATAACCTCAATTATATATATATTTATTTACTTAGTTAAATCTAGTAACGAAGTACGTACAGCTAAAAAAAGTTAAATTACTACCGATCAGATTTTAAGCTGATTCATTAAATACATAAGCTTCTGAAAACAAACGTGATCATTAAAAAAAATTGGAGCTCAAGTGCGGTCATTGGCCTCACCGTTACTCCCGAATCGCAACCGTCCCGTGGGACAGCTTGCATGCACAGAGTTCCGTAAGATGTACATAAAAACTCCTTAGATTAAAAAAAATTTTTTCAACTTTTATTTTACTCAAATTAAATTTTATCCCTTATTTAAAATTACGAACATTATAATATAAATTAATGTTATATATACAATCAAATAGACACGTATATTAGTGTCATGATTACATGACTTCAATTTTATTAATTTAAATGTCGGAAAAGAGTAATAATTATTTTTAATTTTTATTTGTATTTAGTTAAGGTTTTGTAAAAAAAGAGTAACTACTGATTTTTGTTCTCGTTTGAAACAATCTCGTTTAAATTTAATCAATTCTTGTAAAATTGCATTTCAAGTAGGATTTTTTGACCAATATATTTTAATAAAAAAAAATAAGTATATGTCACGTAGAATGGAGCTGATAAGAATGGGATTGATTATCTTATTACAAGAAGAAGGGTGTAAGTACATAGTTCAGTGCATATAATTATGTCAAATCATCTCGCGTGACCGTTATGACTACTTAGAACCAAGCTACCAAGTGTCAAGGGTACACGAGACGAGAGGTTCGACTAGTATGGCCAATGCAAATATTGGCACTGACATGCGTTTTGACTTATGATTACGAAATTAACTAACTAAAACCGAGCATCACTACAAAGTTACGTCTACTTTTGTTCTATGTTTTTTATTTTATTGAAAATGTAGGCAGACGAGCTTATTGGGTCACCTGGTATATGGTCGCATGCGCGCATAATCGCTTACATCGTCAATGCGCCACCAACCTAGGGAACTAAGATGTTATGCCCCTGTGCCTGAAATTATACTGGCTCACTCACCCTTCAAACAGGAACACAACAATAACAAATATTACTGTTTTGCGTTAAAATATCTAATAAGTGGGTGGTACCTACCCAGACGAGCCTGAACAAAGCTCTACCACCATTGTAGTTAATAATGAGTAAAGATACCATATCCCAAAACATACATACAGCACGTTATAGGAAGCCAATGCTAAACTATTGTAGGTACCTAAATGATATTGCTCTTTCTATTAAAAGTTTGAAATAAATTACTTTATATTCAATTAGGTAATGACCATTAATTGTTTTATTACATTAAAATCAGATAAACCGTAATGATATAACGCTGGCTGGCGTTTAACATGAAATTATTATTCGTTTGGAAAATAAGGAAGTTTCTTGTATTTATATGATAAGTTACGGAAGCATTGCGCTTGAGACAACAGATTTTGCAGCTTTTACTCAGTATATAAATCAACAAAATGGATAAAATATTCCCTTTATCTTTGTTTTTGAACCATACAACTTACGATTCTTATCATATAATATATATCATTTTATTTGCATTAAGTAATTTATCGGTTTTTATTTTACGGAACCTATCCATTATTGAAGCTTTCACGCGTGATTGCATGTACATTTCTTTCTGCCCTTCTGAGTACACATGGCGCTGACACGAATTTAAACTAACTTCATATCAGATGCATTTATAATAGTGCATTTGGAAACAATATAGCCCTACCGCCCCTACCGATTTACAGACCTGCGATATTTCAATACACTCCTTAAAGATATATGATCAATATATGATTGATCATATATCTTTATTTAAAAATATTATATGTTCCAGAAAAAAAGGAGATATATGTTAACTAATAACAATAAATTTAAAAGATCTTATAATCCGATAAATTACCCAAATAAGTGTCCATCCTAATCTACATACTTATTGGTTTCCTCTTGCGTCACTAGGGCACAGATTAAAATTAGTAATTATACTTTGTAACCTACCTGCCATTATTGTAGAGTATTGTGTTTACAAGATAAGAACGAAGAATTCGTTTTTAATCCGTAAATAAAGTGGTTTATTTAATATTGTAACCGGAAGTTAATAATTATTAAGGTTTTAATGTTTATTTATTAAAGTATTGTTCATTATTAAAATAAAAATATAATAAGACTGATATTCTGGGGCATTATTCACACAAGGCTATCTGATCCCAAACTAAGCAGAGCTCATACTATGGCAACCAGGCAACTGATATACTTACTACATATACTACTTTTCTTTTGTAAATACATACTTATATAGAGAATTTCACCCAGACTCAGGACAAACAGACATGTTCATGCACACAAATGTCTGTCCTGGGTGGGAATCGAACCCACGACCTTGGTATCTACCAACCACGCCCACTGGCTGGTATAATTAGAATAAATTAAAATTAAATAACTAATAACAATTAAAAGCTAGGTCGCTCACCTATCGATAAAGGTTTGCGTTAACATCAATGACGTCACAAATGCTTGCCAACAACAAAAAAATTTGGCGACTATATAATTTAATTAATTCATTTACAATATCCTCAACACCATATAGTTATTGTTTATCCATTAACATCCCTTTACGTTCAAATTACAATACAAACAATGAGCAATAATGTACCAGGAAAACATGAGACTGAGAAGATTTATTTGCAACGCAGTACTCGAATAGCTCGTCCTATTTCCTCTCACCTGCTTACAAAACTTGATTTATGAGATGTCAAATATAATAATGTATGCATTCCATAGAATGATGCTCGTATTATGCCATAACTGTATCTCATTTCAATGCTTTTAATGTATTTAAAACTTTATAGTTCATGTATAGGTATGCAGTATTTTCCTTAAAACTGTTGGGGTTGATTAATATTAAATATTGTCCAGTACAAATGATTTGATTAAATAAAATCGAGCCGATATAGCGAAGTGGAATATGTGGATCCTAACCAGAAATCGCCGGTTCAAATCCGAGTATGAATAATTGAGTTAATTTGTTTTTATAATTCGTAGTTTTCAGCGCTGAAAGAAAATATTGCAAGAAGACGTGCTTGTGTCGGCTAATTCTACTTTATAAGTTATATAGTTATAAATTATAACGATTATTGTACGTTCCTGATTCCATTTCGATGAAACTTCGACCGAAGCGCAACTGAGTCGTTATGTTAGTAATAGGAAAACGGTTAATCGGCAACGATTACGCTTTGATTCGATTGCGATACAGTTCCAACTTGTTAGTAAAATTGCTGCACTGGAATAGCATAGTTGAAAAGACTTCAAAACTTGCGCCTAGTTTGCCCATTAGAGATTTGAATTTTATCGAAATGCCTTTTTTTACTTTTGTGTAGACACCTAATTTATTATTGTTTTAATTCAATTTTGCGAAATTTATCCTAAGTTGTGTAATATTATACGTGTGCCTGAAATATTAACTTAAAAAAAAAACTTTTAAGAGACCCCCCCTCCAACTACTTAATACTAGTAGTGGTTACGACAATAGTTCAAGAGGTCAAAATCGAACTTGTAGCTTTCACATCGGTAGACTGTTCGTATACCGGGGCAGAGTAAGGTTATTCTTTAATCCATAAATAATTAATCAGTTAAAAAAAAAATTGGTTGCCTGTAAAGTCGGTATACGGGCGAAAGTTTTACGTGACAACGACTTTGAGTGGTAAAATAATTTTAATGTGAATATTCATTCGTATAGTAGGAAGAAGGATGAAATAATAGTAACAATTTAAAACATTTATTTATACAAAGAATTATATTTAAAATAGGCGGGCTAACTGTGCTCGAGTGGAAGGGACGCGTGCCTTTCACTTTTTATGTCTGTCTCTCTCGCTCTTAGGCGGGCTAACCATGCCCGAGTGGAAGGGACGCGTGCCTCTCACTCGCTCTCATTGTGAGCGCATAACGTGAGCGGAGCGTAACGCAGTTTCTTGAAGTGTCACCCGGCAAACCAATTTATAAGACGTTGTCACGTCAAAATATATTCAACATAAAAAATTAACGATAAATTATATTTCAAAACCTGTTTTACGATAAAATAACTATAATTAGTTTACGCCATCTCTCACGATTTATACATCGGCTTTTGTTATCATAATTAACATGAAAACATCAAGGTTAATATCAGAATGTACTATTGAGTATTGACTGTTTAATGATACTTCAGTCATTATGACAGTTCACAAGCACACTGCACACTGGGCCACGTATTTCTACAGCGCTGTCACTCACACTTGCAGAATTCCCGCGCGCTTCATCTGCCATCTTTGGTTTTATAATCTGTGTTGTAATATTTTGCAATAACAACTAAATACTAGGATTCCTACGTGACTTTGACGAAATAATATGTGCACTGTTGGCAACGAAAAGCTATTAAATTAAGAGTTGAATTTAATTTAAATAATATTGTTGTTAAAATTTAAGACCTACATACATGGTCGCATGGTACATCACAAACCAATAACGAAAAATTCAATGACAAAACATTTTTAATTTTTGGTATTTATAAAACTACCAAATTAGAAGCTTCATTTATGGCAACCCTAGAACATCATTCAGAAAAAGGTATCGATTAATAAAAAATAAAATTAACTTAATATTACCGTGGTGGCAGAAGTTAATATACAATATAGTACATATTAAATAACATTAAGACCTTATCACGAGTTGATGTTATTTTGAGCTTTATTTCACACACAATAGAACATTAATTTAAATGCATCTGTCCTTAATAAATTTTACGACTTGCTTTGCTTGAGATGACACTGCTAGATACATTTATCATTAACACAAAACACCAATAAACACAAATATATTCTTTATATCATTTGTATTAAGATCGAATGTACTTTGATATGGTCTTATTATGGTAGTTGAGGGAAAGTCTGGACCAACGAAGCAGAATGGGGACGAACGGTGATTCACGCCGTTATGCATTTAACTGAAACTGCGTAAACTATACTTGGATTGTATAAATATTTTAAAATACCTTAAAGACAAATTTGCCGATGTATGGTATCGTGTAGTGTCTGGGCATGCTCCTCTTTCCCACTGGGTTGCACGGGACTCTGGGCTCGTGCCCGAGGACCCGCTCGCGATCCCGCCCCCTCGATCTCGGCCCCGAAGTCTCTACTACCAGAACACCAAACGATAACCCATACTTAGTACCGAAAAAAAAGGGGCCTCATTATCTTTAAGTACCCAGGGCCTCCAACAGGTTAAAGACGGCCTTGCGACTGGGTGAAATTATTAAAACACAGGAACTAACTGTAAATGTCACATCTATGCTGTAATTCTGTCTGGCCCGTGTTCACCTCTGTCCTCTCCTTGTGAAAAATTTTGGAGCTGTTTAGAACACGCCGCTTCAAAGCAGGCTCGCTGGAAATACTTGTGGCAGTTTGTCATTGAGATGAATTAAAAACACTAATTAAACAACTGCAGTAATCGAATTAGATTAATGTGGCTCCTGCCATGTCCGACTCTATAATTACCAATTTTTTTTTTACATTAACCTCATACAAAAAGTACGATTATAGATATAAGGCACTTACTTAACAAGATTTTATAGACGATTAGATTTCACCTGTGGTTTTGCCCCCGCTTTAGGGGGAGAGGAGTGTAGATATTAGGCTAAATAAGTACCAAAGTCCTTCCACGGCGCAAGAACACTAGCATAACTAGGGTTTGCTTTTAAATATTTGCATAAGGTATTTCTTGTTTTTGTACAAGATTTATTTCATTTACGTAACATCCACTAGCAAAACAAAAACAAATAAATAACAAATAAAAATGAGCCATTGTAAATGTCATTGGCGATGCATTGGCGGAGATAACCACCCAAGTACCAATTGGCGCCTTTGTCTTCGTAAAATATAACACATTATGAAAGTAAATATTCTCTCAATACATTTTAATATAACCGTATACAGTTACGTGATCAATGCGTTACGACAGCGTTATATGAAATAACATGTACCTACACGTGTAACATATTAAGTACCTACAGGGACCGTATGCAGATATTTCATGACGACCATCGACGTTTACCAGCAGGCTAAGTAGGCTAAAACATAGGACGGTAGATTAAAAGACAACATCTTTATAATAGGTTTATAGTAACAGAAACATTAAAGATACTTTCTAGACTGTTTTCTGAAGTCTTTCAGAAGGGACTTTAAGGCGTCATTCTTTGACCTGAGACCAAATATCTAAAAAACAGATGATAACACAAAAGGATTTTGTTGTTCAAAAATGTTAATAACAAATGACAAAAAAATGTAAAAAAATTACAGTTGTCATCTAATAGTTAGGTATTGTACTTAAATTTAAAATAAAATGCCTCAACAAAAATCTTATTAGTTTTACGTACATTGAGAATTTGTTAATAAGATTGAATAAAATTAACGAATACTGACAACAAATTATTGAAGTCATACTTTTGTTATTATTATTTTTAAAATAGGTATACAATTTAAAAAAAACTTCGATGACTAAAGAGGTTGTATATCATTATGATTTATTATTAAAATGCATTGAAGATTAAATTCAAGCTAGTTAACTGTTATTTAGTTTTGTATTATTTCAGAATTCTAAATAAAATATTCAATTAGTTTAACCATGAAAAAGACAATATACAAAAGAGTTTTAAAACAAACACGCATACGTCGTTTAACTCTTTGAATAGATTATAATTATAGTAAATGAGCACAGATTATATCGCATCATAAATGCAATTCGTTTCTTATGGTTGGGAAGGTTCATTAAAATTTGTTTATTAATTGTCTACATTTTTGTAAGAATATCGTCAGAGTAGATTACGCAAAGTTGTGCTCTTATATATTAATGTATTTCAGTCATTGTTTTACGTTTATGTGTACTGTAAAATAGCCAAACAATAAAAACAAATGGTTGTCTGTAAAGTCGGTTTACAGACGATCGTTTACGTCATATGAAAACATTGATGAATACTCGGACGCATTGGCCGATGGATTATGGAGTGGAAGAGACATAGATGTGTCACAAGCCGAACGCTTAGGTCGATCGTGCCTCTCTATCGCTGGTTCCGCGCTCTCGCTTGCACCCTCAGCTCAGCGGAACGTTACAATGAGTCATTCTTTTTCGTACGTGCAGCCGGCGTTCATCGATTTATAAAACGTTATCAAGTCAAAAATTTAAGCGCGATCAATACGTGATAGAAAAATCTTTTTTTTGTTAGAAATGTTTGATTTAAGTAAGCGTTAAATTTAAATTTGTAATAAGATGCTTTGTACAGATGATATATTAGTTTATATTTATATTTAGGTAGCCGTTACTGCTCCACAACTTAGGATACTAGCGAAATAAGCCTCGCAAACCGGATATCTAAAACAAACATAATTTTCAAACTGGTAGCTCTTGAGATAAGCGCGTGAAACCATACAAATTCTAAACATGTAACATAAAATCCTTGCCAGTAATATAAAGAAAGTGAGTTTTTTTGTTTGTTACACTTTATAATTTCTCAATCATCGTGAAATATGCAATACACGTTGTCAAGGGTTCATAAAAAAATATAGGGTACCTAACACTCACCCCACGCGTGGGCAACGACATGAAACAAGTATCAAATAACTTTATAACATGACATCAATTACTAACGGATGGACATCGCAGTTTCAACATTTTTTCAATTTTAGTTCGTTATTTCAACGCAGCCTCCAATTACTCGGTCACGGCCTAAAAGTTTTTGATAAAAAAAATATAAACATGTGTATAAGATTTCACGGTTACAATTTAAACGACAATCTGTTTCGTCCCAGTTCACACAACATTCGTTCCCCTTAATGTGAATTAAAGTTTCACTACTTTTACTACTTTTCAAAATCTGCCACATGTGTAATCCACAAACCCGCATTGGAGCAGCGTGGAGGAATAAGCTCCAAAACCTTCTTCTCAAAAAAAAAGGAGAAGAGGCCTTAGCTCAGCAGTGGGACATTCACAGGCTGTTACTTTACTTTACTTTACATGTACATATTATTTACTTGGTGGAAGAGCTTTGTGCAAGCTCATCTGGGTAGGTACCATCCACTCATCAGATATTTTACCGCAAAAATGCAGTACTTTGTATTGTTGTGTTCGGGTTTGAAGCGTGAGTGAGCCAGTGTAATTGCAGACACAAGGAACATTATATCACAGTTCCCAAAGTTCGTGGCATATTAGCGATATAAGCGATGGTTAACATCTCTTACAATGCCATTGTCTGTGGGCGTTGGTCACACTAGATAAATTCAAAGAAATTAATATGATTTTAATTTGGGTGAGTGTTTAGTTCTGGACGATTAAGTTTGTATTATAGGTTATAATTATAGACAAATATTGTATATACGTCACTAACGGCCAAATACTGAAACGTAACTCAAATATTAAATGCAACTTAATTATTTGAGACGCCGTTAAATTCAAATTTCGCATACTAATTTAGGAGCTTCTCAATGTTAAGTAGCGTTTAACTTTGACGTGACGTTTCAGTATTCGGCCGTAAAACTCATAACTTTACAACACATCAAAACGTTATGCTCACTAACGTGATTTCTAGAACTTATGAGGAATTGTCACACGCGTGACGTCATAATGTCTTTAAATATAACTAGCAACATTTTAATTTATCATCGCGAAAAAGAAAATTATATATCGTATGAAATAATCTGATAAATATATATGGGGATTATCGATTTAACGTCTTGAACAGCTAGAGTTTACTTGTACTAAGGAAATGCAAGACAATCGGATTTTATTGTATCGCCTATAATTCTAACTAAGCTGATGGTACTTAGTTGTCTTTAGACGGAAACAAGAATAGGCCATTTCCCTATCTTGAAACTAAATTTATATTTATTTACGTTCAGTAATGTACTGTAACGAGTTGAGAATAGTGATACTGTAATTGTGGAACTTCCAGAACTATACAAAAGAACAGATAACTAAAGGGAACAAATATATATGGAATAAATTTGTTTTTGTTTTTTCTTTGCAACTATAATGTAGCAACATATATGTTTTGGAACGAAGTTCTTTTCGCGGCTTACAGTAAAGTGAAATGACAGTTGCCCAAGGTCACGTCATATAACAAAATAGCGTACATATTGAGTAGAAAAAATATCTAAAGTACTTCGTTCCTGTTTTATTTTAATAAGCACATACAAAATACATTTACGTACATAAAAGACATTATTTGCTAGCAAAAAAACATCATTTAAGTTATCACTTAACAACATATTACATGAAACCAAAATATTTTCTTTCAAAAACCATTTTACGAGTAGTTTTTCATCGTCAAAAACCAACTACACATATTAAAACGCATTAAAAATAATCCAATTGATTTAGTTTTTTAAATGTTTTTTTTATATTTGTGAATATTTAAATTTAAACTACGACAATGTCAAGTCATTTATATTCTAAGCACACTTTGCCAAAAATATTAACGTTAGTCATTACTCATTACATACCAGTTTTCATTTATGATTAACGTATGTATGACGTCATGTAAGATCTACATTATTATTTTTTTCCATTCTGAGATGACAGTAGTACAATCTGTGCCCATTTGGAACAAATAAAAACAAAAATATAATCTACTCATACGTATATTCGTATAATCCTACGTCACAGAATGTTTTTTATAAGTATTGTGGACACAGAGTAAATTATTCTTAATATAGATAAAGGTTAAACTTAGATAAAATTAAATATATTTTTTTATGTATTGGGCAATTAATTAAGAGTGAAAGAAAATTTAAGAAAATTAAATTTAATATAAGATGTGAAGTGAATTCGTGAGTTTGTTTGTTTGTTACGCTATCACGGCTAAACCACTAAGCCGATTTTAAAAATTCTTTCGCCAATGGAAAGCTACATTATCAACGATTAAAATAAAGTACATTATATGCACGGAAACGGACACTAGGCAGGTGAAACCGCTGGCAAAACGCTAGCTTAAATATATTATACGCATTGTTAAATAATATATAATCATTACGTAAAGGTGTGTATGTTTACTTGAAGTAACATGACCTAAATAAATGTATATTGTATGGATTACATCATCAGCCATTTTCAACATATGATGGTACCACAGAATAAATTACAGTATTATGGTACCTTTATTGCTAGTAAAGTAAAAGGTTCCTCATGAAAAAAAGATTTATCATACGCTAATTGAAATCAATGTAAAAAATATATTAAGCGAAAAATAAATATTTTTTTTTAAGTATTGAGCTCTTTCTTAGTTTTATTTTTCATATGTATAATATAGGAACGATTAAAAAGGTAAACTTGAACTTGACTGATAAGAGGTATGGTACGCAGCAGAGATTTTCTCTGTAGACCGAGTAGATCCGAGCCAATTGCCAAACGAAGCATAACTTGATGGGGTTTGTTAACAGTCGCACTTCCCTTTGACCGTCAACGCTTACAATTTTTAATTAATTAGCTGACAGTACTTAGTAAAATACTTTACCTGTATAAATACGAAATAAAAATGGTAACCATCAGTATCACAAAGACACTAATAGAGTTAAATTTATCAATTACAGTCTTATTTACTTTTTTTAATAAACCTATCTTTTTTTTCGTGCTCTATATGACGTAGGCACTTTTCAAAGGCCTAAGGAAGCCCATGTAAGTTCTACTTCAAAAGCGTGGGGAAATAAACTCATTTTTTTTATTTAGCAGCCGTGGAACTTTTTACTACAGGACCAAGGACCGTGGCTGCAAGAACTAGGCTGGATTGATGTAAGATATAATTTAAAAATATTTCTTGCAAAATCTTCGAAACCTGTTCGGCATCCGGGTGAAATGTTACGTAAACTCATAACCTAGATACAAACTTGATATCACTTGAAGCCCTTTGTAAACGCGTTAAAAATATTCTTCATAAAGAAAATATTCCTACTCCATAACTCGATCGTCAATTTTAGGTATCCTTTATTTGTAGAAAATAAGACTGATACATATTTACTTAGTAACAACTATAAATTCACTGAATAATTCAATAATAATGCGAACAAATAAAAATAATAACAGATTACAGAAATATTAGATTACAAATTAAATTCAGAAAATACAAGCTGTCTAATAAATTGTATTCTAATCTAAAAAATCATTAGTATCTTACAAATCGCTTATAATAAAACATTGATTATCATTTGATTATCTAAATTTTAGAAAATAACTATTCTATGTGAATTGACATCAATGCAATAATAAAACGTTTAAAGAAAAAAAATAAAAATATTGTTTGATTGTTAAATATAATCATAGATTTCATAACCGATTTCTTTTACAAACATTCCATATTTGAATTTAATAATAGATTAATAAAAACAAGACCGCTAAATTACTTTTTGCAACGCAATTGCGTATCCAATACAATTTATTTGAATTATGCAAACGATACTTAAGAAAACAAACTTAAATTGAGTCGAGCCTTGAGAAGAATAAATGTTGACAGAACCTATCAACACTGTTACGCTAAATGCGCCTTGTGCAATAGAAAACTATAACTAATCGAATTATTTTAAACACGCGAATGTAACACGTAATGTTTAAATAATAGAGACTTTATTAGCGTATACATATTAACACGTACAAAATAATTTCATTGCTGTACTGTGGAAATCGAATGGTACTCTCTGTAATACTCTCTGCCATAATGGGTTTGTTTAATTTGTTAAGCAACTATGGTATTTAATTTCATCCAAATGCGAAAATGTATACACACATACAACTAAAATACTCAAACTCAGTGGCAATTGGCCGAATACTGAAACGTCTTTCAAATACGAAAGTGGGACTTAATTATCTATAGTATTCGGCCGAATGACTTACAATATTGAATAGATGCTTAATATTCATAATAGCTGTTTTTTTATTCACGCTTATTGACTGCCAGTGATAATTTGATAACAATTGATTACCCTTCTTTTTATACTTAAATTTATGTTTTGTTAGTATTATCTATATTAATATATAATTTTGAAGTTTGTTTGATCCGGTTAACCTCAGGAACTACTGGTTTGAATTTATAAATTATTTTACGTTGTATAGGCCTTTTATTGAGGAAGGCTCTAGGCTTATTTTTATTAATTATATTGTGAAACCGCGGGGGACAGCTAGTGCATAATAAGTTGTATTTTCCGCAGTAACATGAACTTGTAGGAAGTCGTTGAAGGGCGATATTAAAGTTAAATATTTTCGAAATATCTTACTGCTTATTGACAAAAATAAAAATAAATAATTACACAAAAATTTAACGTAAAAAGGAACGAAACAACATTTTTTTTATACGGAAATAGTTATGTTGTATGTCCCTATCTGGTTTCTAGATGTAGGCTAAGTAAGTAAGTACCTAGGTATTATTTATTATGTGCCTTAATATATTGCAAATTCTAAGTGCCTTCTGCTTATATAAGATGGTTGTGATCTTCTTTTCTACTCTTATTTTCATTTTATAATTGAAGCTCGTCGATTGCGTTTTACAAAAAAAAAGACAATCAATTGACAAAAAGAGGAGGAAAATATACTGTTTTGTCTTTGTCTATCCAGTTACCTACCCCAGTTACGATATAATAAATACAATCCAACAACAATTTCATTTTATTATTTTATTCCGGTATTAAGGGCGAGTGATATTTATTTTCTCCGCATTGCAATGATTGTGGTCAGTCTCGGATGTATATGAATAGATATTTGTAAAGAAAATGGGTCATTCACCATCTCGTGGCCCCGCGTCCAGTGGGGAAAATAAGTCTAAGGTTTTATTGACGCTTGCCTTTCGTTTATGGGTTAAGTTTTATTTTTGAAAAGACAAACATTCTTAAGTTACTTGATTAAAGTATCGTTTTAGAATGACTCCTAAATGCATTAGCATTAGGTGAGCCCTATCCAAGAGGCCTCAATATTTGCTCTACTACCTCTATATTACCATGATTGTAATCAGAAGTTATTGTTTGAAAAAAAAAAAACAGTCCAAGAGTTGAAAATGTTCTCTTAAGTATTAGTAATTATCAAAATTTTAATTACTTTTAAGATCAAATATAATATGTTTTAAGATATTTTCATAAGCATTAGAAAACAGTCGACACCATAGCCGAAAAATTGGTTAGTGGAATTACTTTCTATTATTTCTGTATTATTATTACTCTAAGCATCTAGTCTCGATTATGCACAAAAACTTTATTTCATATTTAAAATTATGAATTATCATAATTAGTAAGATAATCCCATAGACAATAATTACTTTTAATATTTAATTAGGCTTTTTCTAACTAACTGATTATATGGCTATAGTGTAGATGTCGACTTGGTTTAAGAACGCAAAATTATTTACAATAATCCGGTAAAATAAAGAAATAAAATGACCTTCATTTCTTAATCCTGCTCGGTAACATTTTACTGTTAAACACGAAGATGAAAACCTTGAAAAAATGGAAACTTGTAAGTGCACTTTCAAAACGAACTTCCCATTTATTCTTAATCTATACTAATATATAAAGCTGAAGAGTTTGTTTGTTTGATCCGGCTAATCTCAGGAAGTACTGATCAAAATTAAAAATGATTTTTGTGTGTCCTTTTATCGAGGAAGGTTCTAGGCTGATTTTTATTCATTATATTTTTATTAAATACACGCGGGTGAAGCTGCAGGGCACAGCTAGTAATTGTATAAAAAAAATATAAATCATTATCTATTTACCAGAAACTGATGATTCGGACTGTTATATATCTGACGATATTAATTTCGTTCATATAAAATGAATACATTCATTATAATTTTTTAACAATAGCAGTCATGAAAATCACTGCTCGCTATCTCCACCGTCTGGTTTTTTTGCTACTTTCAAAATTTCTAAACGTTAAATAAGTTTAAATATATTTGAATGTTAATTGGATGTTCGTAAGATATCGCGGTCGAGGTTGGAATATAACCTTTCTTTAATATCCTTAATCTTAATGTAATAATAATTTACAAGTACCTATTGTACCTAATTCAATCTGTCACTTTCCCTTTTTTAATAATAATAATAACTTTGTATATTATGTACTAAACGTTTTAGAATATTAAAGTTTATATTTACTACCCGTCCCGGTTTCGAAAGGGTGGGTCTAAAGTCCACCAAAATTTCATCACAATGGGATGGATTTGAGGACGAACATTCATAAAAATATTGATTTTTTATTTACTTATTTAATAAACGTTTTAATAAAATCGCGAGGTTTCATCAATCAATGTTCGTTTTTTAACATTTGTAGTAGTAGACCGTTTGTTCACTACAGGGGTGAACTAGATAAATCTGCTTTGGTCTTCGATCACTTATGAGATCTTTGGAATGTTATTAAAAAAGTAGCTAATTATTATCTTCTCGAGCATATTATGTACAAAAAGAAAACATTATGTACGGAAAAAATAAACAAGTAATATATAGTTGTATTAATAGTGTAAATAAATAGGTAAACAAAAATAATGGTAAATTTGTTTTTATACTGAGAATTTATAAACAAGATTTTTTTTACATTTTTACGTTTAACTACTAAAACATATATTTAATTTTATATTATATCAAATTTATTTCAATTCATTATATGTACCCAATTAAAATTTTAATATTTTTACCAGAAACAATTAGGTACTTACGACTTTCTATTTTTAATATAATTATGACGAATAATTATATTCTAGAACTTAAACTATGATACAAATTACTATTATTACACTGACTAACTCTTGTTTTTTTTTCTTTGTAATAAAAAATATGATAGAATTAAAGGCGTGATTTATATATTTTTTAAAGTTGTTTTCTATACATTTTTTATAACATATTTCACTTACCAAAAGAAATATAAAGCAGGTAGGTGTCCGATCGATATTCATAAATAAATCCAAAATATTTTGCACTCAATTTTCACTATAATTTGACAGAAAAGTTAATTATTATTTACTTGGTATATGTAATGCGATGGTAATGGTACCACCGCACCGAGTGTCGGTTCAACACTGGCTGACTATGGTATTAGTAGGTCGCATACACGCGACTATGTTATTAAAACCTCTTTGGACTTTCTAAGGAACCTGAAAAAAAAGTGTAGAGCTCTGGCCGATACACTTTCGTAGTTTGAATAATTTCGTCAGTCGTTCCATTTTCAAAAAAAATGAGTCTGGTGCGATTACATTATTTTCGAATCGAAATCTTAGAACGACCGGTTCTTTCTCGTTGGTCATCTCGCCGTGTCCGTTTTTCTAACTTTCTTTGACCCCAATGCGATCGTGCTATAGGTATAGATCGAATTTTTGTATGCATTTTATAACGTTACGTTATAATATTTTCGTTTTCGAAACGTTAATAAATTACAAGTGAAATTTTTGTTTCGTTATTTAAAATTCGAATAAATTCTTGGAGCTGAACGTGAACGTTATTTTTTAAAAAATAACAGAAAATTCTAAATTATAGTAAAATAAACTTTCATGGGATTCAAAACGTAAAATTAGGTACTAAAACATTTTATGTATTATATGAATATATTTATTTTGCTTACATTATCGTTTCTTAATTCAGTTTAAGAATACTGAAACGTGACTTAAATATTAAATGCAACTTAATTATTTGAGACGCCATTAATTTCAAATTTCGCATACTAATTTAGGAACTTCTTAATGTTAAGTTGCGTTTAAATTTGAGGGACGTTTCAGTATTCGGCCGATTCACTTTTAGGAAATCATGATAGTAATTTGGGTTTAACCAGGTCTTTTTTTCTTCAATATGACATTAACAACACAAAGTCAATATTATATTTATTATTTTATAGCCGTACATTACATTACATACATTATGGTCCGGGAGGGTACCGATGCTTTTACAAAAGTCAGTAATCCGGTTGATGTTGGCTACATAGTAAATCTTATATAGCTTATTAGCAAACCGACCGTCAGCTGACCAAGTAGGTGAGTTTGCCTGTGAGAGGGTGCAAAAGATGGAAATTGACGAAAAAAAATAGTAATAATACGGCAGCTGAAACCTAGTTAATTGGAATGGTGTTGTATTATAAATAAGGGTAATTTAATCGAGAACTGTTTATAGTGCGTAATACAGCAGAACGATTAGAAAATAGCATGCAATTTCTAAATCTACGGTGTGTTTAACTTTATTACTACTCCCATTGGAATAGAGTAAATGTACTAATAGGGTATTGGACTATAGGTATATCATGCCTTAACGGTATCTGAGATTATAGTGGTACGAAAATAGATTATTTAATTGAATTAATCAAAAAGAAGTTAATTAAAATCAATATACTTTTTTCTCATACTGGGCGAGAGATATTTGTTGTTATTGTTGACCGCATGTTCCAAGATAGTTGTTACAATACTGGCACGTGGCGCTATCTGTCTGAAGTCAAATTGAGAAATCAATTTTATTAAACAAACTAGCGTTTTGCCCGCAGTTTCACCCGTGTAGCTCCCGTTGACGTGGGAAATATATTTTTACTGTGTAATTAAAAAGAAATATTTTCATACTCAAGTAGATACTCAAGTAGATACTATTTAAAATTAAAAATCAACTTCTTTATATCAATTTCAGATATTTAATATCTTAAACGGATATTATAGCACTAAATACGATGATTATAATTATAGCATGGTGCAATATTAACAAAAAGTTTTCGGGATTATTATTACGTGAATTGTCATGCGCATGCCTCTGGCGGCCGGAAGTTGAACTGAACAGCGTCATTAAGTCGACGTACCCCCACTACTGAAGTTGCAAGACCTATATACAAGATCGTGCACGCAAGTATCATTTCTTTTTTGTTAAATAATTATTTAATCTACTCAATAAATATTACATACAAATAAAATGATAAAAAAGTCATAACAATAATTTAGAGGAGTGTCGGTGTCGCGACACGGGTTCCCGCAGTTAGTAATAGAATCATCGATAAACTTTATGGCCAAAATTATTTATGCATGCAAATTGAGCACATAGTAATGCAGTAAGGGAAGTTTTCTTAATTGATGAATTTTCTTGTGACACACAACTTTTGATGTTTTGTTTGTTTATAGAAGAGCCTTCTATAAACAAACAAAACATCAAAAGTTTACACGTCTTAGAGTGCTCTTGTTACGTCGTTTCTTGAAGATGGAGTTGGAGCATATTGTACGGTAATGTAACTACTACCATTAATTAATTAAATAGTGTCGTTGGACCAGTCAACTATATAAATGAATAAAAAGGTCAAATAGACGTAAAATGAACCACAGATAAATCAGATTAGAAGACGTTTTTGCTTTTGTTATTACAACTATTGTTGATTCTGTAAATTTTTTCAATAAATGTTTATAAAAGCATAGCCAGCGTATGGATGTGCCATTACACTATTTGTTAAATATCCTGTACTGGTACTCTACCTACTGTACTGAGCCGTCAATGTTGACGGCTTTCAAATTTAAAGTCAAATTAAATTAAACACAGTGTGTCAGTCAGATTGTCAAATGTAAATACTGAAAATGGCTACTCTTCCTCTGGGTATAAAAACTCACGCTCAAAAAGTTTGCAGTCTTTATAAAAGGACTTTGCGTAATTTAGAAGCGTTTTACGATAGACGGTAAGTAAATTAAAATGTTAATTATTTCAATATATATATCCTTAACCGTTACGTAACTTATTGTTTTCATCAACTAACCTTTTATTTTGCAGATTTTAATTATTATTTTTTTTGTTAACTGGACCTTAAAAATATAAAATGACATCAGGTTTAATTTTGCATACATAATTATTTAACTTATGTAGCTTTAGCTTTTAATTTAGTGTATTATGCATAGAATAGTTGTTATTTTGTTGATTTTAATATGAAAACATATAGATGAATAATTTGTATTAATGATATAATATATGCTGCAAAAAAACTGGTTATATATTATAACTGACTTTGCAGTCATGTATACCGTTACCAAGCTGTGTTGATGAGAGAACGCTTCGACCAGAATGCCAAGATCACAGACATGCGTAAAGCCGTTCAACTGCTGAAGGAGGGTGAAGAAGAGCTCTTTTTAAAACAACATCCTATTCCAAAGAAATGTAAGCAGTGGTTCTTTATTTTACTTTTTTTTCTACTTTACCTTAGCCTTGCAGTGCTTAAAATTCCAATTACTGGAATAGTCTATTTGGATATTTAATTTTATTTCTTTAACATTTGTCTCATTCATCATAAATTATTATTACAACTGTATCTTAGTAATTGTATAGTGAAATATTTTTACTTACTTGTATATAATATTTTGAAATATAACTTTAATCATATACTCTGTTACAGTCGCTTACAGTCCTGGTGGTGTGGCTCACGAGCGTGAGGTAATGCCACCAGATTGGGTGCTCGATTACTGGCACCCATTAGAAAAGGCCCAATACCCGGAGTACTTTAAAAGGCGTGAAGAAAGGAAGAAAGAGTTTATTGCTATGTGGGAGAAAGAATATGGGAAGCAAGACCCTAAAGATCACCACCATTAGGAATGTGTATAATTATTTATCATAGTAAAGTAATCAGTTATCATTTAACTATTTTTATTTATCTCAACCCTGTTTCGCTTACATTCATGATATCTTTATTCAATTTGTTTGTAAAGGTTTTTATGTGTTTTTGTTTGTAATGGATTTCTCAATATCTACCTAACCGATTTTAAAAATTACTTCATGTTATACATTTTCAGTGTGCAAGCTATATTTTATGTCCAAAAAAATCCCTAAGAAAATTTCAATAATGTAACCCAACCCAAGATAGCAATTTTTTTCCTACATAAAAAGTCATTGGTGTAAAAAATAGAACTGTTCAACCTTGGACAATTCAGATTTGGGATTGCAACTTTCCAGCATATTATTTGAAAACAATATCTTTCATGGCGTTATTAATAGTGACATCTTATCAATATTAGATGTCATTACAACATGTTCAATTGTGTTTATAGATAATGGTAATACACTAAAATAATTCTGGGACATTCAACTATATGCATTTCACTTGTCCACTCCATATTAAAAAGAACTAGTAATCCCGAAAATTCGACAATCAATCAAAAAATAACTTAAGAGCTTTAACGGCCGAATACTGAAACGTCATTCAAATATTAAGTGCAACTTAATTATTTGAGATGCCGTTAATTTAAAATGTAGTATGCGAAATTTTAAATCAAAATGGAATCGTAATTAATATTTGAATGACGTTTCAGTATTCGGCCGTTAGTTATAAGAATGTTATGAACGGTAATTATGCCAATTTATTATTTAGAATATTATAACAATTTTACCTTTAACGGCCGAATACTGAAACGTCACTTAAATATTAAATACAACTTAGTTATTTGAGACGCCGTTAAATTCAAATTTCGCATACTAATTTAGGAGCTTCTCAATATTAAGTAGTGTTTAACTTTGAGTGACGGTTCAGTATTCGGCCGTATAAATAACAAATTCAAAAATTAATTTAATCATTATTTTCCCATGAGGTTGAGGTAAAAAACAATTATAAACTAGAAAAATTATTTATTAATAAAATTTAAAATAACCATGTTATATACAAAAACAAAGATTATTTAATGTCCCATAACATAGTGTACAAAAAATATACACAAAATCTAAAACAGTATTATTATACCTACTATTTTTTAATAATCTACTTTTAATACATCTATTATTTTATAGTTCAACAGTAAATATATATAAACCAACATATTAAAATACACACAATTACTATTGAGGATCTTTTAATGCGTTTAACTTTAAAAATGTATTCACATTTATGTTTAGCACAAGAATGTGATTAAAAATAAACTAATCTTGAACACTAAGTAAAAGATCAAATAAAAGGTGTAATTTTCTATATTATATAATTGCTGTAATAAATATGTTGATAATAATAGATGTTAATGAAGAATATAAATAATATTCTTTCTAAAAAAGTACATAAATTCATTGCTTCACACGAAAGAAAAAGACGGGCTTATATGTGAACATTGTGTAGTGGGCGATTAGTTAATGCTGTCTTGTTCTTACAAATATTAAATTAATAATGACAGAAAGAGCAAAATCAGAGTTTAACACCCTCGCCCGCTAGGCAACGTTTTTTAATCTGAGGCTGAAATTTTCAACAATTTAAAGTAAGCCATAAAAATCAGTTTTAGATTCAATTAATTCAATACACACAAAATGGTTTAGAGAAATAAAATTATAAAACGACGATGTAAATTTATTTTGGGAAAATGGCAAACAATTGTCAATTGCATACCAGCTACATAGTGAGTAACATTTAAGTTACTTTCTAATACATCGGAAATAAAATAAGAAAGAAATTACTTTAAAATGTGATATAAAACTTAAAACTATACAGTATTATCTATCAAGAATATTTTTTTTCTTTGCTGGTCATTGTTTCATAAACTCTTTTTTTTTTAATATTGCGGCATTGTCGATCAAAGGAAATATTTAAAGCACTTTAACACAATACATATGTCTCAAACACTCAATACAACAATTAAAGTTAATTTTATACAATACTTTTTTAAACAAAATTAAATGCTTTTATTTATGTATTAATTAAGATTTAAATTTAACATTTAGTATTCTTTTGTGTTAGATACTGTCCATTGGTGATTAAAAATTGGATCCAAGGTGAATCCAACATTCATTTTGACAATGGAAATGCCATTTGTATGTTTGATACTTTTAAAAATATTTTTAATAGATTAAATTATTTATTAGATTTTAGATAGATTTCATTTAATTATTTTTAACTTGTCAAGTTCATTCCATAGACCTCTATAGAACATACGTGATACATTTAAATTAATAAAATTCGATGCGTTCACTTGTGATAAAAGTTTATTTGGTTTGTACACGTCTTCTCAGTTGCCTCCGAGAGTTTGACCACGGCCCCAGTTATGTCCACCGAAGACTGTCCCGCCCGGTCTCGTGGGCACCCTTGTCTGAGGTGCTGTGCCAAAACCGCCAACGTATCTCGTGTCGGGGAAGATTTGTTTTCTAAACAGAATAAAATATTTTGTAATAATCTCCAACCACAGAAAGTAAACGACTGGTAGGTGCTGAGATCAGCATGTTAACATAAACAAACGCATACACTCTTCAGCAGAGCATAATTATCCAATTAAAATACAATAATTACCTTTCAACAGTCAATATACTGCAGCCACTTCATTATTTTATCAGTGAAAATATTACTAGATTGATAGATATACTTTAAATTATTATCAAAAACATGATAACTATGTTAATATAAAATTTCACTGAAATTCCATTAATAACCTTTTTTTTTTTAATAAAAAATATAAATGGCTTAGCTATATTATGTACTGAAAACAATTCTTAATAATATATCTTTAATTGTAATACAACTTTAATCCACTTCTATTTTATTGTCCAGATTCTGATAGCAATTTTGATGAATATGACGGCGCCGCTTAGTTTTAAAAGCAGCATGTGCAACTGTCAACTATCCACCTCTAAAACCCAATAATAAGCAGCGCTCGACTATGCGAGCATTCATTCTTTCGACATCAGTTGCCCGGTGCACATCTTGCATTGCAATTAAAAAGAGTTACATAAAGTGTTGCTGTTTTTATTAGAAGAATGTCTGCCCCTGTGCCAACAAATCTATGTCAAGGTTGTTTGACTTGTCTTTACTCCTCCTGTCCTTTATGTTAATCTCTCCACATGACTAATTCATATTTTTATAATAATTATACACAATAAAAATTGCAGAGCCAGATCATGGCTACCATCTTACCACCATTTTACTCGGTAAATTACGGTTTCATATTACATTATTATTAATAATGTATTTTCTTCTTGAGTTATTTATTTAGGCGATTGATATGTAATTGAAAATTAACAAGTAAATTTGGAATAAATAAATAAATATACTCACAAGAATGCCGGTGGAGTAAGAAGAGCTGGACCGCCGAATTCTTGAGGGTATTTGAACAATAGGAAGAATGAAAGATGACCAATGAGGATACCCAGCAATTCCATAACACCACTAGAAGCAATAAAAATATTATTATATTTATAGTTTAAACTTGCTGCTCCGCACATTACCACTCCTTTTCATAGATATCTAATCTAATACTTTATTATTAAAAGGCAGCAGAGCCTGAGGTCTTGGGTTTAAACTCCAGGCCAAATCATAGATAACTATGATTTTATATAAGAAAAACCAGCCAAAGAAACTTAGTGAGTTGTGGTGGGTCACATTATATAGGGGAGATACTTGGTGGTAGAGCTTTGTGCAAGCTTGTCTGCTATTTGCTATTGTTGTGTTCCGGTTTGAAGGGTGAATGAGCCAGTGTAATTCCAGGCACAAGGGACATAACATCTTAGTTCCCAAGGTTGGTAGCACATTGGTAATGTAAGCGATGGTTAATATCTCTTACAACGCCAATGTCTATGTGCATTGGTGACCACTTATCATCAGGTGGCCCATACGCTTGTCCGCCTTACTATGCAATAAAAATAAAAAATAGACGGTAATATTTACTTACCCTCCACTAATAACAAGGTTGAACACAAGAAGTACCCACGGCAGGTACATGGCTTTGAAGCGAGTGCCGAACCAGAAGGACACAATCACATCCTTGTTGAGCTGACACCATACATATAATACCGACAGCACCATTGGGTCCATTAGGATCTGTCAAAAAAATTAAACTTTTAGATCCATTTTCTCAAAATTAGTTTTAATTTTATTGGTATCTTTAACATTTGTTTTAAACGAAATGAACAACTTTTATTTGTTATTTATATATATATTTTTTAACTTCATTAAGATCATCTATTTGATTATTTAATAACAAAATACATATTTTGCTAAAAAAAGAAGATTTAAACAATAGTTTCTGAGGTCAGCAAGCACAACTGTAATTATAGAAACAGTGAATAACTTAAATTTATAGTATAATTGTGTAGAATAATTATTCTTACCGGCAGATTCGCCAATATTCCAATAACAACACAGGTCACCCAATTAAACAGCAACATGTAGAAGTAGTCGGCCGGTTTGCCGGCAAACATGCCCGTTTCAAGTCTTTGTGAATAGTTGTAGAGGAAGTAACAGTTGATTAGAAAATGGAAGCCGGTGGACGGACCTATTGGGTAATAGAATAGAGCTGTGATAGGTCTCCATATCTGCGAAAAAATAATAAAAACAATAAATATGAGTTTCGATCTAATGAGTATTAATGGGCTTATTGAAAAGTATTGCTTATCATATGTTTAATTTAACTTTGCTTTCTCCCTTTCTGTCGTTATTTCAGTTCGACCTTCGAAAGAAAAAGACACAGCATTGTTTTACAAATGACTAAAAAACTTATAAGTAAGCCTACACAGCTGACACTATTGTATCATTGACATTGTGTCAAATTTGTTGAGCAGTTAAAATTATTTGTCACCAATACATATTGGCAAAAAGAAATACATATAGTTACAAAAATTGAGTAACAATTATATTATATTGTATAAAAACTTTATATTAATCAAATGTTCATGACTAATTTTTGATGATGCAACATAATTTGAAGAGAACTTTCTTCAAATAATAAAGTACAATATAGTAATATTTATTCACTAATACTATAACTATATAAGTAACTACACTAATAAATAAAATTATCATTATTGACAGGAAACCAACTGTTTATGTCTGTGTCTGTATGTCAATAAAAAGAATGATAGTGATATTCTCCAATTCTTATAAACCGTTTATATTAAACACTGAAACATCAAACCATTTCAACTTAAAATGTTTGAATTACAGTAATAATTATTATGTAATTTAGTTTTTAAGACGGTATCAAAAGCCCTCTACGTCTTTAACGCAACCCAAATAAAAATCACTATGAATACAATAGTTAAGTTGAGAAACTAAATACACACTGTTGTTTTTCGAACATTTATAAAAGGTTGTCTGGAAGAGATCGCTCTTTTAGCGATAAGACCGCCTTTTGTATATTAACATTGTTCTTAAATAATATTTATAACTGTATGTTTCCCTGATCATGTATGTGTTGTACAATAAAGCATATTCTATTCTAGTATATAAAAAATAATACATACCTGAAACTGGCTTATGAAGGGGTAGAAATCGAGAATCAAATATCTATAACTTATAATTCCAAATCTTCCAATAACACTTAAAGCTATTGTAAACGTTAACCAGTAACGAGTGAAAAACGGTACACTGTTGTACCAGTCCTTGAATTCCGACATTTTGCCGCTTTTCAACTAAGTTCAAAACAACACCAAGTCTGTGAAATCACTGAATTTTGTGTTTATTATAATGAAGCAATCGAGATTCAATTAACAATGAATCCAGCAAGTACACGTGTCCCAAATGAATTTGTCCAGAAAACTCGACTATAATGATATTTTGTTTTTTGACATACTTTTGCTGATGCTGAATTGCTGACAATTGACAAGATAAGAGCTTTAAATGTTGCCATCATGATTAAATTTTCCAAAATATAACAAATAAAACTAATCATTGTATTTATTTACAATTTATGTATTATAAAGTTTTTCAAATGTATATTGAATAAGTGATTTATAAAATAAACGTATAAATGTGTTTAATTGTCGCTCACTGATTTTTTTAAATATTTCAATGTCAGTTTGACAAGCATCTATGTAATAAACATCACTTCTAAAGTTCTAAAAGTAAAATAATATTGCCGGAACGTAGTTCATCAGAAAAGGAGAAATACGTATTTCGCTAATAATAAAAAAATATCAAATAGAATAACATAAATAAGTATGAGGAGTTTGATTAAAAAGTTTATCTCGGTTTCAAACTTATCATTTGCTAGGATAAATATCGTTAGACACTCTTCAGCAAAAAAATGTGATGTTATAAAACCGGATGAAAAATCTAAAAATGTTGAAGAAATTAAAAAGAGTAAGTGATTTTTTTTTTAAATTTTTAAACCGAATTTGGAATACTTGGGAACCAAATAGTAGCAATGTAATTATGGATACAGAAAGACTATTTTATGTTATATCTTGACATGAAAATGAAGCTTCTTTATAATTCCTATATTTTGTAATTGCAGACATATGTGTTGAAAAATATGGTGGTGTGACAACTCTCAATATAGATCGTCAAAAGACTCGAAATAGTCTTGATGAAGCAACTTTAAAGGAGATGACAGAAGCTATTAACGCCTTTGACAAAGATCCTGAAGCCAAAGTTTTAGTATTCAATGGTGAAGGTGGAAGTTTCTGTTCAGGATTTGATCTGGATGAAGTTGGTGAAAAAGGATATCACACCATAGTAGATGCAGCGGTTTGTATTAATCAATACAAATAATAATTTTAACTCGCTTAAGAGTATATTTATGACTTGTAATTTTAAAAATTATTAATAATTATTCTTCTTAGCAAGGCTTAAAAGAAATAGCATTTGGCACCAATGAAAATGGGCAAAGGCTTATTATGCTATACTAAGACTAACTTCCCTAACCTTTACTTATTGATAAAAAAATTAAAATCTAGTTTTTATAAATTTTATTATTTGGTTGTAGGGATTTGAACCACTTGCTTCATCTATTCTCATTCATTCATCAATTTATAAATCATTATATATTGGATTGCACAATATAATACGGATTGTCTTAATTATAGGCTTAAGGAGTATATGTCAATTCTTTGATTCCATGTGCCTTCCACACATTATTGTTATAATTGCAGTGTTTCTAAAAAAGTAAATTAAAATAATGCTTGGACTAAACAAAAGCACATCACTCTGCACAACAGGTCTTAAGGTTTTCTTTCAAATCTGCCGAAAAAAAAAAGCATTGAAAATTTCAGTTTGATTTTTTTGTTATTTCAAACCAACCTACATTGGAGCAGTGATAAGTCTCATTGTACGAACTTCGTTTTTATTTATGATTGTTTTTTTAAACAGTCTCGACTTTTACGTCGACCGCTCTGTGACAAGCCGACTATAGCTGCAGTCACAGGTTATGCAGTGGGAGAAGGCTTTGAACTGGCTTTGGCTTGTGATCTACGAGTTATCGAGGACACAGCAATACTAGGATGTCTTGGAAGGCGATTTGGTAATATTTAAATTTATAATTTGAATTATAATGTTACTTCTATAATTAACTAGTCATCGCCCACAGCTTCGCCCAAATTAACAGTGGTATCTCAGTTCCAAGTTTATTGCATCAGTCTATACCATGGTACGAGCGCTCAATCTGCAGTCATGGTTATTTTAAAATAAAAGGTTTACCAGCCTTATAAAAAATAATTCTTACTTTTATTTTATAATTTTATGATAAATCTTTTTTCCAGGTGCTCCTCAAAGTCTCTATGGTGCCAGACGACTGACTGCTCTCATAGGGCTGTCTCGTGCCTTGGACTTGTTAATGACAGGTCGGCCTATTACTGGGTGTGATGCAAATGTAATGGGCCTGGCCTGCAAGCTAACTTCTACTGGCACTGGTATGTATTTTAAAATTACCATTTAAAAAAATTATTTATGTTACGTCCCTGTTAACCAAAATCATTTAGTAGTAACAGCCTGTGAATCTCCCACTGCTGGGCTGAGGCCTCTTCTCCTCTTTTTGAAGAGAAGGTTAAGCTTATTCCACCACGCTGCTCCACTGCATGCATGCTGCTGCAATAATTATGTAAACTTTCATATTCTTCAGTCAAACATTGCCAAAGTTGATCATCTCAAACTAATATGTAATAATGTAATATATATATGTACGTACAATTTTGTACTTAATGTTTGAGGAACATCATTGTTCAATTACATTTATTATTATATGATATTAAACGTCTAAGCAGTTGTCTCTCATACTGGTGCTATTTCCTCTTCTAGCAGAGAAGCCAGAATATGAATTAAACCTGCAACTCTCAATTCACTGACAAGACAGACAGATATTTTTCACTTTTTTAAAATGTATGTTTTTGTTCCCTTGTAAATCTAGCACTCGGCGAATCGATTAAATTAGCGAAGTCACTCATCAAGTTCCCACAAAACGCGATGATAATGGATAAGTTAGCAGCTATCAACTCCCAGTTGAATCCCAACACCGAAGAGAGCATGCGTGATGAAGCAGTGATGCAGAGTTTGTTGGGTTCGGCTATTGAAGATTTGAACAAAGGGATCAAGAAGTTTCAAGGAGGTACTGATCGTCTCTTTATTTGAGTAAAATAAATAATGGCAAAAGTCCAAAGCCTCTTCCCAAGCTTCCAGTACCTGGGTCAAATATGTACAGGCTTGATTTATTTTTATCATTGGCTACTAGCACTGACCATGTTAAGGATTTTGGTGCTCTCTACCAACATCCATGTTGGCCTTATATTCAGTTCGTTAACAAGATGTCGCACGACGATGTTTAAACATTGCTCTTGTTGTGACATTTTGACCTAACATGTATGGCTTAACATTATTTAGTAAAAAATTATAGCTCAGTGGAATATGTAAAAATGTTTTTGAAGTGAAACTTCTTTAGAATCGTTGTGATTTCAAACCGGATGCAACGGAAAAAACGATAGGTAAGAGACACAAATACAAAAATGTGTAGGATGAAGCCAGCAAAGAATGAGACAGAAATATACATACTATTTTATATTATTTCTTTTGTCGATTTACTGAAGTTTCACTTCTATCGTGTTTTTCAGTTCATAACTTTTTTTTTATTAATAGGTATCGGAAAACATGGCAAGTTTTATAAGCTAACTGAAGTGCCTGTAGAAGATTGGGAGCTAGAAGTAAGTATTAAAGAAGTAATTGTTAAAGATGATGAAGATAAAAAGAAGAAATGATTATCTATAATGTCTTAGGCTTAAGAGGTTATTTTGTCTGTCCCGTTTTTAAGTTTGATGTAAGTAGTTCCTAGTCTTATTTCTATTGAGCCATTGAAATAAACGCCAAATAAATATCATATTATAAGTATTTATTATTGAAGATAACTTTGTTAATGTTTTGTGTTTTTATTTGTTTTGTTTGTATATGATTATAACAGACTGTCTTCGCATAAAATAAAATGACTAAAGATATTTACTATAGCATTTGTAAAAAACAATATTTGATACTTAAAAGTTTAAGAATAAATTTTCTAAATCAGTCTCAATCGTCTCAATCAGTCTCAAATGTGAGGATAAATAAAACATGTCATTACATTAAACATTATATTAAAAAAAACTTATATTTATTCATCCTTGACGCCCTTCTCCTCCTGGTACTTGTAATGCAAGTCCGAGCAGTCCTCGTTGGAGATATTGACCCAGCCCTTGTCGCTGATGTGGTACACACGGATGATACCGCCGGAGTAGGCGTCGCGGTGCGTCGCGTGGTAGATGGCGCGACGACCAAGCTCTGAGTACAAATTAAACATTGTTTATGATTTAAAAGAAATAGACCACATAGACATGATATGACATTTTTTGTAAGGCAATAGAAGGGAAATTTGAGTAATAACTTAGAATAAATTACTAATAATGTATCTATGATGAAACAAAATTTATCATTAGCATAAGGTATTTGAATATTCATTACATACCTTGTGCCTCAACATCTTCAAGATCCCAGCGGTATCCAGAGTCCAAAACACCAAAAGCATACACAGAACCGGATCCTACTGAAAACACTTTCCCTGGGGTACGTGTTCCTTCACTGTCGACATAGTACAGTTGTGCGCCCTAGAAAAAGAGGTTACATTTGTATATTCTAATTTAATTTTGTTAACAAAGCTGTTGTTATTAATTTATTAATATAGGTAGATGCACTAGCGAATGTGCCAAGTCATGATATGTGTTCACTACCATCCATAGATATTGGTGCTGTAAGAAATATTATATTAACCATTTTTTTTATAGCATAGGTAGGCAGATGAGCAAATGGGCCACCTGATGGTAAGCTGTCACTAATGCCCAAAGACATTGGCATTGTTAGGGTTGTAAACCATAATATTTATTGTCAATGCGCTACCAACCTTGGGAACTACAATGTCAATGTCTGATTGTTGTGCTTTAGCCACTAAACTGATTTTAAAAATCTTTTCCCCGATAGATTTCTACATTATCAGTGAGTAACAGCCTCCTTCATCTTTATAATTAATACTATGTTATTTATTATCTAACCCTTTTGTCAAATCCCGCTAACATCATTCCCATGCTGAGTCCCATGCCTTTGTAATTATAAACCATGTTGGCCATCAGCTTGCTGGCAGCGGCGACTGAGATACGCTCACGGTTTCGCAGCTCATACAGTCTGCATTGCTTAGCTAGCACACGGTCCCAGTACACACAATCAGCTGCACCACCGGCAAGAGTACCTGAACAACACAAGATCAAATATGTATTTATCAAGATTCAACGATTTTTTACAAGAATATAAAATATGTTTTTGTTAATGTCTTTATTTTATTTTATACCACTCACCAAGCAGATAGTCATTGATTTCTACAATTTTCTTCATTGACTGGGAACCAATGAATTGACCACCAGTTGCTCGGGAATCTACAGCAAGTAGTACTCCTCCCTAGAAACATTAATAGTATTTTTTATTTACTTCATACAATAAATATGGGAAAAATGGGGTGTGGCTTAGTATCTGGATAGTTATCCCTCAAGATGCAAGTGGTTTTGTTGTGATCAGGGACCAAACCTGATTTTCATAATTTAAATTTTGATAATTTAAGACTGTTTGTTTACCCAAAATCGATCATCCGGATACTAAACTCTACCCAAAAAATGTGTTATGTACATGTAGTATGATTATAGACATACTATATTCCTATTATATTTTATTCGTGATAGAAACATTTATATCAAGTAATAAATGTATTAATGGAAAAAATATCTCATCAGTATGACATATGAAGAATAAAAAGGGATGAATGTTTAAATACAAACCTTATAACGAAATCCAAGAGTAGTAGTACCATGATCAAACTCAATTTTTATTTGCCGTCCGGTCTCATCTTTTGTATTAAACTGAGCTAAAGTCTCGACAGGCTAAAAAAGACAACAAATTATTTCAAGTTCACTATACTTTATGTACAGACGTTTAGTATTTAAAATATTCTAGCTGGAACAAAAACATTTTCGGCTAAATAACCTTCACTTACGTTTGCAAACGGAGGAGTTGCAAGTTGAGCACAATTTATGAAATTTTGTGTGTATCCAAGTACGTCGGCATTAATAGAAGCAAGCGAGTCAATAGGTTTTAAGTTTATCTTCTCATCTAAGCGGCTGAGATCTAATAAAGCCATTTTTTAAATGAATACTTATTCAACAAAACTTAAGTTTTTGGAATTCAGAAAAGGAGTACTGAATGACAAGCGAAAATAAAATGCTAAATAACGCTCTATATGACAGCTGTCTGGCTAACTGTCACTGTCGTTAAAGTAGTTAAAATATAAGTACTTATTTAATAAGGATATGCAAATATGAAATACTAGTTAAAATCGTAATATTTTTAAATTTAATAATGTTAATACTTACTTCTTTGTAACTAAGTTATATCCATCCTAATATTTAGTAAGTTTCTAAAAGGTTATTGGTTAATAACGTTATATTGGAATAAAACAACTTATTTCTATTTTTAAATTTATAATAAAGCCATTCTAAAAACAAATACCCATAATAAATACTATTATAGTATTTATAAGCAATATATTATAAAATTCATTAGGCTGATACTGATGAAGTTACTACTATTCACAACAAGATGGCAGCAATATTTGCAAAGCTTATTCTATCCGATAAGTGATGGCGCGATGTTCTTCAAATCTTTTTCTATTATATCATCTGAAGCAAAAATATAAAAAACGGGTTTGTTTTAAGAAAACAAGTATTCAATCTCATCAGTTTTAATATAATAAAATTTATAATCATTGCTTAGCTTTATTAGATGAGGCGTTTTGATAATCTTTACTTTTAACAATAATATTAAAATTAGAATAAGGGAATTTTGATCAGTGTTAAAAAATAATAATAATTAGAATATTGTCATAGAACTAAATATTAGACAAAGACAATCTGAGTCATATTTGAAATTTTCATTAGATGTTTAGTAATACGTAGAGTACGTATAAGTTATAGGTTAAAGATCCGGCTAGCCTGAATCTTGGTGCTATAAGGACTTTCTATATATATACCTACATAAATATGGATATGGTTTCTATCACGGTTTTGTATACAGGGTTAGCAACCAAGTCCAATTTCAGTGGTGAGAGGTAGGCGCGATTGTGTAACAACTTTTATTTCGCAGCGGCGCCCGCTGTACGTCGCTGCTATCGAACTTGGTCGAGGGACAAGCGGCGTATATTTTTCTCTCCCAAGTATTATGTTATTAAATCATTGTTAAGTATCGTTTTGTTGAGTTTTGCGGATTTGTTGTTATTTTTGTTTTGTTATTTAACTGTTTTGTTTAGATTTGAAAAAGTGTTCGGGATTATTATTACGCGAACTGTCATGCCTCTGGCGGCCGTAAATTGAACTGAACAGCGTAATTAAATCGATGTATCCCCACTACTGAAGTTGCAAGACCTGTATACAAGACCGTGGTTTCTATAATGATCATTAACGTCTTTATTTGTCACTTTTGTCATTCTTATGCTCATCTTATATATGAATGAATTGGGGTTTACTATTAATATATTTCACAAGTCCAATACGTATAATTTATATGTATTTTCTTGATCGGTGTCTCTTTCGTTCGATCGTGTTCTTACCTCTTGCTCAAAATTGCTGACTCCAATTTCATTCTCAAACGGTCCCTACCCCGTCATAATCAAATAATGCGGCGTAGAAATTCAGGCGACGGCGAGCAACAATAATATTTTCAAATGGTAACATTGTGGTTTAATACTATGCAGTGAAGCGAAAATCACGTTAATAAGTTTTATCTGTGGGTTACTTTTTAAAAAACTGCCGAAATTTTCAAAATGTCTTTCATTTTAATGTTTATATTAACAATAGCAACCATGTTTTAATTGAATAAATAAATAACATCGTACATTTAAAGTATTATTTATATAGGAAAATTGGTTATAAATTCTGATATTACGGTAGATATAAATTATATTATTATATATTATATGATTACTGCAATGAAGTTTAGATTATAGTGAAGTGCAGTTATAGTAATCGTTAACGATAAATTATATTCTTAGTAAAATAAATAGCGTGCTTGGAAACCGATGTTTAGGTTAGATTGCTAATATCCGAATGACGATTGCTTTTCACATAATGAATTTTATGTAAATAATTTAAACAAAAGTATATCGAAATAATTGATAATAATTAAGCTAATTAAAAGTTTTACTTATAATCATTTACTAATTTATTTATAATGATACCTAGTAGGTATATAGACATGCAATCTACATAAGAACACACAAACATTTACGCATACTTAGTGGAAGCGTAAGCTTTGTGTAAGCTCGTCTAGGTTGGTACCACCCAGTCATCACATTTTGTAGGCACCACCAAACAGTAACACCTACTTGTATTTATGTTTGAGGGGCGAGTGAGCTAGTGTAAGCACAAGAACAAGGGACTTAACATTTTTCGTTTTCGTGTGGCGCATTGGCGATGTAAGGATTGGTATCTCTTATAGAGGAATTTTTTTAGGCGGTAGTGACTACTTAAGTACTTATCATCAGGTGGCCGTCCACCTATTTGTAACTACACATTGCTCCGATGCGCAATTAATTCCTAAAATAAATGGAATATATAGTTAAAACGATGACGTCACCACTGCTCCCTTTACGATACAGAAAGTTGTGTTCATTGAGAAATAGATAACGCGTAACACATTACAGCACACACGTCATCGCTTATTCGCGTGCCTAGTTACTATCCCTTTTTTTTATTACGCTGGAAAAAACGCATGACGCGTTTCCCTCCACTGGTAACATTGGGGGGGGGGGGGTATGTGGGACTCGCCGTATGTCCAGGGCACCGAGTGCACTCCGGACATCGGATTACCCACTAAAACACCAGCGGTACCCTTCCCGTCTTAAGTGGATTGCCTCGGGATCGCTTGCGCATTCAACCGTGACGCTCCGAGTCTAGTTACTATCCCTGTGCAACCTGTGCTTATGTATTTCCTAACCCTATTTCTTAATGTAAGTCATTTGTATTTGTGCATCAGAATGACTGTACAAAATGACGAATCAGCTTTAAAATACTATCAGAATTTAGTACTTACCTATTTAGTAAAGTAACAGCCTGTGAATGTCCCACTGCTGGGGTAAGGTGGGCCTTATCTCCTCTTTTTAAAGCTTATTACACCACGCCGCTCCAATGTCGTTTGGTGGAATATACATTCGATAGAATTTCAGTCAAATTTGATACATTAATGTTTCCTCACGATGTTTTCCTTCACCGTCCAGCACGAGAACAATAGATAAATCTTGACAGTAATACTACATAGCTATAAAAAACCAATGAAAGCTCTAATTAGATAGAGTTTTGCATAATTTCGATGTTGAAAGTCTCCAAAATATTTTTGACGTGACAACGTCTAATAAATCGATGAACGCTGGCTACATGCACGAAAAAG
This sequence comes from Nymphalis c-album, assembly GCA_963151315.1. Taxonomy (NCBI): domain Eukaryota; kingdom Metazoa; phylum Arthropoda; class Insecta; order Lepidoptera; family Nymphalidae; genus Nymphalis; species Nymphalis c-album. Next base: position 3,670,575 of record OY720610.1, read on the forward strand.
GATGACTCATTGTCCCGTTACGCTCATTGTGCCGTTACGCTGATTGTACGCTTGCGCCGCATCTCTTTTATGACGTTGTCACGTTAAACTATCTTCCGTAAACCGACTTTACAGACAACCATTTTTTATTTAAACATATTATACTTACTATTAAAATATTTATATAGTTAAGCTTTCATATATTTCACCAAGTTCTATACAATTATTATAATTATATCGAATGGAAACATGAACATTCTAGAAATAAACTACAATATCAGACATTATAAATACAATATATCTTAAACCAGATTAACCCGACCCAAATAAATTTCACCTTTATCCAAAAACATGCAGATTGATGCGTTAAGTATATAATTTGTTACGGTTAAAACTTTAACACAGAGATGAGTCAAATACAAAAGTCGTGAATCCAAGAAAGTCACGATTCGGATTCCAAAACTGCATATTAACAAATGTGAGCCTAGCCCAAGAAAATAATAGCCTAAAAATTCATAATTGCAACTTATGAAGTCTTCAGTCACACCGTCGCGTGTTAGTTATATTTGTAGTTTATATATAAGAAATTCAAGAAGTCACGACTTGTATAATAATTATTTTTTATTTGTATTTAGTTAAGGTTTACTAAAAAATAAAAATCTATGTCCATAAGAATGTAACTAAATAACCTACTATTTAATAATTACCGGAATTACTAATACAATTTTGAATCTGTGAAAAAAGCACGTATTTTTATTATCTTAAGATTTTCAAATTTAGAATCTTTTTAGAATTTATAATGTGTTTACACATTTTCCGTTCGATCGTGCGACGCGACGCGACGACGGTGTGATACGCGGCTTACGATGAAGCTTATTAGGGCATTCCTGTAAACTCGCGATTTATCAGAGTTAGGGTAAAGTTAGTATCGGTTCCCATAGGAATATTCGTTCTGAAAGTGCCCCTGTTTTGTCACGCGATGTCTTCTGGTATTTGTTAGAGTGACCATGATAATAGAATCGTATAAAATATACCTACTAATAATTAAAACAATTTCTATTCTTTATAATATATTGTCAATTTAATTTAAAATTTTAAGTGAAGGTACTTGAACGCTCCACCTCTTTTTGGTTCTGCTCCGGATCTATTAGACTAAATTGCAAAAATATATATTTTTGTAATAGAAAACGTTACAAATAACATACAACAACAACATCAACATAGCAACATAGTTATGTATTACGAAATAAACGTTTATTGGAGATTCTGTTTCTACCCGTTCGAAGGACGGGTGTAACAGCCTGTGAATGTCCCTTTCGAGGAGAATATTTTGGAGCATATTTCACCACGCTGCTCCAATGCGGGTTGGTGGGATACACATGTGACAGAATCTCAATGAAATTTGTTTTCCTCACGATTTTTTCGTTCACGGTTAAGAACGAGATGAATTATAATCACAAATTATGCACATGAAATTCAGTGGTTAAGATTAAGATTAATTAAGGTTAAGACGCGTTCTTACCCCTGGGCCACCGGGACGTGTAGCTAAGCTTAAAAATAAAAGAAAGAAAAGTGCTATCGCAACCTTTCGTGTTTCGTACATAGAAATATATAATATACTTTTTTGAATAACCATTCTGAAGAGGTTATCTTAATAGTGACACAAATAAGTGAAACGCATAAGTAACTTTACAATTTAAAAGAAAATATACAAACTCAAAAAGCTCGTGATAATTTAAAGTTTGTTTTATATATATGTATAATATATATTTTAAATTAAAGACTTAAGTAATTATCTATTTTGTTACACACTTTATAATCTATTTTAATATAACAGTCAAAGTTTTCCTTTTAATATTTACTGAAAAAGTTATCTAATAATAAACATTGAACAAGAATCTATCCATGTCAGAAAATCTCGGACATGGTCGCGCCCCGGGGTGAACAAGGCCGGCCAAACGAAATAATAATAAAAATATATTATTTTCTTATAATTATTAAACTTTTTCCTTGATTACTTTTTTTTTAAATAGCGTTCTGGCCTGACTGCGTGCGGTATATAATGAAGGTTTTCTTATACAATATATTTTTATAATAATCTATAGATATTGTACCTATATATTATGCGGTTTAAGAGTGTATGTCTTTGTACGCGCTTACCTCAGGAACTACCAAAATGATTAAATAAAAAGCATTAGATAGTTTATGTATCGATAAAGGTTATTTATAAGTATAACTTCACGTTAAGACTCACAAGGGTGAAAGAGTAACACTTAAGTTAAGCTCGTCGATATAAAATATTATGTATAAGATTTGTTTTTTATTGTATAGGAAGGCGGTCTAGCATATGGGCCACCTGATGGTAAGTGGTCACCAACGCCCATAGACAATGGCATTGTAAGGAATGTTTACCATCGCTTACATTGCCAATGCGCCACCAACCTTGGAAACTAAGATGTTATGTCCTTTGTGCCTGTAATTACACTGGCTCACTCACCCTTCAAACCGGAACACAGCAATACAAAGTACTGCTGTTTTGCGGCAGAATATCTGATGAGTGGGTGGTATCTACCCAGACGAGCTTGCACAAAGCTCTACCACCAAGAATATTTAGTATAAGCATTGTGTACAAGCTCTGCTTAGCTTGGGATCAGATGGCCTTGTGTGAATAATGTCCCAGGATATTATTATATTATTTAATAACTTATTTCCTGTTTGCCCAATACACGGTTCATAAATATCTTACTATTAGAGCCTCATGTGTTCTTCTTTTGAGATTAATGAAATAAATGAATACATTTTGTAATAATGTACATGTGCTATATGCTGCTAGTATGTAATACCATAGCCCACAGACATTTAGTATTATATAACCCATAGTTAGTGGCCCATTGAGGAAGTTACAAGTTCTTGATACTTACAGTAGGTACCAGTAGTATAAGGAGATGCCGACTCACTCGAAGGAGCTTTAAAGTAATTAAGAAAATCTATACACTGTGGGAAAATGTTAAAAATTTGTTTATAAAAATTTTACTTCTTAAACATAATCAACTATCGTGATACAAATTATTAAGTGTATAAACTGAACATTATGTAATCTTTGTCAATATGTTCAATAGGAAAAAAAAAAAAAATCAGTATACCTAATCACTTGTCCGAAACAATTACGAAATCATTGTGACCCTACATACATTTTCGGGCCCACCTCGCGGCTGTCATAATGTCATACATTTCAGAGGCACTTTAATGAGAGCGGTCCACGATCTATTGACACTAAAATTGTTAGGAATTACTGTCTAGCTATAAAGCTATTAAAGAGCTATATCACGCTACGGGCCATAGAGTAAGTGGTATATTTCATCTATTATATAGATTAATAAAAAATATTCTACGCTATGTCTCACGAAGAACAGATTATACGGCGAGACGATATTACTTTTAGGGTATACTTATATTAACCATAAACAAATCATGTTCTAAATTTAAACTTTATTTAAAGTATCTAACATATGATATGAAAAATGTCGTAAGGAAAATCACGTCTCTAAAGAAACGTTGAACTCTGAATAGCTCATATGCTTTTTTACAACTAGACTATTAAAAATATAAGTAACCTGTATGAATATATGATGAAATAATGGTACCTGCCCAGATTGGTTTGTACAAAGCTCTACCACCAAGTAAAATGGACTTATACGTTTTGTATCTTTCCAAAACACACAAGCTAAACACACATAAAGTGCGTCGTGAAGTAGACACGTATAATTTTGTTGCTAAAGTAATTAATTCTTTCTTAGTGTAATTATTACTCTTTAACAAAAACATTTTCACTATTTGTGCTCAGTTATTGTGACTTTATAATATTGTGAAATTTTATAACATTTTGTGTTCTATATTTGAAGATATTAGGCAAAAACTTTTTAAAATCAGTGCATTTAAAGGACATCTTTAACGTTCATTAGTGATCGGAGTGTGGCAATGCTAATGAGCTTCATATATAAAAAATATAAGTTCATTGACCTCTCGTAACACAGTTTGCTCCAAATACAAATACGAGGGACTTTTTTGCGATATATATACATAGAGTTCGTGGCGCAGCCGTAGAAACCGCGCTTATTATTAGTTATATCCTGGGTTCAAATCCGAGCTCTGCGTTAATATTATTTTTCTTTTTACCAAAGATATTGTATCTCTCTCTCGAAATTTATTTTATTTCGAGAGAGATTGATTACGTTCGCTTATTGAAATTACTTATATTTAGCAACAAGTGTCAGCGCTGTTTACCAGATCAACAAATTGATTTAAAATTTATTATTTTATACAAGATGTCAAAGCAATGCGCAGGTTGTCGTTCATCAATAACGCGAAAAGACTTTTTAACTTGCATAAAATGCAAAGATAATTATGATCTCCTCTGTGCTAACCTGACACCTAAAAAATTTAATTCTATGTCTCAAGATAATAAAAATAACTGGACTTGTCAAGCGTGTCGTAACAAAATACCTAAGTGTGATAATACGAACACACCAATTAGCAGTCGTTATGGTACTCAAAACCAAACTGAAATCAACCCATCATGCCCAGAAATTTCTAACGTAACGTATCGATCCAAAAACATTGAACATGAACACAGATCCGTCAGAGATGAATATATAAATCCGTCGGACTCTCAGGAATTAGAATGCACGAAAACTCCCATATCTGATGTTATTAAAAATGAAATACGTTATGTAGTAAGAAATGAATTATCTTCTTTTCTCTCAAACTTTGAAACAAATATATTCGAAATTGTTTCAACAAGGCGAGACGGTACTTCACGTCGGACCATCGCCTAAAACTTTACAAGGCGCAAATCCGGCCCCACATAGAGTACTGTTCTCACCTCTGGGCGGGAGCTCCCCAGTACCAGCTTCTTCCTTTTGACCGCATTCAACGTAGAGCGGTTCGAATTGTCGACGATCAGGCTATTACCGACCGGCTTGATCCTTTGGCCTTGCGTAGAGATGTTGGGTCACTCTGCATACTCTATCGCATATATCACGGGGAGTGTTCTGAGGAGTTGTTTGGATTAGTCCCGGCAGCTGAATTTCACCACCGGACATCGCGCCAGAACTCCAAATTCCATCCCCATCACCTCGATGTCTGGAAATCCACAACAGTGCGTTTCTTAAGGCATTTCCTGCCTCGCACAATCACTCTGTGGAACCAGCTTTCGCCGGCGACTTTTCCGAACCGATATGACTTAAGAACCTTCAAGAAGAGAGCGTACTCTTTCCTCCAAGGCCGGCAACGCACCTGCAAGTCCTCGGATGTTGCAGGTGTCCATGGGCGGTGGTAGTCACTTTCCATCAGGTGAGCCTCCTGCTCGTTTGCCCCCTCTTACATAAAAAAAAAAAAAAAAGAAATACTTGAAGCTAGAAACAAGGACTTGTTACAGCAGGTTGAACAATTAACCAATTCATTGAATTTTTTTGAGCAAAAATATGAAGAAATTAGACAAGATATTAAGATTAAATCGGAGTGTATAAAAGACTTGGAGTCGAAAAATAATGAATTAAAATGTACTGTCTCAGATCTTAGTGCCAGATTAACTCAAATGGAACAACATTCTAGGGCCAGTAATGTTGAGATTCAATGCATACCGGAACACAAGTCTGAAAATCTTGTTACTATAATAAAACAAATAGCAAGCATCACAAATTATAAACTAAATGAATCTGACATACATCTCTGTACACGCGTATCGAAATTAGATAAATCAAATCCCCGCCCTAGGTCTGTACTAGTGAAATTTAGTTCCCTAATAGTACGAGATGGGTTTTTGGCCGCCACTTTATCTTTTAACAAGAAGAATAAAAATAAATTGGATAAATTAAATACAAGCCATATTGGCATATCGGGTGATAAGACACCTATTTATGTGATGGAACATTTATCCCCGGCTATGAAAGCTCTTCATGCTGCTACCAGGATCAAAGCTAAGGCAAAAAATTACAGATATGTCTGGATTAAGTCAGGTCGTATCTACGTGCGAAAGAATGAGTCATCCGAACATAAACTTATAAAAAATCAAGACTCTGTTGATAAGTTAGAATAGTTACAACTTAATGTTTTTATTATTATTCAATTGATCTCAAATTTGTTTAAGAGTTGGTTATGTGTTATTAATTTCTTATAAAATAATTAAATTCGGTACTTTAAATATTTATTATCAAAATGTTAGGGGTCTTAGGTCTAACACTATGGATATATCCCTAAAAATTTTAAATACCAACTACGATATAATTGTATTTACGGAAACTTGGTTAAACGGTACCATATTTGACAACGAAATATTCGACAATAGATATAATGTTTATAGGACTGACAGAGCTGGTGCTAGGCTCGGAGGAGGTGTATTAATAGCGGTCTCGACAAAATTCCCGTCATGTAAGATTTTAGGACATAGTAGCGATTATGAGGATCTATGGATTAGGGTAGATGTAAATTCAGGCAAAAGTAAAGAATTTTTAAAAATCTGCGCTGTATATCTTCCTCCTCCGATGAACCTAAGAACATTTAATAATTTTTTTGATGAGGCTAACAAATTATTTGAGCAGAATTCTTCTAAATATACTCTAATACTAGGTGACTTTAATATCAATAATATTACATGGAATTCAAGCGAATCTGGTTCTAACTTAGTACCTGAATTTAATTCTGGTTGTGGCATACATAATGTCCTATCGGATTTCATGGAATTGAACGACATCCGGCAATTTAACTGCATTACTAACGAGAATGACCGAATTTTAGATTTAGTTTTATTTGATTCGGATTTTCTTAAGATAAAACAATGCGATTCACCACTACGTAAAGTCGACTCACATCACCCTCCTTTAGAGATATTTGTTTCGTTTCCATTGAGTAAAGAAAATGCGAATGCGAATCCTACGAGTATAAGGTTTAACTTTCGTAAAGCAGATTACGATAAAATTATATCAGCCTTGGACAAAATATCTTGGTTAGAGGAGCTCCTCATTTATGACGACGTCAATCTTATGATAGATAAATTCTATAGTATATTAAGAGAAATAATCCAGCAGCATGTTCCTAAAAGTAAAAAATATAATAATAAGTATCCAACTTGGTTTAATTCTAATTTAATTTATCTGATTAAGCAAAAACATAAATATCACACTCGTTATAAAAAATATAAAAATCCTCTAGATTTACTTGAATTCCAATATCTTCGCGATGATTGTGAAAAACTTATGCATCACTGTTATAATAACTATATTATGTCAATTGAGTCCGCTATAAGTAATAATCCAAGGTACTTCTGGACACACATAAAGAATAAACATAAAAATAGTTCCAACTATCCACCTATCATGTCATTTAATGAAAGTAAAGCAACAGACAAAAAAGGCATATGCGATCTTTTTGCTCTTAACTTCTCAAGCGTATTTGAGGCAAACCTTGGCTATTCGAGCTATAGCTTAAGTAAATCGACATCTTGTAACGAAATGGAAAATATATTTATTTCTCAAAAAAGTGTTGCAATTAAATTAAAAAGACTTGATGTGCATCATACTGCGGGACCGGATAATATACCACCTATATTTTTGAAAAACTGTTCTGATTCCATATCTTTACCACTAGCAATTATATATAATACCTCTATTTACAGTGGAATATTCCCGGATAAGTGGAAAGAGGCCAGAATAGTACCAATATTTAAAGACGGTAATAAGGAATGTGTACGCAATTACAGGCCAATATCGATCCTGTCAGCAATGTCGAAGGTTTTTGAATCCCTTATTTACCCGTTTATTTTTCATCATGTCAAGCCTCTTCTATCATCCGATCAACATGGATTCATTGCTATGCGGTCCACAAATACAAATTTATTAAACTACCTTTCAGATCTTATAGACGCAGTGGACAGCAATTTGCAAATTGATTCTATCTATACAGATTTTTCAAAGGCATTCGACAAAGTTGACCATGATCTATTGCTTCTTAAGCTGGCGCATCACGGAATTTCCAATCCTTTATTGACATGGTGTAAATCTTATCTTTGTAATAGGCCAGCGAAAGTCGTCATCGATGGCTATGAATCATATCCCTACATTGCCACCTCCGGAGTCCCTCAAGGCTCAAATTTGGGTCCACTCTTTTTTATACTGTTCATAAATGATCTCATAACGGTAATGAAGCACTCACGTGTATACATGTTTGCAGACGATCTTAAAATCACTAAGATCATCAAGCAACAGTCTGATGTCTTGGAGCTTCAAGAGGACCTAAATAATCTAGTAATCTGGTGTCAGAAAAATAAAATGTATTTGAATCCCCTGAAGTGCTGTTTCATTAGATTCACAAGATAAAGAAATCCAATAATTAGTTCATATACAATATACGAAAAACATCTAAAGGAGTCAAAAACGGTTCGTGATTTAGGCGTTATATTTGACAGTAAGCTCCGCTTCGATGCTCACGTTGATGTCATTGTCACTTCTGCGTTGAAATCGCTGGGTTTTATTATAAGACAATCTAAAGACTTCAGGAGGACATCCACCATGATTCGACTTTATAATTGTTATGTTAGGAGTAAACTTGAGTATTGTTGTCAAGTATGGTCACCGTTGTATAAGGTATATGATGATCGTATTGAAAAGGTGCAAAAACGATTATTGAGACACTTGTGTTACAGAATGAGGGTACACGTAAAAAGCTATAGCGATAGACTTAAGTACTTCGAAATGCAACCTCTTCGTGTGCGAAGATCCTTATTGGATTTAGCCTTTTTGTATAAGCTTTTTCATAATAAAGTGGACAGTAAACATTTGCTCGAAAACCTTAATATAAACGTGCCACGAAGACCACCTCGGAACCCATGTCCATTGTTCAAAATGAGCAAGAATAGAACCAATCTTGGGAAAAATTCACCATTAGCCCGAATGACACGCTTATATAACGCAATACCAACTATCGACATGGGTTTCGACACTTTTAGCACTTTCAAAAAGAAATGTTATGCCTTTTATGCAAATTGTTAGTCAAAGTAAATTTGTTTCTATAATTTGTTTCTGAACTTATTTTCATTTTGTTTAGTTTACATTTTGTTTAGTTTAGATTTGTTAAATAGTTTTCGATAGATTATTTTATTCCATTGTTTTAATTATTAATTTTGGTTTGTTTTTCTTTTTTTTTTTATTTCTCAAGTTTTGTTTTAGAGTTCAATACTTTATAAGTGCATGTTGTGTTCTCCTATAATTGGAGGTACATTTAATATTTTATTGTCTAAACTTGTATTTTTTGTATTACATATGTACCTGTGTTGGAGTTCCATATTAAATAAATAAATAAATAAATAAGCTGTTTTAGTGAGGCATATTTAGTATAAATAAATAGTAGTTATAAAATCTCATATGAAACTTGCACGTTTATTTTAAGTTATGATAATTCTATTTTATCTTAGTTATATTATAATTAAATATTTGGCAAATAGATCTTTTCACGAATATTTATAATTATGCCGATATTAATCACAGGATGATTACAGATTATAAACCACTTTTCTGTTTAAATCTTGAGATCGAGTCGTTTTACGAAAGGTCGCCATTATTCTAAATTTGAATATTAGACGAGTACAGATATATGGATTAAGTTTGAGTGTAAACGGGATGGATGATAATGATGTTACTTGATGTGAAATACGGCGTAATGTTGCACGCTCCTTATTAATATTCGAAAATAAAGAATGTTGCCATCTGCCCGGAGGTAAGGGGAGTAAATTTTTGTAATAGTGTTGTGAACTAAAAATATCGGAAAATCAAAATGATTTCAAGGTAAAAACTATAGTTAATTAATTTAAACGTTTTTAATCTTAGTAGTAAGGTTTAAGTTTTAATAAGTTATAAGAAAACTACTATGCATAGTATGTGACTGAATCTGTCTTAATAATCTTTGTTGTCGAAGACAAAGATAAAGACAATTCGCACTGTTGTATGTTATTTTGTTGTTGTAACACTATTACATATTATTTAAATATTGGGGACGGTAGTCAATTCAAATAAAAGTTTTATAAGAAACAATTTAAAAAAAAACGATGTGCTAATTAGAAAGATCGTGACTTTTCCTTAAATCTGAGTCTATAGTAAATATGTACATGCATGATACATGACATAAGACTGTTAGATACATAACTTGTAATTATCATTATGATTAACGCAATATGTATAACCTACTTATATGCAGAAAATATAAAATAAATGCCGCTTGAATGTAGTTAAAATGACTTTAATTACATAATAAAAACTATGGACTGAAAAAATTACAAATATGTTTAGTCAAAACTAACAAGACAGGAGTTAATTGAAAGTGCTATGCCCAACAATTGGCCTTTTTATTGTACATAATAATGAAAATACTAATATTATAATAAAACAAATAATCATAATAAATACCAGAACTATTTCGTACTCGTAAATATACAATAATCAGTACTTAATTATTACTCGTAAATTATTATATGAATAAATATTTTAATGCTAGAATCGTTCTAAAGTTATCGATATAATTCACATCACTAATACAACGATGGTGAGCGATAGTAGTGGTCGCGCCTCGGGCTGCGTGCGCGCCACCCTTTCATTTTCTAATTATATAACTGGCAACACGGGCCCGTGCGCGACCGGTAACAATTTGAATTTAGAATCGTGAAGAGTCATATCGAAAATATTAAAATTTTGTTATAAATATTATTTATAAACTTTATTATTATTCTTTATTATGTATAATTGTATATTATTATGATAATTCAGAGTTGTAATTAATTCTTTAAAAATACATTATTTTTTTCATAAAAAATTTAAACATCTTAATTTTGCAAAATATGGAGCCGATTGTATTTAAATTACTGCAAATTATATTTTTATAACTAAACATCAATGCAATAACTAAACATCAATGGTAAGCACGCACACTGACGCATCATGGTTAGATGATGAAAAGAAAAAAGAACATTTATTTATATGATCAATTTTACGATTGTACGACAATTTGGCGGTTGCCGTATATAGATAGAGCCCGCCGCGGATGCGTTTCAAGTGTACATAGCACGGTTCTTTTTACGCTCTTTCTTATTTTAAATTTATTTTAGTTCTATTTTGCTAAATGAATCTTATTTACAACGAGCCTTTTTTGACTAGAGTTCGATTTGATCGATGTCTATATTATACGTGACGTTTCAAAATTAAATATTATTGATTCGGTTTCATTTTTGTAACGAGCACGTTCGCAATGTTGTATAAATTATATGGAATTTTGTAATGTGTAAAATTTATTTTTCTCCGAGTTATATGCTTTGTCCGATCATTGTAAAGTAGTTAAATTACCAAATAAATAGATATTGGCGGAAATGCTAATACCGTGTCCTCATTCAAATACGATTCTGATTCTCTGGGCAGTTTTTCTATCAACAGTAAAAGCGATATGGCGAGATAAAATTTTGCATTTTTCTCAAACGTGCATATTTTACAGCACACAATTTAATCCTTCATATCACACAATCTCAGTCACGGTTGTTGTGCTCAACTGAGACACAGGATTCCTCCTGACTGGCCCTAAGCATTGGAATTTATTCCGCCACGCTGCTCCAATGCCATTTGGTGAAATACATATGTGGCGGATTTCAGTATAGACACTTGCAGATTTCCTCACGATGTTGTCCTTTACCGTCAATCACGAAATAAACACAAATTAAGCATATGAGAATTCAGCGGTGCTTGCCCGGATTTGAACCCACTACGATCGGTTAAAATTCACGCGTTCTAACCACTAGGCCAACTCGGCATTCACTAGGGACTAGATCACAAAACATACATGTATGTACATGTCACCGGATAATAGTAGTCATATTTTAGTGTACATAATAAATAACTTGATTATATATAAATATATAATATAGAACGGAGTATATAAGAATACATTTCAGGTTAATTATAAACACTAACCTAACTGAAGAGATTACAAAGTACGGAAATCTTATGCGTTTTATTGTAAATTGAATGCATTCATAATTTTCCTAGATTTATTATACAATAACAGTCTTTACAATTAACCGGTACGTAAAATGGAACGTAGTATTTAACATGCTTTCATGAATTAATGCCTCAATCGATTACATCGAAACTCTGAAGAGACACGAATATTTTGAGAAACAAAATGGGCGTTATTTTTTATCGGTGAAATATGTACGAGGAGCAAGTGTATTAAGCCTTTAGCAAAAATTTTCGATAACATTATGTCTTAACAATGATATAATATAGTATGAATTAAATTAAATTGAGCATTATGTTTCTGTTATTATTAATATAAAATCACGATCAATAAAGGATATGCAACAGAAGTTTAAATTATTTTAGAATTTAACATAAAAAAATACCTTTAAATTTATTAAAACAAAGATTTAAAAAATATTCTAATGAAAAAGGAGTATTGCATTGCTAATTGTTAAATAGCGTTATTTTTATTATTCTCAAAGTAAATGTGAATATTATTTAATATATTTACTTTCATAAAATAATTTAAGCAAAGATCGCACAGAAACATCCTAATCTTCAATAAATTTCGTACATGGTTATTTAAGTAAAAGCCGACACTTGACCTTTCCTATTCAATGAAATCTCAAATTATACAATGATTAATTGTCCGTAACAACTATAATTACATTTTTTTTATTTTATAAAAGATAAAAGATTACATAGTACCGTTGACAGCTGGCGCCTAGAGCGATGTACTAAAAAGTCGAAAAAATCGGTCACAGATAATCAAGGAAATGCCTAAGGCTTTGTAATTAGTAATGAGGTGATGACGCGATGGATATAACACTTTCGATTTTGGTAAATGTTTTTTAATTATTTACAATTGATTAGAGCATTCGCATTTATTTTCTTTGGTGCGAAATTGGTGCTAAAAGTGTTGGAACAATCTCTAGACTACTAATCGAAAGGATAAATATCCAAAAGGTATATACTTAGACGGTCCTTTTTACCCCTCATATTAATAGGGTATATAAGTTGTTTTTATTTATCATTTATTAATTATCAATTCAAACTAGATAATAAGATTTTTACTTCTGTAAGAAAAATCTGAACAAAGTACATAGCTGTAAAAGGAAAATAGAAAACAAATAATTAATATAAGAATTTTAATTACGCAATGCTTATGGCGACAGATTCTTAATACCCTGTCAGAAGCAAAAGCAATTTCACCATAACGGTCTAACGTCAAACCTGAGCATAGACAATTTCGCGCGCGAAAGATCACTATCTCCTCTGTGGTCTGCCACGTGACCGCCAGAGGGGTCACGTGACTCTATTTGTACAGCTATACCGCTTTTATTAACTCGGCTCTGGGTTCTTTATAAAGTCAGGAATCGATATATCATTGAAACCTCAAGTATTATAAAAACACAAAACGATAAATAACCTTTTACGAGTTTGTTATTGCTTTTATTTTTGGCATATGAGTTGATTTGTAATATATTTAACATTTACATACAAAGTTCTGGCTTTTTCATTTTTCAATTTAAATAGTAAATTCTAAGATAAAAAATTACAAAATGCCTCAAGAATAATATTTTTTTAAGCCCGGAACCTTTCAACCCAGTCTGCATTTTCGTGTTCAGATATAATGATATCTGAACAACAATAAAACGTTTTAAGCAAGGTTTCATCATGTGTCAAATTATTAAAAAATAAATAAATAACCTACCAACTCTTGGACTAATATTACTGCTACTGGTTACTGTAGTAGTTAGTACTACGCTACTATTCGCTTATTGAATTTTGAATATAGAATATATTCCAAATATAAACATTTTGTTGCAAATTTTATTCACAGAGTAATAAAGCTCACTAACATCGGGTCAGCTATGTGCCTATAATCTGTATTGTCAATACTTCGCGCTGAGTGACACTTGACGTCCCGTGCTAATCCCGAGGGATAACAAGAACTATGACAAATTATAAATCAAATGGATGTGACAGTTTTGTACTCATAACTCTATAAATATCTACCTATAATAGACAAAGATAAAACTCAGCACATTTATTTTCTTTTGTCATGTATAGACGAGCTTCAGTGTAAGGTTTAAAAAATATATAATTTGAAATTAGAATACAAGAACAATGTGTTCGATACGTTCAAATTCACATATGTTTTCCGCATATTTTTAATAATGCTTTCTATTTATATTTTATTATCTATTCTTACGTGATTAATAAAAAGGCCAAATTTAAAATGTATTAAAATGCCATCTTATTATAGTAGTATTTCAATCTCTATTTAAAATTAATCAAACAATCTTTAATAAAATTTATTACTGTTTTTAGAAAATTGTTCTTAGGTAATTAACGCTTTAAGACACTATGAATAGGTACATATTATGACACAATATCTAAGTAATTGTTATGACGTAAATTAGCGTCTACTTTTCAGAAAGTGTTTAAATAAAGTTATTATGTATTTCATTATGGCAATAAAGATTTTGATTTTTGAACAAATAATTATTTAAAATTCAGTATTCTCACCATTTTATTTCAATAACTACCTCAAATTAATATAAATAAATAAATAAATCATACAATAACTACCTCAAATTTACCGAAAGACACTATAACTATTTATGTGAATTAAATAATTTTATTTCTAAAAGTAATCGAAAATAAAAACAAATACCACATCCGAATTTCCTACATAAACGTCGACCTCTCAAAATGAACAACACGAAGAGCGTTGTAAGTGTTGATTTTTGTACTCAACGCTATCCCGGACTTTATTCCACACGCTTTCCCATGCGGTAATGAAATATCATTCCTCCCGGGATCGAGACGGCTAATAGTAAGCTCGTTATGGCCCTTGGGAAGTGCGGATTTGCACATAATTAGGAATTTTTGTGGTCTGTAATATTAGGCTGTATATTTAAGTACGTTGGTTCTATTACGTACTTATAACGAAAAAAAAAGTTGTCCTTCTGTCATTTGTATTCTTAGGTATTATGACGAGTTATTTAGACAAATATGACAATCAAGTATATAAGCAAGAAAAACAAATAGTAGATGCCATATAGTAAGTATTTTATATATTAATATATAATAAAAAAATATTCAGTTTGTATGTTTATCAATCCATATTACCTATATACTATGTATAGAGAAGCATTGTAATGTGAGTAGTATCTTTGTAATTTTGTAGAATGTTACAAATAAAGATAAAAATAAGATGTGACAATAATATGTGCATGCATTGAAATAATGAAACAAAAAATAAATGAAATATATGATGCATTTAAATAGAGATATCATTTAATTATAAAATTAAATGGTTTTATTATATTTCAGGTAAGCATATAAAATTGTCACAAACATGCCACATGACGTGTATTCTGCCAACCCGCATTGGAGCAGGGTGGTGGAATAAGCTCTAAACCTTCTCCTCAAAAAAGGAGAAGAGGCCTTAGCTCAGCAGTGAGACATTCACGGGCTGTTACTTTACTTTTTTATATAAACTCATTTTTTTTCCTTTTCTGGCGTATATCTACGCTATTTGAGCGCAAAATATTCTGCCAAAACTCATTATTGATAATTAATTTCAAATTAATATAATATCATGGTCAACCACTTTATTTGGCAATTGGCGGTAGGTGGTATCATCACTCTTCACTCATCACTCATCTCGCATTCTACCGTCTACCAGCAGTACTTAGTATTGTTGTGTCCCGGTTTGATGGATGAGAGAGCCAGTGTAAACATAGCCACAAGGGACATGAAATCTTAGTTCCTAAGCTTGGCAGCGCTTTGGTGATAAGGATTGATTAATATTTCTTACAGCGTCAATATCTATGGCGGTTGTGTACTCTTACCATCAAGTGGCCTCTTTGCTCTGCTCTTTATAAAAATTACATCTATATAAATAAAATGATAGAGGTCTGCAGTTGTAAGCGTATCACGGAAAAACTACTGGATAGATTTCAATGAAACTTTCTAATTTTTATTTCTTAGACACTTGGCCCTTATCAAAAAGAAAAATTATTACGATATCTTCATTTAATAAAAAGTTATTAAAGTTTCAAGAAACAACGATTTGTATATGCACTGCGTGTTCAGTGACGTATGTTTAAACAAAGTATATTTTTGGTTGCGATCTTTTTGATGTTTTTTCCCTCGTACGTACATAAGAAAACTTTGTTAATATATCAAGCAACGTGCACGAAGTCGCGGGTATCAGCTAGTATTTTATAAAAATAAAAACAAATATACCAGCCAACCAATTTACCAAACAGCAATCCACAACCAACGCTTGGAGCAGCTTGGAAGAGGTCCAACAATGAACGGTCATTCAAGAGGTTTATCTATTTTTAAGTAAATATTACTTTTCACGAAAAAACATAATGTTTAAAAATAGAGCTAATACAATATGATACCCATGTGAACTAAAACCTTCTTACATTAAAATGTATTTTCAAATTTAAATTCTTAATTCGAATGTTTCTATTTATATTCGAAATTTAAATCTGAAATATCGACGTCAATCTAAAACAAACACATTCGTCACGCTCACAAAGAACCGCAACATCAAAACGCAACTTAACTGGCATCATTACGAGATCTGCATAACTGCATTCGAAGCGCGGGATTGTCGCATCATCGAATCCCCCGGGATTCTAGTCCTGTACAATAAAACTCAATTGTAACCTTGTTATATACATCCCTATTTGTAAGAAACTGTTAAACAATATTGAACTTTATTATATAGATTTAGAGATGTGTTTTATTTGACTATGCATTGTGTTACGACGTTTTGTATTATTTGCTCGAATATGTCAACCCCACAGTTATTATATGCAAATAATACGCATAATTTAGGGTTTTGGCCTATTCCGTGTTTTATCTACTTATCTGTGAAATGGCTCAATTAGTGAAGCGTGTTCGTGCTGGTCTGCGGTTGGGGGTGGAATGCAAATGTGGTACCGACACGTTTGGAATATGCTAAATGATTTATCGTGATGATACATTACAATACACACTTAAGCTTCATAAGATACTTTATTTGTTGTTAAAATAGTAAAGTAAAGTAACAATTACTTACTTCCTAAGTACCTATACTATAGTAACCATCAGGTTGGTGGAAACTCATGTGGTAAAACTTCAGTGAAATTAGATAGAAGGTTTTCATTCATCGCCGAGTAAGATGAATTATAAACACAAATTATGCACATAAAAATCAGTAATCTTTAAAACCGCGATCATTGGTCCAGATTCACGCATTTTAACCGCTGGACCACATCGGCTTTTGTTTTACTATTTGTTGTACTGAAGAGTATTAACCTTAGTATTATATTTTAAATTATTCCATATTCAAAAAAAGCAAATCACGTGACATAATTACAACCTATTAAGTGTAATTTTAGCAATAGAACAAAATTCAAATATTTAACTCGAAAAATTTACGTTTAAAAAAACGTCGTCAAATTTGACCTACAATTATCGCGCCTAAAGTATGTCTATAAAAATACTTATGTAAATACAGATTATCTTTAAGTATTATCGTTGTAACAAAAATAATTATCGTTGTAACATAAATGTTAAAATTAGTTTTTTTTTAAATTATAAATATGACATAAAAATCTTCTACTGTCGTTACAATAATTTGTTATCTATTTACAGTTTGCTTTTTAAAATTTTGAATTTATCATTTATCATTTCTTTTTTAAGAACATAAAAATATTCAAGTACATAATATGTAAAAGGACGAGCTTACTCTAAATGCTCCAACGTTACTTTTTTCAAATACCTAATCAGTAGTATTTCAATGCACAGAATGAAACAAAAAAAAAACATAAGTATTAGATAATAGTAGAGTAAATTTTAAAGGGCAAGGCATTCATGATTCATCCTAATTATATAATTTCATATTTGCGAAAATCCTTTTACGTAAAGCTGTAATGATTTCCATGAAAGAACCTTTAAACCACACATGACGATAAAATTGTAACAGGCTCGTTCCAAACTTGAATCCCTTGAAACATTTTTAAGCACCGGTCACATACATTTATAACCATTAGCGGCTCACAAAAACGATTACAACCGCTAATCTTACCATATCTATAAAACTAAATAAATCAAGAAAAAAGCAAACACACGACTATTAATATCTCTATCCTTATACTTAAGTTCGGAAACGCGACGATAATTACAGTTCAGGAACGTTGAGTTTAACGTTTGGAAATTAAAAGAGTTGAGCGATCTTGAAACGCCACGTATCATTATGTTTGCATTATTTTGTTCTTGTTCGAACGCGACCCGAGGTTAAGTTGGGTCACGACACATCCCAATTAGGGGTGATTAGGCGTTGTAATTTATTGAGTGCGTTCAGAAACGCGCTGTATCACCGCGGCGTGCTTTCATGTTTCGAACGAATGTCGTGGTCGTGGCGCCAGTGTTTTTATTTATCTGTGCTGCTAATTTGCAAATATGGCTTCTTAAAATTTTTTATTGATTTTTTTTATAATTCCATCAATTAATCATTTCGTCTGTCGTCGATGTTAGAATATTTTAATTTTGTTAAACTTTTAATAAAATGTTGAATTTATTTCGAAAGGATGGGGCGTTAAATGTTTTAGCGGGTAAGCTGTCCCGGACATTAATTATAACGTGACCCCACTTTCCCGGGATTCTAAATTTAAGCGCCGCACCGCCCTATGATTAGTCCCCATACACAATACACATTTAAAACTTTCCAGCCACATTAAACACCATAAAAAAACATATCTTACTTCGCTCGAGTGCTATAATTAACCCAAACATTTCTTGCATTAAACACTTAAATATGTATTTACAAGAATATTGTTTATACGAATGCGATTTTGTATCTGTTGTTGTTGTAAAAATATTTATTTACTGCTTTATTGTACAACATAATATAATAATATCCTGGAACATTATTCACACACGGCCATCTGATCCCAAACTAAGCAGAGCTCGTACTAACCAAAAACTAAGCCAGACAATTGATATAATTATGTACTATATAAACTACTTATCTTGTGTAACGACGTGTTTATTTATTTATTTATTAGGACAACTTACAAAACACACACTAATATATATATTTATATATATATATATATAAATATATATATATATATATAAATATATATATTAGTGTGTGTTTTGTAAAGTTTTATAATATATATATATATATATATATATTTTATAAAACTTTACAATAACTTGCTGAGTGTTGTTTTATTTACAAGTTGCCACGGCACGGTAAAGGACAGTTTTATCTTATATTAAACTATTTAAAAAAATTATATAAATGTAAATCAACTAAAAATCAACCAAGACTAAAACTAAATACAAATAAAATAAAAAATAATACTAAAATTAAAAGCTTGCAATAATATGTTATATAGATAATTACACCCAGACTCAGGACAAGCACACATGTTCATACACACTAATGTCTAATCTGAGTGGATATTGAACGCAAGATCAGCGCGCAGCGGCGCGAAAGGCAAGTATCTACCAAACACGCCAAACGGCTCGTCATATAAATAACAGATGACATTACTCTTAAGTAATAGATAACAATTGATCAGACAATCATCTCAAATCGTCCTCAAAATGTTTTCCATTATGACCAAGTACGAGATGAACTATGAACACAAATTAAGCACATGAAAATTTCTCATAAGTGCTTTTGTTTCTTTCTCACACATTTGTTCTCTCTATCATTGTCAATTAAACTTGATGGCATGAAAGAGTTTTTACTTTTTTATATAAAAGTTTATAGTTTTGATACTATTTAATACCTACATTTTCCCATTGTTATTACCTAATAAAATGTAAATAAAATTTCACGTACATTTTTTTTCATTGTATCGGTTGGTGGGCATATGGGCCACCTGATGGTAAGTGGTCACCAACGCCCATAGACAATGGCATTGTAAGAAATGTTAATCATCGCTTACATCGCCAATGCGCCACCGACCTTGGGAACTAAGATGTTATGTCCCTTGTGCATGTAATAACACTGGCTCACTCACCCTTCAAACCAGAACACAACAATACAAAGTACTGCTGTTTTGCGGTAGAATATCTGATGAGTGGGTGGTACCTACCCGGACTAACTTGCACACTTAGAAGAAAATAATAAAAATGGCGGATTAATAAAATATACCCATATAGTTTTAGTATTATGCAATTCCGAAAATATGATTTATACAGCATTTTATAGATATTAAAACACTAATCAGCTGTTTTGCATATTGAGTTTTACAATACATAAGTCTACTATTAGTTAAATGTTACTTGTATTTCTTAACTCAGTACACGTGACAAGCAAAACTTGTGTATTGAGAAATGTTACAAGTTGAACCATTGCATACTTTCGCTCACCTGTTTAAAAAAAAAAAAACGAATTCGCTAGGGATGTCAAATGGAGGCGTTATCGATATTTCAATTACTGTCGCCTCGCTAAACGAGAGCTGGTAATATTTCTAACGGTACGTAATTGTTGGCTGTCCGGGCATAGTTATTAGTGTATTGCTTATCAAGCGCGTGCGCAGAGCCGGGGGCGACGAGGTGACCACGAATTATTGGGACTTATCCTTTTCGTGACTGCCAGTCGTATTGTATACAAATATATATAGGGCTCTAGGGGCTTAAAGGGCTTGTTGTGTTTTTTTTTCTTTTTTTTTTATGTAAGAGGCGGCAAACCAGCAGGAGGCTCACCTGATGGAAAGCGACTACCACCGCCCATGGACACCTGCAACATCCGAGGACTTGCAGGTGAGTTGCCGGCCTTGGAGGAAAGTGTACGCTCTCTTTTTGATGGTATTTATGTCATATCGCTTCGGAAAAGTCGCCGGCGAAAGCTGGTTCCACAGAGTGATTGTGCGACTTACCGCATAGTTTATTTATTTTCATTATTGTATTTTGGTTGGTTTATACTTATGATTTTTACATAACATATATACCACATTTCACACATATACAGAGTACCACATTTCATTCTTACTTTCTTTATATTTATATTTCTTTAATTCTGTTTAGTCATTGCTTTATGTGCTTAATGTGGTCTCCTGTAATTGAAGGAGCACACATGTTTTGTAATATTATTCAATTCAATGTACTTGTAAGTGTGTATCTTTTCTTGGAGATCCTTAAATAAATAAATAAATAAATATGACGGCTTAATACCGCGACCTTTTCATTGACGTTTTATAAAATTCATGCACTAAAATATTTATATGGCTCTTTTTTTCATTCTTGTTCAGTACGTGTTCTTGGCTTTACTTATCATGTTCACATATTTCGTGGTCCAAGTGTGTGATGTTCGTATCTTAAAATATTTCCTATACTTGAACAGTTACGGCCGGAATCCACGCCTTTATTATATGAACAAGTAATACGTTGGATTTCGTGTGGGTGTACGACTAAAACACGATATTTCGGCTTAATTATTTATACATATGTATAATAATTAGCGGCTGTTGAGATTAATAATGCTTTCTCTTTTCGTCATTATTGATTTAACATTCGAAAAAAGAAGACAGATTATTATTTAAAATCATTTTAAAATAATTTTACTGGTGGTAGAGCTTTGTGAAAGATCCTCTGGGTAGGTACAACTCTCTCATCAGATATTCTACACCAAAACAGCAGTCCTTAGTATTGTTGTTTTCATCAATGTACCTAAAGGGACAAGTCATTATCATCTTAGTTCCCAAGGTTGGTGGCACATTGGCTATGTAAGGGACGGCCAATATTTCTTTCAATACCAATGTCTATGGGTAGTGACCATGATGCTCCTACCTATTTAAAAAAAAACTTATAATCCATGATCGAAGTCATTTTGTCTGTACTAAATAATTATACTCGCTTACTCATCCTTCGTACCGGAAGACATTAATACTATGTATTGATGTTTAGCGATATAATAACTGATGAGTGGGTGGGACCGTCATCCGGGCTTGTACAAAGTTGCCACATGTAAATATATAAATGTTAAAATAATTTTAGACATATTACATATATAAATAACTTATGAATTCCTTAAGAAAACAAAAATACAACCGTTCATGAAACAGGTTCACATTGTGGGTATTTTATATTTTTAAGTTGCAACACTACTCATTTATGTATCCAGATTAATTTATATAAAAATAAAAGCATCCAATTTTCCTTTTTAGGGCACTTGAGCAAATGGAACAACAGAAAAATTGGGAAAGAAAAATTTCTTTAAGTAAATTCTTTACGACTCTACTACCACTATTTTAGCTTGTACGCAAGTATTACGCCTACCTATTATTTATCGTTCCGATAGAATAAAATGTTTCTTTCGCGGTTCAGATGTTAAAAAGAAACCATATTAGAAACGGTTTATGTTTTTACTAAATCTTTTGTATTTAATTGTTATTATTTTCTAGTTTTAATATTTTTAAGAGAAATATAGCCACGGCCAGTAGCTAGTGTTGCTGTTAGGTGCAGCCTACGCAAACTTTTTGTTTTGCAGCGATAGATGTGTCGATTAGATTATTTAAACCATTTATTATGTCGTTATTATAGACTATGTTTACGTCTTAGTAAATTGCTATGTTAAGACGTAAAAGTAATGGCAATAACAGCTATTTAATGGCAGGTATAGCTTTCTTTTTTTTTATTTTTTAATGTGTAGGATTCGACATAGACAATGGCAGTAAACTATACAGTCTCGTTTTTATTAGCTTTGTTTATTATTTATTTGAGTTGAAACCTTTATTCAATTTATATTGATAAAACGAATAAAGGGGTAAAAGAGAGCAAATATTTTAGTCCTTTCAATTCAATTTAGTTGAAAGATTATATTTAAGGAAACAACGTAATTGTTATTCTTCATGAGTTTAGGTGACCACCTTGCGCAATAGCGATTGTCTACTTTTCGCACTTTACTGATTCGTTAGTGATTCAAGTCAAATTTTGCAACTGAGTTTTAAGCCAGTTTCACACAACCGGTTGAGCTCTGAAATTTTGCGTACTGCGGGTGTGATTGTTTTACAGTGTACTAAATATATAAATAAATAACGTCTCCATACTCAAGCACCTTAAAATGAGCAAATGAACTTTATCCGCTTGTTCAATATCTTTAAGGATAGGTAGTCCGCAGTTCTTTATGTTATTCGATGATGAAGTTTATTTATTATAATAGGTTTTCATTGATTAGTTACGTTAAGTTATATAATTGAGAGGAAAATCGTAAATCGTACAGAAAATCGTAATCGTACATCGTATTTTCGGAATTTCAGAAGTCAAGTCGATTATTTCGTCTTCTAGTTGAGTGGAGTAGTCTTATTTTGTAGAACTGTTTGTTGTGCGTAATATAGACAAGCTTTTACAAAATCATGTATTAGTTTATTTTCCTTCTTTATTTAGAAGAGGAATAAGCTGGTCAGTGAATAGTATCAACAAGTCGGGCCTGAAATATATATGACGGTGAGACCTGTACACTCTGATCATAGAATATATAAGTTTTCTATCATAAAACATTTATAAAATGAATTTCCATTAATTTCACGAATATTAAAATAGAAATATTCAGAAAATTAAAGGGAAAGATAAAAACTGTATAATTGTATAATGACAAAAATTGCTTGGATTTATGTCCTTCTATAATTTGCAACAATTACCGACCCGGTGATCAATGATTATAAACTATTACCGGGGTAAGAGGTTAAACGCAAATTGTACGGTACTGTCGTGATAATTTGAAGTATTAGCCATAATTTATTTCGCAAAATGTGGTTGTCGCATTGGTCTAGTGGCTAGCTTGAACCGCAGATCATGAAGTACTGGAATAGAATCCTATTAAGCAGTTGATAGTATTTTTTATTTTGTTTTTATTTTAACCGGGAGGGCAAATTAGTCTACTTCACCTTATAATAAGTGGTAGTACAGTCCATACGCGACGAAGGTCTGTACAGTTGGGAAGAATGATCTGCTCTAGCGCGCCCCCGCTTTGCCGGCCCGCAAGATGCCTCTTCACGCCTCGTTTGAAGGAACCCTGGTTATAAGAGAAGGAGCGTAGCTTGCTCTTGCCTTGGTATAGGTATATGTTGGTTCTGCACCTTTTTATTTTCTTAAATGTGACATATTATGTCATTCGTGTTGCTAGTGATAAGACCCTCTGTTATCGGGAGGGGCCGCGGATGCGTTATATTTAACACGATACCGCAGCCTCTCCGATCCGTGTCGAGGACGGCCATCGCAGTGGTTTTAGTGGGTAAGAATCCCGCATAACCCGGATAAACCCCCCCCCCCCCCCAAAGGAGACGGGTACCTTTCTGAAGGTTTCCACTGCGTGAAAAAAAAAAGCGACTCTCTGTTATACATTAACAATAGATTCTCTTGAATGATTTATCAAATGGACGTGTATTTCTTATTAACCACAAACATATTTTATGAAAATAACATATTTAAAAGATATTTTCTATAAAATATATCTTGTTTATAACTGTTTTTTTTACCAGACTTCAGTAAAGACGAAAGGAGGGTTTATAATATTAGCAATATGTTCATCTGTTTTCGTTATTATAAGCTTTAAATGTAGATTAAAAAATCACATTTATATTAAATTATCCTTTATCATTAGTATCATCTATTATTGATAAGTTATTTTTGTATTGTCCAAATTCTTACAGAATTCGATTATCTTTCCCGCAAAATATCTTCGGACAATAATATAGTTATGATAGCTCTGCGGGTAGTCGATTGGCAAAATTTGTCGTTTGAAGCGTCTGAGGGGGCGAATAATTACAGAGTAGAAATGTTTAAATAAAGAAAACCATTGTTTGCTCACCGCACCCCATCGCTTTGAGCTGGGATTTTAATTTGTCATACGTGTGGGGTTGGCTTTAGGTCTCATCTCGATCTGTCCTGTTGTTTAAAACTGGTATTTCTCCTTATAAATTCCAATTGTTCGAATATTTGATAATGAATATGCTTTTGTTGTTGTGTTATTGTTGTTTTTGTTGTAATGCTATTAGAACTTACTAGTTATACCAACACATGCAAGTTCATGTTCATATGCATTTTGATATTACATAACAAAACATTTTGGGAAGTTTGGGTTATAATTAATAAATAAATAAATAAATATCCAGGGACATTATTCACACACGGTCATGTGATCCCAAACTAAGCAGAGCTTGTACTATGAAAACCAGACAACTTATATACTACATATACTACTTTTTTTTGTAAATGCATACTTATATAGATAATTACACCCAGACTCAGGATAAAAAGACATGTTCATGCACACAAATGTCTGGCCTGGGTGGAAATCGAACCCACGACCTGCGGCGTGTAAGGCAAGTGTCTTACCAACCACGCCAACCGGCTCGTTAATACATAAGACATAAATTATTATGGAAACTGATAATACTATCGACAAATAATATACCATGATTATTCTTTCAGTTAGTGATGATGATGCCCTCAATATCATACACAAGGGATACTAGTCAACTGCGTAATATAGTGAACAAGTGTGTGCGCATGCGCAAGTGCATTCCTTGCTCTTACAACCTGAAATAGTTAAAGCCAACTTACAGACTCCCATCTGCTCTTTGAATTATTTGACAGAAAAACAGAGTAAAAAGTTATTGGACTAGAAACCTAGGACCTCAGTATTTTCGACTTTATAAACTAGCCTTAATATAAAGTTGGCTTTGAACGTTAAAACTGATTCAAGAGTAACCGATGGCCCCCAACGATTAGTAAATGGAAATGGCCCCTAAACTCTCTCTAAATAACTACCCCGATTAAACCACTCGCCCTCATTGCAACGCGCTTTTTTGTTTAATAGTGTTGCGCTTCACCGTATCATAATATCGATAAAAATACAATGTTAATAATTGTAATTGCAATATAGTTTAATGTAACCTGTTGATGTTCCATAGCTGTGCTAAGGCCTCATCTCCCATTCGAGGAGAAGGTTTGAAGCGTATTCCACCATGCTGTTCCAATGCAAGTTAGTGGACGTAGTACATATGTGGCAGAGGTACATACGTGGAAGTGGTAGTACATATGTGGCAGAATTTAAGTTGAATTAGACACATGCAGGTTTCCTCGCGATGTTTCTCTTCACCATCGAGCACGAGATGAATTATAAACACAAAAATTAAGCACCTGAAAATTCATTAGTGCTTGCCGGGTTTGAACTTGATGAGTGGATGCATTTTTTGCAAGCTCGTCTGGGTAGGTACCACATTGCAACAAAGTTGAATTAAATTTTATATAAAATGTCACATTTTTAATTAGCTTGAGATGAGATGAGATGAGAGATGCTGTATTATATTTCTGATCGCATTAATTAACTCAGGAGACTACGGTACTTCACCAGGCGATATAGTTTATAACATAAGAAGTTGCAGCTGTTAGCATAAGCTAGATGTAGAATGTATTTAATGTATTCAACATATATAAAGGTCTGGTATAGTTAAGGAACTAGTAACTTAGTCAAATAAAATTAATAAAGATAACTTGTCATATTTTCGAAAAATTTAAGTTATTAGTACAGTTAAGAGATTCCTTGATCCATACAAAAGCTTTGTTAAAAAAAAGAAGAATGCTCATTTGAAACCGCCATTTTGTAAGTGGACAGTGAGGTAAAGTAATTCATTAATTATTGAGACTTGTTGATATGTTGAATGTGTTCAAATTAAGACTTTTAAAAGTAATCGAATGAGTAATTAACATCAATTTGTATGTTTTGGTGTTCTATTTTTAAAAAGACCAATTTGAGGTTTTCTTATAATCCGTTACATTTCTGGATGTTAAACACATATACATGTCATATTAAGTGTCACAGTACACTTTTTTATAGTCTATTGACGTGACAAGCGTGTCAATCGTGACGTAACACGCGACTTTGATGTCACGTGTATCGATATAACGCAGCAGTCAGTCATCACTAACGCGGTTATTTAACAGTAATTCAGTTAATACTGTATTTGATGCGCTCTTTGATGTACAAATGGAACTTTTGTTACTAAAATACTTTGAATGTTTCGGTTACATGATTGCTAATCTGTTATTATATTTTAGAAAAATCGCATTTCGCGAATAACAATATTAATGAGCGTAAAAATACGAAAATAGTTTATAGGTTATCTTTGTAGAGTATTTTCTATTCCAATTTCCAATTTTTTTTTTTTTTATTTATAAAGAGGGGGCAAACGAGCAGGAGGCTCACCTGATGGAAAGTGACTACCACCGCCCATGGACATCTGCAACATCCGAGGACTTGCAGGTGCGTTGCCGGCCTTTACCCCAAAGACTATGTAGTTACTTTTTGCTTTTGATATACCTATTTATTTCCCTTTTTAAAATAAGTCTAATATTTTTTTATACTTACGATTATTATTATCAATAAGGTTGGAAAATAGACGAATCCTACAGACTCGTTTTAACAACAAAAGTAATGTTAGCGTGATATGAAGGAATTAAGCAAAGAGTATGCAAAATATTGCCCGCGAATCCATTCTAAATAAAATCTTTATCAACTAAGAGGATAATATAAAGAAGAGAAGAACAGCTATGTCTAAAGTAAAACCAAGAAGACTTTAATTGTATTTCAACCCTTGCAAGTTACGTGATCTAACTGTACAATGGTTAATTAAAGAACTTTCATTGTTATTACTTCAACCCTATCAAAGTGTACCAAAGTTCGTGTTGACTTTGTCGGTGTACACTAAAGAAATAGTAGTTCGTTTTAAAATAATGTTATACTTCTAATTATCTACATACTACTGTCTTAAAAAAATCTGTATATTATTTAAAATTAATAATCAAGTTATTGTAAAAAGAAATGAGATTAAAAAACAATGTAAATTCAATTAAGATCAAATCATGTAAGAACAGGTTGTAAAAATTGCTTCATAAAAGACTATCGAGTCAATTTACACGAAACATACATCACAAACATAAGGGCACATGATTACACGAATGCCTGAAATTTCCGAACGCACAAAATTGCCTGGCCGTATGCGAAGAATGTCTTAAAGTTGGAAAAAAAAGAAAAAATATTTGGAGCGAAAAAGTCGTGATAGTTGTTCAAAAAAGGAACGCTTAGCAATTACTGGCACGCGAGCGGACAGTCGCGCGCCGGCTTCGGTCTTGTTCACATTGGATGTGTGTTTTTAAATTTTAAACATAATTTTATGTAATGTTTTTTGTCACCAATTTTATTTTTTAAATTTATTATTATAGAATATAATAAGATGTACTAGTATACTGTTAGATTAATAATTAAATAAAAATTTAATTAAATAAATTTTAATGTGATTTACTAACTAATTTGAATATAAACATGTTATTTGTTAACGAATAGCAATAAAGATATATATTATCAAAAGTGTTCTCTTCTCGATTCATATAATTTTATCATTTTATGACCGCATCTTAGTTTTATCGCACATCGTGATAGCCGCAAGCCTCTGACGGAAACTTCTACCACGATGAACCATCCATTTCGTTGAATTGCTTTGGCGTAATTTAACTTACTTTATACTAATATTTTGATAGAATAAAGAAGAACGTTCTAGAAAATTCCAATTTTTCAATCAATTAGAAAAGTTACATCAGTATTGGTCCAGATTGGAATTAAATTAATTATGATAATCGTATAAGTTAATCATAATAATTGAAATTTCTTTTTAACCGCGTCTTCCATACAAAAATATATTTTGAAATAAAATTATATATACACATATAGACATATTTAAGCCAGTAGCATTGACGGCAGTATAGCTAGACTGTTGTGTGATTGATTGTAACTTTAGCAGCGATGTCGTGATCGCCTCAAGCCGCTGGCAAATAGGTTCCATATAATGGTACAAACAGCCATCTTGTACAGTCAAATATAGAAGCTAAATTTGAATTTAGAATGACACATTTTTAATCGGTCAAAATTAACGTAATAAATTGTTGTATTGGTAAAATTGGTGTGATCGTAACTTTATCAACAACTTCGTGATTGCCGCGAGCCGCTAACAAATAAGCAACGTATATCTATCACTTATCTTTATCTATATATAGTCAAAAATCAATAAATATCATAGACAATTATCTATATATGTAAGTATGTATTAATTAAATTATCTATATAATTGCGTATTTAGAAAAGAAAAGTATTATGTGTAAGTATGTATATCTCTGCTTAGTTTGTGATCCCAAACTAAGCAGAGCTTGATGTCTTTGTGTGAATAATGTCCCAGGATATTATTATTATTATCATAGTCGATTTTATATTTAGAATGTCACAATTTTTAATTGATAGTAATATAGTTAGAGTATCATATATTTAGTGACCTCGTGATCGCCGCGAGCCCATCGCCCTCCACGTTAACCAACCCTATGCTCATACTTATCCTAACTCTGTCTAACAGAGCATATTACTTGTAGCCTTTCAACCACCGAATTGTATTTTAAATTATAACCTATTTAAATATTTCATTCTAAATTTGAATTTGAAAGGATTCATTAACATTTAAAAAAAATAAAATTATATAAGATTTGTTTTGATTAATAAGAGATAATTTTGTAAAATGGAATTTGGTCATATTTTTACGTTTGCGAATAATTTAGTAAAGCCGCTGCCTAATTGCGTGGTCGCGTCTTTAGCAGCGACGTCGTGACCGCCTCGAGCCGACGTAATGACCACGCCCACCAGCTCATACCAAGCTCCGTCTAGCCTGTAGCTACCATATACTTTATCTTCGACTATTGCTAACTGAGTCATTTGTCAGACATGCCGGTGGGACTTGAGGACACCATTTGTAATCTGTGCCATAGACAAAACTTATTACCTTTTTATCGATATCTTTTGAACAACGATTATTATCGAGTTGCAGATGTTCATTATGCTCATACACGTACGAGCACTCACCAACGCTATCATATATTCTACCGTTAAACAGTGATACTTAGTATTGTTTTGTGCGGTTTGGAAGGTGAGTGAGCCAGTGTAATTACAGGCACAAAAGACATAACATCTTAGTTCCCAAGGTTGGCGGCGCATCGGCGATATAAGCGATGGTAAACATTCGTACAATCCAACTTATCTCTCGCTTAATAACTTATAAGTAAGGCTGATTTAAAAAAGAACACTGAAAATAAATCCGAATAAGATAATAGACAGCTATTAACATTTTTTTAAATTTGATACTTTGTACTTAAATTAAATAAGAGTGGAATTTATTTTTAAAATTCCGGCGTCTGTCACACAGACATTTTTTTTTTCCTACAGAGAAAATGTTTTACCAAAATCGATGCAATACTTTTTTCAAGCTGATCGAACAAACAGACAATATTAGTTTTAGAAAAAATCGCACAATAAACACAGGACTTGGCTTTACTCCTTGATTCGGAGCACTCATTGTTACGAGGTTATTGTTGGGGGCCAGATTGTCTTATTCCAATATGCCTACTCGTCCGAAACCAAATACCTCGAGGCGACTCACTCCCTATTCACGACCCCACGTTTCCTCTATAAAAAACCCAACGTCGAACGATTGATCCGCGCGAATATGTTCCAATTAAAAAACCTATTCTCTTTTTAAAACTGACAGCTCGGAAAATGAACCCGTTGCAACACAGCGGGTGTTGCGCATAGACAATAGACTTTCGGATTCGAAAACTCGTGAATTCTTCAAGTGTGATTGTCTGAATTAATAAACGATTTTCTTAAAATATTAATAAAAAAAAAATCTCAAAGGGTTAAATCTATACTAATATTATAAAAAACTGAAGATGTTGTACGTTTGAACTCTCTATATCACTTAATATCGACACAATTTGAAAACGTCACTTTGAGTTAGATACGTTGTTTATTGAAGATGGTTATAGGCACTATCAATCAATCCGAAGGAGTGGAACAGTAACCATACACATCAAACAATCTGGCTAGTTTGCCAAAGGCAAATAAGGCTAGCCCACGTTGTGTATTGGTGTGTGTTTCACAGCAATGCTTTATAATAACAATAAATAATACTTAAATAAATGAATTCGTACTAATTAGTAATTCGATCCCTATTTTTACAACGGAAAATACACTCCGGTTATTTTGAATCTGTAACTAAAAAATAAATCCAAGAATTTAAATTTGGAATCCCCTCGCGAATCGATAGACCGGTGCTACACGCTGGAGGCTGTTTACATTAGTCAACGTGCACACTACAGAGCCCGGATTACGACGATCTTTCATTACCTAATGGTATAATAGGGGAGCACTTCTGATTATATATTGTTGGGTTTATCTGTATTATATATATTGCATTGTGTACTGATGCTTAAATATGTACCACCTGGTATGTATGTACAATTTTAAGGAGAGTTAAAAACTAAACTCGGCTGTATTTCTTAGACTTTTGCTTTCCTGTTAGAAAAAATTTAGATACTGATCAGTATTTAAAATTAGAATACTGTTAGGCTTAATAATAGAATCTGACTGGTCAAATGTCATATTCTTTCTTGCTGTCAAAATATATGTTTTAATAGTATATCGCAACTTTAGAATATAAAGCTGACAGCTCATAAAAAGAAAAAATACCTTTGTGTTGTGAGTATAAATATTGGTTACAATGTTTGTTACATGTTGGCGACAAAATTTGTAACCAAATGCCAAGGATCCTGTTTCTTTGTTTTTAAACACAACTGAACATCACTATTTATTTTTTGCAAAGCATATTATAAATTGTGTAACAATAAAATTAATTATTATCAAAGTAATTCAAAAGTATTATAATAGTTCAACAGTCTTAAATGGATTTCCATTTCCAATTGGACAACCAATGTTCCAAAGTAACACAGACACAAATCTATTCACACAGTTCATTTATTATATATTATATAGTTTTTAAACCTACTTAAAATTATCAACCGATCTTGTTGATTGTCTTACATCTTAATAAGTATAGTAAATTAAACATATTCATATACGATATACCCTTTCTCATCTAATTACATTTTATAGCTTACACATTATTAGCAAACAAAAATTTGGTTATTATATAAAAAAATCGCAAAGACTTTCATTCAAAGAAATCGGCACTATCTTTTCCGAACCGATATGACTTAAAAACCTTCAAGAAGAGAGCGTACTCTTTCCTAAAAGGCCGGCAACGCATCTGCATGTCCTCGGATGTTGCAGATGTCCATGGGCGGTGGTAGTCACTTTCCATCAGGTTAGCCTCCTGCTAGTTTGCCCCTCTAACATAAAAAAAAATTCAGATACATTTATTGTTATTAATTTAATTAGCTAATTCTTTGCTTAGTTGCTTTTAAAATATCGAAAAAAATTAAGAGTAAATAAACTTTCAATGACAATTTCAACCATAGAATTAAAAAAAAAGGTTGTCTATTAATGTTTTCTCTAATGGCGCGAAATAGAATTACATTTTATCGCGTTAATTCAATATAACAGATGCAACAATCAAACGTTTAATAATATCTTCAAGTTCATAAGGAGTCAAGTTATGAAGCGGTAACCCAGCGGGTGGCGACGTCCGACAGCGCGGGCACGCTACCGCGCGAACGCTCACACTTCGACATATTGATATGTAGCCATGTTTGCTTGTATACAATTCGTACGGAATATAAACAAAGAAACATCGAATTAACAATGCATGCAACATTAGAAATTTTAACTTCCTGATTATAAACTTAGTGGATAGGTACACACGTAACTGCACTTACTTGGTGGTACAGCTTTGTGCAAGCTCGTCTGGACTGTCACCCTTCAAACCGGAACACAAATATAAAAAGTGCGGCTGTTTTGCGGTAGAAAATCTGATGAGTGGGTGGTACCTACTTAGAGAAGCTTGCACAGAGCTCTACCACCGAATATATAATCTTCAAAACGGCTAAAATTTTGCCACGTGTATAAACGGCTCAGTAGATTTGTGGAATGATCTTCAAATCTTAATACATATAGCAGTGAGATATAGCTGTTACTCTAAATTAAATAAAATTCAATAAATCAGATAAAAGCCGAGATGGCACAGTGGCTACAACGCGTGAATCTTAACCGATGATCGTGGGTTCAAACCCGGACAGGCACCACTGAATTTTCAAGTGCTTAATTTGTGTTTATAATTCATCTCGTGCTTGGCGGTAAAGGAAAACATCGTGAGTAAACCTGCATGTGTCAAATTTCACTCAAAATTCTGCCACATGTGAATTCTACCAACCCGTTTTGGAGCAGCGTGGTGGAATAAGCTCCAAACCTTCTCCTCAAAAAAGAAGAAGAGGCCTTAGCTCAGCCGTGGGACATTCACAGGCTGTTACTTTACAATAAATCAACTTGAAACTATATCCGTTTTAGAATATAGTTTGTTTAACTTGAAGTAAACCTATTGTTTCTGAGAAATGAGACATAAGATAGATGATGTACTGACACATGTTCAAAGGGTGATTGCGAGTCGTTGTATTGGCGTTCTAAGCAAAACAAAGCCGCCCTCTTCAATTGTCTCCTGAATAAGTTATTGCGGGATCGCTTTATGCAGGTATATATTGTAACAAGCTACCGCTACTTCGTTCATTGTTAATTTATTAAATATAGAGTTATATGTATTGCGAAATAAACATTGTATATAATCCCTTATTCTATCCGTGCAAATCCGCTATTTAAACATAGTCTTATAAAATGACGATACAGTCATTCTTATAAAACTAGGTAGGTAGGTACTACTCGGTGGTAGAGCTTTGTGCAAGCTCGTCTGGGTAGGTAGCACCCACTCATCAGATATTCTACTGAAAACAGCAGTACTTTGTATTGTTGTGTTCCGGTTTGTAGGGTGAGTGAGTCAATGTAATTACAGGCACCATGGACATATCATATTAGTTCCCAAGGTTGGTGGCGTATTGGCGATGTAAGCGATGGTATCATCTCTTGTAATGCCAATGTCTATGGGCATTGGTGACCACTACACAATAATACTTACTTGTAAAAGTACTTACTTTAGTAATATATATATTTAGTTTAATTCATATTTCATCTTGATTCTTTAATAAATATAAAGAACAACAATATAAATGATATATCAATACAAATAATTAATATTGTATTGTAATACTACTGCATAACATTGACAACTATTTCAATTATTTCGTTCAAAACTAAAATATAAATAGTACCTGTTATATCAAAATAAATTATTTTTTATTTGGAAATAACCACGAATAGTTTAGATAAATACTTAACATACGTAAAACAAGTTGCCTGACAAATTGTTTTTTTTTTATAATTACGACAGCGCAAAGGATAGCGCAAGGAAGATTATTTAAGGTTTATCTGTATGTCCAAAAATTAATTAAAATGTAATCAAATATATACCAACGTATATATATATATATTATTAAAATGATACCAAACAAAATTTGCAATCTTCGAATTTTTTAACGAGACGGCTGACAATTCTCTATAATTTTTTATAGTGGTAGAAAAAATTGCGTGTCTATACAGTTTTGTGATTAATAACGGGGGCTGAATTCTACTAATTAATAACGATTACCATACGTTACCGATTCAATTCCGATCCAACTTTAACTAATCTATATTTATACGGATCAGTGATACACATGTCACATACCGTTATGTCAAAACCAAACTTAATTGTTAACTAAGTATTATGTCCATAATCGATAATTAAATTGAAGAATGGAAAAATGGATAAACGGCAAGGATCCTGATATCGATTGCGATAATGTGACAATTTGTTAGTAGAATTGGTCCCCTGATTGTTTTGCAGTATAGCATATATAATTGAGAGAATGGCTATTATTTTCAAATGTACTATAATAACTTAAGATCTTATGTGTATTCGTTCATTCAGTGTTCCTTGTCCTCATCCGGCCGGCGGCGCTCCAACATCTGTCATCGTTTCTAGTCTCAAGGATATGTAGAGCTGTTGTGAGCAGTTGACAATATCGATAAAATATGATTGATATTTAGTAAGGCATTAGTTAGGCATCGATATTTTTCAAAATTATATATTTTTTCTATCTAAAACTTTGTGTATCTTTTTAAATTCCTAGGTATATATCGAGAGAGAAATAATTATAGCCAATAAAAAAAAATCCGTTTCGCTCATAGAAATGTACTGAAATTCGATACCTATTATACTCTGCTGGTTCTATTTTTTCTAAAAATATTTATTATATATGTTTTATAGGATTAATCGTAATAATTGTCGATATTTATACATATAATCCTTATCGTTGACACATCACTAAGCTTCTCATTTCAAATATAATAAATTATTCACAGTGTAGTTTTTTACTCATTAAACGCAGTTCAAGCGAGTGACAGATGGGCTTGTTTACTAAAAATTACTTGTCAAATGCTGCGTGTGAAGGGAACCGCCTATTACGGTGTTTTGATTTTATCTGTGACTTAAATACTTTTGATTTTTTTTTAATGATACATTTTATTTTTCAATTTACTTTTTTAACTACGTCACATGGACATGTTTATTAAATCGTACTTCATTATAGTTTACTTGATTTTTAAAAGGCTTTAATTTTTTTTTTATGTTGATAGACGATTTATTCTGAGGCTTAAATGACTTATGATTTGTTATGTGTTCAAATGTGTTATTTGGATTTAAAGAGTAATTGAGTGAGTAATTAACATCAATTTATACGATTTGGTGTTCTAATTATGAATAAATCAATTCGAGGTCCATATAAAATCAGTATCCCACTTCTGAATTGTCTTTGTAATTATAAATATTAATTCATTTCGTTAAAATAATTTAATCCCTAGTGAATTACAAATATTTGAAAAAAAAACTCAGGCTATATCACATCTATGGTAGAGAGCGATCCATCGACAATATTTTTTTACTTTTATTTGTTTATAATTTATTTTATTTATAAAGTAGTCACATAACGACCCCACGCTGGCTGGCATGCGTTGATAAATATGTGTGTAACACGAAAATCCCGCTGATCCACTGTTAACAGGAATAACTGCTTGTAATTCAATTACTACAGGATATATTCTTTTTTATAAATAAATGAACTACTATAGGTTTTAATTAAGTTTATACGAAATATGAGACGTAAAAAGTTATAGATTATATTGTAATTGAAAATACAATAATAAATATGTGACAGTTCAATTTGAATTTATGTTTAATTACTTTGTCAAGATCAACAACAAAAAAAGCACTGGCTTGAAAAAAAAATCAATTGATTAAAAAAATACAGTTCCGTTGTTACCGTAGCCCAATTAAATCTATTGAATAAAAAAAAAACAATTATTTAATTAATAATATTACCAAATAAACGCAAAGAAATTAGTTAATTTGTTAAGGGAACTCTAAAAATGTAATGCTTTGAAACTTACCTGTTATATAATAATGTCAAGAGGGATACAGATTATAATAGGACAAAGCGACGTCACTCGCAGAGGTCTTTGATCCCCGCTTAACGCCACTCGCATCACAGAGACTGCGCTTTTGTCATGATTGTGATTATAATACTCTTAAAAGGTATATAACCTTTTTAGAATAATTGAAAGTGCTAAATTTAGAAATTAAAAAATAATTAATAGTATTTACGAAAATAATATGATTTAATAATCACCATTAAACTACATAATATGTAAGAAAAGAATGACATGTTTTAAGGAAATTAATATTTCTTGTTTAGTTTTTCAGCGCTTTATAAAAATTATAATGTTTTTTTTTAATCAATTTGATTAAACGTTATATTAATTATGAATCATTTCAAACTGCTTGCATTGTTGATTGACGTGATCACAAATATAATTTATAAAAGTGCTATTAAAAAAACGTCAGTACAATGTTGATCTGACCTTATTCAAATTTATCGTATTATTTAATTATTTTATCATAGCTATCTATGCTGTAATATCAAAGGTTTTTTAAAACGTTTTTAACTATTTAAGAGGAAGGATTATAGATATAATATAGCTCAGACGCTAAATGACGTCACTCGCAGATCCTTTGATCCTTGTTAAACTGTACGTCACCGACATGACAGTAAATTTAATTTGTCGCAGAATTTCGTTGTAATAATTTTACTTGATAATCCTCTCTCATCTGTCCAAGAAAACAATTAAAGAACCAAGAATAATATTGTTCTAAATATATTAAAATAGACCCATTATCAAAAAACAAGTATTCTAATGAACGTCTCATAGACCTCTCCCAACGTTCAGCAAAGATTCGTCTCCCCGCCTTCCGCATTCTGTCGGACCTCGAAATCTTCTTTCAGATCATCACTTTTCTGATTTTATGCTTCAAAGTTAAGAGTGATTTCACATACATTTTAAATTACATGAAAGATAATATAAAGAATATATAGATAATATATTTATAAAAAAAAACTATTTTAAAATATTAGTAGCTAAAACCGGCGGTAGCTTTAAATTTACTTTAATTTATGTAACTAACATTATAAAAAAATATTACATTATAATTATATATATATATGTATATTGTACTCGGAGGTAGACCTGCAATATAGGTAGGTAGTCAAAACAGCAGTAGGTATTTGGTATTGTTGTGTTCCAAGTGTGTATTACAAGCACAAGGAACATAACATCTTAGTTCCCAAGGTTGGTGGTGCAATGGCGATGTAAGCGATGGCTAACATTTCTTACAAAGTTTATCGGCGTTGGTGACTACTTACCATCAGGTGGAACATATGCTCGTCCGCCTACCTATAGGTACAATAAACAAAGAGCATACAATAAAAAAAGAGCAT
This sequence comes from Nymphalis c-album, assembly GCA_963151315.1. NCBI lineage: Eukaryota > Metazoa > Arthropoda > Insecta > Lepidoptera > Nymphalidae > Nymphalis > Nymphalis c-album. The sequence continues at coordinate 3,708,386 of OY720610.1, forward strand.
ACCTACCAAACAGCTTGTATGAGCTTACTTGAATAAATTATATTTTTATTTCGAATGTGTTAAGTATAATTCAAAAATAGGTAAGTACTTACCATTTTTGGTGACCTCATCTTACTGAATTTTGACAGCTTCATTTTACTTCATATTAATTTCAACAAGCAGTAATTTATTTATTAATATCTGGGCGATCGAGCTTCACTCGAATCTAATATAATTAGTTACTAAACTAATGCAAATACACCTTATGTAAATACATAAGCATATTCGCTACAGCCATTTACCGAGATTAACGAAACAAGTATAAATATTTATGTATATTAAAATTGCTCATTTAATGCTATAAGATATGCATACATTCAAAGCATATTCAAAGATTTACAAAATTAATCAAAGAAATAAAACAAAAAATAGTGATCTTCGCCATATTTGATTTAATTAATTGAGACATTTGCGAAAGGTTATGATTTAATCATCGATTAAATTAGTCAAGTAATTAATTTTATTATTTATTAAACCTGTCACTTTATATTTTTAATTTCTTAATCGAGATGATTTCTGCCTTTGTCTAATTGACATACCTATCACTTTTTTTTTTGTTGAAACTGTCGAAGAAAAAGGTAAAGGACTAAATTGATTTGAGATGTGAAATTGGCCTTACAAACCAGCCAGTACTTTTAAATATTTTTCTTATAGCTATTAATATTTATAATCGATAAAGTTTATTTATAAAGTGCAATAAAGTTTCGCGATAACATAAATTGTAATAAATATAATATTTTTCCTACTTGTTGTAATTAATTATCATAGGACGAAAATAAAAATCGTAACTCGATTATAACATGTTTAAACAGACGGTATTACCTTGTTCTTGATGTAGCGAGCAACCTTGCCTTTATGGCTTGTTTCGGAATGTACTAAGGATTGTATATACATTGAACAGATTTAATCATTATAATTAAAGAAAATTTAATGTTCATTTTTTATTTTGAATTTTTTGTTTTATTTGTTTGTTTTTGTTTTATTTGTTTAATTTTTCATATTGGAACGCAATGCTTGCATTCCATGAATTATTGTGTTCAGTGTTTGTTATAATTTATTTAATATTGGTAAAACTGTGAAACTGAGTTATGTTTATTTTTTAGTCTGTGTACACTCTGTTTATTTGAAACATGTCGTAATGTACACATAGCTTAATAACAAATTGATTTGTGCGCGCAGACCGCAAGGAGGTTATAATTTTCGCGCCACGCACGTCCCATGCTGAGAAGCGCCGACCGTTGAAATATTGATCATTTTCACCACTTCTAGATCATTCTATTTTACAATATTAAACCAGTGTAATACAGCTTAAGTACGTAAGCAAGCAGTACACTAAATAATTACCAATAATTTCTTATTCAAATGCTTAAATTATTAAATTGATCATATGTTATTTAAACAACTTTCCTTCGAATTAAGTCAATATGAGTGTATTTTTTTCTCCTTTCTACTTTTTTTTTAATTCAAAAACAATTTCATAAGCTTTATTAGCTTATGAATTACTAAAATTTCATCTTCGTCTAATTATTGAAAGAAAAAAAAACTACTAACTTCCAAACAATTGTTGATCCGAATGCAATACATTATATAACGCTAGATAGTTTCATTGGTTCAAAGGGTAAAAATCATACATATTTACACCATTTTTTTATATGTTTTTTCAATTGTATTTGATATATGTATATCATGTTTTATTAGAATGTAGAAAATATAGAGTTCCTAGGGAAGCATTGATAAATTAAATGTCGGAGTTATGCAAAGTCCTTTTCCAGATCCCAATTTTACAGTGGCTCAATCAATATGTAGTATGTCTGTTTGTATGACGTAACAGGGCCGGACCTTGAGTTAAGGGGGCCCTGGGTTAATACTACTTAGGGTCCAACCGGGTAGAGTCAGTAAGTTGACAGTGAGACAGTATACTTGAATTAAATGAATTGAATGGGTTTGATTGGTCGCAGGATTCATAGAACTGCAAACCATACGATCTGTTTCATGCAATAAAATTATGGATTATTTTGTATTATCGTCTATTTTTGACTTTGACTTGACTTAGCTGGGGGCCACTTGAATCCACGGGGCCCTGGGCTGATGCCCAAAAAGCCATATGGTAGATCCGGCCCTGTGACGTAATAAAACCTATAAGATCATTTTATATGTCAGATAGCATGACACGATACGGGTTTGGCATGCCGTAATGATAAAAACCCTCAAAAAAACAGATTTAAAAGAAAAATTAGCAGTGGATTGACGACAGACTATTAAGATATCTAATGTGAAAGTTAAGCACACATACACACAAGGGGTTTGACTATTAGTTTTTTTCTATTGCATAGGAAGGCGGACGAGCATATGGGCCACCTGATATGGGCCACCTGGTAAGTGGTCACCAACGCCCATCTCTTACATCGCCAATGCGCCACCAACCTTGGGAACTAAGATGTTATGTCCCTTGTGCCTGTAATTACATTGGCTCACTCACCCTTCAAACCGGAACACAACAATAACAAGTAGGTACTGCTGTTTTGCGGTAGAATAAGTACTGTGGGCGACCTTTAAATATCGCATATTTTAGTGTTGATACCGAAATAAATAAAAATTTTAACAAAACAAAAACCGACTTCATAAGAAAAACAAATTAATATGCACTAAAAAGTAAAAAAATAATTGCGTATTTTTCTATAATTTGTTAATTAACTAACTATTTTCTACTCATGAATATGTAGATACGAATGTGTTGTGTGGTTGATAATGTATTTACAATTATTGTTACTTTTGGAGTCGATGTCAGCCAAGGTGGGTTTATAACTACATACATAGTTAGTTATAGGTGAGATGTGATTGTGTCGCACGCGCAACTTTACGAGGCGAATGAAAGTCAATCTATAATGTGTATGTTTTTGTTTGTTTTTAAAAGATTCCCGTATTGCTAGGTATATTAAGTGTTTCCTTAGCTGACATCGACTCCAAAAATAACAATAATTGTAAATACATTATCAACCACACAACACATTCGTATCTACATATTCATGAGTAGAAAATAGTTAGTTAATTAACAAATTATAGAAAAATACGCAATTATTTTTTTACTTTTTAGTGCATATTAATTTGTTTTTCTTATGAAGTCGGTTTTTGTTTTGTTAAAATTTTTATTTATTTTTCGATTTTTAGTGAATCTGAAGTACACTTACTAATTTGTAGAATATGGGTAGACCTACTAAACGTGCAGCTCATATGAGACAGCGCCGTTTATATTATTATTTAAATATATTAATCTAAAACAGTGAAACGTAAAGAAAAATGCATTTTGGTACTTAATTAATAAATATTAGTTAATATGGTTAAATGTATGAATATAAATTAACACGTTTTGATTAAATAGATTTAGTTGGTGGGGTGTTGGGCAGCCATAACATAATCAAATAATTATTTCTAGTAATAATTAAATAAACTGTATGTTTATAGATATTGTGTTATACCATTCTTCAACATAAAATATGACGGAATGTCTGTATATTAATAAAAAAGGGGAAGTATCTATATTATCCTAACTAATATTATAAATGCGAAAGTAAGTTTGCTTGTGACGCTTTCACGCCTAAACCACTAAGCTGATTTAAAAAATTCTTTCACCAATGGAAAGCTACATTATCAGGGAGTAACATAGGCTATATTTTGTCCCTATATTCCCACGGGAACAGGAACTACGCGGGTGAAACCGCGGGAAAAACACTAGTAATCAATATATAAATATACATAAATATAACATGTATATAAGAGTACTTATACGATTATATATATATATATATATATATATATATATATATATATATAATTTTGAACATTGGTCTCAACTTTTAGGAGATGTTCAAATATGTTTCAATTACAAACATATACATATATACTAATGCTTACATGCATAACTCATATTATAAAGAGGATTGATTGGATTTGATTTTTGTTTGATTTTGACGTGACAACGTCTTATAAATTGGTTTGCCGGGTGACACTTCAAGAAACTGCGTTACGCTCCGCTCACGTTATGCGCTCACAATGAGAGCGAGTGAGAGGCACGCGTCCCTTCCACTCGGGCATGGTTAGCCCGCCTAAGAGCGAGAGAGACAGACATAAAAAGTGAAATTCAGTGCGAGATTCTTTGTATAAATTAATGTTTTAAATATAATTCTTTGTATAAATAAATGTTTTAAATTGTTACTATTATTTCATCCTTCTTCCTACTATACGAATGAATATTCACATTAAAATTATTTTACCACTCAAAGTCGTTGTCACGTAAAACTTTCGCCCGTATACCGACTTTACAGGCAACCAATTTTTTTATTACGATTTAAATCAAAAACTACTTGACCGATTTTAAAAATTCTTTCACCCTTAGAAAGCTACGTCTTTACCGAGTAACATAGCCTATATTATATTTTTAAAATCTTATAGATCCCTACTTAAAATGGAGCAATGTAACCCAACGTATCAAACTGTTGCCTATAAAAGTTATTATTTCGCGAGCGCTGCGAAAACTATTGACGGTATATAAAGAAGTGTTTTATACAATAGTACTACAATTAATTGATCATAACGATGTTATGGTAGGGGAATGAAAAATCTAGATAGCCTATAAAAGATTCGGCCGTGTATCGTTAATTTGCTACTAAGAATTGAAGATTTCCGTTACTTTGTCATGGATTCTATGATCAGAATCTAACCAAACTGTCATCAAACAACCCTTGAAGTACACTCTTTCCAATAAAAAAAAATCATCGAAATCGGTTGAATAGATATCGAGTTATTCGTCCATTTGTCGCGCACATATTTATGCAAATTTACGACTTATACGGTTTTGTCATGGAAGCCAGTGTCAAAACTGGACTAAAAAAAAATGGGACCAATTTCGGAGCAACCCCTTTCAAATAAAAAAAAAAACATCAAAATCGATTCACCCAGTCGAAAGTTATGAGGTAACAACACCAAAAAAAAAAAAAAAACATACAGACGAATTGATAACCTCCTCCTTTTTTTGAAGTCGGTTAATTAGTCAGCGCGTTATGGGAGCCTGAACGGTAATATTACCTATATTACCTATGTTGTAGTGACGGTTCCGGAATGAACTAAGCCAACTATAATTAAAAGGTGTTTGGAAAGTAAATTATGTTTTGAGTTTAATTGCTAGTTAGTTATGTTTTATAACTATTTAGATTTATTTTATAAGCTTTTACATAAATCTTGTATAAACGAGCCTCGCTGGCTTAGTTAAAGTCACCGTTGATAATGGCTCCATGAGCGAAATCGGATATAAAGGCCAGGTTATAGTTGCAATTGTAAACGCTATTAGAAAACTAAACAAAATGTATGAGAATGACCACGTGACTTATCTTTGAGAGATGTCAGATAACATGTCAAATGAAACATTTAATGAAGCATTCGTTCTTTTTTAACCGACTTCAAAAAAAGGAGGAGGTTATCAATTCGTCTGTATGTTTTTTTTTTTTTTTTTTTTTTTTTTTTTTTTGTGTTTGTTACCTCATATCTTTTGACTGGGTGAATCGATTTTGATGATTTTTTTTTTATTTGAAAGGAGTTGCTTCCCATGGGGTCCCATTTTTTTTTGGTCCAGGTTTGACAGTGGAATCCATGAGAAAACCATATAAGTCGTAAATTTGCATGAGGTATGTGCGCGACAAATGGACGAATAACTCGATATCTATTCAACCGATTTCGATGATTTTTTTTTTATTGGAAAGAGTATACTTCAAGGGTTGTTTGATGATAGTTTGGTTAGATTCTGATTATAGGATCCATGACAAAGTAACGGAAATCTTCAATTCTTAGTAGCAAATTAACGATACACGGCCGAATCTTTTATAGGCTATCTAGATTTATCATTCACCTACCATAACATCGTTATGATCAAGTAATTATAGTACTATTGTAAAAAACACTTCTTTATATACCGTCAATAGTTTTCGCAGCGCACGCGAAATAATAACTTTTATAGGCAACAGTTTAATACGTTGGGTTACATTGCACCATTTTAAGTAGGGATCTATAAGTTTTTGAAAATATAATAAAGCCTATATTACTCGGTAAAGACGTAGCTTTCTAAGGGTGAAAGAATTTTTAAAATCGGTCGAGTAGTTTTTGATTTAAATCGTAATAAAAAATCAAACAAAAATCAAATCTTTCCTCTTTATAATATGAGTTATGCATGTAAGCATTGTATATATGTATATGTTTGTAATTGAAACATATTTGAAACATCTCCTAAAAGTTGAGACCAATTTTGAAAATTTTATATATATAGAATCGTATAAGTACTCTTATATACATGTTATATTTATGTATATTTATATATTGATTACTAGTGTTTTTCCTGCGATTTCACCCACGTAGTTCCCGTTCCCGTGGGAATATGGGGACAAAATGTAGCCTATGTTACTCCCTGATAATGTTGCTTTCCATTGGTGAAAGAATTTTTTAAATCGGCTTAGTGGTTTAGGCGTGAAAGCGTCCAGACAAACTTACTTTCGCATTTATAATATTAGTTAGGATAATATAGATACTTCCCCTTTTTTTTAATATACAGACATTCCGTCATATTTTATGGTGAAGAATGGTATAACACAACATCTTTAAATATACAGTTTATTTAATTATTACTAGAAATAATTATTTGATTATGTTATGGCTGCCCAACACCCCACCAACTAAATCTATTTAATCAAAACATGTTAATTTATGTTCATACATTTAACCATATTAATTAATATTTATTAATTAAGTACCAAAATGCATTTTTATTTATGTTTCACTGTTATAGATTAATATATTTAAATAATAATATAAACGGCGCTGTCTCATATGAGCTGCACGTTTAGTAGGTCTACCTATATTCTACGAAATTAGTGAGTGTACTTCAGATTCACTAAAAATCGAAAAATAAATAAAAATTTTAACAAAACAAAAACCGACTTCATATGAAAAACAAATTAATATGCACTAAAAAGTAAAAAAATAATTGCGTATTCTTCTATAATTTGATAATTAACTTACTATTTTCTACTCATCAATATGTTGTGTAGTTGATAATGTATTTACAATTATTGTTATTTTTGGAGTCGATGTCAGCTAAGGAAACACTATAATATACCTAGCAATAATAATACGGCAATCTATTAAAAATAAACAAAAACATACACATTACAAATTGACTTTTATTCGCCTCGTTAAGTTGCGCGTGCGACACAAGCACATCTCACCTATAACTAACTATGTATGTAGTTATAAGCCCACCTTGGCTGACATCGACTCCAAAAATAACAGTAATTGTAAATACATTATCAACTACACAACATATTGATGAGTAGAAAATAGTAAGTTAATTATCAAATTATAGAAGAATACGCAATTATTTTTTTACTTTTTAGTGCATATTAATTTGTTTTTCATATGAAGTCGGTTTTTGTTTTGTTAAAATTTTTATTTATTACATAATATGTTTAATCAAATGACCACCATGTTATATGTAACTACTTTAAAAACCTCAAAATAATAATAATTATTATAATAATAAACTTTTTAAGATTTTAAAATTGTGATATCTCGAAAACTAAGCGAGATATCGAAAAATTTTATTCTTAAAAAACTGGTCATTTGGCGGCGCCACGGAAACCGTAGAATCCCCAGTCGCGGGCTACCAGCGACTTAATATGTGATTAAAAAACACCATCGACATTCCTAATGTACCACTAAGTTTATATGTGTTTGTGTGCATGCGTGTGTGTATTGTTTATATGTGTGTGTATTCAGACTGCAGTAAATATTATAGCCATATGCATTTTTTTAAATCATAAAAACAGATGAAGGGCTATGCTTATGTTGATAGTGTTGATAGCCCAAATATTGAACATACAAATATGATACAAGAGACCCATTTTTGCTTTTTTTTTATTCAAATACGTCATAAAAAGCAGTCAAAGACTATACCTAACTAGCATCTTAAAAAGTTCTCGTAGAGTCTGTTTGTAAGTTATGAAACATCAAGCAAGAAACGCGAGTAAACAGACCCGATTCATGTCGCAGTTCAAGAACAGTGTACACAGTGTGAAAGGCCCCGCTAATGACAGCTGAATATTTTAACATGCAGTATAGGTATAGGTAGGGCATATGTGTGACGTTAGTTTTTTTTTGTTAGAATGTCAAGAAAAGAGATGGTAGGTGACCAAATACCTTTACGAAAATAATGTTATTGTAGTATTTTATGGTATTTATTTATTTTATTATAAAAAATGTAGTTTAAAAAAATTATACCTAATAATTCTATACAAAAATGCGTTTAATATTATAAAATGAAAATTAAGGAGCGTCAATACCTCCTTTGCTCTAAATCAAGTTTAACAAAAAAAAACAATTTTGTTTTATTAATTCCTCGACAACCCAGGATTTTTGAAATAATTCGCAACGCTGCCTAGATTACTTACCTGTCAAGAGGAATTCCACATGAACCTTGAAAAAACTGGAAGATTTTTATTTTGATACAAACTCTTTGTTGGAAAGTAAACAAGATTATACGCCCACAATAACTTTTTTTTTTTAATTCATGTTGAGTGACGAGTATACAACCAGTGATGCCAATATTAAATCGAGTGTTAAATTTGCGAGTTTTGAAATTCGAAGGGTTATTATTTTTTTTAATTTAGTGGTCTTGAGAAAAAATATATTGTGCCAGAATTATTTCGTTGTATGATTAATATATTTAACAAAAAAGGATAAACTATATTATAGACTTCTTTAAAAATTAAGATCATGTTTCTCTTGTTTTTTGTTCAATAAGAAATGTGTTTTGCAAATAAAACCGAAACTAAACATGAGTATCAAAACTATTGGATTAAAGTATAAAAATAGTATTATTAGACAGAGTATATGAAACAAAAGGTCTACCAAGGGAAGGTAGTTAGTTACAGAGGTAAGTTAAATAATTAAATATACACTACATTTTGAAGTACAATGTCGATTTTTTTAAGAAATACTTTGAAGGTTTCACCTAAATTAAAGTAATCCGAGAAATCAATATCCTTGTGAGAATTTATAGAGTGGTAAATCACCTGTTCGTTCAACAAAACACTGTATTCAGTGTATTGGCGAATGTGACGAATCTCTTGTAACAAGAGTTGTAGGATGTCTTGAACTTATTGAATGACTAACTGAATGAATTACTAACTTATTGAATGAAATAAAAAAATAACAATATTTTTTTATTGTGCTCTAATAAGATACAGCTTTAAGAATTCAGTTCGTTACTCGATCGCGAAATGTTGACAAGCACCATAAGGTGATATACAATTTTGATGCGTGTATTGTTGAAATGTTATAATTATTATGGTCAATATTGCTTATAACTTTCTGACATTTAACGATCGTTGGTAGTTAGCCTCGAGTTTGTTCTAACATAATAGACATACTACTAAGAGTAATATATAGATATATTTTACCTAAAAAAAAATTAACGGGAAAATAATTTATTTTAATACAAAATCCGCCGTCTTTAAAACCTTTTAATCAACTTCAAGTGTTATTACATATTATATTACAAGTGTGTTATTGAAATTAAAATTTATTTCGCACTTTTGACAGTGATGTCACTGTAATCTATTGCTACTCGAATTTCATATTTTATTGATACGTTTATAAAAACACGGCTTTATTTATTTAATTTTTTTATAGAATAAGAAGGCGGACGAGCATATGGGTTACTTTATGGTAAGAAGTCACCAACGCCATAGACATAGGCATTGTAAAAAATATTAACCATCGCTTACATCGCCAATGCGTCACTAACCTCGGGAACCAAGACTGGCCTGTAATTACACTGGCTCACTCACTATTTAAACCGGAACACAACAATATCAAGTACCTACTGCTGTTTTGCGGTAGAATATCTGATGAGTGGGTGGTCCTTACCCAGACCAGCTTGCACAAAGCTCTACAACCGAAGTTTATTTAATAGTCTTGTTTTTATTTCAATGATTAAGTTAATTTCAATGATTCTCTATACCCACAAACAAACGTGTATTTTAACAGAATTAACGCCAAAACCAAAATAGGTGTGGTCTCCTTTATAGTACTAGGGCATATTGAATCCTAGAGTGTTTTATATGTGTATTTTAATCGTATGACGTCAAAGTAGAGTATGTAACGAGTGATTCGAGAAGATTCCTAATCGGTTCCGAGAAAAACAAAGGGAAAAACGTGATGCGGAACAAATAGTAGGTACTCGGAACATGACCAATAAATAATCTATTGTTAAATATTATCTTTAACTTTCAAGATATATAAACTGCTGTAAGTCTGGTGTATGTCTGTCGGATTGAAAGACGTCATTATAAAAATTAACTAACGCGCAACATATTCGTAATGAAAGTAAAAACTTTTTGCATCGAAATATTTTGTATCGTGTTGGGCAAAGATCTACTTAGAAAGAGAAGACTTGGAAGACCAAGAAGACCCTATTCTACTACGCCTCGTGAGTACTTATGGCGGACGATCTTTTAAGATCTCGTGGTCCACGAGGTAAGCATATCATCCGTCTCTTGAAAATTCTCATTCAACATTTTATTTAAACCACGGACCATATTTATACAAATTTACTGTTCACTGTTATCCCTAATAGAAATACTTACGATAATTTTTAACATGTATTAACATCAATTAATGTCATTCAGTCTCGCTTTGAAATAATCTATATAAATAAAATTATAGAAGTCTGCAGTTGTGCGCGCATCACGGAAAAACTACTGGATAGATTTCAATGAAATTTTCTAAATTTTATTTCTCAGACACTTGGCCCTTATCAAAAAAAAATTATCGCGATATTTTCATGTAATAAAAAGTTATTAAAGTTTCAAGAAACAACGATTTGTATATGCACTGCGTGTTCAGTGATGTATGTTTAAACAAAGTATATTTTTGCTTGCGATCTTTTTGATGTTTTTTCCTTCGTACATAAGAAAACTTTGGTAATATATCATTTGGTAATATAGCAACGCGGACGAAGTCGTGGGTATCAGCTAGTTTGAAATAATCCACGTGTTCTGACTGGACCGTATTGGTTCGTAAAAATGATATATAAAACCTTTTTTCTTTATAATCAAATCAAAATACAGTTACGGAGAACCTTGTACGAAACAAACAAACTCTTAATACATTATACATTCAAGGCGGAGGCAGAGAGGAAATAAAGAGGAAAAAATCAAAACGACTTGTTATTGTAAATTACATTTTTCTGAATTTTCTTAGGGGAGATTGTTTGCGGGATTCTTAATAGAAACGTAACATAGACTTAAGTAAACGAAAATCATCCTTATTGCAAAAACAATAAGAATTAAATCTATAAGAATGAAGCAATTTTATTCAAGAGTCGGGTTTCCGCACTGACAGTTTTTATTAATTTGAGTTTTTTTTTTTGCGGTATTCCTATGAGCTTTCGTTTCGCCTTTGATATGGAGTTTTAATGAAATTCCAACTGCGATAAACAGTTGAATTTTATAATAATCAGTTATTATCGTAAATTATAATCGAATACTTCGCCCCAGGATGTACCATCATATATATGATATATAACATCCAAATATTTATATAAAAAGGTATATTATATGGGATTATCCAACAACTAAATTACTTGTAATCTATCTATATAAATAAAATGATAGAGGTCTGCAGTTGTGCGCGCATCACGGAAAAACTACTGGATAGATTTCAATTAAATTTTCTAAATAATATTTCTTAGACACTTGGCCATAATAAAAAAAAATGAGTGCGATTTTCATTTAATAAAAAGTTTCAAGAAACTACGATTTGTATATGCACTACGTGTTCAGTGATGTATGTTTAAACAAAGTGTATTTTTGCTTGCGATCTTTTTGATGTTTTTTCCTTCGTACATAAGAAAATTTTGTTATTATATCAAGCAACGCGGACGAAGTCGCGGGTATCAGCTAGTATATTTTATAGCTGAATATCTTAGGACATCCATAAATTCACTGTAAGTATATTACATACAATAATCAATTGGTTAATTTGTAAATAAATTAATGTGGAATAGTTCAATACGATAGAAGTAATTTTATTCATCTTTATCATTGAGGATTATTCATTATTATTAAAAGATCGTACCTAAGTATATGCTACGTGCGAACCTATCAACCTACTTTAGTTCCCCAACACTAATAAACGTCTGAATTACATAACCATTTCGATATAACATTAGTAAGTATAGTATATATTTATATAAATTTATATTCAGTTTATAAAATTACCGATATATATACAATTTTTATTATTATTTTTTTCAAGTTTAAATTTTTCACATTTGTAACAGTCTATTACATAAGTAATTATTATTGAAGTCAAAAACGTATCATTTATTTTCTATAAATCCTGATTAATATCATAAATGCGAAAGTGAGTTTGTTTGTTTGTTACGCTTTCACGCCTAAACCACTAAACCGATTTTAAAAATTCATCCACCAATTGATAGCTACATTATCAGCGAGTAACATAGGCTACATTTTGTCCTCGTATTTCCAAGGGAACGGGAACTACGCGGGTGAAACCGCGGGGAAAACGCTAGTAAATAATAAAAGTGTTCGTAATATAGGTCTCTCTACATACCTACATGAAAAATTACATATCTACATGGAAAATTGTATAAATTATACAACAATTACAGATAATAAATGTTTTATTCTTGGTCAAGAAATAATTAAATTTGAAAATATAAGCTTTGATTGAAAGATTGATTAAAAAAAAATTATAAGGATTTCATTTCAAACGGTATTATGATTATTTAAATTATGGATGGTCTTTTCGTAGGTAACCGGTAATTGGTAAGTAGGTATCTTACGTATTTTAGACACAAAGCTAATTCCCGCTCGAAGGGCTACGGGTTCGAACTTGTTTCGTTATTATATGGTTATCGATATTATTTTTAAAACTTAGCTATTGAAAAAAACGCTTTACGTAATGATATAGGTATGCATGAGGAAATGCTTCCATATTTATTTTTATATTCACCAACGAACAAATTTTATTATACACATAGAACCATATATCTCCTTAGGTACCTACCTATATAAATAAATGCCAATATGAAGATCTTAACTATCCGCCCGATCGACATAATATTTGTCACGGTTACTCCTTTCCCGACGGAGACGCTCATTAAGAACGGATTTTACGCAAAACATGTTTTTTTCAGCCTAACGCCATCCCCTGCTGGACGAAAGCCTCCCCCATAGAACGCCAACCATCCCGATCCTGGGCAGCCCGCATCCATCCCGTACCTACCACCTTTTTGAAATCTTCGGTCCAACTCGCCACAGGGCGTCCTACACTACGTTTGCCTAAGCGTGATCTCCAGTCTAACACGTGTCGGCTCCACCGGCCATCAAGGCGCCTGGAGACATGACCAGCCCACTTCCACTTCAGCGAGCTAATTCTACGCAAAACATAGGTATCCAAAATACATTATGTCCTAATAAGCCCCCGCGAAGCCGGGACGATTGCTTAGTACCAAATACCAACCAAACGAATGTTTAACCATTTCAATATTCACTTATCAACATATAAGTTCTATTGCTAAGCATGTAGCTACACAACTTAAACAATAATTTCTGCGATATCTCATAATATTTCGTTATCAGCTAAATTAAACTTTAAACCGCCGTTCCATACATTTAGGTGTCGTTCACAAATTTCTACAAAGCCCCTTCTGACAGCAATTTCGTTTTAGCACTTTAATCCCGATTCTAGTACAGAATAAAAGGCATATTTTCGTTCGCCGACGCTCGCAAAATTGTCATCGCAAATAGCTTTCGCCTCGAGCTATGTAACTGCACACTTCTAAAACCACATAACTACGGGTACAGCAGACGATTATAAATCTTGAAACTAACACGCTAAAGATCAATTTCCATTGTCGTATCCGCCATTCTGAAGTGTAACAATGAAAATGCCAGCATTGCACACGTAAATAGGATTCGTCAAAACGTTTCCCCGTGTTAGATTTAATGCGCAAAAGAATAAGGTTCACAATCATTTGAAAGGGAAATCTGAACTTGAAAATCGTCGCTGAAGCTCGATATCAAATAAACATTGTCGTAGGAATGTAACGCCCCAAGCGACTTTACCCGTTGGAAAGAAAAGTGAACTTTATTTTTATCTGAACAAGGTTGAATATGTCTTAATAAGTGATTATTGCTAGGATTATCGCCGGGGGAAGTGAAAAAGACGGCGTTATAAGGAGATTAGCGGGTGTAAGAGAGATGGGGATATAGCTCCGAGCGCTGTGATTGGTCAGGAAGGCCGCAGGCTGTGAACAGTAGCCCGCCCTATGTCTACTGTAAACGATGACGGACTTCGCGGAAAAAGACGTACCTAATCCTGAAAAGAAAATTGTGTTTTTAATTCATTAGATAAACATATTTATTTTCACTGAATCTATAAAACAATAAGTAACTAACCTAAATTAATAATAAAGGAAATGTTTCAGCATTATAAATAATAAAAAAACACCAAAGACAAGCACAAAACACACTGTTTAACATTTAATTCATAGACAAAAACATCAAAGACAGTTTTACGACAATCATTTAAAATCCGTTGTCTCGTTCAGAACGAAAGATTGCACATTTGTAACAAATAATTCAAATGAAACACAACAATTTGAGATTGTCACTTCCCTGCTTCTCCGCCGACGTCCCCGGCGGCGACACCGAAGGCGCCTCGCGTCACCCGGGGCGGGGCACACATACAAAACATACACACACACAAAACATACACACACCGTTACATGGCTCTTTGAAAACCTTAACAGAGCAAAAGTTTTAAGCGAGTGTACGTTTTGAGACCCTTTGTAATACATACCTATACTATATATTTGTAAGTGCAACACTATATTATTTATGTTTTGATATATCTTATATATCTTCGAGGGCTATATTTTCAGGTCCAGTCGATTTCAGACATTAAAATGTTGAAAATCAATTTACTACGATATTTTGAAGCGTGATTTCTTCTTGCTCGGCTTATTTGTTTAACGAATCGTTATTGTACGGTAAACAATCCGTTACAAGTCATTTATATACCTACCTATACATAGGTACGTTCTTACGTCACAAAGATTACATTCGACTTCAAAATATTTACGAAATGTTTTTGATATGCAACGCTAGGGGACGCTATTTAAAGTCTTTTGAATATTTTGTCCTTATAAGCTAACCATGTCGTGGGTTCAAACCCGGGCAAGCACCGCTGATTTCATTTGCTTAATTTGTGATTATAATTCATCTTGTACTTGACGGTGAAGGAAAACATGGTGAGGAAACCTGCATGTGTCTAATTTCACTGAAATTCCGCCACATGTGTATCCCACCAACCCGCATTGGAGCAGCGTGGTGGAATAAGCTCCAAAACTTCTCCTCCAAAGAGGAGAGGAGGCTTTCGCTCAGCAGTGGGACATTGACGGGCTGTTACTGTTAGTCATCATGGCAACTGAGAGCTTCCATTGCATGCTCTATATGAATCGATAATGTTAAAGCTTTTATACCCTTTTTAACCACCGATAGAGATGGAACTAAGTTAAGATCCCATAAGGATGTAATGAAATATTCTTTCCGGTTACATCCACTGGCTAGGGATGTGCGTTGTCAGTCAGCCATTTTAAAATTTAAAAGTGTATAGTTGAGTTATTCGTCTAAATAGTTTGAAAGAAGATTCCAGGACCGTACCTACGTTTATTTAATTATTACCCAAGTCAAGGTAAGTTCATAATTTTAGTAAAATTTTCATCGGAAATTAGTTTGATCTACCAAATGGTGGTTTCATTCATTTACCGTTTTAAATTCCTTGATTATTTTAATAAGTAACATCTTAACGATCTAAAACCTAATTGCTTATAAAAGTTTTGAATCCAGTTCTATAGATCACGTAGATACACACACTCGCGGAGAAGCCGTCGGCATTTAATTAGTTTTTTTTTTAATATTTTTTGTAGTATAGGTTAGTGGACGTGCATATGGGCCCACTTGAGTGGTCACCAACGCCCATAGATAGTGGCTTATATATTTAAAAACAACAACGCCACTTCGCCCCCAACCTTGCGAATTAAGATGTTATGTCCCTTGTGCCTGTAATTACACTGGCTCACTCGCCCTTCAAACCAGAACACAACAATACCAAATACTGCGGTATTTACCGCTGTTTTGCGGTAATCTGATGAGTGGGTGGTACCTACCCAGACGAGCTCGCTCTACCACCGAGTAATATTACAATGTCCCTTAAATATAAATATGGCGTTCATATCAAGACACAATTACATGTCAAATGTTTTTAAGAGAAATTGATACCTATGCTAAATTATGTTCATTAAAAAAGGCAAGATGACCCAGAGGCTTGAACGCGGGAATCATAACCCATGATCGTCGGTTCAAACCCGGGCTAGCACCACTGAATGGCACCGGTGAATGAACAGACCACAATGGCACATGTGCATTCCACCAACTCGAATTGGATCAGCGTTGTGCATAATACAGTGAGAGTCATATTTTAAGCATTTAAAACAAGCTATACTAAATCCATACAAATAGAGTCGAAAATAAGACCTAATAATCGTATACTTTTATATCTTTTCGATTCCGTAATAAATTTGAAACATTTTATATAATTCTGAACATCACCGTAAAGTTTACTAATAAAGATAAACTTATTACTCCGAGACTCCGTGTTCGTAAAATTAATGATTAATTTGTGAAACAGACTCTGCCTACATCTTCACTTTAATTCACTTAAATGTCAGACAAGGCACGTATGTTATACAAGAGTTAGAAATAAATACGGCTATAAAGCAAGAGGCAAACTAAAGAATAGTAGTGTTCGTTTTCAATTTCGAAGAAATTTCTTTATTGTAAAGATGACTTATGAAAAAAATCCCGCTGAGTTTCTTTCGCCGGTTCTTCTCAGGTCTGAGGTGCTTATTTCCAAACCGGTGGTAGATTTATGACAATCAATAAGTAAGTGTAACGCTTGAATATTGAATAAAGATTTTTGATTTTGATTTTAATAAAAAACTTGATACACAGCAGAACACAACTATGTCAGAATTATTTTTATTGTATAGGTAGGCAGACCCATGTTAAGAACTAAGATGTTATGTAGTTACACTGGCTCACCCTTCAAACCAGGATACAACAATACTATTGCTCAGCGGTGGTAGACTTTCTGATGAATGGGTGGTACTTATCCAGACGGGCTTGCACAATGCCCTGCCTCCAAGTGATGAACAGATTGCAACACACACACATATGTATACAAATATATGTGTATATATACCAATATATATGTGCGTAATAAACGTTTCTGAAAAGTTACATATGTACGTTGCACTATATTAGACCTAGCCTACAGAAATATCTTTTCACAAACAAACCAGCATTAAAGTCGAAACGAAATCGCGAAACAAACTTGTAATATCAAAACAATAATGTTTCCTGTAATAAGAAAAATAAATAACAAGTATAATGAGAAAAGCCGAAAGGTAATTCCCTGTAATCTTGTTAGGTAAATGTTTGGGGGGGTGTAATTATTTAAGATCCCCCACAAAGGGGAGCGGCCCTCCGGTGAAAGCGACCTCCTAATTATTTTTCCTAAAACTTTGCGTGTACGAATCTTATTTTTTGAGGAAACATTTTTGGGGTGAGCTTTGTGTGGAGTAACTTCTTTCACCGCCACTGATGAGGGTCGCTAACTGTACTAACATATAAATCTATTTTTACACGTTTGTATGTTACATCTTATCTCAAAAACTCTAGAAGTGTCTTATTTGTCTTATTATTCTGTTTTAGTTTTCTGAATTATTTAAATGTGGTATTTGGTAGTGTTTTTATTATTGTATTGCCTGCCCGGGATTAAACCCACGATCATCGGTTAAGATTCACGCGTTCTCGCGTCTGAACCACTGGGCTATGGGCTTAAATAAAAAAAAACATCGCATTAAAAACATTAAGTTGATAATGATAATGAAACAAGTAAACTATAACTTACTACAATAAATTGTTTTTTACAAAGTTATCCTGTTTCAATAACTAGGATATACTATATCATAGATTATAAAGGCTTCCTAAGCCGTACTGTCGTTACAAAATAAATTCTAACCTCGTTTCCTTGATAAGACTAACAAACCGTCGGTGTAAATTGAGATTTCCGGTCGGTCGCTCCATTTCCGCCAATAGAGCCCACTTCCGGCCAGGTGCTGCCACTATTTAGTTTGCTCCAACAATTTCCCTTACGAAGAAAATCTTATTTGGCAGGAAATTGGGCACATAAACCTTTTTTGAACGTCTTAAAGTTAAACATTTTGAAAGCTTTTGTGGTAATAAAATGTACTTAAAATTATTTATTCTATGTAAGGTCCTTGAAACTTATTATCAAAACAATTTGTTTATATGACTTCACTAATAATATAAACTTTTTAATAAAACTTTTATTACTTATCGAAAAATTGTGTCATTTTAACGTAAATATACATAAGCTTAAGGTTAATTAATACCATTGCGAAAACGGGATGATTAGCTAGTAATAATACGTACATATAACTATTTAAAAACGGGCCAAGTACGAGTGGGACTCGCGTACGAAGGATTCCGTATCATTATTATCTATAAAAACGGCAAAACGGCAATAACGTCTCTTGTATGGGAGCCCCACTTTCATATTTCTTTAGTTCTATTGAACTAAAGAAATATCTCTGAATGAAGAAATACATCGTTTGTGAAAATTTCAACTAACTGACTATCACGGTTCATGTGATACAGACTGGTGACATATGTACAGACGGACGGTAGGACGGACAGCGGAGTTTTTGTCCCGTTTCACCTTTTGGGTACGGAACCTTAAAAATATAGGATAACGAATTGAAAAATTAACAATAATTTGTTGATTGTCCGCTACAGTTGATTTCTATAGAGAAATTCAACGATTGAGTAACAAAACAAACATACAAGTTAAATACTACTCCGCCGTCGTGTCGAGTGTAATCAGATGTTATCACTAAGTATCCTCGTGTGCGAAGCGTGTAATCGGTTTGGGGGTATCGGTCAATTGCAACCGACATTCATATAAATTGTATACCATGTATACAGATATATTAAATTTGATAATGAATACATTTACGCCAAAAAAACAATTATAAATAAAGCAAAAATATCTGAGTAAAAATTCAATAGACAATAAAATAGCTTGGTTAGTATTTTGTTTGTAGTTGAGTTTTTTTTTGCCGCGGTTTCTCAAGAAGAATATAAATTCTAAGCTGCCAGTAACTTTAAATTTAATTTTAATTGTAAAACAAAAATTCAAAAGTAACAACTTAGGAACTTACTAAATAAAGTAAGTATATTTTTTTATTTTTTTATTATAGTACCAAGTACTGCTGTTTTGTGGTAGAATATCTGATGAGTGGGTGGTACCTACCCAGACGAACCTGCACAAAGCTCTACCACCAAGTTCCTGTAGCGATTTTTTTTTTCATATAGATAGTATATAGGTTTAGGTGTACCAAATATACGCGCTTGTACTCTTATTGACATTTCTGTCATAACATGTAATACGCAAACCTCAAGAATCAGTCACTCTCACAATCCGTTGAGACGACATATTCAAATCGACCGAGAAGAGTTCAGGCGAAGGACCAACAGCTTTACGTGCTATCCGAGACATGACAGTTGAAATGATATTTGAATATGGAACCTCGAGACCAATAGACTAGTCAATTAACCACTACACTAACAAGCTAAACCTTCATTAGAAGCAGTTTGATGCAGCTCTACATCGCACGCCATGTTTTTTTCCATCTAAATAAATGTAAAATATAAATAATATTCATAAATAGCATTTCATTTAAACAAACTCTACCGTAGAATACTTCGTTACGAGTAAAATTTTCATTTCACTGTGTAACAGGCGTGTACAATCATCTTATACATCGTCTATATTATATAGAACCAAGCGAGCAATTTTATGAACTTTATTTCTTATGACATAAAGTTCATATTGGATTTAAGTTTATGTCTCTTTAAATTGGTCGTATAAATGCATCATAAAGTGAACTTAGTGAACTTTCAGAGAATTACGAGCACCTTATTCTTATTAATATAAGGTTGATTTTAGTCGGGCAAATTGAGTTTTTCATTTGGGCGGGTAAATGCAACACGAAGCAACTTCATGGCTATTTTGTCGCGTTAGTGCGTGCACTGATTGTTGGGTAATGAGCGAGCGAATAGTGTTTGTCGCTTTAGTGGCAGATGCTATCGATTCTATTTTGCTTTAAAAATAGAATAACGTTGATATATTTGTTTTTTTTTTATTTGTGCAGATGATAAAAGTTTTTTATGATTTGTAGAGTCACGTAAGATTTATTTACAATACAGATAAAAATTACAATATGTTTCAATATAGATAATAAGATAGGAAAGCTAGGTGTCTAAATATAGATAGAATATTAATAGTCAGCACTCTCACTACCGAATATTAGCAGTCTCATTACTTAGCTAAAGATTTATTTCTTTTCGAGAAGATTTGGAGCACATTTCAGTACACATGTGTCAGAATTTCAACTTACACGTGCAGGTATATTTTATTAAATTATTAAAGATCTCCAACAAAGGATACACATTTACGAGTACATTACAAAGTGGAATGTTAAAAAATATACCGCAGCAAGCACATTAAATAATGAATAAACAAAAATAAAAAATGGTTGCCTGTAAAGTCGGTTTACGGACGACAGTTTAACGTGAGAACGTCATAACAGATAGATGCGGCGCAAGCGTACAATCAGCGTAACGGGACAATTTCGTGCATGTGAATGAGCCAGCGTTCATCGATTTATTAGACGTTGTCACGTCAAAAAAAATGTTACGTAGGATTCCTTCGAGATGTTTTTCTTAACCGCATCTCACTTAGCACAAATAAAGTACATTTATGGCCGAATACTGAAACGTCTTTCAAATATGAAGTGGGACTTAATTATTTGGAACGCCATTAATTTCAAATTTCGCATACAAAATTTTGAAATTAATGACGTTCCAAATAATTAAGTCCCACTTCATTTTGATTGACGTTTCAGTATTCGACCGTTAGATAGTAGTATAACTTACCTGTGCTGGAATCACTCATGGGCTGCATGGGTCATGGCCCATGGTCATTGACAGTAATGCAAAATTACATTTTTGCTTATGACAAAGGTTTTGTGCAAGCAAACTTACAGCCACCTATTTAAGTCAACAGCAATACTTTATTTTACTTTTGTTTAGTTTTGGTGTATAACGAACTTTTTTAGACAGAAATGAATTCTGTATTATCCTGTTGGATGTACGGAACATTACAAATATATACATTTTTTTATAGTACCTATAGGTAGGCGGACTAGCATATGGTCCATCAAAAAAATTACCATCGCTTACATCGCCAATGCGCCGCCAACCCTGGGAACTAAGATGTTATGTCCCTTGTGCCTGTAATTGCATTGGATCACACCTAGGTCGAGTTACGTATTAATATCTGAGATATCATCAAAGCCGGATATAACCTACTTGGTTTATATTATTCATTATCGTTCTGTATTTAAAAAGTTGGTAGAGTTCCGGTCATGTTAGATTACTATACCCTATTTTCTAAGTCTAGGAACTCTAGTAGAACCTAGACTGAGAAAATAGGGATCACTGTGTTACTGTGCACACACGCCTGCACTGTTATACATGCGTAGTTAGAATTCGAGATTAGCCACCTTAGGCTGCTATTATTTATTTAACCTACACCCACAACAGGCCGAAACAAGTGTGAACCAACCTTATAGATTAATATCATTAACATTGTATGTGAAAATAAAATTCAAAATTGCCAAGAGCTTTATTATTATAAATAGTGATATACAATTTTAATGCGTATATAGTTCAAATGTGATAATTATAAGTGTTAATGTCGCACATCAGTTACTTACATTTTACGACAGTTTTCTACAGTGAGTTCCGCATTTGTAGAATATTATTACTATTACGGCCAGGCAGATGTGGAGTGTGGTTGTTACTGATTACTGATAACTGAAAAATTACATAGCTTGGCAGCGTTTTATTACAGTCCTCATCGGTGACTTTAATTATAATTGTGTAGATTATTCCCGCCTTTCTTACGTCATTGTGTTGCCATTCCAAAAAATATTTAAATAAATAATTACAAAAGATATTACGATATATGTATATTAATTAATAAACTATCATATAGATATACTAATTAATAAACTATCATAAAGTTAATTATGTATATATGTATATATACCTATAAGAAAACATAATAAAATGAATTAAATATATTATCACATAAATGTAAGTCGTCTAAATAGGTTTTTACACTCCTGTACTGTTGGCAATCGAATAACAAAACCCGGATAGATTAAAACTCACTGTTAGACAAACGATTATTATTGTTATTTAAGTCACTATTGATCTAACAATGGCGGGAGGGTTTACCTATTCATGTACTCTGCCTCCAGCCATAGATCTTGTAATCTACTAGAATTGCAAACATAGTTATAACAAAACTGTATAAAAATAATCTTAAACAAAATTATCCTTTCAAATTTCCTCTTGAGATGTTTATTATGTAATTACGTGTTGTATAAAATTTGTTTGAATTTATGTTTTTGTTTAACTTAAGATAAGCGAGGGGATATGACATGACATGATATGACAAGGGATATAATTATATACAGATTAAAAAACGTTACAACTTTCGAAATATGAAAAAACCTATTTTTTATTATATAAGCAAATCTTAATAAGAATTTATTAAGAACTCTGTGTAAGTATTAATTTTCTAAACTAAGAAAAATTATATCTCAATATTATCCTATACAATCCACAGACATATGTCTGTGTATATATAATTGTGTTGTGGTAAAACGTGTTTTTTTTTTTCATTTTATACAATTTCAAAAAACGAACTCTTAACTAAAACTTCTTTCATGAAAAACGTTAAAAAAAAGTATTAAGCAAACATTTTTAAATATTAAATAAACATGTTCATGTTTATATATTTAAATAAACATGTCTGTACGTTCATAAGTTTGTCGCTATCAAAGGGTAAGTAACCCTTCCCTTCGGCCGCCATTACGCCGCGACTCTACAAATGCCTACAGTCTCCACTTTGTGCTCTCGTGAATTAATACAACCATTCATATAACGATTCAGCTGTATTATGTTGTATAGCTTAGGAAAATTAACAATATATTTATGTATTTTTATATAGATGGTAGGTTTAAATGGTAAGTGGTCACCAACAATAGAAATTAGCATTGTAAAAAATGTTAATTAACCATCTCTTAAAGTATTATCTAACAACTAACTATTATCCTGAGGAGCTTTTAGTTAATTTTCCGTAACAATTTTCTCAAAAATTGCTTTAATTTTGATACCCGTTA
The DNA here is from genome assembly GCA_963151315.1 of Nymphalis c-album. Taxonomy (NCBI): domain Eukaryota; kingdom Metazoa; phylum Arthropoda; class Insecta; order Lepidoptera; family Nymphalidae; genus Nymphalis; species Nymphalis c-album. The sequence continues at coordinate 3,731,958 of OY720610.1, forward strand.
ATTTATGTCAATAAAATGATTTATAGTTGAAATAATAAATAAGTAATAAACCAATTAAAAATAAATCTTATTCCTAACATTTAAGAGTTGAAATATCTTAACGATAGAAAGCATTTTAAGTTATTATTTTTGTTCAAGAATACGCGTAGAGGGAATAAGTAAGTCGTCTTAAATGACAGTGTTGCCCATAGACATTTGTTAAACGACGTATTATTAATTAATTATTACTGTCCATTAAGATATTATGTTCCTTGTGCCTGTAGTACATACACTTAGGTTACAACATACATTTTTTTTTTCTAAATTTGTGGTAGGTGTACAACTTTCGGTAGTGCAAGATCAGTTTAAACAATCTTTAATAAAACATTAATTCCTTAGATCTGACAGCTTATTTAAGATTCAAACAATATAAATATACGATCTTTGATAATGTATGTTGTAAAGGACGGTCTCGATTTCTTTGGTTGCCATACAGTACGCCAGCCGCGGGCAGTCCTGCGTCCGGTAATGATCGCGCTGCGCACTGCACGTCAGTTAAATGGACACGCTACAGGATGATACACTTTTGACAATACATTCGAAATTCAAATTCATCAATAAATACACAACAGATTACAATACATTCTACAGATTAAATATATTTAAAGAAATAAAATTTTAATTGTAATTTACTTTTAATTCGTGCAGGTGAACTGGCTGATGGGCCACCTGACGACCAAAGACTACGCCCATAGACATTGACACTGTATAAATAAATTGTTTCTTATTGCGAAAGCGTCACTATTTATCCATAATTACATTCTTTGTACCTGTAATTACAACTCATTCTTATCAAATGTCATACGTCAATACAAACTACAACTTGAAGCGGGCTTGCACAAATGTCTACCACGAATAAAATAGTAATTAATGTAAATTACACCATGATATAACACCAATTGTATGTAAACATTTTACGTTTAGCACGGTACACGCTACGGACTGAGACTTCAAAAGTCAGGCAAGTAAGCGTAAGATTTCATGTGTCAGATGAAGTCAGCATAAGATTTGCTATTTACACATCAAATCTTTTGACGTTGGTAGTCTGACCATTCTTTTATCATATCGACGGCGTTTTAACAGAATTGTTCGTCATACATGATCACAAGTTGACTAGTTAGTCAGACGACATATATATAATGTATTAAATATATAACAAACATCGTGAGAGTTTAAAATATAATTATATACTTACCTATGTACCTATTGTTTTTGTTCATATCTAAGTACTTATTAAAAAACGAGTTCCTTAGTGGTTCTTCTTCCTAAGTAAAAACTACATCGTTGAGCGAACTTACTCCCGAACTATAAATAAGCCAATTAAAATCGATTTTCTATTGTTTATCTTACGATTAAATATATCAGGGACAGTCCTGGATTAGCCTATAAGCTATTTAAGCAATTGCTTAGGGCATCCCTTCTAGGGGGGGCACCAGAGACGACCGAAGCGACACGCGGACGACAACAGGCGATAGTTTGCGTTGTGTCTTTTATATTATATCACTCGAATGTTTTGATTGAACGCTTGAATTTTGTGAATTATTATTCAATTTATAATGATAATAGTTAATCTAATCTAACTAAATAACGTTTTTACAATTATTTATATTGTTATGTGATTTAAATATGTATATAGGTATGCATGTTGTTAGTAAAAAGTACTAAAAGTTCACAGCAATATTTCATGCATTAAATTACCCAAAGTTTTGTTGAGAAAATTTGTGTTTTAGCTTAGCTATATAAACGGGTACCTATCGGAATATTTTTTTGTAGATATAGTTCATTCACACACCAACGCATACACTTGTTTGTATTATACGCCGCGCCGTAACTACTTACTAGTCAAGGAATTTCAGCACCAAAAATGTGTTCACCTTGCATCAAATCTCGCTACTCGATTTTTCGAATGGAATTTGGGCACCCACCCTCTAAGTATGAAACCGAGTATTTGTCATCCCAGACCGCGAACGTTAGCCGACAACTTGAAAAACGTTTTTTTTTACAAATATTTTGGATTTTACGTTAAAAATAATAGAAACCTTTTTTTGTAGAGGATAAACTATCCATATTTTTTATTTGAAACTTTTTTCTCTATTGTTAATATTTTCCGAGATATAGGTTTTCGTATTTCCAAAAATTATTAAGATATTTTACGAAAACCAAAGTTCGGCGATTTTAACTAACTATATCTTGGAAAATATTAACAATAAAGAAAAAAGTTTCAAATAAAAAAGATGGAAAATTTTATTCTCTACAAAAAAGATTTCTTCTACTTTTAACGTATTATTTACCATTTGCCGTGTGTGCCGCCATGTTGGATTTAGAATGACGTCACACAGTTAACCACGCATTGTCATCCAAACTGAACGTGAATACAAAGTTTCACCTCAATCGGTTGAAGATATCTGCTTCAAAATTAAGTTGCAAAATTCCTCCCGAACAAATAACATATATTGCAAGTTAATAAAAAGCTTGTAAAAGTTCATAAAATGAAAACTACTGGGTCAAACTATGTTAATTTTTGTGGAACCAAATGGCAACAATTCCGCATCGAACTAAAGAAGAATCATGTAAATCGGATCATAAATGTCATATCGCCGTAATCGGTGTACATACATCAAAATGTATATCGATCGAATCGATAACCTCCTCCATTTTGAAGTCGGTTAAAAATGTTTTAGTTTACTCTATTCCTACTTTACCTACATATCTTTTCCGTCCTTCTTATGTAATACAAATTCTGGTGAGCCCGTTGGCGTAGTTGGTAGTGACTCTGCCGGGGTCGTATCTTCGATTCACACCCACGGTCAAATGTGACGAAAACATATGTTGGCTGTGTAAGGTGTTCCCGAAGTGAGTTGACTTCAGGTAGAAGGAACAACACATACATATTCTACCTATGATACGTATTCACATTTTTTTTCAATTAATTCTTTGTAGTTCACTTAAGGAGCCCAGAGGGCCCACAGGAGAAGATTGCTTAGGGCATCAAGTTACCTTAATCCGGCACTGATCAGGGACAGTCGGAACAGTACACTAGACATAACATCTGAGTTATTATTATGAAGCGTTCACTGTCTCTGAATGTGTAAATCTTAATTAACTGTATCGGTACTCGGTGGTACAGCTTTGTGCGAGTACGTCTGGGTAGGTACCATCTGCTCACCAGATATTCTACCGCAAAACAGCAGTACTTGATATTGTTGTGTTCCGGTTAGAAAGGCGAGTGAGCCAGTGTAATTACAGGCACAAGGGACATAACATCTTAGTTCCCAAGGTTGGTAGCGCATAGGCGATGTTTCTTTTTAAGGAAATGTACAATACCACTGTCCATGGGCGTTGGTGACCACTTACCATCAGATGACCCATATACTATTAAAAAAATAAAATAACGTTGATAATGATCTCGCTCGCATAGTATAACATGAATAGTCTTGATACGTGATATTTCTAAGCACCCCTCATTAATTCACCAAGCACACTGTATCTTTGCATCTGAACGCATTACATATGCGCACGGGATAATATATGTATCCGTTTAATTATTATTTTGAAAATATCCGCGCCCGCGGCTCCCGGCAAGTCCCAATAAGACTAAAACCCGATGCACAATATTATCTGCCGGCCCCGGGGCAGAGACAAGTGGAGATGGTAGGAAACGATGGCCTTCGTACGAGCTTCATAATGTTTAGCGTAAGAATATAATGTGTAATGAACGCGGCGTAATGATCGCCATTTGCGGGAATTTGGTTACGAAAGTTAACTATGTATTTATGTACAATAAATGTTTTGAATTGTAATTACATAACATAAGTAATATACCTAAGCAATTTAATTGTTATATAGGACTTATGAGCGTCTTTAAATTTAATTAAATAATGTATAAAACACGACGATCTAAAATTTTTTTTTTATTTTGTTTTGTTTTAATTTTCCAAACTTCTCATTGCTTTCCATTTTTATATATAAAAGAATAACTGTCTGACAGGCTGACATATCATAGTTCGAACTACTTGAGCAAGTGAGTGCCATATTTGAACACGGCTTTTACAATAGTTTAGTACTAAATTTTTAGGTTAGGATAAGGTTAGGATTTTTCAAAATTAACCCCTAAGGTAAAAGCGATAAAAGTGTTTTCTTAAAGACTATGTAATTATCTTATATTTGATCGTTCATATATTGTTTTTGTTGTTGACAAGACCAATATCTCGAGTTTGTTATGCACTATTGATGGTTCCATATCTATTACTAGCTGTGCCCCACGGTTTCACCCCGTATAATTAACAAAAATATAATGAATAAAAATCAGCCTAGAGCCTTCCTCGATAAAAGGACAACACAAAAATATTTTTTAAATTCGAACCAGTAGTTCCTGAGATTAGCCGAATCAAACAAACAAACTCTTCAGTTTTATAAATTAGTATAGATAGTTCTTGATAATGATGTCCTGAACGATTTAAGCCACGTCGGCCAGTATATTCATACCCTTATTAATTTTAGTTTATATGGCTTTGCTCCTATAACACAACATAACTCTTGTTATAAATCTCATCAAAGTACTCCCAACGTTTGAAAAGCACTGAGCTTACTATTCAAATGTATCCCTTAATATACTTACACACACATAAACAATGTTGCAACAACACATGTCTGGTACCTACTTGTAATTACACAAAGAGTGCATCGATGATAATTTCGTACAGTATGTAATAGCCGGGTCTAATTGACCATCCTCCTGTCTCGCGGCGATCATGACCCCACGAGACACGACCAGCCCCCAGCGTGCCGTGTAGTTGCAATCCGGTGGCCGAATATTTAAAATAATAAAAAGCACCTTACTTAGAAAGAAGGCAATTAAACTGTCTTTAAAAAAGGGAGGTTCTCTGTTCACCCTTATATTTATAGATGCGAGATTTTTCAGAATTTTCTATGATCTTTAGACTCGAGTACTCAAGTAAATAAATAATATATTTGTATTATATTTATTTAAATGCTAACCTATTATGTTCTCTTAGTAACTATTTTATGAAGTCAGTGCATTGAAATAAATTTGATAGATTATTAAAAATCATTTGCAATAATATATTTTTTAAAGAACATTTGCTTACATCAAATACATTGCTCTGAAGACGAACGTTTGATTTATAAGGTATATCATCTGTAAAGTCACTATACAATTCAATAACATGGGATCCTGTGACGGGTAGAACACGTAGCTAGCTTAGTGGGTCCCGGTATTAATACTTACTAGAAAATCCTTTTATGGTTTTACGAACGTACATCACGCTATTAAATATACATTAAGCGCGTTAAAATTTAATTTCCTTTATATAAATTTCTTAGAGAACTTTTAGGGCCAAGGATGTACTTAAATTATAATTATTGTTATTCTATTTTCTATTACTTGAGTTAGTTATTTCAAACTGACATTCTATTTTGCTTAAACATAAACCAATTAAGCATGTGCCTTACCATGAGGAAAATTTTTAAATTTTCCGATAAGTGATTAAAAAAAATCGAATATTGGGCGTCAAAGACGCATCCTGCTTACTAAGTGCGTAATCCTAAATATTCTTCAATATAAAAAAAGTTGCCATTACTAAGCAGTGGTATAATTCTAGATGATTTAATTAATCAGAAAATTTTATAACAGGCGTATCACGAAACTTATAAAACCGATCTTTGACAAAATAAATATTGAAAAAAAACTTAATTCATAACAAAAATATTTCATAATTTTCCTGATTTTAATAATGAAGGATTTTAATAATAGGCGTACCACGAAACTTATAAAAAGGACCTTTGACAAAAAAATAAATAAAAAAAAACTAATGTCCGTAACTAAAATATTTAACAATGTTCCCATACGACTATTAAAACTCAAATACGTCAATTACATTTCGCCATCACGAATTTCAAACGTGAACTGCCCAAAAATTTTTGGCATTCGTGATTTGCCCTTAGCCCTAGGGCGGCTTATTAGTTTATCATTCCCATGGACGTGTGAATTACGTTTATTGACTTTCATGGAATCGTGACTCACTATACTACAATTGGCTTTTAGTCGATCATGTCAATAACCTTTAACTTAATTTGTGTAAAATATAAAAATAGTTTAATATCCAAAAGCAAGCAAGCAATACATAAAGAACAATATGTTTTTCCTCGCTAGTTTCAACCCACTGCTTCGTCGCGAAGGGGGGAGGGGGTTGGGGTTATTTGAAGTCCTTTTCTGTACCTCAAAACGCCAATCCAACCTCACATTCGCATTTATAATATTAGTAAATATAGTCCCATCCATCCCTGATGGCATGTCTCATATCCCTGTAATTATACCGGCACATTAGCTTCAAGGTGATGAGTAACTAGCTCGTCGTCTACACAACCCGTCTCTAATAATAATAGTTTTGCTCTTTATAATAAGACCATCTTAATGAACATGATCTTAACAGGCAATGCTCGTAAAAATATTTCCCGCCAAGACGAGTATCTGACACTTTTCTTGTTGCCAGATTAAAAATACAGATTACATATTATTGTTTAATATCAAGAATGAAAGGTACTCTCCAGTAATATTTAATAATAATTTGTATTTCATTTAGTATATATTGCAATCTGATTGATTATTGTTGTAGGAATAATTAAACATGATTTCTATAGCTTCAATAACTTAAATGTAACAGTGACAGACCCAAAACAATACACAAATAAAAGGTGACACCGCACAAAATATCTAGTAAAAAAAATAATTAAAAAATAATATCTAGTACTTTGTCCGTGAAAGTGTAAAGCGGGTGATTTTCTGGGTGACTAATTAAAAACCAGCACGACCACGATTCTGTCAAAAACTATTTATATACCTGTATATTTTTACTTACCTTCGTGCATTTTTGCTCACTTTTAGCATATTTACTTTATATTTAAAAAAAATATATTTAAAATTTTCGTAACGACTATTTTCATTTAATATGACACACGATGCTGCTGACAAACATACATCGCAATTAGCTGAGTAAACTTCAACTTTTTTTTGTAAATTTGAGGAAAACAATGTAATTGTCCGACTCATCTTAATAATATAACGGTATTGTTCATTTGTCGGATGTGTAAGCTGCGAACTAATGAGGAATTGGTAACGGCGTATTTAATTTGCTATAAACCACAAACCCATTTCAGTTAAATTATAAATAATATACGTAATGTAATATAATAAACTACCCAAATATTATACGTTTTGTTGTAAATTTTACCCTGCGTTCACCATTTTTAGCTCACCTGGGTACCCACTCGTTAGATATTCTACCGCAAAAACAGCAGTACTTGTTATTGTTGTGTTCCGGTTTGAAGGGTGAGTGAGCCAGTGTAATTACAGGCACAAGGGACATAATATCTTAGCTCCCAAGGTTGGTGGCGCTCTCGCGATATAAGCGATGGTTAACATTTCTTACAATGCCAATGTCTAATAACCACTTACTATCAGGTGGTCCATATGCTTGTCCGCCTGCCTATCCTAGAATTAAAAAATAATAAAAAAAAAATATTTATTTCACGATCTTTATTGTCCGTGACGTATTCAAAAAGTTATACTTCTTAAGCGCGAAGTCATTCTGCGATCTCGATACTTCAAAGTTCCATTGTTTTCTGTTTATTGTTTTTATTTTTTGTAACAACACAAAGGCATAACAAATACAGCCAAAGGGAAAATTGTTTTTAAATATTAATAATATTTTTACGGGGGCATATTTTGTGAAATATTGGCAGAATAATAAGATTATTATTTTCTAGAACCAAATCCTAATTTTATCACATGCTTAGTTGTTAATTATATTGTTGTTAGTGATTAATTATATTCTATTTGTATACGATTGTATTATTAAACTGTTTCATAGTAGGTATACATATAGCCTTATTTAAAAAATAAATAAGTATAACAAAATAATAAAGTTTTTACCTTACTCATTAAACGTTTATACAAATAATATTAAAACCTCCGTCGTTAAAAACGTCTTTTGAAAAAGGCCTACAATTTAGTATTTATTGAAAAATTATACATCTTGTTAGAGCCGGGCGTCAAGAAACATCATCTGTAATATGCACGCCATTATAACGTTAATTTTTTATGTTACGCGTTTTGTCAAACTGTCACTTTGTATACTGTAATTAAAGTTGCAATTTGTAATTGTTTTAATGGAATGTTCTTCTTGTAATTTGTATTTCGAATTGTCACGGTTGACAGTTTGTTATGTCCTTCGACAGCTTAGGTATGTTCTGGTATATTTAAAAATATATTATTTTTTTAATTAAACTGGCAAATATCTAACTTGTACAACAACAATTTATATAATTATATAGCCAATATTAGGTGAAAAACCCAAGTTTGCTTTTTAGCCTTTCAAACGTGCTTTACACGTTTAACAAAGTTTTTTGCGTGAAAAGAGGTATATTGGGCACATCGCGGTGTCATCAAAGAAGACGTTGAGACCTTATCAAAATTAAAATGATGCCACTTTAGTGATGTAACATGTGTATTTATGAAAATAACGAAAATAGTATTCGTAGAAAGTTTATATAACATGGAATTGAACTATAGCATCTATGTTATTCTTGTGTTGTTTCTGTGTGATTAACTAATTGATACGTGTAACGTAACCTATTAAATCTACTAAGCGCGTAATGTATATTAATCAGTTACATTATACAAAGATTAATATTTACCTACTTAGTAAATTCAATACTATATAATGAAGTCAGAAACTATCGAGTGAACCGCACAGGCATCCGTAAAAACTTGTTTTGTAAGAATTCTAATAAAACCTCATACTATACACATAATAATAAACAATTTAAATAATATTATCTATAATATAATCTATCACTACAATCATAATTACATACTTAATACGTTAAAATTTATTTTACTTGATTGATCTTCATTTTAAATTAAGTACATATATAAAAAAAAACATTTAAAGTACGGCTTACATCTAAAAAGGGGTACGCCACGGTGTCATCAAAGAACATCTATGGGGACTGTGCAATATGTCGACGCAATGGCGCGTGCTTAGTGTTGTACCACAGATTCTTACAAATTTTATAAATGTAAAAGTGACTTTGTTTACTTTTCAATTAATTCAAAACTTCTTTCTAATAGTTAAAAATGCCTTTCAAATATTAAATGAGTGACTTAATTTCGAATGTGGTCATTACTTCTCATTGAAATAAATAACCCATCTTGTATCGTCGTACCAATTTAATTACAATAAAAACTAACTGTCTACTACTACAACGGTGAACAAAAACACTGATTTATTTAAATAAGCGATATATTTCATAAAGCCGGCGTATGAATGAAGGTTATAACAGATTAGCGCGTAAATCACCCGGTGTTTTTATCGATAACTAAACGTCATCGTAAATTACTACAGCCCTATTAAAACAGAAATGCATTCTGATAGAAATTTGTTTTTAATCGAGTCCAAATTGGGCGCGAAATGAGTTCGGACCCTCGGTTGCGTTCGCTTAGTCAATGATAGTCGTTTAAATTAAAAATTACAACTTAAAAGCCACGTTTTTATTCTTATAATTACCGAATAGATTGTCATATTCCTTTTCTATTTTATCTGTACTTACATATTATGTTTTATTAGAACAAAAATATCCATTCAAAAACATACCTACCGTTAATCTAATTAAAAATCAGAATTATTTGAAATAGAGAACATAAATATTATCGGCTAACTTTTCAAATAAGAATACTTTTTATTATTTTATGGCAATAAATATATAAATAACCACAACAATAATTTATTTCTAAGCTATCCACAGATAATTAAATACAACATAATGGACGGCTGTGATTGTTTCCCTCCAAAATCTGACAGTTCAATTGCCTTATCCATGACGAGTGACATTTGTTCAAATTGCCTAGCTTTCTATACAAAGCATTGTATATGCACGATCATTGATTCTTATTCCCTTGAATTAAGGTGTATTATCGTACGAATTAAATGTTATTAACTTAAGTACAGTTTTTTACGTCCCATTTCCCAGTTAATACGGCGTGTAAATGAGTTCTTTATAGTAGTGTTGTTTAAATGATGTTTGTTTATTGATTCAAAGGGTGAATACATTAAATAAACATTTTTTTAAAGAGTAACCTTTAAATATAACGGTAAAATATTTTTAGTATTTGAGCATTTAACACATATTTTACTAATGCGAAGTTAGTGTGTTTGAAAGTTTGTTAGACTATGACGTGTATTGGCTGGATTGATTGGACAAAAATGTATAGATTCCGATTATGTCGTGCAAAAATGTATCTAAGCACTTAGTTTTTTAAATATATATTACTAAACGACGAGATTTTTTTATTTTATAGACGATTGTGGCTTTGTAGGGTAGGTAATACCTTTTCCATAAAGGAATAATTAAACGAGCAAAAAAGTAATTTTATGTCATTTTAGTCTAATTTAAAAAATATGTATATTTAAAACTTAACGAAATCATAATATATTTTACAAAACAAATAATAAATATATACATACATAGTTGCATCCTGTTTAAGTAAAAAACTAATATGAATAAATTGAAAAAAAAATACGTTTTCATGAGTAGGTACGCTAAGTACCTTTGTAATTGCAAGCTATTAACCATAGTTAATAAATGCTACAGTTACCTATTACTTGATTGGTCCGTTTAAGCCGACAATTATAATAACGACACAATAATAACAGTGATTGGACGATAAATATAATATTATATAATGTAGATACATAATCATCAAATATAGGTATAGAGTAATATTTAATGATAGAAAAAACCCGATACATTGATACAATGTTATAATTTGTCTGGGATTAAAAAAAAACCTTATCGCATCTGATGGCCAGTATTATTTAGAAAAAACAAATCGTGATAAATCTTGAATATTATCCATTTCTTATAAACACATATCGTATTGTAGTCACATATAGACTTCGAATCAACAAACGTAGGTTTTTCTTCTTCTCAGTCGTACACTCCTGACGGAGTGGTCGAGGTCATGGAAAGTCTAATGAGTTGATTGCAGCTTTAGCGAGACTTCTCCATTTCTCTTTATTGATGGCACTGCGTATACATTCAATAAGCTGATTTATGGCTGCAATTAATTAACATATGAAATTGGTATACATAACCGATTAAGACAAAGGTCTTAACGTGCCATACTCAAAAACTATGTAACAGATTTTCGTACGGTTTTCACTAAGGGACGGAGTTATTTAGGAGGAAGGTATAAATAATTATATTTTAAGTAAACTGAACGAAGATTGTGGAAGGTGTCGGATAAAGTTCTGCCGACTAGAAGTTTTACTTGCTGAGTTGTATGTATTATATAAACATTTTACATAGACCCTTATTGTATCCAAATAAATACGGAACGGTTTACTTGCGGAATACGGCTTGAAAAGAGATGAAATTATCTCAACATGATATTTATAACCCCAATGCTTTATATATTATATCGTTTCGTTATAATAAGGATGTTTTTTTAAATCAAATGTGTATTGACAATAAGTCCCCAGACTTTTGTAGTATGTTTTTAAATAAATGTTAAAACGAGATGAAATACAATATAAATTATTGTTATAAAAACTCCTTTGTTGTAGTTCTTCTATCTGATCGTATATCGTGCTGAGTGTTGCCACATGTAGAACAATACTTACCAATATTAATTATACTGGCGTAATGTAACTCATTCTTCTAAGATTTATTTAAGTTTTGTTTCATTTGTCACGCAAGGGAATCCTGATAAATTATAACAATAACACGCAGCGTTTTGTATCTGACGCATAATTACGTAATGAACACTTACATTAGTATTCACTAAACCAAAAAGGGCTTCAAACGAGGGCTTGGAAAGACCAAAGAGGTAGACAAAATCCAAAACAATTAATAACCTTTTTTAAATAATCGTATTTCTTACATTAGTTACAACTATTAAGGCACGTCTACAAACAACAACAGTTTGATATTGTGTTCTATATACAAAGTACACTGTAATTACAGGTATATACTACATACAGCTCAGCATAGGTATTGAATACCGCATCACACACCTGCCATTCAAATCACGCCTACAATAATTTTCACAATTTATTTTCAAACAAAACTTGATACGCTATTTCATATCTTATTACATTGCGATAGAGGCGACCTGAATTTTAAATTGCTAGTTCATGTTATTCTTTACAGCGAAGATATGTCATAGATTATAAATATCAGCAGCAGTAGGTGCTTCTTTTTTAATGTTTACTTTTTACTGTATTTATTTTTTCTAAACGTTATTATTAAAATGAAAAAAGGTAATAAAATAGCAATTATAATATTTAACTAAAATAAAGAATTTTATAAATAAAAACGAATAAAAAAAAATTATTCAAATAAATTAAGGCATCGACGAATGTCTATTAACAAATAGAGCTACACCTAAGCCACTGGCTGTTTTTTCCACTAGGCAAATTAAAACTTAAATGTTGACCGAAATTGCAGTTAATTTAAATCAATAGGATGTTTTTATTAAATTGTGAAATACCTATTTAAATTTGAGTAATGTGCTTTGGTCTTACATTTAATGTTACTAGCCGCTGTCCGCTGAGTATTCTATTAAATGTTTTTTTTTAACTATTTTCGTTGCCGATTTTAATGTACCTACCTGCTTATATAAATTTATTTATAAATAACTTGAATTGTCATAGAATGTCGTGTATTTAAATTGAGATATTCAAGGTTATAGAATATTTCCTTTGCTCCAGTTAATTATTAAAAAAAACATTGAGACATTCTTATTCGTCAACACTCGAAACTTAAAATCATTACAACCCGTTTAAACTACAACTTGAAATATATTAAAATACAGATAAATAAAAATATTGCAAGGATATATTTATCGCATCTGTGCACGTAATCTTTGAGTAAACCGTAGCGCCGAGTTACCGAAGTGGCAGATCGCACGGCCCGCAGCCATCACGACCGCCTTTCTACGCACCGCTTTTGTTTTAAAACCGCCTTATTGAATTGCTTGAATGCCTGAATGCCAGAATGATAACAGATGGTAGGAGGAAGAGGGGGGGGGGGGGTTGTTACAATAAATATGCACAGATTATACACAGAAAAATATTATAGAACCATTGTAGAGTATTTCACGATTTTATAATTATTTTGTGTTTTATGAATTTATCATTTCGTATTGGTATTTTTATGTATAAAACGGACTGTATTATATTTCTGTTTGTATCCATGAAAAGCCAAGTTTTTTTTTAATTTATTAAACTTACATACCTTATTGATTGAAGCATAAATAAAAAATCTATATAAAATATTTTTTCCATTTTCGTTAACTATTGGGCTTATATTCAATAAACAATACTTTTTTGTCTATATCAAAACAAAACAGCAACAATACAAAATTGAAGACACTAATTTATAAAAAAAAAAAATACTCTCTTAGTACAGAGTACAATTTACTGATATCACCACAGATAAAACAAAAGTAAGGTATACTTTACTCCACATTCAAGGCAATGTAATAGTCCAATAGCCTGGCTGAACGTAAGCACGAGCCTCGGGCCGTCACGATAAATGACCCAGCCCAGCCCATAGACAATTTCACCGGACCGCACTCTTGAAAAGACCTTTTTTTCATGTTTTTAAAAAGAAAGATACGACCTCCTTTAAAGCCAGCTTGCTATGATAAGTTTTATGACTTCTTTTTGTGTTTGACGCATGCGTACATTTTGTTTAAACTTCTGATATGTATGAAAAGTGTTATTGTTCTGTCGGTAATAATGATATAGAAGATCTTTATAAATGCAAATATGTGTAATTTTTGCAACTACAATAAATATTATCGCTCTATTTTTAGTTACTCCCATTAAAAAGTTTATAAATTACAAAAAAAATGTTGTTTTTTTTTCAAATTATGTCGAAGACCTAAATTATGTGTATTCATATTTCTTAATTATCAAACGATGTAAATGAAAATATATGCGACATTATTTCAAATAAATAGCTTTAGCAAACATCAGCGTTAATCTGAATTTACCCTTTATAAATATAAGTTATGATGTATAATTATGAATCATATAAATTCAGATATGTTTGAAACAATAAAATAACCAAACAATAACATTTATCGCCATATCGTCTGGCAAAAAAAAAGAAAGATATCACAAAGCGAACCCTAGCGAGTCACAGACCCCTAAATTACGCGTCGACCGACTATAATTACGGTACCCTACAGTTTTTTATCATATCAGCCACAAATCTAATATAACTAATGACGGGATTCGTCTCGGCACGTAAAAGACCTATTACTTTATGGTTTTATCCCCATGTCATAGCGTATTAATTATTTTAGGTTCTTTATAGAGTCGCGTTTTGTTATGTGCACTTTTTTTACACAGATACAATATTCTTTTATACATGTATAAAATTTAAGTAAATCGAAAAAATTGCAGAGGTTTGTCCTCGATACGATTACTAGCTTATATTATTTATACATATATATACAACAATGGATGACTTTATGACCGAACTATTTCATCTTACTTGTATTCATTGAACAGAAATTTAGGGCATTAAGCATTTAGGTACATACATAATAAATATTGAAGGAATTTTTAATTACTAAAATTGTATCGAGTTTAAACGAACAAAAATACTGTAGTCATTATTTTTTTTTAATATTTATACCTTGGACAAATAAACGGCAATGTTTAATCTGTAAAATATTAGCAGGTACAATATTTGATTACCTACGTAAGTATATCAACAGCTTAACAACAATGGCGGCGCAGCGAGAATGACATCGCTAACAGCCTCCCGCGGAGAGCCTGCTGTGTGCTGTACAATTAGTTTATTGATCCAGATTATTATTGATAAGGGGTTAATAGGTTACTTACGTCTTTATTTCAACCCACAATTAAATTTCCGCTTAATCGATTCGTGCAGTAGATATTACAGTTCACATGTGTGCCCAAACACACATCTCTGGGACAACAATCCGACACGCACAGAGTTGAGATATTGTTCGCCTTTATGTGATTTCTAAGGATCAGTATTGTATACATGTTAAGAATATGTCAAATCTATAAAAAGTACAAAAAATTGTCTATGATCTTTCATATTATAGTATTGTCAATCCGCCTCAAGGTTGCGTGTGAATAAAGTCTATGTCAGTTAACTCAATGACAATTAATACATTAATAGTATATAGGTGTGGTACTAAAACCAATAATTTAAAAAACTGCCACCTTCCGGAGTCCAGGCTGTTAGAGAGAGTTTCTTGGCATCGAAACCCAATAACTTAGTATTGGTGCGACGGCATTCGAACCGGCGACATCTGCCTTCTCTCATGCATACTCTCTCTTTCTTAACAAACTCTTTTTTAATCATAAGCTATATACTATAAATTCAACGGACACGTTTTATTTCTATCCTTACTGTTGTAATAAATGTAAAAGTGAGTTAGTTTGTCTGTTACGTGTTTACTACTCAAGTTATTATAATTAAACTCTGCATATACGTTTTGAGTACAAAAAAGACATAAGGTAACTATGACCTCCTGCTCACGCATTTGAAACCACGTACGAATCTAGTATAGATAATTATATTCTTCTATGAATCAGCCAACTAATAGTATGTAGTCATTTATATCCAAAGTTTGTACTTATACTTAAACACGAACAAAGCAATACGAACTTAGTGTTTCTCGGTAAAATAACTAATGAGTGGGTCTAACCACAAACATCCTGTACGAAGCTTTAATACTTAGAGTATATAACATGCATTTAATAATCAGGACTAGCTACTTGTACAAAGAAATAATGGCTTGTAGAAAGATCAATTTGCAACTGGGCGAAGAACTTGTATGTTTTGGGAGTCTTTCTTTCTTCTGAAGCTTGGTGCTATTTGATAATCTATACTAATATATAACGCTGAAAAGGTTATTTGTTTGATCCGGCTAATCTCAGGAACTACTGGTTCGAATTTAAAAAATATTTTTGTGTTGTATAGTCCTTTTATTGAGGAAGATTCTAAGCTTATTTTTATTGATTATATTTTTATTAATTATACGCGGGTGAAGCTGCGGGATACAGCTAGTCTTAGATAACACTCGACTTTTTTTATATAAAACACGCTAGCAATTAGGGCATCTCAACTTTCTTTTACAATTTCAATAATTCAGATAAATCAACATCTATATGGTAAATAGTATCAAATAAAGTCGCTTAACACTTCTATCATTTTCTAAGCCACGCAACGGATTTTGATACGATTTTCAATAACAGAAAAAATACTAAACGAAGAAGGTTTCGAATATAATATATTCTTAAGAATCTTCGACCGAATATATCAATTCCTTGTGCCGGAATATATTTAAAAAAAGAATAGCGCGTCATCGCCCGTCATAGAAGAAGATTACTTTTGGCGCGAAGTATGGGTGCTTCGGACATAGAATTACGTTGTCAAGGAATATCTGTCGTATTAGTTGGTTTTTGTTATCATTTAAACTAATTAATGGTATTGTTGTTTGTTACTTGCTTATTATTAATTGTAAAGTCATATACTTATTTGTGGTTTCTTTTTAAAAGTCATTTTCACTTCTGAGGCCCTAGCCAAGTTGACATTCTATAATCGTAAACGCTAATAGAAAACTAAACAAATGTATGAGAATGACATCTCTCAACGATAAGTCACGTGGTCATTCTCATACAATTTTTAGTTTTCTATTAGCGTTTACGATTGTAGAATGTCAACTTGGCTAGGGCCTTTGTAAGAACATCAAATATAGGTGTACCTATTATTATATTATTACTGTATTACTTTATTGATTAAAAAAATGTGCGGGAGAAATCCTTATTTTACCGATACGAAGTATATTTAAAAAATAATATTTTTGCACGAACGTAACATGAAATATATCATCTTACGTAGGTATAATTAATAGTTACATCGACGCTGTCACATTTCCCGCCATAATTAGTTATCAAAGCTAACAAGGCTAGCTGTCAAAATTAATAAAGTAATGTCGAGTGGCCACGTGTCTCGCAAACTATGTTTTTTATCCCCGCCCTCCCCTAATGGGTGGCGCGTGACCGTACAAGTAGGTATTGTTCATCTACACACTATACTCTATGGTATAATGGTTAAGGACCTGAGAAAATACGTTAATTTGATTAGTAACTGTTTATAAAAAAGTGGATTCAGTCCTACGCTTATTTAAGGGATGGCCAGTTTTATTATGCTTTATTGTTGGAATTACGATTATTCCGCGAAGGTTTTAGTTGTTATGTTATATTGGCTGTAGTCATAATAGATTTTTAATATAAAAAAAAAAGTATTTATTTTATTTTTTCTATCTCTACCCAAAATTATTAGTATCTACACCTTGACAAATAGTGGGAAATAAGAATATTATTATCATACAGATCTGAGGCTAAGACGTATGTTTACATATTTTTTGCGTACGATATCAAAATGTTGATCATCGAAGAAAACACAATTTCGAATACAAACGATTTTCGCGCCAATACTCAACGAATAAGGCACGCGCTACGGCACATGCCTCTTCAATTCGAATTTGAATTTCGAACATCGCTTTCAAATTTAAAGATATGAACACACTCCATATAGTCGAGTAAGTACTATTGCTTTATAAATTATAATTCCTTTAGTTATAAAATTTAAAATAAATTAACCTAAATAATGTCATATTGAGTAATTTTTACTGTGGTTAAGTTAGTGCTGGCTAATCTCAGTAATACTCTTTAAATAATCTTGGGCCAAATAAACAAGGTATGTGCTTAAAATTTGAGAGCCAGTCGCAATGTACTTATGTAATAATAAAAAGTGCTTAAAAAATCCAATCTGACGGTGAGTGAGGCAAAACTAATTTACCTTTATTTACCAAATGAACAATAAAATTTATTGTAAAAGTAATGTTTATCCTTACTAGTATTATAAATGTGAAAGTGAGTTTGTTTGGTATCTGTTACGTCTTAACTCAACCATTGATTATGAAATTCTGCATACACGATGTTAGTGGTTCATGACCGGGTCATCACACTCACATGAAGGCGAATCCGCGGTCAAAATTAATGTCCCATTCGAAAAGAAATAGTAATTACAAACACAAAGGAGTAAATAACTTTATTTTCTTAATCATGCATAGAAAAATAAAAAAAAACTGCAAGAATCGGAAAAAAAAACAAAAAAACATCTGTTAAAATTCTCGTATCCTATCCACTGAGCCTATTATCTCCGGTGTGTACTATAATAGTACACAGTATATAATATACCAGTGATTAATTGGAGTGGGTGTACACGTCTATGTGCCAACCTACTATGATTACATACTTATAATCTTACATCGCCTGTAACATAACAACTTCGCTTGCAACATAAATGACTATAAAGACAAGATCATTTGCCTATAAATTGCCATTAATTATGCAATTAAGAAGAAAACTAAAATTTAAAAATATTAAGTGTTCGTTTTGATTTATTGATCGAAAGCAAACGAACAAACTGTTTAGTTTATAACATTGATAACATGTTCGTTTATGTTAATATGATTCTGCATGTAATTATACTGATTCCATAAAAAAATCCCTAATCTCATATAAGTACATAGTTCTGAAAATTTGATTTTCCCCCACGGCTTCACTCGCATTTGAAACTGGGGGCAGGTGTTACTTAGTCTTTTTCTGAAAATGTAATTTGAAAATTTCAAGACGAATGACAAAAACTTGAGTAGCTAGACGTAAAAGCGTAACAAACAAACAAACTATGTGGTTCTGCTTTTTTATTATGCTCGTTAACCTACGTTTATATTCACGATTTAATTAAACATGTTATATTCGGGTTTTAATATTGCTTTACGTACGTATTTATAAATTCAAATAACAAATTTGTACTTCAATTTTTGTAAACTATAGCGTTTTTTTACTTTTGCCAACGTTAAACAAACATTCAACGTACATGCACTAGACTCAACGTTATAAATTAAAACCTCATTGCATAGAAATGTTTCATTCAAACGTTGCATTCAAATTCGACTGCAATTTGATTTTGATTGCGTAATAATAGTTTGTAATCCATCACTGCAATTGAAACGAACGTGAGTCCTCGCCCTTACAAGAGCTGTCATTACACGTCATGCGAACACGAGGGCGCGAATTGGCGGATCGATGCCTTAAATCACATTCCGTTCTCAATTCAAAATTCCAAACGGATATGAACGACTCTGTGACGTTACTGTAATCTGTGTTGTACGTTAAAAAAATCGTATTTATTTCGCTATTTAAAATAATTTTATTTATAATGATTCGAATTTAGATATTCTTAAATAGAAGTTTATAAGGATTAAGTACATTATAACATTGCGGGAACACACGCTATCAGAATGAGATTAAATATAAAAAATGTCCGACCAAAGTTTAAAATTAACATTAATTTAGATTCTTAACAATTCTCGGACGTTCACCATTTTTCTTTATCGGAAACATCGATGCACCTGTTCCCGATTTTACAGAAACGATTTGCATATAATCGATGCATAATTCAAATATCGAACGTACAATATGGTTTATCTTTAATATGTTTTATATTATCTGTGTGGTCTATTAACAGGCTTAATATTTTGATTTCAGCGATAAACGAACAAGATTATTCTAAGTAATTAACTAGATATTTTTTGTTTATATTAACAAAATCGCATATTGAAATAAATTAAAGTATGGTTTTGCTAAATCTTACAATATATGTAGAAGTTTTGTTTCAAAATTATTTAAATTAGTGTCGTCTCTACACGTCCGAACATAAGCTCTTTAGATACATCTTATCTCGTCATTCTGTTAGAATATTGTTAGACTTAATAAACAAAAACAAATTACAGATACAACAACAAACAACGACAATTAAGGATAATAAATAAAACTTTTATCTATATATGAATTTATAATCAGTTGCATTTTTTATTCTCCGAAATAGTTTTTTTAAATAAAATATAAATTAAAATCGATTTTATTAGTATTAAAAAAAGGTTAATATTAAATAAATCTATTTAGAAAATTATAAATAAAAAAAATCTTTTTTGATAGTGTTTTGTTTTTTTTTTTCTTAAATCGAAAGTGAGTATGTTTATTATTGTCGGATCATTTTCGGTCCATACGAATAAATCACATCATGTTGATTGTAACAATCAAGCTCTATTAAACTGAATCGTTTTGATGCGCCCTAATGTATTGTAATAAATTACAGTTTTTTAGCAACAATTTGTCGTAATTTTGAACAAGATTTTGATACTTTATAGTGGGTTGTGCAAATATCATGTTAAATATGAATTTCAGTAATAATTTAAACAATGCACTACGTATTATACATTCTATAATTTTAATTAAAAAACAATAAACTATCTCTATTAAATATGGTTCGTTCGGAATAAAAACAGTAATCTCTTACGGTTTAAAAGTAATCACGTCCTTAGAGATTTCTTCACCAGCTTAGCGATTAAATTGTGATAAAGTTTGGCGCGTAACTTCCTATCTTTTTACAGATAAACCATAATAGTAGCAAAATCTAACAGTCTTAAGTTATTATTAAAGTACTTACAAAAAAACATTACAGACTAAAATGTCAAAATGTACTGACCGTAAATTCAAAAATCAGACGAATAGGTTCTAAATCTAAAAAAAAAAAAAAATTCAAAAATTCCCTCTCGATTTCGATTTTCGAACGCTTCGCGTGTATCCGTCGCGGCAATCAATCAGTCAAATTATATTGTCTTAGAGATCGGTCCAAATTGTCCGGCGGGTGATGTGCACTCCGCTTAAATTGGTGTAAACGATCTGACCCGGCCGTACAGATAATAGTTGGATGAAATTAGTTTAAATAAACTTAAAAATATAAGTGAATAATTTTTATATATCTTACAAATACAATAACTCTTTCAAAATGTTTTTTTTTAATTTGCTAGAAAACTGTTTGTTTCTAGACGTTTTCTTCCAAAGTATAAAATCATTGTTAAACAGAGATAGAAATAGAGATTATTGCTCAGTGCGAATGAAAAAGAAGCTATACTTATTCCATTCTCTTCATCATCATAATTTCCACTACAGTATAGTTAGGAGAATTCAACCCGTCAACCCTCTCTGGTATTGTCTTTGTTTGTGTGTTTATATCCCACTTAACTGGTGGTAGAGACGTGTTCCAATTGAGGAGCTTAACAAATCCATAAGATCGATCGTTATTTGTTTGGACAAGTTTAAATGGGATGGCTTTATTCTATTCTATGGAATTTCAGCTGACATCTTCTGACATCTCCACGACATGAGTTGAGTGGTTGGAAGGTATACAACTAAACACTTCCAACTTCCCGACTCTGCGCTGCTACTGATATGAAAAATTCAATATTTTTTTATCAGCTTTACCGAGGATTTGAACCGAGGACCTCGTGACCTGAGGCGGTACATCTGATGACTAGACCAACAAATCAATCAATAGACCAACTAGCCAATCTACTGATTATCCTTAGTTTCATAACATTTCGTCTAATACTATTTACTGTATAATTATATCTAGTAATAGACGAAATGTTATGAAGATGTTATGAAACTATAGCTTTATCATAACTTTAACAAATTTTGATACATAAATCGTTCGCATATATAATAATAGAAACATTCCAAGCAGTCTTCTAAACAATAAATCTTATTTCTCGTGATTCAAATCAACAAAATCGAAATAAAACTACACAAAAATGGCCCCAAGATTCGACGATTATCGGATTAGCCATGTGATCCTTCAACCGAATTATTATAATTTCTTTTCGTGCTGTTACTTTTTATAATAAATAGCTATAATTTCAAACGTTTATCTCGAAAGTTAATTGTGATTGATTTGAAGACGCTGTTAGGATAAAAATACATAAACAAAATCTTTAAAAAGGCGATTGTCATAAAAATCAAATGTCAGACCTATACTCAACCGTTGTTGTCAAAAAATATAGAAACTTTTTTAATAATAAACTTTTTACTAATGTTTAATTCAAATACGGAAGTATTCGAATTTTCATAATATGAATAATGGCCTTATCTGTAGGTATAGAGATTAATTATATGATAATTATTATACTTTTGATTGGAATATACATATTATATAGATTTCTGGAAAATAAAAAAATAATTCGTGGTTTAAAGTTCATTCAAAGGTTTTTTTTTAAAACATAATAACGTCAAAGCTGTAATTGTTAATGCCTATATAATTAACACTTTTTAAACAATCAGATAAATCAATGACTTTCTTTTAATCAGAGTAATTTGATATCTATACTTTGATAAGGTAATACAGGTACCTAATAGGCATGAGATAATTTGCCTAGTATCTTTTTAGTGTGGATACGAGAACGGCATATAAGTATGAACCTATATAGGTATTTAATATATGTTAAATATCGATTATTTTGTAGTGTATAAACTACAAAATAATCTAAATTACAAAAGGAGACAATTTTTAAAATAATAAATGCGTTATAATAATAAAACAATACAAACAACACAAATTGAATATAAACAATACTAATATCTACCTACATACAATAAGTACCTACAGTAACTTTTTCTCCTATTTTCAGATTTTCTTTTGTTGTATTTGGTGACTATTAAGCTTTAGTTAACAATAAAAAAAATTAAAATAACGCTTATTATATAAATTTGAATATATATTATACCTAAGTATATAATAAAAAATCTTAATTCTAACATACGCTACATGTCTGCTAGTAAACAGATAAACAGATACGTGCGGCAAAGACAGTGATAGTGTCTTGAAGATAACAGTTTAATAGAAATGTTACAATATAATAATTATTAATTATAACATATTATTAATTATAATAACTTACTTTGTACCAAACTATTAATAATAAAGGTAATAACCGTATGACGTCATTATGTTACTTTTTTTATTATAGATTCCACAGTAATGTACAAGGGATATTAAACTACACTGCCTAGTAATTTTGAAAATATTCGAAGCATTTGTCCGTCTATCACAATTATTGAGGTATTTCAAACAGCACGCGAGTCTAATGTTACCATGTAATTTTCTTTAATTTTATTATTAGGGCACGATGACTTTACACGTGGGTACCAACTTTGAAGATATGTTTATAATCTGTCTAAGATAAGATATATTCTATCTATATCTAATCTTAGAATCTATCTATTTATCTTAGAATCTAATATATCATAGCATTTTTTAAGTTTAAAATCGATTTGGCTTTGGCTATTCGTATTCAATAGTACATTTAACGGCCGAAAAAACGTCATTCAAATATTAAGTGCAACTTAATTATTTGAGACACCGTTAATTTAAAATGTCTAGTTTCAATGTTCAGTAGCGTTTACCTAAGTGTTTGTTTGGACGTTTTAGTATTCGGCCGTAAGTCTTTATAGAATGGATTAAGTTGTAATCAGTCTTTTTTCTGTATATTCCTTATATTATTTTCAAGTGACATAGCCTAGTATGTGAACCAACTGAAGATCGCGAGCTGAATCCGGGTAAGTAGGTACCTACAACAGTTTTCACGTATTTAATTGTTGTCTACAATTCATCTCGAAACATAGTAAGGGATAGGAAAGTCGAATTAAATTGTCATGTATCAATACATATAAGTAAATACATCAACCAACCCGTAGAGCTTTCGCCTTAATAAAAGTCAGGTTTTTCAATGAGTGGGACATTTGCTGTTCCTATTTTATACTTTATATTATATTTTAGGTATATACATTACGATTTTTACAATTATTTTAAATGGAACAAATATAAAATAATATCAATGCTGTTTATTGTAATACCTTTGCCACACGAAGTAAAAAAATTATATGACACTAATGTCCCCGATCCACGTGAGTCAGTAATAAGTTCTCAACATATAATTTTGATTATTCATACCTACCTCATCATTTACATATTAAAGATCGATTTGTCAACATGTAGTATGTTGGAATGTTCTCATAGTATTTCATTAGGACATTAAGTGTAATAATTCAATTGACATTGCATTGATTTAAATTGAGAAGGTACTTCTGCTTATCCAGTATCCCATTTTAAAATGATATGATCTGTGTGTTATATTAAAGGTATATGAAATATAATAAGCTATATTTTTTAAATATATAAGTATCTATACCTACATATCTAAGAAAATTAAACTTTAATGTATTTGTATTTTATATGGTTATAAATTATCCTTAAAGAAATAAATTTATACCTCTTCTGCTTAAGATTATTATTATTTTTAGATTAATATTATTAAGTATATTATTATTACAAAATAAATAAAATTAAACAAATGTAATGGATAGGATATGAGTATTGTTGCATAAAAATGGCATTAGTTGCCTACATAGTACCTAATGTTATTAAACAAGATTCTTCTATAATAATATTTAAAAAAAAAAGTAAAAAAAAAACGCAAATCGCAACTAATCCAATTCCAATTTTAAATATCATTTAAAATAAATCCGTTGGTTCCATTTCGAATTTCGAAATAACGGTTCCACGACAAATCGATTAAAATAAGACTGACAAAAAAGCGTGAATTTATCAAATGGCTGGCGTTGTTTTAACATGTTTTTAATAAGCGGCGGGTCGCCGTGGTGAATCATTCTCGAACTGCCGATTGTCGTTTTGTGCCGTTATTATCTATCTTTTGATGAAATACTATTTTAGGATTCCATGACATAATATTTAATTGTCTGTCATGATTGATGATTTTTTTTTAAAATTAATTAAAGGTTTTAGTTGCACTTAAAAAGACATTATTTCTTAAAATATTGATAGGTGTTAAAGAAAAATAAAACAAAAGAGTCAAATATAGAAATTTATTTATTGACAACAAAGTTTATATTTCAGTTTACACTTTTTATTTAACAAAGTAACAATATGACGGTGAGTATATTCAACTGTGCATATGTGGGTACTCTTACAAACCCATGAGTCGGCAAATCCAACACGACCAGAAATAGCTGGAGCCTATGGCTGGATCTGACAGCACGTGTTTTCGTGAGACGGGAGTGACTTAAAACTGACAGCGTGCATACTTTGGAGTCTGGACTGCTACTAATGTCACTAGCACAGTTCGTTCGTAAAGCTTTTAAATATCATTGATATCAATACAAACTCTTTAGCCATACTTACCTAATTATTTCGAACTTATGAAAAATTATAGGTAAATAAGTAGGTACCTATGTATAGGGTAAGTATCTATTAAGTATTGCAAACATACTCCTACCTACACTTTGTTACGAGTAGGTACTTGCCTAACATAGATGATATTAAGATATTTCTTTTATATGATTTCACAGAGTATGCAACCTAATTTGGTATTAATTTATTAGAATCAACGGCATCTATCTTTAAGGTTTGTTAAGCCGTCGCTCTTATAGGTTTACTACTAATAGGTAATATGTAGTAATTGATTGATCACACAATTATTATCATTCAAATACTTACATCAATTAAATACCAACAAGACTAAAGCTACTTACTTAAATGTCTACTTTTTATTATATCTAAACATACTTATCATTATTTAAGAATATATCTATATAAATTAATATTAATATACACAAAATATCCTAAACAATTATTCAAAGTTACTTCTATACTTTTTTTTTTAATTGAACAATGCAACAAAAAATACAGTCTTGAAACACTCAAATTTTTGTTTTCCGTACACCAAATGTCAAACACCTCAGGCTGGTTATTAAAACATCCACACGAAATTAATTATGTGAAATTATATCGGGAAAGTTGAGTTTTTCAATGTTGTAGATACTTAATTTCAACCGCACAATGGTTTCAGGGTTTGACAGCTCACAGCTGTTGATCGTACTTTTTTATTGTGTGGTGGACAAAGGACGTGTAAAATACAGGCTAAATTAAAAGTAAAACTATTTTAAAAATAAGTATATATATGACCTGTAATAAACCGTTAAAATACATTAATTTAACAAAATAAATTATTTCTTAAATGAAGTAGTCACGACAATGTTTATCTTATCAAACTAATAATAAATATTTTTAAGAAGTAGGCTGTGGTCGCTTTTTATTTGAATGTACCTACCCCAAAACTTAGTCTAGCTTCCTTGTAACTTTTATTTTTTAAATAAAATAGTTAGAGTTGTAGAGTGGTCAGCACCGCCGAAAGACATTGGCGCTGTAAAAGCGTAACGCTGTAAGCGTAGGTAGCTTACATGCCTATCCAAAGCGTCACCGTTGATGTTATGACCTTTGTGTCTAGTACAGTTACAATGGTTAGGTATAAGTAGACTCTAGACTACTAACTACTAAAAGCCTGTAAATGTCCCACTGCTGGGCTAAGACCTCTTCTCCTCTTTTTGAGGAGAAGGTTTGGAGCTTAATCCACCACGCTGCTCCAATGCCGGTTGGTGGAATACACATGTGACAGAATTTCAGTGAAATTTGACACATGCAGGTTTCCTCACGATGTTTTCCTTCACCGTTAAGCACGAGATGAATTATAATCACGAATTAAACACATGAAATTCAGCGGTGCTTGCCCGAGTTTGAACCCATGATCATCGGTTAATATTCACGCGGTCTTACCACTGGGCCATCTCGGCTTTTAGCTTTAGCTTTTTTAGACAGTAGACTATATAATGCAAAACGTATAATTCTAAACAAAATAGGATATTCCACAAATGCACAACTATGACATTGATAATTGACGAGAAATATATTATGGGTTGAGATCTTGAGTAATACAAAAATGTAAGTACCTAGTCATCAAAAAATCATTTTGAATTTACGGCGTTATTATCGGATATTAAGATGTAAAATTAAAGTGGACATACCTAAGCAGTTTAGACCAGTATTACTATATTAAGTTGGTACTTCATAAATGTAAAAATGTTTGTAGAAAAAAAATTCATTTAGCTGAGCTCTTAGTAATCGCATGTTTACATAATTTTGCTGCATTGCTACATATTTCCGTTTTTCATATTTCTTTAGGTATTCCTTCTACTTTTCTGATTTCGCCATCTAAAAACATGAAAAATTCAATTGGTATGTACCTACCTAGTAGGTAAATGATTATGCTTATCAAAATTGTTAGAAAAAAATTGTTTAAAAAAAACTGAGTAACTTATAATAAACTCCAAGGAGTAGGTACCTATTTGAAAACCCAAACTGTGTTTCTTGTATTGTATAGGTAGGTGGACGAGCAAGTGGGTCACCAACGCCAATAGACAATGGCATTGTAAGAAATGTTAACCATCGCTTACCTCGTCAATGCGCCACCAACCTTTGGAACTAAGATGTTATGTCCCTTGTGCCTGTAATTACACTGGCTAATTCACCCTTGAAACCGGAACACAACAGTAGAAAGTAGGTACTGATGTTTTGCGGTAGAATATCTGATGAGTGGGTGGTACCTACACAGACGAGCTTGCACAAAGCTCTACCACCGATTAAACAACAATACCTACACAAGGTAAATCATAACATACAAGCGAACAATTTCACATATTAACAAGTGTTTCAAAATTACATATAAGCCAGACCTTCATCAGAAAAAAACTGTAGCATCGTTCTGTTCCCATAAAATTTCATTGTTATCACAGCAAAATTGGATTAAAGAACGTTAAACATCTTTACTTGAAGTGCACACATTGTTAACATTCTACCAAACGATTGTGTCTCGTATCAAAGAACTCCAGCATCAACAATCGATAGAAACTAATGTAAACAGGTGTATCACAGCACGTTACGAATTATAAAACATTTCATACAAACCTACGCAAACATTTAACGAAAACGTCAATACAATATCAGACACAAGTAAAAACTCACTCGACAAATACATCACATCACGCTGCTCAGTTAACCCTACAATAGCCATGGCGAATTAGAATTAATCGCTTCGATGAGAAATGCCACCGCGGTAAAAAAAACGTCAAAATATTGTCCGCCACGGAGCCCCCACGCGACAGGGGCCTAGTAGCCAATGGGGAGGCGACGTGACCGCGGTGCGCCGCACTCGGGCCAATGACGTAGGCCCGGGGCGGAGCCTCGAGCTACGCACGGCGTTTCGCCCCCAGCTAAAACCTTTTCGCCTGCAGTCGTTTACCGATAAGCCCGCGGGATGGTCGATTATTATTACATTTCGTACGCGTGATTCTGTGATCTACGCGTGGCCCCGGGCGTTGCCGAATCGATAGCGATGAGCAGTGTGCCATGGACTCGAAGCGGGACTTACATGTGATAGACTCTGTACTGTGATATGTTTGCCTTATAGATACGGTATGAACCTTTACATGCAGTGCCATCGTGAGGTATGAGTGTCAACTTAATACATATATATTGTGAAACGTTGCGTCACCGACTGTCATATTTATATAACTCGCCGTTTTTTATCTTTGATTGTTTTTTTTTTAATCTTTAAAACAAAACTACATTCGAATTCGGATTTAGCTAATTTTTAAATCTTCTGATATTTTAATTATGTGTTACAAATATTTTATATAATAAATGCAATATTTTATACAGTGTTTATAATTAATATCTAATTATTTATTTAAGTTGAATTTATTAGGTAGGTACATACTTTTTAGGAACATTTATCATCTTTTATTTATTTATTAATTTAATATTCTATATCGAAGATCAAATAAAAAAAAGAAACTGAATATCACCATGTTTTAAAAATGCCACAGAGTATATAATTACGATCCTTCGGGACCGACTTGAGTTCCAACTTTATAATTACCGCCACAACAAATTACACTTGAGAGTTGAGACAAACTTTAGAAGAATAAAAAAAAAACAACGAATGTTTATTATCTATAGCATATTTTTCAAGGCCAATTATCACGTCTATATTTCTTAGTCAGACACTATTATTATTTTTCTTATTTCATATTCACTATTTTTATTGTTATCAATGAATCACATTTTTTGAGTGAAGTTTTCGAACGCTCACGATCTTGGCATAATAAAATTGACCTTTGTCTTGTCTTGTATCTTATAACTTATAAGTCTAACAATGCTCTGTGATTGGCTACTATAACGGCCTGCGTCCAACAGACGACTGCTTGATTTATGATTGGCTAAAATTAAATATTTGTGATTTGTTAACGGCACCGACGGCATTGCTTTCTATAACACAAAAATAAATCGAAAGTAATATAGCAATGTCAAATCCTAATAAATGTGAGTCTGGGATACGTAAAAAGCTAGGTTAGCTTTTATGTAAAGTGCGAGCATAAATATACTAACATGGATACATGGCAACAATCTCTGCTCTGAAATGCGTTCCATAATATCTGTCTGCACAGACTTAAGAAAAATATCTGATCTTAATAACCTATGGAAAAAACAAAGATAGTTTTTATTAAATGATTATTACCTATATCATACCTAATAAGTAGGTACTTAGATATATTAAATGTTTGAGATTTTCGATCTTTGGTATTCAATTTGGTATTCAATTCGGCCGCCGTGGCCGAAATCGGTCTGGAGGACCTTATTTACTGATTAAGTAGCTTAGTAGGAACGTAGGCAGAATGTGAGTGTAGATGGGCTTTTTTTAAACAAAAATATACTAAGCTATTAACCTAGATTAAAAAAAAGAGCGGATAACAGCCAATACAATCACGGTATTAATAAAAATAAGTTACTAAGGCTTTTTCAAACATATCGATGTTATATCGTCCGTGTCTATGAATAAACTGGCTCACTCGCCAGTCACCGTTAACAATCGAACAGCACCATGATGATGATGAACTAGCTGAGTGGTAAGTGGTAATAAGAAATAAATATAAAATAATAAACCTTCTTAAAATAATACCTAATAATAATACGGATTGAAGTCAGTCAAAAGTCAAAAATCTTTATTCAATATTCAAGCGTTACACTTACTTATTGATTGTCATAAATCTACCACCGGTTCGGAGATAAACACCTCAGACCTGAGAAGAACCGGCGAAAGAAACAGCGAAAAAAAACAATTGTATGCACAAGACATATACTAAACATAAGTTAAATTACAACATAATTGACTCATTAGAGTGTTTCTCTTCTTCATTTTATTAAGGAAAACAAGCCAGCGTCATAATATGTCTATACAATTGTCACATCGGAACAGAATTTTCCGATGATTACATTACATTAGATTACATACGAATAATTTGTAATGTTTTTTTAGCCCAATCACAAATTAGGCAAAAAAGACTAAACACAGAACAATCATATTTTCAAACAAAGGCTATTTTTATAAACACTCAAAATCGCCACTACAATACTTGGGCAGTTCTTTTTTTTCTTTTTCTGACGTGTATCTACGCTATTTGGGCGCAAAATATTCTGACAAGGGAAGTTCTTTTACTTTTTTTTTGTAAATAAATCACATTAATTACGTAGGTGGTATGAGGTCGAAATTCCTTTTGTTATCTGAAATTTCTGAATTGAACTGAATAGTTATCTATTAAAACAGTGTTTCAGCCGTCGGAAATATTAGTTCGCGCTAGTATAATGTCGTTTGAAATAAGTATAATTTACTAAAGTAAATAAAAGATACGTAGTTGCTTATTTTATAGAACACACATAGGGTATTTACATATTCGATACAAGTTTGTCGTAATAATAATTTGTTTGTGATATTTTTTTCGTTGTTACGTCATCATCAAAATATATTTTTTTGTCAAACGTATAATATTTAGAAACCAAAACACAGACTATAACTACATTTTAATTTTTATTTGCTTATTAAACCTCTTTTTAATTTTTTAAAGTTTTTTTTCGTAAGTTGGTATGATCTTATATTTAGATTGTTAACAATGATTGCAGATAATTATTTGTAATGAGTGAATGATTTGACAACATTGTCGTAAATAATACCTATACAACCTCTTGTGTCCTCTTGGACGTTAAGGTACCGACAGTTGACTATTTATTGGAAACCATTATAAATAAAAAAGTACAAACCCGTTGACACCGGATATAATCTAAAATGATTGCAGGGTAAAATATAATTGACTAAAGTGAAACTTGATCCTTTAAAATATATTTTTTTTAGTTTGTAGCCTCGGCCATGAATGATATTAAAAAAAACTAATCGACATACACGTATCTGTGATAGTTTGATTAATTATTGAGACTATAAATATATGATAATTAATTATTGACAAATTTTATAACAACATACTATTAATTCGGCTGTCTTTCTAGTTTACTATAAAATACCTAGGCTTTCCATATACCTAATTTGCATTACAGTAATGTTAGGTTTTTGGGTATAGATGGCGATCTGCTGAAAGCTTTGGAGTTGAATTAATACATTACATTTTGATCCTGAATTTTCTAGTTCAGGTTGATATCACAAAGTTTCTATATTGAAATTTACTTAGAGTAATTTATCTCATGAACAAAATAATGCCAAGTACGGAACCGGCTTTAATGGCTTAATTATACTGTATCAGGGTTCCATGTAGAAATCCGATAAAAAGTCATTTTGTTTTGATATACCTACTTAGTTGTGAAATAACAGTATGACACTCGTGTGCCTCACAAATCACGTAAAGCCGTTTATCCTGCGCCTAATCTCTCCAGTTGTGTTGGATTTCCGTCTCATCGGACTATGTGAGGCTATGAAGGACACCTGTTCGCGCACACACTTGTGAACTATATCTTGGCTAGTATTTGAGATAGGTGTCACAGCCGAAATTTGTTGAAAGAACATTATTATGTAATAACGTCTCTTTGAGATTTAATTTTATAACACATAAAAAAACTTCATATTAATATATTATAAAGATAGACGTATTAAAAATTATCTGTTCCTTTTTTTGACACTCTTGACTACTAATAGTTGCTAAAAGGAAATAGGTAGTATTTGTCAAACATTTGAACATTTATGGCCGAATACTGAAACGTCATTCAAATATTAAGTGGGACTTAATTATTTGGAACGACATTAATTTCAAATTTAGTATGCGAAATTTTAAATTAACGGCGTCTCAAATAATTAAGTTAAGAGATTAAAAGTAAATAACAACTGTGAAACATTCAATTTATCTACGTTAGTTCTATAAAATGCTCTATTGCACATTTATTAAGCTATCATACTTGATTTAAATTGATACGAAGTTTGACGTTCATTTTGTAAGCTATAACAACTCTGATGGTCATTATATACGTATAACACATTCTTGAATTAGATTCACATATTTTTTTGACTATATACCTAATATTTTTAATAAGTAGGTAAAGTTTTTGTGGACGAAAGTCCTTTTACTCGCGGTCAACGTGGAAAGGAACGTAGGATAGGTACTTGTTATACTTCATCACTATATCTTTGTTTAAACTAATGGATTCTTCATATATTTTTCTTGGTCCTCTGCGAGCAGGATAATGTTAATGTCATGCGAAAATAGAAAAAAACAGCTAAAAAATTACAAATTATAATTCATTTAATCGATAATTGCGTTCAAATAATTATAATTATGTTAAATAGCGTTAATTGAGGCAATTTCATTTAATTAACATAATACGCGATCGCGGCACGAACTTGTAATTTAATGAATAATAAATTTAATATTAATTCGTAACGTACGTACGTACGTAAGAATGTATTTTTCATCGTTGCTTCATAGCTTATAGCAAATCATTACTTGAGATTTGTATTACGTGGTAGGGCTCTGAGCCGACTGGGTCGATACTCGATACAGACATCACTAATCCGTCGATAGGGTATACCCACTCATCACTAATTCTACCGTTCGACAGCAATATTTAGTGTCATTGTATTCCGGTTTGAAGGATAGTGAGTCAGTGTTATGACAGGAACACGAAACATCTTATAGGTATACAAAAGATTGTGAGTGATGATGACGGATATTGTTCGGAAAGGTTAATAATTCTTACAGCACTAATATCTATGGCTGATGGTGACCACTTAAAGCTTACCATCAAGTCGACCATTTGCCATTCTACCAAGATAATGCAAAAACAAAGATACGTTTCAATAAAAGTTATACATACAGATAATGCTAAAAATTTAAATACCAGGTTTCTATCGCATATTCAATTTATCCTTCCTAGGGTAAGGTGTTTTTTAAGTTAATAAATTTAATCGAAAAAGAACAACATGGTTATATCAGCTCCAAAAGTTCCTTTACAAGACATGATGTTCCCAGTAGTAGAATAAATAACGCTATTACTACAAGTTCAAATGACGATTCGACAATTATTTTGTAAAATACAAATTTGATAACTTTAACAAAATGTTAGTTAAGATTATTAGCTTAATAGTGATTAACGTGATTAACACATCCAAAGACTTTTACGCACTAGGCAAAATATCGTGTCACCAGAAAAGTTTAGCTTACTTATATTATTACTAAGTATTATTATTATTGGTATAATGGTCCTCCTGACCGATTTCGGCCACGGCGGCCAATCTCAAGAGAGATTAGCCAACTGCGCAGGATATATTATAGTGCACAAGTGTGTGCGCAGACACAGGTGACACAGACACAGACTCTATTCCCTTACTCTCATAACCCGACGGGACGGCAATCCGACACGACCAGAAAGAGTTCAGGCGCAGGACCAGCGGCTTTACGTGCTTTCCGAGGCACGGGAGTGTACACACTTCCAACTTCCAGGCTCCGAGCAGCTACTGAGAATTTTCGACAGAAAATCTCAATAACATTTTATTGGCCCAACCTGAGAATTGAACCCAAGACCACCGGGTCTGTGGCCTTATATCTAAAGACTAGACCAACAAGGCATTATTGGTATAATGAAGTAAGCAACTTCATACATGCAACATAACATAATTATATATTATATATTGGTACCTACTGAGATATAATGATAAAATAATTTTAGTTGCGATTGAATGAATCAAATCTGAACGCCTCATCCACGATTTTACAATGTTGTGAAAATAATAGGATACCTGTCGGCCATTGCGACTTCGTCTCAAAGGAAATTAAAAAAAATATCATAATCTCAAATGAAATGAAAAGGATTTCTTTAAAACAACCGGTGCGATCCCATTAAGCCGCTGTCATCGCGTTGATAAGATTAAAAAAAATAAAATTAGCCGCACAATAACGCTCCTGTCAAATCGGCCATTAATTTCGAATTTTGAATTTGGAACGGGAGCGTTGTTGGCAAGTTATCCGAACTGAACGCGACCACAATTTAATAAATGCGAAGTACAAATTAATTTCGCTTACGTCTATTCTTTTGGTATAAAAAGGTTTTATTGAAATTGTTTTGACGTCAAAGCCAGAGTTAATCAAAATATTATCCAATCTTAAATTACATTTAGAAAATATTATACTGGAATATTATATTAAATGTTATATTATTTTTATACAGTTTGTTACAATAAATTTCATTCTGGTAATAGATTTTGTCAAAAAATAAATGCGACATGTCATGAACGCACCGCCCACAAATCGATTCGTAATTATTCAAACAAGGCGCTTAATTGCTTATTTCAGAATTCGATTTTTGAATGAGAATGCCTTTTTTTAAACTCGTTTTTTTTTTAGCATCCGTTTGATCTTTGCTACTATAATTGCTTACAGGTATGTTTGAAATAAAACATTAACGCTTTTTTATTTAAAATAAACTTTTTTATTTAATTAATCTTATCAAAATTAAGTATAATCAAAACTTGTTTTTAAATAAAACACAGATAAAAAAGGCAAACAAAAAAATATAAAAGATATATACTATAAACACATAGATAACAATGAATACCTATATAGTAATATAGCTTGTTTTATAGTAAAAATGCAAAATATCAATTAAAATAAGTAGATTTTATATAAATACAAAAATAAAACATAAATTGCAAATGGATTTGAATTAATGCATACTATTGCATACCCACCTACCGTTATTTATTCTATAATGTAGTTCAATTTAAACCATCATATTTTCTATAATCGTTACAAAATAAAAGAATAAACAGTTTTTATTTTAAATCATATTTCGAATGAAGAAGCGGCAAAGGCCAAATGAGTTTATGGTCGTTTTGCCCTTTGATTTACAGACATTGATCCTTAATGAAGTATCGTATGAATTGATAGGTACATATCCTTAAAAGGGTTTATGGCTGCTAATAATATAGGAATAGTTTACGATGTTGGAATAACGAAAGAAAAACAACATTTTCTTTTTGAATTTGGAATGTCCTACGTTGAAAAATTTATAATATTTTTTTCTGAGGTATATTATATTTGCCCAATATAGGTTATATTGGGCAAATACGATACAAATAAAAGCCTAAAAATAATTCATATTATGTTGTACGATAATCGAATAAGTTCGTCGTTTTTTTTCTGAGTTATTTTTTTAAATCGATGTTTGTATTTATGATAGGAGCTTATGGCCATTTTTCATATTCAACTTTTTCTAAAAGCAATTTGTTACGGACACAAAGCCGTTGTGTTTCGATAGAAGATCGCTTTTCTAACTCATAACCGGAATTTATATCTGACATTACTCATAGCCGTCCGCTTGTTTTCCTAATTAGAACTCCATTCAGCCGTAACCCATTAAAACTCGTCCAAATTAAAATTCGAATAACTTACTAACTAGACGAATAAATCATATAAGACAATAAAATATATTGTCCAGTTCGACTGCACGATAATTAATATAACAATACGCTCACCGAGTAATTAAAATAAACTAATTTCTAAACGCGAGTGTCCATGAATGAATGAATGGTTGTTTTTTTAGGCTGGCAACATTTTTCATTCTCGGTCTCTCACTGACAGCTCGGTTGACGCGTTCCTTTTTCGAAGTGCGACCTCGCAGCGGGTCGCTCGAGCAACCGTTGGGTTTTAAATTATCTCAATTTAATTATTTTCCGCGCTCTTCCTTTAATGGTATTTCGTTACACAACTTAAAGACCGCAATAATATTAACTGCTAACATCTAAATATATGGACGTAAATATTTTTTCCAAATTATTTCTTATAAATAAAACCATCTCGACAAGCTTTGAAGCTATGTAAGTATGTACATCTTGTGTTGATATGATCTAAGAAAGTCGACATAATATAATTTTATATTATTATGTATAAAAAGACGAAGGAATGTTGGCTAGTTTCAAATTGTATAAAAGTCATTTGGGTTTTATGGGGTGAGCTTCGTGTTTGTTATTACAGATTAATAGTCCTCCAGACCGATTTTCGGCCACAGCGGCCGATCTCAAGAGAGACAACTGCGCAGGAGATATTATAATGCACAAGTGTGTACTCAAAAACAGATGTACTCTCTATTCCCTAACTCTCATAACCCAACGAGACGGTAATTCGACACGACCGGAAAAAGTTCAGACGCAGGACCAACGCGACTTTACGCGCTTTCCGAGGCACGGGAGTGTACATAATTCCAACTTCCAGACTCCGGGCTGCTACTAAGAAATTTCGTTAGAAAATCTCAGTACCACTTAATTGACCTGGAATTTAAATCCAGGACCTCCGTGTCTGCGTGCTTACATGTAGCCACTAGGACTAGACAAACGAGGCAGTCAATAGTTACATATTAACTCTACCCTACAGTGAGTTAAATATGTCGCATAGTTGATTTAAGATGTACAACTTTTATATTTTACAAGCCGCCAATACAAACTTCGTATGAGGTTTTTTTTGTTAAATAGATCCTGAAACCCGATCGTAGCGCCACGTATCGGGTCCAACTTAAGTCAAAATATGATCAAACTTGGTCCAGCCGTTTATAGGAGTTTAGTGACAAACAAACGTACAGAATAATTATATATATAAATACATGACTCACGACTTATCTAATAGCATTATGTTATCTTTGACAATAGTAACATGTAGTAGTATTGTTGTTTATTCGTCCCAATAAAGATTTATCCTTTACATCTTAATTTTCTTCTCACTTAATCTAAAATGTCCTGAAGTGAAAAGCTTATCCATAATAGAGAAAATAGAGCAAATAATTATCTTTTTAAGTCACCATTCCTTTTAAATCAATTAATATATAAGAACAATATGCTTTACTCAAAGGTAATTTAACGTATGCATCTTTGATATCAGCAGCTTTTTCAGCTTCCTTTGCTAGCTTCTCCCAGCCGCTCGATTTTTCTATGCTGTCATGTAGGATCGGGGATGAATGGGGAAGAAACCAGCTGAACCTAATAATTCTGCGGCCGGAGGTGTGACGTGAACACCATGAAGCCAAGCCGAATCAATACTTACTCGTATTTAAAATCTTCAAACATTTCTGAATAGTAATTTCATAAGATACTAAATGTGACTCGCGGTTTTACCCGCGTGTAATTAATAATAAATAAAAATCAGCCTAGAACCTTCCTCGATAAAAGGACTATACAACACATAAATATTTTTTAAATTCGAACCAGTAGTTTCTGAGATTAGGCGGATCAAACAAACTAACTCTTCAGCGTTATATATTAATAGATATAAATGTAAAGCTACCACTGATATCTATCTTTAAATACCGCCATGAAACTTGATAGGGATGTTGATCTTTTTCAATTAATTAAAATACTTACCATCATGAATCATATTTATATATACATATATAATATAGATGCAGGGCATCGACAAGCGCTACCTCACCGTTCTTTTATCATATATATCTTAACGACATATCTTTAATAGAATAATTTACCCTATTTATTATTTCCAAGTCATTTACGATATTTAAATACAAAATGCTTGCTTGCCTTCCATCGAGCTGGAATTATGAGATTATTATTCCTGGCTAGAATATTCGAGGAAAGCTAAAACCATAGATTAGGCAAATTACCACTAATCCATATCCATTCAGCCTATACTTTATGATTTCCTCTAAAAATCTACCAAAACTTTTCTCACGCTAAACAAAATTCAAACTCTCACGAATTAGACTAAAAATTTTTGTTCTGGTAACACTGATTGAGCAAATCGGCGCAGATAATAACAACCCGCGAATGGAATTTGGAAAAAGAATCGGATTTAACCGCGCGCACGGTAGCAGTAACGTGCAATTTAAATGTTTCAAATTTCGAACACGTCGTTTTGTTTTAAATTCGTATTCCGTGCGCACACGCAGTCTTATTTAGATTAAAATGTCAATACTTTTTACTCTTTTCGAAATAAATGTTTTGTGGTGGGTAAGGTTTTTACGTTTTCTTTTATTAATGCTTGTAAGCCACAGTAGTAGGTTCTAATTGACCAGCGGCTTTTGTATTTCTTTTATTAAAGCAGAACACGAAAGTAAGTAGTGAAACTAAAAATGGCGCGTACGACCCAAAAACAATTTCAGTAAGAAACGATACACTAAAACGTTAAACGTGCTAACGTCGCAATCAAAATTGCGCAATCAGCTATTTCGTTTTAAGAATCTTCTATAAATACAATATGATCATTATTATTAATCTTAATAAATATTTCTCTATATTAATTCTTAGAATCATATATCAAAATTGACGTTTTAAAACTCTTTCATATTTTTCCTATACCGGAAACCATGACACCTCTAGATTTACAGCCATCAATTATGATAATAGTCGCTCTATCTCCCTCGAACGGATAGTTCTCTCTCTTTCCATTCGTAGTCTATTTGATAGTTCAACGATCTTTTGTTTAAAAGTTAAAAGAGTAAGAAATATCTTAATGAATGTATTTAATCAAAGTTGGGTTCGCTAGCTACGCTTTTATTTAAACAAAAATTGAAAATATTTATAATAAGTTACTAGTGTTCGTCGAGTTATTAGAATTTTAAGGAAAGCATATATTTTACATGCATTGTACATATATTTTTTTACCTCAGGGTAGAAAAATGTGTGCTGAAATAAAAAAAAAATATAGATTTAAGAATCTATATATCTAAAGGTCAATTGGTACAAAACAAAAACAATCGTTTTTTTTTTCAACTTTGTCTAGCCTATTTTTATTCAAAGATAATAGTTATAATTTTACTACATCATCTATGCGTAACAACGACCACTACTTTGGAATGTAGATTCAGATGTGAAGAGTCCGTAGGAAACTACTTTTAGTTTTACATAATAAACTTCTGTAACCACTGGTGGTACATCTGTGTCCAGGTTCGTATTGGTCGGTATTATTCACCAATCTTTCCAACGACAAACAGCTGGAGTAGCTATTGCTATTCACCGGATAAGTATGATATAATCAAAGAAAATAACATTAAAAAAGCAACAATAATGACAGTCCTTGTCAGTAAGAGAGTATTTAAAAAAAAACGTAAGTTGTTTGTAGGTGCACAACATTGTGACGTCAGAAACAGGATAGCCAACCTAAATGCCGACATAACCGTATGAAAATCATTCAGTGGCCGCATTGATTGGAAGAAAATTGTACGAATGACGGAAAATATATTTTAGTAATTAATAAAAGCTCCAACACATTTAAACTTAGCATGATCAGCGGTTATTGATCAAAGACAGTTTAGAATCAAATGTTTTTTACCAGGGAAAACTTTAAAAGAGTTCAAAACCACACTAGATTTTTACCTTCGACATTGTAAAAATCATTGAATTGTTTATATGAAATATCAATACAACCACGTCTATGGGGAGCGTCATGGCTGCATGCAAGTAAGAAAACTATAACAGATTTATCATTTATATTAGGGATAATTAATTTGTCCAAGATATTATTGGTGATATGGAAACAAAGATACAGGACTAATCATTTATTGGGCTGTATGTGAGCGTGTCTTGCACTATATTTACGATTTAAAGTTATTGCTATTTTTTTTTTAAAAAACTTCAACTGCCAAAGACAATAATTCGTTCAACTTGTTTTTTAATTAAAGTTAAGCTTGGGTTACACGAGTCGTGACCGTCGCACGCGCCGCCCCGCCTCGTAACGCAGTAACCGCACGTATTTCATTAGGGAATACTCCATGGTTGGGAGGCTATCATTATCGATTATACAGTAGCTAACATTGGTTTTTATTAATTGCGTTAAAATAAAAATAAAAGATACACGATTAATAAAGCGAAAAGGGGTGGTTTTGTAGTCTGTTTTATGTAATTGCTTCAGCCCTTTTTTCTTGCAGAGCTTCTTAATTCTTCTTATTTACGGGATATGTCAAGCAAGTTTTTTTGGCGCCAAATTAATATTTTTTCAACATCGAGTACATGTTGTAAAAAACCCTGAAACTAGGTTTATAATGATTCCCAGGGCCCAGATAAGGGTTGGCTGGCATAGCAGACAAATTTTAATGAAAATTTACAGGAACGTGTACTTTAGAGAAACTATATTGATTGACATTATAAAAAAAAATGACGAAAGTTGTCATATTCCTTGCTAATTGTAGTATTTTTTTTAATATATAAACGCCAATAGAAATATATATGTATGCCCAGTTGTAAGTCCGTCCATACTATATAAAGGTACCAATTATACAAAAAGTATATTTCTAATTAATTTTTTTCTGTCTCTACATCTTAGTTTCGAAATAATACTTATTTTAAATTAATTACGACTACCTTAATAAGAGCCATAGATTATAACTGGTTATTGAAATAATGACGTCAGTAATCGCGAAAAAAAAAACAAAATAAATCGCACCATCTAACACGAAAAAGTACGTATATTTAATAACAGTCTTAAACGATAAAAGTCCATGATTTTCGGATGTTAAATTTAATTACAAGTATCCGAGTTACGAGCGAGACTGACTCGTGCCGTCATTACAATGACTTACGTATTGCAATTAGTTATAACTTGCGACTTTGCTCGCTTTATTTTGTGATTAATATCAGAACAGTGACGTCACGAGATATCTTATAAAGATATATTGAAATTGATCGTTATTTAAAGAATTTATAGTTAAAGTAAATGTAATAAATAAATATATACTATAATAAAATAAAAACATGTAGAAAGCAAAGGAGGAAAGGCGGTATGAGAGCGTCCTATTTGACGTCACGGCATGGGATTCCCGCCATTTTACAGCAGATAAAAAACTGGAAAAGCTTAAAACCTTTTCAATATGCCATTAAAATTTACACATATGTTATGTTTGTCCTGGATTGAACATACACACTGATTCGTTACCAATATCGCTTTCCTCTGAAGACTTATCTATCTGTCTCTTTCTGTCGATAGATGAACAGCATCAGAATATCCAAGTCCATATTATACACGTCATCATTCAATCTCCGGCGAGTGAGCATCAATCTTCCCGCCACGCCCCCACCAGTTTCGTTACATTTACTCAGTGATTAAAATCTTGAATGTATTAAAGCTCTTAGACGCTATTTGAAAAGTTGTCTGAGGTTAACCGCCTGTTTCTAAAATGATCAAAGTCAGATTAACTTATCTAAATGCTGAGTACTCATTGATCGGCTACGTCATACCAACCGACCGTACCATTGACTATTTAGATGAAAGTTTTCGCTAAACGGACTTTAATCAACCTTTCAGAAACTGAAGTTTAACTAGAGGTGGCTTAACTCTTTCTTACACACATGTACGATTAAAAGGATAGCAAGCCACTAATGCAATAGTAAAAGGCAATAGTAGTACATTTTTATATGAATTGAGTAAATATCAAATTGTCTCAATAGACATAAAATATGAAAAGATATTTCCAGATTAGTGCAGTCGTCAAATAATTTAAAGTATATGGGTATTATAGTCAAAGTAAATTATATTTATGTAATTAATAAAAAAATATTCGAAGATGAATAGTGCTGACAACATCTGCGTGGCTTTTAAGAAACCCCTTTTCTTGGAGTCCTATACCTATAAAAATATAAAGTATCTATCATCATGTTGGTCATGTTGTTTTTAAACGCAATGCATGCAAAACACGTTTTTAAACAGTCTAGTCCTAGATTAACTGCATGTTTGAATATTCCGAGTTTTAAAGTAAGTATATAACAAATATTAATCATTTCATAAGATCCTTACATCGAATTATTTTTATAAATAAATCGGTAGGTATACAAAGAATCTGTATATTCGTTTTGTTACACTTTTATTGATAGTCTGAGCCCGTCACGAAAAAAAAAAGTAAATTACTGGCAATTTAATACAAGCCCAGATTCAAAAAACGAACAGGCGGGAATGGAATGTTGAAATGAACGGGGCTACCAATTTTTAATACGCATTCCAAACTTTCTAGCGAAAACAATCGCTATTATAAAAGCCATAAAAGTTAGTTTATCTTGAAGAAAGTTCAGAAAAAGGACCTTTTGATATGAAATGTAATGCATATTGACTTCCGTTTTTACATAAATTTTAATCGTAAGCTTAAACACGGAGTGGAATGTTGTTAGTTAATTTCGTAAAATAATTGGTTAATAATAAACGTTTTAAAAAATATATCTAAGATTACAAAAATATTATTTATAGTCCACACGGGAGTTTATTTCTACTCCATTTTTTATTATATAATATAGGTACCTATCTATAATCTTAAGATATTATAACAATATGCATATTAGGTAAAGAATAAAAAAAAACATTTCTTAAAACATGTTAAAACAATTTGCTATTATTTTTTTATTATACAAATATATTTTATTTAAGATGAAACGCAATACATAAAATACATTACTTACATAAATAATAGTTACTTCGAATGATATGTCAACGTTAAAATATTAAATAATTTACACAAAATTTTATTTCTTAGTCACAGAGTGAAAACCGAAAAAACTGAAGTGTAAATCATGAAACTACAATGAAACATAAAACACTTGCACGACCAAAAATATTTTACGATAACACAGTACGAATAATAATAAACCAAAAGTGTCAAAAATAAAGTTCAAATTCCTGTGAAATCTTTTTTTTGCCGCTATAAAAAGCTGGCCAGCGATCGCCCGAGGCGTGGCACGGGCCGCGTGGAATGGAATGCCTAGAAATCTTACCATAATCTGTGCTCAGTACAGCATAAAAATAACTGTCAATAAAATTCCTGTTCGTTTTTTAAGTTGGAAATATTTTTAAAATTTGTGTGCTTAAAAACAGATTATATGTAACGTCGGCGTATGTCGTTACACATTGCTAGATTAAACAAAAAAATATAATTACCTACTTTATTTAGATTCATAGGTAATACATTTCTTTGGAAACATATAAATAGTTAAACAAATATATAAAGTAATCCATAAAGTTTTTAATAAGATTTCAAAACAGCATTAATTTTTTTCTTGTTCGGTACTATATTTTTACATTTATATAAATTATTTGATCAAATACTTAGGTACCTAACATTATTTTTGTAATTAGTAGAAAAAAAATTAATAATAACCTCACAAGAATGGTAACATTGCCGTGCCAACAATTAAAAAAAACACTCGTAGAGTCATCGCTCAGACAGACGATAATAAGCAGCAATTATCTCGTCAATACGGACCTCTATAAATCATACACCGGACCTTTGCCTTTGTTAGATCACACTAGAAAAATTCAAACATTTAATAACTGTCTAATAACATATCTTGATTAAACATATTAAGCATCTATACATATACATGTTAAAGTATAATTTATCTTTAATGATATTTCATTTTCTAATTATTACTATTATACTATATTATATTTTTTTATATTATCAAAAAATTTGCATTATATATTACGAAGTTTATCAAGACGAATTGCGAGTTGGAAGATATAATTTAACAAGAGATAATAAGATGTGTTTAATTTGATGAAGTTTTCTTAACATATTTGCAACCCTCGAAAATTTCAAGATAACTTTATACTTAT
This sequence comes from Nymphalis c-album, assembly GCA_963151315.1. NCBI lineage: Eukaryota > Metazoa > Arthropoda > Insecta > Lepidoptera > Nymphalidae > Nymphalis > Nymphalis c-album. The sequence continues at coordinate 3,775,820 of OY720610.1, forward strand.
CTCATGCTTTTACAAAATGAAATAAATGTTTGGAATTTGGATTATAAAATTACCATTTTGTAAATATTGAAAATATAAAATGTATAATTTGTGTTTGTGTACGTACATATCTATATAAGCCCATATAAAACCGTATATTGTTTAACAGGTAAGCTGCAAGAAGAAATCTAATTGATGACCGAAATAAGAGAATATTGTGAAGAAAATGACTTTTCGTTGTGTTCCTGCATTTCAAACTGTGTCTAACGACAGTAATGCCACCTGGGTGAGTTCACTTGAGACCATATCATAAAAGTACGGCTATTCGTCGCTAGGTGGCGGTGTATTGAATAAATACATTATTCAAATTAAGTTTCTTTTTTAATGTGAAACTTTTATAACTATAGCTGTTGCAAATAAAACGGTAAAACGAATAAAATAGAAATGCAATAATTTTGCTGTACTTTATATTACTACCTGTAAACAATTTAGCGCTACCTATTGTGGATACTTGGAACTACATCAAGCGCTCAAATAATACTGCCACTGACAGATAGATGGCGATAATAGAACTTCTATCCTTTTAAATTCATTTAAAATATAAAATTACAATGCTTTACATCATTATTATAACCCTACAAAATTATAGTCGGCACTTATCTTAATTTCGATAATAAAGTATATAAAAACACTTTGTCAAGCTGATCAATTACAAATAAAAATAATAATAATTAAAATTCCTTGCCTATCAATGTCAAGTGTTCGAAAGTTGACTTTTTTATGAAGTGTACCGTAGGTGTAAAGTGTCGTTGGTGTCGTCTATTATTGCTTAAGTCATTGACCCATGGAAGCTGTTGACATGTCAATACTCATGACCTCCGCCCACAAGCTGGAATACAAGCTTCGCTCATATTTAACACAATATATACTTCTCTAAATAAACGAGACAGAAGTGTCATGATTCACAATACTATTATAATATATTTTGGATATTTTAAAACGACAATACTAAAATTATACGAAAAAATAAATATCACTCATTTCTAGAAAAAGCATTATATATGTATATAAAATGAAGAATGTACATTAGAAGACAGAGCTTGTGTTACATAAAACCGAACTAATACTGTCTTAACATTTGTATAATTATATTATAAAAATACATACCTAAGAAAATACAACGAATGAAATTTGACGACTGATATTTTGTGACAACTATTGACAAATAAGAACTGCGTAAAAACTGTATGTTTTTAGACTTTTTTTTTTTATTGCATTGGAAGGCGGACGAGCATGTGGGCCACCTGATGGTAAGTGGTCACCAATGCCCATAGACATTGGCATTGTAAGAGATGTTAACCATCGCTTACATTGCCAATGCGCCACCAATCTTGGGAACTAAGATGTTATGTCCCCTGTGCCTGTAATTACACTGGCTCACTCACCCTTCAAACCGGAATACAACAGTACCAAGTACTGCTGTTTTGCGGTAGAATATCTGATGAGTGGGTGGTACCTACCCAGACCCACCAAGTAAACATTCTATCCGTTTGAATTCACGGCTTAACTTAAAACAAACGGCTTTGTAGACCTTAATACCATTTTCGTCTTGCCTTATCTTACAATTCATTAATTCGTTAAGACGAAACCGAATTTAGAAATGAAACAATTATTAAGCCCTTATGGTATCATATCGTTAGCGAGTAATAATTAACAATAATAATAATTAAATCCGACAATTTTAATATTTCTCCAATCACTCACGAAAACTGTTTTAATAGTTGAATTATACTCTACTGTCAATCTATATCTATATCTATACTAATACATAAAGCTGAAGAGTTTGTTTGTTTGATCCGGCTAATCTCAGGAACTACTGGTTCGAATTTAAAAAATATTTTTGCGTTGTATAGTCCTTTTATCGAGGAAGGTTCTAGGCTTATTTTTTTCATTATGTTTTTTTATTAATTATACGCGCGTGAAACCGCGTGGCACAGCTAGTTGTATAATAAATTATTATTTTTTAAATTTAAAATATACTTACCTAATCTTCAATAGCGTTAATTATATCGACAATTGTGATGAGTGAAAAAAAACTGGCAACACTGTTATATAAAATAAATAAAGGCATTTTTATTACCAGCACTAATCATAATATGAATAAAAACTGATTAAGCGATATTAAAACCAACAAATACTTTTTGGAATCGATACGTTGATTAGTTTAAACTAAAATTGATTTAAAAATAAAACAACAAATATTAACTGAAAACCTAAAATGGTAGACCGGAGAACTCATTTAATACGAACGAAGGCAGTATAAGAATTTCCAATTGCCACTTTTGTAGCTTTTATTTAAAAAAAAAAAACGGAGAATTATGTAGTGATAACTTTATCTATTTTATAGGTGACATTGGCAGAATAGTTTGGGCTCAAGTAGCGTAGATACACGCTAGGAATAGAAGAAAAAAATAGTGATTTGAATGTAGAATGGAAATTACTGAGTTTTATGATCTACATTGCAAAACTGTAATGTGCTGTGCTTTACGATTATAAGTATTTATAGTAAAAGTGCTCGCTCGCTACTTAATAAATTTTATGTTATTTTAAAAACAAGTACATACCTACACATCGCATTTCAATTAAAAACTTCGAACAATTTCAATATTTTGATAATACATTTTAAAATAAAATACTGAAGTTAAATGTTAATATTAACGTATTAATATGTATATAATCATAACTTTTTAATGGTAGATTATAATAAAAATTCTACATGTAGCCCGTAATCATATTTGTTTTACCACTACTCGTCATATTGCTACATTATTCTAGCGCCGCAGAGCAATTGTTAATATTTTTTACAATACCCATATCATAATCAAGATACGGCGGTGGTGGCCACTTATTGTCATACCCATTTACCAGTCAACCTACTTATTGAAATCAAATTAAAGGTACACATACCTATTTGTCTTAAGCGATGATCGTGGGTTCAAACCCGGGCAGGCATCACTGAATTTTCATTTATTTTATTTATTTAAATACTTTATTGACCAACAACATAAGTTGTGACAAAAGGCGGACTTAATGCCTGAAGGCATTCTCTGCCAGTCAACCTTTAGGCCAAACAGAAAGTCATGAAGGCGGTAACAATAAATTTTACAATAAATACGATAGTAATAATAATAAAACAAAAACATAGATAAAATATACATATAAATATAATATAAATAAATACATATAAAATATACAAAAAAATATATATATATATATACATTTCATGTGCTTAGTTTGTGTTTATAATACATCGCGTGCTTGACGGTGAAGGAAAACATCGTGAGGAAACTTGCATGTGTCAAATTTCACTCAAATTCTGCCACATGTGTATTCCACCAACCCGCATTGGAGCAGCGTGGTGGAATAAGCTCCAAACCTTCTCCTCAAAATAGGAGAAGAGGCCTTAGCTCAGCAGTGGGACATTCACATGCTGTTACTTTACTTTACTAATTTGTAGATATCACTTAAAAAAGGTAGGTACATATTCATATGTAAAACTTAAGGGGAAATAAGGAAAAACTTAAGCATACAAACTCCAGGTAGAGCATTGTGCGAGCCCGTCTGGGTACCGCCAGATATTTTACCACTAAACAACAAAACTTAGTATTGTTGCGTTCAGGTCTAAAGGGTGAGTGAGCCAGTCTAACTACAGACACAAGTGACATCCCTTTGCCTTCCCTTTACCTTACATTTGGCTTACACTGACTCATCCATCTCTTTCTGTAATACGTATGACAACGTGCGAAAGAAGAAAACAAAAACTGACATTCTAGTAGCTTTACGTAATGCGAAGGGAGTGAATCAGAAATTTCTTAGCCAGTTTTGTTTTGTAAAGAGAAACCGGTGTATATTACTAGCAGTAATTTCATATCCTCGCTATATATTGCTTTGTACAATATCTAATATAAACAAAGCTCTACCACCAAGTAAACTTTCCGTCATGAGTAATTCAACGTATGAGAGAAGAAGACAAAACCTGGGTAGCTTAGGTAGCCTGGTTTTGTTCTAGTAGTATATAGGAGGCCCTGGACACATAAGGATCCCGGGGCTCCTGTGTAGACAAGAATTGATAGCATTTTTGTCTCAAAATCAGTGGCATTTTTTTTTCTTCGCCACTTCGGGCACTTATAAAGCGTAAGCCATTCGGGGCCCCATCAATCGTGGGGCCATGGGTACTTGCCCTGAGTGCCCATACGAATAGACGGCCCTGCTGATGAACTAAGCAATTTCTTTTGTTTATTGTAAAGTGAAACCCGGGGTTTATTGCGAGTATTTCCATGGCCTCTACAATTCGCTTACCAGACGTCGTATTTTACAACATCTGATTGTATCTCGGCTATATTAATGACCGACGGACAATCGACAGACGAATGTAACGTATTATGAACTAGTTATTACCCGACTGGGCTGACGGGGAGGGTGATGTATTTACCCAGTTTATATGTCGACAAGTTTCTTTGTTAGTAAAATCCACTTCAAATCCACAATCCACAAAAATGGCGATTAAAAAGCTTGTCAGAAAATTATTTTGATTTCTTTTCATTTCATTAGATTTGGTTTCACGAAAAAACTAAGTTTATGACGTGTTTTTTGTAAAGACAAACAGTTTATGACAAAAAGAGTTTATGTATGTTTATTGTATATCGGAAAAACCAGACCGCAGTTGCGTTCGACAACTAGTATAATTATATATAGACGAAGTCATATAAAATTTATTTCTGAGCGATTTCACTTACCGCTGCTCATTACGTAAAAAAATACATTTTTAGTACCTTTACGACATTTTACGATAACTTAAAAAAAAACACAATAAAAATGTTTAACCTTTTACGCGACCTCTTTATAAAATCACGTAACTATTTCATACAATACGAGCTTACAACTGAAAATAAGTTTAAAACATTTACAACCTGCACAGATTAAACAAAAGATCTGTCGAAAAGTTCAGGTCGAATCAGAATGCGTGCGCGGAGACGAAAATCATTTCACACTCACACACGCAAAAGAGACCTACTTGCACGCACACATAGCCATCACAATCAAACTGGATATATGAAAGGAATAATGTTATAGATTCGCGACGTGGTGTGAGGAGGAAGCTTTTTGTATAGTATGTTGTAAGCTCTCAGATGAATCTCGTTAAAGCTCTCTTTTTATTATTCTTTATTTTTTAATTTTTTTAAAACACGTGTAATAATATGTTATTATATTAATTATAAATGATTGTAATTGTTAATATTACTTAGGACTTATCGTATTAATTGATGGTACTGTTGATTACTCGGTCTTATTTTTAAGCAATTTAATAAGCTAAAATATACTGAGTTGTAATAATTTCGTGGGTATTCATCTGATATTTAAATATATACTGCGCAATCCCCATCTTTATCATGTCTGGTGGCGGCGCGCGCGCTGCGCCCACTCCATGTGATAGCCTCGAGCGACGCGCGCTCGCTCACGTGGCCGAACGCGGGAAATTTTGAATTTCGAATAATTACTTTTTCGTCCAGCCAGTTTTTTTGTGTAATTGAAAAGTGCGCGAGGTTTTACTTACGAGTTCTTACTTATCTATGAGTGACAATTTTCAACTTGACAATTTCAATTAAGTGCATTGTATTGCGTTAGTTTTTTTATTGTATTATATTATAGTCATCTACAAGCAGCTAATGACATATTGGATCGATTCCTAATACCATTATCGGGAGAGTAAACAATAACATCATTAGAGTGAGACGTGCTTACGTACAAGACAGAGATAGAAGAAATAATCATACCAAAGAAAATAGAATTCTCATACGAATGGTAATGGTACCAATAATCTTGTAAAAGTTCACGATTGCCCAACGCTGTAACAATACGGCGTCCAGTTTTAAACGAGCTTCGCTGGACTTTTTTACGTGTTTATTTTGTACGAAATCAGAGGTCAATTTATATTTGATGTAAATAGCGGTCAAATCGGTGCAGATAATGATCTTTCGATGATTTACGCCGTGTTAAACCGACAATGGCCCGCGATGACCCCCAGCCGCTCAACACAATGTGACCAATTAAATTCGTCGTACAAATCGGGGATGACCAAAATTAACGACACCAACCTGTCCGATATGACCGAGCAGAATCTAACAGTCGACGACATATTCAATGAAAATTTAATCATCAAAAGGAAGAAAATCGATTTCATTATCGAGGAAGCTAAAATCGATTCACATAATAAAGGTAAATCAATCGATAAATCGATTAATATGAATCTTAAGAGGAAAGCTAAGTTCGATATGAACGACAGTTTCGCTATAGACAAAATATCTCAGCCTAATATAAACATAAGCATAGACAAAGATACGAATAAAACAATAAGATTGGAATTGCGACATCCAGATAATCAATGTGTAATCACAGATTATAAAATTAATGATACGAACGATGACGTCAGAGCTGTACTCGCGATGGAGAGTGAAGAAATGAATGGTTACACATTAAAAGATAATTTGAGAATTGATGGTGATAAAAATGATGATGAAATAAATGATCAAAATGGCGGTGAATATACGAATGGAAATGATGAAGAGGATAAAGTAAGTAGCATATTTATATTAAGGTAATAAATAAACTAAACAAATATAAACGCGCAACTTAAATTAAAAAAAGGAATACCCATGAAATATTCGAGTAAAATCAAATTCACGTTGACCGTATAGGTACCTACTTAATAAATCATACTTTATGCAGTGTCTGTCTTTGAGCGAAGGTTTTCAATCATACATCCTAATTCATCACGTCCTAAGTGACGCTAAAATTAAAAAAAAATAGTCATCAAATCCACAGTCACAGAAAAAAGTTTTTATATAAAAATTCGAAATTTAAATTACTGTGTTTTCATTTGTTTAATGTTACACCATTTCACATATAACGTAACCGCAATCTGGTTATAAAATCAATTGTATATCGCAGTAATAAATTGATAAGATACCACAGGAATACAGATAATACAAAATCAGAAGCTGTAATGGGCTCCCCGGTGAAAAGGTCGGCTTGTAACAAAAGGTCACGGCTTTGATTCCACCGCAACGCTATTGTATTGTTGATGAAAACAAGCTTTATTCATTACATAATATGTACATATATATACGAGATCAAAAGAGAATCAAACTTATTAATTGATAAATAAATAAATAAATAAATGTATTGTATTTAAATAATGAATAATGTCAAACCATAAATCTAAGCTGTTTTGTTATAAAAACGGAAGGCGGCGGGTCAGATGGACCACCTGAATGGTCTCCATCTCGCATAGACATTTGACCTGTAGATATATTAACAATTTCTTACATTGTCAATATGCCACCAACTTTGGGATCTAAGATGTGTTGGACACACCTATCAATACTACCTCGTCTGGGTAGGTACCACCCACTCATTAGATATTCTGCCGCAAAACAGTAGTATTTTGTAGGGTGAGTGAGCCAGTGTAATTACGGGCACAAGGGACATGACATCTTAGTTCCCAAGGTTGGTGGCGCATTGGGTTATGTAAGCGATGGTTAACATTTCTTACAATGCCATTGTCTATGGGCGTTGGTTACCACTTACCATCAGGTAGCCCATACTGAGTATTGCTGTTTAGCGGTTGAATATGTGATACCCAGACGCTTGCACAAGGCCCTACCACCAAGTATAGCGGATTTACTTGGTGGTAGGGCATTTAATATATCATACAATTTATATATATGTAGGAAATTAGCAGATTAGTACATATTATACCGATCCCATGTGAATCCATGGGTATCGTAGCGGTCCACTACGTTTAATAAGTATATATTCATTACTCGCTTATATAAACATATTAACAACCCTAGTGTTCTATAGAGTTGCGCTCTTATAAATTCCTAAGAAGTCATCTTACAAACAAGCTATTTCTACCATCGATGAATATCGAATGTAACAAGTATAATATCACTAACATAGATAAAAAATATATCATATGATCATAAAGAAAGAAACAATTACGTAGACACTCTAAGCAATTCTTTTTTTGAAATACCGCCATAGACATCATAGATAAAAAGAGTCAATATATCATAGATTATATTATGGCGTATACAATATGTTTCTATATATAACTATTGAATACAAAACTGTACTTTAATGTTTCGTAATGATTCTTGTCCAGATTAATGAAAAAGATTTGAGATCCGTTACAAGATAAACATCTATTCGATAACTTATCGAATGTTTACCGTGAAATGGCGCGGAAATAATACGTAGAAAATTTAAAAAAAAAACTTTAACCTCATTATAATATTAATAATTTAAACTATTATGTTCGTTATATAATTAAATGATTTAGAAGTTTTTCATCACCATGAAATGAATATTGTGAAACTGGGCCATTGTCTCCCTTAATTATGGCACATGACTCACATATTAAGCAATTGAATAACATTTACAGGATTTGAACGATTTCTTAAACTAATAACCCCTACTCAATTTAACGACATGTAGTAAGAAAAAATCGTAATCAATCGCATATTGAAAAAAAAAACTCATTGGCTATAAAAAGATCACATCACATTATATCCAATAAGTACATAGTATTATATATTACAAGTGATTTTATAAATATTTCCGGCGAACCCAGTTCAAGACCGCTTTCTAAATATTAAAATCAAATAGTATTATCAGAGCGGTGACGGTTGAAAATTAATTAAAATTGACGTGCTTTTTACATTCCTTTATATAATTATTCTACATTTCGTCTACATATTAGTAATATGTACGTAACATTTCATATATGGCCTAAATAGAGTAGAAAAATATTAAAAAGAAAAATTTTTTTAAATCATTTTTACAGAAGAGTCGAAATGAAAAAGGTTCTACAACTAATGTTTTTATTGATCATAGTAAGTATAATTTATTATTTAAATTATTCTGTGTCTTTAACTACCCAAAAAATCTTGATTTTTATCGATTCGGTCGAGTCTTCCATTCTAGTAACTTCGTTACGTTTTAAATGGCAACCCTATAATCGTTTAATCAAACAAAAATTGCAACAAGACCGTAGATTCTGATGAAGCATATTTGAAACATTATTATTATTAACGTAGCCAGAGGAGACTCCAAGAGGGATTAGACAAAAGTTTTCGGTAAATCCTTTTAGTCATCAATTATTAAAACATTATAAAACAATAATATAAAACTAATAGAAATTACGTTTGCTCCCGTTATTAACGGGTTGTCCGCTAATGGTCAATTGCCCCGCAAAACCTCCTTTACACTAAGAAAACAGTTTGTAGTTTATTCACCACGCTCCAATTTTGCATATCGAATGTAAGACCAGTTGGCGCCATCTTGATAATAATAGGAATGGTTTATAATGTTCCAATATCTATGTTTAAATGAAAACACATCTACATAATATGTTGATCCAAAGAGAAGAGAAGCGTGGTGAATTATTCGAGTGCTTCTTTTTAATTTTAGAACATAACATAACATTAAACATAAATTGTCTATGGTCTAACATAGTCTGTAAGTAATAATACTTTCAGTACTGATTTTACAGCTGTGCTCATAATCGTCATAACGTCTTAAACATTTTATTATCTGTATCACTAATAATGCCGCTCATAACGATGTCGTATTATTTTTATAAACATTGATTGTTACAATTTAATCAATCTTACTAGTGAAAGTAGCTGTAATGTAACTTACGTTAACATTTAAACACTTCACGCTCATTAAACGATAACTGGATCGATCTAATAATTCGTGACGTGTTATTGTAAGTACAATAAGTCACTCGGTCACTGAGTGACAGCTGTCAAATTGACATGTCAGTATTATGAAATACATATCATACTAGCTGATTAGATATCGATTGGTGTTGCAAGTATAATTTCAGTTTTTTGGTACGAAATATACGACAAACAAAAATAGAATTTCTGCTAACATCTAATATCGCCATAGCAAAAGCCGTGATGGCCGTTACGCTTCCGGTGAAATACATTGGGCTCACTGATATAATAAAAAACAAATATTGCCTTCAGCTTGACCCAATTAAAAAATACTTAGCAAAATTAAAAACTATCAACAAATACCCATTAAAATATAATAATCACTGATTCTGTACGTGAAAATAAAATCCGAAAAGAAGTGGTTCAAATTGAACCTTGTTGCAATTATTTAGGTTAATTCCAACATAAATCGTGCGGTTCGTTAAGAGTCAAATAATTTGCAACGATTCATTAATGAAGTAATCGTTCATTGTAACGGAATATTCTTTATTTTTTTCAATTATTTTTTTGTATTGTGTTATAGTCTGTGGTCCTGATAGATAAATAATTTAAAGCATTTTACTGTATAAGGTGAACAAAAAAAATAGTTATTCTTTTAAATTAACAAGTGTGCTTTTATTTTTAATTAAAAAAAATGGTTTTAAAGACATTAAAACTGTGATCAAAATGATTTAATAAACAAAAACAGTTTAAAAAAGGATAATCCTTTTTTATTCTTTTATTTTTTAATAAAGCATGAGCTCAGATTTTCCAAACATCTTTTATATTGTGTAGTTTAAGACTAAATAAGATTAAAGGTGCTTTAAATTCTATCTTAAAATTCCATAAGCGATGTATTCGCATGTAAGTACACACTTAATGAGCTGTTTTCCGTATTCGTCACGGAGCAAGTGCCTAAATTCAATACCATATTGGGCACAAAGCGTACCGCATCTGGGTTACGACTTACGATTATGCACACTTGAATAATAAAAAAAGTAACTAGTAAAATTTTAGTTTTTTTAATTTTACCTTCTTAAAAAAATTAAGAATGACTAAAGAAACTAAAAAATAAAGATTTTTGATCGTTTCGAGTTTTTTTTTCAATTATTTAAAAAAAATACAGTTTTTATTAATTTCTGTTCTGCTCATTAATGTTTCTTTAAAAGATTCTGTTACTGTATATATAGGGTCACTAAAATGTTCTATTGTGTAATTAACTCAATATATTATAAATACTAATAATTTTTCAATAAAATAAAATAAAACACTTGAAAAATTCGATCACAAAAAATAGTCGGTAAGCTACTAATACTAAAACTTAATATAAATAAGGTAATGAATGCCTACATAATATCACATAAAAACTACATAAACGATTTAATTACAAAGAATAACACATATACTTCGAGCAGTTGTTTTTTTTTAACTTGACAGCTGTCAAATTAAAAAAAAATGAATGCATATAATCAGACTGTTTCGGTTATTATCTGTTTATATAAATAATACGTAAATTCCTTATAAATTGGCATAAGTACCATACATCATCTTGAGTGATCGTTATTGAGATAGATTAAATAAATAATGTCAAATTAACGCTATATTGCTTTGAACCACATTAACGGACATTCGAGTCGAATGCGAAGAGTCCAATCTAAATATTAATATAACTATGTAATTTATTATACATTTTGTTTTTTTATACATAATTTTTTTTAATTAAGTCAGTTATACATAATTCAATTCAACACAATGATTTATTTCACTGCTCTGTGTAGTCAATTCTGCTAATTTGTACTGACTGGGATACGTTCCCGATTCAATTACAATCCAATTTTGTCTATTCTCGATGGTACCATAATGTTGAAACAACTAATTTAATGACTTTTATGTCAATGGCGAGTAATTAAAAACAATAGACAAACGAATTAACGATTAAGTTTCGCGTCTATTGCAATAAATTGATAATTTGTTAGTAGAATTGATCCCCTAGTTAATAGATACATATTGAAAAAAAAAAGTCTGAGTCAATCGGATTTCTGACGATGTTTTCTTGCCAAATATTCACGTCAAAAGTACTTACAGATTTGAAGTGATTTTCGATAAGACTAATCTAAAAGTCGAGTTTGGATGTAACGATTAAGTATCTGTGTCGAAATCTATGATTGAACAGCACACATGCTTCGATAAAACAAACAAATTGGACAAACATTGTACCCAAGAGACGGGACTAGAAAACAGTGCGGACGATATTTGCCAAACCTTGGGGCCATACTGGTCCAGAGTTGCAGGAAAATAGAGTTCGAGCAAAACATTTATTTGTCCAAACACTGATATTAATCAATGTACCAAAATTTTGTTTTTTTTTTATTTTAAGCACCTCTTACTGATGCTTCAATTTCACCCTTACAAGCGAACAACTAACACGGTTATAACTTTCTGTTATCGGAATTAATTGATGACGTAATACGTGTTCAGGTGAATCAGCTGTGAATATAAATAATTTATGGTATGTTTAAAACTGCTAGCATTCTTGCCACCATTCCAAACTGAAACTGATTGGACAGTAATTATTTAAATAACAAGCGAGTAATAATTTTTCGTGAAATTCGTCTCCAATTATACTGTTATGCCTTTTGCAGTTAAAACTTATGTATGTCTACAAATGTCTCTTGGTCTAATAATGTAAAAAAAAAACAATTTTTAGTATTGTAATTTTGAACGCTTCATTAAATTCGCCTATATAAAACCTAGTACACAACCGCCAGCAGTGCTATTCTGTAAGAAGTCATTATGAAACGTTGACAAACCACTAAAAGTGATATACTAGTTTGATGCATGAATTCTTGAAATTAAATAATAATAATTGTCAATATCGCATATCCGTTACTGAGAATTCACGATCGATTTCTGCGGTGTGTTTCTTTTAAATTAACAAAACTTTTGTATGAACGAAGCAATTTTATTATGTATATACGTGTAGGTTATCCTTTTTTAATTATAATGTGTGCCAAGCTTTATTAAGTCACGACATTATCTCAAATATATTCTGTGCATGTTGAGATAACAATATCTTACATTCGACTTTTTTTTTATTAACACCTTGCGGTTGTATTAACGTTTTATTTCACATTCCATTGTACCGCTCTCTGTAGCAAGTACATTTTTTTGTACTTTTTTTATTATCAAATAATGTTGACAAAGATAAAAAATTATAATGACAAAAGACTAAATATATATTATTTAAAAAAAAGTGTGGAGGCCTGGCAAGATTGTTACAGTAGCATGTCCTTTGCACATTTTATTTGAAATGTTTTTAGAATTGTTTTTTAAAGGATGCTTCTTTAATCATGCTGATAGATTTAATTTTGTAATAAGTCTTATTCTAGCACTAGTTTCCACCTGTGTCTTCGCCTTCATATGAGATGTACCCCTGTTAACTTGTCAGCATTTCATAATGATGTGTTTAGTTATGACGAGAACAAATTCACTTTTGCAATATAACATTAACTTGGTAGAGCTTTGTGCAAGCTCGTCTGGGTAGGTACCACCCACGCATCAGATATTCTGCCGCAAAAAAACAGTACTTGGTTTGGTATTGTTGTGTTCCGGTTTGAAGGGTGAGTGAGCCAGTTTAATTACAGGCACAAGACATAACATCTTAGTTCCCAAGGTTGGTGGCGCATTGGCGATCTAAGCGATGGTTAACATCTCTTACAATGCCATTGTCTATGAGCGTTGGTGACCACTTACCGGCCCATATGCTCGTCCGCCTTCCTATACAATAAAAAAAAATACAATTGACAATGTGATTCGTACCTTTGTCTCATTTTTCAATCAAACTGTTATTACATTACCGATATTCTTATATGCCTCAAGAATACGCCGTGAATCATACAAGTTTTCCTTATAAGTAAGTTTACATAACGAAAAAATTTTGCTACTTTCGGTCAGGGTTCGACGACCCTTGCCACGTAAATGTGTCAAGCGTAAGTTGACTGGACAGTTTTTGCTCTCGTAAAACCAGTGTAGTATGAGCTTTACGAGAATTCTATAATTAATTATATTGATAACATTTGGTAACATGTTAATTTTGTACTATTTTTATATAAATGTATATATAAATAATATAATTATAATAAATATTAAAAAATATATTAATTAAATTCAATTATCGAATGGCTGATTGTAATACAATGTTATTCGATAATAGCGTAGTATAAGAAATAACACTTCTAAATGTCAAGATATCCGAAAAGGAGGACTCTTGTCCTTTTGAAGAACAGTGGAGCTTGTTCCATATCACTGATCTGCTCTTCCTATGGTTTTTTTATGGCATAGGAAGGCTCGCCAGCATATGAGCCACCTGATGGTAAGTGGTCACCAACGCCCCTAGAGATTGGCATTTTAAAAGATGTTAACCATCGCTTACATCGCCAATGCGCTATCAATCTTGGGAACAAAGATCTTGTGCCTGTAATTACACTGGCCTCACCGTTCAAACCACAACAATAGCAAGTACTGCTGTTTTAAGGTATAATATCTGCTGAGTGGGTGGTACCTACCCAGGCGAGCTTGCTCAAAGCTCTACCACCAAGTGGTTGATGGAAGCAGTACAGCACAAATTAAGCACACGAAATCCAGTCTTCCACCTGAATATCTGTGCTTTATAGAATAGGCTTGGAAGCTTCTGAAACGGAAAGGCATTAGCCCAGCTATGAAACATTTAGAGGCTGTTATTTTATCAAAACATTCTTTTCAACTTCTAAATTATACTTGTTATATCTTTAAAATACTAATAGATACTTATTTACGAGCGAGTCGGTGAAACAGTTATTAGATAGGAGTAAAGTTATATATTTGCTAAGTATAAGAAAATTAATAATAACTTATTTCTATTTCTTTTTTATCATATTGACAGTTTATATTTATAAAAAGATAACTAATATATTAATTTATAATTTGTTTATAAAATTTTAAAAGAAACCAGTCATTATGAATGATAACTTATTTTATAAAAACATACTGATTTTTTTTTACATCGTAACATACAAACAAAAATGCACCTTAGGCTTTTCAATACTCAATATACAACTATATAATATATAGTCTGTGTAATTTTTTAATATAAAACTCGTTTGTCAAAACGTTTCTAGCGGCAAGTGGGTTCTTTTGTAACTGAGAAGCAAACAGATGAGATACTGCGCGTCTATTTATCAATACGTGTCTAACTATGTGTAAAAAAACACAATGGGAGTGTACCGAGTGTACACAGAATGAAGTGGCTATATATTATTGCGAGAACTCTAATAGTCTATTAAAACGAGAAAGTACTACATGTAATTTCGTAATTTTTTTTTTCTAGAATATTCGTTTTAGTCGAAGAGTTTCGTTTTGAAATTCTAGTCGTCAAGTTATGTTGTTTTTTTTTTTAATTTTAAATGTTAATGTTTAACTAATAATTATCTAATTTCCTTTTGTATATTTTGAATGTATGTACTAACATACAAAAATGAGTTTGGTTTATATACAGTGTACTTTCACAGCGTCTATGATGTATAAAAAAGAAGTGCTAAATTAAATAACATATAATTAACGATGACTGCACTATTATTATATTTAAAAAAAAAATCTTAATCATAATACTATTAGAACAAATTTTTAGAAAAACACAATAAAATGTTTTACTTTATTGACAAAATGTGTGCGTGTGTGTTAACGTTGCAATTGAGATATTTAACTATACACACATATAATAGGTTAGGAAGTCAAATAAAAGCTTGTAAAATTATTATATTTGTATAATACTCACTTTAAACTCGCATTTAAATTTCACCATCGAAAAATCATGGTAATAGCTAACTGTTTTCAAACGCATTACAAAGTAAAGGCGTTCTCGTGTGGGTGGCGGTGACCAGCAAAGCCTGACCTTTACTAATGGTACCACGACTTTAACATGACAAGTGATCTAGAAATTCTATTGTTACGAAACTGATAAGCGAATTTGGTTATCGCTATGATAAACCATAAAACATTGATAGATTATAGTACGGAATCAGTGACAAAAGGCTCTTGATCTGTAAATTAATAGATTTGTTTCCTTTTTTTGTAAGTCAATCTACTCAATCTACCTTATAATTGCGAATATGTAACTTCTATCACAAGGCCAGGTGTCGATACTACCACCACCATCACGTTATATCCCTTGTCTCTGTAATTCCACTGGCTTACACTCAATACAAACTTATTAATACACCAATAGAGTACCACCAGCTATTGAATACTAAGTACAAATATTAATTACAATAGTTTTGATTGTTATTTTAAGTTTTTGTCAATAATTTTATTTTTCTTAGTCTGGCTAACAACGGCATTTCAAAAGCTATTGTTTATTTAGTGGCTTTGTGTAAGCCCGAGGTAGGTACCACCCATCAAATATTTGACCGCCGAGCAGCAATAAGTAATTAGTATTGTTGAAAGCTGATTTGAACGACGACTAAGCCAGTGCAACTAAAGGCACAAAGGTCATAACAAGGTTGATGGTGCATTGGCGATGCTTATATATCTACAATGCCAATATCTATGGACGGCTACCATTTATTTTATTTTTATTTTATTTTATTTAATGTTTACCAAAATATGGTTCACTTTCCAGTCTGCATACCTAATACCATAAAAAAACTTGTGTTTTAAAGGTGTCATACGAAAGTAAGATATTTTTATAGACGTCAATAGACAATTAAAAAAGTACATTAAATTTAAATTTCGAAGCGAGAACCCAAAATGTCATATCGAATTGACATTAAGCGGATGCTCATTGCGTGAAATTTGTAAAAACGAATGTACTTCTAAATGAGGAACCGTTAGATTCTGTAGAAGCCACAGAATTTCTTGGTATCACCATAGATTCTAAGCTTCAATGGGGCCCTCATATTAATAAATTGGCAAATAGACTCAGCTCTGCAGCATTCGCGGTAAAAAAAATTAGAATGTTGACTGATATTGAAACGGCTCGCCTAGTGTATTTCAGCTATTTCCACAGTATAATGTCTTATGGCATTCTACTCTGGGGTAATGCAGCCGACATAAATACGATTTTTGTACTGCAGAAGAGGGCTATTCGTGCAATTTATAACCTGGGCCCGAAAGATTCATTAAGATGTAAATTTAAAGAAATTAAAATAATGACTGTCGCTTCTCAATATATATTTGATAATGTTATGTATGTCCGCATAAACTTAAAAGATTTTCCCAGAAATTGTGACGTACATACTGCTAACACCAGGAACAAGTATAAACTTACAACCACTGTTACTAGATTACACAGGGTTAGTAGGTCTTTTATGGGACAATGTATACGCTTTTACAACAGGATCCCAGAAAGCGTTCAAAAATATTCAATTGTGAAATTTAAAAGAATTGTTAAGGAACGCTTGTGTGCTAAAGGATATTATACAATCAATGACTTTTTAGATGATTGCACACCTTGGGAATGAAACGATCGCCTCCAGGCTGTTTCAATTAAAGAAGAATATTATTATTGTATTGTTATTATATATTATATAAATATTGTAAAAAATGAGATGAAAAAAAAAAAAAACCCGCTGAGTTTCTTTCGCCGGTTCTTCTCAGGTCTGAGGTGTTTATTTCCGAACCGGTGGTAGACTTATGACAATCAATAAGTAAGTGTAACACTTCTACATTGAATAAAGATATTTGAATTTGAATTTGAATTTTGAATTTGAATCAGTCGTTCCACAGATTATACATCGATGTTCTGTAACAAGGCTCGCCTTTATGTGCACACTTGAATCGTAACCGACATTCACTAATGTCACATGCCTAAGTCCTTTTCGGAGTCTTGCTCCATTGACCGTTCACTTATGAATCAGATTTTAAGGCGACACTCCACTTTATTAACACAATATCGCTTGATATCTCCTTACTGTAACGCTCACAGCCTTTATGTTTTATTATAGAAAAGTTATTTGTTATAAATAACTTTTTATTGGCTTGTAGAATCGTTCAATTAACGAACTGTGATTTGTATGGAATGAAAACAGTGCCTTTAATATTATATTAACGAATTCTGACATAGTCCCCAGAATATATATTATTAATTATATATAATATACTAGCTGTACTCACGGTTTCACCTGCCTATAATTAATAAAAATATATTGAATAAAAATCAGCCTAGAACCTTCCTCGATAAAATGACTACACAACACAAAAATATTTTTTAAATTCGCACCAGTAGTTCCAGAGATTAGCCGGATCAAAGAAACAAACTCTTCAGCTTTATATATTAGTATAGATGAATCATGTATAATATAGATAATTACATAATATGAGTATAGTGATGTGTATATCATTGTATAGCGCGCCATTGCGTTGCGCATTGAGTGGAACACAAACTTAAAATATTTAAAGCATTAATTCGTAACTCCATTGTATCTGCTCACAACTCGTGTCGCACAATTTATCTCTTAATTGGATTGATGTTGTAATAATTAACATCGAGCTTAAAACCCCCTGAGTCGGTTAGTTGAAAGTTCGATTTAAATCTTTTCATATTAATTACATTGTTTTTTATGAAAAAAAAAAAAAGTTTTCATCTTAATAAGTAATTTTGTGGCCATTTTTATTATTCAGTTTTCTTCTCAACTTATTCGTATTAACTGCAATCGCGCATTTATCATCATCCGTTTTCCCCGCGGTTTCACCTGCATAGTTCTCGTTCCCGTGGAAATACGGAGACTAAATATAGCCTATGTTAATCGCTGATAATGTAGCTTTTCATTGGTGAAAGAATTTTTTAAATCGGCTTAGTAGTTAAAGCATGTAAGCGTCACAAACAAACTTACTTTCGCATTTATAATATTAGTTAGGATTTTCGCTTTAACGTAAAGGTCTGCCGTTGTTGCATCAAAGTACAAAAATAATTCAAGGGACTTCAACGGATATTATTGTATTCATAAATATTAATGTTCTAAAGTGTCAATGACAAACCTTATCGGTTCTGCTTAGCGGGTGCTTAGTTAATACGATTTATCTCTTTCTGTCATTAATGATATGACATACGAAAAAAGAAGACAGCAACTCTTTTTGTTATCAATGATTTGATATAGGAAAAAGAGAACAGCATTATGTAACTAATCGCCCCTAAACAAAGTAATCTAATTTGATTATGTTAATTAATATTTTAAATTCGTGTTATATATATTAGAATTAGACTATAATAAATATAATGTACTTATTTAATAAAATAAAAACCCAAAAATGTCAACTATATTTAAATTTATAGAACTTGTTTCACATAAAAGTTTCATAATGTTACGTTCAGTCGGACATGACGACGTAAATGGACTTTAATCAAAAACAATTCATGCGATTACACTTTTTATTACACTATAAATAAGACGAAAATTGGCATGTATGTATTTCGACATGTAACAACACGTACATTTGTGTAGAAAGTTGCTCCAAAAATCATGCATGCCAATACACAGATTATTAAGGCTTTCAAAATGGTATCAATCAAAACACACAACTTATTTAGTTAACTACGAAATCATTTTGTAGTTACGAAATTTAGTTTTTGAATGTTTCTTTATTTATAGCAACTAAATAACTGTTAAATTTATGAAATCAAATTTGTTTTTATAATTTTAATGTTTCAATAGTTTTTTTTTACTCATATCATAATCTTTTAAATAATAATAATCTTTTAACCTTATTTTACCTGTTTTGATCTTCTTTATATCTAAATTTTATTTTATTAATATAACTAAAGCGAGTCAATTGCTAACAAACAAAAGAACGTTTGCCAAACAGATAAAGGCACAGAATTATTTTGCCTTAGCTGGTTTATATAAGATTAACTGTGCCCCGCGTCCCCCAGTACACTAGCGTATAATTAATAAAAATCAGCCTAGAACTTCCTCGATAAAAGGACTATACAACACAATAATATTTTTTAAATTCGAACCAGTAGTTCCTGAGATTACCCGGATTAAACAAACAAACTCTTCAGCTTTATATATTAGTATAGATACGTATGTATTGTATTGGTAACAACTTATAAATACACTAAATTAAAAAAAAAAAAACAAAATATTTTAAAAAAATATAAGGTTCTTTATAGTGTTCTGTTTTTAAATATTCAAGTTTCAATAAAGAAAAATATTATGATGTGTAATTTAAAACGATACCATGTCCGAAGTGTTCACTGTTCTGTGATGTCAGATTACACAATAACTAAACAGGAATTTTTAATTAAGGTCAATAGAGCCTTCAATGCGTAAGAAATAAATGGTTTTATTGAAATTACTTCAAACATAACAGATTATAAATTAAAATCTTATTCCGACTTACACTATTTTTTTTCTAAATCTTATATAGTTTTCTATTTTCATCTTGAAAAGTTTTTTTTTGGTATCTGTGACGCCAGATATAATTTCTATTCATCAAATCAAACTCGAACACGACAATACTAAATGTTACTTTGATGTCATTAGAATATGTAATGTGATGCCTACCCAAGACTTGCACAAAGCTCTACTAAGCTCTACTCGATGTCTATGGTACGTATTGGATATTTCAACTAAATGTAAAAGCTTAAATTAAAAATATATGAATTTATTAGTGATTCTCTCAAATTAAATTAGTCTTAACTTTTTAGACCATTTTTAGTTTAACGTAGCGAGTAACGATAGGGCCGACATATAGGCTGCCTATAAAGACCCTGAAAGATGAAATCGATTGAACACACATCGACGATGAGCAGTGATCGTAAGAAAATACACATACTTGAATGTGTATAAGGAATATTTTAAATCTTTCGTTACAATTGTAACGCAACGCTCTACCTAGACAAATAAATAATCAATGAATTTTTATTTATATTTGTACAGTATAACTTCGTGGTCAGCCGTTATTCAGAAACAAACAGCAGTAATCAATAATAATAATCAAACGAATTTAAGCTCAACTACAGTACTCGTAAGATTGAAATTCAATTATACTTTTATGCGGTAAATCTCTCCGTAATAGCACATCTGACCACAATAGCCTTTTTAAGTTTATTATCCACTGAATACTAAATGCTATATCGCTTTATCATTTCCTATAAATCTTTTTTTAAGTAAAAGAATTAAGTTCAAAGTTGTAAGCCTTAATGGCGATTCTTTTATTTTCTTCACACATGAAAATTATTTACTTCTTTTAATTTAAAGTTTTTTCAGACAATTCAGATCATCTCGACAAACGCTTACTGCCTCCCTTAGGCATATCCATTGGGATAGCAATCAAAAACTTTACCAACCTTTTTTCTCAATATAGATTGATTACCCTTTGAATATGTATATCACGAGAGGATCAACGTATACTACGCTAATACACGTTTATCCTTTTAAATAATATAAATCTCGTTTTAAATTGTTTATTAAATAAATCACTCATTCTTCGTTAAGTATATAAATAATATTCCAAGCTATATATTTCAGTGGAGGATAAACCTAAGAGAATCAATCACATACTTCCACGAAGATAACGGACCCGTACCGGCGTCTTTTGTACATTCTTATTTTATTTTATATTTATAATTAAGCAGTTTTGTTGCAAACAATATCGTATAGAACATGTCCCAAGTCGGAAATAAACAGCCACAGACTAAAAAGTTTGCATTACATTAAAAAAAAAAATATAATTCTTAATATTTTCCTTAATTTTCCGTAATTACAGGCACAAGGGACATAACATCTTAGTTCCCAAGGTTGGTGGCGCATTGGCGATTGGCGATGGTTAACATCTCTTTCAGTGCCAATGTCTATGGGCGTTGGTGACCACTTACCATCAGGTGGCCCATATGCTCGTCCGCCTTCCTATACAATAAAAAAAAAAAAAAATTAAACATAAGAGTTCATAAGTTTAAAAATGTATATTTAAACTGTTTAAGTACAAAAACATTTTTATATAAAAAATAAAAAGTTTTTTTAATGATGCAACACCACAATACGTTAGTGTTATACATTTGTTATTGTGAATAATTGAGATTGAAGTAGCGGATTAAACAATTTTGATCTTTGATCTCTTACCTGTTTCCTGGTGTCAGTGGAATGTAAACATATTTAAAGTTCTGATATCTTTTTTATAAATGCTTTGACGACGTTTAGTTAAATACTTATTTGTCTCTTTCTGTCATCGTTGATTTGACATTTGAAAGAAGAAGACAGCGCTTTAGTAATCACCCGCTAAAGAACATATGTACTTAAAGCCGTTAATGTTTAATCCGTTTTGCTGTAATGTTTTGCTGTAAAAGCGCTGAATCTGCTGCAAATGTTAAACCTAAAAACATGTAAATTTTGCTAACATGCCTTATTAATAATATGCGTATCATCATATAAATAAGTAATACATAGTTGTTGTTGAAGTAATTGCAATAGTGCAAAAACTTTCGTCAAAAATATTACACATCTTATTGTCTCTACTGGTGACAGGACGGCTGGTTCATTTTTCGCCCAGAGAATCGGAATTCGATTCAAAAGGGAAATGCTGCTAGCATTCATGCCACCATTCCGCGCGGTCACGATTTGTACAGTAATTATTTTTAATATTTATTTGTATTTATTTAAGGTAAATAATTACTATAATTTGACGCGATAATACTTTTTTTTTTGTTTAGCTTAATAAGAATATCATATAACAACTTTTTCTTATTTCTATCTTATTTCAACTTTTCTATTAGTAACTATCCTAATTGTTAGTCAATTCCTTCTCAAATATCTTACCCTACATATTTCAAAGGCAAAAAAAAACAATAAGTAATTATTATACAAATTTTAATTTCAATTATACGTTCTTAATATAATCGCGCAATATGGCTAATCTGCGCATGCGTGCACGATTATCCTACTGACCCTAGGACCTAGCTCATGTGCCTACCGTATTGATAACACTGAAATCACGATATTTCTATCATTACAACAATATCAATTACTTTTTTTTTACTTATTCACAACATATACACAACAGATGACATTTATTTTTTTACAATATATAAGTACAAAACAGATAACATAATATGTTATCTGATTATTATTAGAAACAAACAGATAACAGAAGAAACCATGTGAATGATTAATTCTAGTTTCTAGTTTTATCAGTTATAGCGATCTCTCACAGATAACCTTTTCTGAAAGAAAATCGTACGAGATTAAGAAAAAAAAGATGCATACAAAGAAATACTAATATATAAATGATATATACAAGTTTTTTATAAATTACCCACTACACGTGTATAAGTGTGGCAGATTCCTCACCCAGCTTGCCTGATGTAAAACATCAAACTTAGCTTGTGGATTTGTTCCATCATAAGTGAATGATTGTTATTATATGTAAAGCCGGTATTGCTTTATCTGATTTGCTGTCATGGTTTGCTCTAAAAGCGCCGAATCTGCTGAAATGTTTTGGTTGTTAAACTCAACTTATGATTGTTACTTATTTTAATCACGCGATGGATTTTCTTAATAAACCACACCACTATTAACTGGTAGGGCTTTGTATAAACTCGTCTGTGTAGGTACCACCCACTCATAAGATATTCTACCACAAAATAGCAGTACTTGTTATCGTTGTGTCCGGTTTTAGAGGTGAGTGAGCCAGTGTAATTACATACACAAGGGACATAACATTTTTAGTACCCAAAATTGGTGGAGCATGTAATGTAAGCGATGGTTAACATTTCTTAAGATGATATCTATGTGTAACTTATTCGATAAAAAAATGGTTGTCTGTAAAGTCGGTTTATGGACGATAGTTTAACGTGACAACGTCATAACAGAACATTGATGAAATGATGCATAGGCCAATCGAGTGAAAGAGAGATAGATGCGGCGCGAGCATACAATCAGCGTACCGGGACAATGAGCGTAACGGGACAATCCATCCTTTCTCGTCATCAACAAAGTCATCCTTTTTCGTGCATGCAGCCAGTGTTCATCGATTTATTAGACGTTGTCACGTCAAAAAAATTGTACTCTGCCAAAATGATAATCTTAAATATTAGAAAGAGAGAGAAAGAAAACGACTACATTCACAACTACGACTATTAAGTTTTTTCACACGGCTTTGTTGACTTAAATTAGTAACATTCGATCGAGATTAAGACTACATCCGTTATAATATCACAACCTGTCTGTGCTGAATACCACACCGATCAACACACACAAACATGAAACATGACACACACACAAACTTTCACATTTATTATATTAAGGATTCCTTATAAAAGAAATGTATATACGATAATTCATTCTGTTATTGATTTAGTTCATTATACGCTGTAAAAAATATATGAAAGTGATGCAAATTAATCTCCGTGGAATTCGACAGCAATTGCGTTTTGCCTTTACACGGAACTTAATATAGCGATGTTAACTTTCTTCTTGTATATTTCTTTATATTTTATTATAACGATCTTGAATCTATATATGAAATAATAACTAAATACCAACTTATTTATTTATTTAGGTTTATCAACAGTTGTTACAATATAAAACTTACAATAGATACAATTAAAATAAACAAAATATCAAACGCAATTGTACAACTAATTATAGATAAACACTGCATGCTTATTTAAAAACTTATAGACTATGTGCTTAAAATACTTAAAATCAGTTAGACTATGTAAAATATAAATATAATATAAAACAATAAAGAGAAAAAATATATAGGGAAAAAGAACAATCACCATAATTAACGGAGACCTTAATTAATTTAAAAAAAAAAAAAACGAAAATACTACATATACTATACAAACGAAAAAACTATACGATACAAAAATACAAAAATGTGAACTACTATTAATATTTGCTTAGGGTAGTTTAAGTATCTTTTTAATTTTTTTGCGAAATTGAATTAATGAGTCATTGTATACATCAAGTGCATTACTGAATTTCTATATAATAACTTCACAAGTTAAATTAGTTTACATGGGATTATTTTATCGGTATATATGTATGTACTAGCTGTGCCTCGTGTTTTCACCCGCGTTTAATTAATAAAAATAGAACCTTACTCGATAGAAGGACTGCACAACACAAAAGTATTATTGTTAAATTTGAACCAGTAGTTTCTGATTAGCCGGAACGAACAAACAAACTCTTCAGCTTTATATATTAGTATTGATAAGCGAAATAGATCTCTTAAACTATGCATCTGACTTACTTGCTCGCTTGATTACGCAAATCCCAACCAAAATACTGTCTTTCATTCTTATCTACCCGTGCGAAACCAGGACGATTAGCGAGTAATGTGCAAAACAATGAATATGCAAAGTTTTCTCTAAGTTTGTTTCTGCTTGGAAAGAAGACGAACCTCGAATTTCGGTCTACGTTGACATGAACTTAGTCTCAATTATAGTTATATTATTTTAGCCTACTCAGGGCCGGATCTACCATATGGCTTTTTGGGCTTCAGCATCATTTAAATCATCATTATTAAAAAGATCAGTGCAGCGTGCATCCAAAAAAAAGCACATATAAAACTCACATAAGTAATAATACGAATATTTATTATAAGTGTTAAAGGTGTCAGCTTATACTACAAAAATTGTATATATTGCTGTTAATAAATCCTTGCAACGCACATACTATTTCAAAATCAATTGAAAAGGTTATAATTTTTTTATAACATAAATAGAAAACTTTGTTCTTTTTTAATAATCAATAATAAAATATTTCTTATTTTGTTACTATTTGATGCTAAGTTTTATAATATTAATATATTTCATATCAAGTATAAAAGTTACACATTCGTAACAATTCTGAACGTGATTAGACAAATAGAATTCATATTTCCGGACGAAACGCTAGCAATATAGGCACCCCGCCATCTTGCCTCGGGCGATAGTACCAATTGGCGCGCGTTCTTTATTCGAAATTCAAAAAGAAACTTCTGGCATAATTATTTTTTTCCCGTTCACTTATTTGTTATATTGTATTTATTCATTGGCCAGTAATTTTAAGAGTTTTTTTTATTAACAATAGAATGAATACAACATTCTAACATTAATATTTAATTAGTACTTACCTACCAGTTTGCTTTAAGTATTTCAAATATATTCATGTTATGAAATAGTTTGTTTAATTAACTTGAATTATTTTGTAATAAAAATGTAATTAAATTATAAAGTAAGCGACACACACTCCGTTTTATGTAATTTCGTTCGTGCATTTGTTTAAAAAATATAAAAATAATTTTATTGAGTAGATTTTGATGTATAAGGTAACACTTACATAATATATTATACCAATACAAATTTTAGCTTCTGTACATCTACTCTATAGCTTTCCGTACATATACCTAATGAATGTAAATAATTCGTTATGAGGACGTAAAGATAAATCGATTTCAGCCCTTCACTGTATATATTATATGTATTATATACAATGTCCCAATAGCCCGAGGCGAATGCACATTTACGTTGGGGCGACTAAATTGCGGATATTGAACAAATGTGAATGAATTTGGAGACGCGTTCGTTTCAACTACCCACACACAAAGATTATTTGAAAAATATTATTAATTTTTATATATTCTATGTGTAGTTTATTTACAAAATATTTACATAATATTTCTAGTGGCAGAATCACGTTTTCATTGCTTAAAACTTAAGTACAGTTTGTCAACTTCCATCATAGACCACGGACCACAGAGAAAGATAAATACGATAAATGCTCATCAAGCTATTTGACATTTTTATAGCAAAATCATAATCTATACTTATTGACAGCAATCTTATTAAAGGATTTAATGAAAAGGTTTACGTCTATTCCGTTGTAATGCCGAGTTTTTTTTTTATTTATAGCCTTGTAAGAGATGTTAACCATCGCTTACATCGCCAATGCGCCACCAACCTTGGGACCTAAGATGTTATGTCCCTTGTGTCTGTAATTAAACTGGCTCACTCACCCTTCAAACCGGAACACAACAATACAAAGTACTGCTGTTTTGCGGTAGAATATCTGATGAGTGGGTGGTACCTGCCCAGACGAGCTTGCATAAAGCTCTACCACCGAGTAAAGATGATTTTTATGATAATACAAAAATGCTCTATTTGTCATATTTACAGTATTTTCTTCTATATCTATACAAATATTATAAGAGATATGATTTGATTTATTGTATGTTTGTTTGTTGATAAACTCAAGTGCTCTTACTACACCAATTTTAAATACTCTTTTACCTACATAAAGCTTCATTATCAGTAACTACTATCTCTCTCTCTCTCTCCTGTGCATTTATTATTCCCATCTGATGGTGGGGTCTGCCTTCCTAGTCTTTTGCTTCCACTTCGCTCTATTCGACGTATCGTTTAACTATATCAACAGTAACTACTATGATAAGAGAAATGTTCAAGCCGGACGAAGTCGGGACACTAGTACTAAGTAACTTAGGCTTTTATTGAATTACAATCATTTTCACTTAATATATCGAATTTTCTGCTTAGTCAAGTGCATGTACATAAACAAAGCACTATGGATAAAACTTAGTTACACGCCTTAATAGCTCTTAAGTTTTTGTAAATAAGGGTGATTTTCCGTTGCAATGCCCTATTGTAAGGTCCGCTGTACAAAGTCAGTTGTTCAGCCGAATGGTCACCAATCGTAGTACGATCGTAGTACCTACTAATTACTTATCGCCTCGGGGTGGGGTTTAACCCTTAACGCTGATTCTCGATTGTAACTCACATACATTTAAATATGTTAAATATTTTAAAATTCGAAATAGTATTTTATGTACTTCATTTTGAATGACTTTAAAATTGAGAACATGTGAATGTCTCTTTTTCTAAAATTTTTTTCGAAACTTCTAGTACGATAATACTAGAGTACGATAATACAAGACATTATGAAAAAAAATCTTTTCTAAATTTGTTTTTAATTTCTTTTGACTACCAAGTATGTCATTGTCATTCACTTACATTTCTTTGGTATGAATGTCAAATGACCATTCGAATTTGTGTCTACCTGCATATACGTAGCCAGCACACGGAATTTGTTGAGGTATACCGAACTTATCATAATATTCAAATTCAATCGAACAAAACTGTTATTATATATAATATAACCAAATAAAATCAACCAAATTTCATCATACAATTAACCATACCCGCTATTTTAGATTTTTTATAAATACAATTTGAAAATCCTATTTTATGAAAATCATTTTTTACTAACATTCATACATAGACTGAATACATTACTCTCTTTGTTTGGAGTTGAGTAAAAAGGGGTCAAACATGAGTCGAGTATCGATAGTAAATACCCCGAGGGAGGACCGCCCTCGGCAGTCTCCGTTTGGCACGCGACGCGCACGATCGTTAGTGCAAGGTCATTCGTGAAAATAAATCGTAAACAACTCGATAGTGTTTTGTGAATTACATGTATCGCAGTAATTCAAACTTTCGTTTATTTTTTTAATAATCTATACTAATTTTATAAAGCTGAAGATTTTGTTTGTTTGATCCGACCGATTTTTATTTATTATATTTTTATTAATTATACGATAGTGAAATCGCGGGGCACAGCTAGTAAACAATAAAAATACTGTGGCTGAATAATTTTTTCTTTTGTTTATTTCTTTTTTTAATTTTGGAATGTTATGTTTTTAAACGAATTAATGTATCATTAAATATTTGAAATGTACCCAATTAGGCATGTACAACAATAATATCGATCTTGTCTTTATTTGTAAATAAATCTACATCAAAGTAATCATACTAAAAGTTCAATTAGAATAAAAAAAAACGCACAAGCTCTGTAATTAAAAATGTACCGTTACAGAAGGCATAGTAAAACAACGCGTAAACGATTTCTGTATTAATTATTTTTTATTTCTAGAGTATCGAATATAATCGCCAT
This sequence comes from Nymphalis c-album, assembly GCA_963151315.1. Taxonomy (NCBI): domain Eukaryota; kingdom Metazoa; phylum Arthropoda; class Insecta; order Lepidoptera; family Nymphalidae; genus Nymphalis; species Nymphalis c-album. The sequence continues at coordinate 3,804,555 of OY720610.1, forward strand.
GAAGAATCGATTTTATAACGTTATTTGCATAATAAAATTGTAATAAACATTAGAGATGTTTAATGTAGCGATATGAAATTATCGATATTTATTTTTAATGAAATTCGCTTATCGATTCGATTTTCGAATTTAGTGCACACGTGTGTCAAAATCGTTATAATTTCAATCGATTATTTAATACGAGATATAAATTGTTGTCGGTCACTTATAACATTGGATCCGGTAGTCCATTGGGTGAAGCAAGTTTCGAACGTAAGGTTGTAATTTAAGAAGTAATCACTTACTGATCGTTGCCGGAATCGTCCGCCTTTTAAGGGGCCGGTAATTATCGAATATTCGGATAAAAATTTACATATTGTTTTTTTTTTTTTTAGTACTTTCTCATCGTTTTGATTAACGTTTTGAACTTTACAAGCGTGGACATTTTCGTTGTGAGTTTAATGTAATTAGATGGTGCGATAAAAAATTGTGTTTTTACCAAAGAAAATAAGTTTTCTTTTTATTGGGAAGATATAAAAAACTGGCGGTGGCGTACGTGGATTTATCCAGCGTGATTGAGGTGCAGGTAATATATAAATAACATTATTACTTTTTTTAATATAAAAGATAATAGTAAAGTTGAGTAAGTTTTACACATAGAAGCATTTACTCTTAAAATAAAAATACAGAAGCAAAATCAAACATATTTCTTTTAAAAAGAGAATACCACTTGTAATTATAGAGTAAGTTTTATTTAAAAAAAAAATCAACCGTGCCACATATGGCCAGTAGTTAGTATAAAATGATTTAGTAGCCTTCAACTTGTCAAATCATATATATTATATAATGAAGGCTCATTAAAACTGGTGTTATTTGCGATAAAAAAACCTTCAATGGAATCAACAAGTTTATGAAAAATGCAAATTTGATATTGATGAATTGACTCGTTAAACTATGTAATGTTTTATGTACGTTTTACATTCGAGTAGGTATATCTCCAGCAAGTCTTGCACTTACTCGTAAATTTATTATCTATTTATTCTATATATGTATATCAGAATATATGTATACAAAGCGAATTTTATTTGTATATTTGATTTTGAAGTTCTATAAATGCACCAACTTATATTAAATAAGTATGTTTAAAAAAAGTAAAGTAAAGTATCAGCCTCCTCTATTCGTTTGAGGAGAAGTCTTATTCCAACACGCTGCTCCAATGCGGGTTGGTGGAATACACATGTGCCACATGTGGCAGAATTTCAGTGAAATTGAGACTCAATGCAGGTTTTCTCACGATGTTTTCCTTCGCCGCCAAGCACGAGATGAATTATAAATACAAATACAAATTAAGCACATGAAAATTCAGTGGTACTTGCCTGGGTTTGAACCCACGATCATCGATTAAGATTCACGCGATCTAACCACTGGATAATCTCGGCTTAAATATGTGTAATTATAATAAAACTGCACATTTCCCCGATGCTTCTTGCAAACCACTTTCATTATACCTCCCTTTGAATAGGTTTTCTCTCAATATCACTATTTATCTTTCCTTTTTTTAATTTCACGATATCACTTGTGCAATGAAGATATTATTATTATATTAAAGACCTTGTCTTTATTTTGTATTCTAGGTATATGGAATACCTCAGTGTAAGCATTATAAATTGTATGTGTCGTGTAGGTATGGTGGAAAGTCAATTTCCCGCTTTTGACCAAAAATTTCCGCGTTTGTTGTGAAGTTTTTTGACATTATTTATATACGTTGTTTTAGCTGTCATACCTGTAGGTATCGCTTGCTCCTTAAGGGTGTTTTTCTATATTATGTTCATTCAACAATGCCTGAATTGGAGAGATCTTTAAGCTATTAATGATCATTATTAATCAAACGAGGCTTATTTTTTTCAGAATTACGTTATAATTTATATACTAGATTATTTATTCTGAATCATCATATAGGATCACTAGTTTGCGCCCGTAGTTTCGCCCACATTTGATGGGGTCTGATGTTATGTACCATATGTGTCCTATATCCCTAACAACTTGTATTTATTTCAAAATAATCAGTTGTATAGTTAATACGCTTTCACGTGTCAACTATTCAACCAATCAACAAATATATCCTGAACCGTAAAAAAAGAAAAAATATCGCATTTATAATATTTCTTAGGATTAATAAATTAAAAAAAAATTAAATACACGCATAATTTAGTGTTTTTTAAGTTAAACTCCAACGTATAGTCTATCTATTCCAATCTATAAAGGAGTAAAGAAACCTGAGATTTATAATATGTAACGCAATTTGCAATTTGCTAATAAATCTCTGACAAACAGTTCTTGATTTATACATATTTATTTATAATATACGATTCACATAACTACTTATAAACGCTTTCATTTTAGTTCCAAAGTTTCGATACCAAGACATCCAAGACGCCATTTTATCCCGAATCCATAATGAAAATCATAGATAATTCAATATATTAATTATTGAGTCGTTTGCCGTGGGTTCCATTCCCACCCAGGACAGACATTATTGAGCATGAACATATGCGTCTGTCCTGAGTCTGAGTGTATTTATGTATATAAGTGTTTATTTACAAAACAAAATTGGTATATGTTAGTATATCAGTTGTCTGGTTTCCATAGTACGAGCTCTGCTTAGTTTGTATCAGATGGCCGTGTGTGAATAATCTCCTAGGATATTATTATTATATTGACCAATGATATCGCATCAATACATTGTCAAATTTGTTTATTTGTATCTCTGGTTGGCCAGGCTTTAGATATCAACAGACGTACAGTCTACATAGTGACTCATTTTTCTTTAACGGTATCATATGAGTGTATTTTAATTAACAATTTATCTTCTCAAACGTAATAAAAGCATTTATAGCATCTAATATACCTCTTTCGTCAAACTGACTGCTTTTTTTTTAGAAATCCTATCTAAGGATGACTGGACGTATTACATTCGTCTGAACTTTTTTAGCACTAGTTTGTATAAATTAGTTTTAGAATGTTTCTATTATTGGTTCGTTTCGTTCGAGTAATTTTGGCGTTAAATTTATTTAATGCTATTTTAATTATCTGTTGGTAAAATAAATAAAAAAATATATTATTAAAAATACAAAAGTTACATTTTATTTATTTTTTTAGTTTTACTTACAATCACTTACACTGCTATGCATTTTTAAAATTAATAAATATAAGATTATTATCTTAAAATTGAATTTAACGCTAGGTGAATATCTAAGCCTTTTATTTGTTTTTACTTCTGTCATATGAATAGGGTATACGTATCATAATCATAGTATTTACACAATCATAGTTCATGCGATAGATAAATAGATAGATTCCAGACCAACTAAAAAAAAAACAAAGTCCAAACTAAAATTTTCACACTTCACTTAATAATAAATTAACCTATTAAATCACAAATCATATCACAATTGTATAATAAGTAATAATGTATTACAAATTAAACTTAGACATCATTATTTTATCGCCTAAAACCGTTCTGTACTGACACGCTAACGAATGGACTCTATCTATTCGGTATGATAATGAGACTTACATATTGGTCAATTTAACAGCATTGTAATATAGACACATCGGCCATTACACATTCCTCGATTGATTGATTGATTTAGACATATAACAGTAAATTAAATGACGTATCGATATCGATAATTTATAGCCTGTTACCGCACTTGCAACCTATGTTTACTCCCACATAAATATTACCTATGCTTTAGAAAATGTTCTATTTTTAAAAATATGAAAAACAAAGCTATCGTTCATTAATGTAAGGCATTTATAAAGTGAAATATGTTTTCGATAAAAACGTGTAAATTGTATATTTGTTTTAAAAAGCTTTTTAACTTTATTTTAATAGTACAGATTTTTATCAATATAATTTTTTTAATATATTAATTGGTGTTCACTTGAAATTTATGATTAATTATTATCATACAAAGTGCCATCTTTTTCGATTTAATGTATTTTTTTTCTTTTTTATGTTTCATTTGTAATATATTTAAATACTAAAATACTAAATACTAGAGAATGATAATATATTGCGATAAATTTTATTTCCAAATTTTCTAGAAAAGACAGACAGAGATAGGTTTGACTGATTATGATTATATAAAATTCTTTACTCAAAGCGCCCGACAGCTGAATATATGTTTTAGAGGAAAAAGGAAAAATATGTAACTTATGGCCGAATACTGAAACGTCTTTCAAATATAAATCGGGACTTAATTATTTGGAACGCCATTAATTTCAAATTTCACATACAAAATTTTAAACCGCCGTATAACGGCCGAATACTGAAACGTCATTCAAATATGATTAGGACTCAATTGCTTGGAATGTCATTATTTTTCAAAATTTAGTATGCGAAATTTGAAATTCGAAGACGTTTCAAATATTTGAGCACCCTTCATATTTGAAAGACGTTTCAGTATTCGGCCATTAGTGTAGTTATTTAATGTTTCTCTCACATCCGACACTGACATTTTTAGCATTTATTATCTGTAAAAAAGGTCAATTTACTAATTAAACTAAATAATTTGTAAACTATTTACCAGTTTATTAATTTTCAAATAAAAATACCGAAATCACGTAATAAAATTATTAACTTGTTTTAACCTTTTGAAATTCGAACCAATTTGCACTATTAATTATTTAATCTGTGTCAACGAGTATGTGTCAGGTAATTAGAGAGTATAATGCATAAATCTTGTAAAAATTAGACCACTTACGACATTGAATTTGTGTTAAATGGCTTTTTACTATAGCAATGAAAAATGGTGACATTTAACCAAATATTTATTATACATTAATTAATTACTTGTTCATCACATTTAATAGCTTCTGAATTTGATATTTTATATATAATTATTTTTTTATATTTACGTTGTCTTTTTTATTAGTTATTTCAAAGTATTTAAATAATCTAAGAGTAATCAAAAGTTTAGCAAAACAAATTAATACCTTTATCATTTAATAGAATTATTTTTAAAAAAAATATATTATTTAACGAAATTTTTAATAAAATGATACAATATTTATTAATTATTGTATAAATACAATATGAATAAAAAAAGTAATTTAAACATGACTAATCTAAATAATTTTATTCAAATAGACTTTTGTAAGTTGCTTTTAATTTATTAAACAATCGTTTAATTACGTGGATTCGTGGATATCAGCATAGAACAAGTAATTTGAGTTCTAGAAAAAAAAAACACGGTGTCAAATATTTCATTAACATGCTTTGAAACAACATGACATGACATATGAGACCTTTGACTACTATTATACTAAGTAAATATATAAATATATATTTCGTTACTTTTACTGTTAAGTATGAGCCAGTGGTTAGAACGCGTTAATCTTAAAATAACACTACTGAATAATCATGAACTTAATTCATGTTTATTTTCATCTAGTGTTTGGTGGTTTCACTATAATTCTGCTACATGTGTACCAACATTGGAGCAGCGTGCTGAAATAAGATTCGACCATCCTCCTCAATGGGATCCCTCAGCCCAATGAGACGTTCTCAGGCTGTTACTACTTAATAAGTATATTTATTTGACAGTTATCTTTTTATTTATTTATATATCAATATATATGTAATTATCTCGCTGTGTAATGTACCAGTTTTGGTTTTCACCACATCCGGTCATCGCATTGGTTAAACAAAACTTGATCGAGTGCAGTCATTATAATTGGCGTAGACACAAGACTTCGTCACTTATACTACAATATATACGGCCTTTAAACGTTAAAATTAATATGTTATTCAAGCAGTTCTTTTAAGCACTTTTGAATCGTCATTACAAGAAAAATAAATGTAAATCATGTATGTCATGTAGGTATGTTAATTCCCCTCAAATGGGAGACTTTCTCTCCCCTTTGAGGAGAATTAACTGAAATTTAATTCAGCAGTAGGACATTCACAGGTTGTTTTACAACAAGCAAGAAATACTGTAACCACGTCGTTTCTTATTTACTTACTTACTCTTGACTAATTAAAGTACATAAAAATAACATCTTATCAATGAGATTGACTAAACTAAGTTTTACGTCTAATAATTTGAAAGTTTAAAGTTATTTTAATATTCGTGTGTCTTAAGACAGTCGCGTGTCTGCAACATATGCGTAACTCGATATTTGGCAATTGATCTAAATTAAATAGTTTTAACGTCAGGTCAAGTATAAATTGGAGATTTGATTACTGAACATATAAATCTTGTTATAAATTGCTACTTAATTATATATGTATCTAATAATAAATATAGTTAACATAGTTGTTCTAAAGTAAATATTTTATAACTAGAGTGGTTCATTATTATTAGGCTTATTTAATTATTATAATGGAAATATTGACACATTCATGATAGGATATAATAGTCCTCCAGACCGATTTCGGCCACGGCGGCCAATCTCAAGAGAGAGTAGCTGCGCAGGAGATATTATAGTGCACAAGTGTGTGCGCAAGCACAGGTGCACTCTCTTTTCCTTAGCTCTCATAATCCGATGGGACGGCAATCCGACACGACCGGAAAGAGTTCAGGCGCAGGACCAACAGCTTAATGTGCTTTCTGAGGCACGGGAGTGTACACACTTCCAACTTCAAGACTCCGGGCTGTTATTGAGAAATTTCTGACAGAAAAACCCAATAACTATTTATTTGCCCGACCTGGGAATTGAACCCAGGACCACCGGGTCTGCGGCCTTATATCAAGCCACTAGACCAACGGATATAATAGTGCTACGCCATTATATGTATGTAAAAACAAACATTAGGTATACCAAAAGGAAAGGCACTTAGCCCAGCGGTGGGATATATACAGAATGTTACTTTATATATAACTTCAGTGATGAAATTGTACGCAAACATACAAACTTCTTTCAATCATTGTTTATTTTATAAATAAACAGTGACAACAATAAAGTATCACTTGGTGATAGAGCTTTGTGCAAGCTCGTCTGGGTAGGTACTAGGTACCACCCACTCATCACATATTTTCCGCAAAACAGCAGTACTTTATATTGTTATTTTCCGGTTAGAAGGGTGAGTGAGCCGGTGTAGTTACAGCTACAAGGAACATAATTATCATCATAGTTCCCATGGTTGGTGGCGCATTGGCGATATAAGCAATGGTTAACATTTCTTACAATGCCATTGTCTATGGGCGTTGGTGACCACTTACTATCAGGTGGCCCATATGCTTGTCCGCCTACCTATACAATAAAATACAAACATAAATCTATGACCATGATATTGATATAATCAGTCAGTCAGTTATTATCTAAAATTATTAATTCAAAAATCATTTCGAGTACATACCGACGCTCATTACAATTTTATTATATGTATATAATTCGAACATCGCGTGCGCTTGTAATTACATTATGATTTCATTATAATCTGTGATTCATATTTATGACTCAAATATACATATGTCAAAACTTTCATTTAATTTAAACCAATAATAATAATCCATCTTTATTTTAGATAATTAAATTCTAAATTAGACTAATATTAATAATATGAATTGTGACGTACACTTTAAAAAAAACATACGATTGTATTGTAGGTTTGTAGTTAAATAAGAGAAGTCAGGCTAATACGACACCTACAGTGCTTTACTTTAAGAACTTACTTCATTACTTACGTGAAATGTTGACATAATAGTCATACTAATTTGATTCATGTATTCTTGATATGTTATAATTATAAGGGTCAATTTCGCATATCATTATCTTACATTTCACGACCGTTTTCTTCTGTGAGTTCGATTCTTTTGTTTTCTTTTTTTATTCCATAGGAAGGTGGACGAACATATGGGCCATCTGATAGTAAGTGGTCACCGACATCGACAATGGGATTGTAAGAGATGTTAACCATCGCTTACATCGCCGATGCGCCACCAACCTTGGAAACTATGATGTTATGTCCCTTGTACCTGTAATTACACTGGCTCACTCACCGTTCAAACCGGAACACAACAATAACAAGTACTGCTGTTTTGCGGTATAATTTCTGATAAATAGTACCTACTCAGACGAGCTTGCACAAAGCAAACCAAAACCACCGAGTAAAACGTTTATTTTTATCAAATACCTATGCTATTTGATAAAAATAAACATAGTCAAATATTTCATCGGACGGTTGTGCTAAGTGCAAATTCTGTTAAATTTAAACGAGTCTTATTTTATTACATAACAAACTAATTAAACGTATTAATGTGGCCTATAATTAACCCTATCAGAGACTACACTCGGTCTCTAATACCTCAGTAATTCACGTTCAATTTACGTAACACAATAGTAAGATCTTTAAGCGTTAATACAAAGAAATGCCGTTGATTTGTTAATTACATTAATCATGCGATTAATTTGTTGTCGTCAGACGGGCTTATTGCCATTGATTAATTTTTGATTCAAATATAAATGTTGCATTGAAATCTTTTTGAACGTCATCATTAAGAAAAAGTGAGGTAATTATAGTAAGGAGGTCTTAATTAAGTCGTTAATAGATAAAAAAAAAGAAAAAGAGCTTAGTATTCGTTGATTTTCATACATGATATATGAATTTAATTTTGTATGATAATACATTTGTATTTTTTATTGATGTAAAAGTGTACTTACTTTCTTGCCAGCCCTAGAATCTACATTCTGAGCCGGTAGATACTATGATTTACATAGCTTGTGAAATCTCTGACTTAAATCAAAACATTGGTGTTGATTGGACGTTGATATTGTAAAAAATCCAAAATGGCCCAGTGGTTCGAACACGTGAATCTTAACCGATGGTCGTCTGAACCGATGAACCGAAAGTCGGTCCAAACCCGGGCGAGCACCACTGAATCTTCATGTTATTAATTTGTATTTATAATTCATCTCGTGCTTGGCAGTGAAGGAAAACAGCGTAAGGAAATTTGTATGTATCTAATTTAATTGAAATTCTGCCTGAGTAGCGTGGTAGAAGCTCCAAAACCTTCTCCTCAAAAAAGGAGAGCTTACCTTAGCCCAGCAGTGAGACATTCACAGGCTTGTACTACTCTATACTTGCTTACTATTGTATTGGCAATTGATTTTATTCCCAATGTGCCAAAAACATACCGGATATTAACGATTTGCTATATATCAAACGTGTGACAAATATGTAACGTGTCATTTACTAATCAATTCATCATTCATACCGGTTTATATAAGTTGTAAGAATAATGACTTGAGTGTGGGAGGAGTCCATTCAAGTACAGTCATATAAGACCCATTATATAACTCGCAATACAAGCACAGTCGGAACAAAGTATGAACAATAAATATGTAAAAGATCCGAAAAATTTTAGCGTCTATTTGGTTTAGTGGCTAGGCCAATATATATATATATATATATATAAAGACTATTAGGCCGCAGATTTGTATGTGTGAACTCCAATCCACATTTTTGTCGAAAATTGTAAGTAGCAGCCCGGAGTATTGAAGTTGAAGTACACACCGTGCCTTAGAAATCACGTAAAGCCGTCGGCCGCCTGAACTCTTTCCGGTCGTGTGGGGTTGCAGTCCCATTGGATTGTGAGAGTGAGAGAATAGAGAGTTGTGCACAAGAATTTATCCTGCGCAGTTTGTTAATCTTTCTTTAAATTGGCAAATATCATATCATAATATACGATGTAAGCCACGAGGACATTTTACAATCACAATAACTAAAAATAAATAAGTATATTTTGTAATTATATAATGGAATTAAATATACAAAAATAGAAAGTTTACAAAATTGCGAATTATAATTTATGTATTAATATTAATTACAATATACGACATATTAAAATTGCGTAATTATATTAAAATATAGTAATAAATGGTTATTGCATTAATCTTTAATTGTTAGCATTTATTTATTCGGTCGTATATTTCATCGATAAATTTGTTTCAAGTTTATTTTATGTGTTTAACTTAAAATCATAAAAACAAACATTAGTCTATATCTCTACTAATATGTAAAGTTGAAGAGTTTGTTTGTTCGATCCGGCTAATCTCAGGAACTACTGGTTCGAATTTAAAAATACATTTTGTGTTGTATAGTCCTTTTATCGAGGAATGTTCTAGGCTGATTTTTATGTATTATATTTCTATAAATTAGACGCGTGTGAAACCGCGGGGCATAGCTAGTTTAATATATTTAAAGAATAATTTTCAAAAAAAGACAATGCTACTGCGATCAGCCGCCTGTATTCCTATAACTATGCAATATTTAAAATCTCTTATTCTAAAGCCTCCTCGACAAATGAAGTCGCTATAAGCTCTTATTCAAATTCCTCTAGTAGACAGTCAGTCATTCAGTAGTTGAATACTGTCGTCCAAATTATTCGAGCAAATTATTTTGATAATACATTTTAATAGACATTTTTTTATTCGTTTCATCAATTCATGTAGATTTAAATAAAATATTTTTTTTCAAAAGGTTTTTAACATGATATTTTTATTGGCAATATTGTAATTGTAATTTAACTGTGGTCCCTTGTACCCAGGAGCGCCTCGGTGGCGGCGGGCTCGGGCTCAGCGGCGGCGGGTTCCGCGGCGCGCAGCCCTCGCTCGCCGACTTCCAGCCACCGTACTTCCCACCGCCCTTCGCTCCGACAGCCCATCCTGCTAGCCCGCACCATCAGCAACAGGTTCTTTTATTTTTTTATTTTTTTAATCATTTATTGGCCAGCGTTTGACCGTTGACTTGCCTGACGTAAAGCGGACACCGTTTATCCCATCACTAGTAATCTAGTGATTAAGTCGGTAATTTTTTTTTTATTTGAGACATCTTTTTACCAATAATAATATACTAACCTAAACAATTACAGCCTTACTTATAAATGATAATTAGCGAGTAATACGTTAAGCAATGCTATGTCTTCTTCTTTCGAAAGTAAAAACAGTAATGACAGAAAGGGAGAGATCACTAAGCAACGATTATAAATAAGGCCATATATTAAACAGGACAAACTGATACATATATGTTTCATAAATTACAAATGATTACATGAAATAAAACAAACAATTTAATATTTTTTATTTTAATGAAAGCTAAAAGTAACTTTAAAATGATTTATTAAATTTTTGTGCAAGCTCGTCTGGGTATCACCCACTCATCAGATATTCTACCGCAATACATATAAAACAGCAGTACTTGTTATTGTTGTGTTCCGGTTTGAAGGGTGAGTGAGCCAGTGTAATTACAGGCACAAGGGATATAACATCTTAGTTCCCAAGGTTGGTGGCGCATTGGCGTTGTAAGCGTTGGTTAACATCTCCTACAATGCCAATGTCTATGTGCATTGGTGATTACCTATGCTAAAAAAAAAATTAGAGACGCCAAGTATGGTATGGATGTTTATCATTTGCATAAAGTAACAGCCTATGAATGTCCTACTGCTGAGCTAAGGCCTCTTCTCCTTTGTTGGGGAGAAGATTTGGAGCTTATTCCACCACGCTGCTCCAATGCGGATTGGTGGAAATGGCGTGGCATTTGCCTAAAGTTTTTTGTAACTGCTGAATGGTTTTAAGTCCAACACCATTCTCACTGTTGAGTGTATTAGCGTTGACATAACTAACAATGTATGTTATCCTCAGAGCCATGGTATGGAATACAGCGGCGGAGGTGGCGGTGGACCGGAATACGCGCAGCACTACGCCCCGCAGCAGCTGTTACCACGACACCACGGCCACCACGAACCACATGCGCACTTACGTCACCACCGCGACCACCATGACGCGTTACATTCGCACCACGTAAGCACATTTTACTATTTTTATCATTATCATTAAAGCTTTTTATTATATTTTAGTCTAAGGACTCTGACTATGATTGTAAAAATATATCTTGCATATTTATAAAGCCTAAATTCTCCTAAACATACTTTTTAATATACATACACACACAAACACACAATGAAATATATTAGTTCAAATCCGTATAGCTCAATATTTTTTCTTTGCCATACTTTTGTCCGAAAAAGTGACAGATACACAGGCTGTATGAGTGCAATCATTTCATTTGTCTAAAGAATATTAAATTAAAAAAGAACAAGCGACGAAAATCTTCGGTTAATTATTTAAACCGACCACAGAGTATACTGAACATAATACTAATTAAAGAATATGAGCGTTTGACAACCATTAAACTGTATGAAATAAATTATAGAATAAAAAATGAATATTACGGATATTATGGTTATTATGATTTAACAATACACAAGTAACGCTAAGAAATCGATTGGCCACGGTCTCATAAAACTATTCGGCCGCCGCGTGCCAGCTCCGAAATCTTGACATACTTGTAACCTTACCCTAAATTATTACGTTATTAAAATAACCCTCTATATCGGAATTATAATACTTACGATGGAGTATTTTGACAAGAAATAACTTGTGTGTATCAGTATTTGTTGATAGTAAAATAAATATTTTCCTATTACTAAATAAATAAAAATGTTAACAAAACAAAAACAGACTTCAAGGTAAAAACAAAATTAATATGCACTAAAAAGTAAAAAAAAAATTGCGTATTCTTTTATAATTTGATAATTAACTTACTATTTTCTACTTATCAATATGTAGGTACGATTGTGTTGTGTGGCAATGTAGTTACAATTCTTGTTATTTTTTGGAGTCGATGTCAGCCAGCCAAAAACATTGATAACCTCCTCCTTTTTTTGAAGTCGGTTAAAAATTAAAGACCGTCTTACGCCACAAACGCAGAAAAAAGCGTGTTTTTAAAAATGTAATGGAACTTTAAATTTCATATATATATATATGTTTTATCAAAAGCCACAAACGAGATAAAAGTTAGAAAATATTTAATACACTAAAAATAAACTACACGATATTCCAAAATGTCTTCCTTTCAATAAACTAATCAAATAGAAACGTACTTGATCTTGTGAAACACAATATGCCAATACTTTATTATAGCAGACGCTTTAGTAGATTAACCTCTAATGCCTCGGAACGTCCGGGATTCCATACAATGCAAACGTTAGACGGGATATTTTGTCGTTGGATAATACCATAAAGTTATGATACTCATATTTACTATGACAATTTTATCTAAATAGGTTTTATAAATTTATACGTACCATATTATGTTTTTATTCCATTTTCAAAATTTAAACGGTATTTCTTAAATGATTAAAAATGTATAAGTATAGGTTATATTTGAAGTTTAAGCCAAACTTTAATTACTTTAATAGTTATAAGTTTATCATCATAATCTCTTTAATGTCATATGGCATATGATAGGCGGGCATAGGAAGGTAGCCTACCTGATGATAAGTTGTCAACTAGTCACCATCGCCCATAGACATCAGTGTCACTACAGGCTCAAGGAATACAACATATCAGTTCATAATTATGGTAGCGCATGGTGATTCAAGGATTGGTATTTTTTTCAATACCAATATGGTGGTAACCATCATGAGCCCACTTACCATACCACGTACCATATATATATTTGACCTATTTCATGAACATTTGTCCATAGCTGTCACACGGCGGGTTCAGCTACGGCGGAGGCGACAGGCGGGCGGAGTACGGCGCGAGGGAACAACACGAGCTCGCGTTACACCACGCGCTACACTCAACAGACGAGACACAGGTTCGATTCTTTAGAATCGAGTTTTTAGTACTTAATTTACATATTTATTATATAGTAGCCTTTGCCTGCGACTTCGTCCTCGTGAAAGGTTTTATTACAATATATTAAATAATATATGGGTGTTTGTTTTCTGTTACTTTTTGTTAGTTATTCAATAACTGAATGTACACACGATATCTACTGCTTTATTATACGTTTTGCAAACCCAACTAAGTATACTTAAGATCATGTACAAAAATATAGATATATATATATATATATATATATATATATATATATATATATATAATAAAATATAAGTACATACTTTGTATTAATTGTAATTTGAAGAATTTATATCATGGATTTTATCAAGTAAACAGTAACAATTTAACTACGCTACGTCTAACTTTTTTTATCCGATATTAAACATCGAGGAACATGTCCGTCAGCCAATCGGAATTTAATAATCTTAATAAATTAAAACCCTCCCTCGGACGCGGATTCTAATCGGGTATTTTTTTACAGAATTTTCCTTCCTTAATAGATAGTGATATTAAGATATTATGACATTCCGCCATTTTGAATGTGCAATTTTTTTTCAGAATGCGGGCATGGATGATACTACTGGATTTATGACGGACCTTCCTTTGTTAAAAAGTAAGTTTATATAGTTTGTAGTGGAATTTAAATTAAGTATAATATAAATCTAGAGCCGTGGTGAAACTTAAAGAGATTGTGTGCTCAAATCAACTTTTCCTTCCTACCTATCTCTACTTCTCACGTGCAAATATATACGTGGCCATAGACAAATATTTAAAAAATCATGAAATCCAAACGATTGTTTAATAGTCAATTTTTATATCAAATTATTTGTTTTAGAATACAATGTATAATGTTGTTAAATATGATTTTTAACATTTTATTTATGAGAATTTAGTTCAATGACATTTTGATTTTAAAACTTTTAAATTTTGGATCTTTGCTTTAAATTGATAAAATGTATTCTACTTTAGACAAACTCTCTTATTTGGAACAAAATACTATATTTTCTAATTACTTTAAAAATATTTAAATCGCAGGAAGTATAATAACATCATAAATTAATATTAAACATTAAAATACATTTATTAGACCGCCACTATCATTGCAAAAAATTTAAAGTTATCTATTATTTTCTAAATAAAAAAACAGGTTATTTTATTAAATATTTGTCTTAGTGTAAAGAAAATAAGATAGCATGATATTTCAAGATAAATAATCGAATTGAAATGCTTAGCATGAAACCAAAATATTTATATGAGTGTATAGTCAGAAAATGGCCTAAGGCAATACTTGCTATATTAGAGCCATACTAACAAATATACGAATAAAAAAAAATCAACCAAAAGCATCATATAATTCATGCTGGCAATTATGGAAGCCCAATTATTCTTTTTTTGAATCCATTCTAAATTCAAATAAGTCTTCAGACTTCCTACTGCGTGCAAAACGTCTCTATAGACACATCACAAAGACAATCAAATGATAGAACAAGTTAGTTATTAACTCATTTCCTCATCGATGACCCGCTTGATAAGCGATAATTAGCCATCATACAGTTATCGGATACGTGTATCGATTTTTCATATACAAAAAAATCGATCTCATTCAACCGAATAAATCGATTCAGAGAAATAAAAGTATCGATCAATCATTCGATATTTAAATAGCGTAAGTCGGATACGGAAATGACTTGTTAAGATAGTAGCTTAGCTTTTTCTTCTGCTGATTAATTGAGAAATGCAATCTTTGTATCTACAAACTAATATTATAAGTCGAAATAAATATAAATTTTTTTTTACAATCATCCTAAACAAATAATATCGAAATGTAACAAACAATCTTTATTTAACAATGAAGTTTTTAAATGAAAGTGTAACTGGCTGCTAATAACTTTAAAAAAAAAAATCCCCGTGTTAATTTTCTTTTTTCGAAAGCACGGTTTCGAACAGCCAGCATGGTGCAGAACTAATGATACAGTAATGTTTATTGTATTAGGGTTTCCATAGAGAAATATTGTATTGGTAATGGATTTCACGCTGAGCACATGTTTGGGGCGTGGCGCTAATTGTTATGATTGCCATTGTTGGTATTCGACACGGGGAATTTAAAACACCCGTATTCCTAGCGGCTTTTTAATATGGCAAACTTTCACGTACAATGTAAAGAGGTCTTATATGTGTTAAATTATGTAAATAAATTGGTTTATTCAGTTATAGTTCAACGTATGACACGATCAACTTGTGGAATAATAATTTAAACGTACTTGTAGTCTGTTTTCTTTTTCTTTACAAGTATTATTAAACATAAAATTAAAAAACGAATTAGCCGATAAACCGAGAAAAATCTTGCGAAACACAATTTCTTATATAATTTAATTTCCAGTACTTTTACTTTATTTAACTTTCATATTCTGTGTTAGAAAATCATGAATAATTTTCAATCCCTATGACTCCTTATATACCTATAAGTGTTACATGATAATGTTTCCTGCCTTGTTGCTCTAGTGGCTACATGTAAGACCGCAGACACTTTGGTCCTGGGTTCAAATCCCAGGTCGGGCCAATAAAAGTCATTGAGATTTTCTGTCGAAAAATTCTCAGTAGCAGCCCGGAGTCTGGAAGTTGGAAGTGTGTACACTCCCGTGCCTCGGAAAGCACGTAAAGCCGTTGGTCCTGCGCATGAGATTTGGATTATGAGAACTAGGGAATAGAGAATGCACCTGCGCTTGTGTATAATATGTCCTGCGCAGTTGGCTAATCTCTCTTGAGATTGGCCGCCGTGGTCGAAATCGGTCTGGAGAACCATTATTATTATTATTACATGGTACAAATCTAACACATACTATAACTTAGTGATTCTCAGATTTACACCTGTCACTTTCTGATGAGAGCCATTTACTCTTAAGTGTCACGGATTAATTAATTAACAGACGTCAGGAATGCATCCTCTCAGCAGCAGGACCTTCATTCTCGGCTACGATGACAATAGTTATTTTACAGTTCTTAATTTGTTGCAGCGATGAAAGGTCGAGATGGTCTGGGCGGGACAGGCACGTGCGCGCCGAACGATGTGTTCTGCTCCGTACCAGGGCGGCTGTCACTGTTATCATCGACCAGCAAGTACAAGGTGACGGTGGCCGAAGTGCAGAGGAGGTTATCGCCACCGGAGTGCCTGAACGCGTCTCTGTTGGGAGGAGTATTGAGGAGGTTTGTTTTGATAATTTTTGTCAGATCATTATTTGTTCTTGATAACATATATACACAGATATTTTTTTCTAAGTATACTTTATATCTTATATCTAACCTATAATATATGATCGAATTCTACAATTGTAAAGTTATTTAAAAACTGCTCAACGACTACTTATATTAGTGTTACACAGAAGAGAGAAAGAGAGACAATATTCTCTCTTTCTGACATTATTGATTTGATATTCGAAAGAAAAAGACACGTTATTGTTTAACTACAACGAAACAGTCGCAAAAGATATATAACCAAATTACTGTATAGTTAAATACAAAAATATTTCCCTTCAAAATTACCAAAGTAAATAAAACGGTATAAGTTTGACATTAACATACAAATCAAATGATCATTAGGCAGCCCTGGTTATTTATAACTGTTATTGCTTATAATACTCTTGCGGTAACCACAAACTATACCGGGTTTTATAAAATCAACGATTACTTACATATTAAGCATTTTTTGTCTGTGGTAAGGCGTTGAACAATAAAATTTATAGCGGTCTGTGGTCTCTTAGTGAGAGGTCGTATATTACAGTTAATATAAAAATAATTGTAACCATATATTTATGTATCGGAATAATAATAGAATATAAAAACATTGAATGCTTTTGGATCTTGTCATTTTAGTGTCTTTTTGTCAATAATTTAATTGTCTTTGTACGAACGAAACTAAATCATTTAGCACAGTGTTAGAAAAAAAACAGTAACGACTGTTTTTTTTTCACACACAGATTAAGTAAACATACAAACAATATATAAATTAAAAAATAACCCCGCAATTTGTTTAAATAAATAACTAATTTATAAAAAAATATTTTATTAAATTAATAATATATTTGATTAATACAAAATGTGTATTATAATATTTATAATACTTAGTCTGAATTATCAACAGATTAAAAATTTATTTGAGGTTAAGTTGAATTTAAAAACAAAGCCGATATTACAAAACTCGAACACGGGTCACAGAGTCATTATTACATATTATATGACATTAGTTTTGTTTGTGATATCGTTACTTTCATATCTGACTAATGAATCGAGTCTTATTGATGGATCGTTGTACTGTGAAGTAAGATATATTAATTTTCAATCAGTTACTATTTGATTCGGGTAATTGAACACGAAACGATCGTATTCGGAACGTGTTTTTCAAAGACGAATATTCAATGGATTTATTATAACAAAAGATATACACAATGAAAACTATGAACAGTTTATTTATTTATTTGTAAAAGGAAGGCAAACTCCAAAATGCAGTTCTATGAATTTCTAAGTCACGTAATTCATAAATAAAAATACAAAAATACACTAGAACTTTAGTTTAGGTTATTTGTTAAATCGTTATAGTATTAATTTAAAATTTGCTCGTAAATAAAAAATACCGTTTGCACTTTGCGATTTGGACCAACGTAGAGATAATATAAGAGATGGGATGTGAGATGTAGAGTAAAGATAGATCACTAAGGTCGATAGCTGCTGATTGTTTTGTTAATATTTATTTATATTTTATTATTTAAAAAAAAATACAAGATGCACAGACCATATTAAATTGTGGACGAAGTGTTGAATGTTCAAGCAGTGCCATCAATAGAGAGAAATTGAGAAGTCTCGCGAAAGCCGCAACCAATTCATCAGACTTTCCACGACCACGACCACTCCGTCAGGAGTGTACGGCTGAGAAGAAGAATAATTAAAAAAAAATATCATCGTATAAAAATAAGAATTGTCCGTTCATAATTTTATATAACTAGCGTAGACATACAAAAGTGTTAAAGTTAAAATTCAAGATATTCTCCTGTGATTACGTAGAATATACGAACAAAGTATGATGTTAAACACACACGTCGATATTAAAACAGATATCGTATGATACATAATAAGTACCCTTGAGATAGTTTACGGTACTATTCGATACTCGCATAGTAATTATCTTAACGTAATCAAAGACATGTAGATGATTGATAAACTCATTTATTGGACAGTCTATTCGACACGTAGTCGATATTTCTTGCCCATTAGTTACCAATCTGTCGATTCATCCGATTTAGTTTTCCATTGATTCCAAATTCAAAATCATTGTTCGATTCGTTAGCTGAACGTGATTCTCGTTTCTTTTGTCCATGTGAGTCGAACGTGTGAATGAAAATATTGTTGAATAAATCTGACCAAAGAGTTTTGATAAGGTTTCGTGGGATTATTTGCTATCATAAACCTTTATATAAAATAATTCATCGGTAAAGGATGTTTTTGTATTATATAGCACCGTTTGTTCTTATATCGGCAAAGATCGATGTTTAATCTATGGCGCATTGAATTTTAATTCATAGTAATAGTAGCACTCTCGTTTATAATATAATCTTTATTTTTTAACCATTTTACTTTTATTTTATTTTTGCAATTCCTTTATGAAAGTTATTTTAAACTATTTTAAGTTCAATCATTATGATATTAATATAACTTTTCAAAAAATATACAAAGAACATGAAATCCACGCCTGTCAAGTCAATACTCTACATTTTTTATTTTTTTTATTTCATAGGAGCTTATGGGCCTTATGGTAAGTGGTCACCAACGCCCATAGACAATGGCATTGTAAGAGATGTTTACCATCGCTTACATCGCCAATGCGCCAACAACCTTGGGAACTAAGATGTTATGTTCCTTGTGCCTGTAATTACACTGCCTCACTCACCCTTCAAACCGGAACACAACAGTAACAAGTAATGCTGTTTTGCGGTATACTCTAAATTTTAAGCAATTTAAACTGCAAAGCGCTTATATAACAACATTACATACTTTCTTACTAACCATTTTATGTTTAAAAGCCGAGATGGCCCAGTGGTAACAACGTGTAAACCTTAACCGATGATCGTGGGTTCAAACCCGTGTAAGCACCACGAATTTGTGATGAAGAAAACATCGTAGGGCAATCTTCGTGGATCTGAAATTCTGCTACATGCGTATTTCACCCACCCAAATTGGCCAGCGTGGTGGAATAAGCTCCAAACTTTCTCATCGAAAGAGTCTCGAGATCTTAGCCCAGCAGTGGGACATTCACAGGCTGTTACTGTACATACATTACAATAGCCTTCTTATTTATTAATATAGATTATTTCATACACGAACATCAAATTTCATCTGTATCGAAGAATTTATCCGCATTCCGTTGAAAGGGGAATTCAAAACCAGACGTTGGTTTATCAAATTGAGCCTATTATGTTGTATAATCCCGCCCGCCATTAATAGGGAACAGTTGAAACAATTTTTAATGACCGTTCTTTGCCTTCACTATTCTTTATTTATTAAATAATTACTACAACTCACAAAAAAGGTGATATAAGTATTTTTTTTTCTATTTATAATTTTTTTTTTAAGATTTATGTATGTGTAATTATCATTTTAAATTATATGTGATGCGTCTACACAAAAAATACTTTAAACACTTTTGTGTAGTCCAGTTGTCAACACTTTGATAAAAATATTACAGTCTTGCTTAAATATATGTGGCTTTCTATGTAAGTAAATTTACATTGCAATAAGTAAAATTGCAATCCTGGGACATTCAACTGATATATTACATAATTATGCTACTTTTCTTTTGTAAAAACATACTTAAATAGATAATTACACCCATACCCAGAACAAACAGACATGTTTATGCACACAAATGTCTGTCCTCGGTGGGAATCGAACCCACGACCTGCGGCGCGAAAGGCAAACATCTACCAACCTCGCCAACCGGCGCGTCAAACTCCTTCGACTTAGTTCTACGTCTAATTAAAAAAAAAAGACTCTCGAAATTGAATAACATTAAATATATATTCAAATTGAATTATAGTTTATTCTGACTTGTAGTTAATGATCGATAACAATGAAAAATAAACCATACAGAATAAAATCTCGTAATCAGGATAGCTTCCAATTTAAATGCGATTGTGATTTCGAATCCGTTTGACAGCTAACCTACATTTTAGGCTTTAGGTAACTTGTATACACAACTTTAATCATAATCATGCAATAATCTGGTACTTGTACGAGAAATATAAAAAAAATAAAGATTCTTACTTTATAAAATGTCGATCTTGATAAAAAAAAATCATCATATTTTTATACTAGCTGTGCCCCGCGGTGTATAATTAAAAACCTGCGTATAATTAAAAAATATAATAGTTCCTGAGATTAGCCGGATCAAACAAACAAACTATAGATATATTAACTTCAAAATAGTGTTTTTAATTTACCTACGAATTGATCTAAATAAAAATATTATTAGGCTTTACACTAAGTACATTATAAGTTTGTTATGTGCATAATATAACAATTAAAATAAATTCAGTTTCATTCATCTTCAAAGGCTTACAATTTTACATATTATAATACTATATTATGACAGTGATATGCAAAAATAGTTACATTAAACTAACTGTTCTATTAACCCGATAAAACCGGTTAATTAAAAAAAAACTATCAACTTTTTTTCGATCAATCAACCTAACAAGGCAGCGCATTCAGCTTACAATTCAAATTTTAAACTCAATCGTTTATAAAAACAATTTCATTAACGAGCTTTTATTTTTTAAAGGTTAATACTTAATACTGGTAGCGCGTTTACGAACGCTAGGGAATACCAATTTTATTATTGCGGCTGAATATATTTATGCCGTAGAAATTTGAACTTTAATTTCGATGATACAAAATGGTGTATTCCAAATTTAAAAGCAATAACGAAATTTTATGAAACTTTCTATGCGTCAATCACGAACTACCAGTCTGACGGTAATCGATAGTTATCTGTAGCTCGATCTAGCGGCTGGTAGCTGTACTTCAAACACGCGACCTGTCAATATTTGACATTTACTTTTTTTCCTTTCGCTTGACGTCAGATTTAGACGATACAATAAAACAAAACTAAAAGGAAAATAATTATATAAAGAGATTTCATTATTCATGTACAGTTTTAACATTGTATTTTTAAATCAACCATTGTGAGAAATGTGGTTTCTATGCTCATTAAACGTTAACCAGTTGTCAAAATAATAAAACGGTACTCAATTTATTTACAGCTTTTAATTGACAGTCCATACATATTTTGTTATGGCAACAATGCTATAATATTTTTCGACTGACCGGGACCGCTTAAAAGCAATGGAATAATAGATGCAAATGAATTTTATTGTTACGATAACCTCGGCCAAAGGTATTGTAATTCCTAATAGAAAAATGCTTATTTAAAATAATTAAGCATTTTTATTTCAAGAATCCTACATAAACCTCTTTTACTAAATCGTATATTTTTCTTAAATAAAGATTGTGGTTACGGCTTTTACTCCCGAAGTCGTGCAGGTTAACTTTACGTCCATTTTTAAGTACAGAAGGGAACAAACGAAAATTAAAACGAACCCTAGACTGCTATGGGGAATTTGTGGTGATGAAAATAACTTACCATCCCGAGCCGAGCTTTAATTCGAACCTAGGGATTCTCAGTCAGTACCAGTATGTAATAGTTGTTTAACTATTAAACCAAAGAAACAATAATTTAATTTTTTTTCCCACTATGTTTATTGTAAATAAATACTAACGACCAAAAATAAAATAAAATATGTTTAGTGATGTAGTACAGTAACAGCCTGTGAATGGTCCACTGCTGGGATAAGGCCTCTTCTCCTCTTTTTGAGGAGAAGGTTTGGAGCTTATTCCACCACACTGCTTCAATGTGGTGGAATACACATGTGAGATAATCATCACGATCTCAAATTAAGGACATGAAATTCAGTGGTGCTTGCCCGGGTTTGAACCCACGATCATCGGTTAAGATTCACGCGTTCATACCACTGGGCCATCTCGACATTTTTAGTGATAGTTATATAATACATATTGAATCATCTAAGATTATTGAAAATCATATATACTTTATGATATCGTGTTTTTTTATTCCAGAGCTAAGAGCAAAAATGGCGGTCGATTACTACGTGAGAAGTTAGAAAAAATCGGTCTTAACCTGCCGGCGGGGAGACGGAAAGCTGCAAACGTCACTTTACTAACCTCGTTAGTGGAAGGTGAGACAAACATCATCACACAACAGCTCGAGCAGAGAAAGAACCCTTACGATATTAAGGGCACACAAAGTTTCATTAGACGAGTTTTAGTTGCGTTTGTATTCTATAACAAGTCACTTCATTACTCACCCCTTTTATAGCATAGATAGGCGGACGAGCGTTGGACCACCTGATGGTAAGTGGTCGCCAACGCCCATATACATGGACATTGTAACATAATTATGTTAACCATCGTTTACATCGCCAATGCGCCACCAACCTTGGAAACTAAGATGTTATGTCCCTTGTGCCTGTTATTACACTGGTTCACTCACCCTTCAAACCGAAACACAATAATAACAAGTACAGCTGTTTTGCGGTAGAATATCTGATGAGAGGGTGGTACCTACCCAGATGAGCTTGTACAAAGCTCTACCACCCTTGAAATGTTGACTTATGGTGATATACTATTTTGATTTGTGTATTCTTGAAATGTTATGATTATAATGGTCGCAATATCGCATATCACTCTTTCTCGAGTTCGCTCTTACGTTTTTCACGATCAATGTACAAGACGTGTCATGTCCGAGAGCGATTGGGTAGTCAAATTTTTGCGCTGTCTATATACAAACAACTCGTTTGTCAAGATGTCAATTGTTTCGACTGTTCAAAGTCGGTATTTGAATACATAATTGAATTATATAATAACATTATGTAAATGTTTTTTAAACTAAATTGACTTAACGGATTATTTGAACAGATACATAATTACACTTTCATATCCTTATTTATTTATTAGTAAAAATTAAAACTATTAACGATGTCAAATGACGTTTTATCTATTTAAAGTAAATGATCAATCAGTAAAGACATAAAAGTTATTATATAATAAAACTAATCTATATATATACATACTATATACACAAATAAGTGTTCTATATAAACATTTTATATAACCCGAAATGAATACTAAATATTAGTCGAATAATTTCGAAAACAATCGACATTCGGAGTACAGAACAATTCTCTTTTTGAAATTTAATGAAACAGCTTTTTGAAAACCCAATAATGCGTTCAATATATTATCATAATATATCTGAATATAATTTAATATTTACCAAAGTCCAATGCCTTTCTTCGGTGTGGTCATCATCAAAAATTACTTACTTACTAACGTGTACCGTCTACAGTTTCCCTATCCTAATATTATAAATGCGGATGTGAGTTTGTTTGTTACGTTTTCAAAGTTAGATATTAGAAGAAAAGTTAGATATAAAATTTATTAATAATGGTCAACGTTCTCAACAGCGGAGGCGGTGCATTTAGCGCGTGATTTCGGTTACGTTTGCGAGACGGAGTTCCCCGCACGCGCTCTCGCCGAGTACCTCGCGAGACAGTACGCGGAACACGACGCGAGACGCCGGAGGGACTTGCTGCAGGCCACCAAACAGGTGAGCAACACCATCTAAAATTCGTCGGGTTGTCCTATAATGAACCTGCCCAAAAATTTGCATAAAATTAAAGTAGGCATTTGGCTTGAATTTTTATTAATATGTATATCCTATCCCAATCGCAGTTGGTAATTAGGAATAAGTCGAATAAACAACATTGATTTAAAATTATATTGTTGGTAGAGCCTTTAATAGTATCTCTGCTTAGTTTGTGTCTCTAGTATCTCTGCTTAATCTGTGAATAATGTCTTGTATTATTATTATAATATGTGACATCCATATAATCCTAGTTATGATTTCATAGACATCATCAAATAATTCCCTCGAATTCAAGGTGGTGAAAGAGGTGATGGACCTGTTGAACCAGGACCGGTCCCCGCTGTGCAACACGCGGCCGCCACACCTGCTGGAGCCCGCTATACAGAGACACCTCACGCACTTCTCGCTCATCTCACACGGGTTCGGTGGCCCGGCCATTGTGGCAGCCCTCACCGCTATACAGGTAACATTCATGGAATTATTCAATTATATACAACCTTATTTATCGTTTTACCACAGACAAAGAAATATTAAATGAAACCATGTAATTTTTCCTGTTTATCACATAATCATAATCTTATAAAGATCCTAATGTTAGTAACGCATAGCGATGCAGAGAAAGCTTTCTATGGACGAAGTTAACTTGTGACCATTAAACATTAAATGCAAACTGCTTATGTTTATTAGCCAGATTGCTTGCAGCTGTAGTCAATGTAAGAGTTTAAAAATATGTATCTGTTTGTTAAAATAAATTTATTGAGCAGTCTGAAGTCTACCTTTATGATGCAAGTTAAAAATAAAATGAAATAATGTTACTAATAAAATATATATTTGTTTCAGAATTTCCTAAACGAATCTCTAAAACATTTAGACAAGTTATATCCTCAAAGTGGTATGGTTTCATCAACGATGGACAAAACAAAAATGGATCCAGATATCAAAAAGTAACACATGCAACTACCTCGGCGTCCCAAATGTATGGAAAAAGCGCACGTTACGAAAAACAATAAATATAAAACTTGTAAATTTTTCGTAATGGTAACATTTAATATATTAGACTAGGTTCAAAATGTCGGTTTCTACTTCGATATGATGTTATTAAAAAAGACTTTGGCATTTTATAAATTCGATGTACAATTTAAAATAACTTTTTTTTAATTTGTATTGTTCTTTCGTTTTAAATTATATTATAAAGTATGTAATGCCAATACAGTATAAGCATCTTATAAAATGTCGTTTTACGTCTCATCAGTTTAAATTATTAACGCTTTGTATGAAAAAATGTGTGAATTTATATGTCATTAAAAGGTAATTCCAATAAAAATATGCAAATGATAAACAAATAAAACCGTCATGATAACCAAAAATCCACGTTTAATGTTATTACTATCGTGATAATTTCCGTGATAAAATAAAACATTCCTTTTTTCGTTTTTTAAAAACGTGACATTCCTTGTGCGTTGTTATTTGTTTGTCAGAAAAAAATCTGATTTGGGACAGATTAAATAAATCAAAAAAGATGTTAAACTTAACAGCGCAACAATTCTATAAATAAATAAATTGGTACAAAAATACCAAACAGTAAAAACGTTAATTTTATGATGAACCGTACCGCATTAAAATAAAGTGCAATTATGAAATACTCAAGTTTGTGAGAATTTTGTAAATATAGGATTATATATAGATAAACTAAGCATATACTTGCCGCGTGTATTGTAGTTCATTTTCTATTTAAAGACCAATAGTAACAGGACGCACATTGTACTTTACTGTCGGCCAATTGTTTATTCTCTATCATAAGTGTGGTATGGCATAGCAAAGTTACTCGATAATATCGATAACTTCGTTGATATCGATATATATTTATCGAAAACCTACTTAACTGGTACAATACACAATTAATTACTTTCTTACTGTTGGAAGTAAACAGCTGGACGCTATCCGTTGCTATAAATCTTATACGAAGATTATTTAAAATACTAAATGGCAAGTTATCGAAGGCTTTGTTTTTCAGTTACTCGATTAAAAAGTGTTGAAGAGTAAACTATTGGCCGACAATAAATCGTCAAACACAAGTTGCCAGTGTTTTTTTTTGTCAGAAATAGTATTTTTAATAAGTAAATGTACGAAAAAGTCAGTGATCCACCGCAATAAAATCACATATCAAATGAAATTTGTATATAGTTAATGTAGAATTTGAATTTCACGCTCAGTCTTAAATTAATTTTAACATGAACCTCTTTAGTTAATATTTTTATATTAGTAATAGTGTTGCTAGTGATTCATTGTGAAAGTGTGCCAATTAGATTTTAAAGTTGGAATAACCGTATATCGACGGTTAAGTATTTAAATATGTTTTATTAATTATTGTGAACTTACATTTAAATGATTAAAATGTTTTAAATTATAATATTTTACAAATTATGTCGCACAGTATCTATAATATTAAAAAAAAAGATAATTTTATTTTGAACCATGAAACTGACTACAATTTTAAAACTTTCGACAATGGTTTTTGGGGTATTTTTTTATTTATTTGTATTCAAGTAAGGCAAGTTTTAACTGCCAAATCCGAAACAATAAGAATTAGAGAAAAATGGAATTTCCAAGGAGTCTCGGGTAAATTTTGATTGCACTTACATTGCGTCACTACATTTATTTCAATAATTTATTCTCCGTCGCGTAGGTTTCGATACAGCAATATGCAATTAATTAATTTGCAAAAGCCGATATGACGAATGGCAACCCTTAGTCTAGTCTGTTTGTGTTAAAAATTAGGAATCACATTGATCAATTTAATAGCCAAGGTACGTATTTAAATTATCTCAATTATTGTTAAAAGGTACTCAACCTTTTGTTTGCCCTTTATTATCAGATACATCCTAATACTTTATTCTTACTAATGCAGTTACTATACAGTATAATTATCTATTTGTATACTACTGCTATTTTTTCATAATCAATGGATTCGATTTACCGAAAGAGAAAAAAAATTTCTATTTTTGTTTTTATCAAAATCGACCCCAAGACTTCGTATATTTTTCACTCCTTCTGTTTCTTACTAGCTGCTCAACGTGGTTTCATCCGCGTTCATAATGCCAGGAAGTACAATAACGGGAAAAAACGATAATAACTAATACAGTGTGCCAAGTGGAAAAAAAATTAAAATAAAACGACTCCTTGCCTTTTATTTTCGTTATTCTTTTCAGATATCCCGTTCTTTATTTTATTATTATTTGATATACTTTTTTGTAAATATGTATGTTACTGAAGATTATTAAAATAAAATATTTAAAAATTGATTTTGTTCTTAATTTATTTACCTACTTGAACCATATTTCAACAAAATTATAGTAAGTAAAAGATAAGGATAGTAGTCAAAGAAACATAATATAATATTACATATTATAACAGTACATGTCGCACTCGCTCCAAAATAAAGATTGGAGTCACCCGCTTTCGGTGAGACCTTCTCACTGTTCATGATCTATTATTAGATACAATATTGTAAAATCTTTCTATAAAATTCATAAAATAAATAGTTCCTAACCGTAAGCCAAGAGAGGCGCCAGGAGACTCTTATTACAGGGCAACGTAGTTTTGACTTCTGTCTTCCACATACAAATGTATTCGTTATTAAGAAAAATGTAAGCATATATGTCAGTGGGAGAAAATAAATTTGATTTGATTGATTATTTATGTCCATACAAATCTATTCCAACCACAACAGGAATAAACATAAATAAACAAAGACACCGAATTAATGCGATATCATTGGTCGACATTTGAATAATCTATGACGTTCACTATGGATACGCGAAAAGATGGCGATTTCAATCTCCGCGAAGTTGTATTCGGAACTTCGGAAGTTAAATTAATGTGGTTATAACTAGTTAGTTGGAATAGTGTTGTATTACGAATAAGGGTAAATTAATCAAGTACTATTTACAGTGCATAATAATGCAGAACGATTTGACAATCACATGCAATTTGTAAATCTACGGTGTGTAACTTACGTTTATTTCTATTCCCATTGGAATAGGGTATAGATAACAACTGACGCTTAGCAAGATTAGACACTGACATTGACAACTGAAAAAACTATGATAAAGGCGCGAAAACATGGTTATCAAGATAAATACATAACTTACAAAAACAAACTCTTATTATTTATTACAAATAAATAAGAATGGATTCTATGAAAGTCATTAAATTAAAACATGAGTTATTGGATAACTTAAACAT
Organism: Nymphalis c-album; assembly: GCA_963151315.1. NCBI lineage: Eukaryota > Metazoa > Arthropoda > Insecta > Lepidoptera > Nymphalidae > Nymphalis > Nymphalis c-album. The sequence goes on from OY720610.1 coordinate 3,833,248, forward strand.
AGTATACAATGTGTCTAGCCGGTCAATAGTATTTTGGAATAAATATCAAATATTTTTGTTCGATGAGCTGAAATATGAATGTTTGGATAACGTTTGCCAGTGGACAAATTTTACTGATTTCAGAACTGCTCAAGTAATATTATCGGTTAACTATCTGATCTGCTTAGATTCCAGTGGTTACGTTTACGTATCTCCACTGAAGTTCAAACAGTTAGCTCAGAAAAGAATTAGGACTAGTTTTCAGCGACGAGAAACAGGAATATTATGTATCGATTGCAATGAAAATTACAATGTTACATACAGTATTCAACAGGAAGTATCAAAATTATACTTTTGTATCCATAAAATAAGTTCAGACTTGCCCTTGGAGAAAAAAATTGAATTATCGAATGAAACCAAACTATGTGTAAAAAATGTTATTCGTGGCAAGATGATTTTACGCTCTCATGTATTAAGTGAATTAGAATTTTTACTCATTGAAGATTTATTCCAGTTAAAAGACGTTCAATGGACGAATCAACTATTAGTAATTGTAAGTTTTGATAATTTAACATTGTATGCTTTTCTAATATGTTCAAAAACTCCTCAACAAAATGTATCTCTTATAAAATTATCGACTTATCCATCTCATATCAACAATGTCAGTTTTATTTACAACAACAATCTGTGTTTAGTTATAAGTTTAGCTTCCGGGACGTTAATAAAACAACCAATGAATAGTGCAAATAAAACAGCCGTCATACATTTGAATACTTCTATAAGTAAATGTCTATCTATTAATAACACTATGATATACACAGATGGCATTTCTATGTGGAAATCTGAAAACACATTTTCTGAAACTAACATAACATTCAGTGAATTTGTTGTACGGCATGTCAAAGATTTCATTAAGGTTGCAGATCAGATTGTCTGCACAACATATTCAAAGTTGGTTTATTTAATAAATCTTGAAGACGAGGCATGCTATCTTAAACTTCCTAGTACAGACGGAGACTATTGTTCAGCGAAAGATCTTTTAAATAACTGTGATTACTTGGACAAAATAATGGTGGAAATAAAAAGAAATGATAATATAATTAAAAATATCAAAAAGGAAGAAAATTATCTAACAACATTAGCTTTGTCTAACAGAAAAGATGTGATGGACGAAGTAATTCACTTTAAAGTTATAGTACTTGATAATTATGAAGATATATTGAATAAAGATATTCTGTTAACGATGGCTAATAATGTTGAGGAATATTTCAACAAGGACACATTATATTTCCTCATAAAAATCACTACGGCCTGTCATTTGCAACAAAAATTCAGTGATATCCTATCTAACCTTTTTGGTAATTTAAAGATACATATCACACTTCTGTCTGAGAGTAAAATATTAAAAACAACCAGTGTTACAGTTCAGGAACAGTTGAAAACTATGAACATTGTCGTACCATTAAATACACAAATGTTAAACTTAACAAAAATCACTGTGGACATTAAATTGGTAACTCATATACCTGGGGCTCTGAATGAAAAAGACACTCTATGGACAATTTTACACTGTTATAAAGTTGTTTTAAATGCAGAAAACTTTATTAAAACTAATTATTCAAGACATAACATACAATTTATTAATGAACCGAAGAAGCCTATTGCTGATTTAATTTACGAAACAGCATGCAAGCACCATGGAAAGTTATTTAAGATTCATAAAGTTCCAAACACAAGGACCACATTTAAATGGTCATTTTATGTCAAATTACCGAATAACTACAAGGATTCATTGAAAAATAAAGATTACTTTTTTGACAATTTTGATATTAGCAAAGCAAAATATTTATTAAATGAATTATCATCGGAAGAATTCCTGAAATCGCAGACTAATCTTTGTTTCTTAATAGACACTGAAAGAGTGGAAGTAGAAATTTTAAATGATGGTCTTTTCGACCCTTTAATAAAAGTGTCCTCTCAAAATGCTCAACTAGCTTTTGGTATCAGAAGTTTTTTCTCCAGTCTCGCTCACAATAACTTCAGGACTTACGAACACGAATTTACTAGCAAGACAATATATGACTCAATTGAGGTAATAATATTTTTATATATTTAAATGCTCCACTTCCCTTGTGAGGAAGTAGGTGATATGTACAAACTTGCTGTTTCCTGATCATTAATCCCGATTACACGTTTTTTATACAAAATGTTTGGCAAGACACAACATTCAAATGAAAAAAAAAATGTAAAGGTCTTTCCAAAGTCAGCTGCACTTTCGAGTCTAAAGAACGAAAAGCGCGAGTATATTATGTAATGTAAATAAAAAAATGTATGTAACTCCTGAACTGCAAGTTTGCGGCCTGCCTAAAAAATGTTCTGTCACAGGTCTATAAACATGGTTTTCATTAAATACCTAATTACTTAAAATTGAAAATAATATTTAAAATAAATTTGAGAAAAAAGTATCATAATAATCTCTTGTATGTTTAATATTGAAAAATACTATCATTGTAAAATGACGTGTCACATGAGTCTTATTATCGCCATAATTACGCCGTACTCGGTGGTAGAGCTTTGTGTAAGCTCATCTGGGTAGGTACCAACCACTCATCAGATATTCTACCGCACAGCAATACTTCGTATTATTATTTTCCGGTTTGAAGGGTAGCGTTGGTGACCACTTACCATCAGGTGGCCCATATGCTCATCCGCCTACCTATTCTAGTAAGTCTAATAATATTTTTATATTTCAGAATATGGAAAGAAAAGTTAAAGTATGCTTGTACAAACAAATTTCAAATGAAGAATTCATCAGCATATTTGATCAATACCAAAGGAATATCATTGGTGCTATAGTTATATAAGATACATGTCTTTTTATATACATATAGATTTTTAAAAACCTAGTCACAATCAACCCCAAATTTATGTCGAAGCCTACAGGGTTCCGGCTCATGGGTCCCGCGTGCCATTCAGCCAAAAAATATCTAGGTGCCTTCCTAGAACTTTGAATATCTAAGACCTGGTCAAAGATAGTCTTTTACTTTATAATCAATGTTTTGGCTTCACTATTTCATGATAGCTATTTTTAGTTGTAAGATGTTTACAAATAATTTTTAAGCAATGTGACAATTGTTTTTATTGATGTTTTTGAAAATAAATGTTGTAAAAAATGTAGTGCTATATTTTCATTGCACCTGTGTTGTGTATCATGATTACGTAATACATTGAAAGCCCCACATTATTATACCACAGATTTGATATTAATGTTTGTAGTGCTAAAAAAATTTATGTTTGATCATTTAATGAAGACACTGAACCATCAATTATTATAAAGAATGATGTAAAAATATTTATACGATTGTGGTCTCAATTTCGCCAGTTTCCTTACAAGAATACCTAAAGTAATAACTAATAGAATCTACCTAAACCTACCCTCCTGTATATAACTTCATCATTATATTCATACATTTGATTCCCATTAAAATGCATTTTGTTTATTATTTAAAAATTATTAAAAAATAAAATAAATAAAGGATTGGATAGGATATTAAAAGTAGATAAATAAAAAAATAGATTAATTTTAAAATTATAATCTATTTATTTAGACCATTCTCCTGAGGAGCTCGTTGATCTTGTCCTCACGGTTACCGAAGTCACCACCATCCACGTAGTGAATGGTCTTCTTACGCCAGCCTCCCGTTGGGTTGTTGAGCTTGAAGGGCCATAGGAAATTGCTTGCATACTGTAACAATAAATTAGATTTAAGAACATTGGCTTGTTATGTAAAGTACTAAGCTATAAAAATGATGTTTTGGGCGAATCTATGAATCGTTTTTGGGAGCAAAAATCTGATACATATAATATTTTACAAATGTGTAATGAGTGTGTGTATTCTTTTTTGTTGTAATGGCACAAATTATAACTTGATTGTAACTCAGTCAAAAACTTGATGAGTAATATGAAATAACGGGTATAAAAAGTCAATCAAGTCAAATAACATAACTATCAAGACTGCCACGACTACCTATTTGATATTAGTATTTATAATGGTATTTATAAGTTAAAGGAGACTTAGGGAATAGAGGATGCATCTGTGTCTGTGCACACACTTGTACACTATAAAATGTACGCAATTTGCTAATCTCTCTCAGATTGGCCGCTGGTGTTGGAGAACATTATCAGTTATAAAGAAAATATACCTTGAACTTATCACCAACAGTGAAGATTTCGTGGATGAGATCCTCCACACAGATGATGTTGCTCTTGCCGAGCTTGTCTTCAATGACCTTGTTGGAAGTGATGGGTACACGTTGTCCCTTAACTTTGGCAAATCCACGCTTGTAGATCAGCTGCAACAAAAAAATATTGGATTCAAATATACAAAATTAATTTCATTCAATTTAACACACTATTTTTCTATTGCAAATAGCAAATGCTAACAAATCTTAGTATAATGTTAATTAAAAATAAATAAATCATAAAATATCCTAGTGGCTATTCAATTGTTCCATCATCAATTGAGCAAACAAAATTCAAAACACACTAAGCTATTTTTATTTTCAGATAAATTCCTTTACCTCCCGAACACTCTTCAGGTTGGGGTATCCCCAAGTGATGTAGGGCTCAGCAATACGCATCATGTTGACTGTGGCCTTGTTCAACTTGATGAAGACACCGTTGTTAATTTGACGCAATCTGAACAGCTTGAGGACTTTGCGTACCTAAAATGTGCATTCTTTATTAGACTATATTAAGGGAAAAATATTATTTAAAAAAAAATTAAATTAAAATGTAAATTATTAGTTTTAACATATAATAACAATAGTATCCCATTATAATTTAAAATAGGATTACGAAGGTTCTAAAAGACTTGTTTTGACCTGACAAATTAACTAGTTTGAATAATGAAAAATATTATATATTATGTTCAGATATATATATAGATTTCAGGCAAGGATTACTTCAGAAATATTAGATAGTGACAATCTGATAGTATACAAAAAACATCACATAATTCTATATTAATTTACTAGAAATAATTAATCGTGCATGTATAACATACCTTAGGTGAAACTTGGTTGATACCACGGATACGGATGACGAAAGCAAGCTTGGCTTCACCGGGAACATAGTAGTTGCCTCGGTTGCGTGCCTGAAAAGATTCAATAAAATTACATACATATTTCTCTCTCCCATTTTTTAGAGTATCCATAATTCTTATCCAGTTTAAACTCGTTCCTATGGTTTAATATCAATCAATTATATCTCCATTCCTCAATTCTAAATCACCAATATACCATAGCAAAATTTAATTTTCACCAATTACTTGGATATAAAAAAGCTTTTTCATATAACAATGTAATCACGTTTGAAACCACATTATCGTGTTCAGTATCATGTTTGAAAACAGTGTTCTTTCTTTGCATTTTTTGTTTATTTTATATATGTAAATAAATAATTAATTTTACAAACATTATTTTAGATATTTTCATAATATCAAAGAACATAATAAGTTATTTATTTCTAAAATAAAAAATATGTTTATGATAGGATAGGTAACTATGGGCAATAAATATGAAGAAGTTTTTTAATTTAATGTTTTCTAAACATTATGTTGGTGTACTATTACTAAAATATGTGTTTTTTTTGGTTATGATTCCAATAATCAAATAAATATGAATATACATATATATATAAATGGTTTATTACCTGTCTGACCAGCCTGATCTCATCACGCTCCTTGATGCGGTATTCCTTAACATACTGTTCGGCCCTCTTGAAGATTTCTTTCCTCTTCTTGTGGGCAGCGGAACGCCTTTTGATTGTAACCTAATTATAATAGAACTCTATAGAATTTTCATTTTAACAAATTTAAGATGACAAAACTGATTGAAGTGATCAGGTAAATGTTTTAACAGCATCTTATTCAGATGAACTATGCCTTTGAATTTAGTATCATCATGGAAATTACTAATTACGAAATAAGGATCATAAATTATTAGATTATATCATTTATTAATAAGATAGATATTTTAAAAATTCAGCAATCATTTATTGGTAAATCTATTATTAATAATATTAATCTGACAGCATGTATTGTTCTTTCAGACCTTGAATGAAAAATGAATAAACCCAGAACCTAAAATCCTGTTTAGTTAATTAAAACATTGTGAAAAGCAGTTAGTACTCTACTTGATGTCCCAATTGTTTTTTAAGACAATACAAAAAGAATAACTAAATACCCCCCAGCAGAACTTACAACTTCAGTAATTTTGAATTTATTTTTTAAAAGCATGAAACATTACTTCATTTAGAATTAAAATTATTTAAAATATATTTAAACAAGATAATTCTTCGAGGGTTTCTGTTTGATCTATATGTTGACTGGAAGAGAATCCAGACATTAAGTCGACATTTTGTCCCATTTACTCTGTGGAGGTCAAAAAAGTTTTTAAATAAATAAAATAAATAATTATAACTACCTGAATACGACGGGTTCGGAGAGCCTCCCTGCGTTTGCGGTGCTTGAGGACTGACTCAGGGACTGCAGGAAGCTTCTTGCTGTCCTCCTTGCCCTTAACTACCTTCTTCTCGGCCGGAGCCTTTTTGTCTGTTGTCGCCACCATTGTGCTATATAAATAATATATAAATAACATTAAAACATTAAACAACGAAATAAGAGAATATAAATTACATACTTGTATCAACATGTTAACACAAATTAATATTAAATGCGATTGTCAATAAGGTTAAATAATAAAAGGTATGGAATGATTTTTTTTTTACCGAAACATGTTTTCGAGAAACAATAAAAGTAATGAAAATAGAAACGAAATAAATTGATAAATTTAATGTTAAATTTTAATCCTTAAAGCAGTGATTATAATATTTATTTACACATAACATTATTTGATCAAAGCATGCATGAGTTATAGGTTAGAACATTGTCAATAAAAGTGAAATCGGTAATCAGCAAAATTTTGGTAATAAGGGAAATATAAAAATCTTAGTTCTATTTACTTAAAATATAAGCTGAAAGGGTTGTATTCAGGTTTTAATGGAACAAGTTAGTGATCACTGGCATCGGATATTAACCACTCCTTTAAGTATCACTTTTCACAAAACCCTTCAACTTTTTATATATATTGTCACTGTTACTTTATTCCTTAATAATAAATAACGTAATTTACACTATATTATCAATAAATAATTAAAAATATAGCAACCTGCGAGGCAAAACTCCACGCGGCACGTGTGTCAAATTATAGAAAGAAAGACAGAAACCATAGACTTCCGGTAATCGCCATATTTTTTTTTATTTTTATATGGCAATTAAAATTTTAGAAAGAACCAAAGATAATTCAAAATTAAAAAACACTAATCTACCTTTTTTAAGAAAATTAAACGCAATACTAAAAAATAAATGTAACACTATAAAAATAAAATAAATAAATGAAGACATAGACATAATAACAACACTTACTACTTCCTTGTTTCTATAACAACAATAACTGATAGATCGAAGTTGATTTGCTAATTTATTGTTAATGCATACATGCAGATGAATTAAAGGTATATGAGGTTTTTTTTTGGTAAAAAAAACTTTATAATAAACTAAACGATGGTCGAGAAGGACTCTCAACTTAGTGCTTTAGATATTGGAGAACTCGATATGTACGTTCAAAGTGTGGTACCTTGGAGTATAGATGCCATCGGAAACCAAGCGTAAGTTCTTCTATTATTCAGGTATAATAATTATTTAGGCGAATAGATATTTTGAAGTTACTGACCATCCAACTAATTTATAACTTTGGTTTGTTTGGGCCAAAATACATTTAACAGGAAAACTGCTTAGTTTTAAGATGTGGTTCTTATAAGGAAAACTAGCTTGGCTCATAGCAGCAGTAACAAATCTTACAAAAACATTACAAAGTTTTCTTGTATTCTTTCGAGGTATTCCCCGTAGCACAACATTGCCATATTAATATATCGGCGAATCGTCTCAGTGTGTACATATTTCATTACTTCTGTTTAGGTGGAAATAAATAATTTTACGATGCTTTTTACTTAAAGTAGTGTCCGTACAAAAAAAAAATGTTTTAGATGGCTTGACTGGCACATTCGGTTGCAAAAACTAAACCAACAAGCAGTTCTGGAGGCTTCTTCTATGCAAGAAGAAATAACAAAAGAAACACTTATTTCATATGGAAAGGTAAAAATAAATGATTGTTATAAATAATATAAATAAAATATAATTTAAGCAATTTTTAACCTACTTCAAGTTCATTCAAAGTGAGTCCGTCCATCAGTCAGAAAAAAAATTAAGTAAGGCTTCAGTCCTTATTATTTTTTTAAGAATAAACAACACATTTTTATGAATCATATAAAAATGTAATCATGAATAAAAAATTTAGTAATAAGAATTTATCACATTATGGACGTGTATTAGAAACCAATTTCATTTGACTTTCTTTTCAGCTTCCCGTTTTAGTTCAGGAAGTAATTTGCATTCAAGTCTGGCGTTTAAAAATCTACCCGCAAATTATGAAATTGGAACCCGCACCTACAAATACTTTTGGTGTATATATGGTGGTAAGTTCTTATATTCGATAAAATCAGCTATAAATTTTAATTGAAAATCGATTAATATATAATATCTCAACTTAATACATACGTAAGATAGATTCGTGCCATCGCTTTGTCCGCGGAAAGGAAACAATATATATAGGAAAAAACTGCTGTCCTTATACTTATAAGAAAGTTTGCTAATTATGTACCCAAATTTGGTACAACAAATATTTCTGATTATTGAATAAGATATATTTTTCGTTATAGTAAATATTATGAATGGACTTGTGTTTTTAAATATTCCAGCTATATCACGAGGCGGCGGCTATAGGACTGCTAGAAACTGTTCTATTTCATGAAGACGGCGCCCAGTGCGTCAGTGAAGTTGCTATTGACTTGCTTCACTACGCCGTCGACCAGCTAACGGCTCTTGTAGCTCTTATTAAGTGAGGCGTTATTGATAGTTGAGCTTATTTGAATTGCAATGAATATTTAGTGTTCGAATAATCGGCCTATTGCTTTGTATTTCGCTGGATATAGGTGATATTGATACCTACGTAAATGATTCACGACATCTAATTAAGGAAGAATAATTCAAAATTGTGCTCTTTACGTGTGGATCTATTATGAGCGTCAATTAATTTCAAGGCGGACGTTTCGTTCTGAGACATCAGCTAAATTTATTGATACTAATATTTAGTTTTATGCCATGCTTTTCGTTGCAAATTGATACCTAGTCGTTTTATTTGCTGGATGTTTTCTTGGTATTTATAGCTTGTTTAAATACCGATTATATTTAAGCGGCAAATTGTTTTCAAGCTAATCAAAGTACGTTTTAAATAACTACTCTTGCATATAATATATGCGACGTCATGAATGATAATCTTTTTTTCGGAAAATAGCAATTGAAATGTCGTGACAATGACGTCTTCTTGTTTTTAAATTGTTGTCCTGCGAAACAAGGTATTTCATTTAAATAGCAAATGTTTAATTAATATTTGCAGTGATGGATATTTAAAACCCTTATCCGCTAAGGACTTAGATAGTGAGACAGCGGTCGAAGAGCTTGATCGGCAGAAAAGGGACTTACAATTCGACATAAGCATGAGATGTATCTCAATCGTTCGGTAAATATAACATTCTAGAACGTAGAAATTGGTTTAATTTTTTTCTGTAATTTTAAGTCAACTTTTCAGATATTTGGCAGAGCACATGGAAATAGCTGGTATAGGCGCATCGATATCGACTAACTTGTACAAGACCTATGATGTTCCATCGATTCTATGCCATCTCATACAACTGCAACCCTGGCGAAAAGTTAACGACAAAGGCGACATCCAGATATTCAATTGTATGCACTTTTAATATGTTGCTTTCCAGTAATAAAAATACAATATAGCTGGGTTAAGGCCATTTATCTTATTAAAGGGTGCTTTTGACAAATTTCACCACGCAGCTACGATTTGGAGTGTGTGTATCTATTGGTTGCATTTGGAGTGTGTGTATCTTGGTAGCACTCTATCTAAAAAGGCACCTTGTTTCACCATTAATATCCTAGAATCATGAACTGAAATTAAATAGTAGATAAATTAGCGATGTTTTAATTTTAACCCGTAACCACACTTTTTTCTGACTGAGTTAATTCTGGTCCGATTTTAGAAATAATGTAATATTATGTATACATATGATCATTTGTCAATCATTTTCAAAGGGTTGATCTTATTGTATGAATTGAAAAACTAAATTATCTACAATCACGAAGGATTTTTTGCAAGAGCAGACTTGGGTAAAATGTAATTAAATTATAGCTTAACGATTATAATATGTAATCATCAATCGCAATTACAGTATAATGAAAGTTATCAAAAGTGTAATGTGAGTGTGCCCTCTTGATTAAGTGATTAATACACATTTTGTTCAGTTGGTCGCTGGTCCAAGCCGTCTGCAGAAGACCTCTCTCAACTGCATCGTAGCGAAGCGCAACTCTGGCTTTGTCTTCGCCAATTACTTCTAGAACCAAGACTATCTCATCACTACACTATCGACGAATGTCGTCGTTCTACTTTCTGTTCGGTAATTTTTAAATAGCAAGACATTACTTAAATGAAGCCTTCCAAAATGATGAATTATAAAAATAATAAGATATAGTATCAATTGAAAACTAATCAATGATGTTACTGTTAGCTTCAAGCAAAAATCACGGATGCAATGTTAGATCAAGTGCCACCGCTGGGCGATTTGAAAATGTTCCTTTGCCGACTAGCAGTAGGCGATTACTCTAGCCTACATAATCGTACAAATGGCGTCAAGAACCCGGGATGTACGCTTATTGAAGTAGTACCACAGGTAAGTAGCTTTCAACGATAAAGATTACAGAAATATTATTATATACAATTACGATATATATTTTTTAAATATTTAAATCATGTTTTTATTATTTCCAGATAAAAAAATCATATTTAAAAGAAGTACACAAGCGCACAAAGTCGCTTGCTAAAGCTCAGCTTGAGCATTTCCAAATGGATGGTTCGGAAACGTCTAGAACTATGGCGAAAAAACTTCTAGAATCTTACACTAGTGACGCTGCACTTGCGATGGATAGTGGTGGGGCAAAGTGCGCCAAGTGTGGTGATAAAGCGAGTAAAAAATGCTCAAGATGCAAAACTGAGTGGTATTGTGGCAGGTAATCCTATTAGGTGTTATAATCTATTATACCAATTTTTTTTCACGCAGTGGAATCCTTCAGAAATAATAATAATAAAATAACATTGCGATACAATAGATTACATAACAATAAACAATAATAGTAAATCAATAAACAATCTTATATCGGATTCGACGATTGTGATTTGGAATATTCGATAGTTCCGAATGAGAAGCGCCGTACTGCTTTTTTTTGTTTCAGAGAATGTCAAGTACAACAATGGCCAAAGCATAAGGAACTTTGCGATCAATTTTCAAGTCTCTGCATGTAATTTTTTCAAAACGATTGCCAATTCAATAATTCTTATGAGTTTATACATCGACGGATTTAATTTTCTTTTTTGTGTATGGCAGCATTTTAGTCCATCAAATAAACATTAGACGTGTTTATTATAAGTACTTAACTCATTTTTTAATTTATTACTTTTCGTTAAAATATTGTTTGATGTCTGAAGAAGTTGTTAGTCTTGGTTATGAATGTGCTAGTTTTACTTAGAAAATTATTATGGTTTTCTAGTGTTTCAAGTTAAAATGGTAGTATTTATTAAATAAAACAGATTATAATTTTTTTGGCTTTTTATTTTGTTATTTAAAGACATTAAGACCTAAGAATTAGCTTGAAGACTTCAAGTAGTCTTTGAGCACATCCAACGCTGGTGTCTCCTCACCGAAGTCCTGAAAACAGAAGTTTGTGTAAAAATATATGCGTTTCTTCTATTATGCTAAATTTATAAATGTGTTTTAATTAATAAAATAAATTCAATATATATGAGAGATAAGATTATAATGATGTCCTATGGAGTACTTTATTTAATTGTCATTCAAATGGAAATGTATATTAACATGAGAAGTAATTTTGTATGTGCGATAGGAAGGTAGTCTGTGCAAATAACACAACACCATAGGGTCGCTCAATATTGGTATTGCGCTGATATTATTGGCACTTTCAACTCTGAAGTTGATAGTGTTCGTGCAAGCGCATATTTTTAACTTATTTTGTTTCGATAAAGCTGTTAATTATACATAATACTCACTTTGATAACTACGCACGAGCATCCAACAATTTTCCTGGCCTTTCCATCCTTGTCAATTTTGCATAAACCAGCCCATTCACCAAGTTTTTTGTTGTTGTCCACCTAAAAAAAGTTTTTACATATTACTCGTCATCTAATGTATAATTTATTTTATGTATATTTATCCAACATCATAGCTTCAATTCATTATTATATAATAGAATACAAATGAATTATACCATCTTCTATGTTAAATGGCTTAAAAGTTAAAAAACCATATAATATAAATATTTATAATGTTTTACAGATAAAATATAAGTGACATGAATTTAATTCAAACAATTTCTGTTCAACTGTCATAAATTTATCTTATATGTCTTAAATGCTTTATGGTTTGATAAATGTTTGTTTGCTAGGAAAGTTGACTCACATGTTGTAAGTCACCATAGGGGCATACATTTCACTATTTGCTCCTTTGGCCTTCTCTGCTATTTAAACAGAGTGGCTCGTGCGGAGCAACGTATAATTACGAATTTCTCTTTTGAAATTGTTTTATTTATTACAACATTATACTAAAAAATTTTATTATTTAACTTTTAAAATAAAGATAACAACTGTCACTGAATAAATGTGAATGCGAGTTTGTTTTACGTCTTAACTATTCAAGCAATTATAAATAAATTTTGCACACAAATTGCCTCATAAGAACAGAAAAGAATATAGTGAATGTTACCTCTCAAAGGGGCTAAACGGGAACAGAAACTAGTAACCAATAATTGTATTTTCACATACCTTCACGAGAGGGATTTGATGTTCATTGCAAAGTGCTTGCACTAATTTCTTGTATGCAGCCTCGTCGCAGTTTTCAGCCAATACACAGAGTACAGCTTGTCTCCTAATTAATTTAAAAAAAAAAAACATCTACCATTAATTATTCTGGGTTACAATTCATAATTAATTCAATATTTAAATGATAGTTTTCAAATTCTTAATTATAGTATTGATACCAAACTTTACAGGTGATTAGAAAATTTTGGTAAAGTTTAATGTGATATTTCCAAGTATCTAACAAAAAAATGTACAGTACAGTTTAAACACATACTATAAATAATATTTGTATATATGTAGCACACGTGGGAGGCCACAATCTTGCAGAATCAAGCAATGTGGTACTATGTGTATGCAATGATGTTGGCTACGGAGTTGATCCAGCACAACATTGTGAGTGACAGATATTTCCACTCAACATGTGACTAAAACAGCCACATGCTAAGTGAATGTTTTGTGAGGTCTGTAGCCTGGGTTCATAATGAACAAAATACTTAAAAATTCCCATCATGTAATGTAAATTAAAAGCTGCTAACATTATAAAGGTAGTCATGAATACATGACTCAACTGTGAGTTGTTAAACAAGTATTAACCTTAAAAAAGTAACACTATATCACTTACTTGTCAAGAGCTTTAGTGGCTTCATGGAGGCCGTGCACAAGTCCGCCGTGGATGAGGGCAGTCTTAAGAACTTCCTGTAACGCCGTGTTCACATCCATCGCCCCTCCGCTCAGGACGGGGTTGTTGGGGACCTCGCTACGAAAAAACAAGAGGATATAGCACATGTGATATAAAACACAATGTGATCTCATAACATACAATCAATTAATCGGATAATTTATACATTTTTTGGTTTCGTTTCGATATATTGAAACTTGATTTAATTTGTAGTTATAGGATGTTGTAAAAAGGAATTCATTCGAATAGTAATAATTTGATGTTCATTATGACTCAGAAAGATGAAAGTTGCCCTTAATGAGAAAATAATAAGGTTTTAATATATAATAATTAACCATTTTAAATTGAAGAATGATAGTCACAATAATTGGAAACAAATAACACGAGTTGCGATTAGGTTAGGTTATGTTGATGACCGTAAAATTATCGTGTTAACTCGATAAATGTGATCCCGTAAATATAAATGATCTTGATATCTTCAAAAGATTTCAATGCACGTGCTAATAAAATATAGTTACAGTCAAGATACAAGTAAACAAAACAAAACTTACACATCGACATCGGCCATGGTTTATAATGTGTAGTAAACCTGAAATATGGAATAAAACAAGTTGAATGACGCCGTAACATATTGGCACAATTTCAAAATGCACTAAAGTTAAAAAGATCACATTAATTTTTACAGATTTCACAAAACTTTCAACAAACTCTTTGACACTTTACCTTGCGCACCGGAAAAAGACTAGGGTTGCCATGTTTCTGTTTTACATTGACTTATGATATATTGGATGTTACCATAAGCAGTATACACCGATACTGGCAATACATTAGGACTTTGTTATGAATTAAACTTAAAAACAAAATACCGACAGCGTCATTTTGATTATCGGCTTGATTTATATTTATTTTATTTTTTATTTTGCGTATCTAGCTGTTATTATAATTGTTTGATTGAAATGTATATGGAGACCAATTCAAAATTTCTTTTCATGATGTGAAAAGTAATTTTCACTCGGCTGAACATGACACGGAATTCCGATATTTTATTTGTGACTGAATATATAGAAAACGTATTATATTTTGCTACAGTTAGACAAGGAAAAATTTTAAAAAGTACCAGTGATACACATTTTTTTTCAATTGATAACGAATTGGTATACGAAAACTATTACGGGGATTTTGGGCCTTTAAATTTAGGTTGTGTGTACAAGTACTGTAAAGCTCTCGATGAAAAGTTAAAATTATATTTAAATAAACAATGTATTGTGCATTATACGTCCGTGGATCCCAAGAAAAAGGCGAACGCTGCTTTTCTTTTAGGATGTTACGGGGTGTTATATTTAGGTTTACAACCGAAAGATGCCATAAAACCATTAATTGTACACGGACAAACTTACAGGTGAATTTAAAAAGATATTAATTAATAATCCTTTTCAAACTATAAATAAAGAGCGAACCTTTAAAATTTAAGACCATTTCAAGATGCAACGCAAGGTGAATCCATGTTCACTATTTCGTTGATGGATTGTCTGCAAGGCTTCGCAAAAGCACGTGACTTAAGATTTTTTAACTTCCAAGACTTCAATTATGATGAATATGAAAGATGGGATAGAGTTCACGGCGGTGATCTTAACTGGATAGTACCAGGTATCGAAATATTTTTTAAATTAAAACCAATTATGCATCCTAACCAAAATTACAACTGAGAAAGTGTGTCTGTGTATTTTTCACGATTTTACGTCGTAACTACTCAATCTATCGTCATGAAATTTTGGATACGCGTTGTCAGTAGTACGGAAACCTACAAAGGCTATCCTAACAGCAACACAATGTCCTCATGCTATCGAAGTCACGGGCAGTAACTAGTTATGCAATAAATTTTATTTTAGGAAAGTTCTTAGCGTTTATTGGACCTGTGGAGTACAGTGGATATTTTTATCACCCACCCGAAATTTATATTAGTTATTTTCTTGAAAGTAATGTGAAAGTTGTCGTCAGACTAAACAAGAAACTATACGATGCTAAAGTGTGAGTAAGCTTACACGTATTTATGAGAAAGAATATCGAAATATATATATATATATATTTAATAACTTATTTACCTTTTTTTAATAATAGTTTTACCGATGCTGGTATCGAGCACTGCAATTTATTCTTTCCTGACGGATCGTGTCCGCCGCAACACATTTTATTCAAATTCTTACAACTAAGTGAAGAAATTGAGGGAGCCATTGCTGTACATTGCAAGGTTATGAATTTAATGAAAATATACTTATCATCAAATTCGTTTGTCATTATTATAAGCCTCTATCTAATTTCGTTACTTATCGTGAATATAATATAAAGTCTTGAAACTAATATTTGTGCGATAGCAATACCTACTGCAAAAAATTGTCACGAATTTAAACAAGCTTTGAAGCTGATACTGGTGACAAGCCACAAAGCGACAATCTAGTATAATCAATTTTATTGCATGACTTATAATTTTTACTTTTTCAATAATTTAACTTATTAATTTGAATAAAACTTTGATTTAGGCAGGTCTAGGTCGCACTGGCTCACTAATAGGATGTTATTTGATCAAACATTATCGCATGACTGCTCATGAAGCTATAGCATGGATGCGAATATGCAGGCCAGGCTCAGTTATCGGACACCAACAGGTGAACAAATTGTGACCATTATTATTCAATATAAATAACTTAAAAAAACACTTTCTATTTAAACAAATGTTGCTAGATAATTTTTTGGGATTTGTCAAAATTTCACTGCTACCTTATCAGTACTCTACTTCGTAATAAAGTAAAAACGAGGGGATCATTTACGTATACATTTTTATAATACACTGTATTCCTATTTATAAAATTGAGTCCCAATTGCATTTTTAAAATAAATTTTACAATGTCTAGAGATGGCTCGAGGAATTGGAAGCATGGTTAATAAAACAAGGGAATTTGTACAGGTAGGTAATACCGATATAATAAAAATATATTAAATCTCGTCGAAAAGATTAAGCCAATTCAAATTTATAAAGTTTGTGACAGGAGACGAGCTTATCAGGATGTGGATAAGTTACCCGTGCACGAATTTGGCATCTACTCTATTGCTGAGATAACTCGTAGATATAGGCCAGTGGTTTTGAGCAAATCGCCGTCACCGCCTCCGCCAATGCAAAGATTGGCCCACTCGGAAATGTCTCCAGTACGACCGCAGGCTTCCAGAATAAGAGAAGGTACATATCAACGAAGTAAATTGTCTTTTATTGTAGTTCAGACAGTGTTATTTTCATAATGTAATGGTTATTTTGAAGTAACATTGTTTGAACGTGTTATTTTTGTTTAATGTACTGCCAACACCACGCGAAAACAGTGTTATTTCGAAACCATTTTTAAGCAAAGCTGTTAAAATCAGCACTTTTTTCATTTACATTCAGATGATAATGAAAATTTCGAAGATGAAAAGTTCATTACGTCGTGTGATTTAACAGTTCAAAAGTCCGAACAAAATATGACAAAGACGAAAGGTTGTATCATAAGAAATAGTGTTTTAAGTGAACAATCAACTAGTTATGATAGTGATACAGAAGAAAATGTTTCTTTATGGAAAAGATATCTTTGCTGTAAGCCGTGTAAAAAAGTATTAAATAACAAAATATGGTGGTTGGCAGTACGTTGTGCAAAAATGACGCCGAGTAGATGCAATACAAATAGATGTTGTATTCTGTTGAACATGGTTAGTAAAAACACGCTTGTTAAGTATTCGAATATGTACAATATATTATTACACTAACAATTTTTTATTTTTTATTGAGGCAGTTCCTAGTAAAACCACCGAAAAGAACCAGAACGAATGCAACGAGAAGATGACTATTGAACAGAATAAAAAGAGAGGGTATGACGTGATTCGTATTACATAGGGTTATGTCCAGGCCGTATTAATTGCGATGACGCCTAATGTTCATGGTATCACGATGTGTGGAGCCATAAAATCTTCGTGAAGACTTCGGTAGTTCGCATTCGGGTGATGACACTTCGCTCCACCGCCGCGGCCAGCGCCGCTATCGGTGAACTCACGTATTAATAGTTTTTATCGTGATGAGCTCGCTGGTGCGGCCACACTGTCGGCGGCAATCGGACACTACGCACGATGCATGCGACTTATGTTTACGGCTAAAGATATGTAACAATAACATTTAAGCGACTGCGATAAACGACACGGCGATACCATGTGACCATGAACATTCGCCTCACGCCGAAGGCGAAGTTTCCTCGCAGGATTATTGTCACGATATGTGTGGCCTAGGCATTAGAAATATGCCCAATTGATTGATAAGCGTAGTCATTGTCTGTATATGGATAAGATCTATGTGTGATATGGAGTCATTAATACATAATCGAAACAAGTGGCTTACTCTGGTAAAATACATAATACTATGTACTTCCAATAGACAGTAATTAAAACTTGATTAAAATGCTCTTAACGATTGATTAAATATTTGCTATAGCCTGTCTTTAATAGAATTTATGAATTTTACGTGTACGAACGTTGTCAGTTTTGTTTTAACTCATTAACTTTAAGAAATTAATTATCATTCTTTGTTTTAATCTATTGTGAAATTGTAGAAATTCAAGCGATCGTAGTCGTACGGGTCCGAGAATTGGAACTGGTGCTGGTGAACCACGTAATACTAGAACGTCTCGATGCACTATTCCAAAATTACAAGGGAGAAGTAACATTCAAACAAACGTATGATTAAATAAGACTCAGTGATATACGGCTGAATAAAGAAGATCAATAACACTACTACAGCATTTATGTTTTCAGGATAATGTAAAGAATACTGAGGGATCTCCTCCCAACGCGCTTCGTATGTCCCAAGCTCCCTTCGTACGAACTTTTAGAGATGCCAAAGTAAGCAGTTAATGTCGTTTGTCTTTATAATGGCGAAGCACGATTTCATGAGTTTAAGTATCTCTTTCTTTCAGAACATTTTAATGCGTAGTTCAGTTGCCAATGAGCAAAGAATGAAAGAATTGAATTCTTCTATTACGGTCAAACCGCAATACAATTTTAGAGGATCAAATGTTTTCACTGAACGTTTAATTAATAATGTTGCCAATATTCAAAAAAGTATACCGCCAGGCTTCACTTCAGGTATGGGCCCATACTCTTTTCATGTGCATACCGAATTAATGATCATAATCATTTTACTATTTTTTGTTTAAACAATATAAGAATGTAAATTGAATCATCCGAATATCATTACTATGACATCATTCAATTTTATAAGAAATCTAAGCATCAGTCCAAGAGGCTCACAAATTATGCTCACCTGCTTCATGACTACATGTACAAAATTATGCATTTTTAGTTTTTATTTACAACAGTACCTAAAGCACCAAATCAAACACAATACCGCCGTCGTCTCGGTCGAAGTCCAAGTCCGGCTCCGAGAACAGTGATGGAACAGTCTCGTGCTACCAATACACCTCCTCAATTAACAAATTTTTCAGCTCGAAATTCAAAGCTTACAATACAGGAGGCACTCTCAAAGTTAAAATGTGAGTAATTAAAAGCTTATGTATCTATTCTATCAAAACCGTGTTTTTTGTCACTACATTTTTTTTAAAGTGATTTTACAGTCTAGAAACCTAAACTAGAAATCTAAATTTTATGGTATCTATTTTTTTTTAATTTTCGACTGGCATTTAATAAAAAATTAAATGTCATTTTGACATATGTCATTGGACAGAAAAATTGTTTCAAAAGTCAAATTCGCAATAATAACCTCGAGTGATGTAAAATTTGTTTTCATTAGCGCAATATTTATTAGAATGATGTTTTCTGAGTAGAAACACAAATATATAATATCTCAATAATATTACTAACGCCACCTGAGATGGGTGCTTTAGTATCGAAGGCTTTGCGTCCTATTAAAACTTTCAACATAGAAAACCGGGCTCACAAAGTTATATCTAAAGAAAAGCCAGACGTAGCGCCTAGATATCCAACGATGATTGAAGAGTTAAAAAGGGCGCAAGAAATCGATCCGCAGCTCGACTCGAAACTCGATAATAAAGATAACGCACTTAATGAACGGCTTAGAGAGGTTTATGTAACGTCACACGGGAGACCAGAAGACGATGTCACCAAAGAGAAGCAACAAAAAAGCTTGGTGCGGCCGCTGCCCCAAAATCGTGGTCTCGTGCCCGATTTCGACTTTGGCTTGATGGAACCCGAAAAGGTTCCATATGGCAAAACTACATTAAGACATGCCATTGATTATATTTCATCATATCAAATTAATCCTGAAGAGGTGACAGTAGCTAAAATAGCTTACGAATATAAATTGAAAGAGGAAGATGTAGAAAATATTTTAAAGTATTTCAAAACATTTGACGTCTATGTGCCGGAAACAAAACAAGCCCCGGCCGTATTTGCTGGTCCAACTGCGTTGAGAAAACAACTATATAAATCTGATTTAAAGAGAATTGAAGATAAAAGTACTGTAGAGGAAGAGAAACAAGCAAAGATTAAGAATGTATAAAGTTAATTCAATTGTAGCTTGTTTATTATGAATTACCTCAGTTGTTGTTATTTGTAAGATAATTATGATATAAAAGATATTAGGAACCTCCATTATATAAAATTAATATATGATTTTCATCTTTTTATGCAAACTGATGAAATTGTTTGTTTAATCTTACAAATCAAAAAAATAATATATTTTGAATATTGATTAGAAGTTTCTAGATTCATTATATTCAATTGGAATGTATTATAGGAGCCCTGATTTTTATTTAATAAAGATTATGTTGGCTTTACAGTTTTATATAATTTAATTGTTATAAGGATCTTCAAAAAATTCTCTTAAATAAATCTAGAGAAGCAGTGCTTACCATTATGTACATAATGTGATATAGTTGTAGAAATAAATAAAGTTGTTAGTAAATGAATTGTTATTCTTTATTCCTAAGAAACTATTAGTATTAATATGATATTATAATGGGTGACTCTTTTCTGTTTCAAAAAATTTTATATGACAAATTGATAGTTTTTTTTAAATTCTTCATTAAGTAAAATATTCATAGTATTTATTTTTATAATTATGTATATGTTTAAATGCAGTAATATAACAATTAAAAATATTAAAATTTAAACATAGTCACCCTAATACATATAAATAAAAATATGTTCATATAACAACAACAACAATAAATAATAATATGTACTATTCTTAAGAAATGTGGTGATTACATTTAGAATTTAGCTAATTAGTCCTCTTACACTTGCCGATACCATTATGACACCGACAACACAGCCCAATTGTGTTGTGTGGCCGGTGCATTATGATAATAGCAAACGTTTTATTGCTGAATATTTTTAATAGTGTCAGTTCCTCGAGATGCGTCAATCGGGGCAGCTTCGTTGGGTGCTCAGCGTGATGCTCCCGCTGGCCGTAAAGCGCCCTCCGTCCGCTCGGACGAGAGACCGCTCGCTACACAGGGCGACATGTTGAACAGCATTAAGGTTTTATACATTTTTTATAATTATCTTTTATAGAAACTTGTCAAATGATTTTAATGTTGATTTTAAAGTTTGTTGTAGATTTACAGTATGACGTCAATTAGTTAATCGAAAGAGGAAGTCTGAATTAATTTTTCTCTTTATATCTACTAAATATGTAATGAATATTATATAATATAGGCTATAGAACAGGAATAGATTTATATTTCTAATTAACGCCCATAGCATAGGTAATATAGGTTTTAAGGTAAGGTCTTCTGACCTTACAAGGCTTCACTAATTGCGAGTATAAACTATGTTTCCTGAAATAATTAAATGAATTCATGAGAAAGTGGTATTCGATTATAGCGAAAGTCGTATTCATTTATTATTTCTATGTAGTTTTTTTTAAAATATTGTCTGTAGATAACGGTCGTTGCGTGTAGCTGCTCCCTTTTGTCTATGATAATAGATAATTATATACGTTTTTATACATATTGTAACTATATTTAATTTCCTATTTCAGTTTCAAAGACGACTGCGGGAAAGTTTAATGATAGAAAAACAAGGCACTAAGTTGAATGATAAAAATAGGTATTATTAATTATTATTGATTGTATAATTACAATGTAATGTCACTTACATTACATTGTAATTAGTATTACTATTGTAAAATTGTGTATTTTTATTTCGTTAGAACTTTCAAGTTTCTTCTCAAATTCTTACGGGTGGGTATTATGTCGGTTTTTTTTAAATACATAATATATTATGTAGGTAAAGACAAATACTTACGTATGTATTTTACAATTGGTATCGAGCCAAGAGATGAATCCACGGACATCTTACATATCCTTATTTATATGTCTATTTATTTTTTTAATTAAAAATATCCTGGGACACTATTCACACAATGCCATCTGATCCCAAACTAAGCAGAGCTCGTACTATGGAAACCAGGCAACTGATATACTACGTATACTACCCTTTTTTGTAAATACATGCTTTTATAGATAATTACACCCAGACTCAGGACAAACAGACATGTTCATGCACACAAATGTCTGTCCTGGGTGGGAATCGAACCCACGACCTGCGGCGCGAAAGGCAAGTATGATCTACGAACCACGTCAACCGACTCGTCAAATTATAAAATAAATTTTAAATAAATTATTATTTTTTATTTTTATTCGAGAATCAATTATTAATATGTACTTGTTTTGTAATTAACTTAACAATACACGACTAAAAATAATATCTTCTTTACATTAATAAGGTCCACGGGTCTATGGCCTGACTATGTTATACCCAAAAATATAACTTGAGTGTTCGATTTCATCTTTTTGAAATCAATCTCTTTAACATCATTGGTCTTAATATATTAACTATTTATGATATAAGTATGATTCCAGCCCAATCCCTAAGGAGAAGCCGTGTCGTAATGTTAACTCTAAGACGAATAATAATGGAACGAAGCCGGGAGTTAATCAAGAGCTTAGGTGTGTATTTCCAGTTTTATTATGAATCACTCACCTTGTTTTTTTATTTCATAGGAAGGCGGACGAGCATATGGGCCACCTGATGGTAAGTGGTCACCAACGCCCATAGACAATGGGATAGTAAGAGATGTTAACCATCGCTTACATCGAGATTGCGCCACCAACCTGGGGAACTAAGATGTTATGTCCCTTGTGCCTGTAATGACACTGGCTCACTCACCCTTTAAACCGGAACACAACAGTACCAAGTACTGGTGTTTTGCGGTAGAATATCTGATGAGTGGGTGGTACCTACCCAGACGTGCTTGCACAAAGCTCTAACACCAAGTAAATTGTGTAATGATCACTGTCAAAATTGATTATTAATAAGATTCTCATGATTGTCTATGAATGTTTAGTATTCAGTACCTTCTGGCTTCTACCAATGAATTCAGACGTACACAGAAGCGCAGTACTTATGGGCGCTCTGAAGACAAACATTCTGCGACCCAAAATGCCGCTTGGCGGCGTCGCAGTCGCGCTGCGGCAGCTGTCTCTCTCTTATGCATTGCAAAGCGAATCACGTTCCCCCAGCGTATCTTAATTACGAGAACAAGAGAGACGGACGTTCCCCCAGCGTATCTTAACTACGAAGCAAGAGAGCTGTAAGCTAGCCGGGGGTAGGCCCCACTTGGAATCTGCACACGAAATCCTTAAGAAATGCGCGTCTGAAATCTGAATTCATTGCTTCTACTGACAAAGAAAAAGCTTTCATATCCTTTTTACAGAACATTGTATAAACGAACAACGCAGTTTTTCATAGTGCGCCCAAGTGTGCTCGAAAGCAGAAAGCACTTGCGCACTCTCTATTAATCGACTCATCAAGTCAATATCATAGATTATTCAAGATCTCGATCAATTCGATGTCAAAGTTTTTTATTGGTCTTTTACTCCTCTTGTGGAGCGAGTGTCTCATGTACCAGGAGGTCATAAACAATAATAAACTATAAGCAAACGTGTGTGGTACCAATCTTGGTTATAGAGTGAGGGTCTCATGTACCAGGAAATTATAAACACTAAGGTTTAAATATACGTGGATAACACCAATCTTGGTTATGGAGTGAGTGTCTCATGTACCAGGAGATCACACATAGTGAGACGGTCTTACAGAACGCGGATCGCAGGCTATCACTTTTATTAGTGAAAACTCAATAGGATAATATTTTAAACTTTAAAGTGTCCTGCACTGCCGAAGTTGATTTTTGTAATTAATTAAATATTTTTATTTCCAGAGACAAGACAGTAACGAATATTGCTAGACTTTTCCCCAGCAATCCCCGTCCGAGTTCACCCAAAGGCAGGCGGTCACCCCAGCCGGCGTTTTATTAATTAGATTTTCTTAATCATCACTGAAATGTTGTTGCATTGTGAAATTACGTGTACTTGAAGATTGATAATTTATACATATATTTTTTTTTGGATTTAACCATTTATATTTTTTTAATCGAAATAAAAATATTATATTTTCAAAAATATATTTATTTACACATTTAAAAAACTTACACTAACACTATATGTGCTTTAAAATTATTTGTTATTTAAATAACAATAATAAAAAGTTAACTTTAGGTAAATTCTGTGCACTATTTTTCATAAGGACGATGAGAAAAACAACTTTTTTAGCACTAACACATTTTAACATTCCCAACTTATAATGTCACTTCATTGCTACGGTAGCCCGGGGTCTGGAGTAGGTGGTGCCATACAGTTACCATCGGGATATCTCTTCTTGAAAGCTGCTATTAGCTCCGGGTCAACGAGTCTTACTCCATCTACCTGGTTTCCTAGGGTTATCCTGAAAATTAGGTCATTTGATTGTATGCCATTTTGAAATAATAATAATTATTATTTTAATATATAGCCCAAAATAACCCGAATAGAAAATAAGATTAAATTTACTCAGTGGTAGGGCGTTATGTAAGCCTGTCTGGCTGGTAAGTGGTACCTAGCCAGCCACTTATCACGTATTCTACCGCCAAACATCAATACATGTTATTGTTGTTTCGGTTAGAAGGACATAACAGCTTAGTTCCCAAGGTTGGTAGCGTATTGGCAATGTAAGGAATCGTTAATATTTCTTTCATAGCCAATGTTTAAGGACACTTTGCCAATTGTTTTGTTATATAAATCATATTTACCAATTGGGTTGAACATTATGTGGTCGGCCAAATAGCTCTATTTTTCGCGTGCCTGGGCTCAGTCTCTCTGAAGAAAAAAGCATTAAATAAAAAACAGGTTATAAAGAAATTTAAATAAAAACTTTTTATTGTATCTATCAAAATCTGATTGGAGAAGTCACATACCTATAATTCCATAAATCTCGTCCGGTTTGTGTGACGTGGCGCGCACTTCCGCGACGATGACGTCACAGTCCAGGCCTCGGTTCAAGTTCTCCGGGTTACCCTTCATGCCAACCTGAAATTGATTCACTTGCACATTCCATTTATCTGAAGGCGGAATGTATAAAATAAAAATATTATTAACTAGCGTTTTCCGCGCGGTTTCCTCCGCACCGTTCCCGTTCCCGTGGGAATAAGGGGACAAAGTTTAGTATATGTTATTCGCGATTCGATAATTTAGCTTTTCATTGGGGGAAGAATTTTTAAAATCGGTTTAGTGAATTAGGCGTGAAAGCGTAACATACAAACAACTTCACAAATTCAAATTGTGAGAGACTGGTATACATACTAGTAATAAATGTTTTACAGATTCACACCATGCTCCAGAATGGTGGCTGTTATTGGCTTTATTATTTATTTAAAATAATATATGTATTAGTAATTGTGTTTTAATTAATTTATTATATAGTAAATTAATAAATTTATTATAATCATAGTCTATTTCTTATTCAATATGTTTCCTTTCTCTAATTTCAAGTTAAGTTTTAATGATGTTTTAATAAAATAATTATTCAAGTGACCGACCAGACAGTGTTCCTTGCCGTGGTTCAGCCAGTGGCCCGTCCGTCCGGTGCGTATGATGCGTTGCAGCTGGTTGGTTTTCACCCAGATCAGTTCGTCGACTCGCTCGTAGCCCCACAACTTGAGGCACTCTCGACCCAGCTCCATCGCTCTAAAACATTGTTTACAATTCATTATTTATTTTTATTATTATCATTATTATTTTTACTATCATTATGCATTTATTATGGATTTGAAAAGTAGACGCAGCGAAGTCAACACTGACTTGATGTCATGTTACAAATAATTATTTAACTTTAAGGAAGATTTTATTTAGAATATTGTTATATATTATGAATTCTTGGTTAATAAAGACTGGTTAAGTAACTTAAAAATAAAATGAGTTTTAGAGTACTTGTGTGATGTTAATTACATTGGTTCCAATAATTTCTTAAGAAAATGAAATTAAAAAGTAACAAATAGTTATGAAAAGCGCCCATATAAGATCTGCCGCCCTGGGCACGGAGGTCCTTGAATATCACTGATTATGACTCCAATTATATATTATATTTAAATGAAATTACCTGCCCGTTACCCAAAGGAATATCAACCCGCTGTCCTGTAACTGTGGAACTCCTAAACACCTCATCTCATCATCAGACATCGTACCATAGGGCAGTTCCATATGGATATCCCAGGGTGGATCAGCCATTATCACTGCGAATTTACCTGGAAAAAAGTATACATATACAATACTAGATCACACTCGCGGCTTCGCTGGCACAGTGACCCTCACGGACTCCACGGTTATTGGTCTCGGGTTTAAAATATGAAACTAACTTATGTCCTATTTTCCAAGCTTGTTACATACTAAGTTTTATCAAAATCAGCTCAGTAGTTTAGCAGTGAAAGAGTGCTGTAATAAGTCTGTACTTTCCAATATTAGTATGTATATAAGCAAGTACCATTTTATCACAGTTTAAAATATATATACCTTGCTTACCTAAGAATGTCATGTCGAGATATCGGAGGTCACATTGTATCCACTGAGGGGGGGTCAGAGTCAGTACACCGTCGGGTTTTGGAACTACGTTGGTACCTGGAAAGATGTCATATACATCTTAATTAATTAATAAAGAATAATTTATACAAATATTTAACTACATTTACAATTTATTTTATTGGCAGTTTTTATTATTATTATTGATAACTGATTACTATTTTATATTTTTAATTTTTAAATCAATGGACATTCTTGTACTGATTTTTTTTGGTTTATCAATTGGAAATGATTGTTTGATTAAATGTAATACAGTAAATATTATACAATGTGTTTCACAAATAATATATGAAGTAAAAAATATATGTTTACTCGGTGGTAGAGCTTTGTGAAAACGATGCTGTGAAAGCTCGTCTGGGTAGGTATCACTCATCAGATATTCTACTGCAAAACAACACTACTTGGTATTGTTGTGTTCCGGTTTAAAGGGTGAGTGAGCCAGTATAATTACATGCACTAGGGACATATTAACATCTTAGTTCCCAAGGTTGGTGGCGCATTGGCGATGTAAGCGATGGTTAACATTTCTTACAATGTCTATGAGCTTTGGTGAACACGTACCATCAGGTGGCACATATGCTCGTCCGCCTACCTTTACAATAAAACGACATAATAAAATGTATAAAGAATATAATGAATGTTAAGGTATAATGTCTACTGCAAAACGGGACCTTGGTGTTATTATTTTCATTAAGTTTCTTATATCAAGTCAATATCAGTGTCACTACAGGCACATAATATTTTAGTTTCCAAAGGTGCATTGACAACGTAAGAATTGATTAATATTTCTCACAGTATCAATGTCTGTGACCACTTACCATCACCACTTACCAATGGTGGTGACCACATCAGATGACCAGTCTGTCACTGCAGTTACAGTGTAACTGATAAAATATAAATGGATGTTACATTATAACAATTATTTTGCTAATAGCTATTGTGCTCTCCAAGTGTTAATAAAGAATTAAACAAAATATTGGTGAAATTAGATAATTTTGAACGCACCATTATGACTAGCCTTAGCAGTAGGTTCTGCAGCCGCTTTGCTCGCGTTCACATTAGGGTCCGCGTTATCCACTTCATAATGAACGTATCTGTAATTATTATCAGATTTATATACATATTGAAATATAATTTATGATTAACTGGCAACTCTGATTGCTTAGTTTTTTTTTCTATAAATTTGATTTATTATTGATTGAAGCCCTACCGGCTTTGTGCAAGCCCCCTCTACTCGATATTTATTCTACCGCCAAATAATACACTGGCACATTGGCAATTGGCGTAACTTATAATAATATTTAGTAATATTACTAGCAGCACTCATTTCTATGGGCAATGGTAGCCACTTACTATCAAGTGGTTGACTTGCCCAACTATTATAAAAAAAAAAAAAATATGATTATTATTATTGTTTCACCAAGATAGGGCAAACATTGCCAAGCAATATTAAAATGCACAATTGCACAGTGATAGCACTATAGTGATAGTATTGACAGTGGGAAGCTACTCACTTGCAGCTGTCCATGTGGAAGCAGGTGTTGAGGAAGGAGCAGTCGCCGAGCGTCTCGTCCGTGTGCCCCTGGATGATCTTCTTGAAGTGCAGCTTCCGGCAGCCGCCCGCCGCGCGCGCGCGCTCGCACTCGCCGCGCGTGCCGTGCGGGCAGAACTCCATCACCTGCGCGCCTGACACCACACACACTCACTAGCGGCCCAGTGTCATTACAAGCAAGGGGGTCGTAACTTTTTAAATTCCCAATTGCATATTTTAGTCTGACTACATATTTAAATTTAAAAAAAAAATATGACCTTAAATCTACATAACTAGTGGTCGTAAAATTATCTATGGTTTGCATTATGGATTCGTGAATAAATGGCGTTTTAACTTATTATTGGAGCTTAGTTAAGTGGAATTGTGTAGCAATATTATGAATAAATATATATGAATCAAAAACGGTTTGTAGTGCATAATATAGCACATCTTTTGGCTAATCACATGGAATAGATAAACTAATGTTTTGTTTATCTCTCCTTCTGTCATTTAAATAACTATATGGGCTAGAAAAAAATAATGCTATACTAAAACTATTTTTCTAGCCCAACATTAAATTCCATCACAAAACAATGTAAAACTAAGTGAAAGTCATTATTTCTCACCTCCCTGACTTTTAAACTTGTCAGCGAGAGATTTTTCTTTAGCCGTGGGCTTGCTGAGCAGATCCATTATTTCTTCTCCCACTCTTTTTACAGCCTTCTCCCGACTCGACGGCATTGCCAGCAATGACTGAAAGGACACAGAACCATATAATTTAATGAATAACATAATAAAAATAAAATATATTTTACGTAAATAGAATTACGTAGAATTACGTGGTAGAGCTTTGTGCAAGCTCGTCTGGGTAGGTACCACCCACTCATCAGATATTCTGCCGCAAAACAGCAGTACTTGTTATTGTTGTGTTCCGGTTTGAAGGGTGAGTGAGCCAGTGTAATTACAGGCACAAGGGACGTAACATCTTAGTTCCCGAGGTTGGTGGCGCATTGGCGATGTAAGCGATGGTTAACATTACTTACAATGCCATTGTCTATGGGCGTTGGTGACCACTTACCATCAGGTGGCCCATATGCTCGTCCACCTTCCTATACAATAAAAAAAAATATATATATTTTTCATTATTGGAAAAAAAAAATAAAAAAAAGTAATAATATGTAATTAATACCATTATATCTGTATCATTTTTTCCTGTTTTTTTTTCATCTGTCGTTGATTTCAAAATCTTTGTATTTGGGCCTTCTTCTATAGTGTTGTCACCTGAAAAATAAACTTTTATTTTATAAATTGGCTTAATAAATTTAATAAGAATATATCCACAGGTAATAAAACATAATTTTGCTCTACCCTTGGGCTGTTTGGTAGAAGTTTTTTTTAGCATATTTGTATCTCTTCAAAGATTGAAATTTTGTTAAATTTGTTAGAATACATTCAGTAAAATTTTCTACAAAATATTTGCACTTAGCCTTATCAAAACCTTCTTAATTAAACAAAGGGTAAGTAGGGCTATGGCCAAAGGTTCAGTCAGACTCTACTTATTAACTTCATAAGAATAAGTTATATATATAATATACCTTTTCTTTTAGTCGTAGAAGATTGTTCTTCCATTAGGGCAGCTAATACTGCCGCCAATCTCACAGATTCTGCACTCTCCACTTCAATACTAGCGTCAGTTGTATTCTCCGTTCTCTCCTTTATTCTGGAATTATTAAAATATGGAAGACTAAACCCACCCAAAATAACTTAATTTTAATATTTTTTTATTTAACCTTATAATATATATTCCCTAACATCTTCGCATTGTGTTACTACTAATTTTTTTAATACCAGTTATGTATAGTTACATATATACATATCAGATAAAGTTTAAGTAAATGGTTTTTTTTATTATAATGCATCAATATGCATATTGTGAATACATAACTTTATAATAATAATAATAATATCCTCCAGACCGATTTCGGTCACAGCGATTAATGTGGCCTTAATCTAGCCACTAGACCAAAAAGGTCCTTTATATAAATAAAATAAATTAAGTTAATTATACACTTATAAGTCTATAATATTATCTAAATTAAAACTTAACGAAATACAATAAACATGGTATTCTTTTCAATGTTAAACTCACGTAATAAGCTTCTGGGTTGCGAACTTTTGCAGTAAGCTGGCTACAATACCAGTGTCAACGTCACCAAGTCCCGGTAAAAGGGCACTCGCAGTGGCAGGTAATTGTAGCTGCATGTCAGATAGAACTTGCAACAGACGCACTTCTAATGAAGCTGATGGCACTAGGGGCTTTGGTTTTTCAGCTTGACTCGGATCTGAGAACAAATTATATTTTTTTAATTCATATTTAATCTGTGTACAGTATGTTGTTAAATTTATTGTTTGAGTGAATAGGGTGATAGAATTACAACACTTTTTTTAAATTTATCTTTCTGTATTAGAGGATTCCGAAAATGGGTACTTTTAGTATGTTTAAAAATAAGGTCATAGTCACTTTAAAACGCAGGGTTATTAACAAATCTATGAAATTAATGTGTTCAACTTTTTACATTTTAAGTTCCAACATGTAATAATAATTTTTGTTAGAAATGTGGAATAAGAACTGGAAGAGATTGAACTAAAACACACTTTAGGGCAAAAAAAACTACTTACTACTACTTTCAGCTTTTCCCGGTGCCGGGCTCCCAGTCGCCCTATCTTTTGAGCTGCTAGTTGCAACTTGCGCACTGTCATTTTTATCGCTAGGTAAGGTAGCACCTAGAATATTCTGTCTTTCTTTCTTTCTTTTTTCCAATTTCTCTCTCAGACTATTTCTCTTGCTTTTGACGGCTTGAATCTCTTCCCATGCGTCCGACATGGTTTGTTTTCAAACAGACCGGTTATGCTTCAAGTTTATATACCTATAGTATGCTACAAAGTTATATGACCAATGTTTCATTTCAAGCCACACGTTCGAAGTATCTATATTTAATATATTTTAATACATTTTTATAACGTAAATATTTAATAAGTTAAAAAAAAAACCCGCAAATGTATATTTTAGGATTGGAGGAAATAGAATGTCAATAAAACGTCAAAACATGAATGTCAAATGTCAATTGTGTTCTGTGCTGCCAGTAATAGATTAATTTTTCCCTAAATGTAATTTAAAAATTCTTTAAGCGTCTAGTCCACGTTGTCCAGTGTGTTCTGCCGATGTACAGAGACACAACGAAATAATTGTTTCCACGATGATTGATTATTAATTTTGTTATTATTGTTATTATTATCCTTTAATAAGGTTCGATATATATTATAAAGAAAATTATTTTAAAATCTTAAATCGGGTATATTTTTAACACTTTTTATTTTTAAAAATCGTCAATGTACGGTATAAATAAGATAGACCAGTATAAAATATACATTTTTCTCAAATTTTGTTTTGTTGTTGTTTACTTCTAAAAGAATCAAAATCTTTCATTATGGATGTACGATAAACATTATACGCGTTGGAACAGCATGGTGGAATAAGCTCCAATCCTAACCTCAAATAGGAGAGGAGGCATATAGAATAAAGAATAAGTAATGTATGTATTTAAATCGTTAATAGTATTTTCATAAGAAAGATTATAGCAAATAAAATCATTTTCTCTATAGAAAAATGGAAATGAGAGAAACTAGAAAACAGATTTCAGTTAGGAATGGTAGCCTTTATTATTTTTCTAGATTGAAAAGAGGCTGTAATAACTTGTATCCAGAGCCGATAATTATATTAAAACATATTAGGTACCTATTTTCATTTATTGCAATTTATCATACCTATTACCTATATGTTGACATAATAATGACCTAAATGTCAATTCCTGGCATTCCACATGGCAAAATGGAACAATAACAAATGCTAATATAGTTAATTTAGATCTACATAGGTAAGCTTTTATATTCGAATATTGTCATCAGTAGTCAGTACAACTGCTTGAACCGTTTGAACGGACAAGATTTTTCAAGATGAGTGATAAATCAGAATCAAACAAGAAAGAGCCCATGACTGATGAAGAAAGACTTGCTCTTTGTCAGAAATTAGATGAAGAACTTGATGACTTCATAAACAGCTTAGAGAAGAAAAGATATACCGATGGCTGGCCAGAAGATCGCTGGGAGGTAATTATTTTTCTTCTAATTATTCAGTTTAAAATTATTATTTTTTATTTTATTGTTCAATGGAATCAACCCGTGTTTATTTGTCAGCTCTATTTATAGAGTTTAAAAAGTACAAACTCATTTGCTTGCACTCAATAGAAGCTGTCAGCATTACAAAGTATGTTTGTTACAAAGTTGTGTGTTTGGTGTTAAAATAACTATTTATAGTGGTGCATAAGCCCCGTTAATAGTAATATATTTTATAATTATGTTTTAATAACATAAGTGCTGTAGTGTTAATAGAAAACTCTTTACAATTTTGTTTTCAAATTAAAAAACCCCTTTCTTTAATAAATTAGTTTTATTTTGTTACTCATCTTATTCTTGATAACTAATTAAATAAACGATTAGAACAGTTTTCGACTGAATTAGGCTGCAAAAGCTTACATTTTTATGAATGAAATAACTTTGTTGTTTTCAAAGTATATAAAATACCTTCAAATAATCTAAATATATTGTTTTAGGAAGAAATGGATAAACATCCATTCTTCATGAAGTCAGTTCCCTCAGATGGTGAACTCTCTCCTCTTGCCGAAGGCTTGGCCAAGCTCAAGTATGATCCTGAAGAGAACACACCACTTGAACTTGCAAACAGCTACAAAGAAGATGGAAATTTTAACTTTAAACACAAAAACTACAGGCTGGCCTTATTAGGGTAAATATAAATAATTATATTTGTTTAATTTTTAATTATGCTCATATTACACTAAGTTCAACCTCTTAAAAATAATTCTTTAATGAGATATTTAATATGCCAATATATTTGCATATAAGAAAACTTGTATGCAATCCAAAAATTTTTCCATCAATGGCTTTAGCTGTCTTCATAATGTTTCAATAAGTAACTCGTAAACAATTTGTATTCATCAATGTTATCACATAATTTATAAAAATATTATAAAGAGAAAAGATTTAATTTTTTATTTATTTGTTTGTTTGTTTGTTATGACTTAAATCAAAAAGTACTCGACCAATCTTAAAATTCTTTCAATATTAGGAAGCTACATCTTTACCAAGTAACATAGGCTATAGTATATTTTCAAAAAATATATAGATCCTAACCTAAAATGGAACAATGCTAGCCAAGGTATATATTGCGTATATGAAGTCGGTTATAAAGTGGTAATTTGTGTGCGCTGCGAAATCTATTGACAATAGTATAAAATAGTGTTGTATATAGTAATAGTGCCGTAAAATGCCCTAACTTTGGACAAATTTTGAGGGTTTTTATATTACTTTGACATGAGTAGGAAAGAGTTAGGGTATAAAAATTCATGAAGTAAGAAAATGTCACGACTTGAACAAACTGTAGCTGGCCTACATTTAGTAAATTTATAAATATGTATTTGATATAAATGAATGGATTTTTTTTTGTTTTTTAATTTGGATATATATTTTTTCTTAACATATGATGCTTTAGTTGAAGCTATTTAATACCAGAAACTTTGTTTTATGATATATTATTGGTTTTCTGGCATTTGCGTCTAATTTAATAGCTACAACTAAAGAAAACTTTTTGTTATTAATTTTCTTAAAAGTAGTCTAATAAATAAAATAAGTTGGTTGCCTGGAAGAGAAAGCTATATAGCGATAAGGTTGCCGAAGTTGTATCTTACTTTTATTAGGGCTATATCCATGTTTGTATTTTTTTTTCTTTGTGGTGTATAAACAATTACAAAGTAAAATATGCTAATAGCTCTTCTATTTAATTTTAGATATACAGAAGGAATAAAAGTGAGGTGTGATGATGCTAATGTAAATGCAAGTTTGTACAACAACAGAGCAGCCGCACATTGGTATTTGAAGAATTACAGGTCAGCCTTATACGATAGCGAGAAGGCGTTGACATATGATCCGAATCATAACAAAGCACGTTTACGAGCTGCTAAATCAGCATTCGAAGTCAAGAAATATGACACGTGTATCGAACATTGTAAGAAATTTTTAGAAAAGAAAAGCGACAAAGATGTCAGTGAACTTCTCAATAAAGCTAAAAATAGTAAAAAAGTTCAAGAGCGAGATGAAAGGAAGAAAACTCGATCCGATGCAAAGAAAAACGAGGATAAGGATGAACTTCTTAAATCAATCATTCAAAGGGGTATAAGGATATCCCAATGTGATGACGCGGATGATATTGATTTGTCAAAACTGGAACCGACCTTACCCGGTGCTCAGGATGCAATGGTTCATTTAGAGAATGGGGTATTGATATGGCCAATTTTGTTATTATACCCGGAGCATCAAATGACAGATTTCATAAAGGGATGCTCAGAAAACATACCTCTTATGAAACAACTGGAGCAGGTATTTCCAGCACCGTGGGACAGAAAAAATAAATATAAATGTGAAACTGTAAATATTTATTACGAAGGTTACGATAAAATGCCTCATATTATTGATCCGATGAAGACTCTGGGTGAAATTTTAGTATCGAAATACTTTGAACTGAAAGGTGGTACGGCAGCTTTCTTCATTTTACCCCGAGGTAGTGTTATTGAAAGGAATTATATAGAGTGCCATCTTTAATGATGACGATTGATTGTCTTTATAAATGCATGTTGAACCAAATCATTAGATTTGTATAAGTTACTTAGACAAAAATGGGTGATTTTTTAAATATCATATATAATTATCTACTGTAGATAGATACAAAATGTATGCACATTTTTCATGAAATTATTTTATAAGCATAAAAATATATTTTGTTAATAAATCGTTTGTTTTATTTGTAAATTCCCACTTTAAGGATGGTTGATAATTTTAAATAAATTTCTGAAATCATCAGAAGTCTTTATTAAAAAAAACTAAAACTAAAAACTATTTGTGTTTCTTTTAATCTGGTGATAAATTTCAAATACATTCATTATCCAAACAACTTATTAATGGTTGGACAAGACTATTAACTATTAAATAATAGTTTTCTCTTGAGGTTTAATTAGGATTTTTTATACAAAATGTCAAATATTCCAATGTTGACAAAAACTTTTATTTTTCTTAAAAATACACTACACCTAGTTGTCCGCATCCTCGTCGTTCATTTCGTAGTTTTGATGTGGGTAGAACGGACCGGGGGGGTCGAAAGCCCCTTTATCCTCCACTATCGAGGGATACGGGTGGTGGGGCACAGTGCCCATCCATTGCGGATACCAATAGAGTCCCTGTTAAAGATATTTAATTATTACTAATTATTAAAAAAATAAAACCGTAAAACGAACTTTCTTTTTCGGTATTAGTATACTGTATGGGTCATTTTAGTCTCACCAGTTTATGTGAGTTATCAGGAATAGAAAGTGAGTATTTGCAGTGTGTATTGTACTGTCGTTAAATTATTTATTTTCGTTTCTTTCAAGCCTGTGCCAAATTTTAAAGAAAAAAAAAACTAATTTAGCGTCCTGGCAATACCTTAGGACTTAGGTAGAAACGAATTTTTATCTTTGTTAAAAGTTTTTCTGTTTTATAATCACAATAATAATAATACTTAATATTACTGTTATTTATATTTTCTAAATCAGCTGGTTTGCCCACTTAATATTACTTTCTTTTGAACTTTTTTAAATTTCAAAGATTTTATATTTATATTATTTGTTTATAAACAACTGCCTGTGGTGCCTGTGGTGTGGGCGACCTATGCAAAGTTTTTAAAACGTCATGAAATGATAAAAAAATGTAGAAATATAGGTACGCGATAAGTGTTTGCGGCCCGCCACACAATGACTGACACGTGTTTGTGGCCTCTATAAGCAGGAGGTATCGCTGATCTAATTATATTATACTCTACGTCTCACCTTGTTACTGCCTGCGGCGTTGCACGTGAATCTCTGATCGTGAAGGTCAACTTGATCCAAGTAGCTCTTGCCGGCTATAGAACCGTAGTTAGGCGGGTACATAAACAAACAGCCCTCGAGAATATCTATATAAAAATTATTATGACTAAAATAACAATTATTCAAATATATAATTACCGTATCTAAGATTAACACTTTAACAGTTAATAAATAAAATAATAAATATTTTCTGAATTAAATCAAACTTAAATTGTTAAACGTTACTCTACTATTTATAGTATAAATTGTATGTCAATAGCTCAATTTATTCTCTCAATTGTATAGAATACAAAACAATGTTTTCATCAGTAAGGATGGAATATTTGAGTTTTGAGTTTGTTCATACGGAATAGCTCTACTAATACCCTTAATGGATTTATTAAAGAGCGTTTGAGACGATTCAGCAAAACCGCGATCAAGTCAAAAAGACTGTGATTGCGTTAATTGTGTGATTTGTGTTGTGAATTGTAAATACAAAAAAATAATTAATTAATTTTTTTTTTTTTTATTATTATTTATAGTTTCGGGGTCAGAGGTCCACCACCAGTGTTTATGTTATAAATTAGAAGTAATAAATAAATAAATAAATAAATAAATTGTGTTGTTGAGTGAGTTATTTTTTTATAACTATTTAAATATATGTTCAACTATCCACGCGGTTTTATTTACGTTTAACGTTACTGTTACAGGATGACGTTTATGTAATTATTTTTTTTAATATGTTTTATAACTATTTGTTTTTATCTTCTAACATATTAATATTAGTATATATCTATATCGAAAATTGCTAAACTTACAAGGCACAGTTATATTATCCTCTTCCTGCTCTTCAGGTTTGGGTGTCGGCTCTATATATGGAGGCACCGGATCGATGCCCGTTCCTGGGTCGCCCGGGATAAGGAATGGACCTAGATGATGATATATAAACGAGGACGTTAAATGCAGATTAAATATTCGATTATAGGAACTTTTTTTATTATATCTAGTTAGGAGACTCCTTGGTCCATAGTCCATACAACAGCGTTGTTAAAAAAAAGGAAGCGCCTTAATTTCAAATCGCCGCCATTTTGTTAGTGGACATAAAGGTATAGTACCTAAATAATGAATTATTGGCGCGATTTGTTGAATGTGTTCAAATGTTTTATTTTGATTTTAAGAGTAATTTATATAAATTTATATGATTTTATGTTCTATTTTTTGAAAGACCAATTTGAGGTATTTGTTTAATCAGTTTTCGTTTCTGGAAGCTAAATATAAACATATTTTTTTATTAAAATGGCAATAACACGTGCATAGTTCTTTTTAAATTCGTTATAGATTAACTGCCTCGTTGGTCTATTGACTGCCTCGTTGGTCTAGTGGCTTGATATAAGGCCGCAGACGCGGTGGTCCTGGGTTCAATTCCCAGGTCGGGCAAATAAATAGTTATTGGGGTTTTCTGTCAGAAAATTCTCAGTAGCAGCCCGGAGTCTGGAAGTTGGAAGTGTGGTACACTCCCGTGCCTCGGAAAGCACGTTAAGCCGTTGGTCCTGCGCCTGAACTCTTTCCGGTCGTGTCGGATTGCCGTCCCATCGGTTTATGAGAGCTAAGGAAAAGAGAGTGCACCTGTGTTTGCGCACACGCTTGTGCACTATAATATCTCCTGCGCAGTTGGCTAATCTCTCTTGAGATTGGCCGCCGTGGCCGAAATCGGTCTGGAGGACCTTATATATATAGATTAAGGCATTTGAATTTGATAGATAGTAGACTACTTGATGAAAATTGCACAATATCACTACTCTCAGTACTCGGCTCCTTAACTGTAAACAATTTAAAAAAAATACCGCCGTAATGATTGGTATAGTTCCACTCGCAGACGTGGTGGTCGCACACTAGTGGTGTGTGGTTTTCTTTTGTGTAGTACGTGTTACCGTTTGGGGTGGTCTGTTGAAATAATAAATACAATTTAAATGATAAATTATGTTATTAAAATCATTCACTTCGTCAAAGAATTTACGAAGACTACAAGGGTATATTATTAGGGTATATCTATTTATTTACTACGGGATATATTTTTTTCTTTTGTCTATGAATACAAAGTAGTTTTATAATTATTTTTTCCAACGTTTCCAACGGTGACGTCATATATTGCAGCATGCGTGTTACATGTGTTCTTGTTGATATGCATATTGGTAGTGATGTTTGCTACAGTCTCGTTCTTTTTTTTTATTATTTTAATATGCAAGCATCATATTATTTAATTACGCCGTTAACCACCATCGAGAAAAGAAAAAAAAAGAAACAAAGCACTGTTTATGTAAATAAATTAATCTACCACAAAAGATAAAGCCCGCCACAATAATATAGAGAACCTTACTAGTAAAAAATCGTAATGTCGATATCGCAATCCTTGTATGTTGAAGTCTAATATGAAAGAACCAGATGTTATGATACACGAAGCGGCCGTTAGTGGCGGTAGTTTGTACATCACTAGACCACATTTCACGATTGCCTTCGGTAGCGTCGACACGTCCCTTTCTCTTTGCATTAATTTTTTAAATGGGAACCTATAAAAATAATAGTATTATTGATATATAAATTTTTAGTAAGTTCACTTTACCAAGGAATAAATTTATATAAAGAAAATATTCTAAAATGGCAAATGGCTGCTTGCCTGTAGCCTGTTCCTCTAGAAATAGAGAGAATTAGTAATCGATAATCTTATTAATTTAAATCAGAGCTAATGAACAATCCTTTCATCGGCATACATACATTACATATTGTAAAAGTTCGTGGCAAGACTTTAAATAGCTTTGTTATTGTTGAATATCCGTTAAGATTCCAATAATGTCAAAAGTTTATTAACGTTATCGACTCGATTCCGATTCAGTGGCCCTAGCCAAGTTGACATTCTATAATTGTAAACGCTAATAGAAAACTAAAAATTGTATGAGAATGACCACGTGACTTGTCGTTGAGAGATGTCATTCTCATATGTTTGTTGTTGTATTCTATTAGCGTTTACAATTGTAGAATGTCAACTTGGCTAGGGCCTCAGCTTCGTCTATTACTCATTAAACTGAATTGTATGATGTTATCATATACAAAAGCTAGAAAACCATGTCAAAGTGAAACTTAATTGGTTAACATTCGACGTTCCATCGAGGACGAATCGAATCGCAAATGGGTCGTTGTATTAGTAGAATAGGGAAAAAGCTAAACGTCAACGAGTATGTTTCGATTTCGATACCGATAATGTGTTAATTATGTTAGCAGAATTAGCCACCTCCCTCTTTTAAAAAGTGGAGGAAGTCTATGGCTCTATTCAATACTTTATTGTCACTATATGACTTTTGTATTATTATTTTGAGTTAAGTTAAGTTAATGGTTCTTTCTTGGGATCCAAGATTGCCTACCTCAGAGTAACCGGCAGTGTTACTTTCACATTCATAGTATTACTATAGATTATTATTATTACCTAAATATACAAATACCGATATGGCATTCTAAGCCATGTAAGTAATTGTCCGTTGGGAAGGATATGCTCGGGTCGTCTATAAGATAGTACTTGCTCTCGTCGTGGTAATGCAAGAAGCCTAAGAACACGAACGAGCGGTCCTTGCAATATGGCGCTATTCCTCTACCCATGTTGTATATGTCACTGTATAACTCTGAGAAGAATAGGTAAACGTTCTTTCCGCAGTAAAATTCTGTAAACAAATGAAATTTTAGGTAAGGTAAGAAATTGCGTGAGAGAAATTTTACTCGGGAGGGCAAATGACTCTATTCCACTTTGTGGTAAGTGGTAGTAGAATCCAAACGCGACGACGGCTACTACATTCGGGAAGAATTATCTGTATTAGCCGCTCCTGACTTGTCGACCCGCAACATGCCTCTTCATGCCTCGTTTGAAGGAACCCAGGTCATAAGAGGAGGGGAACACGTGTGCCGGTATAGAATTCCATTTTTTATAGGTAAGTTAAAGAAAAGAGTTGTCAAATTTCTACGTGCGCGATGGAGTTGATGACAATGATAGCCAGCACGCGTAGACTTGTCAAGGAAAGGGGAAGCAAGAATGTGAGAGAATAGATTTCTCAGAGCACTCGCCGTGATACAGTCGATAGAAAGCGTTTAGCGCCGCTCACTCTCGACGCAATTGTAAAGGATCTATTGTGATGGTGACCTTTACGTAAGTTCGTTTAATGCGAATCCAAGGCATCAGTTAGTACTTAGCAAAGCCATCCCAAAGGCGCGAGCAATATTCAACGCAAGTCCGCACCTGCATTTTGTACAACAGGAGCAGTTGTTGTGAAAAAACGCCGCACCTTGTTCAGAACTCCGAGGGGATGTTTTAATAACAGTTTCACGTGAGATAGGGTAAAGGAATTTCAATTAAACTTATTTTCAAAGATAGAACTTATAGTCAAATAAAATAAAGAGTTTATGTATGGAAATTTATATATCAGATAACACATAACAGAGATTTTGAGTAAGTTTTCGTTCAACAGTACCTTGACTAATATAAAATTCCATCGGCACTGGTCCACCAGTGTAGGTAGCCTTTCGTTCAGCTGCTATAGAGTTGTGATTCTCATACATAGTCAGCATATTGTCTATGACATCGTCCAGTGTTATAAGAAGGACCTAAGAGTTTTATATAACCGTTTAGATTTTAAACTTACTTTATTTATGGAATTGGTTATTTATTTTTTAATATCAGTTGAGTATAGTCTATTTGTAATATAATTTTGCATTAAATAAACTTACTTTTAATTCCTGTATGTGTAGTTTAATGAAGCGACCCAAATGATCGGTCGCTATGTGAACTCTTTCGTTAATTAAATACTGAAATTCGAAAATGGAAAATAATAACATAAAATTCAATAATATTTCAAAAAAAGAATATTAAAACGAATAAAAAATATATGTGTTTTAGTTTTTCACATTTGAAAGGTCATCGGTTTGATTTCCCATTTTCATCCGATGAAAATCCGAATTTCCTATTACATATTTCCTCGTTTTTATATTATTGGAGATTATATACTTAAACAAAACTTTAAATAGAGGGATACTTATTGTAATAACGATACGTATAAACAATTTAATAAAAGTAAAAAAAACAAACATTCAGTAAGCTAGTTACACATAATAATGCTTAATAAAATGTTCTTCCCAAATCTAATTGGTTAGTCTCGAAGGGTCTTATTTTAAAATTAAATTATTGTTACACATAATAATGCTTAATAAAAAAAAATTCTTCCCTCTAATTGCTTAGTCTCGAAGGGTCTTATTTTAAAATTAAATTATTTTCTAGTCTATCCACTATTTTCATCCTGATGTTATGGTGAAACATTGACTGCAAGAAATATAAAAAAATCCTAACATGAGACATAGATGTTATGTTCCATGTGTATATAGTTAATTGCAGACAAGAAACATAACCACTTTCAAGTCGTGGTCGTAGGTAGCTAATTTGCAGGGTTCTCTGTCATAAAAAAAATAGCTAAATT
Organism: Nymphalis c-album; assembly: GCA_963151315.1. Classification (NCBI taxonomy): domain Eukaryota; kingdom Metazoa; phylum Arthropoda; class Insecta; order Lepidoptera; family Nymphalidae; genus Nymphalis; species Nymphalis c-album. The sequence continues at coordinate 3,875,072 of OY720610.1, forward strand.
TCAATTATAAAAAAATATACTTGATCCTCCGCCGTCTTTATCCTCAACATCTCGTTCTGGTAAAGCCACAAATTATCGAGCTTATCTGTCGGGTCGTGTCCGTATATCTCGAACGCGTCTATTATCATTGCTAGAGTTAAATTCTCATTTGGTTCCAGGCAGCATGGGTGATTGCGGATATTGTACGGAGTCTGTGGCAAGAAATATATATATTTATTATTAATATGTATCACTCATACATATAATAATATAGAAAAAATAAAAATATAAGAGTATAACAGGAAAAGCCCGTAAATGTCCCACTGCTAGGCTAAAACCATATTTCCTCTTCAGGAAACTACTTACTTTCTTAGAATTTACGAACGTCTTTGGTGATAAGATCTTTGTCAAATAATAGTAGGCCTTTTTTTTTTTAACGTGGGGAATCCCTCACGGGTTCCCTCTGAAGGAGGGTTATGTCGGACTCCTACCGACTAAAACCACCACGGTACCCTTCTCTTCTTAAATGGAGCGCCACAGGATCGCTTGCGCATGCTACCGTGACGCTCCGACGTTCAAATAATAGTAGGCCTAGACAAGTGGCTTTTACGTTTGACTATTCACTACAAGACTATTTCGATTCGAAACGTCGAACGCGAATGTCAATCTCATAAATTGATTATTATTTTCTATTCTATTCTATTAACGTAAAAGCCACTTGTCTAGAGAGGCTGAACAGAGCAGAAGTCATTTGTAAAGTTATTTTATAAGATATGAATTTATAAACAGACTGATATAAAAATACTAATATAAAAAGTAGAGTAACAGCCTGTGAATGTCCCACTGCTGAGCTAAGGCCTCTTCTCCTCTTAGTGAGGAGAAGGTTTAGAGCTTATTCCACCACGCTGCTCCAATGCGGGTTGGTGGAATACACATGTGACAGAATTTCAATGAAATTTGACACATGCAGGTTTACTCACGATGTTTTCCTTCACCGTCAAGCACGAGATGAATTATAAACACAAAGACAGATAGACATATGATTGACATAAATTGTTTAGGTTGATCTTTAATTGTAAAAACTGTAGACTTACCTTAATTGAATTTAATTATTATGAGATAACATTAACGCTCTCTATGATAAACAATTTCAACGATAATATTTATGTTTAATTTTAAAAATAAAGAAATCTTACCGTTATCTGTAACATGCCGATGCATATCGCAAACAAAACGCGCGCGTGTGTAGAACCGTCCATTCTGCCATCATGGCCAAGGCTATTTCGATTAATTGATTGTTCACTATAATTTAAGAACCAATTTAACGAACAGACGTTTTAAATTGGTCGTTTATTAAAAATGTTGGTACTGTTTATGTTCTTTGAAATGTAACTCCTATTTGTTTTGATCAATTTTATTGTTGTTTTGTTGGAAAGCTGAAAGGCGTTGTTCCAAATGAGACAAATCAATTTTATATTTTAATAATGTTTGACGTAATAGAATAAACAATTTTAAACAAACGTTTTCTTTGATTAAAATCCATTTACTTTATGATTAAAATAAATGATTTTTTTTAAAGTGTATTTCATACTTATGTATAATAAATATAGTATCACGAATATACAATATATTTATTTTTTTTATTTCATAGGAAGGCGGACGAGCATATGGGCCACCTGATGGTAAGTGGTCACCAACGCCCATAGACATTGGTATTGTAAGAGATGTTAACCATCGCTTACATCGGCAATGCGCCACCAACCTTGGGAACTAAGATGTTATGTCCCTTGTGCCTGTAATTACACTCACTCACTCGCTCACTCACCCTTCAAACCGGAACACAACAGTACCAAGTACTGCTGTTTTGCGGTAGAATATCTGATGAGTGGATGGTACCTACCCAGACGAGCCCGCACAAAGCTCTACCCCCAAGTACATAATATTGTATATTCGTGATGACCTGCTGACCGATTCGGGACACGGTACCAATTCTCAAGAGAGAAAAGCCAAGTGCGCTGTACGTATAATGCAGTGTTTGCAAAAATACGAATGCACTACACTCTCACAATCCCATTGCAAGAAAAATCCGATATGACCGGAAATAATTCAGTCCAAAATTGACTTGCTTTCGTGCTATGAATAATTAAGACAAAATTCTTTATACTAAAAAAAAAAAATACTTAAGACAATGTTTTATAATGTGCAGCCGCAGCGGCTGCTATTGAATTTATTTTATAATACATTTTTAAATTAAAACTTTTTATTGGTCTGATCGGATTTGAACCGAAGGTCTCGAGATCAGCTGTTTCATAAGCATATCCACTAGACATATAATTATGTATAGTATGTTGGTTAGACGGTTTTCTTTTTTTTTGGGTGATTCATGGTATAAACAGTTAAATAAAACACGAAACAGAATAACATTTTATAATATTTAAAATACACACAGAGTTTATATCATCGCAATACATGCGTAGTGCGTACTGAGTATTTATATATAAAACATTATTGCATTCGGTTACATTTCTAATTAAACAGCTTTAACGTAAGCGTGATTAACAGGGACACTGCACGTGCAGACGATTTTTTTTTTGTCTATAGACTTATTGTCCTTTTTATTTATTATGAAATTGTTTTTTTTTTCTTTTTCTAAATTTTCATCTTGTTTATGGAGAATAGCGGCAGTTCTTATGGAGTAACAAAAGTTTCCACCAGGCGTAGCATAATATTTCAATAAGTACCCAGTGAGTGGGATTCTAATAAATTATCCCAAATATATCTGTATGTTTTTGTATTAATGACTTTTATTGTGCCAGTAGGTAAATCTGATTGCCAAGTAAGTTATATATGTCAAAGGGCAATAGCAGAAAAAACTAATATATGTTTCTGGATTAAAACACTAACATTGAGTAGTGCAGTTTTAATAGTACCTAAATTGATAACGTTGTCAAGCTACAATTTTAATTTTAAATTTAGAATAAGGCTCCATTAACGCTATCTTCTCCATAATTCTGTCAATTAATACGTACCTATTTATTGTCACAGATAATTAATACATTTTATTGTCATTTTATTTGAATACTGTAATAATCAATTCCATTAATAGATATATATTTTTGTTGACATTTATAACAATTTATTTTTATAGGAAGACTTTTATGTGATAGCAATACATACGGGACTAGATAATTATTTGAGCGTAGACATATATAAATTGGAATAATTAGCTCAATCTAACAATATTATTATCTAAAGACAACATTAATTTGAAATTAATACAAACCCGACAATACAGTAACTAAACAAAATAATTTTGTATAATAATTATGGTTTTTTTAAAACACAATTGATGTTATGTTATTTATTTATCTATATATTGAGATTTATTTTTTTATTTATTATTTATCATAATATATGTATATATACTAAATAAAAATATATCTTTAATGTATTTGTAATTATTTCCTGGAGTACATATCAGGGTAAAAATTAAGGCCTTGATTCTATTGTTTTTTTTTTTAAATATGACGAATAAATACGTAAATCTTCACAATACTAGTGATGACCATATAAGTACTACATACATCTATTTAAATCTAAAATATATCATCAACAACAATTAGACATAGTTTATTAAAAATCGAATATAAATATTATATGCTAAACTAGTGTTGTAACGAATTTATTATTGTAAATCTTATTTATCCTGATGTTAATGCTCACGTGATTATTCCAGTAAGTGCATCCATTACAACAAAAAATATCGAAAATTTTGTATTGTGTGTCGTATTAACGAAACTAACATCTATGTCTCGTCATGAGTCAACTTGGGCTTTATAACAATATCGATTTGACTGAACAATCTATTATTGTATAATAATATATTCGACAAAGGTTTTAATCTACGTTAACTAACACAATTGATATTTTATTGACTAAATTTAATTAATATCATAAGCAAACAAAATATCTGCTATCACAACAACAAGTATGAACTTTTTTTTAATAAAACTTTTTAGTAGTTATTTTTTAAAATACATTATTATCATCGCACATAAAATTAGTAAATGCTTTTCATTCTATCTTATATAATTAGTGAATATACTTATATGCTTATAAATTACATTTGAATATGGAAGACTTCGTTGTCGAAGAATTTCAAAACGTAAATTCTATTTGGAAGACATTGGATCCTTTAAATATATTGTAAATATAATTTTAACCGTCTAATATACGTATATACATAATTGTATATTATTATTATTATTATTGGAAGACATTTTGAACATCGTAACGTAACATCTAGTATTTTTTCTTAACATCTAGAAGGGCTAAAATACCAAAAAATCAATCACATTCGACTAGAAATTATTTGGCGTTTAAAATTGTAAGAAATATCGCATCCGTGATTAATATACACGAAATAAATGCGTTAATCTATAAATAGTTCAACAATCATCTAAAACACTACATAAAATTAGAACGGCAAGCCGATTTTAAATGCTTTCACGAGGGCCGACCCCGAGTCCCACATACCAATGATGCCGAACAATACCCCGAGGAATATGATGAAGTAGTCGTAAGCGATAGTTGTAGTTTCCAATTGATTGCCTTTCAGCTTAAGGTGGAAGTAAGCCGGCCATATGAAACTCAACATTGTGCCCGTAAAGCTGCCAATAAAACCCATGAGGATAGCGAAATGGGGAATGAATATAGCCATCAGAATCGTGAACATGATAACCCCCAGTCTCCAAGCCAGTCCCCAAACCTTCAATTCCCCATCTAAAGCATAAATTGGTGGAAAAATTGTTTTTGGCTTGCCTCTGAATAAAACTCTTTCCATCAAATCACATGCCGCGTAATACGGCAATGGGTAACTCAATACTGCTTTGACTACTAAAAAGAAGTTAACCAGCCCCTTAAATCCAGCAGAACGTAGGTTATTTGTTATAACCTGCTGGGTATCATTTTGGAAGGTTAGGAAACAAAGATATCCGAAGATGGACTTAAAAGCAGCTGCAGCTATATGTGACCAATTTAACATCCATTCAAAACGCGATCGATCTTCCATGTTACCTTCGAGGGTGGGCAAAAAAATTTGTGACGTATAAGAAAATACAATAACACCCAAACTGATGGGGAAGTTTTCAAAATCTAACGACCATTTGACTTTTGACCAACCCCAGTCGCCAATATAAAGAATGCAGTATCCGAGAACAATCGCGTTGATAATAAGATGGCTCATGGTACACCAGAAGGATAACATGCTGACACTTTTAAGTGACTTCAAAAAAGCAAGTGGTAGTAGGAATATTCCGATCAACATCATCCAAGAACGGGTATCAATCGAACCATCAGGAAAAGTACCAATCATTAAATCACCACACACAACGACGTATAGAATGCAAGTCATAAGGAGCTCGATAATTTGAGCGATGTTGACGATTTTTGCGCCGTATTTCCTACCAAAGCACTCCTTAGCGATGCTGACGTAAGAATCGCGAACACGTACACGCTGGCCGGATACTGGGTCATCTTCGTACAGGCATTCAACCAGGATCTTACCTGTATAACAGCAGATGTGAGCAATACCAATCATGGCAGCTATTGCCCAATATCCACCTTGTAGAACTGCAAATGGCAACGAAACCACGAACATACCCTGCAAAGAGACAGCAGAGTTATATTTATAAATGCATTATAGATAATATTTCTTTATAAAGAAACAAATATATTTATATACCTGGATTGCGTTGGTGACGTTCCATGCGGCTTGGAACTCATTAATCTTTGCACCTGGCTTACCACCGCCTTCTTCGAATCCTCCTTCTTCAGACGAAGCGTAAAAATCAACACTTTGCATGCTTTGAGTCCTGAAACAAGTTTGAGATCCATTTTAACGGATATTTAATATACTTTTAAAGTTTTGCAGTGCTATCTGTAAAAGTATACCTCGGTGCTCCATCCTGCTGAGGGTAGGTGTTCTGGTAGCTGGTAAAAGAGTCTTCAGCCTGTAGTTCTCCACTCAAGAATGGATTAGTTGGATTTGTTGATTGGTATGTTGGTGAAGTCGTCTCATTCATGGTCGACAGTTCGCAGCTTTCTCCCATGTCTGATAGTAAATAAAGATGGTCAATTACATTAAAAACAATGTACACATATAACTACTATTATATACGTTAACATAGTAATATAATAAAGGTCACCTTTAATCAAAGAATTAATGAACTTTAAACTTTACGAGATCGCACATTACGTGTAACAAGGGCGGAAAGGTTAACCTTTGCTTTATGAATTACATAACTGTAAAGAACTTTTTAAGGTTATTTATGTTTTAAAAACTACCAGGAATTTGTACTTATTTGAATCATAAATTCATTCATTAATTTATTTGAAAATTTTATATGTAATTATAGCGCTTGTTGAACAATTAAGAATATTCTAGAAATATATTGTAACTATTTACTAATGAGTGCTATTACAAATACATATTTCCGTTTATTAATTGTAAAGAGATCGATAGATGTAATTAATAAATTAATTTTGAATTTAAAATGTATTTTCGTAAAGTTGCAACTAATATCTAAAATAAAAAAAGCTTACCCATATTTGCAAATCGAACATTTTGAGGAGGACGCTGCGAAGGGCCAGCCTTCTCAGGCACTTGCTGCCTAACAGTCTGCATTGCCACATCCAGTACATTTTTGAGCGGCGGTAACTTGATACGCCCGAGGTTGAGCATTTTTTATTTTTATGTATACGCACTTTATTAAACCTCCTTCGCTAATACTTTTTCGAATCAATATAATCAATATTCGAATTTTAAAACTATGTCAAAATTGACGCAACAGGAAGACATCGATTTATAATACTTAATTAATCTTAATTCTATTATGGAAGACTTCTTTACACTAAGCTATATAAATATCTTTACATTATTGTTTTACCGTGCTCCTTTGATCAGCCATTTTTGTTATATTAGATTCCTTCCCCATATTTAAACATTTTATATGTTTTTTTATTTGATATTGACACTTTTCTAATTTGCACGTTTTGGAAAGCAAATGGGGTGGCTTAGATCATTTTTAAATGATTTTCTTTATTGTAATGGCTTGCACGGTTTGACTCGCTTGGGACTGGATTCGACGCGAACGAGGTGCGCGGTACCGCGATCGATACCCGACCAAACTTGGCAGAACATTGTTCCCATAATAGGTACGATGGCGGAAACGAATTAGATGTACATTATGAGATTTTTTATTAAACTTCCTTGTTATATACGTTTATAACTAACAATAAAATAGAGATAGGAGTTTTAAAACAAGTAATCGTATAAGATTCCTATGATACTGTAATTTCAACAAGGAATTTAATATATATAATTTTTCTGTAAAAAAATTCAGATTTTTTTTACATTTTATAAATTTTAAAGCGGATATTCCTACATGTGTTTTATATGTTAGGTAAAATTACTTCGAAGCTATTTTTAGATTATCTTTTTTACTATACTAGCTGTGACCCGCGGTCTCGCCCGCGTATAATTAATAAAAATCGATAAAAGGACTATACAACACAAAAATAATTTTAAAATTCGAACCAGTAGTTCCTGAGATTAGCCGGATCAAACAAACAAACTCTTCAGCTTTATATATTAGTATAGATGAGCTGTCAAAGTATGTTAAATTCGCAGTTCAATATTAATATACATAAATATATTAAAATAAGATGATAATTATTTACTAACAACATTTCAGGCTATCAGGCTCACAAGTACCCACCAATTTTGCAATTGACCATAGCTGGACCTCTTTTCTATTTTGAGGAGGTGGTAAAGAGCGTTTCCTTTATTTATTAACGGAATTATATATATTAATAATTAACTTATGACCACCCTGAAGGTTAATTCTAAATATTAGTTAAAAGAACTTATGAAATTGGATGAATAGTTTTCGGCCTAACTTACTAACTTTACTTCTTTAGGTATAATATATGTATATATATTTATTTTATAGGAAGGCGGACGAGCATACCACCTGATGGTAAGTGGTCACCATCGCCAATAGACATTAGCGTTGTGAGAGATGTAACCATCGCTTACATCGCCAATGCGACACCAACCTTGGGAACGAAGATATTATGTTCCTTATGCTACAGGCACATTACACTGCCTCACTCACCCTTCAAACCGACACACAACAATACCAAGTACTGCTGTTTTGCGGTAGACTATCTGATGAGTGGGTGGTACCTACCCAGACGACCTTGCACAAAGCTCTACCACCAAGTGGTATGAAAGTTAAGTTATAATAGGGAAATTACGGTTTACAGTATGTTTATTTAGATCTACAATGCTATGTATTTTTAAAAATGTATCTATATAAAATCTTAATGGTTTCAGCATCTTCGATCAACAATACGACTAGATATGGCGTCACGAACTAAAACAATACTCAAATGTGGCACCGACCATAAAATGGAGAAAACGATGTAAAGGTTTGATATTTTCAACCTAAACTATGCCTTGTTCCCGAGCAATAAAGTGCGGTTTAGATTGTATTGACATTCACTTACGATCTTACGCCATGAATGACAGACAGACATAGGAAATGTTACATATTCAACCTTATTTTCTTAGCAGTAAGATATGACTGGACCATACTAATTTGAAATAACCACACAAACGTCATTGTGTTCTTACTTTTCGGGTCGTTTTTGCAACGCTTACCGCTAATCTAGTACATTATTTATTGAAGTTCAAGCATCATCAATTATATAAATAGCTATTCAAAATGATATAAAAGTCTTTATTTTACATTCAGGTTATAAAGAAAGAAATATTAATCGTTAATATTTTAGCATACATAAAATTAAAAGTTTTCTTAATTGGTCGTTAGGAAATAAAATAATTGGTTTGTTATAACGATATTTTTTTTGTTATATTTTTGTTTGAAACGATATGTGCCTACGTACTGTGCGGGTTACATTAATTTTACTTTTATCATCATGTTTTACCGGAACTTTAGTGAGTATTCTCAATTTTTGTTTAATATAATATAGTCTATTTTAATTTTCGTTGTAATTAGGTATATATATTATCAAGGCAAGTAACACTATTTGTCTGTTACACTTTCACGACTAAGCCACTGGACCGATTATAATTTATATCTTAAGTCTGACCCCCCTCACTAAAAAGGGGTGAAGACGCAAGCGAGAACTACTAATATATATAAAAGACTACAAGTACTTCTGCCACCAAAATGTTACGATGTTAGTGTAGTTTTCTCACCTAACTCCTGCCTAAGTCCTATCGTGCGAACGAAGCTTCAAAATAAAATAAAATATTATAAAGTGTGATACGTTACAGAATAGGATACGAGATACATACTAGGTAGTAAGGTTTGATGCGAGCTTGCCTGGATAAGTACCACCAACTTATTGGATAGTCTACCGTAAACAACACAATACCTAGTATTGTGTTGTGTCCAGTTTTGAAGGGTGTATGAACCAATATAACGAGGCACGAGGGACACAATATTTTAGTCCCTAAGTTCGATGGCGCATTGTATATGTAAGGATTAAGGAACAATTAATGTTATAGGTCACCAATTTTCATAGCGGTGGTCACTACTTACGATCAGATGGCCCATTTGCCAGGCCGCGTAACAATTGTATATCTACTTTCATGTATCTCCTATTATAATAATTTAAAATTAAAAATTTATACAAAATCTTTTGTATTTTCTTTTTTGTATATACTTTGAGAAGATAATATACCACTGGATCACTCCAGTTAAACAGTGCGTTCAGACTCAGTTCAGTTCAGTTATAATATATTTCTTTTTTTTTTATCCACGACTTGCTTTTGACAATAAATCTTACAGCCAACTTTATATTAAATGAAATTTGTTTCTAGAATGCCTACGACATACGAAGACATCCGTGCTGTCAAGAACCGAGCGAGAATATAACCCTGGCCATGATCATCGACGCTTACGAGATCTACGGCCACGACCCCACTGACAAACTGGACCATTTGGCTCATTATCAGATCGAAATGATGAAGATTAAGAGAGCACCTGATCAGGTATGGAACCGCGTACGAAAAATTTGCACCTAGAAATCCTGATCACCAAAAATAAATATAATGAAAATAAACTGAAGTGTACCAATATAATTAAAATGGAAATTTACATATTATTTAAATATAATCAAAATATTCAAAATATTAATAAGGGAATTCAAATTACTTTATTCAAAATTGAAGTATAACATTTTCCTACAACTGAGGCATTTTGAAGGCTTTCTGGGATCCTGTTGTAGAACCGTATACATTGCCCCACAAAATAGTTACTGACTCTACGCAGTCGAGTAACGGGAGTAATTAGTTTGTGTTTGTTCCTTGTACCAATGTTATGATTATCACATTTTCTCACAAAAATCATTAATGTTTTTCGTTACATAATATGTATTGAGAAGCAATACTTCATATTTTAATTTCTTAGGGATTATTTTAGCTCCTGACTATAGATCGCGCGCATAGCCATCTTTTGCAGCACAAATATCGTATTGAAAGCGGCCGATTATCCCAAATAATAGTGCCGTAAGATCTTACAGTAAGAACAAAAGAACTTTATATCCCAAAAACATATAATTTATAATTATCTTCTATTTGACGAGGCATGTAGTAAAAATGTCCGGTCTAAATTAATTATTAATTAGCTATATTAATTGCATAACAATAATTGTATAAGCTTATAATAATATTTTGTTAATAAATGTTCCTTTCAGTTCATAATCAACGAACATGTACATATTGCAACGGATCATCTCGCGAGGTTTATTACAATGCACATTAAAGAATTAAAGGTATTTTTTTTAATGTCTTACATACTGTTTTACTTTATTTAATTTTCGTTTTTAATTTTTTAAATATGGAACTCTATTTATTTATGTCCTGTATGTCTTCATTGTATTAAATGTAGTCAAGGGAAATATTTTGAAAAATATATTACACCATTTTTTAAAATTAATATTATTATAACTATGTTGAGTAGAAGTAAGTTAAAGTTAAATACAACATTGGGAATTTATGAAAAAATATATTATGTACTTATTACAAATTACCTAAATGTATATAAAAACTGTCTACATCTACGCAGACATACCAAGGCACCTCAATCGGATTCGCGTGTTCGCGTAGCGATATTGCTTTGTTGAACATCGTTTGGTGAAATCACTTTATATATTAACATTAGTATCCAGAGATACGTGGACCAATACTAACATCTTTGCTTAATCAAAACCGACGAGTTGCGTTATTTAATCATTAACGAAGCATATTTGCTTCTGAAAATATGACAAAATGAAATAGATACTCTAGAAATTGCCGTTTTTTGTCAAATTTTGCAAATGTGCCAATAATCTACGCAAAGTCGGGTCACAGTGTCATGCCGCCAAAGTATTACTTACAGCCCCAATTTTTCTATAGTTGAACGAGCCTTCTTGTTACGTAAAGTTATTAACGTCTCAGAAATTCCAAGTGTTTCTCGAAAAGTGCGGGCTGTGACATAATTAAGTAGAAAATACCTTTAATTTCGATTATTTATTTTATCTAAGCTTTTTTATCTATACCAAAAACGTAGTCTAATATTTATATGTACAGGTATTACTAATCGCTTTGGACGATACGATAGACAATATGTTGACGATGTACGACAATCACAATGCTATCAAAACAGAAAGGGTTGCGACGTATAACTCGGGTGTTGGAGGAGCTGTACCCTCGGAATTTTATCTAAGTCAAGGTAAAATATTAAATTCGTGTAATAAGTAAAATTTATATTACTATCCTTTTTTATATTACAAATGCGAAAGTGCGTTTGTTTGTTACGCTTTAACTACTCAACCGGTTTTAATGAAATTTTGCATACATGTTGTCAGAGGTAAAGAAAGGTACATAACCTAACATCATCATGTATGTAAAGACAAGTAAAAAATAAATCGTTAAAAAGTAAAATAGCAGCTCGTAAATAGCCTATTACTGAACCCAGTCCTGGTATGGTATTTTTTTTGGCTTCAAATATATTTCTGTTTTTTTTTTCTCTACATTTTTATATAATTATGTAACTTTTTCAGAATTTTACTGCGGTAAGAACGTGTATATATTTATATCCGAGCTATACAGCGACATATATAACATCGGCCGAGGTATCACACCCCACTGTAGGGGACGTGGCTTCCATTTCTTGGGCTTTGTCCACTTCATGGACGATCACAAGTACTTCCTCGAAGAAGATCCAAGTGTCGCGTTCGAAATGGACAATTACATACATGGACTCGAATGTCACCTTGGTATTTGTATATTCAGGTATGTAAAATCATATGTCCTAACTTATACTCTTAAAGCCTCATAACGTTGTTTCATTGTTTTAATTTCTTGTTGTTGTTTGATCCGGCAAATCTCAGGAACTAACTGGTTCGAATTTAAAATGTTGTGTTGTATAGTCCTTTTTAGCAAGGAAGGTTCTAGGCTGATTTTTATTCATTACAGTTTTATTAATTATACGCGGGTGACACCGCGGGGCACAGCTAGTCATTAATAAATACAATACTCGATTATTTAAATGTACATTACAGATTTCCGTTCAAAAAGAGTCTTCAGCACGTCAGGGACGTGTCAACGCTTCCAAAGGCGATCGTCAAATGCGGTCTCGTGATGTACAAACTACCGCCACTGACTGCTGTTTCGTGTATCATCACGTCGGGCTCATTTATATTGGACTTCAACATTCAAGGCATACGCTTTAGACATTATGATTACATGTTGGTAAGTATGTCATGGTTTTTTATATTATCTATATCTAAATAAGCCGAGATGGCCCAGTGGTAAGAACGCGTGAATCTTAACTCCTTAAAAGAGGAGAAGAGGCCTCAGTCCAGCAGTGGGACATTCACAGACTGGCCAGCTAATGATTTAATCGAAATAGATATTAGAAATGAATAACTAGAAAATAATGGAGAAATGGGCCTTGTGGGCCGAGGAACGAGTGAAACGGAAGGAAAGATATACTCACTTGGTTCCATCGCCATTGGCAACTCGTTAAAAGTAAACGTTTTAGTAGCCACATGAAAAACCCTTTCAAAATATAATTTGTAATAAAAGCCTTACATGATAATCTTGGCATGACTGCAGATTTTTTTTCTTATTTAATTTTCAAATACGTCTTTACGCGGACTTTTGGACTTCCCTCGAGAATATTTGTAGCTAATTATTACTAATATGAACTGACGTTGAGAAGGTTCTATTTCATCTCAACATGCCTTAAAACTAAGTCTTATTTTCTAGTTTTTACCAAACGGACACTCATATTACACGAAAGAGAAGTTTACACCGTTAGTGTGTGACCACCACGTGTGCGAATGGAACAACACTAACTTTTATGGAGGTAACAAATTAAGAGCATAATACATTTTAAACTCTAATCAACAGTTTATTTTGAAACTGGTAATAATACTTTAAATATATATATTTTATATCATATAGCGAACATATTGGCCACCTGACGGCAAGTGGTCAATAACGCCCATAGACATTGGCATTGTGAGAAATGTTAACCAACGCAGACATCGCCAATGCACAACCAACCTTTGGAACTAAGATGTTATGTCCCTTGTGTCTGTAGTTACTATTGCTATTTGTCTTGAAATAAGCCGAACTGGTCCAGTAGATAGAACTTGTGAACCCTAACAATTCGCTGGTTCACATCCTGGCAAGCACGCTAATTAACGTGGAAGAATATTTTTTAATTCATCTCATGTGTAGGAAATTATCGTTTATACTGTTTATTAGTCATATCAAATCAAATGATTTTTATTAATAGACTTACACAAGTTCTTTTGAATCGTAAAACACATTATTTATCTACAAAACATTAAGCTATCACCTTTGATGTTTGTAATGCATCATAAAAACGAAGCCTCAAAAAAGCGCTGAATACGCTAATTTATATAATATGAACGAACACATTTCAGGTCCGTTTATTATCCCGGGAGATCCCGGCACCGGTTTATCACCTATACCCCCGTTCATCGAACAGACGACAGAAGCGTACCATCTATCCACCGAGCCTCCGGGACACGATTTTGCAAATATAACTTGTAAGTCTCACTTTAATAATGATTTTGAAGTTTTTCTTTACACTAAATACATCTATTTGGATGCACCAATTCGAAAAATCCCAAGTGTTTCTTTACTAAGTAAGACTTAGGACATTATTCTTATGTGTAACTTCAATATTTTAATGCTGACGCTACTATGAATAATTTTATATTATATTGTAATGTAATAAAAAAAAGTTGAATACATTTTTAATGTGATAAGTATGTATAATATTATACACTTAAACTTACTTCACTAAAATATTTGTTATTCAAGTGTCTACCATTAAATTACCATTATTGTTCTATCGTTAAATTGCTATTAATTTATAAATTTCTGTTGACTGTACTTACTGACCCCTATGGTCAGTAAGCCAGATATAAGTTTAATGGCAAACTTGGCTGGCATGGCTTACAAATGTGACCAGTAAAATAGCGTGTTTTGATGATAGATTCGTTGGACGGCTGCTGGTTCATGTTCCCGCCCAACTACGGCTCCATAGCCGGCGTCAGCTACCTCGACCCGCTCACCGTCAACGAGTACAGATACACGTGCTCAGGCGCAGGGAACAATAAGGTGATATCATATTATATTTATATACCAGCGCCTTTTGTCGCTTCTCAGTTTCATCTGTTTTTTTAGACTATTAATACACAAGTATCTATTTAATGTTTTTGTTATATAACAAAAAGAAAGTTTACATTAGACCAAAACTATTCCTGTAGTCCATATAGTATGACAATTTGTAAGCATAAAACACATGGTACGTGATTATCCTGTATTTGCTATGGTGTAAATCTCCATGCCATGTTACTTTAACTGTATCGATACTGGGCAAGAACGTCCTCTCAGCTTTAACTAAGGTACAGATTTTGGTAGATTTACTCAGTTAAAAACCGACCATACGATCGGTCTAAGAAAAAATAATTTAAAAAATCGACGTATACAATTTATTTGAAATCAGTACACATTGTTGCCCACATAATTAAAAAAAAAATTGCATCACCAGGGTCTATATTGGTATCCTCAATGGATGGGGGCGCCCCCTCACCATCCGTATCCACGATCCGGCGACAACCCTTCAGATCTGAGCGCAGGGGTTCCAGGTCCATTCTACCCGCATTTGCAAGGAGAACTACAGTCAGAGTTATCCGGTTTATCGGCACGAAAAGTTGGAAACGATTAAATATTTTCGAAAAATTGTTTTTTTATTTACAATTTTCAATATAGGATTTCTTACTTTGAAATGTATTTTTTAAGGTAGATGCGGTCGGGACGTGGTCGATACTGTTGATAAATAAAATAAAAACTAATATCTAGCTCGGCCAGCCATTTATTATTGTATTGTATAAGATGAGTTCAAAGAAAACTCGATGCTTGTAGAATTAGAACTCTTTATCGGACGTGCGTATAGTTGGGGAATTTATAAGCGAATGGTACAATGATATGGCGAAAACAAATGAATAATTAGATGTACAGCTTAATTATTGTGCGATTACCGTCCAGAACGGTAACATGTGGTCACATGCGTATAAAATACTCATTTTAGTAGGTAAGTGTGTTGCTATGCCTTTATGGCAGGCGCTAACAATTATAACTCCCATATTTTTACAACTCCTTTTCCCGCCTTTTTATAAGACCCACCCATGTTGCCAACTTAAAAACATTAACTAACATTAAAACAGAACAACCACTTAACGTCAAAAATATAACGTCTCTTATTTGTAAATTATTACAAAATCCATTGGAAAAACAAAATAACGTAAATTAAATATACTATTAATATGAAACATTTATGAATCTCCTTAATCACTAATTGTTGGTAGTTTAGATAGGTTTGTTAACCTAATTGTTTTCAAAGTTCGATATGGTATAACAGTTTACGAGTGATATAGCTGATGTTATGAAATTTAACATCAAAATCACCGCGTTCTTAATTCAAATAATCTGTATATAAGTACTTTAACTAGTCACATTGAATGTATAGCCTACACCGCGCGGTTCAAAGTGTACATTATATTGAGAAGAACCGGTATACTCATCCTAATATATACCATATTAGGTATATATGGTATATACTATATATGCTAATATGGTATTCCTAAAAACAATACTTTTTTTACTAAATAGAAATGCATTCATATTAATAATAAATAAAACAAAAAGAAATACAATTTTTAATAACTTTTATTCATATTCTTAATATAATTATAATTTACACAAACATAACGAAATCTAATGTCAGATTCAAATGACAGCTGTGACGTATCCTATATACTTATAGGTAAATTATATCCAAAAAAAATATAATAGATATTATGTGTATTGTCTTGATGAATACTTCTAAACTATTTTCTTATGCGAACGACAAATATAAGCTGACGGATTTAAGAAGACTAATTAATACTATCAAATGAATGATAATGGATATCACACTCCTTAATTTATAATCATAACATACTAACAATCTTAATTATTTATCGTTTAAATAAAGCTAACATAAAATTCAATATTTATGAAATAATTGTTATTATGAAAACAATTATTTTTAAATAATAATATAAAATTCCATAGAGAAAGTCCGTTTTTATAATTGCCTGTGTTTTTATCATAGACATAGAGAATAGACTAACCGTTACTTGCCCAGATACAAAAACGGAATTGCCAAGATCAAATGAGCCGTAATCGAATTTTAAATATATTATTGTTTTATTTCGCCTGCAGTTTGTTTGTGCTACTTATAAATGAGTAGAGAAAGATAAATAGCTTTATATGTATAATGTATAATAATGATAAGATGCATTGTGTCATTTTAGCTCTACGAACGCGCAATCGTTTATCTTTTTAAATTTGTCAAGTTATTTAATCTATCAATCAGCCCATTCTCTATGTCTCCGAACATGGTTTGGAATGGTCAATATTTGTTGTACATACACATCTCAATATACTCATTTCACTTCACGGTTTTCATTTATTTCCTTGAAGTCTTCAAATAAATATTGATTCTAACATGTTCTTTTGTTATATAAATGTATTGAAAGAAATCCTTTATGACACATTTAAGTTTTGTTTAATCATTTCATATGAAATATGTACATACATATTAGTGTATTAAAAATCAATAGTACCAACAGTTAATTTATCGTGACACTATGTAATATATTAGGTTATAACATTTTTAATCTGTTCATAGATATTCTTATATGTTCGGTCTTCACATGGACAGACTAAATATACAGATTAAACAAAACAAAAAACATTTCCGACCAACAATCAAAATGCTTTCTTATAATTTTAATTGTGTAAACTGCAATGTATATATTACATAATATGTAATAACAATAAAATATATAGAATTTATAGTTGAAAACAATAGAATTTGTAATAAAAATATACAAATAGGAAAATAATACAATTTGTAAGACCAAACTAAGTGATTACAATATTAAAAAACACACAACAAAATGGCGCCACCGCTTAATTTGGTTTTCAATAACGGATGTCATAACGGTTTAGAAATGTGTTTAAATGCAATAAAATATACATATTTTTCATAACAAATTGAATACAATAATATATTTATTGATTTTAAAACAATTATCTATTTATATGTAAGTCGATAAATTAACTTGTAATAATAAGGCAGTAAGATAGGTTTTTTTGTGTTAAATAAATACGAAAAATCGTTCAAACAGGTTCGATAATTTTTTTTTAAATAATTTTAACTGAAATAATTAAAAACATTAAAAAGAAATACTTTGATTCAGACATGGGTTTTAAAATAAGTATTTTTTTAAAGATGCCATGAATATAAAAATATAAGTATGCAGTTTCTTTTAACTGAATTTAAAGTCCAGTATCAAAAACGTCAGCTATAATTTAATTTTATACTGTATAGTGATTTGTCGGTGGCAATTATGACGACATAGGCGACCAATGGGCGTGTAGTATTTACTTAATTTGGATTCGCATTTCAAAAACTGACCGTTAGTGATTTGACATAATTTAAATTTGGAACCAAAGTAAAATTTCGTAAGCAGACTATTATGAAACATAATTCATAAAATATAGGTATTTAAAATTAAAAAGTTACAGAAAACAGTGTCATTTGTTAGACGGAATACATTTCGACAAGTATTGCTTATCGATTACATGCAATATTGTCAAATGAAATACTTTGTTAATATTTTACGACGTTACTTATAAACGTAGCTTTGTACCTTTCTGTCTTTATTGATTTGTCATTCGAAAGAAGAAGACAGAGCATCGTTTAACCAACTAAACATTTGTGTGTGAAGCATTTATTTATCAAAAGTATTGCTGACCTTTCGTTGAATCGACAGGCAAAGCTAACTATTAAATTATCTCAATCCTTCAACTGTAATTTATTTACTAATACTAATAAAAATGGCGAATATAGTGAAGGCGGCTGTGACGTAATAAAACCAATTGAATTATATAGCAGTTTACAATTAATCAAAAGTTTTTTTATCTGTCAACTAATTGCCTTTTAACTCACCTAACGCTATAATTATTATTTTATGATTCGTTTAATTTCGATGCTGACCGTACCGTCTTGTGAGTGTAATCATGTTCAACATTTAGATAATTTTCAATTAAACTACCGTCAAAATCTCATCAAAATCGATTCATTATTTTAATGATACATTCAAAAAAATATTATTCGAATGTTCGAATACTTTCACTTCCTTAACGTCAATTTATAATTACAAATGACACATTTGACTCCCTTATGTACTATTTTCTACCGTTTATTATATACTTTACATGTATATATTACCCTATATTTATCGTACAAGTGTTAGTATAGTATATCGTACTTAGTATTAATTATACTATTATAGGGCCGTGTAAACAATAAGAGCAGGCTGTGTAAGGCATTATTTTTATAGATCAGTGTTGCCAGTGTATACTTGTGCATGGGGTTGCCAGTTGATATTATAAAAAAATGTATATTTTGAGCTTCTAATCAATGCATTCTGATCAGGCACGTTAAATACTTAATTCGATCTGGTAATACTTTTTACCGTCTCTTTTAGTCCCTTGCATTGTGAACGGGACAGATATACATCATATATATTATCGTTCTACATTCCATTGCTATTTCATTGTATATGTAGAAATATACGCCCATAATCAGGCTTTCTGCTGCACCGGTTCTTCGATTTCAAACTCCTTCTCCCAGCTCTCGTCTGAATTGGCACTTGCGTCATCTTTAACCTGGTCTTTCTCACCGAAGTAATCTTCTACCAAATTATTGCCACATTCATCTGTTTTCTTTATCGGAGATTTCGTTTTATTTTTTTGTTTTTTATCCGTCTCATTGTTTTGTTTGTCTCTGGTTTCCTTGTTATTGTTTGTGATATCTCGTGTCGATGTTTTGTTTTGTTTCTTCGAGGCTATTTCCCTCTCGTACTCTTCTAGAAGTAGGGTCTGCTGTTCTTCTGTTAGTTCTACGTCATTTGCGAAATCTTCTGCGAAATTTACGATTGACGGAGTGATTCTTAATGCTACGTGATAAGACTCATTTTACTATTTTACTACTTACCATCATCCCAAGCGACGACATTGTCTATGTCTTTCTCATTTGCTGCCGTGTTTATACCGGAAAGTACTTTTTTAGGACTTCTGTAAAGGAAATAATGATAGACTGAATTTATAAACCTATTTTCATGACGAAGTGAGAAAAATATTTGTGTTTCATATTATATTGTTCAAACATTTACTTTATCGTGGTGTAGTTGAGTCACAGATTAAAAAAAACATAATACTAACTGATCTATCGGTGTTTGTAGCGGTAGATGAGCCAGCACGGGATCCGCAGTGGGCTCCTCGAGCGGCTGTTTGCGAGACGCAGCCGCCAGGCGGTCCTGCAGTAACGCCACGCGGAACAGATACCTGGAACATGATTGGATTGATTAATTGCCTGAGAATTTGGGGACTGTAGCTTATTGAGTGTCACAAAGGGAGTTGGATACGCCATACTCTGAGCACTAAGAGCACATCCATAGGGAAGCTCTGAATTGGAACCCTTAAGAGCAGTGTAAGGTTGCCGTCCCAAACGGCGGTGCTCGGTTATAGAAGAGGCGAAGAATACCGGTATGACCTGAAGCGAAGTAAAGCGAGCTGCCCAGGGCAGCAGTGAATGGCGAAGAATTGGATCTGCCCTTTGACGTGGGAATTTATGCACCGAAGAAGAAATTTACTAACTAAAGGGCTATAATTGGATTTTATCTAGATATCATTAATTAAATCGGACAATAACCATTGAATATACACATAGATAATTTGTTTTTAGAATATTTCATCGTATTGCATGGTGTTTCCCCAATCAGAAAATCTGCCTTCAAGTGGGCGTTTTCAATAAATTTCTATTAGTCATACAAATCTGTTTTCGGGCAAAATTAAATTGAGAAAAAAAATATGTCAAAGGACACGTGCGCCGACCCCGTATATCCAAATATACAACCTGGTGTTTTTGAATAAACTTAAACACATTCTCCATCTAGTAGTAGAGGAGACCTTTGATATTTGCAGAGAGCAATTTACAGACTTGTAAATATAATTTTGAAATCTATTCTTCTAATGTAGGATTTCCTCCATACCTTTCCCAGAACTCCTCGTGCGAAACAGCATCAGGTACTAGTTTGTCGTACTGCGCCTTTAGCAATGGGCTGGACTGCAAACGTCGGATCGCTGACGATGGTGTTATAATAGTTTCCGAGTCTTCAAGACTGGACCGCCAGGCTTCAAACTCAGGGCTGTATGCCGGTACTATGTACGTTGCATCGACACGCTGGAGGGCTTCGAGTTCTTTCTGTTTGAAAAATAATTAAATGTAAATAATTATATTTGCTCTATTATTATTAGGGACCAAACAGCTTTTTTTTAAATTTTTATTTAAGAAAACTTTATTGTCCACCACAGTATGCAGTTCCAACACAAGGCAGACTTAAAGACTGCAAACATTCTCTGCCAGTCAAACTTTAGACAAAACAGGAAGGTGGTAATAAGTAAATTATATTATCAACAATACAAATATAAGAACAGAAAAATATATACAGGGTTATTTGTAATGATCCAGCAACCTCGCAGGACTAGATAGCTAACATAATAAGCAACAACTTTTGTTCTACGACTTCGGACATAACTCAATACTTAAAAAAAAAAAGAAAAAGTTTTTCTCGTACTGTCGTGACATTTGTAGGTCTATATTTCATTCATACACGAGAGGACGACGCTTCGCGTATTTTTGTATGAAAATAAATTCTACCAAATTATCAAAAGTCGTAGACCAAAAGTTGTTGCTTATGGTGTTAGCTATCTAGTCCTGCGAGGTTGCTGGGTCGTTACAAATAACCCTGTATACACACGTACAAAAATGTGGGACTTAGGAACTCTCTAACAAAGACAGTTCATCACAAACATTTGGTATAATTTTGAACCACAATATATCAATAATTATAGAATCATTCATCAATAATATATTATTCATTTTTAGTTAATAATTGGTGAACCATTAATATTATATTTTTAGCGGAAGTAGTGACGTCACCATTACCGTCCATATCTCAAAAAAGAATCCTTAATTCAGTATAGCATTACACATACTTATTGATTGCAAAATTATATATTACCACTGGTTCGAAGAAGAAAATACCCTGACTTGAATATCCTATTTTATTAACTCATCAACTAAATATCTCGATATACGGATATATAGATTTGTGTAAGCTCGTCTGGGTAGGTACCAACCACTCATCAGATATTCTGCCGCAAAACAGCAGTACTTGGTATTGTTGTGTTCCGGTTTGAAGGGTGAGGGGTTTTGAGGGGTGAGTGGGCCAGTTTAATTACAGGCACAAGGGACATAGCATCTTAGTTCAGAAGGTTGGTGGCGCATTGGCGATATAAGCGATGGTTACCATTTCTTACGATGCCATTGTCTATGGGCATTGGTGAACACTTACCATAAGGTGACCCATATGCTCGTCCGCCTTCCTATACAATAAAAAAAAAATCTTAAAATACCTTGTATGTGGAGAGCATGGTCGTATCGCCAGATGAAAGAATCACTTCTGTATCATCTTCGTCATCTGGCTCGGGGTTCAAAACTGTACTGACTTGGCCTAAAACAACAGAAAAATGTATCCGATAAAATACTATCCGATAGTCAAAAATATACTTCATTTATAAAAAAATGTTTTTGAATTGTCATTTAACAAGAAATATATTTAAAGCTACAGCTGGTTTAGAATATTGATTCTGTGAGAAGGTCACAAAACCAAGAATTTTATTTGGATTTTTGTTCTTCCATATAAAAGTTTTAATTAAGAATAATACACACCAATAAAACTACTGAAGCTTTTCTTCATGACATTAGCTGGTGATTCAGGGACGTCCAACTGAAATAAATAAATAAATATATATGGCATCAATATTTTTTTTATGTTTTTACCAATTTTTTACATACTCTCTCCTTAAGGAGACCCTTGACTGAGCAATATTTAAAGAAACATACAGAATTGTTTAACAAATTTCATGTGTTTTCAAAAGAATTATTACACTATGGTAAATCTTTGCAGAAGATTTGAATAGAATCTGTAGGATCACAGACACTTTTTTTCGGCAATTACGTAGTCCAATATGTGAATACTTTTAATCAATAATATAATAATGAATTTTATATGTGTTTATTATGCTATATTGACAATCATGAGAAGCTCAGCAGATGTGAAATATAAAAATTGGTGGTAATTAAAATAATTAAAAACAAGCAATAAATATGGAGTTAATTTAAATAAAGCTTATTTAGCAACAAAATATACAGGTATTTTTAATGAACAACAACAGCAAAAAGTTGTTGCTTATGGTGTTATCTATCTAGTCCTGCGAGGTTGCTGGGTCATTAAAAATAACCTTGTATAAAAAGTTTCATCCATTGCTAGTCGGTGTTATCCTGAGGAGTGGACATGTATGTAATAAATAAAAACAATGGGAAGTACGAGTTCTTACCTTGAAAGTTTTGCCAATAACATTGGAAGTAGAGCTGAACACATGGCTGGCTTCACTCTTGACGGCTGTACCAATCTCGTCTAGATCCTTTTTGACCATTGTATAAACTTCCGCTGACTGAAGCAAAAATATAATAGTAGAAAACATAATATATCAAATAGTGAAGCGCAGAATGCTCAATGGATAGAACATTTCGATATTAACAGAGATGAAAGGTTCAATGTTCAAGTGCAATGACAACTGAGTTTTCACATCCTTAATTTGGTCTATTATCTAAGTATGACTCATATAATGCTTTATTTAGAAAAAAACTTTTTGAGAATTGTGTCAGATGAAAATGTGACATACATTATATGAATAAACAACAACAACATGGTGGTTAAAGTTTGTCTTCAAGCCTCTCCTTGAGAGGTTGTGAGGTAACTAACACTAACAGGTAGTGTATTTTACTTTAATTTAACAAAATTCTATAATGATTTGATCACAATAATGTATTCAATATGTGTAGATTGTCGTAAATATTTTGATTATTTTTTTTATTGTGTAGGCAGATGGACGTGCATATGGGCCCCCTGATGGTTAGTGGCCACAGACGTCCATAGACAATGGCATTGTAAGAAATGATAACCTTCGCTTACATCGCTAATGAGCCACCAATCTTGGGAACTAAGATGTTATATCCCTTGTGCCTGTAATAACACTAGCTCACTCACCCTTCACACCGAAAAACAACAATACCAAGTACTGCTGTTTTGCGGTAGAATATCTGATGACTGGCTGATACCTACCCAGACAAGCTTGCACAAAGCTCTACCATCAAGTAAAACATTGCAAAAACATTAAAAAACTTGAAAAATACCAAGGTTTTGTCTAGACTAACATATGGATAATAAAATACTTAGACATAGTGATATATAGTTTTAATGAAACAAGAGATAAGTACACTTCAATAAGCTTAAATACTGCTTATGTAACTTGAATGTCATTAAGTTCAATAAGTGTTTTTTTAATTGGATGTTATATAATAACATTTAATACCATATTTATGCAATGATGCATGTTGCTTGTTAAGATATATTTTGGTTAAATTTCTATATTTTATTTTTCTTAACCAGAACTTACCGTTCTTAATACATAACTTAAATTTAATTGTAAAACTGTTTAATTTGTGTTTCTTGTAAATGTTGTAAATGTACATACATTTGTTAAATGACACAGTGTATGTATATTTTTTAAGCTATTGATGTTTATATGAAGTTTATTTACTTGTTAATTATTACCTTTGTCTTGGCAGATGATATCCACGAGTCCCACCAGTTACCAGAAGGTTTTTCATCTTGTGTCGGAGAACTTGTATCATTGAGATTCGGGTCGCACCTTTAAAAATAGTATTTATACTGCATTATATAGTCTCTGTTATTGTTATATATGTATAGAATGTAATATTAATGCGTCAATAATCTAATTTCAATATATCTTAATTTGTTTTGCACTTAATTCATTAATATATTGATTTTGATTTTACATGAATATTTGTTAGTATTAAATAGATAGAAATCATTTTCAACATGTTTGATCATCTTATATTTTGATTTGGGAAGGGTAGATAAATAGCCGAATCGATCGCGATTGACCTATTTTTATACATAAGTATTTGATAAGATTATAAATGTTGTATATAACAGAATTTCAAGCAATCATTATGTCATTAAAGTAAATCCTATTAATATAGGAAGTGTATTTAATGCAACTAAATAAAGGTCATTTGTTAAAAATACGTAGCACCGTTATCAAGATAATAAAAAATGCCTTATAACATGCAAGGAACATAACATAGCTAATAAATTGGATACACATTAGATATGGTTTTGTATCTTGAAAAAATAACGAGGTTTGGTAGGAAATAATTAACCTATTTTGTTGTTTCTGGTTTAATATACATGAGAAGTCGAGAACAATGTTTATTTATATAATATCTTATCGGAAAACTTTGTTGTCTTTAATGAATATTAAATATAATCACTTACTTTTCAGCCATGACGTTATGATTTCTGTAATGGATTAAACTAAAAATTTACATGGAATATAGTGCAATAATGAATGTGTGAATGTTTTTGTTTTTACACGAAATTTAGAAATATTTTTGACATAATTTTGTTTGCGTTGACATAAGGTTTTATTTTTAATCTAGGATGTCATTGCACAGACAAAATATTTAAGAATGTTTTAAATATATCTTCATGTATAAAATATTATGTAATACATATACAATTTATATTGAAAAATATTTCAGTTTAAAACATTTTATGTATTTAAAGTAAAAATTGTCAAGCATTGTCAAAAATAAAGCTTTTTGTACCTGGTTTTAGATGGCGGTTATTTTGAACGTGTATAAAACTTCAGATCATGTTGTTTTAATACATTAAGAAATAAATTGAAATTCATTTAGAAAAACTTTACAATTCACAATTAGTATTTGTAGTCATTTACTGCATTCAATAACAATATGAAATAGTTACAATATTTTCTCAGAGAAAATTATTGATACAACATGTTAAGCTAAGAAGTAATTATTATAATTTCTCTTGCGAAATATTAATTTACGTTGCGAAGCTGGGTATCGTTTCAATCTCTCTCGTGGATTATTATTGAATGAGGTATTACAGGAATACTTTTATGTTTCGCGAGCTTAGCGCTAAGATATCGGTATTATGATAGGTATAAGAGTGGCGTGTTTGTTTTAAACGTACACTAGGCTAAATAGAACTTGTGTAAATATACTCATGGTATTTCGTAAATTATTTTTTAAAAATATTATCTATTAAAAAAGTATTCGTTTTAATGAAGTATTTCTATTCTATTTTTTTATATATCGTTCCTTATTTATTTTTAAGGCAATATATTTATAATTATATAGATTTTTATCTAAATTAGAAATATAATACATAAACGCTATATATTATGACATTATTAAAGTAAGCAAACGCACGCATTTGGACTAGAATAGTATCTATGTTAATCAGATAATATGTTTGAAATTTAACATTATTAGTTTTGGAATTTTGCGCAAAAACTAAGCAAAACTTGCGTGGAGCATTATACTAAATTCAAGCACTCCCACTGTTAGTTTTCGATCAGATTCGGTTTGCCTTTCTTCATATTATTAATAAGAGCTTGCGAACCGTGCTTCAACCAGGGTATACAGGATGATGCAAATAATTTTTAATTACAAACAAATTACATACATTAGCTACTATGACTATAATTTGACATATTTTACTTAAAATTGTATTTAGAGTGATAGATATTGCTGAGATCTTTATAAACTAAGAATTAAACAATTTATTAGACCTGATGATATGCGAGGAGTTCGTAGGTTTTATAATAATCTTACTAGATAAAATTGAAATATAAAGCTAATTTGAAATTATACCATGATTTAGCATATCTAATTACAAAATACGTCCTGTATATAAAAATCTGAATGGATAATCCCTCGCTGTAATAATACGCCGTGATCGACACGGGCGAGTTCATCGCTCAATCAGATGACGTCACACTCGTGACGTGCCACGCCTCGCCGAGAGATGGCGCTCGACGATCGACTAACGACCGAACTTGACTAACCCTGTCGCTGTGTGTGGTTAACTTAGGGGTTGTTAACCTTTTGACAGGATCTGATTTCGTTGCTGTTGACATTATTAAAGAAATTTTCGAAAATATAAATCTATAAAACAAAAAAAATATAAGTACCAATCGAATTGATAACCTCCTTTTGAAGTTGGTTAATTAAGGCATTCTGTTCTGTAAAGAAGATGGATTGGTCACTTACTCCATTTCGCTGCTATATTATGTGGTGAAGTACCTATTAAAATGTGGCAGAATTTATCCACCACACTTGTTCCT
Source organism: Nymphalis c-album (assembly GCA_963151315.1). NCBI lineage: Eukaryota > Metazoa > Arthropoda > Insecta > Lepidoptera > Nymphalidae > Nymphalis > Nymphalis c-album. The sequence continues at coordinate 3,902,151 of OY720610.1, forward strand.
CAAGACATTCTTTTGAGCGCTGAACGTGAGATGGCCCATGATCAACGATTACCTATTAATTATTTAAGCAGTTTTCTGCCGGCCTGGACTTCGTCACCGGACGAGTTCTGAGAGTCTAGTCAAGATGGTGGGAGTAGACTTAAGGGCTCATAATACTAACGTTATAATCATCGATTAAGAGCCATGTGTTCTATCTACCGATCCCTCAGAGTTCTTTCATATCTGATCCAGGAAATATCACATTAATATTTTTAACTAGATTAATAATGTGCAGTTACTATAAAACAATTATGGTTTCAAACTTACAAATCGAGATTTTTTTATAGCATAGTTAGGCGGACGAGCATATGGGCCACCTTATGGTAAGTGGTCACCAACGCCCATAGACATTGGCATTGTAACATATGTTAATCATCGCTTACATCGCCAATGCGTTACTAACCTTGGGAACTAAGACGTTATGTCCCTTGTGCCTGTAATTACACTGGCTCACTCACCCTTCAAACCGGAACACAACAGTACCAAGTACTGCTGTTTTGCGGTAGAATATCTGATGAGTGGGTGATACCTACCCAGACGAGCTTGCACAAAGCTCTACCACCAAGTAAATATATTTGAATTTTCGTAAGTGAGATAAAAATCAATAATTAAGCCTAGAAATAATTTTACTTTGATCACATGGCTAGTAGCTCTACTGTGTCATTTTTAAAGTAAATCCGAATCATTAGTCAATATCACATGTCACTTTCCGACAATTTTCGATCGTATTTTGCGATGAATTAAGAGGTCGTTCTTACTATAATAAAGTAAGGTTATAATGTATGAACAAACTTAAAACTCAATGAAAGAAACGGTTGTGAAATGTCGGAAATTGTAAGCGCTAGTCGGACTCGCGCACGAAGGGTTCCGTACCATTATCAATAAAAATGATAAAAAAAACATGTCTGTTGTATGGGAGCCACACATAAATATTTATTTTATTCTCTGTTAGTATTCGCTGTTATAGCGGACAGCGGCAACAGAAATACATCATCTGTGAAAATTTCAACTGTCTAACTATCACGGTTCATGAGATACAGCCTGGTGATAGAGATAGATAGTCCCGTTTTACCCTTTGGGTACGGAACCCTAATAAGTAGGTTGTTGTAATATTTCAATTGTATAATGATGTGAGCTTTTACAGAATACCAACAGGCCAGCCAACTTAGAAAAAATATAATGTGCATATATGTACATAAATAATTTACTCGGTATATGACAGTGTAAGAAAATAACAAAAGCTATCAACACTTTTTCCGTTTATTTTATTATTTTGTCATTTACGTATCAAAATTAGATTTCGTAAGATCAGTAACTACAGATATTATACAATTGTACATATACAATTTGATACATATGTCTAAGGGGATACCTATGTCTAAGGTCAATTATTGTATCCTTTATACGTCAAACGTTAATAACGAGTATTGAATTTACTCAAATATAGGTATATAATATTTTTTTATACATCCGGGTAGGCAAATTAGATTACTCCACCTGATGGTAATTGGTACGAGGAGTAGAGTCCAAACGCGACGACGGCCAGTTGCAGTCGGGAAGAGTCTTCGGTACTAGCCGACCCCGCCTTGCCGGCCCGCGAGATGCTTCTTCATGCCTCGTTTGAAGGAACCCAGTAGAGGAGGATGTATATCATAAGAGGAGGGGCAGACGTATGCTGGTAAAGAATTCCATTTGTTAGAGGTGTCGACAAAGAAAAGAGTTGCCAAATTTCTTCGTGCGCGATGGAATTGTATAGGCACAGTATCTTTCGAATAACGTTTCTTTTTTCAAATATATACATTATTTTTAATATTCACTAACCTTATTGTTATTATTTATCACAGTATATTGTTATTAATATTATGTACAGATATACATAATAAACAATTACCATAATTAAAGTTTGAACGTGGCATTATATTTTATCTGTGCTTATTAATTTTATTTTATATAAAAAAACATAATGCGTTATAAGAATGTATGATAAATAAAGATGAATATAGTTTACGCATTTTATATGAGAAAAAGAGCAACTACAGATTTACTTTTCTGTTCTTCTTAGTATAATTTACATTGAACAGGTAGCTTTATATTTTATTTTAATGACGATTTAAGATATTTTATAACCTACCTTCATATGTCTTTATTTCTCGAGTGTTGAAAAAAAATATCTCCCTAATCATTCCTCGGAGACCTAAAATATATAGAATTCTACTAACAAATTATCACTTTATCGAAATACAAACATAATCGTTGCCGTTTGACAGATGTCAATTCGAATCATCATAATAGCATAACGATCCAGTTGTTGTTTGGTCGAATCGATAACGTATCGTAACCGTTATAAATTAGTAGAATTTGAAGCGTTCCGTTTTACGTTTGTCATCACTCTACCTCTAAGGTCATGTTGTAGCGTAATACGAAATTAATTTTCATTTGAATATTAATAAATCTAAGCTTAAATAATAGCTCAATGAGAGCAAGGTTACATGGAACGTAATATTAAGTGCAATGCATTGCGATTGTTCGTTGCACCGCGATCGTTTTATTGATTGGCAGGAAAAATCGTGCTTAGTTGAGAAGGGTTAGTATGAATTATTGGATTATAAGACAAAATGTTCTTATTTAAACTATTAAAACTAAAGTGATGATGTGCTTCTGGTTCTGACTGATTTCGCCCATACAGTCTAGCATGGACACGTTACAGTGCACAAGTGTGTGCGCAAACGTAGTATTTATTCCTCCCTATGATAATGTTTATTTCTCAATCACATAAAAACAACACATATTTCGTTTTGGAATACTAATAGAGACACACAAAGCCAATGTAATATAAATAATTAGGTACTACCATTATATCCAAATAAATTGAAGTACATATATTTAAAATGCTGCTAGCATTCTTGCCACCATTCCACGCGGTCACGATTTATATAGTAATTATTTTTAATTTTAATTTGTATTTATTTAAGGTTTTGATGTAAATATGTTTATTCATAATTAATAAAAAATAATTTAAATGAACTGAATGTAAAATAAAGAAATATATATTATATAAATATATTTTTTAATGTAATCTTTAAATTTATTATGAATGTGGCCACACTACAATGTGGGCGCAACGTGGGTAAGCGCATCTCTATGTGATGTACATTAAATTTGATTGTTCCTGCAACCTGTGCATTCGTATAGATTACCTGAACAATTTAATACAATATTGTGCATTTATTTATTAGCTGGTAATCTTCCATTATATTTTAAAAGTTCCCCTTTTAAATGCTATTCATTATTTATCAGATATATAAACTCTTATGCGCTTGTGTTTCTCCAATGTTTTTATTATATTTTTACATTATGTAATTTTTTTCTTGCATTAAAAAAATATTGTTATACATTTTTAATAATTAATCAATATAATGTATGTAACTTATACTATGTATCTATAAGGAAAAATATTGTGTTTTTATTTAAATCACCTTACGTCCAATTTACATACATCAGAATAAATTTAAATTGTAAATGGAACAAAAAAAACTTTAATAAAAATTACACATGACAAAGAAAAGCCTGTCTCATCGGACCGAGTACCAGGAGCACAGAGACGCGGCGGCGGTGGCCGCAAAGAATGTCGTCGTTGGATTTATGCGAGTGCTCGGAACCGATGACAAGTGGACAGAGACCGGCCACTTCTCTACGCGGTATGCTCGCCTGGTAGTTTTCGGTATTTAAAGTCTTCCTGGTCCTTCAAAAAATAACCCAAGTTTATTTAAAAATTAAAAATAAATTTAATTTTTTTCAGTACTTTCATAGCAAATGTTTTATTTTTTAGACTAAACCTATATAAATAGTGACATACATATTTATTTTGTATAATATGTAGTCGTTTCAAAGGCGATAATAAAAATATATTTCTAAAATTTAACATAATTTATAGTTAAACCATATTACTGGTTGGCACCGACTCCATTTTTTAAATTTCAATTTATGTGTATTTCATCCGTATCACTCAAAGATGAACGAGGTATGGTTAGGGCACTCTTGAATTGTTACATCTCCACCAGCATTCATCCAGTCAGCCCTATAGTGCGTATTTATGCTAAAATGGCGCGCGGTGGCCCTTAATAAACAAATGACGTTGGATTTAAGGCCGTGGCGTCGCAATTATTTTGCTATTTCGATGCAGCCGAGGCGGCTTTTTACTTTACATGCTTACATGCAATGGTGATAGCTTCTGGAAGTTAAAATCTACTTTATTAGGGGGATACTACGAGTAAAGCATCTTAGTCAAGTTATTTGGCGTTCAATATAAAATAACTTTTAGCTTGCGAGAATTACTTCTTATTAATATAATATTAATCAGGAGGTAAGCCGAGATGGCCCAGTGGTTAGAACGCGAGATTGTTAGCGCAGCGTTAGTGTTGGTTCAAACCGACCACCACTGAATTTTCTTGTGCTTAATATTTTTTTATAATTCATCTCGTGCTTCATGGCGAAGGAAAACATCGTGAGGAAATCTGAATGTGTCTAATTTCACTGAATTTTTACCACGTGTGAATTCCACCAACCTGCATTGGAGCAGCGCGGTGGAATAAGCTCCAAACGTTCCCCTCAAAAATGAGACGAGGCCTTAGCCCAGCAGTGGGACATTCACAGGTCGTTACTGTTTACTGTACAGGAGTTAAATATTATATTATTATGTGTGGCAAAGTTGATACTTTTTCGTTTCAAAGTGTAGCTCGGAAACTTTATGAATGGATCGATTTTCCTACATAATGTAAACAAATTAAAATAGTTAATACTTTAAAAATTTGTATTTTTCTTATGTTTAAACGTAATCAAATGATTACTAACAAACACTAATTCATAACTTGATATTTGACTTGATAATTGTTTTTTTTTAATCTTTAAGGAACTGCCCCGATCCCTACTCGATGCAAAGCTGTAAGAACTAGTTTATTCTACAATGATTTTCTAAAGGGTCCATTTCATTAATAAATATACTGATAATTAATACTAAACAATTTTAAAAATGTATCTAGATATTTTCAATTGGTAACTATAGTGTAAAATAAGTAAATTATTAAATTAATTTATTAAAAAAAAGAATAGACGTACATTGTTAAGCTAACCAGGAATTTATTTAAACTATGTTGCCTCTACTACTGCATAATCATTCTAAAATAATAAATTGCCTGATACAACCAAGCGACTCGTCAAAATGAACTTATTTGTCAAACTTAGATGACAGAAGCGTGATAACGTAGGCAGGAAATTGAAATCTGTATCACTGGCCGAAAATCAGACGGCCATCTTGGATGCTAATCGTCGCGGCCATGATTTGAATATGGAACTCTTTATTCGTAAATAGCGTTTTAGTTTTTTCTCTTGCATGATGGATAGACGTTGCACCGGAAATTGTTAAAACTTCATATTAATTCCGTTTTTAAGAATTCTTTTAAAAGCGCTTTTATTTAAAATTCCTACATATCATTTTCCAATATAAATTTCAATGTATTGTTCATTCATTTTCTCTTTTGACCTCTTAATTTGTTGAGATAACAGGGCTCCTATGATAATGTTGATCTTAATACGCTTTGAGTATATTAAGAACAAACAAGACCAGTGGCTACAGCAAGTGAGTCTTAAATGAACGAATATTACGGGTTCAAACCCGGGCAAGCAACACTGGACTTTATGTGCTTAATTAGTATTTATAATTGATCTCGTGCCCGATGACGGAAAACATCGTCAGTAAACCTGCATATGTAGATTGAGAATGATAAATTGTCATTAATTAACAATATTAAGCATTCTGATAATTTCAAATCACCTCTAACAGGATGTTAAAATAAAATATGTTAATTTTTCGTTAAATGATTTCCATTTAACGAATTCCAGTAGAACACCGTTAATACAATCACAGTTACCACAGGTAATAATCCTCATAGTCTTTATAGGATAAGGCATATAAAATTTATGCCTGTGCGTTAAAAAAAATAATATATCGCCAGTCTCCTCAGAAATCCAGTGAACTGAAAGTTTTAATCTCTCCACCTAATAATTTATTCCAATTTCCATCGAATATCCATTAAGATTTCTATAATACTGAAAATTAGCGTTACTTCCTAACAAAGATCTTCTCAAACAGTAAGTTAAACAAATGTACATTCGATTGCTCACGCCTAGGTTAAGGGTCTTAACGAATTTATTTACTCAAACAATTATCAACTTTAACACACTTAATTACAGTCTACAATCATTTGTATACATCTAAAGTAACAAATTAGCTTGGAAACATTCAAAAATGTATTCTATATGCTTAAGAAAAGGTTCAATTTCGATTGTATCAATATAGTTAACTAAAGGGATTAGATTAGATAGAAGTACAGATGTACCGTATAAGGTCTGTAAAATGGCCAGGGAGCTGTAATGTGCGGTATCATTGCGGCTGGTGATGGCTTAAAGTAATTTACTTAGATATATATGGCTTGACGATTAAGCAAATTAAAAGTTATACAAAATAAATTACTTTGAAAACCATTTTTGGTTAAAGAGACTCTGGTCCGCATTAGTAAAGACACTTTCGTCATGAATGCAAAAAGTTTCTTGCAATAAGGTCTTAAATGTTGTTTTTAAATTAACTTTTAAAAGGAAAATAACGTTTGAGGTAAAAGTTGTAGTATCGTTCTATATCGGCAAATGAAAGTCAATTTCATTATTTTGCATTAAAACACGATAAATAATTACTTGGGATAAAGTCCGGAGAGAGAGTAGTACAAATATATCAATCTGAAGAGTTTGTTTGTTTGATCCGGCTAATCTCAGGACTACTGGTTCAAATTTAAAAAAAATATTTTTGTGTTGTATAGTCCTTTTATCGAGGATGGCTCTATGCTTATTTTTAATTATAATATTTTTATTAATTATACGCGGGAGAAACCGCGGGGCACAGCTAGTATAACATAAAATCTTGTCGAGAAATAACTGATCTTTTGCCACAAGTAATTTTAAGTAGATATTTATTATTTTTTTATTAAAATAAAATTATATAGGAAAACTTCGCTATCGGTATACAAAATTTTTGTACCCCAGAGTAAAAGCGTAACAAAATGACAAATAAAATCACTTATTTGTAAAGATTTTATTAGACTCTCCTTGTGTTAACTGTGTAACAGTAGACAGTATCACCTGCCATTTACAAAAGCAATGGTAAAGAAATAGTTTCAAATATAAATACACATTTTTTCATTCCAAATATTCGTTATAAAAAAACTCAATACAATAAACATTGGCCACTAAAAAAAAATTTTTTGAAATTCGAAAACAATTCATTTCGAAAACAATAATATTATCGCCGTCATAACGAATAAATATCGTTTATTTTAACGAAATACATTAGTTACGTGCAGGCAGTAAATTAGATAGCTTTCAGAATACCGCTTAAGTGGTATCGAATCGGAATTAGCAGCCGCCGCGGTACATTACCACCGCATTTGGCTTGAGACCATTCACACCGTAGGCTTAGCCAACCTAAACGTTTGTTTTTAATCTGTGAATTAAAACTAAAAATCGACTTTGAAAACATCATGAAAATGGACATATATATTTGTTTATTTTTATAAAGTAATAGTGTTATAGAACACGAATTAAATTATTTATTATTAAGAAATTTTATGCTCATGAAAACTCTTTACTCTCTATTAATCTTCTGTCAATTATCAAACTTGACAGTTTCATCTATTAGTTTAGTGCTGACTTAATTAAGTGCCATAAATGGTACATTACATAGTAACGGTACCAATATGGCCCAATAGATAACACCCGTCTATTTTAATCGAAGATCACGTAATTACTGTTTATAATTCATTCGAAAATGGAATGTATGAATGTAAATATACCACACGCATATAGTTCTAACCAGAAGTGAGTTTATTCCACCATGCTAAGGTGGAATAAACTCCAAACCTCCTGTTATTCAATGTGTAACCGGGCCTGAAGTCTAAGTAGTTGCGTTTAATTAGTCCTATCTAATTATTTACGTGGCCGCGCACGCCAGCGACCTTTAGGCGTTTCGAGTATTTATTGATTAATACTAGAGACACGTCCCGACTTCACAAGAAAAAAAAGCAATGTGATATGAACATACGTTTTCCGAGAACAGTTATAATTTGTTTTTAAATTCCGACGTAAAAATAAAGCTGTTATAAGTTTAACGTGTATTTCTGTGGCATTGTAGCCCCCAAATAAATGGACCGATTTTGATTCGGCTTTTTCTGCTACCTGGCTTGATCAAAAGTAAGGAAAGACTACGATAACGTTTTCCAGACCGATTTCGGCAACGGCGGCTTCTTAATAGAGATTAGACAACTGCGCAGGAGATAGCCAAGGCGCTATGCACCTTATGCCTATATGTATATTATGCTTGGTAGTTTGAAGATTATCATCAGGACACTTGCCAAAAGGCTTCCACTTTAATTACATTTTATATTACCAGATTTTTATATTAAAATATTACTATTACTTATAATAAAGTTAAAAGGTTAACAAACATTTATACTTTTTAGAGGTTTACTTTTATGACTTTATTTAAATTTTTAATTTCATTGTTATCTATAGTGGAAAAATATATAGGCAATTTTCAAGGAGGATAACCAAACTCGGTCTTCTGTGATAGAGTTGCATTATATATTTGGTTAAGCAATTCAGTGATCGATGTTTGGTTTTAAGCTTTGAATTTGACTAAATACGATACATTGAACTGCGATACAGCTGATAAAAAAAAACTTAAAAACAGAATTGAGCAAAATTATTTAGTAATTTCATTATAAGTGTGAAAATGTACGTATGATTGTCTAATGATGTTGAAGTGATGGTTAATATTCGAATATTCGTTATCCGGCTATACGAATATATTCGTAACTTCAATACGAGTATATGGGAGAATGCTCTAACTAAAGCAAATTAAATTAACTAAACCCTGACCCGTGAAATGGCTGTATTTGGTAATCCCGTTTGCTTAGTTCGAAAACGTTCAGAATGGCTTCTTTGTTTTTAAACGTTTAGTATCATTGGTATGTAAATTTAATGTTGTGGTATAGACTTTAGACTAAAGTAACAGGCTGTTGTCCCACTGCTGGGCTAAGGCCTTCTTTCCTTTTTGAGGAGAAGGTTTGGAGTTTATTACACCACGCTGATCAATACACATGTGTCAGAATTTCATGTTTTCCTTCACCGTCAAGCATGAGATGAATTATAATTACAAATTTAGTACAGTGGTACTTGCCCGGGTTTGAGCCCACGATCATCGGTTAAGATTCATACGTTCTTACCACTGGGCCATCTCGGTTTCGTTTTGTAGTTCACAAGAAAAAGCAACCCAATTGTTTTGTCTCTGTCTATTTATAAAACATATTAGATAATTATATATAACAGTTGATTATGAACCATTAATCCAATCGACCCGTTCAAAGTGTCTTTGTTTTTTGCTCACAGAGACAAATAAATGTAGTCATATACGTTTTCGGAATTGGACAAATGTGTCACGCTTGAGGCACACTAATACATTTTTTTTTAACTTTACTGGCCGAAGCGATGCCTAGTACTGCCAATTGACAGCAGTTGATGAAGAATATGTATGTATTCTTTTGTTAAAACCAATAAGCAGAATGATCATTTATCTGCAGTAAGCCAAGTTAAGTCATTTGCTTCTATTATAAAAACAACGGGTTGCACTCCGGGAGTGCCGGCAGAAGTGAAATCTTGAATATTAACGTTGTGCATTTTTAATATATTTTGAGATGTTCAGGGAAAAATTTTGCACGAATTACTTTAATTATCAGTATATATGTACTATCATTTATTTCATAAAATACAATAATCATTTATTGCGCTATCGTACACAAACATGACAATTTATATTACATTAAAAATTTAACACTTCAGAATCCGTTTTATGAATTTTCAATCAGGGTCACGTGACATTTTTTACCCATCACAAAAAAGTGCACAACGCCGCTAAAGAAGTTTTCACTTCAAAAAAATACACAGCTTATAGCAGTCTTTGGAATGTGTTTTGTTTTAACAACACTTATGTCTATAGGTAAAGTTGGGCTGTTGCACATTCGCCTTCTTACTATAATAAAAAAAGTTTAACGACGTTCTTTTTTTAAACAATAAATTATCGACGATCAATTTGTCGCAACATAATTCGATTTTTTTTTCTTAAATAATTGTAAATTATATTAGATTAAGCTTTTTAGTATTTCATTAGTACAGGCGGAGTTTTGTAAACGGATTCTTTACAAGTTAAGGATTGTTGAAACCGTTTACAAAAATATTTAATTGCAACGGAAAGAATAGTGATGACATGATTATTTATTTCTAAAAATTAATACAGGATTGATAAAATAAGATTGTAATTTATCTACTGTGTTATTTTAATAATGAAAATTAACAATTATTTATTTGTGCTTAATAATCAAACTATTACGATGTGAAATGATCAAAATATGGACCCAATAGATGGTAAACCTAAATATTGTTATATTATTTTAAAAAGAAATGTACAATAACTTTTGTTCTACATTATTTCTTTACTATTCAGGCAGATAATAGGTGGTTTTTTCCACAAATTTTAACGTCTTCACGTTTGTTATGATTGGACCATACTAATTTGAAATAGGGCCACAATCGGATTTGTGTTATTTTTCGGGCCGTTTTTGAAGAGCTTACCGGTAATCTAGTACATTATTGATCGAAGATGCTGAATAATGTTCTTATGTAAGCAAACTTGCTTGCGTTAACCTAGTTCAGAATTTGTTTCAAGTGTTTTAATTTAGTAAAATATTGTTAAGCTTGTAAGAACCCCTGTTGTTATACCCCTTATAGGTGTAAAATAAATAATATAAACCTAGAAAGGTTACTTGGGCTTCTATTCAATTCCAGAAAATTTTCAGTTCAATAGTTTATCAGAGTTAATTTCGCATTTATAATATTAGTATAGATTTATTTGTAAAATAGCCACGTGCGCAGCGTCATATCCGTTCGGTTTATACGTGCCTATTTAGAACATATGATAAGTATTGGTTAACAACAATTTACCAGATTTATTGACGTCTATACATTATGTTAGCATCTGACGTCATAATATGATAGTCATAGAATGACGTACTTTCCAGTGTGGGCAGTGGCGTCGTTTGAACAGTATTGTAATTAAAAGTCGGTATCAAGCAATTCGCTTTAACGAATATTGTAAAGCCTAGACTACAGGACTAGAAGAATCGATTTTTGAACGTTCCGATGCAAAAAGAGGCGTGATAAAACTTTAAGGCGTCTGTCGAATCGCAGCTCCTGCACGAGTGAACCGATTTTTGTTTCCTTTTTTTTATTTGAAAGGTGATTTGTCGAGTGGTGATTAGATTAAATATTTAGTAGGTATCCCGAGTCTTCAATGATATTAAAATAACATAAGCCCTAACCTGCCCTGATGCTGCAACATCATGTACAGGAATAAGAGGATACCCACAATCAGATCATCACTAACTTACAGTATATCACATAATTTATATCACATTCGAGCACATTGGATATAATGGTGTTTTATTGTCCGCTGACAGTTTTAATTTTTTTAATTTATGTTTTATAAACATTAAAGTTATCTCTACTAAAGGGACGAAAAATCACACACTTTAATAGGCCTGTTAATTACTACGAATAAAACAAAATAAAATCATCTTTTTTACATATATGGGTAAGTCCACTTTATGTCTTTCGCTCCGTTCTGATCAGCGCGACGATCGTTCAGGAAGGGACCGAGGTAAGCAGATTCGATCTGCGTCGATACTTATGTGTAATTAGTGGATCGAAAATAAACAAAAGAAATCGATACACTGTAAAAAAAAGGATTAAGGTTATGTAAAAGATTTTAGGATTTTGGAAACGTAACCATCTAGACGATTTTAATTTGTGACGTCATTTCGTGCACTTATAAGTTATATGGACCAAAACAAATGTATTTTAGTTTGCTTGCAATATTGGAAATCTTTGATTTTATTTTTGTTAGATTTAACTTAGTTACGTAAATGAACTGGGGAATCTGAAATTTTATTAGAACCTATGTTTATTTTAGCGGTTTGTTACCCACTTGTTTTCGGTATAAAATATATATAAATACGCTAGAGCTGTAAGAAGTTGTATGGTTAATCCATACAATTACATCGCCAATGCCCACCAACCATTTAGAACTAAGATGTGATGTTCCTTGTGGCTAATTTGGTGGTAGAATATTTTTTGAGGAGAAGGTGTGGAGCTTATTCTTTGCTGCTACAATGTGAGTTGCTGGAATATACTCCAATGCAGGTTAATTATATATTTATTACAAAATATTTTTTTTTGTTTTTAACCATAAATAATGGTACATTAAACATTACCAGTACCTTCGGTACCAGTCCCGCGACAGAAGCAGAAACAGTGAGATCGAGAAAGATAGGCACTCCGAACACGTCAGAAGCGCGAAACCTAGTTATAGACATTAAAAGCATAGAATTGACCACCGCTTCGTTCAAGATAAAACAATAATCGCATTAAGACTTAAATAAAACTGGAATCTCTGTTACATATCTAACACTATAGTCCCGCTGAAGTCAGTACAACGTTAGGGCTTACACAAAGTCCACAATATCAGAGAGACAGTTTGCAGGCATGTGGCCGCGACAGGCGTGTGCTACCGGTCGCCGATACTAAATAAGAGTGTCACACTAGCCTTTGCGAACACCGCCTGGAGTGCTCGCTGCTGTATGGAACCAAGAGATAATTTATTATTTATAAGCTTACTGAATATTGCAATGCAACAAAGATTTATATATGTGTGTGTGTTAACCTTGTGTTGTCTGTGTTGTGTTCCGGTTTGAAGGGTGAGTGTGCCAGAGTAATTACAGGCACAAGTGACATAAAATCTTAGTTCCCAAGGTTGGTGGCCTATACATTGATGATGGTTTTTTTTAAGAAATGTCCTTTGCCACTGTCTAAGGGCGTTGGTGAATAACTGAATACTTACCATCAAGTGGCCCATAGAAACGTACGCCTACCTATACTATAAAAAAACTACTACTACTTACAAAAATATATTCCCATGAATGTGTTTCAGTGATCAGTGTTCATTTAGTCTTGAATGTGTTTATCTGTTGTATTAAAAGAAAAAAAAAGAAAAAACGTACACTTCGATATAATGCCGAGATTGGATGCCGAATCCTGTTGGAAGCAGAAAAATAAAGCGCAATGGAGCAGCGTGGTGGAATAAGCTACAATAATTTGCCTACGAGTAGGACATTTGTGATTACTCAAATAGACTTTTTTTTGTCAAGTAATGTTACTTGGTGGTAGAGCTTTGTGCAAGCTCGTCTGGGTAGGTACCACCCAATCATCAGATATTCTACCGCAAAACAGCAGTACTTGCTATTGTTGTGTTCTCGTTTGAAGGGTGAGTGAGCCAGTGTAATTACAGGCACAAGGGACATAACATCTTAGTTCCCAAGGTCGGTGGCGCATTGGCGATGTAAGCGATGGTTAACATTTCTTACAATGCCATTGTCTATGGGCGTTGGTGACCACTTACCATCAGGTGGCCCATATGCTCGTCCGCCTTCCCATACAATAAAAAAAAATCGGCTTATTGTAAATAGTACTATGAATGAGTAATGATTGCAAAGTTGGCAATTGACTCGAAAATTATATCTTCGACCTTAATGTTGCATAAAATGGTGGTAGCTTTCTATAAAAGTCCGTCTCAACGGGTACCAGCGGCAAACTGATTGACGAGCTCGTCAACTTTGCTACTTCAATTGCTGTGTGCTGTATTAAAATATAGTGTAATTTAAAGGGATATTGCTCAAACATTACGCGCACAAAATATATAAAAATTTAGTAACCATGGATTGTAGTTCATTGATGTAGTACAATTACGGTGTAGTTTATATTTCTTGTTCTATGGGTGAAGTTGACGACTCATCACCAGTCTATATTCTGTTAAAAAAAACAATAGAACTAGATAAGATAAGGTCCTCCAGACCGATTTCGGCCACGGCGGCCAATCTCAAGAGAGATTAGCCAACTGCGCAGGAGATATTATAGTGCACAAGTGTGTGCGCAAACATAGGTGCACTCTCTTTTCCATAGCCCTCATAATCCGATGGAACGGCAATCCGACACGACCGGAAAGAGTTCAGGCGCAGGACCGGCGGCTTAACGTGCTTTCCGAGGCACGGGAGTGTATCACACTTCCAACTTCCAGACTCCGGGCTGCTACTGAGAATTTTCTGACGGAAAACCCCAATAACTATTTATTGGCCCGACCTGGGAATTGAACCCAGGACCATCGAGTCTGCGGCCTTATATCGAGCCACTAGACCAACGATATATAATAGAACTACAAACTATGTATTAAAATATGTATTATTAGAATAAGTTTATGTTAAAGTAGAACATTTAATAAAAATCAGAGTATGTATTGCATAAAGCTGTTCTGCGCCCGCGCACCTTTTTGTTCGATTCCGCCGTATTTCGGCTGCGCTCGTCCATTTATCGCGGCTATCATCTGAGATACGGCTATCCGCAGCATCTTTATGCGCTTGTATCTGATAGCGGGAGATACTCGCAAAAGCTCACTGATTAGCCGATAGGTATTGATAGTAGCGTTCATATTTTATAACGATATACTTGTGTCTCGTTAATGCTGAACCTTGTGTATTGGTTGTGTCGATCAGTGGCCAAACATAGCGGCTTGTAAATTGGGAAATGTACATAGTAGTGATTGTCTTACTATAGCTTGGTACGCATGTTAAATAAACTCTCGTTTAAACTTTAATTGGTCTGAGAATGTGAATGTTTATTGAATATTACAAGTTCGAATCCAAGCCACTGAATTTTGATAAAGGAAAATGTTGTTAGGAAACAACGAATCCGGAGCGGAAGTGTGTGGTGGATTATTTAAAAAAAAGATGTGTTTGTTCACCTGTGGTAAATTAAAAAAAAAGAATACCAAAACTAGCAAAAAGCCTTTTAAAATCTATGATTTTAACGTACATAATGTCGGAATTATTGCGTATAAAATAATTATGTATTAATATTAGGTAGAAGCGATAGTTTAAAATCTATATACGTCTATTGGTTCTGTTTGTTTTTTTTTGTTTTGTGATAAATAATCGTTTTATGATACAGCTATTTACATTATACTATTTTTTCATTTTTGTCTGTTTTGATATAGATATAGATACGCGGGTGTAGCCGCGGGGGACAGCTAGGAACAAATAAAATTATTACAATAATTCAGTTATTTGCATTGGTAATTTTTGGTAAATCGCAAATTAACATATAAACTTAAAAATAGGCAACTATTTTAAAATCATAGAATCTTCAATTTTATTTCTTTGTATGGATCTAAATGAAATAAAAACGTGCTCATTTTATTTTCATTAATGTAAAATTGTTACAGTTTACATGTCAAAGTGTAACCTTATTATATAAATCATCATTGTAGTTTTTAAGGTTAAATTAACCTTAAATGACATTTAGTCTGCAAAAAAGTACCTCTAATTACTAAAAATAATACTAGTATTGAGGCGGCTAGTTTTGAAAGTTAAAAAAAATATGGATTTTGTTCTGTATTATAATACTTTAAGTACATAAATATGAGTTAAATTACATTTTTGTTAATCAATCTATAATTCTAGGTTTTTGCCTTTGTGTATTAAAATTAGCATATGCTATATAAATAAAAAAAAACAAACATTAAGGAGATACTGTCCAACAAACGTTTTTTATTACGTGTGGTCGCATCAACGGTGATTAGTCGAGACAATGAGATCAATTTCATCCCGTATCAACAGTTTAATACCTCCTCAATCTACTCCATCTGATGAGCACAATCAAAGCAGAATTAATTAACTATATACAATCAAGATAAGGCTTAAGATAAAACGTTTAAGGACTATGTTTGTTTATGTAAGACATTTACCCTTTGAAGGACTTATTACTACTAAAATATTTATTTTAAATAATTGTTACAAGTCTGTAGTTTTTTTTTTAATTGAGATTATCTGTTTCAATTATGGTGTTATTAGTTATGGTAATAGAATAAAAATAATTTCAATTGAACATATATTTGTAATGTTTAATGTTAAGTCCATAAATAAATCGTAGGACGTAAATAAAAGCTCTCATTTAAACTGAAACTCCATGGAGGTTACATATTATATTATCGGTATATTTTATCTGTGCGGTAGCCTGTCGGCTGTCGCGCTTTGTGGGACGGCTCCCGCAGTGTATGTGCCCATACGTATATCGAAGATTTGCTATCTGCATATCTGAACTATATCTTTATATATTTATATTACGATTTTTTTTAATTTATGTCAACACCGATGATTCTTGAAATGCCTTTTATTCGTCTTATTATCTGTCATCTCGTCTTCTTATCAACACTAAATTATACAATTTAAAATTATAACAACAATAAATATCGGATAATGATTATTAAAAGCGATAAACTTTATAAATAATAAATTAAAATAAAATAACTCTATTCAAGTTGAGAGCGAGCACATAATTGAATACAACGTAAGCTCAATAATGGTACCGCTTTAATGTGGTCAGAGAAGAACAGACAAGAAATTAACAGTACGTAGCTAAACTTTCTTACTAATTGAAAGATGTACAACTATTAATAAATAATACATTACTTATACGCGGTTGAAACCGCGGGGTACAGCTAGTATAATATATATTAACAGTTGTCTGTAGTTTATTTATTATCTGTTGAAATAATAAGAAAGTTCGTGTGCTAAAGTATATTATAACTCGAGTAGGTAGTCCGTATATGTACTTATGTATCGCTAAGCGGTAACTATGTAGTTATGTGAAAGTTTCTATAGGTAGTAGCACCATGTACTTAAGGTTACTTAAGGTTTGTATTCGTAGGAGGTAAAAGTTCCATCATATATATTTTTCCCTATCAAAGTGAAAGTCTATACTTATTATTGTTTACAGAAAAACCATAATGAGTGTAGTTGTATATACTTGATACATTTAGTGCTTTTGGCCTATAGGATAGGTTAAAATAGTAAAGTATTGAGGCATGGAATTCAAACCTTAGGTGGAACAAGTTATAATCATTGTTTTTCTGTTAAAATTAATTAGCAGCTTGATAGAACGTAAGCTGGTATATTGCATTGAATGTTCTTAAACTTTCTCCGGTCGGATTCCTGTCCTTGACTTCGAGAGTGATGGAATAGAGAGCTACATTAGCTTCCACGCACAGACTTAATATATAATTTGCACGGTTAGTCAAGCCGACAGTCAGTTAAGGCGATAATATGTACTAGTATAATATTATATGTGATACAGATAACATATATTCATAGGTATATATATACATACTATAAAACCGAATGGAGTTGTGTAACGGCGAACGTCATGTCAATGGTGGACTGGTTGACAGCGGTGGTACGCGAAGATCATCCGCAAACCCATTGGCTCTAAATCGCTAATTATTAGTGTAATCCCTAATTGTACAAGTAATAAGTGTTTGTATAATTAAAATTGTAACAAAAGAGAACATTGCTGTTCACTTATTTTAACGTTTCCTGAAGTATAACGCCCACCATGGATTCCCGTACTAGCCAGTTCACGAATCAGAACCTTATGATAGACTAGCTGATACCCGCGACTACATCGACGCTGCTTGATATATTAAAAAAGTTTTATGTATAAGGGAAAAACATCAAAAAGATCGCAAGCAAAAATATACTTTGTTTAAATATACATCACTGAACACGCAGTGCATATACAAATCATTGTTTCTTGAAACTTTAATAACTTTTTATTAAATGAAGATATCGCAATAATTATTTTTTTGATAAGGGTCAAGTGTCTAAGAATTAAAATTTAGAAAATTTCATTGAAATCTATCCAGTAGTTTTCCGTGATGCGCGCACAACTGCAGACCTCTATCATTTTATTTATATAGATAAGATAGCGTATTACAGTTATATAATATAGTCATACGTATTCATAATATGATTACTTTTAGATATGTTCGAAATACAAATAATGTTAGTGTATTGATTAAAAAAAAATACAAAAGTAGGTTTTATATTTTTTTTATAAATTACATAGTTGCGAGTGACGTAATAGGTATTAACTAATTTTATCGTAGTAAAAACTTGGGAGCTAATAAGTGTAGAATAAATCAGTGTAGCCTCATTTACCTGCGTCGGCGCTATCGGGGCCCGATATCGCTGATAGGGTGCGACGATAAATAAAATAATGACGAGTACAGGCTAACGAGAAATACGTTAAGTCTAAGTACAAAATGTAGTTTAATTTTATATATTGTCTTAATATATGGAGTTTTTATGTATAAAGAGATTGAGAAGTTTGAAAGTAGATCACGTGATAGAAACGCACTTTTTAATTTGTTGAAATATCTTTAAAAGATAATATTATATTGTCTTATTATATATTTTAAATAATAGTTAGCAAATATCTGTTTATTAAATTGATACATATACTTAACGTTTCCGTGGTGTAGCGGTTATCACATCTGCCTAACACGCAGAAGGCCCCCGGTTCGATCCCGGGCGGAAACAAATGTTTTTTATATTTTTTTATATTACATAAAAAATGTTAATTAGAAAATAAATATGTATCTAATGTATATTTAAGAATTAAACATCGTTTTCGTCATATTTTCTCATTATTTGAGACAAAAATTAACCATTCTTTACCAAAGAAATTAATTAGTAGGAGTACATACATACACACATAATATATATGATTAATGATTAACTATATTTATTGAAAATAAATTTATTGAAAATCAAATTTTAACCCATTTTGAGTGGCAGTGCCTGTTATAAGAAATAAATTTTACCGACCGGCTTGATTCTTTGGATTTGCATAGAGATGTTGGGTCACTCTGCATCCTCTATCGCATATATCACGGGGAGTGTTCTGGGGAGTTGTTTGGCTTAGTCCCGGCCGCTGAATTTCACCACCGGACATCGCGACAGAACTCAAAATTCCATCCTCACCACCTCGATGTCAGGAAGTCCACAACAGTGCGTTTTCTGAGGCATTTCCTGCCTCGTACAATCAGTCTGTGGAACCAGCTTTCGCCGGCGACTTTTCCGAACCGATACGACTTAAAAACCTTCAAGAAGAGAGCGTACTCTTTCCTCAAAGGCCGGCAACGCACCTGCAAGTCCTCGGATGTTGCAGATGTCCATGGGCGGTGGTAGTCACTTTCCATCAGGTGAGCCTCCTGCTCCTGCCCCCTCTTACTAAAAAAAAAGATTATCACGGCCATATCATTGTAAAAACAGTAAATGGCCTCCTGTCATACATAATCGAGTATATTACAAGATATACAGGTGGAAGTATAAACCACAGTATCGTTATATTAAACAATTATTGACCAAAAATTACTAGTCTAATAATAAATGTATATAAAACTAATGACAATGCAAAAGAAATGCTAATAAACAGACCGCCACTTCTGAGGAAATGCAATTTTATCATCATCAGATTTCATCTTTGTGTTTACGTGCATCCGTGTACGCCCGTGTGATTTCGATCCGAATGTTCTATACACTGGACTATACAATAAATATATATTTAATATAAATAATAACTTAAATTATATTATTTTTTAACGTATGTTAGTTTACTCTGTGCCTGTACGTTGAAGCATCCAGTTTAAATTAGCCTTCGCTACGCAGCGGAATCTGCGAGTAACCATTAACATCTCCTGGGGCTAAGAGCCCTAGCATACCCGGGATTCACTCGCAATTAGGCTATTGATAGTACTAGCTACTGGCATGAAAGACAGAAAAATGTATTCGAAATTCAAATTGAATTTGTAAATTTTTCCTAACACACAACGCATCAGTTAATGACAGACGAGTCGGTTGGCGTTACCTTATACATTTCGCGCCGCAGGTTGTGGGTTCGATTCCTACCCAGGAGATTTGTGTGTATGAATATGTCTGTTTGTTCTGTGTCTGGATGTAATTGTCTATATAAGTATGTATTTACAAAAGAAATGTAGTATATCAGTTGTCTGGTTTCCATAGTACCTACAAGCTCTGCCGTAAATGTTGAATATGTTTTTTTTTTATAGTAAGGGTAGGCGGACGAGTATTTACCCATCCCCCATCTCACCCACCGACGTTGGCATTTTAAATAATATTAACCAGTGCTTACATCGCCAATGCGCCACCAACCTTGGGAACTAAGATGTTATGTCCCTTGTCCCTGTTATTACATGGGCTCATTTACCCTTCAAACCGGATCACAACAACAACAAGTACTGCTGTTTTTCGGTAGAATATCTAATGTGGTATAGTTGGTGGTACCTACCTAGACGAGCTTACACAATGGTCTACAACCAGTAATGATGACTTGAACAGAAAGCGTCATGAAATTATTTATTATTTCGATATTATAAAATTGAATATGGAATTCTGTAATCGTCTAATTAATCGTATAAGTTTATATTAGTTTCGTGGTCAGAGGTCCACCACCAGTGTTGCCAATGGTTTAACCCATAGCTTTAGATAATACTGCTAACTGTGTATATGATTCTCTAGGTTTTTGAAATAAATAAATTATTACTATTATTATAATCATTTTTGGGATGCCTTAATAATGAGAGCAAAATAAACGATTATAATTATTTAATTCGGGAATAATTATTTAAATTATTTCGAGTTAACAAAAACTTTCATGAATTCGCGCAAATTATGCAGTTAAACGCAATTATCTTTACCTCAAGTTTAAGTTATTTAAATTTGGAATTAAAATTTTAACAAGACTCTTAATTATCATGCCATCAGTAACGTACTCAAATGATTATAAGTTTTATTTTGGTTATATAGATTTAAGACCTTAATGTTAATAACTCTTATGTGAAACTGTTGTTAACCGACTTCAAAAAAAGGAGGAGGTTATCAATTCGTCTGTATGTTTTTTTTTTTTTTTTTTTTTTTTTTTTTTTGTGTTTGTTACCTCATAACTTTCTACTGGGTGAATCGATTTTGATGATTTTTTTTTTATTTGAAAGGGTTTGCTTCCCATGGGGTCCCATTTTTTTTTGGTCCAGGTTTGACAATGGAATCCATTAGAAAACCATATAAGTCGTAAATTTGCATGAGGTATGTGCGCGACAAATGAACGAATAACTCAATATCGCGCCAACCGATTTCGATGATTTTTTTTTTATTTGAAAGAGTATACTTCAAGGGTTATTTAATGATAGTTTGGTTAGATTCTGATTATAGGATCCATGACAAAGTAACGGAAATATTCAATTCTTAGTAGCAAATTAACGATACACGGCCGAATCTTTTATAGGCTATCTAGATTTTTCATTCACCTACCATAACATCGTTATGATCAAGTAATTCTAGTAATATTGTATAAAACACTTCTTTATATACCGTCAATAGTTTTCGCAGCGCACGCGAAATAATAACTTTTATAGGCAACAGTTTCATACGTTTGGGTTACATTGCTCCATTTTAAGTAGAGATCTATAAGTTTTTGAAAATGTAATAAAGCCTATATTACTTGGTAAAGACGTAGCTTTCTAAGGGTGAAAGAATTTTTAAAATCGGTCGAGTAGTTTTTGAGTTAAATCGTAATACAAAATCAAACAAAAATCAAATCTTTCCTCTTTAAAATATGAGTTATGCATGTAAGCATTGTATATATGTATATGTTTGTAATTGAAACATATTTGAACATCTCCTAAAAGTTGAGACCAATTTCGAAAATTATATATATATATATATATATAAAAATATAGAATCGTATAAGTACTCTTATATACATGTTATATTTATGTATATTTATATATTAATTACTAGTGTTTTTCCCGCGGTTTAACCCAAGTAGTTCCCGTTCCCGTGGGAATATGGGGACAAAATGTAGCCTATGTTCTCCCTGATAATGTAGCTTTCCATTGGCGAAAGAATTTTTTAAATCGGCTTACTGGTTTATGCGTGAAAGCGTCACAAACAGACTTACTTTCGCATTTATAATATTAGTTAGGATAATACAGATACTTCCCCTTTTTTTAATATACAGACATTCCGTCATATTTTATGTTGAAGAATGGTATAACACAATATCTATAAACATACAGTTTTTTTAATTATTACTAGAAATAATTATTTGATTATGTTATGGCTGCCCAACACCCCACCAACTAAATATATTTAATCAAAACCTGTTAATTTATATTCACACATTTAACCATATTAACTAATATTTATTAATTAAGTACCAAAATGCATTTTTCTTTACATTTCACTGTTTTAGATTAATATATTTAAATAATAATATAAACGGCGCTGTCTCATATGAGCTGCACGTTTAGTAGGTCTACCCATATTCTACAAATTAGTAAGTGTACTTCAGATTCACTAAAAATCGAAAAATAAATAAAAATTTTAACAAAACAAAAACCGACTTCATAAGAAAAACAAATTAATATGCACTAAAAAGTAATGAAATAATTGCGTATTCTTCTATAATTTGTTAATTAACTAACTATTTTCTACTCATGAATATGTAGATACGAATGTGTTTTGTGGTTGATAATGTATTTACAATTATTGTTATTTTTGGAGTCGATGTCAGCTAAGGAAACACTTAATATACCTAGCAATACGGGAATCTTTTAAAAACAAACAAAAACATACACATTACAGATTGACTTTCATTCGCCTCGTAAAGTTGCGCGTGCGACACAATCACATCTCACCTATAACTAACTATGTATGTAGTTATAAACCCACCTTGGCTGACATCGACTCCAAAAGTAACAATAATTGTAAATACATTATCAACCACAAAACACATTCGTATCTACATATTCATGAGTAGAAAATAGTTAGTTAATTAACAAATTATAGAAGAATACGCAATTATTTCATTACTTTTTAGTGCATATTAATTTGTTTTTCTTATGAAGTCGGTTTTTGTTTTGTTAAAATTTTTATTTTTTATCAATAAATATTCGCTTATGTTTATTAAATTTGGAAAAATATTAAGGATTTTTTTGAGAAAATATGCCAAATAATTATTATTGTTAAAAAGAACCAAAAACTTATTGTTCCTGTTTCTCGACTACATAGAGTCAGCAAAATTATTTTGTGCGGCAGTTTATACGGGTTTGCAGCAGTCTTAGAAAGCATTTAAACAGCCTATGTTGCTAATTTTAAAGAAAATATGATTTTTTTCTATTAAAAAGGTAATTATGTAATAACATAATTTATGCAATCACAACTTAGAAATATAACGAATACTTATTACATTTTATGAATATTGGAAAGAACATTGAGCAAAAACTCAAGCTCAACTCAAGCTCAAGCCGATATTTTTAACCTTTATTCGATAACTAACTTGAACGCTTCCTTTATTTAATAAATAATTTCGAATTTGAAAAGTAAGTGACGATAACTTGTAGCACGGGTCGTGATAAGTGTTGATAAAAGTAAAGCTAGGGGTGGTCCGTCTGATTCTTTATGTATTCATAATTTATTTATGTATGCAAGACGTCGATTTATGAATTTTAAAATGTTTTGACAGACAGTCTGTGAAATGTGTGAAGTTTCCTCAAAGAATTTAAATTCTAATGTTTGAACAGCGAATTTTTTTAAGCCAATACTGATAATATTATAAAGTAGGTAGTTATAAGTCTAAGTTCGTTGACACACTGAGTCATTTGGTACAGGCTACGACTGCCGGTTTGGGACGAAAATCAACCAAATAAAAAGTAGAAAAACGCTCTAAGCTCTCTTATCAGAACAAGAGCAGTAGCCTAGCTGTAAAACATTTATTTACATGCACACAATTTAAAACATACACTTTAAATATCAATATTGTTATTACATATTTAAATATATATTTAAAACGTGAGCAGGTAGTTCTCTTCTAATAATTCATGGTAAAAAATCATAAGTCATAGCTTATGTTAATGAGATGGCTGTGACGGAACGGACCGAGGCAGGATGTCGAGGTGACGGGGCAAATATGTCGTTTTTGTGTGGCTCCACTGATTGGTATAGCTTAGTGCTTAAATAACTAATAGTTTAGTGAAAAAAACATTTACTGATTAAGATTAGATTTAATTATATTTGTTTTTAATAAACGATCTACAAGTATAAATAAATAACAAGCAATACTCACACAATGACATAAACACACACAAGCGTACACCACATACAACCTTAAGTTCATAAAAAGAAAATCTTGATTAACATGAGTACTGAACTGTTTTATGTTTGACTATTTGTAATTTATCTAATAATAGGTCTAATATATTATTGTCTTTTTGATCAATCGACCATTTAATTTAATGAATTTACATTAAAACCTTTTTGATTGAGATTTATATTATATAAATTATTATGGTAAGACATTGTGTCATTTTATTATAATGTTTATAATAAAATCGATTAATATATATCTTATTAATATTATTTTCGATCGATTTATTTTTATATCGATTCGATTTTGACGATGAACGAAGTTATCGTGTGTAAATCCACAAGTGCCCAACCACGTCGCGGCCACGTGCGTTATCGAAGATGTCTTTTTAACCCACATGCATATCAACCAAAACAATTCATTAACGACCCATTGTGCAAAACGTAATACGTGTTTCCAAAACATAGGAAAATAAAAGAGATTTTGATAAGGAAGCGATAGCGCGAATATGCGGTCTGATTGCGTTTATTTTTTATTAGTTTATAGACTTATTTAATTAAATTACCTATCAGAAAATAATTTACAAAAAAAAACCACAAAGTGACCAAAGCTTAAATCGACAATAGCGCAATGGCTTACGGTCATATCGTCATGTCAATCGGTCGCTTTGCGATATAATAGTTGCGTTCAATTCTCATCTCTTGTATTGTCGTCCGACTTCTAACACAAGCTGTTTAATTCGAGAAGTAAATAGGAAAATTGCAACAAAGTATTATATATATTGATAGCTAACATTATTAATTACATCGGTGGTCTTGTCCTGGTCATGGATTGAAATCAAATATAAATTTATCAGTGAATTTTGTCAAAAAAAGTCTTAGTAGCAGCGCTGAGTTTTGTCGGTAGCAGTGTTTAGATTTTATACTCTCGTACGTCGGCAAATACGTAAATCCTGTAGGTTTGCACCTGAACTCTTTCTATATTAGATTTGCCATTCCATCGGGCACACTCGAGCACTGTAATATTCTCTACGGAGTTGACTAGTCTCAATCGCTCAAGAGGTCACTAGTATCAAATATTGTCACTTTTTGAGATATAATAATATAAGAAGAG
This sequence comes from Nymphalis c-album, assembly GCA_963151315.1. Classification (NCBI taxonomy): domain Eukaryota; kingdom Metazoa; phylum Arthropoda; class Insecta; order Lepidoptera; family Nymphalidae; genus Nymphalis; species Nymphalis c-album. The sequence continues at coordinate 3,927,570 of OY720610.1, forward strand.
TAGGGCTGCTATTCTGTAAGAACAAACCCGAAACTCACCGCGGAATCGGTCGTGACACGTCATAAAGTGATATGCGATTTTGACCGTAATAATTATAACATTTCAAGAATACAAGCATCAAAATAGGTTATCACCATAAGTCGTTTGTGACATAACTCTTCTGCGACGAATTTTGTCGCAGAATTCGATTGTCAAATGTCAAAAAGTGATGACATTGATTAATAATTATTATCACTACACCAAATGAAATGCTGCTAGCATTCTTGCCACCATTACACGCGGTCACGACTTGTATAGTAATTATTTTTAATTTTTATTTGTATTTATTTAAGGTTTTAATGTAAATTGCATGCAAACAAAAATTCTAAATAACTACACCATATATAACGAAGTCCCCCCGCTACGTATGTTTGTCAAAATGAACATGATAAAGTCAAACAATACCGAGCTGATTTTTATACGGTTATCATTTATGACAAAACTGTATAATTGATTAAGTTTTTGTATGAATTCACTAAAACATGATGATTGTTGAAGATGACGAAAAAAATCAAGCCGATTGGGTGCTTCACTGACGTGTGCTGTGTAATTTAAAGAATTATAATATGTTTTACGATATAAACGCTTTATGGTGTATTATTGCCGTGCCGTGCGAAGAATACAGGCATCAATATGGTATGGTATAGTAGGGTATGCAAGTCGGGTTATAATAAAATATAATCCTGGGACATTATTCACACAATGCCATCTGATCCCAAGCTAAGCAGAGCTTGTATTATAGAAACCAGATAACTGATATACTTATTACTTACATGTAGGTACTACTTTTCTTTTGTAAATACATACTTATTGGTAGTAGAGGTGGGTAGAGTTTACTTGGTGGTAGAGCTTTGTGCTAGCTCGTCTGGGTAGGTACCACCCACTCATCAGATATTCTACCGCAAAACAGCAGTACTTGTTATTGCTGTGTTCCGGTTTGAAGGGTGAGTGAGCCAGTGTAATTACAGGCACAAGGGACATAACATCTTAGTTCCCAAGGTTGGTGGCGCATTGGCGATGTAAGAGATGGTTAACAGCTCTTACAACGCCAATGTCTATGGGCGTTGGTGACCACTTACCATCAGGTGGCCCATATGCTCGTCCGCCTTCCTATGCAATAAAAAAAAAAAAAATATAGATAATTACAACCTGACTCAGGACAAAAAGACATGTTCCTGCACATGCAAATGTCTTTCCTGGGTGGGAATCGAACCCACGACCTGCGGCGTGAAAGGCAAGCATCTTATCAACTACGCCAACCGGCTGGTCAATATTGAATAGCACAACTATTCTCAAGCATTTACCGTCGGGACTCATACCTTTAAAGACAGTATCTTGAGTCGGGGCTGTGTCAACACATTAAAGAAAAGGTACTCGTTGGGTGATTTCAGGTGATGTACTATCAACACTAATAGTTCCAAAAATATATAGGAAATCAGTTATTGGTAGCAAGATCGCCTTGATTTTTGATTATGAGAAGGTAATGGAAACGTCAGGGCAAGAATGACCTTGTAAAAGCTTCGAAAACTATTTCTAAGCATTGGCCACAACACTGTTTGATTGCGCGTTTTTTGATGATTCGATTCTATAAGTAGGTTGAGAATTTTCTAGAAAACCTTCACTAAAATAGACAAGTGTATGAAACAAATGTTCGTTCAATATGCCAACTGCATTCGCTGTGAAGCGGTGTGGTGGAATAAGCTCCAATATTTCGACCTGGGGCCGAATTGAACTACATAATCAATGATAACGATTACGATACGTCACCGATTCGATTACGATCCAACTATAATATATTAATACCGTTATGTCAAAACCAAACTTGATTGTTAACATTTATGCCAATAGTCGTTAATTAAATTAAAGAATAGGAAAACGGTAAGCGGCAACGATCACGCTTCGAGTCGATTACGATAAAGTGACAAATTGTTTGTAGAACTTACCCCTGGCGTTTAACCAGCATTGAAACATTTTCGGGCTATTCGTTTGGAATCTTATTATGAGGCTTACACGGTGGGAGAGCTTTGTGCAAGCTCGTCTGGGTAGGTACCACCCACTCATCAGATATTCTGCCGCAAAACAGCAGTACTTTGTATTGCTGTGTTCCGGTTTGAAGGGTGAGTGAGCCAGTGTAATTACAGACACAAGGGACATAACATCTTAGTTCCCAAGGTTGGTGGCGCATTGGCGATGTAAGCGATGGTTAACATTTCTTACAATGCCATTGTCTATGGGCGTTGGTGACCACTTACCATCAGGTGGCCCATATGCTCGACCGCCTTCCTATACAATAAAAAAAAGGCTATATAAATTTCCATAATGATATTACATTTTAATATCAAAACAAATGCCATATAAGTATATAATTAGTGTTTCGATACTTTCGGTTTGTTAAAAGTCCGGCGATTGTGAATGTCCAAAGCTCGCTATGCAAAGCATTGGCGGTAATAAATGTATTGGCGCTATCTTCAAAGACGCATCGCTCTTTGCGCGCGCCGCGCCTGTCGCGTGCGCATGCGCGCAGACGGTAGTGTATAGCTCGGGATATGCATATACAATAAAGGATATTACTAATTTAAAAAAAAAATACTGTTATTCATCTTCAGGCGCGATGAGCGAATGATTTATTAAATTCAAGAGAGAGTGCACCTGTGTCTGCGCACACACTTGTGTACTATAATATGTCCTGTGCAGTTGGCTAATCTCTCTTGAGTTTGGCGGCCGTAGCCGAAATCGGTCTGGAGGACATTATTATTATTTACTACTAATACTATTATGAAAATTATATTTTGTATTCATAGTTTTTGAATGATAAGAAACTGATTAAAGTACAAGACTGTGATTTATTAATAAAACCAGAAGCAAATAGTTTATACTACTCCTCATTTTTAATGATGATTCACTTGGTGGTAGAGCTTTGTGCAAGCTCATCTGGGTAGGTACCACCCACTCATCAGATATTCTGCCGCAAAACAGCAGTACTTTGTATTGCTGTGTTCCGGTTTGAAGGGTGAGTCAGCCAGTGTAATTACAGGCACAAGGGACATAACATCTTAGTTCACAAGGTTGGTGGCGCATTGGCGATGTAAGCGATGGTTAACATTTCTTACAATGCCATTGTCTATGGGCGTTGGTGACCACTTACCATCAGGTGGCCCATATGCTCGTCCGCCTTCCTATACAATAAAAAAAAATATCTTTTTCATTCCTTAATTCGTTTTGACAACGTCTAGTTTATTAAAATAACTCTTGAATTGTAAATACAATAATGTACATAACATTCCTCAATTAAGGGACTATTTAATACATAAAAAAATATTCAATATAAACTTTAATTCTTCATAATTATAAACGCATGGACCATATAAACTCGGCCTCATATGATATAAATAAATTATCTGTTACAAATTGGAACGACGACATTTTAGTTCATTAATTTAATTTTTTAACTCGGCCAGTTACACGTCAAATGTCAAACCACAATTAGCTTTATGTCTTACTGTAATTACATTCATACTAACTTATTGGTACAACCTTTTTGCTTAATTATAACTCAATTTTATTCAATAAGTATTGTACTTGTTATATATAGGGTGACCTTTATGATATCCTATAGAAGTGCCGTAAATATTAAAATAGATTAATCATTTATGAGTAAACAGTTTGTGTGTGTGGTGATAGTAGTAAGGTTTCGTAGAGAAATGGAATAGTAGTATAACTAAAAATAAAAATTAAAAAAACCCCGTCAATCAATTTTCTTAAAACATAGTCCAAAACACTCAACTAAAATTTCTTTCAAACAAAAACAACTAAATGAAAATCTTTTACGGGTTCGAGGGCTACCTCAGTTATCTCAGAGTTATCTCATGTATATTATTTTATAGTTGGTATTTTTTATAGCATAGGTAGGCGGACTAGCATATGGGCCACCCGATGGTAAGTGGTCACCAACGCCCATAGACATTGGCATTGTAAGAGATGTTAACCATCGCTTACATCGCCAACGCGCCACTAACCTTGGGAACTAGATGTTATGTCCCATGTGCCTGTAATTACACTGGCTCACTCACCCTTCAAACCGGAACACAACAGTACGAAGTACTGCTGTTTTGCGGTAGAATATCTGATGAGTGGGTGGTAACTACCCAGGCGAGCTTGCACAAAGCTCTACCACCAAGTAGGTATAATAAAGTCCGGATTTTTATTTATATTTATTTTATTTATATTATTTTATTTATATTATTTTATTTATATCATGTCAAAAACATTGATAAATAGAGCTTATTACTCAATATTTTCTTGGTGGTAGAGCTTTGTGCTTTGAGTTGTCTGTGTCTTTGAGTTGATTTGATTTGATCTTCTATAAAAAAAATATGTAGATTATAAAAAAGCGTGAAGTTTTTATATGAATATATAATAAATTAAATTGTATTTAATATATCTATGTGAATTGATAGAAAAATGTGACAGTTGTGTTTCTTTCGTTTCTCAGTAGAATCTTCATTCCGAAACGGCACGGCACGGCAGTTGCTTTGCTTGCGATATAAAAGTGCTTTTATGGACGTACTTTTTTTAATATGACTACAGATTATAACGTACTATAGACAATATTAATACATTTAGCAATAGTGCCAAAAAATTCATCCAAAATATTACTCCCCGCCTTATTGACTCCACTGGTTACAGGAGGGCTGGTTCATTTTTCGCCCTGAGAATCGAAATTACGATTCAAAGGGGAAATGCTGCTAGCATTCTTGCCACCATTCCACGCGGTCACGACTTGTATAATAATTGTTTTTAATTTTTATTTGTATTTAGATAAGGTTTTAATGTAAATAATTGTAAATATATTCATTTAGTGACAATTACAATCGGAACGAGGTCGTTAATACGGTTCGTTAACCGATTTCATTGAGCGATTTTAATTTCCTGTACAAGATTTTACGTAAAAAAATTATCGATTAATTACCTTGTCGATACATGACTAATTTCCCTTAAACTTACGCCTTAATTAGATACATATTAATAAAACAATGCTAAAATTGATCCGAGAATACGAGAATGGTCGGGAATCGCGAGTGCCTCTGAACTACAAGATGTATTTCGGAGAGTGTTCTTAGGAACTGTTTAATTTGGTTCCCCCGTCACCTTTTTACCACAGAACTGCGAGGCATCGAAAAGATCTGCACCCGTACGTAGTTGACGCACCTAAAACACGTACGAAACGATTTGCGTCCTCGTTTCTGATACACACCGCCAAAGTCTGGAATACCCTTCCGACCTCCGTATTTCCCACCACCTACGATATGGGTACCTTCAAGTCTAGAGTGAATAGGCACCTTCTAGGCAAGCGCGTTCCACCTTAGGCTGTATCATCACTTCCCATCAGGTGTGATAACAGTCAAGCGGTTGCTTATATATATATATAAAAAAAAAACTTTTCCACCTCGCGAAGAACAAGAAGGAGTGTGCGTAGCTGACTGCCAACTTCGCATTCGCTAGTCGGAGAGGCACTTGAAGAAGAAGAAGAAAATTGTATTTTTGTATGTATCAACGTTGCGTTATTTATTTAATACGCTTTATTAGTTTATTCCGTAAAACAATTTCAATACATTTTCATAATCTTACGAAAATAACTTTAATGGAATAATTACAATTTACTTTAACCCTTGGTCTTAATTAGACACGAATTAAAAAAAAAAATAGCAAAAGAACATTTTATAAATGTCGGTTACATACATTCGTTGTAAAACTTTTAACAATACTTTTAGTTATGTATTAAATTGAATTCAATGTAAAGCTTAATTAGGAAATAAATACATTATAAAAACATAGTGATATATCGATGATGTGTTTATAATTAATTATTTACTTAATATACCTATCTATGTAGAAAACCATTCGTCTTAATTTAAATATTTCTATGGAACATAACTCTCAAATTCCTATAAACTTGAATGTTGTCGATATATATATTTTACTTAATAATTATAGTCATAATTTCAGACAATTTTCGTTCTTATCGCTATATATTTACGTAAGTCGTATTGAAATCATAAACAATTCAGAGTTATTTATGAATGGGACGGGCAATGAGACGAAGTTTAGTACAAAAGGCTTTTCAAAACATCCTATTATAAGCTTTGTTGTTTTAAGATAAGATTTATTTTTCAATGTAGGTAAGTTTTACAATTTGAATCGTATGTGATTTTAATTCAGAATGTTTTGAGGAGGAATCAAATACTTATTATTATTTTATATGTAAGTTTTAAATAATCCATGGCATGAAAATAATTTATTTTTCATTTTTAGTTTCAATGTGATATACTTTGATATAAAAGTCGATATATTTTCGACTCTAACTGTGTTTTAAAATGTAGATTTCAATCATATAATAGGCCGAGATGGCCTAGTGGTAAGACCGCGTGAATCTTAACCGATGATCGTGGGTTCAAACCCGGGCAGGCACCGCTGAATTTCATGTGCTTAATTTGTGATTACAATTTATCTCGTGCTTAACGGTGGCATGTGTCAAATTTCACTGAAATTCTGTCACATGTGTATTCCACCAACCCGCATTGGAGCAGCGTGGTGGAATTAGCTCCAAACCTTCTCCTCAAAAAGAGGGGAAGAGGCCTTAGCCCAGCAGTGGGACATTCACAGGCTGTTATTACTAATCATATAATATTACTGTATTTTTGTCACACCGAAAAGTACCAGGATCCTCATCGACCTCTTAAATTCGAACGCATAGCATTTGGTAAGCACAGTATGAACGCTATTTCGTTACCCACGTGACCTTGGGCCACTGACATTTCACTATATTATGTAAGCCGCGTAAAAGAACTTCGTTAAAATAAATTGTATCCTACTAGATATATACATACCATGCAAAGCTTTAAAAGCAACTTTGACCAGCAGAATAGAACAATAGTAAGTAGTAAATATTTGTATATTAGAAATGGTTCTTACATCGCCAATGCCTCCAATACCAGAAAATGATTTCTAACTTATTCATGATTAATAAAAATTAATTATTGATACTTTTAATTTATTTAGGCTCTACAGTAATGTACAGTCCGAAAATATTTTATTTTAAGTATATACAAAGGCGATATCCTAACTAATATTATAAATGCGAAAGTAAGTTTGTTTGTGACGCTTTCACGCCTAAACCACAAAGCCGATTTAAAAAATTCTTTCTCCAATGGAAAGCTACATTATCAGGGAGTAATATAGGCTACATTTTATCCCCATATTCCCACGGGAACGGGAACTACGCGGGTGAACCGCGGGAAAAACACTAGTTTAGTAATAAATATCGTTGGTTTGGTTTAACTAGATTTAGTAGTGTTAAGTCGGTGCTGACAAGTCGCCCACGAATGCCTTATGTTGTCGAGGAATATATTTACGTAATTGTTTCTTAACAAGCGTAATGTTTTAATAGGTTTTGATGTTTCAAATTGAAATCTATACTAATATATAAAGATGAAGAGTTTGTTTGTTTGATCCGGCTAATCTCAATAACTACTGGTTCGAATTTAAAAAAAATATTTTTGTGTTGTATAGTCCTTTTATCGAAGAAGTGTCTAGGCTGAATTATATTCATTATATTTTTATTAATTATACGCGGGTTAAACTGCGGGGCACACCTAGTGTTATATAAAATCAAGTTACATTTTTTTTTTTGGTGGTAGAGCTTTGTGCAAGCTCGTCTGGGTAGGTACCACCTACTCATCAGATATTCTACCGCAAAACAGCAGTACTTGGTACTGTTGGTTACCGGTTTGAAGGGTGAGTGAGCCAGTGTAATTACAGGCACAAGGGACGTAACATCTTAGTTCCCAAGGTGCATTGGCGATGTAAGCGATGTTTAAAATCTCTTACAATGCCAATGTCTATGGGCGTTGGTGACCAATTAGGTGACTCCCGTGGCCCATGTGCTTCTTTTTATCTATGCTATAATTTTTTTTATCTATAATACTATATCAGTTTCTTTGTAAGATTAGAATTCATACATTTCATAGTTGCGTTTTTAAAATTTATTGCGGGATGCATTCCTGTTATTTGGATTTATTAAAAATTTTAGCATTCTCAATTAATGACTGTAGGTTGATTCTTTTGTAAGATTGACTAAAGGGAAACACAAACATTCAATGTGTTGTCAACACGCTGATACAATGCTGTTGGTGATTTATTTAAGGGTTGCAAACATTCCAAACAGAAGTTTCCATGTATTTCAATAGTACTACGGGATTATATTTCAATTTACAGACGATAAATATTTGATAGCACATTTGATTAAACATAAAAGGTTCATTCAACTTTAGGGCGTTAACTACCGAAATAAGGGCACGAAATCACCGGGACCATATTGCACGAATTACGATTTACAAACTTAAAACATTGTTTTTGCATATATCCTGTTTTGGCGGACCTTCAATACATCAATACCGGCGCGGGCGCACGGCAGGGCGGGTTTCGGTCCGATAATTACAGCGCATGCGCCGCGGGCCGGCGTATACTCGTGCCACACAGATTATTTAGTAATTTTAATCTTATTTGGACTTATACCTTTTCTGTTGGACTTAGTATCTCTTTTTGCACACTCTTTAGCGATTGCGAGTTACATTTGCGGTATGTTTTTAGGTATTATAATGATTAATACGTTTTGTTACTGTGTAACTAATAATTACGTGCGATTTGAATTATGTTCGTATTAAGAAATTTAGTAACGTTTTGTGAATTGATTTTAGATCTTATTGTTGTTTTATAACTTACTTATTTTCTCGCTGGCGGCGTGCGGCTGTTTATTTTTTTGTATTGGCATACTATCGTGTAAAATTCTTCTAACACGTGTCTTTTGAATTAGAATAGACTTTTATTGCAATAAATAATTAAAAGGTAAATGACAAATTTAGAATATTATAAATAATCTTTTGTGACTTGTATTTTTTAATATTAACTTTATTGAACTTACTTTTATTAAAGTTGCCACTTAAAATAATACTTTTTCTATTACTGTTTATTTATCATCGAATAGTACCGATGATTTAAAAATAAATTAACTGTCAATAATCCATCATGCGTGATGGTGTTACGTGTAACGGAATAGTAAGATTTTTGCGGCAGAAACTTTAGATATAAAAACGATTGCACGTATTTTAAATGAATATTCTAGTCTGACAAAAGCTCGCAAATTAGATAATAAGAACTCTTTAAAAATTTAAAATTTTTTCGTTGTTTTCTTTATATAATAATTTGAATAGGTATATTATTTATAACTTTTTTATTTAATTAAGAAGGCAACACCAATAATTCAATTTAGAACTTGTATATTTACTTTATATATTATAATTATTCATTAAGGTGAAGATTAAAATACAAATATATTAAGAATATAATTTTTATTGCTTCTTATAAATTTTCTTACAAAACAGGAAGATCGTAGTTTCGCAGTGCGAGTTTTTTATTCAACTAAAATTAAAAAAAAAATGCTTAAACTTAATAATATTTCATCTAAAATTTTAGTACAAATTATATTATAAACTATGAGATATTTTCATTATACGCTCTTACAATTTATACAGACAAGTTATAAACTAACAATAATTGAATTTCTATATCTACAGCCTTAATGGAAGAACTAATTTTTTCATCTGTTTCACTTCATTTTTTTTTTCGTTTCTTAAAATATACAAAAATAGTATACAAATAAATAATCTTTTACATAGGAAACGATACCTCTGGATATAGGTTATGTATATAAGTACTGTTGTATTTAGCACCAGATACATAATAATCAACAGTTGTTTACGATATAAAAAAATTATAAAAAAATACTAATGTATTTTTTTTTTCAAACAAGAAACAACGCTCCATTTCACGCTCAATAATTCAACAATTATTTCGAGTTCCACAACGAATGATTATTCGAATAAAAATCGATCTAAAAATACTTAATTTTTATATTTACAATAAAATGATTACAAAAATCGGGGATATTTTCTACGAATCGAATCGAATCTTAATCGAGTATATACCGGTATAGAACGTGGACTGATGAAGCTTTACCTTTGAAGTAAATACCGGGTCGAGAACGAGTGATCTTGTGACCAGTTATTTTCTCTGCCCAAAGTATAAGTCAAGTTTAGCTCACAGAAAGTGGTAAGAAGTTCAATTTTTGGAAGGAGATTTGCTCAGTCCACCTTACTATACAATATGACATATGCATTTGACATACTCAAAAAATAATCACGTGACAATCGAATGAAATGCATTCGATTTGGAATATTTAATAATTTTTATAATAGCGTTAATTTCCTTTACATTAATAACATTTCATTTTATTAAAAAAAAAAAGTTTTGAACAATCAAGATTCAATGATAACAAGCTTATATATTTATAACGATAATACATCACCGATCTCAAAAAATAACTCTTTGGGCTACTTTAAAAGAGTTTCTATATTTCTAGAATTTTCTTATAGTCAGTTGCTGTAGCATGTTTGTCTAACACCCGCGAGTATGACGCTGAACTCATCGTCAGGTCTCACATCTGTGCCAGGCGGTGCCGGCGTGTATGGTCCCGCGGGGGGAGGTCCGGAGATTACGGAAGCGTAAGGAGAGGGGTACATTCTCTCTGAACAGTATTCCGGACCTGGAGCTGGTTCTCCGCAATACTGCTGTCTATATTGCTGTTGCTGCTGTTGTTCGTATCTGTACTGCTCCATGGCCCCTTCCGTTCCATAGTCCAAGTACTTATCAAACTCCCGTGCATCCAGATCCGATTCCGGAGACCCTGTTCGCATTTCAGACCGAGGATTCATCATACCTTGATCCGATTCTTGAGGCTGGTTCGGTGGTTCCTCCGCAAAATAAGTTCCACCTGCATTATATTCTTCGTACTCAGTTTTAGGCTGGTCAGGGTAGTGTGATACATAAGAATCCTCAGTTTTATACATCTGATCGTACTGGTCGTACGGATGATACTGAATGCTATACTCCGTAGTCATAGGTCCGCTTGGTGCGGACGAGACTCTTGGCGCAGATGACCCCAAAGCCTGCTGATCTTGAGACGTTGCTACTGGCGGGAAAAACGTTCCAGTAACCAACGGTGGCTGCTCAGCTAGAGTTCTTTGGGTGCACATTACGTACATACCATTAGCCATGCCCATAGCAGCGACTGGAGCCGGAGAAAATGAACCAGGCGTCCGATATGATTTGTATGAGTACGACTCCGACATCGAAGACGCATTAATAGCTCGTCGCCTTTCTTCGTACTGGAAATTTTCCTTTTCATTTTCTACTGGCGATGCATCTGGGGTAGGCAAAGGGGCTTCGGCTGGCGCGCTTCTTCTCCCTTGGGGCTCAGGAGACCTGGCGGGTGATGATTCTGGAGTTTGAACGTGACCGTTAAACTGGTTAGACTGGTAAGAGTCTGAAGCTAGAGGTGAGGTTCGGTAAGGGGAGAAACCAGCTCCGGGGTTGTGAGAAAAACGCGCGTCAGGAGAATCGGTGGCGTTGGCGTAAGGTGATCCTAATGTTGCTGAGGCGGATGGTGGTGCACTAGATGGTGTGGCGGGCTGGTTCGGTCTCGCTTTGTTTTGTTTTCGTCGGCGCGGCCTGTATTTGTAGTTTGGATGCTCCGTCATGTGGATGACACGCAGCCTTTCAGCTTCCTCCACGAATGGTCGCCGATCCTGCGGTGTAAGTGAACGCCATTTTTTACCTGAAAAATAGAAACATAAATTGAATTGAATGTATTCTCTAAAAACATTGACTTTTTTTTGTGAAATGTAGTTTTTTGTGAACTGTAGTTAAAAAGGTTTTTTTTTTTTTTAGTTTGATAGCTATTTTTATTTTAGACAAAACGTTAACTTAAAAATTTTATAAAATTTCCAACTATCATTACTAATAACGCTGAACAGTATCAAGATAACATTCCTGAGCGTAACATTAGTGGAATTTTATGAATGCAAAATAGACAGCAGCTGTCACAAACTCAGGCTAAATAATCACGATAGTGTTTATCAAATAACTATAAAACACCTACCGTGAGTGTCTCATAAATAACCTTACACTTGGTTACGAGCAACTGCTATCGTTTTGAAGAAGTTTAAGCCCTATAATATAGTGTATAAGGTTTTTTTCGGTTTGAAATGAAAAGTATAAAGTTGGCGGAGGCATTATCGGGAGCTTTAACAATCTTTAAGGATATTTATCAATGAGACGCTACTTGCTACTGGCACAGCTTTAGTGAGGCGCCGGCCGTGTCGATAAAAAACCATAAATTATTTGCTGACTAATTTATATCTTGTGTAATTATTTTAATTTATTACATGATATGCAATAATGATTTATTGACGAATTTCTTGAAAAACTTTTAATATGCATTTTAAGAAGTTATATTTGCACGTTCTGATTAATTGTGTTTATTTGACACACCAACTCATATAATTAACCGGGCGAACGAGAATTTTAATATTTATTTTAAATTTTATTTTCTTAAATATAATCGCATAATATCCTCAAATTTATGAACCGTAACGGTTTTTATTTTATTATGCGTTCTGTAAAATATTTAATTAAATAAAAAATCATGATTCTAATTGTATGGGTACATAATATTACATTTTATTATAAATCCGTATACTATTTATAAATTTATTATTAACTATAAAAGGTAACATGACAAAAGTAATTGACGCTTAAAACGTTTTCGATGAAAACAAAAACTTACTCAGGTACGAAGTTGAACCTGCTTGACTGATGTCAAATGTCAAGTTGACAAATGACTAAGGGCTTCCTTAGTTCGATACATTAGTGCTTGCGAGGATCATCGATGTTTTCATTATCGATAATTGTTGATTATTGTTATTTTATTTTTACTTTATTATTAATTTATTTGTAAAATACCATTTATTATGATTTGCCGTAAAATTATTTTATAACATAAGTACAACTTGTTATAATTATTTATTAAATTAATTAACCCATTGTATAATTTTAATTAAAGATAATTAAGAAATATATTTTTTAGACAAAAAAATATACATATATATATATTTTTACAAAAGCCTATAATATATATGTACATATATCATATTATCATATCTTTATTCACTACCGCTTATAATAATTGTACCAATCAATCGAATTTGTGTATGTTTGTTTTTCATCGTCTGGAACCTATAGAATTTTCTTAGTAGGATATTTAATGACTGCCACTACACGTTCCTGTTATTATGACAAATGTTTTTACCTTTATCTGCGGTAAGTCACAAGTACTAGTAATATCGCTACGAACGTTGAATATAATCTTCATTCTATTTCGTATGTGATATAAATAATCCGTCTGTGTGTATCGGACCACCGGTAGCGTATAGAAACCTAATACTCCTTATCAATATTATAGAGTGTCGTTGATAAAAGCGACGCGTGCGCACCGAGTACATATGAGAAGCTTTCGTAATAAAAAATAATAGTGAATGTGGTCTCCTTTTTAGGAGTACACTTTGTATTGTCATTGTAATTAATTATTTTTGTATTTTTGTTTAGGAAACTTGACAGATAATACATAATTATATGGTAGGTAGACGGACTGGCGGAATGGTCAGCTAATGCTAAGCTCATTATCATTTAAGAAGTATTCTGCCTGTGTAAGAAATATTAACCATTCCTTATATCAATAATGCGAAAACCCTGGGAACTAAGATGTTATAATAATAATAAATAAATAAATATCCTGGGACATTATTCACACACGGCCATCTGATCCCAAACTAAGCAGAGCTTGTAATATGGAAACCAGACAACTGATATACTACATATATATACTAATTTTCTTTTTTTTGTAAATACATACTTATATAGATAATTACACCCAGACTCAGGACAAACAGACATGCTCATGCACACAAATGTCTGTCCTGGGTGGGAATCGAACCCACGACCTGCGGCGTGTAGGGCAAGTGTCTTACCAACCACGCCAACCGGCTCGTCAAATGTTATGTCCCTACTGGTTCACTCACGTTTCAAACCTGAACACAACAATACTCAGTTATGTTGTTTGGTGGTATAATAGTAGGTGATACCTACCTGGGCGGCCTTGCACAAAGCCCTTCTACCAAAAACACATACCTACATCATATTATAGTATTTAAATCTCCGATCCTAGCTAGCCTAGCTAATCCGAATAAAACAGGAGTTTCTTATCATACTTGTTAAATAATTTGAAGTATGGACACGGTATGATCTGCCTCATTCGTCAAGTTGCTAACCTATGGAATTTAGTCTCCTGAATTAGATAACAATGAATAGGTTACGTTAGGTATCCTATCAGATTGATTTGAATAGAGGGAGTGTGGGATGAGGGATGAGTGAACTTTGATATAGCTATCGTGCATAGTTAATTGGCCGAAATTTGATCAAAAATACATTATTTTTTATTATCCTCGTACTACAAGATTTAACCGCGGCTTCACGATTTCCAAAGCTTCTTCTTGGATTTTCATACAAATATTCATCCCCTAGATTCGCTACCATAGGGGTTAAATGTTCCTTAGAAGAAACCAGTATGCAAATTTTCTAGGTGTTATGCAGTTATTACACTATATATGTATAGATATATCTATAGTAGCTATTTTTACGTGCCCATCAGTAATGCTATTAGTTTGTGGCTATAAATACTTTTATGAGATACAGGCATTCGTCAGCAGTATGAACATAGACATGATTAAAAAAAACCATTAGATTTGACAGACACTCCATGGTATTTTTATAAAACAAAACCATGTTTTTTTTAATGTGGTACCTTACCACATTCAACGTGCAGTTGAATGTTCAGAATTTCAGTTTTCATTTATTTCGATCATTTATTAAATGAGCAAATGTTGTATATATTTTGCGTATCTTGGTATCGGTTCTAATGATTTGGCTCAAGTTTTGTATTTAGATAAGGTTTTGGTTTTTAAATTATTCTCGCAAGAAAAAAGGCAATTTATCAAATAACAAAAAAAAATTAAGCGAACGTCGGTCTTTTTAATAAATATTTGATTTGTAAATTGTACCTATTTAGTAAAGAAGTAGTATAAATTAGTTTGTAAACATTGTGTCTACATGCAAACAACAATTCCTATAATAAATCCACATAATGTTAACGTTTTTATGTATTTTTTGTTTATAATAAATGATCCAGAAGTTTCCAGAATATTATAAAAAAAAACTGTTCATCCCAAAATAAATGACGAGTCGTTGATCTTCCGAGATATTGCAATCGATTCAATTATATCGATATGGAACCGATTTTTGAACGAAAAACTCTTTACAATATATTTCGTCGAAAAACCACAAAAAAATACCAAGCTTTTATCATAATAAATAGCATCATTAAATTAAGGGTAGTTCGGAATCAGGTGTCTTTCGTTAAATGGCTCAAATCCGTCAAAGTGACATCTTGTCAAACTTTTTATATACGTTCCTTATTCCGAAATGGATAGATGCCTTTCTCGTTTTTATTATCTGTGTAAGATATATTATTAATATATCCTACACAGATAATGAATTTATGAAAATACTTGTTAAATACTCGTTAAATTAAATATTGAAACAGAAGCAAAATTAAAAAGGTACAAATATCCTAATGATAAGGCGTAATGATTTCGATCAATCAATTGTTTTATGACGCGCGGTGGTCCGGCCGTATCATTAATTAAACTGTATCATTAAAAAGTTAAATGATATCTGGTTTTTATTCAACAAGTATTTTTGAAATATTTGTATGGTTGTGTCGTTTTTTTTTAAATATTATAATTACTAGTTATTTATTTTACACATATTATAATACATGTTAACTACATGCATTAACTTATTTACTTTTGAAATAAATATAACATAAATATTTTTTTTAAAGATTCCTGGAGATATGTACCATAGAGGTTTTATACCATTAAATAATATTGAGGTTTCTAAAATATTTAGTCAATCCATAAGGTATAATTATGAACACTTTCGTTAATTAGGTAGGTTTTTTAAAGCAAAATATTTTCCTTTTAACGAATTGTTAAAATCGATAGTGTTACAAAGTGCCGATAGATGGCAGCCCAGATTTTTTGCCGCAACGGATGTCCAACGCACGCGCTGCATTCTAAATTCGAAATTTCTGCCATTCCACTCTATCTGGAACGGTGTATACACCCGTCTCACTCTCTCAGTATTTTTTTGCATTTCGATTCCAAGTGCGTTGTCATTTTTGTCGTTTTTTAAGACTGCTTTTCTTTTAGTATTGCGGTGGCAGTGGCAGGACTCTTTGTTTTTTTCTTCGCTTATAAAACCTTCGCAATAAACTATATCGGCTCGGGTTATTAATCTATCGGTAACTTTGAATATGTCGAGTTGAATTTAAGACTTGTTTTACTTGAGCTCATATTGAAACAATGTATTCGAATTTTGAATATTTAAAATAGTTATTTAAGGATCATTGTATGGTTTAATATTAAAACGAACTCAATTTAAGTGGATTATTTAAAAAGTAATGTTAGTGGCTATTACGCGGTAATAAAAAATTTAATAGCCAAGCTTTCATTCCTCGTCGTAAGCATGATGACGTCAGTTCCTTTACACGTACTTAGAAACTTCGCAAGTATTCAAAATATTATTAGAAACGCACATTGCCTCCCACGGAACAGTAGTGCCAACGTTAAAGTTACTGTCTACCATAAAGAATTCCTTTATTTTTTATCTGTACATTCCGCGAAGTGGCCAGCGAAATAAAACTGCTGCCGAAATCCATAAAGAAGGCTTTATTCGGAATCTTTATTGACGGAAACGAAAATTTTATTTTATGGTATGAATTATGAGCGAAAGTTAGTAATTCAATAAGTAGATGTGTGAGAAAACACGTAAAGTTATATGTGTTTGAAAGAAGACTTTTTGTTTCAAGTTATTATTAGTACATATAAGTAAAATGTTCACTTTAAGAAAACCTACAACTTAACACTTTAAGTTATCTTGTATATATTATTTTAAGATTTAAATTTAAATCAGAAATCATGAATGTATCATGATTTGAATTGAATTGAATTACTCAATTCAAAATATTTCATTACCTATGTTTTTTTATAAAATGTTTCATAATAAATCATTTTACAATTTTACAATAAATCAAAATTAATAAAATAAATCTGATAAATCACTAGCAAATATTTTATTTTTTCTCCGAACTTGTACCACGCATCAAATGCAGTACATATCTTCGACAAGCAATAAATGTTTGTAGCACCGTAAATTCTATGCCTCAAGCTGGTATTGTGCCTAGGTTGCCTAAACGCTCCACCGCCCTAGGTTACTGGCGGACTATAATCTATTTTATGTACTACACGTATTCTGTATTGCACTAAAGTATGTATTGTAATACTTTTTGTATTGTAAATATTTTTTGAGTTGAAAATTATTATTTGGTCTCGGTTGATAGTTTGTTAAGTTGCAAAAGAAACACTCTTTCGTTTGTAAACGATAATAATTGAAGACGGTAGATGTTAGTCACTTTAAGTGCACGTAGCGAGTCGTGATGGCTCAGTAGTTAGAATCTTAACTGAAAATCGTGGGTTCAAACCCAGTCAGTGGAGATGAAGGAAAACATCGTGAGGATGAAGTTTTGCCTCTTGGGTATCCCTAACCGTATTGGAGTAGCGTCTTGGAATAAGATCCAAATGTTTTCAAGAGAAGAGGCCTGCATGTGTAGTCTATATTCATATTTAATGTTGTATATAGTCTAAACACATATAATGTTGATATGTCTGATGTTTTTAATATAATTATCTTATATGAATATGTGGTGAATTATTATTTATTTTATAATTTTATTGTACTTTGAAAAAGTTGTCTCATTTTATGAATCATTGAACTTCGGCCTAACAAAGAATTGTTTTACTTATAAACGTAGCGTAACGGCTGTTTAGTAACATTGATTTTACTCTTTCTGTCATTATAGATTTGGCATTTGAAAGAAGAGGACAGCAATGTTTAACTAATCAACCGTTGAACAACGATTATCAGTAAAGCCGTAACTTCCTAACTAATATTACTAACTGGGACTTTAAGAGGCATAAAATATGTTTTTTTTGTATATATATCAGTTACCTTTTATGTTAATATGACATAGGTTACCTACCTTACCTTAATATCTTTTGCCCTCTCCAATAAGTGCTAGCCGCGAACGGGGTTTAACTTTGTTATATTGGTTCTGTATAGCTATTGTATTTCAAACGTTTCGATTATTTACAGTAATTGTTAATGCCTCGAGTTTATCTCGCTGTTTGTTTTTAGTTATCGATAAACTATGAATTGATTGCCATCTAACTTTTAGTATTTAACACA
Source organism: Nymphalis c-album (assembly GCA_963151315.1). Classification (NCBI taxonomy): domain Eukaryota; kingdom Metazoa; phylum Arthropoda; class Insecta; order Lepidoptera; family Nymphalidae; genus Nymphalis; species Nymphalis c-album. Next base: position 3,945,987 of record OY720610.1, read on the forward strand.
CACACACACACACACACACACACACACACACACACACACACACACATCGTATTGTTATACACTTGACCGTAACCGAGTGTTTATCTGTGTGTCTAACATTGCCATTGACATCAGTAGTAAAATTCCAACCATACCTAACGATATGATACGTGTTCCATTCAATTTTCGCTTTACACTTTTAACTTATATCAAGTATTCCATACTGTATCGTATCGATATTTATTTCTCCTAATTTGACTGCATTTCTCGGTTACTGGTCGTGCCCATTAATCATATATACATCTCGCTCGGATGCGGAGAAATTATATGTATGCATCCCTTTCTAACGGGTTAGGATTCTAGCCGCGTACGCAGACGGCGACTCCGCGCGTGCCCCGACGTCGTTGATTTTTTTTTTTCGATTACAAGAAAAACTATAAAATAAAGTGATTGGCGAAAGATTGTCGTTTAAGGAATAGTTGCCGCTTACCTAAATAAATAAGATCACCGATTCGAATCGCATCAAAACGAATAATCGACCAATTTAAGAATCGATTCTGCTTTTCACACTTCATGAATAATTTTATTAGTGTTTTATGAATACAGTTGCGTTTTTCAATCTAACTATGATTAATGTATTTTTAAAGATGATTATAGCTAGGACTGCGTTTTTAAGATTATTTATGAGTTTAATAATATCTTCTGAACGTAACAGGCTGTAGGTAATAATTTTGCAAGATAATTTAAATTTGGAATGCAATTCATTTCATGTCTAATTTGTTTAATTTATCCAAAACAGCAACTTTTAGTATTCTTTTACTATAAAAACACTGCAATGGATGAAAGATTGATTGGTTTATTTTGTTGTTGTTTTATAAACTATTAGGTTGAAGTCACACATGATAATTCACACTTGTCATTGTATATGTGTAGATTTTTTTAAATGTCATATTTTAATGGATCTAACGAAATAAGCTGGGCCGTTACTACGTTGAAGACATAAAGGCGTCCAGTCATTAGGCTGATAGTATTCGTAGCGCGTACGTCACGTCGCCAGCACGCGCCGACGAATGAGTCCATTGTCTCACGACACGATATTTATTGACGGATATTTGATCGGGTTCAGCTATTATATGCTAATAAAATAGCTAAGAAATAGTAATTTTGGCTTGTACAATCGACTTTTCATTTGACAGACAATTCGGTACTATATATAGGCTATTTTATATTAAAACAGTCTTAATAAGAGAAATTATTCTGCGATATTTATTTTATACCAAATTTGTAATATGGGTGGAAACTTACTTCGGCATGTTTTTAACGAAGTTAGAATAGAGATATTACAATGTACTTGGTAAGACTTTATACACTTCCGTCTAGGTAAGTATTACATATTCTATAACCAAACAGTAATACTTAGTATTGTTCTGTTTCGATATGAAGGGTGAGTGAGCCAGCGTGACATTGGCGTTGTAAGTAATTGTTAATATTTCTCACAGTGCCAATGCATATTGGCGATGGTGACCACTTAGCATTAGATGGACTTAGCATTAAAAAAGAAACGTTTGACCATTTGAAAGGGATATACGGAATAGTAAATATAAGGAAGACAAATAAGAGTCATTGGTGTCTATTTTAATTCTTGTAGTTGAAGAGAAGAGAGCTTTACAAAAAGGTCACGTAGGATGGTAGAAGACACGAAGTTTGAAAGGTAAGCCAGTGTAATTACAGGAACAGGGGACATAAGATTTTAGTTCCCAATGTTAGTGGCGTATTGGCGATGTAAGTGATAGTTAACGTTTCTTACATTTGCGACTTTCTATGGCCGTTGGTGACCACTTACCATCAGGTAGCCCGTTGGCCTACCTATACAAAAATAAACTGATTTGTTCCTCTACTAAGCTAGGTCTTCTCCCCTTTCGAGGGGAAATTTATGAAGGTTCTTTCTCTACGCTACTTTGATGTGGGTTGGTGGATATACATTTGGCAGATTTTCATCCTATACATGGACGTGTTGATGACACGTACATTTTATATTTTTCTTATTTTATCATTTATATTGCTAACATAAACCCATTTTGTTATGGAGTCTGTTACTTGAATAAATAAATAATAATTATTATATATACAAAGGAGAATTAATGGAATCTAACGAGATCAACGTCTTTCAAAATTTTTGTTAAAAATTATTTTCTATTCGCCAGATCTCCTCCGATTTACGCAATAACACACAGTACATAGTAAACAGTAAGTAAACTAATACTTTTCCGTATTCTTTTTTGTGTTCATAGTAACGTTTAATGAACAATGGAAACGCGCGTTTTTCGCATAGCGGCACGCACGCTCCGTGCGTTATTATAAGTTATTATTAACATCTCCATATGGCGACTAATGTTCAATATCTCGATGTTATGTTCATATGAGATGTTCGCCATATTAATATAATATATATGTTATTAATATAACTGTCTCTAACAGATTATTTTGTTAAGAGATCACCTTTTATATAATTTATATACTAAAGTATGAAGTTATGTTCGGTCTGATCTATAGATCAAAAATGATGAATGACATCATATTGTGTTGTAGTATTTGTAATATTAAATGTTTAATAGTGTTCTGAAATTAAATTGAATTTTATTTGAACATAATTCTAATTATTTATTTTACAATGGAATATTATTTTGTAAATAAAGTAAATTATAATACAGTGAAATTGTTAACCGATATTGTGATTATTTTTTATTTATTTTTCTATAATCATTTACAATTGTAATTAGTTACAGATGTAACTTGAAGTTCTTGTTAAATTAAATAATATATATTATGACACTAATTAAATTTCGGCAGCATACTCGTTGAAATCTTTTCTATGAATGTATCGGTTTTAAAGGATTTCCACATTTAAATAAAAATCTTAGAATTTGTGTCCTAATTACGTAACATGGTTGTTAAGAAAGGAGTTTAATTTGAATTTTTAATTTAAATATTAAGAAATTAAGACAAGCTATTAAGAATATACTTCAACATTATCTGAAAGAATGAGTAAATAATTGAAAGAATGAATGATATCAACTTAAGTCTAATAACGTTCGAACTGATATTTAGCAAGTATTTCACACGTACACATCGCGACACATCCTTGAAACTTTACTAGATCAATATTCGTCCGTCGCGTGTTCTCCGAAGCGGCGCGGGCGCAGGCGGCGTAGACAAAGGCGGCATTAGAATGCGATGTGCAAACACAACCCTTCGCTACTGGTGATAATGATTCAATTGCCCTTGAGATTATTATTTTAGTGACGTGACAGTTTTAAGTACTTTTTTAAATCATAATATATATATATATATATATATCGGTACTTGGTACTTATAGGTATCAACTGTTTTTTGTTATTTTATTTTTAGCTAAAGGTTGGCAAAGGATTTGAGTTTTTCAGCAATTACAGGATACAAGTTTTATGTGTTAAAATGATTTCCATTTCTTAAATTTTTACCTTACCATGATCTCTGATTTTATAAACATCGTGTCCTACCACACTGACTTCAAAATATAGCAATCGATAGCACAACTATTTTAAGGTAGATTGTCTATAATTACATACCCAGGAGAATATACAGTCTTTTCACTAGTAATTCATTATATAATTATAATATAATATTCATAAGTCAATTACACAACAGTAGGTATATCCAGTCCACAGTTCTGTCTGATGGTTCCTTGGCTAGTGCTATCGAATTTTCATGTGCTTTATTTGTGTTTATAATTCATCTTTTACTCGGTGTTGAGAGAAAACTTCGTTTGTCATGTGTCGGAAGATATTCTATGAGACATATGAGCAATTCATAATTGCGTGATCCAGACCTTCTTCTCAAAATGAAGCGTTAGCCCAGAAGTGGGATATTTAGCTCGTTCCTTTAGTATTTCAAATGTCCACTGATATATGATTTTTTTTATTATAATTCACGGCAATGTCCTTAATTTGCAATAACAATAGTATCGTAGCACGATAGAACAGGTATAAGGGCGGAGTTCAACGCTCATATTTAATTCAATAGCGTTTACGTCTCAATAACGAGATGAAGTCTATCGTGAAATTTCCAGTCACGATATCGAGATAAAATTTAGTATTTATAAAACTCTGACAACATTAGTATAAATTTTAATATATTATATTCACAAGTTGCAATGATTCTTTATTATTTATTTCGTTGCTCGTTAAAAGTATATATTAAAATTTTGTTTTAAGAAGGTAGGCTACCTGGCCCAATAGGTCAATGGGTCAGTCATATCCACCGACTCTGCCATGTCCCTCGTGCCAATAATTACACTAGCTCACTCACTCTTCTAATCGGAACTGCGGTAAAATAATTAATGGTACGTGAGAAATACCTACCTAAAATAACACACACAAAGATTAAAAGAGTTCGGTAAAAAAAAACTTTTTCTAATAAGTAACAATAATATGTTAAATTGAATTGAGTTCTACTTATGTTACATGTCATCGCTCTTTGAACGATTAGCTTTTTACAAATCTTCCCAGACTAAAACAAATGTCAATGACCCCAAATATTCCACGTTTCCATACAAAATTACAGGGCAATCGTTCGTCGCCCAAATGACACCCCATGACAAGCAAATGACATAATTGTCAAAATAGTCACTACGCTGACTCGCACGTGACATGACGTGTCGAACGAGACAGACGTATACGATCAGTGAAAGTTGAACAGGGACGGGAAAAGGCGTGCCGGTGTCAATTATAGGCGGGAAAACAGAATTAGAGACCACGAGAACGCCGGTTTCAAATTTGGAACCGTTTTGTTCTAAAATCGATAAATCGATCAATTTTGTGGTCAATATCGATTGTGTGTGGTCGGATATCTAAAAATAATTGAATATCAATATCATGTTGATTGTATATTATTTAGTTGATTAGTATCTGTGAACTTATGAATGAAATCAATCATGACAATGTAGCAAAATATGAGCAATGTAGCAATATTTTTTAATAAAGACCATTCTGCTATGGGACATTATTATTAAACGCGCGGTCCACAATTTTATGAGCATATTTTATGTTGGCTATAAGAAAAATCGGTAATATATTTGCGTGGCGCGGGCCGGCCCTTTCGACGCCTGTCGTGCATAAAATCTGTGATCATTCTTCCTAATTATACCTGTGGGGACGAAGGGACTGAGACTCTTTGACGCGATGTGGGTGTTCGAAATATGAAATTACGTTCAAGCGCGAAAGTGCGATTTTTTTTTAATTTTAAATCGTTATGATTACCGCTATTATGCCGTATTTATATAGAAGTTTTCAAGAAGTTTTCTTTATTTAAAAATTGAAAGTTATTTATTGCGTTAACTGGACAATATTTATAGCAGGTAAAAATGTAGCGTTAAGCAGATGTCACACGTTTTTGGTCGGGTCGTGAAAGCAGCGTAATTTTATTTATCGTTTTTTGATTAGTCCGTTTATACACGGTAAATTCGTTGTTCATTTTTACCATAAATATTTTTGAGATGCGGTTAAGTTAAATGCTTTCAATAAAAATATATAGTTACAAATATTTTATCGTGAATGGAAAAGAGTCTTAATATACATAATTAACTGGGCAGAATGATTTAATTCAAAGAACAGTAATTATAACCTATTATTTCTTTATAAAAACATGTGACACGGAAGCTATCGATAATTGTGAAAAAAAAACAATTATGATTTATAGATTGAGTTTCTGCTTTCGTCATAAATATGTAGGCAGAGTATGGGAAACGTCAGGTCAACTTTCTTTTCCATTATTTTATATGTGCGTGTCGTTTTGCACTTCGCAATCGTTTATGGGTGAATTTATTTTGTATTTTTAGTCTGTGTTTTGTCGAACTTTATTATGATTGGCTGAAAATATATTTCTGTTGTATAATAAAGTAGTTCTTTTCCGTCATTTGTCACAATGTTATTTAATATGATATGAATGTATTTAAATACATTGACATTTATTGCAAAAGATCAGATTTATTTATTACTCGTCTACATAGTTAATGTAAAAAAAATATTATTAAAATTATTATTGCTATAAAACGCAACGACATTTGGCTCTACTGAGATACAGTCGTAATAGTTCGTTTATTAATCTTTTTTAATCATTAAAAAGCATTTAATCTTTATATTTCTTTTAATATTAATATAGGAATGTCTCGGTACATTACACTAAGCGTATAGCTAGAAAGAATTATTTTTCGTAAGAGTCGAGCGCGGCGACCCGTGACGTCGCTTCCTGTTGGGTGCTATGACCCCAAGAAATGTTCTACACTATGGAAGAAGTTCGCTTTTATGTTATTTTTTTATTTAACAGGAAATTACTCGATTTTCGGTACCCATTTAATGCTCCACTGACATTCGATTTTAATCGATACAATTAATGCCATCGAAACGTGAATCCTGCCATTTTGCTTATCAAAACAAGCACCTATTTTTCAATTATACTTTTTTATGTCAACGAAAATTGACAAAGTACAAGTATGTTCAGCTTATAAAAATGTTTATGATGATTTAATATGCAAAATGTAATAAAGGCATTTTAAGTTAAATTAATTCATTAACAAAATTAAATAGTATATAGAATTAAATAGATAGAAGAAACGCATCCGTAAGCAAGTTTTACTTTTGTATTAAACAATAGACTTGACAATAATTGTAAGTACGAATTAGGCTCTATGGTAATGGCCAACATGTTCGTATGTAAACCCGAGACTGGCGTAAACGATCCTGACTAGTTTATTTATTTTTAAGTAATATGTATAAACACTTTAAAATCTTAACATTAAATAAAATAAATACTGGTGACAGATGATGTCGTGGACATTATAATGATGTTTTAAATTACGATGTAACTACATTATGCGTATATTTAAATAAAAAATAATTTGAATCAATCTGTCACTTTGACAATCATAAATCGAGGATTACACACAATTCGCGCGTTTTTTTACAGATTAAAAATAGTTCTAATCACGTAGGTATTCTCAGATAACATATTTCTTTTTATAAAACGCAAGTATTACTCGCTTCGATGGTTGATCCTTTGTAATTATAGCAATAAATGTATAATTTAGCATCGAAGTAGTGCAATATGCATGAAAGTCAGTTCCCATGACCGTAACTGTAAGCCGTGATTGAGTTTCATATTTCTTTTTTAGCATTAATTAGTCAAGGTCAGTGATCTTTGACCGTACATTTTTTTATTCTTGGAGAAAACGTTTTTAAATTAGCAGGTATATAACTTTATTTAAAAATAAAATAGAATTTATATATTTTTTTTTAATCAAACATCATTTAATGTTGCTTAATTACGAGCAACATATTTTTTGCTTTGTTAGCATGATTATTTTTTAATGATATTCTATTATTATTACTATTTATTCCATCTTATTTCTTTGTCTATTTTTTTTTTTTATTTTAAAACTTTAGCTGTTGAAAATAATATAATAGCAATATGAGGCACCTAAAAGGATTTCTTCGACAAATTTATAAGTTGTAATTTAAAAAAAAATAAAACTTTTGTGGCTTTTGAAAACAGAAAACATCTGTATTACCAAGATGTTAGGACAATATTTGTTTTAGTGTTTGAATAATAGCAATTGTATAATCAAATAGCAATAAATAATAGTCATATTAGTTTGTTATTAATTGAAGCGTGACCCTTCAGAAGTGCAGCTTTGAACTTCCGTGTTACCGGAGTCAGGGGTTCACAAGGCGTTCAAATATGGCTACGCAACGCATGTGAGAAAACTATACTCGATATACCGTTAACAGTATACCATAGACGATAAATATATGTGCATTTATAATTCGCATTATTTCACTACTATAATACGCGACTCTTTATTTGTGCAACTATTTTACCACAGATAATGTTTTTTTTTTTTGACACTGTGTCAAAAAGGTAAAAAATAAATAAGGTTTTTATAGATGAAATTGAAGATAAGATAGCTTTGCTCTTTTTTTAATTATTTTAATAAATAAATAAAAATGAATCTACAATTATAAACATAATTTGAACATTATTATAGAACAATTTAATTTATCACCTTAGTATGGTAGTTGGCTTATTTGGCTATATATCTTGAAGTCCAGGTTTGATATCCAGATTGTCCAGTTCGTTATATCACAAAGAACTCTGACTTACATATTTTAATAAGATTAAGGAGTCTTTAATATAAAAAGTAGATAGATAAAACAGCAAATAGACAAAACTCTTTTAAGTTTTTATTTTGTACATAAATTATTGGCTTTGTAAATATAAGAACAGTATGATATATAGAAGTATTTCAATATCGTACTTATAGTTAAGTAATTTATTTAAAACATCTATTACAAGCAACTTCATGTGCATATTATGTGTCTGTAATTCATTTCATGCTCAGCGGCAGGAAAACATCGTGAGAAAACCTGCATGTGCATACGCATCGCATTAGACCAGCGTGGTGGATTAATCTCTAAAGTTTTATCCCAGCTGTGGGACATTTACTTTCTACTTTTTTAATTTATGTACGTGATAAATTAATGTTTGATACATTATGATCAAGCAAATAAAAGGTGTATATCAAGCATATAACGAAGGTGTTATCTTTAACACGTTTAAATATTAGCATTACAACCATAAAAACAGCTATTAAATGCCTCTAACTTAATTATCATATATCACAATATTTCATAAGCCAAGTGTTTAACCATTAGCACCACCCAAGCGACTAATTTAATTTACTACCACAAAAAATTTATTTCATAAATATGTTATATGAATTTGTACTTTAATACTTCATAAATAGAGTATGTATTTAAAATAAACGGCTGTGCGTTATGGTTATCTGTTAATGAATTCATTCATTGATACCGTGTAAGGTGAAATCTATTTTATTTACTTGATATAAGGTTTAATTTTTAATTGTCGTGAAAATGTAATGAAATTATGGTAATCAATGGGCGGTTCGGTTTAGTTTTTTTTAAGAGCAACACTAGAAAAGACAATATTTAAAGCTACGTTTTTGATAGAAAAATAGTTCTTATAATGTTTGAAATAAAGACTGTTTTTTATCGTTAAATATAGAATTGTTTAGTCATATTTGTTATGATCTTATCCTACATCTATTTGTTGTGTCAATACGATGTTTTGTTAGTGATAGATATCATAATATTTAATTTAACGCCTTGTAAACTTTGTATGTATCTAATCGGTGTTCATAGATACGCATTTATTTAATATTGTAAGTTTTTCTCAATTGGAATATTTTATCTTTAAGATTAGAACGATGAGATGTTGTTATTTAACCAATACGTATTGTAACTGGTATATTGTATTGTAATAAGAAATATGAATAAAATAATTTCAAATAATATGTTTTTTTTTTCATTTGAAAGTGAGAAACATTATAAATTAGGAATAGAGGAATTTCATATACCTAGTTATTATATTTGCAGTAGATATTTTAAAATACGTCATATTTTTAATTCATAGTTAAATATTAATTAACATTATAAATATATTTCGTCAATAATATAAAACATTTATGATAATTAAAAAAAAATTTGAGTACATGACGTACTAGTGGATATTTAACATGCAATATCCAATAATCTGCAATGGTGCAGCGTGGCGGAATATAATTCAAAAATCTTTACAAGATTTTCAGAGCTGGTTGGTTAGTTCAGCAGTGGCATCGTCACAGTAGTATGCGCAAGCGATCCCGTGACGTATCCCAAAGAGACGGTGAGGGTACTGGTGATTTTTAGTGGGTATTCCGGTGCACTGGCGATGCGAAATCCAAAAACAAAAGCAGTGGTATACTGTATAACTGTTTCTATTGTAAAAAGGCTTTCGAATACGTTATCTGGTCCTATTCTGTAAGACGAAACGCGAAACTCACCGACGAAAACGGTCGTGAAATGACAGAAAGTGATATGCGACATAGACCATAATAATCATAATATATCAAGATCACACGCATCAAAATCGTATATCACAATAAGGCGGTTGTCAAAATTTCACTGTAAGTAATGATGTGTTCTTACAGAGTAGCTGTTGTTAGTTGAAATGTAAATACAAGTTTATTCTGTTCCGTTGTGTTTTATAAAGATTGCAAAACATTTAACACGAATGAACAGAGTAATTTTGAAACTATTATTCTTTAACATAAATCATATTAAGAATATAGTTAATTTCACAATAATTTTGACCTAAATTCTTACAACAAAAATGTAATACGGTAAAATCTAATTAAAGCTAAGATAGTTATCGTATTAATAACCATTAAGCTAATTTGAATTGGCGACACACATAATTAAGATATTCGAGAAAGTCGCCACAATTGTGGGAGAGTCCCACGATGTAGCATCACCCACTTCTATCTGGATCATGGTCTTTGCAAAAAAATTGGAGAGAAAACGTGAATGAGCGCGTTTGATGGTCTTATAAATGGTACGTTATGGTTTTGTTGCTGTATATTTTTGCTGACAGTATATTAAATCAATTATTTTTTATATACACTAGCGTTTTGCCCGCGGTTTCGTCTGCGTAGTTCCCGTTCTCGTGGGAGGAGGGGAAAAATGTAGCCTATGTTAGGTACTCGCTGATAATGAAGCTTTCCATTGGTGCATTAATTTTTAAAATCGGCCCAGTGGTTTCGGCGTGAAAGTGTAACAAACAATTAAACAAAGAAACTCGCATTTTCGCATTTATAATATTAGTTAGGATTGACATCCTGGTGTATTGCTCAGCTGATATTCAATCACTAAATTACATTTTTTTTAAATATATTGGACAAGGAATATAACCACGTAGGTTCGTCTGTATCTTTATACATAACATGTTTAGTGCAACGTTAGGTAAGTTCTGATACATGTCAATAATATGTAGAAAAGATGTACTACAGTAGAAAACCTTACAATCAGCTGTGCTATTATCTAAGACCTCACATCGTATTTCACTCGTGTAATTTTGAAAACCGACTTATAATTTTACGCAATTATGATGCGTATTTTCTTTAAATGTTATAATGATTATAGCCAAAATCGCATGTCACTTACTGACATTTCTCGACCGTGTTCTGCGGTGTATTTGAGTTTGTTCTTATACGATTGCTCCACAGATACCAAGAATCAAATTACAATTGAACATATCAGACAATTTTTCAACTCATGAATAAAAATCAACTTAAGACATTAATATTCGAACGGAAACCCTAACACGAGAGCAATTTGCTCTGAACACCCCAGCGAAAAAACCTACAAGGCAGTCAAGCTCTTATATAATTAAACATACGGTTTAAATTCCTGTGAAGATGTGTGATCAGTGTATATTGCGTGGTCGCGGGTGGGTACCCAACTAGATCAAAGGTGAAAGAACAGCGAAACTGTTGTTGAAATAAGGTTTAAAACATTGTAGAAAACTTCTAAAACCCAATTATATGTGACTATTTTTTTAAATTAAATTATATTTCAATAATTATGAAGAAAATGTTAAAGTGAAAGTATGTTATTTTAAATTATGTTGCGTCCGAATATGACTCGCTTTTTTCCTTTTCGTAAATGGTTCAAAACCATTCTTGACTAGTTACACTTCGCATTTTATATATTTATGTATCATTGCTGATTTGTCTTTAGGTAAATATTTTCTTTTACAGTTATTTTAAAATTAAATATAAGCAGGCGGGCAATAGAGCAACGGATGATAGGACACTGTGAGAAATACCTATTCCTTACCGCCAATGAGCCACCAACCTTGGCAAGCCTTGCCAATATTGCCTTATGTTACTGGTGGATACTTCATCCTTATAAACATATTGCTGCTCGGTCGTACAATATATGATGTGCGGGTAGTACCGACCTAGATGGATACTATATTTTTTTTCATTAACATTTTAAATTGGCTTTGATTTAACTTTATACAGCCAAAAACTTTATACTGATATAATTTTGTTTCATATATAAACAGATATAAATAACAAAAAAATGTTATCGTGTTATCGTATCGATATAGTTCGTGATATTAGCTTTATTATGACATAATAATATGATGAGCCCAGTGCATGGGCCAGGGGGCGTCGGATGAATTTTAATCAACAAGTGAAAGGTTCATTTTGCAATATCTACGTGAGGTGCAAAAATTTTACATCATAAATCCGTTCGTTTGTAATGTTATAGGTACTGTATAATTTAGAAACAATTTTATTACAATTTAAAAACGGAATAGTTTATAATATTTTTTTGTTAAAAAAACAAAAATCAAGATTTCGCGCCATTTTTTATTTTAATTGTTTCGTTCAAATTTAGTTTCGTAATAATAATAGCATTAATATCCCAATTTTTCTTTTATTTAAATTATTTTCATTCAAATAAGTATATATATATATTTTTTTTTTTTATTGCAAAGGAAGACGAACATGTGGGCCACCTGATGGTAAGTGGTCACCAATGCCCATAGACATTGGCATTGTAAGAAATGTTACCCATCGCTTACATTGCCAATGCGCCACCAACCTTGGGAACTATGATGTTATGTCCCTTGTGCCTGTAATTACACTGGCTCACTCACCCTTCAAACTGGAACACAACAGTACCAAGTACTGCTGTTTTGCGGTAGAATATCTGATGAGTGGGTGGTACCTACCCAGACGAACTTGCACAAAGCTCTACCACCAAGTAAAAAAATAATATAATGAATAATATATATAAATATATAAAATAATAATATAATGCTGAGTAAAGAAAGTCGAGTAAATTATGACGGCGTTACTTATAAACTTTGATTAGCGGCTGTTTATTTAAATACATATTTTATCTCTTTCTGTCATTATTGATTTGACCATTGAAAGAAGGAGACAGAATTATTTGACTCATCACCTGTTAAACAAAGTTTAGTAGAAAATTCATAGTTGTATGTTATAAAAACACTGATTATATCAAAACCGAATACATAAACAAGTTGATATTTAATGATAATAATATTTAGCGTCTTGGGTACAATGCCATATGAAGTGTATTTGTTCACAAAATTAATCTAAAATGAAAACACTACCGCGCCAATGACATCGCAGTGATACCAACATAAAGAATACTTATCGTTACTTTAAATACGTATATTATTTTTAAACAATCCAGGTCGGTTCACGGCCTATGTTAATAAGTTTCCTAATTACGAGACACACTCGCACTGACCTGAATACTAAATTATTTAGTTTAGGTACATATGTGGACATTTTGTCTTTTTGCGTAAAATTAATTAAATTAGAAAAGTACTTATACTTTTGTTTTTTTTATATAAAATAGGTGGACGTGAAAATGGGCCACCAAATGGTTAGTGGTCACCAACGCCCGTAGGAATTGGCTCTGTAAGAAATATTAACCGATCCATCGTCAATGCACCACCAACCTTGTGAGCTAAGTTCCCTTATGGCTGTAGTTACACTGGCTCACTAACACTTGATATCCGGAACACAGCAATACTAAATTATATCGCTATTTAACGGTAGATATCACCAAGTGTTATTATTGATATGATTATGATGTCTCCCTGATTTCTGATTTGACGGCTTATAATCCGATGTGACGGCAATCCTACCTGAAATAACTTTATTAAATGCCTTCACGTTATGCATTAGTTTAGGTTACGTTTGAGCGGCCGAAATGCGTAAATGATTCCAAGATATGAACCTTAAATAAATTAACAATGAAATTAAATTTCGCAACAGTAATCACGGTCCAATCTAAACAAATGTTCGAACATGACAATGATCAAAATATTCCCATGCTATTGCGCTATGCATCTATGCACAATGCATGAATTTCGCAAAAAGTTGCACCACGTAGGGCTGAATTGTTAGTTCTTGCTTGCCTTTGTTGGACTTAATGAGCTATATGGTATAATTAAACGGTTTTTTGTTGTATTTAAATAATTTGTTAGGAAATGTATTTAAGGATTGTGGAACTGTTGTATGTCGAGGCTTAGTTAATATTAAATATTGTTAAATTAGGCGTATCATAATGTCCTGAACTCCTTCCGGTCGTGTCCGATTGGCGTCGCATCGGGTTATGAGAGTAAAGGAATAGAGAGTGCACCTGTGTTTGTGCACACACTTGTGCGCTATAATATCTCCTGGGCAGTTGGCTAATCTCTGCTTCTGCCGCTGTGGCTGTGAAATCGGTCAGGAGGACCATTATTAATATTATTATGTCCAATGTTTTATAGATTAAATTTATTAATTTAATCATATAATCTTATTGATGAAAATAAGTAACTACTGAATTTTTTGGTTGTTGTACTTGGTATAATCTATTTCTTAACTGGTGGGTGCTTTGAACTTAATGCGTCTTGTAAAATTATGATTCATTGTTTTTAAGAAAGTGTCTGTTTCAATAAATTATAGGTATTATTGATTGTAGTTACTTTATTAATGTATTAATTATATTATTTAAGTCAATATAAGTTCGTTTATGTAGGAATAAATAACTAAAGCATTATTTGATTTTTCCTTAAAGATCACAAACGATTGCATTTATATCTTTACCGTGTAGAATACTATTATTTTATTATAAGCATTCATTTACCTATTTTTTTTTCATAATCAAAAACATTCCATTCATACAATGACAATTCAATTCATGAATTTCATAACATTAATATGAACGATGTGTTTTGAATTTTCATTCACTAATTCTATTACGTTCATTCATTTTACAAATGAACATTTTATATTGGAATAATTAATTATTAATTAATATTTATAGAAAACTAGACATATAACTAATAAATGTTATCTTCTATAGTAATATATAAAGCTGAAAAATTTGTTTATTTGATCCGACTAATCTCAGGAACTACTGGTTCGAATTAAAAAAATATCGTTGTGTTGTGTAGTCCTTTTATCGGGGAAGGCTCTAGGTTTTTTATTCATTATATTTGTATTAATTATACGCGGGTGAAACCGCGTGGCACAGCTAGTAATCCAATAAGTTGTATTGGTTTTAAAAACACAAACCCAAATAAACAACTTTGACACTATAATTGGTCTTCGATATCAATTCACGCGATAGCATTGGTCGAGATCTTGAATAATCTATGATATTCACTATGGACTCGAAAAAAGATGGCGTTTTCTTTGTCCACGAAGTTGTAATCAGAACTTTAAAAGTTAAATTTATGTGGTTATAACTAGTTAATTAGAAAAGCGTTGTAATAATAAGGGTAAATTAATCAGTAACCGTTTATAGTGCTAACAGCAGAACGATTAGAAAATCGCATGCAATTTGTAAATCTACGGTGTATTTACCTTTACTCTTACTCCGATTGGAATAGGGCTGTGGCACAAGGCATTACACTTGTCATATTACATGTTAGATTATTCATATTGTCATATTAACTAAACCATGAGACTGAATACGCTTTAACAGACTGTCACTTGGTGGTAGAGCTTTGTGCAAGCTCGTCTGGGTCTCATCGGATATTCTACCGCAAAACAGCAGTACTTGGTATTGTTGTGTTCCGAATCGAAGAGTGAACGAGCCAGTATAATTACAGGCCAAGGGACATAACATGTCAGTTCCCAAGGTTGGTGGCGCATTGGCGATTTAAGCAATGGTTAACATCTCTTACAATGTCAATGTCTATGGAGGTTGGTGACCACTTACCATCAAAGCCATATGATTGTCCGCCTACATATGCTATATATAAAAAAATAACAGACAAAGCAGGAAATAATTAGCAATAATCATAATTAGTTTCTGTAACATTACATTATACTAATTTAATTAAATTAAGTTATATCGTTACCATTGCAACTAACTAGCTGTTGTTAAGTAATTAATCAACATAATCTAGCTTGCTAATTAACGGAGATCTCATCCTAATTCGTATTCGACCTCTAGAATTTAGAAAGGTTGTACGATTAAGAAAACGGCCCATATGGCTCGGCTATTGTCTGGGAAAAAATATTCTTATACATACATAAATCGAGTTATCTGATTTTCACACGGTTTGCTCGCAACTGTAGTGTCTACAGGATGTTCTATTTGGTATAATTGTCATTTTAAATAAAAAACCATTGCTAAAAAAAATTTGTTATTTGTACATAGTAAAATATCAAGGATTTTTTTGTATTGCTAAATCAAGAAGACTTCAAAATAGTTGTATGATATTATTAATCGGAAGCCAAGTTGAAACATTAATTTATAAAAAAAACAACAGCCTGTATAACTAACTCAGTTTTCAGTGGTGTAATTAATTATTTCGAAACACACCGGGGGCACTATCAACCTTGATTGTTACCTAACTGTACGAAATAATGCTGAAAGAAACTCATATAAAATAAAAGAATAATTAACTGGCGAAGATTTAAAAATCTTAGAATAAAAATAAAGGAGAATATTTGATTACTATCATATGAATATTTCTAAAACATTTAATCGTATTATTTACCCCCAAATACTTCAATATATTCAAGAAAGCTCTTACAATTGTCACTTTAAAATCTCCCATGTAGTATTTATGTGTATAACATGCATTAAGAATCGTCCTTCCGTGCACGTGCGTAGGAAGGAAATAGTACATCACTAGACGGCCCTCCGTGTATGTTGATAAAAAAATTGCCATGAAATGTATTTAAAGGTAAACTTGATAAATTGACGTTTTAAAAATAAACTAATTCAATGCGTATACTTATATATATTTAATTAATTATTATCTTTATTGTTCTTGAAATCTTTCTATTAAATTTTAAGCTGGGTGTACTTAGCCCAGTCGGTACTTAACTATTGGCTGAAACGCCCGGTAGGTTTTTGTTTTGTTTTGTTAGGACAACTTAGAGACTCGTAGAAATCGGTCTTGAAATGACAGTGATATGCGACATTGATCATAAATCATAATAATTATATTATTTCATGAATTTAAGTATCGAAATAGCATATCACAATAAGTCGGTTGGCAACATTTCACGCGTGAATAATGAAGTATGTTCTTACAGATTATGATTCTTAGGCATTGTTTTATGGTTTACAGTATTAGGTATTATAATTATGATCAATGTTATATATGAAGACATGGCGAGCTATTACTTTTTACTTATAGATTAGCTCTACTATCTAATGACTGCTCTACGATATCAAGTTGGCGATACCACTTACGGCCGAATACTGAATCGTCATTCAAATATGAAGTGGAACTTAATTATTTGAGACGCCGTTAATTTAAAATCTCGCATACTAAATTTGAAATTAATGACGTTCCAAATAATAAAGTCCCACTTAATATTTGAATGACGTTTCAGTATTCGGTCATTAGTTTGGTTAATTTTATAAGAATGTTTTAAGAATGCAATACAGTAGCAGCCTGTGAATGTCCTACTGGGCTATGGCCTCTCCTTATTTGAAGGAGAAGGATGCAATAAGTATTGAGAAATATATATAGATCAATAGTTATAATTATAGGTTTTAAAAAGGTTAACATAATTTAAAAATATATCAACAATGAAACACAAAAATAAAATAAATAAAACTAAAGAAAAAACACGCCGTCCAAAAGATTGTCCTGGTGCATTGTATCCGGGCTGCCAACTCTATTGCCTCTCTACATTTAAATAAATATAAAGTACATTGGGTTTGTTGATACTTCTTTTTCTCGTACTAAATCTCTGGTTTTTATAAAAGATTCATTATAACAACTTAATCGATATTTAAAAAATTCGCTTGTCCTTAAAATCGCTCACATTACGTGCATACAAATCAATACGAATGATTAATAAATCGAGAATAAGAAAAACTGCGGAGTCTTGAACGTAAACGTAAGTGTATTTAAAAATAAACCCACTAAATAACATTGGTTATCTGTTTTAGTTTTTTAATATTTATATAAATTCGGATACATGTACTATTTATTTATTGTAATAATTCGGATACTTGTTTTAATTAATTTTGCATCTGAGTATTATATTAATACTTATTGCATAATAATACTATATAATAAAATAATAGGTAAATATAACTTTTTTCTTAATTTGATCTTAATAACTTTGTCAGAATTAACGAAATATATTTGTTATGTGAAAATATTGTTAGCTTAACATGTTTACTTTAACAAAACAAATTACATTTATATTATATTAGTAATAAGAGACTACTTTGTTGTCTTTAACCCCATAAGTTTATTCATAAACGTCAAAACCAAGGTTTTCATAATGTTTCTGCATCCTTTAAGCCTCGTGCACACTCCCGCGCATACTAAGCGACCACCTGATGCAACTTCCGTCCGTTGGGAACTTTACGTCTTTCTATGTTTTTGAGACAAAATAAATTTTATAACATTACAACATGTCTTGACTACGCATTATTTATATGATCTATACATGTGCCACCGACTTTGTCCGAACGAATAATGTACCTAACTTTTCTTGGAATAATAAGTATCCTAAATATTGAGTCAATTGAATACATTATACAATCAATGAATATGCTTAGTTGTCTTACAAAGATACAGGCTCTGTAGAAACGTCGCTTACAAGATAAATTTAATATAAACATGATTTCGGATTACTTACAAAACGAAATTAGTTATTTCTCATTGACCGAAAATCTGAATTGATATAACACATTCATAATGTGACGTATATAATATGAAAGTTCGACCAAGTGTTAAAAAATTGTAACAAGTGTATAATGTAAATGCTCAGAGTAGAAGACATTTGACTAATAATAATATAGTCTGGTTATTTAAAAAAATAAAGATTGAAATTGATTTTAATTTGATTTTTAAGACGCATTGTTTTTTCAACATTTCGGCTCACGATCCAGAATAATAAATAAATGACCAGCAACCTGATCAATAAAAAATTAAAAGCTATACTTATGTATAAAATAATCATACGCAGAAAGCTTTAATGCGAACAAAGTATTTTCGCAAAGAAATAAAATTTCAAATATAATATTTGAATAATTTATGATTACAGATAACAATCTCATAACACTAAGTACTAGACCTTACAATGTTATTACTCTAAACACCGTTAATATCATATCCAAGAAACAACTTTAATCAAAAATTTATCAATCTAAAATAGCACTTAACACTGAGCAATACAGTCGAAAATAAACGCAAAACTACGTTAGCGGTTTTCTATAGAGGTTCATTGTATAGTGTGGTGAAAACGCCAGTATTTCCCACGAAAAAAGGAAAACTTACGGTACATGTGTGTCGAAATGTCTTGCGAAACACATTATGATTGCATGTCATGTGGTGAGCGAGCTGGAGAAGGTCACTGATGCTAATTCGTTTCATTAGCTATAGTAGCAATGATAGTCTAGTATCCGTTAGTCGCGAATTGAGCCGAGGTATGACTGTCTGACGAGGTATGGCGGAAAAAGGTTTTAATGTTGCCGAACTGAGTACCTTGGGGAGTTATTCGAAGATCAAATAAGAGATTAACGATCATTACACTTAGGCTTGGGACGTTTACGGTGCCTAGATTAAAATATAAATATTACTTATAAATCATTTCAAGTTAACGTTTAAAAAGTTATAATTGAAAGCAGATGTCCAATATTCCTTTGCGTTTTAATTTAAAAAAAAAACTGATCTCCCAAGTCCACATTCACCCGAGCCTATATTTATAACCTCGCAAATGATTCCTGTTCTTATCTTGAATTATAATTTCAGATTTTATTAAGGAATCGAACAAAAACTCTAAGTTGATTTTCTTCCGCAGATAAAGATGTCAAAAACGATCGCGCGCGTGTTTGTCATATTAATGATCCCTGTACTGGTTCCATGTTTCAGTCTAGATTTTGATGGCTCCTTATAACTTGGCGGCAAAAACTTGGTCTTCGTTTATGGCATTGTAAGATTAGGAATAAATTAAAAAGAGTATTTTGTCGGCATTTAACAGAGAGTGTGCGCATACATACTAAAACACGATGTTTGAATTATTCCACTTGAGCATTTATTTGTTCATGCAATTTAGTTTTGACGATTTACTGTTTGATGTGAAAAAGAAAAAAAAAACATCGATTTAGTGATGTAAAATTTTAACTTTGTAATGAGACTATTCGTAAATAGGTAAATTAAAAAATATATATAAATTGTAACACTTAAAGTAAATAATATTTTTTTTCTTATTTCATCTTTAAAAAAAAGATAATACCTCCAAGTCAAAGAAAAAAAACGATACCTATAATTCTTATAAACTTACAATTGGTTTAAAAAAAACGGAAATTACGGCAATAAATTACGTTTCGAGACGACGTAATTAATTCCATGACGTATATTATATAAAAATGTAATTGTAAAGTAAAATAAATGAGTAATTATTTTAATATTAATGTACATAAACAATTATATACACAATGTTAAAAAGATACTAATTAAAAATAAACAGATACCTATGTAGGTATGCCGGCTGTGTAATAAGTTTCTTAGTTCGTCATTTTTACAACAAAAGTAAAGTATAAATAAATTTGTCTCACTGGGACCGAATTCTACTAATCTTTAACGACTACAATACGTTCTCTATTCCAATCCAAATTTGATTATTCTATTTTTATTTGATGCGATATGTTGTTAACATATACTGTTATATCAAAACCAAATTTAATCGTTAACTTTCATGCCAATTTTCGATAATTCAAATACAGAATAGGAAAACGGATAAACGGCAACGATCACGTTTCGATAACGACTCGATTACGATAAAGTGACAATTTGTTATTAGAATTTGAATTTGGAACATATTCCACAATTTTCCACCAATGCGGATTGTTGGATATACATGCGTAAGATTTTCACCCGACACGTGTAGTTCCTCACGATGTTTTGAATTATAAACACAAATTAAGCACATGAGAAGTGAGTGATGCTTCTCCGGGTTTGAATGTACAATCTTTATCTTTTCAATTAGTTTCACGTTATTTAAGCTTTATCATCAGCGAATACACATTTTATTACATTTTATCTTGATTCAAAAACAACAAATAAAAATAAGAAATGGGATTTACGTCTTAAATATTTCGTCAATCGATTAAGGACTTAGGTATTCAATTAATTGTTTAATTATTGGTTAATCAAAGTTTCCCAGTATTGTCCGTCGAGAAGTGTAACTTTTTCTTTGAACTTTTTACTTATCTCCCAAATCCGTCAAGTTTAATGGATATGTCGTCACGTCACTCATTACAACTCCGCGTTCATTATCTTGATTAAAATAAACATAATTGATCAGTGCGTATTTAACATGGGGGTTTTTTTTATCTGAAACTTCTTCTCCTTGAAAATTTTGTCTGATTGAGTATAAAAGATTTTTGTTCATGCTTGTTAAGTTTAGTCACTAGTTTTTTTTACTGAGTTATTATATTGTTGAAATTAAAATATTAAAATTTAATTATTAAATATTTTATGTTAAAACAACGTGGTTTTAATATGTTTTTTTTTATTAATAATATTAAACGACGAAAATATTTTATTTATACATGTATATATTAACTCGCAAATGTATGCAAAAACAAAACGCATTTTATCGGCAACTGGTACCAGTGTAAAACAAATCTCGCGATGCGCTCGCGCAACCGAATCGACCGGATCTTGCTTCAGCCTCATTAAAGATTCTAGGTCGTTGCAATCGTTAATTAGCTGAGATAAGTGTGGTATTAATTGTGTACGCCATTGGAGCGACTATCGCGCCATCTCGCGGCGCGTTTCGTTTTTGCTGCACTTAATTTTTACTGTGGTTTTACCTAATTTTTGTTTACATTTTATGTACTTACATTTAGGTTAAATTTTTATTATTTAATCCAGAAATTTGTTTCCAACGCGAGAAACCAGCTGTATAATTAATAATATGTCACAATACCTCAGTCATTGATGTAGGTACATATGTATGGTGTCAACTTACCTGTAAAAGAAAATAACATTTAGTATAAAAATATTTTAAAAAAAAACCTCACTTTTTACGTTTTTCTGATTTCTTTATATATTCATTTATACTTAAATCCACTAAGCCACTACGAAACAGTTGGATGCGTAACTGACTGCGATCCTTCTTATTTTTTACTTTATATAAAGTATAATTTTATTGCTATTTATTATTATAATTATCTTAATTACGTATTTTTATACATTATATCTATGTATATATGTATTTATTTATGTATTTATGTATGTATATATATATATATATTTATGTATGTATATATGTTTATTTTATATATAAAAATTTATATATTTTGTACTATGCATGAATATTTATTACACATATTTATCTAAAAAGTTAGATAGTTTCTGTGCACCTCCTTACCGCTTTATTTGTCTCGTGTCCTCTACCCAAAGGTTGTCTGGAAGAGATCGCTATTTTAGCGATAAGACCGCCTTTTGTACTTACATTAATACTTTTCTAAAATAGCATTAATAATTGTATGTTTCTGTGATTTTGTATATGTTGTACAATAAAGCATATTCTATTCTATTCTATTCTATAATTTTATTTGGACCAATGCTTAAAGATTCTTATTGCAATCGAAATATTGAAGCTTGTGTTACACTGCTGGCCTGTAGTCACGCCTTTTGAAAAGCAGGTTTCAATCTTATTCCATTTGATTAATTATTATCTACTAGCGTTTTTCCCGCGGTTTCATCCCCATAGTTCCCTTTCCAGACGGAATACGGGTACAAAATATAGCCCATGTCACTCGCTGATAATGTAGCTTTCTATTGGTGAAATAATTTTTAAAATCGGTTTAGTGGCTTAGGCGTGACAGCGTTACAAACAAACTCACATCCGCATTTATGATATTTTTAAAAGATAATGTTAATTGTATCCTCAAAACATCCCATTTGAATTTAAAAGCAAATAATAAACGTATACAAACTATAAGTCTATAAATTCGTTTAATATGAAAGTATTGAATACAGATTTCGCACTTTTATAGTTACTCCATCCCAACTGACATTGTCATAATAACGCTGTTGGTACATCTATAGTAGCAAATAATTAAATGGTTCCACATGAAATGAGATAACGATAAAATCATTATTGCGTTCGATTTTCAAAATTCTTAATCCACCAATAGATATTCAGGTCGATCGAAACCGTAGATCCGAATGCAAATTCTAAATTCGTTCTGAAACGCACCAGCGCCTCGGATTGCGAAAACGGAACGGATATTACCCGCCATTGGCTCGTTTGAATTTTGCCGGTTAACTGGCCACTTCCGGCCGATCGCTTTGTTTCTCGTCTCAGTTGGGCAACCGGATTGGGCGGTCAGCTGAGGCGTTAATTTATTGGTGTTAATTTGCATTTATTTACAAGTTAAAATAAATAATTAAACATAGATTAAGTAGTTATCTTTTATTAAGTTTTGTTTTATCTTTTAAAGTGTTGCCAAACAAAAAAATTATATACATCAAATGGGATGCCGCTCATATTATAAAAATAGGATACGAATATATTTATTTGCTCATTTAATTTTGGTAAATTAATCTACGAAATTTTTATTAAAAAGCTGAGTAGCAAACGAAATTATTGATAACTGTAAATATAATAATGAATCATTCTCAAATCATCTAAATCATTTAAACTCTATAACGAACCCTTTGGCATGTTTTTATTGTAATACATACATAATTATATCTTTCAAAGCTGATTAAGATTTTTTGGTATATGTACATTGTACAAATATCCTTATATATATCCCAAAACATTTGTTACAATAGGAGTAACGATAAATACCTACTTTTGCAGTAGTTTTTTTATTGCATAGGAAGGCGGACGTACGTATGGACCACCAAATGGTAAGTGGTCAACCAACGCCCATAGACATTGGCATTGTAACAGATGTTAACCATCACTTACATCACTAATGCGCCACCAACCTTGGAAACTAAGATGTCATGTGCCTTGTGCTTGGAATTACACTGGCTCACTCACACTTCAAACCGGAACACAACAATAGCAAATACTGTTATTTTGCGGTAGAATATCTGATGAGTGGGTGGTACCTACCCAGACGGGCTTGCACAAAGCTCTACCACCGAAAGAGTTTTTAAAGGATATACTCTCATTTCTAATTTGAATAATAGTTTAAATTTTGTATATTATTGTGTATTTTCCTTTCTTTATAATATGTAGGAATTTAATTTTTAAAAGTCAACTACGTCTATGGGTGAGACGGAAGATATTAATTTAAGTACAATGACTTTCAAAAAAAGACAAAAGTCTAAACAAAAGTTGTGCCAATATCTGTCGTCGTGGACAATTACTAAAATGATTTGGTCGAACTTTAAGTCCGGAAATTAATGTCAAAATGTGACGTAAAAAGAATATTCAATAACAAAGATCCAAGTAAAAGGCAGTTTACTTATGCCGTGACCTCGTATCAAAAGTAACACCCAAATAAATTATAATTCCAACTTCACCGTAACGAGGAGACCTCGCGACCGGCCGCTCCCGACTAACTGTCGGTCACGGGTCGCAGCTCGCAATTAGTCCGCGCACCCACCCGTGACGTTGCCCTCGCTGGTTAGCTTATCTGTGCTTGGAATGATTTCATGACTATAACCTCTTTGGTGTCTCTAGATTGGTCTATGCGTTCTTAAATTAAATTATATTATAAGACTAGAAATTATTACAATTGAATTCCGAAAGGATTATGCTTACTAATTCGCGTATCAGCAACAGTTGGTGTTAATAATTCAAATATTTCCGAACGTTCTATTTTTTTATTTTATTTTTTTACGTCATGTATATTTTTAAATTTGTCTTTGTTATTATACTGTTTTCACTTATTAGCACAACCACGTATTTTCTTTTGTTTAACTGCAATTTATTTAGTTGTAAAATGAACGAGAAATGGGCTATGATGACATTCATAAAATGTTGTTTGTTGGTCGATGATTTTACCTAACAAAGTAAAAACACAAGTAAAAACTGTCACGGTTGAAGTAATCTTCAACATAAAAATCTTTATTTAATTTAGTTTATTTTTATATAAAGTGTAACAAAAAGTTTAACATACGATTTAAGGTATATACACCTACACGCTCATAAACAGTGAATTACAAAAAAATCAAATATGGCGACTTATCATTTGACTGTCAACAACGTTTACTGACCACAATATTTACCTCAATGACAATTTTATAATAAACGTGCTACATTACTAAGAACTTGTTACATAAAAACTAGACCCGTTCAACAAACCTACAGCCAATAGCCAACCACAGATCACTTCGCTAAGACAAACTGTCCAATCACGTTATCAAGATTTCTAGTCTTGTTAAACCATTTATAGATTTCTAGAAATTTAATAGAAGTATTAAATTTATTTTGTATTCTATTTACATTCAACGATGGAAGTACTCGCTAGTCGTCTTTTAATTCGCATGTACGAATACTTTTGAATGTATTGCTAGAAACTACATTGCCCTAAAAATCTCAACAGATTTTCTTGGGTCTCAAATGACAGTTTTTGAAAAGTTGTTAAGCCTAGTAGGATCATCACGGGCTATGCAAGACCAAACTCGAAACTCACCGTAGAAATCTGTCGTGACATGTCAGTGAGTGATATGCGACATTGAAAATAATATAACATATTATATAACATATATATATATATATATATATATATATCACTGTAGGTCGTTTGTCAAAGTTTTACGGATGAGTATTGAAGCGAGTTACATTAAATATGTATAAATATATGAGTTTTAAATAAAGCTCGTCTTCAAATCATTAATTCAAATCATCTTCAAATCATTTTGTCAGTTATCAGTTATTTTTTAATATTAATAGTGTTTGGACTTTACGGTTAGGGAAGACATATAATAAAGGCACATAATGATACCCTGAAATTTTGAAAAATAATTATGCTAGTGTTATATATTTGCCAATATATTAACCAGCGTGTATAAGATCTTCATAAAAGGATACGTAGACTTAGCATTTGAACATTTATGTTTTAAGAACTAGTATTATTATATTGGCAAATTATTTTTATTTTTTTATATAACATAATCAGTATATAATTCTATATATTTTGTTTATTGCAGCTTTAAACGACTTTTCATCTTGAACTCTATACTAATAATTTAAATGCGAAAGTAACAACCGATTTTGATGAAATTTTGTATGAAGCAAGCTTTAACCTAAAGGCTAATATTTTAGACCTAAGGATGACCGGAAAATAGTTATATAAGTGTTTCTGTTAGTAATTAATTGCATACAAAGTAGAAATACACATGTTAAGGTTGTTAAAATTATAATTATATATTTTTACATCACTACGTAGTTTAATTTTAATATTAAACATTTTATATTCTCATAAACATTAAAATTTAGTGAATGATACGTCGGTTCCATTCCTGTTAATACACTCATAACGATACACCACCAACAACTAACATCACAAAGATATAAATAATCACTTATTAGCTACAAAATTGTTACTATTGTTCATTAGTTAAAGATATAGATGGAAATGCACTCTATTTCACATTGGCTGATTGTATTGTTCTTACACTAACTCAAACTCACTCACAATTAAATTCAAAATACAAAAATATAGAGTATTCATATTTCTCGACAGAATAATAAAAGACTTATACAAATCCTTACCTCTTTATATCAAGTGAATAAGTTTAATTCCTTAAACATTATAAAGACTTAGAAAAACTTATAAAACATTTAAAACCAAAGTGACGAACGTTCATACAAATTGATATAGAAGATGAAATCGGTATGATCTCATCAACCGAGCGAGCAAAAAAGGCCATAAAATAATGTTAACATCCTGTGGAGGTGCGGTCCTAACAGCGCGTGGCGCTGTGTCTCCTTATACATAAATAGTAAATACCACTCATTAACGGAGCAAATTAAAAAATGGTTGTCTGTAAAGTCAGTTTACGGACGATAGTTTAACGTGACAACGTCATAACAAAACGTTGATGAAATGACTGCATACTTGGTCAATTGAGTGAAATTGAGATAGATGCGGCGCAAGCGTACAATCAGCGTAACGGGACAATGAGCGTAACGGGACAATGAGCATCGATTTATTAGACGTTGTCACTTCAAAAATATATAGTCTAAAATAGTTAAAAAGAGTTTGCAATCCATTTGTGGTAAGTAGTTCTAAAGCTTTGTGTACTTTGTGTCTTAGATTTTTCATCCGATACACTTCCCTACAATATATACCCAATGAAATTTTATTAAAGCATATCTAGTAAGTGTGTATCAGGGGATTCAGTGGAAAAAATATGCATATGTCGCAAGTGACAAATTATACTTATTTCTTCACTTTTGTCATGTTCCTGCTAACATAAATTAGCCACTTAAAAAACAAAGAGGTGTTATCACGGATTTGAACTAGTGACCTTTGGTAACGATCTATTTTAAATAGTCCATTTTTTAGCCAATTAAATCGGTTCATAAATAAACGAGAACTTTTATCTAAATTATGAGTAACTAATCATATCATTGATTCAATTGTGGGCGGAAGCTGTCATATATTTATATTCGTTTTTATCTATTGAATTGACAAACGTTTAAAGCTTATGATGAATGATAAAATACATATCGTAAATCATATATAAATCTTTAAATACCTACGTTTTTAACTAATGGTCCTATTGAAGATGCAGATTACAGGAGGTACCTACTTTTAATAGTGTAATATAATTTAATTTTTTTTTGTTCCTTTTTAGCAAAATGTCAAAGGCATATATTTTCACGGACAACATAAGTAAATTTAACTATTTGGAACAGTAACAGACTGTGAATGTTCCACTGCTGGGCTAAGGCCTCTTCTTCTCTTTTTTGGAGAAAGTTTGGAGCTTATTCCTAGTATATAACTATTTGGTAAAATAATCTTATTCTAATTAAGATAATAAAATTAATTTAATGTAATTAGATTTAATGTAGTCTAAAGTATGTAATTTTCTGGTTTTAAATACCATTGTTCTCTACAACCATAGTTTGTTTCACTTGGAGAAAGTAGGTGCAAAAAATATTATTATAATTTAATTAAAATGTACGCGACATGAAAATAAATGATGTAGTTCACTGTTAAATAAAAAAAATGGCAAATATGGTACCATCTATTTTTAATCTGTGTTCATGTCAATCGCTGGTGAATGAACTGCCTAACATTTTTACAAACAAACTTTTTTGTACGCCCATACGCAATCCGTTGTACTTCGATACATTCATTTATCATTCAATATCAATGAAATCGACTAGCACAGTACAATTATTTTGACAACATTATCTTAACATGGGTAAAATTATATTTGAAAAAATAAGTATTAATTGTTCGGTAATAGAGTTTAAAATCGTGTGATTTTCAATATCACGTCTGTATTCTATGTTGGTAGTAAAAGTACCGGTTTGTTCATTCACAGTCGAAAGACACGTGCACATGTTTGAATTAGAAAAATATATTTAACCTTTACACGCAATTTATATTTGAAATTTTTAATAATAGCTCATTTGGCTAATAATGTTATAATTATAAATATATAAAGATGGTTCAATTATCATTATTTTTTTTATTTATAAACTATTATTTGTTTTCACGTTGGCTGTTTAAATTGTTACCTTGCTCATTATAACTTGCATTTAAATAATAAAATGAGCAATTCGTTTTAGAACATACAAAAATACATCAGATACTTTTTTATTATTGTTAATAATTATATCAAACGTTACGGCATCATGCTATTAAATTTTTTAATACGGTGTCTTCAAAATGGCATACATTTCGACAGTAGTCATTTTATAACGTACGAAATTATAATACGCCTTTAAAAGAAATCGACTTATCTCTGATGTGGGCGGAGAAACGCGTCCGGTGTGAAGAATATTAAAATTATAATTTGTACAGCGAGATGAATAATGTTTTAGAAGTGATTTTTTTTCAGTCGATACTTTTTATTATCTGTACGTTTAAAAACTCTGACAAGAAACTTTGTCTATGTATGTGTTTTTGTAAAGATTAATTGCTTCTAAAATTATTATTAAATATATATATATATATATATATATATATATATATATATATATATATATATATATATATATATAAATTTTTTATTATAATTTATAACATATATCATAATTCGTATAAAACACTGCAAAATTACGATGTAACAAAAAGTAATAAGGCGATTTAAGCCGTGAGTAAAATACAATTAGTCTATAGGCACTATCTAAATAGTCTATACTATAATATTATTAATGCGAAAATATTCCTGTACACATGTCTGTCTATTACGCTTTCACGGCTAAACCCTCCCTTTTAATTAAATAATGTACTATATTACTTGAAATATATCTACTATTTTTAAGTTCAAACTAATATTACAGGACCTAAATACTTACTCACTATTCTTAAGGCAGTATATAAGGGTGAAAATAGATCGCCGTTCAAGGAGAGTAGAATGGTGCCTATCTCTATTTGTGTTTGTATGAGCAAGAGCGAACAAGAGCCTCAACACTAATCAGGGTTGGTCGTAACTACTTCCACCAAAAGTATACTTAAAGATGGTGGACGAAAATAACACAGATTATATTTAAATTAATTGCAAAGAGACAGTTATTATTTGTATATTCCTAATTGTTAATTAACATTTAATGTCGATATTATTGCCTTTATAAAAGAAACGAAACTTATTTCAATACTAAATTTACATACTAATTTATATTTTAATTTTATATTTTGTTCAGATACAAATAGACCAATTAATTTTCTGAATCAATACCAATAAATAACTAACAATCATTAATAGTGATAGACAAAATAATAGACGTTAATTTTTATTTCAAATTCTTTTACTCTAGATTCATAAGCTAAGGTACAATGTTAACAGCAATGAGTTTATAGTTATGTATATAAAAATACCACAGATTATCAATATTGAATACATTTCTTCATTGACTGTACCATGTGGTTGTCAAAAACGGTTTTACATATTCAATTTATTAAAGCGACTGCCCGCCCATATGACACGTAATTCTTATATGCAACTTATATGTATGGGGACATATAAACTAGGTAAGTATTTATTTTATGGTACCATGAAGTCGAAGGCAGAAAAAGGAAAGTAATTGACAATTATTATTGCTTAATTAGGTTACAATATATTTTTTTTTCTATAGCGAAATAAAATTGATATGATAATAATGTTGTATGAAATCACAGTACTGAAAGCCTTAAACAATAAAAATAGATGTTTTTTTTTAAGTGGTAAGGCAAAAGTAATTACAATGTCTCTATGTCTTTGCCTTGTAGGTAAATCCGACCCATATTATGAAAAAAGT
Organism: Nymphalis c-album; assembly: GCA_963151315.1. Classification (NCBI taxonomy): domain Eukaryota; kingdom Metazoa; phylum Arthropoda; class Insecta; order Lepidoptera; family Nymphalidae; genus Nymphalis; species Nymphalis c-album. Next base: position 3,976,312 of record OY720610.1, read on the forward strand.
ACTTATCAATTTACGTTTTCTTCAAAAAGTCAATAAAATAGATTTAATTTACAAAACCTGAACGCTAAATTTGAGTCAAATTGTTAGTGGCGATTCCGAGATACGAAATATATGTATATAAGTATTGAGATATAATAATAATAAGAAAAAGAAAGTAAGAAAAAGTCCCTCCATCACCCAAAATATATGGAATCTTCTAGAAGGTTGACGTCTAGCTTGCAATAATTTCGAACTTTTTAAAACAGACAAAGTTGAACCAAGCTACTAGTATGCAACTATATATATGTGAATGCATTTAAACTACTATTGCATGTGGCTGCATTAAGTACATAGTAAATCATATAAATGTTTTATGCGACTTCGTTCGGGTTTATAGCTTCTAAGTACAGACAGCAGAAACATGACAATCGTTGAAATATGTAAATATAAATATATATAAAAAATATTTATTTATACTTATACCAAGATATAAAATAAAACACGTAACTCTTAAACGAAGGTCGTGGGTTTAAGTCCAAACACTGGTTTTATATTGATTTGTAACTTGGTCGTTAAGGGAAACATCGTAAAGAAACATGAGTAGCGTGGTGGATTAAACTCTAAATCGTTTCATAAGAGAAAAGATTTCCCAACAGTGGGAATTACTATCTATTACCTATCTTATTTGATTGTCTTGTCATGAGTGAACCAACTGTTGTCACAGTTGACATCGGTGCTCATGAATCATCCATGGAGTTAAGAAGTGAGAAGCATATAATATATTCATCTATATAAGGCCTTGATTCGAAAAGCGTTTAAAATAACTCTACTGTAGCTAAGGTATTATCTGAAATTAATAATAAAGTTATATACATAAAGTTGATTGAAATAACAATTAATATTTAGTAAATATCGTCTTTTGAAGGCGGATGTATAACTATCTCTTTCTCTCTTTAACACGCCACAGCAGCGCAATCTCAATCTTACGTTGCGAGAGACGCTTTATATAAAATATACATATTTATCTCTCAATAGTTTCATCTTAATATATTGTAAATTTAATTAAGTATATTGTAAAACGTCTTACACGTTAAATTTAATGTTACAATCGTTAACGTCAAGTGCAATCGCTGTTGTGACGCGATTGAGGAAAACTGTAGTCGTTACGATTCTTTCTTGAGGTCAAGTATAATTAAGAATAATAATAAACGAATATTCATATTACTACTTGAAATTAAACAAAGAAATAACAGTGAACAACGTTATATTTGTGTATTTATTCATTCATTCACCTTAAATTGCACTTGAGAGCCAAAATCTTAAAAGAGATTTACGATTAAAATAAAAAGAAATAGTACTACGTTTTAATTAATTATTTATAGCATATATCTCTTTTCCCCTCAACGTAATTAAAATGCTTATGAATGAAACTATAAAATATTATTTTAATACCTTTGGAAATTTTACATTTGTAATCTGTCAGTTGTTAAGGTTATTTTAGCAAATAAGAGAGTTATGATGATTTTACATACAACCAGCAATATCTTTAAATTTTCTCACTATTTTACACCTCTCTCTTTTTACAGCATTGTGCAAAAACAAATCCCTCAAGGGGTCCGTAATATATTTTTTTTTAATATTTCTTTTGCTACCATTACTTTTACAGGCTGGTTGGTTGCGGTTTCGTTTCTGGGTAACAATTTTTCCTTCATCGACTTCAAGGCTTTTGCATACTGTGACGCGGTTGACGTTTTCGTCTTAAATTTTATTACCCGTCTACGTTGGACTAAGAAGGTTATTTAAAAAGTTTTTATATGTGTAACGTATAAACATCAACGCTTTAAAAGAGAACATGTCGTATTTATAGATATTATAAGTACGAAATTCGAACGTAGTAAAAAATTAAACTCGCTTCTACCAAATATTTATTTGAAAATATTTTAAATTGTCTAAGTTTATTAATATATTTGTTATGTTGATAAAAAGGGGTTACGATTATTTCCAGTCGGACATTAACAAAATAATCGAAACTTAGTAAGTTTTGATTGTAAATTTACATAACCTAAAAAAAGTATATATCAAATCATAAAACGCATAACATATTAAAAAAAAAACTGTCAAAAACGTCATCCTTTAAAAGCAACAAAGGGAGCGTAACACTTATTAATATTGTATCCAATTATCTCCATATAAAAGTCGTTACAAAAAGTTAATTCATAATATTGTCAGTCATCAAAAAAAGATATTGGGCACACGTCGAGTCAACGAATTGAAAGTCACGCTCCGCTTATCGATCGCTAGATATACCGGCATAGAAATATTCATTTTGAATGACGAAAATATAAAAAAAATCTATACATAGACCATATATCTAATTTAGAGCTGGTGAAAATAATTGAAATACAATTTAGATATTCTACATTTTTTTATAGCATTGGTAGGCGGACGAGCATATGGGCCACATGATGGTAAGTGGTCACCAACGCCCATAGACATTGGCATCGTAAGAGATGTTATCGCATCGCTTACATCGCCAATGCGCCACCAACGATGGGGACTAAGATGTCATGCCCCTTGTCCCTGTAATTACACTGGCTCACTCACCCTTCAAACCGGAACACAACAATACCAAGTACTGCTGTGTTGCGGTAGAATATCTGATGAGCGGGTGGTAGCTACCCAGACGAGCTTGCACAAAGCCCTACCACCGAGTATTATAAATAGTATTTTATATCATAGTTTTTAGGTAACATATTTCATTCATTCATTCATTATTTCATTCAATAACTTGTATAACTGGTTAAAAGCAAACTATAAGTAATGTTACCTAATGTCTGTTAGTAAATGGCTGTGTTACAAATGATGGAACGGAACGGTTAATAAGGTAGCACGTTTATCACCGGACGGAGCAGTGATGGATACTCGAGAGGTGCTGATACCGTCGACAAATAGTGAAGTTAGTGGTGTACACGCTTTATCGATAAGATTAAAACAGCACACTGTCGATATATTTTAAGCGAATACATATCATTTGACATAGATAGTTTTTTTTATAGATAGTTGAATAACTGTAATAGATTTTACTTTAATTTATCTGAATTCTTTTTTTTAGCAATAATTTAAATTTAACAATCATATGAAACGTTATTATTAATAACAGTTGTGTATATGACGTGATACGTAGCTGTCAGATTTAAGTCTGAGTTTCAAATATAACCGAGTGTTTGTGTCAATTTAAATATATCGATAAAAATTACAACACTAGTACCATGCATACCGATACAATTACTCTGTATCAAGGATCTTAGCGAGCTAACTCAACAGTTGCTACATTTGTCATGGCCGACACGGATGGTGTCTGTGAGGGTACAGTGTTTTTTTTTTTAAATTATATTCATATATTAACAACCAAAGAGGTTAACGTAAACTCATTATTTATTTTGTATTACGTATAAAAATTATTTATTTAAATGTAAGAAATTACTATTTATACTTTGATAATAATTGTTGCCAATATTAACTAATTGTCTATTCCAAATTAAATATTCAAAATAAATATTAATTATAATATAAGAATATTTTTTTTCACCGTGGTAACACTGCATTACAAATACTTAATACAATTCCGATACTTGTTTAACGCTCCAATTTATCACAGATACAAGTGAGTTTCATAATGTTTACGAAACATGCCAATCAAAACAATAATCTCTTCAAATCCTCTCCGCTCCCTAGAAAGCTATTACTTGGAATTGTTATCTCAACACGGGTCCATCTTTCATATTTGGACCGCACGGGAGGCCAAGGCGATAAGGGCGGATTAACTTGAACTATTTATCATTCATTCGTTCTTTTTCATTCACTACCGTTTGACTAACCAACCTCCGTGGACGCGACATTCGGTGACGGATTTTAAAAATAAATCAAATTTGAAATTGGAACTGGCTGGCTATTAAAAAAAACTAATAAATAGTAATCGATAATCGAACTTATGAATAGAAGTAAACACAATTTAAAATAAGCGATAACGTTACGATAAAGACATTAAACTATTTAAATATAGAAGTCAAAGATAAACGTTTTAATCTAACGATAAACTAGTGAGAGACATCTACATTACGTAATCAAAAACAATACAATTTAATACCCGTCTCGTTGCAGACAATGGTTAAGTTCACTATTACACCTCTCACCGATCAATGGTTGATACGAATCACGTGAAAACAGCTGATCTTAACAATGAAGAACAAATGAACCTATTTAAATGAAAGCTAGATGTGAATGAACCATCAGTTGTGCACCTTGAGGGACTCCTGATGTTCGCGCAAATATAAAAGAACAATGCCCTATTGTTGTCGGATACGTCATAGGTCGGAATATGGGTCAGAGGCCCGAATGTGGCGATCAGCTGATCGTGGGAGCGGGAGTCTTTTGTATAGCCTCCCGTGCTATTTTACCGTTTTTATAGTGCAGAGGTCAAATTGAGTTGAAGGTTTAGTTGGTGATGACGTATTTTATACGTGATAATTTACTACTACCCATTTTAATAACATACTACTTAAATAATGTACATGTGTTCGAATCATTCGAATAAGAATCACAACTAGAATAAGTGTAAATGTAAAAGTTAGTTAAATATATGAATAACGGTAGACCTTACATACTAAATATACTGACTTTTGTATTTATCATCATTTCTCATTGTCAGAATCGAAATTGTTCAAGATTTATTTCGGACAAGATTCAGGTAACTGATCGAAAATGTATAGGTGGTATGTTTAATTTCTCGACGTTCGTAGTTTTAAAATTGAAATCTGCAGGTGACACTGTCAGCCTTCTCAAGAATGTCGCTTCCTTTCCGAACCGTCGCTTGAATGTTGAATGTCCTCAAAGAATTCTGCCGACGGCAAGTCATTGCGGTGCTGACACCCGACCAATATATATGCGCATCACAAACGACCCAGGGCGATTCGTTTTCATCTCGAAACGTTTGAAGATAGCACCATATATACCTAATTTTAATTACATTGCATTTAATCAATTTAATTTCTCTAAAAATTTTGGAACTATTATTAATAATAATTTTTGAAATTTTTAATTAATCAATAAAATCAAATATTTTTTATTTTAAAATTGAATGGTAATAAAATTGAAAATCTGGCTTCAGAAAAAACGTGAATACACCGGCAGTAAACAGATGTGACCATTTCTTCGATGTGAACGCCCTGCAGGATCCAAGACAATGCACATTGTTTGCTTAGACCGGACCGCAATTATCTCCACGTGTTCATGTTTACCAATTGTTTTTATCTCCATCTAGCCGTCCTTGAGATTTCAATTGACATCCGACGGATTGTGTTCAATTGACGTGTCTTGTTGAATGAGTGACTAATCTACAATGTAGATGGGATTATCTTTTGGTACTTTTCACTGTTTTCGAAGTAAAACTTCTTCAGACCATATAAAACGGTGGCGTGAAAATGTACTATGATAGAAGCGGTGAGTGCATAATCTTTTTTCTATTTAGTCGAATTTTTAGATTTTGAAAGTTGGCCAACTTTTATTTATATATTTTTTGTTACGCGTTAAGTAATTTTTTAAAAGATTTATGTTTAGTGTGTACTGGTGTATTGGCTATAGCTTGGTGTTGCTAATTATCAATATTTTTATTGGTATCTATATAAACGACAAAATATGCTTGTTGATTACCATGTCAAAGTATTTTTTATTGACACGGAATTAACGTCAATATAAAAAGGTACAGATAAATTAAAGAATAAAAATGATTTGATATTTCTAATTATTATCATTCAATTAATTCAATAATTGAAATCAAATCAAATAAAGAATTAGAACTATTGCGTTTAAAATTAAATAAGTATAATGTGACGAGCCGGTTGGCATGGATACCTGCCTTTCACGCCGCAGGGCGTGGGTTTTATTTCCACCCAGGAAAGACATTTGTGTGCATGAACACGTCTGTTTGTCCTAAGTCTGAGTGTAATTATCTATATAAGTATGTATTTACAAATAGAAAAGTAGTATATGTAGTATATCAGTTGTCTAGTTTCCATAGTACAAGCTCTGCTTAGTTTGGAATCAGATGGCCGTGTGTGAATCATGTCCCAAGATAAAAAAGTTAGGTAAAGTTTATAGCTGTTAAATATTAACAGTTTTAATTATAAGTTCTGTTATTTGAATGAATTTATAGCTTAGGTCACAAATTGTTCTAGTAACGGTAACTGTATGCGGTTACGGGACCGCTCATGTGTTTTGTACTTTATATCCGTTTTGACACTTCCAAGATGGCGTAGATAAAATAAAATAGTTTCACTTCATTTTTCTAAAATACGTAGGCAGACGAACCACCGTAGAAAATAATCAAAACTGTTCATAGGCATCGGGGATGTATAAAATATTAATTATACACCACCAACCTTGGGAATTAAGGTATATCCCTTATTCTTGTTAAACTATTTCACACACTCTTGAAACCGGAACACAACAATACCAAGTACTGCTGTTTTGCGGTAGAATATCTGATGAATGGGTGGTACCTACCCAGACGAGCTTGCACAAAGCTCTACCACCAAATAAATTATTACCAATACTTTTTCAGCTTCGCAGTAGTATATGTGTTGATGGGTGGTATTTATCCAGGGTTTGCGTACAGCTCTACAAATGTAGCTTGGACTATAAAAAATAAATATAAGTTATGAATTACCCTCGTAAATGTTTTAACGTTTAGAAATACAAATCGTAAATATTCATATCTGTATTAGTTACATTGTAAATATAAATTTTGTTTTCGAACAAATTTGATATTGACAAAGCTGCAACAGCGGTGAAAAACCACGTAAATGTCGTAAGCTGACGAATTTATTCGTACGTCAACTGCAGCTCGGAGTAATCATGAAATTTGGTTTTACGATCAGGGTGTGTTAAGACATGACCTCTTAAAACTTATTGGCTGAACGTAACTCAGCTTTCGTCTCATTTAAACATTTTTTTTTTTTAAGTCATATTATTTTTTATTTTCACATAAAATTAAACAGTGATCACGTTTTACTTTAAATATATCATTATATCCTTATATATAATCTATTATATATTACAATTTTAGATTTATTTTGGTTTAAAATATTATAATATTTATGTTATAAAATAAATATTAAGATTTTATGATAAGTAAAACATTTGTTTGAATATAAACTATGAACTCATATTTGACGAGTCGGTTGGCGTGGTTGGTTAGATACTTACACGCCACAGGTCCTGGGCTCGATTCCCACTCAGGGCCGATATTTGTATGGATCAACATGTTTGTTTGTCCTGAGTCTGGGTGTAATTGTCTATATAAGTATGTATTTACAAAAGAAAAGTGGTATATGTAATGATATCAGTTGTCTGATTTCCATAGTACGAGCTCTGCTTAGTTTGGGATCAGATGGCTTTGTGTGAATAATATCCCAGGATATTATTATTATTATATATTTGGAAAGCTGTTTTTGAACAGTGATATAAGAAGAGCAATTTTTAACGTTTAAAATCTGCCAAAATCGTTCGCAGAACCGATCGAATTATCTCCATGGGTTTTACGCGTACTTTTTACGATGGCAACACTGTTGCTAACTTGATTTATAGGGAGTTTCATGTGCTAACGGCGCGAACTTCGCGATTTTGAAATGGCAACATTCCGTATGCGTTCTGACAATTTCGCTTGGTACTTTGTACGATTATGAATGTACATTTATTGTGAACAATTTCAGCTCAACGGTTTAGGAGGAATAAATCTTCTTGAATATTTCTGTAATTGAGATTTTTTTTCCATTTCATATGTTTATTACTTGGGACTTCATTTATTTAGAAATTTTTGCACCTACAATGTTGCCATTTACAAATTGAATTGCATCTTACTCTACAATTTAATTGTCCCTTAATTTTTTAATAATAAGTTAGAGAAACTCTACTTACTTTACTTGGTGGTAGAGCTTTGTGCAAGCTCGTCTGGGTAGGTACCACCCACTCATCAGATACTCTACCGCAAAGCAGCAGTGCTTGTTATTGCTGTGTTCCGGTTTGAAGGGTGAGTGAGCCAGTGTAATTACAGGCACAAGGGACATAACATCTTAGTTCCCAAGGTTGGTGGCGCATTGGCGATGTAAGAGATGGCTAACAGCTCTTACAACGCCAATGTCTATGGGCGTTGGTGACCACTTACCATCAGATGGCCCATATGCTCGTCCGCTTTCCTATGCAATAAAAAAAAACCCTAGTTTGTATCTCTTCAGTATTATTTTTGCGTGTTGCATTCATACAAAGTAATTTCTAACTAATAGTACAAATTAATGAGAAAGAGAAATTCTATTCAATAATATGTTAACCAATTTCCTTAACTCGTAATTTCTCAGTTGTATTTCTATATGAGATATTAAAGTCAGTACAATTTTTCTTCACAATTTTTTTTTTATTAATTTATTATAGATTGGAAACTTAAATGGGAGTCTAAAAACATGTTTATAGGTTGAAAGAAACATACACTTATACAAATAAAGAACATTCCTACAAACATTCGTCCATTCAACTCGAGCCCGTACCTAATTCAGCAAGTAAAGCAAGGTGAACGATTACTATCGATATATATTCCGTCTGTATATCACGGTAAACATACGGGACGATTTTTAGTCAAACATCGTTATGTATTTATTACATATAACTTTTTTTTTTATTGAAAACAAATCTTAATTTTTCTATTACCTATGGATTATGTTATTATTGTAAATTGCAATCCAATAGGGTTTTTATTCAAAAGTTGGGGAGTAATAGATAAGCGGACAATGGGCATGTGATGAAGAAGGATGAAAAGCATCTTACTAGAAGGGTGATGTGCATGCCTACCTTAACCAACCTTGGGAGCTAAGATGTTATCTCCCTAGAATCCCTTTAGACCAAAGGACTCGACTGAGATACTTGTTCTTATGAATTACTAAGTTAAAATATCAAATGTTATATAAATGCTTTTATTTATTTTTATATAACTCTTTCGTTGGTAAACAAATCTATAATACAAAAGAAGGTCTTTAAGATGGCTTACTAGGCCTTCAATTTATATTGTATTGATTAAAAATAAATCATTGTTAACTTTTTGGGCAGAATGTCTACCCGTTTCATATATGTATGTCAAATTATTTTTATTAATCGCGCACTCGGCCAACTATTCACCCGTGTGTCCCCTCGGTGACCGGTGAGAAACTTGACGCCTGCCGTTTTTGAGCAAAATATTGCACGTTAATTTAACACAGAACGCTCAGTCATTTGTGGCATAAAACTCTACACGTTAGGGTCACCGTTCTTAAAATATTTAGAAAAATATAATGTTTATTTTTTTAAATAGAAAAATATTGAATTTGTAACAATTTTAAAAATGGAATATCACTTTCAATGGCGGGTATTTTAATTATTAGTTTTCACAATATAATGACGTCGGAATTAACTATCAAAATAATTATTAAAGTTATTAAATTCATAACTCTCTCATATTAAACCATAACAGTATGTACTAAGAGGGATTCAATATATATTATTTAAGAAATATTTATATTTAAATTCTATATATTACTATAAATCGACAGCCCTATAATGGCATCCGTTTTACCTTTTATAAGTCTTTCTTGTGGCACGTTTTGACGATTCCACGATGAAATTCTTGTGTTATATATTATACATGACTTATACTTTTAAATATATAAGAATTTCATTACGTCTCGTTCGCATATTATGTTTTTTTAATCACACGAATAAACGGTTAATTAATACTAAAACGGGTCACGTGACTAATTCAATGTAGTGTAATTATTATGACGGTACAGAGCATATAACTACACCGAAGATCATGAGATCAAATCCGAACATGGAAATCTGAATCTTCGGTAAAATGCTGGCTGTATTTACCCACATTGGTAGTCGATTATATTCCACTTTTAAGGAGCGAAGACTTCTTCCCAGTGCTAGGATATTTAACAGACTGTTTTAATGTTATTATTGAGTAATGTTCAAAGGAGAATTTATTTAAATTAAAGAAAAAAACTTAGGGTTCGATATTTAAATTCAATTCATATGTACTTATGTATGTTCGTATTCCGTATTTAACTATAAGAACTATATAATAATCAAATAGTTCAAAGTTCATTAATGTTCGCTTAAGAAAAAAAATAATTATTTAATTAATAATATTAATTACTTCCTTTTTTTTGTATGTATGATAAGTAATAAAAAATCTCATAAGGAACTCTTCTGCCGTCTTCATAAAAAAATAATAATCATCAGATTGTTAATTATTTTATGTTAGCATATCATAAGATTACTTAGGCAACATAATACCTATTCAATAAATGAATACAAACAAACAAATGTATGGTAACAATAAAATAATAATTTTCTATTAACTTAGAAATAGTGAGATAGCATAAAAGTAAAGTAACAGCCTGTGAATGTCCCACTGCTGAGCTAAGGCCTCTTCTCCTCTTTGTGAGGAGAAGGTTTTGGAGCTTATTCCACCACGCTGCTCCAATGCGGGTTGGTGCAATACACATGTGACAGAATTTCAATGAAATTTGACACATGCAGGTTTCCTTACGATGTTTTCTTTCACCGTCAAGCCATATTAGGCACATGACATTCAGTGGTGCTTGCCCGGGTTTGAACCCACGATCATCGGTTAAGATTCACGCGTTCTTACCACTGGGCCATCTAGGCTATTTTGTGTGCTTTTCTTGTGAGACAGCATATTGAATAGATTATTTAAAACCTCGACCAATGATATCGCGTCGATTCGATGAAAAAGTTGTTAATAATTTGTCTCTGTCTCTTGTCTCTTGTGTTTGAAATAATCTATAAAGATATAATAATGTCTACAATCAACGGAAGCGATAGTACACAGTGACCGAACTATGTTTTAAATGTTCGCGATTCATTCATAAATCCATATACACGATAAAAAACAATCTCCAATTACAGTCATTCATCTCAAGTCTAAACAGGCGTCGACTTACAGTCCGTGTTTTATGTTATTATTATAAACAGCGATATTAAAATAGCCGTGAGAAGGTGAAATCAGTCATTGAATGAAATTAAAAATTTGGCAGCTTTGACTTTTTATATAATAATATTATTCAGTTTATATTTAGTTATTGTACATCGTTGGTTCAGTAGCTAGATGTAAGGCAGCAGACCCGGAAGTACTGGGTTCAATTCTCATGGGCCAATAAAAGTTATTGGGTTTTCCAGAAAATTCTCAGTAGACAGCCATCCATCAGTAACCATCCGGTGTTTGGAAGTTGGAAAGCACTTAAAGCCGTTGGTCTTGCGCTTGAACTCTTACTGGTCGTGTCGGATTGCCGTCCCATCGGATTATGAGAGCTAGGGAAGAGAGAGTGCACCTGTGTTTGCGCACACACTTGTGCACAAATATAGAACAGTGCAGAACACAACAGTACCATTTGTTGTTTGGCGGTAGATATGATGAGTGGGTGGTACCTACCCAGATAGGGGCTGGACAAAGATATCATATCTTTATCTTTCAAATGTTTTAATTTTACACAAAATATAACACAAAGTATGTATAGTTCTTCTTTAGTTTATATTTAATTAGATTTAGAATATTTGAATCTAAATGTCTACGTTGTACCGAAAATACAACTGCGAATTATTGTTCTTAAGTCAAATATGAATAATTCAAACGAATATAATTATGATATAGATGGTCATAAATCTATATTTGATCTGTTGGCGTCAAATGGCTACGTACAATAATTGCGTCAAATTATACACCTATTACCATAACGTTACTTACTGTATCAATCAATTCCGTACGGCTTGATAATTCGACGCGAGCCTTATTACTTTACTATTAAACCTCGATATTTTATACTAAGAAAACTTTATATAAAAAAAATTGCGTGCGAATAAATTAAGATCTTGACCTATTTCATGAAAAAGTCTACATGTTAAAATCGATGCCATTTGACGTTTACGATATTGTTATTTTTAACATATTATCATTTAGAAGTTTAAATAATTAGTCCGTCAATCAATAATTATTCAGATAAATGAATGACTTTCAAATAGTAATAACTACATACTTTATCTTTATAAAATACCACATAGTGTCACTAACGCAGCGTGCGAGATTTAAATGTAACAAATATACCTACACAGATCGTGTCAATTATTTCAATGCATTATGAATACGCAAAATGCGATTTTACGCGTTAATATCCCTTCTAACGTAGTAAATTGCGTTTTAATTTCGTATTTAATACTTACTTAATTATATAATTGGTGGTATTACGTTTTGATAAATTATAATTAAGAGCATTTTAATCATAAGTATTATAAAACTTTAAGATCGTCGCGTCGTTTGCAATAATATCACTCTTTCCTTGTCCTCTATACCTTTAATTACACTGTATCACTCATCAAGAAGGTTATCTATTTTTGTAGGCTGTCTATGCCTAAATTACCTATGATAAAAATCCATATAAAAACTTAAAACACATTTGTTATTAAAAACGAAATAGTGCTTATAATCTGCTTATTTTAAGTCTTTATTATAAATCTTCTCAATATTTCCTTTATATATACACAACAAAATTGTCGGTCACGATTTTTGTTAATTTTTGCTTAAAATTTTAAAAATGATTACATAAATAGAACCGACTCACGATACCTAATAACCACTTCACGGGTCGGACACGAATTTTGTTACACCCTGTATATTTATATATTATGGACGTTTTTATTAATGTTCTGTTTTAAGTCTACACAGAGCTGATAACAACAGAAACAAATGAAATATATTTATGTTTGACATGTAAAAATCAATCCACGATTAAAACCTGTTTGTTAATATTTAAATATTAATTAGCGTATTTAAGGCCATCTGCCCATTCACATCGTGCGTGACGTGCGACGCGTGTCGGACGCACGGCGCATCGTGAATGGCGGCCCTTTGTGCCTCGTAGGGTGACAGGAACTCATGTCAGACAACGTACAATCAATATGAATGGATACGTCATGTCTCTGTCTGGCGCAGACTTAACACAACGGTGTACTTATAAGATACAGTAAAAAATGCTTAACAAAGATATTATAGAAGTAAACCTTATTACAAAATTCGTACATAACGTCGTCTTATTTTAATTAGGGAACATTTTGAAGGTTTAAAATCTATCAAATGAAATTAATATTTTATAATCATGGTAAATTATATTAAAAAAACAATGAAACATTAATATGATATAAAATTTGTAAAATAGTTTGCTTATTTTTGTGTATTTTATTAAGTATCTTCGAAATTAAATATAAATAAAGATAATGAATTATTCTAGCTTCGTTCAATTCCTATGTTTATTACTTTTAATATCTCATTATAAATACAATGTAAATAAATTATAACCTCGTGTCAGAGATACATCTTAATACGGAATCATTAATAATAAGTATGGAATTTTTATCCCCATCGAGGCAACAATTTGACCTTAATATCATAATATAATTGTAGCATTTTCAAACCTCGCGCGAGTCACGCGAACTTAATTAAGAAAAAAAAGTGAATTATAATCATGACACAAGTCATGTATACAAAAATCTCAATGGCTAATTAACTGGCTGTGACGTAGACAAATAATATTTTTATAATGTTTTCAAAAATTTAGGCAATGGTCTAAAGATATAAATCCACCGAACATTTTTAGTAGCATTAGGTATTTATTTTACAATTAGAATAACGTCAAAGATTAATACTTTGTAATTATACTTTATCTTATTGGTAATGAATAGTGACATGCATTTTTGGACAGAATTCATAGAATCATTAGACCCTTTTACTTATTTAAGCAAAATGATACTGAATAAATGGCGCATAGTCCTTATGAATGAAGAACAAAGATCAATCATACATCAACAAATATCATTCAATATTCTTAATATCTTGGATTGTTAAAGTACCACGTTTAAAAAAAAGGTTTATTTTAACCTAATTTATAATTTAAAGTTGTATACGTAAGTTTTTTTATGAGAATAAATTAAATCTGATTAGAGATAAAATCGACACTCCATTGTTAGGTTTAATAATATTAATTCTTTATAACTTACGAATAAACTCATGATATGATATATGAAGGTATTACCTGAAACAAACATAAAAATGATTAGTATTTCAAATAATTTGTTAACGTCACATTTATAGCTTAGTCTCACATAGACAATAAAATAAAATGAAAATAAACCGTACAAAAAGTTATTATATGTACAAGTATATGCAAGACCTATAGTAATCACGGTCTTGTATACGACCGTGATAGTAATACGGCCATTTTGAATGTAGAGAAAAAACGATTCCTATTATTTCTTCATTTGACAGCTGTCAATTATAATTTATAAAGCACAGCCATATATTTATTAAGACGCCAATGTTAAGCAAATCAATTAAACCTTTTTTTATCGTTTGAAATTTATTCGCTTATTTGTGTTCTAAATACATAACAATAAAGAATAATTATTGAAATGTCAGCATATCAAATCGTTGTAAATATATAGTCGAGTTCTTCGAACTCGAAATAAATAAGTTTCATTAAAGACGGCCATTCACGATCCTCCCACTCTCATAACGGTACTGGTTTTATTCCGTCTGGAATAAATAACATCCGAAGGCATATAATTTTGTCTTACATGGTGTTTATCTTATCTGTTATTTAGATATTGATTGATGTAATGAACATGAAATGGAGGTAAATAACACATATTTGATCTCTGTTCTGATGTGCGATTTGAATATATAATGTTAATTTGTTAACATTGTTTTACTTTGTTGTAATTAATAAAGCTTATTCATATATCTCTTTATTTATTATTCATATATTCATATATCGTCTTTTCATCACGAATACCGCAATGCTTGAAGACAAAAGTCTTCAACGAGTGCGTCCTACCAGTTATGACCTACGGAGCCGAGACGTGGACACTGACAGTGCGTTTGGCCCACCACTTCAAAGTCGCTCAGCGCGCTATGGAGAGGGCTATGCTCGGAGTTTCTCTGAAGGATCGAATCCCAAATGTAGTGATCCGACAGAGAACCAAAGTTATCGACATAGTCCAAAGGATTAGTAAGCTGAAGTGGCAGTGGGCTGGACACACATGTCGCAGAACCGACAATCGTTGGAGTAGACGTGTTCTGGAGTGGAGACCACGCCTTGGCAAACGTAGCGTAGGACGCCCTCCTGCTAGGTGGAGTGATGATATACGCACAGTGGCTGGCAGCGGTTGGAAGTCGAGAGCTGAAGATCGAGCTCAGTGGCGTGCCATTGGAGAGACCTATGTCCAGCAGTGGACGAGAAAGGGTTGATGATGATGATGATGATTCATATATCTCCACATGAAATATTTTACAAATATAATATAGTTAGCGTACCAAATATTTAACGAATTAGTTAAAATTATATGTACGCAGATACATTCAAATAAATCATACACAGAAATTGCTATCAAATAATACTAGACTGTAATACTTTCTCTTATTTTTTTAATAATTTATTTTATCTTCAAAATTGCTGTGAATTTAGTTAATTATAAAAATAAGTAAAATTTCTAAAATACTCAAATGGTTCGTTATAGTAGGAAATCAGTATAAAAACCCCACATCTTATATTTTGTTTTTCAATTCAAAGATTATAAAATAAAATGGAAGCAACATTTTTTTCTACTTTTAATCTTTGTTTAAAAAATAAAATCATTAAAAAAATTACGGATGGCTGTTAACAGATAATTACAATCTCTTTATATAAAAAAAAAGTTGTTCATACTCAACGAACGCCTACGTAAGAGGCGTTCGAAAATTCAAAATCTGAATTCATTTGCAATTCAAAATGGACGACCAGGTGACGTAGCAGGAAATCGAGTTTATTCCTATGCTAATATCATGAACCATGTCTGTATTTAATTATTAATTTAGTATTAAACCAGCAATAAAGATATTTAAGCGATTATTCATCCAAAATACTTTACGCTTAAGTATAAAAACGAATAGCAAGATGGTGCTTACGACGTTATGGATATGATACGAATATAAAGATGTTTTTTTTTTCTGCGTAAAATTATCATTATAAATCATTAAACTTGTAATGAGTAATTGTGTTCGAGCTGAGATGACGTTATGAAGATAGTGGGGTCAAATTCAGGCTAATAACACTCTAATTTCACGAGATTGAAAAACATTTAGAACACATACAGCTATTTATACGTGTAAGTACATATACTTAGGTAAAAAGGTCATAGACAATACAGTTCAACGCGATTTAATTTTTTATCTTATCAATGAAAAAAAAATTGGTACAAGAGTAGAAAAAATCAATCGTAACATGAAAATTTAAGGGTTCTCTTCAAAATTTCACTAATCATTGAAGAACAATTTTAAATAATTATAAGTAACTTAATTGAGTTTCAAAAACACACACACACATTTACATTAACGTAAAAGTATTCGTTGAATTATTTAAAACGCATTCTCATTTGCATTTCGGGTTCCCTTTTTATCGATACGCGACACAATTAGGGTCGGAAATCGGACAGTCGATATCGATAAAAGGCGGACGACATGCGAAGACAAAACGCGATGCTATCGATACTTATTGGTTATTCCCGATTTAAAAATCGCTTATTCCTAAGAATTGAATTAAAGTTATGTTTCATTAATAAACGCATTTATTAATGTACAATTTAATATCAGATTTATTTAGTGTAGGTTTTCATTTCTACATATCATTAAATTTGCAATCTACAAATGTTTAAAATACATTTTTGATGTAAAAACGGACAGTTATCAAAAATTTTAATCACTTGTTATAATTGGTACTATTTACACAAATTGAAAATAGAAATCTGAAACCACAATTACTCTATCGATACAGTTTAAGCGGTTAATTCTTGCGCACGCGCAGGTCGGCCATTGGTTGGTGCGCCCGTCCGCCATTGGCCGGTCGGTCGGCGGCGATCACAAAGCAGTGGAGAGGCGGCGTCCGACACAGAGGCTGTAATTGTCAGTTTACCTGTCCACTGCACAATATGAATATACATACATATATACTGTTTTTAAAGTTTACAGTTTGCTGACATCGCTTAATGTATTCAGATATTGTACGAATAACATATAATGTATGCTATGCTGCTCGGACGATGTATTTATAGTCTGTTTTTTTAAGTTTTAAATACTTTTTAAATATACAGGTATATCATACATATCTATATGTATCAATATATTTACACAGAAGCATAATAACAATCATATTATGGGTTATGTCGGCATATATACCGAACAGCATAAAAATCTCATGATTTTCTAAAATAAAAAAATTAAAGTCTTATTCATCTTCGATCTTTGACTGCGGTTTCTTCAAATATGTAAAAAATATTAAGACATATCAATTGAGCCGAAAGTGCACGCGGTTACTGCCAAAAAATATTTATAATATGATAATATTTAAAAAGTTAATCGTTTTTACAAAGAAATATTATTAGTAATCATAAGAATATAGTAGATTAATAATATAATAATTATGACGATTATATAATTATTGTTATTGGAATAATAATATAACACCTTTGTCTCTTAAGAAACATAATTAATCTAAGCTAATTCACGTTCCTTTTTTTAATGAAAAAAAAATTGACTGCACTTATATGAAGATAACGTTTCATGCTCATAAAATTGCGTCCATACTATTTTCTAATTTATATACAATTTAATTATTTGAAATTTAATCAAATCATAATTCAGTCCGCAGATAGCGAAAAACTGCTATATCTAGTCAACATATTAAATCTTGCAATAAAAATAACAATAAACAAAAAATATACATCAGTTTAAAAATAAGTAAATATTTTCTAGTTAACGAATGAGTTACGTGATTTTAATTTGAACCAAAGTTACAAGTTATACGTTCTTTGTACTCGGTGGTAAGTGGTCTTCGTTTACTGACAATGTAATTGTACGGGCTTTAATCATTACCAATGTTCACTCACTACTGTAATACAAATTACTATTTGGTCATACAATAACTGCAACCCACCAAGTCAAGTCGACCTTCAAAGTCGATCCCAAACTGATCAAATATTAGACATATATATATATATAATAACCTACAAGTATTAGCTCTCAATTTATACCTCTTAATTAATACTGATAACAATTGTAATTACAAACGAGACTAAGTTATAAACAAGACGATATTTTTTCCAAAAAGGACCTCTTTTTCTTTTTATGAGCTCACACTTTACAATTAAACCCGTAAATATATTATCCATTGATTTATGAGTTTAAGTCTAAACAAACACAATTTGAATTTACAGCTTGTGGAAAATTCCGAACGTGTTCTTGCCGGTATTGATTTCTTAGTCTCTATCAATATATAATATCTCTATTTTAGCCTTCTATGTCATTACACGTTTAAAAAAAAAACAAAAAATAATAATTTGATAGTAATAAAATAAAATGAAATTAATAATCAAAGGTTAATTGCTTAATATTAAACATTAAAAACAATATACACGCGTATAAATATGATAATTTATTTATGAATCAAATATTGTTTTTCTTATAACAAGGTTATATTATATTATTATTAACGAAATATGTTTTAATGACGTTCCCATAACCTTTAAAACAAAACAGATAACATCGAACGAAATACAAAATTAATATTGTAACAAAAAACTAGATTAATTACAATTTCGTTCACGTCGCCGACATCCGATGCCCTACGTCCATTCCATTAAAGAATTCATGAATCAATTTGGATCGCTCTGTGCAGGCAATTAAATATTAATAGTATTTACATTACACTAAAACAATGTACAACCCGTAAATACAGTTGACGTGCAACTGCTAACAATGAGCCGGGCTGGTAGCCTTTCCTGCGCCTTGCACATGGCAACTGTATCAAAACGTGCGAGTAAATTTACAAACATTAATTATCTGTCCCCGACAACAACAAAAACCATCAAGCAAATTATTGATTGAAAAATTATGAAGCCGCTCTCTACTTTTTTATTTATATCTCTAAAATGAAATTTCATTTATGATCAACCTTTCATAAGTTTGTTCTTAAAGTGATCATTGTGTTTGGCTGAATGTTTGTGGTCCGAAACCGCAATACATACGTTATACATAAAAAAACTAACCATCAAATTTCAATGAATTTGAAATTAGAACAATTTTTATGAATTTGAAATTAGAACATTAGAAATTGGATGGTAAATTAATTAGGTAAGATAACGATTAAAAAGAAAACTTAATTGGTACTCGACTGAATTCTGCGAAGTAGTCAATAATTAGTTTAGATATTATATGTTTAAAGATAAGATTATATGTTTGAAGATTAGATATTATATGTTTAAAGAAAGAAATCATATTTAGAAGTTTCTAGAATCTAGAGCGTAGCAATTGATCTCTGTTGTAAATGTCATATGAATAAAGTATATCTATCAATGAATAGAAGAAGACCTGACTTTGTTAATGACATTAAAATAATGAGATTAAATAAAATATTGATTAGTTAAGTTATTGTTCGTATATGATTGTTATGTTTTATAATTTTCAGTGCTCATTCATGTTATTTATCCACGTGTGTGAGGGCGGTGGTATGTGCTATGTTCATTTCAGTACCTCTATCAACGTATATGTATCTATGTAACAAACAATTTAATTTACTCTCGCATTTATAATTTTAGTAAAGTTTGTTTATTGTTTACACTTTTTTTTATAATTATATATTATCTTTATACACAGTATTACTTTTTATGAGTATACTTAATAAAATATTATTAGATATTCAATCAAATAATTTATAAATTCCATGAAGTATTAAAATAATTTGAAAGTCATAGAGTCTGTTAAATTAATCTTTAACTGTACCAAAGTTTGCTGTTGTGTAGTCCATCAATGTTGCCAGTACAATGAACAAATTGTGACAGTGTAACTAAGGCTGTTGGCATTTAACGTATAACTTTTCAATGGTAATTGCATTTTGAATTTTTAACACATTAATTCAAATGTTCTTGCTCTACATTTTGTCTTCGTTTCATTACTGACAAGTACACGGACTTGTTGACTGTTGTTGAGTATTATATACTTAAATATATATGTACTTAAGTATTTTTATATGCTGCCTTCAATGTGTGCTATATATATACAACATAAGCCCCTTTTACTATTTGTATATAAGAACATCATATAAATGTTTGAATTTTGAAAAATAACTAAAATCTTTATCTTTTGTTTAATCTTAGAAGTTGTAAATTTTTTAAATATTTTTATGATATGATATATTATATCGTCGTTGAAATAAGTCCATAGAAATACAATTAAGTAAATTTAATAATAGAAAATCAATTGAAACGAAAATAAATTATTTATTTTGTAACATATCAAAAACATCGTTCACAAAAGGACAAAGTAACAGAGAGACCACCTGGCTGAGTTCGTTCAAGGAGAGATATCCAGGATTTTCCTCTTGTTTATTGATGAAAATCATTTGTATTCTGCGGGGATTGAAAATTTTAATAACATACTATGTTAACTAAGGGCCATCTGTTTTTTAATAAATAAATAGAATCGCTCAAGATGTTATACCTAAATGAGAATGTTTGTTTATTTTTCAGCAACAAATTTACTTAATTTTTATGGAGACAGTTTACAGTATAGAGTGTCGTAGGCTACTTTTTTCATTTCACAAAATGCAATGGAGTTAATATTGTGGTTTTCGCGTGAACAAAGAATATTAGACTTTATGATTAAACACTTAAGAGTCTTTGTCCATAAAACTTATCAAAAGGATATTTTTTTAATATTACCTAAGACGTTGATACAAAAATTTTTTCCAAAGTATTATGTGTTTTCATAATAGAATTGAGTTTTCAATAAACATAAGTATACTTTAATATCACTCACATAAGTCCATTTTGTTAGATCTCTTGGCAATATATGATTTAAAATTGAAAAAAAATACATCCAAAATATAATTCAAGGCAAAAATCACCATTAAGAATTTTTGATGGGAAAATATACGACTAATGAAACTTTGAGTCTAAAACATTTTTAAAAGATCATTAATATTCAGAAGGGCATTGCTTATACCAAATAAAGAATTCTCACTATTTAAGCAAGACTTCCATGAGAGTCGAATAAGTAATACAGGTTTTTATATCGACTTATACAAATATACTTGTTACAATTTGACAAGCATAACGTTATATAAGGCTAAATACACATGGTAAGGGACTTAATTCAATTAACAAATTAGGTTTGATTATTCAAAACATAACAAGATTAGCTCTACATATAAGGCTTGTCTAGATAGTCGATAAATAACTAAAGCGTAATTTACATTTTCATTTTTTATTTAAGGGCCTAATTTAATTAAATCATTTACGTAATAGAATCATTTACAGTGGGCATTAATTATGTCGCAAATGTGTTAGCTATAGGAATACTAAGTATTGGTTTTTTTCAGATAATTATGCAATTATGATAATTCTGAGAATATTTATAAGTATTTTATTAGCTGGTACCACCCACTCATCTGATATTGTACCTCAAAATAGCAATTCTTAGTATTGTCGTGTTCCAGCTTTAGGGGTGAGTGAGCCAGTGTAATTACAGGAACCATCTCAGTTCCCGAAGTTGGTGGCGCAGTGGTGATGTGTTAATATTTCCTACATTGCCAATATCTATTGGGCAGTCGTGACCATTTGCCATCAGCTGGTCTATTTGCCCGTCTGTCTACCTATAAAAAAAAAGTTTGTCGCGCCGTTCCTCCCCGACGGAAGTCGACAGTTGACGGGCTGTAGTGTAAGAGGGTACATTTGACCATGTTACTTAACACTTTCCCAATGTAAAGTCGCCTCAAGTCACAGTCGCACAACTCACAGTCAAGTCATCCAATAAAATGATCGTATCGCGATATCCTTAATCGTAAAATCATTTTCCCTGTGAGTAATTTAACGACAATTTTCTTAGAAAAGTATGACAGCTGCAGACGTCAATCGTCACCAAAAGCAGTCATCGACGGGAGCCGAAGATGTCCGAATACAGCCGAACGAATTCAAACATGGCCGCACGCATTCCGATTGCATCTAATAACCTCAAAATCGAATGCAAAATGGCGTATTGAAATCACGCCGCTTCGTTTAGCATTCCGACATGCCATAACAGAGTACGCATTTTCATTTGGGGCCATTGTCTTGGCAGATATTAGTAATGATTTCAATAAATAAATTAATCGTATGCCTTTGCAAATAGCATCGGTTTGGCACGCGTCGTCGTACGGCCGATGAATCGTTAAGTTTTCCGATTGTGAGCCTATGGTCAGTCTCTTTATTACTGATTTTATTTCGCTTGACTCATGTCGTTCGTACGTGAGCTAGGGCATTAACTTCTATGCAATTTTTCATTTTAAATAAACACTTTTTATTCCTTACTTGCAATTCACAGTGTCGATATACATAATTGCAATGTTTTGTTTATATGCAAATCACTAAATGTGCAACTTCTGAATCTATTTGCCGGACCTTAACATATCAAATAGTGATATATAATCAGCAATTGTCTTTATTTAAAATTGACAATTGAATGACCAATAAACATACATATTGCAAATAAAAACATCTACAAATTGAAAATTAAACTCTTATTTAAGTCTTAAAATAGACGAAGAATGTACCTGGTAAGTGTAAGTAAGGAGTTTATAAGACAGAAAGACGAACTTGAAAGGAAGTTTGAGGAGTCGACACCTCAGCCCATATCTTGGCTGGTTGCCAAGAGGGAGGTGTTTTGTGTTGGCATTGCTAGGGGAGTGGGATTGCATTAATGTTACCAATAGCAGACATGGTCATTTCTAAAAATTCAGCTCTCATAGCCAATTCGATTTTATACAGACACATAATTTTAGTAACAAATTACAATGAGTTTGTCTAGGCCTCGATATTAACATCGGTCGTCGTGCATGTTGACATAAACGATACAACATATTTTTAACAATAACTTTATTATCTATTAAGGTAAGTATCTAACGGCCGAATACTGAAACGTCCCTCAAAGTGAAACGCTACTTAACATTGAGAAGCTCCTAAATTAGTATACGAAATTTGAAATTAACGGCGTCTCAAATAATTAAGGTGCATTCAATATTTAAGAGACATTTCAGTATTCGGCCGTTAGTATATTGGGGATTGAGAGTAAAAGGAAAATAATAAATTAATAGCAAATAAGAAGGAACACGTTTTCATCGCTGAGTTAGAACTGCAATTCAGTTTTAATTCTGGAGTAATTATTTTACATAACATATCCTTAAGACCTCAATCAAATAATAACAGAGAAATAAATTTAATTAAAAAAATATTTGAATAAGATCTTTTTGCGTCAGATTTTTGCCTAAATGCAATGATTCCTTATTTAAAAAATACTTTTCCATTCGAATTCATATTCGACATTTTCGTTGTATTGTCTCTGCTAGTTGTCTCTCATAATATTCAAAGAAGTTTTATTTCAAGTATTTCCGTGGTTTACAAAAAAGACCCACGAAAAAAAACTTTCAGATGCTCCTGTGAAAAGTAACTCACTATACCCAATTGATACTAATATGATCACTTCCAACCCGCATTGGAGCAGCGTCGTGGAATAAGCTCCAAGACCTTCACAGGCTGCTACTTTTATGATCACTTTTATGAGTGTTTGTCTCACATTTGTCTCACAATGTTTTCCATCAACGCGCACAGCTCTATGAATCGTAAATACTAATTAAACACATTGAAAACGAATTAGTCTTGAACGTAAGATTCTTATTGTAAATATTTTACATTAGTTTCATTGTATTACAATAAAAGTAGCGTAGATGTTAGTTTCATTAAGTATTTGTCTGACGATACCTATTCTTCAATTTCCAGATTACACTAATGATTTAGACTTGAAAGGTGAGCCGGTGTAATTAAAATCACAAGGGACCTTTTAGTTCCCATAGTTGATAGCGAAGTGACTTTTTAAAGAAGTTAATATTTAAGTTAAAACAAGCTAACGCCATGGGGTGTTAGCCTGTTCGCCCATTTGATGAAAAACCTTTGTCAAAATACTTGGTAAAAGATATGTCCAACTAGGAATCAAAAATGCAACCACAGATTTTAATGCAAAGTCTGATTCCACAGACCATATTACAGGCACAAAGGACATAACATCTTAGTCCCCAAGGTTGGTGGCGCATTGGCGATGCAAGCGATGGCTAACATCTCTTACAATGCCAATGTCTATGGGCGTTGATGACCACTTATCATCAGGTGACCCATATTCTCGTCCATATTTAAAAAAAATGAAGATATATGGCAGATTTACATCCAATTACATTCAATGTTCTTCGATGTTTTCCTTCACCATAGTGGATGAAAATGGATGATGGATTATAAACAAATTAAGCACATGAAAATTCTGTGGTGTCGCGGGTTTGAATCAATCTTCAGTTAAGTTGCACGTGTTTGTTGTCTAACCTAACAGCGCCATCTACTCTTAACGTACGTTCATTCTAACTAAGCAATACGGCGTTGTCCTCGATTCTTCTCAGATGTTCTATGTAATTGCATTCGCACTACAAAATGACATTACGGTCGAACATAAAATAGTTGGATTTAATAGTTTTGACCTACTCATATATTATAAATACTTATCGCTTGGAACTAATAGTTATTTGAATATATTATTTAACGAGCCTTTTAAGTTTATTATATATTTCAAACCAATAATCATTTAGGGTTTTAGATTTTATATCTACGTTAAATTAATGACAAAATATCAGTCAGCGTCGTCATTGTTTCATAAATTATATTCCTCAAGCAACTCTCTAATTGTTATTAAATAAGCACAGACTATTTTCTGTTGCTTGGGCACAGATAATATAAAACATGTTACGACTAACTCGAGCGCGTTCGTTTTGAATGCTATAAAATCGATTATCTCTCAATCTATCGATTACTGTAGGATCGATTAATTCGCAATAACAATTTGTCGTCGGTCATATCTATCGATTCGCCTACTTACAACAAAATAATGTATTCGACGCTCGAACCTCCGTAGCGGCACAGCGTAGGCGAATACGTAGTAGGAAAAACTCGTCTTGATATTTGACGATAAATTTCTTTTTTCTCAATAATAAAGGCAAATTTATACTGTATTTTTTCTTTCAATTAATTAAATTTACACACAATACTGTACTTAACAGTACACTTAGTCTAATCGTTTCCAAGAGGCTTAGTCAATACTGTCTAACTTAATATAGATGTTAACATAAAAAAAACAAAGAGATGTTGCTTTCGATAAATAAGTAATAAAATCTATCGAATATATCTAGTAGGCATTTACTATTTATTAAATACAATTGTCACGTACAATACGCCCTTTATATAGTTAAATAATGTTCATTTTATTTAAATTAAGTCGTACAGTCAAACAATTTTGGTGGTATTCAAATGAATTTATCACTAAGCATGAGTACTTTGACACAAATTCGGCACACAATGGATGACATTACTAATGTAATTTAAATATTTTTATACGAATTCGTCATCAACTATCACCAAAAACATACACAAATCACTTCACACGTTTTTGTTTTTTTTATTTGATAAAAGACAATATAATATAATATTTAAAAATAATAATTTTAACACGTTACAGTATCAAATGTGTTCAAGTGAAGTAAATATATCGTAATCAAAACTCAGTAAGGCAGTATGAAGTATGGATATATCGGTATAGTAGGCCCGAGCAGTCGTGACCCTATTGCGTGTGTGACTCATGGCGCGTGCGCAACTTTAAAATTTTAAATTTCGTATTTTATATCGATTGCCAACGGTAAGAACGTACGTGACGTTGGGTTATACTTGGTTCCTTGAAAATGAGTACCTATGATTTTATTTGTTCCTAGTATTATTTTTTATACCAATAATTTTTTTGAAGCTTTCGTTAGCGACGACTGGCTCAGAATGCAGATTCCTCCGGGAAGAACCGAAAAACAACTTTGTGGTCTTCATTTGATAATTCTATTCCACTCATTGAATTATACCTAGAAATAGTAACATACTAAATATATGACAATCAATAAAATACTAAATTCATCTATTCATCTTAATTATTAGTTTTTTTATTACTTAAGATTAAATTTATAAATTGGTATTTAACATTACATACAACGCCAATTTCTATGGGCGTTGGTGACCAGTTTCCATCAGATGGCTCATATGCTCGTCCGCTTACCTATATTATTAAAAAAAAACGAATATACCTTCCAATCACAGTATTGACTAATATTACCAAAAACAAATGATACAATTATCCACATATATTAATAGTATTTCTTCATGCTGATTGGTCGTTTTATAAATATTATTATGACGACACAGCAGAATTTGAACAGACGTCCTTCAAGTATCATATCCGACGTTCTGACATTGAAGCACGTATGATTTTTGAATATATAATTAATTATGATATTACCCACGAATTCGGACGCGGTGTGTTATTCTTTCAGTTATGTTAACAACTTAATTCCTTCTTCTGGCTTTTTTTTATGTAAGAGAGTAAACGAGCAGGCGGCTCACCTGATGGAAAGTGACTACCACATGGACATCTGCAACACCCGAGTGCTTGAAGGTGAGTTTCCGGCCTTTAAGGAATGAGTATGCACTTTTTTTAAGGTTGCTATGTCATATCGGTTCGGCAAAGTCGAGATATCTCGTTCCATAGTGTTTGTGCGAGGAACACAAGGAAATGCCTTAAAAATCGCGCTGTTGTGGATTTCTAGACATCGGTGAGGATGCTTATAGAGTTACAGACTTCGAGGTCCTGGTTGTAATAAAAGTCGAGTCAGTGTAATTTGATTGATTTGTGGTCAATAATTCTTATAGTAACAAGTAAAGTTGACGCCTAGTAGCTCGCCTGATATGACCAGAATGCCTTTCAGTTTGTATCAGGCGCAGACCAGAGAGTCGTGTCGGATTGTCGGTTTCGTTAAATAGAAAATGAATGAGATAATTAAGAGTGCTATATGATTGCGTACATATTTCTACTCTCTTGTCTCTCTCTCTCGCTTGTCTAGAGCTCTGTGTGGTTTTGGAACCTGATAAAATAAAATGAATATAATTCACCGTACCATTCAAACAAAGTCTACCTCCCTATGGTAATTTTAAATGTAATTGAATCTTGTAAAACGATGATTTAAAAGTCACAAGAGCCTATTTAAATAAAGAATATTTTGGTTATGATTTCTAAAATAAGAACATGCTAGTTAGAGCTTTGTGCTAGCCTGTCTGGAACGATACAAACCACTTGAGATATTCTGCGGCCAAACGGCAATACTTGATTGCGTCCTAGTTTGATGGGTGAGTGAGCCAGTGTAACTACACATAAATACATATTATACACAAAGGATGTCAAGATTACCTTAACCTAAGTAAATAAAATTAAAAATAACCTTAGACATCCATTAAACGATAGGCTGTATGTACACTTTGTACAATTAGTTTTTTTTGCTAGACACTTATTTGAGCGGTAGATAATCTTCTTTTATGGTAATGTTTGCATGCAATTAATAGAAAAATATCTGGATAATTAGTTTTTTTCGTCTTGCAACCCTCATCTCTCGTTGCAAATCTTGTCAATCATGCATCAGTCAACAAAGTTATGGTGTTGCAAAAGGTTTGGGCGCCATAGTGTTGCCAGTTAACGAATCCATTATAAAAGTGCGTGGGTAATGTCATATTATTTGGTAATTGTTTTAATTGTTGTCTAGTTGATACATTGTGAGAAATATGGCGAAACGATACGAAATTATTTTTTGAATAATTCATTCAATTAACGGCGTTATTGTGTTTGCCTTAAGGTTAAATATTGCATATCGTTATATGTTATTTCGTAACGGTCTTGGAAAAAAAACGCTTTTGTTTTCTGTACGTAAGTATTCTACCAGGATTCATAGTAAATTGTATTTTATTACTTAATGCAATTGTTTTTTAAGCAAGAGATTTAAAAACAAAGCGTTATTTTAAATCGTGAGTCAGTTGGTACTTGTAAACTTGGAGGTTTGGAGGCTTGTAATTGAAATCGTGGAAAAAAGGAACTGCTCGTTCTAATACTGGTTATACCAATATTTGTGATGACAAGAATGTTGCATTCACCATCAATCACAGTTTCTACCTATTTGTCTGTTTTACATTTTAATTCTTATTTTAATCTCCGTATAATTTTGTACAGATAATAAAAAAATTCAAGGATACGATAACAGATATAAAAATGTATTCCTAATATTTATTTCACGCATGGGAAGCCGTTACAAAAAGCTAGCGTAGACCATTTTGAATTTGGAATATCAAAATCATATCATACATCCATCTCTCTCATCCATCATACTTTTTCTCTTGACATGATCTTGACAATATCATATCATTCGATCTGCGCAGATGCGATTTTCCTCAGGGATCACCTCCCAAGTCGACATGACCCCCACTTCTCATTTTCTTATATAGCACTACAAATTTATTTAATAATCGCGTCAAGCGAAACTGAACCTTATGTCTCATGTTATAAGAATGTTGTTAGTGCATTTGTAAAGTATGCGGCATCGTTATCAGATGTGACAACGGAATTAATTGTATTATTATAGTGAACAAGAGTGGAATATTGATAAGCGCGTCGGTCGCTTTTAGTCCGGCTTCTTAGAACAGTTTCGTGCTATTCTATATGGATTTCGGTACGTAATGTTCGTGGAAATCGATTTACCTGCCTAGGTTTCTTAGCTATTACTCGAAAATACTGTTTGTCGATCAGAACGCGTTCCAGGTTCTTTTTTTTTTCTTCTTGTCCGGAATTCGTACGAGTTCACACGTTCTATGTGCATTGATATATTTAATGGCGACTTTGAACGTGTTTCAAATTCATTGATCAATCTACTCGTCTCATTACATTTATTTTTAATTCATAAAATAACAGAAGTTGTCAAATTACTTATTGTCAAGACTGTGCTAAGACTTCATGTCTTATTGTGGAGAATGGTTGGAGTTTATTCCGCCACGCATCAAAGCGGATTGGTGAACGCAACACAAGACACAATATGTTTTGTAAACTTAAAATAAGAACTTAAAAATTAGTAGAGCTTGACCGGCTTAGAATCCATAATCATGGATATTGGGTTTAGATTAACTTGTTCTAATGACTGTCTATCTAAACTCTTGATCTCGTCAGAGGAATCTTTGGCAAATCCATCTCTACTGCGGTAAGCGTCCATAATCACCGCCATCAACCCGTACGGTGGCGCGGAAGCATAAGCATTTGCAAGGAGGATTGGAGTCAGCCAGGCCGTAAAGAATATCCTAACATAGATAAAAGAAATAAAATAAGTTCGAACTAGACACATTTTTAATTTTTAAGCAAAATTCAATTTTTTCCTTTCGTAATAGATTAACATAATAATTAAAAATCGAGTTCGAAATTAAAAGTGCCAATGCACATTACATGTGATATACACAAAATTAATCGGTTACAATTTCAGTTCAGTCATTTGACAGATAAAAAATATGATTTATGCCTTTTATTATACACACATCAAGATAATATTACCATAAGTTGACGGCGGCCATATTGGGCACAGAGTAAAAAGTTGTCTTTTGCCAAAAACGTTGACGCTTACCACAGATAAGCCGAAAATAGTCTGCTGAGAAATATCTTAGATATGCTACTTCGTTTTAATTACCCAACTAGTTGCCGTTTTCATTAAAAGTAAAAGGTAATTTAGCTAAAAAAATATAAGTCGAGATAATTACAATTGCCCACTCTTATAATTGCATCATATTAAATAATCTTATATGTTTTAATTTCGATGTAGAAAAAAGTATCGTTTTAAATTAACTATAATAGTTTGTATCTTTTATTTAAGAATGACACCAAAATTTAAATACAATAGAATATTATCCATTTTATAATATTGCCACAATTAAAAACCAATTTATAGAGAATTAAAATAATAATAATATAGTAATACTAACCTGGGACATTATTCACACAAGGCCATCTGATCCCAAACTAAGCAGAGCTCGTACTATGGAAACCAGACAACTGATATACTACATAATTACTACTTTTCTTTTGTACATGCATACTTATATGATATAATTACACCCAGACTCAAGACAAACAGACACGTTCATGCACACAAATTTTGTTTTCTGGGTGGGAATCGAACTCACGACCTGCGGCACGAAAGGTAACAACCACGCCAACTGGCTCGTCGCTATTCACAGTAAGTAAAATATTTATGAATAAAAAAACAACTTTCAATATGATATTTTATTATGAGACTTCCTATAGATTTTTCATGTTCAAATGTCAATCTTGATGTGCAAATTTTATGCTTCGTCATATTACATTGCAGCAAAGATACCTACGTCAACCGTAGAAAACCCTTTACATTGGTCGCTATTGAAAACTTAAGTGCTTTTAAAGTGACAAGAATATTTTTATTACGTATATTCTTAGTTGCCTTTTGATTCGCAGAAGTTAAATTTTCCTTACATTATTCGTATTTTGTATACGTCAAGGAATTATTATTTACTAGCGTTTTCCCGCGGTTTCACCCGCGTAGTTCCCGTTCCCGTTGGAATATGGAGACAAAATGTAGCCTATGTTAATCGCTGATAATGTAGCTTTCCATTGGTGAAAGAATTTTTCAAATCGGTTTAGTGGTTTAGGTGTGAAAGCGTAACAAACAAACTTACTTTCGCATTTATAATATTAGTTAAAATAATACAGTTGATTTACGTATTTTTGTTTTTTTTTATAAAGCCGAGTTTGTATTGAACTCGGTAATCACTGAAACTATTATCTATACTAATATTATATAAAGCTGAAGAGTTTGTCTCAGGAACTACTGGTTCGAATTTAAAAATATTTTTGTGTTGTCTAGTCCTTTTATCGAGGATTATTTTTATTCATTATATTTTTATTAATTACACAAGCAGCAAGTAGTAAAACAGTAACTAATGGTATATTTGTTGTCTGTCTGTCTCAATACCTTAGTTAGTATCCGAATGTAATTTCCATAGCATTGTACTATCCCATTTAATTAAGTGCACTCAGTATGAGCGATGGCACGTGGTGTCCATCATCGTAGAGCCCCGCCTTACATGGTGTGCAATTTAACCAATTAATGACGAGGCGAACCCAAGGCCGATACGTGTTACGCCTTGACTTTAAATCAACATCTCGATTATCACTTCCTATGCACATTTGAAAGATGTAATTACACTAACAATCCATTAATGGTCAACCTTTGAAGGTATCCTATCCACTTAAGGAGTAAGGGTTAAGATTACCTAGTACTCAACTGTGAGTTAGTCCACATGTATGGTACACCTCGAAGCTAGACAAGATTGCTTGGCTTTGAATCCGCCATCATAAATATTGATGGCGAAATGATGAGATGCAATTATGCAATAAAAAGTATCAAAATACTTCGTATAGAAACCGCGTGCATTGTTTTTAGTTATATTTAAATATATGTTATAAATTAAATACAAAGTAACTTATCAATATGATATGATATAATATGTTAAAATTAAAATGTTTTCCCTGTGGGTTATTTATTTGTAATGACATAATATTATTAATAATCTAAATAGGAGGTAAAATTAACGACTCGTTAAATCACCTCGATCGACATTTTATTCTGTTGATAATAATTTAACGTTGAATTAAAATAACTATAAGACCGTATGTACTCTTGAAAAATGATAATTCGAAAGCTTAATTAATAATTTAAGTTTATTGATTTTAAATACTTTATTATGCTATTTATGTCCCTAATAATATAATCAATGGAAAAGCAAAAAATCTCAACACTTACTTGGGATTTATGGCCGTTATTTTTGCTACAATCTACAGTTGTACATCTAATTAATGAATTGTTTGTCTTGTCTAGTGGCTAATAAGGCCGTAGAACCATAGGTCCTAGGTTCAAATCTCAAGTCGGACCGATAAAAAGTTATTGTCTTTTTCCGTCGAAGATTATCAGTCGAACACACTTATGCACTATAATATGTCCTGTGCACTTGGCTAATCTCTTTTAAGATTGGCTACCGAAATCGGTTAGGAGGACATTTTTATCAATGGCCATCATGACGCTCAAATACGTCTACAATATAAAGAAAGTTGTATGATATGTATCAAGTCTAACAGTAGTCTGAAGACTCCTCAATGAACCCCCTATTTCTCTTTATTGTAGATATTCGATAATTCATTAAACGTTAATAAATATCGATTATTAAATTAACCTATTTTATATTCCATCTAATTACAATTTAACACATTATGATAAGAAAATCCAAGGATATAAAGATTTAATGATTAAAAATTACACATCATTAAAACTTATATAATATTATAATTGAACCCATTGTTTTTATCCACAGAACTTATTTCCATAATTAAATTGTCCAAATTAACTTGATCTCCATTTATTGATAGCGTTTATATGTTTCAGAGGTAAAGTTAAATTTTATTATAGTTTTGATGATAACGAATTTATTATTGGGATATTAAATTCGACGATTCTATCACCGTTACATCAAAACTAATTAATAACGTTATAACCTATTATATAATGATGTCCTCTAGACCGATTTCAGCCACGGCGGCCAATCTCAAGAGAGATTAGCCAACTGCGCAGGAGATATTATAGTGCACAAGTGTGTGCACACACACAGGTGCACTCTCTTTTCCTTAGCTCTCATAATCAGACGGCAAAACGACACGACCGGAAAGAGTTCAGGCGCAGGACCAACGGCTAAACGTGCTTTCCGAGGCACGGGAGTGTACGTACTTCCAACTTCGTGACTCCGGGCTGCTACTGAGAATTTTCTGACATAAAAACCCAATAACTATTTTGGTCCGACCTGGGAATTGAGCCCAGGACCACCGGGTCTGCGGCCTTATATCTAGCCACTAGACCAATGAGGCAATAGGTTATACATATTACAAATAATACCTACATAAGTACTACTTACTTTAAGTACTACTAACCACAAGAAATATTTTTAATTACGATTTATTTCTTATATCAGTGGAAACCCCTTAAAACAGTTTAATAAAAAAATATAGTTGTAAACTTTTTCACAGCCGATGACGATATAAAGCATCATTCGTGATCTCGATACAAAGCTGTTTTATTTGAAAAAAAAAAATTACGTATAAAATATTATGATCAAAATATATGTATATTTATTAATAACACATATATATTGAACGCGCTGATAACTCTTGGGGAACCCCTCATTTTGTTTACAACTTGAAAGATT
Source organism: Nymphalis c-album (assembly GCA_963151315.1). NCBI lineage: Eukaryota > Metazoa > Arthropoda > Insecta > Lepidoptera > Nymphalidae > Nymphalis > Nymphalis c-album. Next base: position 4,009,726 of record OY720610.1, read on the forward strand.
AGGTTAAATACCAATTATTTATTCATATTCAGGTCGGGCAGTTACTTAATAAAAATATTATATAAAATAATATTTGTGATAAATCCCATCTCTGGGGATTTGTGGTTTATTTACCGATTCAATTATGCAGTTAAATAATTTACACTGTTATTCGTCATCCGTATTATTTATTGTTATTTATATACATTTTTTTTTAATTTGACGACATAACAATGGGTAGTTATTATTATTTATTATTATATATCGTTAAATGCTGAGGTTTTACACGTTTTATCGTATTACATAAAGGAGAATAACGAACTTATTATTATTTATATAATAATTTATTAAAACATCCTAAGTCCATTAGTTATTATGGCTAATTGACCTTTTTTTAGACATCCTAAGAGTTTAAAACGTAGTGGAGCAGTAAGCAACATATTATTATAGATTATTAAGTATGCGATACTCATACATACATTATATATATAAAATATATGTATATGACTCTTATATATTAGTAAATATTATGGAAACATAGCCGTTTTATATATATAGTTGTTTTTCATGTATATATTTTATGAATTTTATGATTTTATCATTCTATTGGCAAACAGCAATACTTAGTGGTGTTTTTTTTTTGTTTGAACGGTAAGTGAGCCAGTGTGATTTCAGCCACAAGGGACATAACTCTTAATTCCCAATGTTGATGGCGCATTGACGAAATCAGAAATGGTTAATATAATATTATTTCTCAAGGCGCCAATATCTATGTGCGGCGATGATCACTTACCGTCCTAATAGTAAGCCAGTGGAATTACAAGCTCTAGATTTATATATATAACATTTAAAATCCAGTGGTTGGTGGAACATTGATGGTGTATAGACTGGTTATTTACATGTAAAGCCACTATGGCCCATTTGCTAATCCGTCTAATAAATACCATTCTATAAAAAAGGATAGACGTCATATTATTATTGTGTAATAAATATAGAGTATGTAAACATAACAAATATATTTATAGTTGAGTTCGAATAAATACCGCAATGATATATCTTAAAAATAAGTAGTACGTGATCTACGTCACTATAGGAATTCCCACTCACTGAAGCAATTACATAAAATATATCATTAGATACTTGCATACGTATTAACAATGATTTGGTCAAGTAATTGGGTTCCGTAGGAGCAATTTTTTGGAAAAAAAAAGAACTATTGCAGTTGTTTTTTTTTTAATTCTGATTGTTTTTGAAATTGTTCTATTTTTGAAACTTCTATCACAATCACAAATAGATTATGAACGCATAGTGAACAAATTGGACATATAAGAAATCTGTTACATAAGTAGAAGAAATTCAATCGGCTTTATGGAGATCCACGGATGGATAAAGGTTCTTTATTCTAATCTGATGGGACCAAACTAAGCAGCAAAGAAAACTTCTGGAAATATACCCGTAGTCTTCCTATATCACTGGTGACATAGGATTCATAATGGTATCGCATTACATCCTAAGCATGTATCTTATTCGCGTAGAAAACACGACACCGAGTCTGGGAGCCAATTCCACTAATTCATAAAGTTCACTTTTTTTTTATTGCATAGGAAGGCGGACGAGTTCTTGGGCCACCTGATGGTAAGTGGTCACCAACGCCCATAGACATTGGCTTTGTAAAAGATGCTAACCATCGCTTACATCGCCAATGCGCCACCAACCTTGGGAACTAAGATGTTATATAAGATATGTTCCCGATTCCATTCGAATCCTTCGATTATATATTTTTTACTCTATTTTATAATATAGGTAGGTGGACATTTACCTTATATTAGGTGGTTACCATCGCCCATAGATATTGGCGTCGTTAGAAATATTAATCAATCATCACCAATGCGCCACCAACCTTTGGAACTAAGATATTATGTCTTTGTCACCTTTGTGCCTAAACACTGGATCACTCGACCAGAACACAACAATACTAAGTTTTGCTGTTTGGTGTATTTGGTGACAGATTATGTGATATGTGGATGGTACCAGCACAGACGGGCTCTCACAGAGCCCATACAAATGTAAACTACTATTCTATATCTATAGGATCGAAACAAAATCAAATAGTTTCAAAATCAAATGAGCTATTATCGGACTTAAATAAACGGCTTTATAAACTTTGTTTAATGGGATTAGTTAAACTATATTCTGTCTCTTTCTCTCCAATGTTAAATCTGTAATGATAGAAAGAGCGAAATCACCTTTTACAAGATCGTAAGTCAGTAGTGGATAATCTATTTAAATAATAGAACAGATAAGTCGCAACAAATAAGCCCCCTTCAACAAATCGTCCCCCGACTACTTATTTGTTCCAGACATAAAGATAAATAAATAAATAATAATAAATATTACATAATAATGGCAAAACCATAACATAGCAAACGATATAATATTAAACACTAAGGGCCACGACACGTAAGCCAACGGTAATTCCATATTTTGGCCGATAACTTAAACGCATTACTCATACACATATGAATAATAGTTGCGTACCAACATATGACATAGCTCATAATATACTGATAAACGATTTACGACCTTATTAAAACTAGTTAAAGGTCAATAAGCTGTTTACAATTCTTTCCATGTGTAAAATATATTTGTATTAACGAAACGTAAGACTCTAATCGCTTATATACAAGACTATAAATAAATTAAATGCGTTAGAGAGGATTTCGTTTATATACACAATTAGTTAAACTTTATTACTTTTTCGAAAAACACCATTGATTGAAATGAGATCTTGAACAATCTTAAATAAAGATGGATGAAAACTACTGAGTTTTCATCTTATTAATCTGTGCTTATCATCTTGGGCTCGGCGATAAAACATTATGAGTTAACCTGCCTTGGAACAGCCTCCTCCTCAAAAGGAGACGAAACCCAGCAGTAGAACATATACAGGATGTTTGGTTTTCACTGATAGTATAATATCAAAAGCTATAAGTCAAAATACTTTGCTCACTCATAAGAAAGCGTTGATCTAGTTACCAAATGTAATACTACTATTTAGGGGTACAACTTTTTATACGAGTTTTATTTCATTAAGTATGATACGATCAACCACCCACGCCGGTGCGCCATAATGACTCGCCATATCTAACCTATGGCGGGACAGTCGGCAACAAAAGGTACCGTTACCGTCCTAATTCGAACTATGACAAATGGGATTTGATGCAAATCTAGTTTATTGTATTCTTTAGCACAAATTCACGTGTACTTATAGATATATTATTAGTATATATTAATTGTATTCATTGTCATAATTAATATATATATATATATACTTATGTTTTAATAACTGAGACGTTTTATTAGACATATAGTTTAAATAACACAAATAACTACAGACTTCAAAATATAAGACGCTAAAAGAATAAATTTATGTAAAATGCCAATATCATATTGCAGATTCAATTAAAATAAAAAAAACATATATTTATTGTAAATAATAAAAATCCAAATATTTTCGAACTGTAAATCTTCGTTAAATTCGTAACGAAAATTATTGTTTTTTTTTTTAATTATTTTTAAATATTTAATTTTTCTTCACTGAACTTCACTAAGTTAAAATTAAAACTTTATAATGCCCACTTATTGCAAAAATACATCTGCTATATAGAAAATATAATAAACATACTTAAATAATAAAAACACTGATCATTTCGTTGGTATGTACTACAAACATTATTTGCAAAAATGAGACTTTTACATAAAAATAATCACAAACGTCCCATCGAAGTTCCAATTTCAAAATTCAATTTAAAATCGAACGAAAATTTCAATTTAAGAATATCAGTTTATAATATTAGAATATCACAGAATTTTTCTATAACACTTCTGAGCGCGTTTGTTCGGGTTACATTACAATCATTGCGTAGTTGAGTTCATGTCCCGCTTGGAGAAAGCTATAAAGGTCGCGGTAATTATAAACATAACTATATCAAATACGTTTATTATTGAAACACTTTTAGTTATACTTTTAATATTAAGTAGGTATTTAAATTAATAAAGGTAATGCATATTTGTATATAATCGATTAACTAGGAAACTTTAATAGACTTTAATAAAATCACTATTAGAAAGATACGTTACCCAAAACATATTTTATTAATAATATTTTATGTTATATGTACGTACTCATAAAGTCACAAACTAAACTTCACGCAGGCTCATCTTATATAACAATACAGTAGTAATGTTATTAGAATTACCATACATAAGAACATGAGTAAGAAATTCGATGGTAACTTGGTGGTAGAGCTTTGTGCAGGCTCGTCTGGGTAGGTACCACCCACTCACCAGATATTCTACCGCAAAACAGCAGTACTTGGTACTGTTGTGTTCCGGTTTGAGTGAGCCAGTGTAATTACAGGCACAAGGACATAACATCTTAGTTCCCAAGGTTGGTGGCGCATTGGCGATGTAAGCGATGGTTAACATCTCTTACAATGACATGCAATGTCTATGGGCGTGGTCCAATAAAAGTATCTATGAAATAAAAAAATAAAAAAAAAACTTTTAGCAATGATTTGTCTATAATCACATCTAAATAGTTTACAATAAAATTGATATCAGTTTTAAGTCAACGCTTCTTTTTCATTTGCTTTAGTCTATAACCACAATTAGTAGATTGAAAACGTACTAGTTAAATTCATATTATAGCGACAGTTGATTTCGTTTTTGGGAAAAAGTATCGAAATTATATGATTACGTATGTATTCGATCTATTGCGTGATCAATAGTTCGGAAGCACGTTTCGAGTAAAATCATAACGAATATTATAAAAACAATGTGAGTTAGCTTATTTTTTTGTTTATTCGATCGATTTCAGGTCATAATTACACAACTTATTATCATTAAATCTTACTACTCGTCACCAGAGGTACAGATACATAGTACTTAAAACTTAACCTAGCACGCGTGGCTACAGTCGGATACTCGTACCGAAATAAAATAAGAATTTTATAATAACAAAATATATATATTAAAAGAGAACACTCTTGACCGATTCTAATAAGTGCATACCGAAGTTCAGTTAGTACATTTTAATTGAGTTGTTAGTGTAATGTCGCTTGGCCATGTATGTAGAAGTATGTGACAAAGTTATTTAAGGCCAATAAGGGATACGAGACATCACATACAATTTTTTTTTGTAAGGCGCCCATGTATAATTAATTTCAATGAAGTTTCTAGTAGATACAAGAAATGTTATGTTAAAATTTCACTTTACGTTTATTTTTATTTATGAAGTGCTTACTTGATGGAGCTTCGTGCCCGGCTACTATCAGATATTTTACCTTCTAATGGCAATACTTGTTTTGTTGTGTCCCGGTTTAAAACCTATGTAAAAAATGATATAGGCACAAGGACATAAAATCTTCGTTCCATAATTAAAAAAAGAAATTAAGAACGGTAAGTTAATCAATACACACGATTGGATTAGCTATCTGTCTATCATGATTCAATGAAAAGACTAAAAAGTGATGCTATCTCTTTTCACACTTTGAGTTAAAAAGAATAAGAAGTAGATATCGCTACCACCATGTATTCTATAAAAACAAATTATACACTGACCGCAGAACAAGATAATAAAATTCCAGAATGTGGTATGCGACTTTGAAAACTTTAAATTATAATATTTAAGGGATTCACGGATCAAAATACCGTGTCACTGCCTATCGCCTTCATTTCACTATCGATCTTACTACTTGGTATCCAATTTAGTTGATACATAATGTATAATATATCGATTATTTCAAACAATATAAGAGACAATTTCCTGGGTTAAAAAAAAAGAGTGTGTGTACTTATGTACACGCGTTAGAAGTTATACTTCTTTGGCGTATGGAAAAAAAATTACTAAAATGCAGTAGTGATTAACGATAAATATTAAAATTGATAAAAAAGATTTTATTTAAATAAAAAAGGTTTTATTAACGTAATAAAAATACTAGAATATACAACTTGAACATAGTTATCGATTTTCATGCCACCTAGAACTAACTTCACGTTGTAGAATTCAGGTGTTTAATGAGCGGTTAAGCAGACAGCTTCATACTGTTAATTTTGTGTCACATCTTAAAATTGCGCGCGCATCTTAAAATTTCACTCTCATCATTTTTTCATAACGCGCCTAAAGAAGTATAACTTCAAAAAAATTACCCACTTTGACGCGTCTTAATTGAAAATGACTAAATATAGAAAATAATATTATGTTAATACGAAACTCGGTATGATAGATGTTATAAGTATTTTTTTTTCTACTAGTCGCGTCTAATTTGAATTTAAAATGTTCTGTAGCAAAGATTGGCTGTTTACGCTGAGTCACCGGGCAAGGGTTGGTTTCCTGTGATTTTTTATCCCGTTTAGTATAACCAGTTGTTTTTTGTAATTTGAAATAAGAATTATCAATACTTGTAACACAGATAATATACAAAACTCGGCAAACGCCTGCCTGTCTTACGTAATTTTATCTGGGCTGTGTGATGCGCCATCTGGCGGCGAGTTACGTTAAAGTTAATAGTATAAGCACCTTCTCAATGAAAACAGACAGCTGTGTTGAAGTACATTAATCTCAAACAGAACAAACATATATTTATATATATAATAAATCTCTAAAAATTGTTAAAAAATCAAATATAGAATGGTAAAAAAATGATGAAAAAGTGTTAATTGTATTTTCACTTACCTAGCATTTTACTTAAGTCAGCATTGTGAAGGTCAGGATTCTCATCAGCCAACTTCTTTCGCTCTACCTTCGCCCATACCATGAATGCGTTCATGGGTCTTCGTATCCTGGCTTCCTTTAACGCTTTGGCCTGACCCATCTTCGTGGTAAACGGCGCTCTTGCGTATTGTTGAGAGGAATAATCCCTTGATGTATCATAAGGGCTTCTGTAGTCGTATTGCGCCCTGTAATCCAAGCCGTATGGTAGCGTAGACCAGACGACCAGCTCCGGGGTGCTCTGGTCTTGAACTGAATCGGTACTATTCTCGACAGCTCCTTGAACGTACTGTTCGTAACTTCGGTGGTATGTAGGGGGGGACTCGATGCCTGCACCTCCTGAGTCCATCATGCTGTGAACAAAGATGAATAAGATTAATAGGATATCTTAAGCCGAACATATTTTTTTCAAAACTTTCGTATTTACAGAACCACTGTTCACTTGAAGCCTCTAATTCTATATTGTTCCAGTCTCTAATCATTTAAATCACTGCAAAACACATAAATTTAACTTTATTTAATTAACATATTATGTATACATATGTAATTAAATCGATAGATAATAGTTTCTTCTGTAAAGAATTTATAAATATATCAAAAATAATTTTATTATATAAATAAAACTTATTAACCTAGACAAATTTATGTACCAAGTACGAAAATCCCCCTAATATTGATTGAAGATCTCCAAAAATATACTTAAGTGATACCCTACAAACAGATAAATCAAAATAACAGCGAATACACATCTTATCACTTACTAAGAACGTGAAAGGATAAAGGCATTTTATTTCATGATAAGGAAAGCGTGTTCGAGTTATTCAAGGTATTTGTGAAATCTGCCGGGTGTCAATTTGCTTGTACATCGTGTAGTGAGAATATAACGGTATGAGGAAACATTGTAAGCCGAACTAAATGACTACGGCTAATTGATCCCCGATACTGGAGCTTAGTTACTAAGTCTACTGAGTTTGACTTAGCCGTCGACTTTTGAATGTCGATGTATTGTCTATAGAACAAAATGGGTTCCTTGATTTTCGTGCAACATTTTTCAAAGATTCCACATATAATATATATGACAAAAAAATATAGATAAGTCAAAATTAAAATATGCATAAATATTGGTAATTACTATTTACTATGGCAGGCTACGGTTTACTACGGTCACAGGGTGGACCGAAGATATCGTAAGGGCCGCGGGAAGCCGTTGGATGCGGATAGCGTAAAACCGGCTATTGTGATAATCCTTGGAGGAAGCCTTTGTCCAGCTTGGACGTTTTCCGGCTGAGATGGTGATGATGATGAATTACTATGTAACGCACTTTTCGTGCCTTAAGCGACATTGTGAGACATGTTGCTTTCCAAGACAGGAACTTTAGATTAAGTTTACTAAACTGCGTGGCTATAAGTAGTGGGCTACAATTGCATAATGCACCTTGAGTGATTGGTAGGATAGTTAAAAATTCTGTGCGAATCGACAAACGCGACGATATATTCTTATAGATTAGATGGAGTGAGCTTTTGCCCAGCACTTGGGACAGAAGTAACTAAGATTAATAGAAGTGAAATACATTACGAACACTTCAAATACAAATTATTTGAAGTGTAATAATAATAAATAATAAAAAAAATTATAGATTACATTATCGAACACACTCTTTATTCAAATTATGAAATACTAGTTTGCAGAGGTATATAAAAATAATACCTAGATTACGTTTATAAAATTTCTAGGAATAGAGGCCACACATTTCCTTATACCTACCACATGTTACTGGTAAACATTGCCACACATAGAGTAACATGACGCGTTACGCGATTCCAAATTTAAAGGAAAGTGCGCCGGCGCCGCATTTGACACCGTGTTTTCTAAGAACGCCGCTAGTGGCGCCACTGTGGGAACACTAGTATTGTTGGAGCGTTTTCTCTTTGATATTTCTTCTTGACTGCATCAGAAAGTTGGTAACTAGTTGCTTTTTATAGGATAGTAGTTGCCTGTCTCAATACTAGCGCCTATACGTGACTAACATTTCAATTAACATACAAGAATAAACTTTTAATTTATGTTGTAATTAATAAAATAATTATTTAACCTTCAAATTAAATTAAAACAATAAGAATATCGAAACGTTTATTCATTTAAATCCGTGAACAAAATAATTACTATATATGAAAGTTGAAGCTTATTTGTGTGTGTGTGTGTGTGTGTGTGTGTGTGTGTATTATACAGTTGACGAGCCCGTTGGCGTGGTTGGTAAGACACTTGCTTTTCACGCCGCAGGTCGTGGGTTCGATTCCCACCCAGGACAGACATTTGTGTGCATGAACATGACTGTTTGTCCTGAGTCTGGGTGTAATTATCTATATAAGTATGTATTTACAAAAAGAAAAAGTAGTATATGTAGTATATCAGTTGTCTGGTTTCCATAGTACAAGGTCTGCTTAGTTTGAGATCAGATGGCCATGTGTGAATAATGTCCCAGGATATTATTATACAGTTGCTTGAAGATTTCTCTAATAATTCACATAAAAAGGTGAAATAAATATTCCCAAAAAAGAATTAAAAGTCGTTGCAACGTTTGCAGGCACAAGCTAGTTCATTAATTATAATAACTAAGTATTAAGACGCAGACTATAAACAAATTACTGAAAATTACTACCTATACATAAAACAGGTAACACATTCCCTTCTTACATAGAATAGAAAAGAATAGAAAAGAATATGCTTTATTGTACACCAACAACACATACATGTTTACAGAAACATACAGTTATAAACAACATTAAAAAAGACTAAAAACATTGTCGTGCTTAATCCTAAACCCTTCTCTTCTAGAGGGCAGTAGGTATAGGAGTAGTAGTATATTTCGGCGCTGTTAATCTACGCTTATTCTAACTAATATTATAAATGCGAATGTAAGTTTGTTTTTTACGCTTTCACGCCTAAGCCACTAAACCGATTTTAAAAATTCTTTCACCAATTTAAAGCTACATTATCAGCGAGTAACATAGACTACATTTTGTCTCCGTATTCCCACGAGAACGGGAACTACGCGGGTGAAACCGCGGGGATAACGCTAGTGATTAATAAAAATAAACCTTATAAGTGAAGAAAATTATATCCAATACGAACTATTATCAAGTACAATCTGGGTAGATTGGACTTGAGAAATAACTTCGAGCGGATTACAAATGAAATACATCTCTGTACTTCTATAATAAGATGAACTTCTAATACAAATTTTATCAGTTAAAATGTTAACCTATTAATATACTTTATAATTTATCCAGTCGACTAAATTATGTTAAATTTTGTCCATCAATAATATGTAAATTATATAACAACTTCATTTAAGTACGTACAGTTAGCAACAAAATGACATGCTTATATTTCTTTATCGTTATGGAGCAAGTCAAACTATTTAACCGATTTCTTTACAAATTTTACTTGTACTGTTTAATTCAAGTCGGTCTTAATTCTATAATAATATAATAATTGACGAGCTATCATTATCAAGAGTTCTAAATAAATAAATAGGCATATTGTTTATGCCTTAAACAAAATAATATATTTAAAGAAAACGATTTCACACTATTTGTTCCATTAAAATTATTTATTATTTAGTAAAATAATTGCCACCTAATACGCTTAATGAAAGCGCCAATTAATAAATTAAGATTAAAAAATATATTCAATGTCAGATGTTGACGGTACATAATACGCGGAGATGACGATCTCAAACAACGTCTCATAATATTCGCAAAATATGTGTTTATCGGTAAAGCAGTTAAAGTCAAAATCACCAAGTTTTCTTGTAGCTATTTATGAGTTATAATGAGTGCTATATATCGATCGTTATATGCCTCGTGTTAAATATATATGATGTACATACATCATATTATCATCATCATCATCTCAGCCTGTAAACGTCCACTGCTGGACAAAGGCCTTCCACAAGGATTTCATCATATTATAAGTGGGTTTAATTAAACTGTAAATAGTTGTTAAGCAATATAATTTTATAACTCTAAAACTACCCCGCCTTACCCATGCGCTGTCTATTTCTGAGGGGGGAATTTTATTAAAACATTTGAAATTATCGATACCTAAAATCCTTTAGACAGAGCTTTTATTTAAGGTTATACACAAATAATATTATCATTATAAAATGTTAGATATTTCCCAGCATGCCTGGCAATAGATATTCGATCGTCAATCAAACATTTTTTTTATGTTTTTAATTATCGAATTCGATGGTATCAGTTAAAAGCTATCACGAGTATGCGCAGAAAAAAAGTACTAGAAGTATCAACGCATCAAACAATCAAACATTAATTTTGATATTTATATGTCCTTTATAGGAAAAATGTTCCGTTTTACGTATTTAAAATATAATATTACAATTAATTTTAATTTGACGTTCTAAAGTTAACAATAATAAATCTGAGAGTGAAAATTTTCAATGAGTCAGTTCTATATTATACTATAAAGGCTATATAGGCATATGCTTATGAGCCCAGGCCGCGTCGCGTTTACCTAGGTGCAACCTCTACCTCGGCTCAAAGGAAATATAAACCAAATACTAATAAGTAAACACTGTTCTTCGAGGTTTGTGTTAATTTTAAAGAACCTACTTAAAATAGAATATTTCAATTATATATTATCATTTTTAATTAATGTAAGTGGGCATAGTATTGAATAGCCTAGGGACCCCTACGTGACTCAATCCAGCCCGGTTGAAGGTATTCGGTTTTTATTTATCCAGATACGTAGAATGATATCTAACAAAGATATTTTTATTTATAATTAACGGAGATAAACAGTTGATCATTCAGATTCCATTGTTTTTCTCTATTCTCGTGTAAATATAAATATGAGCTCACAATCGCACCGATTCATTAGAAAACGCATTCCGTGCTGTTAAAACAAATCAATTAACAAAACATATGTGTTTATGAAATTAAACGTTGATTTGAAAAAAAATATATTGTTGTTATAGACGTTAGATGTTTCGGAAGGAGACTTTTTATCGATAAGTTTTAATACTCTACAAAAGTCAATTGTTTTTGGGGGAACAAATCCTTTGCCATGTTTCTGATTAATTTGAAAATAAATAAGTGTACTTATACTTTAGGTTTTTGATAATAAAGTATGTATGAGATGGTGAATTTTTTCTATGACATACCATCTAAGTTCTAACTAAGAGTTGATAACTCTACCTATTAACAATGTAAATATAAAACTATTCAATTTGGTAATGATTTTTTTTATCCATTTTAATCAATGACGTAATAGAAAACTTTCAAGTTACAAAATCGATATTTAAATTTGAATTTAATAAGGTTCGATTACTATATTCAGAAAACGTATATTAACTGTATATAATTTTACGAGACGTACCTAATTCGGAAGCATCAACATCAGAACGAACAACGGATCGTAGGGAATACGAATAAAGATGACACATAAAAGTTCAATGTAAAATAAACGTCATTAAGACGTTTCTATTATCTGTAAGAAATTGTTTTTTTTTTTTTCAAATATAGAATTAAGTACGGGGTTATGTATTTGGCTATAAAAAAATCGATATTTAAATCGTCACCAAGAGATGATGTGTCGAATATTTTCAAATATCACGAGACAATGCCCATTGTGAGCGGGTCATCGTCAGCATTCGCACTAACAACGTAACATCGATTACTCTCACAATCGATTTGATGACCGCTTCCTACTTCCGAAGATTTCGTTTCACGAAATAAGATGGGAATGTGACTCATTGTTAAATTATGAATATTAATACTGTATGCATTGTTATTATGAAATCGATAAAAATTATAATCTGTATACACGTATACAATTATGACTTTATTTGAATTTTTTATATTCATTAGAAAAGCTTTATGAGCCGAAATAAAATACACTATAATGCGGCTCATCATATTTTTGTCTATCTATAACATGTTATCTAAACTGTTGGATGATTTATCTCTACACGGTGATAGCTTAAGTCTTATATAAAACAAATAAGTAGGGGCTGTCGGCGTACCCCAACATGGGTGCACAAGGAAGTCCGCTGTCAGAGGATAATTGATACGAATTATCAAGCTTAGTACAGACTGCAGAGACGATTATGACCGCTCTGCCAAATGTGAAACAAAACAGAATAAAATACCTATTTATTGGGGTTGTGCAAGTCCACGTGTGTATCAACAATTAATATTTTGTATTGCTGTATTCTAATTTAAAGCGTGGATGAGCCAGAATAAATATAGTTATGAAAAACATATAATTCTTCTTAATGTCACAATGGTGGCTTGAGAAATGGTATATGCTTCTGACATTGCCAGAAGTGAACACATTCGATACGATCTTACTTTGATTGTCTGCCTTTGATATATTAAGCTCTGATGGTTAATAATATATGTTAAATACGAAGAACACATTATTGATTAATTAACGAAAGAATAAAGTAACGCACGAATACTTGGTGGTAGGGCTTTGTTCAAGCTCGTCTGGGTAGGTAGCACCCACTCATCATTGATTCTACAGAAAAACAGCAGTACTCGCTATTGTTGTGTTCCGGTATGAAGGATGAGTGAGCCAGTGTAATTACATGCACAAGAGAAATAACATCTTAGTTCCCAAGGTTGGTGGCGCATTGGCGATGTAAGTGATAACATTTCTTACAGTGCCAATGTCTATGGGTGTTGGTGATCACTTACCATCAGGCCCATATGCTCGCCCACCTTCCTATACAATAAAATAAATAGATAAAACTAAGTCACTGTCAATGATAGTAGTCATACTATTTATCTATTAATTACATCGTTTCAATCTAACCACTGAACCGAACTTACTGAAATTTCACATGAAAAACCTGGTACCTAAATAAGTTTCCAGATAAGTATATGAATTGGGAAATTTACGTTAAAGTTTGTTTGATGTGGATGGAGTCACAGAAACAACTAATAAATAATCTATTGTAGGTAAATGTTATACATACTATAGAAAAATGACTGCTAATAGGTCAAGGGTCTATTTATTAATTTAAAAAAATATATCGGCTAACAAACATGTTTTTTGACCACTGGGACATCTATTTGGGCCATTAATAATACAAACTATAACCCTCATATTATATTAGATGATAAATAATATTTTCATAGCAATATTAAGTGCAAATTAAAGATAAGATTCTCAAAAGGCAGTCAGTGTGTGTAGGTTTAGGGTTTGATGTTTGAGCTTGGCTGCCAACTCAAAGCTGGCTCACCAACCAATCCGTCACAAGCAATCCGTTCGTATGACGTCACAACGAATAAAATATACATTCGTGATTAGACAACCTCGTTTCAATTGCATTTTTTATTCAATTAAAAAAACAATATTGAAAAAAAATAAAATTTATATTAGAATAATATCACAAGGTATTTCTGTTAAGTGTTCGCTCCGCTGCATCCGATAAAGATCGCTTATCAGATACGTTATCAGCTCGCTCGTGTCTGCATTGGTTCAGTTTAAGACTAATTTACTGAATTAATCTAGAAAGTATTTATAACTTTATGCATTTATATAAAAGCTGTTGATCATATTTGAAATAATCGCCTTTCGTGGATGAGATGTTGGAATTCGTTTCGAAAATGTACGTCCGTTTATATAGGGTAGTATTAGTTGAAAAACAAAAGAAAAATCCCGCGGAGTTTCTTTCGCCGGTTCTTCTCAGGTCTGAGGTGTTTGTCTCCGAACCGGAGTTAGATTTATGACAATCAATGAGCAAGTGTAGCAATTCTACATGGAATTATGATTGTTGAATTTAAATATTGACTTTAATTTTTTTAGCTGTTTTACTTCCGCATTAAATGGTAACGTTCTTAAGTAGTAGAAACATATTAATTAAAGAAATTCCATAAATGTTTTAATGACAAGATTAAAACCGAAACTATAACTTACTAATATTATGAATGAAATTTGTATATATTCATCTATCTATTTGTTATGTCATTAGGCCTAAACAACTGTTCAGCATTATGAAACTATATTATAAAATCTATATAAGAATATCGCCTTAATATTTCATTTAAATTTTCATAAATATATAGATTACCTCAGAAAAGAAACATAACTATCGATCGAATCGAATAGAATCGTGTAGTTCCTGATATACTAGCTCACATACAAACATCTGCGAAATACACAGAAATTCCTTCACTTGAAGTCTGTTACAATGTTTTTTATGTTAGACCTTATATAACAGCGAAAGCATCTACATTATAAGTCTTAAAAAAATCAATAAATCCGGAACTCTATTTTAAAAAAAGAACATCTTTAAATAATGATTAAAAAAAAGTACATAATTAATTTACACTATAACCAACCTCCTTGATATTTACAAACGAATATGTTAAAACATCAAACATTCACGCAAGTAAAAATTAACAGTGCTGTGGAAACAACGCATTGTCAACGATCATCAACATCACATACAAGCTGCAAACAATCATTTCTGAGAAAATATACGTTACTTGGAATATAACAAGGCTTAGTGATTACAAGATATTAACGAAATATGTAAGAAACGATAGATTATATCACTAGATACTGACATATATGTACATATACAATTATACATAATTATATAAAACCTGTTTTTGCGTGACACAAAAACAAAATAAGAAAACTTGCATGAATTTGAAAATTTGCCACGCATTAGAGCAGCGTGGTGGTTTACCTCCAAGACCTCAAAAGGGAAGCTTCAGCTTAGGAGGGAAATACCTGCTACATTTTTTTTGGGTCGGACTATCTAATATATATAATATATATAATAGTCAATAGATCTAATTTGTCTTATATGTCCAAAAAGAAGAAGAGGAAGCCTTTAAATTTTACTATCATAAGACCCACCAATGAAGATATATAATAAAGTTGTAAATAATTATTAGTTTCGCTTTTTAATTTATTTATAAATGAAAATAAAAAATTAACGAAAAAAAATGTATCTCTAGTTTAGTTAAGCTGTTAATTTAGACCAAAGTTGTAATCAAAAATTTAATGATATAAAAATATGTATTTAATAAATACATTAACATCACATTACAAGTTTATAAATGAAATAGGCGATCAAAAAATACATATCAGAAAGTAAGATAAGACGGTGTGTAATATCAGTGTCCATACGTATATATTAATGTATATAACAACAACAAAAGATAAAAAGAAACAAAAGAAAACAAAAAAAAAAGATAAAAAAATGTTGAAAAAAATCAACAATTCCACGTGCGTTTTAGATGATTAACACTATCTTTATTGTATTGCAAATCTCTTATCAGCCATGGAAGGACGACGCACTTGCAGCGATAATGATAAGGATGCAATGATAACGAATTACCTAACACATAAACTGCATTACTACGCCGCTTTTAACGAACCAGACTCATCTTTAAGTAAGATATTCTTAAGAATTTCATCAGGAATTCTTAATTTTGATTTAGAAATAGAGTTATTTGTGAAAAATTATTCTAATGGTAGGTAATACTAAAATAAGCTTTAACTTCTTGCGAATTTAAGTAGGTAACACAGTGTGTGGTCACATCACATCACAAATTTAACAGCAATAATTAGTAGTCGTGTTCCGGATTAAAGGGCGAGTGAGAGAGTGAGTTCCCAAGGTTGGTGGCGCATTGGCGATGTAAGCAATGGTAACATCTCTTACAACGCCAATGTCTATGGGCGTTGGTGACCACTTACCATCAGGTGGCCGACATGCTCGTCCGCCTTCCTATGCAATAAAAAAAAGAACCAATGTAACAGGGACATAACATCTTAGGGGAACTAAGAAGGAAGGTTGGTGGCGCATTGGTGATGCAAGGAATAATTAAAATAGCTTGCAGTGCCAATGTCTATGGGTTACCCACTACCACACACCAAATACCATCATTAAAAAAACACCTTTTAAAAAATATTCAAGTGCAAAACAGAAATGTTGCATATTGATATTGTTTTCAAAATGTGTCGTAAATAACAAGTATGTTACATAACAGCTGAATAACATTTCGGAATCCTCAATAAAACTAATTTATTATTGGATAATTGACCATCGGCGGGGCGGAGCTACATAGCAGGTGATCCTTCTTTCAAAATACCTTCATAATAAAGAAAAAAATCGCCCTTGTCACAATTACTACTTTTAAATGTTCCACATTCATGAAGTAAGGAAATATATACAAATCAATAAATAAACATATGTGTTACGTACATATTACTAAGTTATATTTATCTGTCTGCATGGGTATCAGCCAAATCACAAATTCCATAGCCAAACAGCAGTATTGTTGTTGTGTTCCGGCTTGAAGGATGATTGAGCCAGAGTAACTAGACTTAATTAACATTAGTTGCAAGATTGCTGGCGCATTAACGAAGAGATGGTTAACATTCCTATGTTTATGAGCGGCAGTGATCACTTACCATCAGATGGTCAATGGCCAACCTGCCTACCTATTTGAAATTTGAAAAGTCCTTTGAAGAAATTAACTTTTGATAACATATATTTACGTGACCTTAAATATTTTATCTTTACGAAAAGTTTTAATTATATAATAATTAATATACGTTTTAAATACCTAAAAGCTGTGAAATATTAAGAATTAATTGCCATATTAATAATTCCAACGTACAAAGGAAGTTTCAGTTTATTTTATTATTACATTATGACAGCTTAACGCTACTATAAAAATAATTATAAGATCATGAAAAAAATATATTACGTCGTATTTGCCGACAATGTGGTTTTTATTTAACGCAATTACTGCAATCATCCACATCTGGTCCAGAGAGTCGATAATTATCGTTAACTTCACGTTTTTATTATATTACAAGTTGTACAATTAACAGACAGTTAACGTTGATTACGAAAAGGGATGCGTTCGAATAGATTTACATGTATTACGTAATTTATAGTTAAGGACGATTGTCTAGATGGATTTCCACTGAAACACGCGATAATTATTGTGCTTGCAACACTGACAAATCAAATTTTGAGGACAATTTAAGATATAGTAAATATTTTTACGTCAAGATGACAGTTGACAGTTTGGCTTAAACAAAGTTTTAGCCGTTTAATATATTTGATGGTTAGAACGTGTGAATTTTAACCGATGATCGTGGGTTCAAACCCGGGAAAGCAACACTGAATTTCATGTGCTAAATTTGTGTTTATAATTCATCTCGTGCTTGACGGTGAAGGAAAATCGCGAGGAAACCTGCATGTGTCTAATTTAACTGAAATTGTGATATATATGTATTCCACAAACCCGAATTGGAGCAGCGTGGTGGAATAAGCTAAAAACTTTCTCCTCAAAATAAGAGAGGAGACCTTAGCCCAGCTGCAGCAGTGGGAAATTCACAGGCTGTTACTAAATATTTGATAACCAGTAGACGTGGAATAACCAAAGACAAGCTTCAAGCTTTTTTTATTAATAAAAATATTAATTCAGTGCACTATGAAATCTACAAAAGAAATGCTATCGATCATACTGATTCAAGATTAGATTTATTCAAATCAAATAGAACGATGTCGCCAATACTTAACATAAAAAAGTCATTACGGTTTCTTAGCTACTGTTTTAATAAATTAATGCGACACACTACAGCCTTGAGTGAACTGGTCAGCTGACGATTTTGACAAATCGTTATTGATACTTCGTGAGTATACGTGCGTGACGCAATCATATCGTAAATCATAGTAATAGCAAAACATGTCTTTATTTAGTTTTTTTTATAAATTACGAAGACTATTTCACGTAGCAAGTTGTCATTGCTTAGATCAACAGAATTGTCAGGGACTAAGTTATTGTAGAGCGAAGGAATCGGCAAATATTACTTATAAAAATTCAATGTAACGTTTTGTCGTTAAGTAGAACACAACATAGAATGACAAGCAAAACACATTTCATATATGTAATCTCAATATCATAAAAATGACGATGTTAATAATGCAATGCAAAAAACAATAAACAGAAACTAGAATGACTTAAAAACAAATACCAAAAGAATAAAAAACGACCTAATTACTTTTAAGATAAGGTAGATTTTAGTTTTTTTATTAACAACCCCTAAATATCCACTTGATTGGTGAAGATCCTGTTATGAAGTGGAATTATTTAGCTTATTCCTACTGATTCGAAGATTCTCAGAGCTTCATCCGACAAATGCACGTTAACTCACGATGTTTTCCTTCATTTAAGATCAACGTGTTTTATCTACTATGCCATCTCGTTATATCAAGAGATTATTTACATTTATTGTACATGAGCTACTGTACGCGGCATGATTTGTGTGTGTGTGTGTGATAAGGTGTTTCAGCAAGTTTGTCTTTAGAGCATGGTGATGCTCAGATTTTTGTCGGTTCTAATATTATAGACTAGTTTCATACCTTAAGATTTTGTAAACGTATTAAAAATTATAAATTTTAATTAAGAATTATGTAAAGTTGTTAATATAATTTCCCTTATGAAATAGATAATATCTACAACTTTGTATCTAGAACTTTCTTTTAACCATCATTGATATTACTTGTCTATGGTTGCAGTACAAGAAATAATGGCAATTAAAATAGTTGTTTTAATATACATCTGCCGTGTTAAGTATGAATTATTTATCTGTATGTACGCAGGATGTGCCAATCTTATCTATGATCTAGGACAGTTGTTTTAAAACTGTAGCTGTTACTTGAAACACGTTTTCTTGTGTTCTTTTATCATCAACACATATCAATTTAATGTTTTCTATCAAATTCTAGATTATGTAAGATGTTCGATTGTGTTTCGATCTTTGATGTCTGTTAATGAAGTGTCATTTTCGCTTTTTTAAACTTTTTAAATATAGAACATATTCCATAAAATTATCATGTTTTTTTATGCGAACAGTCAGCCCTCTACCAAGGCGATATGTCAAAAGTCGTTTAAAAATCGAACACAAACATTCAAATTATATTCATTTTCAAATTTTATTGATACGAAAAAAATAAATCTTAAGTAATAGTATATGAATTAAGTATTGTGTATGTTCTATAGACCTTATTTATCTAAAGTCAAATCAGCTTTCTAATTTACTCTTCGCAATTGGACTTCAATTATCTAGAGCAATAGTGGTTTGTCGATTTAGTAATGTATGAGTTTATTGCCTAATCTGTGGTCTATGTGGAGCGAAGTTAGAAACTAAGTTCCTGCATACTGTTCTATTCTTAATTCAAATAACAGATTACATGCTATGTTTTGTTTTTGTTTTTAAAGTTTATTTTTATTTTTAAGCAGCGTTTTTAAATTTATAAATATTTGTAAAAACTAACAATAGAAAAATTATAAATAGGTAGTTTTTTTTTAATAATATTGTTGTCCGTAACCGTAACAATTTATTTTTTTTGAACCTATTGTTCGAATTTCAAAAAAATTTAAAAATATTTTTAATCTATAAAGACTTTTCAACTACTACCTAAAACGATGTCCCA
Organism: Nymphalis c-album; assembly: GCA_963151315.1. Classification (NCBI taxonomy): domain Eukaryota; kingdom Metazoa; phylum Arthropoda; class Insecta; order Lepidoptera; family Nymphalidae; genus Nymphalis; species Nymphalis c-album. Next base: position 4,029,976 of record OY720610.1, read on the forward strand.
TAACTTACGATCCAAAGTAAAATAACAAAAAAAAAGTTAAAATTTGCAAACGTAAAATTGAAAGTTACCAATGGACGATGCTATCGCGAAATTATTTCCAATTTCACCGTTTTGCGTCTCTGTGGACTTTTTTATTTGGACCGATGGCCGTTGGGCCGCCCATAAATTATAGTTCGGTAGCTCTCTTAAAGGGGTTTTCTGATTTTTTATTTTGTTTAGCCTTTGAAGAATTTATGTCCCGTCTTACTTAGTAGCGGTCAGCCGAGTTGTCTGCCCCGCTTCGAAATGTTTTCTTGCGTTGGATTTTGTATTGGATATATATTCTTTGTATTATTTAGCTATTTATATAAATATTTAGGTTAGTTTTTATTTGTTTATTAGTGATTGTTTTTATTCTCATTATAGTTTATGATCTATTTTTTCCATCGCGCGTGTTACGTCGAATAATAAGTACATTTATTTGGTGAGTGAAGGTGAGTGAATATAAAGCGAATTTGATTATAGCAAAACTGTGACAATATTTAAAAGATTACGGATACTTTTACTTGAAAAAAGCGTCGAGCTATACATATTATTATAGTTCCTTATAGTAATACTATCAGGAAAACTACATTCATAAAACTTCTTTTTTAATTCATGGCTGTTGATCTATTGTTCCTTTGACGCTTCACTATCTCATTAATGACGAATAAACAGACAAAAAAATTCACGTGGCTCAAACGAGAGGCTTTTTCCGCCCACCACGAGATGAAAATTCATTGTTGTTTTTACAGCATCGAGCGAGTATCTTCGATTAAGCTACACGCGTTCTAACCAATCCTCCCTACTCCCGAAGTTTGCCTTTTATAAGGAAAATCATTAAAACTGATTGATTGACGATTTAAATTTTATATCGATAATAAAGGACACTATTGGTACGCTTTGCTTCGAGGCGTGACATAATGTAATTTGATGATTAAACGAAATATATTACAATGATAAGGTATTATTTTCCTATCGTTTATATTAGAGATCCATTTCTTAACTCTCTCATGTCAAAATCTAAGATTCCTTGGCATTTCTAGTATACCTATTATCACATAACAAAAGTAAAAAAATAAATTGGTTTTGAAAATCGAATATTTTCGCAACTTCTGGGAAACGTTATATGCCCAAGTACATTTTAGTAGAATGGACTTTTAAATATCACCTCTCGCTATACCTACGCTTAATATGTTTGATAGACTGATGTTACATGTTTTAACAGACATTTCTGCAATCTCCGTCACCGTTGTCAATGGTCTTTGAAGTGTAAACTATAATGTTTAAACACGTTTAGAAAAAGCGACTCAAACTTTATGGCAGACAAAACGCATTCCGTACGCTGGCAATTGGAATAGTTTTCGGCTTTTTTCATCTCATTTTAGGCCCGGCAGGCATCCTAACGGTATTCACCAGGAGACATAACTCCGGACGGACCGCGAACACAACTTTTTATATTATTTTTACGTTGACCTCACTTCGTCGCGTTCGATTTTCGAATGTTAACTTTTTAATCGAAGTTTTATATGCGTTTACTTCAAACAAATATTCAAACTAAAAAGAGGTTGCATTAATTGAAATACTACTACATTACATAATTTAAAAAAATCAGTCAAAAGAAAGAAATACAAAAATATATGCAGCACAAAGGCGACCTTATCGCTTACAACCAATTTCTACCAGCCAACCAGGTTGTATATGATAATTTAAAGAAATATTGGAGATTAGTACTAATACGTTGTATTTTCAATTTCAGTGATCTATCTTAAGCTTGAAACGAAGTGGAAGCATCAAGTAAATGCAGAATTTTGTGATCCATGGCCAAGCTATGTGTTTATGTGTATAGATTAAATTATCATACGCTGAAGAAATTTAACAGATGCGGTTGAGATATAATTAAAGTTATGTAAAATATAGGATCCTTATCATAACGCAAAAAGATCAGACATTGTCCATGGAATAAATAAATCTAAAAATATACTTTTAAATCATATAATTTATTATTCGTTCATAATGAAATCAATCAAAACTAGTCAAGATTACTTTGCTAATTAGGTATGTCAAACAGACTTTATAATAACCTTTATCGTCAGAAACGGAATTAAGACAAAAAGTATCCTGGCAACTCTAATTGCGTGCAACGCCGGCCAAAATTAAAAAGAAAAGTCGCACAGCAAGAATCCCGCCTATTTTTAAAAATGGAACCCGACGATGATTCGCCTAATTAATAAACCAATCACGTACAGTCGAGACGCGGCGTCGAGGCGCGGCGGACGTGCGGGCGCGGGGGATGAACGCTCGGAAATTCGAATACTATATTTTTTCTGCACTCGAAGCATCATGATGATACTTGTAATTGGCTTAACGGCCAGCGACAATGAATTTAGAATTAAATTAATTACCGACCATTAATAATATCTTACCGTATCTAAGCTAGAAGCTAACTCGACAACAAGTTACTCTATAGTATTAAATGAATCATTAAAAGATACCAGCGCGCGCCTGATCATAATCTATTTTACAAATGCACCAATTAAGATGTTTTCAGTACACAAAATTTGCAATTAAATCGGTCGTTAATCGTAACATATCAATCAAAATCAAAACATAGACAATATTAATAACGCTCTTTTAATTGAATCCACGTGAATGATTCCCACAGGTTACAACAAAAAATTACCTTTCAATGTTGACACCGAAAAATTATATGAAAAAACCCCTGGTTTGGTTTCTTAGAAAAAAAAACATCATTTATCAAATAAATGCATTCCCGGTTATGTCCTTGCTCAGCGTGACTGCAAAAACTAGTTGAATAATAAATGCTTCGGTTGGCAGCACTGGGTCCCGAGGAAGGCCGAAGCGACGCGAAAGACGGCGAAGATTAGCGAGCGCGCGCTTTTTGCTTGCATCAATCGATGCGCTCGCGCATTCGCACGATGAATTATTCAAAAATTGACATGAAATGGCGTATGGTTCTTTTTTTAAAATGAAAGGTGCCCGATTGAGGACTGTAACCGCCTGACGAATTCATTGGTCAACGGCTTTTTACGTTCCGTAATTGCTGTGGGTTTATTTACTTGAAATCGCGAAATTAATTGATACATTTGCATTGCTGAATGATTTTTGTGACCTTTAAATAAGTGTTTATGTGTCTGAGCTCATTTTATACCAACCATGGACGGCAGTTGGTTATAAAATTTATTTACTGTCAAACCGCAAATAAAACCCCACGAACGATTTAAGTCTCAAAGGCACTATTATTGCTTTTCGATATTAAGAGTAACTATCATTATAATACGATAACATGCTAAAGAATATTCCTTGTCAAGTTTTGAAAAATCGTATATAATTTTGTTTGTTTTTTACAAAAATAGAATAGAAAATAGAAGAAAATACAATAAAGAATTATAAACATCCAAGAAAAATATAATCAGATGATAATAATAATAATAAAGACAAACTATTTTTAGAGCTTTAGGCATATAATAATCAGTTTGTCAATCTCTGACGAGTATTAGTTTAGCAATAAATAAAGTAACTGTATACATACACTTGAATAAAACGTCTCGAAAATATTTCAACGAGTAATTAACTTATTGTACGTACAATGTTTTGCAGACTTCAAATATTTCGCAAATTACTTTATTGCAGCAAAAACTCCATACCGGATGTAAGCCAGGATTTCAAACAATTAATAAAATACCACAAGAATTATTAACTTGACAATTTATGACTAAAAAGTCATATTTTCGTATATCGAAATATGGAATTGTTGAAGATTCATATACGTAAGACTTACTTCAAGAAAATCATAATCACTTAATAATAAGTATTAATAATTGATTGATAGGGTACTAACCTAGGTTGGCCTGTACATGATACTACTCATGTATATAATACATAGCTAAAATTATGGTCTCTGGAGCCGATTTTAAAAATAAACCCATCGATTAGAATCGATTATCTAACTCGATACAATTTTCACTATCCGAATTATAGTTGATACATAAAAAGTCGATTAATTAATTCGGATAATGCTGTTAATGACCGATCGAATCCGGTCACAATTTCCAAGTATAAGTAATCATTCGAATTCTGCATCGATTGAACAAAAGTTCTTGTCTGCGCTTTTTCGTAATGTCTTCATTCGATCGTACGGTACTGCTTGTCGGTTATGGATATGATGTCTTTACATGGACTTTGTTAAAAAAACAAAGCATTTGATCAATTAATAATATGATATGTGAAAGCAGCTAGCGTTTTTTTGTGGACGACGGTCATTATAATTTAGGTTGTCTTAATTAGGTCCATGTTAAGATTTGGATGTCTGTTGGTATATGTTGTTTGCTTATTATACATATTTATATACGTCTATGTATGTGGTTTTATATAAGCTTATACTCACTTGTAAGAAGAAAATGGCATATTGCCGTCCATGGGCTGATCTTCTATTGTACCTGTCGTCAGCATGAGTGTATTCATTCGTTATTTATTCACGATTTTATCGACTATCGATATTTTTGTCAATTGCACATCACTAGTCCAACAGTCCACTGCGTCTGAGTGACGCGACACCACATTATGTACGTCACATCACTAGAGTTCTTTTTGTCCTTGTCTCATACCTGCAATAAAAACTACAGCTGTAATAAATATTCAAAGTAAATAAGTTTGACAAAATAAAAATGTCGGGTACATGAAGTCAAGGGCAATAAACGAAAATAATTATTACGGGTGCTAATTATGTAAATATTTAGTATAATATATAAACTTTAACATCGCTTAAAGTTTTTTTTTATTTCCTTTATTTAAAACAAAATCAAAATTTACTTAATCAAAATGACGATATCATTTGTAATTAAAAAATCATAAAAATAAACATTAATTCTTTTACAATATTATTTTTAATACATATTTTGGAACCTTCTAGACTGATTTCGTATTTTAAAAGAGCCTTTATTATTGAATATACTAAATTAAAAAAACGATCAAAGACAAGATATGTCTTGGCCAGAGACTAATACTAGGAATACAGATTTTAAATGAACATTGAAGCCTTTGTAAAAATGATTAATGTTCCAAGTACATCAACTGTCGCTAAGCCTTAATCCCCAAAATACTCGTGTTACAAAATACAGCTTCTTCAATAATCTAATACATCTGGTATTGAACCGGCATCAGATCTGAGATAGCACGGCCTGTTTGTACGGGAACCGGCCGAACGGCCATATTGAATCTGATTGACAGCTGTCAATGTTGGCGGCACTGCGACGCGTCGCCGCGCCTTCACGTTACAAGAGGCACCACTAATTTCATTTGTAAAAATAACGTTCTTTATTCAAAAAGAAAGAATCATTTTTAATTTCTGTTAGTATTCTATTAAAAAGCAATTGTTCGTTGGTTGTAATGTTTTATTTATTTCTTATTATTTTTTTGATAAAAAAATCTCTAGTAATATTATTATGTTGTTTTACATCTTATAAATTTAACACACACGGAAAACCGCCAAATAATTCATTATTTCTGCTATCATAATAAATGGCGATTTACGATCGAGTGACGTCATCAAAACGTGTGTCCACTTATGTGACATTAAACACCTAACTACATCTTGAAATACACAACATAGACCAATATATTTTGAACCTTATATGCTTACTCATAAAGTAATTATTTGTAAACATTTTTAGTTACCTATATGCAAAATCATCACTTATCGAGTAAACGATTATGACGCTTACCTACATAGGTAATTTATTATATTGAAAATATAAAACATAAGCATTATTTTTATGACTATCGTTAGCGAAAAACCCTAAAGATATACTTTTTACATTTTAATCGAATACCTAAATATAAATTATTTGATTAAAGTTCGAATTATTTTATTACAAGTTACATTACTTTTTTATTTTCGACCAGACCGATCGGGCCTGTCCGGTATTGTGGACGGTTATTGTGATCGCTTCGATCATGTACATATGTATATCTTTCAAACCAGAACGCAGCAATACTTATTACTGTTTGGTGGTAGAGCATACTATGTGTGGGTTACCAACTAACCAGATGGGATTTGAAGCCCAACCACCAAGATATAACATGTAATGGATAGAACACTCGATTCAACTATAAAACTGTTGATCCAAATTCTTCTTGTACTTCGGTATGATTAGAATCACTATGAAAATTTCATATGTGGGGTGAAGTTCTGCCATGTATAACCAACCAGCAGTGAAGCGCGTAATGGAAAAGACTCTTAATCTTAATACATTTCTTAAAATAATGGGAGTATTTTGCCCAACATTTGGGCCAACAATTGCTAATTGCTAAATAGTAACCTACAATTATACATTAAGCAGAACTCGTAGATTGTCTATATTTTCACCTTCATATATTTGGAAGAAAAATACCTTTGATTAGGCTCTATGCTAGAGACCTCTATCATAATTAACTCGTAAATAGTGAATAGGTAGATAAGAAAAATTGTATTATTATGGAATAAAAACGTTTTTTATCTGTGTAAGAGTAACAGGTTTTTCAATATGATTTTAGCGAGATGGACACTCATTGAAACATATAATCAAAGAGTAAATATTTTAAAAGGCATAAGAACATTTGAACTATTCCTAAATACTTTACTGGCTATATATTCTGGTATCACAATGATTCCACGAAAAAAAAAACTATTTTTTTAAATATGTATCTTACATCTCTACTCCCCATTACCTTTACGTTCTCATTCACTAAATAATAACAAAATTATCACATTGATTTATTTCCATGAGAAGAGAAATCAACTGTTATTAAAAATTGTATTCAAACAGGTATTCATACATACCTTATTCAATTAGTCTTTTTATTAAATATAATGAATTATGACTAGTTAAGTTACATTTAACATTAAAAATGTATTAAATGTCATCATATAGCGATATCGTTAATTTTCATCTAATTTGTTGACATTTAAAAATGATGTTAATCGCTACATCACTTCTAGCTCTGATATTTCACTTTCGGTTTCCATAATATAACATCGATACTATCTCGTAGTTATCGACAATCTCTGTCACAGCACTAGACAGCTTCCATCGATAAAAATCTAGTCGGACCGACAGAACACCGGTAGTCGGTCAGAATGCCAATTAACTTATTTGTTGTTTATTTTTTTCTAATAAAGAACAACTAAGTAATTTAAACTGTCATTTTTTGAAAATAGAACACAATTGAATACTTTAATTCATAATAGTAATATAAATTAATACTTTTATTTATTTCTCAAACACATACTATGACATCATATAATCTTTTTTATTATAGTGTTATATATTATTTTTTTTAAACATTTTAAGTACGTCGATAATATGTCTCTGGAAGCAGAAGTAACTTTACACAAGAAAATATTCAAAATGTATATAATACACCATTTTATTAATTTTAAAGTATCTGACCATATATTGATAGTATCAGATACTTTTCGAATAAACTAATGATTTTCACTCACGATTCCTTTTCTTAAAGAACATTAGAAGTTCTATTATTAATTTAATAAGCTAGGATGTTCTCGTACTGTTATTTATAACATAATCATATTAATATAACTCCGAACGTGTATAGCATCGGAACGTACGTTCAATTAAAACAAGAGAAGTGTTATGATTATCGCACAGAGCTAATAAAAAACATCATGATCGTGATATAGGAAGTGATCGCGTCGTGTTGAATAACTCTTTTACATGACTTTTACTTACTATATGTAATATATAGAATATATAGTCTATGTACATACGAATCGAAATTTAATAGATACAAATCATCATGAATGATTCCGATTTTCAGACCCAAAAATTACTAAGCTACTGTTATTAATCAAAGCAATTATGTTTTAGTTGTATTTTCTTAGTTATCTGTCACCAGTTAAATAAGGCAATGTTCCTGCACTGTTGTAATTAAAAAAAAAATAAACTTAGAATTTTAGACAAGAAGACTTAATTAAATGTATATCAATCAAAATGAGAAAAAATCAGGTACTAAATAAGACTGTGCTGAATTCGAAAACGCTGAACCATTTTTCCTGTTAATGGCAACACCGACTATGGTGGGTATATACTGGATGACGTATGTAAGTCAAAATGGCGTCAAAAGAGAAGGTAGATAAATCTATAAGAAATTAAAATGATCAAACATCGACTAGATCGTATTTTTAATTTCATGTAATACAAATAGATCTTATCACAATCATTTTATATACGACTGCCTCGTTGGTCTAGTGGCTTGATATAAGGCCGCAGTCTCGGTGGTCCTGGGTTCAATTCCCAGGTCGGGCCAATAAATAGTTATTGGGGTTTTCTGTCAGAAAATTCTCAGTAGCAGCCCGGAGTCTGGAAGTTGGAAGTGTGTACACTCCCGTGCCTCGGAAAGCACGTTAAGCCGTTGGTCCTGCGCCTGAACTCTTTCCGGTCGTGTCGGATTGCCGTCCCATCGGATTATGAGAGCTAAGGAAAAGAGAGTGCACCTGTGTTTGCACACACACTTGTGCACTATAATGTCTCCTGTGCAGTTGGCTAATCTCTCTTGAGATTGGCCGCCGTGGCCGAAATCGGTCTGGAGGACCTTACTTACTTATATATAGCTAGCATTTTGTCAGCGGCTTCACCCGCTTAGTTCCCGTTCCCGTAGAATACGGGGACAAAATGTAGCCTATGTTAAAATTAATAATAATAACAGCCTGTGAATGTCCCACTGCTGTGCTAAGGCCTCTTCTCCTATTTTTGAGGGGATGGTTTGGAGCTTATTCCACCTGATAATGTAGCTTTAAATTGATAAAATATATTTTTTAAACCGGCTTAATGGCTTCGGCTTGAAAGCGTAACAAACATACAAGCTCACTTTCGCATTTATAATATTAGCTAGGATTATAGAGAAGATTATCAGAATGTAAAACTTTAATGATTGCCAAGACCATACAAAAAAAAACATTATTTTATAACTTAGAAATATATAAAAAAAAATTATTACGTTAACCTTTGCGTTAATACCTAACAATACCAACATTCTGTTATTTTCCATCAAATAATATAATAAATTATTTAATTAATTAAAATTGAAATAATCAAATACATAGCGCTAATGTATTGTATATATTAAATTTAAACTGATTTCATTACAATTTTCTTGATAAAATATATATTAGGTTATTTAATAAAATAATATTAACACAATAATTCTGTTTTTTTATTGTTGGTATTAAATGCGAACGTTCAGATGGTACCATAAGCAGTATTTACCATCTTCAATGCGCCACCGAGCTTGGAAATTAAGATGTAATCCCTTGTGCTCGTTACCCTGACCTACTCACTCTTCAAGATATCTAGATAAGGAAATGGATAGAGCTCATTCCATCATACTAAACCAATGCTCTTCGGTAGTTGAAGGCATAAGTACCATGAGTAAGGTCAGTTTCATCCAATTAGGTTTTTTATAAAAAAATGTTTTTAACACAATGTTGTGCAATTCACACGTGGTAGAAGTGAAACCTTCAAAAATTTTGGATTCAACTGTACCTATAATGCTTCCTATCTCATTCTCTCCCACGTTAAATCTTATGAATTTATGTGTCTGTCTCTGTTTACTGTCGCTTTTTAGTTTCATCGACTTTCAAATCACAACGATGCTAAAGAAGTTTTCACTTCAAAAAATTAAAATATATTTCAATACAACTGTATGTTTACTATAAAATATCAAATATCTAAACGTAGTCTTCGTAGACCGAGTGTACTAGTATTACCAAAAACACGGACAAATTATACTAAAAAGAATATCACCTATGTAAAAAGGTAATCAACATATTTAAAAAATCTGAACTCATTCGACGTTTTTTAATCCATACTATGAAAATAAATTATTTAAAAAGTTCTGATATATAGTAATTGTATATATATATTGTTCTCATATAAGTGATTAATGTCTTCATGAGAAATAAAATTCTTTAAACGTTATGTGTAATTTGGAAGTTTTATGTGTAGTCTTATGTACGTTATGGAAACTTTTGTTGAGCAAATGGTACATCTGTTTTGGCTTCAACACGCAGCTTCGGGGCGGGCTTCACATTCATGTATTTCGTAATTTGTATGAACAACTAAATATATTTTTTGTATCTATATAATATTAATTTAATTCTACATTTTATGTAAATAATTATTGTATTTTATTAATTAGTTATAACACAAAAAAATTGGAATATAACCACATCAGATATATTTTAATTAAAAACATAAATTTTAATATATTTAATGACGTAGGTTCTTCATGTTATTGAACCACGGTCGGTTTTCTTTTAAGCCGTAAGAAAATTACCCGCAAACCAATGTTATCTTTTATTTAATAATACATAGTGATTCAGTAACCCGGGGTTTTACGCAAAAACTTAAAAACAACGCGTTTCATCCTTAATAACAACATTTGTTCTTCTCCGTTATCACTTTGTCATATTAACTATTTACAAGGAACTTTAGTCCCATTTTTATATGTATATTACACATATATACTATACGTATTGGATATAGTTTCTTTAATATTCGACGGAAATTCTACATTTTTTAAATCAGTCTGGAAAATGGGGCACTTGCTGGACTTAGGAACTTTAAGAAATATTAACTATTTGATTGAACGATTGAAATTGACGGTGTAAGGGACACCGTCAATGCTCCTTCTATCTTAAATATATATATATGTTTTAAATGGGCTATAGTTTCTTTCATTTCCTAGCATTGAACGCTCGTCATAGAACATAGAACCCATGGTTACCGTTGTAGTAGACGACGTCACCCTCATTAATCCATTTGCCTTCGATTACAGAGCTTCGAGCTTAACGTCCGTAGGTACATAATCTGACTAATGGCCGAATACTGAAACGACTTTCAAATATGAAGTGGGACTTAATTATTTGGAACGCCATTAATTTAAAATTTCGCATACTAAATTTTGAAGTCCCACTTCATTTTGAATGACGTTTCAGTATTCGGCCGAAAGACGGTTAATTATTTAAAATCTTGTTTTTTGACATCTTGTACCTAATAACACAAATATTGAAATTTTTCAAGTAAAAAATTTTTTTCATAAATATTTCATGTAGGGAAAATGCGGCTCTATTTATATAACTCTTCAACACTGAAATACCAATTTAACTAAGTTCCCATATGGCCACAATGACCATAATGACTGATAATCACTAAATGAACTCAAAGAACTAATGAAAATATAAATTAATATTCCCGATGATCGTGGGTTCAAACCCGGGCAAGCACCACTGAATTTCATCTTGTGCTTGAAGGAAAACATCGTGAGGAAATCTGCATTTGCCAAATTTCATTGCAATCCTGTCACACGTGTATTCCACCAACCGGCATTGGAGCAGCGTGGTGGAATAAGCTCCAAACCTTCTCCTTACAAAGAGGAGAAGAAGCCTTAGCCCAGCAGTGGGACATTCACAGGCTGTTACGTTACGTTATTGTTAGCTCTGATTCGCTTACACGTATTCCTTTACGCGGCTTATAAAATAAAATTAGAATTTTTCAAAAAGCAGATATAGCAGATAGAAGCATTGGGCTTCGCTATAAAATAACTTGAAAGATCTTACATGCGCGGGGTCGCGCAGACCACACGAAGGTAACAATTAAATAGATACAAAAAATACAGTATACATGGCCAGAGTTGACATGCCTTTAAATATAATAATAATAATAAAAATAAGCCTGACTCGATATTAAAATAGGCTAAACATTTAGTCCCAATATCCAATAAAGCATCAATTAAACTTAGACATAGCTTTTACAATATAAGAAAAGAATATGCATTTTAATATACTGTACACAAACAAGAGTTACAGATACAGTAAAAAAAATAAAAATATTATTTGAAAATCAACAGATTCACTAAAATAGTCTTATATAAGTGATGTGTGTGTGTGTGTGTCTGTGCAAATGAACCTAGGATACGTAAATGATTTTTAACAAACAAACATGGACATCTAAAACACATGGGGTAGCCTAAAGATAAGTCAGGTAGGGATAATAACTGTATTCATCTGAACAATACTTAATTTTGTTGTATTCCGTTAGGTGAGTCAGGTGAGTGAGCCGGAGTAACTATAGGCATAACGGACATGACATCCTTGTTTTCAACGTTGTTGGTGCATTGGTGATCATTTGCCTACCCGTTATATTTAAAAAAAAACGATTTCTATAACATAAAGTTTCACATCTAAATCTATAATACTATAAATGTGACTCTGTCTGTCTACGATTTCACGGCTACGCGACTAAATTTAATTTGATGAAATTCAATATGAAACTTAAGCCCTTAACATACATAGGCTACTATTTGATACTTGTTCCCTTTCAACAAACAGGCGAAGCCGCGGTCGTATACTAAGTGCTTTACAATAGTAAAGGCTTAAATACATTGAAACAAGAATCTCGTTAATTATCAATTGTGTAAACATCTCTGATGACGTCACAGCCGCTTAAGAGAGCTCCATGAATGGAGGCATCATATCAAAACCTTCGTCACGGCAAGCACCTATTAACACGGATTAATTGGCAGATAACTATGGTAAGATATCAGTGAAGCAAGTAAGAACAAACGTAAATTGTAGAGTTAAATCGTTGAATATCAAAAGGTAATATGCGACAAGTCTCTAGTATCGAATTTGTTTCTTAAGGGATATTACATAGTACTAACTCTTAGAATGAGTACATTTATCATGGGCCTTTTTAAAAAAATGCGATTGTCCGTTTCCGAAGCTAATAGTTCTTAATTTAAATGGGTTTTATTTGTATTCAACTAAATCGTGATTAAGACTTGCAAATAAGTTTTTTTTTTTTTTTATTGCATAGGAAGGCGGACGAGCATATGGGCCACCTGATGGTAAGTGGTCACCAATGCCCATAGACATTGGCGTTATAAGAGATGTTAACCATCGCTCACATCGCCAATGCGCCACCAACCTTGGGAACTAAGATATTATGTCCCTGTGCCTGTAATTACACTGGCTCACTCACCCTTCATACCGGAACACAACAGTACCAAGTACTGCTGTTTTGCGGCAGAATATCTGATAAGTGGGTGGTACCTACCCAGACGAGCTTGCACAAAGCTCTACCACCAAGTAAAGTAAGTCGAGCATGTAGATAGACCCCTACGTTTCTTTTTCATTATATAAAACTGAAGAGTTTGTTCGAACGTTCAAGTACCAGGAACTAACCATCTGAAGAATCATTGAGAATACTTATAGTATATAACATCACGCGACGATTCAAGGAGGTAGAATAACGTTTAACGCGAAAACAGCGAAGCAGGGCAGAACTCTACTAATCAAAAACTATTACTATACTTTCTCGATTCAATTACAATCCAAATTTGAATATTTAATATCGGATCTAAATATCGAATCGAAACCGAACTGAGGCCCTAGCCAAGTTGACATTCTACAATTGTAAACGCTATAGAAAACTAAACAAATGTATGAGAATGACCACGTGACTTATCGTTGAGAGATGTCATTCATATATATTTGTTTAGTTTTCTATAGCGTTTACGATTGTAGAATGTCAACTTGGCTAGGGCCTCTGATATCAAGTACCAAACCAAACTTAAATTGTTAACTTTTATGCCAATAGTCGATAAATAAATCAAATGATAGAGAAACTTATTAACGGCTACGACGACGCTTCGATTCGATTGCGATACAGTGAGAATTTGTTAGTAGAATTGACCCCTCAGATCGTTTAAAATATAATCGCAAAAACTCTCTCTAAACATAAAACGTTAAACCTTTTAAGTTGTTACGACTGTAAGATGAAAATGAGATGATTATTTTAATAACAGTACAATTGACGTATAGAGACGATATAGAGCAGTGGATGAAACGGATCGAATCCGAGCAATGGTCGCCAGTTCAAATTTTAGCTAGCATAATTGATATTTTTTATTTTTCTTTACCAACTTACTAGACAAGAAAGTTATCCTGGAAGCTGATTATATACTTCTTATATAATGTAATATGAACGTAAATAACGAATATATCTATCAATCTTAGCATTTATTGTATTATTATCTATAAAAATATACTTTTATTAAAGAAAGATGTGTTTTTCAAGAAATTAAATACCAATAAAATTGTTGTCTATCGGAAAATTAAAATGGTGTTTTTTTTTCATATTTTGTAAAACCTGAGTGTTGTTCTGGAGGTGACCGTCGGAATTAATTGCTATAAAAATTATACGACCTCCTTTATTCTAATAAGAATTATAATATATTAGAATATTATTATCTTAAGAAGTAATGCAAAGTTTGGATAATGGAATCGGTTAATAATTAATGATGCGCCACCAAATTTGGGAACTAAGATGCTGTGTCTCTTGTGCCTGTAATTACACTTCAAACCGGAACACAACAATACCAAGTACTGCTGTTTTGCGGTAGAATATCTGATGAGTGGGTGGTAACTACCCAGACGAGCTTGCACAAAGCTCTACCACCGAGTATCATATTTATTACCTCAAAGCTATATTATTTTAATGTATTATTATTACAAGGAAGAGATCAAATCGAAATTAAATATTATAACCGATGAAATCCGGATCAGAATATTCAATTGACATATTTAAATATATTTATTTTATGTCAAAATGAAAACGAACTCCACTACCCTAATTCAAAATATGTACATATATTAATACCAATTTGAAAAGAGGTATTTTATTTAGTTTACTAATAATAAGAACGCTTATTTTTTAATGATAATATGCGTGGGCGTTGGCTATGCGTTGCAAAATATGTAGCGTCTTCTTTAATATTTTAAAGTTTAAGTAATTGAGATATGATTAGAAAACAACTTAATAAGATTATTTAATATAAATAGGAAACATAAAAAAAATTAAAATAAATTACCAGTAACAAATTCTTTTTAAAATTTTGTTTCTAAATTGTTTGTGCATTAAATTGACTTTTGTTTTTTTTTAACAATTAAAATGTCGCAACAAATATATTTAAATTTAGTTTAGCTGCACATTATCTTATTTTAAAATGTTATTGAATAACGTGTTATTTTTTATCTTTAAACTTAATTGAAAATCTATAGATTTCTCAAAATTGATTAGGTATATTATAGTTATATTCATTGTCAAAATTTATGTTGTCGTTAAAATGTAACTACAACATTTTTAATTCGAGCTTGACTTAAGCTCAACATTATTATGATTATATTGTGTGCTTAAATATTTATATATAAACATAAGCAATAAAAATATTTCTTGAATTAAAAAGTACATACAATTTTTAATACCAATAAAATAAACATCGAATTTATTATTTAATAAAACCAATAAATAAATAAATTATCATATTATTTTTGTACAATAAATATATTTTATATATTTATCAGACAAAGTCAAATTTCAAATGTAATTCTTAAAATTTTCATTACAAGTTTGTTCAACCATCCATTTTCCTATAAATATTCAAATTAAGGTCGAAAGGTTGAATTTGTTTGCTTCGTGCGTTTATACCGTACTATAAGTTTCGTTAAAATATATTTAAAGATATTTATTATTCAAAAAAAAAAAATTAATCAAATAAAGAACTATTTCCAAACTGAATATTTAACAATTGATTTTAAAATCGGAAAATTTGACAATTATTCTTATTGAATATCTCAAAAAAAATCAATTAATAAATACGTACCAATGCAATTTTAATACGATATCTTCAAAATTGTTCTTTTCTCAACACAACACCTTTGTACCAAATACAAGTAAATTCATACACGCAGTATATAAACTAGTACGGACGTCCAGAACGGTTCTGAACTTTAACCGCAACTTGTCACATTAACTTTAACGTTACACATTGTTTATAAAATTCACGATAAATTTTTTTTTTACACTTTTGTCACTTTTCACTAAGTTTTCAAACGTCAATGTTTAAGTTTTGTGTAAAGTGTCAAAGTTTTCGATGGGAGTACGAAGTTTAAATTACGAATAAGGAACGGTGTATCACTTCGCGTCGGCGGGTGTGCACGATAGACTGGAGGCGCACGCGCACCTCAGAACGGGCGATCGCTGGATCCAGGTACACTCAACATTTTTAATGAGAGTCGGTCATGTGTGCGGTCGGATGTGAACATTTAAAGTTGCCATTTGCAAAACAAGACTTCTTATTGATTTTTTATATTGTACAGAAATTGTATTTATTTAACATAATCTTTGTTCTAAAGTTTTTTTTATATATAAATATATGTCTCTAAATTTAATAATAAATAAAAAAGGAATGTTGGGACTATGGAAAATGTATTTTATTGAACAAATAATATTCACGACGAAAGTTCCACCAGCAACAGTTGACAACTTCTGGCAAAACCTGTTGAGTCAACAAATGTATGCATCAAGCTTCTTGGGGATACAATCAAAATATAGCCGTCTCTTTTCTACTTCATAAGTATTGCTATAACTAAAAGAGTATGACTCTATTAATGTAGGTTATTTAACACGGATCTTTTTGTGCTATTACCTGTCTAGTACAACTTAAGTACAACAATATTAAATAAATAAATTTTAAGCCCTAAACTTTAGGCAATAAGTGTCAATTTCGAACGAATTTATCTTAAGAAGAAATATTTAAAGTTGCGAGATAGTTCGATTTTCGTATATTTTGTTTATAAAATTAAAGATAAAAATAAATACATTTAAAAATATAATTATCAAGATAGAATATTACTTCTTTATTATTAAAAAAAAATACTAAGCGCATTAACTTTGTTGTCGGACAATTTTGGCACGAGATGCGTAGGCGCAACCGGACAGTGGTTACGTTTCATTAGCTGTGAAACTGCATCTTATGTTGTCTCTTTCTTTCATCGAACATGCTGCTGCGTTAGAGCGAGACGATCTGATGTTTACATCTTTATGGACCAAAATGTAGACGTGGCGTATTCGGGCTCATCCCATGGCGACCGGCCAATTTTCGTAGGTAGGAGGAAATGCTACAAGTTTTACATAGCTGCCTTGGTTTTTTATTTTATTTATCGTTGAAGTCGAGTGCTCGATGTACTTAGCAGTTTATTTTTGAGTTTTTCCGTATATTGAGTTGTTATTAATTTTATATTTAAGACACTAACGGTTGAATACTGAAACGTCACTTAAATATTAAATGCAACTTAATTATTTGAGATGCCGTTAAATTCAAATTTCGCATACTAGTTTCGGAGCTTCTCAATGTTAAGTAGTGTTTAACTTTGAGTGACGTGTCATTATTTGGCCGTAATTATCTCGTTTTAAGATATACAAATACATTAAAATTTTTGTTATTATGATTTTTAATTTTTTGGAATAATATTTATGGTTTTATGATTTTTTTGGATACTGTAGGTATGTATCTAAAAATATAAATATTCAGTAAGTAGGTACTGTCGTGTTACATGAACTTTAAAAGTATTCATAAGTATAAACCAAATTGTCTGGATTGATGGTAAGAATGGCATAATTTCCCATGGAAATCAAAAGGATGGGTTGTTTTATCTTCGAGGAGTTTCATTCCACTGTTTTTCCAAGGCCCAAGTGTTTCAACGACAAATATATTAGTTATTAAAGACTATTACACTTCCTTCATCATTCATCGCTGCAGCTTCCGCCCTTAACACTATATTTCTGACATTTTTTAAATTTGTATTTATTGTTTAGGTAGGTTGACGAGCATGTGAGCCACCTGATGGTAAGTGGTCTCCAACGCCCATAGACATTGGCATTGTAAGAGATATTAACTTTCGCTTACATCGCCAATGCGCCACCAACCCTGGGAACTAAGATGTTATGTCCCTTGTGCCTGTAATTACACTGGCTCACTCACCATTCATACCGGAACACAACAATACAAAGTACTGATGTTTTGTGGTAGAATATCTGATGATTGGGTGGTACCTATCCAGACAAGCTTGCACAAATCTCTACCACCGAGTGCCTGACAAAGCCAAACTATCCCACAATATATTTTATTCTAGGATAGGGTAAGGAACAGCCAATTACCCACGTATTTTGTCACATTCGTCATTCATTCCAGAGTGATAAATAACAAAAGATCTGTCATCTGACCATGACAGAGAGGGTAGGTACCATTGTGTTTTTTGTATGTAGTCTGGAACTCGAAGACTTACATAAGTCTCCCCTCTTGTTTACAGTGGAATCGATGCATAAATTAAGTTTCCAACAAAAAAAGATTTTGACAAAAGCGTTTTTACGTTTATATTTTTTGATTAGTTATGGTTTGGGTTTGGTTTCGTGAAAGCCGTCTGGGAAGGGTACCTTCCAAACCTACCAGCAAATATTCTACCGCCAAGCAATACTTGGTATTGTTGTGTTCCGGTTTAAACAGGCACATGGGACATTTCATTTCCGAAGGTTGGTGGCGCCTTATTGATGTAAAGAGTGGTTAATATTTCGCAGCACGCTAATGTCTATGGACGGTGGTAACCACTTATCACCAGATAAAATATTAATAAGTGTAATTGTAAAAGCAGAGATGGCCCAGTGGATACAACGCGTGAATCTTAACCGATGATCGTGGGTTCAAACCCGGGCAGGCACCACTGAATATTCAAGTGCTTAATTTGTGTTTATAATTCATCTCGTGCTTGACGGTGAAAGAAAACATCGTGAGGAAACCTGCATGTGTCAAATTTCACTCAAAATTCTGGCACATGTGTATTCCACCAACCCGCATTGGAGCAGCGTGGTGGAATAAGCTCCGAAACCTTCTCCCCTAAAAAAGGAGAAGAGGCCTTAGCTCAGCAGTGGAACATTCACAGGCTGTTACTTTACTTAAGGAAAATATTCTTTTATTTAAATAATGTCATGAAAATATTTATTATTACAGTAGGTAATTATGACAAATATACAAACAATCAATAAACACACTACTGCTAGGTATTAAAGATTTAACCTACCTACACTTAGTTAATTAACTATAGGACATGAACTTTGAAGGTAATATAATCTTTTAAGAAATAATATTTATCTGAGTTTAGATATTTATTGAGTCTGTGAGTATGGTCACGTTCATCCTTAGATTGGGATAAATATAAGTTACTGCTTACTAATTTGACAACAACCATTTAATTTAATATAATTGACTCTCACTATGTCACAGGAATTGTAGCGATGAACCAGGAATTAGTTTTAAATCTACCACTCAATACGTAAGTTAGCTCAATAAGGCTTGCAACACAAATATTGTCATTAAAATTATTTTTTCACACAAAACGAAAAGGTCACACAAAACAAAAAAAGACATGATCTACTTGATGGTAAGGCTTTAAACACGGCTTGGTAGGTAAACCACTGGTGTATGACATATTCTACCGTCAAGGAACATCGTATTGTTGTGTCACGGTGTAAATTCTGAGTGAGCCAGTTTAATCACACGCAGAAAGTTCCTAGTGTATTAGTTCTCCAGTGTTGTGCCGCATTGACTGTAAGTTATGTTGAATATTTCTTTCAGAGCCAACGTCTATGGACGGTTGAGACCACTTAACATGCAAGAAATGATCGTTGTCCTGCTGGCAATTATCTCATCATCTGCTTGGCCAATCTCAACGGATATTAGCCAACTGCGCAGGCTATATAATAGCGCAGAATTAAGTGTGTGCAGATTTGCTGACACAGATACTCTCTCTCTCTCTCTCTCTCTCTCTCTTTTTCTCTCTCATAACCAGTCAAAAAATGAACGAAGAAATATTTAATATAACTATTTAAAGTTAGAATAATTCGTACTCAAAACACTCAGATGTTCCATAAAAGAAAGCTATTTTATTTACAGTTTCCTTATAAATAATCAAATTCCTTGACACGTAGGTTTAAATTCTCTTCATGTGATACACTGAAGAGTTCAATGTATCATACGGATACACTTGTTCCGAGAAAGAGAAGAAATGCCACTGACAATAAAACAGTAATGTTACTTTCGCAACCTCACGACAATCAGACGCGCTCGATGGAGACGAGTGTGAAACGAACACGCCCCAGATAACATCTTGATTGACGTTTATAACTTAGCACAGATAAAACAAACCCATCACGAATAAAAATTCTTGAAATGATTTTTTTTTTAATTACATTGCAGATTATTAATACTAATTCCCTATTATTACGCGTATGTACTACCTACTGGTTGAAGTTTATTCCGACACGCTAGTTTGATGCGGTTGGGACACAATATGCAAGTTTCCTCACGATATTTCTCTTTACCATCGAGATTTTTTGTATAAAGGATAAAAAAATTAACCAAATCAAAAATATGTGCAGCTTGCCTAGGCTTGAACCTGTAATCTTCGGTTAAGATTCATGTATATACCACATAACCATTAGGCCACCTTGGCCATGGCCCAATGGCTATTAATATTAACTTTAATAAATCAAAAAAATTAAAATAAGGTAATCTATTAAAGACCGAAAGGTATCAAAAACCTGTCAATTAATTAATTCTTCTGTCTTCTTCATAAGCTTTCTCGAAACCTTCCTGTTCCCTTCTCTCTAAGCTATCTCAGTAAATGGTCTCTGTCACTGTGACCTAGTTAAACAGACCAAGACAACTGGCAGTTGATAAAGAATTCGAAAAAAATAACCATAGACAGCAATTAATATTGATGTCTTGAAACTTCAATTGTGATACTGGCTGAAAATGTGAATAAGAAAGAAAAATAATACAAAGATACACTAAAGAACCACAGAGACGAGGACAACGTTATATGTAGAGTTCCTTATACTTAAATATTTTATTTCAATCATTACCTACCTTCTGTCAGATTGTTGTCTTAAAAGCAGCAGGCTGGCACATACCTACGTACAGCTAAACTGGTCCACTCGAAAAATATATCTCAGGCAAAAGTTCAAATATTTTTTGTGAATAAGTTAATAGATTGTAATTTCAGCGACAAAATATAGATTACGTATATTGATAGGTCACGCCTATGGAGCGCAATATAAGGCTAAAACTAGATTGGCATAAAATTTATTTTCTAAATTATTTTATACATCGTTTTGTATACAATCTATACTAATATATAAAGCTGAAAAGTTTGTTTATTTGATCCGGCTAATCTCAGGAACTACTGATTCGAATTTAAAAAATATTTTTGTGTTGTATAGTACTTTTATCGAGGAAGGCTCTAGGATTATTTTCATTAATTATACGCGGGTGAAACCGCGGGACACAGCTAGTATATTATAAATATGTCTTCAATACACCTGACGTACAATACGTACGATATACATATTGGTATTATTTTACATAAAAATACTTAATATATATATTAATATAACGGGGACAAACGGGCAGGAGGTTCACCTGATGGAAACTGACTTCCACCACCCATGGACATCTGCAATACCCGAGGGCTTATATGTGCGTTGCCGGCCTTTAAAATATGACTACGCTCTTTTATTGAAAGTTTCTATGTCATATCGTTTCAGAAAAGACGCCGGCAAAAGTCGTTTTACAATTTATTATATAATTAATAAAGAATAACTTGCGTAGAAAGTTTTATAATGTACCATACATTGATATGTGTAACTATTTCAAGATGATTTAATTAGTGTAATCTTAAGAAGTAATTTTATATAATAATATATTTTATAAACAAAAAATCTGAAAAAGCAATTGATTGAAATAATAATAAATATAATCTTTTCATATTAGCATATATTAGTTAGTATTAGTATATTAATTTTATACTTACTTTAATCCTGTCAAGTCGCTTAATTTGGATTTCATTTATGCATAGGTAGGTACACCTAATAGTCTAATAATTCTAATAGGCAGGCATACATTACAAACAGCATAGGAGCACCGTGGTGGAATAACCTTAATTCTTCTCCTCAAGAGGAGATTAGAACTAGACTTTATCGTACTCTTTAGCTGTTTACTCTTTTTAACTTCTTATAAGCAATTATGTGCTACATATTTATTACATGCCAGACATTAATTATTTCCTGTCTAAATATTTATATTTTAGATAGATTTAGTTACATAGTTATTCTAACCCAAATCACGTCATTGGTTAATTTAAATGGTAGTAATATAAATAAAATTATTTATGCTAATTAATTAAATCTTACAATGAATGAATCACTCAGTCAATGAGTCGAACCAGAGGCATACGTCACGACTTAGGAAGAGGAAAAACATCATTAAACTGTAATTATTTAAGGTAAGATTTAATATAAAAAAAAATATCCAAAAATGTAATGATATCATAAATATTTTTTTTTAACAATAAAATAACCACAAGCTAGGTAATCAAGTTTCCACTAATAACTAATACAAACAAGAAGAATAAATTAAAAAGGGGCGATAATAATTAATAAAATCAGATCTTTAAATATTGTAGAGCTTTCTGCAAACTTATTTGGATTATCATAAGGTAATCTTAATTTTGGTTAAAAAAAAATCTCAAATAGTTTTAGCTTTGCCAAAAAAAATAATTTAAAACAATTAATACGGTGTAGTACTAGATATAGGAAAAAGTGTAAAGTTAATATTTGTTAATTTCCATGCATGCATACCAATGTCTATCGTTGTAGGGCTGCAGGTGAAGACTTAAGTAATGACTTAAATAACAACTCAAAAATGCTCTCAATATGCTTACTTGAATAAAGTATACGATAAACTAGCTGTGCCCCGCGGTTTCACCCGCGTATAATAAAACAAAATCTAATGAATCGAAATAAGCCTAGAGTCTTCCTCGATAATAGGACTATACAACACAAAAATATTTTTAATATTCGAACCAGTAGTTCCTGAGATTATCCGAATCAAGTAAACAAACTCTAGCTATATTAGTATAGATGTAGATATAGCGCTAAACATCAATATCTACTCTTTTACATAGACCTAGACTTAACTACTTAGGGCAAGTAATTGTCGTCACGTCTAAATCACAAAATTGTTTTACCCAAGTGATGGCCCAGTGGAAAGAACGCGTCAATCTTAACCGATGATCGTGGGTTCAAACCCGGGCAAGCACCACTACATTTCATGTGCTTAATTTGTGATTATAATTTATCTCGTACTTAACGGTGAAGGAAATCGTCTTTAGGAAATCTGCATGGGTCAAATTTACTAAAATTCTGTGACATGTGTATTCCACCAACCCGCATTGGAGCAGCATGATATAATAAGCTCCAAACCATCTCCTCAAAACGAGGAGAAGAGGTAAGGCCTCTTCTCAGGCTGTTAATGATACTGGATCCTATATAACAATGCTGTACTTGCATTTAAGTGTTTGTTAACATAATGTGATTATTTTATATTTTATTTTTTATTTACAATTTAAATTGTTAAGCTCTGTCCTTATAAATAAAACTACATATGATTTATTTTAAAGAAACGAATACGAAAAATTGTTCCACTAAGTTTTAATTGATAACTAATACAATAATTAAAATACACAAAGAAAATATATTATAATAGCTGTTACGAGAACGTTTCGGTGTTTGTTTTAAGGTAAAAATTCAAAAATTTATTATTTGTTCTATTATCATCAACATCTCATAGCATCTCTCATAATGCCAATGTCTATTGACGTTGGTGACCACTTACCATCAGGTGGCCCATATGCTCGTCCGCCTTACTATGCCACAAATAAAAATGATATTATAAGATAACCACATTTAATAATATTGATATAATATTATATCATATAGAATTTGTGACTATAGACGTATCCCAGTTTCATCCAAAACAAACAGTAGTCTTTTATCGAAGTACGAGATGATTTTCAAAACACATAACAAGCTACAGCAGCCCTTGTCCAAGTTCAATCCCGTTACCTAAGGGTTGATCTAACTTCTGAACCAGCTCGGGTTCGATATTGAACAATATTGAATTTTAAATTCAATTCAAACTTTCTATCTTACAATATTGTCCTTATCTATTGCCCTGGTACCGTGACTACTTGATAATAATAACAGCTGTAGCCAAACAAACAAATTTGATCAAATATTGTATCTCTGTGTCATTTTCTGGGGACTAATTCTACTAACAATTTTTCACTCTAATACAATCGAATCGAAGCATTAATCGTTACCGTTTATCCGTTTTCTTAATATTTAATTTCATTATTATCGATTATTGGCATAAAACTTAACAATTAGCCTTTGTTTTTATATAGCAGATGATGTTAGCATATCTATTTTGTTACGATCCGAATAAATATAGAATAGTTAAAGTCGGATTGGAATTAAATCTGGAAAGTATCGTAATCGTTATTGATTAGTAGAATTAGCCCCCTGAACGAGCGAATTAGCTATTGGTTGGATTAATATTATCAGCTGTTAAGCTGTTTGGCAGTTGAATGGGTTTCGAACTATTGAAACGTTAATTATTGATTCAGTACATGTTTTTGGACTAAAGTTTTTACGTATGATGTTTAAAACAACAACATTTTAGTAGATATACTTATTTAAATGTAAATTATTATTAAATAAAATAAAATAAAAATAAATTTATTAACAAAAAAAAAACATACAGACGAATTGATAACCTCCTCCTTTTTTTGAAGTCGGTTAAAAAAGATTATATAGTCACAAACCATCCAGTGGCCCCGCACTAGGCAAGCCTGTCTTGCGGGTACCAACTACCAACTACCAATTATAATTTCTCACGTTTAAACAGTGGCTCGGGCGTTATAAAATCCCATAGAGAATTCGACAATAATATTATATATATTTTCAAATATTGTATTAACTTTATCGAATAAAAAATGTAAGCTAGTAACTATTACAGTTAGTATGAAGATAACATTAGGAAATAAAGTATATTTTAAAGATTTAATTAATAACATAGATATACCAATTTTAATCAATATTGAAGTTACCATTGGTACCTAACATATTCAAAACGTAAAGTATTTTACATATTATAATAATAACCCAATGTGTTCATATACCTACCGGTTGTAACGGAATGCAATGACATTGCGCAGGTCAGTCACCTCGACAATGACAATAATGATCCATAGCAATTAAAGCGAAAGGACATCACGTCACGAGAAAGCAAGAGTGCGACAATTTCACGGTGACAAACGCACGCGCTGAACTAAAGCTCTGATGCTCATGCGCAAGGTGTACCGACAGCAAAAAAATGTAATAAATATAGTTAACATTTTTCTTGAATTTCTGTTTATATTTAAAATTAAATAATTTTAATGTTTTTTTTTAACTTGAAGTAAATTTTAAGTTATAATACTGATGTCACAATATGTACATTCGATCTTTATCAATAACATGCAAGTTAATTTAATTTTAAAGGGACAGAAATGAAAATAAAAAAATGTATGACTGCCTGAAGGTACTCCTGGGACTTGATGTGTAAACATGTGAACTCATGTAGGTACTGATCTCACGTTAACGCGCTAACAATAAAAAACTTATGCTCACGTCATACTACATACTATTACCAACATAGAGATTAGTGCAAGCTCATCTGGGTAGGTACCACCCGCTCATCAGATATTGTACCGCTAAACAGCAGTTCTTGTTATTGTTGTGTGTCGGTTTGAAGGGTGTGTGAGCCAGTGTAATTACAGGCACAAGGGATATAAAATCTTAGTTCCCAGGGTTGGTGGCGCATTGGCTATAAAAGCAATGCTTAACATTTATTACAATGCCAATGTCTATGGGCGTTGGTGATCACATACCATCAGGTGGCCTATTTGCTCGTCCGCCTACCTATTCTATAAAAATAAATTTGACTCTTGAACTCCCAGTTAGTCCCTGCCATGTAACGAGCGATAAGATATTTACACATCAAACACAAAACCATACATTGCAATATGTACCCAGGATGGGTTATGTATGGTTTTTGTATGTATGCATGTATACAATGTATGGTATTGCAATGTATGTATGGTTAAAACCCAAAGTTAACAGCATCCTAGGCCGATTTCTGCCGCTCAGGAAACATCTTTAGGACAATGGTGGTCCTCCTAACATCCAGCTGAGTATTTTAAGAACTAGCCACCGTCCAGTTACACTGTCGATGTCATTAGGGGCGACAGCTACTATCAATTTCAAGATATTACTGTACGCAAATGTGTGCATGTACAGTGTACACTTATCCTTTATGCTCTCTCACTCTCATAGTTCTACGGGACGGAGTTCTAGAAGATTTTTTTAGGAAGCGTATTTATTAATACTTGTATTTCTCGATAAGTGGCGTAACGCTAACTGAAGGCGAGAGAAAAAAATGATAAGCTTTTAACACCGCGTCGACTGTGACCTTCTTCCTTACCCAAGCAAGGATCTATTGATTTTCGAAAACTGAAAAGCGTTTGGTTTGTATTCGTTGAATTTCATGCATAATTGCATATATTATAAAAAAAATGTATTTAACATATTGAACAAAAAAAATGTATTTAACAAAAAATGTAATTAACATAACTGTCATTTGATTCGTCACAAAGAATAGCTACTAAGTTTTCATGACAACATTTTAAATTCGAACCATTGGCAACGTAAATATAATTCAATCTTGTAATTTAACGATTTATATATATTTGTAAATCGCTACATAAATAAATTAAGTATCATTAGATTTTTGAATAATAATATTATGAATACTATTATTTTAATTATAAAATAGACATATATGTTTTGTTGACAGTACACGCGACGGTGAAGCGTGCGCGCAGATCTCGCCGAAATTGTCCCCGCACAATTTCCCGCTTTCAAAACAACTCTCTATTGTGCAACGTTCGATAATTCAATTACCTCATGTTTGTGGATTTTGGTAACATATGTTTTAGGATACCTATATATTCCTTTTTAGAGGTTTTGAGAAGTAGAAGACGTGGTTCTTAGGCGTGATTTTTAGCCAAAATCGGCCAAGAATCGCTAAATTTTGAGGTGCAATTGTTTGTTATTCATTTTGAAAAAATTTAAATGAATCAAGTATAAAAAATTATTCATATCATTAAAGCATTGCCGATGATCGAATATACTATATCACAATATATAATTTTATGTACAAGTTGTGTTTTCCCGGGTTTGAACTCGTAATCGTAGGTGAATATTCACGTCTACTAACCACTGAGCCATAACCACCAGTTAAATTGTTATTGAATACTAGGAATCAATAAATTTTATAAACAAGTAAATTCGACAAAATTGAAGCAAAATCATATTCGTTGCACCTGATTCTCGAACGAAATAAAAGCGATGACAGAATCCACAATTGATATAATAAAAAAAATTCACCGGAAGCGAAGGGTCGCCACGGAAGGCAATATCCGGTTACTGCTAACCCCTTTTTATTTTATACCATTATAAAGTTATTCGCTTGATTTCGTTGCTTCTTGCGACTCTGGAATATAAATTGAGATTTAATTCTTCGTTTGAGGGTGGTCTATAGCTGTGTCGAAGTTTATGCAATTTATTAGTTTTACAAAAAATATTGGGATATCGAATTTTATGAGCACTCTTACTTTATGCATACAAACTTTGAAATAATAGAGGATTCAATTTTACAATGACATTTTATGTGCATATTTATCATAATATGCTTTTTAAATAATTAAAAAAAATCCGGCTCGAAGGACCTTTTAGTATGGTTACATACTGGGTATAGAAAGCGTTAATCATATCTCTATACTTTGTTTTCCGATTTGCAGTGGTCAAGATAAGCGATGTGATTCTATTGATGGATAACAATTCATCCAAAATACAGAACACTATACAAGTTACCTCAGGATGTTTTCCTTTCAGTACTTTCTTTTGTGGGTAGTATGCGCAAGCGATCCCGTGGCGCTCCCCTTAAGACGGGAAGGGTACCGTGGTGGTTTTAGTCGGTAAGAGTCCGACATAACCCTCCATCAATAGATATGGAGGGTATCCATGATGGATTTCCCCACGTAAAAAAAAGGATGTTTTCCTTTATCGCAGAGTACGAAATTAATTATAAGCACAAGCTAAGCATATTAACACTTGTAATCCTAGGCCACAAGTACGATGAGCCGAGATGGCCTACTCGGCTCATCACACCTTAAACAATTCAAATAATAATGTAAATATCATATAATCTTAAGTTCGACAAAACCTCAGAAAGAAACCACTGCAATAACAAGGATAAAAATGTTGCTATATTTATTCAAATAGGTTCATCAATTTTATTAAATAGGTAAGCGTAGGTGAATATGTGCAACATGATAGTGAGTAACCCTACCGCCCATTTATTGGCAGTGTATAAGATTTTTAACCATATGTACTTTAGATCTCCAATGCAACGCCAATCTTAAGAACTAAGATGTTTTCCCTTCTGTCTGTAGTTCCACTGGCTCACGCACTGGACTGGAACACAACATTACTACAAAAAATGATCACCAAACAACAATACTTTACCGCAAAATATGTGAGTGTACTTACCCAGACGACTTTGTACAAAGTTCCCCTACCAAGTGAACTTATCTGTTAAAGCCAATATTGAATTATATATATTTGTATAATGTCTACTGCCTCGTTGGTCTAGTGGCTACATGTAAGGCCGCAGACACGATGGTTCTGGGTTCAAATCCCAGGTCAGGCCAATAAAATGTTATTGAGATTTTCGGTCGAAATTTTTCAGTACCAGCCAGAAGTCTGGTAGTTGCAAGTGTGTACACTCCCGTGCCTCCTAAAGCCGTTGGTCCTGCGCCTGAACTCTTTTAGGTCGTGTCGGATTGCCGTCTCATTGGGTTTTAAAAGTTGGGGAATAGAAAGTGCACCTGTGTTTGCGCACATACTTGTGCACTATAATATCTCCTACACTGTTGGCTCCGTTGGGATTTGCCGCCATGACTATTGTTATGTATCTTCTTATATTCTCCCAATAACTTAAGGAAATTTCGTAAAGAATATTATAAATGTATATAACTATGTATGTAACTCGGGTTTTAACTGCGATCAAACGTTTGCCACCTGCTTTCTTTCGGCATAATCAACTAATGGCGACATTGCACACAACGGGCAAAATTAAAAGGAATTTAGCCTTTAGAATGTTAGTGTTTTTACTCTGTTAGTATCTAAAAACGACATTTGGCTTAGCATATTAATTCGCCTAACGATATTACTTATTTTGGCCAAATGTTATGTTTATTTACAAATAAGAATTATAAGCACTTTGTGTGGTCTCGCTCGCGTTCTCAATCCGCAATTCGTAATAAATATATACTTTTCAAGTAAGCTCTAGTTAAGCACTATTCAAATTTTCAATACAGGAATAAGTTGAATAATAAACTACTAATGACTTTTTCACAAAATTATTAACACAAAAGCGATTATTTTTTCACAGCTAACCAATTTTGGACAGTGAACGATTTTTTTTTATTGTACGAGCATATGGGGTCATGATGGTAAGTGGTCATTAATGCACATAGACATCGGCATTGTAAGAAATGTTAACCATCGCTTACATGCCAATGCGCCACCAAAGGAAACTAAGGGAACTAAGATGCTATGTCTCTGGTGCCGGTAATTACACTGGCTCACTCACCCTTCAAACTGGAATTTAACAATACAAAGTACTGCTGTTTGCGGCAGAATATCTGATGAGTGAGTGGTACCCTCCCAGACAAGCTTGCACAAAGCTCTACCACTGAGTAAAATATTTGCCTTAGTTTTCGCATTTGTCATGTACCTACCAAACTAAAAAAAACGAATGCCGAGCCGGTTGGCGTGGTTGGTAGATACCCTGCCTTTCGCGCCGCAGGTCGTGGGTTCGATTCCCACCCAGGACAGACATTTGTGTGCATGAACATGTCTGTTTGTCCTGAGTCTGGGTGTAATTATCTATATAAGTATGTATTTACAAAAGAAAAAGTAGTATATGTAGTATATCAGTTGTCTGGTTTCCATAACACAAGCTCTGCTTAGTTTGGGATCAGATGGCCGTGTGTGAATAATGTCCCAGAATATTATTATTATTATTATTATATGGGTTTTAACATGTTTGCAGCTATACGGCTTGGTATGTTTGCAAACAATGCAAGGATAATCAAATGTCCCCTTACAAAATTGTTATTCTCCGACATTTAATACAAATACGCGAATTCGAACGCGGAAATGTGTAGTTTCGTAATAACGTCGATGTTAAGGTGTCGTCGGTTTTAAGCTACAAACATTATTGTTGTTCAAAAATAAATTGGAAGAAAAGTAAATTAAAAAAAAAATTAGCATTAAATTAAATTTACCAGTTGATCAATAAAAATGTACATAGTATAAGCGAAGCGAAGAGAAATTATCTGCAAACTTTATATGTATGGTTTTTTTGGTAGCGAACAAATTGAACTACTAATATAGATCTATTATTAATGTTTTAGGAAAATAAAATACAAAAACTGTTGCCAATACTTTAATTTCAACACTGTTTTATTCTATCTTATTAGAAAATATTTACTTTTGCAAATAAAAGTCAATTATATTTAATTTGATTAAGTATAATTGGCTATTTACTTAAAATAAAATACTTAAAACCAAAATGAGTTAAGCAAGAGTAAACAACCGTGATAATTCCTTAATTTAAAATTAATCATAAAAAAATTAAGTTTAAGTGACACTGGTGAAATTATTAAAACTACAAATTTTTATTATGAAATGATCAGAAATATTAATATTTTTCATAATTAATTTGGTATTGCTCCGTTTTCGTCAAAACTTAAATAAGAAATGAATTGTTGACATTTAAAAACCAGACAGTATGTACCACGGTCTTGTATACAGGTCTATCAACGGAGGCGCGATTGTGACATAAAATAACACAATATTTGGGAGAGAAGAATATACGCCGCGTGTCACTCAACCAGCCAGTTCGATAGCAGCGACGTACAGCGGGCGCCGCAGCGAAGTAAAAGTTGTTACACAATCGCCTATCGCCTATCTCTATCTCTCACCACTGAAATTGGACTCGGTTGCTAGACCTGTATACAAGACCGTGGTGGTATGTATATGAATTGACATTTAAACACTTCAAAATTTCAAACCGAATGATCTCATATCATATAGTCATCTCTTTTATACATGACATTGGCAGAATATTTTGCGCTCAAATAGCGTAGATACACGCCATAAAGGGAAAATACATCTAATAAATTGACATTTGACAAATAAGTTTAACATTAACTTGTCATAAATATAAAGCACCATACCATGATGCTAGACCGACGCGACGACCGTGCGCTAGACATAAGAGAAGAACCTTCTTCTTTTCCAAAACAAACACGAGAAAGTACAATACCTCCATAGACACAAATTCCTGATAATGGATTATAGACTTTTGACAGATTAAAGCTTATCCGTGCTTCTTGCTTGACAAGTTTACGGCCGAATACTGAAACGTCATTCAAATATGATTGGGCCTTAATTATTTGGAACGTCATTAATTTCAAAATTTAGTATACGAAATTTGAAATTAATGGCGTTCCAAATAATTAAGTCCCAATTCATATTTGAAAGACGTTTCAGTATTCGGCCATTAATTTACTAATTATGAAATTTATGTAACACAACTTGAAACGCTGAACTTCATTTAAATTTGATAATATACACAATATTATTTAAAATATTAAAAATAGAAAATAAGAGTATGTTCTCTTTGCCATAGCAGTGATAGAATACGATATATGTAAATGTGTTTTGTTGTTTACATTCAATTTGCATTTGAAACAATAATTTCAAGTTTCAATGTATTGCTTCCGAATGCAATACATTTTCGACCACACTTATAAACATTTGATAGTGATTGATAAGTTGAACACATCTTTCTCTTTCTGTCAATATTGATTTGACAGTCGAAAGAAGAGGACAGCATGAAACATCCAATATGCTTGTTATATTTAAGGAATGTACGAAAGCGTTAAGTCTAAGTTCATTGTTAAATCATTTTTTGATTTTTCTTTCTTCAATAAACTGAAAAAATCATAAGAAATTTATTTACAGTTTAAACATTCAAAATTTTATAAAATATCTAATTCATATTTAAATACACAATACAAATAACTGTAAATAAAAGCGATTCTCTATTTAAATGTATAACCTAAAAATAAGTCACCCATTAATAAGCCTGAAATAATGTAACTAATAATATAAAATCTTAGTACTGAACATATATATATATAAATAAAATAAATACTGTAATTGGCATGAAACAAACTTTAATTATATCTATGTGCTAAGAATTAAATAAATTCAATATACTATTTTAATCGAAGATAGAGTAAACGAACATACCTTAGATTAACATATTCAATGTGATTTTCTAATAGCTTTGCTATATCATGCACTGGAAACTGTTCTTTATTTAAAATACAACACTATTACACTGACCATTATATCCACAATAAATTTAATTCCAAAGTTCAAATAAAGAAATAACGAATAGCACAGATTATACATGATCTCAATTCTCAACCAATGATATCACGTCGATTCAATATCTTTTTTTTTTGTTTGTCTTTACTCTTTGGGGATAAGCTTTACATTGTCATCAAATGTGGAGATTTTCAGCATCACTGTTTGAGCTCCTCTAAGATACATTTTTTGAATAAATTTTTAAATTAGTAATTTTCTATATGTTTATAGTGAAATAGACTTTACAATAACATTCACAATTGAGTGCAAATAAATTAATCAATTACAACCGATTTGCGCTAATATTTTTTATTGACGTGTAAACGCGTTTCGTCGTGCAAACATTTTGCACAAGTACGCTCTTTCATCATTAAGACTGAATTAGATACAGATAAATTAAGTCCCGTTTGCATATATAATAATTATTATGTGTGTACTAGAAATTATAATCATAATTAAATAGATATTATATAATATGCTTTACATAATTTAACCTCTTCTAAATCTTATCACTTGAAATGGGTTTAATAGAATCGTAATAAACTAATAATTTCCAACTCTTAACAATAAAGCAGAATATATGGAAAATAAGAAGTATTTCCAGGATTTGTTGTTTCAAAATAATAACATAAATGTAAAGACGATGTAAAACTGTTTTTTTTTTCACTGGCAACATTGAAGCAAACAAGCACACAACAATTCTAGTGTCATATTGTTTAACACTAATTTTATTTAGTATTCTAAATTCTTATATTTTTTGTTTTTTTTTTAATTTAATTATTCATGTTTCTTTTCTTTTCATTCAATGATAAGTTTTGTAATATATGAGATTATTTTATACATATGGCAATACTACAAAAGCATGTCTTAATTTCGTTAAATAAACATTTTTAATACATATATCACTTTGAAATTAAATAATTTATTCATAAAACAAATATAAATATTTTCATAATAATTTAAAGTTGCTTTAATTTTATTTAGTTTTATTTTGTAGTGTAGCTTTGCACACGTAGCCTTTAAGGGCTAGGACTCCTCTGCATTTTATATGCACCTGGTATCTCGCACACCAGTCTAAATTATTGCAACCGATGCCTGCATCGGATAGTGTTTTCAATGCTGCTAGTGACAGGAGATCTGAAACAAGTGAATTGATATTATTAAAGCAAATTAATGAATACTATTAGAGCATTTTGAGGTGATAACGTCTTAAAAATCGATAAAGGCCGGCTGCACGCACGAAAAAGCATGAGTCAGAAAAAGCGATAGAGAGGCACGATCGGCCTCAGCGTTCGGCTTGTGACGCATCTATCTCTCTTCCACTCCATCGGCTGATGCGGCCGAGTCTTCATCAATGTTTTCTTATGACGTTATCACGTAAAGTTATCGTCCCTAAACCAACTTTACAGACAACCAATTATGTTTTTAGCGTGGCGTATATCTAATCATATTTTTTTAAGGTAAAGGCGGACGAACAAATGGGCCACCTGATTTTAAGTGGCCACTGTGTATGCTTAGATATTTATTCGGCTTGCAATACCCCTAGTCGTTTTAGGGGATAATAAAAATTGTGTGCAATATATTCTTAATGTGTATACATTAAGAAAACAAACAACTTTTTGTCATTACATTCTTGTTTGAACACTAGTGAGTGAGAGAGATAGAAGTATATCTTACCTGGTGGGTCAGCGTGTGTGAGTAGTTGGACATCATTCGCCCTGCAGAACGCGTGCAGGGAGGGCGGGACCACGCAGCACGAGGCGAGGTTGATTTGTGCAATCGTCGGTTTAACGCGAGCCCAACCGTGAAGTTTACGGAGACAACCGCCACCGACGTCAGCTACGCCGAGCTGCTGTACCCGTCCTGAAAACAATAGGAAGTTTTTTACTCAATCACGCGACAGCTAGATGAACGCATATGAAACTTATAGTATATAGTCTACCTACGTATATCCTGAAATAGGACATTAAATCCTTTTTTCTTTATTTTATATAAAATCACCACGAGTACAATTTAAATTATCTCTCCTTCCAAGCTAGCGGCAAACATACATATACTTATCTTTACATCTTAGTAAATGCATGAAATATTCCGATATATAATAATATCTTTGGTCTCAATACAGTTATGTATAGTAGTTTTATAAATCATTCAAGTTATATAACAGAAGATTTATTATTTTATTGATCATTTAAATATTTGATGAGCATAATTGGCAATTGCATGAACAGATTAATTAAAAAAAAATGAAATGTTTCACGTACCCTCCTTAACGTAATCTTCTAGTACCGCCCATAAAACTTTAATACCGGGTAGAATAGCTTCGCATTTCCTTGCATCCGCTTCACTGTCCGCCTCTATTTCTGTACTGGAGACGCGACCTAGGCATAAGAAAAAAAATCTAGATCTAATCTAAAAAAATATCCTTCAAATTGTTAAAGGTACAAACGATGTAGGTATCGTCCACGAATGGAAAATTAAGTAATCTAAAGTAACAGTTTTCCTCTTAATAAGTACTAAGTAGTATTTAATATATATCAACACACCACCCTTATACGAGTTGTAGGTTTATATAAACAATATCTATATTATAATCTTAATAGTCTCTTAATAAATGCTAGTTAGTAGTTTATCATAGTAATTAGCGGGCTGACTGCCTCGTTGGTCTAGTGGCTTGACATAAGGCCGCAGACTCGGTGGTCCTGGGTTCAATTCCCAGGTCGGGCCAATAAATAGTTATTGGGGTTTTCTGTCAGAAAATTCTCAGTAGCAGCCCGGAGTCTGGAAGTTGGAAGTGTGTACACTCCCGTGCCTCGGAAAGCACGTTAACCCGTTGGTCCTGCGCCTGAACTCTTTCCAGTCGTGTCGGATTGCTGTTACATCGGATTATGAGAGCTAAGGAAAAGGGAGAGGACCTGTGTTTGCGCACACACTTGTGCACTATATATTATTATTGACTGTGGGCCACCTGGTCTCAAACCTAGGCATAAAACAGGGGTTTTATGCATAGTATGGGTTAAAGTAGTAAGTTTTCCTAAGTGCATTAATACTCACCAACATTACTACCCAGTGAAATAGGGGATGCTTTTGTAAATGTACTCTTGGCGTTGTTCTCATCCCTTATCTCGACGCGGGCCGGTACGTCCGGATTGTAAGCTAATATTACATTCTCTATGTGTTCCGTATGTAGGGCCGTGAAAACTGAAAACATATTCATAATTATTTAATTATTACCTATGTATACTTTTAAAATGCTGAAAGCTTAAAAATAGGCTTAATATACAAGGTCATCCGTTCAGAAATAGTTTTTTTGAAATATCAACTTTGATCCGAGAGAAATTTCCGTTTACGATTTTACGATTTTAAAGTATAATTTATTATATGCATAATTCATGTAATTAATGAAAAACTCATGACTGTCTTACTTGTATGAATAAAGTAAATTTAAATATATACCGGAATCAAAGGGCTTAATATATATCATATATACATATACATATATATATGAATAATTAATATCGTATATGGTTTTGACGAGCTGGTAAACGTGATTGGTAGATAGGTACGTGCCTTTCGCGCCACACATCGTGGGTTCGATTCCCATCCAGGAGTGTACATGGACATGCCTGTTTGTCCTCAGTCTGGGTGTAATTATTTACATAAGTATATATTTAAAAAAGAAAAGTAGTATATGTAGTATAACAGTTGTCTGGTTTCCATAGTACGAGCTCTGCTTGGTTTGGGATCAGATGGTAGTGTGTGAATAATGTCCCGGGTATTATTACATAGTTTTCGGGGTATGTGATTGATTCATAACAAGAGCGCATTGTAATATCTATTAAAAAAAATAAGCACGCCATCTATTATTTATTACTGGTACTACGTAACAACACTTGGTGGTAGATTTGTTACGTACTACTCACTTGGTGGTAGAGCTTTGTGCTAGCTCGCCTGCGTAGGTACCACCCATTCATCAGATATTCTACCGCAAAACAGCAGTAATTGTTATTGTTGAGTTTGAAGGGTGAGTGAGCCAGTGTAATTAAAAGCACAAGGGGCATCTTAGTTCCTAAGGTTGGTGGCGCATTGGCGATGTAAGCGATGGTTACCATTTCTTACAATGTCTATGGGCGTTGGTGACCACTTACCATCAGGTGGCCCATATGCTCGCCCACCTACTTGCACAATAAAAAAAAATCTAAACGTTAAAGTTTCGCATTCAGACGATTGATAAAGAAACGAATATGGGACAAAAAATCTTTGTTTTTTAATACATATAAGAACTAGTTATTAGTCAGATACACATACAAGCATACAGTACGTGTCTGTATTAATAAGATATTTATGAACATAAAATAAATTAATTGTATAAGAATGAGTTTCTTTATTAAAGCCAAGATATAATTCTGGATAATTTGTCTCTATATATTGCACAACTCATTTGCGAAGCGATGAGATGTGTTCTACTAACGCTTACTCGATACGAGCTGATTCACTCACGTAGACAACATTTTACACTCGTTCAAATATATATAACAAGATTTTAATTCATCTTTTGTAAGAATGTATTAATGAATAAAACATCAACAACAATACAACTGACGAGTCGGTTGGCGTGTTTGGTAGACATCTCCCTTCGCGCAGCAGGTCGTGGGTTCGATACCCACCCAGAACAGACATTTGTATGCATGAACATATCTGTTTGTCCTGAATCTGGGTGTATTTTTTTTTTGTAATAATCTGTATAAGTATGTATTAACAAAAGAAAAGTGGTATAATTATGTAGTATATCAGTTTTCTGGTTTCCATAGTACAAGCTCTGCTTAGTTTGGGATCAGATGGGCCGTGTGTGAATAATGTCCGAGAATGTTAACATTATATTACTCTTCTTGGTATTGGATTACAATTATAGATTTTAACATTGCCACAAGCAAAAAAGTTTGGGTCTAAATTTCAATTCAATCGGTTGTATGAAAACTGTATATATATATATATATATATATATATATATATATATATATAATATTTACCGCCAAGCACATTACTGAAGTGTTACTGACATGTGATATTTTTCTTAGAAAAAAAAATCTTATTAAGTAATAAATATATATATATATATGTAATTATATATATCAACATATACATATTGTTATATATCTTATCACTAATTTATCTTATCGCTCGATCATCACGACTGTATAAATGATAAGATTCTTAGTTCCGCATTTGAATTGAACTACATTTATTTAACACTAGCTGTACCCCGCGGTTTCACCCGCGTACAATTAATAAAAATATTTAGAATAAAAATCAACCTAGAACCTTCCTCGATATAAGGACTATACAACACAATTTTTTTTTTAAATTCGATCTAGTTCTTGAGTTTAGCCGGATCAAACAAACAAACTCTTTAGCTTTATAAATTAGTATAGATTAACTTTTTTATTTATTGCATAGGAAGGCGGACGAGCATATGGGCATAGACATTGGCATCGTAAGAGATGTTAACCATCGCTTACATCGCCAATGATGCACCACCAACCTTGGGAACTAAGATGTTATGTCCCTTGTGCCTGTAATTACACTGGCTCACTCACCCTTCAAACCGGAACACAAGAATAGCAAGTACTGGAGTTTTGCGGTAGAATATCTGATGAGTGGGTGGTACCTACCCAGACGATCTTGCACAAAGCTCTACCACCAAGTATTACATCATATTACGATGAAATGCATGTCAATGGAGTAAATATTATTACATGAACAAGAACAAAAAAGAGTATTATTGTAACCATGTCTGATTCATTACGTATGGTAATAGAATATAGAATTAGCTACAATTTTTAGCATAGGCGATGATTTAATCAGATTAATGGTTAAATTGCCTGCTTATATACTGTAAATAATAGATCGGCTGTGTTCCATATTCCAATCATAGACAAATAAACAAACAAACATTAAAATGTCGTGATATCATTGGTCGACATCGCGAATTATCTATGGTATTCATTGTAGATTCGTAAAATGAGGTTTTATATGTTGGTATTGGATATTTGGAAATATAATTACATATATCTCATATGTAGTTAAGTAGAATAGTGTTGAGATATTTTAATTAAGAATTATCCGCAGTGCAAATCGTATGGAATATGTAAATCTATGGTTTTTTGGAGGTTGAAAGATCCTCCGACCAGACGGGTGTTGTGTCTGGTGGGCTACTGCCCCCCAACGGTTGTTGTCGGGTTCTTGTATATGTCGCTACAGTTTGTTTAGCTTTCATTTGGGAGAAACGCGTAAAAGCGTTTTTCCAGTGAGATCAAAAAGGTTCTGCTTTATGCTCAGCTATATTTCTACTTCGATTTAAAAATGCATTAATATATTATGAAGTATTATATATAGGCTATATATTAAACTATATAATATTAATATAACGTAATGCTACATAACCCGAAAGTTGATCAAATATTAGGGGAACTAAAGTGAAATCTGGGATATCGTCCACACATGAGAAGTTATATTTCGAAAAGTTTAAAAACAACTGTTCTAATCCAGCATTATTTGTATAAATATGGTATTCATTTTTATGGGTTTCACTTACCGTTTTCCATGCATTCCTTTAACGCTGTTGTACTGTCTTCATTTATAAATATTTTGACACCAATCTTAAGATTCTTCCGTTCCTCTTCCGCCATCTTGTTGATTACGTCATCATGCGGCCTTGTTATGTTAACTACCGCCTCTTTGGTGGTCGTCGATGTGGATACAACCATATAATCTGAAGCCTGAGAGGAGTCCGCGTGTGCTGTGCCATTTTGAATGGGATAACCGTTCTCGTTACCCCATTCTGATAACGTTAGTTTGATACTTTCCGATAACTGAAATAATTATTTATCTCAAATTAGAAAATTGCCAGAAAAGCGTTGTTTTTACGGCGTGGGTCATGTAAAAAAAATTATAACTTATTGATCAATAACAGAATCCTGACTAATATTAAAAATGCGAAAGTGAGTTTGTTTGTTACGCTTTGACGCCAAAGCCACTAAGCCGATTTTAAAAATGCTTTCACCAATGGAAAGCTACATTATACGAGTAACAAAGGCTGCATTCTGTCCCCAAATTCCCACGGGAACGGGAACAACGCGAGATAAACCGCGGGCAAAACGCTAGAACAGTTTAAATATGTCGTCATAAGGAAAATACAAAATTGTAAATCTCCTTTATGTACGAATTAAAGTAAAGAATTTTGCTATTAAATACCACCGATTTTAAACAAGCTACCTCGACTCGTTAAACTGTCCAAGAATAAAAGTTTCCCATCCGTTATCACCTATAAGAGGCTCATTTAAGCTTTGTCGTTTTGCCTATACAATAGAAAACTATTTTTTTAAATATTTCGTCTCTTTTTGTCTTATAAGTACCGATTGAAAATTGAGCGCATGTAATTTTAGTGCATTTGCCTTTATAAGACAGACAGCTGATTTATGTGATTTTGTATATATATTTTGTAATCTTAGTTTCATTATCATACAAACCACAACAATATGACGTCACACGGCTGCCATGCATGGTGTGGTTTGAAAAGTAACATTTAAAAAAATATATAAATTTTATTATCTACTTAAATTGTTCGCGATGTTATTATTAGTCGTTTATAATCATTTTAATCTTAAATAATTTATAAGTACCTAATTATTATTAATCTGTTGCCTCGATTTACTTATTTTCTGAAAAAGTAAAAAAAACACTAAACAACTTCCATGATAAGCAAAGTTTAATTCAATTTCATTTCCCACACACGAGTCTCCATTACCTTAGAAATGTTATGAAAACATCAACGTTAACTTCGCGCTTCCGATAACGCGTTTTAAAATATTTCTAGAAATCGTTTTTATATCCTTGACTTCAAGGTTAAATCATTTTCTAAAATTTCAATTTCCGAACATTAAAAAAAAACAATTTATTTAATAAACGATGACATATATGTTTAAACAATATGTCATAACAGTTAATATTGAAATTATTTAAGACGTCATTCTAGTGAATGATTGCTTGCGTGATAATTATGTTGTACATGTTAGCACTTTACAACATGATTGTGCAAAAAAGTAAATATATATATTTTTTAATCAATACTGTATATACATGAAGGTTTTATGGACAAAGATAGACAAGTATCGGCTTTATGGTAGACTACAGCCTCTTGAATTCATTTTAGAACTTAATTATTAGAAAGTAACAGAAAGACGAGCATCAATAGTTTAATGATTTACAGGCCACCTAGCAAGTAAAAAATCGCAAGTTCTATTCTGACCCCTTAAGACCCCCATTGTTAGCTTAATTGGGAATATTGGTGATTTCTTAAAAATATTTTGCTAAATTTTTTTTTAAAGGTCATATTTAATTGTTACATTTTAAAATAATCTAACTCCAAACTAACACAAATTGAAAACTGTAAGTAAAATCATACAATTTAAACATTAATAAATAATGCATTTTACTCAGCACAAGATATTTAAAAAAAGTGTGGAGTTTTTATTTGATGCCTATCGCCTGAATATATGTGAATTTTATATTAATTGTACTTGATTCACATAAATAACTTAGTAAATGCACTTAGTGATATCAGCACAAATAAAACTTCTTCCTGCTTCTGCTTGGTGGAAACAATATTCCGAATGTGTGATGATGTTCGGCTTTACAGGTTGACTGAAAGAGATCCATTTTGGGATCAGTATACTATTAAATTATACTCCTTTAACAGGTGTGAAAGTGATTAAAGAAAATCATGTTATTACTTTTTGTATTTAAATACTGTCAATATTGACAACTAACATCGACAAATCTTGGAAAAATTAGCAAATTTACATTTATTTTTTGTTTATTGTGCAAAATTTACCATCCAATTACATTCCCATTGTGAAATTTATGCATTGTTAAAGAGTAAGTAAGTAAGTTACAGCCTGTGAATGTCCTACTGCAGGGCTAAGGCCACCTCCTTTTTTTTAAGGAGAAGGTTCGGAGCTTATTCCACCATGTTGCTCCACTGCGG
The DNA here is from genome assembly GCA_963151315.1 of Nymphalis c-album. Taxonomy (NCBI): domain Eukaryota; kingdom Metazoa; phylum Arthropoda; class Insecta; order Lepidoptera; family Nymphalidae; genus Nymphalis; species Nymphalis c-album. The sequence goes on from OY720610.1 coordinate 4,071,466, forward strand.
GTTCGTGGAATACACATGTGATAGAATTTAAGTGAAATATGACACATGCATGTTTTCTGTCACCTTCAAGTAACAGATGAATTATAATTACAAATTAAGCACATGAAATTCAGTGGTGCTCGCCCGTCTTTAAAGCCACGATCATCGGTTAAGATTCATGCATTGTTAGATAACAGAATATTTCTTGAATTCATAAATTAAACTAAGTAATTATATTTTTAATATCTTATGTATATTATGATAGTTATTGTACAGCCAAATTTATATATTAAATAAATTTAATGAGTGGTAATTATATTGCAACATGAACAATACAATCATTTTTCCAATAGCTACTAAATAGTAAACATTCTAGTTGCAATACATTTGGAATTTAGAGCAGTGGTCAAGGGCAGATAACATAACAAAAAAAATTTGTTACTTAAATATTGTGAAATTTTGTATTGAAAAATATTGGAATAGTTTTGTGTAAATTGTGTAGGGTAAAACATACTTCAAATATTGTTTAAACAATACCTTACGCATCATCATTGTTAACAAATAAAGGATTAAATAGTTATACATAATGATTAGTATCAGACATATATAAAGAACTAAGCTGAACGCAGCCGTATCATTGATATTATTAAGAAAAAAATACATAATATAACACTGTAATTCGATAGGTAAACATTACAAATCTTATTTAATGATAATGATATTGAATGAAATACGAAACTAACCTCCTCCGTCACATTTTGTCCAGCTTTTTTCTTAATATCAATAAGGTTTAACACATTTCCTGTATTTATTGTCACTTTTGAGGCACTTTTCAGCATCGTGGCTTCTTTCGTTTTTTATTTTATTTATGTCAAGGTTACCGGTATAATTAAGTTATTCTACTAAAATATTATTTTCAATTTCAATCGATCTTTATAAAGCGTTTACTCGCTGCCAGTAATGGTGACAAACTGAATCGTACAGCCTTGAGCAGTAATACTCATACTTGTAATTGTAATATCATATCAGCTGCGTGAAAAAAGGCATGACGAACTATGGTTAATGATGACAAATGCTACTGTACACATTACACGGCCTACATTATCAGGTATGAATCTTATCTATGACGTATAGCGGTTAAAGATTCTAATAATTTAAGTATTTGATCAACGTGTTATCTTCAAAATTAAAACAGTTTGGCGATGTGATGTAAATAACATAAAATTTATCTTTGAACTTCAAAACTTATTTGATCAAATCTGTCAATGTCATTTTAGGAGGAAATCCTAAATATGATTTCTTATGCAGATCCCAGACATCTGTTAAAATCTTTGTAAATGTATAATATTATGAATGTAATAGACATTCTAATACTTTAACATAAGACTAAACTAAGACTACGAGCGAAAGCTTATCTGCAAAATTTCCATGTAATAAAAAGTAGTATAATTGATCTTCATATTTAAAAAGGAATCAATGTAGCAAATAAATTAAGACATAAGTGACAATATTTATAATGCGCTATATTTTCGTCAACTTAATTATACCTTTTGGGCTTCAAAAGATATAATTATATGTAAGTTCCCTAATGCAGCTATAACATACATTTTTGCAATAGTATAACAGGAGGACCTGCCCCGGCTTCTTTCTTCAGACAGGAACTGCGGGGGACTTGTTTTATAATATGCTTATAATTATTAGTGTTTTATTTTCAAAATGATATTACTACGTTGCTCTTATTGTCATAATTCTCATTTTTCTGTAATATTTATAATTTGAATTTGTGGTAAGAGTTATTTTAAGAGGTGGCAGTTTATTTTTACTGTCAAATACTCCATTTGTCAATTGCAATTCATCAATTGTTGAGTGTTGAGTGTGTTGTGGAATTTGATCGATTTGTTTCTTTTTTCCATTTTATATAATTATAAATAATTTTAAGTTTCCTATTATAAATCAAAATGGGTCTAGACATTATAGGTTTTGCTTATGCAGCTACTGTTGCGGCCGGTGGCGTTATGGGATATGCGAAAGCAGGTTAATTATTACTTTCAATACAATTAAAGTTAAAAAGTACTTAAACTATCTAAAAGCTTAGTTTCTAATTGCTTTTATTTTTTTTAACATTTAATATACATTTTTAAAAATAAACTTGTTCTATCAATATACCGTTTAATTTTTTTCAAAGATAAGATAAAATTAAAGTTTTTTTTTTCGTACGACTATCGTTCGAGAATTTTCTTCAGCTTTGTATCATATTAAATAAATAAACTGATAGATTGGTTTAAGTAATTTGTAATTGTTGCGAATTATTTCGAAGCGATTATATAATATATTAAATTATGTGAATGTCTTCAGTTTTGTATTATATATTAATTTCGTCGCCGTATGTTTAAACACAATGATATTATAAGTAAAAAGGTGTAGATAGGTTACATACATAGCATTCAATCTACGAAAATGACACTGTTACGCACACGCCACACATAAATAATTTTATATTGCAATATACACACTACATAACGATTTGTCTCTAAAGTAGAGTGGCATGATTTAAGTATCACAAGTGAAAAAAAGACGAATATATTTGCGAGAGTGCATCGTCTCGTGTCAAAGAAACGACATAGAATAAATCATCAGATGTACGTTTTTTCTTACCCGGATTTATGCCTATGAATGCGATTACTCATAAATTCATTTTGTAAAAGTAATAAAAATTCATTGAAATATAAACTATCAATAATTTTATAAAAATTTAATATCAAATAAACAATATCAACATCATGATCATACATCTAAACACTATTTATACATCTAAATAAACATCTTCTATACGACATAATGATAAAAAAAATTATTTATATTTTGATTTCAATTTAGTAATATAATATAATTAATAATTTAATATTCTTTCTCATTTATATAAATAAAACAAACATATAAAATTATAATATAATATGTGGCAACTGCCACCACTGTTTGTGTTTTACTCAATGGTCAGTAACGTCGTCTATCTCTATTACACTCGTTCATTAATATACTTTTGTTGCATTCATGCATTTCTAACGTCATATTTTACGAATATAATATTTGATTTGTGAAAATATTAAGATAAATAGTAAACTTACTAATGAAAAGTGATTCCTTAAGTTTAAGAATTTTTGCTAGTATAATTTGTGCAATATCTCATAACACACGACGGCATTTCGGGTTATTTTGGGTCACTTTTAATTATAATTATAATTGCTACTTGACGTCTATCCATTGACAATGGTGACTTAATACTGAGGTGAAGTGTGGATAGTAATCTTGATTTCGAACTATGCTCACGGAGTGCTTGTAACCTATCTACACCTTTTTACTTATAATATCATTGTTTAAACATACAAAATAATGACATATCTCAAAAAATTTAAAAAACCAAGTATTAAAATTATAGAAATAACTCACGAAAACTTTTTTTCATTTAATATAGGTATATAAAATTATGAAATGTTCTGTAGAAATTAATGTGTTAATAATTATGGTTTTCAGGTTCAATCCCATCACTTGGAGCTGGGCTTATCTTTGGATCTATTTTAGGTGAGGAAGAATTTGTCATATGTATTTAGTTGTTAGAACACATAATTATGTCTTACTACATTTGTGTTTATAATTCATCTCATGTACGACAGTGAAGAAAAACATTGTGAGGAGACTTGCATTTATCATTTTCTTTTGGCAGGGATGTCTTACCAACGTGGTTCATGCGTACCTAATTTTCGGTATATTTATTTAAGGCAATCCCTTTTAATTTATTTATAATTTTTTATTCAACTAGCTAAATAATTGGCTTTTTTAGGTGTGGGAGCATACCAACTTAGCCAGGATCCTTCAAATTATACTCTGATGATGGGTACAACAACATCTCTCGGAGGTCTCATGGGCTATAGGTAAGATTTGTAATATTAAATTATCTCTAAAAATTATTTTAAAGCAATTTAACCGTAATATCTGAAATGAGTCAGGCTAGTTGTTTTTATTGTCTTATTTATAATACAAATAATTTATTAATAAAAAGCTTTGAATGACAACTTGTTCCCCTACATCAAACATTTAAGAGAACATCTTGTGAGTTAGAATAGTAAATGACCAAGGTTACCAGTTGCAAAGGCTTTTGCCAATTTTCATGCATAAATATAGCTTTGTCTATTGTGATAAGTAATTAACAATTAGCTTCCTATTTGTAATGACTCACTCATTTCTTCCGTTAAACCGGAACAAATATAAATTGTTATTTTTATAGTTGACTCTAAACAACTGTAAAACTCTACTTGAATTTAAGTATATTTTATTTGAAATACTCTACATTTGTGTAGAGATTAATGGTGGCTTAAATTCCGTCGGCTTGGTCAGTAGAAAATAATAAAAATAAACCCTTTTTCAGATATTACAATAGCAGAAAGTTCATGCCAGCAGGTCTAATGTTCGTCTTATCAGTCGGAATGTTTGCAAAGCTGCTTGTTAGAAATGTCACTGCCTCTCCTATGGCTGTTAAGTCTAATTAACTTAGTGCTCAAGTAAAAGTGTTTAGTGTATGGAATGTTTCAATTGAAGTAGTGCAAAGGAGTTCCTGTTGACACCGATTTTTTGTACCAATAAGTCAAATCATATTAACAATAGATAAATGGATTCTTTCAGACAAATTTTCTTTTGCAATAGCAATACATCTCATGCCTTCAAAATTCACCTCAATTATGTTTATTAACTTCTTTAATACTATGTATTAAATTGCATTTTAACTTTTGTTATATATGAGGTCAAGGTTTGTTAGTATTATTGTAATTTTAATATCATATTGATGTATCATTGATCCTTGAATTTTATTTATATTTGTTATTTTGGGATGTGTAATAAAAATGGTGTTGGAGTTGTTATAAATGATAAGCTATCCTTATTGTGGGCAATAAAACAAAATGTTTTCATTTCTTTGTGTATATTTTTCTTAAAATTTAGACAATTTAGGAAAAACAAATTTGTTTATACATAAATAATAATTGACATTATATAATAAATAGTTATTAAAAGGCAAGTGATGTCAGTGTTGGAAGTTAACGGTATTTCCCTATTAAAAAACTAAACTGCCAAATAATAATTAATTTTTTTTAATCTATGGTAACTTTTAAAATTATAGACCTATGTCACATAAATAAATTTCGACATTTAAAACAGACTTATTTTAATAACAAGGTATAAGAAAGAGTAACTTAAAAAGATTAACTTAGTTTAGAAAGTTGCGAGCCAGTCGCTGTATTAAAAAAAAAAAGACAAGAAGAACAGATTTTAGAAATCCACATGAAAATTTTGACAAACAAAATAAAAGTGCTAATTAAATGAAAAGTATATTATTGGATGTATACATGAATTATATTTATCATTCGCTTAATTAATTATTAAAAAGGCACTTTGTGGCAGTTTCTTTCTGTAAACTTAAAACGAACGCTATTTTTACAACCACTTATAAAAATACAGACTAAAAAAAAATCTAAATTAAATACAAAACCGCGTTGAGATGTAAAATCTCATATCGAATAGTTTTGTTCGTAATATACATAATACATTATAACTAGTGTACTTAAAGAGTTCATTTATTGTAACACAATCACATTGTAATATCACTCGCATGTCTGACTCTAATTTAATTATTGTCTTCAGACACATTCTTATACACACAAGCACGTGCGTCACATCCGTTATTACCCGCTGTATATTACTTCTTGCATAATTAAATATTACCAAAGTAATAACACAAATTCAATTAAAAAATTAAGTTAATTCATATTAAATAATTAAAATGTAAACATGGTTTTTTTGTAAGCAAATTGAGTATTTACACAAAACATTTCTAGCCTTGAGCTATGTTATAGATATAGTAGTCTTTATCATGGAAGTAATATTCATATAAGGTATGTGCGCACGTTTCACAATCTGAAATGTATTTAAAGGCTGGAGACGGACTGCCTGGTTTGTTTACAATCCAGGCTTTAGTTGATACCACGGTATCAGTCTCTAGTCCAGCAAGCAGTCTTCATTGTTTTTCCCGCTCGATTTGCTAATGGCGGCTACTGTAACATAAAAGTCATAAAAAATAACAGATACAAAAAAAAAGAAAAAAAAGTGAAGTTACTAGAAGTTTCTAAATATACTTCGAATCTAGAAGATATATGTTTTTTTATGTGTTATATGATTGTATTGATTCATATGATGTATTGGAATATGAAAGAATAAGAATGTATTGAGTATGGATATGACTAATAGTTTATGTACATTTATAAATATGTATAGATATATATTTTGATAACAATCTGTCCTTTTATATATATGTATCAACATGTACGCGACAGTTTATCATCATTTATATAGTGACAGGACGTGAATGGCTGAAAAGAATGCATATGAAATAATAGCAGGTAGTAGTTGTGAGATAATTGAAGATGCAGAAGACCATGATACGGTGATAGACAGGATGACATCGATATGGTCATTATGTTCGTGTCTTACCAATAATTAATTTGGCATTTCTATGTTCTTATAAGCTCCCCTGACGTCAGATTCCTTTGATAAGAGAAGACTAACCTCGCTGGCTCTATTTGAACTTGCTGAGAATTCGCATCTGGTCTTATAGAATTGTCTGATGATTTCGCTTGTGAGTAATAAGTTCCTATTTTAAATAGTGATTTTATTGCCTTGTCCGAGAATGGACTTTTTGTAGTTCCCCGTCCGAAGTAACTGTCTAATTCTTCTTTTTTAAAGAAGCCCCGTTTCGGTTCGCTCACTACCGTCTTTGTTGTGAAATCTTTAAAATCGTACGGATTTTTAGTTGTCGATAACGAGTAACTGTTTATAGGTGGTTGTGTGCTGGATGGTTGTGTTGCTTCTGTTGATTTCTCTGTGTTCTCTACTGGTCGTCTTGTTGTGAAGTAATAATATTTGTATGGATTCGTTGTTGTTCGAACTGTTGTAGTTGTTGTTGTTGTTGTTGTTGTCGTCGTAGATGTCGTCGTTGATGGTTCTGGGCTTGTTTTCTTTTGGTAATATTGGTAATAGTTTGGCTTGTACGGTTCAGGTGCTGACGTGCTAGCTACGTATGGTTGTGTTGTCTCTTCGTTACTGTGTACGTGTTTAAAATAACAATGTTAGTATATTTATCCTTTTTTTTTCGTTTCTACACAAACTGACAACACCCCGAGATCATGTTTCATCTCGTTGCTCGTTACAGTATTGTGATGTTCCAGCAATTTATATACCGATATAATTTAAATCCGTCTCTGTTGTTTCATATGAATTAAAAATAAATTTTTGTATTATAATGTTGGCTACGAATAATACAGACCTTGTGATGTTTCCGTAGAAGGGACTAGTCTCGGGTCGTATGTAGCTCGGCGTGTGCTGCGAGTAGTCCGGTATTATGTTCTCGTGTTCAGTTATACACCGACCGTTAATACAGTACTGGAATATATATAATTGTATACTAACTATTCATTAATATATAATTTAAGCTAATGCAATTGCTATTAAAAATAGTTACATGTTTTCACATTGAAATAAATCTAAGAAGTTCTGATTAGCTGAATTAATAGACACATTTTCTTTTTTTTATTGTATAGGAAGGCGGACGAGCATATAGGCCACCTGATGGTAAGTGGTCACCAACGCCCATAGACATTGGCGTTGTAAGAAATGTTAACCAACGCTTACATCGCCAGTGCGCCACCAACCTTGGGAACTAAGATGTTATGTCCCTTGTGCCTGCAATTAAACTGGTTCACTCACCCTTCAAATCGGAACACAACAATAACAAGTGCTGCTGTTTTGCGGTAGAATATCTGATGAGTGGGTGGTACCTACCCAGACGAGCTTGCACAAAGCTCTACCACCAAGTAATATTCATAATATTCTACATGAAATTCTTGGCTGTATTCTATATATACCTGTCCATCACCACACGGAGACCCCTCCGCGGCGGGTCTGTATGCAACGCAGTATCCGCTTGCTGCGTCGAAGCAGAAAAGTTGCGCACAGACCCGCTCGTCCTTGAAACATGCGCTGAAATTCAAAAGGTAAATCAATATCATGAAATAAATAAAAAAATTATAACAAAAAACGGATCTCTCTTTCTCTCATTAGCGATTTCAAATGTGAAAGAAAAAGACAAAATATTATATAAATGTACAAAATTTACTGAGTTGTCGTTATGTATTAAATTGGTATTAAGGGTTTACCTAGTTCCTCTGTCCTTTCGACACTGTGCATCTAAAGTAAGTAAGCGACCGGGTAACACCCGGGGTAGTGAGTCGTCTTCATGTGGAGAATTATATAGGCAAGTAGCAGTGTCACCGCTGAAACATTTGAGATTTTGCAAACAGGTGTAATATATTCACACAATACATATACATATATAGATAGACATATGTAGATAGATAAAAAGCAATCATATTAAAACACAAAAATAAGCCGCAAATATTAAATTTAAAATAAGAACGTGTGTTAAAATACGGTCTCTATAGGACAAAAATGTATGTCGTATAAAAAAATCTTCAGATAAATTTGGCGCCCAACGTGGGTCTGATACAAATCGACACATATTGATAAAGTATCATGTTTTAATTGCGATATAAATATATAAAGAGATAAACCAACTTTAAGAAGTGATGGAAACTCTGAACACTGCATGGTGACCAACGGAAACCTTTCTCCGTATGCCGGAGATCAGACATGATAAATCCATCTTCCCATCTACACTTCTCAGCGCCTGGACCTCCTAAATACGAAGGTGGTGGACTTCCGTCGTGAACTGCTCCTAGTCTGAAATGTCATTAACAATTTAGATAAAATAATATTCAACAAATATTTATAACTTTATCCAATTAATTACATCTTTCATACAAATTGTCACATATAACCCAACTTTAAATGTCATTCTTTATTTGTAAACAAAGTCATTTTTAACGTACAAATGTCCAACTTCATGTGCAGCAACAATGATGCCAGAAAAGCCGCCAGTGTCTTCGATGATAGCAACAGAGTTGACTTTTTCAAGTCGCTTATTCACAACGCACGCGCCTCCGACGTATGCGAATCCTATCAAAAAGTATATGTCAGTATTTTGCAGAGACAATTAAAAAAAAAAAAACAATTTTCAGGATAGGTTCGAGGTTATGGACTATGTACTTACGTTGATAGATTATTGGATGACGTCATATTTTGATGATGGTGTGATGTGGACTGTGATAAAGGTAACAATGGGCTCGTACTTACAGAAGAACGTAGAAGACGCGAAGACTTAGATAAGAGCACATGCAAAGCATACTGATCTAAGTTAGAAAATTAAGGAAATGCCCCATGCGGTTAATATAACGGCATATGCATATATTTAGGATATTAGTTTAAAAAAATATGATAAGTAATTAAACTAAAGTTATAATATGAGTTAAAAAAAACTATATGTCAAGGTACAGATCATATAAATATTGCCAAATAATTACATCTCTTGGAGTTCATGATTAGTATATAATTATATATATATATGTATATACATTTTTGTACATATACATAAAAACATGCAACTTGAATGGTATAATTGATTGTGATATACTGATTACTGAATATTTATGACCGACATTAATAGTAAGTATAGTTTTGGTATACGTAATAGACAGGTTTAGTTTGTTTAACGATGTCCTCGTGTCATTTATGTAAGGTAGGGCCGACTGGTCCCTCTGACCTTACGCAACTTTCTTGTTAATGTAAGAAGATGCACTGGAGGCCTTTTGAAAGGTTTTGACGCGTGAAACCAATCATTATGTCGAAATAAATGTGGGCGATCTTTGACTTACCATACGCAATAATATATAAACAGCGATTATCATTTAATTCATCACTTGAATTACTACTTGTTTAATGTTGATGGGTAAAAAGTCATCGCATGCTCTTACAAAGGGATCGATGTATGTTCGACGTATGAGTCATTTATTTACAGATGAAGGTCTCTTTAAGTGGGCATATTAATATATTTATGGTTCAGGTGACATGATGGAGTAAATCTATGACTAAACTACGTATAGTTGGAAATTTATATTTTACTATATACATGAGATATTGCATGGTGTATAGAAAGACATATGCGTAGAAAGATTATTCACAGAGTGCTAATGAAATCACGGATTCGGGAGGATGGGTAACAGAGGAACGTGGTTCCAGTGAAACATCGTGTACAAGGGGGTAAAGGAACTTGTGATAAAAGGCGTGCTCGGGGGATTAACATTTAATCGACACACGCCTACCTGCAGTCCCTCTATTGCACGCATCGTTTGCATATTGTCTCCTGCACATGTCTAGTCTGAAAGCCACGGAAATAAATTGCTGAATAAATTTCTTAAAAAAAAATGTATATTCCTTCATTGGATTTATCACCTACACAAATTGGTTCGTTTTAAATAACGGCCTGGCGTATTAAAGTGCAACGAACTATCCGTTCATTAGTATCAATACTCTTTTCCCGTTACCGAAACCATGTGTCAAAAGACCATTCAAAAATCGAACATCGTGTAAGACAATATTCAGCGCCATTACCAAATCCGTTACCGTAAACATAAAATTAAAATTATCAAGCCGAGTTATTTAACTCTTAAGCCTCGGTTAATGCTGAGTATGTCAACACCAGTCGCAACCTTTCATAAGGTTTTTGTTTAAAATTGAATTACCAGCGGTGCCTTTTGTACAGCGACCACCCTTGCGTCGTCGGCACATGTCATACCTGTTGGTTAAATCAGTTTTTGCGTCTTCATTCAGATTCCTTTATGGTTTTATTTTTTTATATAAATATTTCAGTTTCTGACGTTTAAACTTGGAATAATGGCGCCAAATTATGAATAAATAAATTTTTAATTTTATACTCACCCATGTTATATTTCTTTGTTCAAATCAAACGTTGACATTCAAATATATTATTTGTAACATATATTTAGATTTATTGCAAATTTCTGATCAATAATTTTTTGATTTTAATTAATATATTTAAAACAAATTGAGGGTCATGGTCTTAATATTTATTTATTTACCTGGATTTATTGCAAATTTCTGATCAATAATTTTTTGATTTTAATTAATATATTTAAAAAAAATTGAGGGTCATGGTCTTAATAAGAATGGCTGGCGTAGTCGTGCGTATGTTCGAACGTATTATGTTTACGACTACGATTTAAATATAATGAAGTTGACGCATAAATGTTGCCATTGTAATCCATAGATTACACAATACATTATCACATATTTAATCACAGTGACTAACTTTGAATGTATAAAATATTTTTTTCATATGCGTGACTTATTATATCTTAGACACAATTCAATTTAACTTTAGTATTACATGTTCGGGTTCTGTAATTAAAAAAAATATATATGGCCATTATTTTCTTATTCTCCCCACTTACTTGGTAATAGCAACAGCGATATCGTACACGGGTAGTCTCCTCTCTCTAAAGAGGTACTTGCCCATGTCAGTAAGAGCGGCAGCAGAGTCGATAGCATCGCGACCCACACGGTTCCTTTCAAGATAAGGCGTGGCGTCCCGACCCTGGATTTATAAAATTCTTATATTATGTACACAACGTACGAACTAAGATAATGAAAAAAATATAGCATTCAAATATAGAAAAATAAATTCTATCCATATATGTTTTAAATAAGTCGTTCACAATTAATTTACTTTTAATTTATTTTATATATAAAAATATTAAGAAAGTTTTTAATATAAATAATAAGAATAAATTTGATAAAATCATATTAACGTAATTTAAGAACTAAATTAGATTGAAAGTCGTTATACAGGTGACATTTCAAAATTATTTATCCACCGATCAAATATCAATATATAATAGGTAATAAAAAATCAAGCATAATTAACATAATTGGATGAAATAGTTTTTAGTAATTATTATATCTATTAATATAATTTAGGTATCGTATTCGTTTTATGTAAGGCATAAAAACTAACTATGGAATTATAGAATTTATCAATTTTGATTTTCTTAGGAGACAAAATTTTTAAAAAAAAAGCTATTTGTAATATTTTATTTTTAAAATTCTAAATCACGACTAAAATACAAATAAACTTCACTGAAAACATGCAGGATCGCCATATTTGTGTGAAAAATCAAGAATTATTCTTAAAATAGTTTAAAACCATTTAAGTTTCTTACGAACTACCTTATTTGCAATGTTTTTATAAAACAATTATTATATTTGAAATAAAAATTAATCATAAAAAACTTTTTAACCAAATCGTACATTTGTTTCTGGTGTTATTTCACTGTGTACGTCAAATATTTTTACGAGCGAGCATTAAACCCTACGTGTAGTAAGTATGTACCTAACGTAAATAAAAGGTGACATGACAAAGAAAGGTATGATCAATGACCTTAAATAGTATTAATATTTCTTAATAAAAAATATAGTGATTTACTTAGTAGGTGATTAAAGTTTTATTGAGATAAAAACGTTAATATAATGTATAACTATTTTTTATCTGTAGAATATTACTTATGGTGATTCTAAAAATATATATTTTTGTTATTTAGTTGTTGATGATTCACGAATCATTAAAACAGCGTTGTAAAAACTCGAATTTGTTTTGCACTTTTTTTACTCGGCTGTATTTATGGTTTTAGCCTTTGTAAAGAAAATAAAAAAGCTCCCAAAGTTACTAAATAAATTTAGACCTAAAATATTATAACGACAACGAAAATCAAGAAAAATTTAGATTTAATTTGAATAATAATTTTAAAGCTTGGGTTTAATCTAAACACAATTTCTTTGCAGGTGTTGCTAATTTATACAAATTAATTCTGTTTATTTTTTTATTAACAGCCATATCTTGTTTCGGTCGTATCCTTTCATTTGTCTCATATATATCGAACGTCCAACCGTGAAAATAAACTATGAAAACAATAATATAATATGATAATATATTGGATATCTATTACTTTATTTATAAGTCGTAAATTTGTAACTTTAATTTAGAAAAATAGGATATTTTTACATCTTTTAAAAAAAGGTTATAGTTATTTTTTATCTATGTATACCTAAATTATCGAGTTAGTTTGTAGTGTAAATCAAGAAATAATATTTTACAAAATATCACAAATATTTATATAATTTAATATTAGCTTATAACAAAATATATTGTTTTGCTCAGATTAAAAAAAATACAATCAAAATATAGCATAAACCAAAAATGCTGGCTGTAAACATGTTATAGCAAGCCAGTAATAAAATACAAAAAAAAAGAATACGCGGTAAAGTGATAACTACTAAAATTGTCATTGTTGTTGTTATTGTTTTAATTAATTGATTATTTATAAAATGGCAAGTGACGCTGTACTTAAATATTTAATCGATACAAATAGACCGTACTCATGTGCGGATATTACTGTTAATTTACGGGGCACGTATACTAAAAATGCCATACAAAAAGCGCTTGACGCATTAGGCGAGTCAGGGAAAATACGATGCAAATTGTACGGTAAACAGAAGGTATATGCGGCGTTACAAACGGATAAAGTAGAAATTGCTAGCGATACAGAAGGTAAGACCATTTTTATACTTATTATTATAATATAATGTGTTTTAATTAAATATGTAAATTCTGTCATTAAATAATATCATAGTTTTTTAATTTAAAAAAACTTAAAAACTATCATTAAATTTAATATAAAAAACTGCTGAGCCTTTCGTTGCTAACCAGGCCTATTTTTTACAAAAGTTGGCAGTTTCTTGTATCATCAACAAAGTGATAAATAGCATAAAAATGCCTGTAGTTATCAGCTACTGGAAGACAACATTCTCATTACACGCGATTTAAAAAAAAATAGTAATAATACGGCAATAATATGCTCAACTTAAATATTGATTTACATTTTTTTTAATTTAAGCTACATTTAAATTGATGTCTTCACTATTAATGAAATCCTTTTTTTTCAGACTATGACACCCAAATCATAAGCATCACAAAGAGTTTAGACGAAAAAAGATCTCTACTTAAAACAGCTGAGCTTAACCTCAAAAACCTTTTATCCGCACCGACCAATGATTGCGCGAAATCACAAATTGAGGAAATTAAAAATAAAATAGTCAAACTAGAAAACAAGTTGATCGATTTGCGTAACTCTACTGAAGTTGTTAGCGTTGACGATAAAAAAAACATTTTAAACGACCACGATGTATTTTTTAAAGAATACAGGTATACGGTTTAAATGTTAAAATTAAATTATTAATACTATTAATATGATAATGCGTCTTATAAATAAACTTTTTTTTTAAGAAAACGCAAGAGAATATGCTCGGACATGATCGAAGCCGTTCTTGAAGGTTATCCAAAATCGAAAAAGAACTTTCTAGACGAACTATCCATAGAAACGGACGAGATGGTTAATTTCAAACTGGCTTCGAAACAATAAAAAACAATGGAATAAAATTTTGATTTGTGTCATAAATTATAAATGATTTTAAATCGTAAATTTTGTATTTACATATTAATTAAAAAAAGATCTACAGTTCTCCGATTGATTTGTGAATTTTATGATATTTTGCGCAAATAAAAATGTCTGCACCACACATTCGTCAATACGTACAGATTAAAAATATATGACGCATGAATAACTCGTAAGTTTTAATGAGACGCTAAAAAGTTCCGCATTTATTTATAAATCATTATAATTTAAAATGATTACAGATTTCCTTAAATTGCTCATTAACGACTTAACGTTTAAAAATCTTTAGACATAAGTTTACATATAGTGCCACCATGGTATGAAAATCTTTTTTATACAAGGAGAGGTATTAAAAATTGAAATAAAATTTTTTACCTTTGAAAAAATAGGGCTATGTTGCCTTAGAGTACTCACCCTAGAGATGATAATGCCTGCTATGGATATCCTTATTCTTGGTCCTTTAAGGAGTTTGTATCTGAGATCGACGCCATTCCAGAAAGACACGAAGTACCGCTTTATTTGCAAATTGTCACCTCCATGTAACCTGGGGATTATTTTTTTTATTTATAAAGACAACATCGTTTTCTTAGTTTTAATATCTTTCTATTTAACTAAGGTCGAATAATGGAAGATATTATCTATACTTATTATATAAAAATTTTGGTTTTAAAACACAATACAATGCAAATAAAAAAAGTACAAATGACAGTGACATTTTAACGTTATATAAATAAACGTTGCACGGAATTTTGACTAGCTACTGAAAAAGTACCCTACACTTCAAAAAAACAAAAATTAATGATTGGAAATCAATACTGACATATTTTAATTAATGGAGACATAGTTTAATTATATGATCAATACTACTATTTCTTATCTCTCATCATGTAAATGTTTAAAATATCAATAGAGATTTTATTTCTAAAATTCAGAGGGGAATCAGGAGTCAGTTCTTAGAAATCCAAGAAATAAGTTAATTAATAAATATTTAAATACCTGTAGCCATCATAATCAACAATAACAAGGATTTCTGGATATATGACGTATGGTGCTTCCCTTTTGCGTCTGCTTAGAGACTCTGTCGATCTTTTCCTTCTGAAACGCTTGCCAAGATGATCGGGTTCCATGAAAGCTACAATAAAAAAAAAACCGAAATATTTGAAGTTAAGAATTGAATGTAGGTAATTATTTATTTTTAGATTTTGTTATATAATCATTATGTATATTATAACAGGTTTATAATGTATTATGCATACACGAAAACAATGTCGTAGATTGTTTAATTTTTTTAATTAAAGAAGTATGACATTAGCATACAAAGTCAAATTTATCAATTCAAATGAAAACACATTTAAAGTTAAATGTTATAAACAATAAATTTTTTCTTAAATTAACATTATATGGCGCCTGCATTCCATAAAGAATAAACGATTCTTAAAAATTTTAAATGTCGTATAATCTCTTGTTTATGGTCAAATACATTAACGCGACGTAATTTAAATAAATCGTGTTAGTTAATTTGTAAATTATAAAATATATAGTTTTTTTTTAATTGCAGTATTTTAATAGGTACATATGTTACTCGATTGTTTCAGAAGTTGTAACATTATGTGAAAATTACACAGACTATCATTGCCTACCTATAATAATATTTTATGTGTTTTTTTTCCTATCACATTGTTTCAGCTGTGGTCGGATTTCAGTTATGTTTATTGTTAATTATTAGGTTTGGAGACTAGTAATGTTACAAATATTTCGCATGTATAAATAACCGTCGTGGCTTACACTGGCGTTGGAAGTTGGAATTAAAATGATCATTAATAATTCTAAAACAAATATAATTAAAAAGAAGCATATATAAGAAATAAATATCTGTATAATGTGTTAATAATTCTTAAATAAAATGAGTGGCAATTTACGAGGTATTTACTAAAAGAATAGTATCATGTTACAAATGAATCAGTTCTCTGAACTAAGAATATTATAAGTACAAAGTACAAACTAATCACTAAATCTTAGCGAAGTCGCGTCCGATAGAGAATTATTAAAAATATATGGTTTTCCCCAGAACATGTGTATTGTCGGATAAAAGATTAATGAATGATATTTTAATAACATCGCGAATATATTACGAGGCTGACGTAATATGCCCGAGACTCGACCTTATGACCTCTCCAAGATAACGTCCATAAAGACTACATTTCTTACATTTTTATTAGCACTTTTGATCTATTCACATGAGAATACATTACAATTCGATTTTTTAAAAAAACGTTATATATATTTATGTGGTCAGTCTCTTCCGTGTTTAGATATATACATTGATTACAAATTCTCATAATGAAGTCAATCTTAAAGATACACTAAAACAGACTAAAAAAAAAAGTCAAATACAAAAATAAATTTGTTACGAGATCTAATCATTAAGACAGACAGTCTGGCATCTCTTCCCATATTTATTGGTAATTTATATACGTAAAATTATTAATATACATTTAATCAAAGACATTTGCATGAAACGAGTTTCGCGGCTATTTTGCATAATTTTCATAGGTGCCTTTCCTGTCATGAGACCGAACACGTGTCTTTCTGCGAATTTGTCGACAAAGGTATCTAATATTAATAAATTTCCCCCAATTTTTAATGTGTATCATTAAATTTAGAATTAGTTCTTAATTAATCATTTAGTTCGACTATAATTATTTAATAGATTAACATGGTTGTTGAGGAACGGATAAAAAAAAAATAGGCAATCAGTTTGACATTTACAGACGAAATTTTTAATGATTACCTACTGGCCACTATTAGCCATGAAAGGAATTAGTTTTATTAGAAATAATCAATAATATAAAAAAAAGTATATTTTTTTATCTTAGAAACCAGAAACATCATCTCTGGTAGCATTGAAGTCCATAGATTAAGATTAATGATCGAAGTTACCCACAAATGCAAATGTTACTTGCAGAAACGACACTGTGATTATAATAATGATTACTTATATAAATAAAACATTTTAATATTAAATTAGTAATTTTCTACTCATAGAATTTATCAAATTGTAATCGTAATAATGAAGCGAAGAATACACCAGACACCTATTTCAAACTAATAATTAAAAATATTTATATGACCGATTTTCAAGTGGTAATCTCTAACACTAGAGATGTGACATTTGGCTTGTGGCTCGTTTGTGCAAAAGATATTTTAATGCAAAAGTTTATGTGGAAACACAGGTTAATTGTCTTCATTTTCATGCGGTAGACAGCAGACAAATGAAGCCGCTGACTTTAGACCTCTATGAAGCTCTACTTCGTAATACTACCAACTTCAAAACTCCAGACTACTACTGGGGCAGAAAAACTTAATAACACATGGTCCTAACTAGATTCGATCCCGGAAACTCGTGATCTGCATCTGAAATCTAGCTTGGTTTTATTTATGTGGTGTGTGGTTCATTTAGTATAACACCGTGACGCAATAGCAAAATTATTTTTATACCTTGTATTATAAAAGGCACAGAGTAAATATAACAGAAAACTATTTATTGCCTTTGAAATTCATGCTTAACCGCTTCGAGGCACGCACCCTATCACGTCTTGTTAATATCTAAACCGAATCAAAAATAAAGGTCTGTCGTAAAATCGTAATAGTCACGAAATGCTCAAATAAGGATAATTCGGTTTATCAAATGGACAAAGGTTGTTGTTTTATTATTTATTATCTATGCATGTATCCTAGGAATACAGCCTATAAAACGTTACAGATAAATAATCAAATAGAGCGGAATTAGGATATAATAAATGTATTATTTTCTTATATTTACAAATAAAATGTGAATAAAATAATAATTAATGATTTTATCGACTGTTTAAAATATAAAAGGACATTTTCTCCTCTTGTATATATAATTTGTATATTAAAAATAAAAACTTCTTGCTCAAAAATATCATGAATATTCATATTTCTCTATGTCGAATTGTCAAAACACAAAATAGAATGGCGGAAGCAAATAAAAAGTTAAAACGACTTGCATAATATTCAATATACTTACAAATTAGACATACATCAACTTAATCCACATATCGAGAAAATCTACCATATAATAACCAATACTAGCCATAAGAACAAAGGATACAATTGGCGCGGCGTCCAAAGATATTTAATTTGTTTTTTTTTTTTTTAATATGTTATAGCACTATAACGGCAAATAATAATGAAGCATATAACAATATTGTATTAGATAGTAATTTACCATGTTGATAATTAAAATGAATTTATAGTGACAACTTAACAATATGCTCACTAAATTAAATAATAATGTATTTCATTATAAATATTCCATTTGAATCGTCATTTGAACGCTAGATGGTGTTAATGTCAATTAACCTATAAATTATATGTATTTAAATAAATACCTAATCGCGAAGGAAGAGAATATGTTTTCATAATAATTAATACAGGTATATTATAAATAATAGACTTGTTGATAGCTTTCCGTGTGCAAAAAAGTTATAACACATGTTTTTATTTATACTGGTAAAAAAAAGTATACTGTGCAATTAGAAACGTATGATGGAAATTATAGTATAAATATAAATAAGCAAACAAGTGCAACAGAAAGTTTTATTTCGAATTCGTACAAATATACTTATAACGTTTAGTGTCTATTTAATATGGCAACACTTATACTCGTAGTTTGCGCTACTTATCGCGCGGACATATTATGATTATGTAACCAAAAATATTTTTTTTTAAAATACCCATTTAGAATCTAAGCTAATAGCTAACACATTTGGCTACGTCCGAAGACTAAAAAAAGGTTCCTCCTTTTCTTTTCATTTTTCCTTATCTAAGCAGTCTGTGACGTATATTCTACGTACTACGTTTACATATGGCCTTCGCCCCCCTTTCCTTGAGCTGGCAAGTTTATTCTTTATAATCTTTGCTCACATCTCTGCTCACCGCTTTTTACTCGCACGATTGGTGTGAGCGTGAAAGTAAGTTTGATTGTCAGTCGTTTACGCATCAACGCCTCAATCGATCTACGTGATATTTTGCGACAAGGATATATGAAGAAGAACACAGTTTTTTTTATCTCGATCGAACAAATATATAATTAATTAGGTAAGCACGTGAAGATTTAGATAAAGAGTTATCTTAAAGGCTCGATTTTTTCTCCGTTACATTCGCTCCGCAAACTGTTTTTATATTTATTTAATAATTTACTTTTTACAAACATACAAATAAGGGTAATAAAATATGTGGTAACAAACGCCTTACCATAATCGCTTGAGTGGTCGCCCTGCGCCGGGTCCCTTTTTATAATGACATGTCCAGCTCCTTGTAACGCCTTCTGGAGTTGATCTTGTTCCAACTTTTTTCTTTTTACTAAAAAAAAACAAACACTAATTAGTATTTTCATCATTAGGTTTTTTTTATAAATTTAATTACATGATATTAATTATAGTATTTTAATATTGTAAGCCATTCGATTTTATTTATTTTTGTACACTTTAATTATATCAATTTTAAAAACTTAACACATTTATAATATATTATATGTACGTAATGAAGTCCTCCTGACTGATTTTGGTCACGGCAGCCATTCTTCAACGTACTAGCCGTAAATGGCCGTGGTGGCCATAGTATAGTGACCAAATGTGCGTACAAACAAAAGTTCGAATGAGACGAGATATTCAACTAGACTGGAAAGAGTTCAGGCGCAGGACCTACAGCTTTACATGCTTGTTTACTGAGGCAATTAGTGTATACAGTATACACTAGCTTTATATCGAGGCAAAAACACACACAAAAATAATATTGCAATGTATTTTTATGAACGCCGGATCGCGCAGCTTGTATAAATAAAAAGGAAGCCAATTAAAGTTGACGTTTTTTTTTTATTTCACGGAAGACACGACGAAAACTTAATTGCAAGTTTGCGATCGTAAGATATATTAGTAATTAGTAAATGTTAAATATATATGCAAAAACCGGTTATACACCTGACTCTTATACGACATTATGAATGAGAAACTAACAGATTTAATGTTCTATGTCGACAATTTAAATAAGCTGATTTATACTGTTATATTATATTGTCTTAAAAAACTTCCTTGTGGTGAATTGGTGATGAGGTGATGTATTTAAAATATCGTATTTTAATGCAACATTTTTATTTGTTTTTGATTACAAAACTTGTCCAACCTAAATAAGTTTTAGGTGCTTAATAAAAACAGGTGCTGTTACTCTTATACACGTTCATTTGGACGTGCTTTTTTATAATAGCTTAGAAAATGAATTAATTTCGATTGAACTTTATCTTTTTCAAAGGTCAGTAAAACCATCTAATCTATCTTTTACTTATTATCATACGGACTGATGTAAGATTTAATATTAAAACAATATCATAAGGCAATAATTGGTGATGATCCGCCTAGCAGTAGAGTTCAGATAGAGCACTAACATATTTATGTGCTATCCGAGTTAGCACGAATTAAAAATCTTTTCACTGGTCTGGCCCGGATAATTAGGACCTCGAGAATTGAGTTAGCTACTATACCAACGATACAAATAGTAATAAACCATTAGTAATCAAGTAAAAAACAAAACCTTTTTTGCAACATCAAGTTAAACTAATTGATAGTAACAGCTACATGTAGAGGTACCACGACGGTAATATTAACTAGCTTAATTAAAAGACTACTTTCAATAAACTTAATAAAATATTATATTGATATACAATTATGTGGACGTCAAACAATGATATTAATAAAAGTAATAGTAATATAAGGATTAACTTGGTTGTATAATTTGAATAGGTAGAAATTAACTCACCAATAGGAAGACCAGTGTCTATGGACACCATGTCAGTCATGCTGGTCGGGTCCATGAACATCTCATCGTCTTGAACCGCCATGGTATCTGGGATCGGACGTATCACTAAATCGTGACCGATCGAACCCTCCTGTTGGAAATAGTTACGTAAAATAATTGCATATAAAAATATCATAAAGAATATGCTGTATCGTAAAGCTCTTAACATTTTAATATATGTAATATATTTTAGTGCTTAACATGAAATTGTGATATTGATCAAGATATATGTGTATAACAGTCCTGGAAAAAGTTCTACGTCAAATGGTAGGGTGTGGTATGGTTGTCACACATTTAAATATAGTATTTTTTTAATGGCAGAAAAAGTATATTAAGATTTCATTCATCAATGTCCTAAATATTAATATTTATTACTTATACATTTTTGTTAATAAGTATTATAATTTTCAAATTGTATTAACAATTATTAAAAAGGGATTATTCTATTTAGAAAATAAAATAAAGCTTATAATGTAATTCTTAGTGAAAATCGTTTTAGCAAAATTAACACGGATAATGAACACGACTAGACCAATGAAGTATTTATCAACTTCGAAATTATCAATATAATTTATTTTTACTTGGTCGTAGAGTTTTGTGCAAGCTCGACTGGGTAAGTACCACCCACTCATCAGATGTTCTACCACAAAACAGCAGTAATTGGTATTGTTGTGTTCCGGTTTTAAGGGTGATGGAGCCAGTGTAATTACAGGCCCAAGGGACATAACATCGTAGCTCCCAAGGTTGGTGGCGCATTGGCGATGTAAGCGTTGGTTAACATCTCTTACAATGCCAATGTCTATGGGCGTCGGTGACCACTTATCATCAGGTGGCCCATATGCTCGTCCGCCTACCTATGCTATAAAAATATGCTATTGATATATTAACAGTAATACTATTCTACGTAACGATAATGATATACAGTCGTAAGACTTAAGTCTTAACAACTTGTAAGATTTTCCCGCCGATTGTTAGCTCCGCTGTTGCAATCGGCCTTAGACTACTTGCGTTTCTTTTGTCTGTCGATGTTTATAGTTCGTTGTTATGAAGCATTAAAAATACTACAGTATTTAGCTTTAAAATATGAATGTTGAAATGGAACGAATGAAATGACTGAGTGTATGAATGAATCAATTATTTCTAAGTAGAACAAAAGTGCATATTACAAAGATTTCTTAGCTGCTGTAAAT
The DNA here is from genome assembly GCA_963151315.1 of Nymphalis c-album. Classification (NCBI taxonomy): domain Eukaryota; kingdom Metazoa; phylum Arthropoda; class Insecta; order Lepidoptera; family Nymphalidae; genus Nymphalis; species Nymphalis c-album. Next base: position 4,094,036 of record OY720610.1, read on the forward strand.
TAAACGACAATAAAATAGAACCGCTCGATCGATCGAAGAGAGCCTCAAAATCAATGAGGCAGTTGAAACGAATATTATAGATATACAGATAATATAAAGTATATATCTACTAACATTTATGGTTAATTAATTTGAATTGAACAGTAATTAAACTATCATAAAACAACAAAAAAACTTGCTTCGTTTTTGATAAAAAAACATATGACATAAAACTAAGTGATTAATTAAAATTAATTATTAAATTGTACGGCGAATTGTGGCATAAAAATTACATTTGTCCTTATTTGTAGTAGAGTATACCTCCCAATAGTTTTTCCATTCTAACAGATTTTGTGTGGAAATATCGTTTTATGACTATTTAATTATACAAATATATACTACAACATTCGGTTACCAAATTCAAAAAACGATTCGTTTTGCTAACGGATGATGGAATTGCCTGCAACCCAATATAACTTTTTAATTTTTTTTTGTTATTGTATAGGAAGGCGGACGAGCGTATGGGCCACCCGATGGTAAGTGGTCACCAACGCCCATAGACAATGGCATTGTAAGAAATGTTAACCATCGCTTACAACGCCAATGCGCCACCAACCTTGGGAACTAAGATGTTATGTCCCTTGTGCTTGTAATTACACTGGCTCACACACCCTTCAAACCGGAACACAACAATAACAAGTACTGCTGTTTTGCGGTAGAATATCTGATGAAACATAACGCTTGTTAATACTATGCTATTTAATTTAATGTTATAATAATATATTTATAAGCTATCTCATTCTACACTATATTTCTTATTATTCAAAAACATCTGAGTTTTATTACATACAGTTACACGCGTTATAATGATTTTAATGAAATCAGTTTAAATAAAAAAAGTCACGATTATATAATATATTCTATTAAGAAGAAGATTGTTATATCGATTACAATATCGATATAAAAAAAAATAATGTAAATAATATCAATGACATAACAATATCGATTCTTGTACATCACTAATACCAAAATTGGTTTACATAATCCTATCATGAGTTTAATTTAATTATTTTAAATTTAAAACGTTTGATCCTCCAGACACGCTTTGGGATAACCCACGTCACCATACCTCGAATAATCCGACACGTACATAATATGACATTGACGCGTGCCCAAAATATTTACTAAGTAGGTACATCCTGCTTGGGATACAGACAGACGACATCACATATTCAATTATAAAAAAAAGCAATAAGCAATTATAGTCTACGTCAAAAGTAATATATATCCATCACAGCACTAGGAATTTCTTTTTTTTTAATTTATAAAACATACGTCCAAACTCTCTTCGAACAAAGCATTGATCTGTACTGAAACTATACAATTTTAAGGAGTTTCTAGAAAGTTCTACCATGTATATGTCTGTCTATACTCGTACAATTGATTAAGATTTGACACAATAAAATGACTATACATAAGAAAACGCCATCAAACTGTTGTTGTATATTAAGTAAATAAAAAAGTTTTATTTTGTTTTAAGAAAAAAATCATCGATAAGAGTTAGGTGAGACATCGATGTATTTTATTTTAAAACCCTCATCAGACAACGACTAATAATAATTAAACATTACCTTTCAAGATCGCCATTTTTAAAATGGCGGTTCAACACATTTTACCACTATGGCGATGTACACGAGATGTACTCATCATCCTTACTAATATTATAAATGCGAAAGTGAGTTTGTCTGTTTATTTGTTACGCTTTCATTGCTTAACTTCTCTACCGATCATATTGGGTTTTGAATACATGTTATGAAGGGTACAGAAAAAGTAGGTATGGTAGGTAGCCTAACACCGACCCCCCTTCTCCCCTCCCAAACACGTGCGGAAACTCTTATACTATAAATGTCATTGTTGAGTTAAGACTACCATTGTTGAGAATATGATTCAATCTTTATCATAATTTATATCGAATTGATACAATGAACAATGACACATGCCGGAAAATGTCATGATTTCTTTTTATTTACGAGTATTAACGATTATTTAACTTCCGTGCACTTTCTAAGGGTATAAATGAGATAGTTATACTGATTAGACAGAGATATCAGATGGTTATAGCAATGAGACCGCCCTTAAGGAATAATACAGTAGCAGCCTGTGAATGACCCACAGCTGGGATAATGCAGGGTGCATTTTTTTTTTGGAGAAGGTTAAGAGCTTATTCCATCACGCTGCTCCAGTGCGTGTTGGAATACATATATGGCAGAATTTCAGTCAAATTAGACACATATAATTTTCCTCACGATATTTTCCTACTTTTATATATAATTATAAACATGAATTTAGCACATGTAAACCCAAGATGATAGGATCAGATTCACGCATTCTAACCACGCCGACTCGACTTTTCGATTTTCATATATTAGTGTATATTACATTATATTTGTAATGCATTATATATTTCTTATCCTAAATAAATAAATTGTTAATTTATGAAAAAAGTTTGCTGGGAAGATGACCGTAGTCAGAACATAGTCTCACAGCTGGGCAAACACATCCTCTCCTCTTAAGAGCTTAATGTCAAGATGTTTGAATTCAAAATCTTCTTTTAAGATTCCCGTGTTCTATTGCAGCTTCTTATTTGCTTAATATTATCATTTAATTAGTACCAAAAATCATAAAAAACGTAGTTAAAACATTTTAATTAATACACGATTATTTTAATATCGCGTCAATTTTATTGCTGGCAATAAATATTATGTTTTCCTGTTCAAGTGACGTGTTGACAGACTATTGGAATAATTAACATATTTTTTTTATAGTTTTATCGATTTTTCGTCTTAATATAAAACGATTTTCCATATTAGTTTTTCCTCATTATCATATATATACGATACAGCACAAACCGGAACATAGCAATACAAAGACTTTTTTTTTAGGCTAGAGTACATAAAGCGGAAAGCCATGCCACCGTTAAAAGTTAGCTAAATTTTAAATATTATTAAATGTATACAATCAATTATTTATTATTCAATTTATTTAAAATAAGGTCTTATCAAAAACAATCATAACAAATGATAAGCTGTATTATTAAAAAAAAATAGAGTTTTATCACGTCACGTTTGAGTTATTCTAAAAACTAATGTTAGGTATTATATTATAACAGCGAATCCGAACACATTTGACTTTTATCCTGACACTGATAATTTTTCAGTGTGCCTCTAAATTCTTAGAAAACGAATGTTTTTTTATTCTAAAATCAAATTTAATATGAATTAATATGAATTATCTGTGCTTTGTGTTTGGATGTGCCAATGCATAGCGTATAAAATATAAAAATATACGACACGGCAACAACAAACATTGATTTATCTCTTTCTGCAATCATTGATTTGACATTCGAGAGAAAAGGACAGCTTTATTATGCTAATAAGAATCTCTAAACAACGTTTATAGGTAAACATAATATTCAGATACTAATTATAATGTTATACAAATATATAATTATACAAAAAATAAATAGTTGAACGAATTTAATTTTTATTACTCGTCAATAGTTAGTCAATACTTAAACATATTTTGCGGTCTGGATCTCATTATTATGGGTAATTCCCTTCGGAAAATTACGTACTACTATTATAACATCTTCAAGTAAATTCCATAATTATTCTTATATACAATAACATTATTAGTCTTATAAATCATGATCATCACTAGAATAAATAAAAGAGAGAAAATAATAATAATCGATACTAATATATATAAAGCTGAAGAGTTTGTTTGTTTGATCCGACTAATCCCAGAAACTACTAGTTCGATTTTTTTTTTTGTGTTGTGTAGTCCTTTTGTCGGGGAAGACTCTAGGCTTATTGTTATTCATTATATTTTTATTAATTTTACGCGGGTAAAACCGCGCGGCACAGCTAGAATGTAATAAGCTTGTTCGGTAAACTCAGCTCGAGTACCTACAGTCTATTATACTACGACAAGACGAGTAAATACAAATAAATAACGTTAACATTGAATTGACGCGATACCATTGGTCGAGATCTCGAATTATCTATGATATTCACTATGGATTCGGCTTTATCGGAACTTTGGAAGTAAAATTAGAATGGATATAAGTAGCATAGGTGGACGAGCATCTGGGGCACCTGATGGGAAGTGGTGGTCACGAACGCTCATAGACAATGGCATTGTAAGAGATGTTAACCATCGCTTACATCGCCAATGTGCGACCAACCTTGGGAACTAAGATATTATGTCCCTTGTGCCTGTAATTACACTGCCTTACTCACCCTTCAAACCGGAACAACAGTACCAAGTACTGCTGTTTTGCGGTAGAATATCTGATGAGTGAATGGTACCTATATAGACGAGCTTGCACAAAGCTCTACCACCGAGTAAGTAAGTTGTTAAGTGATAGGTATAGCGTTGTATTGTACATAACGATTAATCAACAACTGTGTGGAGTATATACAGGGTTATTTTTAATGACCCAGCATCCTTGCAGGACTAGATGGCTAACACCATAAGCAACAAAATTTGTTCTAAGACTTTGGACATAACTCAATACAATGTCGTGACGTTTGTAGGTCTATATTTCATTCATACACGAAAGGTTGACGTGACGCGTCGATCTTTGCGTTGCGCGTAGATTTGTAAACGTTCAAGCGGGAAATACATAAATTAATACTTATTTTTGTATGAAAATAAAATCTAACTAATTATCAAAAGTCGTAGAACAAAAGTTGTTGCTTATGGTGTTAGCTATCTAGTCCTGCGAGGTTCAAATCAAATCAAATCAAAATAGGTACTTTATTCAATATTGAAGTATTACACTTACTTATTGATTGGTGGGTCATTAAAAATAACCCTGTATAGTATCTATTAGGTAAGGTTTGTTTATGTTTACTTTCTCTGCGATTGGAATAGGGAGACTATTTTTATTGGTCTTTTCTTGGTGTATAGAATTATAGATAAATGACGTACTCACCACAACAAGTTTACCATGTTTCGGATGCCTTCTGATGAGGAGAGCGGCACCATTTTCATCGTCTTGATAGACATCTCCTATATCATCTTCGCTTTCCTGTAATAATAAATTAAATTAATTTTCCAATTCATAATCAACCTTGCATGTTGGCTTTAGAACATCTCCTTACAAATGTATGAGAATGACATCTCTCAACGATAAGTCACGTGGTCATTCTCATACAATTTTTAGTTTACTATTAGCGTTTACAATTGTAGAATGTCAACTTGGCTAGGGCCTCAGGTCAGAAATATCTTTTTCGAATTTAAAATTAAGCAGCCTTTTTAAAATATAGTATAAGATCTGATTGCTTTTCTCAACAGCCGTTCTACCACCAAATCGAGGAGGTTATTACAATTTAGTATTAAATCACACAAGTATTAAACACTGGTCAAGGCTGAGAAAACTTAGTAATATCGTCTCTCGGGGCGTCCATTGTTATTTTGCTCCACTTACATTGCTAATTAGACAGCGAGGTGTATGTGATGAGAATCGAGATCGGCTGAATGTTTTGATAGGTGGTAAAGGTGACCGTTTATTAAGGATGAAAAAACGAAAAAAATATTTTTATGTAATATCATATGTGCTGATTATTAGCGCCTCCTTGAATGTTAACTATTTGTGTGTATTCATATTAAATAATATTATAATTGTAAATAGGTTTTATTTTCATAATCGTTTAACACAATACTTAATTTAGTTTTTCTTACAATAAATACCATTAGTATAATTTTTACCTAATCCCAATATCATAAATGCGAAAGTGAGTATGTTTGTTTATTACGTTTTCACATCGTAACTACTAAATCGATCATCTGGATCAATTTCGCATACTCGTTATCAGAGGTATACAGACGTCTGGTATCTCTGCCCCCTACTCGGGCAGGCGAAGCCGCGCGCGGAAAATAGTACAAAATAAAATCTCAAATTAAATAAATATGCGGTACGAGTATATATTGTTAAAGCTTAATTCAAAGGCGCACGAAAAAAAGTGTATTACATAATAAAATAGCTTGTATTTATTGTCTTGTGACGTCATAACACCCTACAAATTACCAACCGCATATAAAAACCAAGCCCACGTGAGCAGTAAGTTCTTTTAACCTCTGAACTAAAAGCGAGAATGCGAGGTCATGAATATATACATACCTCTATATATACAACAATCAACGGAAGCGACAAACGAAGGTTGCATTGTTAAAATAAAGAAATTCCATTAAATTGTATTGTATGCGATGTGATGCATCGAACCTTACATGGATTATTGAGGAAAAATTGTGAAACGAATGAAAATATCTCTTTTGAAATTATCATTTCGTACTAAGGTCGTAATTCCGACGCCCTCGAGGGGATTCGTTGTTTGAGTAGATATTTTTTAAATTATACTGTCCCAAAAACAATTAAATTTAAAAAACAACTCAGGCATTCCCTATTAGTAAACCTTTACGCAACATATTTTAAGTATTATATAAGAAATAAATATAAAAAACAAGCGTTTTAATTGAAATTGAATAAAATAATTCTGCGAAAAACAAATAAAGATTTAAGTTTGGCTGACTGACAGACTACAACTAAAAATTTATCGATGTATTAATGTTTATATATAAATAAAAATCAATAATATGTAAGGAGGAGTAAAAATAAGCAAACTTTATAATTACTTATTTTATGACATTTGCTAATAGCACTTACAAACACAAACAGTTCTTAGTAATACATATTTATTTATAACTAGCATACATCCACTTTAATGTTACTTTTTAAGCTCAATAGCAACGTCATTAAAACAGCATTTTTTTCACAATTCCATATATCGCTACCACATACTGTTTTGAATCTCGATCAATTTTACTGTCATTAGAATCGACTATAAGATAGCACCTTTGGCTATTAAAAAAAATATAATAAAAAAAAATAGGCCTGTCATTATATCCATTAACAGTATGCATAAGAATCCGGAACTCAACAGATAAAATATAGATAAGACCAAAACTTCAATCACAATACAGATAATATCAATAACCTATGAAATACGATTTACGATATGAAAATATATTTAATTAAAAGTCATTTCGTTCACGGAAGTCGGAATTGCAACACCAGTTCCGAAGGCTGTCAACAATGCACCTTTCCCGAATTCAAGCGCGTTCGTAGTATGTGACCATTTTCTATAATGAAACTGTGAATATATTTTTTACTATGGCAATAAAAAATATGTTTTTTTTTAAACCCCGAATTAGGTATTTAATAGCCAGTGTCACTCGGGATAATATAACACTTCTAATATTACTATACACCCTCATACGTCCAAATATCTGGTAATTAAAAGTACAAATCCTACATAGGATTATCTAGGATTATCTACATAGATAGAATTGTACTTAACTGATTGAAAAGAATAATTGCAGATGATCGAAAATACACTAACAATACGTAGTATTACAATTATTACAATCCGTAGAAACACGATACAAAGAAGTATTTCTTAAATGAAGTACATTTTGATTTCCATTTTGGCTCAAAACGGGGCTTTATGAACCGTTCATGACACACACATTTATATATGCCTTACGAATAAATGTGTTTATAATTATTATGTCATTTAATATATAAATTTACAGAAATTGGAACAAATTTGGAATTCCAAAGCTATTCTGAACAATGCGATATTATATACTATAATTCTATATATAAATTATATATATAAAATTATATATAATAAATATAAATATAAAATTCTATATATAAAATTATATATAAATAATGAAATTCTGGACAGTCCCGCACATAAGGGGTCGTATGGTCACCATTGCTATGAGTCATGTCGTGAGAACTGTGAACCCATTGCAACCGTTCACTAGCTAGCTATTTTACTATGACGTTACATAGCCACGAATCACGATATTCTGGGTTTATGTATAAGATACAAACGGATATAATACGGATTTTGATATCGAACATAATCACAATTATTATATCATATATTAATTTAGAGGCACAAATGACAATAAACTATATAAGCGAGATATCAGTCATCACGAGATCTCCTAAACTGTCCGTCCGATTGACTTGAAATTTGTCACAGTGATTCCCGCTAAAACGCTCACTCTTCTGATCGGCAAATCCGTTCTGATTTTACCCAAACCTTATCCAAAATAAATTTTTCTTATGTACCCGTGCGAAGCCAGAGCGTTTAGCTAATAGTGCATAGACGCAACGCTTTTTGGTGTTATATATAAATTGCAATAGTCAAACCGACTTCGATGTTCACTTTTGTTCTCAACTATTCGATAGCTCCAATAATAATTGAAGTCACTCACGTGTTAAATCGATCGCTAATTTGATGCGTGTATATTTTTATAAATGTTTTAATTGTAGTCAATGTCGCATATCACTTTCTGACATTTAACGATCGCGTGTGAAATGTGAATTCGAGAGCCTTATAGAAGGTAAATATTAATTAATCTTTAGGTATAATTATATGGGTGGGTAAATTAAAAAATCTAGAAAGCTTAGATTTAAAACATGATTTTAGAATAACATCAAATTAGAAAGTTTTTTGTGAATTTTTAACTTTTGAAAATGGTATTAGTAACTTTGTATGAATTTTACCCGTACGAAGTCCCGGGTAGCTCTAATATATAAATAAAAGCGTCTCAATGTTTAACACCGACAATTCATAGATTTTTTTTTATACTCCCCGTTAAGGCAAATCACTCAACTCCACCTGATGGTAAGTAGCATAGTCCAAACGCGAGGACGGTTAGTACAGTCGGGAAGAAGGATTTTCACTAACCGACCCGCCCTGCCGGCCCGCAAGATGCCTCTTATGTAATTCGATTGACATTCATCGATGATAATTTTGTTAAAATAAAAGTAAAATGACGATATTGAGTAATATAATATTAATATTGTTTACAAGCTGGGATGCAATCATTTCGCATAAATTAATTAGACGTTTATTTTCTCATCATCATACATAAACCAATCAAATTACAGACCAGTCCGAGTCACGTTGCAGTATTGAATGTTTTTAAATTAATGTTTATCGTATAAATATTATTACAATAAGTATACACGTGTACAAATAGGAATATCACTCGCAATACAAAATGACAGTTTATTTATTGACGTTAATAATGATAAATATAATGAAAGTGCCTAATTATTTTCATTCAAAAAACTTTGCGTAAGTACCTTAACTAATACGTCAAATTAACATCATGTAATACGACCAAATATAAGTTTTAGAAAAGTTTTTGAGGTTATAAAAGACCACGTCCAAAATCGATACGTAACGTAAAAAAAAAAAGGTTTACCGACTTACAGACTTACTCTTTACTATTATTCCAATCGCAGTTGTAATAAAAGTAAACACACCGTTGGAAATTGCATGCGATTTTCTAATTGTTCTGCTGTATTGTGAACCATAAACAGTTCTTGATTAATATTCCACTTAACTAGTTATAACCACATTAAATTAAGTTTCGAAGTTCGAATTACAACTACGTGGACATTGAAAACGCCATTTTTAGCGAACCATAGCGAATATCATAGATTATTCAAGATCCTGACCAATGATATCGCGTCAATTGATATCGGTGTAAAAGTTATTTATTTCGGTTTACTCCTCCTCTTGTGGTTGGAATAGGCTATAGTTTTTTTTGTTTCTTTAATTAGTCATTAAATAAATCTTTTTGACTGCCTCGTTGGTCTAGTGGCTTGATATAAGGCCGCAGACTCGGTGGTTCTGGGTTCAATTCCCAGGTCGGGCCAATGAATAGTTATTGGGGTTTTCTGTCAGAAAATTCTCAGTAGCAGCCCGGAGTCTGGAAGTTGGAAGTGTGTACACTCTCGTGTCTCGGAAAGCTCGTTAAGCCGTTGGTCCTGCGCCTGAACTCTTTCCGGACGTGTCGGATTGCCGTCCCATCGGATTATGAGAGCTAAGGAAAAGAGAGTGCACCTGTGTTTGCGCACACACTTGTGCACTATAATATCTCCTGCGCAGTTGGCTAATCTCTCTTGAGATTGGCCGCCGTGGCCGAAATCGGTCTGGAGTACCTTATTTACTTAAATAAATCTTTATTTTTATTGTACATAATAATAAATTAACATAAAACAATATTAATAACTAAACAATAAAACTTCGTCGAAATAAAATTTACGCGATGAAAACATTCTACGCATGCAATATAATTCCTTATGACCTTGATTGTAAAGGTTAAAGTGGCGAAAAAAATGTCCGCACGTTTCACAAAGTTAAGGTTGCGATACTACGAATGTTGAATAAAAGTTTTTAATTATTAAATAAAAATTAATTAATTTTGATAATATTTAAAATGATCTAAAACGAGTAATCTTATTAAATCGTTTATTAATATTATTATCTTAACATTATTAAAATGTTATCACAGTTTAATAATTTATTAAGATTTTAATATAAAAATATTCAAATAATAAATAATTTGTTAGGTAATACCTAAATAGCAAGGACCATTTTCAAAGAAGGAAAATACTTTACTTTAAAAATAAAAATATTTATGATGATGGCTTCCTTATTATCATTTTAATATGTCTACACTTACCAAGCTCTGAAGCAGCTGCCTGATTTAGGCACTAAAATTTCGCATACTAAATTTTAAATTAACGGCGTCTCAAATAATTAAGTTGCACTCAATATTTGAATGACGTTTCAGTATTCGGCCGTTTGACAGTTCGTTTTCGATTGTAAATTATTAAAGATGTATAGGTATATTATAATGAAATTAAAAAATATATAATAAATCAATTAAATTGAAGAGTATAGAGAGAAAATGTATTTATTTTAACAACATTTTTGGCCGTTTAAAAGTATCTTGACATAAAAAATAAACATTTTTTTTGACACGTACGGCCTTATTTTATGTAATACAGATTAAAAAGTGACGTATGATAATTTATTATAAATTTATATATATTTTAATAATACAATAAGTTCAAGGCTAGGTCAACTTTTCGTAAGTCAAAGTATAGTAAATGCATACCTTTATAGATAATAATTGTATTATTTACAAGTACCTGTGTATTTACATTAACAAAAGGACTGTATGTAGTATATCAGTTGTCTGGCTTCCATAGTACGAGCTCTGCTTAGTTTAGGATCAGATGGCCGTGTGTGAATAAAGTCCCAGGATATTATTATTATTATTATTAGTATAGCATTTTTGTATATTCTGTGGCCGTTTAGAAGACCCGATTGGATTTGTGGAAAACGTCGTATGCGAATTAAATAATTAATATATTATTCATACAAAATAAAAATAGCACGTTTATATCACCAGATAACGAATAATTACTATGACAAGAACTTCCTCGTAATAAATAAATAAAATTAATTGCATAAATTCAAATTTATATTTAAATGGTAATAGAAAAGTGAACCGACGCACCGAGCAACCGAGCAACGAGGCGTGTTACAAAGCGTTAGCTATTAGATATAATATGCTATGCACGAACGCGAGACGTTGACGGAGTTATGTCAACGTTTTTCGCCTACGTCAAAGCTACTTGAATCTTCGTAGCACATAGGTATATATATAGTCTATTATAACCACAACAGGAATAAAGCCAAATAAACAACTATGAATTAATTATTGCGATATCACTGGTCATCGATAGCAATTGACGCGATATCATTGGGCGAGATTTGAATAATCTATGATATTCACTATGGACTCGCGAAAAGGTGGCGTTTCCAATTTCCGCGAAGTTATCGGAACTTCGGAAGTTAAATTAAAGTGGTTATAACTAGTTAGTTAATTAATTGATCAAATGTAATGATCTGAACTAGAATTGAAGCAAAAAAGAATAAGACTAGTTTATTTTTTTAAATTAACATTCTTTTTAATTTATTATTGAACGTCAATAATGTTTGTAGCTTTAAACTGACGACAACTTAACATCGATGTTATTACACACACACTACACTTGGTAAACCGAATTCGCGTATTTGTATTACCTAAATTTCAGAGGATAATATATATTTGATTGTCCTTGCATCGTTTGCAGACTTACCATAGACAGTGCTGCAGACACGTTAAATACCCAAATTGTAGTCGGCATTTGGTTTTTTTGTTGGTGACATTTTTTTTTATTGTATAGGTTGGCGGACGAGCATATGGTCCACCTGATGGTAAGTGGTCACAAAAGCCCATAGACATTGGCTTTGTAAAAATTGTTAACCATCGCTTACATCGCCAATGCACCACCAACCTTGGGAACTAAGATGTTATGTCCCCTGTGTCTGTTATTACACTGGCTCACTCACCCTTCAAACTGGAACACAATAATATCAAGTATTGCTGTTTTGCGGTAGAATATTGGGAACACCATCAATTTCAAATTTAGTATGCGAAATTTTAAATTAACGGCGTCTCAAATAATTAAGTTCCACTTCATATTTGAATGACGTTTCAGTATTCGGCCGTTAGTGTATAAAATTTACATTCTCAATGCCTTAAAAAAACGTTAAACTAATATTTACCTGATGTGCTTTAAGTTTCTATAGCTTTTATAGACAAACGATTTTGATAAAATAAATACTAAACGACACCTTTCAATACTCACTGTGACTATACAATTATTGACATTTGTTATTTTAACCATTTCGAGGGTTACAAAAACAAACACATACAACGATATAAACAGTGGTCATTTTTGGTAACTTGCAAATAATAAGTTAATCAAGGTAGTTTATTCAAGACATAAAACAACGACGGACATTTCAATTAAATGAATTTATTTTTATATAGATTTACAAAGTGTTTCTAGAGTGACTAGTTCTTAAAGCGGATATTAAGGTATCTCTGTAACGATTTTTTTGCTTTATATTCTAAGTCACGTGCAGATTGTGTCGTAATTGTCACAAAGCTGTTGTAATTAATTTGAATACTTGCTATCTTGATCATTATCACTTCCTTATGAATTAGCTGCGACGAAAAATCTTTCACAAATCAAAACCAATATTATTATATAATTATATACACATGTATATATACCTATATCTATACTAATATATGAATCTATTGGTTCTGTCTGTATTTATTCTTTATTGCACACACTACAATAACATAGAATAACATAGAAAGAACAAGTTTTACATAAAAAAAAAAGTATGCAAAGGCGGTATACTGTACTTTTTTTTCCAACTCATTTTGTGCGCGTATGTGTGCGCGTGTGTGTTAGTATAGTAATAATAAAAATATTATATTTTTATTAATTATACACGGGCGAAGCCGCGAGGCACAGCTAGTATATACATAAATATATGTATAAGTAAGTCACTAAAATTCTCCACAAAGATTTATTGGATTGGTCAAAATTCCAAACATACTCGTAGCAAAACCAACTACGCACTTTGTCCGTCAACAAGAATGCAAATGAATGTTATTTAATAGATTTATAAATAACTTAGACCTACCACAGATATAGTTTCAAAAATGGAATCCATATTGACGCAATTTTTTTAAAAAGTGTTCATAATTTAAATGAAAATGGACGGAGAAGAACCATCACTTATTGGATGATGGAAGTTTTAAAAGTTTGTTAACTTTTTTTTTTAAATCAAATGCTTAACATATTATGCCAAAAATAAATAGCCAACAATATAAAACATGTTAAATCAAAGAATGAAAGGATAATGGTAATATTAAATTAGAAGATTTTAATTTATAAAATCTAAAAAGAATATACATATGTAAGAAGTAGTATGTAACCAAAACCCTCGTAATATATGTTAATGGCATAAATAAAACGTGCTAAAAGTTTTCCTCGATAGATTATAAAATGGAATATAAAAAAATGCAATAAACGATAACACAAATCACGTGGTGTTTTTAAAAACGTGATCATATTCAATTTATTCGTGTATTAATTACATTTGTCTAAGTATTCTAAAAGTCAAATCTGATTAGAGTTTTTATTTATATTATTATTGACATGTCTGGTCAATGTACTTGATATTTACATAGGCGATTTCCTCTTCTGTTAAAGTTTATATTATTCAATCAGACATATGTATGTATCTACACGTGATGTAATTTGAAGTATGCTTTAACCTGTATTTTTATTAGATACTAGCTAATCGCCTCAGCTTCGGACGGAGTAAATAAAAAAAAAATAGATAGGAACTTCGTAAAATCCGTTCTTAGTGAGTAGGTGGTGAGTAGGTAGGTCCGTAGGTGAAAGAGTAACTGTGACAGAGGCCGTAGCCAAGTTGATATTCTACAATTGTAAACTCTAATAGAAAACTAAAAATTATATGAGAATGCCCACGTGACTTATCGTTGAGAGATGTCATTCTCATACATTTGTTTAGGTTATGGTTACGTTTGTTAGTTTACGATTGTAGAATGTCAACTTGGCAAGGGCCTCAGATTTCAAGTTATTCTGGCGCATAGTTTAGAAGATCTCATAATGATTGGGGTATCGATTATATTAATTTCGTTCCTGATCTTATATTATGGAGACTGAATATTTTGTAAACTTGGAAATTAGAAATAATCATTACGATGTTAGTTTTTTTTCTGTTTTCTTACACATGAACTCTACCCGGTTAGTGTAGTTAATAGAATAGTATAAATCAGAGAAGAGAGTGCACCTGTATTTTTGCGCAGACATTTGTATACGTAAATATCTTTAATGCGATTGTCTAGTATGGGTGATACTGATAGTATGAGTGAGCAGTTAGTTTGTCTATATTATTACATAAAATAAATTAATATAGTTTAATAAACTAAATCTAACATAAAATTGAAGTACAACTTTGGTTATTTCACGTCAGAAAACTTTCCATACAAAATTTCCCAGAAATCGATCAAAATATTTTTGTGGTTTGCCGATTCCAGTAGTGTTTAAATTCTCAAGTCAAATTCACTAAGCGACGAATGGTTTTACAATGCAAATGACATTACATATTTTAGTTAGTACGCGATGTCTTTGTATAAGCAAGCAGTTTGAAACTAAATAAAGACTTTCAGTCAAATTGAAGCAGCAAATTTAACGAACTACTTAATACGTTCTTGAGCAGTTAACGCTTTTAGACGTCAACATAATTACTTAGCTATTACGTCTGGAAGAAAAAAAAAACCCTTAAAGAGTTGAGTTGCCTGTCTTTACATTTCAATTTTACTGATTTAGCAACTTTTGTGGAGTGAAATTTAATTTCGTTTTAAGTGTTGTTCAAAAACATTTCAGTCAGCAAAAAGTGAACTGTGTGAATAATTTTTTTAGTAACTTTGAAATTTAAACAGTTTTCTTGATCTTTTTTAAACAAAGAAGAAATATATTTGAACAACATTAAGCATTAAACGTAGAATGCGATAGCATTCGTTCATTGCTTTTCGCTCTTCATTTCAATTAAAAAGAGCGTTCAATGATTAACAATTATTAAAATCATCAGAGCAATCTTTAATAATAATTAGTAAAGATTCATATAAGAATATGTCTTTCAATTTGATGCCTATAATTATCTCAAAATATTCATAAAAGAAATACACTAATTGTATTTAGGTACTTTAAATTTGATATGAAATTACCTATAAGAAGTATTTAACTACAAGTTATTCTTCTACATATCCTTTCTCGAAATTATATTAAAGACTTATCATAATTAACCATAATCAAAGTATCAATAACCGTCACAAATTAAATATCCATTGAAAATTACCTTCTAAATGCATAATTACCTATAATTTTTTATTATTATAATAAAAAAATCTAATTATAGTACCATAATTACACAATGCAAGCAATGTTTTAATTTCTCAAAGTTATCACCTGACTTCACCTAACTTCGTTAGATAAGCCTCCGTGGGAAGACGTAACGCTTTCACCTTGCTTTAGAGCGAATGAGCGAATTTTTTGCGTGCCACGAGAACAAAGGGAACAATATACAACATAGAATAAATTATTTAAGCAAATTAAGCATCTATTGCTACAAGAAATAGTAACTACATTCGTTTCTAGTTTATGTGAATAGTAGAAATTTGCTTTCTGTATCGTTCCCGTATCAGTTGTATAATGTTCAATCGTTTCTTGTTTTTCATGGTCGGTTTCCCTTTTCTCTATTGATGGTGTAGTATATGGGTTAGTTATTAGCATATGGGAAAATAAGTTTCCAAAGCAATTAAAAGTGAAATGATTCTTTAAGTGTCTGACGTTCTTATCTCTTAAAAAACATATTTTTTTACAGAGTACATAAATACTTGTATATTTTAACATTAGTTAAAGTTAATCGAGACAAAAAATAAGTACAATTGTAACCATTGTAACGATTGAGATATTATGTTTTGATTATTTACATATTAATTAGGATGTCATTTTTGATTATCTGCTTTCTATAATAAATTGAAGACTTATAAATAAATAAATGTGCTCTCTTTGAACTCACCGCATTCATTTCTTCGTAATCCACTCCATGCGGCTGTGAATCATTGGTCAGTACACGCCACATCCTCAAACCATCCTTCTTCACTAGACCTTCTTGTTTCTTCAGCACCAGTTTCAGCAGTCTCCCAAACGCCTCCAGCTCGATTTTATGCACGTCTTCTTCTTGGTCTTCCACTGGATGCTCGGTATCACCATCACTAACACTATCACTTTCACTAGAATTTGTCACATTAAACTGCACACTCACTGTTTTATTTAAATCTCCAATTATATCAACGTCTTTTATGTACTCCTTCGCTTTGATGAACATTTCATCGTTGAGGAGCGAGGGTTGGCTGTTAGACTTTGTAGATTTTGAGATCTTTTCATGGGGTATTTTCCCTGCGTTTAGTGAATGTGAATTCGATGCGTGTGATGTGGGTATGTTCCGCCTTGAGAGGTGGTGGGTGAGGTGCACCAAGTGGTACTGTGGCACGTGACTGTGGTGGTCCACGTGGAAGACGTTCCGGAGCTCGTCTGATGTCATGTGCTCGTGAATCTGTAACGATAAAACATTTTTATTATTAATATTGTTTATGAAAACAATTTAATATATACCTAGTTCAAATAAGATACAATAGTTCAATAATAAACATAAATCACGTGTTATGCCTCAAAAGAAAAATGAGGTAATTTAAGAGCTGTTAAATTGTATCTACGGCTCTTCCTGTCATCAATAAATTGACGTTTGAAAGAAGAAGACAAAAAATCAATTTAGTGATCACCCGCTAAACAAAGTTTAAAAGTAATATCGCTAGTGTATAGAATAATTAAGTCTGAAGTGTATCGAAATATATTATGACAAACTGCAATTGATCAGATGAAAGAATAAGATACATTCTCTTTCTCTCTGTCTCTCGCGTAATATTTATCCATAAAATAATAAATATAATACCAAAAAAATCTTGGTTATTTCTTTGATCGCTAAAACGGTATAGTAACACAAGAATTATAAATCTCATATGTAAGTTTTTTATGTGTAGTCTTTAAAATCAATCAATATATTCAAATACTTTACAGATAAATAGCAATAATTAAAATATATATGTATAATGTATATAGTTATATACAGCCGTAGGCTACGATTAGCCTTTAAAATGACTGCCATTATTATTTTTGATGTTTACTACATTTATGCGTTTAAGAACAAGTTTAG
The DNA here is from genome assembly GCA_963151315.1 of Nymphalis c-album. NCBI lineage: Eukaryota > Metazoa > Arthropoda > Insecta > Lepidoptera > Nymphalidae > Nymphalis > Nymphalis c-album. Next base: position 4,111,675 of record OY720610.1, read on the forward strand.
CACGGCATCGGTTTATTCTACATCCGTATTGGTGTGATTTCGTTCGAATGTCACCGGCCGAACTCGAAAACCTTGGTCGCGGTCAACAGTACCTTACAACCTTTCTCAATATTAACATAATGTTATATCTAGCGATCCTTTATACTTACATATTTTATGAGCATTTTATTTATATTAACTGTTCTATAAACAATTTTTAAATATTTAAAATTCTTTGCAATTTTTATTTTAATTATTGTTATGTTGAAAATGTTATGTAAATTTTTATCATTTAAATTTTAATATTATAACGAAATTTTGATCATATTAATATTGAATTATTGCTTTTTAATAATATTATTAACATATGATTTTATTCGTTAGTTTATATTTTTAGAAATATCACTTTTTATATTCAAGTAAATACGGAACGGCTATTGAGTATTGACTGATTAATCAACTCACAGTCCAAGCTATGGACTTTTGGGGCTTGCAGCATGAAAATTTGCATACGGATTCTTATATGGAGTAGGTTAGCACTAAGGGAAGGTTATTGAAAATGTAACTTATAAGGTAGTGATGGTAATCATCCACGGTAGCATGCGCAAGCGATTCCGAGGCGCTCCTCGTTAAGATGGAAAGGATAACGCTTTTTAATGGGTAGTCCGATGTTCGGGGCGCACTTTACACCGGCGAGTCCCACATACTCCCTCCACTGTTCCCGGGGAAACGCTTAATGAATTAAATAGATATATATAAAGAGTATTAGTAGCATTATGCTGTTAATTATTATATACCAACCATGTATATATATATATATGTATGTGATAATTTACCAGGGCAAGCTTTCCTTTTTTCCATTTTCAAATTGATTTGTGACAGGAGTGCAGATGTGTCGAGACAACCAATCAAATGTTAACTTCCATAGACATTGTCGATAATAAATATAAAAGTTCTTTTACATAGTACAGGATCTAAAATATTCACTTATATATGTTACTAGCTGTCTCTTGTGGTTTCACTCGCGTATAATTAATAGAAATATAATGAATAAAAATCAGCCTAGAACCTTCTTCGATAAAAGGACTATACAACACAAAAATATTTCTTTTAAATTCGAATCATTAGTTTCTGAGATAAGCCGGAACAAATAAAAAACTCTTCAGCTTTATATATTAGTATAGATTAATAAAAATGACACATCAAATGGAAACTCATCAATGCATAGTATACATTTTTAGCAGTAGAATATTTGATGTCCAATCACTTTGGGCTTGAACGAAGTTCTATCACTAGTTAATCGTCAAAAAAGTAATAAAATAATAGAAAAATGATAGCTTATAATTTAAAATCACATCTAATAAATTTAATATTTTTGTGACATAGTGCAAACGTACATTTCATTGTTTTTTTTTTATTGCATAGGAAGGCGGACGAGCGTATGGGCCACCTGATGGTAAGAGGTCACCAACGTCCATAGACATTGGCATTGTAAGAGATGTTAACCATGACTTACATCACCAATGCGCCACCAACCTTGGGAACTAAGATGTTATGTCCCTTGTGCCTGTAATTACACTGGCTCACTCACTCTTCAAACCGGAACACAACAATACCAAGTACTGCTGTTTTGCGGCAGAATATCTGATGAGTGGGTGGTACCTACCCAGACGAGCTTGCACAAAACTCTAACAACAAGTAAATTGTTTATATATCGATACAAATCGGCATTCCTTCGCGACCGGAAGTGGTCTAAGGATGACAAGTTTTGTAGATTAGTAGAATTCAATAACAATATTCCAAGACTAAACTATTAATACCTACTGTATATACAATCGATTATCGCTTTTATTACATCAATAATTAGATCCAAAAACCTCTGCCATGTTTTCAAATAATGTAACAATTATTGTATCGTCCGTACATGTTATCACCGAGTAAAATATCGTGCTCAGAATTATAGTTCTTACTGTATTTAGATAAAGGTTACAATCGTATAATGCATTTCATAATTGGTGTTGTAATTGTATACTGTTAAGAGTCGGCTGGCCTCGATTGTGATCCAGTTATTATGTAATGTGATTTGAACGAGTTTTTTCTAGGCTAAAAAGGTTGTAAAGAAAGCTAATATCACCTAGTTATTGTCATTACACGAACTATGGGTGGTCACATTCTTAATAACACATTTCCTGATTTGACTAGTATTCGCTTAGTGGTCGAAGACTATATAAATAAAAATAAGTTACAATTTTCCCTTAAAATTGATCGGAAAAACAATGTCCACGAGAATTTATTCTCGAACTGATATATGGTGTATAAAACAGTACAAAAATATATTTTTATGGCATATGAAGGCGGACGAGTAAAAAGGCTACCTGATAATAAGTGGTCAGCATCGGACATTGGCATTGTAAGAGATGTTAACCATCGCTTACATCGCCAATGCGCCTCCAACCTTGGGAACTAAGATGTTATGTCCCTTGTGCACTACACTGTAATTACACTTACTCACATCCTTCACACCAAAACACAACAATACCAAGTACTGCTGTTTTGCGGTGGAATATCTGATATTATATATATAATATTCTCATTAGATATTCTACCGCAAATAGTAACCATTGCTTGTCTTTAAAATGATAACTATTGTATATTTTGTTTGTGCATTAAAACGCACACCTCTTATCATGGGAATGCTGTATTTGTGACCTATGATATAAATGTCATGTAATTCGTCTATGATTTCGAAACGATGAATAATCAACTTTAGCACGTAAACCACAAAGACTCATTTGCTTTAATGTAAACTTTGAACTATTGCTGCTCCATAGATATGTCAAAAATGTATTGACTATTCAAGGGATTATAAACGTAATTTATATTAGATTAAAGATAAATATTGTTTGATTAAACTTGTTTCACCAGATTTGGTTAAGTGCTTTACATTACAAGTAACGATAAATACAAGATTTTGTTGATTATGAGTCACGAAAAGACATACAATGAGACCAGCAGCAGGTCGTGTCTGTAGAAAGCTTAAACAAAAACGAAATATGTGATTTTGAAATTGTATCATTCTGTATCAAACGCGAATTGCGCTAGTTTTCAATTTTTATTTCAAAATTTTAAACTATCTAGGACTTATTGCTTTACTAGCTGTGCCGTGCGGCTTCGCCCACGTGTAATTAATAAAACTATAATAAATTATTTTATTACTATATTAACACACACGCGCGCGCGCATACATACACACACATACATATGGCTGCTGGTAAAGAAATACGTAATTAACGATTTGAAATTAATTTTCATAAGATACCGTAGGGTTTACCGATCTTGGTCACGGTAGCATGCGCAAGCGATCCCGTGGAGCTCCCCTTAAGACGGGAAGGGTACCGTGGTGGTTTTAGTCGGTAGGAGTCCGACATAACCGCATAACGACATAACCCCACGAAAAAAAAAAAAATGGTTTACCGATCTTATATATGGCCTAACATTGGCGCCATCACATATTCTTTGTCTTTGTGTACCCATTTTCATCAAGATTGGTCAAGCCGTTCTTGAGTTATATGAAGACATACAGACAGACAAAAATGAAAAAAATAGTATAACGTGTTGAGGTTTGATCAATCGTTTCAATACAAACCTACCGATATCTGCCTTAATATAATGACACAAAACAATGCCTTACGTAAACAAACTTTCTTATTTGCTCACCAAGAATATCTGAATCGAATCAATGTAACGTAATTCTAGTTCGAACAGGAAACCAGTTAGGTAACCTGGGTTAGGTATGATGCTCATACACTTTCGTTCAATTTTAAGCCTTATTACGTAGACAATGAGTTTAAAATTACGTTTCAGTGAATATAATTATGTGACCCCGGGTAAAAGGCACCGAATATAACAGACAATGCCTAGAGAGCTATGTAATTGTCGTGTCCTTAATTATTTTCGTGACAAATTGTAATATGCCAATAGGTTTTGAAGACAGGAAGTAAAGAAGGTTATGAATTATGATTAACGTTTCAAGCATTACTTTGCATGATGATTGCACAAGACATCGCCCGCGGCTTCAGTGTCGCTCTCAGATATATTAACGTTGAATATAAAAGTAAAAGTATATTTTGCCTGTAGTTACTCATTTAATTGTGCCAGCTGATAAGGCCCTTCCTTCCCTTCCTTATGAGGAGATTTTGAAGGATTAAGAGGAAACCTACATGCTGTCGATGAACATGTATATGAACTATTGAAGCTGTGGTGACATAACCTCAAAACTTTTTCCGTAACAGAAGATATTTGCCCAGCTTTAGAACATAATATATCTGGATAATGATGATGTATTTACCGTCCAAATTCTAAATTCAAATTCGAACTCAGAATGCTTTATTCAATATAGAAGCAATACACTTACATTGGTTGTCAAATTAAAAACTCCAGACCATTTGGAAAAGAAAATAGTTTGCCCTAAGAAGTACCGATGGAAGAAGGAACTTTTTTTATTGCATAGGAAGGTGGACGAGCAAATGGGCCACCTGATGGTAAGTGGTCACCAACGCCTATAGACATTGGCGATGTAAGAGATGTTAACCATCGCTTACATCGCTTATGCGCCACCAACCTTGGGAACTAAGATGTTATGTCCCTTGTGCCTGTAATTACACTGGCTTACTCACCCTTCAAACCGGAACTCAACAATAGCAAATACTGCTGTTTTGCGATAGAATATCTGATGAGTGGGTGGTACCTACCCAGACGAATTTGCACTAAGCCCTACCACCTAGCAACTTTTCTATTTCCTCAGCTCTAGTATTTTACATATTTTCAATATGACAAAGAAAGAGAGATCGTTTGATAACTTAGGTGTGCTATTATCCATTAATATTGTTTTTAAATTAAGGAAGAGTAATTTTCTATGACTCAGCGTGACAATATATAATTACAAAACACCAAATCTAACACTCAAATTTAAAAAAGATACCTATTATCGCTTCCATTAGGTATACAAGATAAGTAACACACAAACATACATACATTACCATTAAAGTTGAGATGTGTATTTACAAATCGTCACACGCTGTTTGCTGGAGGAAAATAATGTAATTTATTTGAAGATATTCTAGGAAATATCTTCACAAACAGTCACAGAGCTAATAAATAAAGATTTATGAATGCAAGTTTTATTTGAGATAAATAAATCCTTTTATAGTATGAAATGTTAATTTATTATTCGTTTTATCATTATTTGTTCCCATAATATAAACCTTGTCCTGATCGACATTTAATATCTTATAAACCTCCTATTTACTGTCACGGAACTGTTCTTAATTCCTTAATTTCTCTATGATTATTGTATGTTTATTTTTTGATTGATAAAAAAAGCGTATCTACTGTTTATCTAGATTCGGCTCGGTTACGGCTCAAACAATGATCGTTCTATCAACATCACTAAAGTTTTCGTTTACTGAAGCATTTACTAATTCTTACATACAAACAGTTTGACGTTTAGCATATTAGTAGAGATAGTCTATAATTTACGCGCTAAGCATAGATCGTGTTCAGTGAGAGACAAACTTCTTGACAAATGGTATATTTACGTGTTAAATTCGTCACAACCACGGTTAGAGATTTTCGCATGGTTACGCTACATTTTCTCCGGACATTAGCGATATTCGCTAACTACTCGCGACATTTCCTTTGCCCCGAGCCAATAATTAAGAAAAAGTGTTGCCATTTGACACCAAATGAACGAAGAATAACATTCTTATTATACCCTGTGGAATATAATTGATATATTTGAATGATTAAAGATATTAAAAAATACTTGTTGTTTACTAAAACATTACATTACTTCAAAACTTTTAAAAGTAAGGAAGTAATACGCAGAAGAAAAAATGATTTTTTTTAATTTGAAATGCATATGTAATAAGATTTAAAAAATGCCAAAGGTTTACTAGGAGACGTTATTACAGTACAAAATAATAATAATAATAATAATAATAATCTGGGACATTATTCACACACGGCCATCTGATCCCAAACTAAGCAGAGCTTGTGTTATGGAAACCAGACAACTGATATACTACATATACTACTTTTTCTTTTGTAAATACATACTTATATAGATAATTACACCCAGACTCAGGACAAACAGACATGTTCATGCACACAAATGTTTGTCCTGGGTGGGAATCGAACCCACGACCTGCGGCGCGAAAGGCAGGGTATCTACCAACCACGCCAACCGGCTCGTCAACAAAAAAATAATGTCTACTAATCTCACTCAAAAATAAAAAAATAAGTGATGTAATGACAAGCAAAAAACAAAAGATATACTAGTTACTTTGAAAATTTTTTATCATAAAAAAAATCATAAATACGCAATCTTAGTTAATTGTAGTTTAGATATAGTGTACACTCTTTTAGTACACCAACACAAATACGTAATTGTTGCTACGTATGAGGACAACAACCATTACTCGATTCAAGTTACACAACTAGTTATGTTATTTCCTATATGAAATATTAATTCTCACGTACTTTAACGAATCATTATTATATATCAGTAACAAATCAATTTTGACTTACAAGCCGTTGAAGTCATTCTTTTTACATCACGTACGCAACTCCAAACTTAAAACGCTTTTGCATTACAGCTCGTAGACAATACTGACCGGAAGCTAAGCGAATCGTTACTTGAACATAGTAACCAAGCATAAAACGATCCAATTAATTATAACAAAGAAAGGAACTAGAACATTAATTTAAAAATAATTCTTGCGTAATAAAATCGGACGTTTATTAGTGCCTGCCTATTGCATTATAATAAAACTTCATGTAATTGAATTATCGAGGGCGAGCCGTTTCATTAAAAATAGCCTTGGTTTAATAAATTAATCCGTTGCCGAAACGAAAGTATTAAATAAATCATGATTTGTTGCTATTGAACAATGACGGTGTTTTAAAATATTAACTTTACAATAAACTTAAGTAATTTTCTGTCAATGTCTTATTGCTTGAACTGAGATTAGTGGTGTTTTCTAGAGAAGACATTTTGGAACATATTTCAATACTCTGTTCGAATTGGATTGATATGTGGCAGATTTTAACACAGCTAGAGATGAGTGTGACAAATGTATTGCCCGTATTTGAATCCAAAATCTTCGATTAACATTCACTTATTCCAACCAGTGGGCTTGGGTCCAACACGATAATTTATTTAAATTGATAATTTTATTTTTCTATGACCTAAATAGTTGTGACAAATTACATTATGTTATAATTTTAAACGAATGCTCGACATGTCTTCGAAAGACAATAGACAATGGTTCCATTATCATGGAGTTATGTCGCCAACTGATATGTCGATCATTCCTGCATCATTAAACCAATTTTATATTTCAAGTTTTAATGGACTAATTCAAGATGATTCTAGATTATGATGACGTCTTTTGATCATGCTTTCTTATCCCAAGCTTCCTTTGATGCTTATCATTAGTATAAAAAGCTTCTATATCTAGTTGTTCATGTCATTTGTCTTTCTGTCCAAATACGCTATCCATCTATCATAACTTCAGTTTCACTACTTTCTTTGGCTTAGTATATATGTTTGTTGGGCATTTTGCCATAGCACTATCTTATTTAGTAGCTGTCAAATTAAAAAAAAAAACAATTACACCTTTAATAAGCATTTTACAAGGAGATTGGTATGTAATGTAATTATAATTGTAGTATTTTATCTCTATATAGGTATACGACCTCGATTTATTTTTGCAATGACTGTATAAAAAATAATAAAGAGACTCAAGTACGATATGTCCATTTAGAACATTTTTGAAGAATTTGATATGAATATACATTATTCAGAACAAGTCGTCATTTGTTTTGCATAATATCATAATAATTGGAATGTCAAGTTTGTTGCCAACTGAGGGACAGCAGTCTGACGCACATAAGTCTTTTTTAGCACATTTAGCTTTAAAATCCGATTAAGGAACCTTTTCGATTAGGATCGTAGCATAAATATTTCGCAAACAAATATAGGTGCATACAATTTCCTATTAAAACGTATTGGCAACATTTTACGTTTTTTCACACGAAACCAGTAATTTAAACGTCCGCCATTCTACTGATAGCCTTGCAACATTACAAAACTTAAGCATCATTACAAAAAAATAATTTTAGCTTTTCTGATCGTTTACAATTATTATCGATTTCGTAAAAAATATATACCGATGACAGCGAAATTGGCGCGAAAGCGTCTGACATTCGATGTGCTTCCATCTTAACTTGGCGGCCATCTTTACTCGACCTTGCTCCAGAAACGCACCGGTTCGTGTCGTAACGCGTTGGTGAGAAAATTCGTCTATCGGTTATTATGTTATCATAGTATTCATTATTTTTTTGCATTCTAGCATATTAAGATATATGTGTTCTGAGATAATATGATTTGTAAATATATCTTTCGATAAATTATTAGTTGTAAAATTTTCAGCCTATTTAGTAAGTTAATTGCATTAGTATTTTTGATTTTCATAAAAGTATATTCAAAAAATTCAATTAAAAATCTTTTGAGAGTATAATTTTTTAACTTTAATTAAAAGACAAGGAATTTGTTTTATTTAAAAATTGCTAGTTCTAATTATTTTTGTAGAGGTTAAGTGCAATAGTGTAGTTTACATTATTGTAAATGATATAGTATTTAAATAATCTTATCTGTACATAATAAATAATATATGACCGAGTTATTTCTTCCAAAATTTTAACCTTTCACAGAATGAAGGCTCGTCGAGCGAGTCACGAAATGGAGTAACGCTTTTACGCTTCGTAGCGTGAACCACCTAAACTTTCTAGAATAACAATGAATAACATAATAAGATTTAAATCATTCGCTGCTTAAGAATTCAATAGACATCTATTTTTAAGATAAAAAAAATTACATCATGAATCGCTTTATTGTTTAATATTAATTAATATATTTCATTTGAAAATACGTTTTCAACTAAGACTAAAGATTTGTAAAAAATACATAGCTTATGTGGTAGAATTTATTTTACTACTTTTGGCAGTTTCTATGTATAGACGTTAAAGAATGCTATTCACATGTCTGTCTGTCCAGGGTTGTCAACATTCGTTGTTTTCCCGGGCATAGCCTAGATTTTAGGGTGAGTTTGCCCTTGTTGAGCTTGAATAAGTATTTTGTTGATAAATTATTTAATGAGACATGTTATAGATTCGTTTCAAACGAAATACTTTTGTTTTTTTCTTTACTGTAATAAAAATAATTAACATTATTCCTGTTACTTTTACGACTTCGAAGACTAAGATATGACAGCCCTATGTTGCGAACACAAAAAGTTTCTTAGACCGGACATAGACATGTTTAGTTTTACAAGACCATAAAGACTATTTATTTAAAAAAACAACTTCCCTCACCAAATATAGGTCTAAGTAACATAATAAGCCACAGCCCAAGATTTTTTAAAGACCGGCTCTACAAATTGTATTATCGAACATGGCAGCTGAAAATCGAACATTTTTTTTACCCATGTACAAAATTAGTCAAAATACACATAGTTCCCTTTTGAAATTCCGAAAACCCTTAATTCTTATAAAATAATAACAGATACATTTAAAAAAATCTTAAATTAAGTAGCTTAAAGATCTGAATTAGAAGTAAAAAGAAACTTTTAAAGAACGATTCAATTTAATGAGCGTCAAGGTTATTAAAATTAAAAACAGATTATATATATATAATATACAATAACATATATAAATGACATAAAACATGACATACTTAAGGAATATATATCAACAGAAATATAAAAAGAAACAGATAAAATTAAATTATATAATAGTTAATTTTAAAAACGTCATTGAAGTATGGAGGTGGCTTAATACATTTAAACTTAGGAATGTTTACAAGTAATGTGTATTATTTGCGCACGCGCAGATAACGGTTAACGCGGCTTCGGAATTTGAATTTGTACATTTCTTAAATGTTAACTTTAAATGTTGTTCTAAATGCCGTTAATTAGTAAAGAAATATGGAGCTTAAAACGACATTGTGTATGAATACATTCTTAACATTTTATTATTAGAATTTAATAATAATGTTACACTAAAAAATCTTGATATAAATTTATATATTGTACAGCTTAATAAAATATATTAGTGACTGGCGAAAAATAGCATCTTTGACTTAAAGGGGTATTGTTACGATCTTAGGAGCCAGTGCTTTTACGTAATTACATATACAAGGATGCTCAATCTTTGATAGTTAGTTTGGTAAGAAACTTTTCTAATACTAATTTACCTAGACGATCTTGTTTACGACATTTTTTGTTTTTTACTATCAATAAAAATATGTAATGAAAAACATATTTGTATACAGTAGACGGAGACGAACTTTATGTAAATAATATTTGATTAAATAAAAGCAATTACTCTTAATTCACCACCTAATAGCTCGTAACAGTCCCACTATTGGGTTAAAATCTTTACTATACTTAAGCTTTTTCTGCCACGCTGTTCTACTATGGATTTTTCTTTAATATAAATTAAAAAAAAAACTCAATGTTGCCAACCTATAACCTATATAATATTTAATTACAATGTCGTTATTTTTCATACCAGTAAAATAGTTATGTACGTTATTGCTTACCAAAAAGTAATTTAAGGTTATTTACGGATTTTTTTTCGGTAACCAATGGACGAAGTCACTCTCAATGAAGGTTGTTAGGTATAATTAATTATGGTTTTGTGAAGATTGGCCGAAATACATCACGCCGACTGCGAGCTTTAGTGACGTGTGCTTTTTTATGACATTGCAAAGCGGATGAGTATATGGGCCACCTGATGGTGAGTGGTCACCAACGCCCATAGACATTGGCATTGCTAAAGATATCCATCGCATCGGTAAACCATCGCTTCGCTACATCAAGTACAAGTGTGAAGCCGAGACGAGTAGTTAATACACATACATACATTATTTACAATTATTATGCTCAATATAATTTTGTATAATATTTTTTTGCCTAAATCTTCATTTTTGGCAGAGGCAATGCAACCATACCTTATATATTATTTTAATAATCTTTATAATATATTTTGCGTTATGATAATTGTATATTTAATTAGTAACTATTATTATGTCTTAAGAGTAATAAAATAATATAAATTTTATTTGCTAAGTAAAAAGTACTTACGTTAAGTACCTTATAACAATTTTAGTGATTTTGAGTGGTTGATTGTTATTGCAAAATAGGTCAGTAATTTCAATTCATTATGCTGCTTTGAACTTAAAACTGAAAGGTGCAGGATTACCTTGAAGGTCTCTTTACGACTTAAATTTTTGTATTAAAAAAATGACTTACACTTAAATTATAAAGCATGTTTATAGTTTTTAAATTACGCACTTTAGGTACTTAAAAGTATTTACCATTTATAATATTATAACTTTTTTTATGTCTTCGTCATATGAAACTATTGACGTATTTTGTAAGATTATTATCATTATCTTAATGGACTTTTAATAAAGTATTAAAATCTAATACAATTTATTTTTACATAAACTTATACTGTGAACAGAGTTTTATAACATTATATCGGCTTCAAATCATTTATTAACAATAAACAATAGAAAGTTGTTATGTAAAAAATATTTTGACATTTCACCAAAAGATGGCGCTGCTACGGTTCAAATGTCATTCAATTCAAAGATGAGATACCAATGAGATATAATGGTATATTACGAAATGAAGTCTTAAGATATTGCCGAAAGAGGTTTGTCATTATTTATACGTATACTAATAGATTTTTACTTTTATATATTTGACAAATTTAAAACTTTTTTTCTATATACTTAAAACATTTCACAAAAAACTCTCGCTTGTTGTTAACTATCAAGCAAAACTGAAATAACTGAAACTAAAAATTGTCTAATGGCTGATAACTTTGGCAATATTTGTTATCTTACAATGAAAAAGTTTATAGTCTACCCAAATTATAGGTAGTTATGGACCAAAATCGAAGCTACAAAATGATCATAGATAAGGCTATTAAAAATATACCAACGTACAAAAGAGTCTGACCGAAAATTATTTTTTACGGTTTTATTTTTAGTGCTCTAAAAAGTATTAAGGTCACCAAGAACCACACAATACTAGACTACCACAGTACGGACCTACCACTTTCGTTTTCTATAGATTACTTTCGGTTTCACCGCTACTGCGATGACATGGACATAATCCGTATTAATCTGTTGTGCAATTAAACTGGTTGTGGGAACTGCTTTAATGACTATTTTTAAATTTGCGTAATACTTTACGAGATCTAGTTAAATAATTACAGTTCAAAATACGTTGATATAAATTGTAGATACATATTATGTTGTTGTATGTGGTCACACTAAGTATTTAGTTTGACAATATAAAAAAAAATTTAGAATAATTACTTAGGTATATACGTTAAAAATATATACCTTTGTAAAAAATATAATATTGAAATTTGTACAGGTTTATTTCAACTTTTAAAAAGAATATGGGTATGTTACAAAGCTTCGTATTAAAATGGTTGTTTTTTAAATTACAAAAGCACATTTATAGTTTATTTTAACTTAATTTTTTTAAATAATAATAATTAATATTATGCGTTGGCTTGCACTTTAGAGTATTAAGAAATCTGACACCAAATTCTATTTAAAGCTCTCTTAATTTTACAAGGATTTAAAATACGTATGTAAACAGGAAGAATAATATCGCAATAATAATATATTTTCCATTATTAACTAAAGATCATATCGACATATTAATAGGTTGCCGAAGTAGGAAGCTCACAACAAACACAACTTGTGTTTTAACACAACAATAAAATTATGACAACATTACCATTGTCGTCTCATTTCACACGTGTGTCATAAATTAACAATAAAACACATAAAGGATGTAAGGAAAAATAATATTACTTTATAACATATTATAAACATATGTTAGACAAATTGACTTGTTTCATTTTGTGTTTTTAACGCGAAAGACATTTCACGCAAAAGGAACATTTTAGAATTCACAGCTGTTTGTTTTGGAAATATATCCTAGTATATATTAAAGTTTATAGATTATTTTAAAATTAAAAACGGAAGACAAATGAGCGAAATTTATCTTCCGATGGTAATTCACATAACATGTACTGTCTGAAATATTGCTCATTGCTCATTCACCATTCAAACCGAACAACAGCCATACAAATTATTTCTGGTGTATAGGACTTAAAAAATGTCACAGTTACTCCTTCCCCGACGTAGACTCTCACATAGGAATTTACGCAAATTCTATCCAAAATACATTTTTTCTTATTATATACCTGTGAAGTCAGGATGACTAGCTAGTTATTGATAAACAGAAGCCTTGCTCACATAATAAATATATAGTAACTCTTAAGTAATGGCATCTCATGTCATCAACTATTCATAATTAAATTTGTTTAGACGGCTATTTGCGCAAAGTCTGATGCGAAAGGTCACCAGTTCGACCATGACTGACGCATCAAATATAATTGTTACCGGACTTCCGACACAGTACCATATAAGGGTCTTTAAATACGTTTCGTATTTTCGTTTATTCAATAACTCGTGCCTTCCTTATTTAGTATGATGTATTGTATACGCTGTCGAAATGGTTTATTTATAGATTATATAGACAGCTTATAATGGTACTATCTACGTTTATCAAATAATTATAGTCATGACTTAAAAAGGACGTCGTTTCCTATCATTGCACATAACAATGAGTTAAGAAATATCCGAATCGCAAATCGTTTTAAAAAATTTTAAAAACATTATATTGAAACTAGATGATTGATACCAGTTGAAGTAGAGATTTCGTGTCAGTCATGACTCTACTGACTAATAGTTTTTACATGAAAAATTAACTAAAAAAAATATTACTATTGTAACATTATTATAACGTATTTATTAGATACTATTTTTTTCTAATAGATGATATTCAAGTTTATTAATTATCTGTACAAATTTGTAATCTGTTCAAGTTTTGCAACACGTGACGCAATATGGCGGTCTCGGAAGCGGGAAGGAGTGTTATGTCACTGCTGTTGCGTGAGTACAATAAGGGTGAATATAGACAAGTTTCGAACTTGTACAGTATCAGTTTACTTCTTATAGATAATTTAATAAGGAGTTATCTATAAACTTGTTAATATTGTAAATAGATTGCCAGATTGACAAATGGACCACCTGATGGTATGTAGTCGCCGTTGCCCATAGACATAGGAGAGAAAATTGAGAAATATAAACCAAAACTTTCAACACCATACTTGGAAGCTAAAATGTTATGTCCGTTGTATCTATAGTTACACTGGCACACACATCCTTTAAACGGAAGACGACATATTGCTGTTTGGTGTTGAACCGGTGCCACCTACTCCAAACCAATCTACCAAACGGGCTACCAAAAACCACAACCAAGTAAAGAACACTTTTTTTTTAAATGCTCTAGGCTTAGTTTATTTCTGTTCGATATTTGAAAATACATGCTTCATTTGATAGCCCATTGATTGATGTCATGTTAAAGACTCATCTCGTTTTAGTCACGGGGGCAAAGGAACGCTTAACTGCGGAGCAACCGCACGACGCAACTAGTGTCTAGTAAGTCAATTCACGCATCAAACCACTCGCAACTATGTTGAGGATTTCCGTAACACGAATTTAAATATAAATAATTTTCTGAGAAATCTGAGCGATAAAATAACCAGATGACATAATGTTGGAAAATTTAATTATAAAAAGCGAAATACGTGAAATGAAACTGGTTAATTATGCAAAAAAAAAAATTGAGTCAGGTGCACGCTCGAATATTACTTTTATTATAGATTTGTACCTGTTTGCGAACTCGTCGTATCCACCGGCTAGCATAAAAACACACATAAAATACGAATATGTATATAGTCCTTGTGTGTTTGCGTCACACAACATAATATAATAACAAAATGATTTGTCAAGTTTAGAAGACACTTTTGAGAACAATTTTCAAATTACTGCGCAATGTTAAGTAACGTTTCACAGTATTATATTATATATGTGTTAAATATATAATTCGAATTGAATGCAAATAAAGTTAGTCAGCAATATTTGACAATCATTTCGACTTTCATCGAATGCTTTTGTTTTAGTCCATCAAACGCCATCGTCACGATCACCTTATTAATCAAACGAGATTCTTGTAGTTGTAGTATATTCGTTGCTAGAAATGAATCTTAAATCTTATTAATATAAATGTATAATATGTATAACTGTGTCTATGTATATGATTACAATATAATAGTTACTTGGTTTTTATAATTTTAAAATAAGCAAACAAAAGAAACTATATCAAGTCAAAGGCACGAATGCACATGTCCATGAATAAATTTTATTATAATTTAAATAAAAAACACACACACATTTTTACCCACATAAGCTAGTATTGTAAACTAAATCAATCCTAGTACGAGTAGCGTCATGCACACTGCACTGCTAACCATTGGATGTAAGACGTTACACTTGTGACTATAATTAGACTGACTCAGTAAATATTTAAACGAAAAAAAAAAAACACATTAAATATCGAAAATTAAGTTCTATCATGTATATATTCATTACCATTTTCAATTAAAGATATATTATATAATAAATAAATTGGTGTATTGAAATAGAGCTTCAATATAAAATTGTGTAAAATTATAAATTATATGTTCTTAATTTCCGGATTAATAAAACTCCGATTCAAAAAGATAAACGAAGCGATTTAAACTGTATTCACTCCGAAACGGAAATTTCAACACACGACAATAATCTTTTACAGTTCCGTACCTTATTGTAAATAAATAATTATACATCACATAAATGTCCAGATTATGCATTTAAATCTATACCATCGACCTGATTGTTTATTTTATTAATGTAATAAAAATGACGCAGTTAAAATTAGGCTTAATGGTTGAATTCATATGCCTATATTCATATAGAATTTAAAAAAAATACATTTAAATATGAAGTATCTCAATTATGTAAGCACGTCTCAATATGAAACTGTACCTTCTTTTCATGAGCCCAATTCCCATTTGTTTATTTCGAAATCACCACCGTCGGCCTTAATTTAACTTGGGAGTGTCAAATCTCATGTCATTTAGATCTTGTATCTGAGTTTAAAATATTCTTTAAATGTATGTAACCGTTTTACAAATACTATAGACAAGACAGTTTGCATTTTTGGATGTCTGTGACTTAGTAATAATAAACAAATAAACTAATAATTTCGGCTTAATACAATCATCAATACAGTAATTGACAAAAACTTTTACAATATAGTTTAAATAAAATTTATGAAATCAACAAAAAATTTACTAATGAAATTAAAAAAAAAAAATTTAAAAGTCTGTGACGTAATTTTAATATAGTCTGTCACATTGACAATTAAAATGACAAACAACAGATTATAAAATAACAATTTAGTGTTCTGTGTCAATTAGTTACAACTTACAATTAATAGCCATGAACACAATAAAATATATTACCGTGTCCAATGTCCATTTGGCATATAACTAACGATAAGTCATAAAAATATAAGTATATAACTATCGACTTCATGCCATGCCTCGAAAAGTACTTTGTCAAATGTTAAATATTTATTGATGTTTTTAATCAGTCTATATTGTTCATATTAAATTATGTTATTATTAATATCTGGATTGTTGGCGTTTTATGGGGAGGCTATCGTCCAGCAGTGTATGGCTAAAGGCTGAAAAAATGTTATAAATTAAGTATTTACCCTTTT
This sequence comes from Nymphalis c-album, assembly GCA_963151315.1. NCBI lineage: Eukaryota > Metazoa > Arthropoda > Insecta > Lepidoptera > Nymphalidae > Nymphalis > Nymphalis c-album. Next base: position 4,128,480 of record OY720610.1, read on the forward strand.
AAATTACTATTTAACTAAATTATGTTTTTAATGTACAAGTATAAACTTTGTCGGCTTATGTAAATCTTTTGTTGTCAAATTATGTATTGTATTATGGTGTTTCGTAATAAAAATCTGAATAAAATATATCATAGTAAGGCGAAGTTGCAAGGAATACTTGTATTATTTAAGTTACAAAAATATCAACCTACTATTACCGAACGTAACGGTATTGACAACTGACACCAGGACATAAGCTTAAAATTTAAGCTGTTTATATCGAATATTCTGCTTAAAACAAAATTTAAAATAACCCAAAATAATCAGATGTTTCGTCGATAATTTATATTTACGTCTTTTATCTACGTCTGGTGACATACCACCAGCACTTCACATTCTTCAAGCAGCTACTTAACTGTGTACTGGTGACGCTAATGTACTTACATACGCAAAGAATACAAAATAGTTCCAATGGCGGTGTAAGCGATGGTAAATATTGCTTCCAGTGTCAAAGTCTTTGTTTGGAAGTGACCACATACCATCAGGTGTGCCAGTGTCAGTATACCTACCCATTTTAATTTTAAAAAGTCATCAATGTGTACATCGGTATAAGTTTTTTGACTTTGTCTTTTACAGATAATATCAAAATAATATGTCTTCGACGTTTTTATCTGAACATAATTGTAGATTATGACAGGTATTACAAAATCGCTAATTAATTTATATTGCGGACAAGTATAGTCATTAATCTTGTATTTAAACATGAAAAAAAAAACCTAATGATTGACAACCATGACACTATAGTTAGAGGCAAAAACCGACACTTCAGGCGTGTACACAGAGATGTTATAGCTCGCACGTTTGCCCTTTACCCAGTAACACAAATAAAGACGCGTGTGCGAAAAAACGTACGCACACTTAAATACGGTACGCACAAAAATGAACTATTAGTAACGTTAACAGAACGCAATTTTCAATGTACAATCACGGCGTATGCGTCAAATACTGTTTAGATTTGACATTGGGCGTGAACGTTGAGACAATACGCGAATCGAATTTTGAATTTACACTCACCATTGAGTGCTGCTGGATCCGGTTAAATTGAATTAGGAATTTTTTTTTTTTTTCGCGACACAAGGCTAAGGTTATTTGCTGACATGCCCGTATTCCGTTACACGTATAAAAGAAAGTTATTGACAGTATCGTGAAGTTAACGACAAGGGAAGAGGAAGTCCATTGTCTGTTCGTTTTCCGGTGTTATTTATGTCAAGGGCGACGATATTGTATCAAAGATATCGTTATCAGTTAGACAGTCGGACGTGCAAGATTCAATCAAGGTTGGAAGACAAAGATCTGTACTGAACGTGTCGACACATTGAAACAATACATGCATTATTAAAAATAATACATCATTCGCGTGTATTATCCTTAGGCTATACGTATGATATTGACAAACATTTTTTGGCTGTCTTATAAACTATTTTAATTCACGGCTACAAAAAATACGAAAATTATTTTTCAAATTTACCATTATATAAACACACCATACAAAATAACTAACGAATTTTCTTTTAAATTGACTTGCTGGCTCACTCATCTTTCATAACATCCATCCTTCAAACACAACAATATCTACTAAATATTGCTGTTTAAAGGCAAAAAAATGTGATCAGTATATAACCGTACCTATAGATTTGCACAGAGCTCTACCACCAAGTGCGAGCATTAACTTATAAATATATTGAAGTATAAAATTTAACGATATTCCTAACACTGTTTTAGCTCTTCGCCTCCTAAATTCATATATCTTCAACGCGGGAATTTCACTAAAACCTTGCTTTCCTAAAACCGCTAAAATGGTGCGGTCAGCTTTCATAATCATTGCAATGTGTACAAACTTCCAACTAGTGCACTTGCTGCATCGTTGCAACGTCAAAATGTAGAACATTTAACGCTTTACATCCTCTGTATAAAACTCTATGTACTATAAGCAATAAATCTATCGTAGTATATATGTAAATGTCAATTAAATCGTATTTGCGCCGTCAAAGAACTTTTGGATGAAGATGATCGCTTACACAACCTAGTTAGGTAGCCAATTTATTCATCATCAAAGAAGTAAGTCGATTATGGTAAATAACTGTCATAATAGAGAAATATATGCCGTATCTAAAAATTTCAAACTCTTTATTTTATATCATAACTATAATAAATAATTGTTGTTAATATACTCTAGCAATGTTCAACATTATTACATCTAAAATTAAAAAAGAAAATACATATTTATTTATTTAAGTAGCAAAACAACAAACAATAAGACACACCACGATAAAATAAAATATTTAACTATTTTTTTTTAAAAAATCAGGACAAATAATTACTGTAAATTAAAATATTAGTAAGTTTGATAAATTAACTAATTAAACTCAATTCATTCCATTAGATACTTAAATTTAATTAAAAGCCATATTTCTTTTACTCTCAGTTTATTGGAATTGCGATTCTATGGCAGAAAATCAAGCGGTATGACAGCTGCCAGTGGTGGCGATCCTGGCTGTCATGTCATTTCATACCTGTCAGTTTATATACATAGTATAATATTTGAGTTTTTATTTACTAACCACAAATTTACACTTGCCTGCGAAAATATCATGCCGGTTATACTTAAATAAAAAAAAAAGTTAAAGGTCATCGGCCTTTCGTTATTTTCCACGGACATTCGAATGGATCTGTCATTTTGATTAATGACCAGTTTAAAAGAACTCGCTAAGGGACTTTGATTTTACAAAATTTAACCTTTTTTTTCTCGTTTTAAGCTACGGTTGAGATCTAGTTATATTGGTTATCGTTTTGCTTAAGTTTTATTTTTCTTATATATCTCGAACGCAGCTTATACACCTATGAACACAGCTTACTTGGTTTCGAAATATCAACACACGTTTTGTGAAACAATATAGCAAAAAATATTTTGATAATTTAAATGTTATAAATAAATATAGTATAAGGAGTTAATCTTTTAATCGCAATTAACGTTTTATTTTACAACACGAAGCTCGTTGAAATCAAAAAGTGAATAATCGCTATCAACTACCTACGCATTAAAGATTATCTGTCAATATCCGTAATGCCAGTTCAAAATATAGATTATTATCCTATTTATACAAAATGACCAATAATCGTTCATCATAATTTTAACTGTACATGATAATACAGAGATCAAAATCATTTGTCATTTTTAAATATATGACGTAATAATAATATAAAGGATATCCAAACAAAATTTATTTATAATTTCACAGAGACCGACAAATATAAAGGAAGCATGTCATAGCATAATGTTAATTGTTGATTTTCTCTCAAGAAACATCTTCTAACTCAAAGCGTCCTGTTAAAACCTAACTGACGACTTTCTTTTTATATACAGGACAGGATGTTACTTATTATACAAGTTTGTATAAAATTATCATAATAACGACACTAGATTAATAAATTGTTAGTCTTCTGAAACTTCAAAAATTTTTATAAGCTTCAAACTATTTCAAAAACAAGGTGAGGTTTTAGCCCAACCGTAGTACATTTACCGGCAATTATATGTAAATGAATATTAACGTTTTTTTTTAATTATTTAAGATGCAGTATCCCCAATCACATAGCTTAATCGAAGACGTGCAGATCTAAGTCGTTCTATCGTAATTAGAAATTATTATTATTAATAAAGATTTCAAGAAGGCAAACTTAAATGATTACAAATCTCTTTTTTATAAAATTGTATAAATTTAATATAGTAACTCTATATAAGATAGAAATACCAACCGATTGTTGCTGTAATTAGTATAAGTTAAACCTTTAAAAAAAACAATAAAAATACTTCAATACATTCATACAAATGCTCCATAAAAGCCTTTGTTCCGAGCGACTATAACACAGCTCGTGTTAAGCCAATTAAAGCGACAATCATTCAATACAACACTTGCCAAGTAATTATCGCCCCTATTGTAATGCAATAAAATGTTCACATACCGATGTGATTGGAATAAAGCGCTGAATCAATGGCTTTTGTGAATGACAAACATTTCTAATCCAGTCCAAGATCAAATACGAAGGTTTCGATTACACTAAATAACATTTGAGCAATTACCTTAATGGTCACTATAGTTGGAATTTGTCCTTTTGTTATACCATTATTATGAAATAAGCAACAGTTTAGTATCTATACATCAATTATTAAGAAAAAAGTGTCGAAATAATTTGACACTGAATATTAAAGTCAACACATATATGTATTTCTTCATGAAGACCACTTCACTGTAACTAGCCAGCTTCTATATCGTTCAACGTTACATGGCGAGCGCCATGGTAATTGGTGTATTTATTTACACGAAAGTATGGTGGCTTTTGCTAACAAATGTATATAACCCGTGCCACTGTACTGTCTGAACTCATGTTAATTCAGAAGAGAAATATTTCGTAAATAATTCACATCATTGTACAACCTTTCCATTAAGACTAAAAGAGTCTCTTAGTGTATTATATAGTTGCTGTTCTTATGACCAGATTTATTGGAAAACTTTTTTTATAACCAGTTTATTGAGGAAGGTTATTGGGTAGGTATATTATTCATTAATCTTTAATATCAACTTATCTGTTAAATTATAAAAACAACTATGCGATTTTCGATATAATTACTTTTATATAATAATATTTGTGACTCTTCTTTGCACACAATCCTCTCGTAATCCATTATTTGACGTAGCTGTACACCAAGCTAACACTCACCGCCTTCCGCATCCAGTCTGCCAAGCTGACAGGATGGCGGTCTATACGTTTGCCGTTCCCTTTTCTCCACTCTGCTACTCATCTGGTCAAACAGCCATCGGTCTGAACATACATGACCAGCCCACTGCCATTAATATCTCCTAATTTAGCAAGCAAGCAAGCAATCAGAATTACGGACAAACCGTAATTCTGACTCTTTAATCCAGATTTGAATTTAAAAAAAAAGTGTTCTATTTTTAAAACAATCAATTTTGACCCCACAATATACTTAAATTAGGACGTGCAATCTTTGCTTAAGATATAATAATATAATTTACAGTAGAAAATATATTTCATTGTTTCAAGTTACACCGAAACAATCCACTAATTTGTCTGTCACAAACCTTAAGAAATAATTTACGCTCCAATTCATATTATATGTACGTAATTGTGAACTAACAAACTTATATTCAACGCTCGGAAAGTAAATGTTCATTTAAAAAACGGCTTTATATCATATGCAGTAAGATACAGTTTAACTGCCATCGGTGTTTGAGGTTGTATTTATGGACGGTATTTTATGATTTCCATAATCTGGTTAAAAAAATCGTAACACTTTGCAATTTTATGTAACCAGCGAAGCTTTATTTATAAAATATTATTTAAAACATATAAACCGATACTTTAGTTAACTGTTACATAAATTAAGAGTATATAACATTTTGTTTTCCTACAAACCTACTTGAGTTAAATTAAGGCATTCATAAATCATAAATAATTTCTAAGCAAATTCTATCTTCTATTTTCATCATTTATTTTTTCCTTTAATTTGAACCGGTGACATTGGTCTACTTGGTGGTAGAGCTTTGTGCAAGCTCGTCTGGGTAGGTACCACCCACTCGTCAGATATTCTACCGCAAAACAACAGTACTTGGTATTGTTGTGTTCCGGTTTGAAGGGTGAGTGAGCCAGTGTAATTACAAGCACAAGGGACATAACATCTTAGTTCCCAAGGTTGGTGGCGCATTGTCGATGTAAGCGATGGTTAACATTTCTTACAATGCCATTGTCTATGGGCGTTGGTGACCACTTACCATTCATTCCTATACAATAAAAAAATATATTTTAGCCGATACATAAATATGAACACCAAAGTATATGCTATTCTACGTCTACAAAACCAGGAAGTCTCCAAACTTAATAATAAAAACAAAAACAATAATAAAACACTTGGAATTCTTTTGTATAAAGAGGCCACTATTATTACTTATTCCTTTTACAAAAAATAGAAACATAATTGCCTTTACGTTATAGAATAATTTCTAAATAAATACTATATTTGTTTTAAAAGGTTTTTGTCTATTACGATATGCCGCTCAGCATCGTTTATAAGTAAGGCCTTTACGGTCGAATACTGAAACTCAAAATTTCAAATTTTGCATACTAAATTTTGAAATTAATGACGTTCTAAATAATTAGGTCCCACTTCATATTTGAATGACGTTTCATTATTCGGCCATTTATGTCTAAAATTAGGAGCTTTGTTAAATATTAAGACATCAGTCATTTTTTTTAATTTTCACTCAATTGTTTTGGCGTCTTACGTGTCATTGACGAAATAATCAGTGCACGCTCGGCACAACAAAAATATAAATTTTAATTGAAGATTATTTAATTAAATATAAACTAATTATACAATCTGTTATGTATAAACTAGTACATTATATAAATCCATTGCGTCTGAACGAGGTTATTATTATAATTAAGTTTCTATACAGCGATTCGCGTTGAATTTCTTATCTATATAATATATTAGACGTATTACAATTAATCAGTAAAATTTATAAAGGCATGCGATACGTTTGTGTTGGTGTGTGTGTATTTATATACCTGTGAATGTTATGCACGAGATGAATAATTATAATCACAAATTAAGCATATGAAATTCAGTGGTGCTTGCCCGGATTCGAACCCACGATCATCGGTTAAGATTCACGCGTTCGTACCACTGGGCCATCTCGGCTTAACTGTATTCCTATACAAGTATCTCGAGTATGATAGACTATAATTATGACGTCATAAGAATGATTTAAATAATAAATTATCGGCTCTTCCCGTTTTTTTGTAGTTTTGTTTCTAATGATTATTGTTATACATGGATAGGTATCGACAGTTATATATTCATTATGTATCAATATCATTGCAAAAATAGTGACAGAATTTTTGACAAAATCAACCTGGAATTTTGAATTGCCATTTCATGTGATATTATTTAAATGGAAATATCACCGCTTCGTATTTTTAATTACATATTTTATATACAATTAGAATATCTCATCATATTATATAATAAGTATATTTGTATACTGCATGACATACAAGACCGAATTGTGATTGTATTTTTATTTAAATATATTTTTTGTTGGTCTTATTTACCTTTATGGATTTTTTAGGTAGGCGGACGAGAATATGGGCCACCTGATGGTAAGTGGTCACCAACGCCCATAGACATTGGGACATTGTAAGAGATGTTGACCATCTCTTACATCGCCAATGCGCCTCCAACCTTGGGAACGAAGATGTTACGTCCCTTGTGTCTGTAATTACACTCGGACACAACCCAATGGAACCAACTATTGCTGTTTTGCGGTAGAATATCTGATGAGTGGGTGGTACCTACCCAGACGAGCTGGTACCAAGATCTACAACCAAGTAAATGGTATTTATTATAATAAACACTAGATTATGATCCATGTTATGATAGCTATATATTATTACAATATCTATCGTAATGAAAAACAGAATCGCAATAATTTTCACAAGCTCAGCGGCGTATCAAACTAAACGATTATTACTAACGCCATTTAAGCTTGAAATATCAAAGATTACAAAATCCATAGTGAACAAGAAAAAACTATCACTTGCGTACAGTGGCTTGTCGAATCGCGATTGGCTGATCGACAAACTTGGACGACTAGCCAAGTTTATTATGACCGATTTCGGTCAAGGGTGGCATTTTTAAACAAGCCAGAACTGCGCCCGAAAAATTATAGTGGTGTATGTGAGTGTATACAATGGTTTACTCTTTATTCACTATCTTAATACACATGACTAGAAATACTTCGGATCAGGACCAACGGTTTTACACGCTTTCGTAAGCATGGGGTTGTAAACACTGGTAACTTCCAAACTCCGACTGTTAAGCTCAGAACTCCACATAAGAAAAGCCTTTTAACGATGTGACCTGAGGTTTATAAGTATGACCTTCTGATTTGCAGTCTCATATATTAGCTACTAGAGCAAAGACGTAGAATACAGTTTACTGAACTTGACTTTGACTTTTAATATTTGATTTTGATTGACTGATAAATACGTTTGTAGAAAACACCAAATTTTATTGAAATTACTTACGTATACCCCGAGACAAACTTTATGACGGCTCTGAACTTCGCGCGAAACAATGCGCAGGACACAAAATTCGGTATTAGCGGTACATGCGACAATACTGTACACGCGCGTCCCCGCACTCGCAGCTATAATCAAATATTGATTAAAGAGGGACAATTGAAATCACTTCGATTCGAATTGAAATTAATTTAATTATTAACGTATAAATATCCGTCATATCATAAATATCCAGCAGTTCTTAACCTTTTATTATAAAATAGAAATACGACGTACTAAGCTTTAAAGTTTTGTTGCCGAATACTTAGTATTCAACGTGAGCTTTAAAACTGATCGCGTCAACTCAAATCACGGACGCAATAAGCTGAAATATACTTTATATAATTCTCTTAAATATAAAAAATATATATTAATAAAATTGAAGTATTACTACTGCTTAATTCTTACGGAACAATTAAATCAGTTTTATGGAACACTTTCGCGGAACACATACCGAAAACTGTCGCTCTAATCTTTCTAATACAATTCCCGTAACACTGGACAACAAACACAAATCCGTTTGTCTACGGAACCATTAAATTCACCGCATTCAAAGTGGCTTAATATCAAATTAAGTAAAAGAAAAAGTTACCGCAAAATCTGTCATAATCTTAGAATCGACCTCGCGGCAAGGGCGAGCACTGAAGCGAGACGGAGATATAACTAGGGTTCGGGTCATGGTTCGATTTTCGGTAAAAAATAATTAATCCGTAAAGCTTAACTAATTTTCTTTATAATAGCAACATTTAATGATTTTTAATCTGTCTATCATGTTAATCACTTTTTATCATATGTCTTGAAACGTATTTGTTCCAGATACCTAATTTGAAAAAAAAAAAAAATAACAGCCTGTTAATGTCCCACTGCTGGGCTAAGGCCTCTTCTCCTCTTTTTGAGGAGAAGGGTTGGAGCTTATTCCACCAAGCTGCTCCAATGCGGGTTGGTGGAATAGTTATTATAGAATAATTTGAAAGTTAATTTTAAAATATGTAATAAAAGAAACGTGTTACTGACATATTTTATTTAATTATTTATGAATGGGCATTCGTTATAATATCGTAAATGTATCTGTTATTAGAACAAAAAAAAATCAAGCGTAATTTTTAAACTCTATTACAACTCTACTACAACTCTCTATTACAGCACTTACAATTAGTGATAGGATTGAGGGTATTAAATGAAAATTAATGACTCGAATATAACCGTTTTGTACTATTAAAAAGTGTAGGTATATAAAATAATGTATAAGCTATTTATTACTTTTGCATTTAAATTCATCGTACGTCATCAGTCATCTTTTGTACTACACCCAAATGTTGTCTGTTACTCGCCTACTACCGACATGCGTTACTACTGTCAATATTTTTTGTAATCAGTACGTCCGAATGAAATTAGCGCCATCTAGTGACATTATCGGAATGCAATGCCAGTAAGAGATGTATAAAGTTTCAGTTGAATCGAAGGAACGACAGACGAACGATCAAACTCAAGCATACATTTTATACGATAACAAATAACTGTCTACTATTACTCTATTCGACGACATATACCACTTTTGTTCATAAAGTAACGACCTGATTGTCTCTTTTCAAAGGCAATATTTGTTGACGGTCAGTATAAGGTCTTAAGTACATATATATCTTTAAATAATCAAATTAAAAGATTTAATCTGTAACTCATATTATGAAAATTCAAAAGTAGCGCATTGCGTAATTGATCTTAGATAATAAATATTGTATTACAAAGACCTTATGTAGGTCTCGACCGATGAAATCTAGAATTAATTTAACTATTGGTTTTGAAATACAATAGCTCCACTAATGTATGCTATATAGATACTTGTATATAGATATAACGGGTCAGCTGTTATCGACAACTGTTTGACTGATTCTTGAGTTATCGTTATTCACCATTTAAGAGATTTCTGAAAATAATTAATAAATATTTTTTACATTATTAAAAAATATTTTTATTCAAGTTAATATTTAAGGTTATACGCTTAATACTCCGTTGTAAAATTATAAGTAAGGATCGTCTTTCATGTGTTTAATTTGTGTTATCTTTTTGCGGAGCAGCGTGGCGGGATAAACTTTAAATAATTTTCCTCAAACGGAAAATATCTTAGACCCAGTAGTCAGGGAGTCAAGGACATTTACATAGAACTTTACTGAAATTTTATATTTTAATAATTTTAATTTTCACTGACTATATTATATCTCAATAGTGAAATGCATTAAATAAACTTTTAATCAATGTCGCATATCACTTTCTGACATTTCACGATCGAGTATTGCAGTTACTTCGACAGCGTTCTCAAATAATAGATCTACTGATCGTTCTATTTAATGCTACAGATATAGTCAGTAGTATAAATCATTCTCATTATTCTTGATAAAAAGCCATTAAGCAACTAAACAAAATTGAAATAAAAATGTTATTGTCTTAATAACTCTAACAGCGGGCTTACAAGCATGACATTTTCAATCCTTGTGTAAGTATAATCTATATAAATAAATAAAATTTAAGCGTCTGTCTTTTGTGACTTTTTAAAAAATTGCGCCTCTTCTTAAGTTAATGATAAGGCCGTTGTCGACTTATCAAAATGTCATTTTTTTCGGTGCTACCTAATGTTTATAAGCTTTTGCTTACGATTAAAGCAAGCGTTTTCGGAAGTACCTGTTTCAAAAAATGTAAGGTAACGTACGAATCAATTCAGGTTGTGTGCCTAGACCAGCAAGGGACAGGCCTAGGGGCCAATCAGAAATAATATAATATGTATAATAAAACCGCGTCGGAATAGGGTATTGGATCTCTAAGACCTGGCCTGGCATAAATGTTTGTGCAGGAAATGCGTCATCTTCTTGAGTTAATTCGTCATTATAACCAAATGGCAAAATATGACAAGACAGCGAGCAGGTGAGCAGGTTCACCAAAGATGTTTCATCATTTAAGGAAAATTGGATACTTCCTAAGATTTTGTTTATGAGAAATCCAACCACACGGTTGGACCCAATTCTTTTTAATTAACACGGAAGTGACACAGAGTGATATCACAGTTTCTAATTACAACGACGCAGAGTTCCAAGAACACTACTGACATTTCTGAATTATGTTTGAAATACGAAGTCAAAGTTGCCTTTTTTTAATAAAAGAAACCATTAAATTATTTCTCGAGATCTCGGCGTAGATATTTTCCGAGATGACGTGTAAAGAAGTCGCCTTTGATGAGTTCCTGTCAAAAATGTGAAAAATTAGCTGCAAATCAGTTTGGACCTAATATTATCTATCTACCACCACAGAAAGGACACTGCGCTGCATTCGTGCCTTTAAGGATTTTTCTTTTTGTATTATGCATTGATTTTATGGAGGAGCCAAGATGGCCCAGCGGTTAGACAATGTAAATAACCGACGATGAGTTCGAACCGGGGCAAGTGCCACTGAATTTTCATGTGCTTAATTTGTGTTTGTAATTGATATCGTTCTTAGCGGTAAGGTACACCTGCATGTGGTTGATAAAATCTGTCACGTGCAACCGCATCGGAGCAGTGTGGTGGTGTAAGCCTCAAACAGCAGTGGAACATTTTCAGCCTGTTACATTACTTTTTATTGAATCCGTTATATTGTTTCATTCGACATTCATTCTTTTTTTTTTACCCGTTATAGGCTTGCGTTTGACAGTAGTCTTGCCTGATGGTAAGCAACGACACGGTCTACGATGTAGCACGCTTGCCTAGATGAAACCTGTTAACTCTTGATTTGAAGACACCCACGTTGTACCCATCGGGAAATACAGTCGCAGGCAAAGTATTCCACAATTTTGCAGTGCGAATGAAAAATGTGGATTCGAAGCGCTTCGTACGTAGGCGGGGTATTTCCACTGTGTACCTGTGGCGCTTCGGTCGCGTTTGCCTGGCTGTTCGATAGTAGAAGGGAGCGGGTGGAATTACTTTGTGTAATTCTTGAGCACATTCTCCGAAATGTATCAGATAGAAAACCGAAAGCGACGCAACTACACGTCGATGTTCAATCACATTTTATTTTTGACGTGACAACGTCTAATAAATCGATGAACGCTGGTTGTATGCACGAAAAAGGATGACTCATTGTCCCGTTACGCTCATTGTACGCTTGCGCTGCATCTATCTGTTATGACGTTGTCAAGTTAACCTATCGTCCGTAAACCAACTTTACAGAGAACCATTTTTATCCATTAAACAAGTTGTGCTCAAGGACTGTGTACTATAGTATCAATACCATTAATCAATAGGTCCACTTTAAGTAATATTAATTTCTTAAATTAAATTAAAATTAATTTCTTTTGTATTTGTAATACTTTGAAGATTTAAAAATAAACACAACTTATAAATTCCTTATAATTCGTATTATTAATTATCTAATTAGTCTTGACTGCATTATTTTAACCGACTTTAACAAAAGTTGGAGGTTCTCTATTTGTTTGCATATATTTGGCAATAATTTTTCTCTAGTTTTTCCCATAACACTAATAATAATTACTAAGACGTTACTATTAATACTCAAAGTATGATTTTTTAATTAATAAATAATTAGTAATATTTTCAAGATCAATATTTCACATCTTCACCTTTTTTGTCTCTTAATTACTGATAGTTTTTTTTTATTATTTATTCAATGTCCTTACTAAACATTATCGTACAACCATTGTACGATTTTTCTCCCACGTACGCGTGTTTTATTGCGACATGATCTGTGGTTTATTCGTTATTGTCACTGGTTGTTTGTTTACAAAGTTCGGAGAATTAGGTTGGGTTTATTTCTAGGCATGCACAGACTTTATTATATTTACGCAGTTATGACGTATTTTTGTATATTTGACTTTTATGTTTATAATCATCTTATATTTTATCGCCAAAGAGCAATGTTTAGTATTGTTGTGTTTGTAATGAATGTTTAATATTACATCCATGTTTTTGGAATATGACGATTTACGATTTACTGGCCAAATAGGATGGAATTATAAAAAATCACTACCATTTTCATAACGTGTAAAATATATAACAAGGAGCTCCTTAAGTAAACGACTGTGAACGTATTAATATGACTAAACGACTTGGTATCCTTTTCTAACCGAAGCAAGTATTACTTTGTGTAGTTTCAATAATTTATCATTTAATAAGAAGGTTATTTAAAGGACGTACAATTGACTTGATTGATCACATATTTTTCTTGATATAACAACTATAATTTACGGTTACACATAATAGACCGGCATTTTAATTTTTTATCCAATAAACAAGTTTAGCTCAAAAAGTATGTACTATAGAATCAATACCATTCACTTGGTGGTAGAGCTTTGTGCAAGCTCGTTCTGGGTAGGTACCACCCACTCATCAGATATTCTACCGCAAAACAGCAGTACTTGATATTGGTGTGTTCCGGTTTGAAGGGTGATTGAGCCAGTGTAATTACAGGCACAAGGGACATAATATCTTAGTTCTCAAGGTTGGTGGCGCATCAGCGATGTAAGCGATGGTTTACATATCATATAATGCTAATGTCTATGGGCGAGAATGACCACTTACCATCAGGTGGCCCATACGCTCGTCCACCTTCCTATGCTATAAAAAAAAACAATAATTACTATATACAGTTATACACACTTAATTAATATTAAGTTCTTAATTTAAATTAATACCAACTCCTACGGTATATGAATCATCTTATGTAATACTTTGAAGATTTAAAATTATATAATTTTTTTAGCGAAAATAAATCTATTAAGATAAAAAATGAGATGATATTTAAAGTGTCTATTTTAACTAGCGTTATGTACGAAGTTAAACGTTATCGAAATTGGCATAATTGTGTCATTAGTCTGTATCATTAGTCTTGAAGAGAAAATAAGGCAATAAATAAGAATGATAAATATTTACTAACATTTTTAAAACGATGACTGCTACTCAATCGTTACGAAAGCTTTTTTAATTTAATCTAATCAATTAATAATAATTAAATTTGTATTAATTAACTATAACTGCTACGATAATTTAAAATTTGTAACAATAATAACAGTAAATTTCATTTTGTAATTACTTAGTCAAAAAGGTTATGGAATATGTGCCTACATGTGTTTTCTTATAGCTTTATTATTATTATTTTAATAAAAGCCGAGCTGGTCCAGTGGTAAAATTAAGATTGGGGGTTTAAACACAGGGCAACGCAACTGAGTTTTTCTATACTTAATTTCTGTTAATTTAAGGAAAACAGCGTGAGGAAATCTGTGTGTGTCGTTTGAAATTCTGTCTTATAATATTTTTTCCGCAAACTCGCACTGGAGCTGCATGGAATAAGCTCTAAGGCTTCTCCTTAAGAAAATTAAATGTCCTATTTCCAGCTAGTATTATTTTTCCAATGTTTTTATAAAGCCTTTAGAAATATTAACTGAAATATCATCTGAAAATATTTTATTTATTTGGTAAAATATTCCTGAACATCTATTTTCAGTACCATCCCAACTTTAAAAGGATACCCGTTATTTTTAGAACATTAATATACCAATTATTTTACGATCTTATGTAATTTATTTATTAATAAATCTTAAATCTTTATCTTATTTTACTTATGGATCGAATAACGTTGAGCACAATAAATTAAACATTAGTGAAACCGCAACTAATACCCATTTAAAAATGGAAGCATATTTTAATTTTAATTAAAAAGATATATTTATTTAATTAATATTATCCTGATCAATGAATGAAGATAATTATCTATCACAATAAAACTTAACAGTGATTAATAATACTAAAGTCGAATAGCGGTACATGAAAGCTACGGTCATTAAACTGACTTAAAAATTTTATATAGGTATAGAACATAGAAATTTTAGAAATGACATTAAAATAAATATTAAAACCTGCTAACAACGTAAGAAAATAAATCGTAAATAAGCAACAAAATGGTAATTCATCAAAAACTTTTTAACTCAATGGAGAACCGAGGTATTGTAAAAAAACGGATTTGAACCCTTTTTTATGACATAGGAAGGCGGACGAGCATGTGGGCCACCTGATGGTAAGTGGTCACCAACGCCCATAGACATTGGCGTTGTGAGAGATGTTACCATCGCTTACATCGCCAATGCGCCACCAACCTTGGGAACTAAGATGTTCTGTCCCATGTGCCTGTAATTACACTGGCTCACTCACCCTACATACCGGAACACAACACCACCAAGTAAATAAATTTTCAAGATAAATAATACTTAAGAATACAAAATAAGAAAGAAAGCGTCATTGATCGTAGACTATTAATAATACAGAAAGTTACGAACAAATACATTTAATATTTTATTTCTACATGTTTATGTAAAATTTAATAACCGCAAAAAATAAAATCAAACGCGAAATTTAACTATTTATTTTTATTTTTCCCAATTCGCTTTAGAAATAACATTAAAAATATGATGAACCAATACCTATATACAAATGAAATATTTTTCGTAACGTATTATTGTTATTGTATGTCGATTTCAGTTAAAGCTCATTCATTTTAAGCAATACGATAAATTGTGAAACAATTCGACATAGTGGTGGTTGGGCTTTGTGCAAGCTCGTTTGGGTAAATACCACCCACTCATCAGATATTCTACCACAATGTTTCTACCGTATTGTTGTGTTCCGGTTTGAAGGGTGAGTTAGCCAGTGTAATTACAGGCACAAGGGACATAGCATCTTAGTTCCCAACGTTGGTGGCGCATTGACGATGTAAGTACAATACCAATGTATATGGGCTTTGGTGACTACTATCAGGCTCACCCGTCTACATAATAAAAAAAAGTATTGATTGTTTTTTTTTATAAAATGGGTAGGCGAATGGGCAAATGTCATCGCCCATAGACATTAGCTCTGTAAGAAACAGTACTTTACATCGCCAATTATATTGGAATATGAATATCGTATTCAACCTACTACAACACAAAATATTCTTACAATTGATAACCTTGATTTCTTATTGTGTCACATATAACCTAAAATGGACTAGACCATATAAACAAAAAATAAATAGATAATAAAATAGCATATGTTAAATGTCAAAACATCGAAGAAAATGTCATGATGAATCATTCTTTAAGCTATTATTTACCATTTCCCAAATTATATGATAATAATATGATATCGTTGGTTAATTCAGAACTTGTATAATGATTAACAAATATAATTGATTCCAATTTCAAATTAAATATATTTTTTAAATACATAAAAGCACCGGTCCTGTTTAGTTAGGTCTACTGCTAGTTAGTTCTATATTTGTGAGGTGCCTTTTAGTAGATATTAGCGAACCAATTCAAAAATATACCTCAATTACTAGTCAAATAAACTGTTAATGGACAAGTATGACAAAAAGTGCTTACTAACGATTAAAATGTAAATTTAACATAAAAAAATAATTGGCTTATATGTAAAGACATTTTTATGTTTTACACTATGGTTTCCCCTATACCGTTAACATGTCAAGAATGCACGAACTTTAAACTCAATCAAGTGTACTTTCGAGGAAAATAAATTATTCGCACGTAACTGTGTTGTTGATTGGCATTCTGTTGCGTAACAATAGACAACGGACAATAGGTTTGATTACCATAGAGTATTGAGGCAAAGAGAATATTACTTCTGCCTTGTATTACAGGCAGTATGAAATGAGGTCTAAACAAAATTATTTAGTTATATTAAAAATCAAGTTACGTAATATAAACCACGTTTATTTGTTATCATTTTGATTGAATATTTGTTATTTATTAATTATTATTGTTATTTATTTATAATATTTGTATTTATTTTCGTATTTAAATAATATATCTTTCACACAAAAATAATATTTGAAAAAATATGTATAATTTATTTAATATTGACTTTTTGACAAACAAAAAATCAAGCTATCAAGGATAACTTATCTTCCTGTTTATTTTAGAGAATTCAAAACTATCACTTTAATACGCTATGCGTAAATAAACTAACTATTTTTTTTAATTAATAATAGTATTTTAATGACATCTGTAGATTCAAATTTTCAAAAATATAATATAAGCTAAAACAAACTATTCATTTATATAAAAATCTTTAACGTTTATTAATCTGTGCACTGAGTCGGGTTATCGAACTATTTCACGTGTAGTATTTAAATTTCGTTTGTTATTCATGTCACTCGTGTGTATAAATATACTTTACATCGTAATAAAATTTTGAAAGGAAATTGCTTGAAAGTAACCAATTTATTAACCTTTTTAATGATTATTGTTATTTGAGTCTAGACTAGGAATTACTACCTTACTTAATTCACTTTCAGGTAGGGCTTTGTGTAAGCCATCTGAGTAGGTACCACGCGCTCATATTATACCGCTAAGCAGGCCTACTTATCGTCAGTATTGTTATGTATCGGTTTCAAAGGTGAGTAAGCCAGGGTAATTACTGTCATGAGAGACATAACATTTCAGTTCTGAAAAAGTCAGCGGAATTTGAGGACGTAAAGAGTTGTCAATAATTCTTACATCGCCAATGTCTATGGACAATGGGGACAACTTACTACCAGGTGGTCCATTTTCCCGTCCCCCTACCTACAGGTTACATTATAATAAAAAAGAGCCGAGATGGTCCAGTGGCGATACGACCTCAAAGAGTTCAGGTACAGATCCAACAAACTTATGTGCCTTGCCTATGCCTATGCCTTTTGAATTATCCGCATATCTTGAGTTGGTACAAATGATGGCCAAACTATTTCCAACCATAACCTTTTTTTTCATTGCATAGGTAGGCGGACGAGCGTATGGGCCACCTGATGGTAAGTGGTCACCAACGCCTATGCGGTAGAATATCTGATGAGTGGGTGGTACCTACCCAGACGAGCTTGCACAAAGCCCTACCACCAAGTAAACCTAACTGTATCATTATCTACTAATAGTGTGTTCTTATATTTAACGAGTCGTTCTTGTAATTCAGTAAACGATTGTATATGAGTTACGCTTTAAGCTTTAATAGTCGTTCGAAACTTACTGAAAATATTTTTATAAGGAATCTTTAATTCTACGATAAGCAAGACGAAGTTACGTTAGCTGCTCGAAACCGTTTTTTCGTGATACGAACGCAGATCTCCAAGATCAATGGCGTTATAAGGTATCCACTACACTAACGGGGTATTTGAAGATGAATAACGCTAAGTTAACAAACATTGGCTACCCAAGTATGTCAAATACATTGTAACATAGCATGGTGTAACACGCATTGAAATTAGAAGCAAATGACATAAACCCGAGTGAATCCTAGTCGACCTCGATACCGCAGATTGTGTAAGCGAATAGCTTATTTAACAATTCAAACGATTTGAACACTTTTGTATCGAACATATATATATAGTTTTATGTGTACATATGTATATGTGTATTGTGGTGATAATTCCAACTATCAATTAAACTATCGTTATATTTAACTCCGATATTCAAAAACTTCATGATAGTAAACAAGGCAGTTTCTAAAAATTTGATTTTTCAACTTTAGCCTCGTGAACCCCTTTCTTAATTTTATGTAACATGTTTTTGTCTAAACCTTTCCTCTCATACTCCTTCTAGTTTCAAATTTAGATATTTTACAAAATAGGTTAACATATAGTAAGGAACAGGTCTGGATTGATCTCCCGATCATTCTACCCGCAAATCACACCCAACCACGGACAATACCTAACGTGATCATGAGTCTTGTTGTTAGAATATCACGAGAATTTGAAAGTATATATTCTTAAACTGAACAATATATTGTGAACTATAACACAGTTCGTTTTGCACAAAATCTATCACTATTTATGTTTATAATATTATATTATGTTGTTTTATTTAGGCCCTAATCTTCCTTTACATTTATATAACCCAGCACATTCATCCTAGTAAGTTCATTCTAAGTTTATTTGCACAACATCCTAACTCATTAAATTATTTACATTCTATATTCAAAATTATGAAACAACTATCAAAATTTAATCAAAACTTGTCATCTTTCCCACAAGTATTATTTTCAATACGTACAAATCACCGCCACAGCCAATGAGCTCACGTAACTAATATCCACAAGATAATTTTGTGTGATTTCCTTAATGAGAAATACTTCGCATATAAATAAAATAAATAAATATCAAAAATAAGTGACGAAATTATAGGTAACATACATACATTGATTATAATTATATCCATTACTTTTTCACGCGACTTCTCCAGATATCGATAAGCTTGGAGACAATCTTGCCGATTCATTACTAGTATCTTTAAAAGAAGACCAATTTGCTGTTTTTGCATATATAATATTAGTATGGAGTATATCTATACCCGAAGCCGAGATGGCCCAGAATCTCAAATGAAAAGTAAAGAGTTTGCCGTCATATGTGGGTTGTGTACCTATGTTCTTGATTTGTATTTATACTTCTTCATTTACTCGGTGGAATAAGAAAAAAACATGGAGAACCTAAAGGTATCGGTGTACGCAGCAGCGTAAGGAAGTAAGCTTCACTTCTCGTGTGTGATCTTATTCCATCAGCACACATTTTTAGGCTGTTACTGTAGTCTACTTTGTTATAGTCATTAAAGAAAATTTCAAATATATTTATATATTGTATCTATTTATTTGTGATATTTTTTTTTGTGTTCCGGTTTGAAGTGTGAGTGAGCCAGTGTAATTGTAGGCACAATGTCAATGTCTATGGGCATTGGTGACCACTTACCATCAGGTGGCCCATATGCTCGTCCGCCTACCTATACAATAATACAATTAAATAAATCATTTACATAGCAGTTGTTGTAGTTCTACTTAAAACATTTACATGGAAAGACAAACATATAAAGAGATATCATGTGTTTAGCCAAGCACCTTACCGGACGTACACAGAACAGCTCACCAAATTTTTATCGCTATCGGATCAATGGTTTAGGAACACAAAGCGAACAAACATACAAACATAAACTTCTAATTATATAGAAGAAAGATAATAAACTCAATATTTTAACAAATATAACATAATATTTTGCAATGTTAACGAACCCATAATATTCAAACTCACTCTGTCATTAGATAAGTTATACACTGTGACCAATTATTTATTATCTGTATTTCATAATAGATTATATCGAAATTGAAATAGAACGTTTTGTTGCCACACGAAAAAAATTTAAACGTTGTATCAATTTCTTCGGCCCTCTTTTACATAAATTTCGATGGTTTTGTTTTTTGACCTGCCACTGAACGAAGACAGGTTATGACGTCATATTATGTTACAAAATTACTCCCGAACCGTTCGAATCGACCGGTTCATTATGAAATTGGGCGTGGTCGTTACCAGGTGGTCTCTACTTGCTCCGAATTTAATTATTGATACCGCATGTGTTATCGTTAAAAAACGATACATGTTTTTATTTAAACATATTTATAAAAATGATTTATTAATGTTTAATTTATCGTATGATTTTTTTTTTATATTCGTCTGCGTAATGTTTATTTTGTAATCTGTTCTTTAAAATAAAGTAAAAATTATTACCGAATTTTTTAGGTTAATTAAATTAAAGAGATTTTTAGGTTATTTTTTATTAGTGTGGCAAGGTTTAGATATTATATACTTTTGATATATGCAAAAAAAAGATCTATAAAATATTTACATTAAATTTTATTTATACATATTTACAAATTTTACTACCAAGATAAAGACAATGTAAAAAGGGATGCAATATATTGCACGAGCCTTTGTAATTATTATGTCAAATCACAATTTGTTTTTTTTTTATAAATAACAAGATATGAGCCGGCACACATTGATGTGATGTGATGTGAATTTATAAGATAAAGGTAAAATTAAACTTATTTGTATTGCATGTCATTACATTTATTTTGAGCAAACTAAATGATTGAATTCGTTTTACACGTCATCCTTTCGATCTTAATTACAACGGTGTGGCTGCATCTTTATAATTCAACGTTAATCGCTTCGCTTCACTTGTCTGTGGCTTAAAGCCTTTACGAACGCATCATTAATGAGTGATAGATCATCAAACCGTCTTGAAGCTTAATTTGCATAACTCATTATTATATCTCGGAAATACATGTTAACATTAAACAAAAATCTATTAATTAAGAACGTGATATATCTATAATTTATTACTATTTTAATCGACGCGACATGTTTTAAATATACGATTTTGACAGCTGTCAAAATGTTCGCGCTTAAAACAAACAAGTCATCTTAAATGATGATTAAATTGAACATTGTTTATTGTCGACAAGAATCCAATCACATTATCATATAAACTTTCTAATTTAAGTGAAGATAATTTCATATATCGATCTATGGTTTGCGATATCAAAAACGAATCGATCGAATCGAATGCAAACAAATACAAAATGGCTGATGATATATAAATATTATTTTATTTGAATATTTTGTGATGGGTATTCGATTTATTTTGTTCAATATAAAAAAATGTTACATAAATAACATTTTATTTAAACATAAGCATTGTTTAAATTAAATATTATTAAACTTACCTTAGTATTGAGCGAATGGGTTGAGAAGAATGAACATAAAAGAACTATTGCGGACAGCCAGTTAGCCGACACTTGCCGTGTTGCCTCCATAGTGAAACTGAAAAAAAAAATACATTACATTAGTTCGGTAGTTATTTCAGATTCGCCTTGTGTATATTACGAATCGACTAAGGCCATTTTAACGCGTATCAATGATCTCGACTAGCTTCTAGAATACCCGCTTAGTATTTGGGATGCCAATAGTTCGTTGCGTCGACCTCAAATAAATTAGATAAAGCGAAACGAATAAGTAATGTCTTATCTTTATTACTATTCGGTCTTTGAAATTTGTTTGAACTAAGTAATGACCTGTTTTTTTTTTTAAATTAACAGCCATACTAAGCGTTTACTTATTGATTTGTGTCTAGGTTTCGTGGCTTCGCCCGTGTGTTACGGGTTTTGGTGTTAGGTAGAAGAAAGTAACCTATGTCCTTCCTAGGGGTTTAGCCGTTAAAGCATAACAGAGAAACAGATATACAAACAGTCAGTCTGATGGACAGAATTGCTTTTATTTTCTATGATTATAACATAAAAAACAATCATACATAGAACAAAAACAAAAGGCTATTTTATATTATTTTTTTAGTGTCAATGTCTATATTGTCTATATATTTTATTTATGATTGATTAAAATCTTGCACCGATTCGGAAACTCAACGGGATTCGTTTTTTTGACCTCAAATACAACAACTATTTGAAATTTATTTCAATTGGCCTGAAGGCGATCGTTTCATTCGCTAGGTGTGCAATCATTCTAAAATTAAATTTGACATGTAACGGAAAAATTTACACTTTTAATATATTCTTAATCACAGCGAGGAATATTGGACACTGCTTTTCTTACTTCCTATCATTTGTAATTTCATATTTGAAATAACAAGACAAGCTATTGTGGGAATATATTTTCACCATACAATGTTTAATACATGATATATACATGAGATGGCCTAGTGGAAGGCACGCGTGAATCTTAACCGACGATCGTGGGTTCAAACCCGGGAAGTACCACTGAATTTCATGTGCTTAATTTGTGATTATAATAATAATTCATCTCGTGCTTGACGGTGAAGAAAAACTTCGAGAGGAAACCTGCATGTGTCTAATTTCAATGAAATTCTGACACTTGTGTATAAGTTGTGGAAAAAGCTCCAAATCTTCTCCTCAAAAGAGGAGAGTAGGCCTTAACCCAGCAATGAGACATTCACAGACTGTTATTGTAAGTTTAATACGCATTATATGTATATATTCTTACCACTAAATAAATGATTTTATAATTACAATACACATTCACATAATTATATTATGCTCAAGAATACTCCTACTTTGTAAACAAATTTCGATTTATTACTATATATGATCCATAAATTAAGGTGACCATACAACACGTTCTAAATAGGACAGTCCCGTTTTTTATGAAATCTGTCTCTTAGCCTATGAGACAAGAAAGCAGAACCGTTTTTGTCATGATTTTTTTTTTATATATTTTAAACAATTTAACATAAATAACCCACGGCATGAGACAAAAACAAAAATGAGTACTTATAATGTGACTGATGAAACAATGTGCTTTTTAATGAACGAGTTATGTCATAACGTCCTGGTTGGAATTAAAAAAGAATTGGTCACTGTACCCATAAGCAAAATGAGCATATTGGTTAAGAAAGATTAAATGCTTTGAATTGAGTATTAATAAAAGGTAAACGTGGACTCGAGCACGCGATCCTTGCCAACGGCGATCAGATTTAGCGAGTGCTCGGTTAAGTTGAAATATTAATTTAATATTCGTTACTGAGCTCATTGGTTAACACGAGTTAGTTTAGGGTTGCCAGTGCGTTTCATTTATTACAAAACGAAAAATTCAGGTGAATGAAATTATACTAATTACATTTTATATTCAGATTCAGAAGGCATTACAAATTCAGAAGGCAGTCTCTCCTAGGTTTCATATAACAGTAGTTAATTTAAGCCTTCAAATGCCATGGACGATTTAGCATCTGCATATGAACTAAGGAAGAGAAAACTAGTATTTTTTATAGTGCGTGCTTCGCTACAAAAGAAACTTGGAGAACTTATATAAATGTAGATATGATTAAATTTAGTATTTTCACGATATTCCATAAGAATTACTTTTTTGAACTTTATTAATTTATGAAAAATATGTATAAATTAGTATTTATATTAAACCTGAAAACAAAACAAAAGTAGACTTTACGATACGTATTATAATTATTGAACAATATGATAAAAATATGCAATTTAAAAAAACTAATTATTTATGCTAATTATTACTGGCAATTTATCTAATTAGGCATGGCAACCCTGAACCGAAGTTGCAAAAAATTAAAATAAATCGAAGCATAGATTAATAACGCCCGATACGATCATAAACAAACAAAATATCGTGAGGTCGTTGAACGTTGCACAAAAGGACACTGTCTTTTCTCAGAAGTCGGGCCCAAATATTAATAAAAGTTTTAGTTAATACTTGTTTACGTACAGTCGGCTATAAAAATATGTTAAAAAAATCAATAACTCAAAAAATACATATACCTACTCTTCAATAAATTGATCTCATACATATGTATAATTAATTCGTATCATATTTAAAACATTTTTGAACGTAATTTGATATCTATTTAAATGCTTTGTTAGTTAAATTAAGTTATTAATTAATGTGACATTTAAATATACCCCAAAATTAAGCAAATTTTTGTTATATATTCTAATCAGCCGTTAAATAGTTCTAAATAATTAAAATAAAGTATAAAAATTAATTAAACAAAGCTGTCTTCTTCCTTCAAATGTCAAATCACTAAAGACAGAAAGAGAGAAATCAGTGCTTAACTAAATAGTCGCTTAGCAATATTTAAGGCTGTAAACATTTGAATGGACAGGCTATAATTGAAATCTATTGTCAGTTAAACGCGGACTGTTGACACTTTTTCATAGTCGATCAAAATGTACACATTATTTAATCGATTTGTCGATTTGTAAACGATTTTATTATTGCTTTTAATGCTTGAAATACTGTTTGTACAAACTAATCTGTCTACGGGTAAACTTAACTCTTCTATTGTGTATTGTATTTATTTCAAAACGTCATTTTTAGGTTTATTTAATAAAATCATCATTTCAAAGACAAATGTTGACGACGAAGTTTCTTATGAACGGACTTATCTTAGGTTGGAAGAATATTTATTGTCTGAACCAAAACTCTTGTTTAAAGTTTTTAAGCATATATGTATAAAGAGCATAGATGTCTGTCGATATTTATCATGAGACACTTTTATCACTAGAGGTCATTGACCTCGACGTCTGAGCAATACAATGCATATACAATTTGCATCGAATATTTGTATGTATATTCCATCCTGTAACCTTATTCGAAACAATGACATGTTATGTTTTTAGAAATCTCCCTTGCAGCATGTGAATGACGTCACGAAATATTCAATATGGCGGACCAATAATATTATTTTAATATGAAATTATCTTAACTTTAACTAGTGTCTCGACTTGTACACAATTTCTTTTTCTTAAATGTTCATGATAAACAAACATTAAGTGACCAATGCGGAAGGCTGAAAACAAAGAAGCAATATTTACAAATACATTATCATCAGAAATTTGCAACGCTAAGTGGAACCGACGGCTTAATGAACCCTTCAAGGCTTAGAAGTCAGGTTACAAAGGTCATTTTGCATTCGGTCATCAAACCTGCTGACCAGCGACCATTTTGAACAATTACGACGATCCCGACAAATTTTTATACAATGTGTTCGTATTGCTTGTAAATCTATCTTTTTACTTTATGAAATATATAGAAATAAACTTTACTTTTCACCAAATTATTAAGGATTAAAACAAACTCGTATCACCGCAGAATACGATCGTGAAATGCCAGGAAGTAATATGTTACATTGACGAGGATCATAATAATATATCATTATGAATCATTTCATGAATGAGATAAAAAGTGAGCTCTTACGGAATAGGAACCCTCGTTAATCGTTTTCATTTTAAAAGTTTATAACAGTCGCAATACAATATCAGACTTCAAAATATAAAGCAGTGTATATATGTATAAACCAATATTATAAACCTGATAGCCTGGAAAAGCTTATGGTAGTTGGTCAGGTCGAAGGGAAAAGACCGCGAGGTCGCTTACCTACCCGTTGGTCAGACAAAATAAAAACGCTCACTGACCTGCCAATACCTAAAGTCATTAATACCGCCGAAGACAGAAACACGTGGAAGAGCATAGTGCAACGAGCGATCAACTCGTCATACTAAACACGACCTTCAGTAATGAAGATACCGACTTAGAAGAAGACGAATATAATATATGTATAAGAAAATAGTTGTTAAAATATCGCTTGCAACTTCGCAAGTGGGGGGTGTGTTAAACGTAGCCTTTGTCCTATACTGGGGTTTCAGCTTCCTTCATACCAAATTTCATCTAAATCGTATCAATGTTTGAACAGCGAAAACGTTACCAGACAGACAAACAGCTAGACTGGGTTAGTTATGCATTTATAATATTGGTATAGATGGTTTATATGTTACAATACCAGTTGCAATGGCCAAATGGTCACCGATCATATTATGAATCTTGAACATGTTGAGTTATCTCCTTGATCAACAAAACAGATCACCGACCACCGATTACAGAAAAAAATCATACGCCATATTAATCTCATATAAACAAAATGGGTCTTGAAATATATGTTTTAAATGAATACATAGTGTTTGACTGAACTATAAAGATAGCAATGGAAACATTATTCTACCGTTAAACAGAAATAGCACTGTTGTATTTCAGATTGAAGGTTGAGGGAGGTAATTTAACTAAAGGCACAAAGGACATCATCTTAGTTACCAAGATTGGTGGCAGACTTACGATCTAAGGGATAGTTAAGATTTCTTACAATGCCAATGTTCTATGTGCATTAGTGACCACATACCATCATGTGGCATAACCAGTATTAAATATTAAATATAACAAGAACCATAAATATTTTAACAACTGTACTGACAAACTAACGAACATTTAACACGAGATATTTCCACTGAATGACCGATATTCATCACTTTTTACCGTAAGCGAGTCGTTTTGTGTCACTTAAATTAATTTACATGCGCAGCACATTCGTTACGCTTTAAAGACGTATTCGTACAAATTATTTATTAACACGAAAGTGTTTATACGACAAAGTTTTCCTGGTGCGAAATATAAGAATATTAATTTCGGAAAATAAGCGATGGCATTTTTTACTTTTGTTATGTGAAGTAATTAATCAATTCTCTGTTCATTGAACTTTTAGTCATGGAATCGATGAATTACAAGAAACTTAACATGTTGGGGGATATTATCGACAGCGGATTTACACGGACAGTTAGTTTATAACATTTTTACGATCATATAATATGCTTTTCTGAAGAAAGTAGGTGATGTTCTTCGTACAACGTACTGTAAAACTTCACAATCCTTTTCTCATTACGGTAACTTCTGTTATGTAGTCCGTAATAGAAAATGAGTAAATAAACATGAAAATGAAGAGGTCCTTCTTATCGATTTCGGCATGAGAGCCATGATCAAGAGAAATGGGATAGCGCAGGACAATATGAGTATCTCTATTACATCAATCACATAATCGAATGGGAAGCGCGAGTTTGACACGAACTGAAATAGTTAAGGCGGAGGACAAACGACTTTACGTGCTATTCGAGGCACGGGAATGTCTAAAATCCAACAAAACTGGATTATATCCATGCTCGAAACCGAGATGGCCCAGGGCCACCTGATAAATGGTCACCAACGCCCATAGAACATTGGCATTGTAAGAAACGTTAACCATCTCATACATCGCCAATGCGCCACCAACCTTGGCAACTAAGATGTTACGTCCCTTGTGCCTGTAATTACACTGGCTCACTCACCCTTCAAACCGGGACACAACAACACAAAGTACTGCTGTTTTACGGTAGAATATCTAATGAGTCGGTGGTACTTATCCAGACCAGCTTGCACAAAGTCCTACCACCAGTAGACCCAACCCGTATTTTGAAGCCAGAACCTCAGGGTCCACGTTCTTATAAGTTAGACATTCGACCACGATGCAATTATGTATAAAAATAAATTAACTCTTGTTTATATATACAGCATTAAAATTGATAATTTATATTTTAAATTAAATGCTATATGACATAACTTTATACAACGTTTATTAGAATAATTACAGTGAACACATCCGCGATGCCTCGCGTTATGCGTAATCGATAAATAACACAAAATGTAATGTATTGTGCAAATATAAACTTACGTAAACCTGTACCGGGTTCTTATCCTGGTAATTGGACATACTTTATATACGATTTAAGAAGATAAATTGCACGTTATTATAAGCAGCTCATACACTACAGATAAAAAATATAATTAAAACCTTTTTGTATTACAAATGTTAGACATGTGTAGGAGTTGCCTTTAAATTTGACCTTAAAATATGATACTCTAATAATTTCACTTAAAAAATTTGAATTATTTGTTTCATAAATCGAATGTTGTTGATGATGATGAAATTGATTCTTTTTTTCTCATAATTCAGTCTATTATATCGCTGTCATTAAAATATTTTAATATTGTATTATGAATTTATTATTTATAAACATAATTCGTACGTGACAAATTGATTTTAATTTCCAATCCGTGTAAAACCAAACCGTGTGGTGTAAGCCTTATTGAATTTATGACCCGTCCTCTCTCTCTGAATTTTGTCTGCGGTATCCAAGTTATTTCCTTATTCAATGATCGGTGGATAATTTACCATAACTTAAGTAATAATGAACAAAACGAATTTTTCGTTTCAGACATATATTTAAATAACCATTTTGTATACATAAAAATTCCTTTGCAATTTAAATATATTTCTGTACAAATTATATATATCACACTTAATATATTTTTATTGGTAATTAAAACATACTCGTAATATATGACTAATGCAGTATTAATTGCATTTTTATGGTGTCTAGTAGGCACAGAGGTGTTGTTGTTGTCTTTGTTGTATCTTCCTATCGGTTTAAAGTTTGGTATTTTATTACAATCAAATTTATTGCATTTTTATCACGATAGCCTGCGTAAATTCACTTCGTGGTAGGACTTTGTGCAAGCTCGTCTGGGTAGGTACCATCCCCTCATCAGATATTCTACCGCATAACAGAAGTACTTTGTATTGTTCTGTTCCGGTTTGAAGGGTAAATGAGCCAGTGAAATTACAGGCACAAGAGATATAACATTTTAGTTCCCAAGGTAGGTGGCGCATTGGCGATGTAAGCGATAGCTAACATTTCTAACAATGCCATTGTCTATGGACATTGGTGACTACTTACCATCTGGCGAATATATACCTATTCAATAAAAATAAAAAAAAGGTTCCTGTGATATTTCACTTTGGAAATAGTACCGCTGTTTTAGTTAGTCTAACTCTAAGAGACTAACGGCCGAATACTGAAACGTCCCTCAAAGTTAAACGCGACTTAACATTGAGAAGCTCCTAAATTAGTATGCGTAGTTTGAATTTATAGGCGTGTCAAATAATTAAGTGGCATTTAATATTTAAGTGACGTTTCAGTATTCGGCCGTAAGAATCTAAGAGTGAAATCCATTCAATCCAATCCATTACTTAGTTAATGAATTAATGAGTGATCAGTGAATAATTAAAGCATTTTTATTTCAATTATAGCCAAAACCAAATACCTTTTGTAATCTACTATTTATAGTTTCGAAATTCAAATTTACAGTTTCATTAAAAAGTTGTTTTAATTTTTTTATTAAATTGTATTCAATTGACATGTCAAAAGGATAAATCCTGCGTCACAAATTTTAAAATGACTTTTAAAAAACTATAATGTTTTTATTAAAATAAAAATTTTAACAAAACAAAAACCGACTTCATAGGAAAAACAAATTAATATGCACTAAAAAGTAAAAAAATAATTGCGTATTCTTCTATAATTTGATAATTAACTTACTATTTTCTACTCAACAATATGTAGGACGAATGTGTAGTGTGGTTGATAATTTATTTACAATTATTGTTATTTTTGGAGTCGATGTCAGCCAAGATGGGTTTATAACTACATACATAGTTAGTTATAGCTGAGATGTGCTTGTGTCGCACGCGCAACTTAACGAGGCGAATAAAAGTCAATTTGTAATGTGTATGTTTTTGTTTATTTTTAAAAGATTCCCGTATTATTATTGCTAGGTATATTATAGTGTTTCCTTAGCTGACATCGACTCCAAAAATAACAATAATTGTAAATAAATTATCAACCACACTACACATTCGTCCTACATATTGTTGAGTAGAAAATAGTAAGTTAATTATCAAATTATAGAAGAATACGCAATTATTTTTTTACTTTTTAGTGCATATTAATTTGTTTTTCCTATGAAGTCGGTTTTTGTTTTGTTAAAATTTTTATTTATTTTTAAATTTTTAGTGAATCTGAAGTACACTCACTAATTTGTAGAATATGGGTAGACCTACTAAACGTGCAGCTCATATGAGACAGCGCCGTTTATATTATTATTTAAATATATTAATCTAAAACAGTGAAACGTAAAGAAAAATGCATTTTGGTACTGAATTAATAAATATGAGTTAATATGGTTAAATGTATGAATATAAATTAACATGTTTTGATTAAATAGATTTAGTTGGTGGGGTAATTTAGTTGGGCAGCCATAACATAATCAAATATTTATTTCTAGTAATAATTAAATAAACTGTATGTTTATAGATGTTGCGTTATACCATTCTTCACCATAAACTATGACGGAATGTCTGTATATTAAAAAAAGGGGAAGTATCTATATTATCCTAACTAATATTATAATTGCGAAAGTAAGTTTGTTTGTGACGCTTTCACGCATGTTTATGCGTGTAGTGGTTTCACTAAGCCGATTTAAAAAATTCTTTCACCAATGGAAAGCTACATTATCAGGGAGTAACATAGGCTACATTTTGTCCCCATATTCTCACGGGACCGGGAACCACGCGGGTGAAACCGCGGGAAAAACACTAGTAATCAATATATAAATATACATAAATATAACATGTATATAAGAGTACTTATACGATATATTATATAATTTTCAAAATTGGTCTCAACTTTTAGTAGATGTTCAAATATGTTTCAATTACAAACATAACATATATACTAATGCTTATATGCATAACTCATATTATAAAAAGGAAAGATTTGATTTTTGTTTGATTTTTTATTACGATTTAAATTAAAAACTACTCGACCGATTTTAAAAATTCTTTCACCCTTAGAAAGCTACGTCTTTACCAAGTAACATAGGCTATATTATATTTTCAAAAACTTATAGATCCCTTCTTAAAATGGAGCAATGTAACCCAACGTATCAAACTGTTGCCTATAAAAGTTATTATTTCGCGAGCGCTGCGAAAACTATTGACGGTATATAAAGAAGTGTTTTATACAATAGTACTTCAATTAATTGATCATAACGATGTTATGGTAGGTGAATGAAAAATCTAGATAGCCTATAAAAGATTCGGTCGTGTATCGTTAATTTGCTACTAAGAATTGAAGATTTCCGTTACTTTGTCATGGATCCTATAATCAGAATCTAACCAAACTATCATCAAACAACCCTTGAAGTATACTCTTTCCAATAAAAAAAAAATCATCGAAATCCGTTGAATAGAAATCGAGTTATTCGTCCATTTGTCGCGCACATACCTCATGCAAATTTACGTTTTATATGGTTTTCTCATGGATTCCACTGTCAAAACTGGACCAAAAAAAAATGGGACCAATGGGAAAGCAAACCCTTTCAAATAAAAGAAAAATCATCGAAATCGATTCATCCAGTCGAAAGTTATGAGGTAACAACACCAAAAAAAAAAAAAAAAAAAAAAAAAAAAAAAACATACAGACGAATTGATAACCTCCTCCTTTTTTTGAAGTCGGTTAATAATTTTTAAAACTATAATGTGTTTATACAATTTGTATGAATATTACATTCTATTCTTAGCTCTGATGTTGTCTTATATAATTATACTGACGTGTTACAAAACATTTCCTATGATTTTGATCAATATTTAAAAAAAATCAACTAATGTAAGATTCTACATTCATTAAAATATACACTTAAAATGTAGAACGAAGAAATTTATACTATTTAAATTAAGAAATTTATACATCCTTGAAAAATTACAAATGTCAAAACAGTTCAAAGTATTATTGTTTGCAAATTCTCTTACACATAAAATAACAATTTTTACCTAAAGAGTTTCTTTTCCGTTGCAATCGATTTGCTTAATTTTAATACAGAGTGCAGACGTGATAGTGTATATCCTATAAAATGGAGACTTTTTTCAAAACTGTATATAAGAAAATAAATAAGATTAAATAACATCTAAAAATACCGGTAATATCAAAATGTACCTCTTCAACACATTTAGAAAAATCACCGATAAATTAAAAATTGACAAACCTCACTAATGACTGAGTACACCTTGAAAATATAAATATATAAATGACATACGGATGCGAAACTCCTGGCTGACGCGTCCAGGAAGGTTTAAGAGGAAGCGTCAACATTAATAATATTCTTCACATAATAATTAACAGATTCACCTTGACTTGGGAATTAAGACGTTAATGATTTATCGACTTCATTTAATATCTGTGGAATTGTTTTAAATTGTTATATACTACGTGTTCTTATATTAGTACGTACATCAATCTTCTTCGGGATTATGTTAATTTTATTTGGACTTTAAATTGCAATGTTAGAGCGTTGTTTACATATTACGTTATTTTTATATTCTTTATTAATTCAACGTAATAACAGTTTGTTGTGACAGATGATATATTTTATTTATTTTGGGAAACATACAGCGCAGTATAACACATAAACATTTGATATAAAAATAAGTCTATATGTATGTTATTTAAATTGAAGAACTACTAAAGAAAATTAGTCAATATAAACTCGTTAAGAAACGCTTGTGTGCTAAAGGATATTACAAAACCAATGTGAACCATGGGAATGAAACGATCGCCTCCAGGCTATTTCTTCTAGGTTCTTCACAGGTCTGAGGTGTTTACTTCCGAATCGGTGATAAGTTTAGGACAAACAATAAGAAACTGTAACTTCTTTACTTATTGAATAAAGATTTGTGTCTTTTGATTGGTTCGATTTTAGGGTAAGACCGAGTCGTATGCTATGAGGAGTAACGGCATGATGCTCTCTTATGCTGTCATCTCTCCGCCGCTCTATACTTCCTTGTGTGTGTGTGTGTGTGTGTGTGTGTGTGTGTGTGTGTGTGTGGTACTTTTGAACATATCAATTACTGGAAAACTAACACTCTTATATATAACATTCTGGAAACTAAGGACTTATTTATATAATGAAATTAAATGAAACATTATAAGATATTGACAAACAATAGAACTCACAAAAGTTTGTTTGTCATTCAATTATTTTTTAATTAAACTAAATGACAATGTTTTTTTCCTGTATTCAATTCAATAATTAATTCATACAGTACAACGCTGGTCTACCTCGTTACGTTATCGTTAAATTATGGAAGTTGGATATCCGAACGGAAGCTGGGCTGTCACCCAATCCGTATAATTCAACACTTTCTTTTACACTAAGGCACATAGTAAGCTATTACCTCCGCAATGTCAGATTTACTCAATATGGAACTTTCGTAACCTAACTAACTTTTATGTTTGGAATGTCGAGAGAGGTAAGGCGATGTATCTATTGTGGCTCTTCATCCCCGAAATGTACGACTTTGAATGAACGAATGAACTGAATGAATGAACTCGAATGAATGTGCGACCATGATAAGGACTCCAACTTAACAGATTGCCATTACTATAGGTATAAGACTGAACTGAAATGAAATTGCATTTATTAATTGGGTTTCACAAATTGCGAGAACATAGCGCCTTTTGGATACGGATATCTCTCTCTCTCTCTCTCTCTTTCTCTAATTCTGTTTTACTATACCAAATATTGGCGAGTTCAATTTTCACCCTCTAGCTTTATCAGTGCCATATAAGCTTCATACATTTTGAAACGTATTTTCTACCTTTACACTCCATACTTTAACTTACCTTTAATAACTATGGACATAATGTATTCTTAATTTAAAAACGTCGATACCGTATTTGGATAAAAGTTTTCGAATAAATTAGTTTAGCAACAATATCAAGCTATGGATTCCATTGATTGCAACAGACAAAAGTGGGTATATTACAAAAAATATACATTGCGAGCGGCCAGCGTGCGAATGATGGTTGTGTAAGACGACTACGAAATGTCTGACATTAGTTGAAGAGTTCATATTATAAGTTCCGATGTCACAGATAACATATGCATTAATAGCGAAAGTGTAAAATTAATTTAAAAAAAACTACTTAATCTAATATGAAATAAAAAATATATTTATTATCTGTATTTAGTAGTTAAGGCCAATTCCAAACTCTACCACAACATGTAGGTACATGAAGTTGTTACTAAAACTACTATTACAATAAAATTGCACGTTATATACCTTATATGAAAATAATTATTTCATGGATGAAAAATATACAAACAAAAGTTCATATAATAAAATAGAACTAAAGTAAAACTTAAAAATAAATAATTAAATGCAATTCCCTATTAAGAGATTTGAAATAAATAAAGATTTATGTAATATTTTCAGTAAAGGCGGACGATGGAATAAGAATTGGTATTACAATTAATAGTTATAATTATAACGTTATTTTTATATCAAAAGAGTAAGAAATATAGAGACAGAGAGTACCGGCTCTATGATGGCTCCGAAATAGTTTTAAGCTGCATTTTCTTTAGTTTTACATAATTTGTATATGTATAATATTTTCCATCAATTTAAAGAACAATTTGACGGATAATTTTGTTCATCTCGCGACAGGTGCTTTTTGTAAGGCCGATGGTCATTAACCTTTGTATGATTTTTATTTAAATCAATAATACTCTTATTTGTTGTTTTTAATTTATTCAATTTTAGGTTTTTTTATTTAATGTTTTATTATTAGTTTAATATTTGTACATTATATACCCAGTATGGGATACCCAGTAATCTAGCTGGTACTTTGTAGCACGAACAAAAAGGTATATCAAAAGATGTTTAATATTATATTATACCATCTATATTCAAGGTCCACGTATAGCGTGTTGTGAGCATAAAATAGTTAATGACATTTTATTTTTAAGCGTTACATCATACAAAAGAAACGTCATATTGAACTTCATCATATTTGTCGTCTCTATGTATCATAAGGCTGTGGCTTTAGATCTATCAAACCCAAACACGAAAAGATTTTTCATAAGAAATATATTTCAAAGACACTAGCGTTTTGCCCGCGTTTTCACTCGAGTAGTTCCCGTCCCCGTGGATATACATGGACAAAATGTGCCCCATGTTACTCGCTAATAATCAAGCTTTCCATTGGTGTAAGAATTTTTGAAATCGGTTTAGTAATTTAGGCGTGTAAGCGTTACAAACATACAAATACACATTCGCATATATATTAGTTAGGATGTATTCGCACTGCACGGACCACTTTGGGTCGAAGGTGTTCGATACTCATTCAATTAATCAAAACACTTTATTCTAGTGGGCTCTTACAAATATTTGTCTAATTTATAAACTGAATGACACTTCAAACTGAATGACAGTGTTATGACATGTCATTACATCAATCGTAATATTCAAATTAATGAATGAGAAAAATAATTCTTGATTCATTTAAGACACTTTTGTCTGTGTGAGTTAACACTCATACATTACAATGTACATTAACATGTATTTGTGTGTAAAGTACATTGACAAATCTGCGATTGTAGAGTTTATAATGATATAATATAAGAAATATAAGAAAGAAACATTACGTTTTAAAATACTACATATAAAGTAGAGCCTTTTTCCTTTAAAAATATATGACATACAAAAATAACTTCCAAGAAAATATCTTTTATCTTATCGCTCAGCAGTTAAAGCTTTAAAACACGTAACATTATTTAATAAACTGTGTTACCAGATCAGAGCGATGAAATAAAAAAAAAACATGACTTATACTTTTTTCTTTTTATGTTTCATTCACAATCGCATTTAAGAATTTGGAACTTCAATTTAAATCCTTTTAAATTGAATACAACCGAAACACCGACTTTATGCTAATTTTATAAAACAGTTAACCTAATTTAAATCGTTTTACATTAACATAAGATTTAATTTTAAATGTGCTGAGGGGCGAGGTGTTAAGCATTTTTGCTAATTGGACGACACGATAAAAGTTCGCAGATTGCAACTATCATAGAATAGAAAACGTTGGAAGTGGCATGTATTCTTAAACTTCCTATTCATAATTCATCTCTATTACCTTGAACATACAATGGCCGTACACGCCTGAAGTAAATACAAGCTATGCGCGCAACTCTGTCCTTAGTCGCATAGTCAATAAACATAACGAATGATACTCAGAAATTGTATTTTTCAACAAATCAAAGCATTTTAAAAGGCTATAATTAAAAGAGATAAAAATATAACTTAAAACTAATATAAGTACAATACACACTTACAAACACCAAAACACACACACATAGGCACGCACTTACAGACTCATTCATTAGATTCTTATGTTTTAATAGTTTTAATTTACTTACTGTTTTCTTAGATAGCAGTTTAATATATTTTTAAACTGATCGTGTAATCCTATGTAAACGGTTAGATTACCAAATAAATAAATAAATAAAAATAAAAAGCTTAGCTTTTATGTTTTAAACTATTTCATAATTTCGTGGATTGGTCATGTTTTTGCGTGTGTGTGTAAACATTTACAAACATACATTACGATTAAAAAGGAAGTGTTTGATTGGTTATTTAGGAATATCTTCATTGACATCTGTAATTCAGACATTTTTTTTTTATTGTATTGGAAGGCGGACGAGCATATAGGCCACCTGATGGTAAGTGGTCACCAACGCCCATAGACAATGGCATTGTAAGAAATGTTAACCATCGCTTACATCACCAATGCGCCACCAACCTTGGGAACTAAGATGTTATGTCCCTTGTGCCTGTAATTACACTGGCTCACTCACCCTTCAAACCGGAACACAGCAATAGCAAGTACTGCTGTTTTGCGGCAGAATATCTGATGAGTGGGTGGTACCTACCCAGACGAGCTTGCACTAAGCTCTACCACCAAGTGATTAATAAAGCATATTAGATTATCATCTTAAATTAATTTGAACGAACTTTAAAGTGTAAACTATTTAAAAAATTCATGAACTGTCAAAATGATCGTTGACGTTCTATTTTCAAATTTTAAGAAAGATATGCACATGATACGATGTCACTTCTGAAAACTTTTATTCTTAAGCAAATGCCCAAATTGTCGCTAAGTACATACACATTTTACCGTTGTTCGAATTTATTTCAGCGATATCGCGCCTGAAGTCATTGAACCTTCTTTACCTTCCGTATAATGTTACGTCGATTATTTAAAAAGTGCCTTATCCAAAACAATAATATATATATATATATATATATTTATATAAGTTTGTTTGTTAGTGTCATGTCTTAACTACTTAGTTATCCTACCACTATATGTTATTTATATGATGTTCCTCTGATTGCTTTGGCCTAAGGCGGACACTCTTAAGAGAGACAATTGCGCAGTATATATTATAGTGCACAAGTGTGTGTGTGTACTTGTGTAGCCAGAAGTACACACCCTATTCACACTCACAATCCATTGGTATTGCAAATCAACCGAAAAGCTCATATGCAACAGAACTGTCGACGGAAAACCTCTATGTTTTTATATTTTTTTAAAAGAGACATCAACATCACACGTATTGAACACAGATAAAAAACTTATAAAAATAAAAATAATATAAAAAGAAAAAATATATATAAAGACAAAAAATATATATGAATAATGATAAAAATGAATGAATGAATTTACTGTCACTTATTTTCGCTAAAAGTCTACCCTATAACTGTTTCATGACCCGACCAGAGGATTACACCACGGGTTCTGTGACCTTATAATCTAACTAGACCAATGAGGCAGTTACTTCATTGTCAGCTACAGTTGTCAAATCGCCGAAGACACTAATCGAGGATGGCGCAAGGCGTATTGTTCCATATTAAAATCATTACCAAAGTAATTTATTTTTTAATTAAATTAGTATTGGGAAAAAATAAATTATTCGTGACTTACTTTTTTTTTCAAGCAAAATTTCTTCGATTTTATTTCATGGTTTGCTCATTCGCTGTTACCAGCGGATAGTTGGGCAAAGATAAATTGTGACAACAATCAGCATCGAGTTTCTGTTTTATTTAAGAAATAATTAAATATAGTCTTTGTTTTTTTATTGCGCGTTGTTTTCAGTTCTGACGATACAATCACTCTGTTTTTTTTTTTATTTCATAGTAAGGTAGACGAGCATATGGGCCACCTGATGTTAAGTGATCACCAACGCCCATAGACAATGCCATTGTAATAAATGTTAAGCATCGCTTACATCACCAACCTTGGGATCTAAGATGTTATGTCTGGCGCACTCACCCTTCAAACCGGAACACAAC
Organism: Nymphalis c-album; assembly: GCA_963151315.1. Taxonomy (NCBI): domain Eukaryota; kingdom Metazoa; phylum Arthropoda; class Insecta; order Lepidoptera; family Nymphalidae; genus Nymphalis; species Nymphalis c-album. The sequence continues at coordinate 4,166,929 of OY720610.1, forward strand.
GATATCAAGTACTGCTGTTTTGCGGTAGAACTTTGTGCAAGCTCGTCTGGTACACCTACTCCCACCATCAGATATTATACCACAAAACAGCAGTACTTTTGCATAAAATGATTTCATTTTTAACATACTAATTCGTATTTCTACATTCTCACACTCATAATGGCTGCCCTCCCTTGCGGCTGTAATTACATTCGCATAGCACTTTAAGGCGGAATACAAACATACTACGTAGTGCTGTTTAGCGATAGACCAAGTGATGAGTTGGTAACCTACCCTGATGGACTTGTTCAGAGCCCTAACACCAAGGCAAAATAGCGTATTCTAATTATAAATATTTCTTATATTAATAATAAATAAACACTAACTAAACAATTCTTTGAACCCATTGATTATTCAAGAACAGTAGTATCGACTTATTTATTCTTAAATTATTAATCTTTATTAATAATCAAAACATATGTTATTATTGTTTATTTTAAATAACATCATAATAATTCAATGACAAACAAACACTTCTAATAAAACGGTTTTATTTTCCATACAAATTATAATGAAGAGATAAAAACGTACAGTTAACCTCTATCGTAAACAATATAGGTAAATTCTTGACCCACTTAAACGCACATAAAAACGCGTTTCTGAAAAATGCACATAAACACGCGTAAAACACGTAAGAGCATAAAATTAGGCACATTCTTGTGCATGTTAATGATTTTACCACAACCAATCCATATAAGCAGCTTCGTTACTTAACACACAAATATTCCAGAATTAAATTAAAGTATTAATTAATTATTATATAAGCAGCTGACTGTATCCATATTATTTTTATAAACATGCCGTGTAAACAAGATTTGGAGTGTAATTTTGGTTAAAAGTTTATTAATTCTTAATTTAAATGTATGCCCTAATTACATTCTGATTGTTTACCTAAATAAATTAATGTAGTTAAAGTAAATAAGACAAGCCTTTATTTATTTATTGATTAAGATTCTCCAGGAGTAATTCCATCAATACAACATAAAAGAAACAAAAACAACTTATAGCTTAAAACTAGATGCATTACCTATTAAGGAGAATACCTCATGATAGAGCTGAATTTACTTCCATTATGATATATTATGTAATGACATTGCTATTTTTTTAGTTATATGTTTATACTTTGTACGTCACTGAGTACGTTTGGTTAGCATTAAAAAAGGGTATATAGAAGATTGTATCCAAATGAACTTTTTAGTTGTAGTTGGATGATTGTATGATTGTTTTTTGTAGTTGTATGATTGTAGGTATTTACTTACCAATCCCTCACTCTCGCCAGATTTTACAAACGAATAATAACATACATTTATTTTCTTTTAGCTATCATAATATACATATTTAAGAATACCTTCGTTTAAGATGTTTTATAAGAAATATTGACAAGGCTGATCTATGTTTTGAACCCTTGTTTATAACGGAAACATAAAATTAAGCGAGGGAAGTAAAGTTTAACGTTGAAAATCTCTTCCATTATATAACAGTTTATCTATCTGACGTCATATTGTTCATGTCAATGAAACAACACGTGAGTAACGCGTATAATATTTATCTATAATTTAAATTGATTTATAATAAGATGCAAACAAATTAATATTGATTATTGGATTATTTTATTTACATAGTCAAAGTCAATATATAATATATTCAACTTGGCTCAGTATATAATTATAATTTGAAAGAATTTAATTGATGCTATTCACTAGATTATATTTATAACAAAATTCACTTTTTTAATGTTTTTTTCGTTTGTCGTTCGGCCTTAAGTAAGCCTATAATTGATTAATATGTATTTTATAACAATATTTTTATACATGAAATTAGACTTTTTTTCTGAATATATAACGTTGGCTTCATATTTTATATCTATACTAATATATAAAGCTGAAGAGTTTGTTTGTTTGATCCGGCTAATCTCAGGAACTACAGGTTCGAATTTAAAAAATATTTGTGTATAGACTTTTTATCGAGGAAGGTTCTAGGTTGATTTTGATTCATTATATTTTTATTAATTATACGCGGGTGAAACCGTGGAGCACAACTAGTATTTGATTAAAAGAAAAATAATACAGCCTTTAACGATGCACCATAAAATATTTGGGATCCCAAAATAACGCCGGAGAAGTAGTGTACGTCATATCCTTTAAATTAGGCTACGGATGTAACTCCTATCGTCACCTTGTTTCGAAATACGAAAGTTTAAAAAAAAATGTATGCGTCAACCGAGTATGGAGTTTCTAAAGAGAGTGTGGGTAACACAAGGTCGATTCGATGCTAACGTAATTAAATCATTCATTTTGAAGATACAATGTGATTGTATCCATCTGACTTGGTCCTGACTTCAGTCATAACGGCCATTAAGAACATTGATAAATTTTAATTAATACAATAGAAAAAAAAACTAACAAACACCACTTAATGGTAAGTGACACATGAAAAATTAACTACGTATACTTATTAAATTCTACTGACAATCTAAATGCGCCGCCAAATATCTCTTATACTATCTATGCTATCTCTGATATAGTATATTGGTTTAGTGTCAATAATGTTTTGTTAAATAATAAAAAACAAAGGTTATGAAATTTAGCTCGCCAAACGTAAAAAATGTAAAGGCTGATTGATGTACATATCAATGGGGAGTCGATGGATCCTGTTGAGTCTACTGTATATCTTGGGATTACTGTTGATGTCAAGTTGCATTGGGCCCCCCATATTGACGGATTGGCGAATAGACTAAGTTCGGCAGCTTTTTTTTTTAAAGAAGACAGACATTTAAAGAAATAAATATATTAACTGTTGCTTCTCAATACATATTATGTAATATTATGTATGTACAGAAAAACATCAATGATTTTGTGAGAAAATGTGACACTCATAACATTACATCTTAGTTTCCAAGGATGGTGGCGCAATAGCGATGTAAGCGATGGTTTGGACATTTGTTACACGACCAGTGTCTATGGACGTTGGTGACTATTTACCATCAGGTTGTCGATATTGCCGTACGCATACCTATCCTATAAAGAAATATATAGATAAATGATCTATATAACATATAAAGTAAAAAGTAACGTTAAGTAACAGCCTGTGAATGTCCTACTGCTGAGCTAAGGTCTCTTCTCCTTTTTTTGAGGAGAAGGTTTGGAGCTTATTCCACCACGCTGCTCCAATGCGGGTTGGTGGAATACTCATGTGGCAGAATTTGAGTGAAATTTGACACATGCAGGTTTCCTCACGATGTTTTCCTTCACCGTCAAGCACGAGATGAATTATAAACACAAATTAAGCACTTGAAAAATTCAGTGATGCTTGCCCGGGTTTGAACCCACATATACAATTTGATAACACATACAATAGTTTAATATAATTTAAGCGTCCAGCTTTCGTAAGATAAGGCAAAGAAAGTAGCGCTTTAGATTCGAAGCACATTATTTGAAAGGCTATTATATTGTTCACGTGAAAACTCTCCGTGGACTGAATCGATGATCAACTATTCGGTTTATATTCGGATTCCTACACTTTCACGTTTTTAGTACATACGATTGACACTTTCGCTTTTTTTCTCAAAAATAAACACAAAAAAGGTTTTATATTAATCGTATCTATTAAGAATAATAAGTGTTGAGAATAAATTAATTTTAAAATAGGAAGTTTAGCAAATGGACTGTAAAAAATCGAACTATTAAAAATATTAATCAACCCTTACTTCGCCAATGCGCAACCAACCTTGGAAACAGAGATGGTAACACTTGTGCTTATTTTTTATTTATTATTTATGTAAGAGGGGGCCAATGAGCAGAAGGCGCACCTGATGGAAAGCGACTACCACCGCCCATGGACATCGGCAGCATCCAACGACTTGCAGGTGCGTTGCCGGAGGAAAGAGTGCGCTCTCTTCTTGAAGGTGTTTTATATCATATCGGTTCGGAAAAGTCATTATAGTTACATTGGCTCACTTGCCTTTCAAACTGGGCTACAACAGTCATAATTATTGCTTTTTGGCGGTTCAATATATGATGATACCTTCCCACAAGGGCTTGTACTACCAACCACTGAGTAAGCGTGCAATATTGAAAAACAACTAACAGTAATACGAAATTTTCATTAAATATTATTATTATTATTGTTAATAACGCATACCACTGAGTCTCGAGTTTGTTCTTACACAGTATGATATACGATTTACTAATGATAAGTACTTTTATTTATAATTTTCGATAAACATAATAGTTTTACTACTTAATACACAAATGTAATAATAGTGTCCTCCAGACCGATTTCCATGTAGATTAACGTCTTTCCGAGACACGGGAGTGTACACACTTCCAACTTCCAGACTTCGGGCTACAACCGAGAATTTTCTGACAGAAAAACCCTATAACTATTTAATGGCCCTACCTGGGAATTGAACCCAGGACCACAGGGTCTGCGGCCTTATATCTAGCCACTAGACCAACGAGGCAGTCAAACACACTAATGTACAAATCATATAATTTAAAAATTTTGGTTTGCTTTTTATTGAAAGAATTTAGTAGTCAATAATTATAAAGTACACAAATTAAATTATTTTCAATTCATAAAAATATTATCATAGAATAAAACATTTAAATTAAACAGTATTCTGCCTAAATAGCGCCTTCTTAATGCCAGGCTGAAGGAATCTTAAAGAATGCGGATTCATCACATCCGTTTGAAGATAACTTGTGTTAATTCAAATTATTATAATCGATTTACTCTTTACCATAAGGTTAAATAAACATGACCTTTGGTGGACTGTTTATGTGCAGAAATAAATACACATGTCGACTACAATTTAACTGCAACGAACAAAACGGGGATTCCCGTGATTTAATTAAATAAAAACGACCATTTATAAACTCATCCTGGCTACGGACGAAAACATCGTAGAATTTTCAGTAGGATAGCAAATGGGGGATTACCTAATTATTATATACTAGCGACCCGCCCTTCTTCAACAATTATCGTCATACTTCAAGAAAAAAATTAATGAATTATACACGTAAACCTTCCTCTTGAATCACTTGGTCCATTGGTTTTGTTTTTTTTTTTTATTGCATAGGAAGGCGGAAGAGCATATGGGCCACCTGATGGTAAGTGGTCACCAACGCCCATAGACATTGGCTTTTTAAAAGATGTTAACCATCGCTAAAACATCGTGAAAACCGTAAGAAAATCCGTTCTGTTGTTTTTTAGATTATCGCGGTTATTCAGACAGACAGGAACCGCGGGGGACTATGTTTTATAATATGTAGTGACGTAGTCGTTGATCTTGTGGCTGAGCGATAAGACCACAGGTCCAGAGATCCTGAATTCAAACCACGGGTTAGACGATAAAAACTTGCGTACACACGTAAAGCCGGTAGTGTTTTACTTAGTGGTAGAGCTTTGTGCAAGCTCGTCTGGGTAGGTACCACCCACTCATCAGATATTCTACCGCAAAACAGCAGTACTTTATATTGCTGTGTTCCGGTTTAAAGGGTGAGTGAACCAGTGTAATTACAGGAACAAGGGACATAACATCTCAGTTCCCAAGGTTGGTGGCGCATTGGCGATGTAAGCGATGGTTAAAATTTTCTTACAATGCCATTGTCTATGGGCGTTGGTGACCACTTACCATCAGGTGGCCTATATGCTCGTCCGCCTTACTATACAAAAAAAATTGGAAAAGGACGAAACATACCATATAATTAATATTTCAAATTTCACAAAGAAAAAGTTGTACCTTTAGATAAATCGAGTACTATTGTGTGTTCGTTTCGTTTTCGGTTCCAAACTTACCTGTAAAAGAAAAACAAAACATGTAAACATAGAAATATTATATGAATACAAACTTATATTTAATATTGAAGTACTTATATTATCACAAGTTTATATATAAATCTATTTTAGTGATGGCATTATGTGCTTACAATCTCGTGCTAAATGACATTGTCTGAGGATATATGAAGAAATTCGTATTATTATTTATACATCTTAAACATAATAAAATTAAGTGCTTAGCAATAAAACAAATAAGTAATCTAGTTATTTTGCATTATTTAACATATGATTTTATTTGATTAATTAATTACGTTTTTATTAAGTTATCATAAAAAAACAATCAATAAATGAGAAATCCTTGTATATTTTTACTTTAAAAAGTTTTTTGCTTTTTAACTTTATATATATTTGATTGCCTTTCCTGAACAAACGCAAAACTCAAACTCTTTTATGTAATTTATTATGTTCAGAGTCGAGAAAAACTCGATCGCAAAGTAGCGAAGTATAACACTAGGCGACAGAGCTAAGTTGAGGCAATACTATAGTTGTATAGTTTAGTATGCGTAAGCGATCCTTTGACAAAACGGGCCCAATCTAATGTCGGTAAGGAAATCGCTAGTTTTTAGTGCATAATGAATAGTGTATAGTACTCGACCAGAGTTCATCAACATTACCACTTAGTGGTGGATGGATGCAAAAATGACATTTACAGCGATAAAAAATCTTTGGCTGTATGTCGTGGTATCATCGTACCATAATAAAAAAAATAACGAATGTCTTTCTAGCTAATGACGTAATAGAATGATGAGTAAAAAAATACTAGGAAACCTTCTTGTACGGTTAAGCAAAATATAAATCATACGACGTCATAGTATCATAACAAACATCTCATCCTCAATTTACTTGGAAATATCATTAAATCTATATCCTGTATTATTTCGCAACACCCACCTCTTTCTAGAATTTTTTGTTATGTATTTTATGTTTCCTGCGAACGAAACAATGTTTGTCACTTATTAAATAAGGTAAATATTATAACGTTATTCTGGGCATTGCAATTTGTATGGGTTATATAAAGCTACGGTCACACTTGTGCAATAAATGACTTCGGCACATGAATACCCGTACATTTTAGTTTACTTGAATGTAATGAAGTGCACAAAACTGAAGCTGAGCTTAGTCGCGTAGGCATGATTAAAATAATTAACAGCCCGTTAATATCTAACAGCTGAACTAAAGCTGGCTCTCTTTTTCAATCCTCGACTCGAATTTTTCAATTCTCAATCCTCGACCGTCTAATAAACGACATCAATCAAAAAGAAAAAAAAAACCTACTTAAATAATAAATTATTTCTTTCTCTATTCAAGTATTGAATTAAATCAAAGCTACCGACGGTTCGGTACGAGTTGTTTAAGAAACACATGTGACAGAATTTCAGTGACATTAGACACATGCAGGTTTTACGTGTTTATTGCTTTCACAGTCGAGCATGAGATGTACATGTAGATGTACAAATAACACATAAAATTTCAGTAGTGCTTGCTTATATTTGAACCTGCGATCATCAATTAAGATCCACGCTAACCACTGAGCCATACCGAGCATAGATAATTGAGGTATTATTTAACCAATGTATATAACGCGATGTTTGCTTAAAGTAAATAGGACAAACTCAATTCTCACGATCCTCACCGCGCTAATGTGCTTAAACTAATTATTACTATTGCTCCAAAGGCAACATACAATCGTACGTTGTAATTATTTTAAAACATTTATATACATTGCATTGCGTAATATCATTAGCGTATATATTAAATTACCTAAAATTATGTTAACTGTTTCACACACAAAGTATTATGCAAATTAAATTGAATTTAAATTAATTAAGAATGTTACCTAATTTTGATTAATAGCTTTCCATATTATCTGTCAAAAATAAAAAATACAAGTAAAAGAATTACTTCGATACGTCAATTAGTTTCCGACTTATAGAAGTAAACGTGCGATGCGGACTCGTACTCGGTGTGACGTCATTTTACAACACTCGCTCAGTCCGCTCGCGCTCTCAGCACGGTGTCGTCTTACGTTTGGCGACTTGCTACTAAGAGGAGCGTTGTAAAGTGACGTCACATGCGGTCACGTGACTGTTAGCGGAACTCGATATGTTCGTAACTTTAAATCAAAACTAATAGGTATTTTTGACTACAACAAAAACTAGTGTATTTGTTTACATACAAGCTTTACTGTAACAAACTTTCAACCGATTTGGCATACCTTTTAACATTCTCAATTGAATCAGTTCATAAATGTCCCACTAATTTAGGGTATAAATGATCGAGAATTCCTTCAAATGTTCTCCGTCATCGTAAAGTAAGTCAAGTAAATTATTACTTAACTTAGTTAAATTTATTAAGAACATAAAACTCGATGTTGCTTGTCTTGATATAAATCAAAGATCTTTGTTTGAAATCGACAATTGTTAACAACTGGGTCACTGTGGCTCGTTTTATAAATAAAACATATGCATAAATTAAAAATAAAACCTATTTTTTGCAGTGCATTCTAAAAATTAAATTTAAAAAGTAATGCGAAATTAATTCTACATCAAATAAAATTAACTTAAAAAATATATAATTAACATAAACAAAACGTTTTCAACGTACTACGAGAACGCGTCCAACAGAGCAGAAAGCAAAGAAAGCAGACGATTTGTTTTAACCATCGACAATTTTTTTTTTTTAATAACTATCTGTTATTTTAATCTACAATAAAAACTTTATTATTACATTCTCAAGACAGCTACCAGGCTGATAAAACTTGGCAGACAGAAATATAAAGTCTGAAGAAAAACATCATAGTATTTTCATAGCAATGACGATCCTATGCGAAGCGTAAAGCTGTATACAGCCTATAACCATTTTTTACTGTCTAACGCAAATTTTTTTTTTTTTTTAATCGAACAAAATCCTGTTAGCGAAGTGTTTACACAAAGTAACAAATGTTCAGCTTCATATTAATAGTAAAGAAACGGACACCCACACAAAGAATATAAACAAGAAAGATGTACACAGCTAACTTAACGCTAAAACAATGAGTAAATAAAGAAACAGAATAAACACATGACATACATACATAATGTAACATCCATATTATATTATGAGGCATTCACAATATCTCTTAAAACAAATAAAACATTATTTGTTTTTAAGAGATAACATCCTAATGAAAATATTATTTATCTGTGGATTTTTATAAAGAGCGAAATCTGTGGACATGTGACGTACTTTTAAATAGAGAACGAAAATTATTCACATAAAGTTGAACACCAAAAGAATAATTAAGCTTTACTTAGCGGTGTTTAGTAAAAAACATAAATATTTAGCGAGATTACAACCGTATTTGTTTGGCGAATTTGTCGTGGTTTTCAAAATTCTGTCCCCTGATTGGCTCACTTAATAAAATGTAATAATGAAAATAAATATTTAAAAAAAAAAGGTTTTAAAATAAAATCATAATTATTTGCTGCTAATGCAAATATTCGCACAAACCATCGAATTTACCCAGTACACCTAATAGTACTAATATATTAATTTCCACTCTATTTTACATATTAAATCGTACAGAAGAAGTCAAGGAGTAACGTATAACGTCTACTTCTGATAAAATTATATTTTGTACAATGACGTTAATCGTGTAAAATTATTTATTTATACAATAACATTAGCGTTTCAATTTTTCGAAACATCATTTAGAAAGCGCGAATAATAACTAATTACAAGGTGATTTTGTTTCACGTTAAATCTTAAGCAATACAGCGTTTGTCGACATTCTGTTCGTTTCACGCGGATTTGGCAATGGATCAGACATTATTTTAGCGATTAAAATTTTAATAATAATAAACAAATCAATTTTACTGTTCACTTACTAAAAAAATGTAATCTAAAATTAAAGCATCGAGTCTTTTAAATTAAGATGTCATTAACATTCTATTCGTTTTGAATATCGCAACAGTAAATATTGGCTTTACTAATAAACGTTGCTTAGCGACAGTTTAGTTAAACATTTATTTGTCTCTTTCTGCCATCATTGATATTACATTTGATAGAAAATGACGACATTATTTAACTAATCACCCGCTAATACTTTTTATTTTTTTGGTTGATTACATAAATAATAAGTGCAGAGTCACAGGGGGCAACGCTGCGCAAGGCTCCACTCAGTTTCCATGTGCTACTTTTTATAACGTGCCTATCAAACGTAATTTAAAAAAAAACAATTTTAAAACTCAAGATAATATTCAATACAAAATAATCCCCGACTCCGTAGGTAATAATATTCTCAATGTAATTGTGAAGGAACGTTGAATTTTCTTCCATTGTTCAAAAAAGTATTTAGACAAACAATGGAATTATATTTGGTAGCTTGACGGTCACTCTGTCAGGGTGAAACCACGCCCTTGTGTAGTTAACCATTTATAATTTAAAAAAAAACATTTAAAATATTCCGAAAAGTTTTTACGTAACTATTTCAGTTATCTAGACTCAGTAGTTTTGGCTGTGTTTTGATAGTCAGACAGAACAAACGATTTTAATAATAAAAAGATATCAACTCATATACACGAACAAAACATATTAAACTAACAGCCTATGAATGTCCCACTGCTGGACTAAGGCCTCCTTTGTCTTTAAGTTGTCTTTGTCTTTGGGTTTGGAGCTTTTTCCACCACGGCTAAAATATGGGTTGATGGATTCACATGTGGCAGAATTGTAGTGAAATTAGTCATTTACAGGTTTCCTCACGATGTTTCCCTTTACCGCCGAGCACGAGATGAATCACTATTGACTATTGAGTGGACTCGAACCCACAATCATCGATTCAGATTCCCGCACTCTAACCATTAGTCCATCTCTCAACAAACATTAATATTATCCCAAACTATAATTTGAATATGCAAAAAGTCACATATGATTCGTTTCGCCACACGCAAGGTCGCGGCGCGGAGTACAGCGCTGTGTCGATGTCTTCTTGCTTAATAGGTAATTACAGGACAAACAATGCATTTTGTAACTGGTCGCACGGTCTTGGGTCTTGGTGATAAGATAGCGCTTTATAATGTGCCACATCCAACAAGCTGCATTTTTACTCTGTGGTAGAGTTTTGTGCAAGCTCGTCTGGGTAGGTACCATCCACTCATCAGATATTCTACCGCAAAACAGCAGTACTTGGTATTGTCATCTTCTTGTTTAGAGGGTGAGTGAGCCAGTGTTATTACAGGCACAAGGGACATAATATCTTAGTTCTAAAAGTTGCTAGCGCATTGGCTATGTAAGCGATAGTTATACATATCTAACATATACATCTACATACATATACATCTCTTACAATGTCTATTTTAAAATTGTAATTTCACTATTTTTAATAAAAACCAATAAGCAGAACATATAAAATTTAAGGTCGATGGGCTATATATCGTTTCTGATATACATGATCATTTTAAGATACTATTTATAATTATATTAACTGAACTAACTGCCTCGTTGGTCTAGTGGCTAGATATAAGGCCGCAGACACGGTGGTCCTGGGATCAATTCTCAGGTCGGGTCAATAAATAGTTATTGAGTTTTTCGTTCGGATTCGAAGATTTCATTGGATTATGAGAGCCAAGGAAAAGAGAGTGCACCTGTGTTTGCGCACACACTTATGCACTATAATATCTCCTGCGCAGTTGGCTTTTCTCTCTTGAGATTGGCCGCCATACGCATAGATAAGCAACAAATACGTTATACATATTATAAGCTATTAAACTTTTTTCTATCTGTAAATTTTTAATTAATGAAAATATTAAACGATCAAGCAGCATTTTAAAGCTCCCGTCGTAGTGAACACAACGAAACATCAAACAAAGGTTGTGGATAACTAGCCGTGAAATATTCATTTCATACATACTACGTTTAGCGAATGTAATTTTACAATGAGAAATTAAGCGTCGTAACAAAGTTCGAAAAATAACCCTGACAAATTACATACATGTTGCGAACTTTGACTACCTTCTTAATTTGCTCGGATAGTAGCATTTGATATCTAATTATGATACAATCTTAACTGTCAGCAAAGTTTAAAAAATAACCCTGACAAATTACGTATGTAGCGAACTTTGACTACCTTCTTAATTTGCTCGGATAGTAGCATTTGATATCTAATTATGATATAATCTTAACTGTCAGCAAAGTTTAAAAAATAACCCCCATAAATTACGTATGTAGCGATAAGTTAATTACATGTATTTTAAGCTCGTTAAACCACGATGCTCAACTGTGGCTTGGTGGATACATATCATTATTTTTTTTTTTTAATCTAGCCATTTTCTGTCTACAGAGAAAACGGAATAGTGCTTACTGATTATAATTTAAACTGGTTCTTAAGCGTATCTCATATTTATTTCATACATGTATTAATATTTTGGAAATGCATTGAAAAAAGTATGTCATATTTGTTTATAAACTAACATTATAATATTTAAAATTACATTCAGTTTCATCTACGAATGACGAATCAATATTTCTGTTTCAATTCCAGACTCGACGATCAAAACCACTTTAAGTTATCACTATGAACTTTACTAAATACAAAATTGTAAACAAACAATTTATACTAAAATATCACCAAATAATATTCATAATTTATCACAAACGACACTTAATTTATATATACACAATACACCGTAACTATTTAAACATTTATGTTAATTTTATGTCACTTGTTCGATGCCTTCACGATTCTGACACTGACAATTTATTGTTATTTAAAATATACAAAATTAATTCAATGAGTTCATATTATTATGTTGTCATTTTGTTATTAAAATTCTTTATATAAAATGATTTTAGATCCGACGATATTTTTAAACATCGATATTGGGACGCAAAATTGTCTTCCTTTGTCATAAATAGTAGTTCATAAAAAAACATACATTTATTATCTGTTGTACTGTATAGTTTTCTGGTCCTATGTCCTCCGTACAATATGCAAGCAATTTGCAAAAGGAGGTACTCAAAGCAAACAGTTTTTAAAACTATCATTTTTAATCACATTAGACTTCAACAACGACCTAAAGACGACTTAAGGTAATCTATTATAATAAGTGACATTTAAATTTAGAACGACTGGCATTTAAAAAAAAAATATAAGATAAAGATGACACGACTGCAAACGGTCAAATAACTTGTTATTTATTATTATAAAGAGAAAGAAATTCATTTAATAACTTATCTTGTTACATTAGTCATGGCAATTATATTATACAAAACATTAACGCCAAGAGAATATTTTTTATTATTAATATTAAAACTCAATTAAAAACATAAAAATACTCTTAAAAACTAAGAAAGCATACACTTGTAACGTTAATAAGAAATTTGTAAAAGTGAAAACGCTTTCAAAATGACATTACATCTGAATTAAATCGTAAAAGCATGTACAATACTTGGATACACGTTTTTTTTTCTTCATATTGTATGCCCCATTGTGTGGGATAGAAAGTAACTATGAAGGCTCCATGGACATTTATGGTTCGGGCTCATTTCACTTTGCACTCAGTGGCCTGAACCACATTTGTAAAATAAAAAAAAAAACAATTATCCGGCCGTAAATTATAATTTAGATATGGTTAACTTAAATTTTGGTAAAGTAAAAGCGCGTAATTGCCCCTTTGCTGATCAAAGGTCAGGCCTCTTTAGGAGAGCGGTCGTAAGTTATTTCCAGTCCACTCCAGTTTGTATTGATGCTTACAAAAAATATGAGCATCATAATCAATGGTTCTCGATTTAAGCAAAGACTCATATTTTATTTCCTATTACATCTCGCTTCCTGATGTCTTGTTAATGAATATATGATTAACCTATGTTACCTTTTTGGTGCATATAAAAGATTGTGTTCTAAATTCAATTAAGCAAGAATTGTAAAAAAAATATGGATTATTTTAATGACTAAAATGTATCTGTGCAATGTAAATAACTGTCACAAATTTTGAAAGAATTAATCGACGAAAAGAAAATGGCGCCGCTTGACTTCAAATCTTTTTCAATTTAATATTATAATCAAAGTCTCCGATATTGGTTTTGTATATATTGCCATTTGACCTCTTTGTATCTGTTCGTTTAAACGGAATTAGCGAGACAGCTGGCTCAAATTACTCAACAGCGTTTACCATTGAACATTTGCATTAGATTTTTGCAACGATAATCATGACCTGGGCTTAAAATCTACACTAAAATACAGTTGAAATTACATTTAAATTTAAACAGTTTAGTATCTAAATAACTTAACGCTTGTTAAGGTAACTTAAAACTTACATTTATTTAGGTACCATTGTTAAGTATTAAATACTTATTTTTATAAATAATACTAATAATTAGCAGCCACGATAAAAGGGCCATGTAACAGTCAAGTTCACATATTCGATTCTTGCCCTTTGGGCTAGTAACTTAGTCACTCCTGGTATAATCACAAAAAGAGTCACTTAAACAAAGTCATTTTCGCATTTATAGCATTAGTTAGGATGACACAAGTATACAGAAGAAATGAAATATTTCTTATGAAGTTTCACTGTATGTAAATGTATGGGCGTTGGTGACCACTTACCATCAGGTGGCCCATACGATCGTCCGCCTTCCTATGAAATAAAAAAAAAACTCAATCTTGTCTATCAGTTTCATAGACATATTGAAAAAGTTTTGTTTTGTATCTTTGTTGTTACTATTCTTATAAGTTAAATCAATATAAGTACCAATTGAAACATATCGTCAAACGTCTATTAATAGTAAGTTATTCATCTCAAGTAACGTAGGCAGGCGTATTGTGTATGGTTCGAGTACAGTGGACAACAAAAATGGTTTTTTTTATAATAGCAAACTAATAATTAAATGACAACAATAATTATGAATGAAATTAGTATTACTAGTTCGAAAATATAAAAATCTAACATAAATATTGATTCATATCTGAAGCTTTCCTAATAAAATGATGTTTTTATTTACAAACAGAATAAATATTTCTTCCAAAGGGGCGCAAATATGTCAAAAAAAAAGTCCATTTGTACAAGCGTTGTTTGATTTTTATGTGGTTCTTTGTTATAACACTAACTAGGAAAAATATATGTAAAGTGAAAGCGTCAACCAAAGGCTCTGAAAGATAAACGCCCTCCCCTGATCCAGGGTCAGCGCTGCCGTATACTTTGATTGTCCTCATTATAATCTTAGGACCTAATTAATTCAGATATTACAGTAAATTTACGATTCCAAAACCTCTAATATACAAACATAATATATATTATTTGATTATTTGAATTAATGAACATATACTTCAAATCATATTACTATATAATATTATTCAAGATAACTATCCTAAGTACATTTTTTTTTTTTCAGCTTATCGCCGTCCACTGCTGGACGAAGTACATTAAGTACATTTGACCCTAATAAAATGTTCTGAACATATCTACATCATAATAAGCAATAACATGTTATCTATTTCGTTACTGTAAAAGTATTTTATAAGGCTAGAACATTTCTCGATCATAAAAAAAAATCATTATTTATTTATGCGTTTTTGTGGCTGAGTGTACGAGCTTATCATTGTGTCGCATTTCCATCGCTCTATTAAAAGCTTTAAGCGATACTTTAATACGTCATTATCGTTAACAACCTTATTCCTTTTTTTATTTTTTTTATTTGTGTCTTTAGTTATTCTTACTATGATTTCGATTAAACGATTTTGATACGGCTGTGGATAACTAGCCGTGACAAGCCTACTCTCCTTTTGAGAACAATGTTTGGAGCTTAATCCACCATTCCGAAAATATTGTAATTAATACAATATATTATTATGACAAACTCTTCTTCTTCTTCTTTGTCGGTACGGTCTTGGCAGACCGGCCCTGGTCAAATTAATGTTGTTGCCAGCTTGACTATTGGCCTAACGGAAGCCTTCCTCATACATTGGTGTATTGAGACGTCAACAGCCGCTCTTAATTGATCTGTCCACCTGATCGGACGGATCAAGTAAGAGCCGCGCTTATTCAGCATAAAAATATGAATATCAAAATATGACTGCGATAAATGAAATTAAAATTCTTTTTCTACACCTCTTTAAATTTGGTGCCATCTGTTTTAAATATTGTATATGAATACCCAGATAGATATATATATATAAATATTAGCTCCATAATCAGAACAAATAAATCTTTTTCGTAATTCGTAATAAAAATTCGTAAATCAAATAAGCACGGAAATGTATATTACAAAATTATAGTCCATAAACAATATGAATTTTAGGTTCAAGTATAATTTTCTATTGCCTAACTGTGGTTCCGTACAAAATCCCTTCACAAATTTTGATAATAAATCAGCGTAATGTCCGTTATCAAATTTAGGTTAGCTAAGACAACGAGATAAGGAAATGATATCTTTATGAAGTAGTTTCTATATAATAAGGTCCTATATTTTATTAAATAAAATAAAAACACTTGTAAATTCAATACATTAAACAGAAAACATTACGTATTTTAACATATACTATACATACATATATTTACATGGTAGTAGGGCTTTGTGGTAGCCCATCTAGGTATATTTAAATATCATTTAGATTCGATGGTGTACATTAAAACCACTCCATTGCAATTCAAATTAACAACATTTCTGTGTTAAGTAGAGCTAATTTATTTACACCCTTTTTTGGGAACTAAGATGTTATGTCCCTTGTGCCTATATTTACACTGGTTCACTTACCCTTCAAACTGGAACTGCTGTTTTGCGGTTGAATATTTGAATGTTTGGTACCTATCCAGACGAGCTTGCACAAAGTTCTACCACCAAATAAACCACTCACGATTAGGTTCTTACAAAAAACTACTAATCCAATTGACATGAAACTTTATTATAATAATCATATCTTGAAGATATATCATTGAAGTGAATAATAAAAATACATTTATTACTTAACCAATGGATTAATAAAACATACTCGTCAACTATGTTGAGACGATTGTCGTTTGTTTGCGCAAGACTGCAATTTCCTCAACGACATATTTCCTATTGTCGTAACATGCATGCGCATGTGGGTGAGGGACAGATATAATCGAAACATAATCATAGTACATATGTTGTAACTTAGGATGTATTATTTTGCAATATAATAAGAGGGACTCGGAGGATAGGATGATCATTAAAAGGGTGTAAAAATAGATTAGGATTTGTGTATATTATTGTTGTGTTCCGGTTTGAAGGGCGAGTGAACA
Organism: Nymphalis c-album; assembly: GCA_963151315.1. Classification (NCBI taxonomy): domain Eukaryota; kingdom Metazoa; phylum Arthropoda; class Insecta; order Lepidoptera; family Nymphalidae; genus Nymphalis; species Nymphalis c-album. The sequence goes on from OY720610.1 coordinate 4,184,046, forward strand.
CATAACGATCACAGGAGATATAATATAGTTCCTAATGTTGGTGTCGCATTGGCGATGTAGGGTACGGTATATGTTTCCTACAGGCTCAAAACATATGTCTGGTAAGTGATTACATTTTATAATAAATTATATTTTATATTAATAATATCCTGGGAGATTATTCACACAAGGCCATCTGAGCCCAAACTAAGTAGAGCTTGTACTATGGAAACCAGATTGATATACTTACATATTATACTACTTTTCTTTTGTTGACAAACAGACATGTTCACACACAAATGTCTGTTCTAGGTGGAAATCGAAATCGCAGCCTGCGGCGTGAATGACAAGTACCTATCTTACCAACCACGCCAACCAGCTCGTGGTTTAATAACTGCTATGTAAAATGTTGACTACTACAACATACCAATGACCTTCAACGCCAAATTTCATTTACTTACAAAAGCTTTGTAATCATAAAATATATGTGTTATTTGAACTCATATTTCCTTTAATAAAGTAGGTACAGCCAGCGAAGCCCGGATTAAGCAATGAGAGCCTACCCCTCCTTAATGAAATTGTAATGACAAACGTCCTAAGATTGAAAAAGTAATAATGTTAATAATTGTGTGTTGATTATAAAAAAGTATATGTATAAACTAAATATTCATACTATCTACATTAACTCATGCAAGCAAGACTCCTAGACTATGCCAGGCCAATAAGCATTTGCCTACATTGCAACTTACGACTGCAAGCAGCTTAGAAATAACCAAGAGTGAAAATCGTTATTGTTCCAAGGAACACTTCCCGTAGGTAACGAGTACCTTCGTATCCTCACATTCAAATATTGGTTTCATAATTACACTCATGTTAAAACCTTAGACTGCGGTTGCATAGAAGATAAACATTTTCAAACAATGCATCCAGTTGTTCGGAACATTGAAATTACAATATGCTAACAATAGGTGTTTTCAAAGTGTTGCCATTTCCTGAAACTACGCGGTTTGTATTTAGAACTCTTTGTGATAATTTTTAGTATCTTTTTAGTACCACGTGGTGAATACACTTCTATGTAATATTATCTGTATTTTCAAATTAAACGGCCAGTATTAGTATATGTTGCGTGCTAGCATAATTTTGTCTATTACAACTATTTTGTGTTTAGTAGCTATTGGCAATGTCAGTGTTGGTTAACATCTCTTACAATGCCAATATCTATGGGCGTAGATGACCACTTACCATCAGGTGGCTCATGTGCACGTCCGCCTACCTATGCTATTAAAAAAGCTGGCTTTTAGGACTTTCGAGTAATGTCGGATTGTTGTTCCATCATTACGAAAGTGCGGGAATAGACAGAGCGCATGTGTTTTCACATAACTAAAGTATATGTAGAGTTTTAGCGTCTAACAGCCGAATACTGAAACGTCATTCAAATATTAAGCGCAACTTAATTATTTGAGACGCCCTTAATATTTGTGTTAATGTTTCAGTATTCGGCCGTAAGATTTTATGCAAAAGAATTATTTTAAAATATTTTCAATTATCAACTTAGACTCAAGTTAATATTCCAACAACCTCCCTCAAAAAAAAATTGTTTAACTTTAACAAATAAATCATACGTAATAAATATTAAATGTGGAAAAGTTTTAACACGGTATTGTTAGTAATTAACACGAAAAAACTTGCAAGTTTCACTTAAAACTACTTTCCCATATTTTTTATTACAATCTATATAAAAAGTTATCTATTGCAATTTTAATATCTGCGTATAAGTTACATAATATGCATTCGTTGGTTCGTCAAGAAATGTAGAATGATTTATATCCTCCTAACCAATTTCGGCCACTGCAGGCAATCTAAAGGGAAATACTACTATCAAATAAACTACTACGAAGAACATATTATAGTGCACAATTGTGTGCGCAAACATAGGGTGCGCTCTCATGGAATGGTAAATCCGAAACGACTGGAAAGATTTCAGGCGAGGACCAACGGTTGAAAAGTATACACACTTCAACACCCAGACTCCGAGCTTACTACTAAGAACTTTTCAAAAGAAAACCCAATAACTTTTCCTTCCAAACTTGGGATTGAACCAACACCTCAGGACCTTGTATCTATATTTAGTCCTCCTTATCGATGATGGCGACCATAGAAATTAATGATTATTTCTAACATGAGCCCTAATGTGGTTCGCTGTGGTTACCAAATTTGGTTTTAAAAATCCCTCGACATTTGTTACAATACAATTGGCCTGCAGAGTTATATGTATTGTACCTTGTATCTAGCTAGTAGTTATATCTGTTAATTATTATTATAGTTAACGATAATTTGAATTAAGACATCTAAACATGACGTCTATTCCATTGAAAGTAAATCTATTAATATACCTACGTATACACGGATGTACGGATATACGAACACACATAACAATAGTCAATAACATGTAATCAAATAAAATATAATCACTAAAAATAAAGATAAAAACAATGACAAAACTTCGCGCGCTATCAACGAACGAAAGTGAACGTGTTGCACACAAGCACGTGTTACGTAAAACGCACGTGTTCATCGTAGTGTGTGTAACGTACAGCGCCCGCGCAAGTCAGGAAGCGACGCGACGTATGACAGAGAATCACGGAGATAATGTTAAATGGAAGTGATGTTGTATTTTTTTTCAGCACTAATAACATGTTTTTTACATTGTTATTCTTGTATCGATGTGTATTTTGTATCCATAGTTAGTAGTGTTCAAACAAACATAAATTCAATTCACATATTTTAATTAAAAAATTAAGCAATAATTACCAATTACTTGGTGGTAGAGCTTTGTGCAAGCTCGTCTGGGTAGGTACCACCCACTCATCAGATATTCTACCGCAAAACAGCAGTACTTGTTATTGCTGTGTTCCGGTTTGAAGGGTGAGTGAGCCAGTGTAATTACAGGCACAAGGGACATAACATCTTAGTTCCCAAGGTTGGTGGCGCATTGGCGATGTAAGAGATGGTTAACAGCTCTTGCAACGCCAATGTCTATGGGCGTTGGTGACCACTTACCATCAGGTGGCCCATATGCTCGTCCGCCTTCCTATGCAATAAAAAAAAAAAATGTTTTGTTTTTTATATATTCTAATTGGAATTGATTTTAAAAAATAAAAAATAAAAAAAGCTATTTTATATGTAAAGCTTTTTTATAAATTATACAATAAGTGATAAACGGTCTACTATTACTGGTCATATAATTTTATAAAAATTAAATTGTATATAAATTATAAATAGTACTTCTAGTAGTTATAGCATCATTGTAAAACATGAAGTAGATAGATCACGACGCTCCGATTACGGAGAAAATCTCCCGGTTAGATAGTTATGCTATTTATCGTTTTTATTATCACTTTCTTATCAACCATACATAAAATATTATACAACCGAATATCGCGGTCATTAGAATTATAATCAAAATATAGATGTTTAATGCATACCCGTACATTCGCAGACGTACTCACACAAACGCAATATGCGCGTACGCAATTCATGCAAATATAAAAGACACACACACAGCGATAGCAGGACGGTTCTCCGTCCATAGCAACAGTGTGACGCTTATAATATTATTTCGTAATAAATTATATTTTATATTTTTGCAATTTCGACATCCAATCATTTAATTATTAAATTATAATATTCATATATATTAGTGAGAAATATTTATTTTAAACTTCATTTGGCTTATTAATAATGGTAAAGCTATGAATGATAGACTAGAAATGATACCACTATTTAAAATAGAATTAATTTAAATAATTATTACAAATTATAATTTAGACACGATAACACGGGTACTTTTTGACTCTTTTATTTTAGATGGAAGCTTATATACAAGATACAAGTGTATAATAATAATAAAAAAAACAAAGTCAACAATTACTAAAGAAACAATAAGAACGAAAACAAAAAGTTTTGATAGCAATGCACTTTAATTGAGCAACATTATAATCTATGATACATTCACTACGATTGCATTATCTATGGTCAAACAAGAAACGATTGTTATCATTTATCAATTAATGGAACCAGCTATAGGATATCCTATTGCCAAGGTAATACCTGCAATAACTCAGTTTATTATTAAGATTAAACATGTCAAACCAATGATTTCTGCACTACATTATCTCGGTATGAAATCGTAATGACATACTTGTTCTGTTGTTCCGGATCTTGTGTTGGCTAAAATGAATACGTGACAATCAAAACGGTCAATCATTAACATAGCATAATTGAGAATGAAATAAAATAATCATATAATAATAAACTCAGGAATTCAACGTAAAACCCAATCATGATTCATTAAATGATATGCGATATTGACTTTAATAATGATAACATTAAAAGGATACATGTATCAATTTAGCGTGTAAGCGTGTCGGTTTTCAAAATAGCTGAACTCAAATGCTGAACTTACACTAACTTACAATAATTCTAATTGTAGCGGCTTCTCCCGCGAATAGTCTCTAGTTTCAATTAGAGCCTTTTCAGGGATATACTTGGTATGATAGAGTCATTTTATATTCTTTAAAATAGTTGATTGTTTGTAGTTTCTCCACAAATTCAAGACTGTGCATTGATTCAGTCAGTCAGTCTAATTATAATGTTATCCAGATTAAAAAAAACACTAAAACTAATTATATATAATACGGCGTTGCTTAATAATAATAATTTATCTCTACATTTTTCAGGGACCAATATTAAGCATAACTATGATTCAAACCTGAAATAAACCTTCTTGAATAAATTAAATTTTTTTATCAAAAATAGTTATAATGTGACATATAATTATAAATAAAATTGCAAAGAATTATTACTGCTATTTATTAAAGGTTCTTTAATCATGAGTAATATAACTAACAAGTAATGTATTGTGTTACAAAATAATCTCATAATATTAAGCACAATTACTGTAATATTAAATATTACGTGTTAAACAAGTGCAATTTATATAAAAAAACTAATTACTAAGAAGGAAAATTAACGTAACAAAACGTTATATTAACGCGTTATATATACAAATAGAAGATAACTTCGTCTCTACGGAGGCGTTGTTAAAAAAATGGTTGTCTGTAAGTCGGTTTTCGGACGATAGCTTAACGTGACAACTTCATAACAAAACATTGATGAAATGACTGCAATCGAGTGAAAGAGAGATAGATGCGGCGCAAGCGTACAATCAGCGTAACGGGACAATTTTTCGTGCATGCAGCCAGCGTTCATCGATTTATTAGACGTTGTCACGTCAAAAAAAGTCGTCATTAATGAACCGATTTGGATTTTTTTTTTGTGTATACCTTACTTCCTAGTCTGTTGTGTTATTAGTTTGAAGAAAAAATTAGGGCGGTAGATAAGGGTAAAAAAATTATTGACTCAAATTTTATTTAGAATCGGTTTGTGTTCTTAAGCAATTAATTATTATTCAATATTTTTAGCAACTTTGTACTCTAGTATTATAACTCTAAATTTAAGAATAGCAAAAACCACATAAAATGAATCTAAACAGTATTTTATTATACATACATAATATTTTTTTTATATATTCATTTATTAATAATTGTACAAAGACCACCTATTACACATATTTGTTTCTCAATCCTGTTTCATCTGATCAATCCTTCATAATTAATCAATAAACAATTAGTCAGGAGTCTTAGTATGAGGAAAGGTTTTAATTAAATACTATAATTTAATAGAAATTTCGATTGAAACAATTGTCTTATGTAAAACTAATGCATTATTTATGTTCATATTTTCTGCATCGCTTATGCAATTTGATCATTATGACACTCAAGTTGAAGAAGTTATTTTTTCTGTATAAAATATTTAAAAAAAAAATATTTTTTATTTATTTTCTTATTTAATACTTTATTTCACAACATGTAAATAGCAGATGACATATGAGAAACAGATAACAATAAATAAAACTACAAATGTGCGCAAAGTCGGTCCTATCGCGATCTCGCAGACAACATTTTGATGAAAGAAGTTTAATAAAAAAAATCAATTGAATAAGCTATATTAATAACATAATAGTCCGAGTGGTAAGAACGCGTGAATCTGAACCGATGATCGTGGGTTCAAACCCGGGCAAGCACCGCTGAATTTTATGTGCTTAATTTGTGATTATAATTCATCTCGTGCATGACGGTGAAGGAAAACATCGTGAGGTGAAAGTGTGAAAAAATTCATTGAAATTCTGTCACATGTGTATTCCACCAACCCGTATTGGAGCAGCGTGGTGGAATAAGCTCCAAAAACCTTCTCCTTACAAAGAGGAGAAGAAGCCTTAGCCCAGCAGTGGGACATTCATAGGCTGTTACCTTACTTTAGGAAGTACAAATTGAAAACTCTACTATATTTTCTATCACATTAAAACGTCAGTGGGAGGTAACTCAGATTATTACCAAATTTACATTTAAATTGACACGTGATATTATGCTTTGGGGAAAACCTATTCATAGTATATATAATAGAACTGCTTATATTCATATAAAACTAGAAACCCGCGGCTTTTCTCGTTTAGAATAAAAGTTAACATATAATATTCATATCGTAATACTTAAAGCCTTATTGGTTTACGCAGCGCATGCTAATAAACTATTCACAATAAGCATTTGTTTCAACCTTCAAAAATCGCCATTATACGACCAATTTACATAAAACCGTAATTCAACTATGCCCTTCTCGTGTATTTCTTCATCCTTGGGTGAAAACCGTGTGGAAATATGTTCGGTTTCTGATTTTATCGCATTCAGACAGACAGACAAGGCCGGAAACTTTGTATTATAATTTGTGATTTAATTTAAAAAACTTCTTCAAATTACGATATAGCATTTACAAAACATTTTACATTTAACATTTTGTTGGTTTTTCGTTTTCAATTAATCATTCATTTATTGACTAGATCACTTTAATGTGCTATTTAAAAATAAGCAGATTCATTTAGATACAGTACTAATATCTGTATTTTTTATGAATAAAAATTCAATGTTTTGTAGACGATACTAATATATTATATGGTGTACTATTGAAACTTAAGCGTAATATAATATAGAGAATATACTTTATTATTTATAAGACAACAATCTCTACAGGCAAACTTAAGGCTGATAAAAGATATAAACAGAAAAGTAGTGCTGTACACAGTACTTTATACTTAAATAAATCTTTGTAAACTAGATAGACATCCAATTATATTCTAGGACATCTTCGAGATAACTCTGTGGTAAGAAGGCGTGAATCTTAACCGATGATCGAGGGTTCGAACCCGGGCAAGCACCACTGAATGTGCTTAATTTGTGATTATAATTCATCGCGTGCTTGACGATGAAGATAAACATCGTAAGGAAACCTGAATGTGTCAATTTTTACTGAAATTCTGTCACATGTGTATTCCACCAACCCGCATTGGAGCAGCGTGGTGGAATAAACTCTAACCCTTCTCAGAAACAAGAGAAGAGGCCTTAGCCCAGCAGTGGGCCATTCACAGTCCGTTACTATGTCCTTAACCATTTCATTGTATTACGTACTCATAACTAACCTACTTACATAATAACTATGTACTTTGTTTTATATCGAGTGATTGTAAAATCAGTTATTAGTTCTAAACATTTAGTATTCGCAACTTCCGCAAATTATAAAACGAATAATTAATAAATCACAAACAGTCAAGCGTAAAACATATTAAATATTCGTTCTAATCTGAAACACTATGTTGAAATTCATATAACCGATTATCAAATCGACTTATCTAATTATTACGATTAACACTATAAAATCACTTTCAACCTTTTTAAATTAAGAAATATTATCATCATATTATAATATAAACTTCTGTCACAATTGACATAATGAGCTAAGAACAAATACCATCGCTTTCATTCCTTATTATCATTACAAACTCATCACTATTAAGAAAAAACTACAGATTTTTATAAACAAGTACAAAATTTTGGTCGACGGGAGACAATATCTTACAACTCTGGTGACTGGTCACTGTTTATTTTCACCGCAAGCGTACTGTGACTTTTTATTACGAATCCATACTTTATAAAGTTACTTTAATATCGAAACCACAAAAACGTGACTATTAAAAACAAATTTAAACGTCTCGCAGTACAATGCTGGTCGTGTAATTCTTCAATTGTGATCTTAAATTGTTGTTATGATTTATTTATTTTTAATAGCATAAGTAGGTGGATGAGCACATGGGCCACCTGATGTTAAGTGGTCACCAACGCCCATAGACATTGGCATTGCAAGAGATGTTAACCATCGCTTACATCACCAATGCGCCACAAACCTTGGGAACCAAGATGTTATGTCCCTTGTGCATGTAATCACACTGGCTTACTCACCCTTCAAACCGGAACACAACGATACAAAGTTCAGTTGGTTTGCGGTAGAATATCTGATGAGTGGGTGGTACCTACCCAGTAGAGCTTGCACAAAGCTCTACCACCAAGTAACTATCCATTAAAATGCGTCAACAAAAATAAATGTCTTTATTAAGAACTTTATCCCGAGATAAAGGGTTCATATCTGTATAAGCACCCCTGTTTTCATATATATATTCCATAGTTTGTTATATTATAAGTACATACTTACTTGTCTACTGACTGGCGTAGGAGTAAATGTAAGCAAACCATAGATTTGATGTTAAACTTCTCATCAATGTCATTGTTTATATAAATAAATTAAACAGTCCAGATTCACATTTGTATCACAAATATTTGCATATAAGTATTATTTTCGTGACAAAACATATGAAATCACAGTCAGATTTTATCGTTAAATTTATCAAAAGATTACACTAAAACCTGCGCTTTATGCATATCGTGTCGAATCGAATCGCTTAATCCTTTTGATCATAAAGATATAACTTTTTTTTAAGAATTAATAAATAATCATTTAAAAGATAAAAATATGTAGCCATGTTTTATACTTTTTATTTAGTTTTTGTTTAAATGATAGCATGACATTTGAACACAAAGTAAACAAAATATATAACCTTATATTATGCCAGCATTTTCCAAGCGTTATACGTTGTAAATACTAAATAAGTTGTTCCAATTTCAAATTTTTAAATTTAGCGGGTTTTCTTTTGATCAGTCATACAATTAATAAATCAGAGAGAAGTTTTTTTATACAAAGTCAGTATTTGAATGACTACACGGCATTTTAATATGCTTAGTTCTAGTGTTTTTAATATGTTCTCGTGTTCTTTTTTACAATAACAATAATTGCACGAATTTATTTCTATGTATTCAATATATTATGTAAAACTTGACTAGTGACGAAAATGACTTGTAATAAGTTTTATTATAAGCCTGATATTATCAACTTAAGTATCACATATGAGCATATATACACATATACATAAAAAACTTTGTATAAATGTATCTATTGTATAAATACAAGAAAACAAAGTCGCAAAATTCCTCGTTCTGTATCTCAGAGGACTCCTAAAACACGCAATGGATTCTGATATGGCTTTATATTCTAGTTTAAATGTAACAAAAGACCTAGAGGACATACGAATTTATTTATTGCTTAAGTATATACTAAAGAGTAAATAACATAAAGCTCTTACTATAATATATACAGCACACATCGTTTTATTAAAGCTATATGGACCTTCCATATGTTAGAACAGCAAACGGCAGAAATATATAATATAGACGTCTTGAACTGGATTTGAATAAGGATTCGTTTCTCAAAAATATTCCTAACAATACTATCATAAAAGTTGTTTTTATATATGTTGTTATTAACATAAGGTTTTATTAGGTGGTATATCGTAAACAAACTTTACGATTTTGGATATCGAAATGGAATTTATGAATTTTATATCAAATTAACAATCATTAAATTTTATTTTAATTTTAAACCTAAAGATCATGCACTGCATTACAATACTTATTAAAGTCCTTAATAAAATCTTAAAAATATATAAAAAGTGGTAGAGCAAAGCTCGCGTCAGTGATAACGCCGACTAACCAGATATTCTATCACCAAACAGCGATAGATTTGTAAAATTATTATTATTATAACATTGATAATAAACACGATCCATAGACAAAGTTGTGGCTCACAAATAAAACTCCTTTACACTACAAACAAAATATTACATTTAAACATATTTAAAAAAAAACAGTCAAACCCAGCTTACGTTATAAATAGTTCGAAATTCAATTTTAGTTTTCGTCGATTTGACAATCAATAGGATCAATCAATAATCTAGGAAGAGTTTTATATTATGTTTAATACATTTATATATGCGTATGGTTATAACAGACTTACGCCCATTTAGTATACTTAGTCCTGACGAGACCAGAACTTAGACTTAGTCCGTAGACTTAGACTGAGTTAGAAATTAGTATGGATTCGATATCATAATTTTTCACGATACATACATACGTAGACTGACTCGTTTATCGAAAATAAATATTTTATTATCTGTAAAAATTAGAAGATGCAGAATTCTAATCAATTACTATAGCATAGAAATAGAAAGTTAAAACGATATTCATTAAGCAAAAAAGCAAAGATTTCGATCTCAATAAAGGTTTAAGAAATTGGCGATTTTTTTGCTATAAAACCTCTTTGATAACATTTAAAAAAAAAACAACTACAAACAATCGGTTACATTCGAATCGATACATTGCAATATTCAATATGTTCACAGGCCGGCGCGAGTGCAATCGTAGATCGAAAGTTGGCCAATGACGTAACGGCTCTACTTCCGTACGACGAATGTTGCTTAGATATCAATGAATAACGGATACACGCGAGTTTCGTTCCTACGTGTTTTACAATAAAGATGGCATTTGTGTATCCATAATATATTAATTGGCAGTGCTTGTGGTAAGCGTGTAATAGTTGTATTAAGGTGTTGAAGTATGTTTTGTGATTCATAATGTATTAAGTGTATTATTCGATAAACGCCATTTTAAATTAAAATATTTTAAAACAACAATAATAATTATTTAACTTAAACAGATTTAAGAAAAACAATCAATAACGACCAACAATATATACTTCTGTTATATAAGATACAATCAATCTAAAAGTAAAGTAAAAGTAACAAACAGTAGATGCCCACAACGGGTCAAAATCCTTCTCTCCTTTTGAGGAGATTTGTATTCCATCACTCTACTGCAATGCGGATTGTAGAAACACACGTGGTGGAGTTTAATCCATCACGTTCATTTTTTTCTTTACACAAATTCATTAAAACTCAGTGAAGACTTTCCGGGTTTGAACCTACGAATTTCTATCATGTACTGTACCTGTAAGCCCAATTAATAAAAAAATCTTGCACTCGAATACAAGAATATCAATAACATGAGTTGTAAAAACAAAAAATTAATGTTAATTATAATATTTTAATATTCATGTTTCGTGTCAGAAAACAAAGTACAAATGTTAATGTCATTAAGACCTTAGATTAATATCTATTAAATAAAATAACATGGTTCTAACAAAAGTTTATACTTATACAAATGAAGACGATTATTAATCATTAATTATTAGATTGTGACTATTGAGTTAATTTCGTATATTTATAATAATAATATTTAAAACAGACGTCAACGATGATCGTGGGTGCATAAGTGAGCGAATTAAATATTCAACTGCTAAGTTTTTGTCATATTTGAATTCGTGGTCTATGGTCGCGAACAAAATCGTGAGGAAGACTATCATGAAATTTTTCGTGGGAAACGCTGATCTTATCAGTAGCGAATAGAAGTTTTTTTTAAATTGTAAACTCAATTTTTAGAGACAATTCCCGGTATAATATGTTACGTTATATTAACTAAGTAGGTGCGTTGTTATCGACATTATTTTTATTATTTTACGTTAAAAAATCTATTACTAAGTCTTTTTTAATCTACTTTAATACCTTTCTCAGCGAACTTATGAGTCCATGCCTTTTTGAATATCCATTTATTTTATATTATATGTAAATTTTAAATGGCTCCTTTAACTTAATATAAAATAAAATATTTAAGCATGTGTACGATTCTATATAACAAATTATGTAAATAGAACATTATCATATGTAGAGATGAAAAGGATAGTCTTTTGTCTCAGACAAATTATTTTATTTTAAGGGTTATATACACCAGAATAAATTTATTTATTTATTTAGGATAACCAACATGACAGTACAATAACAGTTACAAAATAAAAGTTTACAAGTAAGTGCGTCTAAGGGTAAAAGTTGCCATACTTAGAGGTGACCACGGCATGCAAAAACGACACTAAGCATCTAAACAAATAACAAAGACAAAGTGATAAATCTACAATGCATGTTTAAAGTTGTGAAGGTTAGGTTATTTCGAAATGTCGATTCAAATTGTTCCGTTCCGGTTTTAGAGATTAGTGTTATAATGCCAAAAAAGTACTTGAATATTATGCAATTACGTGTACTGAACTGCGGCCCACTTTTCAGACACGAACTTTTTAAATGTCACTCAACAATCGACTCTATATTCTTTGAGAATGAGTTTATTATCGTCGCGTTAATGTTTTTTTCAGATACCTTTATTTGTTACGAGCAAATTTGTACTCTAATAAAGAAGTGTAGGGTTTAAAATCGGTTATTATTTGTTTATCGTGTTACGTATAGTTATACAATCCTGTCATAATTTCTGGGAAGTATGTATAAAAAAATTATAACTTTTTGTGGTGTGAAATGAAAGTCAATTGCTTATTATATGCAAATATTAGCCTTACGAGTAATATTCTCAAGTTTTAAGTTTAATTAAAATGCAAGAAATAATATTATGAAAGGTCAAGTATTAAGGTTATTTTTTATTTCGATTTTTTTTAAATAAGCTTTACGTACAATATTGGAATTTAAGATATATTAATAATTACCAAAGAACTACGTTTATAAAATTAAAATTAACGAAATGACATATATAACTAATTATGTATTATGTTTAAAAGTAATTAAGTAATTAATATAAGCAGCTTCACACCCGTTGAAGTCTATTTGACGTTTCTACTACGGATGTTGTTTCCTTCATAGCAAATTATTATGTCATAATCAACATTTGCCGTCTTCCAAATAACAATTATCAACATCTCAATAGCAAGGTAAGTGACCATGAATTGGTGAACTAGTCCCGCAGTCATTGTCCAAGTTTCAGGTCTACATGTCATGAAAGGTAAAACGCACCGGTTAAAAACTTATATCCATAAAATATTGCGGTATAGGTGATGTTAGGATTTAAATATATAATGAACAATATAAAATAATATATAATAATATATCGGTTTTAATAATGTTCATTATTGAAAAGCATACGTAGCTATTTATAATGTGTCGCTCAGTGTGCGTTCGAGTATCGCGTTTTAAGTATCTTTATTTAAACGCGGGACATATGTATGCACAAAGAGGCATGTATGCACAAAGTATGATTAACTATACAAGGACTACTTTAACAAAAAAATCAGAAAGGAGTTTCAGATTTGTTATTTTATTATAATCAAGAGTTCGATGTCAATAGGAGTTGCGGAACCAACATTCAACCATAAGTATGAGAAGGTTAATGATTCCGAACATGTCACAACAGGATCGATTTAACATAAATTCGACACGTCCGGACGAAAACAAGTTTATGAGGATCAACTAATTAATGCAATACACAGATACCTAACTATTACAAAGCTTAGCAACAGCTTAGTCAAACTCATTTAAATTAATAGAATCAGAATATTCTATTACATAATTTAAATGAGATATGTTATGATGATATTATTAAATAACATAAATGATGGTAAAACAACCGTTACTTAAGCTAGAGACCCAGCACTGGTGTTTACAGGCTGTTACTGTTTACAGTACTGTTAATGAATTAAACAAAAATGAATAAGTAAGTATCTTATTGAGTAATATTCAACGACTTTCAAAGTTATTCACGTCGCACGACACAAAGGGTCGTTTTTAGCTGTTAGCTTTACTTTAGTATTGATTAAGGATAAGGATAAAAAAAAACATAAAATTAAAAGTTACTTGCTAACTGTTTTTCAATAAAAATACATAAACAACGTTATAAATAAAAGCATTATGTTCAAATCAAAATATTTGATCGTTAATTACGTTTATTCAATTGTTATATGAGTACATAGAGTACACATCGACATTTCATATACATAGGCATACATTTTAGATCATCTTGATACCAACCACTCAACATCATACATATTATTTTTCTTGGTGGTTTGGCTTTGTGCAAGCTCGTCTAGGTAGGTACCACCCACTCATCATATATTCTACCGCAAAACAGCAGTACTTTGTATTGTCGTGTTCCGGTTTGAAGGGCGTTTTAACCACTGGGCCAACTCACCTCCACACAATTAAAAAAAATAAAGCTTATGAAATTCTTATCAAATTATAACAAAAACTTAAATGATGATAGTAAACTTTTGCTAATCAAAAACCAAGACATTACATTAATTAATAAAGGGCGTTGGTAACACAACATAATTAAGGAGAGGTGCAATTAAGAAAATTACTTGTAATACGAAGCACTAATTTATATTTAATTTAATAGTTATACATAATTCTTATATTAATACCGGGTGGCATTACGTTACAGCCTAATAAAGTACTCTTTTATGTTTTTGGTAGGCGGACGATTAAGTATATCTGATGGTAAGTGTCACCACCGCCCATAGAAATTGGCGATGTAAGAAATAATATCCATTCCTTACATTGCCTATGCGCTACCAAAATTGGGAACTGAGATGCTATGTCCCTTGACCCTTGTGCCCTTACTTACACTGGCTCAGTCACCGTTCAAACCGGAACGCCACAATACTAAGTATTGCTGCTTAGCAGCAGAATATTTGATGAGTGGGTGACACCCACTGATACGGACCTGCCCTACCACTAGCTAACACAAATGCCACCTTTTACGCACAAATATTAAGTAGATAATTATCATCTCGCTATTCCACCGAATACCTAGTACTCTAAGACTGACTGCCTCGTATGACTAGTGGTTACATGTAAGGCTGAAGACCCGGTGGTCGTGGGTTCAAATCGCAGGTCAGGCAAATAAAATGTAAATGAGATTTTCTGTCGAAAATTCTCAGTATCTCAGAGTCTGGAAGTTGCAAGTGTGTACACTCCCGTGCCTCGGAATAGAGAGTGCACCGGTTTTTGCGCACACACTTTTGCACTATAATATGGCCCGCGCAGTAGGCTAATCTCTCTTGAGATTGGCCTCCGTGTACAAAATCGGTCTGGATGATTCTAAGACTACACTCTAAACAACATATACATAAATTTCGTTTCATTAATCATTTGCACAATATCCATTTAAATACACAAAGTGCAAAACCAAACATCAACCAGACGCACGGAATGCGATTCCGTTACACGCTTTAAAACGTCAATGCACCTTCTAGTACTTTGTTTAGTAAAAAAAAAGGTATTTAATAGCCGTGTTCCCACTTAAGCATGTGTTAAAATGTTAATAGAAATAATACACTTCATAAATAAATGATATTTTTATCTATGATACTCAAACATAGACACTTGAAAACCAGTGGTAATTTATGATTCATGTCAATGATTATTTCCCGCAAAAATCCTCGTTTTAATTTATATTATCCGTATAAAGAATTTCTATCTCCATGAAAATATTATAAATATTTTTTAAAAGGATTCTATGTTTAGTCGTGTTGGTAACAACACGGTGAACAGCCAACAAAAAATAAGTATGAATGTAATCAATATAAAAAAGATGAATCTATTAATGCTGTGTCAGATATATTATTTACTCGTTGGTTCAGTTTTATGCTTAATTCTTATTTATAATTTGGTGGGAGAGCTTTGTGCAAGCACGTCTGGGTAGGTACCATCCACTCATCAGATATTCTACCGCAAAACAGCAGTACTTTGTACTGTTGTTTTCCGGTGTGAAGGTTGAGTGAGCCAGTGTAATTACAGGCACAAGGGACATAATATCTTAGTTCCCAAGGTTGGTGGCGCATTGATGCGCGCATTGATAAGCGATGGTTAACATTTCTTATAATGCCAATGTCTATAGGCGTTGGTGACTACTTACCATCAGGTGGCCCATATATTCGCCCGCCTACCTATACAATAAAAAAATATATACATACTTAACATATCACACATGATTAATAAGATTTTTATTTAAAAAAATAAATTAAATTAGAACCTATGCTTTTAACCGTCGTAGGGGTGAATTCTTGTAAGCACAGCTGAATACTCACTGAAAAGCAGCGTTTAGATTGCCAGCATAAGCCTAATGGCTCGCCTGTTGTGCAGTAAAGACGTCATACTTGTACAATTAAAATGTTACCCATATTTATTACTTTATAAGTGATTCCCTTGAATATTTCTCTCCTTTATTATTTTACATTATAATATTCTTACGCTTACTCATTCGTACATATTCATTCATCATAGTTGACCAGGCCAAGTAAATACAACGCAACGGTCTTAAGTAAAGATCGCTTGCAAGCACTTCACAGTTTTGACATACTAGTTTTTTTTTTCTATTCAACAAGACAAACGTAATAATCAAAAGTTGCCTGCCATGCTGTCTTGTAAATAATTCTTATGTAAATAAATAAATATATTATCTAAATACTCTTAGTAATTTAGCAGTACATTGATTTTACATATGAGCATGTATTGGTGTAGGTCATTGCACTTTTCACAACACAGTTACTCAGTTTACACATAGATCTGGGTTTTGTGTATACATCTTATAACGGTGGCTTGCTTAAAAAAGGTTCAATAATACTTGTATACTTTTTTTATATGACACCTCGAAGTAAAACATTCATCATACTATAATTATTCCGTTATTTTCTTTTCTAATAACTAGTTCAATCTAGATTTGACTGATTTATTATTAATGGTATTTCTAATGATAAAGAATAGTGTAATTAACATTATGATTTATTGTATGAAAGAGATATATTATTATTGATATTGAGACGAAAATTAATTTAAAAAATATTATATATTTGAGCTTACGACGGATAAAACTATTCGACTTTATTGTGAATACTGTTCTAGGACAAAATTCGCAATCCGAAAGTTTTGGCTATGATGCTGCTTGAAAATGAAAACATACAGTCAGATAAAATACCAAACTATAAACTTATAGGAAGAAACAACAAAGGCTCGAACAACACCTGTATGGAGACTTCAAAACCACATATTAAATAATTAAATTTTTATTATCGTTATCGTATATTATATATTCGTTATAGAAAATAATCTATGTATAAAAAATAATTACTGAGTGACTGATATTGGGTACAGCCAGCTGTTGGGTAGAGTTTAGCACTAAGGAAGTGATAAAGGATTAAAGTTTGTTTTAAAACCATACATTTTTGAGAGCTATGGGAATTTGAATTTAACAATTCTGTATCACGCACGCAATGATGCGGGTGAAGCATTACTTTACAATATATGTCAGACTTAAGATTTGGAAGAGATCAACTCATAAGGTAAATACGAACTAAATAGGATTTTGATATTACGGAAATAACCCCAATCTACATATAATTCAAAAGTGTCATTCATTTCTGATCCCAAAATTTCAAGACAAATGATAGCACATACAATAAAACTTTAACCCATATGACGCATTCAAACTTGTTTTTCATTTAAAAAAAAACGTAAATCACATGTAATACAAACATAGACAAAATATTCACAATACAAGGTCACGTCAGATAAAATTAGTTTTGTCAACCATACTAAATCAGCATTTTAATTAAGCACGACGAAAAAGCGCTTATAAATACACGCATACAGATAAATGTATGAATTTATAAGCGCTTTTTCGAGATGATTTTGCGTTTGTAGTAGCGTAAATGCAGGGACTCAATATAAATATATAAAAATGTTTTTTTGCTGACGGTGCAGTACTTCAAACGTCTCCAGTGTTTTACTGTACTCGTCTATATAAAAAACAGAATCCAAATGTGGAAGACTTTAGTAGCCTTAAAACTATCAATGTTTGGACTATAAAGTTATAAATATTATCAATAATAGGAAAACAATTATTAAAACGAATATATATATATTAAAATTGCTACATGAATTCAATTCAATTCTTTGGAAATACGAGCTTCTTAAAATCTAATAACAAACAGTGGTACAGTATAAATCATATTATAAACTTATTTAACTCTTAAGAAACATGCAATACCGTCCGTTTTTATAGTTATAAATGATTGAGTTTTTTTTTAAATTGCCAATCACTACACAATGTGTATACTACTGAAACTGTAAATGTTCGTTTCGTAATAAAAAAACATAGAGTAAATAAACACTCAGAAGTGAGAGGTCACGTTGCATGAAGCGAAAGCAATGAACTAACTGCGATGCTACCGATTACAAAACACTCGGGGTACTTAAAGGTCGCATTATGTAAACTGTAAAGATTCATAGATCTGTGGATATTTTATGTAATATCTATATTGCGATGACAGAGAATCCTCGTTTTGTAAATGGCAACGATCGGCGACATAGAAGTGAATGTTTTAGAAATGGCATGAATAATTGGCGTACATGTACCCCCAAATGTTATTAATGTTATTAAATAACTAATAATTATGTCGTAATATTGTTTTTCCTTATGAAATTAATCGAAAAGAATTCACATTCAAAACAATAGAATACACATATGTCTCGTACGAGTGAAATTAAATATTCAGTCTTTTGAAGTGTAAACTTCTTTAGCGGCGTTGTGCACTTTTTGTGACGGGTAAAAAATTTAAAACTCGCGTCAGGTCACTGGTCGCTGATTGAAAATTCGTAAGATGGATTCTGAAGTGTTAAATTTTGTGTACGATAGCGCAATAAATGAATATTGTATTTTAACACATAAATGATAATACTTTTATATTGATAATTAAAGCAGTTCGTGCAAAATGTTTCCCTAACCATTCCAAAATATCAAAAATGCACAACGTTAATATTCATGTTGTCACGTCTGCCGGTACGCCCGGAGTGCAACCCCTTGTTTTTTTTATAATGAATATCTTCGATCTCTTTTATAGTGTACAAGTAAACAAATATTATTTAATATTGTTATTATGATTGTTTATAATCACCAATCTCATTACCACAGCGGAACAGAAAGTGAAGAAGTTATGTTCAAAGTTCAAGTACATTGCATTTCAACATATTGGTCCTTCGAGCCTGATAAACGAAAAAAATACGACAGTATTTTAAAACATGAAATCTTAAACTCTTCGTGATATAAAATATTGTTATTACACATTGATATTATATTAACGTATAAAGGCAGCTGACCACCGGTTCACCAACCTTCACCTCTCAGACGCCTTGCATCCGATGCACCTTCTAAAACATTCTAATATCAACGAAATGTTTATTTCATAACGTGATATTTGCGGGCCGGTTTTGATGAGACGGAGTTTATTATATTAAAATCTGACTTAGGACAGACTTTAAATATGTATACAGGTGTAACAAAATTCGTGTCCGACCCGTGAAGTGGTTATTAGGTATCGTTAGTCGGTTCTATTTATGTAATAAATTTTAAGCAAAATTTTACCCCGACAAAAATTTAATTTGACTAAATAACGACAATTATATTGCAACACAGGCGCGGGCGTTAGCGCTCGATAGCTCTTACCTATCGGGTAGGTCGGAGACGAGGTCATGACCTCAGTTGTCCATGAAATTTTCGTCATTTACAATTAAAAATGAAAAAAAAAATTTTTTTTGAGGAATTTTTGCATAATATTTTAATTTTGTTTACATAAATAGAACCGACTCACGATACCTAATAACCACTTCACGGGTCGGACACGAATTTTGTTACACTCTGTATAGTTTTAAGACTATTTAATTTCCCGACTTGCAAAATATATATACGGTGGTATAGATAATATATAATGTGAAATTTCAACACAAACAAAATAGTGATCTATATGTATGAATGTTTCCTTTTTATGTAAAAGCAAAAGGAAATGTAAGTGTCCTATTGCTGGACTATGGCCTCCTCTCCAGCTTCACGTAGATCCAATTCGGTCTGATGAATACAGGTCAACAATATACGAATACAGATGTCACAGATAAATTATATTCTAAAAAAAAATATTACAATTTTTATCTAAGAAGAGATAGTACGATGAATAATAATTAGTTTTAAATAGTTAAGAAGTTTTAAAAGGTTAATAAAATTGAACGATTACAACGACTACAATAGTGGCATTTAATATTCTCAAAGGTGGAAGTTACTCGCGCCACAACATATTGAGGATTGAGAAATTTATTATAGCTTAAATGTCTTCATGTATAAAGACATTTATTACCATATAAGTATAAAAAACAATCCGCACTAAAAGGCGTGGTGGACTACGCTCTAAGCTGTCTGATTCTTAAGAGAATGTTATTTTCTTTTATGAAACTAGCATTTTATAAAAAAAAACTCCATGACTTAAATAAATATAATAACTTAATTATTTACAAGTATTTTTTATATCTATACTAATATACAGATGCGAAAGTAACTCAGTCTGTTACACTTTCTTGGCTAAATCACTAAACCAATTTGAATAAAATTTAGTAAGGACTAACGGCATAGGCTACATTTTATACCCAATACAAAAGCAAAACCACGGGCGAAAAGCCGCTGGTGAAAACTAGTTAAAAAAAGGTGCCATAGATAATCGAGATAATATGGCAGCGGTCTAGGATCATGTAAAAGCATCACTAAAACACGGTTTGGGTCAAAAGCATATCGCACATAAGTTCGTCCCTGACGGGGGAACCCCCGACCCCGACCCCGACCGCACAATATTTTTTTTATAATTTTACTTTTCTCGTCGGAAGATGACGATGCGTCAATTAGATATCATTAGTCGGACTTAATAGCAAAATGGCATCTTCATACTTTATATTTTTCCTTGAATTTAAATATAATGATGCCACACTCGTGCATATCCTCTTACGATACGCGCAGTTTCGCTTTCGTTAATTCGATACGGAATTTATTGCAAAATTTAATTTAAGGTTCAGTACAATTATGTTAAACATAATTATATCATTTATGTAAATCTTAAAATTCTGACATAGCACAATTAAAACGTATCCTTAATTCAAAGTATTTGTTGGTTTGAGTTTTCGTTGAAGAAACCAATAAAATGAGTCACGTGATAAATGGGTAATACGGACCATGAACTTTACCATTGCAACCCGAATACCTGACCAGTAACTGAAGTTTTAAAAGTAAAAAATATTTCATATAATAGGTAGTTTTAAAATGAATTAGCATTTAACACGGACAAAAATCTATTTGCTATTACAGCAAAAGCTAATAAACACACGTCCCATAGTGGTATCGTATGTCCAAAACAAATACACCAGAAACCAGTTTTATTCTCACTATTGTAACGTAATTAACGTCACTGTAATCTCAAATGTTCGGTTGCGGCTGTTTAGTTAAATGATTTCGCTCTTTCTGTCATTATTTGTTTGACATACGAGAGAAGAAGACAGAGGTATTAGGCCATAGGCCAACCTCAAGAAAGATTAGCGAACTGTTATAGTGCACAAGTGTGTGCGCAAACAGGTGCAATCTCTTTTCCTTAGCTCTCATAATCCGATGGGACGGCAATCCGACACGACCGGAAAGAGTTCAGGCGCAGGACCAACGGCTTAACGTGCTTCATTATTTATACATCCTATATGAACATCGAATAATAACTCCAAGCTTTTTCTATCACTTACATAATCATGAATAGAATGAGAAGCCTTATTTAAAAAAAATGCGTTTTTAATTTAGAAATTGGTAAGTGTACAACAATCTGTGACTTTTTTTGTAGAGTCACAAAGATTGCTGATTTTTTAGTGGGTATTCCGATGTCCGGGGCGCACTTGGCGCTTTGGACACCGGCGAGTCCCACATACCCCCCACTGTTCAAATGCGTAATGCGTTATTTAAGCGTAAGAGAAAGAATATCCCTGAGAGGATGGATTAACTTTGTAGAGCTTAATGTTATGTATATTACCGATGTACACAGGGCTCTTAGACACATACTTTATTAGCAAGTTTATATAAATTATTCTGTTTTAATTACAATATTAATGAAAACATTTTTAAGTATTTATTTATTTAAAATATATGTAATTAAAACATTTATTTAAAAATATATCGATGCAGATGATAAACGATGATATTGTTCTAAATGCGAAATTAACTTAGAAAATGATAATTCTAGTTTAATTAGGAGCGGAATACTAAATAAATAAAAAATTGACCTTTTAATTTCCACGTAGCATTTAAATTACTTATCTTATCACGATTGATATTTGATAAATGTCTCATAGATAACAAATCTATATCATTTGAGATAGTATAATTGATAAAGAGCACGTCTAGTTGTAAAGTAGGTTTATTCGAATACATTTTTAATCTGTGACGTATCCGTATAATAATCCGATTGTTTTTCATATATTTTTTTAATTTTCAGACGGGCTTTCACAATGCACGCAAAGTCAGCCTTATCAGTATAAGGCTGACTTTGCATGCATTTTCAATATACATATTGTGTTTATCCTCCTGACCGATTTCGGCCACGGCGGCTAATCTCAAGAGAGATTAGTCAACTGCGCAGGAGATATTATAGTGCACAAGTGTGTGCGCAAACACAGGTGCACTCTCTATTCCTTTACATTTATAACCCGATGGGACGGCAATCCGACACAACCGGAAAGAGTTCAGGCGCAGGACCAACGGCTTTACGTGCTTTCCGAGGCACGGGAGTGTACCACACTTCCAACTTCCAGACTCCGGGCTGCTACTGAGAAATTTCTACAGAAAATCTCAATAACGTTTTATTGCGCCGACCTGGGAATTGAACCCAGGACCACCATGTCTGCGACCTTACGTGTAGCCACTAGACCAATATTTGTATGTTGTTGTATAATAAAATTGTATATATCGATGTAAACCTCTTTGCTAAATAACATGTGTTTAGCGATTAAGGCGTTATTGTGAAACAAAGGTACTTTCACATTGGTAATATTAGTAACATGTTTACGCTGCAACTTAGAAACGTAAGTAAATTTCATTGAAACTTATTAAATTAGGATACGTTTTAAGTTATTTTCTTAATACATAACGATCGAAACTCTGAGAGCAAGAACTTGTAAAGCTATGACAAGGATATTGTTACTCTTACAACATTATTTCAGAGGCGAAATCGAAAGTAAACATTTAAAAGTGGCTTTCAAATTGCATCACTATCTGTACAATACACTCATAGTAACAAACCGTACAAACACAAATGACTCTTATCGTAACGTTATAAAGGATATAATCCTTCAAAGGTATTTCATATCCGTTCGCACTAAATGTGTATTTGGTAACACAATAAAATACATAAAAATATATTTTGCATACTAATTTGGGCTTTATAGCTTTAGAATAAGTGTTATTTTATTGTATATTTTTATTAATTGTAATTAGATAAACGATTAATGGTTTTGTAAGTTAAGAAATATGCGATTGATTGTTTAAAAGTTAAGGTAAGTCCGGTTTAAATCCAGACTAATAAAAATAAACTCGTAAATTTGTATAAAATTACATAATTGTTTATGGGACATATAGTTTTTGTAATTTAATCCTGTAGTTTACAAAGAAAACTATAAATAATGATTACGTCCAATATGTATGTAGGAGAGGTATGCGTCATAGAGGTCATATAATTTTTTTAATAAAAAATTAAGATATCCAGAATTCATTTAAAAAAAACGCGAATATCAATAGAAGAGTATAAGTCTTAACGTTTTTCTATATGGATTGTTTGAAATTTACCTCTTATTATATTAAAATTTATATTTGTTAAAAAGGGTAAAATTGATAATTAAAATGTATTACAATAGTAAAATAATCTTAAGATTTATTTGCGGAGAGTCATGTTGACTTTTTAATAATAAACAAGCAAAGTCGGAGGACGGTGTCTGTCATGTATTATATACTAATACATATATATTATACATATTATATAACTTCTCCAAAACGCACTGCATCTTCTAGTATAATTATCATATAGCAGATTTTTCAGTTATAAAAATAAAAAAAAAACACTTATTTATATAAAATGTATTAAAAACTGTAATAGACTATAAAAGGCAAGAAATCAAAGACTAGCCTATTGCGCAAGAGATAACATAGTACTGGCAGGTCTTTGGAAACAGATGCATTCTCTATTTCCTGCCTCGTATAGGCCAATGGGTTAGCAATTTGACGTGCTATACCAGCTAACTAAAAACTGTCTAACTTCGTACTAAGACTTTCATTTTCAACAGTCAACCGAGATTCGAATTTAGAACCAATGGCTCTGCAGCCGTACAAAACAGAACTTTAGGTATAATACTTACCTACTTGGTGGTAGAGCTATGTGCAGGCTCGTCTGGGTAGGTACCACCCACTCATCAGATATTCTACCGCAAAACAACAGTACTTGGTACTGTTGTGTTCCGGTTTGAAGGGTGAAAGAGCTAGTGTAACTACAGGTACAAGGGACATAACATCTTAGTTCCCAAGGTTGGTGGCGCATTGGCGATGTAAGCGATTGTTAACATCTCTTACAATGCCATTGTCTATGGGCTTTGGTGACCACTTACCATCAGGTGGCCCAAAAGCTCGTCCGCCTTCCTATGGAACAAAACAAAAATACACATATGAAATAAAACAACACCCACAGAACTAAGACACCCAGTAATAAATTAGGGAACTTGAAATGTAATCTTATCTCTATTATATAAATCTTACAATGACATATATGTATATGCCTTACACAGAAACATTAGTTAATCTATTAAAACACGATTTCTTAAGGTAATTTATCACACACTGCTAACATTAACGTTTAAACATTATCAGTTTTTGCCACAATTTTTTTTATTAATACATTATGTTTATTTTATGACAATGATTTTAAAAAAAAAGTTTTTTAACTGCTGATAAATTACATCACAAAACTTTGCCAAATTAATATGACTTTGGGCTTTTGTTCACAACACCTTGATTAGTTAAGTAGTCAAAACAAAAAAAAAACTTCTAAGACTGAAATTCGAATTTTAAAAAGTTTTTATTGAATATTGTTGACATTAGTATGTATGAGTCCAATCTTGCTACGGAATTTTAAACCAAATTACTCAACCGATTAAACTGAAATTTCATTCACATAAAAAAAAATAGTCTTTGCTTATTGAACAACAAACAACAATTACAACATTCCATGTTTAAATGGAAAACGGATAATCTTAATAGAATTATTATTAATAAAGGCTTGAATAAATAAAATTAACATTCTGTAATTTATGTATAGGAATTCAAATAGAATCGTATATTTGTTGAGCATATTATGTAATTATACAAATTATACACCTCGATGAAGTATAAATTCGGTAATCAAGTCGATCGCAAAATTTTAATATACATTTTTTTATAATTTTATTTTTATTACTTATTTAACTAGGAAACATTGAATGGAAATTATTGGAATATGTATATTCATATATATATAATGTAAAATATAAAGAAGTTTTTTTGAGTCCTAATGTTAATACATTACTACTCCACTCGTTTTTCTTCCGAGGGCATGGGTTCAAACCCGGGTCGGACCAAAGTTTTTCCGACACAGAAAAGTCTTAGTAGTAGTCTAGATTATTACCCTGTGTTGACCCTGCGCCTGAAGTCATACCGCTCGTCGTATTAATTTCGGATAAGCGAATATAGACTGTAGCTGTGTTTACGCACATACTTGTGTTCGTGCACACAGTTAACTAATCTCCATTGAGATTGTCTGTTGTGAAATGGGTCAGAAAATCATCTTTACGAAGGACATTTTGAAACTATTCATTGTTATAGTATGAATAAAAATAAGTCGTTAATATCAACCTCACCTTATCAAATTAACCTTTCAAACAAATGATTCCTCCAAAAAGTTATTTTCGTACGCAAAATATGAAACTTAAAAGCTTATGTCACAAGGTAAAACGTTCAATCGCCTTGGTTAACAACCCACTCTGGATATAAAGTGCAATATAAAATATCATGCAATAAAAATATTCTTGTTTAATTCGTTTGTTACAAGTCGGTACCGGTAGATGGCGGTAATTAAATAATTCAAATTTCTGAATCACGATGGCTAGATTTTTTTACTGGGTAATAATTGTCTTGAATTAAATTTGTAAGCTTAATCGGAAATGACATGACAGTACAGTAAGAGAAGACAGATCATAATTAACAGTAACTTAATATAGAACATTTTATTTACATTTATTAATACATAAAATGATATCTTAAATATTGTATATTTAACGCGTCTTTAATAAGTAGTTTGTAATAATTATTAAAAATATTTTTTATTTAATCGACGATATAAAAAGTTGTTTGGTTTTTAATCATTGAGTAAATATTTCGTTTTTAATATGTATGTATGTATATATAAAATTAAACAAGTTTAACTCTATTTTTGAGATTCTATAAGGAAATAACTTAGAAAGTAACAAACTTAAATTGAAAAAAAATCTAAATTTAACACATTTTTTTAACCTGCTACAGAACAGAAATTGTGAATTACGAAAAATCACTATTAAGCTAACATCGTGCAAATTTCATTTAATTCTGTCATATTTGTATTCCACCAACCCGCATTGGAGCAGCCTGGTGGAATAAGTTCCAAACCCTTCTCCTCAAAAATAGGAAAAGAGGCAGTGAGACATTCACAGACAATTACTGATTACTGATATTTTAAAACAGCAACAAAACTGACAACAAAAACCGTCAAACCATTGATTCGGTTCTATTTTGTCACTTAAGCAGTCGTGACCATGAGTTAGGCTTATCGTTAGGTACAAGAAAAAGTTAATACATAGGAAAAAAACACAATAAAAAAAAAGATCAAAATCGTTTTTATTATACAAACAGTATTAATTCTTAGAAGTTCTTAAAATGAGCAATAATTCAGAAAATTATCTCTCGAGTAGGTAGCTTGACTGTCCCACAGATTTATTAATTACGTGAGAAGTTAAAAACATTATTTATACCCCATTAAGGATGATGTAACGGCAAAAACCAAACAAGTAAAATCCGCATGACGCCCGGCGACGCTCTCAAATATTTATATAAGCACATAGCGTCAGAAAAAAAGCATTTTCGCTTAAGGGTCACTATAGACTATATAGCTTACCAATCTATTATTATCAAATTTTATGAAGATTTTTCATCAAACATTATTTAATATATTATGTATTATATAATGATTATATATTATGTACAATGTATATAATATACAGAAACAGCCTGTGAAAGTCCCTCTTTTTGAGGAGAAGGTTTAGAGCTTATTTCCTATTGCTTATTATAAGCGTAGTAGTATAGTTTTATAAATGTATTTAATTTTTTTAAGTTAAGATACATTAACAGATTCAGTAAATAATACAAGCATGCTAGCTACATAACAGTACAGGCTTTGTATATTAAAAAAAAAACAAAACAAAATGATGACGTCTGGTCTTAAAAATATTCGATGTAGAAAATAACAATTATTTAAATAGTTATTTATTTAACGCAAACTTGCAAATATCACATATGGAATAACAAAAAAAAACTCGTTTTAATACTTGATCTGTCAAACAGACTTAATTTAATAGTTATCATAATGTTTTCCGTGTTCGATAGACGTGAATTGCATTAAGCCTTTTACCTCCATATATATTATACTATATTTTTTATACTCTGTGCCTCAATCCAATCTTAAAAAATAAACTCGGTTACCCTTGCCAAAAATAATAAAAAAATCCGCAGACAGTGTTTTTTAAATTAAGAATCAAATTTACAGTTTTTTTTTATTGTGTTCATGATTATGTTCATTTCATATAAATATACTTTTAATCTTGTAATATTTTATCTGATAAAAAAAAAATCAAATCGTATAGTTTATTGGGACCTTTATAGTTCAAAGGTGGTGTTACTGGTTTGTCAAGTCGCAAATCGATATTATAATAATTATCGACGACAACTCGTATTAATATACAAATCTTCTCGAAAGAAGAGAATATTTATTTTTTAAATTTAGAATAAATTATAGAAATAGTTTTTTTTTAACTTGAAATTAAATACACTATTTCTGTTTTTTTAGCTTTATTTTTATAAAGTTATTATGATTGGAATTCCAACGATTATATTATTTTTAATTTTTATTACCTCTTAATAGTTTTTATTTAAGATACAATATTTCAGGAATTTTTGATTAACATGGCTGCACTTTCTGAATAAAAATATCATAAATTCTAATTATTTTATTATACGTGAAATATACGTAATCTAAATAAGAAATAAAATCAAATATATTTGATAGATTAAATAAAATATATTTTCCATCTGCGAATCTAGTATATAATCATAACTTGCCAATATTCTAATAAATCGACCCATTAGCGCCTCTGACGATTCTCATATATTTCGGCGTTCTCGCAATACTTTCAGTTTCAAAACACACTTACACAATGCTATTACACAATACACAACTATCATTGTTTTTATAAGGATAATATTACGTGATATATTAAAGACTACACGCAAGACCTTATAAAAATATTTAATTGTTCGCACAACTGAAATTAGTAAGGTTATAGTTTGAGAGAAACAAACGCCGATCCATTTTAAAAGTAAGCAACTATAGTAAAAGTTAAAGGCCGCCTGTCAAGTGTATCATAATGTTCCTTTCATTTAGGTAATATTTAAATTACTTACGTGTTAAGGAAGTTAGCAGCAGAAGGGTGGACCAGGGGCGCTGCCGTAAAGAAAATCACTACGTTTACACTTAAAAGCCATACACACAATCCATATTAGCACAGAGTCAGAGGGACACGGTCTAGCACAGGTAAGGTGAAGGACGATCGTCCGTTGTGTCCAACACTCGCGACACAATTTTTCCGTAGATGGAAAACTCTTGCCGCGCGACGCGGACTGCGCAAGCGGCGGCGAATGGGCGACTGAGGCGCGCGTACGCTTCCCCACGGAATAAACATTCGCCTTTAAGAGTGGGGCGTATATTTTTATTTTATTTTTGAAAACGGTACCTAGTCTTTTCCTGTTTCAAAATTTATGATTATAAAATACATATAAACTATATATATATATATTATATGTTATGTTTTTATGATTTCGTAATTTTACTTAAAAATAATCACCTATTGTTTACTTTTCGCTTTTTTAATTTATACACTGTGGTCCATTTTAACGTTAATAACGACGTATTTATTACGAATATTATTGTTAGTAAGGTAATAATGTAATACATTAAATATTAAGAGATTGTGATACGTAATCATTATTTAGGTTTATGATAATAAGGTCCCCCAGACCGATTTCGGCCACGGCGGCCAATCTTAAGAGAGATTAGCCAACTGCGCAGGAGATATTATAGTGCACAAGTGTGTGCGCAAACACAGGTGCACTCTCTTTTCCTTAGCTCTCATAATCCGATGGGACGGCAATCCGACACGACCGGCTAGAGTTCAGGCGCAGGACCAACGGCTTAACGTGCTTTCCGAGGCACGGGAGTGTACACACTTCCAACTTCCAGACTCCGGGCTGCTACTGAGAATTTTCTGAGAGAAAACCCCAATAACTATATATTGGCCCGACCTGGGAATTGAACCCAGGACCACCGCGTCTGCGGCCTTATATCAAGCCACTAGACCAACGAGGCAGTCATGATAATAACGTATATACGAAGTCCTAGTATTATATATTTCTCTACTATAGTATCTGTATTAGTTTTTGTACCTTCAATAAAAAAAATTGTAATATTTTTTGTAAATACCAAAATTATTATTGTGAGATGGAAAAACATTCAATACATTTACACTGATTTAAGACACAGCCATTTCTAATTTCATAATCAAGTGTAAATTTTCACAGGAATCCTCAAAAACACAACAATGTAGACGTGCCGGTACGCCACCAAGCAGATTAAATTATTGTGAAACATAAAAGTAAAGTAAAGTAACAGCCTGTGAACTTCCCACCGCTGAGCTAAGGCCTTTCTTCCTTTTTTGAGGAGAAGTTTGGAGCTTATTCTACCACGCAGCTCCAATGCGGATAGGTGGACTACACGTGTATTTAAATCACGTCTGAGTCATACCTATCTAATAACTATAAACCTCATACTATCAACCTATACATAAGGAGTGTGTATTAATTTAAACTTTACTTCATAAAACATATATATTTTTCTTATTTTTATAATAATATATAGAAGGTATGTATTAAACGCACGACGCACATACTAGAGTAGAGAACGGTGTCAGAGATGGGGAATGACGGCATAAAAGAACATTATGCCGTCTGCTGGTGCGGCATACGAGTCGGTATCATTACCTTAAAGCTTCTAATATGAAAATATTCCTAACCATTTCAAAGTTTATCGATTCGTCTTGTAAAATTAAAGCACTTGTACATACTTAATTTTAATGAAAATATATAAAACAATTTATTATCAAAATTAAATTTCACCTCTTAATATACCGTTACAAACTATGATGAGATTTTATTTAAAGATCACTCGAGAAGATAATCTATCTACATAGGGTCATTGTCTCTACCTGTCACCGTTAATTTTATGAAATGACACATTTATGACATTTTATTATATATATATATATATTATATTGATATGCTATATGTTAGATAATAAATTCATAAAACCTCTTAATGCCAAGCGATCAACGAATAATAAAAATATATCTCTTATATTTTGCCATTTTCTTTATGACCTGTTATTGAAGTTAAGAACTTCAACATATAAGATACGCAGGAATTATTATTATGCACAAGTGTGTGTGAAACACAGTTGAATTCTCTACTCCTACTTACTCTCATATTACAATGGGTCGCCAATCCATGAAGACCTGGGAGAGATCACAGGCAGGAAGCGTGACTTTTCGTGCTTTGCAAGGTATGTGAATAAATACGGTCAACATTCTTTGAGAACAAAAACTCTTGACAGAGTTTTGTATCTCTTTCCTAAAATTATTCTAGTTGCTCGATTAAATAATTTAATAATTTACCGAATATTTTTGATTTTCACTATAGCACAGATATCTCTAATCTCTAAGGTGTTTCAAAATAGCATTTTGCATCAATATTTTTCGGATTTTTACGTTATAAACATTATAAATATACAAACTATTTTCTAGTACAATGCTAGTAACGATTTAACCAATTCAATAATTCCAACATTAATAGCTTATACGCAACAATTGTATTAATATACATATAATTGTTGTTTAATGATTAAACGTTTGCAAACGTTTCACATCGACTATCGACACATGCTTTCCGCAGTAATATTATTTTATATAATTATATATTATAAATTTTGTAACTGAACTATGTTATGAACGTAAAATGATTCAATTAGTTTTATCGTTACTAGTGCTGTATAAGAAATTAGTTTTTAACTTCGCAGGAATACCATAAGCGGCGTCCCATCACGAGTGGGCCGACTCCTGAATATTCCGCTCTTACGCTGTGATGAGAGTGAGGGGGATAAGATTTTTAAATCAGAAACGTTTCATTTTTAGAGGTTATACGTTAAAACCTTACAATCAAAACTGATCTTGAAATGTTACTTTCATGTGCTGCTTAAACTAACCATAATAATCGATATCGTTTGATTAATTTATAATATATAATATATGAGTAAATAGTTAGCACTTATACAAAGACTTGTGCTCAACTTCACCCTTAAGAATCACAGATTCGATACTAAGAAGTATGTAAAAGTTAAACTAACGACTTTCATATTGAAAAGACTTCAACGGGTTCTCTTAACTTAACAATTTTTTTTTATTTTATATGAACGAAGGCGAGCAAATAGAGATTAGAATATGTTTTAGTTGCTGTTTGAATGGATACCATACCTACTCAGATGAGTTTGAAAGAAGAAGATACAGTATTGCTTAATTAATTAACCCCCTAACCAATGTTTATGTGTACTGACATATTTTATGGTTAAATTCGTCCTAGTTTAAATAGTCCTATTGAGAGGACAACAAAATGTTTTAAAATTACCTCGAAAGTAATACTTAAATTTGAAAACAATGTTCTGTTTGAAGTTACTCCAAATGATTATCTCATTTTTTATATAAAGTT
This sequence comes from Nymphalis c-album, assembly GCA_963151315.1. NCBI lineage: Eukaryota > Metazoa > Arthropoda > Insecta > Lepidoptera > Nymphalidae > Nymphalis > Nymphalis c-album. The sequence continues at coordinate 4,216,292 of OY720610.1, forward strand.
ACCACACACTAATTCAAATGACTACCTCATTGGTTTCGTGGCTGTATATAAGGCAGCAAGTCGTGATCTTGGGTTCAAACTGGAAATCGGGCCGATAAAACGGTATTGGATTTTTCTGTTAAAGATTCTCAGTAGCAGACAGGAATCTGAAAGTTAGTAGTGTGTACACACCCGTGCCTCGGAACTGCGCCTGAACTCTTGCGAGTTGGATTGGCCGTCCAATCGGAGGTGAGACTGAGAGAATAGTAAGTGTGCTTTATAATATGAACTACACAGTTGGCTAATCCCTATAGATAAGCTGCCGTGGCCCTAAACCTTCAGAAGTACATCACTATTGAAAATATCAACAATCACAATTTAGCGAATTTAGTTACATACTAGTTCCCCGTTGATGAAGTTTTTATATTTCCAAAACACGCCTAGCATTCCTCGATTACTAATGTAAGTAAACCGGAATACCCGTAGTTAATAATAATAATAACAATCATGTCGAACTTTTTAAAATTCATAGGCAATGGTTATCACGCGATGCGTGCATAGACAAAGAGCCAATTTGTATGACTACATTTTTAGACAACGATTGAATTTTTACAAACATCGACAATTATAAATAATGACAGTTATAACTTTAATTATATATTTACTTTTACTGGCTTGTTTTGTTGAAATGCATTTTTAGCAATGCAATAATAAATAAGTACTAATATAATCATATTACCGAATAATACTCGGTGGTAGAGCTTTATACTCGGTAGTAGAGCTTTATGCAAGCTCGTCTGGGTAGGTACCACCCACTCATCAGATTTTCTACCGCAAAACAGCAGTACTTTGTTCCGGTTTGAAGCGTGAGTGAGCCAGTGTAATTACAGGCACAGGCGTCATAAAATCTTAGTTCCCAAGGTTGGTGGTGCATTGCCGATGTAACGGCTGATTTGTATTTCTTGCAATATCGATGGGCGGTGATAGCCACTTACTATCAGGCCACTTGCCAGTCTGACTACCAATTTTATTTAAAAAAAACAAAGGCAGGTCTAAAGATAATCAAACCTTAGATTAATGTGTTTCATGCGATTGCGATAATAGCTCAGCTATATTATATATAACAAACTGTTCTTGATTAATATACCTTTGTTTATAAAACAAAATTATTCAACTGAATTAATAAATTTAATTTTAAATGGACGGAAGTAGCAGTTTTTTTTAAGTAGCAGATTAATATTATTCAATTTCCCATATTTTTTATAAGTTATTTTTATTGATTTTGTATTGATTTGTTAATAAGTAAATTTAATAGATTTTTATTATTCAACATTATTTTTAAAATGTGATTGTACGTTAACCTTATTATAAGGCTAGGTTTATCCTAACTAAGTATGTAACTAGCTATAAGAGGAATTATGTATAACATAGTAACTAAGACTTTGGCATATACAATAGAAAAATATATATTTATACAAAACACAATTTTATTCGTGAATCTAAAAGTAAATAAATCATTAAACGACTTAAAATCACTTTAATTTCACAACGAAAGATACGATAAGAATTTCGCCGACATTTACAATTTCGACAAATCCGCCCCAATTCAAGGTCAACGATGTTTACATCTCCTTACTACTCCAGCTGAAATCGACCAGAGACAAAATGACACTCTACTACCTATTGAAATATTTATTTTAGTTCCAACAGCATAATGTTATAAGTGGCGCTAACTAACTAATTATAAGTAAATGTAATAATATTTTAAAGATAAATCAATAAAAACGTAACCCACAATGCAACAGATGAAAGATTACGTGGTTCGCGTGAACCGGCGGGCGTGACCATAATCGTATAGAACTAGGTCGACACGATCGGTCAGACGAAATAATTTTGGTTCTACATACGTTTTAACACGCGAAGCCTAGATATTGACCAAACTATGAAATTTATACATTCAGACGAGTTGATTGAATCGTCATGACGACTCTGGTGGAACTGAAGCGTGGATACCAACTTTAATGTCATAAATCCAGGACAAAGAGCATACAGAAAATTAGACTTTATTGTCAAACATGAATACTTATATTGCTGTGTTCCGGCTTGAAGGGTGCGTGGGCAAGTGTAATCACTACCAAAGGAAATATAATATCTGAAATATCTTGATTGGCACATGGCATGGCATGGTACACATTGGCAGTGTGAAACGCAGGTGACGAAATGCGCCTGCCTTCCTAAAATATCGAATACAAGTCCATATATTTTAGTTTTGAGAATTAAAAAATACACATATACACGTTATAAGAAAAAAATTAAACATAGTTTCAAAATTAAATAAATTTTAATTCTCAGACATTCAATGCATATCAATTAATTTGCATACAGCTGTGAGGAAGAAAGTTGGACTATTTCAGCTTACACAGTCAGTCATATCTAATGAGGTACAATAAAAAGGATCTTGCCCACATCGATTTTCGTGATTTTATCCTAATGGTAATAAGCAAGTGCTGGACTGATGTGGTCGGACACTAGTTCCTGAAAACTTGGACGGGTCTATTATTGGACGCAAGGCTACAAGCTTTGATATATTACATTGCCATATTAAATTCTGAGATGAAAAGGACGCAACTTGAACGAGAAAAGGGCCCTACCAGGAAGTAAAAATGCAAATGATATCGTTAATATTCTGCAATTGTAGCATTTGGATCTTGAAATCCCACGAAATATATATTTTTAGATTAAAATTAATATATGCAGACTGCCATTAATTACTTATATAACAGTTTTAAAATGTAATTTCATCGTCTCACTATTATATAAATACGAAAATACTTACCAACACGCTGGCAATCATCAAAAATCCTGGCAAAAAAGGATTTATGGTTACCCCATAATTAAGAGGTAGAAAGTAATTTTGGAGCTGTATATATGCACATTCTAAGTAAAATATAATATAATCCAGTTTATTCGCATATAAAATTCGCAACAAAAAATCAAATGCGAACCAGTTTCAATTAATTACAAATATAACTTATTACTTGTAAACATCTTATATAAACGTTTATTTATTTTTGTATTTAAAAACAGTAATAACACATAGCCGATTATTTTTGTTTTAATAAATAATTTTCATCAGAACGTTGAGATAATGAGAATGAAAATAAGTTATTAAGTTTATGCTGAAAAACAAAGCGATAAACGATAACTTCGTTTATATAGTTTAGTAAGTAATGTTTTTATTTCCTGTTTTACATTAAAATGTTTGAAAATACCACAAACATTGGTTATTTTATAATACTTATATACGTATATATGTAAGTCGCACGTTTTTATTTACATGTTTGTCCACTATGCGTTAAGTCTGAATAGTCCGATTTCGATAAAACTTTGTTGACCATATACGCTCGAGGAGATTTCTAGCCATTTTTTTTTCTTTGTATGTCTTTCCTTAATTATAAACTTTATATGTAAACCATTATTATAACCATGCGAAGCTAGAATAGGTAGCTCATAATGTACTAGCTGTGCCCCGCGGTTTCAACCGCGTATAATTAATAAAAACATAATGAATAAAAAAAATTAGCCTAGAACCTTCCTCGAAAAAAGGAATACGCAACACAAAAAAACAATTAAATTCGAAACAGTAGTTTCTGAGATTAGCCGGATTTGTTTTAAATAATATGTCAAAAAAGTATAAACAATAATAATAAATAAAAACAAAAATAACTTTTAATCATAAACAAAAATAAAGCTACAAATATTAAATCCGTATTTCAAAACCATTGACATCGTCAGATTCGCCAAAGACAATTTATTTAGATTATCATTGACATAACATATGTTTGCATCTTATTTATCTCCTCTCGGAAGCGATTGTATGACTTTTTGTTACCTTGTGAACCGGTAACATTTCCTATAGTTAATTATTAATTTCTCTACGTTTATGCGATCTTCGCAGATGAGTAGTGAATGTGTATTTCTTATAATAACAATGTTTTCTGTATGGTTTTAAGTACATTGTAACATTAAAATGCATTTGTAGAGTAATTTTAGTAACAGCCTGTGAATGTCCCACTGTTGGGCTGCTCCTCTTGAGGAGAAGGTTTGGAGCTTATACCACCAAATAGCTCATGTGTCAGAAGTTCAACTAAATTTGGCACATGCAAGTTTCCTAACGATGTTTTCTTTCACTGTCAAGCACGAGATGAATTGTAATCACAAATTAACCCCATTAAATTCAGTGGTGCTTGCCCGGGTTTGAAACCACGATCATCGGTTAAGACTGGCGCGTTCTTCCCACCGGGCCATGTCGGATTTTTTTAAATCATAACATACACATATATACAATGCATATAGTATGTACGAGTATGTATGTACATACATTTATAGTCCTTGGTTAGTTTTGTCACAGTTGCCTATCAGAGCGTGTTTTAGGCTAAGATTGCATTCATAGATTTATTTTTATCAGAAAATACTTCTCAAACAATATCTAATTAATAAACAGCCATTAAAATGGTAGCCACTCCATTGGTCCTCGCATGTCCGAGGAAGATGCACTTATCAATGTTACCACTAAGCGAAAAGAAAGAAAAATTATGTATGTGTTATCCGGTTTGCAAGATGAAAACCATTCGTTTACACTTTCCAACCAAATAATCTATAAAAAGAATTACCGAATTGAAGTGTTAGTGTGTGGCTCTGAGTGACCACATACCGGAAGACGCAGAAGGCTGCCCCTATGAGGTCTACCGACTACCTTGCGACGATTCGGAAACCCGCTGGATGGTAGCGTAAGACCTTTGTTCAGCATCGGACATCTTCCGCTGAGATGATAATGTTGATAAATTTTAATAACGCTTACTTATAGTTTGGCGGACGAGCATTTGGCCCACCTGATGGTAATTGGTCACCAACACCCAAGACATTGAATTTGTAAAAGATGTTAACCATCGCATACAATGCCAATGCAATGGTAACTAAGGTGTTATGTCCCTTGTGAAATCTTGCAGAAATATTTTGATTTGATTTTATAAGGGCATTTTATCTTACGGCCATTTGGTTGTCCACCGAGAGAAGAAATAATAATCAAAAGTATGATATTGGTTATTAATAAAATTACAAATATGGTGTTCTGTTTTACTCATGTATTTAAAGCCTAAATTATTCGCATCATAAACTCGCTGGATAAAACCCTACTTCCGCACAGCGAGCTTGATCGTTTATGATTTTCTCACAACAAACAAATTTTGGAAGTAGCATCGTTTTTCATACTTATGCATGAAAAACGATGATTTTTTTTTTATTGCATTCGTAGGCGGTCGAGCATATGGGCCACCTGATGGTAAGTGGTCACCAACGCCCATAGACAATGGCATTGTAAGAAATGTTAACCATCGCTTACATCACCAATGCGCCGCCAACCTTGGGAACTAAGATGTTATGTCCCTTGTGCCTGTAATTACACTGGCTCACTCACCCTTCAAATCGGAACATAGCAAGTACTGCTGTTTTGCGGTAGAATATCTGTTGAGTGGGTGGTACCTACCCAGACGAGCTTGCACATAGCTCTACCACTAAGTAAATTGTAATTTCGAGAGTTATTTCCTTTGTGTATTTTCGCTCCGTTTTCTTTGTTTTTTTTTGTGTATTTAAGACTTTATGTTAAAACATAATTGAAATTTATACATTATATATCCTACATACATGTATTTTTACGTTTAATGTATAATTTTTGTGATTCGAGTACAACAACTGTACTTGAAAAATTAAACTGTATATTATACACAACTAAATATGTAACATCATCATATATATCAAGAATACGATGAAAAGAAATGTATTTTTATATTTTCTTGAAATTTATGTGAATAATAATTTTTGATTTCTGTGTAAAATGTTAATGTACATTTAAAGGTCTACTCACTTACTCGACGAACCGATCAGAGAATAAAATCCGTTCAAAAATTCATTTCATGCATGGTGGTGAAGGAAACCACAACCACGGAAACATATCGTATAATACACGTGATCCTTGATTCTCAACCACCTTTACCTTAAGAAAAAAGGAGAGCTGTGCCTCAATTTAAATTCAAAATACTTTATTCGACATGAAGTATTACACTTGCTTATTGATAGTCAAACAAGAAACTACCACCGGTTCGGAAAAGATACACCACAGCCCTGAGAAGAAGCGGCAAAAGAAACTCAGCAGGATTTTTTTTGTCTCTTTTTTATATATTGTACAAAATAATAAATAGAAATAGCGATGCGGCGATCGTCTCATTCCCAAGGTGTGCTATCATCCATAAAATCATTAATTGTATAATAGACTTTAACACCCAAGGGATCCATCGACTCCCCATACTTTATATGTATTCGTAATATTACAGGTCAGTTAAAGGAAAGGATAAATGAAGATGAATGGGGCTCACTTACAAAACTGTTTTTCACTATTAAGAGCCTATATAAGAAAAAAATCTAAACACATCAAAATGTACATTAATATTCGAACATTAAATGTTCATGGCATTTCCGTAGCACTTCTTGTTCATTGACGATGTTAATATCTCATTGTACGATTGTTGAATGACACTTCCTTAGACTTTAATCATCATTAAGTTACTCGATACTGATGCCATCTTTAAAATATCCTTTTACCGTTATTTATAGTGAGGAATAGCAGTATATTAAAAATATATGATTATAATAATAAACAACTACATCCGTAAGGATCAAGTTATAATTTATTTTATGTAGATACCGAGATAGCGATGAATTATGTTTGTATACTTAGATACTGTTAAAATACATAAAAAGAATGTACTTAAAATATACAAGCAACCGTCAGCTTTCACCATTTAAAATTTTATACCTTCCATTTGATTTCTCAAAACAATTATCTTCTTAATAAATAAAATCTTTTTTTAAGAATAATAGCAAATCCCTTTTGGAAGAATTACTAATATTCCTAATTAGCCCTGCAATTAAAAGTAAAGCCTATGCTAGAAGTGGGGACGACAATAGCCCAAGGGTCAATCGCTAGGCGACCCCTAAAGTATTGCGCTATTGACAATTAATATATTGTCAGTATGTTTGTACTTCTATGTGCTATTAAACTATTCATCCGAGTACGATAAAACGCTGGTAAGTGGTTAACCATACGCATGTGCACGATCGTGGATTTAAAAAAAAACTAGATTTTTCCACCGATATTTTTCCATCTTGACTCCTTTATTATGGTTTAACCACAGAGTCAAATAATTGATTAATGTTACTTTATATGTATTCGTAATATTTATTTTAAATTTTCCCTAAATTAAGAATTTTTGGAAATGACGTTCATATACTAGACAAAGATCTTCGCTTCATTTAACCTTATGTAGTAACAGTCTGTGAATGTCCCACTGTCAAGCATGAGATGAATTATAATCACAAATTAAGCACATGAAATCAACGGTGCTCGCCCGGGTTTGAACCCATGATCATCGGTTAAGAGTCACGCGTTCTTACCATTGGGCCATCTCGGGTTCAACCTTTTGACCTTATACATTGCTTATAAAATAATGAAATTATAAAAAAACTTACTTTAGATATCAAAACAAAAACAACTCTAATTAACATAAGTTCGACGTTTACTAATAAAGTGCATAATTGTATTGTAATTAAACATTCATAAATTTAACAATTACCACGTTTGCAGTGAGATAAGGTTTCAACCTCACGTATATCTCTAGTCTAGGCGAAGGGCGTTCAGTACGGAGGGCATGTAAGATATGATTAACGTTCTTACTATTGGAAGCAATTAAATTAAATATTATCAGATTTAAATATCTTAATTTTAAAGTCAATTATAATTAATAAGATTTATTACATTATAGATTAGTGCAATAACTATATTTTCATGTTTTACAAGTTTTATAGCTAGCTGTGTTCTGGATGTAACAACTGTTAATGTCACTCTGCTGCTCTCGTGGCTTTTCTTTTCAGGAGAAGGCTTGGAGCTTTCCTCGAGGGCTTGGCTTGAACTATCTTCAGTTCAGATTAATGTTCTTACGACTCTCGTTCTAAAAATAAGAATATTTTTGCATTTGTAAGAAAAAACAATATACATTTCCCTGTTCTTTCTTTGTGTTATATTATTTTATTTTCATTAAAAATAATTCAACTAAATGTAACTTGTATGTAGTTTATTTTTATGTAGTTTAAGGTATTTTGATCAATCTTATTTAAAATAAATGGAAATTTATATTTGTCTATTATCTGGCCACCATACACCCATATTACCCAAAAGTATGTGTTCAAATGAGTTATAAATGTAACCCACATTTAGAGCCAACAGAGTGTACTAATATTATATAATATATTTACAATAAAACCTTAACTAAATATAAATAAAAATTAAAAATAATTACTATAAAAGTCGTGACCGCGTGGAATAGTGGCAAGAATGCTAGCAGCATTTCCCCTTTAAATCGCAATTCCGATTCTCTGGGCGAAAAATGAACCAGCCCTCCTGTCAGTAATATTTTAGTAATATTTATAAGTACTAGTATTTATAAATTAATTGCAGTTTATTTGAATGTATCTTTATAGGCTAATACGATGAAAGAGAGATTAAGATTGTTCTGTTTTTATATAATTTGTACTTCATACTGGTATTTTATAATTGATTAAAAAGATAAATATATAAATAAACATATCTATGATATAATGCGCACTTTTAATTTCGTATATATTAGTAATGTGCTTCCAACTTATACATATGGGAACACTGTAATGTACTAGATTTAATCTAGTTTGTCTTGCTATATATAATTTAAATTATATTATTAAGTATATTTGTATATTATAATTGACATAATTTATAATCGTGTTAAAAAAACAAGTTGTGCAATAACTGAGATCTCAAACAATTTTTTTTATTTGGTTACCGTTTTTAATAAATTATATTTTCGGATCATACGCTGTCTTGTGATGAATTAAATAATTACAGCTTTGTATCTCTGGCATAAAGATTCTCAAAAGGATTAAAAAAACATGTACATACATATATAATATATATGTGCAAAATGTCAGCCATTCAGATTATTAATGGTCAAGTACGAAGAATACGATAATGCCGATTAAAGAGAATTACTAGGCATAAAAATGTCAACATTTATCACAGTTCCACAGGATACATGCGCATGCGCACGTCCCGGTGATGTAATTGATGAGTTTCGTTACCGGATCTTTGTAATACGGATTTATATGAAGCAACTTTAAAGATCACTTGCGATCATCAATTTGTTAATTAAACATACGGTCCGTCAATATGTTTATTCTAATGTATTGTATGTTGTTTATATCGTGTTTACTGAATAAGTAATACATAGTTAAGTTAATTATATAATGACGCTATGCAATCTTAGATACAAAATAAATTAACAGTAATAAATACGAACTGTACGTAATTTTTTTGAGAACAATACGTGCAATCTAAGTTTGCCGGTCTGAAGTGTTATTCGGTGAAAACTCACTTCGTTTCACATTTTTGAATAGAAAAAAACACGGTGACATGAAATTTTATAAATATTTTGATAAAACTATCAATGTTGCTATATAAATTTCTGACGTTTCACGTTAAATACAGGCACAAGGACGTAATATCTTAGTTCCCAATGTTGGTGGCGCATTGGCGATGTAAGAGATGGTTAACATCTCTTACAATGCCAATGTCTATGGCCGTTGGCGATCAGTTACCATCAGGTGACCTATACAAAAATATAAATAAATAAATTGACTTTCGGTCTTACAGAATGGCTCTATAAGTGACGATTGACGTTGTTGTTATATAAAAAAAAAAACAAATAAAAAATAAGGCTACATTCACACAGTGGGCCATGTTACAAGTTAGTTTTACCGCATATTTTTTTTAACAATTGTAGTTGTTCAAACCAGTTCACACACACAACTCTATTCCAGTTCCAGTAACTATACCGATCTGACAAAATATACGCCGTTCAGTTTTACGGGTCACATTTAAACAACGTCCAAAGGCCAATTTTGGAAAAGAAAACTCGAACGTTGTGGATTTCCACACATCGAGGGGGCGAGGATGGAATTTAGAGTTCTGGCGCGATTCCCGGTGGTGAAATTCAGTAGCCGGACTGTAACAATTCCTCAGAACATTCCCCGTGATATATGCGATAGAGTATGCAGAGTGACCCGACATCTCTTCGCAAATCCAATTATAATAATAACTTGGGACATCATTCACACACGGCCATCTGATCCCAAACTAAGCAGAGCTTGTACTATGGAAACCAGACAACTGATATACTACATAATACTACTTTTTCTTTTGTAAATACATACTCATATAGATAATTACACCCAGACTCAGGACAAACAGACATGTTCATGCACACAAATGTCTGTCCTGGGTGGGAATCGAACCCACGACCTGCGGCGTGAAAAGCAAGTATCTTACTAACCACGCCAACGGGCTCGTCATAATCGCCAATGCATGTGGCTGTTTTTCAGTGAAATTATACACATGTTTTCTACATCGTCGTCTACAGAATTATAAACACAAATTAAGTACATGAAAATTCAGTGGTACTTACCTGAGTTTCAACCTGATTATACTCACCCTCACAACTGAGACGTCTTGGCTCGAATTATTGAATCTACATCAAATGCGCTACCTTCGTGCCGTGCATCATCCAACGATGCGACTTCATTATCTCCACTATGGTGTGATATAATACGACGAACATTGCAACTTGGCACCAAGTGACATCGTTTCGGGTACATATGTTCTTTTTATTTGTCACGCAGGGGAAACCTTCAAAAAGGTACCCGTTGCCCTTGGGGGGGGACCGGGTTATGTGTGATTCTTACCCACTAAAACCACTTCGATGGCCGTCCTCGGCACGGATCGGAGAGGCTGCGGGATCGTGTTAATATAACTCCTCCGCGGCCCCTCGTGTACATATGTTCTGCCCTTATATGCAATTATTTTTTTCCACCATTACTCGAAAGTTCAAATCAGCCCAATTTCTATTGATGGTACCAAAATATTCGAATGTTGTAAGGTAACGTTGTAATTTATTAATAGTTTATATGTTGCCATCATATTATGACAATCTTGACGTGTATCTAATAGAGTTCATATAATTTGTAGATTACCAGTTTCGATACAGAGCGATTGCCATCTAACCTTTAGATCACATTAATGTAAACCTGCAATACATAAGGTTAGATTAATCAACAAATATGTCAGCAGTTATTAACAAATGTATGTAAATATATAAATATATATATACAGGAAACATATATATATGTATATGAAAGAACAAATTCTAAACTCGCCGCAGAAAATGGTCGTGATTTAACAAAATTACTCGGTGGTAGAGTTTCGTGCGTGCTCGTCTGAGTAGGTACCACCCACTCATCAGGTATACCGCAAAACAGTAGTACTTTGTATTGTTGTGTTCCGGTGTGAATTGTAAGTGACCCAGTGTTTAATTGAATTATATTATAAAAATGAATTATTAAATAATTATATAATAATAATATAATTAATATATTTACATAAGAATTATAAATGTATATACAGACAAAATTACAATAATTACTATACAAATCGTGACTGCGGGGAACGTTAGCCGAAAAGTGTATTTCCTTGTTGAAATACAATTCAGATTCCCGGACAGAAAAATAAAATTTATTTTATTAAAGAAGGGCTTGCAAAATTTTCTTTATATTCTAAAAATTCTGAAAATATGTTGGTATATGTGTAAATAATACATTAGCTACTTGACCACTAGTTACATTGTGATTATAAATAATTAATTACTCTTGTGTTCGGCGGTGAAAGAAAACATTGTGAGGACACCTGCATTTGTCGGATAAAGATCCGCCTCGTGTGTTTCTACCAATACCGCACGGGAGTAGCGTGGTCGAATGAGCACCACACACTCTTTCTTCACAATATGAGAGATAGCCTAACAGTGAGACATTCATAGGCTGTTAGTTTTCTTTTTACTCTTCCATTACCAATGGTCTATCCTTCCATGTACGTAATGTATATGTATCTTGTCTTGCTGGTTCACTCGCCCTTCAAACTGTAACAAAACAAAACTGAGTAGGTATTGCTTATTGGCGGTAAAATATATGATAAATTGGTTGTATCTACACAGACTGGCTTTTAAATATATTTTTAATATTAAGAATTCTATGAATTAATATAAGTTACATAATATTTTACGCAAGTAATGATTGGACAGCTATTAATGCATTCCGGTGCGTTACCTAAACACCTGTCTGTAACATCACGCTCCATTTCATTACATATGTAACAATTGAAACTTCTTACTGTGAATGTGAAAAATGTGGAACTGAAAACTGTAACTTGCTACATTATTGTCAATGACGGATCAGTAACTAAAGGCTACACACGTTTCAAGTTTTAACTCTAAGTCACAGACGAGGACATCGATAATATGAGTCAGACAACTAACTAGGTGGTAGGGCTTTGTACAATGTTGTTGTTTGATTACGTATCACTCACTCATTAGATCTTCTTCCGCTGACCAGCAATACTTGCTATTGTTGCGTTTCGGTTTGAAGGGTGAGTGGGCGTGTGTGCGACAGGCACAAGGGAGATAAAAGTCGTCGCTCTCAAAATTAGTGGCGCATTGGTACTGTAAGGAATGGTTAATATGTCTATGGCAGGGGTGACCACTACACATCAGGTTGCCCGTGCGCCTACTCATAACATAAAAAAAAAAACATTCTTGATGAATGATGCTTAGTAAGAGAATGTGTAACATTGGATATGTGTCGGTTGGTTATCTCTGTTTCGTCACTTTAAATATTTATATCCGAACGTAACACGCAGACTATAATTACTAATATGACTAATCCTATAACAGACACTGGAGAAAAACAATAAATAAGGGAACTCAAAAGACACGGACGCAAGTCTACGGAGAGAGAAATTTAATTAAAAAAAAAATTCTTACATATATTTGTCATCAATAAATCCAAGACGCGAATCCGTGTTAAATGTCACACGAAAATGCGACTTGAAACAATAGAAGCTTCTTATATAACCTGAATTTCACATTGGGACATTTTTTTCTTGGTGGATGTAGCACATTCACGACACATAATCTAATTGTCTTGATTCTCATTATTTAAATGAATAAAACATATAAATAAAAGAAATAGCAGCCTTATTAAGACTACTCTCACAGTTTTATACTTCATATGAATGACATATTTCGCCATCAATTCCTATTTCCTGGCCACGACCATGGGAAAATACATGACAAAACACCATTATCATAGATTAAAGATGATTAAGACACTATAAATCAATAAATAACTTATCAAAATTGAATTAAATTGAATGATATAGTAGAAAATAAACTAGTAAGTTTTATAGAGATTTTCTTCTAAAAAAAACATTATGCATTATATGAAAATAGTTTCGAGTCTAATATATCCATATTGGTCCGGAGATAAAAGAAACAAGGACCACACATATAAAAACACTACAAAAATATCTTATGAATATTTTTACATTAATATAATAAAAAGAAAAAAATGAACAAGGATGCAGAAGACTATGGCTAAGTGGATAGAACGCATAGATCTAACCCGAAGCCTATAAGCTCTTTTAAATCTGGGAACTAAGTTTTCAGTGCTCAATTTTATGTTTAGAATTCATCTCCCGCTTGTCAGTGAAGGAAAACATCCTTATGAGATCTGTATTAGGCTGACCATTTTCTGCCACATATTTCACCCCCACCACTGGATCAGCGTGTTGGATTAACTCCAAATAACTTCAAAGAAGAGGATATTGTCCAGCTGTAGAACAATAATAAGGAACCTACACTCCATTATGTACATGAAATAAATTTTACATAGATACCCTTCTTCATTGTATACTCTTTGACAAGTTAAACAGACAATTACCACCTATGTACAATAATGCAAGATGCACTTCATTCCCTTTATATGTTTGTTATTTATTATCGTTCTTATATACTTCCTTAATATTAATTTGCATATAAGGATAAAATTATGTGCATTAAAACAATTGTTTCTGGTTATTTAACCATTGCCTGGCCGTTACGTTATCATATTAACATAATATAATGTATGAGTACTTAAGGTTGCCAGTATATTATTACTTTTACAGGATGCGTTCATTTTAATGCTGGTAACAATGAAATAACTCATTAAACGATTTTTTTTCATATTATGTTTATTAAACCTGAAATTTTGTGATGAATTCAACAGCATAAATAATTTAGCTTGGTTTATAGTATAGAATAATTACAGATAAAAAAAAACATGTTGATAACTTCGAAGTCACGTACTTCAAGGGAGTCAATTTACCTCCTGCGACATAATAGACAATCAAGACTAATTGTAAAGACGTAAAACCTGTTTGGTTTAGCATCATTTTATTGGTTTGAGGTAAAGGTTACTTAAAAGAAATATATTATTCTTAACAAATAACAAACAAAATATGTAAGTATTACTTATTAATTTTTACTTGGTGGTAGAGTTTTGTAAAATAAATCCAAGCCAACGTGTTTATTAATCTTGTATTTTTTTGTAACTGTTGACAGCCTTTGCTCTTAGACATATTATTATCAATATCTGTTTTAGGATTTCCAGTTTTAGACTTCTCAGAAAGAAATTCTACATCACCAGACACCAGACGACGCCCAAATTCATTTATTAGCACTTTAAATAAACCATTAATAAGTATACATATAAGTTATTGTATATAAAAATAGAAATATTCCATAATTTATATAAATATAAATTGCAAACAAATCAAAATTAAATAAAGCTAATGTTCGAATCATGACCGCGTGCAAGAATACTAGCAGCATCTCCCAATTAAATTGCAATTCCAATCCTCGTACTATATACTCAATAAGCAAATCTTCTATGAGGTCAATGACCGTATTGCAATGGAGACTCCATAACAATTAGACAGATTTACCTAACAATAGTACCTTTAACATTTTACGATGAGTATTCAATAAGTGTACGTATGAAGATATGCACTGTATTGTTCTTCCGATTCTATTGTATTGAAAATGTTCAGGTTGAATAGTTTAAGGCTGTACAGATAAAAAGCAATAATTTCCAGTTTTGTTCATATATAAGGTTCCACATGGCAATGTGTTCAAATGACTAGTACTACTTTTAAGTCTAATGTTATATAATTCAGTATGTACTAGGAAATGTTAAGTCAGTTTGTCCGTGTGTCTGAATGCGATAAACTAAAAAAGTATCGAACGGATTTTGATATGGTTACCAATGGACGGAGTGATTTTAATAAAGACAACTAACACCCGATTAAATGAAGCAGTTTGGACTCTACGACTTTAAAAAGTTCTTAATCTTAAAACATAGATTGTACCTGCATTTTTATTGCCAACTTCTGCTGAAAAAACTCAAATAAAATGAATGTAAATTTAAAATAAAATACACCAAAAGAACGGACGTCACGTGTATTATACAACAAAAACAACAGTAACAACAATAAAAAAATGTGAACAAGACAAAAAATGAATAAGTCTAATAATTATTCGTTTAATACTACTAAAGTCCATATAACGAGTGATAAGAACTCTTGTTATATCATTTTCTCTCACGTAGCAAATCTAAGTACGTGACAAAGTTACAATGCACGCCAGTTCAATAATTCGATGACAGTATTCAATTTAAAATACATAATATTTTAAATTGAATTTATTTAAGAACCAATTTTCAGTCACCAGATAACTTTTATATGAATTTCAGAATCATTGTGATATAATTATTATGGTTTCACATAACTTACGTCAAAACCTCAATTTTGCGGTAGTATGCACAAGCGAACCCGTGCCGCTCCACCAAAGACGATAAAGGTACGCTGGTTTTTTAGTGGGTATTCCGGAGCCTTCAGCACCGGCGAGCCCCACACACCCCCCCACTTCATGTGGGGGAAACACGTAAATGCGTTTTTCCAGCGAAAACAAAAAAAAAAGAAAACCCCATTTATTATTCTTATAAAAAAATAGTGGCGATTGATAAAGTTTCGCCTCTTATCCTACATGTGATGTTAATCTAAGCGGTTATATTGTTAACCATATATATTTATTTAAATATTGTAAAAAAATAATTGAAGTAAATATAGTAAGAACACATAACATATCCCTTGCCCACTCCAGTATAGTCTAGAACCCATCCCAGGATGTTGTGTTATCGATTACAAATTTTGGGCAGGACATTGAACTCAAATAATACCGAGAAATCCATGCACTTTGTTTATATTATATACAGTACTTTTTTGACGTGACAACGTCTTATAAATTGGTTTGCCGGGTGACACTTCAAGAAACTGCGTTACGCTCCGCTCACGTTATGCGCTCACAATGAGAGCGAGTGAGAGGCACGCGTCCCTTCCACTCGGGCAAAATCACTCAGATAGGAACAAGTTAAGTTGTAGTAAACGCTGTTTCATTGTACGCAAATGTATTGCAAGTTATTGTATGTATATTTGTATATAAATACGTATGTATGTGTAAAGGTAAAAATAAAATTTTGTTAATATGAAATTCAGTGCGAGATTCTTTGTATAAATTAATGTTTTAAATATAATTCTTTGTATAAATTAATGTTTTAAATTGTTACTATTATTTCATCCTTCTTCCTACTATACGAATGAATATTCACATTAAAATTATTTTACCACTCAAAGTCGTTGTCACGTAAAACTTTCGCCCGTATACCGACTTTACAGGCAACCAATTTTTTTAGTTACTTTTGCATACAGGCAAGGTGATGGACCTGTACTATTCGTTTCATGTTCTCACAAAATATGAAACGAAACCAAATTTCCGAACTGTCATTGTTCGATTTTTTTTTCGTAGTAGAGGTCCAGACTTGCTCCCCTCCCTGAAAAATAACCTTAGATACTTCAATGGTTCCCATTGAGAGTAATTTTTAGAACAAACTCGAAACTCACCGTAGAACACAATCGTAAGACATCAGAAAGCGATATGCGACATTGAACACAATAATTAAAACTTTTCAAGAATATACGCTTCAAAATAGTATATCAGCATGAGTCGGTTGTCTACATTTCAGGGGTGAGTAATTAGTTGCACTGCTGATGCCTTGTCCTTATGTCCCACAGCTGGATATCTTTTTAAACATTTCAATACGGGTGAAGGTATACTTAAACGTAGGGTTTAGGGTTTTGTTTAGAAATGCAGGTTTCCTCACGATGTTTCCTTCAATGCAAACATAATTAAAATAACATAGAGGTCCTTGTCCGAAACTAAAACCATTGACCTTTAGGATACACTGAGTCATTTTGCTCGGAAGAATATCATTCATGTTTTTTTTTTGTCGCAATTTTGTTTATCATTTACAAACGATTACATTACAATAAGCCATTATTTCTAACAATCAATTACATCCATCAATAAATACTCGAACTAATTATGTATTAATTTGTATATTTACGAATTGTATATGATGAAATAGGCTTACAAATCAATTTGATATATTTCATTATAAATTATTTTAAAATATAAACCTTATAAATATACATAATAAAGTTCAAAATTATTCACAATGCGCTGCTAATTCTTCGCCCACCGTACGCTAAGTGAACCCGCTAATTTTGTACTTTCAACGTAGATAATTATAACTTGACTTGCATAACCCTAGTCGCTTCTGTAGTCACGATCAAATTGTTTCACCAATATTATTTTACCATTCGTTCAATAATAACAAACAATCTTGAACTTTAAATTGATTAACATAAAGATCTAATTTAACGTAAACCGTTTTATAACGAACATAATAAACTTGTTACGACACAAAGCAACAAAAATTATATCAAAACTTCAAAGGCAGCGGTTGCATAACCTCGTTCCCAATACAATAATAATGGATGTCGCAGAAAAAAAAACGAAAGTGCAAGAATTAGAGCGGACAATGGATACAATGGCACGGTAGACACGATTCGTCGTAAAAAGATTAAAACCTAAGACATGATATGAGTGTATTATTGTTACAGATAAAATAAATCGGTAACAAAAAGGTTAAGTACTTATATATATACATATATATATATTAGTTGGCACACATGCGCACTCATTCATAACGTTCTGAAACGTATTCATGTTATTTATACTGCACGTGTTATACCAACCGTTGATTCTTAAGACATAATTTGCAACACCTCATCAGCTATTTTTATTAATGGCAACCTCTGTTTGAAGATTAAAAAGATAGACGACACGTAAGTAAGTGAATTTGCTCAACAATCTTCGATAAATAATTACTATGAAACAAATGAAGTAATGCATCCAACTAATATTTATCTTTCCTCTGTTATTTGATTTATCCGTTGAAATTTCTAATTAGCGGGATTATATAACGTTTTTAATGTGAGCTTTAGAGCTTAAATTCCTATTTAACATGTTACGACACGAGTTAATTGTTAACTGTAGCATAATTGATTTACTTTCACGTGTAATTTGAAATATACGATATTTAATGCTAACTTCGGACAAATGTTATAACATTATCGTTGTTATATATTGTTAAATGTGTGTATTCGAAAGTTATTATCAAATGGTATAATACGATCAAAATGAGAAAACTTAAGTAGACAATATATTATTTATAAAAGCGCTTTCAGTCTAGAGCTTTATTAAAACGATTCTAAACATGTGATTCGATGTGATTCTGATGTAGAATATTACAAAACGAAATTAATGGTGTAAAGTCTCCCCGTCGTTTAAGAAAAAGGTTTGGAGGTTTCCACTCACACTGCCAAGCAGACCTCCTTTTATATTCACACGGGATAAAAAAAAACATAAATTAAGAAAATGAAAACGCAGTCGTCATAAAAGATTATTCAATCTGAATCTTACGAACAGTTTTAGATAATCATTATTCCTTTTTTTATATTAAATGTTACCTCTAGCTACCACAGATTATATCGAGAATAACCGGCAAAAAACTTAGTACCTAGTTACTCTTATCCAAATAATAATAAAAAATCTTTCATATTCTACTCTAATTGTAAGTGTGAGAATAACTGGCGTTTTATTATAGGAATTCAAACTTCAAATCATCCATTGATCACGCTCTTATTTAACTGAACTAACTGGGTACAGAAACTTGCTATCCTTTTAAAGTCCACACGGAATAATTTTATAATATTATGACTCCTATTAATTGCTTAGCTTAGAAATTATACAGGATAAAATTACCACCAATTCGAAGTATGGATAAATGACATTACACTGACTTGGTTCATATTTCATTTTTGCCAAATCCATGAACAGTGAAATCTGTTGAAAGGTCACCGCTGAATGTTTGCCTTTCAACCCCTGCCAACCCACAAACACCACACTACGTGAAGCAATAAAGCAAAACAAACCGTAAAATGCTGAAACTAAGGTTTTAAATTGAAAAGTACTATTCTTAGTGGTATAATGTTACCACAAAATCTATCAAAAAGCAATTATTGCTGAAAAATTTTACGCCTCTTTTGTTGCATAGCGGTTCAAGGTCTAATTTCACTCCTGAATCAGTCGCAGTCGGTCAAAGTATGATTGCTTTTATTTAGTTTCCCGCAATTTGCATTTTAGATGCTTCGGTTAATTTAGTCAAGGCTTAAATTGTATTTTTATATACTTTATTGTATTTTTCTGTATGTATTAATGAATATAATTATGAATTATATTAAAGATATTAATCTCTCTTACAATGTACTTTTTTAAATATAGATTAATATACATTAGTAACATGAACAGTGCGCAATAAATAAAAATAAAATGTGTTGTGTAAATAACAAGTCTAACGTTGACGTCATCTGACGCTCGAAATCTTGCGCTCACATCATCTGACGCTCGAAATCTTGCGCTCACATCATCTGACGCTCGAAATCTTGCGCTCACATCATCTGACGCTCGAAAACTTGCGCTCACACCATTTGACGCTCGAAATCTTGCGCTCACACCATTTGACGCTCGAAATCTTGCGCTCACATCATTTGACGCTCGAAATCTTACGCTTACTCGTC
Source organism: Nymphalis c-album (assembly GCA_963151315.1). Classification (NCBI taxonomy): domain Eukaryota; kingdom Metazoa; phylum Arthropoda; class Insecta; order Lepidoptera; family Nymphalidae; genus Nymphalis; species Nymphalis c-album. The sequence continues at coordinate 4,236,378 of OY720610.1, forward strand.
TGACATTCGATGTCTCACTTAGCCACAACAACAACTTACAAATCAATAAAAAACTAATCTTCTTCAATCAGACTAATGTTATTCACATGATAGGTATATATCATAGTCTGCCTCGTTGGTCTAGTGGCTTGATTAAGGCCGCAGACTCGGTGGTCCTGGGTTCAATTCCCAGGTCGGGCCAATAAATAGTTATTGGGGTTTTACAATTCTCACTAGCAGCCCGGACTCTGGAAGTTGGAAGTGTGTACACTCCCGTACCTCATAAAGCACGACAAGCCGTTGGATTTCGGATTGCCGTCCCATCGGATTATGACAGCTAAGGAAAAGAGAGTGCACCTGTGTTTGCACACACACTTGTGCACTATAATATATCATGCGCAGTTGGCTAATCTCTCTTGAGATTGGCCACCGTGGCCGAAATCGGCCTAGAGGACCTTATATCATAGTCTACTCGTATATATAGAACAGGGATGTTGCGGATGCCGATTTTTTCACATCCGCGGATGCGGATGCGGATGCGGATTTTTGAAGGCTCACATCCGCGGATGCGGATGCAAATGCGGATGTTTGAGATCTTATGTAAATATAGTATATGAATGAAGATTTAAAACAATGTTAAAGCAATTATTAACATTTTTATTAATAAAAACTAGTATTAAGTATAATGCTACAATTTTTATATAAGTATTTAAAAATAGACGAAGTTAAAAATAGGAGCATTATACTTAATAAAAAGTAATATTGGCGCCCTTCCTCATGTTCTTTTCTTGTCACTTGTTCTTTTTTAATATTCAGAAAGCATCGTGTTAAGTTCTTCGGAAATTATGTCAACAGTGTGACGGCCGTCGAATATCTCGCAATCCAATATAATCGATGATCTATCAAAGTTTTCTGCAATACCATGGCAAGTCAGACTAAGCAAAGAAGCATTTGAGCTTGTAACCGACCAAATGTCAGACGTAAACGACATGTAATCACATTTTCGATTAATTTTTGTCGTTGTTAATTTGACGAGGTGGTTCAGCCCTTGCCAGAGTAGCTTTTATTGCATATTTTACAATCAGCCTTATCATGGGCCTCTTTATTTGGTTAATATAAAACTATATAGAACTTTGTGTCGGTTAATTAATTTAACAATAACGGGATCTTGTCCACCTAATTTTTCATTGTCACGTCCGAACGGCACGCGCCACTCGGTGGCCCCGCCCATTTCTTTCTTGTCACAACTTGTATGACATCCGCATCCGCATGAAAATCCGCATTGATTATTGCGGATGCGGATGCGGATGTCCAAATCTATGCGGATGTTCCGCATTTGCGGATGCGGATGCGAATGTTCGCAACATCCCTGATATAGAACAAGGAAAGCAATCGCTATTAAATTTGACGAGGATGGAATCGCAAAATATTCATCAAAATCAAAAGTCAAAATATATTTGATGTATTTCTTTGATATTAGATTCATGTACAGAGTAAAAGTTGAGTTTGGTTATAAGTATATGGCGGCAAGTTGAACTTTGAAGCATGATCTGTTCTACACTATCGAATATCGATGGTGTGCTATTTTGTATGAAATAGGTACTTCGTATCTCACTTGTGCAATGTTGAAAATAGAATTACGCTACGCTTCGATACGCTATTTTGATTTTCTTAATTTTATAATTAATTCCGTCAATATTGCATATTAACTTTGACATTTCACAATCGTGTTCTGCGGTGAGCTTCGAATTTGATTCAGAAGTGATTTCAGAATTGCTCTACAGTTTCAAATATATTAACGGCTGATCCACCAAGTGCATGTATTAGAATGTTTCAACTAAGTACAGATTATATAAAAACTTACGAATATCTGAATGCACAAATTTCTTCATACTCGCGGTTTAGAAGGGCCAATAATAAATGCAGATGTTCATCAAAACTTATTATTTATATGATGCAATTCTTTACATAACGTTTGTTAGTTTCGGACTTCCTTGTTATGTTTTACGCAGATAAAGTGAATGCCTATGCACGAGTTTAATTTGTATACATCACTGATTATATGCAATGTTTACAAAAAGGAGAGCATTTACGAAAATTACAACGAAATAACATATAGGTGTGATACTTTTGCGTGTCAGGATTTAACATTCTAAAAATTTATTTTTAATTATTTAAAATAGTGCTTTCATAATAAAACAATTATGTAGCGAATATACAAAACAAAATCACGAATTCACACGAAAAATTATAATTAACTTGATAAATTATGACATAAATAATATTAAGGCTTTGTGCAAGCCCAGATGGGAAGGTGCGACTCACTTACCACATTTTTTACTGCCACAGAGTTGTGGCGGCGAAGGACGGCACAATATATGTATGCCGAATTTTTATAAAACCGGAACACAACATGTCCGGAACATGTTTTAAAGAGTGATTTAGATTGATGGCGCATCGTTCGATGCCAATGTCTAATGGTAGAGGTAAGTGGTAACCATTTACAAATGGGTGGCTATTTTAAAAGACATAGCTTCTACTTTAATTTTAAGAAATCCACAAATGGGAATACAGATCATAATTTTAAACATTCAGATAACTGATCACAAGCAAAAACAGTCTGTATTTTTTTTTTCATTTGTAATAAAACAATGTTACCACATGCATACATATATTTCATTCTTTTAATTATAATTTCTAAGTAATTCGTACAGAAACACAAGTATAAAATGATTACTAATGCTCAAGACATATTATGTTCTCAATTATAAAAAAACTACATAATAAAATTTAAGATAAAATGCAGAAATTGTTTTATTTTTTACCACATTCTAATTACAACTTACTAACATAAAGAAATATACTCAATTACTTTTTTACATAGCATAGAACAAAATTAAAATTTACAGTTTTAATTTAATTCTAGTTTTAATGTTTTTATTTATTTCATCTATACTATTATATAAGGCTGGGGAGTTTGTTTGTTTGATCCGGCCAATCTCAGGAACTACTGGTTCGAATTTAATAATTCTTTCTGTGGTGTATAGTCCTTTTATCGAGGAAGGTTCTAGGCTGATTTTTATACATTATATTTTTATTAATTATACGCGAGTGAAACCACGGGACACAGCTAGTAGTTAATAATAACTGCTGATGCAAGATTCTTAGTTAATTAACAGCCAAAATATAATAAATTAATTAATTTAACAATAAATATAATTATTAACTGATATTATATGAAAAACAGTAAAATAAATTGTTTTTAATTTAAAAATTAACTATGATTTATCATCTATGCATCATAGCAATTTGTTCATTAATTTCAGTTAACATTTGAGCAGATTTATGTATGTTCTCAAATTGATAGCCCATATGTACTGAAATTAATTGCATTTTTTTGAGATTTTCTTCACTCCCTTCCATCAAGTGTTCTGTGGTGGCAAAATCACGTGCAGCTTTAGACAGGAGCTGAAATAAAAAGAAAATGTATTTGAATAAAACAATAAGTCTTAGTTTGAATTTAATATAAATATATATTTCTAAGTAGTTCTGTTTAGTACTAGTAACATATTCTTATATTTATTGTATCAGATGTCATAAATAATGTCCTCCAGACTGACTTTGGTCACAGTGGCCCATCACAAGACAGATTAGTCAACTGATATTAAAGTGCACAACTATGTGCAAAAACACAGGTGCACTCACTATTCCTTAGCTCTCATAATCCGATGGGACAGCAATCCGACACGACCGGAAAGAGTTTACGCTTTCAAATTACAGACTCCGGGCTGCTCCTAAGAATTTTCTGACAGAAAAACCCAATAACTATTTATTGGCCCGACCTGGAAATTGAACCCAGGACCACTGGGTCTACGGCCTTGTATGTAGCCATTTGACCAACAAGCCAGTCGTCATAAATAAGTTCATATGATGTGATATTAAAATTCCAAAAAAAATGTGTAAGTTACATTTTTAAGTAATAAGCAAATTAAAGGTAAAAAATATTTGTATTTTGTATAACTTGCCTCGTTTGATTTGGACCCTCTCTGTATCTGACGAGCCAAGGAGGCTATATTATTCATATTAACTTGAACTCTTTCTGCTAAGCGTTGCTTCGATTCAGCGAATAAAGATCGGGCACTGCTTGATGAAGCTGATGTCATATTGGCAATGGTTTAAATAACTAGCTTCTGATTGTTTGAACGTTATAGTTACTTATACGAAAAACAGCAACATTTAACATAAAATATTTATTTACATTTTTGTTTAACAGCTCATTCTGTCACTGTCAAATATCTTATTTCAACTCTTTACCAAAGAGAAAGAGCAAACTACAAAGACAAAGAAACAAAGTCTTCCAAACAGCTTAAATTTCTGTCAGTGTCACCTTGATATAAAACTAGTGCCAGAACTGATAAAACAAAAAATCTACGTAATACTCATATATAACATACAATTTTTGGAGACTTCATTAATTAAACAATAAATCTTAAGTTCCTATTCAAAGATTAAGTAAAAACGTAAGAAACTACAAATACATTCAAATAATATATTTTATATTATATATTTATATGTAATTATATTATTTTTTATTAAATTATATTTGCACCGTGCTCAACGGTGAACGAAAACAACCTTCTTCTCAAAAAGAGGAGAAGAGGCCTTAGCGCAGCAGTGGGACATTCACAGGCTGTTATTATATTATTATTATTAATATTTTTTTATCTGAATAACATATTGTTTGCAGTTTGCAACTATAATATAATTTCGAGCTATTTCAATAAGCAAATATAAAATAATTTACAAAAAAAATGGTCTTTTTACAAGCTTTTTTATTACTCGCGTCGTAAATATTTACGAAGCACTATTTTATAAAAAAATACTAAGCAAATCAAATTTATATTAAATTATAGTTAACTTATAAAAGTTACGAGTTTTATAACGCTATTCATATTTCAAAAAGGTTGATTGACAAGAAATGACTTTTATTAAAGATTACTAAAAAACATGGGGTAGACGAATATTTTTAGTCTATTGGATTCTGATCTGACTTTTCGCTCGTCACGGAACGTTTTGTGTTAGAAATTCCTGTAAATTAAATTAAATTATCAGCCTTTATCCGAAATGTGCTTTTTTAATCTTATTTTCTTATCTATTACCTCTATTTTTACGACGACTCAAGCAATCCTCATAATTTAGAAAATGTTTATTTGCGGGACTACTGTGATTCAATAATTTCTTATTGATATTAACGTATTTCCTTGCTACAACGTTAAATTTTTCGCAATGGACAAAGGCGTGACGTGTGAACATCTAAACAAACTTGTTGACTTCCTCGAAAAGGACCTGTGGCAGTCTAAGGAGGTAAGACCCTATAATTTTTATTACTCCTAACCTCAAACGTAATATCAGTGTAATTGGTAATTAGCATTCTTTACTTGTGTTGATATTGTGCAATGAACAGTCTGCTATGTAAACTAAATTCAATTGGCAAAGGCGTTACTGATCGTACCACTAATACTTTATGAGTTCCTGGTACTAGTGTTGTTGTTTACTTATTACTTAAAAAAATCGATAGTGTTTTTACAGCTATATATTCCTTGTAAATAAATAAAGACAAAGTAAATAAAAACTGCAACCATAATTAATATACTTACATAATTTATGTAACTATCATTATGTAAAGTGCTGAATAAAATACATGCAAATATAGTACAGAGTCCAACATAAATAAAACAGAGTTTTATTATGTTCTTCATAATTAGTTAGCTATTTATTTGTTTGTTTGTAAATTGCACTACAATGTTTAAAAACAATGTTTACATTGTCAACAAAAGAATTAATGGTTGGCTGTGTCAATATCGCTAACAAATTTTAAAGTTCTTTATTTACATAACAGGTAAAAACTTATAATATCACATTAATTCAATAATCACCATATCATACATAAGATTGTTGTAAGTTTTTAAATGATTTTCAACCTAAAATATTGTTACTTATGGGTACTATGGCTTTAAAGTATAACTGTAACCAGAATAAATAACAAGTCTACACCAATTACATTGCAAGAGTATCAAAGATTGTTACCTATTCAGGGCGGGACTATCAAAAATTCAAGTTACCCTAATGATCCAAACTTCGAAAGGAGGCTTTAGTTACCAAAGAAGTAATTATGCATGTATAAAGTGTCCTAATGGACTCAAACTTTTATGTCTTGTGGCTTTCTTGTTGCATGTATTGTTGTATTGAATAGTAATTAATTTGAGTGTTAAATATTATATGTAATTTTTAGTATGTGAACATCTGTTACGTACCTGGATTACCTTTGTTCTTTAATTAACTATTAACCAAACATATATTGATATATAATGGTAATATAAATAAAAGATAGTTTGTTAAAAATTTGAGTGATTTAATCTTAATTTTCCTCGTATATATTTTGTCAACTTTTGATTGTATTAGTGATGTGACTGGTGTAGGATTTTGTGACGAATCACTTGAGTAATTTAATGACGTCACTCAAGTTGTACTTGAATTTTCAAGTCACTCGAGTAAACTACATACACTCCTTACAACTTGAGTAAGAATTTATCGAGCTGAGTTTCGATTGGTTTAGATTAAGAATTTTTAAATACCTAAAATAAAATGCAAAATTATTTTACCTTATTTATGTTATTAATCAACAATGAAAAAAAAACATGACTTCTTATGACTAATTGGTTTACCATGTTTAAATGACTTACGGCCGAATACTGAAACGTCATTCAAAATGAAGTGGGACTTAATTATTTGGAACGTCATTATTCATCACATCATAAAAAATATTGAAAGAAATAACTATTCAGAAGAATAATTTCGTCTACTTTTTAAAAATCAGCCAGTTTCTTCTTTGGTTACAAATTAAACCAGCTTCGGAAAATGCCTGAATCTACTCGGCGCGCTGAGATGACTCTGTAACTCGAGTGAAAACTGGAGTCAAATTTGTTTTCACTCAAATACAACTTTACCAAATTCACTCAGGTCACTCAAGTAAAAAACGATTGAGTCGCATCACTGGATTGTATAATAATATTTTGTTTTATTCTATTGTGTGATACAACAATAATATAAAATCATCTTTAAAAATATCTTGCTTTGCAATAAATAGGAGATCTGGCTTGCATTAGTTTTAATTAAGTCAGTTTTTATTAAAAGCATTGTGCTTAAAACCCAGAAAATTATTCTTAAATGAACTTATAAATATATCTTATTGAACTATGTATTTGGATAAGGAATAGGAACAATGGATTTCAGTACATAAGTAGCTTCAGAAAAGTAAAAACTAAATTAAACTTAATTGTCTCTGAGAAATCCTGTGACTATGGAGCCTACGCTTCCTGATCTCAACATGTTAAGTGTTTTGACTCTCTGCTCCAAATAATAAGGCTATTATTCACTTAATCTGTTAAAAACTGGATATGCCTCCTACTACAATCCTCAGGCATGACATTTTTCATTTAAATTGTTGGTGACATCCTTATATGCCTCTAAATAGTTTCGTAATTGCTATGTTGGAGCAGTTTGTTGGATTGCTAAATACAAAACAGTCCTACACTGATTACCCTGTAACTGATATATTTTCCATTGAGGCTATTGCTTATGGAAACAATACACCCATTCACATAACTTGCAATAGACTGCTAATTTGATTGAATCGGGAAGTTGTTTATTTGTCAGTGAAGGAAATTATTGTCATTGCAAATTAAGATAGTCATTTTACTAATTATCATGTCTTGTCTTGTTATCAAAAAGTATACAAGTTTTGCTGGTCTGAATTCCAATTATCTTTGGCATTTTTGGAAATTGGCTCGCATGTTAGCATGCAAATGCTATTATATCTGTCTCACATTAACATATTATTACTAATTTTTCTTAGAATTTGCACTCAATTCCTACAAATAATTTATAATTATATTGAACAGTATTTAGGATATTATTCAGCTTTACATCCAGATATTCCTTTCTGAGCCTGAATGTTCCTTTAAAGGAATGCCGTCTGATTTTTGGTTGGATTACTAACAAGTATCGCTCTACGATATACCCTCTGCTTAAGAAAGCCTGGGGACGAGTTACAGAAGCTCAATATCAAAGATAAAACAAACAACAGGAAAACATGTGAACAACATTTTTTATTCAAATAATGCCATAGATATATTATGAAGTTAATCAAAAACTATTGGTCAACTGAATGAGTCAGGCAATTATTTGAGGGTGGTATGCAGAATATTTCTGTCTAGTTCCTAAAACATAACATAAACATTCTGCCTGCAGGGATATTCTTCACATAACAACCATTAAAAATATAAAAATGAAATTACATGTCTCAACATTGTTACAGAATTTAACATGTTTCGACTGCGGATGTCCTGGACCGAACCTCTGGATCTGCCTGCAACCTGACTGTCATCATATTGGATGCTCTGAAGTTAAAAATGATCACAGCACCTTACACCAAAAGGTAAGATAATGATTGCATAATATATTTAAAAATAATACTTTTAAAGTTAAAACAATGCAATAATTCATTCTCATTGTCAAACAATTATGTACATATGTACAAGGAAATGTATTTCCTTGTCTATATTTATGTCATGTATATATGTACTTTGAATCTATTCTTTGTTAACAAAAACACAGTTTTTTAAAACACTTATTAAATTAAAATCAACTAATTTGGCTTCAATAGTTATTGATGGTACTGATGATGTAGTTACAGACCCATCAGAGTTTTAGATTTGTGCTGAACCTGAGCTTAAACCGGACATGTCCGACTTGCTGTCCGGTCTATTTGCCGGCTCATATTATGTATAATGTTTTTCCAAATATACAAACTCTATTAATTTATCTACAATTAACTATATACCCGTAGTAAGATTTTTTTGAAAATAATTGATGTGAATGGTGATTCCAGCAAACTCTACAGCGGTGTACGGATTAAGGTCAATTACCTTTTGTAAGATGAACCTGTGCCAAGCCTTTATAGATGCTTTGCTTTATACTCGAATTTATTATTCAATTCAATAATCATGCTATGATTCATTTAAATTAGTTGAAAATGAAGAATTTCGAAGTTTCAGAAAATGACTCAAAAAAATATTCCTATGCACAAATGGTATCAAAATTAACAGTGATTATACACAAAGTATTTAAGACCTTTATAAAATTCTTTGGTGTAAATAATAGATCACTTTTAAAATGTTTTTATGTACTTATAAATAACAAATAATATATAAACCAGAGTTCAAAGGGCATAACCGAGTTACAAGAACATTCGCCTTTGTTAGACATAATAAAATTATTAGGCACAAAGCCAAGTCTGTGATCCTCAAAGGATACTCATAATCTATATTTAGATAATAAAGAAACTACCAATTGGTTTATGATAAATGGCCACTTTATTTAGTCATGCTTATCTTATATACAAAAGTTCTTATATATTTTTGTGAAGAATAGAATAGACTCCAATACCCTAACAATTGGCATGTATTTTCTCCATCGAAAAGGTTTTTTTTATTGCGATAGAATATCTGATGAGTTGGTGGTACCTACCCAGACGAGCTTGAACAAAGCTCTACCGCCAAGTAAAATATTTTATACCATTAAATATTTTAAACTTTATGCAAATATTTTATACTACTAGCAGCTTGTCATTAATAGTAGGGGAGCCCAAGAGGGGATTTCGGGATTTCCTCGAGCGCGTCAGATTAATATACAGGCGGATACCTTGTACGTGGTTAAGTACCTCCACCAAATATGAGCCCCATATATATGGCCGCAAAAAAATAAATAAACAAAAAAACAATTATTCATCAGATATTTTCGAGGGCGTCAGATTAAGGTAGTGTGAGTTGGTGACATGCTAATTTGTGTATATTCCACCTTATCTGACAATTTGACAGTGACGTAAAGAAAGGGGAGGGCTACAATTTTTAAAAAAAAAAAGTCACCTCGACATGCTATGCATACTTAACGCGCTCGTACTCGAGTAGTAGAGTATTGATAGCATACATGTCCTACATATTTTTAATAATGTACATACGTATGTTAATTTGATCGTTTGCATGATGGGGGTGGTCGTACGTGGCTTTGCAACCCAATCGGTCTCTATGACGCTCGAGTAAATCCCCATTTAGCATCGTGAGCTCCCCTACCATAAACAGCGCTGTTGTTTCTGACTTAAAAATACTAGCCCATGATTTGTATAAATATTTCTCAACACATGCTTTACTCTCGACTTTAAACCAATTAAAATAAGTGGAGAAATCTCTCACGAAATGTACTTTTCAATTGGACGTCAATTTCTTGGCACAGCATCGTGAGTGTCTCTTGTCCATATCCAACGGCTTTTACGACAACTATTTAATTGACAACCTGTTATCAAATTTTAATATATGTAAATTATTACATTATTTGTTTTAGTTTTTAAAAATGGATTACTTTTTTTCCTCTTTATTTTTTAATTATAGTGTAAGTTCTGAATATTCTTTAGGATTGTTCGAAACTTCATTATATTTGCGATAGTATTTTATTTAATCAGCGAATGCCATAGATATAGAAAAGTTCAAAGAAGCGCGTAATAAATTCTAATATACCTTAATCCCACCAGCAAATCAGCCATTTCATTTATGCAATCAGATAGTCCAGTCATTTAGGCGGAAAAAACCTGGTTAGAACTGCATATGAACCTAAAGAGCTAAATTTTGGATTTTACGTTTTTTCGGTCTAGAAAAGCTTAACTTCAACTTTTCGACCATGATTTCATTTGTGCATTTTCCCAAAAATTTAAAACTCACAAATGTAGGACTTTGATTAATAATACCTAATAGATTTCGAATTTAATAACAGGAAATTGGAATCGGTCTCAATCTGGTAATATGTGTTCGAAGTAGGAAGATTTATTTTTTAATTAGATTACATGTTAATAGCTTAATACAACACATGCTAATTTTATCTAATCGTTGTATTATGAACGCGTTTATCGATTGCATTCAATTGTCGGAACAAATCTGAAGGTCTTATCATTATCGGGAATTGATTGAATAATAATCTTATACAAGGCTATGAACGATGCAAAAATTAATGCATTATTTTGTTCGTATTCGGAGTATTTCGTTAGTTATCGGATAATTATTTCCTAAGTTATATAAAGATTATGTATTTGCTGGATATTTAATGTCTTTGCCTCGATGCTTTGGGGATTATATTTTTTTTTTTACAAATAATACTTAAAATTGTCTAACCCGGTGGGAGGTGATCTCTATGGTGGTATGAAATATATAGAAACTAGCTACCCCTCCAATCCTCACAATGGGCATCTTACGGCCGAATACTGAAACGTCACTTAACTATTAAATACAACTTAATTATTTGAGACGCCGTTAGATTCAAATTTCGCGTACTAATTTAGGAGCTTCTCAATGTTAAGTAGTGTTTAACTTTGAGAAGTTCCTTTCAGTATTCAGCCGTTAGTCTCCAAGGTTAGTGGCGCGTTGCGTTGTAAGTATATATATTTCTTACGGCGCCAGTGTCTATGGTTGTCAGTGTCAGTGTCTGTGGATTCCATATCCCCATTCACCTTCTTATTTATATAAAAAAACGACTATCGGTTATATTTGTATAGATTATATAAGTAAAGATAGAAAACGTTTTGACTCGAATCGAAGGCGTTTATCTAAGCCCGCTGATTTTCCAACGACAAGTCATTCCTGAACAGACTGACAGAATTATTATTTGTCAACAAATCGTATGTTTAATACTACTATGTGTAATGTATGTATATAATGGAGTTAGATTAATAATAATTATAAGTCAAAAGTATCTACCTACCGAGCTATAATGTAAAATGTCTTTGTTCCTTTGTCTACCAATATACGTCGTACTAACAACTGGGGCCCTAGACAAGTGGCTTTTACGTTAATAGAATAGAATAGAAAACAACAACCAATGTATGAGGCTGACATTCGCGTTCGCTTCGAAACGTCAAACGCGAATGTCAATTTCATACATTGGTTATTATTTTCTATTCTATTCCATCAGCGTAAAGCCACTTGTCTAGGGCCCCTGGTGTTTTATTCTCAATATTTCTCGCTATGTATTTGAATAATATTATTGAATAAAATGTTCTCATTATTTTTATTTACAGAATGTTTCATCCCATTGTGTTCATATGAACATATCGACCGAGCGAATATGGTGTTACTTGTGCGAAAAAGAGGTACACATCAGAGCCGCGCTTGCGCAGGCAAAAGTAAGTAACGCTTAGAATATTTTCTATCTGTTTATATTATTTTATACCTCGATTATATTTGACTGCCTCGTTGGTCTAGTGACTTGATATAAGGCCGCAGACGCGGTGGTCCTGGGTTCAATTCCCAGGTCGGGCCAATAAATAGTTATTGGGGTTTTCTGTCAGAAAATTCTCAGTAGCAGCCCGAAGTTTGGAAGTTGGAAGTGTGGTACACTCCCGTGCCTCGGAAAGCATGTTAAGCCGTTGGTCCTGCGCCTGAACTCTTTCCGGTCGTGTCGGATCGCCGTCCCATCGGATTATGAGAGCTAAGGAAAAGAGAGTGCACCTGTGTTTGCGCATACACTTGTGCACTATTATATCTCCTGCGCAGTTGGCTAATCTCTCTGGAGATTGGCCGCCGTGGCCGAAATCGGTCTGGAGGACCTTATATTTGACTAAAGACTATCAGATGAAAAAAGCTTGGTGGAGCATTGGCGATGTAAGCGATGGTTACCATTTCTTACAATGCCAATGTTTATAGGTGTTAGTGACGAATTACCATCAGATGCCATCTCTTAATTTTTTAAGCCTTTAATATACAAGCTGCAAAGCTGAGAAGGCCAAATGGTAAGAACGCGTGAACCGATGAACCGATCTGAGGGTTCAAACCACTGAATTATGACGTCACTAGCGTTGAAATAAAAAACTTGTGCGGTGTGGGGACCCGTCAGAAACTTACTTTTCACTCAAACCTTGCTTTTAAATGTAGATTTTAATTGATTATATTACTGTATTTTTGTCACACCAAAAAACACTTCAACCTCCTTTATATCGACCTCCTAAATTCGAACGTCGCAACGCATTGCATTTTGTAGTATTTGGTAGGCACAGTATGAACGCAATTTCGTTATATGACGTGACCTTGGGCAACTGCCATTTCACTATACTGTAAGCCGCTTAAAAGAACTTCGTTCCAATAATATGGTAATTTCCAGATGAGTCCAGATTCAACAACGATGGAGGACATGTCGGTGACCACACGTCCCGGCCTGGTCGGGATCAGTGTCAACTCGGACGAAGACCTCGACCCGGATGATATGGAGTACGATGAAGAACAGCGACCGAAAGGTACTTGCCAGTCACAGTAATCATTTGTCATGTGGAAATCAACACCATCATCAAGTCACTTAAATTATCGCACCGACTTGAATATATTTTATGGTTTTCCTATAATGTAACTGCTGATTGTAAAATATGCATGCACGAATGCTGTTGATTAATGTAGAATCACATAAATAATAATAATAATAATATCCTTCGACATTATTCACACAAGGCCATCTGATCCCAATCTAAGCATAGCTCGTACTATGGAAACCAGACAACTGATACACTACATATACTACTTTTTCTTTTGTAAATACATACTTATATAGATAATTACACCCAGACTCAGGACAAACAGACATGTTCATGTCACACCAATGTCTGTCCTAGGTGGGAATCGAACCCACGATCTGCGGCGTGAAAAGCAAGTGTCTTACCAACCACACCAACGGGCTCGTAAATAAGCAGATTATGTTTCTATTTAGAATGATAAAGAATAGAGCCACATATCACTTTTATTAATCCTATACAATTGTCATTCTCTTCGTATGCATGAGCATAAATGTGGTAGCGATGTGTTGACCGCTCGGTGCGCTCGGTGCAGGGCTGGTGGGGCTGCAGAACATGGGCAACACGTGCTACATGAACGCGGCGCTGCAGGCGCTCAGCAACACGCAGCCGCTCACCTCCTACTTCCTCGAGTGCGCCGCCGCCGTGGCCGTGCTGGCCGGCGACGGCAAGCCGGGCCTCAGTCGGTGAGTTGCTTTACCATACAGGTAGGCCCATGGGCATGTGCGCCACCTGTTGTTAAGTGGTCACCAGCGCACACCACTCCTTAAATCGCTAATGCGCCACCAACCTTGGAATCAAAGAGGTTATGTAGGGAGGAGTGAGGCAGTGTAACACTGGCAGTGTAATCATACAAACCGGAACCCAACAACTCTAAGTATTGCTGTTTACCGATAGAATATCTTATGAGTGGGTGGTCCCCACCCAGACGGGTTTACACAAAGTCCTACCACCTAGAAAACATCGACACGGGGATTCACTCTTATTGACCATTTTATTTATAAATAATATTTTGTTTTACAGAGCATACCAAAAATTAATTAAAGAAATGTGGAGTAGAAAAACTAGAGGCTATGTCGTACCTAATGGTATCCTATATGGAATACGGAATGTAAGTACTATTCAATATATATTTCTTGTATAAATTAGTTATTTTTATATAATATTAATTATTTTAGAGATACTTTATACTGGTTTGATTTTTATTATCTATATTTGAGAAATTGACTCAAAAAGTTTACAATTTTAATAAGTGCTACCAACCATGAGCCAACCATGTATTTGGTGATTATAATTACACTGGCTCACTGATAAATTTACTGGAAACACAGCAACATAACATATTGCTCTTTTGCAGTGGAATTTAATATGAGTCAGTAATCCCTACTTAGACCGACTTGCTCATAGCTAAATGGTATTTCGTCATCAGGTACACCCCATGTTCCGAGGGTACCACCAACATGATACGCAGGAGTTCCTGCGATGCTTTCTTGATCAGCTGCATGAAGAGTTAAAGGAACCGGTGAGAAATATTGGTTACCATAGCTTTTTTGTACAATATAGGAGCTACAGTAGTAAGACGACAGACGACAAACATACATACATATATTTCATTATTATTGCTTTTTATCCAAGCGAGATATGCATAAATTTAATTGCATTTAATTGACTCAGTAATTAAAAGGTTGAAAAACAGTAACTATTGAATTTATTGCCAGTACTTATCAGTAGAATGTACATTACGAACCGAGGGTAGTTTTACATTTAATTCAATACTGTAACATGACAATTCAAAAGTGTCGTCATAAGTCTACTTGAATAAAGAATGGTTTGATTTGATTAGCCATTATATATACATATAAATAATATGAATCTAAATCTCCTTTGATATTAAAAACTTCAAGTTTTCCACCAGGTGTGGGACAGCACGTCAGAAGATAAGCTGAATTCAGAAGCAGACGGTGACCATGATGTCAGGAATGTACATATTAGACGGAGAGCTGCTTCATCGGGAGGTGATATTACAAATACAATACTCATCTAGATTAGATACTAAGATATATTATTATAATCTACAGAGATTTTTTTATGAATGTTATATTAATTCATTTAAGCAAGTAGTAAAAAAAATAATCCTGGTGAGTTTCTTTCGCCGGTTCTTCTCAGGTCTGAGGTGTTTATTTCCGAACCGGTAGTAGATTTATGACAATCAATAAGAAACTGTAACACTTCTACATTGAATAAAGATATTTGAATTTGAGTATAGAAATGAAACTGGTATGCCAGTTGACGCAATGATAATGATCACGTGTTATAATGAATTGATTATATTGCTATCTCTTTCTTATGTGATTATTGAACAAGGACAACAGTGCCTTAGTCTTGTGACATTTCTTCATATGTATTCAATCTTTGTATTGCTATCTCTCTTTCTTATGTGATCATTAGACAAGGACAACAATGTCTTCTTGTGACAGGACTTTTCTCAAGCAAGGAGACATACAAATTGTGTTGTGAATATCAATATATTATTATCTATAATTGAATCTTTAAAAATAGTGCAATTTAATCATTTCTATATTTTGTATTATAAGGAATTATTTTTGAAATGTCTTGATTGATAATAATTAAATATATCTGTTTCGACAGCTAGTGACGCGCCGTACTTCGCGAGAATGAGACGGAAATCGCCCGCACCCTCCGCGTACAGCGACACCAGAGCTGACGGGTATTTAAGGTAACATATTCGATCTCAACTTGACCTCATATCATTGATCAGGTGGCCCATATGCTCGTCCGGCTATATATGCTATAAAAAATAATAATGTAAGAGATTTATTCCCGCCATCCGTGAATAATGTCCCAGGATATTAATTTATTATTCTATAATAAAATTTATTATGTCGACTGTACATAGCTACATTAAATTATTATATTAAATATGTACATAAATTTTGTTACCAGGGTGCAGTCCCAGTCGGAAGGCGTGTCGCGACACCGTCGCTCGGCGAGCTTCGCGGGCACGCACCAATTCACCTACAACGTACTCGCACACCAGATTAATGGTGATTAAATACATTAACATTGTAAGAATTCTGTACCCACATTTATTGGTATCAGGTCTTATACAACTGCTTATATAAATTGTATTTAAATAAAGAAAAATAGTACATAACTAATATTAGACTACCTCAAAGGTACACGGGCTGTATAATGATGTGAAAGCGGCATTGTTGGTTCTGTGGTTATTAAAGCTGGAAACACTAAAGTTTTGGATCGGGCTACCAAATTATCTTTTGAGCTTTCTCTCAAAAAGGTCAAAAGCGCAAAACACGGCCTGGGGTTATGAAGATGCTTACACTTTCGTGCCTTGGACAACACGTAAAACTGGTCAGAAACGAGTACTCTGACCGGTCGTGTCGAATTGTCTGACGATCTTGTTATGTGATGGTGAATGGCGATAATAAGTAGAGTAGACAGAACATGTGTGATTGCCTATATACTTGTGGCATAAAATATATTTCTGCGCAGATTTGTGATTGCTCAAATCTACTGGTGGTAGGGCTTTATGCAAACTGGATTGACTCGTTCCGGTTTGAAGATTGACCGGCACAAGGGACATACTATCTTAGTTCCCAAGCTTGGTGGCGCATTGGCGATGTAAGGGATGGTTAACATTACAATGCCAATGTCTATGGTGGGTTGATGACTTATATGCTTGTCCGCTTACCTATAAAAATAAAAAAAATTGTCAAGGGCACATTGTGATGATATTTGTATTCGTTTTCAGGTGCAGACGCGACGCAGAGGGACGTGGGGTCGGAGTCTGAGCTGTCGTGCTCGAGCGAAGCGGAGGAGCGCTACGAGACGTGCTCCAGCGGCGCCAGCGACGCACCAGACCCACAGTACTGCAGCATAGCTTTACGGCTTCTCTATACAACCAGACATTACAATTCTAGATAAATGAAACAGTTACATTCATTTAAATGATATACAATGCCACGCACATAACTTATCCTATGCTCAAAAAAATATCCAAGAACAACGATTTGGCATTTATTATAAATAACACATAATAGAAAATGATAAATACTATAATTATTTATGGCTATAGTTATGTCATCAGAATGAGTCAAGGAGGATAGAGTGTGGGGGTAAACTCTCCATCTCAAAACTCCACACACTTTAATAGAGTGACACAATTTTAAATATGTGCCGCCTAATCAGAAAGTTTAAACGTAACTTTGCACTTAGCTCTGGTCCATTCAAAGTAATGTGAAATAATATAACCTTAACATAATACATCTAAAATATTCTTCTTAAAAAACAGAATTGTGTAAAATTGAAATGTTCTTTTCAGTTGTATGCATTAACATTTAACTTTAAAAAGATGTACCGTAGATATGTCATATTATAATTGCCAATTGCTGACTATCGCTGTTATATAATATTTTATTAACTTGTCAGGGCACACACGTGGAGCGCCGGCGGTGCGGGTGGCGGTGGTGACGGCGGTGGCGGTGGTGCGCGGTACCGCAGCATTGTGTCCGACGTGTTCGATGGGAAGCTGCTCTCTTCTGTGCAGTGCCTCATATGCGATCGGGTGAGTTGTGGTGAACGCTACTTTAGCAAAGTGCTCTCAAGCCAAAGCCAATAAAAACAATTTATCAGTTTCTTTGGACTTCCTCTCTGAATGAAACAGTTGTAATAACACCACTCGGTCCCCCCGCAGGTATCGACCCGCATGGAGACGTTCCAGGACCTGTCGCTGCCGATCCCGTCGCGCGAGCACCTCGCCATGCTGCGCTGCCAGCAGCCCGCGCTCAGCCAGCACGCGCCGCCCTCCGCGCAGGACTCCTGGGTGAGCACTTCCTCCTTCCTTCTAATTTGAGTGTAACAACTTCTTATTACAAAAAGTCTTAGCAGACTTAAAGTTATATATATGTGACAGAACTGTCCCATATATGATTTAATTTGTGGATATTTAATAGTAATAAAATTTGGCTGTATCATTTCCTAAAAACATAATTGTGCCAACCAATCTCAAGGTTTCATCAGAACGTTTCATATGGCTTAAATAATGTTTTGCGTTAAGCACATCGGCATATTATAGCGCCTATAGAAGAAGTACGCTACCAAACTTTATTGTCACACTATTGTGACCTCAAATTATTGAGATAACCTCAAGGCGTGAAGCAAGCCCATAATTATGGTTATAATGTTCAGATCTGGTGGCTGTTGAGTTGGCTGCGGTCCTGGTTCTACGGGCCCGTCGTCTCGCTACAGGACTGTCTCGCTGCTTTCTTCAGCGCTGATGAACTTAAAGGGGACAACATGTATAGGTAAATAATATTTTTCATTTCATTTATGAAAAAAAAAAAACACTAATAACAGAGATAAATGTGTTTTGTGTAATGGACAAACAAATATTTCCATGGTTGGTACATAACTATTTTAATTCATAATAAAAAAAAAAACTTCTTCTCTAAAACTTCAAACCGGAACACAACAATAGCAAGTAGTGCTGTTTTGGGGTAGAATATCTGATGAGTGGGTGGTACCTACCCAGACGAACTTGCACAAACCTCTACCACCAAGTAATATTTGTAAACTGTGTTACGTTACGCTGATTGTACGCTTGCGCCGCATCTACCTGTTATGACGTTGTCACGTTAAACTATAGTCCGTCTCATTCTTTTATTTTTCCATCTCAGTTGTTCCCGGTGCAACAAGCTCCGTAACGGTGTGAAGATGTCGGGCGTGATCCGTCTACCGGAAGTCCTCTGCGTGCATCTCAAGCGGTTCCGTCACGAACTGATGTCCAGTGCTAAAGTTGCCGCTCGGGTATCTTTTCCCATCAACGATTTAAATATGGCTCCTTACACCCATAAAGGTGAGGTTTTGCAATGTTTAATTATTAATACCCTTTTTTAATTTAGTTAATTTAATATTAATTTCATTTGTAGTATTCAGATGATTTGTGGCTTGCACGTCTTAAGGGTGAAGTAATTATTTTCAGAAAATTTTCAGTATATTTCTATTATAACAGTTAGCATCTCCTTTAATTTTAAGGAAAAAGTATCTTCTAAATATGGACCAAATATCATCATTATTTATATTCATTTGGCACATTATTGGGAAAGTGGTGTAGAAATGAATAGTTGTTAAACTATATTATGGTCACGGACATTAAGATATATTAATAACACCATTAATTTTGAAAACAAAATGAAGCCACAAATGGGCAAGCATAAAAGTAACCATAACAAATTAAGTTTGGGAAACGTCAGCCTGAGCAATCAGCTACGTATCGAGCACACAGTGTGTCCGCAGAGTGCACGTCGAAGGTGAGCCGCTACTCGCTGTGCGCCGTCATCTGCCACGCGGGCACGGCGGGCGGCGGCCACTACACGTGCGCCGCGCGCGCCGCCGACGGGCGCTGGGTGGCCTTCGACGACGCCGCCGTCGCGCCCCTCGCGCCGCACCACCTCGCCGCCTGCGAGGCCTACGTGCTGTTCTACAGGTGAGCACGCACACACGCACGCACACACACGGGCGCTGGGTGGCCTTCGACGACGCCGCCGTCGCGCCCCTCGCGCCGCACCACCTCGCCGCCTGCGAGGCCTACGTGCTGTTCTACAGGTGAGCACGCACACACGCACGCACACACACGGGCGCTGGGTGGCCTTCGACGACGCCGCCGTCGCGCCCCTCGCGCCGCACCACCTCGCCGCCTGCGAGGCCTACGTGCTGTTCTACAGGTGAGCACGCACACACGCACGCACACACACGGGCGCTGGGTGGCCTTCGACGACGCCGCCGTCGCGCCCCTCGCGCCGCACCACCTCGCCGCCTGCGAGGCCTACGTGCTGTTCTACAGGTGAGCACGCACACACGCACGCACACACACGGGCGCTGGGTGGCCTTCGACGACGCCGCCGTCGCGCCCCTCGCGCCGCACCACCTCGCCGCCTGCGAGGCCTACGTGCTGTTCTACAGGTGAGCACGCACACACGCACGCACACACACGGGCGCTGGGTGGCCTTCGACGACGCCGCCGTCGCGCCCCTCGCGCCGCACCACCTCGCCGCCTGCGAGGCCTACGTGCTGTTCTACAGGTGAGCACGCACACACGCACGCACACACACGGGCGCTGGGTGGCCTTCGACGACGCCGCCGTCGCGCCCCTCGCGCCGCACCACCTCGCCGCCTGCGAGGCCTACGTGCTGTTCTACAGGTGAGCACGCACACACGCACGCACACACACGGGCGCTGGGTGGCCTTCGACGACGCCGCCGTCGCGCCCCTCGCGCCGCACCACCTCGCCGCCTGCGAGGCCTACGTGCTGTTCTACAGGTGAGCACGCACACACGCACGCACACACACGGGCGCTGGGTGGCCTTCGACGACGCCGCCGTCGCGCCCCTCGCGCCGCACCACCTCGCCGCCTGCGAGGCCTACGTGCTGTTCTACAGGTGAGCACGCACACACGCACGCACACACACGGGCGCTGGGTGGCCTTCGACGACGCCGCCGTCGCGCCCCTCGCGCCGCACCACCTCGCCGCCTGCGAGGCCTACGTGCTGTTCTACAGGTGAGCACGCACACACGCACGCACACACACGGGCGCTGGGTGGCCTTCGACGACGCCGCCGTCGCGCCCCTCGCGCCGCACCACCTCGCCGCCTGCGAGGCCTACGTGCTGTTCTACAGGTGAGCACGCACACACGCACGCACACACACGGGCGCTGGGTGGCCTTCGACGACGCCGCCGTCGCGCCCCTCGCGCCGCACCACCTCGCCGCCTGCGAGGCCTACGTGCTGTTCTACAGGTGAGCACGCACACACGCACGCACACACACGGGCGCTGGGTGGCCTTCGACGACGCCGCCGTCGCGCCCCTCGCGCCGCACCACCTCGCCGCCTGCGAGGCCTACGTGCTGTTCTACAGGTGAGCACGCACACACGCACGCACACACACGTCCACGCATGCACACGTGCATTTATAGTTTACGCACGCATGTTTTCTTACAACAATTTTTATTAAACATCATAGACACTATCGCTAGATGAACAAAATATATTTTCATTTTAAAGATTAATGAATGAAACTGTTATTTTAAAATATTATATCTATATATTCCATAGGAAAGTGAATCCACAAATGGCGATACTGCGGCAGAAAGCAGCTGAGATATTAGAAACGGCGAGCACGGAACCAAATGACCTCAAATTCTACATTTCAAAACAATGGATTAATAAGTGAGTATACAAATTTAACACAATATAACTTATACTACTTCAAATCTTGAAATCCCAGAATAATTAGTAAGTAATTCGTTTTGTCTAGTAGGACTTTTCTCTATATCTTTCACCACAAAAACTTTTTAAAGTAGCAATTTTAAAACACTAGTAGTATGTAATTTAAAACACTAATATTTATGTAAAGGTAAATAATTGATAGCGTAACGTCATAAACGATGGGTGAAGGTCATCGTTCAGAGTGAGAGCGTGTCGAGTGTGCAGGTTCAACACGTGGGCGGAGCCCGGCCCCATCGACAACAGCGACTTCGTGTGCGTGCACGGCGGCGTGCGGCCCGAGCGCGCGCCGCACCTGCACGCGCTGGCCGCCAGCCTGCCGCAGCCGCTCTGGGACTTCCTGCGCGACACGTTAGTGAACCTGACCGCCTCCTTGTTGTGACACTGGACCACAAATTATATTGCCGAGTGTAGTTCACTCACCCACCGTACCGTAGCACATTAGTGTCGAGTAGGGATAAATATTAAATATAGTATACATTTTTCGAGTAGCTTTGCAGTACCATTAGTAATGAATAAAGATAAGTGTAAAGAAATGAAATATGATAAAAAATACATATTTAAATATCTGTATGTATTAAAATCATAGAGCATGTAATATAATAGTGTGGTCGCGCAGGTTCGGCGGCGGGCCGGCCGTGTCGCACGCGCACGAGTGCAGCGTGTGCGCGCGCGCCGCGCAGCGCCTGCGGGCCCGGCGCGCGCGCGAGCTGGCCGCCTTCGCCGACCTGCACGCGCTGTTCCAGGTATACCGAAATATGTTGTACAATGTTTTCTTATCCGATCTGAATAGTATACGACATTTTGGAATTCAGATACAGCCCGACCGGTAACGTTTGTCGCGACGCTTTAGGATGAATTGTTGCTCGCTTGGATCTGTGCTTATCTTTATTAAATAATATATATTATTTTATTTTAAGCATTTATTTATCAATTATTTAATAAAATTTATATTTTCGACAAAAGTACATGGATTGTTTGCCGAATCTCGTCTGGGAACTGGGTGTATGTAATGTATACAAATTAGTAGTTATTTTAATTAAAAAAGAATTACTCCTGAGGTTCTTGACGATTCAAAAGTGCTTTTGAAAAGTTTACTTGAACAAAAATATTTATTTTTATTTATATATCTATTATTAAATGTCAATGTGTTATATGGTCATCATATTCAACAAAAAATCGAAAAAATCTTATGTATATAAAAAAATAGTATGATAGTTATAAAAATGTTATAACCGTTAACAGGAACAGGACCGTCCCCGCGCTATATTCGCGATCAGCATGCAATGGTTCCGCCAGTGGCAGGCGTTCGTGCGAAACAAGTCGAGACACCCACCGCCTCCCGTCGACAACACCTCCATAGTCACTAAACAGGTAACTACATATTCTAATTCGATTTCAAATAATATACAAAGCATAACATTTCAGTATATTGTCCTAAATATATGGCATATTATAGTTTTTTTTTTTTATATACCTACCCTCATATAGTATATAATATGCAGTATCAATCTTTTATTGCGTAGCCAATGAAACTTTTTTTTTCGTAATTAAAAATAATTATAGAAAATTTAACTTATAAATGCTTTCCCTGATGGTAAGTTGTCACCTGTATTCATTAATATTACCCGTGCTGCCGGCTATCTCAGATCTCTCTCTATCTATATAAACTCTTATGTAGTGCCGCGCTATCCATTCTTATTGGAACGCAGAAATGACTCATCATGTATAATGTCAAAACTGGACCACCAAAAACGTTTCTCGTTTTCCAGGAAATCGACGGCAATACGACCTTCGTATTGAAAGCCGGCTCCGACCACGCGCAGCTCAGCGAGGAGCTGTGGCGGTTCTTCACCGACATCTACGGCGGAGGGCCCGAGGTGCGGCTGTCGGCGCCCCCCGCCGGGCCCCCTGCCGCGCCCCCCGCCGCGCGCCCGCTCGCCCGGAACTACTCCGAGTCCGACCGGGAGGACTACTGCAACAAGTCCACCTCCGAGGTCAACATCAGGGACTCGGTGCAGGGCGAGCTGCAGAAGAACCAGTCCCTGCAGAACATCAACCGCAGATACAAGAAGGCGGACTCCGACGAGGAGATTACGTACAGGCACTTCCAGTACAAGCGGCACGAGCCGAACGGGAACTACGACTCGGACGAAGAGATGGACGTGAGCCCCGTGAGGATGGAGAACGGAGTGGACGGCTCGGACCACGACGCCAACGACAACCCCGTGTTCGCGGGGAAGGCGGACCGGGCGACGGACACGGACCTGCCAAATTTAGATAGTATATCGCTCAGGAATAAACCCTCGAAAGCGGGGAAAGTGAGAAAAATCAAAAGACGGACAGTGAAATGATTCATTCTAGCTTTCCAGTTCGTTCACAGGCTGATGCAGAGGGCGACGGGCGCCGCGGGCACTTCTGAACATTCCTACAACGGTGACTGGTGTTAACACGTGCATTTATCGGGTTCAATTCGACCTAAAACATTGCTACTTCGACTAACGCGGAAAAATGTTAATATTTTTCTATAGATTATATACTCCTATCCTGCGGCCTCGCATTCCCGGGGGGGTTAGTGTTTAGTACAATTTTAGTTCAAATTCAGATTTAGACACTTAGGTACCAACTTCCGTGTTGTTCGGATTAATCTGTAATATTTACAATTGAATGTATGTCTGTCTAAATAACTATTGAATGTAAACACATCATGTAAAAAAAACATATTTGTAATGTATGTTCTACACCTGCATTTCTTCGTTTGACTACTATACCATGGGTTGGGTATTTATTTTTGTTATTCCTGGTTCTAAGTCTATGTGTTATTTGTTAATGGATTGATCAGCAATAAAAATATATTTCAACTAAATAAATTTCATTCATTCATTCAATCATAAAATAGACCCATTTTTTGCATTTGATGTCATACTGTCAGATTTAACTTAGTGGAAGGTAAAAAAAAAAACAAAACGATGTCCAAAATATTTATTACAATGAAGACCATATTTATTACATTGTGTTATTATAAAACAGGTACAATGTTTAGAATTATTTAATAGGCGTTCCTGCGAGGATAACTTCCGGTTCATATGTCCATATTTGTATTAGTTAGTACTAATGTCAAACTACCTTCATTTTACAAGTAAAGTTTTAGTTTAACGATTTCAACTTTATAATAAAAAGTATTTCTGCTTATAAATATTTAAATCGACGATCGACTGATTTGAAATATTATATGTAACATGATTTTTTTTTCTATATATTCTTAGTAAGTTTAACATTTAATAAAAATGCTTTAGTCGATAAAAGCGTAACAAAATAGATTCTTTGTACATACATCGTAGATATCTAAAAATATATTTTTTTTCTTTTGTTATAATTCAAACAACTAGATTTTTTTTAAAGGCCCCTATGTTATGTACCATAATTAGTCCAATATGTACCAAATTACGTATACCTACGAATCAGTGACGCATAGTGCTACGAGTAAAAAACCTGCTTCATGAAAATCATGTACATAATTACAGAAAATTTAATAACATTCAAAAATGTCTACTGAAGTTTTTTTTGTGATGATTATTCGAAAAAGGTTTTAACTATATGAAAAAAAATATTGTTTGTTTTTTTTTCTTACTCGTAGTATTTTCGTTGCAGTTAACCGAACTTACGCTTAAATTTACATAAATAAAAAAAAATATTCGAATTCTTACAATTTTAAACACAAAATAGAATTATGTAATTATTTGGTATTACACAACAATTTTCCAATAAAAAAAAAAGATATAAATACATATAATGAGTCAAACTCATTACCTGATTTAATCAAAACTGGGAAAGTAAAATAGTAACAATAAAATTATGCACAATTTTTTTTTTTAAAAGAAATAAATTGAACACTTTGTGTCAAAAAACAAAATAGATTTACATTTTATCGTCTGTTGACTGCTGCTCAATAAATAAATGCCAACATCTATGTACTCTAATATTTTATATTGAAGAACATCGGCAACAACAAATGATCATACAAGTCTTTGATATGTAAAAAAATTAAGGTATATTATTTATAATCTAGTTTTTTTTTTTATTAAATACAAAAATATATTGCATATATCGTTGTATATCTCTGTATAAATACTAAACAATATAGTATATAAATCCTGTGCTATAATTACTATTTGTACTTAGAATGGATCTGCACCTAGTTCTTTATAAATATTAATTTATAAAAAAATTTAAAAAAAATAATTACAAACGGGTAAATATCACCTGAGAAATTATTTTACCTATTTGATAAAAACGCTGCTATTGTATGACTAGTGGCTTAAGACTGATGTAGATGAAAAAACTAATTGATATTAATTCAACGTTAAAACTTTCAACTGATGCAACAGCGAACATTTTATTATTGTCATTTGTTTGAGGAAAGTTATTAAACTTTTCTTCTCTATCTAAAATTTTATCTTTGTATATGTACATTTGCAATAATACTATGATTTTCTATTGATATTCTAAAATAGGCTGTATTGTAATGTATTTAAGTATATTACTAGTTGATATTTTGTTCTATACTGATTATACACCTCAAAACACTGAACATCTTTTGCTTTTAATATTCAAAAGTATAATATGAACACAGAATAATATAAACATTTACCAAAATATGTTTGGAATGACCCTACATAATGATAGAAAATTATTATTTTTTTTTTGTTCTTTGATTTTTTTACATTCGTTATATTAAATCCTACATGTCTCTGATTAGAATCGATGTAATTTACTCGGCTTTGTTTCAAAATATAATCAAAGACAAATTCTAATTAATTACAAAAAGCAAAATGATACATAATTAAAATGTTTTAATAATAAAGATTTCGATATTGCAGCACACACTAAACATTAATAATTAACACAACAAGAATTATGTATAGTGTAAACCAGCCAGCCCTAGGTTGCATGTATTTCTCAAAAAGAAAAAAAAACTAACATTCTCTTTTCTCACTAACCTAATATAGTATTTAAATTTCTAGACGTAAGAATAAGTTTCAATTGAGGTAGATTAAATTTTTTACAGTCCTATTAACCTAAAAGATTAGAAATATTTACACATTCTATAATATGAAGCGTGTAGAACATTGGATCCTTCTTTTGTTTATTTCTCGCTGTTACTAGACGCCCAACATCGATAACGAAAATATTAATAATAATATAATTATACAATTATTCACACTGCGATTAATTTTTGTTTTAAATTGTATCGTGCGTTATGAAATAATATTTAAGAATTATTAACAAATATGTGACTCTAAATCGGAAGATATATTTTTGTTTTAAAGGAATTTTAACATTTTGAATTGTCAAAATTCGACGTATTTCTTAAAAGTTATCGCAACGCGAAATAATCGTGAAAATGTATTTATTACGTAACTATACTACTCATGGATGTTATTTTTGCTTAAATTTTATTTTTAAAAGTAATATAATTGTACCGAAAATATCTTCTCGCGAAATTACTTCGACATTAAAAAAAATTACATAAAATCTTGAAGGGATAGAATAAATGTAAGGCACCTAATAAAGCTGTAACCCTTTCATTTCATTTCGATCGTACCAAGTCGTTTGAATTCCTACAACATTTTTTACAGACATCTTGACACACTCACCTAGTATCAAAGTGAAACTTACTACAAATTACATAATTTGGCTCATACTCCTAAAAATATGCTGAGACTATTTTATACGTTTCTCTTTTTTCGTATAATAATACCAGTTTATTTTTATATTTAAAACATCAAAATAAATTTCTTTTGTTCATTTGAGCAAAAGTTTTTTTTTTTATATTATTTATCGTCGGTTTTTTGTCCAGAATTTAGGAATTTTGGCACATTTCGCTTCTATTTATCATTTAATATAAGTGTACTTCGTTCTGCTTTAGACCCAATCATTAATTGTCTTATATGCTAAGGAAACACACGGTGCTTCTGAGGTAAGATAACTGAATCTTGTTTAAAGAATTGTTCGAAACTAAACTGTAAAATAGAACAAAAATGATTCCCATATAATTAATTAGTCTCAACGGTTTGATAATTGTTATTTATAATTGACAGATCTGATTCGAACCAACCATCAATTTTTTAAGACTACTTCCAAAACAAGGAATATGCTCTTTGTTGTACTAGCTTCGCGTCAAAAAGCAGCACGCCTCTCTAAAACATATCATACGGCATACTGCTTTCAAGAGACATAAACCTTCACACGGATCGTGCTCACTAACTACACTGTCCTAAAAAACATTAAATCAGAACTAAGAAGACATGGACTACGCGCGCTGTTAACCTTCTTATTGCTTACAGAGTTGGTCCCATTTATACTCTATAAACGTCATACATAAGCGCTATAAATAAACAATTTACAATTCCGAAAGTACATACACGACTAGATAACATTCATGTAGAATTCGGAAACATTTTGGTATCCTGAGACAAATGCACAATTTGGCAAATTCCATCTGAATCGTGCACTATTACAGTCCGTACGAATGTTACAAGATAACATCACTAATGCACAATACCAGATATTCTACAGCTTAGACCATCCTTACCTAATGAGGTAGTTAGGTATCGATATAAGCTAAATGCAGCTAATACGGCGCGGGCGAGGCTAGTGCGGCGGCGGTGGGGGCGGAGGAGGCTTCGGACTCTGAGCCGTCTGGAAGGCCTGCGTGAATGCCGGCAACCGCTGCTGCACGCGACCTTCCTCACTCGCGAATGTAGGTTCACGTTCCTCTAGCAACCCTAACATCTGACTCGACAGCCCCGATGGCCCCTCCCCAGGGTCTATTAATATTGATCGAACATTGCCAGGACCTAGCAAGTGCACATCCAATGGATCGGTAATGGGCTGCGTCGGCAGGTATGGCAAGTCGGACGGCGTCTGAGGATAAGGCGGTGGGACCATATATACTACTGGATATTCGAGAATTTCACTGGGCGATGGTGGATTCTCTAACTTTATATCTAAAGGCTCCACCTTTATATCCAGATCTGTTGGTATTTCAACAATTATATCAGAAGCAGGCACCTCTGTCTGACACTCCTGTATCTCCTCTTTAGGAGTAACGGATTTCCAAATATCAAAATCGGCACTTTCTATTGGAAAATCAGTAAAAGTCTCCTCAAATGAAGAAGTTTCAGGGAGTGGGTCCTTTGATGTACCTACAGCGGCTGACTTCCACGATTCATCTGGATGGGCATTTTTAACATGACGAACTAAATGATCTTTACGTCCAAATTTTTGTGGGCAGTATGGACATAAAAAATCACGTCTACCTGTGTGAACAACGAGATGTCTCCGAACATCTTTTGCTGTAAAAAATCTTCTGTCACAATGATCACAAGTAAACTTTTTATCAGTCTCACTCTTAGGTGTGCGACTCCCTGTATGAACTTTGAGATGATTCACTATATCTGGTTTTGTATTGAACACCTCATCACATATTTTACATTGTAAGTTACCTTCTTCTGCAGAGTGTAATGCAGAATGTTTACGATAGCTAAGCAGAGATGTATAAGATTTCCTACAATCTGGCCGCTCACATTTAAAAAGTTTTTTAACAGGATTATGCACCCTTATGTGATTAGTAAGATGATCTTTACGATTAAAAGTCTTACCGCAAACAGTACAAGCAAAAGCTCTTGCCTCGCTGTGTATGAGACTGTGGCGCACTAATTTAAATTTAGAATTAAAACGCTTATCACACAATTCACATGAGAATGGAAGCTCACCAGTATGGGACAGAACATGTTGGCTGAGCTTACCAGGGCTAGAGAATCGTTTGTCGCAGGTGGTGCAGACGTGTCGCTTGCTGCGGTCTCGGCGAGGGCGGCGCTCGGGCGCGGCGCCACTGCCACTGGCCTGGCTTGGCGCGCTGGAGCCACCGGCGCCGCCCACCGCACTGTCAGGCTTCTTGGGCGGCAGTGTGGGCACTCTACGAGCGAACTTGACGGTGCGAAAGGTGTGCTTGACGCTGCGGCCAGTGCCGCTACGAGCGACGTACTCCAGCTTCGTGGGCAGCTGTGAGGCGGGCGGCGCTATGAATGTCTTCTGCGGGGCGGCCGTGCGTTGGCCGCCCGTCTCCTCCGTGAACTGGGAACCGCTCTCCGCACCTTCTCTTGGGTTCGGTGGCGGACTGGCCATCTCGCGCACATTTTTAACGCTCTTGCCCTATATCTCCCTATGTTTATCACGCGTCGATGTAGTTTCGGCTCCGCGGTAACGCTGGTCCGTCGTGATGGCAGAAAACATTTCTGTCACATTGACGGTCTGGAAGCCCTTTTTCGTATTCGTGTCACATGGTTCTCGCGGAATTTCTGGAGTTTATCCTAGATTCCCGATTACGCTCGATTCGCACTAAGGTCTTCACAATTATATTTCAATGAAAATTGCGCAGAGGGTAAGAAATATTAAGTGAATTTGACTTTTTTCAAAGAAATACGTAGCGGTTGACATCGAAATGTCAAAATAATGAAATGAAGCCAAAAAGCCATGTCAAAAAAAATCCGCCGATTCGTCGTCGACGGCTCCTTGTTTAGTGATACCATATTTTTTAAATAAAAATATAACATTCTTTATTATATCTACATTATATTTAGTTTAGTATATACTGTTAGAAATATTATTATTTAAAATTCATACCAAATGTACTAGGATTAAGTTAGTTATGCAACCAGTACCACGAAGAATATTCACGGTAAAAACCTACAAATTGCATTGTTGCATTCTAGCGTTGGGTGGTCGTTGTACTGGGAAACATAACAAAGTAAATGAATTCCTGGAATATAAGATTTTAGTTAAGACAGTGGGAAACATGTATTATAATAATTCAATTAAACTGAGCATCCAAATCTGTTCGTACGTGTTTAATTCACTCCTTAATTATTTTATACATATTTTTTGACGTGACAACGTCTTATAAATTGGTTTGCCGGGTGACACTTCAAGAAACTGCGTTACGCTCCGCTCACGTTATGCGCTCACAATGAGAGCGAGTGAGAGGCACGCGTGCCTTTCACTTTTTATGTCTGTCTCTCTCGCTCTTAGGCGGGCTAACCATGCCCGAGTGGAAGGCTACTATACGAATGAATATTCACATTAAAATTATTTTACCACTCAAAGTCGTTGTCACGTAAAACTTTCGCCCGTATACCGACTTTACAGGCAACCAATTTTTTTAAATACAATTTGCCTCTTCGTAAACTTGATTAGTTACTAAACAATTTAAAGTTAAATAATAATATGTTATTTACTCTAATAATAATTTCTATATTTTATACTTTGTCATATTGTCTTTTTTCAAATAATTTTCAATGTTTACTTAACTTATTTTCAATTATTGTTGGAAATGAGTTTCAATTATATTCAAATACATTATTTAATGATAACAAAATCCATTTGACTATTCCTTTGGGTTATTTATAGCAAACAAATAGCAACACATAATTCCTTTATGTCATATATAAAATTGTCAAATCTAATAACCTGAATCATTAGATGATTAAGTTTTATTTATAACAAATTAAGAATTACCTTTCAGTCAACACCAAAGTACTGTACTAAGTACTAGTCACCGATTTTTCATTGAAGTAAATATAGTAAATAAAGGGTGAGTTTTTCTTGTATTTGGAAACAAAATTCCAAGTTACAATGTTTAGAAAAATGTTAAAAATAATTTCCCCGACAATTTAACCATACCAATCGTTACACTATTCAAAAATGAGTGTATAATCCTCTCGAGTATTATATACTCATTTTATATTTTATAGACTCATATACTATACTTTTTTATTTTAATTATGTTTGAATGAAAATAGGGTAAAAATATAATATTTATAATTGATATATTTATATTTTTCGTTATTTTGAGTTGAGAATGTTATTAAATTGTAGTAGATTAAGTAAATAATAGATATCAGAACAACAAACTCAAGTCTAATGACATATTACTAGTTTACAATTTTATCAATAATAATGTGATTCTTAAATAATGATATTTGTTTTGGTGCCATACAAACACAATATGGGGGCAAAGGTGGATGTTAGCAGTTAACATGATATGTTGTTGTAGAACTGTTTTTGTTAAAGAAAGTCCTCAAGTTATTCTAAAATTTTAATTATTATTTTTCAAATTATTGGTACTTAATATTTAATGTAAGTAAGATGAATATTTCTATGGAATAGACAGGCTTAAGCATGCATGATCATCTGTACCTGACATAGATGTTTAGACATAGAATAACGGATCAATAAGTGATTGGTCTGCTACTAGTAAGGGTAATAGTAGTTTTCAATTTTTATATGCAATAAATATGTAATTAATGTTTTTTAATTTCAGAATTATGTCTGATGTCGGATCAGCTGTGCCTTCTGCGGCACCTTCAGCCGCTAACGTAGGTGATGAGCAGCGATCCAGTGCAGCTGTTGGTTCCGGTAATATTTTGTTTATTTTTATGCTAACAGTAATCTTAAAATTGTCAATTACCTTTGTTGTTTTTGTTTGCAGTGAGTTCTTATAATGGCATGGCAAAGCTTTTCTTGTTTCCTCTTTCTAATATCATGGTTGATAATATTCTTCTTATTATCATTCTGTTTAATTAAAATAAATATATTTAGGTTTCTATAAAATGTCAGATGTTTTAAATGATTATTATCACAGTCTTTAGAAAACCCACCCATTCATTCTTACATATGAAGTAATTAAATTATTGTGGATACTTTTCCATATAAGTTATATATTTTTCATAGAAAACTATGTTATCTTAAGTGGCAATTCCAATTACAGCCAGAAAGGCATAAAAAAACATATATGTGCTTGTCTGGGTAGGTACCACCCACTCATTAGATAATTAAAAAAAAGGAAGTACTTTGTATTTTATGTTCTGGTTTGAAGGGTGAGTGAGTCAGTGTAATTACAGGCGCAAGAAACATAACATCTTAGTTCCCAAGTTGGTGGCGCATATGCGACGTAAGCGATGTTTAACATTTCTTTCAATACCATTGTCTATGAGCGTTGGTGACCACTTACTATCAGGTGGCCCATAAGCTCGTCCGCCTAACTATAAAATAAAATAAAATGTAAGCTAAAATATTTCCCGCAGAAGTAATTAGGTATTAATAAAGCTCTCTGATTGACCCCTGAGTCTATTATGTCAACAGGAACAGAGGAGAAAGTGTATGGAGGTTGTGAAGGACCAGATGCTATGTATGTAAAGCTAGTGTCGTCGGACGGACACGAGTTCATTGTGAAACGGGAGCATGCGCTCACATCCGGTACTATCAAGGCTATGCTGAGTGGACCCGGCCAGTTCGCTGAAAATGAGGCCAATGAAGTCAACTTCAGGGAGATACCGTGAGTAACAGATAATACATTTTTAATGTTTTGTTAATTTATCTAGAATATAAAGATTATTGTAATTGATAGAGTATTGTGTGGGACCGGGTGGTACCCAAGTGCTCAGTTATTCTAGCTCTCAATACTTTGTTCTGGTTTGAATGGTGACAGACAGTTATTTTCCATGCAAAATGGACAAAATGTAAAGAAACTTGTCATCCAATATTTTTAAAAAGTCTGTAAGTATTGGACAAATTTTGGTCAACCCAGTAACAATTTTTTCACAGATGATTATAGATTTTGAATACAAATAAATAAATATGTGGTATTTTTATATACTGGATTAAAACGTATTTTCCGTGTCCAGGTCGCACGTCCTACAAAAGGTGTGTATGTACTTTACATACAAGGTCCGGTACACGAATTCCTCAACGGAAATTCCGGAGTTCCCCATCGCTCCTGAAATCGCTCTCGAACTTCTCATGGCTGCTAACTTCCTCGACTGTTAATTCATGTAACATCAGAATAAAGTTAAATGTACTCTTCTAAGTGGCCTATTTATTTAAGTTTTGGTTTTTCTACATTATAATATTTTAGTCTCCCTGGTGAAGATTTACAGGAATATCTGGTATCAGCATAAAAGTATATTTTTTAATACAAATGGTCAAAAACAATAATTTTGCAACAACAATAAAAAAAAATTGCAAAAATTTATATTTTATTTAACATCAATAATGTGCTAATTAGCTGCCACTTGTTTCTGAAATAAAAAAAATATCTTACCATAGACCTATCTATGGTATTGTTTTGGGCTATTGAGTACTTAATGTATTTAAAAAAATAATTCATCAATTATGTGTGGTTATGTGTGGTATTTATGAAATATTACGCAAAATCTGCAGTTTCGTGCTAACTTATAGTAAAACTTACTTACATTATAATTATCCAAAAAGAAAAAACCATTAACCGATAATAATTCAAATAAGAAAAAATAAATTTGAAGGCAATCTAAGTAAAAAAAATGGCTTTATACTTTATACTAATTATTTTGGCGTTATACTAATTACCTATTTTTTTTGTGTAAATGTTTATTTTTTATCTCTTGCAATATAGATATAAGTACTATTTTAACAACAATATATAAATATTTACTTCCGATATTTATATATTTGTTTTATCTGTGTTGCATTTTTTGGAGGCTCATTTTTATTTTGAAACGTTTTCAAATAACGAATTTTAACATAATAATATAATAACTCGTGTTATTAGTGTGAATATTAATTCTTCCTAATAAAGCTTTGATCGAAGTCGGAGAATAATTTCTTAGTCAAGCTAGATATGAGCTGATGTTTTAATAATCGCAATATGTCAAGCTCTCAACATGTTTAATTTTACATTTCTATTACTTCTAAACTTAATTTCAAATGTTATTTACAATAAATAACTTAGGGTATTAGACTTTTTTGTTTATATTAATAAATAATTCGTAGTTAACATTTGATTTGTATATCTCATAACGTGCTTGATTGTATACTATTTTTTATTAAAGTAGAGGTGAAAAAAACTGTCTTTTATTTTTGAATAATATATTATATGCTACGAATTCTACTAGAATGCGAGACGTTATTCAAAAGCTGTCATTGGCAATGGCTAGGGCCTGTCGATTTTGTTCTACAAACAGTTATCAGCTGGGCTTTTAGACAAAGTTGAGACAACGACCGCAAAGTAAAAGAGATTAATATATATATATATATGTCGCAGCCAACTAGCTTAATTAGCCGTTCAATCAACAGCCTAGCCTCTTTACTAAACTATTTTAGTCTAAATGATAGCAAATGATTATTTCTGTCACATGGTCACCCTATCATATGAATGTCCTAAGCATTAGCTAGTCAGTTTTTTAAATGTAAAACGTCTGAATATCATTCAGGAAGCTAGTTAAATGGCACATTAAAGTCGGTATAGTTACTTGTCCATAAATGCCATCGCGGACTTTTCTGTAAATCTATGAAAATTATCTTTGTCGCTTTCATACATACAGACAGGAACCGCGGGGAACTTTGTTTTATAATATGTAGTAATAATAGGTCATATTTATTATAAAATTAATTATGATCAGTACAATTCACGTTTGAAATGGTTTCGTCTGGGTAGGTACCAGCCACTTATCAGATATTCTACCGCATAGCAGCAGTACTTGGTATTGTTGTGTTCCGGTTTGAAGGGTGAGTGAGCCAGTGTAATTACAGGTACAAGGGACATAACATCTTAGTTCCATCTCTAACAATGCCATCGTCTATGGGCGTTGGTGATCACTTACCATCAGGTGACCCATATACTCGTCCGCCTTCCTATACAATAAAAAAAACAATAAAATATAAAAATGCAACTGGCTTGACTTGGCAACTTTCATAGTGTTGCCATTTTACTTTGACATCTGGATAGTTCAAATATATTTATTAAGGTTGAATGAAACACATATATTGACCTGTCCTTTATTCAGTTTAATGCATAAACAAAATCCGGTCCACGTCATATAAGATATTTGTAAAATAATCTCGACCAGCTCACGACTACGATACAGGGACTAAGAGCTCGTTTACAATATCATATACTTTGGAATGACATCCTGCTTAATCTAAACACATTATAAAACAACTTTACAAATTAAACCGAGAAGATTCATCAATAAATAAATTCTGATACAATTGTACAACTAATCAAATAAATGAATCTAACTCTACAAAAATTCCGTCTGAGATCTACGCTTATAATAAAACTTTGGATAAAAGTTAAAATAATTATGGACAATCGATTTGTTTTGTACATTTTTACAAAGAAAAATATATTCATTTCAGTTAAAATACTGAGTACGAATTTGTCGAGAAAATAAATGCAATGTTGTGACAGATTACGCACCTTAAATAATAATATACATTTTTTTAATACAGTAACATTACAAAATAATACTATAATATATTATAATCATAAAACGATGTTTATTGTTCTGAGGCAGTTTTTAATCATTACGAATAACATATGATTGCAATGGAATCAAATTTGACGTCCCACAAATGTCAAATTGACAATTGTCAATTTTTTAAATGAAAACTTCAAAAGTCTAGGCGAAGGTGTAATTCCGTGGATAAAACTTTTATTTCAATGTATTAAATTATTGATTAATTACTGGAAATGTTATAAGAAATAATTTTTAATGTATAATTATGTTTGAAACGAGGTCTAATATGAAAATTGGGATATATTGTAAATGAATAGTATACACATAGTTCTGTAATACATAGATATGTAGACCAACAACTTATGAAGCGTCATGATAATACGATTATAAATTTAACTTGAAGCGAAACAATGCCGATGATATGTTACGTTAATATATCGATAAGTTTTTTAACGAAACTTAATTGTTTTGACTTAAAAAAAAAACAAGTCTAATTTGAGTTTTTTAACAGTTGTAAATAAATTTTCATTTCTTTATTATCTGTTCACAGATAACAAAAAAAAAATGGTTGTAAATGTTTGGTTTTAAAAGTTTAGACTTATTGATCTGTATGATAACTTGTTAAATCACATCACACTGTCGATACACGAAAACATTTAAATTACATAAACTCCGAATGTCCAATAAATGAATTATAGTTTATAACAATACATACACATACACGTATAGTCGAGGAGTAAAGTTCGGCTAAATCATAAAATCCACAACATTCGCTAAGACATTGAGCAAACGAGCGATTGTCTTTATGAAGCTTCTAAATAGATCTAAAGTAAAAAAAAATCTTAAGCGGCATTGTATACTTCAGTGTAAAGTAAACCCATTG
Organism: Nymphalis c-album; assembly: GCA_963151315.1. Taxonomy (NCBI): domain Eukaryota; kingdom Metazoa; phylum Arthropoda; class Insecta; order Lepidoptera; family Nymphalidae; genus Nymphalis; species Nymphalis c-album. The sequence continues at coordinate 4,273,339 of OY720610.1, forward strand.
ATTATTATCTGTAAGTACTAGTCACTATGCGTCATAGCCTCGCAACAGTAAAGCTTCCGACCTCCCGAGGAGACACCGTCAAACAAACTGGCACTACAAGCGAACTAAAATCGATCCCCCCGCTCACCGGCCGCCTCAGCCCCGGTCGCCGGGAGCGACGTTCTGATCGACCGGGACCGGCTTCTTGCCGACCGGGTACATCGGCGGCTCGATCTTGCCCGATATCGCCTGGACGCGACTCTTGACCGACTCCAGAGGCGCCAGGTCGACCTTGGACTCGTCGCACGACTGCGAGTGCTGGAAGGGCACGCCCTCGTTCCCGTACACGTGCTGCGGCTCCCGGACGTTGCCGTACAGGTTGTAGTTGTGGATCAGCGTCGACACCCGGTTGGAGGCGGCCGGCAGGCTGCTGTGCTCCTTGGGCGCCGGGTCGGAGGGCTCGAGCCGGGTCGGGGCGACGGTGACGGGCCGATCGATCCGGAAGTCCGGTCGCGGAGGCTCCTCGGCGACCTCGGGGTTCTGCGGCGTGAGCGTTCGACACTGCGGCGCGTACACCTGGTTCTGCGAGCTGAGGGTCTGGTTGCGCGGGGCGCAGGCCGGGGCTTCGTCGGCGAGGGCGGCGCGCCAGTCCACGTGCGGGTGTCTCTCGCGGATGCAGTCCACCACGTCCAGAAGGTTCTTGGCGTCCATGGCCAGCACGTGCGCGGCTGCGAGCATGCTCCTGAGTAGACAATAGTTAAAAATATATTAATGTAAAAAGTTAATCGTTTCTCGTGTGAATGTGATGATATGGATATTGTTTATATATATTATAACATATAGGGCATATCAAATGAGGTATATTGTGTGATGTTAAAAAGGGGGGGGGGCGGCAACTATTAACATAAAAACAAAGCTATCGTATGTCTCACTTGGTGTAGTCGTGTTGCAGCGTGGTCCGGCCGTAGTGTATGGCGAGCCGCATGGCCTCCACGAGCGCCGCCATGTCCTTGCTCAGCACCTGGTGGGCCATCTCCACCTCCCTACAAACATATTCCACGTTACGATCATTAAAAAAAATCGCTTTGACAAAATGCTACGGATGCGTCGATTTATGGACGTACACAGTTAGTGCACGTTAAGTGAATACTACGTAGTTTGACAATGAGATTTTACATTTTTTTTAAATATTTAATTTTTAATAAACTTTTTGTAGCAATTATTCGTCCTCGGAGGTACCTCTGCGCCGCGGGCGGGTAGAGCGCGACGAGCGCGTCGACGAGCGCGCAGAGCGCCCGCAGCTGCTCGCCCACGGCGCGCACGGCGGCCAGCAGCGCGGGGGGCGCGGCGGGGGGGCCGGCCGCGCCCGCCAGCCGCATCACGCGCCGCACCACCTCCGTCGTGCACGCGTACACCGGCTCGCCCGCGCCCTGCCGCACCGACACACATACTGTATTATATATATGTCATTCATTTCACAGATCATACAAATCCACAGTGAGAACCCATAGATCATTTATTCGATACCTAACTGACTGACCGATGATATCGCGTCGATTCCAAGTCTAGGCTGTTTATATATTTTACCTCCTCTTACTATTGGAATAGGCTGCCCATTGTACCCCGAATGGAGCTATTATCATTTCATATTAGGTATCTAGCGTGTATTGCTCTAACTCATTCCAGTTACCTTATCTTCGCTGGGCGTTCTGTTTTCTTTGGATTTAACGGTGTTCGCCGGGCTCGTTTCTGACGAATTCGTAGCTGGAATTAAAATGGTAAATCATTTCATAAATTCGAAATAATGTGATACAGTTTCAATGCTTAATTGTGCAAGTAACAATATTAATCTTAAATACCAAAATTTATTTATATAAACAGAAATATTTCATAAAATAATATATTTTATGGTCTTAGCACCAAATTTAAACATTATTGTACATATTTGCAATCATTTAATAAATAATTTATAATCTTTAGAAGAAATATGAAGCACAATCTATTCTACTTCAATCGACGCCCTACTATTACTGAAATAACTGTACATATGCTAACTTCAGTCTAGCCAACTTAGTTAGCGCGTATTTTTCATAACAATACAACTAATTAGTGTCATAAGTTCTTACTTATTTGTATACAATAACCCCCAAAAAACGTCGAGGAATAAACTCCAAAACATATCTATGAGAAGAGGTCGCCCAGCAGTGGGATACTTGCGGGCGTATACCGCCGAGTGTGTAAAACTGTTAATATTTACCGGAATGTGGTTGACTAGTGGGCTTGGCGTCCTGTGCGGCCGGCTGAGCGGCGTCTGCCTTCTCACCGTCCGCGTCGGTCGGTGCGAGCTGCACATTTGACAGACGCTTCTGGAAAAATATCAACAACATTAAAGATATTTCATTACCTACCTGATATAATTCTCCTGATACACTTTCCCTTTTACAAGCATAGTACAATTTTTTATTTTTTTATTTTATAGGAAGGTCAAGTCAAATTGTTTTAAAAAAAATCGTGATCACATTAGTAGATCGGTTCCCGCAACCATATTGATGGTTTTAACGTGTACAATTCAAATAATAAATAATAAAAAAAATTAAAGCAATTTTAATATCAATAAGCCTGTACACTATACATCTACCTTAATATGTATTTGACTTACATAGAACATTGCTATGTCAATACAGAAGAAATCGGTGTTACTTCTTTTATGTAGTATACTTAGGGTTAAAAATGGTTTAATTTAACGATTTTTGTTAATAATGACATTATTTTATCAATAAATTTAAACCAGCCAATAGCGACAGCTCAAGATATACACTATGGTTTTATTAAAAATAAAAAAAGAACGTCATGTTAAGATTTCAATTGTAATCAAAATATTCACCAAATTGTCTTCTTGCATTTGCAGCCATCGTCTGTCCTCCTCGCTCTGGTGTTGCTGTCTCGCCAGCTCCGCCAGCAGCCTCCTCTCGACTGCTTGCTCCGTATCGAACTCAGGACTCTATGGTTATATACATAGAGCTCAATATCGTTTAAATATTATTACGAACTATCATTGTGGTTAGTAGGGCTGTCACCATTTTCAAATAAATCCAAATAAATTATTGGATTTTCTGAATTTATAACTATATTAATCTTTAAATAGATTGTTGTATGAGATAATGTATTATAAATTGAATTTTAATTGAAAAATACAAATCATAGTTAACAGTCTCAAGTACCCGTGTTAATTTCATTCCAACTTTCCAATCCCTGACAGATAACCAACCACAAAGTTAGTTCTTAGAAAATGAAAGAGAACATATTATATACATTATTAAAAGAAAAATCCAGAATATCGCCGAAGTGTAAACTAAAATAAAACGAGTATATATGTGTAAAGCGTAAATTTAGAGCGATTACATACATTATCGTAAATAGTTTCATAAATAAAAATATTGAAATTAAAACAAAACCAAGTCTACCGCAAAGATCAACGCACACATACTCTGTAAAAATAAAAAAAATAAAAGGCGCTTAACGAACGAGGACGGATGGAGGAAGAAACGGATCGGATCGAGGAACTTATGTACATACTACGGCTGATCATACACCACTGCGTCTTCTGAGACTCCCTTGTTATATCCACGTTAGCTCCCACTCGTCTCTACGACTGTTACGGACCACTCCACTTCCGAGATGTGCACAGGCCGCCGCAAGATATTTACAGTAATCCAACAGTACCGATAACTGGGCATGCGCAAAAAAAAATTGAATCTATCTACAAACAAATCGAATGCAAAACAAAATTTCGAAACGAATATGCCAATCATGCTCTCCGGTGCAATGCTGTAGTCACCTGCTGGGCGTCGGCCGGCCGGACGTGGCTAGCTTTGGTCAGCTGGGTCTGCGCCGGGCGGACCGGACAGCCGTACTGCACGGCCGTCACGACGCCCAGCGGCGCCGGGTAGGCGGCCGGGTGCGACGCCGCCATGCCGGCCGCGACCGGCCGGAACTGGCTCTTGGCGAGGCCCGCCTTCTGCGCGGCGATGGCGACGCAACTTTTAACGTTGTCGCCGCCGAAGTCGTATATCTCCTCGACCAGCGCCGGCTCGGGCTGCTGCCGGATCTTGCTCAGCACGCTGGCGGCCAGCTGCGCGTTTATCGCTCCCTGCACCGAGAACTGCCCTATGTCCCGGTCGCGCCTACTCCTCGGCGGGGGCGACGCGGGCACCGAGTGCTGGCGAGCGAACGGGGCCGCGGGGACCGGCGAGCCCCGGTGGGAGAGGCCGCCCCTGTTGCGCTCCAGGGAGCCCATGCGGATCGGGCCGCGGTCGACGACTCGGGGGCAACGCTCGAGGGAGCGGACGCGGCTGGGGTACGACTCGGGCTCCTTGTCGTCGGGCACGGGGGGGAGCGCCTCGCGGGCGTCGGCGGGGGAGGGCGCGCGGGGCGCGGGGTTGGCGCACAGGTTGTCGCAGCTGTCAGGCGCGGCCACGTGGCCGGCGAGCGTGGCGGGGGGCGAGGGGGCGGGGGGGTCGAGGCGGTGGAGCTGCGTGACGGGGATGGGGCGCGTGGCGAGCGGGGGCGAGGGCAGGGCGGGGGGGTCGGTCTGCGCGAAGTCGACGGCGAGCGTGTTGAATACCGAGGCGGGCGTGGTGTAGGCGTGCGGGTCGGCGCGCGGGTTGTCGCGCAGCAGCTGCGCCAGCACCTGCGGGTTCTGCGCCACGATGTACGTCTGCGGCCCGCCGCCCTCCGACGCTGCGCGAAACGTTTACGTCGTTAGCGATCACGTGACCGAATATTGAGGACAATAAATTAATATATAATTTAGTTAAACATTTAACTGCAAATCATGCACGGTATCGATAAGTAAGAGAGCGTCTTTACCTCCGGTGAGGTTGGTGGAGGGTCTGGAGGGTTTGGGCGGAGGGTCATCTCCCCAGGAAGCGGCCGCCACCCTCCGGTTCTCCCGGCGCATGGTGTCCCACGCCGTGTTGCGCTCCTCCTGGAGGATCTCACTGAGGGCAGAAAAAACACGTAAACTTTTTGAATCACTACGTCTTACAACGAGCAACATATGGAAAGATATTATGAAGTGTGCCACTAATTATACTAGCTCATACAGTGAACTGAAAGAAAGAAACACAGGAGAATAGCGCATGATATAGCGGTCGTTACCCAGATGAGATAACATTGATTGTGTTTAACTTACAAGAGTGTCTCCTTGAGCTGGTGCGCGGTGGGTCGCTGGGAGGGTTCGTATGCCCAGCAGCGGGACATGACGGAGTAGAGCCTGGGCGGGCAGCGAGGAGGTAACGCCAGTCTCTCTCCGTTCTCCAGTTTGCCGATCACGTCATTGTTCTTGACACCGCTGAACGGCTTCACGCCCAGCATCAGGATCTCCCACATACAGACGCCTGCAGGTAAGTTTATAATAGATCATTGTAGAACACTATATTTTTTTAAGAATATTCAGGTAAACTGCTTTTACCTATGGTTAACTTTTAGTCTATGGCTAGTTGTCTATGCCAAATAGTTCTCGTAATTTATATTACTCACCAAACATCCAGACATCCGACGCGGACGTGAACCGTCTAAAGTTGATCGATTCGGGAGCCATCCATTTGATGGGCAATTTGCCTCTCGACGCCTTGTAGTACGATTTATCTTCCACCATTTTCGATAGACCAAAGTCCGCCAGCTGTAAACAAACGTACGGATTATAAATACCGCGCCACTAATATATATTTTACCATAAGTAAAACATGAAAAAGTTACAAATCTATTATCGTTGTTCTTAAGATATATTTAATTTATTATTTATTATTAATAATGAAACACTTGACCGATATCGGTCGTGGCGGCATTTCTTAAAGAAAAATATCAACAAATGACATATAGTGCACGAATGTGTGCGCACGACACTGTCTACTCCCTCCCTCTCATAATCTGTGTAGGCAACCGTCATGGACATAAACGAAACTGAGCTGCTGCCGAGATATTCATAAAAACTCAATAATGAATCCGGCGTTTGAAAAAGACAAACGAAGCAATTAAACACTTATTACTATATTCACAACCCGCAATAGTTAACTCGTGACTTCGCTTGGATAGGCGGACGACGCCCTTAGACACTGCCATTGTAAGAATTAATGTTAACCATCGCTTACATCGCCAATGCGCCACCAACCTTGGAAACTAAGATGTTATGTCCCTTGTGCCTATAATTACACTGGCTTACCCTTCAAACCAAGATCACAACAAGTGTTACTGTTTTGCGGTAGAATATCTGATAAGTGGGTGGTACCTATCCAGACGAGTTTGCAAAAAGCTCTACCACTCTTGCCTCAAGTTAACCCTTGCTGGTAAACTAATATAATGGCTGGTGGTCGGTTCTTCTAATAGTGTGTACGTCTGAGTATTTCTCAGGATATGTTAGTCAAGTATACCTTAACACAAGTAGCCGTCGAGACGAGCACGTTCCTGGCGGCGATGTCCCGATGCACGAACTTCTTGCTCTCCAAGTAACTGAGCGCGGTCGACAGCTGGTAGATGTACAGCACCAATGTACACGTCTCTAATCTGACGGATTGATAAAGGTATAATTAACATCTTTTTTGGTGTCTAGTTTTCATATTTGTCAGTGTGCTAACAATAATCGCATTTTGAACGCGCAGCTGGGGTTGGTGAACTTATTTTTGAATTTAACTTCCAAAGTTCGCCATTTTTCCGCGAATCCATAGTGAATATCATAGATCATTCATTAAATGTCAAAGTTCTTATTTGTCTTCACTTCTGTAGTGGTTGGAATAGACTAGCTATTTTAGATCATCATGAAATGGGGCAACAGTCATAGCCGGTTTAGTATATCACCTGTGCGCGTTCTGTTGCAAGTAGGCGCGCATCTCCCCCAGCGTGGCGAGCTCCATCACGATCCAGATGGGCGGAGTGCTGCACACGCCGACCAGCCCGATTATGTGAGGGTGGGAGAACTGCTGCATTATATCTGGAAAACAAAACATATATCAACGCATTAAAAAAAAAAACGAAAATACTTTTAATACAAATTTATTTTGTAATACAGGAAAAATTGGACTCTCGTATTATTCCTGTTTTCAGCTTAAAAAACCTCTTAAAACTATCTTTCATTTATTCATAAAAACATTGCTTCATTAACACATGTATGTACGACGTACGTACATTAAATATTCAATAGGGGCTCACAGGCTCACATTGTTATATTTAATAGATCATATTAACAAATCGAGCAATAAACGGTGACTCACAGGCCTCCTCGAGGAACTTCTCGGCGGTGTCGAGGTCGGCGTCCAGCTTGCAGGTCTTCACGGCCACGGGCAGCACGCACTCCGCGCCGCGACCCGCGCGACCGCTGCCCGCCACGCGACACGTGCCTGGGGGGGGGGGGGTTACATACCTTACATGTACAGTCGTATATATGCGTTAAGTTAATATGTAACCCGGCTTGGGTGTGTAACAAGGTAAGTTGTAAGTTTTAAGGCACTGGATTTGAAAGAGCTCTACTCTTCACAATTTCAAGTCACCCCTAGATATAGAATCTTAATACATTCCTTTTATCTTTACGTTTCTATTTCCAGGCAGAATTACAATCTAAACTAGAATTACAATTTCAACTATCTTCTGCGGTTATTTTTCATATTAAACATTGAGACTGGCACAAGATACGTAGCTAAATAAAAAAAAAAAGAAATATACCTTTGTGTACGTCACCAAATTGTCCTTCCCCGATGATACCCGTGAGTTCGATTTGATTACGAACCAACTCGTAGTCCCGAACTGTAATACAATAAAATAATATTAATAATCATCAAAATATAAATAACTAAAAACATAACTTATTATTTTATATTACATAAGGCAAGAGTACACTGTTAAGGTCGGATTTGTGTGCAACGTTTCTATATGTAACGTTACTGATGCATAAAGATTTCATTTTTTGGTACGCACACTTTTATAATTTTGGTACTAAGGTGTAAAATAACTTTGAAATTCATAATTTATTACATTCAACAATGTACAATATTTAATGACATGTCACGAGAAATGTAAGATGGCGATACCATCAGCCATATTGATTTTTTTTTCAGTGTCAATAAAGTCTTTACCGGCTGGTGTGGAGTAGTCCGCGTCGTCGTCCACGATCTCCGCGTAGTCCTCCAGCACGGTGGCGGTGGTGTGCGCCTCCCACGAGCTCGTCTTCCCTTCAGACGAACTGCTGCTCATCTCAGCTGTAATATACCAGAGACAATATTTACAACAACCAAAAAATCTTTGAACATATATATATCCTTTAGGAGGTAATCTACCAAACACAAATTAATAAGGCACTACAAATGATATACTCCCAAGCTTCCTTAAGCATTTTATTGGTCGCCAGGTTAAACTCAACATATTCACAAAAACTACAAGGACTTTCGAATTTAATCAATTAAAATGTTGAATTTAATACAATTTTTAGGCGTAACGGTATTTTGTACAAAGGCTTTGTGAAAATACTTAATAAAGGAAAAAAAAAGTATTTAGAAATTTTATAATATTTAACTTTTTTGTGGTAATATTGTTAAAAATATATAAATAACATAAAAGTTTATAAGCTAAATATATACATATGCCCCAATCAGTATCAGCTACTTACTTTTACATTGACAGTTCAGGCTTTTCCACACGGTAGCTTGTAAAGAATGACAAATTTATATAAAAAACTGAACTTGTCACAATATTGTATTAATTTCAAAAACTAAGGACAATAGTTGAACAAGTAACAAATAGGTATAAAGTATCTTTCCTATCATTATTGCTGAAAACTATGACTTAGAAAAACTTAGACAATTTAATTACATATGTATAAGAAGTTCGAATATATACTCACTTGTACGATTCCATAGCGATGTCTGCGAGTCCGTCACTAGTCTACAATAGCCGTCCACTAAATCTGCTAAACTTTCTGCAGCCTGAAAATCAGTTAAAAACATTCATATATATTGTTTTCAAATATAATATTGGAAGCATAAATAGAATAAAAAGAATGTTCCGTAACACTCATACACACAAACTTAGATGCACGCACGCACGCACGCACGCACGCACTCAAGCACGTACGCACGCACTCAAGCATACACGCACGGACGCAATATTGTTTTTTTTTCGGAATAATTTTCGGATGACGTCAGTGTAAAAACAGCACAAGGGACAGAGCATTTTGTTTCCCAAGGTTGGTGACGTATTGGCGATGATGGGATATTTATTATATTGCCAATATCTATGGGCTAGGATTCTTACTAACCATGAGGTGACTCATTTGTCAGTCTGCCTACCTATTTTAAATAGATAGATAAATAAAGAACGTACCTCAACACTGCTGCACGTAATAGTTAACGTTTCCGTAGCGCCCTTCACTCGCAACTGTAGCGCCGCTTTACCGCACGACGAGTTCGTCTATGAATAGAAAAAATAAAAAAAGTGTAATAATACTGAATATGCTTATAATTGTTAAAAGTTTTAGTGTTAAGTCAAAAAATGAAACTTTTGAACAATTTTTATTTGCATAAACCAACAAAGCCACCAAGACTGTCATATTTATTGATAATAATTATTCGAATTATCTTAGATATCTCTTGTATTGTCATTTTACGTTTCTTTGTTTAGGTTAAATCTTGGGAAGCTGCTGCTTAATTAGTGTTTATAATGCATCTCGTACTCGGCGGTGAAGGGATTAATCTCGAGGAAACCTCTGTGTCAAAACTGGTACAAATCCGCATTGGAGCAGCTTGGTGGATTACAAACATTCTCACAAATGCTTAAGAGCATTAAGAACTGGGCTAAGGCCCAGTACTGGAATATTTAGAGGCTGTTACTTGACTTTTATTTTTTACTACACGATAATTAACAACACTGAATGTTTTCAACATATAAACATATAAAGTATTATATAAATTGAAACTAAACGTAAAATAATGAGACATGTTTTTCCTTCTTTCACAATTCTTTAGTTTTCATTCATAATATTTACTGTTTGTCAAATTATCCACAATATAATCTATATTGTAGACGCGTACCTGTGTCTGAGACTGTTGGGTGCAGTTCGACTTCAAAGTCTGCACCGCCACGATATCACTGAACGACGCTATCTTCGTGTAGGTGGGGGGTTCCCCGGCTTTGTGCGAGACGTACGATATATCTAACGAAAGCAAATGTTTACAGATTTATAAGTGCGTTTGATATCAATAGATTAAATTTAAGCTATACTAGATATTCTATTGCAGCTTAATATCAACGCTCAGTTAAGTGAAAATATTAGCATTGTTGCGTTTTTTTATAATAATAATAATGGCTAGAGTAATGAATAATTCACACTACTAGTAGCTCTAGCTCTATGAGCTCTAGAGCTCATTAGAAGACAGGAAATCAAGTGATATGCAAAAAAAAAGAAATACACAATAAATATGTGAGGTGTTAATCGTAGTGCAGCGGCCATACCTATGTCAGGTCCAATCGCCAGCTCGACGGGTATCGCCCAGCCGGAGCCGAGCGCGCCCGTGAACGTCTCGCGGTCGCAGCCGTAGTGCGTGTGCATCGTTTCGAGGTATTTCAACATGCAGTCTGTGTCACTCAGGTTCGCCACCTGGGGAAATGTTACCAGAATATATTGCATTATTTTTAGTTGGTGGTAGGGCTTTGTGTAAGCTCGTCTGGTACCACCCACTCATCGAATACTCTGGCGCCAAACAACAATAGTATTGTTGTGTTCCGTTTTGAAGTATAAGTGACCCCCACTAAGTTACTACAGGCATAAGGGATATAGCACCGTAGTCCCCATTGTCGTATTGGCGGAGTAAAAAATGGTTAATATTTCTTACAGTGCCGATGTCGTATTGCCATCAGGTAGTCCATTTGCCCGTCTGAGGAGTAACACGGTTCAAGACGCTCTTAGCGGTTCTTCGCTTTAATACGTGAGGATGCCTTAGTAGCATCGTGACGTTTACGAGCCGTTATTAGTTCACTGACCTTTTTAAACTGCTGCTGTATGGCTTTCTTCAGCGCTTTCGGCTTGATCGCTTCGAGCACGGTCTTTGGCAGGAACTTGTGCAAACCGAACTCCTTTTCCAGGTACTCGATATTCGACTTCTTGTCCAAAGAGATCTGCATGTCTTTGCAGAAATATCTGCAGCAAGAAAACGACTGTTTTGGGAAACTTGTATTATCTATGGCAATTCTGCGAAAAAAATTGGGAAAGATTTTGTCGTTACACTTCAGGAAAGACACTATAGGTATTGTTCAATCAATGATATTGGTTAATAAGTTTTAATTGATATTGAATTAAGTTATGTACTTACTTTATTTCTAAACAACATATCTGTATCGCCAAGTCCTGGTCCACCATCGGATGATTGGCATTGAGGTAGTCATGTCGGACCTTAAAAAAAAGTCATCTTTAACCATTTAATTTACAAATAATATCACAAAAAACTTAATGTTTATAACCACGTATGGCAAAATTGATGGGGCGCGTATTTTGAATACATGCTTATATAAAGTTTTACATGCTTGAAAGCCGTGAAAAACTTTCACGTGTCTACAGTAACAGCCTGTGAATGTCCCACTACTGGGTTGAGGCCTCTTCTCTTTGGAGGAGATGGTTTGGAGCTTATTCCACCACGCTGTTCCAATGCTGGTTGGTGGAATACACATGTGGCAGAATTTCAGTGAAATTAGACACATGCAGGTTTCCTCACGATGTTTTCCTTCACCGTCAAGCACGAGATGAATGATAATCACAAATTAAGCACATGAAATCAGCCAGGTGCTTGCCCGGGTTTGAACCCACGATCATCGGTTAAGAGTCACGCGTTCTTGCCACTGGGCCATCTCGGCTTCTAGTGTTCACGTTGGTAGTGCTATTCTACCGGCTGAATATCATTACAATGGACTAACGTGGCGGAATAAGGATAAACCTATGCTCATTTTTATCTTTTTAAAAACAGATTAATTTACGATTTATTTCTTAATCACTGACCTGATCGTAATAATAGTGGAAGGTGACGCGGTCGGAGTCGCAGAGGTCGCGAAGATTTGCGGGTAAATAGCGCACGCGCAACTCCAACCGCCACTCGCTCGCCGGCCATTTTGTTATCAGCTCTGATACCGGCGTGTCTTGATGTATCCACCGGATCTAAATTTAAAAAATTAAGATGATATGTAAAGGATACTGTTACTATAAACCTATAGATACAACGAAAGCAAACGGACCTTTCCGCTGGTGAGCTTGCGTGCGCGCAGCGCGTAGCACGAGGAGTACACCCGATCGCCCGACGCTAGCCTGGCAGCGAGACATCGCAATACTGATCTCACGTCCTCGTCAGCAGACGCCCTTACAACGTTGAACCCGCCGTTCGGCAGGTGCACCTTCAACGTTGATGGATCTGTTGCCGCTCCTGCAACAAGCATATTGTATTCCATTAGTTAAAGAGTCTACTCCTGTTAGTTGGTGGATAGGGATACTCATGATGCATATAACCAAATTAAATTATGCCATTACACGTATTACTTAATCTTTTTGAACTTTTTTAATATTTTTAGCCATAAAAGTAGTCTGACTTTTATGTACATACTAGCAGTGCGGTTTCACCCGCGTATAATTAATAAAAATATAATGAACAAAAATAAGCCTAGAACCTTTTTCGATAAAAGGACAACGCTAAAATAATTTTTAAATTCGAACCACTAGTTCCTGAGAATAGCCGGATAAAACAAACAAACTCTTCAGCTTTGTATATTAGTATAGATATAGATATCGACTAAATTTAAAAAGTATTTTACAGGTATTGAAACGGCCTTTAATAAAATATCATTTCATGCGATAAGGATTAATACAGAGGTATGAATAATATGGTTTGATTAATGTCGACGCTTTTATCGACTTTTAAAATGTAAAAGAGTAGTTATAGTGGCATAACTACAGTAGTTAGTCATATGGTATCGCGGCCTCTTTTGTAGATACTGATACGTTCTATAATACTGTAGAACAAATTTTGTACTATCATCAATAGTTTCCGCAGCGTACGCGATGACAGATTTTTTATGACTATTTTTTTCACACCTTGGGTGCATATTGCATTTATATTAGGGATCCTTATTTTTTTTCTTGCAATTCAATTAGCCTATATTAATCAGTAATAATGTAGCATTCAAATGGTGAAAGAATTTTTAAAATCCGTCTATTACGTATTGAGCTAATTCGTTACAAACATACTTACATACAAATCTTTTCTCTTTATAATATTATTATATTAGTATATAAGTATAGAAAATACTATAATTTTGAATTAAGAATGAGCGACTATGTTGACAGAGACAAAATACATAACATCATATATATTATACTCGGAATATTGATAGTGACAATGACTCATATTTGTTACATTGCCAAAATTTAAGCAATGGTGACCGTTGACTTTTAAGTGCAGAATGTGATCTGCCTTCCTGCTACAAATTAAAAAAAACTCGTTTAAGTAAAAAGTAAAAATTAATAGAATAAAATACAAAAAAATATAACCGGACAGAGATAACACGCAAACTTTTTCTGTTCATTTAGAATATAATTACATTTAAGTGATCATGGAAACGGATGTATTTGGATAAGATTTTTATATATATTAAAGTTAAACAAAGATAGCACCAAGAAAAAAAAAGAAATAGGTAATTCATTAAATTAATTATTTATGCGAATAAAAAGGAAAGATTTGTGATATTGTAGAAACTCTTTCGAATAACTGTCGATAATAAATAATTTGTATTTACAAAAATAATTTCATGAAATTCACAATTCAGAAATCTTTATTCATTGTAGAATGAACACATGATTATTGATTGTCATAAATCTACCACCGGTTCGGAAATAAACACCTCAGACCTGAGAAGAACCGGTGAAAGAAACACATGGGGTTTTATTTTTTCTCATTCATTACAATTAGAATTATAATTAATTTGTAATACTAACCAATTGTAATATTAATCTGTTCTGTTCAAAATCTTTAATGAAAAAAGATATATTGTTATTATTATTTTATATACTCATAGTCGAAGTTAAGCCAATTAGTTCGTATAATTATATTAAACTAAAATTGTATAAAATGACGTCTAAATCTCGTTTATATTTGTGGAGCAGGCCGTCTATAGAGGAATCCGTGCTAATCCCCGATCGCTCCATTTAACTTAATACCGTATAAGTATCTTAAAACTACTTGTGCAACAAAAAAGATAAGCCGAAACGCCTAATGGAACGTATCACGGGTCGACTTCAAACAAGCATAGTGAAGTTCACTGGTTGGGCTCATGTGCACGCTCGTCTGGGTGGTACCACCCACTCACTCATCATATATTTTACCGCAAAACAGCCGTACTTCGCATTTTTGGGTTCCAGTTTGAAGGGTGAGCGAGCACATTTTTGAAGGCGTGATTAGCTAGTGGCCCTCGAGTATTTTTTAAGAAAACATTCAATGCATAAAATACTCTTTACAGCCTATTTAATTGTTACTGAAGTGTGAAGGCAAGTCTAAATGTTTATTTATTATATATTACATAAGAAAATTTATCAATAAAATGTCTGTCTGTAACAGCCTGTGAATGTCCTACTGCTGGGCTAATGCCTTATCTCCTTTTTTGAGAAGACGGCTTGGAGCTTTTTCCACCACGCTACTCCAATGAGGGTTGGACATGGTACAGAATTTCAGTGAAAGTAGAGTGTCTACGTGTAGGTTTCCTCACGATGTTTTACTTCACCATCAAGCATTAGATGAATTAGATAATAATTAGATGAAATTCAGTGGTGTTTGCCAGTTTTTAAACCCAAGATCTTCGATCAAGATTCCGATTCCATCTCGGCTTCAGCAATATTAGCCATATTGCTGAAGCCGAGATGGAATCGTAATTAATGTTGATTAAACTACACAATAAATTAAAGATGCTCTCGGGGAATTGACAGACCTTAGTATAGATTATATAAAACTCACCACTACGGATCGGGACTTCCCCTGAGGAAAATTTAATAATTAATATAAACTTATATAGGATTGCGTTTTGAACAAAAAACACACGTTTGTCTAATACAAAAAAAACATACCTGTATAAGAATATTTAGTTATACTTGTTTCCCAAAAAGAATTACACTTTATTCTAGGTCATTGGATGAATCATGTTGAGAAATTATGTAAAATCTGTACTGCTATATAACGCAACGAAAACGTATCATAATATTTTATGATATGTTTTCGTTGCAGAGTCAAAGTTGGTTTGGTAATCGAATCGGGTACGTACAGTAATCATTTTAGATTAGTAGAATTGCTCGCCTGATCTATTTTGTCATTGCCCATTTATATATCCTAACTAATGTTATAAATGCGAATCTTTGTTACCCATTCAAAGCTATATTATCAGCGAGTAACATAGGTTATATTTCATCCCTGTATCGCCACGGGAACGGGAACTACGCGGGTGAAACCGCGGGAAAAGCTATAGCTATATATAAATACATGTCAGGTGTTCACTTTGAATGTTCTCTAAATACAAACTATATCATTATTGTTTCATATTTATAGTCAAGTCATGACAATCTTCGAGTTAAAAGTTGTCTTACAAATATATAATTTGCATACCGAACTTTGTGGAATGTCATCGTTGGTGTCAATAAAAAAAAATCGATTATCATTCAACACCTACCCGTTCTTAATCCCGAGAAGTGTCTTTGTAATACAACTTTATTCAAATTTATTTATAATCCATATAAACCGTCAATATGACCGTTTATATGACGCAATTTTACATATCTTTTGACGTGACAACGTCTTATAAATTGGTTTGCCGGGTGACACTTCAGGAAACTGCGTTACGCTCCGCTCACGTTATGCGCTCACAATGAGAGCGAGTGAGAGGCACGCGTCCCTTCCAATCGGGCATGGTTAGCCCGCCTAAGAGCGAGAGAGACAGACATAAAAAGTGAAAGGCACGCGTCCCTTCTAAGTATAAATACGTATGTATGTGTAAAGGTAAAAATAAAATTTTGTTAATATGAAATTCAGTGCGAGATTCTTTGTATAAATTAATGTTTTAAATATAATTCTTTGTATAAATAAATGTTTTAAATTGTTACTATTATTTCATCCTTCTTCCTACTATACGAATGAATATTCACATTAAAATTATTTTACCACTCAAAGTCGTTGTCACGTAAAACTTTCGCCCGTATACCGACTTTACAGGCAACCAATTTTTTTTTTATATAAAAATGTATATATGTAGGATTATTTGAGATTAATATACTTCGACACTTCTTTACTGATCGCAATGAAAGTTGCCACATGTATATATATTTCTTAAAGGAGGATTTTATAATATCACAATTGTCGTATCTTTCTTGATAACGGCGAAGCACATCACTATTAACTCAACTATTCTATTTCTAAAAACAATTCAGTTAGTGTACGTAGTTATTTGAGAACGGAGAATATATTTTTAATTTTTCATTATCTTCACAGTCTTCACGCATATATCATTGAACGCTTCCTTTGTGCCGAAGCCGAGATGGGCCAGTGATAAGAACGCGTGAATATTAACCGATGATGGTAAGTTCAAGCCTGGCCAAGCACCACTGAATTTCGTGTGCTTAATTTATGATTATAATGTATCTCGTGCTTGACGGTGAAGGAAAACGTCGTGAGGAAACCTGCATCGTGAGGAAATTCTGTCACATGTGTATTCCACCAACCCGCATTGAAGCAGCGTGGTGGAATGAGCCCTGAAACCTTCTCCTCAAAAAGAGGAGAAGAGGCCTTAACCCAGCAGTAGGACATTTAAAGGCTGTTACTATTACTGTAAAATTGCTTCCTTTGTTAAAAAAAATCGGATAAATAAATAAATATCCTGGTACATTATTCACACACGGCCATCTGATCCCAAACTAAGCAGAGCTCGTACTATGGAAACCAGACAACTGATATACTACATATACTATTTTTTCTTTGTAATTACATACTTATATAGATAAATACACCCAGACTCAGGACAAACAGACATGTTCATGCACAAATACTGAATACATTTTTATACGTATTTTACTTTAATTTTATTACGCGAGTTAGAACAAAGTGTAGACCAATACACTTGTGACTGCCTCATTGGTCTAGTTCCTATATATTAGTCCGCAGACACGGAGGTCCTTGTTCCAAAGCCAATGTCGGGCTAATAAAAAGTTATTGAGTTTTTCTATCGAATATTCTCAGTAGCAGCCCGGAGTCTGGATGTTTGAAGTATGTATACTCCTGTGCCACGGAAACCACGTAAAGGCGTTGCTCCTGCTCCTGGATGTGCCGTCCCATCGGATTATGCGAAAGAGAGTGCACCTGTATTTTGAATATTTTTGCACACACAATTGCACTATAATATCTCCTACATAGTTGGCTAATCTCCCTTGCGATTGACCGCCGTGTCCGAAATCGTTTTGGAGGACATTATACCAATACACCTATAAAAATTGCCAAACGTGCCAACTTTTATGGTATTCGATCAAAAGGTTATACCAAGATCCATTTATGACAAGTAGAGGAAACCAGTAGTACATACGATTTCTAAAAAAATACTGAGCTGCGTCTTCCTCGTCAGTACTATCATCGTACACCAATAAATATCAGTGCATTCCTTATATGGTCCGGAGTCCTATGAATAAATCCATGACATTCGATTGTAACGTTGTTATATGGAATAGCGTGAGGTAGTTGAGATGCAAATAGTGTAGCTCATTGAATAATCAAATTGTATAGTTCAGTGGAACTCGGCTAAGTAACTCACGGTCTAGTAATGCGACAGCGTTAAGTTACCGGAAAATTAGTTTTTCCTATGATTTCCATGAGGAAACTGTAATGTTATTGATTTTCCTCTCGGAATATAATGTAACACATGGATGAATCCAACGGCGGAAAATCTATCTTCTATCCGTTCTCGATACTATTATTCGAGCAGATTAAAGTTTAGGAAGAGTTATTTTCAAATAGTTTTAAGGAAAAGTTGCAACACTTTTATATATATACTTAGTGCTACCCGTGCGAATTCGGATGTATTTAGTGCATTGAATATTATACAATGATGTATCCAGACATTTCTGGCATTCAACATTAAATGAAATAATGTTTTATTTGAATATATGTAACAACAATCAAAGCCGAGGTGGCCCAGTGGTAAGAACGCGTGAATCTTAACCGATGATCGTGGGTTCAAACCCGGGCAAGTACCACTGATTTTCATGCTTAATTTGTGATTATAATTCACCTCGTGCTTGATGGTGAAAGAAAACATCGTTCGGAAACTTGCATGTGTCAAATTTCACGGAAATTCTGTCCACCCGCGTCGGAGCAGCGTGGTGGTTTCTTATTTTTAATCAATACTTGTTCCAGCTTAAGTAATTCATTAAGCTTAACAGAGTAAAACATTTAGTGTGCTAGACATTTTTAATGCTATATAAATTTCACATATTGATTATAGTTAATTAATATTTCTTTATTTATGCTTTATTATACACCATAAACGAAATATATATATATACGGATACAGCCTAAATAATAGTGGCATACAATTTCAGAGACGTTATAGCTACATAGCGATCTCTTCGAGGCAACCATTATAACCCACTGCAAAGTTCCGATCTCAAAACGACTTTTTGATAAAGTTTTCTCACATCTACGTTTGACTTGATTGTACGATTTAACATCCGTATATAACATGTACATAACGAGTATATAACACTCGATAAACTCGTTATACCGCGTGTCTATCAAGGCAACTTCCGATTTTATTTTCTATAACCTTTTTTTTGTGTCACAGGAAACATTTAAGAGACTACTATCACCGGTTCTATATTAATAATAATTTATGACTTTTCTATTCTTTTTTTAATTATCTAAGATCAACATTAAAAACTGAGTCGTGATTTTGCATTGATATTTAACCCTGGTGACAAAACAATTCATTTTTCTGAATTTCATTTGCTTTAATCCATGAAAGAGCATAACATGCTAAATATTTATTTATATATAAAAAGTGTCATATAATTTATGCATTATAACTACTTTTACTGCATAATGAATTATATCGCAACCACAACTACTGTAGCGATGAAGCTTTGAGATTTAATTTTTCTCAGATATCAACTTTAGAAGCATTCTTATTTCTTACATTCTTAATTTGAATTAAATAAATAAATTGTATTTCAAGCATTATAAATATTTAATGCGTGTCAGTTGCCAAGCGGTTAAACACGTGAGCCACGGCAAGTACCATTGTAATTTCTTCTGCTTAATCTGATTTGCGGTGAACGCGAACATCATGAGGAAACTTGCATGCGTCAATCAAAAGCTGTCACCGGTATCCAACCACAGATACTTGTCCGCAGTATTGTTGTCTTCCCAAGGTTCATTCCGTACTCTAAGGCCTATCGTTAGTGGGGACCAATTACCTTCTGGTGGCCTAAATGGAGCTTCTCCTCAAAAGAACTTGCCTTTGGTCGGCAGCAATACTGATAGTCTCTTACTGTACTACGTGTCATCTGAATAACCTGGAGCAAATAGCTGATGCGGCGTCAATCACGAGTCACAACGTTTTATTTCGGTTGAATATCGTGACAGCGATGCGGGCGGAAGGATGTCGCCGGAGCCAGGCTGGATGGGCCATAAATAAATGTTATCTGTCGTTTTACCGACCGCCATAACCCATTATACAATACGTCAGCATTATTCATGAACGCCTCCCACTGGACGAACTTGTTTTATCCATTTATATTAAATTTAATTAACATATCTCTGTTAATTGTTTATCATATACATTCATCTCCATATAATCTAAAAAATATATGAAACATAAGCGGTACCTACTATATATATAACGTCTAGATCTATATAATCATATATAATAATCAAAACTTAGTTTAAAATCTTCTCTATTAAAGAAAGCGTTCAAAAATCTTTTGAATCGGTCATGTCACAGGTTCGGACTGATAAGAACTTTAGTAGTTAATAAGACAAGTACGTTAATAATAACTTTAAATTACCATTTGGTAGACTAACACAATTCCGACTTATTACGAGGGAATCAGAAATTTAAAAACGATAAACGGACACGATGAAATTTTAAGGATCTACGTTTGGTAGCGAAACCTTAAAATGGACCGCTCATTAGTAACCACGTGGCCCGACAGACGGTAACATCGGAAGTGGTGACATCAGCGCCGGCTCCTATAATGACGGCCCCTGTCATTTTCTTTTTAGCGACGCTTAACGAGCGTCGAAGTGTCTTAACTATTACGAATTTCTGATTCAAATGTCACCACCTAACACCTACACCTAAGGGCCTCAGGATTTGATATCTATATAAATAAAATGATAGAGGTCTGCAGTTGTGCGCGCATCACGGAAAACTACTGAATAGATTTCAATGAATTTTTCTAAATTTTATTTCTTAGACACTTTGCCTTTATCAAAAATATAAATGATTGCGATATATTCATTTGATAAAAAGTTATTAAAGTTTCAAGAAACAACGATTTGTATATGCACTGCGTGTTCAGTGATGTATGTTTAAACAAAGTATATTTTTGCCTGCGATTCTGATGGCTTTCCTTCGTACATAAGAAAACTTTGTTAATATATCAAGCAACGCGGACGAAGTCGCGGGTATTAGCTAGTCTTATATACATTTATACACGTTTTAATAACATTAATTTAAAATTTTAAACGAAATTTGTGTCTATCCAAAAAGTCTATAGCTTCAATTCGGAACTTGTACAATACGTTATTTAGCATATAGCTATTTATCTCAATCTAATATTACATAATGAAATCGATTGGATATTAACTCGTATGCAAAAGATTAAAGCCACATTGGAGCAGAGTTGTGGAATAAGCTCCAAACCTTTTCCTCAAAAGTGGAGAGGACCCAGAAGTCCCACCAGTGGGACATTCACTGGTAAGAGATTAAAGCTCTCCCACCTCTAACATCAGATGGGATTAATTATTGATTGAATCATTATAATATAAATGCGAAAGTGAGTTTGTTTGTTATGCGATTAATCGTTTTAACATCATCATCTAACCTAACTCCTGCTCTACTTTTCTCTACATTTTTTATAAAATCAAAGAATACTATACTACTAATGACTTTAAACTCTTCTATAATCTTGTACTGTATACTAGCTGTGCCTGTGCTTGTGTGTAATTAATGAAAATATAATGAATAAAAATCAGCCTAGAATCTTCCTCGATAAAAGAACAAAAATATTTTTTAAATTCGAACCAATAGTTCCTGAGATTAGCCGGATGAAACAAACAAACTCTTCAGCTTTATATATTAGTATCTATCAATACTATATAATAATAATTCCACTCGACCAATATCAGACGATGAAATTTAATCAAAAATAATAATAATCGAACATTGTCTTAATTTCGAATAATATCCAATTGGAAAAGTTAATTGAAATACGATACAAAGAGAACGATGAGAACTCACGAGTCGTTCCTCGTCGAGGAATCTATCTCGAATTTTAACTTTTAATTAAACATCTTTGTACGTAACGAGTTCGAAGATAAAACTAATTATGGAAATGGCGCGACGAGAAAAATTCGTTCGCTGCTTTTCTCTTTCAGCGCATCGCAACCTTGGCCCGTTTATTTCATGCATTTTTAAGTATTTACTCAAAAGTAGTTTTCTCGATTGTGAGAATGTGTTGGAAAAACTAGCTTAAAATATACAAAGTCCGGTTACTACACGATAGGAGATGACAGGGTAGAAATGATTGACGTTTAAATTTTTTTTAATTGAAACGCTTGTATCTGCCATCTCACATTCAGCCTACTGATCTGTAAGTACTAAGCAAATGGTAGCTCCGTAGGCAATTCTACTATCCGTAGGGAAAAGCGAATCGTTTATTGAATATCTGTACGCACGTCTCTCTTGTTAAGATATAACTTCGTACGAAAAAAAAATATATTACAATTAATACTATTTTTAATTACCCGGCAGTGTTAAGGTGAACTGTTTCCAGTGCTTAATTTCCAGTGCAGTAATTTTTATTATAAGTAAAATATACTTCATTAAACAAAATATTAACCTATATGTTTTCACACTTAGGTCCTCTTTTGTTTCTCGTTTTTATAAACGATATTACTGAGAATGTAAAGCATTGTAAGTGTTCATTATTTGCAGACGATCTCAAAATATACAAAATAGTTAAATCAAATTTAGACATAGATTTAATTCAACACGACCTCAACAATATTATTGCATGGTGTCATCATAATAATATGACTCTTAATGTAGGCAAATGTTTTCATATAAAATTTACCCGTAAGAAAAAACCGCTTGTTTCTAGCTACACTATTGAAAATAAAAAACTACAAGAATTATCACAAATAAAAGACTTAGGAGTCACTATAGACGGTCGATTAACCTTCAAAACTCATGTTGATAATATAGTTGTTAAGGCTGCTCAAAATCTTGGCTTTATCAAACGGAACACACAGGGATTCTCAAGGAAAACTAAAATACTCTTATACAATTCTTTGGTGCGTAGCTGTCTTGAGTATGCCAGTATTGTATGGAATCCACTATATTCCGTACACTCTCAGCGTATCGAGAGTGTTCAGCGAGCTTTCACAAGACATCTTGCCTTTCATGAAAAGGACTTTTCGCACAGACAGATATACAAGGAACGATTGGATAAATTCAATATGATTTCACTTCGAAGTAGACGCGAAATGTTAGAACTTACCTTTCTACACAATATAATTAACTACAAGCTGACCAATTCAGAATTAATTGAGAACATACTGATATCAGTTCCGTCCAGGGCACACAGAAGTACTCACACCCACAGAATATTCCATACTCCTTGTGTAAAGTCAAATATTGGTAAGCAAGCTCCTTTAGTACGGTTGTGTAATAAATATAATCATATCGTTAAAGCAATTCCTGGCATTGACATTTTTTATGATTCGTCCTCAATCTTTAGAAATAAATTATTTAACTATTTTAAAATGCATGATTAGTTTAAAATTTTTATTGATGTTTTTTATAATTTCAATTATGATTTCGCCAATTGATTTTAATTATTATTATTATTTTTTCTATTATTGTTTTAACACTGACATCTTCAAAAATGCATGATTAGCTATAAATTTTATTTTATTTTTTATTTTTTTATAACTTCAATTATGATTTCGCCAATTGATTATTTCTTAATGTTTTTTTTCTCTATTATTATTATAACAATGACCTTAATTTTTTACTTAATTTGGCCATTTTTGAAAAATTGCTGATGACTTTTTTTTGTTACTTTTAATTTTGAATTAGATTTTGTAGTGTTATGAACACTTGTAACTGACATGCATATTAGATATTAATGTTTTATATGTTCTTTTTGTCAATGTTTTTATATGTATGTTGTAAGTGTTCTTTTACAAATAAATAAATAAATAAATAAATGTTTTCTAGTTGGTCAATACAATTCACAAAGTCACATAAAAACTTCATACCAAATAGAGACAGGAATACACAGTAAAATTATACCTTTTCTACAATTGCTTTATGTCAAATATATAAAAAATCATACCGTGCCCAGACGCAGGTGTGGCGTGACGCTTGGGCGACCCGCCCTGCGGCGTGGGCTGCATCGCGCGCGCTAGCGGCCCCTCGCCGCACCGGCCGCCGCCCTCGGGCTCATGGCTGTAACAAAAATATATTCACACATAAGTACATATCCCACAATATAATCTAGGTTTTTTTAAATCGAACTTTATCTCTAAAATAATTTGGAAAATTCTCTTTAGGATTTTCCATAGAAATTTATTATTTATTATTAATACAGATTTTATTCATTACAAAGATAAAACTTATAAAATAAATTATAGATTTTTTTAAACCAGTAAATGAACCATATTATATTGAACATATGATGGTTTTCAGTTCTGAAATATATATTTTTTAATTTCAATATAACATATTATAAAAAAAGATATACCGACGAACAAAGAGTCTTTATAAATGTTTTTTAATTAACTAAATTGTTATTTGTTAATCAGACGTCATAAAAGGTTTGAATTTAGAATATACTTCGATAAAGATAATATATTATAAATAGATAGATAGATAGATTGGCAAGCAAGCAGTCGAAATTGTACGCAATACCGCAGTTGCACTTGGTCAACACGCGGCCTTCGTTTTAATTATCCACAGGCTAGTGGCTTTGTGCGGTGCTGCCACAAGGTACAATAGGGTGTCCCCCCTTATAGGGGGAGTTCCATCGATTGGCAGCATTCGGAGCATGCAAATGCGCTGCGTGTATGTGAAAGGGGCTGACAACCCTTTTAGTGGTCGATTCCATTGTGTTTACGGATTAGACTTTACGTAACGTGACCATCCTGTTAATATTTAAATCTATCAAAATTTATTATTTTATATATATTTACTAATGCCTTACTGTAACTACCACACCAATACAAGAAACTTATATTATAAGATGCAGTGCGTTTCGAATTGTAAAGTATATTAATCTATATATGTATATAACTGACCGAACCATCACGAAATTAGAGTGAATCAATAAAATAGATCTGGGGGACAATTCTACTAACCCATTGTCATTATCGTATTATCAAAACATAGCGTGATCGTTGCCGTTTATCCGTTTTCCTATTCTTTAATTTATCAAATACTGGCATAAAATTTAACAATCGCGTTTGGTTTTGACATATCGGTATGTGTTAAGATTATTTTGATTCGGTACCGATCCATATACACCTGGTTTCGGGTGGAAGGATGAGTGAGCCAGTGTAATTACAGGCACAAGGGACATAACATCTTATTTCCCAAGGTTGGTAGCGCATTGGCGATGTAAGTGATGGTTAACATCTCTTACAGTGCCAATGTCTATTAGCGTTGGTGAACACTAACCATCAGGTGGCCCATATGCTCGTCTGCCTACCTATGCTATTAAAAAAAACGATCCTTATGAATTGGGTATTACCTATAAAAATAGTGCTATCTTCTTCCCTCGAATGTCAAATCAGTGATGACAGAATGAGATAAGTCAGAAACGAAACACCGATATACAACTAATAAAACATTACGATTGGTTAATGTTTATCGAAATCTAATCGTAGAAGTTAACACATAAGCTCGTTATGGAAACCAACTTGTAAGATTATTAATATTTATTTCAAAAGGAAACGAACAATTGTGAGCAAGACACGAGTGACACATATGGAACAGGTTGAGACATGTTCAATATGAATCATAATAAAAGAAATGATTTCGATTTTGCAACTGTCGCTAATGTTGATAAGAATGCAATAGACGATGACATACTTACAGACAATCGGGTTATCGCAACGCATTATAATCTATAAGCTTTTGCGCATAACGATGCAAAAAAAATGGTTGTCTGTAAAGTCGGTTTACGGACGATAATTTAACCTGACAACGTCATAACAAAACATTGATGAAATGACTGTAATCGAGTGAAAGAGAGATAGATGCGGCGCAAGCGTACAATCAGCATAACGGGACAATGAGCGTAACGGGACAATTTTTCGTGCATGCAGCCAGCGTTCATCGATTTATTAGACGTTGTCACGTCAAAATATACTTCAATCAAATAACAGACGTAAAATGTTTGCTGGTTTACTAACAGCAAGCAATACTACAAATGATATAGTAAAAAAAGCCGAGACGGCCCAGTGGTAAGACTGTTAGAGGGTGAATTTTGAACGAGGATCGTGGATTCAAACTTGCTCAGGCTTTAACCTACAAACATCAGTTAACATTGTGAATGTAAAAATAACTAGGCCAGTTCGTTAATATCTACCTACATACAATACAAGGTGGACCGATGATATAATAAGAGTCGCGGGAAGCCGTTGGATGCAACGCAAGACCGGCTAAAATGGAAATCCTTGGGAGACGGCCTTTGCCCAGCAGTGGATGTTTTTTGGCTGACATGATAATGATAATTATGAAAATGTCAAAAAATATGAGGATTTTATATAAATTTAAATATAATTCACGATACATTAAAAATTGTGAAATAAATTGACGAAGTTGATTATTATTCGCATACATTTTCGCAATGATTAAAGTTGAAAGAATACATTTTTATTACTAATATTTAGTACAAGTCGTTACGTTACGCTACGTTACGTTACGTTTACCTCGTTCTGAACTAAAATTGCATTGGACGATGCAGGTTGAGGACCTCAATATGGATCGCAATAAATGATAACGATATCACACTTACGAAACTGACCATTTTGTTTAATGTTGCAACAATTTCATACTATTGTTTTAATGTTCTAATAACGTATTAGTTATATTATTTAATTTTTCTTTGTATTTAAAAATTATTTATATTTTTTTTTTTATTTTAATCTGTAGATTTAAACATCTATTTTAATCTGTACATTATAATGATATTCACTACTTTATATTTATGTCAAAATTCAGTTATTTATTTTTTGTTATTGAAATTCAAAATGATTTTATTGTTTTTCGTCAATTAGAGATTATTTATTTAAATGTTAAGTTAGCACATAATTTATATATATTTTTATATAAGCAATAAGACAATGTTTTTCCTTCTATATGACTTCTTATTTGATAAAATAAAATATATAACTAGCTTACACCTGCATCTTCGTTTGTGATAGTGGAAGAGTGCAGATATAAGAATTACGTGCTTTTCTGTACAACTGACGTAATTTCAAAAATTAATGACTAGTTAAGACGTCAAGGCTTAACAACCAAGCAATTTAAAAAGCCCGCATTTATAATATAAGATATTATTTCATATGCAGGTGGCTCTGGATCAACTATCAGTATTAATGCAATGCCAAATTAGTTTTCATAAAAACTAAGAATCCAATTTTTTTTTATTGTTGTTTTTTTAAGGGGCGTTTATAGGCAGCCTATATGTAGACCTCATCGTTACACGCTACATTAAATCAAAATAATTCATTTTGAGAGAATCACTAACAAATTCATAAATTTTAATTGCCGGAAAGGTTTACTAAGAAAATAATTAAAAGTGCCAATATTCATAAAATTTAAATGTAGTTCATATTTTAGTGTCTCTCAATAACTGTGGTTACAAACACATGCAAATAACAAGTGAGAAACATCTTCTAATACACCACATACTTCACAGTTGGGAGTGTGACTTTTCCTCATTAGATGTTTAAACTTAGTCTAAATGCTAAAATTAACTTACTTCTATTAAATAATCCAAGTAAGTATTAAATAAAACACTCACACATATACATATATACAAAGGTATAAACATTCAACAAAGTAGTGTAATTACTGTAAAGGTCGACGAACTTACAAAGGTAATTCATGATTTGTAAACACAAACTAGTTCAGCACTACGTAATTAGGTCGGTTAATTTATGTTCTGCAGCATCGACTAATTTGAAAGCGTACTCAGTAATAGACTGTTAGACCTAGAGCTTTTAGTATCAATTGTTTCAACTGAAAATCTTACAAAATGTAACAAAACTCAGTTCAACAATTAACAAAAATTAAATTAATTTTGATTAATCCGATATACTTTTGCCACGATTGAAATCGTAAAAAATATCGTTTAAATTGTAAGGCTACGGGATTCATAATAATAATTGTACAAAAATGAAGTTTAACTCATTCGAAGCTAATTGTGAAATACTGTCTGTCTGTATTATAAATTGGTTAACATAAACCGTCGTTATGATCTACGCCGTTGAATATTCATAACGCGACGCTGCGCGATACGTCAATACAGATTTCGTTCTATTTTTAAACGACTTAAAAAAATATTGATCACAATTCATATGATATAAACCGAGATGGATGGATGGTTAACCGATGACCGTGGGTTCAAATCCGGGCAAATACCACTGAATTGCATGTGCGGTGAAGGGAACTATTGTGATGAAACCTGCAGGTGTCATTGAAATTCTGCCACATGTGTAGTCCACCAACCCGTATTGGAGCAGCGTGGTGGAATAAGCTCCAAACCTTCTCCTCAAAAAAAGGAGAGGAGGTAAGGCCCAGCAGTAGGTTATATATTTTTATATATAACCTTTTTTATTCATGAAGGAATTTTGATGACTGTTTTTGTTTTGTGTATCTCCAAGGTGGTCCAATATCTACTTCAATAGTATTGGAATTGGATATTATTTAGTTTTCATTTGAATCGTACAAATCGGACAATTGAAAAACACAAATAGGAATTCCACGCGACTGTCATACGATCGACCTTGACCGAAATCTATACGAACTGCGGTCCAATTAAATCCTTTAATCACGATTTAATGAGATCACCGCTTCATACTCGAGGGCTTCAAAGCCTTTCCCACTAGCTTCTATTCAAAACTTTAGCATAAAATAAATAATATTAATATAGGTACTATTGTAGATTGTACTGTCACCAGTTATAAAAGTATGTGCCTATTAATATAAAATTGTCGCCCTAATGTCTCCGTATTTCCAAATTTCATAGAAACTAACATGTCAAATTAAATAAAAAATTATAAAAAAACCTATAAATGAATATTTTATTCGAACTATTAAATATAATAATAAACTAACACAAACACTTTTGAGAATGTTTAAGTTATCCCTACGAGTTCGTGTTCATTATTATGGATTTTCTTTCTGTGTAAGGCACACAGAGGCGTGTTCACTTATTTATAAAAAGAAAAATTGACACAATGCACACAAATTCGGTTATTGAAATACAAAATTGCGTCGACGTCCGACGATGACTTGCGAATACATTACCTATTCATTGCACGTAAATCATAACGTACGATTCGGACGCAACTTAATTATAAATATTCGCTAATGACGGCCGAATACTGAAACGTCTCCCAAAGTTTTTTTTTTTTTTTTTTAAGATATGAAGGCGGACGAGCATGTGGGCCACCTGATGGTAAGTGGTCAGCAATGCCCATAGACATTGTCATTGTAAGAGATGTTAACCATCTCTTACATCGCCAATGCGCCACCAACCTTGGGAACTAAGAT
The DNA here is from genome assembly GCA_963151315.1 of Nymphalis c-album. Lineage (NCBI taxonomy): Eukaryota > Metazoa > Arthropoda > Insecta > Lepidoptera > Nymphalidae > Nymphalis > Nymphalis c-album. Next base: position 4,302,433 of record OY720610.1, read on the forward strand.
GTTATGTCCCTTGTGCCTGTAATTACACTGGCTCACTCACCCTTCAAACCGGAACACAACAGTACCTAGTACTGCTGTTTTGCGGTAGAATATCTGATGAGTGGGTGGTACCTACCCAGACGAGCTTGCACAAAGCTCTACCACCAAGTAAACGCTTAACATTGAGCAAGTTAAACGCTACTTAACATTGAGAAGCTCCTAAATTAGTATGCGAAATTTAAATTTAACGGCGTCTCAAATAATTAAGTTACATTTAATAATTAAGTGACGTTTCAGTATTCGGCCGTGAGACCAGTATTTATATAAAGCAACCAATGGTGTATTTAATACTTTTTGCAAAAGTTAATCAATGAGAGTTGATTAAATATTATATTATGATAGATTAAATTTAATTAATTAATAGCTAATATGAATTGATTTTATTCTTACATATTTATTTATCATTACATAACGGACAGCGTGGTTGGTCCAGATTTGAGGTGACATGATACTCGACGGTACCATGCGATTTTCTTTCAATATTCAAAAAAATATTGGATCTAATTATGCATATCACTTTCTGATATATCTTGAAAATTCCTAGTTGAGTTTAATGTTACAGGATACCACATAGAGGTATCCTGTAACTATGCGAAGAATAATGACTTAAAACTACAATAAACACAAAACACAAACACACACACACTCGTTCATTCATTCGTTAGATTCACATATTTGTATTGTTTTTTTTTGTCAATAGCAAAAACTTGATTAAAACAAAAGCTTAGTTAGTTAGTTAGTTATAGGTCATTAGGAATTCAGAATCATTAAAATGCAATCTCTTTCAATACTATCATTAGCTACACTTAGTGATGTCATTAATTAATTAATTAGGCATATTAAGTTCTACCACTTTTTTAAGTAATTAAAGCTTATGTTTTAGCTAACTAGGACATAGTGTCACTTACATTAGATATTACTATGATATTAAAAAAGGAGGATTATAGTTTAGGTTATTATTTAGTAAGTTGATGAACAATACCATACATATTTATACGTATAAAAAATAAGAATAACGTTCACTTATGTATATATAAATATAATTTAAAAAATGCCTTCAAATAAATTTGATTCTACTAAAACAACTATCCTATTTTTTTTATATTTTATATCAAACATAAATTATTAATCCTGTGAACAATATAAGGGAATCGAAAACAGTTTATTTCAATACACGCAGTTATTCCAAAAACAAAGGTCAATATTTTGGACAGAATTTACTCGGCGGTAATAGTAGAGAAAGATAGATACAGGATCTTCCTTTTACTTAAATTTATGGAACGACTGGAGTAACTGATGATACGAATAAATATAGAGAAACATTACGCAGACCAAAAATAAAGAACGATACATTCATATATGACATACATAACTGCAATCCATTACGTGCAACTGCACATATCAAACTACATCATCATTAATACCTTCATACATAATTCATACCGAATGAAGATTTAATAGTTAATCATCCCAAATAGATGCAGAATCATAAATCAATGTTAATTCGAATCTATCGAATTCCATCGCAAACGGTTGAAGGTGATTTTAATATCGCTTACCAAGCCTTCGAAATATCACCCACAAGCCGCCCACGTCGTTGAGCAAGGAGACATTTACGATAACGAATGTAAGGGAAAGTGTACGTATTTAATTAATTCCAGTCATCAGCAACTCGATTACGTTAAGATGTAATTAAGCAACGTACACTTCATATGTGTCTGAGAAACTTTGTGAACGTGTCGGATTATTCAATAAGATAAGATAACAATGAGGGCCCTAAATAGTACCCCAAAGAGTACCAATAATTTTGAAAATATATCAATGCTCATCTAAATTATTTTCTTATTCTTATTTAATTAAATGAAATGAAATATTATCTAAGGTTTGGTTTTTAATTAGTAGGTACAGGTAACGAACCTTTTCGATCGAACCCTGGTGTATCTCCACGTATTACTGCTGTAGTGTCCTGAACTTGAAGGGCACAGTAACAGCTGGAGACTGTTCGGCCTGGGCTGCCTTTGTTTCTTCGATCTCAATTTCACAACGTCATCCTTCTTAGTTTCTTTAACAGGTGGCTTCTTAGAATCTCCGCTCCATCTATACTTATCTTCTAGACTGTTCCTTAATTCTATTTCATCTTCCAGATTCAAATGATCTAACTTATCGTTAATGAAACTTCTAGATCTTAACAAATCTGGCGTTTCGTCAATTCTTTCATGCTTTCGTATTTCGATCGGCGATGTCGGTGGTCGTCTCGGTTCGAATACCACTTTTGAATATTCGTTGCTACGACGCCATAAACGTGGTGATAATGGCCAGAACCGCCCATTGGGCTGTGCAGACTCCATTACCATTTTTTTTAACACTTTTAATTTCAATAATACACTTAAAACTTTCAATGTAAAATGAACACTTCGACTTTATCGATGTTTATCACTGTATAAACGATATCGAGTTACCAGTAGTAATGAATAATATTACACTTATTATATACGTGCGTTATATCCGAAAGTAATTCATTGACTATATGAGGTTGGAGCGAAATGTGCATAACAGTCCCCCACCAAGGTACCCGATCACACGTTACGCCTACGAATTCTAGATAAAACGGAATGATTGGAATGAATCCAGTGTCACATGTAACGCATCACAATGAGGTATCGTACACACCTTCCGATGAATGGAAATAACAATGGCTTATCAGATAAATCGAATGCTACTGGAGTATCCGAACCGGATACCGGATCAAGAGCTATGATTTGAATCATAAACGCGTCTCTATTGTCTATTAATTTTATTATCGAATTGGTTATGATTTATAATTAATCAATAATTTACATTATAAATGTAATACATTAATATAATTAATTGTTGTCTAGAAGAGATCGATATTTAGCGATAAGATAAAGTTATTTTGCATCTTAAATATTTTACGTTCATAATATTGTAAAGTTTATATCTTGGAAGTTTATTGTAAATAATAATAAATATTAATATTATTTTAATCAGTGCTTCTTCCTTCATTACCTAATTATTTTGTAAACGGGTTTTTACCGAAACAATCATTGCTAATTCAAGGAAATATTTGTTTTCACTTCCGAGAAATACGTAAGTTTTTCGAGAAATTGATGAAATAATAGATTACACTATCGATAAGGATAATTTTAGCAAAAAAATTGACATTGATTTACCTATGCTTATCGTTATCAATCTGCATCGCAGTCTGCTGGTAGTTTGGGTGTCACAGACCCCTATATCATAATGCATTTTAGATAAGATAGTTTCGATAAATAGGGTTTAAGTTTATATTTTATTATCGAATTATTTTAGAAGGATGTATGCGACATTAATGGTTTGGATTCGATTTGATGTTTGTTTTGGTTGGTATATTTACCGTTTAGTAAGTATGCACTTGATTCATTTTTTGTCGATTTCTATTAATACAATATTTAAAACAGATGCTATGAGTGTTCATGTATAACCGTTACTATCATCGTCCTCGTGTTCATGTAACAGTCAAAAGTTTCCTCTTGTAGTTGAGGAAAAAGTTTGGAGCTTACTCCACCGCACAGCTTAGAAGCAGGTTGGTGGATACAACTGGCAGTATTTCATTTCCAAGTTTCCTTACAATGATCTCCTTCACCATTAAGAATATGATAAATGATGAACACAAATTAAGCACATGACAATTCAGTGCTGCTTGAACTTTTACTACTTCACTACCCAAACTAAGATTGAACCTAGAACCTAAATCTACCTCCTTATTTAAATAACATGCTTCACCATGAATTCATTAAGCTCCAGATTTCCCACAATCTCCTCAAGCATCTACATCAAAAAGGGATAACCATAAAACGACCACCGTATGTAATGGGTCACGGTAGGATGTATTCGAATAACGTTGCATACTAAATGGTCGCTCAGGAAACGGGGACAGGACGCAATCTATTCGCCATTTTAATACTGATGTACTGTGTATAAATATAAAAATTGTCTGTTAGCTTATAATAACATCATAAAGATTTTACGATATTAACTATTATGATAATATTTTAAATAACGAATCTATTTTATTACATAGCACGTGCAACTTTCATTTCTTTTTTTATTTCATACCAACAACTACCGCTAATTTGTTGATGAACAGAAAGATAAAGTAATAAATTTATTATTGGCGCGAATTATGATTTGTTGAATGTTTTCAAATGTGTATTTTAGATTTGTGAGAGCACTTGAGTGAGTTATTTTAATCAATTTGAATGATTCGCGGCCGAATACTGAAACGACACTTAAATATAAAACGCAACTTAATTATTTGAGACGCCGTTAAATTCAAATTTCGTATACTAATTTTGGAGCTTCTCAATCTTAAGTAGTGTTTAACTTTGAGTGACGTTTCAGTATTCGGCCGTCGGTGTTCTATTTTTAAAACGACCAATTCGAAGTTTTTATCAAATCAGTTTCAATTTTAGATGCTAAATATATACAATAGATTTGTGCAATTCAAATCCATCGATTAATATTCCCTTGCTAGCTTATGTTAAGGATAAAATAAGGGACAATAATTGTCAAGCTTCAACATTTTCTTCACCACTAACCACAAATAGAAATTAGACAAAAGCCTGATAGACTTCACTCAGCCTTAACACACTTCTGTTATGATCCACGTGTTGTACACTGGGACATCCTGGCAGACCATTTATGTCATAAATATAATTCAATAAGGCATAATTATATGACAGAAAGTATTGAAACGGAATACAAATGAAGTAGGTATATTAGTCTGGTGATAAATAATCTACAAAAAAGGGCCGCCTAATGTAGAAGCCGCAGGAAGCTTGCTTGAATCACAGGAAATAAAAGTATATACATTGTCATTTCTATGAGTCCCTGAGTCAGACGGATCGATTCTCGAAATCAACGAACCCGATTGAGACATTACGGTGACCTATTACGTATGTACATACAAATGCTATGGGACCGAATGACATACCAATTACGGTGTTAGGAACTCGTTCTTATAGTAACAGTGTCATGTCAGTTTAAGTAAATTTCTTTTAATAGATTGTGAATATTGGACGTGGTGTATTTGCGATTGATTAATGGGTGGCGAGTATATCTCTACTAATTAGTCAGTCCATTGACCAAGACACACAAATCTATCAATAATCTGGATATATAAATAAGCACCAGATGATTTATAAACTCAAATGCCTGGTGGATACAAGTATTTCAACCAATTGACCATCTTGGCTCTCGTATTATCAAGTCTCATGGATATGATGATGAAGTATATAGCTCGTTATGTATGACAATATTTTATAAACACGACCACAGCCTTCGAGCAGACATTCTAAGTAATCACTCAATGATATTTTTGTCCCAGAATTTAAACAGGGGAACTCGCATACAATAGCCGGAACAAACAATACAGACAACGTAATTGGTAACATTGATATACTTACCACATTATTACGAGCAGGCAGTTTTGATCACTATTGACTTATGATTACAGACCATATTCGTTTGATCATTTGGTAATTTTGTGCATAAAACGTGGGACGCAAAGCAAGCTACACAATATCGTATGCATTGTGATCAAATGACAGTTGCTCGGAAATTGGAAGACGATACACATACACACCCAGTACATAACAATTGGCTGGGTTGGTGGTGAATGAAAACATCCAAGCTATTCTACCAAATGTGAATCAACCTACATTGGACGAACTCTTAAGCTTCTCAAAATGAACCCCAGACAGTCACCACTTTACTAGTAGAGCTTTGTGCAAGCTCGTCTGGGTAGGTAACACCCACTCATGAGATATTCTACTGCAAAAGAGCAGTACTTCGTACTGTTGTGTTTTGGTTTGAAGGGTGAGTGAGCCAGTGCAATTACAGGCACAAAGGACATAACATCTTAGTTCCCAAGGTTGGTGGCGCATTGGCTATGTAAGCGATGGTTAACATCTCTTACAATGCCAATGTCTATGAGCGTTGGTGACCACTTACCATCATGTGGCCCATATGCTTGGCCGCCTACCGATGCTATAAAAAAAACATTATAATCATCAGGCTACATGGTTTTACCCAAACAACAAAATGATAAAATGATATTTCATACGTGAAGAAATCGTCTGAACAGAACGTGCAAATCGATTATCTACTCGATTTAAACTGTTAACAAATAGATGATTCAGATCTTGAGCCACATTCGTATTTTTAAATATTTTACACATGGTTAGCTTTAACTCAACGTACCGTAGTTAATTTTTTTATTGACAACAACTAATCAGATGGTTATCGTATTTAGATTTATGTTAAGCAAGTTCTTTAAATAATTGACCAAAAACATAACCTAATTAGTTAATATGGCCTATAAAAAAAAGTAAAGTAACAGCCTGTGAATGTCCCACCGCTGATTAAGGCCTCTTCTACTTTTTTGAGGAGAATGTTTTAGAGCTTATTCCACCACGCTGCTCCATTGCGGGCAGAATACACATGTGGCAGAATTTAAGTGAAATTTGACATATGCCGGTTTCCTCACGATGTTTTACTTCGCCGTCAAGCACGAGATGAATTATAAACTCAAATTAAGCACTTGAAAATTCAGTGGTGCCTGCCCGGGTTTGAACCCACGTTCATCGGTTAAGAATCACGCGTTCTAGCCACTGGGTCATCTCGGCTATATAGATCATAAATAAAATAAAAAGTAAATAACAGTTAACATGCTGTAAATAACATAGATTTAAACTTATAACATTAGTGATTAGACGGTCATCATCTTCAGCGAGTACAATTTATTAAAGGTTTCTAAGAGCATTTGGTTCACCTTATAATATGTAGTCACTAATCTCTTGAATACTGAAAAAGATCACGTGATATAAGATGCTATATGTTTATAATCATTCTGACATTGATAGGTTGATTCCAAGTGGGATCCCAGTAATACAAATTGCTATTTGGCGATACAATAACTGGTACCAGACGGTTTAGTACAAAACCTACCACGAGCTTTGTTATTGCTAATCATCGACCCTAATCAGAATGATTGCAAAATAAAACGAAATCGTATAAAACTTGTATACTCAATAAATCGTTTGAATCAGCCTGTCATTTTGATCATACATCACGTCCCAGTCTGCTAACGGTTCGAATTTAATGGCACGCTCGTGTATGTCGAAATCTTGACGAATGGTAGAAAACCTTTATGATGGACGGCGTCAATCATTTAAAAAAAAAAAAATATTTTTACCAATATAGAATTTCCACTAAATTTTTGCATCCTAATACCAATATACCAATCCTTTATACCAATGAGATTAAAAGTAAACATATCGACAACGTTTCGACATCGATAACAATAGATAAAGATAAACAACAATTAATTCATATTTGCATCCTTTTGCATCATCATCACAAATAACCTAATCAAATGCGGGCACTGAGCAAATAGGCATGTATCGATACAATTACATATAGTTTGTATATCCGTCTATTTGCATTAGAGAAATATGATGAAATAAGCTCAAAACCTTTTATGTAAGAGAAGACGAAGCCATTCATCAGATTTTATCCTTAATTTGGGTCTATATATATATATATATATATCTTAAATTTCTATACTTACTTAACGTATGAGTCCTTATACAAGCACGTAATATACATGCAAGCTTATTTATAGGACAGATATAATTAAAAATGAATATGTATGTAATTATATATAGATTGTATTAATAAATAATCAATTTACGATGAGAAAAATCCATATTTGTTATATTGTGTATGACATTACGTGTCGATATTAGTGTGCGTTTATGAATATATGTATGTGTGTATTAATACAGTAATAGCATATTACATAGATTAAAAAATAAAATATGAAATTTCAAATATAGAACAAGCATTCCATTTTAATTTAACAACGTACAAATTCCTCCGTCTGTGTTACTTTAGCGTTTTACAAGCGCTATTTCACGCAGCAAAGTTTATATACTATTATGTAAGATCTGTTCCAAGTTTTGTTTTGAGACGTGTCTGTCCGTACGGGGAAGCGTAACACAAACTAAACTGCTTTGTGATTGATATACAAAGCTTGTTTTCGCCAACTATACCGTACGATACCGTAATATTTGAATTATTTACTATGCCTTTGCATATTATACAAAACAATGTATATAAAAGTGATCCTTATATTTATAACCGGAATACTATTGGTTGTCTGACTCATCACCAGATCTCCATACTATAGATCTGATTTACTTGCAATTTGATTTGTAACTTTTGCGACGCAGACGCTAAATAAGAACGGATTTTTGCAAATCCCAAATATTTTTTACAATCTTAGCAATATAAGTATTCAACTAAATAAAAAAAAATAATCAGTTATTTCGGGGGAGGGCTTTCGGGGAGGAATCTATGTACAACAGTAGATTGCGGTTGGCTAACAATGATGTATTCTATTGCAGAAATCATATTTTCTCTTTTTATTTATATCGCTAGTTAGACAAAACAACCAATGCAAGATTACGGAGATTTCAAATAGAACAAATATTTGACAAGTATATATTTTTTTCTGTCATCATGTTTAAACTTATGACACATCATTAATCTTCATCAAAGTCATTAAGCTAAAATTTGAATTGGAAATGATCAACATTTTATCCTTAACAAAAGAATAAATCCAAGAAATAGAATTGACTAAAAGATAGGATCATAACAAAAGTTATAACAGAACATAAATAGCTACACTGACTATCTTGAGTTAAATTAATAAAGTTAGTGAATATTTAATTATACTCGTTGAAACATAAGCATCATTATATATGTATTAAATAAAAAATATATTTTAAATTGAAACAAAACGTAACTTAAATAATTAAATACGGTATGTCTCCGGTTCTTACACTATTCTGCTGTCAAACGAGAACAGCAATTCGAAGTATTTACTGTTCAGCGGTAGAATAGTTGACGAGCGGGTAATACGAACACACGTTTGTTGCAAGAAATCTTACAACAAAAAAAAAACACATTTCTAAATATTCAAAGTAAATGTACCACAGTTGGACAAAGTTAGGACCTTTTGGAGACGAAGGTTTGAGGCCTTATCCAGATTTTTATGTTCCCTTATGATATTTTCCTTAACCGGCAAACACGAGCCAGTAAACAAATTAACATGTTCGGTTAGGATTTATGTGTTCGTACCACTCTTAATTTGACAGCGTTTTGTTTAAAGTGACAGCTTGTGAATGTCCCACTGCTGGGCTAAGGCCTCTTCTCCCCTTTGTTAGGAGAAGGTTCTGTTTTGTTTAGTACATATTTTTAATTACAATAATTTATTCGTATTAGGTTAGTAGATGACATCACACCGCTGTCGTGATAAAGTCCCGTCGAGTGAGCGTGACTCAAGGACCAACTTACTGTTAAGTGCTTGAGAGCTTTATAAGCGTAAATAAAGTTTAAACTCTGTATATTTCTAGGTTTAATATTAATACTAGTTTATATAAAATGTAATAAATGAAATGGAAACTAATAAATGAGGAGACTTTCGTTTTTTGATGATGCCTACTACTAATAACTAAATTACTAAACCAATATATGTTTATAAGAAATACCATAACAGTTTAGTTAAGTTAAACTCATCTAAAGTATATAATATATTAATAATGATGTCCGCTTAACCAATTCTCGCTTCAGCGGCAGTTTTTATCGGTGATTAGTCAACTGCACAGGACACATTACAGTGCGCACAAACACAGATACACTCTCCATCGAAAAGAGTTTAAGAGCGGGACCAATACCTTTACGTGCTTTCCGAGGCTCGGGGATTTAAATCCAACTTGCAAACTCGTAATACTAATGAGTTTCTTAACAAATTAACTGTAACCTTATAAAATCGACACAAAACCGACGATGAAATTAATCTATACTATAATATGATAAATGCGAAGAAACTTTGTCTGTCTATACTGTCACGACTAAACCACTTTTATAATATACTAGTTGTACCCCGAGGTTTCACTCGCATTTAATTAATAAAAATTTAAAGAATAAAAAAATCAGCCTAGACCCTTCCTCGATAAAGGACTTCTCTAAAAGTGGAGAAAAGGTTTGAAGCTTAATTCACCACGCTGCTCAAATGCGTGTTGGTGGAATACACGTGTGACGGAATTTCAGTGAAATTGACACATTCAGGTTTCCCCGCCATGATTTCCTTCACCGTCAAGCACGAGATGAATTATAATTACATAAATAAGCACATGAAATTCATTGGTGCTTGCTCTGGTTTGAACCCACGATCATCTGTTAAGATTCACGCGTTCTTACCACTGGGCCCTAACACGCGGGCAAAACTATTCCGCAAACTAGAATGAAATAAAAAAAAACTAAATGAAACACTCAAATCACTATACCCGATATAATACCCGAGGTTTAATTAACGTCGAGCGATGCGGATGGGAAACAAATAATTTATTAAATATTTACAGTATCAATTTCTAAAATCATTTACAATATTCCACGAGGGAGACCATTAAAGCTTTGCGATGTTTATTATTTATTAGCGAAACGTTATTAGGTACGGGTTTGGAACTGCGCCAAAGGATGCGCTGAATCAGAACTGCAATCGAAAAATGTTGAAGTTTATTTCCACGGTTAATACTACGATTGTTACATTACGACGAAATAAAAGTTTGTTGAAAACATTTTGATAAGATATCATATCTATGTATGTGAGACTAAAAATTATTTATTCCAACAAATATTGGCTATTATGTATTAATGAAATATGTAAAGACATCTATATAAATATTGAATATGTGAAAATAAATCTATCTGTGACGCATTCACGGCTAAACCAGTGAACCGAGTTTGATGAGGGAGACGCATTAACAGACACATAAGCTACTTTTTAAACACGAGCGAAAACTACTAGACTACTAGTACTACTAAACTCGTTCACTATAACAAAAACTTACAACGTACAATATGTAATAATTAACTTAGTATATTATTCGAAAACAAACAGACAGTATCTGTAACAGCCTGTGAGTGTCCCACTGCTGGGCTAAGGCCTCTTCTCCTCTTTTGAGAAGAAGGTTTTTGGAGGTTATTCCAACACGCTGCTCCGATGCGGGTTTGTGGAATACACATGTGACACTGTAATTTGACACATGCATGTTTCCTCACGATGGTTTTCCTTCACCATCAAGCACGAGATGAATATATAATAAATAGTCACATATTAAGCACATGCAATTCCTTGGTGAATGTCCGGCTTTCAACCCACGATCATCGGTTAAGATTCACGCGTTCTTACCACTGGGCCATCTCGGCTTTTATTAAGCCGCAAGATCATTAAAACGGGGCTGGCGGTGTTGTTTATTGTTTATTAGCGGGTGAGACTGGAGCGACGCCAAAGGATCCGATGAATCAGATCAGGGAATTCCTGTAACCGAGCTTGTCATAGCGACGTCGGTACACTTCCTCGACGTTCAGCCTTTGTTTTCAAATATATTTTATATACTATTGAAACTTGTGCCCTATTTATTAAAGATGTTTTGTTGTATTTATGATTCATCTTGTGCTTGGCGATAAAGGAAAACATCATAAAGATATTCTGCATGTGTTGGTTGTAAATCTAAATGCGAGTCCCGGATAGCAGCAGATGAGATTCAAACCTTTTTCTGAAAAGGGGCGAAGTTCTTCGTTTAAGGCGAGTCCATAGCGCCTCATCCTTCTATTTAAGACTTCACACTTTTTTATATACGATCTTTAAACGCGAGCAATTTAATCTATACTAATATATAAAGCTGAATAGTTTGTTTGATTGATCCGGCTAATCTCAGGAACTACTGGTCCGAATTATTATAGAAAAATATTTGTGTGTTGTATAGTCCTTTTATCGAGGAAGGTTCTAGACTTTTTATTAATTAAATTTTTACTAATTATACGCGGGTGAAACCTTCTAGTTAGTTATTCATAAAAACGTCATAAGTTGATAGGTCGTTGACGTATTTCAAGTCGTCACCAATGTATGTCACTTGATTATAAGGTCAGAAGTGACCTTTTCGCTAAAACATGACACGCCATTTTTTTTTCTTGAAATCATTAGTCATTCACGCATACAATTTGATAAATAACATAACCCCATCATCGTCATCAAATGCAACGTCAGATGAAACAAACGTTGTAACGTTTTATTTTTCTATTTACTATTTTAAACGAAAGAAGAAAATACCGTAAATGAAGTAACTAATGGAAAACCAGGACGTAGGTACAAAGTAAACAGCGGGAAATGACCGAAACGCAGTTACGGCAATTTAGCTAATGGACGAGTAACACCCAGAAATTGGAGTAACAGCACACATGGAATTAAATACGACAAATGAAAGACACACACAAGGGAAAGGAATATATAATTATTCGGATTGCCTCGTTGGTCTAGTGGCTTGATATAAGGCCGCAGACGCGGTGGTCCTGGGTTCAATTCCCAGGTCGGGCAAATAAATAGTTATTGGGGTTTTCTGTCAGAAAATTCTCAGTAGCAGCCCGGAGTCTGGAAGTTGGAAGTGTCGTACACTCCCGTGCCTCGGAAAGCACGTTGGTACTGCGCCTGAACTCTTTCCGAACGTGTCGGATTGCCGTCCCATCGGATTATGGGAGCTAAGGAAAAGAGAGAGCACCTGTGTTATTATTGCGCACACACTTGTGCACTATAATATTTCCTGCGAAGTTGGCTAATCTCTCTTGAGATTGGCCGCCGAGGCCGAAATAGGTCTGGAGGACCTTAATTACTTACTTATATGTTCATGTCATTGAACTCGTTCTTAAAGGTTGGACCGTTTTGATTGTTTGTGTTTGTATGTCATGTATACAGGTTTCACATTTGACCCAGTAGGTTATTTTTTATGATTGGCGGAGGAGCACGTGTGCCACTTGATGGTAAGTGACCACCAGCGCCCATAGACAATGGCAATGTAAGAAATTTTAACCATCGCTTACATCGGCAATGCATCACCAACCTGGGGAACTAAAATGTTATGTCACCACCCTTCAAACGGGAACTCAATAATACCAAGTACTGCTGTTTTGCGGTAGAATATCTGATGAGTGGGTGGTACCTCAGATGACCTTGCACAAAGCTCTATCAACGAGTTAATACTATCGTGTGTAAAGCATGTTGCAAATATTTTTTAACAAAAAGAAAAATATTTCACCCGCATGGAATCGGGTCGGGCTGCTATTAATATAACAGATTTATTTAGTTCATTTATTATTAAAATAATCAACGGATTATTACCAAACGTTATTAATAAGAATTTGTTTTTCTGATCAATCATCATAAAAGGACGTCAGACGATATAAGAAGTAAAATATCCTAAGCCAGCGGTTCGTAAACCGCGGCCCGGAGTCACTAGAGCTTCGTGAAGATAGGTACTTCAAGTGTTCCGCGACCGAACTTAAGTACACAATTAAAATCAATTGAAAAATAACATTATATTTTTATGTTATACTTACATAATAAGATACAAAATATATTTATTAATTTATATAATACCTATAAGAAAAGAAAAGCTTTAAAGAAGGAGACTCTATTTAAATATTTGGTATCAAGCAATAAGTTTGATATCTTAGCCTATCTGTTATGAAGTTATATTTACAAGGCTTTTTTTGCTTCAAGTCCTTGAATTCAGAAAAGATTGACGATCCCTGTTTTAAGGTACCAGCTATTATAATTCTGTCAAAGAAAATAATTTAACGTTTACTCTTCAAATGAAAAAAAAGATTAACAACCACTGATCTAGGTTATTAAACTCAACACAGTCTAACCGATGACTCACTGACAGTTAGTTAATTGCACATAAAAGAGATAAAGCGATTGATACAGGGCCCGTCGGATGAAATTGGATCACGACATCCTAAATTCAATAACTCTGGTGAAACTGCGTCAGCGATGTAACATATTCTTCACCATCCAATCTTTACCATTATTTGTTTTATATAATAATATTATAAGTAGGTTTTTTTTTTATTGCATAGGAAGGCGGACGAGCATATAGGCCACCTGATGGTAAGTGATCACCAACGCCCATAGACATTGGCGTTGTAAGAGCTGTTAACCATCTCTTACATCGCCCATGCGCCACCAACCTTGGGACCTAAGATGTTATGTCCCTTGTGCCTGTAATTACACTGGCTCACTCACCCTTCAAACCGGAACACAGCAATAACAAGTACTGCTGTTTTGCGGTAGAATATCTGATGAGTGGGTGGTACCTACCCAGACGAGCTTGCACAAAGCTCTACCACCAAGTAGATATAGCAAGAGGTATATAAGCTAGTAAGTCTGATTTAGATATATAAGCATATATAAGCAATATGTGTCATTTGTCATATAAATAAAATATGGTATAGAATATCGTAATCAAAATACTGAATACATAAAATACAAATATTTTAAATAAGTATTACACCAACTAGCATTTCATTTGTTTTTAAAAAACAATAAGTTGTTCTTATTGATAGTTCGAAACGTTTACTTGGAGTCTGATAATTTCTTCAAACTTCCTTATTATTTATAATATTACTTAGTTTTACATATAATGGGAATGCTATGGTTTCCTATAATGCAGGGAGCAAAAGGCCATATAACTAGTTTAAAGTACAACGCAAGCTCATGATGTATTCCTTGATGGAGATCCTAATAAAAAAAACTAGATAGATATAAATGGAGTAAAAAAATTAAAGTTTTGCGTCTGGTACTCGATAAAGCGGCAAATTTTATTGATGTAAAAACAGTGAACGATCAAAGTAATTAAGATAGCCGGCGGTGATAACATTTCTTCATAAACGTCGCTCGCATACCGCATGCTCCGTAGAAAGTTATTTCAAACTGGTCAGATACCGAACGAGTACATACTCGCAACAAATGCGAAAGATCATTCTATTATGTACTATGAAAGAGTTACATATTAGTTATTATTTATTTGTGTTTTAAGAATTTTAAAAAATAATAATAAATTATTCTCATTGATTCAGAACTATCATATCTATCACTAAGTATGAAACGCAAAAATATTTTTTCAACTAAGATTCTAGTAATCTTGATATTGAGACATAGTCTTAAGCTGTACACACATTACTGGGGATTTGTTCTTTCTTAGATTGTAGATTAAAACGATACTTGCTTTTCTGCAGCGCTGATTTATAAAAACACACTTCGCTACTAACCAGTAAATGTTGACAAGCGCCTTAAATATGGTGATATACTATTTTGATGCATGTTTTGTTGAAATACTATGATTATTATGGTCAAAGTCACTTTCTGACATTTCACAAACCATTTATGATGTGAGTTTCGAGTTTTCTCTTACAGGATAAGCCTTTAAAATAATAAATACTGCACTTTGTACCTGACACATGCTCACAGATACATTTAAAGTTGAGTTTTCCCGTATTTGAACTCATTTTATTCAATTTCATTCGTCATGTTCACAGCCACGGAGTCATCTAGGCAGCTCGGTGACGAAACCAATTGTGACTGGCAATTGCCGGAAATTATTTAAAAAAAAGTACGATTTCATTGTTTTTGATACATTCAGTAATAATACAAATATAATACCTACAAGTATAGATTAAACAATCGGCTTTGTTTGTGACACTTTTATAAATATAATCATCGTTTGTTTGCGTAAACATGCACAGAAGTGGTTGTCCTCTGCAGTAGCAAGTAAACGTAATTATCCTCTCACTGGCTTTAAAATAAAAACACTAGGAGTTTTTAATCATTGGCAACACCTATAGTATAGTATAAAACCTTTGGTATTTATTAATTTAAAATTACTTATCTTGTATTACTTGAAAGATATTTCCATGTACGACTATTTACCTAAAATATAACATTCAGTTTTTAATCACCAAATTCTTAATCGAAAGTTATTTGAATCGCCTAAACAGACATCAAACTCACTCGGTGGTAGAGCTTTGTGCAAGCTCGTCTGGTTAGGTACCACCCACTCATCAGATATTCTACCGCAAAACAGCAGTACTTGCTATTGTTGTGTACCAGTTTGAAGGGTGAGTGAGCCAGTGTAATTACAGGCACAAGGGACATAACATCTTAGTTCCCAAGGTTGGTGGCACATTGGCGATGTTAGCGATGGTTTACATATCTTACAATGCCAATGTCTATGGGCGTTGGTGATCACTTACCATCAGGTGGCCCATATGCTTGTCCGTAACTGTACAATAAAAAAACCCCATCAATCAAAATACGATTCAATAACAAATTGCCAAATTTGAAATAGTTTTTATTAATACATCATTTATTTCTAATTATTTATGGAACAATCGAAGTTGTTCGACAAATACAAAATCGTGTAAACCCACTAGCGGACATGCAATTAGAATTTTCGTTGAATTATCATTTTACTGATGAGAAATCATGTTATTATGCAATAATCGTTCAATACATAAATCTCATTTAATAAATTAAGTAATAAACGATTGTACTATAATTTAAAAAGCTTTTTTTAGCATATTTAGGATTTACGAGAGGATGACCTTACTCGCTTTCCGTGTGCTTGGAAGATAATACTGTGACCTTGTTAATAATGCGAGAGATCAATAAACTCGACCAAACAGATAGCCACGTTTCCTGTGAGCATTTATTTATTTAAATAAACGAAATATATCTTCAAATATTTACATACTGTTATTTAATAAGAAACAAGCAAAGCACGCGGACATTGTCCTATATAAATAAAAACCTATTTATATATGTTGATATTGAGGTTTTCTGTCGAAAATTCGCAGTTGCAGCCCGGAGTCTGTAAGTTGGAAGTGTGTACACTCCCGTGCCTCGGAAAGCACGTAATGCCGTTGATCCTGCACCTGAACTCTTTCGGATCGTGTCGGAGTGCCGTCCCATCGGGTTATGAGAGTTAAGGAATAGAGAGTGCACCTGTGTTTACACTCTTCTGCTCTATAATATGTCTTGCGCAGTTGGCTGGTGTCGCTTGAGATTGGCCGATACGTGTAATATGTATGTATAGCAACTGTCATAGCGATCACTTGAACGGTATATAAGTTGAAGTGCTTCAGCGCCATATAGTAGTGGGTCACAAGGACATAAAAATCTATGGAAAAATAAATATATGTCTTTCTTCGCGGTAATCGGTCAAACGGCGTCGAAGCCTGTTAATATCAAATGGACACACCAACATCTATTTATATATATCTAAGTTAAAAAAGGTACGTTGAAAATAAATAAGCATGACATTTAATATGTCGCAGCAATTATATATGATTCATCAACGTTCAATCGAATTGTAAAAAAATCATAAATTAAATATTAAATAAATAATTTCATACATAGAATCTCATGTATTTCAAGTTGTAAGATGTCTAGATAAAGACCATACAGATACCAATCTGTAATTGCGGTCAACCAACCTATTTTTTTTTTATTTTATCACAGGGACTCAGACGTTTTATAGGATACCTACGACATCGTCACAGTAAGATATAAGCCAAAAAAAATTACAAAACATGGGCATCATGTTAAATTTTATTTCATTTCCGATATCATCAGCCACTTTTTGATTACTTTTGATTATTTCTAAAAAATTATTTAACGATAGTTAGATAGTACAATTGGTTTTGATTGCAGATATTTTAATGAGATAGACTTTAAATTATACCATAGTAAAGACGCACAGCTTTCTCTATAACAAACATGAATTTACTCGTTAAATCTAACAAAGCTCAGTTCATAAAAAAATTTCACCTTCCATATTTTTTCACTCATAGCGATGTTATTTTTCTTCAAATTTAAATAGGAAGTATAACCTCCGAAAAAAAACAATAATTTTCTACAAAAAACTACATCAAATTTCGGTTGTATTTTTTGTATGTATTGAGAACGTCCACCATTTTTTGAATACGTTTAAAAGAAACAGAAATTGTCATGTAACTATAATACACACATACTAACTAACTATGACTAATAACATAGTTTGAACATAAACCTCAACCTCTATCTCAATAACAATCATTTTAACCAGCAGGTCAGTCAGCAGGATTATTATACTTTTCACTATTATCACAAAAAAAAAACAGACAATACTGCAAAGCTATTAAAAAAATACATCTGTATTCTTAAAAAAAAACGAACTTTGACAATTAAAACCTTGACATATCAAAACGAACGTGGTCAAGCTCTGATCAATCATCGAAATCACCAGTAATGACATGGAAGTAGGTGATTAGCCATGTTTGTTTGTGGGAGGGGTCCGTCTCACTTATTACTCAAATTAATGACACATTGACCGTCGATTTTTTTTTTTTCGTTAATTTCCTTTTTTCTACTATTTCCGTGTATTTCTGCCGAGGCTATCCGCCGAGTTAACCATATAATCATTACATACTTGCAAGAAAATTAAAGTTGTAAAATTAAGTATACGATTAACACGTACCATTCGAGCGCGGTTCGAGAATTTTTGCCGTCCTTTTTTATCATAACAACAATTATCATAATCGCGTTGACTTACCAGTTTTTGTTTCTAGTTATATTAGTAACTTTTTAATTATAGGTATATGTGTTTAAAAAAGCCACATTTATTTAATCATTTTTGCTTAACTTATCATTAATCTAATTAGATGGATACACTTATTTACTCACCGTCAATATTATTGAAAATTATAAAATACAGAACAGCTGACGCAATTCTGTACGATAGTCTATGGACAGCACGGCAATAATAATCTCAGGATACGTCAAAAAAAAAGGTTGTCTGTAAAGTCGGCTTACGGACGATAGTTTAACGTGAAAACGTCATAACAAAACATTGATGAAATGACTGCCCTCGAACGCATAGGCCAAAAGATGCGCCGCAAGCGTACAATCAGCGTAACGGGACAATGAGTCATCCTTTTTCGTGCATGCAGCCAGCGTTCATCGATTTATTAGACGTTGTCACGTCAAAAATACATTTGACATTAGCAGTATAAACATTACAATTTATCAACATAATTATATATAAACAAAACACCACTCATAATTTGATCTCCTGAACTATCCGCCGGATTCACTTAAAATTTGTCAGCTACTCCTTCGCCGACGTAGACGTTCACTAAGAACGAATTTTACGCAAATCCTATCCAAACCACATTTTTCCTCTTATCAACCCGTGCGAAGCCGGAGCGATTAGCTAATTATTATTAATAAATTCTAACCTCTTTTATACTAACTTTAACTACGGCAAATCTAGCACTGCGCGCGATATGCTTAAGTTTTTAAGCATATCGCGCGCTTTCAAAAACAACGGGTTGCACTCCGGGAGTGCCAGCAGATGTGAAAACTTGAATATTAACGTTGTGCATTTTTGATATTTTGGAATGGTTAGGGAAAAAATTTGCACGAATTGCTTTAATTATCAGTATAAAAGATATAATTTATGTGATAGAATACAATATTCAATTATTGCGCTATCGTACACAAACATGACAATTTATATTACATAAAAAATTTAACACTTCCGAGAATCCGTCTTACGAATTTTTTAATCAGGGTCACGTGACCTGACGCGAGTTTAACATTTTTTACCCATCACAAAAAAGTGCCAGCGTTGTGCACTAAAGAAGTTTTCACTTCAAAATTTTCTCTATATATAAGTATATATAATAAAAATAATCGGTGACAGCAAGACATAATCACACACGAGTAATTCGATACTTTTAACTAAATATACACGAGTTGAACTGTATCTCTGAATCAGCACAGACGTATTTGTATAGATATTATTTGTTTAACAGCAGCCGCTAGTCGTCGTGAGTGTACACATCGTTGGACTCGTAAACATAATAATATGACATGAACCTATATTCCACTCGCGTTCACATTCCGCGGTTAAGAATAAACTTCATAGATTTGTATCGACATACATAATGGGAATTGAGAAAACTAATATAACAAACTGTACCTGGATATCGATTGAGTTGGATCAAAACATACTTTTAACAAACGCTTTTAAAGTTAAACAAAATAAATGATATTTAAAGCATCGGTTTAATTAATATAGCTAACAGTTCCTAGGGATTTATTATAAAGGGTAGTTGTGTAGTGTTTGCGTGTAATAAGAGTCAATTAATTATTTTGTAATTGATTATGTTCGTGTATCAAACAAATTGTCAAAACAAATGTGAACGAAATTAAATAAATATGGAAGCAACGCAAACCATAAAGGATCGGCATTAAGAAAACTTTATGAATATAAACATTTTATTATATCGAAAATATAAAACCTTTTTTAAATACAATAGTATATACAGTAAGCACATTCAGAAGATTCGGATCACATTATATCATTACTCTACTCGGTTCGTCGATCCGCCGACGCTTCGCGGGTCTCGGATATGGGTTATTACGTCGGGCCCATAATTTCAAGACGCTTGCGTAAAATCTCTAGCATTACAGACGTTTGTATTACGACAGACGTATCTTTAAGCTTTTACGCGATCCGTGGTTATTCGCATCGAATATATTGTTAGGAACGTTTAAGATAATCGACCGAGCATCGATGCGAGAGTTGGATGAGATACCTACTTTTATTGTAATATACGGCCGAATACTGAAACGTCACTCAAAGTTAAACACTACTTAACATTGAGAAGCTCCTAAATTAGTATGCGAAATTTGAATTTAACAGCTTCTCAAATAATTAAGTTGCATTTAATATTTAAGTGACGTTTCATTTTCATACGGGATTATGAGCGAATATTAGCTTTCGAAAAATATTCGAAACGTCATGTATTCGTCAAATATTTAAAAATATAATATTAATAATGTCCTCTAGACCGATTTCGGCCACGGCGGCCGAGCCAACTGTTCAACGAGCATACTGTTCAGCCGCCGGACCAACGGTTTGACGTGCTCAATTTTAATATAGAATTAATTCTTATTCATAAAATTAAAAAAAAAATGCGTTTCGCTTGATTAAAAGCATAAACGGAAAAAGAGAGATTAACATTCAAATTCAAATAAAATACCTAAGCTACTTCAGTTCGAACAAAGAAATACCAACTAATATCGCATATTTTACATGAGCATATTTATTTTTCACGTGTTCATACAGATATAACGAGAATTTCACATAAAAAAGCTAAGAAATAAGTCACTAATAAGTTCCTAAGAAGTAACTATATCGTTCTCAAATTTCTTGTTAAATGTCTGATGTGATATATAAAGTTTATTTCTAAAAAAATGGCACCACGTCGTCAGAGATACGAAACATCGTAACACAGTCACAATATATTTTCTCCAGAATACGAAGGCGTCACTATGACAGTTCAAACCACCGTCCTATTTCCGACTTACTGGCTCAAATGAATCACGGAATGACTAACGTCAGAATTCGGTTAAAAAAAATACGAAAATGTAAGTTTCTTGGTGAGTTTGATGTTAAAACTATGTTATGTATGTTGATGACTACAAATATGAAATACGTAATTGTAAAACACGATAATAGTAGAACAATGGCCGTTTAAATTTTATATATTTACCTTATTTAAAAATACTATAGGTTTTATTGGATTATTATCTGTAACCCGTGGTTATACTACTTATGGTAGAAGACTTGTATGTCATAAAAATCAAATTTTCAGCTCATAGTCTGCAGTTCGTAAGTTCCAGACTGGGTTCAATTCCCAGGTCGGGTCAATAAAAAGTTATTGGGTTTTTTCTGACAGAAAATTCTCAGTAGCAGCGGAGTCTGGAAGACTCCCGTGCTTCGGAAAGCACGTAAATCCGTTGGCCCGGCACCTGAACAGTTTGCTCGTTTTATGGTATTTTAAATAGGTTCGAATACCGGTTTGGGGACACGGTGTTCGAACGGTAGCTAAAAAATTTTATTTTGCCCACCAATTCTCAGTAGCAGCTCCAAATTTGAAAGTTTGAGCAAGAAAGCACGTAAACCCGGATCATGAGACTGGCGGAATAAAGAGTGCATCTGCGTTTGAGCCTTATAATAACTCCTGAGTAGCAATGTAACCGAAATCGGTCACAAACACATTACCAGAAGGAATAAGTACTTTATTTTTAAAATTCTTGAGAACAAAAGACTCTCCTTATCTAAATAGTTCGTAAGAAAACTTCCGTAGACTACCATCAGTGTTCCAATAAGGAGAGAAGTTTTACGACGATATAGTCATAAATTAGTTTTCGGTTCCCGACTAGGAGACATTGAGAAACAACAGCTGGTTTTAAAGAAGAGATATGTTTAAATTTCGAAATAGACTATATTGTTTAACAAACGATTCTGGTTTAAAAGCTTTTATAGTTGTATCCACTGGATGCGTTCCATTTATAAAACAAATCAGCCCCTTCTAACTATACAAGTATGCTAAGGATATTTTATCTCTTTTTAATGAGATCATCTTTTATCTTAAATACTATATGGCAATATAAAGACAAAAAAAGAAACATCCAGTGAAAATCCCACGCATGACATGACTGAATGAAGTTTTCATCTTCGCTATCAACGAGTATGTGTAATGCTTGCTATCCTTAATAATATTATAAATGGGAATGTCAGTTTGTTTGTTACGCTTTCACGCCTAAACTACTTTTAATAATACTTTCAAAAATGGAAAGCTACATTATCAGCGAGTGACATACGCCGGGTAAAACCGCAGGCCAAAAATTGTATTTAATAAAATTTGAATTTACAAAACATTAAACCATAACACTAATTACATCAAAACAATACAAATAACTAGAACGTCTAAATTATTAATGCTCGCTTTAGAAGCTCGTCATACAAACGGCCTATTGTTTTATATGTTAGAATACAATGAAACAATCACGCCAATTCTGAATTTTGGACGTTTTCCAAGTCTCGAATAGACTTTCGAACGTCTGGTAGAATTAGCAGAAGTGGCATAGGAAAGATAATAATCAATTGAAGATCATCTACTCTACTACTAAGTGGTATTATATTAGCTATTATTAAAGCTGTTATTTTACTTATTGTCTTTATAATTGCACTAAGTTTTGTCTATTTCAAACAATATATATTTGATGAGTGGATGGTATTCACTTACATACAAAAGAGTAACATGGCGTTTTTAATAACAAAATTAAGTAACTATTACATTTAATTGTATATTATTATATTTAATGGATTTGTGTATCGTACTTTAATGTTATTGTTAAATAAAAGAATTGAAAAAGAAACGATAACCTATAAATCTGTACTAATAAAAGAAAGCTGAAGAGTTTGTTTGTTCGATCTGGCTAATCTAAGGAACTACTGGTTCGAATTTAAAAAAATCTTTTTGTGTTGGATAGTCCTTTTATCGAGAAAAGTTCTAGGCTTATTTTCATTAATTATACGCGGGTGAAACCGGGGGGCAGAGCTATTATAAGATAAACGTGATTTATTTTTTTGTTATTTTTGCTCTGTGATCTTGTCGCACATGTTTATACTATTCGAATACAAGTTTTAAATCACTTTCGTCTAGAAATGTTTATATCATAATCTTTAGGTACATATATTTTAAATAATATTTTTATTACAACATTATTTTATAACGGACGAAGTCATATAAAAAACATATCCGTATGTACATAGAATTATTTTTTTTATGACTTAAAAGCAGAAACAGTACTTTAGTCTGTCTTGTCTATAAACTTAGCAACAACTAAACGCCGCCAACTTTTTATTTTTTTTATTTACTTTAAGGATCGCAGTATCGAAATTTACCTTATGCATTGTGCCCAACTATACTAGTAACTACTAGATAAATCTATAACACTTTAAAACTTAGCTGATACGTTAAAAACTTAAAAACATATTATTACAAACTATAATTGTAAGCAATCAAAACAAAAAAAAACTTGCTATTAAGTTAAACAAGAATAGATTGTTCGTCTGTGAAGTTTAAATAAAAAATAAATAAGTACTTTAAAAAAAAAATAACCAAACGTTTATAGTTTCATATATATAAGTGACGAACAGTTTATTGTGAAATAAATCTTATATTTCATTAATATTTAGACATATTGGTATACTGAATCTTGCAATTGAAGAAAGTGCAAGAGTAAAGCTCTGACATAATATCGATTAATTTCTTATTAATTACGAGTAGTGTTGCCACATAAATTATTACTAAACTATATAATTATAGTGTCAATTATTACTACACTATATAATTATAGTGTCAAAATAAATATGACAGCATATTCTTTTTTTGTACACCTGCTTTCCCCCACTACCTAAATATTGGCTTGTATGAAAATGCTTTCAGTTTATGCCAGCTTTTTGTCCAATATATTTTTGTATTGTGCAATAAAGTATTCAATTATATACAAAGTATATTATATGAAGTCCGCATATTATAATAGATATATTTATTTACCAGGAAATGTTTGTAAGCGGTTATTAGAAGTGGCTTGAACTTTTCCTACTAAATTCTTCGAATCGCATTATTTTTTTTATTCAAATATAATAATATTGGTTTATACGTCTATTCTCGATATAGTGCATATTTGAGTACATTAGTAAGTTGTTTTTTATTGCAACGAAAAAAAAATCCACTTGATTTATTAATTATGACACAGTTATTAATTTCATTTATTATTTAGAAAATAATAATAATTAAAAATAAAATAAAAAATGCGAAAACAGGTAATAAATATTCTCTACTGATAACTCATAGCACAAAAAAAACCGTTAAAATAATCACACCATGAACTATCTCACGATCGCGCCAAATACATCGATAAACTTCGAATTTAAATTTCGAATTTGGAACGCGTCAACTCATCAATACGAATTGGATAACGCGTTGTAACCGCGCGAACCGCGCCGCATGCGCTGCGAGACTGGCCGGAGACGGTGCGAAACGGGCAAAACATTTACCTTTAACTGCCATTCCATTTCCATCATACATTATACCTATATGTGAGAAAGAGAAAACAACATATAAAGAATCATCGATGATCCAAAGACGTGAATTAGCTATGGTTTCGCAAAGATTCTGTTAACCCAAGGACGAGTTGTAAGTCATTCTCTAAAACATAATACGTCTGTTTATGAAATATCAGCTGCGCCTGCCTGCGCCTACATGGCATTTTACGGCACTTTTAACAGCTGTAGGCGATCTGTCATTTTATTTATAGCTCATATTAACACATGTTTTGTGATAATAATATCGAACGGTTAAAGATTAACGAAATAACTTACGCAACGATTATAATACATACACACATTTATGAATAATTCATTAAATTTATAAATTATGAATATCGTTATACAGAGCACGCACGAAAATAACGTATTTTGAATATAGATAAAAAAGAAATATATATATATTTTAAGAAAACAATGCAGATGATGTCAACACTTAAATTTAGAATCAACAAAGGTTTTGAAACAAACGGAAAAAATACCGCGTTCACGCTACGTACGCTATGTACTAATGTGTTTATTAATATTTATTAAAATATAAGGACAATGCGGAACAATCGACAGTGTACGGAGGTCGTTGTACAACCGGCGCAGGCGCATAGAGTTACGATCATGACTCATGTAAATAGGGCGATCTTGTTTACGCTAGTTTATTAGCACTGGTATGGCGTAAAAAATCGAAATATTATTGAACTGTTAGCTTTCAATACTGTTACGGCCGAATACTGAAATGCTCCTAAATTTGAATTTAACGGCGTCTCAAATAATTAAGTTGTGTTTAAGATTTAAGTGACGTTTCAGTAGTCGGCCGTTAGTTTTGTGAATATGAGTATAATCATTGACGAGGTGATTATTTAATATGTTGAATCGGTTCTCGACACAAATCTTGACGAAAACTTTAATTGCTTTGGCCTCAATTATAAAAAAATATAAACAATGTATAACTGTTTCCGTTTTTTTCCGAGGAGATAGTGAATCCCTTTCCGTGCCAGCAATTTTCAGACAAACCCTTTTTCAAATCAAAAATAAAACAAACCATTTAAAAAAAAAAAACTAATGTGTGACATCGGCTCTACTTAAGTGATCCAGAGCATTATGTAAAGAAAAAGTAAGAAACAACAAAAAAAAAACAAATAATATTTCCCTCCAACAAACAGAATTCGAATTTCAAATAACGATGTCATACAGAAATTCTTGAAAAACATACGTCCAAATAAGTCTTAAATAGATCTTAATACTTGAAGAGATGGAATCTTAACAGATAATAATAACACCAATAATATTTTTGATACTTCCTGTCACTAGCAATGGACGGCATGACATAGCCGTGAAGACGTATCATTCATTCTTTTCAATAAAACAATTAAATAATGAGGATTGATTGAAACAAATGAAAACAATCATCGTTCTGATTGAATGAACTGGTGACGATTGCAATGTTTCGGACGAAGCTGCCAAAATAATAACCAATTGTAATAGTCAGTAATATTAATGAATGAATAACAAATATTGAGCTAAATTATCTTAATATAATGAAACACTTAGTAGCAATTTTTAAATTTCAAGTATACAACTTTGAAGTATAAATACTATTCCATTTTCAAATAAATACTCGGGCACGTTAATTAAATACAACCAAATAAATAAATATGCTAAACTATATCGTATTTATATGAAGTATAAAAAGTACAGTAACTAAGGCTCCTCTTCCTCTAAGGAGAAGGTTTGGAGCTTTTCCCACGCTGCTTCAATACGGGTGGCTGGATTCATATGTGGCAGAATTTCAATGAAATTAGACACATGCAGGTTTCCTCACTTAACCGGCGAGCGCGAGATAAATTATAAACGCAAATTAAGCACATGAATATTTTGTGATGATGACCTGGATGAAACCCGCAATCATCGGTTTAGGATCAGGCGTTCTAATCTCTGGACCATCTCGGCTCTATGTATAAGGAGTACATAAAGATTTTAAAAAAACTTTAGAGCCATCAAGGTAATAAGAATTCTTGGCTCCGATCCTACGCCACATCTTAAGGAGACGTTTCCTATTATTTTATCAAACCTTCCTTTCCTTTGTTTAAGACTAATCATGTATTCATTTAA
Organism: Nymphalis c-album; assembly: GCA_963151315.1. NCBI lineage: Eukaryota > Metazoa > Arthropoda > Insecta > Lepidoptera > Nymphalidae > Nymphalis > Nymphalis c-album. The sequence goes on from OY720610.1 coordinate 4,329,546, forward strand.
TCTTTTGACAAAGTTTCCTATTACTAAAATTTTAAATATGCTTAACTTAAGTAAACTTTACCAATATATTCCAGTTACTTAGCTAACTTCGGACGTTTTCTCATTATATATGGGATTGATTAAGCACTCAGACCCCCCGTAGCGATATTGGCATTTGATTATTATGTCACATGCACATGTTGCCAATTAAACGAGACACGAGAACTTCGAGTTACGAAATATTGATTCAGTACATGGAAAAATATATACGAATACCTATTAGACATGATTGAAATACAAAATTTTAATTTGAAGTGAAATTTTTTAGGCGCCAAGAGGGTAAGTAATCTCGTAGTTCAAAATTATAATTTTGTCTTAAAAAAATGTTTAGCTACTTCTTTTGTTTTTGTTCTTTTTATTAATTTTTTTGTTCGTTTTATATTTGATGAATTGGTTGTACATAATAAAGTTAGTTTTAATTCAATTTAAAGCGTGTATGGGCTGTGTATTATGTACAACTGTTGGTATGTGTATGTTCCAAATAAATAAAGTAACATTTTAAGGTGTGCCACTTTTATGTTATGTGCTGCCGAATACTGAAATAAATATGAATATTAAGCTCAACTCAATTATTTGAGACGCCGTTAAATTTTAAATTGAGCGTCTCAAATAGTGAAGTGGCACTTAGTATTTAATGGACGTTTCAGTATTCGGCCGTTAACGTATCAGATGGAAACACTGTTTCATTATATCACGTATACTGACAAGTACAAGCTTATCTGTTACACCCGTTATCAAATTTGAATTGTTTCATATTGAACTGTTTACAATACAATTAAATTATTATCAATGCAATTTTGATTTACAAATAAAAAAATATTCAACTATATATTATACTGAATTATCATAAAAAAAACATTTCATTAATAACTTCTCGATTGAATTTTATTTGATGCAGTATATATTCTTCTTTCATTTATTCTCCGTCAGCCGTCACTTCAAACATTCAGTATACTCATATCCCATATACTCACATAATCCATCCCACTTTTGCTTGGTTTATCTCCTCTTTTCTAGCTATCGTGCTCATATTCAATACTTTTTTAGCGACAAGTCATTGACCTCTTCTCATTTCATACCCAAACCACGATAAACGTTATCCTCTAAGCGTTCCGTCACCGGCGCCAGTTCCGAACTTCCTCTTATGTAGATAATCATGCCTTATCTTTGTCATCCTTGTCAAACCACACAACCAACTTAGCATTCTCATTACATATGTATACAAAATTCAATCATCCGGCTGTTTTATGGAACACCAGTTCCGAATTAAAATACTGATAAAAAAACTGGAACAAACTAAAATAATACACTTTATAATTCGTCAATATAAACATATTTATTATTTAATTTATATATTTATCTATATTTATATACATATTCCTTTAAAAGGTTTTAAAGTATAGCTGCAACCGGCCCAGAATTGGAGTAATCGATAATTTTGGAAAACTAGTGAAATTCATTTAGGTTAAAAAATGTATTTAAATACTAGCTAATTCTTTAAATTCCAAGAAAATATCCCACTCCTGGGCAAAATCCACTGCTCTAAGCAGGGGATACTTAGTTATGTCCATGTCATAATTTTTTACCTTACAAACAAAGATTTCTTCACCGTTGAATAATATAGATATATAATATATGTAGGTGCTACAACTTGCGCTAAATGGGACTTTTTAAATTTAGTTTTATCCGAGAAAGTCCCGATACAGAAATACAAAAAAAAAAATTACAATTCCTCTAAGAATATCTAAGACATAACATAAATACCAAACGAGTAGCCGATACGCCTTGCACAGGCATTATAATTATCGGTTACGTAGATTCGCTATTTTATTGGTCTGCTCCAAATTCATATCTTTGCTCTTAAAATTACTGGCGGTGTCGAAATCTCGAGCGAGATATGTTTGACGTTTCCTTATCACCCATTAAAGTTGCAAAGTTTATGCCGGTTGGACCAGCCTTGACCCGACACTTAACGCTAGCGAGAGTGCAACATATGATTACTTTATATGTAAACATGATGGACTAAATGTTGAAATTGATTAAAATCTCAGCCTTCTCACTCATAGCCATCTCATTGTTGTTTGGAGGATAAAGTAGTAGATCCTTCTAATAACATTACATTTTCGGGTTTTTGTTGATATATCCAAATATGCTAGGTTCAACTCAGCCCAGCTAAGCTCGGCACAGTTCAGCTCTGCTCTGCTCAGCACGGTATAGCTCATATTTAGGTTTTTATTGCGTTGATAGGTAACCTTTACACGAAATTAATTACGAATACAAACAAATTAAATAAAAATAAAAGAAATGTCAAAAGTGGTATTGAAACCGCTCAGTCTCAATGGAGATCCAATAAAGTAATTATATTATATAAAATTATATAAAACAAGACCGTATTTTGCAACATAGCGGCTAGATATATTCGATTAAATATATTTATTAGGTGGTACGGCTTTTTGCGAGCCCGCCTGGATAGGTACCACCCACTTATCAGATATTTCACTACTAAACAGAATCACATAGTACTGTTGCATTACGGTTCGAAAGATGATTTAACCAGTGTAATTTGTTTTTATAGCATAGGTAGGCGGACGAGCATATGGGCCACCGGTAAGTGGTCACCAACGCCCATAGAGATTGTCATTGAAAGAAATGTTAACCACCGCTTACATCGCCAATGCGCCACCAACCGTAGGAACCAAGATGTACCTTGTGCCTATAATTACACTGGCTCACTTACTCTTCAAACCGGAACACAACAATACCAAGTACTGCTGTTTTGCGGTAGAATATCTGATGAGTGGGGTGGTACCTACCCAGACGAGATTGCACAAAGTTCTACCACCAAGTGCCAACTATAGGCATAAGGGACATAACATCTTAGTTCTCAAGGTTTGCATAATGTAAGGAATGGTTAATATTGCTGATATCGAAAATAAAAAATGCCTAAAACCCAGCATCAGAATGTGCCAGTAAAAACTTTTCACAAGGAAATAATGGTCCGATAACTTTTACGACAATTTTATAATCTTCAAACTGGCCGAACACCGAGCTTAACTACGATAGTGCTATAGCCACTTCGATCCCCGGACCACCGGTCTCGCTGCATGATGTAATGGCTCACAGTATATGCAAGGCTGTGAGAACTAGGTTCAACGTACCAAGTAGATCCGCGTTGTTTTGTTTCTATAAATACATATTGGGTTATATTTAAGATCTTATTCGTAGTTTCAAATCACACTACGTTGTTTCTTTGACTAACCATAAAAGTTTTGTGTAATAATAAATAATATTAACAGTCTGTGAATGTTCCACTGCTGGTCTAAGGTTTGGAGCTTATTCCACCACGCTGCTCCAATGCGGGTTGGTGGAATACACATGTGACAGAATTTCAGTGAAATTTGACACATGCATGTTTCCTCACGATGTTTTGCTTCACCGTTAAGCACGAGATGAATTATAATCACAAATAAAGCACATTAAATTCAGCGGTGCTTACACGGGTTTGAACCCACGATCATCGGTTAAGATTCACGCGGTCTTACCACTGGGCCATCTCGGCTTCGTATTGTGTACAAGTGATTATTTCTGATTATGCTCGTTATGATTTCCTAGCACTATATACATATAATTGTAAATATCTGTAAAATGTATATATAATAATCCCTTTGCTGGACAAAGCGTATCGGTCTTCATGCAGGCTGAAGAAGAACTTCTTGGATCTTTATTTTGTCATCATTGTCCATTGTCAAGTAGGTACTTTGGCGTAATCGGGTCTTTAAATCTTACGTATTCATGGCTTCACTGCCTCGTTGGTCTAGTAGCTACATATAAGGCCGCAGGCTCGATGGTCCTGGGTTCAATTCCCAGGTCGGGCCAGTAAATAGTTAATGGGTTTTTCTGTCAGAAATTTCTCAGTTTGAACTCGGAGTCTGGAATTTGGAAGTGTGTACACTCCCGTGCCTCGGAAAGTACGTTAAGCCGTTGGTCCTGCGCCAGAACAATTTCCGGTCGTGTCGGATTGCCGTCCCATCGGGTTATGAGAGTCAGGGAATAGGTTGCACCTGTATTTGCGCACACACTTGTGTACTATAGTATCTTCTGCGCAATTGGCCATTCTTTCTTGAAAGTATCAGCCGTGGCCAAAATCGGTCTAGAGGATTTTATTATTGAAAAAAATACATTTAAATATTATTCTAAGCCGTTATTACCACACCGTCTGAATAAATACTGTGAAATCTCTGTAATAAATTACAATTAAATAAAATACCTAAGCAACATACCAATTAAACAGTTCTAGGCATATAAAACCCATCCATTAATTAATCTAAATATATATCTTGTTCGTCTCCATAAACAGCCGTTCTGCAATGACTAAGTCATTAAAATAAAACTGCACTATAACTCCCATATTGGGAATATTCGTGATGATGGTTTACAGCATATATTAGACTGGAGCACCACTTGACGTAGCGCTATATAGCGCGATGTAGCTACGAAAAACATACTTTTTATTTTAGTTGGTTGATATTGTGTCTATATTATTGTTAGTGGTTTTTACTAGAACATACTAAACAGGCATCCTGGGCTTTATATGTATTAAAATTATTATAAATGCGAAAATAACTCCTGTCTGTGTGTTACGCATTATCGGGTAAACCACTGTAACGATTTTGATAACATTTGGATTTACGAAACCTATTATTAATATAAAAATATAAACAATTCTTAATTGCAAATCTTCAAATATATTTGAAATAAAATTATATTTTTATTATAAGACTTCTCCATTCTTTCAGTGATCTTGTTAGTTCGTAATTATTGAACGAGAAATATTGTGTATTCGAATATCAAAAATATTACAATTAAGAATCGATTATAGTTTTCAAAAAGAAGAATCCTCATCTTCACTCACACTAAGACTCGTTGGACGGTCAGCATCACAGAGAACGTATTAACAACGATTTGCATAGCAAAGGGCAGCGTGATCTGCCTATAAATAATCAAGCAAGCCATCGATATCGAGCGACGGCTGGCGCAAATCGATTAATTAAAATTTATTAAAACGCTCTCGTATAACCATAAATGAGTGCAGTGTAAATAAATAAATAACACTGAAGGCATGTTTTTAATTGTTACACATTTTAAAATATTAACCAGTTTTATTTATAACGAAATTGCAGACGCGAGAATAGATTCGACGATAATATAACGATATAAGTCGCAAGTTTGGATATGCGAAATTGACTATAACAATTATAACATTTAAAGGAAAGACGCATCAAAATAGCATATCGATAAAAGTCGGTTATCAACATTTCACGAGTGGCACATATATGAATACAGAAATAGCTCTGTAGGTTTTTCTTAATTAGCTATAATGCTTGTAATTAAAATGTTTTACTCGAGCATCGCAAAATATCGAGTATTAACTGATATAGATACAATTACTTCACTTAAATTACTTTACTTTTTTTACTATGCCACTGAGTGACCATCAGTAGTTTGTACTCTAACGGCCGAAAACTGAAACGTCATTAATTTCAAAATTTTGTATGCGAAATTTGAAATGAATGGCGTTCCAAATAATTAAGTCCCACTTCATATTTGAAAGACGTTTCAGTATTCGGCCATATATCTTCATTAGACAAATATTTTAAATGAAAATGTGATTCTAGTCTGTTGCAGAGTTTGGAAAAAAAGTTCGAATCACTTTATTTTCTATATAAATAAATAACAAATAGAACGAATTATAATAATTGATGTTGATATCAACATAGCAACAAATACTTTTTTTTATTGCATAGGAAGGCGGACGAGCGTATGCCCATAGACATTGACATTGCAAGAGATGTTAACCATCGCTTACATCGCCAATGCGCCACCAACCTTGGGAACTAAGAAGTTATGTCCCTTGTGCCTGTAATTAATAATTATTAATACTTCTTCCTTAATATATATAATGTGTTTATACTTGTAAATAAGAAAACAATTATGTATTTTTAATTAGTGAACAAAACTATGTATATATAAATTAAAATAGGTCGTGAAGTTTAGGCCTAATAGGTTAAATAATATTTTTTTTTTTTTTTACAAAATACGCATACGGTCAAATAATTAAATCTGGAACATGGTACGAGATGAGACTCTAAGATTTAAATTAAAATTGAAATTTTAAAATGTCGAATTAAAAGTGCTTGAATAAATTATATCCTGACTTTGACTTTGAACTTTGGCGGTAGAGTAACTCACAGTGACCGTCAGCATGACATGCTAGCTTCCCCCGGGCAAAAGTCAATGTCATAGAACAAGGACCACCCATACAACACATACTCATACACTGATATATCTCAAAATATTTTCCATTAAATATAAATGAGGAAAACCGCCATCGTTGCACTGAAGCGATTACAGTTCAGACGAAGCAATTAATTCTCGGTGTTTTTAATAACAATTTATTACGTTTATGATTCAGTGTCGGTGTTTAAGGAGGACACGTTACGGCTGCTTGATAATTTTGAAAAAAAATTCAACCGTAGTCTAGATACAACGATCAGTCATATCATTGTGTCCGAACAATGAATTCGTATTGTAGTATTATTAAACTGATTATTAATAATATTTTGTAAATGTATATCATTAAATTTACTTGAGTGTACACTATATGTGACTCTATATTTTATTATTAGACTGGCAGGTCTTGCATATATTGTGAACCGTTACATCAAACCACGAGTCTGGTGGTCCGGGGTTCGAATCGTAGTTAAGCTCAGAGTTCTTCGCTTTTAAGGATTATAAAATTGTCGTAAAAGTTATCAGACGATTGTTTCCTTGTGAAAAGTTTTTATTGACGTATTCTGATGATGCTGGGTTTTAGGCGTTTTTATTATATTCACAGGCAAATGGGCTACGGGATGGTTGGTGGTCACTACCACCACATTGGCGGTGTAAGAAATATTAACCATGCCTTACATCAATCCGCCACCAATCTTGGGGACTACGATGATCCCTTGAGCCTGTAGATACACTGACTCACTCACCCTTCAAACTGGAACGCAACAATACTAAGTATTGCTATTTAGCGGTAGAATATCTGATGAGTTCGTGGTACCAGGGCTTGCAAAGAGCCCTACCACATAGTATATATTTCTACTTGTATATATAATAAAAACCAGCTTCATATCCATAATGGACTAGACGAAATTGTTTTTGAGTACCTAAAATACATAAAATAAATGGATTCGCAATGCGAAGGACAAAAGGTCACTCGAGAGGTGCTTACGACGGAAAACTGAAAGACCTTCTCAAGGACGGTCATATTTAAAGAAAATTTGTTTCGTTGACTACCTTATATATTACTACTACAGTAATATTGTTTTTTTTTATTCTATATGGAGGCAGACGAACATATGGGCCACCTGATGGTAAGTGGTCACCAACGCCCATAGACAATGGCATTGTAAGCAATGTTAACCATCGCTTACATCGCCAATGCGCCACCAACCTTGGGAACTAAGATGTTATTTCCCCTGTGCCTGTAATTACACTGGCTCACTCACCCTTCAAACCGGAACACAGCAATAACAAGTACTGCTGTTTTGCGGTAGAATATCTGATGAGTGGGTGGTACCCACCCAGACGAGCTTGCACAAAGCTCTACCACCAAGTATATTGTGTTTTCATTTTTTTTTTAATTAGTTAAAGTAATTATATTGTGCTTACTCGCCAAAATACGAAATATACAATATATGGCGAGAGAGTATTTTGTATAGAATGAAGTTTTTATGATAAAATATAGTTGTTTTTTTTTTGCGGCCCATCGACACCACGACTAGCAAGTATTTATGGCCGCTATACAGAAAGAGTTGAGTACGGATACTAGAGCAACGAGGCTGCAAGAGTATACACTGATAATGCCGCCGGCTTGTTTAAGTTGTTGCATCTGTCTGTGACCATATATGAAGTCCTTATCGATATGATTGATTGCACGGCCGAGCAACGTTTAATGGAGTATTGACGTAGCCCTGCTTTATTTAATCGCGTTTACTTTAAATATTTTTACGCATCGATTGATAATTCATCGGATAAGTAGTACCACGCTGTGAACATGATTATTTATACGACTTTTCCGTGCGACGATATTAAACCTTTTCGATAAACATAAAATTATAGAGGTCGAAAATTATATATATGTAATTACTTTTTACTTAAATAAATAATATATTCTGAGTAAGTTTATTAATTTAGTTATCTCGTTAATATTCTTTTTAAACGTCACGGACAGATTTTTATATATGTATTAAAAAAAACAGCTGTTATTTTTTTGAATGAATTTGTGTGAAATTCCGCTTAGAACTTAGCATTTTAAGCCATAATACGTTCGAAGAAAAAACGTTCACCAACACAAGTAAGCACACACACACGCACACACTTATACTTATTAATACATAAGTCTAGTCAAAACATTACTTATTTACAACAAACAAAAACAACTTGGAACTTTAAATTGAACGAAAAATAGACAAACGCACATTACACAATATTATTGTCACAGTCCGCCATGTTAGTTAAAGTGACGTCATATTGATTGTGATTCTTCGACGTATTTACGCATCATGCGTTATAGCATAAATTAAACAAAACTTTATGTAACTTTAATTAAGCAAACCTTTATGAGTTCCTTTCGCGAGTAAAAATAAAAGATGTAGTCAATTATTTTGATGTTTTTTTTCTAATATGGGTAGGTGGACGAGCATATGGGCCACATGACGGTAAGTGGTCACCAACGCCCATAGACAGTGGTTCGCACATTTCTTAAAAAAACAACATCGCCATTGCACCACCAACCTTGGGAACCAAGATGCTATGCCCTTAAGCTGAAATGTATTAAAAACAAATAAAAATATTCAATAATATGCCTGAATGGACGCTTTCGATGTCAAATATCAATCAAATTTAGATGAACAGTATCATAGTTATCCTGAACCCAACGTAAAAAGCATTATCGAAACCAGTTCATACACAAAAAAGCTATACGCGAAATTACATTTTAAAAAAAACAAAACAATTGAATTGCATACCTCCTCTTTTAGAAGACGGTTAACAAAAAAATAATAATTAAAAAAGCACCCCAAAAAGGTATTCTATTTCAAAACGCCAAATATTTCGAATCCATCCATTAGTCATACAAGCGTGTTTGTAACATCGAAATAAACATACTTTCTCATTTATAATACAATATTAATTATATTGATAGATAGCATTGAAATATTTATCGCTACCGTCTATCGCTTTAGTATAAGTGGATGATTAACTTTACGATCTGTGACAATGTAATCTAAACTCAATGAAAGGGCCCAGTCGTTTATTATTCCGTAAGACATATTGTAACTGTGAAATTAATTTTAAAGCTATAAAGCTATTTAATATTCATTAGATTTCCAACGTTTTATAATTAATAGCTTTTCGTATGAACGATTTTATTTTTATAATTTAAACGTTTATAAACTACGATGGTGGTACGCGATAAGGTTCTTATCAAAATATTAAACTTCAAATGATTTTTTAAATAAATTAATTATTCACTTTTTTCGTTTTTTTTTTTTAAATTATTATTAATTAATTTTTTAAATTATTATACAGTCGCGATTCTTTCATTTTGAATTATTATATTTATTTATCTTAGAAAGGCAGTCATATAAATGGTCACCGTCGCCAATTTAATCTAGCCTCCACTAGTTACAGCGGCAAAATACATAAATAGCATATATCCACAGGCCTTCCTTGCCTTCGCTGTGTATTTCTATTATTTTGATCGAATTTATTCTTATGGACGCCCGCTCATTACATATCCTAACGCCAAACAACAATACTGAATAGTAATGTTTTCCGATATGAAAGGTGGCTGAGCCAGCCACAATGGATAGCATCTTAGTTCCCGAGGTTCCGGGCGCATTGACGAGGGGGTTAATATACCAATATCTGTGGTCGGTGAGGTCCATTCATCGGGTACACTTTACCGTATTGCACACAAGTGTTACGTAACTATTAAAATAAAATTCAGGATTACAATTTTAATTGCCGTCTCGCGATATTTAATCTGTGTCGATAAAATATATCTGCAATAAAAAAATTACAAACTTAATAATAAATAATTATGAGTAGTGTTAGATTATACAGTATACATTATATATAAGACCAGCTGTATCCCGCTGTTTCACCCGCGTATAATTAATAAAAATAAGTCTACAACCTTCCTCGATAAAATGACTATACAACACAAAACTATTTTTTAAATTCGAACCAGTAGTTCCTGAGATTAGCCGGATCAAACAAACAAACTCTTCAGCTTTATATATTAGTACTTATAGATTAATTTTATCACTGTCAATAATAAATAATGTACATATAGTAAATGAAAACGGCCTTATTTTTTTAATGTTCTAGAAATAGAACTAAGACTAGATCAAGGCATTTATTACATTAGAATTAATGAACGCATAATGATTATACAAAAAACTGCAAATTAGTATAGCATTCTTAAATAAGTATTAAATAATAAGCTACGAAATATATCTAAAATATTTAACATTACCAAGGAAGCAGGAGTCACCAGGACGCATAAACAACCGCTTGCTCATCAAAGTATGTTCTAAGATGCCAATGACGCATTTGCGATGAAAGCGATGGTTAACATCTCTTGCAATACCAATATCTATGGGCGTTAGTTACCACTTACCATCAGGTGGCCCATATGACCTCATGTAATGTAATATCTACCTATCCTGTAAAAAAAGTAGCAGCTGAACTTATACTAAAACTTGCAAGTTTATTTAATTAAATGATGGTTTTCTTACTTTACATACAAAGATAGACAGATGTGCAATATTCAAGAACATATTTTTATTTATTTATTTTCGCCATTAAATATGAGCCAATTTATAAACGTTGCTTAGCGCGTGTTTAGTTAAAAACTAATCCCTCTCTTTCTGTCATCTTGAATTTGACATTAGATAGAAGATGACAACGCATTATTTATCTAATCGCCCGCTAAGCATTATATTCTTATGGGAATAAACTAATAAAAGGGTCTATAATACCCTGTCAGTCATTAGATCAACGAGGAAGTTTTTAGAGATGAAAGTAGACTGAATTGACTCTATTAAATCGACTATTAATACCTAACCGAAGGCTATTTATTATATTCCCTGTAATGTCATACGCATTCATAATATATAACATAAATAATATATTACCAATAAATACATAGTTATATGTCAATAAAATAAATTAATTAAGAAACACTGATATGATATCAATTCTCGTTGATCATATTTACCATATACGGGCGTAGCAGAACAGTCGCTTAATTCATAAAACGTACATAAGGCTAAATAACATCATACGAACATAAGTCATTTTGATTATGACAGGAAGGTAGACTGGTTTGATATGTGATTTTTCTGCTAATGTAAAATATAGAATTAAAGGTATTATAGTTTTATAAAGAAATATTGTTTTTTTGTTTCAAAATCATTAACAAGCGCTATGAGAGTATGTTTAAAAAAAACATTCTGTTATTTAATTAATAAACAGTTTGAAAGTTATTTAAAAAAAATAGCAAATGAATCTATGTAGCGACAAATAATTATTATTAAAATTTCAATCGGATTATAGTAACGGTTTTTATATCTAGTTTCGATATTTGACCCACATAAATAGGTACAGCTGAACTTAAACTAAAACTTGCAAGTTTCTATAATTTCTACTCGGTGGTAGAACTTTGTGCAACCTCGTCTGGGTAGTTACCACCCACTCATCAGATATTCTACCGCAAAACAGCAGTACTTTGTATTGTTGTGCTCCGGTTTGAATTCTGAGTGAGCCAGTGTAATTACAGGCACAAGGGACATAACACCTTAGTTGCCAAGGTTGGTGGCGCATTGGCGATGTAAGCGATGGTTAACATTTCTTACAATGCCATTGTCTATGGGCGTTGGTGACGACATACCCGCCTCCCTGTAATATAAAAAGAAAATTAACGATGGTTTTTTTTATTTTATCTATATTTTAGAAACTTTATAGTTAGATGACTTACAACCGCTATTTTGTTAGTTGACAGAATGGTAAATAAATTAATTCAACATGGCGAGATTTTTTCGACAAATTACAAATCTCACTCTTTTCGACAAATTAAATGAAATAGATATATTTATTAAATTTTTATATAACTTCTAAGCGCTAAATTATAATAAAAAAAAAATCTCTCAGCAGCAGAATATTATCTCTATTTTTACAATTGTCTTTCCCAGAATGAACGGCTGTCAACAACACTAGAATGGTCATCAGATAAAATGTATCTAAGGCCTTTGCCCCACCATTGTATAACCACCGCTACTAATAGATTCGTCGGCGTAGGAAACACATTTTTTTCGTATTTAATAAAAATGAAGCTGGTGACTATACGAAATCAAATTATACTATATGAGGTCAACGACCCCTTATTTTGTAAATATTGTTTGTTTAATATAACATATTTGGAATTGAACACAATGCTATGTAAATAAAATGTATGGAATTTTATGTAACGCGGATAAAAAGGGGTTACATAGATAACAGAATATTCATTCATGTCAAAACAAACTCGCAATTTATTGGGAAACTAAAAAAACGAGTAACCGCTAGTGCTCATCCCACAATTTCACGCGTTCATGACTTGAACAGTAATTATTTTTAATTTTAAGCCGTACGTTTTTGTGCCTTTGTCATAAAATATAAAAAAAAAAAGTTAAATATATTTAACACAAAAGTCACCAAGTGAATTTATGCTAACAATTCTAAATACTTACAGATGTAACTCATGTAAACTCGATATAAACAACGCAGTGGGCGGACAGTGTTATTTTAAACGATAATTTACTATAGGCTATAGTTTATTTGATTTATTAATATGCATTTTAGGCCTTAACTAATATATAAGTATAATAACAAGAGTTATAATCTAAAATTTGCATTCTTTGATGACATTTCAACCACATAACAACGTTAGTTTGAAAATTATTAAACTTTTTCGTTCGCTTAAAAGGCGTCTAGACATATTATTAAGACGCAAGATATTCAATTATGTAGCCATTTTAAAAGAATGCCCGAGAGAGATGCAAGTTTTTTATTGTGAAGATATAATAAAAGACTGACGACGTATTTTAGAATCGCAAAGAGTCGGTACGCCGCACATTTGACGAAGCAGAGCACGGAGCACACCCACTACTAATTCATTAACAGCATTGAATACATAAAACAAAATTAGTAAACCGAGCGATTGAACCGCAAAAGCACGAAAGCGGATAGAGGTGAAAAATGAAGCGCGCGAAAACGCGTCTGCGCGAGCGTATGTCTAAATGAATATGTAATGCCGTGCATTCGCGCGTTTTCTCGAGTGTACGCGTGTAAATTCGAGCAAGGAACGTATACATGCTTCGTTGGTGCTACACATCGCCAGATGATGCTCCAGTATTAAAATCTAATTCGAATATTTATATTGTATTGGTGAACATTGCCGTTGTATCAATTCATCTCCACATAATGTGACTAAAAGCCTTACGGCCGAATACCGAAACGTCATTCAAATAATTAAGTCCCACTTCATTTATTTGATTTATTTGATCTATATTTATTAGATCAAATAATTCTATAAGGTACTACATACTAAAGACTTTATTTCTTTCATATCGCTGAAAAGCGACTCCATTATTTATCCGTATGAGGTCAGTGACTTTTACTCATTTTATTATATGTTCTTTTTTCATTTTCGAAACATCAAACTCGGTTCAAAATATTCTACGAAAAATGCCCATAGATTTTGATACAATTGCTTTCAACTTTAATTAAAAATAATATGTTAGATTTGACGTTTTATAAATAAATTGGTAATAATAGTGGAAAGCTCAATAACCTATTCTCTAAATACAATATACAATAATCGCGAGTAACTGTAGGCGTTCCTTTAATAGTTTATTTGTTGTTCTTGACGTATATACCTTCATGTTATTTGTATGTTTACTGAGACAACAAATGTTATGTTATGCGTTGAATAATTTCATCGTAAGATCACAAGCCCGGCTAGCTCAGTCGGTAGAGCATGAGACTCTTAATCTCAGGGTCGTGGGTTCGAGCCCCACGTTGGGCGACAAACTATTTTGGATTATTTTTTTGTTTAAAAAATAAATACATATAAAGCTAATGTGTCTATGCTGTTGTGAACATACACTGAAGAAAATGTACTTATTTAAAGTATTAATTTTAAAACTTTCGCCGGTTCATCTCAGGTCTGATGTGTTTATTTCCAAACCAGTGGTAGATTTATGTAATCAATAAGCAAGTGTAACAAACACTTCTACATAGAATAAAGATATTTGAATTTCGAACTACTTGATTTTATCATTTAACTATTGTTATACCTTTAATAAATTGTATGTGAAATTTCTTATTAATTTACATTTCGTACAAGAAGTATTGATACGTCATATAACGCATTGAGTCCTTCCAACGTTGGCTAACACCATATTGGCGATTGCATCGGCTGGCTCGGAGCCAGAGCGGCAATTTTATTAAAAACTACGCGGCAGTGTAAACATCTGTTGTGCAGACCTAGCCAATAAACTAAACACTTTATCGACTATTACTACGATGGGTCAGTGAACCCGGTCTATCATTTTATTGTTATTACGAATCACATAAATCCAGTATAGAAATCGCGTGAGAAGTTGTTGAATCTTTTTCCTTGAGTGTCGAGTTTGTCTGGCGATTGATTGATTGTTACTTCAGCTAAATATCAATTGATCAAAATAAAATTGCATATATAAAAAGGTAATAATTAAATTGTAGTTGAATATTACTTAATATCATACTTATAGGAAAATTTAATTAATCGCCTTCTTCTTTCTGCCCTCCCACTACCTGGGGTCGGCACATCTATTTTTCTTCCACATAAAAGTATAAAAAGCTTTTCAAATTGTCGACAGTTGGGTATGGTTAAATTGTTTATTTATTCTAAGATATCATTGTAAGGGTATAAGGTCCTCGTGATCGATTTCGGCTACGGCGGCCAATCTCAAGAAAGATTAGCCCACTGCGCAGGACATATGTGTGCACAAATATTGCGCACAAATGTGTGCGCAAACACAGGTGCACTCTCTATTCACTTACTCTCATAACCCGATGGGACGGCAATCCGACACGACCGGAAAGAGTTCAGGCGAAGGACCAACGGTTATATTATAAATAAAAATATAAATTAAACTTTACTGTAAAAGAAATCATAAGTTTAATTAAACAATTATACAGTGAAACAAATTAGCCGAAAAACATGAATACATAAATACGAAAAAAATATCTTAAAGCAATTTCAAGGATGCCAATACAACACAACGAAAACGAATCAATTGTAAGTTAACATACATAAGACCATAAAGAACACAACTTATAATTGTTACAAAGTTGCAACTTAACACGTATAATACATTACTCGGTACATTGAACGTAAGTTAAGCACGGCGCGAATTTTAATGTAAATCTCACAGGTATGTCGTATAATACTTAACGATATTAAGATATAAATAATGTCCGGGTGATTATTTACTTTTAATATCGTCAATTTTATCGACCGGTGGAACTTTTATGTTGATGGTGATCGTGTCGTCTTGACCGATTTCGGCCGCAACGGCTAGTTTTGAGAGAGATTAACTAACTGTGCTGGACATACAACGCACATGGTGTGTGGCTTTTACGTGTTTCCCAAAACATGAAAGTGTACACGCTTCTAACTTACAGACCTCGGGCTATTTAGAGTCATCGACAGCAAAGCGTAATAATAAGGTCCTCCAGACCGATTTCGGTCACGGCGGCCAATCTCATGAGAGATTAGCCAACTGCGCAGGACATATTATAGTGCACAAGTGTGTGCGCAAACACAGGTGCACTCTCTATTCCCTTACTCTCATAACCGACACGACCGGAAAGAGTTCGGGCGCAGGACCAACGGTTTAACGTGCTTAAAAGCCTAATAACTTTTTATCGGCTCGGCCTGTATTTTGAACCCAAGACCGACGACTACACTAACGAGGCATTCTCAAAACTCTTTTTTATGTAACTTTCACGAAACACTATACTTGATATTGCTGTGTTCTCACTTGATTAGTGATTAAGCCGGTGTCATTACAGCCATAAGGAACGGAACGTATTAAGCCCATACAGAGCATTCCCCGTGTGTGGTGTCAAGTGGCAATTTCTATGATCAAAGGTTATTATAATTTTATTATCAATGTTTTATAAAAATATATAGTGACATTACTATTAGTTCGCCGATTATTCCGTCCAATCACCTGTTTTATAAAAAAAGCCTTTCCCCTCGTTATTCCAATGAGAATTGGTCGATATATTTGGTATATTATGCAGGTATCCTCATAATATTTGCCTTTACTGTCGAGTACGAAATGAATTATAAACACAAAAACATCCAACGGTGCTTGTCCAGTTATGAAACTTGATTTATAAATTTACAAACGTAACATTTTATTTTTATGTATTAACACATTTGAACAAGCAACACCAACACATAAATAACAATATAACAATTTTATAATACTTAACATAATAATTTATTTAAAATGAATCCACAAACATACTCCGACGAAAATCGTAGTATGTGAGTTATGTGACGCATCTGGCGACGGTTGCTTTTGTTACTCGTCTACCCTCCGCCGTGCGATCTGCCTTCGTTACGAACATTCGATGAGTTTTGCATACTATTTTTAGCTCATATATTGTAACCGTTTATTTATAAAACTTTTTGTCAGTTTTCTCCATACATACTCTCTCTTTCCCTCAGTGCTACTTGTACTTTTTATTTCTGCTTTCGTAATATATGTGAAGTATCGTATATATGTATGGACGTGTGTTTTAACGTAAGCTGTTGTACCTACAATAATAAAAGAAATGATCCCAACGAACTCTACACCATTACGTATCCACCAAACAGAACTATGAAACATTTAAGTCACACTGTTAAGGTGGAATAAACTCCATAGAATAAATCTTCTAAAGAGAGAAAGAGGCCTTTGCCAAACAGCTTTCAATTGAGATACTGTATAAAATGGTTTATTAAACAGTTTTACTTAATCAAACTATTTTAAGGTTGGAAGAGTTCATTGATACAAAGAAAAATTTAATCAATAATTTAACAATGAAATACACCACTATAATAATAAATAAAACAAAATGATTGAACTATTAATATACAAATTTTCAATATTTATAACTGGTCCTTCGAGCCTGATAGCATTTCTTCTTTTTAAGGACAACGCCTACACTCGTCTCCAAACCGAGGCCATATTTTTTTAAAACGGCCACAAATACAATTGTTGAAAACTTGAATATTGCAATACGCGTAGGTTCTGTGATGGCATTACGACAATATTCGTCATTATTTATATTTATATACATTTTTAATGTACCTTTAATCTCGACATCGTGCGACGTTCAATAATTTTATTTTTATATAACAATAACTTAACTGATCTACATATTCACTCCGTTTTTATGTTTTATATAACACTAATGTGCCCCGCGGTTTCATCCGCGTATAATTAAGAAAAATACAACGAATAAAAATAAGCCTAGAGCCTTCCTCGATAAAAGGACTATACAACACTATTTTTTTTTTTTAATTCGAATCAGTAGTTACTGAGATTAGCCCGATGAAATAATCAAATCAAATACTTGGTATTGTTGTGTTCCGGTTTGAAGGGTGAGTGAGCCAGTGTAATTACACTGGCTACACATAGGCACAAGGGACATAACACCTTAATTCCCAAGGTTGGTGGCGCATTGGCAATGTAAGCGATGGTTAACATCTTTTACAAAGCCAATGTCTATGGGCGTTGGTGAACACTTACCATCAGATGGCTCATATGCTCGTCTGCTCGATGCTCGATAATTACATTATACCTACAATCGTTAATAAGAAGAATGAGGCTTTAAACTGTATAACAGTTATAATAAGATCATACAAAATCATCGTTTAATTTTCAACACCTGTCAATTACTCAATACAAACAACACATACCGCGTTCCCACGATTCTGAAACGAGACGCCTTTCCAATTGACTTGCGTCTTTATGTTCCAGAGTTACTCGGTCGAAGCTGAAATACGTAATATTGACGTAAAGCCTTTACTTAAAGGACACAAACTATTTATCAGCTGAGCCCGACGTTAACACGTTACTAACATTTTAATGAAGTATAAAATAAATCTCGTATATCATTTGTAAAGATAAGAGTAAGACAGTGAAATACTTGTATATAGGTATTTATTTGAAAATTTTACGTAACGTTTAACTATTAATTTATCAAGCGAAACACATTTAATTTGTTACCTTTAATGTTTATAACAATTATATTGATTTTGATACAAATCTCGTACTTTTATTTATGAATACTTTAAGAAATTATATGCACAAGTGTAATACATTTGGGAATTTTATATTTAGTTATTCTAAAAACAGCAAGAAGATTTCAATGGCGGGCATAGTTACAAGCACAAACAATTTAGCGCTTTTAACGTTGCATTACAAATAGACAAACGTATTCCTATTAGTAATTAACATAGCATTGATAATGAAAAAAGGAAATCAAGAAGACACGGACGCAAAGATGTCTGGAGAAAGAATACAAATAAAAAAAAGTACAAATTATATAATACCTTAGATTTCATGCTTTAACATTTCTTACCGAGCCCGTATAAATATGTAAAGGATTATCAGATGGTCTGTTTGCATGTCTATATCTAATATATCAATTTAATACAAAACGATCGAAGCCAGGCGCAAAAGCTAGTCTATTTGTTTTATTAAAATTACATTTGTTATAAATTTTTGAATGAACGAATGCAGAAGTTATAAACATTTTCATTTGGCACAAACTGTCGAAATTTTTAAGTCGCATTATTATATACGAAATCATTGTGTTGATATTTTAATGAAGTACAAAATCTTAGATATAAAGTTTAACGTGCATTACGAAGTCGAGATAGCGAAAAGTTTGTGAAACACTGTTTTATCTTTTTGATGTTTCCTGCAACTTCTAAGCGACATTTAACGACATCGCAAATATTAACGCACACTAAGACATATTACTGATGACGTCTCAACTTTCCCATTACGGAGTCACAGACACAGTGGAAGTAGAGGTTCAGATGTAACGACCTTTTGAGGTGAATGATCGCAGGAGTGCCAAACATTTTTTGGTCACAAACAGATGAATCAATACATTTTATTATTATGTGATAATATCACGCGCTATTTAAGTTGGCCAGTTAGCCCTAAATATCATGTGCTAAATATCATTCATAGATCCGAAATTTGACAAGACCAAGGAATCTGCCGGTATTAGACAAATGCATTTGGCTAATCTCCGTTGAGAATAGATGCTGTTGTCGAAATCGTTAAAGAGAATAACCCCACAGTCGTTACGAGATTAACATCGAATCTGTTAGATCACATCGAAACAGCGCTTATGAAACGCTACGAGTGGTTAGACGACGATGGAAACTATTGCATCCAAGATACTTTCCGATTATCTACTGAGATATTGAAATATTTATTAAAACAAAACTATTATAACATACTTACTAAAAATAATATCGCTGATAAAAATGCGTCGATTTTAATATTTAACTATTTCCATACAGGATTAATAATACTAATTATTATTAATCCTGGATTACTAATAAGGATTTGGTATTCTAATATCCTGGGACATCATTCACACAAGGCCATTTGATCCCATACTAAGCAGATCTCGTACTAACCAGACAGCTACATATACTACTTTTCTTTTGTAAACACATACTTATATAGATAATTACACCCAGACTCAGGACAAACAGACATGTTAATTATCCTTGTAATTTAATGTCTGAAAAGACTGAATACTGAGATTATTTCCGGTTCTACAGCGGAATCTAAATTCTGAATCGGTGATACATCTTAAATCTAATAGCTAATCTTGTAAAACGACTATATAAAGTGCTCACAGGAGAGCACTTGAGAAACTCCTTGGATAACTAATACTATAAATGCGAGTGTGAGTTTGTTTATTTGCTACGCTTTCACGTCTTAACTACTTAACCAATGTTTTTTTTTAAATATATAAGCTAGCGCTTGACTCACACCTGATGGAAAGTGATGATACAGCCTAAGGTGGAGCACGCTTGCCTAGATGCCTATTCACTCTTGACTTGAAGGTACCCATATTGTAGATGGTGGGGAATATGAAAATCGGGAAGGTATTCTAGACGGTGCGTTTTAGAAATCGTGAAGTTATGCATACACGTTGAAAGGAGTATAGAAAAGGACATAACTAGCCACCGAAAACGATGAAACTAGCAGAGTGTGGATTTAGAGTGATATACGTTTTCTGTGTTCTGCATACCCTTACTTTAAGACTTTTACATGCCATACATACCAACATCATAACAATTAATTTAGATAAACTGCTAGTACGTAATATGTACATCGATTAGTTTACAATCACAAGGGACATAGCATCTTGGTTCCCAAGGTTGGTCGCGCATTGGTGATGTAAGCGATGGTTAACATTTCTTTCAATGCCATTGTCTATTGGCGTTTGTGACCACTTACTATGAGGTGGCCCATATGTTCGTCAGCCTATTTTTCCTGTAAACAAATCGACATTTTATTTAATTTACAAGTTAGTATGCGTGGCTCAAATCTTGCAACTTTGTTTTAAAACAGTTCCACTCTAAGGAACCAAAATTTGGCACAAACATTTGGTGCTGGGAACTATACAATGTAGAACACATACATTATATTCGAACTAGTTCTCTTTGATAAAGTACTTCGTTCATTTAGAAACTTCCCACTCAACGATTTTCTAGTTTATCATCTCACTCATTCGCTTTATAGGCTTTTCGCTTTTTGAATAACCAGAAAGTCCACAAGGAAAGCTCTTTCACGTGACTTCTTACACGATAAATAAACTATTTTTATCTTGTACTAGCGCTTTGCCCCCGGTTTCACCCGCTTAGTTTCCGATACGAGAATACGGGGACAAAATTTAACCTATGTTACTTGCTGGTAATGTAGTTTTTCACTATAGGAAGAATTTTAAAATAGGTTGTGTGTGAGTGAAATCGCTACAACGAATGCATTTATAATATTAGTTAGGATATTTTAAATATGATATCACTTTATTATATTAAGTAGGTATACCGCATATATATGTATGTTTGATAAATTAAATATTAATTTATCAAACATACATATATATGTGGTATACATTTGACACATAAATTTATCGGATACTTAATATGATTTCAATACAAAAGCGTATGTACCAATAAAAGGCTAATGGCTCCAACGTGGTGCGCGGAGCGTGGGCGCCGGATGCCGGGGATAACTTATCTCGTGCGGGAACGTTACGCAACTTAACGTTAGCTTGCAGCCAATAAAATGTATACAGATATTTTATTTAAAAAAAAAACAATTATAAATAAATAAATATCCTGGGACATTATTCACACACGGTCATCTGATCTCAAACTAAGCAGAGCTCGTACTATGGAAAGCAGACAACTGATATACTACATATACTACTTTTTTGTAATTACACACTTATATAGAGAATTACATCCAGACTGAGAACAAACAAACATGTTCATGCACACAAATGTCCGTCCTGGGTGGGAATCGAACCCACGACCTGCGGCAAGTGTCTGACCAACCACGCCAACCGGCTCGTCATTTGGCACATTATAAAGTAAAACAGCCTGTGAATGTCTCACTGCTCCTTTCCTATATTGAGGAGAAGGTTTGGAACTTATTCCACCACGCTGCTCCAATGCGGATAGGTGGACTACACGTGTATTTAAATCACGTCTGAGACATACATATCTCAGATTCAAGATAAAATCATATATTTCTATTTTATTCTACCGTGTCCTGAAAGGATATAAATTGTAATTAATTCTATAGTGCGTATAATAAAAGACAATTCCTTGTTTATAGCTGATATTAAACCAGTCAGTTTTGAATCGTAAGTATAAACAATTTATGATACGATAATTTTTGTATTTTATAACGGAGACAAAAGTTAAACACTAATAATATTATTAAATTTCTTTATTGCTTCTTTTTTGGTCACGACAGAAATCAGTTTTATTTCGTTTTATCATGTTTATACAAAATATAGTAAGTTAAATATCTATATATAAGTATCTTTATTATATTTCACTACTTTACTTTGATTCTGCTGCTTGTAAGCCGAATTTAGTTTGAAATTATTTAGTAGCTATTGATGACCTATATTATTATCAATAAAAACAATTTACAAATTCTTAGTTTTTAATCATGATTGATTGAATTACGGCTTCCAGCAGATCAGAAAAGCGCCAACTCACCCCGAATAATGAGTTTTATAAGAGTCGACTAAGATCCCAACTCATCGAATTTGAGCTCATTTGATAACAGTGATAACAGTCTAAACAACGTTGTTATTTTTTTTTTAAGAATAAATAATTTAAATGTAATTAACTAATTTTTGAATATCGAGTCTCTTCCGAAGTAATAAACTAATATTATAAATGTAAAATACTGAAAAAGATAATAGGTACTTCAAACAAAGACCACCCCACCCCCTCCTACACGCACACACACATACAGCTTTTTCAATTTGGCCGAAATTATCCAATTTTTTCACCTCTACAAATTTTCCAATGGTGTTGATCTTAAATGCCGTCTGTAAGCATAATATGTCAATTCCCTTATAATATTTTCGGGCAGTCCTTTGACGTAATTGGATAGAATCGTCGATCGTACGAGATATATAATAAGACTGTAACGACTCTATATTTCTATCCAGTTGTTCTAAATTAATTATACATTCATGTATCAATAAATATTCAACTAAAATAACCTGGAATAGATCTCATGATCGAAAGGGGTAGTACAGTAACCGCCAATCAATGTCCCAGTGCTGGGCTAAGGCCTCCTCTCCTTTTTTGGAGGAGACAATTTGGACCTTATTCCACGACGCTGCTCCAATGCGGGTTAGTGGAAACCACATTTGGCAGAATCAGCCATATTAGACATATGCATATATCCTCACGATTTTTGCCGTCACCGTCAAGCACGAGATGAATTACAGTGGTGACTGCCCGGGTTTGAACCCACGGTAAAGATTTACGCCTTCAAACCACTGGACCATCTCGGTTTTCAGCACTCTTCGCCACGCAGAGTAAATCATCGAGTGAAAAAACGGTAGCCGAGGTTCAATGTATCAAGTCTGCAATGCTAGGTGTTTCTGGTTTGTATTTCATTCATTTCGTGTTCAGCGATGACGAAAACGTAAAGAAAAGCAAGTGTCTGATGAGACTCTACCACACCTGTATCTACCAACCATCGGTGGGTCGGTGTAGTGTGTACTGAATGCCGCTAAACGTTTTCTTTGATAGAAGAAAAGACTTATCTAACAGTGACCTATAAGAGCTGTTACTACTATTTACTTTACATGTAAAAAAATAAAAAGCTAGTCACTAGCTGAGGCCTTTATAAAGAATATTTATTCAAAAAAGCACATTAATTATATATATTAAAAATTTCGTTTATACATATTCTTTTAGACGTTATTATATAGATCCATACTAATATATAAAGCTGACGAGTTTGTTTGTTTGATCCGGCTAAACTCAGGAACTACTGGTTCGAATTTAAAAAATGTTTTTGTGCTGTATAGTCCTTCTATCGAGGAAGGTTCTAGGCTGATTTTTATTCATTATATTTTTATTAACTATACGCGGGTGAAACCGCGGAGCACAGCTAGAATACAATATAACGTGAACACTCACTCTCTATATAGCAAGCAATAACTTTGATTTATTTGAATTCGATATAAATTCGCATGTTGCAACATTGCAGTTTTACTAATGGGAAATACAATATCTCGTCGGCTGCAAGGGCCAGACTTATTGTGATTGCATTAAAATCGATACAAACCCCCTAGCTTGCGTCTATTATGTTTAGATTGAAATTCAAATTCGAAATTCTATTTGCATAATTATGCAGTTAAGTCTGTACACATATAATTATAACTATACACATGTGTATCGATCAATTAATGCTTAGTGTACACTCACGATATAACCACGTCCGGTTCGACTTGTTAACAATTGAAATATTATAGAACGTTTCAAAAATTCAAAGTCCATATTTAAAACTTCAAGGACATATAAATATAATAGTAATAACAGCCTGTGATGTCCCACTGCTGGGCTAAGGTCTCTTCTCCTCTTTTTGAGGAGAATTTGGAGCTTATTCCACCACACTGCTCCAATGCGGGTTGGTGGAATACACATGTGACAGAATTTCAGTGAAATTTGACACATGCAGGTTTCCTCACGATGTTTTCCTTCACGGTTAAGTACGAGATGAATTATAATCACAAATTAAGCACATCAAATTCAATGGTGCTTGCCCGGGTTTGAACCCAAGATCATCGGTTAAGATTCACGCGGTCTTACCACTGGGCCATCTCGGCTTAGTATAAATATAGTGTACAAGTATTTACGCAAGATTGCCTATAGCTCTTTCTTCAAAAATGTAACATTTTCATACAATAATCCTACCTGGGTACTAACCTACAGGGTTACATAAAAGGAACTCCTATGTAAATTGTCATGGTGCTAGTCCCCAGTAACTTGGGATGTGTTGATTATGTCAGTCAGTCAGATACTCTTATACATATCATAAAAGTCCTTGTATGCATATTTTAACGCCATATTCCTTCAACAATTAAATCTAAAATTTAAAATATATAGTTAGACATTTATTTTATTCACAATGACTGTGAAATTGTATTTCATAACATATATCACTCAATTTTAATTAAAACCTATTACAACGAGGCCCAGTACGTATGAGGCAGGTAATATGTATCAAATCGTGACAAACCAAGTTACATACCCTTAAAGGAAATCAACAATTTCCTTGATATATCAAACACGACATATATTCCATCATACACGCAAAAACAACAAAAAACTCTTAATACAACTGAACAGAGTTCATAATCGAATGTATTTAACATTAATTCAAATGGGTTGGATTTAAGTGAGATATCATAAGTTCTAGACTAATCCACAACATAATATGCGATTCAGTTTGACAGCTTTGATATACGAAATAAAAGCGCTTTACGCTCGCGTTTCATGTTTTATTTAAAACCATATTAATTATTATATGTTTGAATAAATTTGACCTTTCATATTTAATTACGTAATTAATCAAAACGCTTTTGACAGCTATTTTTATTATTTTTAACTAAACGGTATATTACAAAAACCAGTTCCAACTGGAATAATCTGGGTTTTTTAAAGTGGCAATGAAGAAAGACCTTTTATTTAATAATAATAGCATAAAAGCCACCTTAATGTCGTAGGAAGTGACAATTAGACATCCTACGCGATGCAAACTTGTCATATTAGATACTGGCGTTCAGTCTAGGGTTGCCATGTGTCTAGTTCTAGGCCGAATATGTTCCGCTTTTACGGTCGTGTCCGGCCAAACAATTGAATGTCTTGTCTATCTAACCTTTGTTAAGCTTGTTGACAGTATATTACACTAATATATTACTCTCAAGTAACGCCGTCGCACGCAGCGCTTGCTGAGAGAAGTTACGCTGAATTTGATCAAAATTATTTCCAGAATTAAAAATGTATAAGCGGTAATAATAAGATCCTCCAGACCGATTTCGGCCACGGCAGCCAATCTCAAGAGAGATTAGCCAACTGCGCAGGAGATATTATAGTGCTCAAGTGTGTGCGCAAACACAGGTGCACTCTCTTTTCCTTAGCTCTCATAATCCGATGGGACGGCAATCCGACACGACCGAAAAGAGTTCAGGCGCAGGACCAACGGCTTAACGTGCTTTCCGAGGGACGGGAGTGTACACACTTCCAACTTCCAGACTCCGGGCTGCTACTGAGAATTTTCTGACAGAAACCCCCAATAACTATTTATTGGCCCGATCTGGGAATTGAACCCAGAACCACCGAGGCTGCGGCCTTATATCAAGCCACTAGACCAACGAGGCATACGCGGTATACAAAAAGCGAGTCTTATTTAAAAAAAGAACATTCAATACCGGCTTTATTTTTCATCAGTCCGGCTTATTTTATTTTAAGGCCTGGCAACCCTATTAAGATGTTGCCTAAGAAGATAGGAGCGAGTCAGTAGGCGTCGTGTTTATTGTAAGTGTTTTGTATAAAATATAATAACAAATACAGTGGCGTGCAACAAAAAGGAGCAGATAAAAATTTACGCGTTCTTTGCTAAATATAAAAGACACGATATATATATACTTGGTGGTGCCCGCAGAAGTCAGGGTGTGCTGCGAGGGGGTCTTTCAATAGCAATCAGCGAGAGTGTCATGTTGCAGAAGGAGGCCGCGGAGCGGCAGCGTTAGGAAAGTGCCGAGAGTCCGTTGAAAAAGACCGGGGAGGAGGAGACGGCGCACCTTTTAACCCCACCTTAATAGCCGCCGGGGCTAAGTGGGTTCTCTGTATCCGGGAACCCCCTTAGGAGTGGAGGCATAGGCGGGCTGACGTCGGGGCGCGGGCGTCGCGTTAGCATGCGCAAGCGATCCCGTGGCCCCCCGACCAGACGGAAAGGATACCGCTGGATTTTTAGTGGATATTCGGGCGCCTTCAGTGCCGGTGAGCCGCACACTTCATGTGGGGAAACGCGTGAATGCGTTTTTTCAGCTCAAAAAACATACTACATTGCAACTTAATTACAGCGCAATTAAATTGAATAAAGTTAAAGTTGCATACGAGGTATAACAAAAACAACATTTACGTACTAACACGATCATTATGGACACACAGACTATAAACTCGTAAGAAAACTTTTACAATAACTAAAAATAAAATACTAAAAATCGTTTACTTGGTGGTAGAGCTTTGTGCAAGCTCGTCTGGGTAGGTACCACCCACTCATCAGATATTCTACCGCAAAACAACAGTACTTGGTACTGTTGTGTTCCGGTTTGAAGGGTGAGTGAGCCAGTGTAATTACAGGCACAAGGGACATAACATCGTAGTTCCCAGGGTTGGTGGCGCATTGGCGATGTAAGAGATGGTTAACAACTCTTACAATGCCATTGTCTATGGGCGTTGGTGACCACTTACCATCAGGTGGCCCATATGCTCGTCCACCTTCCTAGGAAATAAAAAAAAAAAAAAAAACAGATTAAACACATTCAGGTGCAGAATTTATTCGATATTGACACGACACTGCTTTCTAAACATAATGTTATTTTGAAAAAGGAAATAAATTTATTCGAATAAATTAATTATTTAAAATCGATTTAAATCGATGGTCTGACGTATTTTTTTTTTAATTTTATTTAGATCAAATATAAAACTGTATTGTATAACATACGGCATACGGCATACATACGGCATGCAACAAACATACGGCATAATATGCATTGTTTTCGGTGCAAAGACGAATGAACAGGTGTAATTAAGGTACAAGGGGTGTACTCCGGTACACGCATGCTAATGTCAGGAGCATCCGAATGCTCCAACATTCTCTGTGTGAGACATTAAGCATAATTGCCAGTGCTGCCAACCGTAAAATTTAAGCATTTAGATAATGTAGTACACTGGCTTCTTTATTTCTTCAGGAACAAACATACTCTTTTAGTGATAGTAAAATTTGAATATTTTTTTTTATAAATAACTTAAACTTCAAACAAAAACTGTAAATGAGATTTATTTTATTTATTCATTGTTTATAATATTAAATCGTAAATAGTGTAATATTTTTATTAGTGTGGATACTATTTGATTATAATTACAATATATCTGAATCATTACGCGAGTTACGTCAACAAAATAACATATATTTTTTAAATGTTATAAAATAGTATAAGGCATCAGACCAGAAAATATTTATTATCCAATCACGAGCGTCGAATGAGGCTTTCCATTTTATATGCTCTTAACACAATTCGAGCGTAACTCTATAAGGACCTTCGTTTCGTTTATCATCTAAATCGAGAATAAAACGATCGTTACCGTAGAAAAAGGAACATAAAACGTAATGAGAAATATCATCAACAGCTAGTACACATATGTCATAAGCGAACCGCTTGATGGCTTTTTAAAAACGCGAGTTAAAGCTGCTTAAAGTCAAAACAGAAATTATTACATTCTGATGACGACAATAACAACTTTAATGGCTTCAAGTGCTTATTCTAATATCTTGAAAAATATATTTTCAAACCGTCTACGCTGTATTTTTGATCACGATAATGTGTTTACTTCGTTATTTCACTTCACGTACTATTTTGACATAGCTATCATTCCATAGAAAACAATTTAGTTTTGCTTGCGAACAATACTCAAATCTTATTGTAAAATCGTTAGTACAAAAGGTCGTAAGTAAATATTATTTTCAGAGGAATATGATAAATAATAATTTTATTTTAATTTGAAACGTCTATTGCATCTGGTTTAAAATCGACTCGAATACCGTGACGACATACGGCGCTCTCTTATGACGCCGCAGCGCCGCTTCTCTACTTCCTTGTGGAAGCTTGGTGCGTATATACTTACTATGGATTATTAATATATTCGTTATGTAAACTTTGTTTATACATGTTTAAGTGCATATTTATATATTGCTTTTCACTAATTATACATTATTTCAATAGCAATCAATTTCGGTGTTCATCTACCGGGCGTCCAGTTACGGTGACATTTTTTTCTAACAATATAATATATCTTCTGTTGTTTCTTTCAAACGCCCATATATTATATGTATATATAACGTTACTTGAAAAGTATTAAATAAAGATTCATTGATTAGAAAGTATTGAGAAATAAATAAATCGACATATTACTATTTAAGTTTAAAACTAAGACGAAATTGTGACATAGGACCTTTTACAATTACATAAGCGATACGCCAATCTTTATACGTGTCCTTCGTCGTTTCCTTCGGCAGTAAGTTCATGTAAATGCAATGCATGCTCCAGTTTCTCTATGCTATATATCAAAGAGTAATATATGAAACCTTAAGCTTTTTGTACGTCTCGAGGGTCGCTGTAATGGTCGTTAAGTATTATTACAGGTGTAAAGCGCGGTACGGCGGAGGCTTTGGTGTTCGTTACGTCTGTACGGCTTGTTCTTAATTACATGTCAAGTAAAATTTTAGGGGTGGCAACACGAATCAAATTTTTAAGAAACATTTATCTAATAATACGCCAAGCTAAAATGATACTTGTATAATTAAGATCGCATACTATATAATTCGACATTTGCTTACTAGACGATCGAAGCATTACGATTATTGTGATATATACGTAGATTAATAAAACAGAACTGATGCCCTAGCCAAGTCGACATTCTACAATCGTAAACGCTAATAGAAAACAAAAAATTGTATGAGAATGACCACGTGACTTATCGTTGAAAGATGTCATTCTCTTACATTTGTTTAGTTTTCTATTAACGTTTACGATTGTAGAATGTCAACTTGGCAAGGGCCTCTGTCATACATTGAATATTTTTACTTCAAGCGACTACAGTTGAAAGCCATAGTATATTATGCCCGCCACCAGTTGTTACTAAAGATTTTCTTACCGGCGGAATGGGAGCGAAAATATCACACGTCTAGTAATCATGGCATGCAGTTAAAACACCGTCTCCTTACCTGAAACAAACATAAAACATTTTATTATTAAAAATCGGTGATAGGGCTTTGTGCGAGCTCGTCAGAGTAGGTACAACACACTCATCAGATATTCTACTGCAAAACAGCAGTACTTTTTATTGTTGTGTTCCGGTTTGAAAGGTGAGTGAGCCAGGGTAATTACAGGCACAACATCTTAGCTCCCAAGGTTGGTGGCGTATTAGCGACATAAGCGATGGTGAGCATTTCTTACAATGCCATTGTCTATGGGCGTTGGTGACCACTTACCATCAGGTGGCCCATATGCTCGTCCGCCAACCTATAGCTATATATATATATATATATATATATATATATATATATATATATATATATATTTTAAAGTTTACCGACTTTATCGTTAAATAAACAGTATTCATATTTAATTTATTTTAATAGGAACCCGTCGTTGCATACTATAAAAACATATTGTATAACCCACTTAAAAGCTGCATAATCTTACAGACGTTCTTTATAACTACAACTATTAAATACTAAAAATGTTACAAAAAAAATAACAGCATAAGTATATAACTCCATCAAGAATAAACGTCTTATTCTTGACCGAGTTATACATGTCATCGTCATATCTGCCCACAGCTGGGGCAAGACCTCCTTTTGAAAAGGTTTTGGAACTACACATACGACACATGTGGTTTCCTCGTGATGTTTCCTGAACTGTGATGAATTTTAAAACACAAATTAATCACATAAAAATCCATTTGTTGTCATCAGGATTTGAACTTACAATCCTAGTTAAGCATTCAACGGTTCTGATCACTGGCTCACGTCAGCTCGTACATAAGAATGGTAACGTAATATTTGCAAGTATGCAAATCTATACTAATATATAAAGCTGAAAAGTTTGTTTATTTGATCCGGCTAATCTCAGGAAGTACTGGTTCGAATTTAAAAGTTATTTTTGTGTTGTTTAGTCCTTTTATCGAGTAAGGCTCCTGGCTTATTTTTATAAATTATACGCGGGTGAAACCGCTCGGCACTTTTTTTTTATTGTATAGGAAAGCGGACGAGCATATGGACCACCTGATGGTAAGTGGTCACCAACGCCCATAGACAATGGCATTGGAAGAAATGTTAACCATCGCTTACATCGCCAATGCGCCACCAACCTTGGGAACCAAGATGTTATGTCCCTTGTGCCTGTAATTACACTGGCTCACTCACCCTTCAAACCGGAACACAGCAATACAAAGTACTGCTGTTTTGCGGCAGAATATCTGATGAGTGGGTGGTACCTACCCAGACGAGCTTGCACAAAGCTCTACCACCAAGTATCTAGTTACCATATAAAGATGATACAAAACGCTAATGAAGTTTGTGAAACATTCATACAGACAAAGAGAATTTAACTTCAATTTGTTGATAGTTCTGTCCAATGGAGCCTAAAGTTTGCAAACACTCTTGGTTTTGTTGAAAATAAAATCTTATTATTATAAATACTAACGGCCTTCTTACTAATAAACTTTGCTTAGCGTATAGATAAACATTGATTTCGCTCTTTCTTTTATTACTTATTTGATATTGGAAAGAAGAAGACACAGCATTGTTTGATTAAACAGTCGCTGAGTTATGTTTATAAATAAGTCCGTCTACGTTGTAATGTAATACGTTCGTGTTTTATAATTTTCACATATGTTTGTTAAAGATTTAAAACTAAGTCATTATAAGTAGTGTTCAGTTCTGAATGCGGTTTTTTTTTTTCAGGAACAAGACGACGGCAGATTGTTTAGATTCGATGGGTTAACCCAAGCTGTGATTGGAGAGGTAAACACGAATATCACAGACACCTAAAAAAATTATAATACATATATTTCATAGTTAATATTTTTGAAGTTATACTTCTTTTGGCGCGATGGAGAAAACTGATGAGTGTGAATTTTTACGATGCGCGCGCACCCCGACACCTGAATTCTACAACGTGAAGTTAGTTCTAGGTGGCATGAAAATCGATAACTATATTCAAGTTGTATATTCTACTATTTTTATTACGTTAATAAAACCTTTTTTATTTAAATAAAATCATTTTTATCAATTTTAATATTTATCGTTAATCACTACTGCATTTTAGTTATTTTTTTTTCCATACGCCAAAGAAGTATAACTTCTAACGCGTGTACATAAGTACACACACTCTTTTTAATCATAAATCAATTCGATTACGGTTTGTAGAATCAAGAATGACAACCAAAAATGAGTATCTATGAAAAATAAAAAGTGACTGTTTATGTAAAAAGAGAAAAATGCGATATGTAATAAATTAAACATTGTAAAAATCTATACATTCATAAAATCTATAATAAGTTTTTTTAATTTTAATGTTAATTTTTTTTATTTTTTGTAGTTAATATGAACGGCATTTGCTCATGTTAGAAGATATCTGATGTCATATAACCTACGACACTGTTCCGAGTAACGAATCTAATGAAACCTAATTAGTAATAATCGGTTGAGACCTTTAACCTCAGTTGATAACACACATATATTTTTTCTAAACTAATTAATTGCTAATTATGTTATATTGTAATTATATACGATTTTAAAACTTATGATAAAATAATGACTTGATAAAGAAATTCATTTTAAACTTCAAGTTATAGTCATGTTGAAATTTGAATTTATCATTATTGTAAGCTCACATAGGAAGCTCTTTCTCTTGTTATTCCCAATATGTTTAACAATAAAATACTTAAAACAAAACAAATAGATGACAAAAAGCAAAAAAGGTACTGAACTTGAGTCTACCTATTTATAAAAATGACTAATATGTATGTATGTATACAGGGTGTAACAAAATTCGTGTCCGACCCGTGAAGTGGTTATTAGGTATCGTTAGTCGGTTCTATTTTTGTAATAAATTTTAAAATATTCAGCAAAATTTTACCCCGAAAAAAAAAAAAATGACTAAATAACGACAACTATATTGCAACACAGGCGCGGGCGTCAGCGCTCGATAGCTTTTACCTATCGGGTAGGTCGGAGACGAGGTCATTACCTCAGTTGTCCATGAAATTTTCGTCATTTACAATTGAAAATGAAAAAAAAAAAATTTTTATGAGTAATTTTTTTGCATAATATTTTAATTTTTTTTACATAAATAGAACCTACTCACGATACCTAATAACCACTTCACGGGTCGGACACGAATTTTGTTACACTCTGTATAAAAAACCTGTGTTTGCGCACACACTTGTGTCCTATAATATCTCATGCGCAGTTGGCTAATCTCTCTTGAGATTGGCCGCCGTGGCCGAAATCGGTCTGGAGTACCTTATATAAAAAAATAATTTGCTCTCCTAAACAATAACCTCTAAAATCACCTTTATTCAGTTCATTAAATAAACAAAACGAAATCCTGTTACCGTCAACAAAAGAATACCATCCTCTTATGTTCAACGACGTCGGAACTTGGGACCCTAAATAAACGTAAATTAAAACACGAACCCTAGCGGTAATATTTTTCCAACTACCCACTTGACGAAAATAAAGGGAGAGTACACTCGAGTTACACAAAAAGATCGTCATTAAACTGCGTATCCCTGAAACCGAACCACGGGGACGGGAAATGTTGAAACGACGACGTCAAATGTGGTGTACGGTCAACATAAAAAAATAATCGAACAATTTACAATGTAATAATAGTTAATTTGTATTAATAGAAAAATATTCGTCTTTTTAAACTATATATATATATATACAAATATTTGTAATGACCGATAGTTTATAATAAATCTAGGTAGATTGTAAACTGTTCGAGATTTTGTAGTTAAATTATAAACACACTAAACTAATGTAACCGAAAGATTATAAACAATCGAAATTTTATGCGTTTTATTATAAATTAAACGCTCCGTTCACAATTTATAGACAGTTTAAACTAACCGTACAAATTTACGATCACGTACAACTAAGAGTACATTTTATTGAATCTGAAATGGTTCAGTGGATAGAGTATAGTGGAGCTTAACCGAAGTTCCTTAGTTCAAATCAAGGCTTCAACGTTTTATGTATAAATAATGATATCCCACCAAAAACATTTTCATGTAAAATGTAGCCAAGATGAGTACATATTGCTAGTAGTAAAAAAGTTATCAGATCTTATCGAGAGCCAAGGTACATACTAGCTCTACACATCCTAACCTAACACTTTCTAACTCTCATCGTAGCGTATAGCGAGCTGCGTGAATCTGCTTGTTAAGTTATCTACAAACTCTACACCTTATTGAAAAAATGTGGCTCGGCCGTTTTGAATTCAATTATTATTTAATGTTTTTTTTTTGACGTGACAACGTCTAATAAATCGATGAACGCTGGCTGCATGCACGAAATATTGTCTGGTTACGCTCATTGTCCCGTTACGCGCATTGTCCCGTTGCGCTCATTGCCCCGTTACGCTCATTGTCCCGTTACGCTGATTGTACGCTTGCGCCGCATCTATCTCTCTTTCACTCGATTGCAGTCATTTCATCAATGTTTTGTTATGACGTTGTCACGTTGAACTATCGTCCGTAAACCGACTTTACAGACAACCATTTTTTTTTCAATATATTTATTACATGTGTATCTCCTAAGACGTATTTGATGTATTTTATATTTATGTGGTTGCATTTTTACTACCAGCATCACAAACTAAGTTTCAGTTCCATTTTAATCAAACGATACTTATAACATTTCAGTAAATAAATAAAAACATTGTATACATATAGCATGTTCAAGATAATTTACTACACACCAGTGTATGCTTGTTCTGTGGAAATTCTTTAAGAAATTTGAAAAGATTTTTCTAGAATACCGTAAGAGCTTGGGAAGCCAATTTATATTAAGGAAGCAGCGCAATGTTTGAGATTCTGATATGAAATACGTTACACATTCATAGCGTTATCTTATTATATAGAATATATGTACATATATATGTACTTAACGAACATGTACGCTTTAACTTTATGCACTATATTTCGTATATTTTAAAATTTACTATTTATTATATTAACTTTTTGGTTCAGTCATAGTGGCTAGGATATAGTATAAAAGATCTCGAGGTGTAGGGTTCAAAATTTAGCTGCGACGTTTGTTAAGTATTTGTATAGAAATTGCTATGTTACCTTACATTACATTCCACTTAAACACATTAAGAGAAAACATTTATGAAAATCTCTTAGAAATTGTGTATTTAATTAACAAATAATAATTATTATTATTTAAAAACGACGAAGCAATTAATAAGCACTTCCTTTAACAATAACAACGAAAAATGTATACAGGAAAAATATATAATTCTCTTAATTAATAAATTTAATTAAACTTCACAAGATTATCACAATGATAATATTTTTTTCAGATAAATAGCTCAGCTCGGGAACCTTTGTAACAAACTGAGATGAACTTCTAGAAAATGCGATGTGTTTCGTTTCGTATTCCACGAGCGACACTAAGACCCCGGGTGGAATGTGTTAGCTAAACTATAATTCATATTATACATCTAAAGCCGACTGTTCATCTGGTATATATCACTTATTAGTGCTATATAGTGCTATTTTATTAACAGTAGCGTACTTTTTTTTTATTTTTTTTTGTTTCTTATAAAGTCGTGATGACATATTGGTTAGAATGCATCAATCCTAACCGAAAATTAGGTGTTCAAACCACAATCAACGCCACTGAATTTTCATGTACGTTATTTGTCTTCTAGATTTAGTTCCAGAAATCAGTTTCGTCGGTTCTCCTAGCTAATCAAATTCCAGGTTGCTGAAAACTAAAAACATCAATCATTTTGTTTTTAAAATTAATAATATAGTTTTTGTTATGTATAATAACTTTATGTTCGAACTAAACTAGTCAATAATTAGATTGAACGTGTTCATTATATAAAGATTTTAAAGACAAGCTATAAATGAATATTTTCTTTAAAATGATAACCAATTAATTTGTTTTTGTATGATTAACTTTTACTTACAATAACGAACACGTTATTATAATGGAAAAAATAAAAACATATTTTTCTTAGAGTAGTTGCGTAGGAGTTATGTATGTTTTTTTAATCAATCATTGCTAACAGTAATAATGTCTGATAACGAAGGGGAACTATAGCTCGAGACAGCGCTATGTCGTGCGTCGCTAGATGGATTGCTAACCTTACATCAGTAACTTGACAATGGAAAACGGGAAGCAAATACCCTAAGGCAATAGTATTGTACTATTTCTAGAGGCAACACTTCCACTGTCTATAGACACGCATTTCATACATTAATATCCATATCTCGTGACACATTGTATTTATGTTTGCGCGTGTGACGGTTTACATGTGTGAGTGAATGTGTTGTTTTTTTTTCCATAATGAAATGGTAGTGCTTTCAGGTGTACTTTTAGTGTATACGTATAATATATTAAAATACTCGCAATGCAATTTTTTTAAGGAATTACTAATATTAATGTAGCGTACAATAAGCGTAGCGCATCGAACGTGCGAGCCATCGCTACTCGCTAGACAGCAAAGACGCTTTAAACTAGACGGAAAGATAAAAGCATTTTGATTTACGCGCTGAGAAATTTATCTTAAAGATAATATTGTTAAAACGCGAGTCATTAACTTCTGAAATAACATAACATCCATTAATATTATGTTTGTGCAGAAAAGTCATCAATGGTGGGAACTGTCAGACATCCGTTCGTTCCGTGTGAAATGTTTCAGAAGGCGCTCACTGGTGAATACATTATTATAATGTTAAGTGCATTGTGGAAAACTGAATACTTATACGACGTCAACATTATCACTACAGCAAGCTAATATTTTGCTTCATATCAAATTTTATCAAAATCAGTGTTGACGCTATGAAATCGTAACATACTGAGTTATTTTCGTATTTATAATATTAGTAAGAAATGAACTACTTACTCGTATTTCTGACATGTCAAAAATACAATTTAATTTAAGAAAAACAACTTCAAATCAAACAAAAATATTCATTTCTGCGAACGAAACATTCCCAAATTAAAATAAAATACTTGTTTTTATTTTGTCATTTTCTCAAAAATAAAATTGGGGTTGTTAATTTTATGTATGATGTCATACTTAACTCAACTCTATTACATTACAGTAAATATTACTAACTGTGAGACGAGGCAACCATGTCGATAAAATATTCGGGCAAGCTCCTGCAAGTTTTTGAGGCTTTATTTATGTAAAATGATAACATTCATCTCGTGTACGGGATGATATTCCGCCACATGTGTATCCACCGACCCGCTGTGGAGCAGATGATCCAATAAGCTCTAAGCGTTGTCATTAAAGAGAGAAAAGGCATTTGCTCTGCTGTATATGTCCGTATTTCCCACCACCTACTATATGGGTACTTTCAAGTCTAAATTGAATAGGCACCTTCTAGGCAAGCGCGTTCCACCTTAGGCTGTATCATCATTTCCCATCAGGTGTGATAACAGTCAAGCGCTTGCTTATAAATATTTTTAAAAAAAATGTACATTTTTAGGACATTACTAATATAACAAATTATCTTATAGAGTTTGTTTATTGGACACAATAACAATAAATTCTTGATTGTCGTGACGTCATTATTCCAAATTTAAAGCGGATGCACCGCGAAGCGCAGCAATTTACGTATCTATTATTGTTATATCAAAAATCCTTGAAAACGCGCTGCTTCTCCTAGTATATTTTTTATATATAATAGTTTGGTATGGTCTTCAGTTATGCATTATACAGTAAAGACTCATTTATCAATATATCGATTTACCCGCGTTCGCTCGCGCTCAAATTCCAATTCAGAATTGTTAAAATAGTAGAATTGTAAAGTTTTTTATAAAAACTTTTACGTTTATGTTAATATAACTTTGGGGTTTATATTTTGAAAGGAACTCGAATTTTCATAGTGCCTGTCATATGTCAGTTGTGTGTATGTATGTGTGTGTGTGTGTATGTGTGTGTGTGTATGTATGTATGTATGTATGTAAGTATGTATGTATGTATACTAAATTTGAAATTCAAGTAATAAGTAATGTCGTGAAACTTTAGTATTTAAATAGCCTCAGAGTCGAGACGTCATTAGTCGTTAAGAGCGAATTGACTTCCCGAGCTCTCGGCCGCCGGCTTCCTGGTATCGTCGGAGACTCTCAGGTGCTTTGTCATTGCATCTTACTCGTCGTCGACTTGAAACTTATACTTCACGGGAACAAAAGTACATTTTATATTTCGACATCACAAAAGTGGACACTTGAATGTTGATTCATTACTATTGCTACAATTTCCTACAGGAATGTAATATCATGGTTCTATTTATAAAATACAACTATTATTCATTTTATTCGTTTGAAAACTACGACAGAATATACTTTATTTTGGTGTATTTTGACGTCGTCACAAAGTAAAAAAATATTCTTTTAAATTTTAATTCGTGGTAATTCAAGTGGTCACCGCTACCGATAGAAATAATAACCAATTTCTATGCCCCGCCATTCAATGCACCGCCATCGAAGAGTTGAACGCAGAAATGTTACCATTTCTGTGTTCTTGTGTAAATGTTGTGACGTTAAAAATTAAAAAAAAAATATAACAATGATTATGATTAATATAAAATCAAAAGCAAAAATTAAACAAAGGAACGCTACATTACGTGTTGACCGAATGAATATCGTGCAAAAAGACTAACGCTCGACGAATTTCTCAAGACGTCGACGACGACGTTTGAAATATTGAAAAGTTCGCGGATTTTGAAATTTAGAACGAACTCGGAAATAGGAAACTGTTGGCAACGAACGCGGGAACGAATCAATATGCTCCCGTAAAATATTGCAATCCTATGAATAATTTGTAAGGCGGTGGGAAATCCTTTGATGTTACGTATGAGCACAGACGTAGTGAACGCGACTTAGTGTAATTAAATTGTACCTTATACAAATAATTAGTAAGTAAGTAAGTAAAGTAATAACGGCCTGTGAATGTCCCACTGCTGGGCTAAGGCCTCTTCTCCTCTTTTTGAGGAGAAGGTTTGGAGCTTATTCCACCACGCTGCTCCAATGCGGGTTGGTGGAATACACATGTGACCGAATTTCGGTGAAATCTGACACATGCAGGTTTCCTCACGATGTTTTCCTTCACCGCTAAGCACGAGATGAATTATAATCACAAATTAAGCACATGAAATTCAGCGGTGCCTGCCCTGGTTTTAACCCACGATCATCGGTTAAGATTCACGCGGTCTTACCACTGGGCCATCTCGGCTTTTTACAAATAATTACGAATGGTTATTTTTCATTAAACCATGTTATTTTTAAAGTAGTTTTTCTTAATAGTTAATCATATTAATATATCATATGACTACGCATATTAAATACACTGGCTCACTAACCATAAAGTCGAACAGAGCAATACAAAAACAATAATTATTTAGAAATACTTCCACCAAAAAAAAAACTCGGCAGATTGTCTAAAAATTAAAATTATTAATCGGTAACATAACATTATTTTTATTTAATAGCAGCTCCAATTGAGATCTATTTTAAGACATGTAACTTTATATTTCTTGTTAATTAAAATAAAAAAAAATCAAATTAATATTTATTGAAGGCTATGTACATATGGAGCTATATTAAAAATGAAATATATTAATAATAAATATATCTTTGTTTGTGGTGACTTCAATATAAATTTATTAGAAAACTGTAGTACAAGTATTAGATTTAAATCTCTATTAAATTCATATAATCTTGCTAACTTATTCTTAGAGCCAACTAGAATCACAGTATCCACTGCAACATGTATTGATAACATATTTACTAATTGTGTACCACATCATAAATGTATCATAAATATGTTAAGTTCTGATCATTGTGGACAGTTGGCCTCATTTAATTCACAAATAAAAAAATATAATAAA
The DNA here is from genome assembly GCA_963151315.1 of Nymphalis c-album. Lineage (NCBI taxonomy): Eukaryota > Metazoa > Arthropoda > Insecta > Lepidoptera > Nymphalidae > Nymphalis > Nymphalis c-album. Next base: position 4,369,297 of record OY720610.1, read on the forward strand.
GAATTAAAACAAACATTTGTCCCAATTAATAAGAATCGAATGGAGAAGTTCAGAGGTAATATTATGGCAAAGCTTTCATATCTACCATTTCACGAAAACTCCAATGTGTTTTATAACAACTTTTTTAAATTAATTAAAAATGAATTCAATGCCATATTTACTTCTAAGACAGTCAATTCAAGGAGTTTTCTCACATTTAATGATTGGGCGACTGTAGGAATACATAAGAGTAGGCAAAGGTTATATGAACTTTATAATGAAAGAACTTACAACCGGTCTCTTTCTTTCATTAATTATGTTAGTGCTTACTCTAAACTATTCAAACGAGTGTGTTACTTAGCCAAGTCTTTGCATATAAAAAAAAAAATTGTAGACGCACCGAATAAAATAAAAATGACTTGGAAAATTATTAATAGTGAAACTGGAAAAGTAAAAAATAATACTACTGACTTCCATCTGTCTATAGATAATATGCCAGTCACTTCTGACCAGAATGTTGCTAGTGTTTTTGAAAAATTTTTTGTTGACATTCCAATCTCAACAACCAAAGCACTAAATTCCTCTCCTACCGTCGCTGAATCGTTACTAAGAAATAATGTAAGTAGGTGCAACATTAGCTTTAATTTTAAAACTGTAACTGTTAAAGATATAATCAGAACTTTCAACTCATTGGATGTCAAGAAAACGGCCGATCTGTGGGGGATCTCTGTTAAGGTAGTCAAATCAGTTATTGATGTGATTGCACCTTATCTAGTTTTTATATTTAATAATTGTATTCTTAGTGGCGTGTTTCCTGATCTTATGAAACATAGTAAGGTTATTCCGATTTTTAAATCTGGTAGTACTTCAGACCCCAATAATTATAGACCCATTTCTGTACTACCAACTCTTAGTAAGATCTTTGAAAAATTAATGCTTAATCAAATGTTAGTACATTTCGATACATATAAGTTGCTACACAGTAAGCAATTTGGCTTCACAAGGGGTCGCTCGACAACCGATGCTGGTGTCGAGCTGGTAAAAAATATTTACAAAGCCTGGGAAGAGTCACAGGATGCCTTAGGGATATTTTGTGATTTATCTAAGGCTTTTGATTGTGTGCAACATGAAACGTTGATCAGGAAACTAAGTCACTATGGCATTAGAGACAAAGCACTCAGCCTTCTGATTTCGTATTTGAGTAATCGGATTCAGAGGGTTGATGTGCATGGAAAGAGATCTTCCGGGGCTCCAGTTGATATGGGGGTCCCTCAAGGATCTATTCTTGGTCCATTTCTATTCCTCATTTATATAAATGACTTGCCACATCTCCTAAATAATAAACATGAGATAGTATTGTTTGCCGATGACACATCTTTAATTTTCAAAATAAAAAGACGTCTATCAATATATGACGAGGTGAATAATGCTCTCTCTGAAATAGTACACTGGTTTAGTGCTAATAATTTACTGTTAAATAGTAAAAAGACTAAATGTATTAAGTTCACTATTCCTAACGTGAAATATGTAAAAACAAATGTACTTATAAATGGGGAAGCTTTAGATTCGATAGAAGCAACAGAATTTCTTGGTATAACCATAGATTCTAAGCTTCAATGGGGTCCTCATATTAATAAGTTGGCGAGTAGACTCAGCTCTGCAGCATTCGCGGTGAAAAAAATTAGAATGTTGACTGATGTTGATACGGCTCGCCTAGTATATTTTAGTTATTTCCACAGTATAATGTCTTATGGCATTCTACTCTGGGGGCATGCTGCCGATATTAATTCGATTTTTGTACTGCAGAAGAGGGCTATTCGTGCAATTTATAACCTGGGCCCAAAAGATTCACTTAGATGTAAGTTTAAAGAAATCAAAATAATGACTGTCGCTTCTCAATTTATATTTGATAATGTTATGTATGTACGCAAGAACATAAAAGATTTTCCCAAGAATTGTGACGTACATACTGTTAACACTAGGAACAAGCATAAACTTGCAACCACTGTTACCAGATTACACAGGGTTAGTAAGTCTTTTATGGGACAATGTATACGCTTTTACAACAGGATCCCAGAAAGCGTTCAAAAATGCACAATTGTGAAATTTAAAAGAATTGTTAAGGAACGCTTGTGTGCAAAAGGATATTACACAACCAATGACTTTTTGGATGACTGCACACCTTGGGAATGAAACGATCGCCTCCAGGGTATTTCAAATAAAGAAAAAATCTGTTATTGTATAAATTGCATATATTGTAAAGATGAGATTTATATATATAAAAAAAAAAACCCGCTGAGTTTCTTTCGCCGGTTCTTCTCAGGTCTGAGGTGTTCATTTCCGAACCGGTGGTAGATTTATGACAATCAATAAGTAAGTGTAACGCTTGAATATTGAATAAAGATTTTGACTTTGACTTTGACTTTGACTTTGAAACACCCACTCAAGCCAGCTGTGCTTTGCTTTAAAATATTAAAAATTTCTTTAATCACTCAGACTGCAAAATAGTCTTCAATAAAAATCCTAAAACCCAAGTCACATACTAAATATCCTTTGACTGAACCAGACCGCCATTAGCTGAATGTTTGCCGAGCTAAGTTTGCTCTTTAAGTTATTAAATCTCTTCCTACTAATCTTTACTCGGTGGTATTTTAAGCTTACCACGTAGAGCACACATAATATACATAATACATATTGCGAATTACTATGATAATTTGAAATAACACGTAAATTTCACATACTAAATTTGAAATTAATGGCGTTCCAAATAATTAAGTCCCACTTAATATTTGAATGACGTTTCAGTATTCGGCCATAAGCAACTTATATAAAGAAGTCAAGTAACTACATTATTTAAATTCTTAATTATGAATAGTGTGAAGTAACTGATAATGAAAATTTTAAAATGACCGAGAATTTAAAAAAAAATGATTCTACTTTTTTCTTATTTAGTGCTATAAAATAAAATCCCTCGCAACGCGACCGCTACGAGTTATTTGTACAGCGCGGTTCTCTTTTAATTAATTAAGTGCCAGCGTTAGACCGTGGACGTGAACAAGCACACGTCACGGCCGTCTTGGGACAACTTTTTGACGGCATTGTATTTGAGATTAGTTTCCTCAATTACGATATTCTGCTTCTATTTTGTGATTATTGTAACTTGTCTTATCCGTTTGTATTGTTTTCATATACTAATATAATTATTATTACTACATACAAAACGTAATTGGTGGTAGGGCTTTGAGACCCAGACCTACCCAGACGAGCTTGCCTGGGTAGGTCCCCCCACTCATCAGACATTCTACCGCAAAACACCAGTAGATGGCATTGTTGTGTCCCGGTTTGAGGGTGAGTGATCTAGTGTAATTGCAGGTACAAGGAACATAACATTTTAGTTTCCAAGGTTGGCGGCGCATTGGCGATGTAAGCGATGGTTAACATTTCTTACAATGCCAATGTCCTTGGGCGTTGGTGTCCACTTACCATGAGGTGGCCCATATGCTCGTCCACCTTCCTATACAATAAAAAATAATAATAATATATGTCATTAAAATTATTTGAGTTGTAATAAGCTTAATTCGCGCATATAGTTCATCTCGTTCACGGCGGTGAAGGAAAACATCGCGAGGGTATTCTACATGTGATTTTCATATGTATGGAAACTTACATAGGACTTGAGAACAATCATAAGTAAATCTTACTCAAAACAAAATAAACCAAGTAAAAAATAAAGAAATAAGGTATAAACAAATTTGTAAAGAAAATTCACTTCATTTTTATATTTAAGCAGACGGCGAAAACTAGTATCAAATATTTATAACTTTCTGAGATAAATATAGAATATAGTTGTCTTCGCCAAAGATAACTAACGGTAATGTTGTGAGACTTGAAAGATTCCAACACAAGTTGACGTGGGCATTGTTAACAATTGTCGTATGTTCTTAAAACTCGCCGACAATGCCGAGCCAACCGGTGTTACCGGACCGAATGTATTGTTCCATGGCGTTAACCAAGACACATTAGAGGAAGCTACGTGAAACTTTTAGATATATATTCCGTGAGGACTTTTAAAAGTAAACAGGAACGTACGACTTGTATGGAGCAGAAATAAAAATATTTCAATGAATTCGTTTAGATGTATTTTCAAGTTATTACGAGGTGATTTTGAAAACTCGCTTGTTTTTTTACTAAACTGTTATTGTTTTTTACGGACGGGCTGTTGGGTCCGTAAAAACCGTATTTTTAGTTTGTATTAATAGACATAAGCGCAATAAGAAATATTAACCATGCAAAAATTTTAACATTGATAATGCGCCACCAACCTTCGAAACTAAGATAGTACTTGCTCTTTTAAACGAGACATCAGTACTAAGAATTGCTGTGGTGGGTGGTCTAAGCAAAAATTTACCCCGAATAAAATTTAATTTAACTAAATAACGTCAATTACATTGCAACACGAGCGAGGGCGTCAGTGCTCGATAGCTTTTACCTATCGGATAGCTCGGACCCGAGGTCATGAACACAGTTGTCCATGAAATTTTCGTCGACAATTAATTTTTTTATGCGTAATTTTTATGCATAATATTTTAAAAATGTTTGCATAAATCGAACCGACTCACGATACCTAATAACCACTTCACGGGTCAGACACATGTTTTCTTACAGGTTGATACAATTATATTCTTCTTCTCTGTCGTCACACTCTTGGCAGAGTAGTCGTGGTCGTCGTGACAGGGTTGGTGGCAAGCTTTACAAAACGTCGCCATTCCTCTCGTCGTGTTGCTTGTCTCGTGCATTCATGGAGTGGACCATTTAGTGCAGCTTTGACTTGCTTTGACAATTATATTAGAGCCTTATATGAATCTCCCCGGCTTACATACAACACAACAATAACTTTACGATTTATATTCAGTTTAAATACCAACAACCATGAGTAAAAATTATTAAAATTCGCGAAGCGTTTATTAAAATGTTCACTGATACCAAAAGCAATAACGATGTTTTTAATATAACAATTTTAATGTGCATTCTCGCCGCTAAAGGAGCACTTGATTCCGTACGCACGAATGCCGGTAGCTCTCGAATAATTTTATGATACGGCGGCGAATGGAGCTTCGAGGGAGATAAGTCCCCTTTCGCACGGCGGTTTTAAACGCCTGGTTAGTGTGTTGCTGAATCACACACGTTTATAAATATCATTTAGTTATATAGCATGTGATTTTGTTGATTATGGAATGTCGTGTTGGTAGACAAAGTGATAATAAAGCTCATATTTCTTTTTTTTTAGTTCCCGGGAGGGCAAATGACTTTACTCCACCTAATGGCAAGTTGTAGTAGAGTCCAAAGACGACGACGGCTAGTACAGTTTCGAAGAATTAACTGCACTAGCCACCCCCGCCTTGCCGGCCCGCAAGATGCGACTTCACATGATCTGCTTTGGCGTTATTATCCATCATGTTTTCATCTGCCGTCGGGGCAGAAAACCATCAACAAGACCATTTGTGACAAGAAAAATAAAAAGTGCAATTTTTTTTAAATACTTTAAAAGTAAAAACCTGGAAGCACAAAGAATAAATTCACTAGTCACTCTTTTCCACTAATCATCTCAATCATCACTCGCACAATCACTCTGTGGAACCAGCTTTCGCCGACGACTTTTCCGAACCGATATGACTTAAAAACCTTCAAGAAGAGAGCGTACTCTTTCCTAAAAGGCATCTGCATGTCCTCGGATGTTGCAGATGTCCATGGGCGGTGGTAGTCACTTTCCATCAGTTGAGCCTTCTGTTCGTTTGACCCCTCTAACATAAAAAAAAATCATATGAATATAATAATTAATAAAATGTCAACAAGCTCTTCAATCTATCTATATAAACTCATACGGGATAATATACTAATTATAACATTAGTAAATGGTTTTTTTAGTATTTATTGTAAGTAAAATATTCAATAACCTCAAGATATTATAGACCGTGAAGAAATCAGCTTCCAAACGAATACCCCATTACTTGCGCATCAAGAACACTCACTGACCGTGTAAATTTGTGAGCCAAGCGATTTCAACTACTCTACGTACACGACCAGCTGGCTTTCGTGGGATATACATTTAGATTTATGTAGCATGTAGGCAAAAGATAATTTTATGTAAAGCATATTTAATGTCAGAAATTAAAGATATATGTATAAATATTAATTGAACTACAATATAAGTATTCAAAAAAATCACATTCAAATAATATACAAAATAAATGAGTTTCTTTTTGCATGCATTGTTTCAAAAGCAAAGCTGCCCACAACACAGGCCGCGTTTCCGCGCTGTACGGCAATGGACAACCTTTGCGCCAAGACCTGGAGCGATTGTCAAAATCCCTTTTATGTAAAGCTATTACGATGTTGTAAGAAATCGTCTTTCTTATTTTGATGAAGGGAAGATATAAAATCCACCAACTTCGTAATTCTGGCGAGCTTAAACGCAAACCGGCAACGCACCCGCAACCTCGGGAGTTGCAGATGTCCATGGGCGATGGTAGTCACTTTCCATCAGGTGAGCCTCCTGCCCGTTTGCCCCCTCTTACATAAAAAGTAATAACTTCTACTAGGACTTTGACCTAGGACAAACGACCTTATAAACAAGTCACAAGGGTTACGATGCAATTTTTATTTATCATAAAAAATACCGTTAGTAAATTTAGGCTACAAGAAGTATTTTCTTTCTTTGTCTAACTATAACAACTTTATGCATATTCTTAGAAATATTGCGCAAACCAGACAAAAGAGTGCGACCATTTAAATAAATTACTAGTTTTAAATGCTTTAAAAAAACATTTGAAAGTTGAATCACATTCAAACGAAAATATTTCGAATGGTTTTTTTTATGTAAGGGGGCAAACGAGCAGGAGGCTCACCTAATGAAAATTGACTACCACCGTCCATGGACATCTGCAACATCCGAAGACTTGCAGGTGCGTTGCCGGCTTTCGAGGAAGGAGTACGCTCTCTTCTTGAAGGTTTTTATATCATATCGGTTCGTAAATGTCACCGGCGAAAGCTGGTAATACTACAATCGCTGATTATTTTAATATAAAAGTAGTTTAAGCATTAAGTCTCTGTAAGCAACTTCGAGCTTGAAGTTTGAGATTATTAATGTAAACCCATGTCGAAAGGATGAATACTAAATTTCAATTTTTGCTTCAGTTTCAAAACATTATTAGCAGTTGGTTACAAGTTCACCAGATCAGACAAGTCAACTTAATAATCATTAAGGAATGTCTAATTTATCATCCTAGATTAGTTTCTAAATATTCTTTTAATGCGTATTTGTTATGTATCTTTGTATCAATTTATTATATTATCCGAATAATAAGTTGATATAACGGTTGGGATAATATGTTAAAATTTCGTTGAGAAATACTAAGATTAATATTAGCTTTTAAGAATGTTTATGTTAATGTTAAAATTATGCTATTATATGTTATAAATGTTAAGCATAATTTATTAATATTTAACGAAGTTTTTAAATATAATTATGACACAAGAGACCAAAGTCCTACTTTTATTAAGTTAAATCTTTCCTTATAACTGATATAATGAAATGAAAAAAGAGCATTATTAGTATAGTAGCAATATGTGTATAAATTCATTAGAATGGCTATTAAATAATATTTACTTCAAATTTAAACACAGATAAAAACCCGAAATTAATTCAAGAACAACCATAATTCATCCAAACATTTCCTCAAATCATCCCGCAATCGGCTTCCCGAACTCCCTTTTAAGTTCTGAAAAGGGATGACAACGAAGACAGACAATAAAACATCTTAAGTCGTGGATTATACTAATTATCTCCGTCAACATCCTGTAACAATGGCTCGCATTGTCTGGAAATGATTAGATAACTTACGAACTTCGGTGAACTTTTTTAATTACGTTTATTACGAAGGTTTGCGGAGCAAGCTGTTACGGTCGTTACTTACTTTGTAAGCAGTCTTAATCACGATGTCGATAACTATGTAAAGTTGATGTTATCATATAAATTAAATAAAATCGATTGAGTACTATGAAACATCGAAATTATTTTTTACAGATAATAAACATAGAAGGAAAATTTATGAAACAAAATGAATGTAGCCTTTTTTTAAATACATTTATAATAATAAATGCTTTCATGTCACGTGTTCTTTTGATTTATCTATAGTAATATATAAAGCTGAAGAGTGTTTTTGTTTGTGAGTTTGTTCGAATTTAAATATTTTTGTGTTGTATAGTCCTTTTATCAATGAAGGCTAGGATTATTTTTATTAATTACACTCGGGTGAAACCGCGGGTGCACACAGCTAGTCATAGATATAACATAAAGCAATTATATTACAAAACTTTGAGTGATTCGTAACGTTTTCCATGCAAACGACGGAATATAAGATTTTATATCTTTCTTAGTTTATGCCTATATTTACATACTCACCTAGCCATATTATGGGTGACAATTCCTTCAATTATCATTTGTATTTGGTTAAAACACAACGAAGGCACTATTAGTAATTAGGTGTTTAATTTAGATACATTTATAATTAATACTTAGTATTATAAATATGTAAAAAAAAATAATTGAATATCCATAAAAATATAAAACATTTCAGCATTTTCAACTGTGAAATGTCCACCTCGATCGTACAAAGAACTAGCGTGGGAAGGTTTTTAAAAAAAAAATACACCCAAGTTTTTTGCGCTCCGTACAAAAGGAATAGGTGTTGTGAAATGGTACAAAAGACGCGGATTTTTAAAACGGAGACTGTTATCGAGCGGGCAAAGGGCGCCGCATAAAGGATTTTTATCGTGACGTAGCCTTTATGCAAACTGCCAAGGTTGAATACATGCTCTGGAAAATATTAACCGAGAGATGGTAGCAGGACGAGAGCTGTCGTATGGGAAATTTACAAAATTTAAATTTACTAGTAAAATTACGACTTATTTGGGAAAATTATCGTAATATTCTCTATATATCCTAAACTATTCGCCCGATTGACTTGAAATTTGTCTCAGTTACTACTCCCACGACGTAGACGCAAATCCTATCCAAAATACATATGTACCCGAGTGAAGTCGGGACGATTTTACAGGCAAAAACATGTCAAGATTTTTATTACAAATTGATATTGTTATTAAAAATTAAATAATAGTTTTACTTTAAGCAAAAAACGTACGAAACTTTATTCAGGAAGTTATATACGAAGATTTTTACGTAGAAATGTGGTCCAAACAGTTATAGAAGTTTATTTTTGAGAAACATTAAGGTTGTTTCTCACATGTCGAACACCGGCGAACCTCTTTGGAACATGCATCGATTTGAAAAAAGACCATACGAAACGCCGGAACGATCACAGGAAGCCTGAGCCGTTTTTCATTAATTCCAGAATAAACAAAATGAGAAAAACAACGACGGGACCTGACGGGGACAGCCACCCCCATCGATTCACTCGGATGGGGTGTGTACCCCTCGGTCTAGATAGACGTTGAAATATTTAAATAGTCTGGCTTTAAATACTTCGTAATGCTGTCCCCACACGTCGCAGCTTTCATTTGAGGAACGCAGTATTAATTCCAACTTCCGTACTACTATTTGCATTTGCGCACGAAATTCGATCGAGAATATTCTTTTTTCAATTTTGTTTTGCTTGGCTTTGTTTGATTAGAAGAATAAATCGGAGATCTATTTGAGTTATAATTAGCATTATATATGAGACGACGCATGTAATAATTATGTCGATTCAAGTGCCGTAACTTAGATTTACGTAAGATTCACGTACTATATATTCTAATACAGTGCAATAATATACGTATACTAGCTGTACCCGCGGTTTCACACGCGTTTAATTAATAAAATTGACTGCCTCGTTGGTCTAGTGGCTTGATATAAGGCCGCAGACTCGGTGGTCCTGGGTTCAATTCCCAGGTCGGGCCAATAAATATTTATTGGGGTTTTCTATCAGAAAATTCTCAGTAGCAGCCCGGAGTCTGGAAGTTGGAAGTGTGTACTCCCGTGCCTCGGAAAGCACGTTAAGCCGTTGGTCCTGCGCCTGAACTCTTTCCGGTCGTGTCGGATTGCCGTCCCATCGGACTATGAGAGCTAAGGGAAGAGAGAGTGCACCTGTGTTTGCGCACACACTTGTGCACTATAATATCTCCTGCGCAGTTGGCTAATCTCTCTCGAGATTGGCCGCCGTGGCCGAAATCGGTCTGGAGATCCTTAATTAATAAAAATATAATGAATAAAAATCAGCCTAGAACCTTCCTCTATAAAAGGACTATTACAACACACAAATAATTGTTAAATTCGAACCAGTAGTTCCTGAGATTAGCCGGATCAAACAAAAAAACTCTTCAGCGTTATATATTAGTATAGATAAAAAACCTAGATAACATAACGAAATGAACTGAGCTAAAAGGTTTAGGTATAATCTTGACGTATATTTTATGACGTTACATGAAGAAAACATATTTCCCAGCGAATCTCGACGTATTTCAGACTCCGTAATCCACTTTAAGATGATGAAGATGTTTTATGTCTTCTTTTAAATTTTAACAAAGTAAATAGTTGTTTCATTAAAGTTTTTCTTAACACGTTTAAAAGTTAGTGTAATTAAGTTTTTTTTAATATCAAATAAACGTTTTGAAAGTAGAATTCTGTGTGTGTTTGTCTAATATTCCGACGAGCCGGTTGGCGTTGGTAAGAAACTAGCCTTTCACGCCGCAGGTCGTGGGTTCGCTTCCCACCCAGGACAGAAATTTGTGTGCATGAACATGTCTGTTTGTCCTCAGTCTGGGGTGTAATTATCTACATAAGCGTTTCGATTTTTCGATTGGTTCGATTCTCACCCAGGACAGGCATTTGTAACTGAGCCCGAAGCTCATCAATACCGCTTGCCGCATTGGGCCGCCTTCTACCTAATGTGGGAGGGCCGGAATCACCACGCCGGCGCCTATATGCCGGTGTGCTCCATGGCACTATATGGTGCACCCATATGGGTGGACGCTCTCACTGCGCGTAATATGGCTCTCCTGCGTAGGCCGCAGAGAGTTATAGCAGTGAGAGCAGTAAGAGGTTAACGGACGGTGTCGTGGAAGGCGGCGACACTTCTTGCGAGTCATCCGCCTTGGGAACTCCAGGCTGAGGTGCTTGCGGAAGTGTACCGATTCCGGGTGGAAGCCAGGTTGAATGGCGACTGTCCAGGATCAGCGGAGGTGGGTCGAATCAGGTATTTAGCTCAACAAGCTTTGATTCGCAGATATGAGGAGGACCTGGGGTCTCCATCAGCAGGCCTGGCGACAGTGACAATCCGCCCCCACTTGAGTCGCTGGGTAACAAGGAGAAGCGGCAAACTCACGTTTAGGTTGACGCAGGTGCTTACCGGACATGGCTGTTTCGGTAAGTACCTTCATGGGATAGCGAGACCGGAGATATCACCCTCTTGCCACGAGTGTAGTGCGCCACTGGACGGCGAACCACACCCCCACGGAGTGTGCTGCGTGGGGGTCTCAGAGGCATTCCCTGGCGGCGTCAGTCGGCGCAGACCTCGCTGCCGAGCGTGATTAACGCCATGCTTGGCAGCGAAAAATGCTGGATGGAGATGGTCTCTTTCTGTGAGAGTGTCATGTCACAGAAAGAGGCCGCAGAGCGGGAGCGTGAGGCATCTGCCGCCGCTGACTCGCTCCGCCAAAGAAGACCGGGGAGGAGGCGTCGGCGCTATACGCACCTTCTCCCCCCGTCGTAAGCGTCGGCGGGGCTAGTCGGGCTCTCTGCTAGCCAGGAACCCACCTAAGAAAGGATGCCCGCGCAATCGGGCCAACCGTCGGGGCGTCGCGGGAGTATGCACAAGCGATCCCATGCCGCTCCACCGAAGAGACGATGCAGGTACGCTGGTTTTTTAGTGGGTATTCCGGAGCCTTCAGCATCGGCGAGCCCCACATACCCCCCCCCCCCACCTCAAGTGGGGGAAACGCGGGGAAACGCGTAAATGCGTTTTTCCAGCGATAAAAAAAAGGAGAGGCATTTGTGTGACAACATGTCTATTTGTCCTGAGTGTAATTATTTATAAGAATATAAGTATATATTTACAAAAGAAGTTGTATATCATTTCCTTAGTTTCCATAATACCAGCTCTGATTAGTTTGGGATCAGATGGCCTTGTGTGAATAATGACTAAGGATACTATTATTATTATTTGTTTCTGTGTATTTTGTACGAGCGATAGTCCGAGCTCTTTCTGATCGTGTCGAATTTGACGTCGCATCGGATTACGAGAATGAAGGAATAGTTTGTATGTGTTTACGCTCACACTTTTGCACTTCAATTTATCCAACGCAGTTGGCTCCTCTTGAGAATGGCCACCATAGCCTAAATCGATCAGATATAATCGTTATCCAGACCGATTTCGGCCACTGCGGCCAATCTCAAGAGAGATCAGCCAACTGCGCAGGAGATATTATAGGGCACAAGTGTGTCCGCAAACACAGGTGCACTCTATCCCATAGCTCTCATAACCCGATTGGATGACAATCCGACGCGACCGGAAAGAGTTTTAGGCGCAAGACCAATGGCTTTACGTGCTTTCCGAGGCACGGGAGTGTACACACTTCCAACTTCTAGAACTGCTACTACTGAGAATTTTCGACAGAAAATCTCAATAACATTTTATTGACCCCGACCAGGGATTTGAGCCCAGAACCTCAGAGTTAGCGGCCTTATTCATGTAAAGATTGGGTACACTCTATCAAATACGAGAATAATGAATATTTAATAACATCAAATTGTATTTATGTAACTTTCATACCGTAAATACCACAAGTACATTAAACGATTAGCATAAACATGATCGCGTACAGCGTAACGATATCGGGCGAGGGTTTGGCATACGCTTGGTTCACTTTCAGATTAACCTGGACAATACGATCTGTAATAAACTTCATCATTAAGATACATTACTTTCGTTTCCTAATATCAATTTATTAGCAAACGTTTGTTGATTTCTGCCTTCGTATGTAATACTGTTGAATATTTATTACTAGCTGTGCCACGCGGTTTCACCAGCGTATAATTAATAAAAAAATATACAATGAATAAAAACCTAGTACCTTCCTCGACAAAAGGATTATACACATATATTTACTTGGTGGTAGAGCTTTGTACAAGTTCATCTGGGTAGGTACCACCCACGCATCAGATATTGTAATTGATGGTTAATATTTCTTACAATGTCATTGTCTATGGACGTTGGTGACCACTTACCATGAGGTGGCCCAATTGCTCGTCCGCCTACCTATACAATAAAAAAAAAACGATTTTACTTGTAACCCCACTATCTCTAATGAAAACGAAGACTTATTCGTCTATGCCCGCAAGCAAAACGTTTCTATAATATAGGAACCGGGTTTTAACGAGCTATCGGATGCGTTTCGTCTCAATAGGTGCGTTAAATTCTTCAACGTATACATAATATTAAAATCAATTCAATGATCACTGCTCAAACGCGTAAGGCGTAATCATTTCCGAAGTGTCCGTATTAATTTCGGAAGCAATCTCAATTTTCAAACCTTATCATAATTAAATACTATGGTCACGACACGCTCACGATAAGCATACGACACGCATACGACGAAATTCTGATAAATTACAGTAACAGCCTGTGAATGTCCCACTCCTGGGCTAAGGCCTCCTCTCCTCTTTTGAGGACTCCAAACCTTGAGTTTATTCCACCGCGTTGCTCCAAAGCGGGTTGGTGGAAAACACACGTGGCAGAATTTCACTGAAATTAGACACGTGCAGGTTTCCTCACGATGTTTTCCTTCAAGCACGAGATGAATTATAATCACAAATTAAGCACATGAAATCAGTGGTGCTTGCGCGGGTTTGAACCCACGATCATTGGTTAAGACGCGTTCTTACCACTCTCGCCATCTCGGCTCTTCATTTCTGATATTTCGACTTATTATTATATTTATGTCGAGTAACGAAGTTCACGGGTTCAAATACGTTACGTTTTACGCACGAAACACCATTTAGGAATCCAAGCATTCTTATTAGGAGACATTGAAACCAGAGTATTGTTGTGGAAATAAATTTAAAAAATAATAATACAAGAGTTTTAAATTTTTTATCAAAACAAGACTTTACTTAATACATATCTACTAGCAAACTTATATCTTGCACGAATATAAATAAGGGTTTTATGTGAAACATTCACATCCAATAAAAAAAATACAAAAAAACAACTAACTAAACTTTTATAACAATCGGATCAACGGATTTGGAATGTAAAGTGGGCCAACACACAAAGTTTCTATTATTGATATACATAGATCATTTTTTTTTTCACGCAGTGGAAACCTTCGGAAAGGTCCCCGTCTCTCTTGGGGGGGTTCCAGGTTATGTGGGATTCTTACCCACTAAAACCACTGCGATGGCACACCTCGCTAGTGCGTACGACAGTGATATACATAGATCAATGTTAAGCAATCTAAATTTTGTAATGAGTTATCATTTCAAAGATAATCCGATCAAGTTTCGAAACTAATAAAAAAGGTGTGTGTGCGATTCACACACGATAGAAGTGAAACTTGCACAAAGAGGAGAGACCGATAATATAAAATAGTATGTATATTTCTGTCTCATTCTTTGCTGGCTTCATCCTACACATTTTTGTATTTGTGTCTCTTACCTGTCGTTTTTTCCGTTGCATCCGGTTTGAAATCACAACGATTCTAAAGAAGTTTCACTTCAAAATATAAAATCCTATTTCAATAAACGTTTCATTCATCGGTACGGATACTTTAAAAGTACTAGAGAAACTTCAACGGAGACGAAGCGAAGGATGAAACTTAAAAGTCACTTTCGTAAGACACACAATATCTAAAAAGTTGATGATTAATTCCTTTTTAATATTATGAGCTGCTTCGTTCGTCTAGTGACTAGGTTATAAAGCTGTAGAGTTCGAGGTTCCAGGTTCATAAATCGTGTTGAGCCAGTGAGTACAATACTCAAAATTGTCGTAATAGAAGACCGGAGTTAAAAGGTTTAGTACGCTTGCTAACTGTCCTATCCTGTCTAGCGATTTGAGCACGTGAATCTTATACAGCCGCATGTGTGTCCAGACAACCGCATTAGAGCAGCGTGGTGGAATAAGCTTCAAGCGTTATACTCAATAGAACCTTAGCTCAACCCGAGTACATTTATAACCTGATAACTTTCTTATAGCATAGGCGGATGAGCATATGGACCATCTGATGGTAAGTGGTCACCAACGCCCATAGACAAGGACATTGTAATAACTGATAACCATCGCTTACATTGCCAGTGCGCCACCAACCTTGGGAACTAAGATGTTATGTCCCTTGTGCCTGTAATTACACTGGCTCACTCACCCTTCAAACCGGAAAACAACAATACAAAGGACTGCTGTTTTGCGGTAGAATATCTGACGAGTGGGTGGTACCTACTCAGACGAGCTTGCACAAAGCCCTACCACCAAGTACACTTACTTGAACTAGTTTTGAACTTAAATCATTTGATTGTAATTTAAAAGTCGAAGCGAACAAACTCAGTTGATAGCGCATCGTATATAAATCGTATGTATTAAAAGGCATTAATTATAACAGGTGTTAGCTGTCAATTACCGTTTGTTACGACCCATTGGTTCTAACCATTGGATCGGTCCGATTCGTATCATGTATTCAATAACATTACCGAACTCAGCACATGTTCATACCACGTGATTTTTATAATCGACTTAGCTTTGTCCCGAAGTTTTGCGCGTTAAATTTCGATCATAGTTACAAAATGCCTGTTTCACTTCATGAGCGTTCAAGACAAGACGCGTTCTTTGTCTAACAGTGAAATATTTACAATCAGTTATTAAAAGGTTGTTTAGTGTAGTTTTTTTGAAGTGAAAACTTCTTTAGGCGTGTTGCGCTGGTCTATCGTAGGGGGTAGACTCGTGGCTTGAGATGTTAATATAATGGAATCGTTGAAAGTAAACATAATTTAAGTATTTGAAATTGATGTAAATAATAACAATATACACAAAAAAATTACATGTATATTTTAACCATTATTTATCTAAATTAGGCTGTACTCATATTTTCTACCAAGTTACTGTGTATTTTAATGAATAAAAAAAACTATATAAAAAAGGGGATAGAATTACTACTTTCATTAATTAATTGTTTCAAGTATTCGCTTCTAACGGCAGTCCCTATGACTATGAGCTTTTTTTTTTAATAAATGCATATTTATTAATAGATGAAAGAGAATAAACAGATTTTCTTATCGGTGTTTTCAATGCTCCGGTCTAAATCGGTGGTAGCTTTATTTTAAAATCAACCTATCAATTTAAAACGGCTTAACGCATAAATATAAAATTTATGCAAGAAATATAGATTTTTATCATGTAATAAAACACAACACAAAATATACTAAATTGTTATTACCGGCTAACGATTGTCTTATTCGAACAGCTAATCATTTCCTCATCAAAATCCAGTTAACGCTATCATGGTTGGTTCGATTTGCCCGATTCATCGTTTATTTATTTCATTTCCGTTTTTTTATAATCCTACCAAATTATATACTCGTATGAATAATACGAGCGCCATAAAACACGGGAGACCTGAGGCATGATTTTTCTTTTTTTTGTTTCGCGACCTCGTGGTCCTTCTGGGAACGGACTATAGGTAATATTAAAATGCGCAAAATCAAATGGCAATATTAGGACGAATAAAGGTCAGTATCGAACGTGTGCTTTAATAAAGCTTTATATAGCGCGACCTATATTATTTTAACTAATATTGTATGTGAAACTAAGTTTTTCTGTTATACTTTCTTAACAACTCAACCGACCTCTCAATCATAACCAATTAAATCTTGAAATTTTTCATAACTAAAATACAAATGAATAAATAATCCAATATAATAACATTAAATAATAGTTGTTCTGGCAACGTAGAATGTTAGCAACATTTCCCAGCAGACTTGCAATTCCCAATCAAAATCTAAAAACGAACCAACTTTCCTGTCACCGGTAGAGACAAAACGAAGGGGTTTTAAATCTTTTTTATTATTGCGTTATTATTCCAAGGCCGCTAATGTTACGACTGCGAATGGCAAGAAGATATAATTTTTAATTAATCAAATATTTGCATTATTTACTGGCTTCAGTATTGTTACCGCTATTACATCTTTAACGCTTAAACTGTAAAATGTAAATATTATGTAATAGATTCCTGAATGCATGAGCCACCGATTCAATTTCAACTCATGACTACCGGTGACATATTTTCTTATTTGACAGCTACCACCATATTCATTTTGGTGTTTTGTCATCTAATATTTATAATAGATTATTTTCGATCCAAGTAAAATTTATAAAATGTGCTGGGTGTATATTAAATAACATTAAAATATCCATTAAACAAATAGGAATCATAACTAAATATACTTCGATAACATTCTGATTTAAAAAAAATGTTTTTTTATGTGTGCTATGAAAAGCTATAAATTCTATGAACATTCAACCTAACCCACAAACATGACTGACTGGGCAGGTAAGCGCAAATTCAGGCAACTTCCCATCGATAAAGTTTGTTCGTTTATGTTGGGGATTTGTGCCCCGTGCTCGGAGTTGCGGTCCATTGGTCACAGCACATCTCGCCCATCGACTGTTGAGCGTATAGTTCGAGTGAAAAAGTAACTTTCAACAATTAACACATTAAAGTATAGCAAATATAATTCTCCTAAAAAAGAAAGTTAGCCTTAGTCCAGAAGCAGGAGACTCTTTCTGTAACACACGTAAACAATAACAGTTTTCGTGTTGTATTTCATGTGGTAAATAATATAATTGGTACATATTCCTGTCTGACTAAGACCGTTATAAAAAAAAAAACACTATTTATCTCTTTCCGTCATTAATAATTTGACATTTGAAAGAAGAAGAAGACACGTCCCCTAAACAACGTATATAAGTTAGTCCATTAATAGGTAATCACCTCCTTTAACATTAAATTACACATCAAACGTCGTACAAGTTGTTACAGTACAGAAACGTGACCACTCGAACGCATAGAGCTGATCCTACAATCTACCCGTCGAGGGACTGTGATGCGATTCAGACATGAACCGTCGCGTGATAGCCGACTATCACTCTTATACCTAAGTCTAATTGTTAAGCCAAGAACCGACTGAAGACCAGACATTTTTGTCTAATTTAAAAAATTTAACTAATATTATAAACACGGTATCACCATATATATATAAAGTTTTACTGGGTAGGGCTTAGTGTAAGTCTGCAAGCACTGATATATTCTACCGCTTAACAGCAATGCTTAGTATTGTTGCTTTTCGGTTTGAAGGGCGAGTAAGCCTGCCTAATTAGGGATATTAACATCTTAGTTCTCAACGTTGGTGGCGCATTGGCGAATGTAAGTAATGGTTAATATCTCTTACATCACCTACGTCTATGGGCGGGTGGCTCATTTGCCCGGCCGCCTATAACATTATAAAAAAAATGGTTGTCTGTAAGTTCGGTTTACGGACGATAGTTTAACGTGACAACGTCATAACAAAACATTGATCAAAAATCGAGTGAAAGAGAAATAGATGCGGCGCAAGCGTACAATCAGCGTAACGGGACAATGAGTCATCCTTTTCCGTGAATGCAGCGTTCATCGATTTTATTACACGTTGTCACGTCAAAAATATTTGTCAGTATATTAGGAACACAGAATACTTAAAAACAACATACCTAAATAACAATTGCTTATATTGTAAAACGTATTTTATAAGTAGGTATGTACTTAAGAATGCCTACTTAATTAAAGTAACAAATTTTGATATCAAATTGGCGATTTGAAGCCAGTTTTGTCTCCCGAACAAAGTCGCAAGTATACGGCGATGGATCTCTCTCACAACGGACTTGACACTTGATATTTCATCTCCCTGATTGTACTGCACTACTGCAGTGTAGTGCAACCCGACGATTAACGTAATACGCAAAATACTCTAAGATAACTGTTATTTATCCCATTACAGTAAATAATAACGTCATTTCTACGATAGAATATTTTTATTTATCTAATTCATTTTAAATAATAAGCAATGTCAAAAACACTTCATTTTATTCAAACATTAATTATTACATAGCTTTGTATATAAATACGATCGATAAGTGTAATTTTATGGAAATTAAAATGAAAATTTTGAATATCGAAAGTAGAGCTTCTATATGGACCAAGTAGAGAATCACCACTGAACATGGTCAGTAATGTTTTCTTAATAAGTGAAGTAGACTTTGTTAGGTTTTAACATTGTTGACAAATCTATAAAAAACCAATTTTAATAACTTATAATATATTTACATTCTACATACATGTACATATTTGGGATGATAATACATTAGTTAGGTACAATCGAAGTAGTCTTATGTAGGAACTATGTGATGATAATAGTTTATCTTGATAAGTCCTATAATACTTTTCACTGCATGACAAAAGCGTGTTTTTAAAAGCATAACCTTTGTTATGAACTAAAATAAACGAGTTAATTTAGAGAATACAAATTAATTAGTATAGTATAGCAACAGCCTGCGAATGTCCCACTGCTAAGGCCTCTTCTACTTTTTTGGGGAGAAGGTTTTGGAGCTTATTCCACCACGCTGCTCCAATGCGACTTACATGGAACAAATTAATTGTTCCATCAAATAAATTATCCCAACTTTGAAAGTATTATATCGAAGCATTTACTTATGTTTCTCTGTAATTAATATTGTTAAAGTACGTATGATCGTGTCCATAATTCCATAGTAACAATTAGATACAACAAGACGTAAAGTAAAACATATAACAATAATTCCATAGTAACAATTATATACAACAGACCTAAAGTAATACATATAACAATGTATTTATAGTTTCAGTATCGACGGATTGTTCTCGAATATTCTAAATAGTTAGCGACACGGTCGAGCGGACAATCTGACAGAACGTTACCAAATTGAGCCCCTCGGCTGTTACTAATGGAGTTGAATGTAACTCGTACGTCACAAGCGGATCGCTTTGTTGATATACAAATACAATAGTAAATTAAATCAATTTAACCGTCCCTGGTACAAAGTCGGTCTAGTACATAGCTTATATAAAACTAGAGGTGTGTTGCCATCTAAAAAATGGTTGTCTGTAAAGTCGGTTTACGGACGATAGTTTAACGTGACAACGTCATAACAAAGCATTGATGAAATGACTGCATACTTTTATGAATAAAATTGAATCATTTTTATTGAATTATCATTATTCTGTATGGATACAAAGAAGGAATGAAATGAAATCTACAATTTATTTGATAAATTTACTTTTATTTGCACTCATAGGCCAATCGAGTGAAAGAGAGATAGATGCGGCGCAAGCGTACAATCAGCGTAACGGGACAATTTTGTGCATGAAGCTAGCGTTCATCGATTTTTTAGACGTTGTCACGTCAAAATTCGCTACTTTTATTTTATATATCATGGGGAAGTGGGGGGGGGATGTTTTTACGTACTTTTCTGTACCCTTCATAACGTGTCTGCTAAATTTCCTTATCGTTTGAGTAGTTAGCAAACAGCGAAACAGACAAATTCACTTTCACATTTATAAGTCAAGATTAAGTACGCAATACATTTATTAAAAAAAACTGGCATCCTATTGTAAAAAATACCTCACCACTCTTCTGCGGGACGTCCCGACTAAACGTACAGTAATTTAATCTTGACTCGAGTTTTATATTCTAATATAATTTACTGAGACGGAGTCCTGGAGCTATGTACATAAACGAAGAAGAAGAATGCGTTATTTTTCATATTTACGAACTCGGAAACCGACTTAGGGTTGTCATGGAAAGGAGCACGCATTTTATAAATGGCTTTATAAAAAAAGTTCTGTTTATTTAGTTGGTCATATGACAATTTTTGTAATACTTGAATAAAAACCAGTTTGTTTACGCGTAATGCTTTAATTTCTGTAACTTATACAGATTAATATACTTGCGATTATATTTTTTTAAAGTGCGGTGTACGTCGACGCCCCTGAGGTACTTCTGTGCAAATTGAAAGAGACGCGAGGGATGGGGTCGGGTAGAATAAAATTGATGTTACGCTTAACAAGCTTTGTTAGACTTTAACACATTCTAAATTCAATTTGTCTTTTATCTATTTTAAATAAAGACAGTTTCTAAAGGCATTCAATTTTAAGACTACACTTCAATAAAAGTGTGGCGTAATCAATATCAAAGAAACAAATCAATATAAAGAAACTTTAAGAAACTTAAAGAATTTAAAATATTTCTTATATTAAAAACCAACAAGGACAAACCACCAATACTCCTATAAATACACTCTGCGAGAACATTTTCTGAATAGTGTTTTTTTATATGTAGTCGTGTTTATTATATTACTTTAGTGAGTGATCTGAATATTATTTGAATAGTTGTAGTACCGCCTTTATTTATGTACTAGCTGTGGCCCGCGGTTTCACCCGCTTATAATTAATAAAAATATAATGAATAAAAATCCGCCTAGAACCTTCCTCGATAAAAGGACTATACAATACAAACATAATTTTAAATTCGAACCAGTAGTTCCTGGGATTAGCTGGATCAAACAAACAAACTCTTCAGCTTTATATATTAGTATAGATTTCTGATTAGTATTAAAGGTTGACTGGTAGAGATTGCCTTCTAGCATAACTCCGGTTTGTTACAAACTACAATAATTTGGTCAACCAAGGTTTTAACTAAATAAAATAAACTTACTAAAACTAAAATCTTAATAATAATGTCAATGACTATATTTAAGGAACTACCAATATTCCTATTTAACGTTTATTTTTACGTAAATAAAAAGTTTTTAAATGAAGATGGACATAGAATTAACCGTCTGCACGTTCGCGTATATTTTTTGACGTAAAGCTTATTGTCTCAGAGTCGGATTAAATTGTCGGTCCGGGACTGAGGGAGGGGTTTTGCTGGCGAATGTTTGAAACTATTACAGATGTAACAAAACTTTGTACGGAATGTTTGTAATCTTTGAAATGTATATACATTTGTTAGCTTGTGTATATATATATATTTTTTATTGTATAGGAAGGCAGACGAGCATATGGGCCACCTGATGGTAAGTGGTCACCAACGCCCATAGACAATGGCATTGTAAGAATGTTAACCATCGCTTACATCGCCAATGCGCCACCAACCTTGGGAACTAAGATGTTATGTCCCTTGTGCCTGTAATTACACTGGCTCACTCACCCTTCAAACCGGAACACAGCAATACAAAGTACTGCTGTTTTGCGGCAGATTATCTGATGAGTGGGTGGTACCTACCCAGACGAGCTTGCACAAAGCTCTACCACCAAGTTATAATATCGTACGTATATTATGGACTAACAAGAACGAATTAATATTGAATGGCCTCTTCGGTCAAACGGGGTAAGAAGATCAATATTTCGTAATAGTTACTTAAAACATTGAAAGCCGTAAAATTTCTCGATTAATGTAAAATAATAGTTTAATATTAGCATGTATATGTCTCAATACTGGGATAGGACCTAATCTCTTATTGAGAAGAGCGTTTGGAATACATATATGATAGATTTTCATCCGGCACACGCCGAGCACGAGTGAACAATCACTGGACCACCTTGGCTCTGAAGACAAACTGCTAAACAAAAAGAACTAATTCTTAATTCAAAATTTAAAAAAAAAGAGTAAACGAACGGTACTGAGAACGTGAATAAAAGTCAGTCAAAAGTTGAGACGGTTGTCTAGTTTCCAATTTGTCATGACTTTAAAGTTGACGACGAATTTATCTCAACGTTTCCGAGCACAATATTAAATTCTAACTCCAACGTTGGAGCTTAAATTTTATTTACGTAAGTGACGATTCTTACAAATCCTTTACTATTTACTACTATACATATAAAAACAAACCTATTTAAACATACGTTTTTTTATATATAAAGAGGGGGCAAACGAGCAGGAGGCTCACCTGATGGAAAGTGACTACCACCGCCCATGGACATCTGCAACATCCGAGGACTTGCAGGTGCGTTGCCGGCCTTTGAGGAAAGCGTACGCTCTCTTCTTGAAGGTTTTCATGTCGTATCGGTTCGGAAAAGTCGCCGGCGAAAGCTGGTTCCACAGAGTGATTGTACGAGGCAGGAAATGCCTTAGGAAACGGGCTGTTGTTGACTTCCAGACATCGAGGTGGTGAGGATGGAATTTTGATATTTAAATATTTAAATTATTTTATTGTGGATGGTTGGATATGTTGATAATCAATTTACTCGAGTGCATAAGCTAGCTGGTCTATTTTAAACTTACCTTAAAAACCATAATAAAACTATATGAACTGCAACTTACCTGCAACAATAAAACATAATTAATAATTAGAATAATATAACAACATCAAAGTAAATGTAAACTTATCTAGGTACATCTCCTCCTCCTCCTCCTAGTAATGACGGAGAGGTACCGATGGTTTAGTTGGTATTCTGATGTTTGAGTGCATTCGACACCTCCCCTCCCTCATACAGCGAAAATAAAGGCACATAATTATGCTAAATTATGGCCGTCACAGTACGCCCAGCCGATGTGAAACGAAAATGTGCGTGACTTACTATTATTATTATGGTAATAGTATATGTAATTTAGTAACGAAACATCGAAACTTACGCGTATTTAAATAATTTATAATTAAAAATAACACCAATTAAAACATAGTTTCGTTACTAAATTACATATACTATTACCATAATAATAATAGTAAGTCACGCAAGTTCACACAAGGAAGTAGAATGCGGTGGCAGAGGGGCACACTTGTATAAAAGGTTGTCATATCGTTCGCCGTCACGGCATACGAGTCGGACTCCCGAGGCGCGGTAATACCAGGTCCACATTTTGTCTTAATTGAGCACTACTGTCTGGTTTCAAATGCTTAATTTGTAGGTAAACATTTTAAAGAACCGAAGTCGGATGCATTTCTACGTAAACTAATATATAAAGCTGAAGAGTTTGTTTGTTTGATCCGGTTAATCTTAGGAACTACTGTTTCGAATTTAAAAAATATTTTTGTGTTGTATAGTACTTTTATCAAGGAATGCTCTATGCTTATTTTTCTTCATTATATTTTTATTAATTACACGCGGGTGAAACCGCGGTGCGCAGCTAGTTCTTAGTAAACCGTTTGCCCTGCCGTGGTAATATTAAAGGCTATAACTTTTCTACTTTATATTTAGGACATACAATAATTGTTAATATAGCAGTGTAACAGATAAGTAATTACTTAGATATTTCGTTGAAATTCGGCAAAATGCTAACCCAAATCGTACGGTCTTACAACGGGGGCACTTTATTTAATTGAAACTTTATATCTGTAATAGAATATGTGGACTGTAATACAAAATACACGGGGAGCTATTAGTGAAATTACCTTTTGTTACGAATCAAATGTCGTTCCTATTAATACACGAATGGCCGAATACTGAAACGTCACTTAAATATTAAATGCAATTTAATTATTTGAGACGCCGTTGATTTCAAATTTCACGTAATAATTTAGGAGCTTCTCAATGTTAAGTAGCGTTTAACTTTGAGAGACGTTTCAGTATTCGGACGTGATTCATGTTGATGATGTTGTAACTCTGACTGATGCCACAAGTATTCTCAAAGATAACTATCCCATTGCGTAAGACATATTACAGAACACAAGTTCACTTATAATTCAATCCAGGTACAAGAAAAATGGCTTTCGAGATGGCTGACTGAATTGAGTGCTGAGAATTTCTCGACCGACAAAAACCATTAACTTTTTATCGGCCCTACCGGGGCCATTATTATGAACCCAGAAACGTGAACTTTTTAACCACTAAACCAATGAGACATTAATCATCAACAATAACACAACAATAAAATCATATAACAAATGAAGTTTAGAATCGAGTAAATTCAACCCCTTGCGTCATAGCACCCCAGAATACATATTTATACAGAGGGCGTTTTAACAAGGGGCCCGATGCACTCTATACTATAACTAATGTTTATGACGCGACGTAACAATACATCATAGGGAGTAGGGACCCTTCGCATTATGACCATATTGTTATGGTGTTAATTAATTAAGGTCATTGAAGACAACTTTAATGTGTTGCGAACAATTGTAAGACCATATGTTTGATTTAGAGAATACTTTTGTTAACAGATAATATTTTTTATGTTGGTATCTTTATATGTATATAACATAAATAAAAATTTTAACAAAACAAAAACCGACTTTATATGAAAAACAAATTAATATGCACTAAAAAGTAAAAAAATAATTGCGTATTCTTCTATAATTTGATAAATAACTTACTATTTTCTACTCATCAATATGTAGGTACGAATGTGTTGTGTGGTTGATAATGTATTTACAATTATTTTTACTTTTGGAGTCGATGTCAGCCAAGGTGGGTTTATAACCTCCTCCTTTTTTTGAAGTCGGTTAAAAACAAAACAGTACTCTAACTCTTTTCTCATCCGTTTATAAATCGTTTTACTTTTATGTTCGTGTTAGTTACTCACGAACTTTAAAATATATATCGAGCTATGCAAGTTCATGGTTAACTTTCAATAATGATGTCGAATTCCGACTGGAACACATGTAATTATAATTTAGCACAGTTATAATGCTTTTTATACAGATAACGATATTGCGTCGTGTTGACTGATTGTCGGGCTCTGAACTCGGGATATCAGGATCCGCAGCCCGATAAACTACAAACAATGTAATGACGAGGCGGTCACTTTGTGTAACTATGTAGTTTGCCCAAAAAAACCTTCTCAGTCAATAGACTGGAACATGGAATAATATAAAACCGTTTTTTTTTTTTACTTTTTTTGTAATTAATGTGGATTGGAGTCATTTGCCTACCCGGAATAAATAATAAAAGAACCATATTTTCAATATTTCACTATTGTGAGCAATAAAGGCCTCATCATCATCATCATTATGTCAGCCAAAAGACGTCCACTGCTGGACAAAGGCCTCCCCCAAGGATTTCCATTTTGGCCGGTCTTGCGCTGCCTGCATCCAACGGCTTCCCGCGACTTTCACGATGTCGTCGGTCCATCTTGTAGGGGGCCTGCCCACGCTGCGTCTTCCGGTTCGTATAATAATAGTTTTAAAAATATATATTACAATTAAAAAAAATATCTCACTCTCTACCATATATCTTTAGGTAAGACAACAGAGTATGAGAATATTTAATAAAGGCCTAATAAAATAAAAGTTACTTAAAAAAATGGTTGATTAATTTTATAGGCGGTGTACATATTTATGTTATTACCTAACCATGCTAAAGCGAAACATAAAAAAATATATATATTATTCTATAAATGAGTATATTGAAGAAATAAAAAGTAAATAGTTTTAAGTTACTAATAAAGTAATTTCTTTTGATTGGTGTAAATAATTAATATTTAACATTTAATAACAATCTTATGTATCATAATTATCAATTTACGGTTCCAATTAATACTTATACCTCATTATAACGCCTTTTTATACCTCGTTATTTTGCCGTATTATTATTATCATTCTTTATTATTACTTTTTATATTGTATAATGGGTAATGGGTAAAACATAGTACACAATATTTTGTATCATCTGTAACCCAACGCATGTAAATCATTCATTCATTCAAAGATATGCACTGGGCCATCTCTGTACCATTATATATGTGAATAATTAAAATAAGAGACAAAATATATGTACATACAGCAATTATATAATAATAGTTTTAAAAATATATATTACAATTTAAAAAAAAATCTCACTCTCTACCATAATATCTCTCTAGGTAAGACAACAGAGTATGAGAATATTTAATAAATAAATTTAGAAAAGTTAGTTAGAATTTAGCCAAAGACGATGAAAAAACGACGACTATTATCGACGGACTAAAAAAAGCTTTTTCCAATGCCACATAAAAGTGGTCTTTCAAAGGGGTTGTTAGACCGCCTGCAACCCCTGAGGGGTAGCTCATACTATCGATTATTCTTCCCATAAATTCACCCAACTCGAGCATTAACGCCCGCGGCTCTGTAATATGATACTTTATGGGAGTGGAGAAAATAATTCGAATATCGAATGAGAATTCTTTGTTAGCCATAGAGAAAAGTTTGTCTCTATCGTAACATATGCATTCAAAGCTAATTGAAAAAATACAACCTAAGACCGATAAAGTCAATTATCATAATTAGTTTTAATTTTATCTACAGGACAGACGGAAAATTATCTTATAGAATTTAATCATATTCTTTTATGTTATAATTAATGTTGTGTCTGATATTACATTGGTTCGCTCGGGTCAATAAAAATAGAAAATATTGTTATTTGGCGGTAGGATACTGAATAAAAAAAATCAGACTCGATAAAGAACTTGACGAAAGTTTACGATGTCATAATAAAAAAAAACAAATATGTAAATAATTCAATAACAAACAATACGGAACAAACAAAATTCAAGTTTAGAAATTGTAAGCGAGACATTAAGCGGAAATTTCCGAGCGACGCAAAATTTCTGACGTTAATCGCGATGTGTTTTTTTCAGAGCGTCGAAAACGAGCACAAAGACCTTTTATTACATTACGGCGACCTCTCGTTGATATAAAATATGAAAATACTTTTCGTAGATGAAATATTACTATTCAGCTATTTTTGGTATAGCTCATATAGGGACGTATCGTATGAAAATCTAGTCATCAGTCTATCGATGACAGCTGTATGGTATAAAACCAAATCGTTATTAAACTTGATTTTTTCCTGCCTAGATTTTATTAGAGTAAGTTAGAAAGCTGCATGTCCTTTATTTGAATAATTAATATGACTAAAAAAAAAACTAAATTTATAAATAAAAACATGGTTTGTTAAAAAAATTGTTGATTATTTTATAACCTGTGTACATATTTATGATATTAACCATTACACTATAGATAACTAAACGAAGGGTTAAAAAGACGAAAACCAGTTAGCTGTATCTAAAATAGGTCTAATAAATTTAACAACCGTTTTATCTTCGACGTGATTAAAAAAAAAAAAACAAATTAGTGTGCGCGCTAGAAACACTTAACTCCCCTTTGTAGAGCTATATTTAAAACTACGTAATGAAAACATTACAACAACCTAGGGTAACTTACTAGTTTATAAAGAGCACAATCGCGTTTTAAAAATGCATCACTTTTCATATTAATACATACTATGATTTTTAAAATAGACCTCGAAATTCCTTGTGAATGTAGACGTCAATCTGAAACGAAGATCGCAAGTTCGCATTCGAGTCCTCATTACATTTTGTTGTTCTTTGTTTGTGTTTATAATTCATCTCGTCAGACGATAGATTCGGATATATGTGTATCCATCGACCGGCATTGGAGTTGGGTATTGAAATAAGATCCAAATTTTATTCCCATTTTCCGCCATTTTATAGCCAAAACAAGGTATCCGTCTTGTTTAAATATCGCCTTTTGTGAAAGGAAATATGGTTTCAAGCATTTTTTTAATGTGATTTACTATATATAATTTATAAATCATTTAATACATAACACATTATTATATTGATTTATTTAAGTGTCAAGAGTACATAATTGTCATCGACTTGAAACGAAATACATTTATTACTTTTTAATATATGTAAATAATTCCATATATAAAAAAGTATAAAAAACAAAATATAAAACAGAACACAAAATTCCAAACATTTCTTCACCAACATTATTATTATGAGGGTATTAAAAAAAAACGAAAATCGTTCATCAAACAACAGCTATTCTGATTGATTACACAGAGAGAAAAAAAAGTCTGACAAAATCAGATTTGAATCAAGGTAATAACACGAATACCAATTTTGATTATCTGTAAATGGCAACACAAAACCGAAATTGAATTTAAACCTCGATTGGCAACACAAAGGCATTGTGAGTGAATCACGAACCAATGAATTTTCTATTATCGATGTAGTTTTCATTGAGATCGATTCAGATCATGTTAACTGGTAGTAATAGTATTTCTTCATGAATATACAGTAGAACCTCGATAAGTCGAACATCGAGGGATCAACTTATGGATTTTGACTGAGTCGGATTTTGATTCGAGGTTTAAGATTAGTTCTAACTAGAATCGTGTAACTGAATCTATTTTTTTATTATTATTATTTCATAGGAAGGCGGACGAGCATATGGGCCACCTGATGGTAAGTGGTCACCAACGCCCATAGACAATGGCATTGTAAGAGATGTTAACCATCGCTTACATCGCCAATGCGCCACCAACATTGGGAACTAAGATGTTATGACCCTTGTGCCTGTAATTACACTATCTCACTCACCCTGCACAAAGCTCTACCACCAAGTTAATCTAGTTGTATTTATGTGCAACGTCGGTTTTTCTGAACATAATAATTTCATTTGTAATGTACGTATATTGTTACTTAATGTTGGGCAATGGAAAGCAAAGCAAATATTTACCTTATAAAATCAAGCAAACGGATTAGTCTTTAGAGCTTGAATGGAAATATACATATCATAAATAATTACAAGGTATGTAGAGTTTAATATCACGTAATTTTGAGCAGTTATATTACATAATTATTCGAAAAATGTGTTTCATATCTTCACTTGAGTAAATTATATAAATTGAACCAAATTATGTTTTGCAGTAAATATGAGGTTGGCGAATTGTAGATGAGCATCGGCAAACCTATTGCAATTTTAATGATACTTTCAGACAGGACAAAGGCATTAGTCGACCCCTCGTCAAGCGTCCTACATACTATTGATAAAAATGTTTTAGGATTTCTCTTGACTGAAGCTTTTGTTTCGTTTTAGAAAAGTGCCTAGATACCCTAGGTCTATTAGAAGACAATTACATATATATATAAAATCGTTGTGATCGTGTTATTTGATTTCAATACAGGACATATGAATTAAATTGTATATAGTAGTAACTATTGTTTAACATTTTTTTGCGGTAGAATATAATCCGAATATTCGCTTTACATAGAACAATTTGATTCTATAACATAAGAGCCTATTTGAATAAAGAATATTTTAGTTTTAATATTAATGATTAGTAATAAAATAATTTTACGTTGTGATTCGAGTAGAAATGAAATACATCTAACGAATAAAAACATTACCTTTATATATAAAGTAAATGACAGTTAAATGTTTCATAGCGACAAAGATCAAAATCCGAAATCTTCGACTAAGATTACAATATTTCAGCCACTGCACCGAAGCTATTTACGAAACTATAATACTTACTTAGGTGACACTTAAAAGGAACAACGTTCCGTTTTACTTGATGTCTAAGCGACCTCTTTCTTCAGGGCTTGAAATAATAAGGACGCATACTTCCGTCAGCGAGTGTGGGTACGACACTATCGACGGTTACCTTCTAACTGTCAAAATATGAATAAGCAAGTTGAAAAAGTATCTCTATATACCGCGTTATTTTTAATGACCCTGCAACCTCGCAGGACTAGATAGCTAACATCATAAGCAACAACTTTTGTTCTACGACTTCGGACATAACTCAATACATGAAAAGAAGATGATTTTAAAAGTATTTGTCGTACTGTTGTGACATTTGTAGGTCTATATTTCATTCATACACGAAAGGACGACGCGACGCGTTGAGCTTTGCGATGCGCGTAGATTTATAAACGTTCAAGTCGGAAATTAAATTAATACTTATTTTTGTATGAAAATAAATTCTAACAAATTATCAAAAGTCGCAGAACAAAAGTTGCTGCTTATGGTGTTAGCTATCTTGTCCTGCGAGGTTGCTGGGTCGTTACAAATAACCCTGTATTATCGTACGTACTATTATTAAAATAATCGAACATACGAGTATTTTAAATATATTTTTTAAAGTATATTCCATTCTATTAAAATATTAAATAAACTATAGGTCCAAAATCCAAATACATTTTAGAATAGTTGAGCGTTCAACCGTCATTCGGACAGTTGTCAACTAATTAATGTCTACAATTTAACGTGAGCGAGTTAAAGTGGTACCGTCACGCGACATCATTATGTTGTATCCGTAGGTCGAGTAACTATAATGGTTTATTTTTTTCAATTACATTTAAGTTAAACTCTTTATGACGTCACCTGAACTAGCACACTGTATAATTTAATTTGAAATAAGAAAAATATTATTTGTAGAGTTTGATTGTAATTCGATTTGATGTATGTAGATGTATGTGTTACATACATATTAACCGGCGGCTAGCCAACTGCTAGAGACATAATAGTGCACAAGAGTGTTTGTATGTGTGCATGCATGTGTGAGTTTGTTTATATGTGTATGCAAACACTAGTACACCATCTATTCGCTCAATCACAATGCGATAGGACGACAAAACCGACACGACCGGAAAGAGTTCTGGCCCAGTATCAACAGTATCGCGATGCTTTCCAACGTACGAGTGTATAAACATTGCCAAATTCTAGATATCGGACTGATACTGAGAACGAGAGAACTGCTCGAAACGGACTTTGAACCCAGAACCACGGCACTTGGAGAGATATAAGAAACGAAAACGATGAAGCAGTTAGTTACTACAAAAATGTATCAATATGTGTCCCCGGCTGGAATATTCCAACAATAAAAAATTGGAACGCTAAACATATTATCATCAGAAACGAACACTAGAAGGTTTAGCTGAAACACAATACTTACGTTTCCAAATACTGGAAGACCCTGTACACCGGCTTCCTGTACACCAGAAATCCATCGCAACGCTCCATGATGACCAGATCCAAATTACACTTACACTACACTTCACTTCACTTCACGGCCGTGTAAAAAAAACCATCGTCGCTAAACCTACTTAACTTCTAAGTCGGTAAAAAATTAAGGCGTTCGTACACTAATAAAAAACGGTTACAAAACTCTAAGCTTGGTCCTTTTAGGTGATTTCGTTCTCAATTAAGGCTTTTTTATATAGTTGTTCATTACGTGTAGGAGCACTTTTAGTTCACTTATCTATGGTTTAACGCCCTCGGGCGATCACAGTTAGTTTTATTATATATCGTTTTGGCAAATTTGTTTCGTTCGATTATTCTGAAAATAAAAAATCATAATTAACGTATTTATTGTTGTTTTAAGTATTCGCTTAACGGTTTGTGTCTCCACGTATTTAAAAATTATATAGAAAAAAAATTGCACGTTACGAATAAGTTTTTAACACATAAATAATTACGATAGCACATTCATAATAAATTACCAGATAATGCCAATTTAAAATTAATTTCAAAAGCATCTGCTCCGTCCGGTGATGGAGTGTATTTCCGGTCGCGATAAATATATATAAAAAAAAACAAATGCCACCACAGCGGCGACAATAATGACGTTCACTATTCAAGGATTCGTGATTAAATATCCGCTGGATGGACAGCATAAAACATGCGTTAAATTAGGGCTGCCACATGGAAAAAAAAACATTGAAAAATGACGTAGGTGTTATGGACGCTTTGTTATAGATAAAGTCGGCAAGACATCCAAACATAAATGCTTTACGGTGCATCATTAATTACATTTTCTTTATTGTATACGAAGGCGGACGCGTATATTGGCCACCTGATGCTTAGTGGTAAGAAATGTTAACCATCGCTTACATCGCCAATGCGCCACATGTGCCTGTAATTACCCTGGCTCACTCACCCTTTAAACCGGAACACAACAATATATGTACTGCTGTTTTGCTAGAGAATATCTGCTGAGTGGGTGGCAGTTACAACAGTATTTTAACTAATAGTATAATTGCGATTGCGAGTTTGTTTATCTGTTACGCTTTCACGTCTTAACTACTCATTGAACTTTTGTATATAAACGTAATCTAACGATATTATTATTTTTATTATACAAGTTGTTGCTTTTCTAATTTTTCTCTGTAACATGGATACATTGCTAAAACTATTTTGGTAAAGTTAAAACTTTTTGTATTCTAAAATTAAAAAAAAAATTAGCGAAGTGATATGACTATTGAAATCTATGAAATCATGTCACTGATTTTATTTATTTATATATTTATACTTTTAGTCGTATCGTAAACCCTTCATGTTTGTTGACGCATCAGTAGTTCCAATATCGCTGTTCGATACAGCTCGTGAAATGTTTGACTTTCCGAATGTAACACTAGTACATATGCGCCATATTTGTAATTCAAAAAAGAAACATAATAATTATTTAAAGCAATACATTATCACATTACCCGTAGCCGAAGAATATTTAATTGAAAATACATATCATTTATTATTATATACAGGGAGCTCATTTAATATTTCAATTACCGCAATATTGACTGAACTTTACAATGTCGAGGCGTGCATTCAGTATCCTAAATATGCGCCTGCGCCGGAAACAGGCGTCACGCGCGCCACCTGTCGTCGCGAATACTAACACGGCCGTAGAACAATGACCCGTCTGCACAGTTAGCTGGCAGACGACATTATATGGAATTCGTTTGATGCATAATGCAATCGATAATAACAATTCATTCCACAAACATAACAATCGTATAAGTTTTCTGATTGTCGCAATAGCGACATATTAATTTTGTTATCATACTAAATACTTAAGTTAATCATTGTAAATAGCCTTATACACTACACAATACTTTTAAGACAACCAGTAAAAAAAAAACAAAATCAATTTTATTAGGTCAAATGGCATCCTCACAAATCAACATAAAAATATATATACATTTACATAATATTATAAATGCAAAAGTATGTCTGTCAGTTACGCTTTCACGTCTAAACCACTGAACTTATTTCAATAAAATTTGATGTGAATCAATCTTGAGCACCAAGGAAAGACATATTATGCTAATTGATACAAAACACGTAACTTTTAGGAAATGTTTTACGAAAACAAGATATTATGTAGCTTCAACAACAAAAATCAGACGAAATGAAATTTATTCTAGTAGAACTGGACTAAATCTACCCATATTTTAGATCCGATTTATGTACGAAATTTCCGAACCTGCCAGCGTTTAACACCGAGATTAAAATGAAGCTCCACGATCACGACGCCGGCTAACTTCGAGGAGTTGCAGAAAATGTTCACTAAATGGCTTTAGAATTAAAAGAGAATTCATGCTAATGATAGACCGTCAACGGTACTTCGAGACTTTTCCATAACAAGATTTACTACTATTCAAATGTTTGCACAGAATATTACACGAACACATTCCAATAATGAAATAATTTAAGAACGAATCAATCGTTGAACACGTCAATCATATTATCAATAGCTGTTGAGATAATGACAAATAAATCATCTCGGAATCAATAGAAGGCGCTCCGAATTCCGAACAGGTTGTAAATTATCCAACATCTAGGTTATTAGAACTAGAATAATCGCAATAGAAAACCGGACTAAAAGACATCTCGTCTGTTCTGTACGCTGGCGTCGATCCAAATGATCGAAGCGAAGAAACAGATCAAACAAGCAAGCGCAGCCTTGCATAATATTAGCGTTTCGCACGCGATCACGTGACTCAGTACATACGGCTTATGATAACGGAAGCAGTCGAAACGTTTGACGTAAAAAAATTGAAACTTAGAATGAAAGATGAGCGATTGTTAAGATAGCTATGAAAAATATTCGAGTTAACAAATCACACGTGACAAAAACATTGTATACAAACATTATGGAACTAGAGGATATGCTAAATCTTAATAATATTTGTTGAAGATATCCTCTTCTAATTCTATATGAGAAGATGAAATAGCATGACACTACTCAGAAATTATATTCAAGTCCATAAAAGTAAATTGTGATGTTTTTATTTGATTAAAAGAAGAACACGATAAACTTTATAATATATTTTGTAAATACCAACAAAATTTACCCGCAAAATACCCTCATATTTTTATAAATACGTTTTAAGTCTTTAAGTATTTAATTATAATTAGATATTTACCTAAAACAGGTCGTCGCTTCTTCATTTATGTGAAATTTGTTAATTTTGTGAAAATTCTCAGGAAATCAAAAGCATTCATTAAGATTGACACACCCGGCGTCCCTTTAATTTGCAGCCAATCAAGACTGCGCATTAATTAACGACTATTCGACCCCATTAACGCGTTACAGCAGTTGATGTAAACAAGGCCCGCTGTCTAGCAATCAGGGTTCAATGAACCCAGGTCTAATGACTCTGTATAAAATTGCCACTAGTTTGGTTCCCGTTACGTCGGCTACGTTTGTGGACATGTCATATTTGAACAATATGATTCATTTGACAAGGTCGTGCGATGAATTCTTGAATTATAGATCAAGCTTTGCATTCATTATAATTTGCCACGTCGTAGTTGATAAGCTATTCATCATACAGGGCGACAATATAATATTAATTGTTTGCTAATTTTATATTACTTTTATGTAGTAAGTTTTTTTTTCATTAAACAATACATTAAACAATCGTATTATGTGTCTGTTATGAAAAAGTAACAAATTCAAAGCAAGAGAAAAGTAATTGAAACATAAATATTATAATATTTTGTTACTTAAATATTTGGATATGATGATTAAATAAACATCGCGTTTTATATATAATTTTGTACATAATATTTTTTTTTTAAATCTAACAGATGCAAAAAATATAAATTAAAATTCTAATCAATCAGACTCATAAAATGAAATGTCAAAAATAAGTTTGAAATTTGTTCGAGCATAAGATACTAAGTTCGCAGAAGCTAATTGAGAAACTGTAGATCATTAATTAACGCCAATTTTCTCTGCTTTCAACTTCAACATCGAGTACGTGCGAATCGATATTACATAGCGACGCCGAGCTAGATATTAAGGTAGCTAATTTATTGGACTATTATATCTCAATTTGTAAATATAAAAAGTTCAGATACAACGATGTTATTATAAAACTTACGACCTTATTTATAAACGTTGCTTCGCGATTGTTTAATTTAACACTAATTTTTCTCTCTCTCTCTCTCTCTGACATAATTGATTTGACATTCGAAAGAAAAAGACACATCTTTGTTACAACTAATCACCCGCTAAATACGCGTTTATAAACGCTGTAAATTTTTAAATTAAAAATAAAAACTTTATTAAATCAACTTTTTTTAAATCGTATTCGATGGTAAGTACCTACCTGATGGTAAGTAGTCACAATCGTTCATAGACTGTAAGACATTGGGGCTGTAAGAAATATGAACTATTTCTTCCATCGCAAATGCGTCACCAAACTTGGGAATTCATAAAGTTACTTATCTGCAGTTATATTGGCTCACTCACCGTTAACCGCAACAAAACAATAATTAGTATTAGGCAGTAAAAAATTTAATCATCGGTTAGTTGGGTTACCGAGACGAGTTTCTACAAAGTCCTACCACCAAAAAAGCGAATCAGGTTAAAATAAGCGCGGTGGCATTAGCTCCAAACCTTATCAAAATCAGAGTAGTCGTTTCAATTTTGGCACATTTACACGTCACTTTAAAAGCCTTTGTCTAATTAAACCAAAACAGTGAAGGTGTTAGTCACGGTGGAATATATAATGAGCTAGTCTCAAATGAAAATGACGCTAGAATAGCATCGTTACACCGGAAATGCGATATGGTTCTAATCACCCTTTATTCAAGTCTAGCCAACCGATATACGTTGTGAAGTTAGGTTTCTATTTTGTCTCTATTTTCCGAGATGAAACTAAAGTCTTTTCCTTTGCATTCTAGCTTAGCTGGCACCGTTGAGATCCCTCGAGGATCGCTTGCTATAAAATAATAATACGTTCCTATGAGGAACATTATACATTTTTATGGACTATGAAATAACACAAGACATCCAGTTTATAAAAACTTTCTTATAAAATTTAAAGAAGTATCTACATTTAGATTATGCGTTATGTCAAGATTGTAAAGTATAATGATCATTGAGACATTAATCCACAATTGGACTACATAAATAAAATTAGTATGTAAAAACGCTCTTGCACATATTTAAGTATGATGTCGTCCTACCAAATTTCCGTCACGGCGGCCATTCACAAAGGAAACTAGCCAACTACGCAGGCGTTATTACAGTGCTCGAATGTGTGCGCAAACATAGGTTCACATAAATGACTAGAAAGGGTCCAAGCTCAGTACTTAGACAGTAAGACTACGTGTTTTCCGAGGCACGGGAGTGTTAACACTGCCAATTTCAAAAGGTCGGGTTGCTTGAGATTTTTTTATCAAGAGAACCCACAACTTTTTTGTAGCCCGACTTTGAACCCATAGCTACTCTATTCTTATTCGCAAATCACTAGATCAATGAGGCAGTTATATTTAAAATATAAATTAAATTCAATTATAAACAATATATTTAATCATAATTGAACTACCGTAGGTATATAAATAGCGCTATATTTAATTAAGTATCCTTAAATATTATAAAACAAAGTCCCCCGCGTTTCATGTCTGTCTGTATGTACGCGCTAAACTAAAAAACTACTGAAGGGATTTTCATACGGTTTTCACTAATAGATAAAGTGATTCAAGTGGATGGTTTACGTGTATAATTCATTAATATTTTCTGTAAATTTGTTGAAATATAGCGAAATTTGTTGAAGAAGTCGGAAAAAAACGAGCATATTGGGAGCTTTCATCGAAAACGCTGTACAATCCCTTTGAGTTATAACAAAACAATGTATGGTGAAATTGTTCCCCTTTCATAGATCTACAAAAAAGTCCGCGATGGCATATGTCTATCTTTTAAGGATAGCTAACTATACCCATTTTAATGTTTAAAAAATGTTTACATAAAAATGGTAAAATTGGAAAGCTATAAAAACGGATATGATATTAATCCTTATTAAAATAAATACGTTATTTACTTTGAGCATTTAATGTATATTATAATTGCCCTTTACGCCACCCAATTTAAATCAATATCTTAGGAGTAATCGTAATTTTAAAATTATCGCGCACTAAATAAATTCAGGCGGTCCAACACCCATCATACAAACGCGTGATGCAACCGCTTCCTTAAATATTATAAAACAAAGTCCCCCGCGTTTCATGTCTTTCTGTATAAACGCGCTAAACTAAAAAAGTACTAAACGGATTTTCATACGGTTATCACCAATGGATAAAGTGATTCAAGAGGAAGGTTTACGTGTATAATGCATTAATGTTTTCTGTAAATTTGTTGAAATATAGCGATAATTGTTAAAGAAGTCGGAAAAAAAACGACCCGATTGGGAGCTTTCATCGAAAACGCTGTACAATCCCTTTGAGTTATAACAAAATAATGTATGGTGAAATTGTTCCCCTTTCATAGATCTACAAAAAAGTCCGCGATGGCATATGTCTATCTTTTAAGGATAGCTAACTATACCCATTTTAATGTTTAAAAAATGTTTACATAAAAATGGTAAAATTGGAAAGCTATAAAAACGGATATGATATTAATCCTTATTAAAATAAATACGTTATTTACTTTAAGCATTTAATGTATATTATAATTGCCCTTTACACCACCCAATTTAAATCAATATCTTAGGAGTAATCGTAATATTAAAATTATCGCGCACTAAATAAATTCAGGCGGTCCAACACCCATCATACAAACGCGTGATGCAACCGCTGTCGCCCGTACGCTAGCTGTTGCCCGCATAAATATAAGTAAAGGATAAATGTTTGCTTGAAATTTGAAAATCTGTGATTTGAAATTAATATGTATGAAATGCATTTCTGTTAAGAAAAACTTTAGTAACGGTTTCTTTTTTATTTTGAAGTTGATGATTATTCTTTAAATAATCATCAGTGGACTTATTATGAATTCCTGTAGTTTGACTTATTATATTTATAGTTACTTCAATGGCTTTTAGTAAAATTTAATTTATAAAAATATTAAATAGCCCGCCGCCTATCTACGCCGTTGAGTATAATTAAAACCATAAAAGAGCAAGCGTACAATTTTTTTTATTCTATCAAACTACAGGCACATAGGGCATAACATCTTCGTTCCTACGGTTGATGGCGCATTAGCGATGCAGGGAATGGACATTGTTTGGGCATGCACTATAATAAGTGTACATGTGATAAGAGTAACTAAAATCAACCAAGCCGGTCATTGAAAACGACAGGTCTTAGAACTTTTGGTTGTCATAGGGTAGCAGTAAGACATTGTGTGTTTAGCATTTTGTTATTTGCACTCAAAATTATGGTAGCGTAGCTATTACTTTACGCCGATTTTAAGTGAGAGAGTGGTAATTCCGGCTGGGCGTGCCGGCCCATTCCGCTACAACCC
This sequence comes from Nymphalis c-album, assembly GCA_963151315.1. Lineage (NCBI taxonomy): Eukaryota > Metazoa > Arthropoda > Insecta > Lepidoptera > Nymphalidae > Nymphalis > Nymphalis c-album. Next base: position 4,408,651 of record OY720610.1, read on the forward strand.
GAAGGTATGCAACCTGGCACTATAAAAACCTACCTATTAATAAATTACATACAGGTAAAGTGCGTCTTTAAGCAATCGCTAGGGACTTGAAAAACCGCAAAACGGACAACCATCGATGACGTATTCCTGCATGCGAGCCGCACACCCAGCGATGAGCCGATGACCGAATTCTTCTCCCACAGTGTACTGCTGCATAGTGTCGCGCACTCACTTTGTCATCGTCGTAACTTTTAAAACATTTGTCCAAATGATATAGTGTAAGAGACAAAAGTTATCTTCTTTAAAATTCTTATTGTTATATTTTGGTCAATTTATAAATTAATAATTATTAATAGCTTTATAAATTATAGCCTATTTGTTATTTTGATGTATTAGCTATATTATTGTAAAGTTTCATTAAAATCCATTCAGTACTTTTACGTGAAAGGGTAACAAATGTCCATACATCCATACAAAATTTCGTGTTTATTATATTAGTAGGAAATAGAATTATTATATACCCTGTACTGAACATATATAAACTGTACTGTATGGGCGAATAAATCGATTGGTGAATGTTTATATCTTATTGATTAAAAAATGCACGGGATATTTTTTTATTTTACCCGTACGAAGTCGGGACGGGCAGCTAGTACAATATACAACAATGTTATCATGTAGAGTAAGTACAAATCCCATCACCTAGTCCTAGTCGGTCGTTATCAGTTGAATCACATCGCGTCGATGTAGACACGTCCGTTAGCCATGTGTGTAGACTATCTAGACGGCGCTATGTAATGAATGGACCACATTACTCATTCAAGCGGAGAAATCGATACGGCATATCGCACTAAAGTCGAACAGTTCTTTCTTATGGCACATCGTATGCATAATATACTAGAATTATTCAAATTAATTCAAATTTTTTATCTAAAATTTTTCATCCAAAAAGTTGTCGAAGTCAGTATTATTTGGTAGCGTCCACTATTAAGACAGTAGCCGACATTTTTGCAACCAACGACATTCCTCCGTGAATGAAACGTTGTCTGTTCTCGAATGCCCATTAAGTCCAGTTCTGAGTGTAATTGTTCGGAACACACCGACCCTAAAGACCCGAATAACTCGCTAACTAAGATGATTTCTGGGCCGAACTTACAAGACTCTCAGTTTGATTGCTGCATTAGAAGCAATCTTTATGGCAGGAAATGTCATTATCACTGTAACTACATATTATAAAACTAAGTTGCATCTGTGTGTATGTCTGTCTGTCTGTAGGCGATACACTCAAAAACTCCTAAACGGATTCTCATTGAGTTTTCACCAATGGACGGAATGATTCATGAGGAAGGTTTAGGTATTTGCCACGTAACCCAATAGCGTTGTTTTACAATATAAGCGTTTTGAGCAGACCTTTTTGCAGTGCAAAGTCGGAACTAGTAGCTAGTATAAAGATAAACACGAATAATATAACCCCAATAACATACCTTAAAATCTCACCAAGGACATTTTCCATTGACAATGTCGAAACAATTACGAGGTGACGACTTCGTTACAAAAACGCAACGAACACTAAAATGTCAACAACGCACGAGTTGCAAAATTACCGATGATTATTGCGGAAATGCAATCGAAAGAGGCGGTGACGAATTAAATCTTTTTGTAAACATTGTCTCAAATTCACCAATGGTATTCGTAATGACAGGACGTCGTTCAGCACACATATGTTCCGTTTAATTAAAACTTAACTGCATCGAATATGACTGACATATACAGTAAAATATACTTAACTCACATTCGGACAACATATAAGTCTTAATAACGATTGTTTACTTTTTGTAGTTCCTATGTAATTGTACTGAGTACCTTTAGGTATATAACTTTTTTTGATATTTTTTTTTATTTTGTTTAGCTATTATTTTAGGTACGTGTAGACTCCTATAAATGAAGGAGCACAAATAAAGCCCGATTCAATAGGGAGCATAGACTACAGCTCGGGTACTCTCGCAAAAACTTAAAAAAAAAAACAGAAAATCTGTATATTTTCTATTTTCCTAATGTCACGCATCGATGGAAAATTCTATAAACGATGGGAGACCTTCTAGTAGATACCTAGAACACATTTGAGCCCGATTCAATAGGGAGGATAGACTACAACTCGGGTATTCTCAAGAAAACTGCGATTATGTGTTTGGCTGCTACAATTCGGCTGCCAATTTCAGGCTCATGCTTATTTTAAAACATTATTCCACAATGCAATGTAGTTGTAAGTGTGTCTCCTTTGTTGAATATCCTTAATGAATAAATAAGTGGCTTGTTAAACTTGATACCTAACATATTATTTGCGAACTAATAAAATCATTGCAAACAAAACGAATCGACGTACAATTATACTGTGATATTCGAGAAGATAAAGCTATTGCGTATTCGCCGCCGACTATACCTTTATATAAACAACAAAATACACAAAAACAAGAGGAAAACGGACTACAGTTATTATATAAAACTTTGACTTTGGGTATGAATGTTAATTTTATAAGATAAATATAATTTTCAATTAAAATACGCGTAACGTAAAATAATTTCGGGTGAACATTACGTGACGGACGCAGAACGAGGACATAGATTGTTTTTTAATTTTTCAATCAAACAAAACAAAATAGCAATTAAGATAAACAAGGACACGGACGCTTAGTCTTTAAATATTTCATTTATAAAAAAAAGATTGTTTTTTAAAAGCATATGGGCCACCTGATGGTAAGTGGTCACCAACGCCCATATACATTGGCATCGTAGGAGATGTTAACCATCGCTTACGTGGAAACTAAGATGTCCCTTGTGCCTGTAATTACACTGGCTCACCCTTCAAACCGGAACACAACAGTACCAAGTACTGCTGTTTTGCGGTAGAATATCTGATCAGTGAGCGGTACCTACCCAGACGAGCTTGCACAAAGCTCTACCACCATATATAGTAGTAGTTATATACATTTCGATCATGTCAGGAAACAACAAAAAATATCGTATTTAATATTTTCATATACAATTCCAAATGTGAAAACGTGGAAGCGATGAACGTGATACGGCACGAAACGAACACAATCCATCAGAGGACGACAGATAACGAACTCGAAACTATAGTTGTGAAACAATATGCGATGCATGAAAAATATTGGCAAACGGTATACGGGCGTATAAACCGATATCACGTATGTACTAGTTTAATTATTTAGGTATTTGCTTCTTTTTTTTACTTCACTAAGCACGGGATAAAATATAAGAATAAATTAAACACGTAAAAACTCTGTGGCGCTTGTCTGGGTTTGAAATTTGAATCTTCGGCTAAGATTCAAAGGGGTTTAGTGCTTAATTTGTAATAATTCACCTAGTGCTGGGCCTTGAAGGATAATAATTTAATTCGTAAAAACCCTGCTTGGGTCGGATTTAAATCCGCCAAATGTGTATCCACCAACTCCTTGGGGAAAGATGGTGAAATAAGCTCTAAGCGTTAATGCAGAGAGGAAGCCAAGCAATGTCAAATTTAAAAGATGTTACTTTTACAATTTGGTTACTAAAATAGTTAAAACTTCTATCAACGAACACAATAAAACAAAAATTATAAATTCGTTAGGTATGCTGTGTATTAATATCAAATAAAAAAAAACACTAATAAAACGATTTCTGTAACAACGTACGCCTATTGGAACAGTAAATAAAACATAAACTGATACAACGAATCACGTTCACGATGATCCAAATAGTATTATTCTGTTTACAAACGTAGCAGCAGTTCTGTACGGTGCCCTATTAAAGGATCTGGGGCTCGAACATGAAAGCACGATACGATACGTGTTTACGTTACGAATATATACGAACACTCGAATAGACTGAAAAATACGATGCGAAAAGTTTTCTTAACGATTATATAAGCTGCTTTGAAATACACTGCACTGAATAATATCATCTACTTGTGAATCTAATGTACAAAAAATAATTACGACGGCTTTACATATTGCATTACTAGGCCGCCGCTAGCTTTTCACCAGCTGTTCTAATGCGAGTTGGTAAATACACATAATATTATGGTGGATTTTCAATGGCACATACAGGTTTCCTTCATCGCCCAATTTAAGGTAGTAGGTACCACCCACTCATCAGATATTCTACCGCAAAACAGCAGTACTTGGTATTGTTGTGTTTCGGCGTATTGGCGATGTAAGCGATTGTTAACATTTCTCATGTTTTATGTTCTTAAAAAAATGAAAACAAATTAACCACATGATAAACTCAGTGATGCTCAATCGTGTTTTAATACGGAAACTTGTTAATTAAACAATGATATTCAAAAGTCGAATATCATTTACAGCAGAAACATTACAAACGGTGGGAACAATGATTTTTTCCACTTTAACGCAAAAATGGTCGCACTCTCGCAAACTACGAGCGAGTGCTGTTCACAGCAAAGAACCATTGTTGATGTTAATTGGACATTTCATTGTTCCCTTGATATCCCGTCAATCTGACTGAATGTTATCTAACTTTTATAACGAACGAAATTGATTTTATAACTTTATTTTAATATAACTCTATATTACTTTGAATCTAATAAATACTGTATTAGAATGCTAGTTTTATGATTTGTTTTTCAATAATAATATTATTATTATTTTAATATAAAAAAGCCGAGATGGCCCAGTGCTGAGAACGCGTAAATCTTAACCGGTAATCGGGGATTCAAAACCCGGGCAAGTTCCATTGAATTTTCGTGTGCTTAATTTGTATTTATAATGCATCTCGTGCTCGACGGTGAAGGAAAACATTGTGAAGGAACCTGCATATGTCTAATTTCACTGTAATTCTGCCACATGCGAAATCTACCGACCCGCATTGGAGCAGCGTGGTGGAATAAGCTCCAAAACCTCCTCCTCAAAAAGGAGAGGAGGCCTTAGCCCAGTAGTGGCAGCAAACATTTTAATTCGAAAGGTGTAACACTTAAAAATAGTCTTTAAATTTTGTATATAAATATAGATTAAATATAAATAATACCAACATGAATAATTATACCCAAAAAGAGGACAATAAAATTGAATTTCAATGTGATAACATTTAAGTCGAGAAAGTTCTATAACTCAATTAGTTTGATATAACTTCAATTATAATATACTTTAATTATAACAACATCTATATGTTATTTAATGTAGTCGTTTAAAAAGAAAGATTATTATAGATAGTTAAAATGAATAAAACATTAAATTGTACGAGACAAACGGTGTGAGTTTTTCAAAATGGCGCAATTGACGATGCGAAGAACAATGGCTGCAATTTGTTGAAATTACCGCCGACTGGGTAAATTCGCCTTACGCGCCAGGAGTTCGTCGCTTACGGATGACGCGAAACCTTCGCTTGAAATTTACACAATTCAGATTTTTTTTTTGTATACAAATAGATTTTTACTAGTATTTTTGAATCTTCAAGTGCTACCACCGGCATTAGTTATAAAAGATAAAATAAGCAGCTTTATCATTCAGTTCCATAAAAAACATTAGGATTCTTAATTGAAAATAATTATTCAAAATATCATTTAAAAAATGTATACTTATATATTTACTAGTCACCACAGACGCATTGTCCGTGCCTTTGGTGTATTTATATTCACTTTTAGTATTGTATAAGTTCTATTTCCACACATCAAACTGTCGAAAATTCACGACTACAATTTTTGTGTAATATTATTAAGGAGAATCTATACCTGTATATACGAAAAGAAAAAATTGTATTCCTTCATAATAATATGGCGTATTGTATATTTCAAACAATTCTACAATATAATGTACACTAATGGCCTATATAACTAAATAAATTTCGCATACTAAATTTTGAAAATAATGACGTTCCAAATAATTAAGTCCCACTTCATATTTGAAAGACGTTTCAGTATTCGGCCATAAGATTGTCAAATCTCATTTTTAAAAGCAACGAATTAGGGTCGAATTTTGAATACTAGGCGAACTCTAGTTATTATTAACTTTCATAATACTGTAAGATACATAACTTAAGATATACATACTAAGAATATTTTAGTAAATATTTGAAACACGAAAGGCTAAAATGTTGCTGATTCCACCTCGTAGTGTGTAGTCAGTCTTAGCGAGTCTCGAGTATCGTTCACAGTCTGAAGGAATTAATTTCTCAAGAGACACAAACTGCAATACTCATTTGCAGTTTCTGCTAATGCATCTAAGATACTATAATTTCGTTGTAAAGTCTGTCGCGAAAATGATGATACAAATACTGAAATCCAATTTAGCGAAAAGGGTGTATAGCTTTATAATACCTCTAGAAATAACACACTTGACATTACCGAGAGGAAACGTGATAGAGCTTAACACCTGCAACTTAACTGAAGATTACGGGTTCAAGTCTGGGAAACACAACTGAATATTTATTTGTTTCATTTGAAAAATAAATACAATATAAGATAGAGGAATTGAATCGGATGTAAATTTGCCACATACGTCTATCAACCAACATTGGAGATTTGATGGAATAAAATAAAGAAATTCTCCACAAAGGAAGATAAATTTGAGGACATTTTATAGAACAGATAAATTTTAAAAAACAACGCTTTATATATTAAATTTCTGGAGCATCCATCGAAAGGAAATAGTTAATAAAAGAGGAGACTCATTCTTCAGATCGTGTAAACGGTGTTCGAGAAGTAACTCGATTCGAACCATCGACGAGTTCCTTTTAAATTCATTTCCTGAAACGACTGAGCCAAGGAGTTATAAATCGAATTCATACATCGGAATACCGAACGAATTCAAAGTGAAAATAAATAATTTCACGCTACCGAGAATTGCACTTCGGTATATAAGAACCTGACGAACGAAGGAATTTAAAAAAAAAGCATTTTTCAAAGTAAGACTTCTTATAGTAAATTTCAAGATCGAATTTGAACGCTGGTATATTTACGTTTCTGACGCAATAGGCTTCATTTCTTCAGGCACGTATATGTATACTAGCTACCCGTTCTGGCTCCGCATGGGTGGAGTAAATGTATGTATAAAGCATTTGTATCGTAATACATATAACTAGTTTATGCGGCGCACGCCCGTAAAGCTCTCAGTCGGCAAGAATTTTTCCGAAATCTTCAACGACCACATCTCTGCCAATTTACACTAAACCTTAATATTTTTACACTTACACATTCCTCATGATATTTGAGTTTATCGTGTTCATACAGATACACAGACGCGGGCAGACTTTGTTATAATGTGTACGAAAGAAGCAAAAGTGACTTTTTGTCACTTCTTAAAAATTGCAAAGATACGTCTACTTGGCTCTTGTGCCGCGACTTGCGACACTGCTTAGATTGAGAACGGATATTTTATTAAGCTCCTTTACTGAACGTCTGAATCTTTTCAATACTTTCTTGTTTCTTTTCTACGTCATCTGTTATTTATAACTCTCGGCAAACAAAAGAAGCACAACTCCGAAAGAAATTACGCGACTATGAGTGAATATTTTATTAGTAACTGTCGTAAGAAGATTCTATGCGAAATGTGCACTTATAAAAACGTGTATTAGACTATGTACAATATTCCACAACAAAATAATCAGTAATATACACATTCCTAAGAGCAGAAAATTAGTAATATCCACAAGTTATCTTGTCATATGCAATGCGACTGAAAAGTTCAGAAGTGAACACACCACGACCGAGCTTAACTTGACCCAGTTGACCTATTGGGAAAAACTTGGCAGCTCTTGAGCAAGTTGGATAGCTAGATTAACAATTTACAGCTTAAGTAACCGTAAGTTTTATACTAACCTATAAAAATTTACTTTCAGGTCCAATTTCTCAGTCTAGCGTGACTGTTGCGTAACATATTTAGAAGCTAAAAATATAAGTAAAACTCAAATAAATTAATCAAGTTCAGCGAGAACAAGTATCGTTGAATTTTCATGTGTTTAGTTATAAATCATCATGCTAGGTGATGAACGAAAACATCCTGAGGAAATGGCATTGGAGCTGCGTCCTGGAACAAACTCTTTATAGCTCTTTAAGGAGATGAGGTTATAGCCCAGGATGACACATTACCTGGCTGTTACTTTACTCTACTTTAATAGAATACATATTGTAAACCTATTTTTACCAACACAAAACAGCAATAACAATACAATTATTTTACCAATTTAAACAAGTATTATATGCGATTTATCTTCTTATATATCGTTTGTTCATCAAAAACATTCTAAAAATACAATTTTAACTCCTCACACGAATGATACGGAGCGAGTAAACCACTTCAACAGTGAGTACGTCACGATCCGGCCAATGTTGGCCCAGCTGACCTATTCGAAAAACTTGGCAACCCTCGAGCAAGTTAGAAAGCCAGGACTCTTGCCAGGAACTGCTTACGTAACTGCACTAGTGTATTCTTTTAAATTATTTAGTATGTATGATGAATACTAAGTTAGAAAATTATATTTAATCAATTCTCCTTCGATTTTTCATGTACTTAACTTGTTTTTTACGAGTATAATTCATCTCGCGTTCGCGGAGAGATGGACATCTCAAACTTATGTATATGTAAAGATTTACAAAGAGATGCACCAATCAAGGTCTCCTCAAGAGGAGATAAGCTTTTTCCTTGTAACCCTTGTGGGTTTGACGTTACTTAGCTTTTCACACACATGTACATTCTCCTTAAAGCACTCAGACCACGCTGTTCTCAAAGCAACATCGTATACCGTGCCAACTGACACGATAGTCGTAAAACTTGGACACTCCAATAGATTGCGATATAAAGAATTATGTAAAAACACAAGTGTAACTTATTATTTAACTAACATAAAATGCAAAGTAATGCAGTAAAATAATGTGACATTACTTATACATACAAGAGATAAATTGACTTCAATCATAAAATCACCTCAAAAAAGGGAGATATTAACCCAACAGTGGGACTTTATTTAGGCGGTTTATTTATATACAGGCGGTTTGGAATTATTCCACGAGGCGTGGATGGATACACATGATAGAATTTCTTCCGGTACATTCAGGTGTCCCCGTGACGTTTTACTTCAACGCCAAGCACCCGATGAAATATAAACCCAAATTAAGCACACGAAAATTCAAAGACACTTGCCCGGGTTTGAATCGTCAATCTTGGGCTAAAATTCCGCTGTTTTCCCATCTCGGCTTCAAAACAAATCCAATTCAAAATAATAAAGTTGGAAACGGAGTGCTCTTTAATATTACAAGTTATAATACCGAGGCAGACGTTGCTAACAAAGCACATTTAACTGTGAAAGTTACAGAATACGTCAAAAATTAAAGTTACCCAATTATAGAGGCACTGCAGAGGAGCTTTCTATTCTAATGAGAGAAATTAGTGCACTACGTTACATTGCAGTATACTAGCGCCGAATCAAAATTTAAACTAACATTAACAAAAGTGATCTTAATATAACCGTTTTTAACTTCACTTCGGATTCGAAATTTCATTGAAATGATATTTTATCGTCCCTATCAGGACATCAATTATCATTTTTCAGATTATATGAAAAAATATTTTCAAAAACATTAAACAGTTAATTTATTGAGTAATTGCTATCATTGTACTCTATATAGTTACTATTGTAGGTACTCTAGTTCTCATGATAATTATGGAATAGTAATTTCAGTAGTAGCGCATTATCTGAATGCTGAATTAGTAGCGAATGGTGTATAGAGGATAGAAAAGTCTTATTTTCAAATAGCAGCAGATAATAGACAGAAGATACATCGAATTTTACTAATAGAAACACTATGTACACAAGCAAAGGTATATACTTGATACACATAAAGCTAAACATCTAACTCTATAGTCGCACGAGGTGAATAAACCTAAGTCGCGAGGGTCCACCTCTATCTCCTTGATTAATTCTGTCACAATATGTTCGCGCAACTTTATTAATATGATAAAGTGAATCCGCCGGCTCAGTTGATCTTCCGCGTGTTGCAGTCTCGACTAAATCGCCTTACAAGATTGCATAATATTGTTCGAAGATTTTGTTTTCGCTAGACTTCCACACGAAACCAATAAGCTATTTGTATTTGAATAGCTTTGTATGTTTATTTGCTAACAACTTTAAATTAAAAAAAAAATACCTCCACGTTAAATGTGTAACTTATAAAAAAATAATACACAAAAACACTAAAGTAGATTTTAACAAAATCAAGGTAACGTTTCTTATGTAAAAATGTCTATACAATTCACAACTACAACTGAAATTCTGAAACTTCATCGAGATTATTCGAAACGAAAATAAAATATGACATACAGACATTCAGTTTGCCAAGTCAGAGGTGCGCATAATACCATAGTGATATGATCGTAAAACTATAAGGCTCGGCGAATACGGGCAAGCTTCACGTGGGAATCGAAGGCGACGCAATTGTGGGCAGATTGTATCGTTTAAGGCCCAGCCACCAGATTTACTGCCCACGATAAAACTGTAACTCGGCTCGTTAGCTTGGCTTGCCTTCGTTTCTCGACACTGTTTCTCTTATTGTTGGTCTAATGTTATTAGGGAATGTTATCGATTAACTAATTAGAGTTAGACCACACGAATGTTAGGTTCCACTGTAAAATATTTGTATTCGTGTCATTTTGAAAAAATTGTTATATCGAATTTTGAAGACTGGATTGGCTAATAAAAAGTTATTTCGTTTGAAGTCTTGAAGTTGGAGGTGTGTACCACCTCTGCCTCGGATAGCACATAAAACCGTTGAGCATGCGCCTCTACTCCTTCTGGTTGATTACGAAAGATTACAAGTCTAGAAATAGAGAGTGCACCCATGTTTGCGGCAAACATGAATCATATGTCCTGTGCGAACTGCACAGCTAGTCACCCCTTAAGAAAAACCGTCGTGACATAATCAAAATAAATATTGAAATAATTATAAACCATTTCATTAAATAACGTACAAATAATAAAAGTACTGGTTTGAAAGTATCTTCTGATATAATCTGATCCGACGTCGTGTTGTACCGCTTCAAGTCCAAAGGAATTATATCAAAACATTGTTTGAGAAGCGAATCATTTTAATGAGCTCAAGGGAACTCAGGATAATTAAATACCAAAAGTACGGCAAAGGGAGAACAGACGGTTAATTAATTATTTTTTAAATGTTTTTTTTTTGTTTTACATTACATGTAAAAAATTTTTTCATATTATATTAGTCTTCAGTTTTTTGATTAATAGTGTACACAATATCATTTTTTTTTACATGTAAATAAAAACAAAAAAACTTGACGAAATATTCTATAATCAAAACCAAACTATACCGAGTCATTGGAGAAAATTTCTAGGTACTCCAATTTAAATTTAAACAATTTTATCGTCGTAACAGATGGGGCAACATAAAAATGTTGAACATTTAACATTACAAGAACGACGAAATCATAACAGTATATAACTAGCATGTGAGGCAACATCAATAAATACTTTAAAATTATAAAGTATAGTCAGAATCATTTCGATTTTATAAAAAAAAAAAAACACACAGCAATAGCAAAAACAGCATTACATACAATTTACTATTTAAATAAATCAGGCACATGCGTGTTCCAGTCTACCAGTGCACATAAGAAAAAACAAACTGGATAATAAAATAAATTCAGAAAGAAATACGTCATGTACACTTATATTCAATTGACGATGATAGAGAAATTTAACATAAAAATATATAAACACGTTGCTATGCTTTCGCCGGTTCCTTACCAGATCATTTAAGGTGTGGTCTTTCCGAGTCAATTATAGTTTCACTCGACTAGTTATTAGTAGATAGGTTAGTGTAAAGATTCAATCCTAACTAATATTATAAATGCGAATGTAAGTTTGTTTGTTACGCTTTCACGCCTAAACAACTAAACCGATTTTAAAAATTCTTTCACCAATTTAAAGCTACATTATCAGCGAGTAACATAGGCTACATTTTGTCTCCATATTCCACGGTAACGAGAACTATACGGGTAAAACCGTGGGGAAAACGCTAGTATTGAATAAAAATGAGGCCAACAAATACATAAGTTCATATACTTAACATATATATTAGTAATAAATAGTATGTAACGCAGCCTTATAAGTTCAACATGTATATAATAAAAAGGAAACCTAAAAAGTCACGGATTGTGGAGAAAGAAAGCATATTGTAAATAAATATCTTATCCTAAGGGTTGATTACAACTAGAATTTTGTTTTGAATAAAACATTTATATTTACATTGTTATAACATGTGTTTCAAAATAATAACCTGAACGGAAACTAACATGTTTTTCACGTAAATAACCATAAAAACATCACTCAATTGCGAGCGAGAAGCTGAAGTCAGATACTTGAGAATCTCAGGCGAATTATCTTAACAAGCTCAAGAGAATTTAGCAAGACGTTCATTAACAATTCTCAAGTGCGATTGGACAAGCGCGCTCATTAATACGACTATTACAGGGATATTACAAAAAGCTGGGCTTACTAAAATGTTCCGGATTACTTTGTAGGAACGAAAATGAGTATACGCGATTCTCACCTGCTGCTTTAGAAAGCATGGCTCGAAAACCACAAACCATTCAACGAGTGGTTTCCAATAAGCGTAAAAATCTTTTACTATTTGTCCATTTCGCTAAAAGTTTCATTTGAAAAGATAGAAAATTGAAAAAGTCCAATTGATTCTATTGTGTTATTACCGTGAAAAATACGAAGTCAATATGTTTAAAGAACATCTTCCTCCCTAGTAGTTTGTCAAGGCATTGTCAAAAATTGAGATATCTATAATGAAGTCCCAAATAAATTGTTTGCAAACAAACACGTTTGCAAACAAACAGTCACTGACATTTTAATGACTTCCAAAAATAGTTTATTATTCTTGAACGTTAATATAAGATAAAAAATAATCGTGTCTGTACGTTTAAATATCAACCAAAACAACAGATATGGTTATCGATACCGCTTTAATCGAAACATTCGATTCCACAGATAATTATCGAATACCAAAAATCTGATTCTGGTTTGAAATAAGCGAGTTCGGCATCTCGTTGGGTTGGTATTACGTTTTATGGAACAATTTGCATCATAAGGGGTATACGGCGCGTTCAATGGTACGCCAGTTGTTTAAGTAAGCTTTGGGATTCGTACCTTCGGTCATTTTTAGACAGGACGGGAGCGACCTCGTCGAGCTAAATGCTTATTACCACTTGAGATAGACACTCGATGCACACTTATTCGCGTATAAAATAACCAGACTCAATTAAAATTTACCTTTATCCCTTTATTTTCAAACAATAACCATCCCATTTCCTCTCCTAAACTAATAATGTACTTATATCCATGTAAACTTCACACACAAATATAAGACGCTCAAGCAACAACACACGGTGAATATAAAATTAGTTTCTATAAAAAAGTATGATTAATCTTTGAAAAAAACGCATCACTCAAGTCTATTTTTACACAATCATCTGCATGCGCCGGCGCAACTGTTTACGATAGCCCGCGCAGCTACTAGTCGATAACATCCCATCACTTCGGTCAATAACATTATGTTCGCCGCAAGTTTATTCCTCTTGAGTTTTAGTATAACATTTTGAAAAAAGAAGTGTTCGCGCTTATTGTACGTGCATTTCTTTATGTATATTGTTTAAATGTTATTATAAAAAGGGGAGTCCCCAAACTATCAAGTATAATTATGCAATGTAATTATAATTTAAACGTAGAATATTACTCATGAAAGAGCCGAAGAGGCTCGAATACGTCTACTGCAAAACAGCAGTACTTGATACTGTTGTGTTCCGGTTTGAAGGATGAGTGAGCCAGTGTAATAACATGCACCAGGACATAACGTCTTAGTTTCCAAGGTAGGTGGCGATGTAAGCGATGGTTATTATCTCTAACAATGCCATTGTCTATGTGCGTTGGTGACCACTTACCATTAGGTGGCCCAAATGCTCGTCCGCAAAAAATCATAATCGAAGATTGGCAAGTACCGATCAGTTGTCATATCATTATTGTATTTGTAATTTATCATATTTATATATCATATTGGAGCCTTTGCCCAGGTGTGGTAATTTATAGACTTTAATTTAAACGTAAGATAATTCGCTTTAATAAGACATATTAACATGTGAAATGCGCTGCAATCCACTCAAGCTCGGCTTTATGAACCGCGAGAGAAAGTGGCAGTAATTGATTTCGCATATGTATGTAATTAGCATGCAAGATCAGGTGGGTTTATATCGAAAGGCGTCAATTGAGTAACATTCTTGTGGTCGTATAAATTTTGTAACGGTGAAAGGTTGACTTACATTGCCGTTATGATAACTTTCCTAATTCATATTCATATCTATCAAACACCAATTACGTAACGAAAGATGATAGTTTAACATTGGATCTAAAAGTTTAAATAAATTCAATGTCTCATAGTGCCATAGATATGTAGATAACATTTTTATAAGAAAAACATATAATTATCGTAGCGATTAAACTCGTTATGTCACAACCCTAACGTACACCAAGACGATCTAATCATGAATGATTCATCGAAACAATTGCTAATAACATTCGCCTACTCCACTGCTCTGTATAAAAACTGGTTAAGTACGAATAGAAACAAAAAAGATATTAAATTTGTACAATAAAATTGGGCTGTACGGGTTAATTTTCGTGTCAATTTAAAATTTAAAAAAGTGGAATATATTAATCCTATACTAATCATTATAGTTGAATTATAATCAAAATATGATACAGTTCATGTACTCCAGTTAGTGATTGTGACTCCTGTGAGTGTGCTATTCTGTAAGTGTTATCTTAGCACCCCAATCAAATTGTTCAAACTTACTTTGATACTCTATTTCAATTTTTTTTATATAACATAGTGAGGCAGACCGTAGGCGGCGGAGCATATGGACCACCTGATGGTAAGTGATCACCAAAGCCCAAAGACATTGGCATTGTATGTGATGTTAACTATCGCTTACATCGCCAACGCGCCACCAACATTGGGAACTAAGACGTTATGTCCATTGTGCCTGTAATTACACTGCCTCACTCACCTTTCAAACCGGAACACAACAATAGCGAGTACTGCTGTTTTGCGGTAGAATATCTAATGAGTGGATGGTACCCACCCAGGCACAAATTAAAGATACCTAGGGTAGGTACCACCAAGTAGAGATGCGTGTATAATTTAAATTTTATAATCATTACACTCAATGTCGCGTATCGGTTTCTGACATTTCAATATCGTGTTCTACGTTGAGTTTCGAAATTGAAGAGAATATCTCCACTGGTTACCGCTTTCTTCAATCTCATGCCCTCTATTCAAAGGTTGTTATCGAGATCGCTCTCTGAGCTATGCCGTTTACACACCCTTTAAATATATGTTATTGTTGTAAAATATAGTATATATTTAGGTAAGCTATTAACTGTTATAATTTCCTCAATAAATTCAGTATTTTTTATTTTATTTTATGTTCATAGGTCTACAAAACAAAATGACAATCAATGAAAACATATGATTACATTTCTCTTGATGTAGACACGACATGCGCTTATAAATTAGCTTCTAGCCTATGATAGCAACAAAAACCAAGCTTACAATTTATTTTATTTTTTAAATAATTTTTAATAAGTTAATGAAATAGTTTTTTTTTAATAAAAATTTTAATGAGGCTATAGAACGGTCAGTAAAAATATCATAATTAAAACAAATACTATTATAAGTGAAGCACATGCGGTATTAAGTATAATAATGTATATATTTTTTTTTCTGCTTATTGCCGTCCACTGCTGGACGAAAGCCTCCCCCAAAGAACGCGAACCATCCCGATCTTGGGCAGCCCGCATCCATCCATGTATATTACACTTATATTACTTTTTAATTTTATCGAGATGTATTATAATATCATTTGCAATCTTACTGAACCTTAAAACAGCGTAACGCTTTTTCCCAAAGGTCATCGCTCCCCAGCAGGGGTTTAGATAGTAAACAACATGCCATCAACTCATTAAAATTCAAATAGAATGATGTATTATGTATAGAATAATTCTTATACTGAATTAAAAATCAAAATAAGATCAGTATGTACGGTGTTTTATATATTTACGTTTCTACTCTGTGATGTTTTATAATCAGAGTCAGATAGGTGCTTAAATAAGAAGTGGTCACTTCAACGCTGACACACTTTATAATAGGTTAAAACAAACAATAACCATAATACGAGTGTTTTAGACTCACAAAACTGGCGATAAAGATGTTTAAACATGAAACAGATATTCTGCCGCAAAACAGCAGTACTTTGTATTGCTGTGTTCCGGTTTGAAGGGTGAGTGAGCCAGTGTAATTACAGGCACAAGGGACATAACATCTTAGTTCCCAAGGTTGGTGGCGCATTGGCGATGTAAGAGATGGTTAACAGCTCTTACAACGCCAATGTCTATGGGCGTTGGTGACCACTTACCATCAGGTGGCCCATATGCTCGTCCGCCTTCCTATGCAATAAACAGAATTCACAAAAACAAGAGACTTTCAAATCATTTAACGAAAATCTAAAGCGCAGACATTAGAGACCAAAAACAACATTCTACGTAATTTTTGACAAAAGGAATTTGATTGAACAAGTTTAGCAAAGAAATTCTTTTATCTTAAAGAATTCAATGATTAAATTTAAACATATACCTATTATGACAATGTAATATTCTATTACTATCTTATTAAACGGACTTTAAGCGAACATCATAAAACAATAAACTTGTAATATGACACAAATGCAATATAAAATTAAATCTAACAGTAACGCGAAATCCATAAATTCAGTTCAATCAATGTATTGTCATTGCAATTACATATGATTCTATATTTAGACCATCTGACCCAGTATGACCGCGTAACAAAATTAAAATACGGGTGCATGATACACGACTTCAGAGCGACGTGGGAATTTATGTTTTAATAATAATCAATCTATACATTTAATTGTAACACCATTGGTAACATTATTTCGAACAGCTGATAAAACTTGGCACACATAAAGAAATTGTTACGCAAAACACCGAGAATTGAATTTTATTTCTCGCATTGATAGGACTTCTTCCAAAACACTCTGTGGGTGTTCGAACAAATTATTCGTTGCTATGGTAACAAGAGAGGTCTTAAAAAAAATCCATAATGATATTTCTAAATTCGAATTTCGAATATTAGAATGAGATTAAGGCTGACGATAAACAGTTCTGCGAAAACGTTAAATATCCACGATAGCTCTAGAACTGCGACCTTTTCGCGTGGGTGTGTATTGGTGTTTACGTTTTTGTGCGGTCTCGACAAGATGGGCCATTTGCTATATCAGATAAGCAGCCCTAATACCCTCTCACAGATAGGCTTGCTTTTCTTGTAACACCAGGCATTGTTACTGATTTAGGGTAATTCCGAACCATCGAACCGTAATTTTGTAAACTAAATTATTGTTTACTTATTCTGCATAAGTATAGTACTATTTGATTTTATATGTCTCGGTAAATGTTCCCAAAAATATATAACAATTTCATTATATTTCATCAATAATAAATATGTACAATTAACCTTTTTTGATCTAACTTCTATTCTCTAAAAGCACTTAGGATAACACTAAGTGCCCACGGAAGAAGTACATTAATTTCTTCTATGAACACTATCTTCTAAAATACGATATGTTATGAGCATATTTTTAATAATCCAGGAGAACGCAGCAATTTATAATTCCAAAACGTCAAATTCCCAACTCATACGTAATTTAGGTCAATTAGATATAACTCGACATCATATTCAGACAAAACTCTAAACGGACAGAATTCTCCGAAGTGTCACGAACGAAGATCCTTCGTCAAACAAGCAATTAATTAAGAATATACCAAATGGTGAGCCAGACCAATCGTGATAGCAATCAATTTGACAATTAAATTATGTTATATCATAACAATAATTCTGAAATCATTCAAATGAAACATAAATTTCCAAAAAACGAAACGGTGATATTTACATCAACTTTCAAAACAATTATTATACTACAGTAGTGGAATCTTTTTTTATAATTTTCATAAAAAACATTTTTCATAATTTTTTTGAAAATGTTGGAATAAGTTTCCATTGGCGATGTATCATTGTTTATCCATTCGAATGATTCCTGACAAATTCCATTATTAAATTGTATATTTAAATGAGAGAATTGTTACTTTCTTCATAACTTGGCAAGTAACTTGATTTAAATCAGAAACACATTCAGATCTCAAAGGGCA
Organism: Nymphalis c-album; assembly: GCA_963151315.1. Taxonomy (NCBI): domain Eukaryota; kingdom Metazoa; phylum Arthropoda; class Insecta; order Lepidoptera; family Nymphalidae; genus Nymphalis; species Nymphalis c-album. The sequence goes on from OY720610.1 coordinate 4,426,942, forward strand.
TTCATTATACGAAATTCGTAATCTTTTGGCATTACTACGACGATTTATGAATTTAATTAATGCACGAATTGAAATTCGAAATTCAGGCTTTAAAATAAAATAAGCATGAATATTTCTGATTTAAATATAAATATAGTATTGTAATTAATATGATATAAAAACGAAAGCTAAGTAAGTTAGAACAATTAATAAAATCATGACACCTATTTAATTCAGACGTATTGCCTTATGCAATTCTGGAAACACAAACCGTTACTGCGTTTACATTTAATTTAGTATCACAAACAATACCTACACAAACCACACAGTAATTATTCTTGCCTTCATCACATTAGGGTAAACGCATCAAATTGTTCGATTTTACAAAAACACTGAGAGACACACAATTATTATCCTATATTCCGTAAAAAAATTCACACTTTCCGCGACAAGCGTATTCGTAAACCTACCGCAACGCGACGCATGTTATCGAGCAAAATGCTGGCGTTTTTCGATACGAGTTGCGGTGACGCGAGCGTAAAAGCCGGCGACCGGCGCGGCACTGCGGGTACCGGCCGGCCGCGTGGATGCCGATCGCACCGTACGTTATACGACCTAACTCGACGAACTGAAAATCGAATTGCTTCTCTAAATGAAGCGCGACAAGGTTCATTTTCCTATGCACGTCACTGAGAACGCCAATCGATGCTCCTGAAACAGGACAACAGATCTTTCCGCCTCCGCTTCTGTCCGCACGACCAGGCTGATACGAATTTTCGCAAATGCTGCCGCTTTGCTTGTAAAACAAAAATGTAATTTTATAAACAAATTGCCATATAAAAGGCCACTCTACCTGACTTCTCGAATTTCATTTGTTTCAAAGAAAAATGAGAATCCTTTGCGGTTCGAAATAATAAACTCACGATGTTCATTACGAATAACATTTTTCTTAACTTCGCACTTGAACATAAATATTTGTTATAATGCAGACCGTCATGTGACATTTATTTTTAATGCTACTCCAGGATACGTATAAAAACAATGTAGATAAATTGTAGGTACCTATAAGTATAACGAAAATACCTAATAATTATTTAATTGGTGAATATTGAATACAATACAAAATAGATAAAATACGTATTCGAAAATAATAACGAAAAACAGTACACTAAAACACCCACTACAAGTGCCTGTTCCTTAGAAGATGATAATAATAGCATAAGCCCTAACTGCAGCTGGTAATTAGCAAACAATTCGAGGACCATTCACTCCGCAGCCACTTGGCTTGCTAATTCGCCGTGAGATCGCAAAGCGATTTAATGAACGTCATATCTCGCACAACCCACCTAAACTGAAACCCGTTTGAGATAAACCACCAATTTATGTTGCTACTTAAATGCTTAAGTATTATGGCAAAATTAATTTAGACGCTGATATTGAAATAAATATATAACTTTATTTCTAAGAAAATAACACGCAAACACAAAAAACATAACCAAAAAAAATTACGTAAAATTATCCAGCAAAACTGATAAAAATTATCACATCAAAATTGTCCGAAATATACTTTGCAGCATCATAAAGAAACGTAATCTTAACAGCACGTGCAATTCAGACATAAAATAAGCAAATATCACGTCAAACGAAACACTAAAATCCGAAGAAAACGAGATTGCATTCGCAAATATTGACAACTTGTTTCAAGATATCCAGCCGAGTATATTGGAACGGGGTGCGACCGACGCGTTCCATGACAGCAGCCAATTGGAACGTGGATCATATAACGACGAACTTGAGACGGGAGTCGGTTACTGATACTGTATCAGAGCCAACACCTTATATCTGATTTCTATTATCAAGTACTACCCTGAACATCATAACTAATGATACACCTCTTTTGAATTTTTACTTTTTTGTTTTACTACTTTTCGAAAATATATTTTTCATCAATGTAGTATCGGTGATTCTCAATTTTATATAATTATACTAGTGTATTAGTGGTACGCAAGAATATCAGATACATAATAAGGTATTTATTTCCAATATACTAAACTATAGCCGAGATGGCAGTAGTCACAGACTAGGCAGTAACCATTGAGTTTTTATGTGTTTAATTTGTGTTTATAGTCCATTCGTGGTCGGCGGTAAGAGAAAACATTTTGCGGAAGCCTGCATGTGTGAGATGAAATTCTGTCACGTGTCTCAACCAACCCGCATTGAAGGAGCATGATGGAATAAGCTCGAAACATTCTTCTCAGTAGAGACAACAATGTCCGTTCACTGGCTTGTTCTCTGGACAAAGCATTATAGTTTTCCTTATGTTTAAAATTTTACTATAAATCATTTTTTCATAAGGATTTATTTTCATTTATTATTCACGATGCCTAATTAACTATTCGAATTCCACATCTAAAGTACCATGTTAGCAAAACCAAGTAGTCTAGTTTCTCAATATGCAGTTCAAATATTTGAGTAGTTTCATATGCTTTATGCACGGAATCGTGTGCGAAGCTTGAGTTCTCTTTAATATTTACCAGCAATTCGCGATTAATTTAACAACATTTTAGCCAGCGTTTGTCACAATACTTATTGCTAAATGAAAATAATATTAACTATTTTTTTACTTTAATGTACACAAAGAAAAAACGAATATAAAAGTGAGAAAAGCTTAAAATAATAGCATGGTCTTAATGGTCAAGGGGCGGTCTTATCTCTTCCAGACCACCCTGCATCAAGATGCTGGCAGAGCACATTTAGCATTAGTGCAATTCGGCGGTAAGCACCAATGAAAACTATATCTACCAACCTCCAGTAAAACAGCGAGGACGAATAAGGAGTAAACCTTGTCCATTTCAGGAGAAAAAGCCTGAGCCAGGACCTATATTTATTACAAACCTACTAAAGTACTAACAAACCAATTTTATATTTATTATTCGATAAAAATATTATTTGAAATTCACCGATAAATATTTTTAACAATATAATTTTTTGGAAAAAAAAACTGACCACGCGAGAAATACTGCCGATTCTAATATGCTGATTCATTCCTATTTATATTTAGTTCAAATTATAAACAAACAATATTGCATCAACAGTATTGTTACAAATGATGCATCAATGCTAAAAACAAAATCAAAACATACTTTATTTCATTTATTTTCGAGTAATTCACACCGCCTAACTGTGACATCAATTCCATCGCGCGCTAAGAAATTTTGCAACTCGCAATTTTGTCTCTAAAAAATGGAATTCTTTACCAGCACACGTGTTCTTCTCCTCTTATAACCCGGGTGGGTTCCTTCAAACGAGGCGTGAAGAGGCACCTTGCGGGATCATTCTTCCATTCTTCCCGAATGTACTAGCCGTCGTCGCGTTTGGACCTTACTACCACTTACAATCAGGAGGAGCAGACTCATTTGCCCTCCCGGGTAATATGACAAATAAAAATATATACAAATTTCAATTCTACCGAGACCAAGAAATGGATAATATTTTCCAACAAATAAATATATAAGGTCTGTATATTATGCTTGAAAACCAACGAATACCTTCCACGCTAATATTTTTTATCATATTAATCTTTGTATGTAACTCTGTTGGCTGCTTTTAAATGAATTAAGCTATTACCGAATCGATAGCGTTTATGGAAAATAAGTGGCTCCATCCTGAAACGTAATAACGGGCTTTTGCTAAACGAACAGTAATAAGTTCCGCTTCACGCATTCTGTTGCCGTGGGAATATAGTAGCCATAGATAAAGGAATATACTTTATTACTTTCATTTTAAGATTGATTATTCTTTAAAGATATTCTTGCTATCAATGAAATAATGTGCTTTGTGATAAAAACAGCAGTTACCGTACTTACCGATTATGCGTGTTACACTCATATATATTTTTTAATAATTTAAAATTGCAAAAAATAAATTTTTAAAAACTGAGCTTCATGTACATGTCGTAATTTTTTTTTTCTTTATGACTAATCAGTAATGTTAAAAAAAAAAACTTTATCTTATCTCGATGTCAGGCAAAATATTGCTTTTATATAATATATGCTGTACGATGTACTTTTGAATTTCGAACGCAGCGGCCATTCTTAATAAAGAATTAACAACTGCACATAAGATAGACGAAAAAAAAACACTCTTTATCCCTTCTCACTCACGAAACGAAAACGATCAGGCGCAAAACCAACGGAATGTGCTTACAGTGGCACACCATGCGCTGACAACAAGAAAAACTAAATATTTTTTAACTGGCTGGACTGAATCCAGGACCTTTGCATTTGCAGTCTTTATCTAGCGGCTAGTTTATACGAGACAGCTTATATTTGTTATCACAATATTAACTATCTGGATTAATCCGGATAATCCGGAATCTATCTGGATAATTAACTTGGTCCTTGTATTAATAAACTTTTGCACGTAGTCGTCAAGACTTTACATTAAACATAATATAAGCAACCAATAGTAGTAAACATTGGTTGCCAATTGGTTACCAATGTAGTAAACATAGGTTACCAATTGGTTACCAATGTAGTAAACATAGGTTGCCAATTGGTTACCAATGTAGTAAACATAGGTTGCCAATTGGTTGCCAATGTAGTAAACATTAGTTGCTCTTGGTAAGACTTCAACTTCCATTTGCGAGAATAAGGAATTTAGAAAGATGAAACAGTGTCATCACACAGAATCCAATCTACGATCACACACCGTTAGATAAATTACACTTAATTACCCTCCACAATAAGTTAAAGTATCACAATAATGTTGTTTTGTCTTTCGTAGTGAGAAGTCTCGCAAGTAACGTGTGAACTGTTACAACCGTATGTATGTAGATTCTTGGTATACCGTTTATGGGATCTAACTGGGTAAGACTTGTAGCGATCTATACATACATATACATCATACATATTACATATATAACATATTAACCGTATTTAAATCACATGACTTGTAATCAGTTGATTTTAAACAGTATCTAAAAAAAATCAATAAAAGTGAAGTATCCCATAAATTTCCCACTGCTGAGCAAAAGCTTCTCCCATCATGCTGCTCTCGTGCGGTTTGGTGGTTATACATAATGAAGATTTCAGATAGATAATTAATCTACACGAATTAAACACATGAAGACTATTTAATGAAAAAAAAACACGTGTTCGTTCCACTGAACCATCTCGGTTCTCCAATAACACCATATTGTTATCCAATTGAAAATAAAACTTCAATGACGTGACTCGGTATTCAAATAACCTTATTATTGTGAATGTATTCTTTATTGAGTGATCATTACTTTACCGAAGAACTCGAACGATTTAACACGTTCAATTGTTTTTTCGGATAACCAATCATGAAATTTGTCCGAGACCTTCGAAGATAATCGTAGTTTTTTTGAATTTGGAATGGATATCTAAAAAGCAATTTAAGATGCTAAAAAGTTCAAAACTTAAGAAATTATTTATTATCTGTATATTTAAACAGACAAGTGGTATGCTATGTATGCAAAGGTTACAAGTTACAACAACTTTCCGTTAGGGCTACTAGGTGTTTTTGACCCAGAAATCCAACACTATATTAACTGGTTCCCCTGCATATCTTTCCATACTTAGAATAACAGGCATTGGAGGTTAGTTACAGGCGATACTATCGGTTAACTATGCTCGAAGTTCGGAGACATAATTAAATAGTGGCTTCTATCATTCCGCCACATTTTTTTTATGTGATTATTTTAAATCATCACTTCGAAAAACATTAAAAGAAACTTTGTTTCTTGAGTTGACGTGACTTTTTATAACCATGACTCAATCAAACTATTTTTTTTAATAAAACAAGAAAATTCGTTGTTTTATTTGTAACTGCGATTAATGCGATGAATAGTATGGCTACTATAACGTTAGTTTATAAAAAAAAACACAGTACCTATAGATGTGCCATAGGGTGTTTGCCATTTTCAAAAATATGTCTGTTAATACTTAGGTGACATATTTTTTTTCAGATCTGGTATACCTAGACCTTCCACCAGGTGCCCACTTTGAATAATAGGACACCTGTATACATAATAATAATTATTATACACAGGCAGAACGCTTCTAAGGGTTTCACTAGCTACTAATAAAAATATTACTCACCAATCACGGTTTGAAGTGCTGTGTTGATTATTATCAAATCTGAAAACAACGATATAGAAAGATATATTAGTAATTATTTTAGCCTATAAAAACTATAAAATAGTCTACGAAATCACCACCACCACCTAGTACCACCTAACTGTCAGTCACAAGCGCCATTTTCCTCTATGTATACGCCTCATCTACACCAGTAATCAATTGAACCTTTTTCATGGTTATTTTCCAAATCAAAATCCATCTAAAATTTAATACAAATCATTTAGGAAAATTTTATCGGCCTTTTTAAACTGTAAAAAGATTTTGGTACTTTAATATCGGTGCGACTACGTGCGACTTAAAAATAGATACTCATTCAACGTAGAGCTAGAATAGAGTTCGAATTGTCGACGATCAAGTTATTACCGACCGGCTTGATTCTTTGGATTTGCGTAGAGATGTTTGTTGGGTCACTCTGCATCCTCTATCGCATATATCACGGGGAGTGTTCTGAGAAGTTGTTTGGTTTAGTCCCGGCCGCTGAATTTCACCACCGGACATCTCGACAGAACTCAAAATTCCATCCTCACCACCTCGATGTCTGGAAGTCCACAACAGTGCGTTTTCTAAGGCTTTTCCTGCCTCGTACAATCACTCTGTGGAACCAGCTTTCGCCAGCGACTTTTCCGAACCGATACGACATAAAAACCTTCAAGAAGAGAGCGTACTCTTTCCTTAAAGGCCGGCAACACACCTGCAATTCCTCGGATGTTGCAGATGTCCATGGGCGGTAGTAGTCACTTTCCATCAGGTGAGCCTCCTGGTCGTTTGCCCCCTCTTACATAAAAAAAACTATTGTCTACCTAATTAGTTTCATATATCTCTTTACTGGATCAATTGCTGGATTTATAAATCTTCAAAAATTCACGTCCTTAAATATTATAAAACAAAGTCCCCCGCGTTTCATGTCTGTCTGTATGTACGCGCTAAACTAAAAAACTACTGAAGGGATTTTCATACGGTTTTCACTAATAGATAAAGTGATTCAAGTGGATGGTTTACGTGTATAATTCATTAATATTTTCTGTAAATTTGTTGAAATATAGCGAAATTTGTTGAAGAAGTCGGAAAAAAACGAGCATATTGGGAGCTTTCATCGAAAACGCTGTACAATCCCTTTGAGTTATAACAAAACAATGTATGGTGAAATTGTTCCCCTTTCATAGATCTACAAAAAAGTCCGCGATGGCATATGTCTATCTTTTAAGGATAGCTAACTATACCCATTTTAATGTTTAAAAAATGTTTACATAAAAATGGTAAAATTGGAAAGCTATAAAAACGGATATGATATTAATCCTTATTAAAATAAATACGTTATTTACTTTGAGCATTTAATGTATATTATAATTGCCCTTTACGCCACCCAATTTAAATCAATATCTTAGGAGTAATCGTAATTTTAAAATTATCGCGCACTAAATAAATTCAGGCGGTCCAACACCCATCATACAAACGCGTGATGCAACCGCTTCCTTAAATATTATAAAACAAAGTCCCCCGCGTTTCATGTCTTTCTGTATAAACGCGCTAAACTAAAAAAGTACTAAACGGATTTTCATACGGTTATCACCAATGGATAAAGTGATTCAAGAGGAAGGTTTACGTGTATAATGCATTAATGTTTTCTGTAAATTTGTTGAAATATAGCGATAATTGTTAAAGAAGTCGGAAAAAAAACGACCCGATTGGGAGCTTTCATCGAAAACGCTGTACAATCCCTTTGAGTTATAACAAAATAATGTATGGTGAAATTGTTCCCCTTTCATAGATCTACAAAAAAGTCCGCGATGGCATATGTCTATCTTTTAAGGATAGCTAACTATACCCATTTTAATGTTTAAAAAATGTTTACATAAAAATGGTAAAATTGGAAAGCTATAAAAACGGATATGATATTAATCCTTATTAAAATAAATACGTTATTTACTTTAAGCATTTAATGTATATTATAATTGCCCTTTACACCACCCAATTTAAATCAATATCTTAGGAGTAATCGTAATATTAAAATTATCGCGCACTAAATAAATTCAGGCGGTCCAACACCCATCATACAAACGCGTGATGCAACCGCTGTCGCCCGTACGCTAGCTGTTGCCCGCATAAATATAAGTAAAGGATAAATGTTTGCTTGAAATTTGAAAATCTGTGATTTGAAATTAATATGTATGAAATGCATTTCTGTTAAGAAAAACTTTAGTAACGGTTTCTTTTTTATTTTGAAGTTGATGATTATTCTTTAAATAATCATCAGTGGACTTATTATGAATTCCTGTAGTTTGACTTATTATATTTATAGTTACTTCAATGGCTTTTAGTAAAATTTAATTTATAAAAATATTAAATAGCCCGCCGCCTATCTACGCCGTTGAGTATAATTAAAACCATAAAAGAGCAAGCGTACAATTTTTTTTATTCTATCAAACTACAGGCACATAGGGCATAACATCTTCGTTCCTACGGTTGATGGCGCATTAGCGATGCAGGGAATGGACATTGTTTGGGCATGCACTATAATAAGTGTACATGTGATAAGAGTAACTAAAATCAACCAAGCCGGTCATTGAAAACGACAGGTCTTAGAACTTTTGGTTGTCATAGGGTAGCAGTAAGACATTGTGTGTTTAGCATTTTGTTATTTGCACTCAAAATTATGGTAGCGTAGCTATTACTTTACGCCGATTTTAAGTGAGAGAGTGGTAATTCCGGCTGGGCGTGCCGGCCCATTCCGCTACAACCCGAAGGTATGCAACCTGGCACTATAAAAACCTACCTATTAATAAATTACATACAGGTAAAGTGCGTCTTTAAGCAATCGCTAGGGACTTGAAAAACCGCAAAACGGACAACCATCGATGACGTATTCCTGCATGCGAGCCGCACACCCAGCGATGAGCCGATGACCGAATTCTTCTCCCACAGTGTACTGCTGCATAGTGTCGCGCACTCACTTTGTCATCGTCGTAACTTTTAAAACATTTGTCCAAATGATATAGTGTAAGAGACAAAAGTTATCTTCTTTAAAATTCTTATTGTTATATTTTGGTCAATTTATAAATTAATAATTATTAATAGCTTTATAAATTATAGCCTATTTGTTATTTTGATGTATTAGCTATATTATTGTAAAGTTTCATTAAAATCCATTCAGTACTTTTACGTGAAAGGGTAACAAATGTCCATACATCCATACAAAATTTCGTGTTTATTATATTAGTAGGAAATAGAATTATTATATACCCTGTACTGAACATATATAAACTGTACTGTATGGGCGAATAAATCGATTGGTGAATGTTTATATCTTATTGATTAAAAAATGCACGGGATATTTTTTTATTTTACCCGTACGAAGTCGGGACGGGCAGCTAGTTAAATATAAATCGCTGCCTTTTAGAAACAAAGACGTTTCTCACGCTATTCATTATAGCTATAAAACATACTGAATACCCTCGCATTAGTACTTATAATATTATCTACTATTACATTAAAACTTTAACTAGTTAGAGAAAGTGTCAGAACTCGGAGACGCCACTTCGCTGCTTCTATCGTTTCAGACATTTTCTTCAAAATGACAAGTATCAAATGTAAAAAAAAAACAAAATTAAAATTACATTATACGTTAACAGTTCAAATGATAAGTTACAGCGAGCGTATTTAGGATCCATTATTAGTAGTGAGGGAGGATACCAAGCCATTACCAATTATCTTTAACTTGGTAAGAAACAGCAGTTTCTATCGTCGAGTTATATAAACCACAGTATAAGTGATTCAATTAAAACCTTTAAAGATTCTTGGCTGCTATCTCCCGTTTAAACTAAGTAAAATCTCTCCCTCTCAAATCCTACCAAGTTTCCAAGTTCTAGTATTTCTTGCATCGCCGTATCAAATGTATTTTTGTTGTATTTATATGCCGAGATACCTTGATTATAGGATTGGAATGAGGACGGGCTATTGGGCAACCTGATGGTAAATGGTCACCACCGCCCATAGATATTGTCATCATCACCAATAAGCCTTGTAAAATAAGATTTTGTCTAAAATGGCATGCCGGAACAAAACAATACTACTGTTTTACGGTAGACTACTGATAAGTAGTACGTACCCAACAATTTTGCACAGCCATACCACTAAGTAAAACTGGCTCTTTGGTGGACTGTACTTAAGATTACTGTAGTATTAGATTACTGGATCGTACGTTCAATTCCGAATATCGGGAAAAAATTATGAGATATCTAAACTCACAAACATCATAGCTGATCAATCGTCCACAAGTATTTTATAAAGGATAATATTTTTGCTTTAAACATGTAAGCATCACACCGTAAAACATTTCAGAACAAAATGGCGGCAACAATGGTGGATCGACGGAAGTTTCACGAGAACGTCAGTGGCGCCGTTTCCTGTTTTCAGAAAATGAGATACCCATTCGTAAACTGGGTTATTTAGAGAATAATACAAGATATATATAAACAGACGCGATATATAAGACTTGTTTGTTTAGAATGTTTCATAGCAGTTACCGAAAGGTAAATACATAATATAATATAAACAGATAAATAGATAATATATTATTATAAGACACTGTCGGTGGTCATAATCGTTTAATAGGTATATGTATGTACCATTTAAAAAAAATCGATAATTTCATTACTAAAAGTTATATATACACTTTCCCGTTCTACCGTTCAAAAGTGTAGAAAGAAGCACATAATTATTTTTTCATACAGAACGAAACATCGCCGATAATATGCGGTAAAAGTTAGCAATAAAATTAAGTTTTACGAACTTTTACAACTGTTTACATAAAAAAAGGATTGACATGACCATATTCATAGGGCTTTAACAAATTACTCGATTTTGACGAGACATGTGTTTTATGACTTAATCCAATTATTTTATGCAATGTTGTGATTTTATTAAACAATTTTGCTAGTTTTAAAGTTTTCGGTTTCTTTTTAAAGATTTCGGTTACTGCTTTGATCGTACTTTCATTCTGATAATGGCAAAACGCATTCAAATTACACTTAAACAGCGTAGTGCTATTTGTACTCTACGTGAGGAAGGATACAGTGAACGCCAATCGCAGAAAGACTCGGATTTTTTTGTAAAGGCGTCCACTACACGCTTGTTAGAAACCAAAAAACTGCGAAAAATGAAGATAGAATAAGATCTGGTAGACCCAAATATACAACAAATCAAGAGAATATCTTCAGAGTTCTGTCCAAACGACAATTAATTGCACCAGAAATAACCGCAACTCTAAATGATACGCCAACAAATCCAATTTGAATAACATCGGATTAAAGACGTCTACTGCCTGCGGGACTATGAGGAGGAGAAACCAAAACTAACAATTCGATAACAGAGAAATAGACTATAATAGGCAAAAAGGCGTATAAAAACTGGACAATAGATCAATGAAAAAATGTCCCGTGAAGCGACGAATTAAAGTTTCAGATTTTCGGGCCCAAAAGAGGAGTGTTTGTACACCGATCAAAAGAAGAGAGGTAAGGGTAATGTCACGGTTTGGGGGTATTTTGGCAACAGTAAACCCGGAAATCTTGTAAGAATAACCGGAAAACTAAACAAGGAAGGCAATTTGAAAATTCTTTAAGATTCCGCAGTCCGCACATACCCATACTGAACCTAATTGGTCCTGAATTCACTTTACAACAGGATAATGATCCTAAGCGTTCGTCGCAACTGTATCAAAACTTTTTGAACAAGAAAAAAAATAAACATATTATAAAAAATGGTTGTCTGTAAAGTCGATTTACGGACGATTGTTTAAGGTGACAACGTCATAACAAAACATAGGCCAATCGAGTGAAATAGAGATAAATGCGGCGCAAGCGTACAATCAGCGTAACGGGACAATGAGTCATCCGTTTTCGTGCAGGCAGCCAGCGTTCATCGATTTATTAGACGTTGTCACGTCAAAAAATATGTGATGGTCATCTCAATCACCTGACCTTCCTCCCATTTAATTTATTTGGTATGAACTCGACAGATGGGTGAAAAATCGATCTCCAACCAGCTCAGAACATTTGCAGCAACTATTGCAGAGCGAATGTTATAAGTTAGATGAAGGTAATTTTAAGAAATGAATTAAATTAATTTAGAATGTCTAAAATATGCGAGACAATAAGAAAAGAAAATGGTGGACACTTCTATTAAGCTAAAATTTACATTAATTTTCATATTGTTTGTTTAATTCTTACTTTGTTTAAATTAGTTTTTTATTTATTTTGTTATTTAAGATCAATATAGGAAAAAAACGGCTTTAGTTAATTTTTTTTTAATTTTGCCTGGCTGCTTTCAAACTTGAATGTATGTTATGTATATGTTTTGTAGTATACATATTATATTATACATATTATAGTATTGGTACAAAATCAGTAATATATATTGATTTTGTTTTATACATTAATAAATATACAATTTACAAATTTCTGAAAAGTTCATGCTTTAATTTTTTTTATTCTTATTAGATTTCTAACTAGACCATGTCAATTATTACATAGATAAGCTTTTTAATAATATTTATTATGTATCTTAGAATTGTAAATGGACAACATTGAATTGATTATACTATGAAGCTGCATTAATTTAATATTATAAATAATTCATAAGCAAGAAAGTTAAAAATAACTAGAATTTTATATATATTTTTATACAAATATAAATATACACTACTATTACAATATTAATTTACCATTTGAAAATACTTTTTTTGTTACTCTTCATTTCTAATTTATATTATATATAACAATTCAGCTCATCTATATCTTTTTACCAAATATAAAAGATAATAATAGTATGCCATTTTTTTTAATACATAACTTAACTTTTATATAAAATCTATACTGCCGAGCATACTAAGTGACCATTAAATGTATTTGAGCATGCCTGAAACATTTACATTACAATATTGTATTTTATAGAATATTGTGAAACAGTTAGAGCTATCAATACAACTTGTGACAAATCTGTGACTGAAGAATTCAATACATTACTATAGGGTCAATGAGTAGTCTAGTGTGATAATTGAACTTTATTGTTTCTATGATTGATCTAGCCTTGAATTATTTATATACAAATTTTTTTAATTTGTTCTAACTCATTAGCCGCGTACTGATTGAGCGAGCAGCCTCGCGAGGCTGCCTCGCGAGGCAAATCCTCGGTCGGTCAAGACGTGCCTCGCCCGAGGCAAACGCACGCGCTGCCTCGTCCGAGCGTGCCGCGGCCCGAGCCGAGCGTTGTCGGTTTTTGTCGATGCTCAAAGGCGCCTCAGTACGTTTGCCGCGCTCACTCAAGACGGTAGTGTTTTGCCTCGCTTATTCGTAAAAATGATCCCTATAATGTGTATGGCCAATATGTAAAAAATGAGTTGAGAAAATATGATAAAATTACATTAGCACACGTAAAAATGCAATAAATAAAATTATCTTTGATGCAGACATGGGAGCATACAGTGGTTATGGTTATTATACTCAATCATATGGTGAACACGACAATTTAAGATATAAGTCTCATCCCTCTTCCTCATCGACGCCATCTACATATTCGATGCCTGCTGCCTCACCAATGCCTTCTACCTCACCGATACCTCCTGCCTCATCGATGCCTCCTGCCTCATCGATGCCTCCTGCCTCATCGATGCCTCCTACTTCACCGATGCATGCTGCCTCACCGATGCCGCCTATCTCACCAATTTCGATGCCTCCCCCTCCTCCTTCTCCAGCTCCTTTTTGTATAAGAGTTTAATCCAAAAACGTTTAGTTTTCTGTTTTCTTTTTTTTGCAAGCCTTAGAATTATTAAAAAGGCAGTGGTAGCGACAGCTTTCCGATGGTGCGGCCTCATGGTGGTCTCGGGCAAACTATACGCACGCGCGGTCTCTATTCGACTTCAAGTTAAACTGAGCGTCGATGCTCATGGTGGCTCGGCCTTGCCGCGCGAGGCAGCCTCGGATTAGAAAACTTACAGACCGAGGCCGCCTCGCGCGGCATGCGTACTGCGGCATATATCCGAGGCAGCCTCGCGAGGCTGCTCGCTCAATCAGTACGCGGCTATTTGAGATAGCTAACGATTCTTAACAATACATCCTATCCATTCCTCGGCAAACTTTTCATACATTTGTTATATAATTTTTATCATAACAAATTGTTAAAACATCCTGTCTCCTATTAGGTATAATACCTTCTGGTGTTTCTGTTATATTGCCTTTGTTTTATTGCTTTTTCATTAATTTAAACTTGTATAATATTTTGTATACATACATATTATTTTTAATTGATTTTTGGAAAATTGTGGCTTGATTTAAATAACCAACCATGAATAGGTTCTGCGACCTGTTACATTCATTTATTCATTAATAGCAAAAAATGAACACTCGACTTATTACATATCAATTGCCCATTTTACAAAATATATTGAAGCATAATATTGTTGTTACATCAAATAACAATTAAAGTTTAACTTAAATTAGAAACAGAGATTGTAAGTATAAGTTAAGATGAATCCTTACTTAACAAGGCAGTTTTATAATCAATAATTTATGAAGTAAAAAAAATAACAAGAAAAACTAAAACATACTCATATATTTGTTGAATTACATTTCATTTTGAAAAGTAAGAATTAATTAATTAATTTTCTTAATATGATCACAGAGAAACACAACATTTTAATTTTTTTAGCTTAACATAATTATCTGTTAAAATTTATTACTTATGTAAGTGTCTACCTACGTTTTTCTATTTTATTATTTTGACAGCTTAGTGATAAAATCGACGATAATAGACCTAGGGACAAAGACTTTGTAATCATATTTTATCGCAATTTTTTATACAGCTTACATTGAATACATTCTTGTGCGTCACCATAGTAGTAAGCCGGCCAATGAATTATACGTTTACTGTATGTATTCAACATATTTGAAGATAAAATGAGCAATATTAAAATATAGATACACTAACAACATCAGGAAAGACACAAAATTATTATATTTTATTCAAATAATTGCGACAACATGATATTCAAAGAGTTGATGATTACAGCAAGTGTTACGGACGGTTTTCATAAAATTTTAAGTAAACCACGAAAATATCTTACCTGAGATGAAGTTACCTTCACGGTATCTTTTTAAATAAAGGAATTTAAAATATCACTTTCAAATTGTACGATAATAACAACAAACATATAGTAGAAACTATTGACACGATTGACACCCAAAGGACATAGACGAAACGATGCTTTATTAAAACTAGGTCAAACTACAAGATAAGTTTTGCTTTAAATTACCATAATTCAAATAACTGTTTCTTTTTGGTTAAATATCGAGAAATTGCTTTGGTATAAGCACACAAATAATAATTAGTAATTAAGTCTTTTTCTGATTTCGATTTCTTAATTTGTAATTTATTACTTTGGCAACATAAGATAGTAAGAGTTTTGACAAGTAAATTGCGACTTTAAATTTTACTCTTTGGTCAAATCAAACGTCATAGTCAAGTTGTATGTAATTGAAATCTCAAAATTTTGTCACTGTATGTAGTCAAGTCTCGAGTGTGTAGTTCAGTAATTAATTCATAATTGTCTATTTTCATTGACCAGCTATCCAATTATTATCTGTTTTGTTTAGACTGTTTTCGTGTGCATTGTTAAACAGAATTAAATGAAGTGATTAATATTCATAAGTGATCTATACGGAAAGATTAACGTGTTGTAATCTTTATAAGTGTAAATAAAGACAATGAGTGAACCAGCGAAGCTTAACGGGAACTCTGACCCCAGTTTATCGAATGCGGGAGTTATAGGCACAGGCGAAGTCCCTTCTTTCAGGAATCCCATACCATCAACTTCATTTGCTAATAACAATATTGGAGCTCCAGTTCTTCCACCACGGCCAGACTACAGCATGCAGCCTAGTTACGGCATGAATTCGGGCTATGGTTATGGTGGTATGGGAGGATCGTACGGTATGGGCTATGGCGGTGGGGGATATGGATACAGTGGAATGGGAGGAGGCTATGGTATGGGGATGGGGATGGGAATGGGAATGGGTGGTATGAATTCATATGGAGGATTTAATAGATATGGTCCCATGTACGGAGATATTGAAAGCAGGTAAATTTGTATTACGTATTTGCCCATTATTCATACAAGGAAAATTATCTTTATTTACTTGTACATACTTGGTATATAATATATTTATAAATATAGTTTTATCTTCTTTATAGTATAATGTTTTCTTGATGTTAGTATAAATAAATAAAAAAGAAATATATTCATAATGGTTTCTTTTTATTATATGCCTTTAAATAATTAATGATCTTTAGAATAGCAAAAGAAGGTAGTTTAATATGAATGTAGCCAGCATTCAAACATAAAATTAAATAGTTAAATAGTTTTGTAAAAAACTCTGATATGATACTGTTAATAACAAAAAAGCCATATTTCTTAATCTTAAATACTAATTAAATTCGATTACATATTAATTGTTTTGTTTTAGATTTATTCAAATGGCAGAAGACAGTTCAAGACCAGCATTTGATTCAATACAAAGTGTTGTAAATGCAGTTGGCAGTATTGCTATGATGTTGGAAAACACATTTTTTGCTTTAACTAGCTCATTCAGAGCTATCCTTGGTAACTACAACTCAATAAATAAATTTATTATATACTCTAGTTCTAGTATGTCTGATTGTGGAATTTTAATAAAATATTCATTATACAGGTGTTGCGGAAAACTTTGGTCGCTTGCGATCATTGTTCGCACAATTCTGGTCCACATTCGCAGTTGTTAGAAGTCTTAATTGGCTCGTCAGGAAGCTACTTGTGATGCTGGGGATCAGAACTGAAAATGAATTCAAGGTAAGGAATATGTAACTTTTATATAATTAGTTAATATTCTTTATCCTTTACTCGGTGGTAGAGGTTTGTGCAAGCTTGTCTGGGTAGGTACCACCTACTCATCAGATATTCCATAAACCAAACCAGAACATAAACAAGTCGAAACTTTTAACCATAGCAGAGCCATGAACTCGAGCTTGGCTATCTTTTATTATGCAATTTAATTTAACTAAATATATTTTTTTATTGTGTCTTTCCTTTTCATAAAATATATTTTATTAAAAATATTAATAATAATTTTATGATTTTACATCATGCTTATTATCTTTATTGCATTGTTATAAATAAATTATTTATCTAATTAACCATTTACTCCAATTATGAACAATTACAATATTTTCATTGTTTAATTGACAAATGAAATTGTTTAATGACATTTGCGCATAAACATTTTGCGCAAATCTCTTATCACCTAAGTAGGTACCCAGATGATAAAATTTATCTTACTAATATTGTAAATGTGTTTGTGTCTGGGTGTTTTCTTAACGCTCAAATGATTTATGACATGGAATATATATTATTCCGGGCAAGCAGCATTGAGTTTTCATGTGAATTGTTCCACCAGAACCCTTTTGTTTTGGACGAAATTCTGCCACATGTGTATTCCACCGACCCGCATTGGAGCAACGTGTTGGAATAAGAATCCAAAACCTTTTTTTTTATGTAAGAGGGGGCAAACGAGCAGGAGGCTCACCTGATGGAAAGTGACTACCACCGCCCATGGACACCTGCAACATCCGAGGACTTGCAGGTGCGTTGCCGGCCTTGGAGGAAAGAGTACGCTCTCGAAGGTTTTTATGTCATATCGGTTCGGAAAAGTCGCCGGTGAAAGCTTCTTCCCAAAAAAGGAGAAGAGGCCTTAGCTCAGCAGTTGGGACATTCATGTTACTTTTACTTTTCATATAAGTAGAACTACTAAAGAAGTGCCGTCATTATCGTTATCATGAATAAGATTCTGATCTCGTCACCTATTACAAATTGATATTATAATAATGAAAATACGTATTCGATAATATTATATAATGATTGAAGTTTTTTTCAACATTTGATATTTTATTCATTTAGGCATCAATCACGATCGTTAAATGGGTCCAAGTCCAGGCAAGCTGTTAATAATATTTATCTCCGACGAATGATGATATTCCGCCTAATTTTGATTCACTAATCCTCTGCGGTTGCCTAGTGGAAAAAAATCCAAACCTAAAAATATATCCCATAATTGCATTCCAATATAGTCTAAACTTTCCTTAGATCGTGTATAATGTTTACGAATAATATAAGAACGAATTTCGTCTTTCCAAATGATTTTAATTTTATTTAACATGACGTCTCATATTAAAATCTCGTCAAATATATTGTTATGTAACACTTATTGATAAAGTTATACAGCCTTGAAGAATTTTATTTTTTTTTTATTGCAAAGGAAGGCGGACGAGCATGTGGGCCACCTGATGGTAAGTGGTCACCAATGCCCATAGACATTGGCATTGTAAGAGATGTTAACCATCGCTTACATTGCCAATGCGCCACCAACCTTGGGAACTAAGATGTTATGTCCCTTGTGCCTGTAATTACACTGGCTCGCTCACCCTTCACACCGGAACACAACAGTACCAAGTACTGCTGTTTTGCGGTAGAATATCTGATGAGTGGGTGGTACCTACCCAGACGAGCTTGCACAAAACTCTACCACCAAGTAAAACAGCTAGACAAAGATCTTATAGACAAACTCCTCGGATTCTTGAGTGTGATGTACTTCCATTATCTCTTAATATATTATGTAGATGATAAGAATGAGTCAGGAGGTAGGTTCGGATGTGTTTTCTTTGCGAAGTACTTTTTATATATTTTGTGATTGGTTTTATAAACGATTTTATACGAATATAAATAGTTTATTTTAGATTATATATTCATATTATTGATTGGAAGGCAGTTAAAATTTTTAATTGGATTTTTTTTTTACGAACTATAACGAGCGGAAATTAACCTGCATTTGAAAACAGTTCCAATTGTCGTACGTTTAAGGTTCAGATTGCGTTAAAATATCAGATTCTGTTTTATTCGAAACTGTATATAATGAAGACACTATTATATATTGTTTCGTAACATGGCCAATATTATTTGTATAGTGTATTATGACACACCTTAAAATGGCGTCGCAGGCTGTCCGGAAAGAAATTGTCAACATTACAAATAATTTTAAAAGCGCTTCAAAAACGGCCCGAAAAGTAAGAACACAATGACGTTTGTGAGGTTATTTCAAATTTGCATGGTCCAATCATAACTTATTGCTAAGGAAATAAGGTTGAATGTTGAACAACCGTTATTGTACATTTCCTGTCTTTCTGTGATTCATGGCGTAAGATCGTAAGTTTACGTCAATACAATCTAAACCGCACTTTATTGCTCGGGAAACAGGCATAGTTTAGGTTGAAATTATTAAACCTATTCATCATTTTCTTCATTTTAGGGTCGGTTGTCACATTTGAGTATTGTTTTAGTTCGTGACGCGTTATCTATTAGTATTGTTGATCGAAATTAAAAGCGGTTTTTTTGAATATAGGTTACCCCGATGTCATTTGACTCATATATAATTAACAATTTAAAAATAATAATGGGCAAACGGCAAAGGTCCGAGTTGTCGATAACTATAGTACGCCATTAACGGCCGAATACTGAAACGTCTTTCAAATATGATTGGGACTTAATTATTTGGAACGTCATTATTTCAAAATTTAGTATGCGAAATTTTGAAATAATGACGTTCCAAATACTTAAGTCCCAATCATATTTGAAAGACGTTTCAGTATTCGGCCATAATAGTATTAAAAACACACAACAATATGTTTATACTTAAATCATTTCATTATTCCAGGCCTGGGCCGATGCGGTAGCGGCGACACAAACGGGATCAGCGACCCCAGAACAGCGCGCCAAAGGCTCCAGCTGGCCGATTCTTCTATTCTTCGGAGTGATCGCTGCTGCTCCATATATTGTTCTCAAAATGCTGAATGGACTGTCGACGAGTATAAATGAAAGATGTGAGTAATTATTTCTTTGAGCAAGCACGTCTGAGTAGGTACCATCAATTCATTCCATATTCTGTCGCAGAATCTAATGTTTGGTTAGTAGGGTGAGTAAGCCAGTTTAATTACAGGCCCAAGGGACATAACATATTAGTTCCCGAGATTGAGGGCGTCGATGTTGAAAGGAATGGTTGATGTTTCTTAGGACGCCAATGTCTATGGTAGTGGTGACCATCTACCATCAGGTATCCCATCTGTCAGTCCATATACATATGTTATAAATAAATAAATAATGATAATATAAAGAAGAAAGATGTAATTGTGTAGGTGCTTCAGCAACTCTTCTGTGGGATTCATCTTATTTTTTATACAAACGTAATATTAAAATATTTATTCTCCTGATAGATAACTGTAAGATACGAGCATTGTAACTGATAACGCAATCATAATAACAGAAGTTATCAGCGATACTGAGATTAATGTTTAAAAATATCCAAATATTTATCTTCTTAAATGAAAGTCGATAGTCAAATTGCGACGATTGTATTTATTATATATTTGCTTAAATCCATAGATATTATTTAGATATTATATAGCCATGCATAAGAACTATGTTTCAAAGGAAGTCACAAATTTGCGCAGCGAAAACAAATTTCAAATAGATTAGCAGCTTAACTCACCATAATTACTTTCTCGGTGGTAGATCTTTATGCAAGCTCGTTTAATTAGGTACCACCCACTCATCAGATATTCTACCGCAAAACAGCAGTACATGATATTGTTGTGTTTCGGTTTGAAGGGTGAGTGAGCCCGTATAATTACAGGCACAAGGGGCATAACATCTAAGTTCCCAAGGTTGGTGGCGTATTGGCGATGTAAGCGATGATTAACATCTCTTACAATGCCATTGTCTATGGGCGTTGGTGACCGATATGCTCGTCCGCTTTCATATCAAATAAAAAAAATGTAATTTATGTATGTATGATGATGATGCGTTTGCTACAACGACAGAGAGCGAGAGCAAAGATGCTCGTCCGCCTATCTATACAATAAAATTACCAACACTTAGCACGAATACAAAAAATAGCACATGAAAACTCAGCATCTTCACATCTGATTATTTATCATTGTTTGAAATAAATTTGTTTATTTTGTATGTTACTTACAGTGCAAGATCCACATACATGGCAGAATCCACTAAGAGCAGTTGCACAGCACGATTTCCAAGCTACCTCACCGCAAGAGATCAGCTTCAACACCAACCAAGTCCTGACTCTCGCGCCACAACACCTCCAGGGTAATCTTTGGAACTCAGGCTGGTTAATGGCCTCGTCAGACAGACAAACAGCTGGATTAGTACCAGTCAATTACATAAAAGTTATAAAACCTACAAATCAAAGTGAGAATGATAATAATCAAAATCAAGTCAGTAAACCGACGGATAATCCTGCTTCAGACCAATGTAAGGCTGAATTAGAAAAATATTACGGTCAGGAGTTATAATTATTTAAGAGATATTATTTAGACTGGCAACATTGATTTATGTCACTGTGACGTTAATGATAAACAAGTTTCTAAGGTTACACATGTAATATAAATATAGGTTAAAAACATTAAATAAATAAATAAAGGCACATATAGCAAAGCCGAGGACAGAGTAATTTACAATAGATAAATCAATGGAAGTCGTTACGCAATCATTGGCTTTCTCAGTTGTGCTTGTGTATGGGCCCGGAGAGTTTTACCTAATGTACGACGGGTGTAATCTCTGTCCAAACTTACTCTGAGCTAAGCTTCGGCTGTGCCGGACCTGAATTAAATAGCATTCCAACATCTATGTCAACTTCAATAACAATAAATTGTTAAATATGTTGATTTGTTACTGCTCTTTTTGCTAACTCAGATAACAAAAAGTGCCTTCTGAATGTTGTGTTTTGTTGTCTTTATATGGATTGATAATAATATAATTATTCAAATTGAACTATATCAATATATTGCAGTTTGTATGCAGTAATAAAGTGTTGCCAGAACAAAATTAATGTATATATCTGTTACAATATTAATAATATTATACTTAATATCTCACTTAGAAATCAGGGGTTGTATATAGTAATAAGGTCAGGGGTTTTTTAACAACTTACAGTAGGTATATAGAAATGCAATTAAACCAGATTATACGCTGTCATGTTTCCTTTGTAAATTATTTATGTAATATGTGTCTTTAATATTCCAGACCTTAAAATTTTAATAGTCGTCTGTGCAATAAAATCTTTAAAATTATTTGTTAAGAATATACAAATGTTATTATGAGATTTGCTTGACAAAGCTTGAAGACATATCGTTACTTATTTTGCCATTTGAGCTCTCTCATAAAATGCATTTAAATTTTTCTTATTTCTTGTCTTTGGCTGAAAACATGTATTGGATGTGATATGGACTGATATTTGTAATAAAAGCTTTATTGACATGTGATTTCTTATTGTCCTTTTAATTATATTTTTTTGACAATTGATTAGCTACTCTATTAAATTAAATAAATCAAATCAAGGTAGATACAGATTAAATTATTATAATAATAATAACAAGTTTCCTCACAGCTTCTATTTCTTGCGTTGATAAGGATAATAAAATGATGACAAATAATGTGAAGGTTGAATTGTTCCTTTCAAAATCGATTTTGGTTAAGGGTATATTTGTGGATATAAATAAACAAAAGAGTTGTTACAGCTTGTAACATAAAAGCTTAACAAATACAGTTTGCATTTGTTCGATATTAGTCTGTTTAGTTTTTGTTAAAAACATCGCTTGACCTTTTTGTATCTCTGGTAAATTGGGTCCCGGGTCATTTCGTGCCTCTTAACCTGAAATTTTCAAGTCATGACTCGAAAATGTCAAAATCGTATGATAATATTTATAAGAGGTCATTAGTTTTATTTTGTCATTTATACCGATTTAACTATTAACTACAATCTGATAGTTTTTGATTTGAACCTGGTCATATTAATGATTTTCAAGTAGTTTACTAAACGCGTTCTATAAATATTTAATAGAAATTAACACATGAATTATTTTGAGCCAACTTCATGTACAAAATTACGAATTTTATTTTATGTTCAATAAATAATAAGTACTCTGTGAAAGTAACTAACCAAAGGCGGTTATAAAAATCGAAATCCCGGGTCATCCTAAGACTGACTAAGATGTTGCGCAGTTAAGAAGTGTAAGCATAAAATAAATAGCAAAGAAATAAATTAAACAAATGTTTATAGTTTTAGTTTTATTGTAAAGTCATAGTCTAAATTTACAAGTAGGGTTCAGGGAATTCGAAAGTGACTTCGCGCCCCGTCAACTTCTTGTATACTGACTGGAAGGTGTCCACCTGAAAACAAAATAGAAATTATACATTATAAGTAATATTTAAACTATATTACGAGAGGCTATTCTTCATTCTTAAATTTTAGACATTCAAATTATTATTATATTATAAAACTATTTGAAGTTATTAATAAAAATATCGTAATATTACTCATTATCGGTATAGTAGAACAGAGTTGTTGCAACAAAATCCAGCCAACTTTCATATTTATAATATATGTAAGATAAAACATGGTTACGTTAATAAAAATAAACTTCTTCTCTTTTCATATAAATGGTTATTTACTGTAGAATGCAAACAAAGTAATTATATTAAGAAAATAGTAGAAAAAATATCAATTTTCATTTTTTGGGATATTTTATTTTTAAACACATTAGCATGTTGTTACTCATAATATAACAATAGCATCAAGTTGAAAGAAGTTTATGTAAAGCAGTTATCGTGAATAAATATTTTTTATGTTATAAAAATATTCACTAAAATTATAAATGTTAAAGTAAGTATTTGTATGTCTGTTTTTTCAACTAAAATATTTTGACTGCTTCAATATAAGTGGCTAGCTTATAAGACAACAGCTCCTGGGATATTAAGTTCAATGCTTTTAGCCAATAAAAAATATTGATTTTTCTTTCAAGAAATTGTCAGTAACAGCCAGTCTGTAAGTTGTCAGAGCTTACATCTCCATGCCTTGAAAAGCATATAATGTATTTGGTCTTGCACCTGAACACTTTCTGGTTGGGTCAGATTTAGCACTTATTGGATTTTAATGACAGAAGAGGATGGGATGGATCACCTGCACAGTTGGCTAACCAACTGTCAATCAATCAATCTGAAGAATGACTTTTCCATCCTCAGTAAGGGGTAGTTCTAGCATCAGTAGAAATCAGTAATTGACCAACAAAAATTTACAAAAGCTGAAATTTACCTTGTGTTCAATAGTTGTCTGCTGATTCTTATCAAGGTGCACTTTGATGAGCTGTGAGCCGTCAAGCTTGACTCGGATCCTCTTGCCGACGATTTCAGCGGGGAACACAAGATCCTCAAGAATAGCATCATATACAGATGTCAGTGTCCTGTAATAATAATATTAAATTAATTATACAAAGTAACGTGTAAACTAAATAAATTACAAAAAAAACTATCTAACTCTAAGTTAATAGCCATCAAACATACTTAATAAGAAAATTATATAATTTTTACTTTATTTTATTGTATATAGGGAGGCGGATGAGCATATGGGCCACCTGATGGTAAGTGGTCACCAACGCCCATAGACATTGACATTGTAAAAGATGTTAACCATCACATACATCGCCAATGCACCACTAAACTTAGGAACTAAGATGTTATGTCCCTTGTGCCTGTAATTACACTGGCTCACACACCCTTCTAACCAGAACATAACAATAGCCAGTACTGCTGTTTTGCGGTAGAATATCTGATGAGTGGGTGGTACCTACCCAGACGAGCTTGCACAAAGCCCTACCACCAAGTGAATGTTAAATGAAAATGTTAAGTGTATATACTGCGTTAGTTGTATATACTGAGTTTGTTTTAAAAGTATGTAATTTAGAATGAGATTGTAATATTTATTAATATAGTTTAATGTAGCTAAAGTTCACAGCTGAAACTAAAAAATATGTTTAATCATTAATAATGAGATATTGTTCTGTATAACATAACAATTCTTGTTTTATTTGTACTATTCATAATAAAATTTATGAATCAATTATCTAGTAGAATAACTTTTATCTTAAACTCAGAATATAAAGTTTTTTTAAATATGAAAATGATTAATAAAATAAATCTATGCCTTATTTACCTTGATCTGGGCCTCTTTTGTTTGTTAGCGACACGCGTTTTGTGGCTCGGTTTGGGCAGAATTTTGCGGTCACCGATGAACACAACATGCTTGCCACTGAATTTCTTCTCAAGCTCACGGACCAATCTGATTTGAATCTTCTGGAATGCCTTCAATTTGGGCATCGGCACATAGATGATGATTGACTGTAAAAATGTAATGCTTGATTATTTTATTATATTAAAATGAAACTTGTGTAAATAATTTTTCTAATTTAATTTTAAAATCTCCTTAGGCCACACTCGAGGTAATTGTTAGAGTATTAATAAAATTAAATAGTATTTATAGCAGACTTAATAAGAGTCTAATAGTAAACAACTAAATCTAGTATCATGTTGTGTTCAGTTCAAGAGTTTGGGGGCTATTATAAGCTAAATATTCATGACTAAAGTAGGTAGATGATTGAGGGTATGGTAAGTAGGTAGATTTTTGATTAATTTGACAATTTATTTAAGCTAAATATTTGCATTAAGTAAATAATATAAAATACTCTAATGAACAAATAATACGATTATTTGAAATAGAAAATCAACTACTGCAAAGTGTCATACAACCGTGAAATAAAAATTTGGAGCACATTTCATTCGTTTTAAAAAATAATAAATAACCACATGATACTTTGTATTTATTTATATTTTGAAACTATGATATCTGCAATTTATTATATGGATTATAAATAAATTTTCTCTAAATTATAAATAAATCTTACTTTTTTGTTGTGAAGTTCAATTTCTTTAGCTTTTGTAATGTACAACTCCCTAAGTTGAGCCTTCAGGTCGGAGTTGGTTTCCAACTCCACCAACGCCTGCGAGATCGAGGTCTCGAAGCCATCAGGCTCGACAGCGCTCGCTTTGATGATTTTCGTACTCATCTGGAAAGCCAACAAGCACTTTATAACCACAAACTTCACGCTGAATAGGTTAGATCTATATATCTAGAATAAACGCGAAAACAATAATTATACACTGGAGCACATGATAACTTCAACACATATTCATTAATTGCGTTATAATATTGGCTTAATTAAAAAATCAAGGGATTTTATCACTAATATGAATAAAAACAACAGTGGACACGGAGAACCAGGATTTATCACTCCAAAATATCATGGTAATCTTTACCCTTTAAATGAAACTATTGAGTTGAAATAGTCCTGTAATAATTAATTAACGCAGTAACTATAATATTTAAGAGAAACAAACATTAATTTAATATTTTTTAAAAGATATTCGTGAAAATAACCACCTTGAACACTGAGCGGGAGCAAAAGAGATAGAAACAGAATATGGCAAAAGTGTGGTCAGCTAAATAAATATTTTGTATTTAAAAAATATATGTTTCCTTGTGCTAATCAAATGCTGTTCATAAAATTAAAAAGTGATTAATAACTAATTTATTGTAAAATATAAAAAATGTAACCGTTAATTATAATGTTATATTGCAATAACATAACAATTTTGTATTTTGCCTATATTTTTATGACTACAATATAATTTTATTTTAACAAAAGAAATGTCTATGTAGTATGTCTTTAAAATTTTAATGGATTTCAAAATACCTACTTCATCATCAAATAATTATTGACGAAATTATAAAAATATAAAATCTATTCACTTGTTTCTGAACGTAATAACGATTGTTTTCAATATTGACGTCAAGATACAAAAAAAATAGTTCTAGGTTTCAATTTTCATGTCAGTAACTCAGTAGGTGTGATGAAAACTGAAATCATAAAATAATGAAATGCTGAATATTGATTCTTGAGAATGAATAACATTTTCATGAAAAATGAAGTTAATATAAATTTAATTTTTGGAAAAAGTATCCTTTTTTCTAAATTAGTTACAACATTTATTTGACATTAAACTATATAATATAATTTGAACGAAAGCATAGAAACGCCCTGAGTTCTTTAAATTCAAATTCTGATTAATAAACCGCTTCAGGCATGTATTGTATAAATAAACCTTGAAGTAATGAAAACACGTGAATAGTAGGCGGAGTTACGTTATTGAAAATATGAAGCCGCAGAACGTCGAGTAAGTATCATTTTATATATAATTTGCCATTTAAACTTAAACTTAGTATACTATGTGTTTAACAAATGTTATATCGGTATAATATTTAACATATCTAACGTAAATAATAGTAGATCTTACTTAAATAATTTTGCATTGTAAAAAATATTAGAAATTTGTTTTTTATATATAATAATATCGATTCGCAGCCTGTTTTTTTGTTTGTTTATCATTGTGCACGGATCATAGATTGACAAAAACTTCACACACATACTAAACACAGTACAATCAAATGTCTGTGCCTACTTTTAAAAATTTAATTATTTTTTTTAATATCCTGGCCTATACTGGAACATTGGTTGGAGTCAATGCTTATTATTCTATAGTCAATATAGACAGAGCATATCATAGCAATTGATTGCCAAAAGAAATGGATAATATGTGTGGTATTCAATAATGTTAAAATCATTTTAAAATTATAATTAGGTGTTATACTAAATCTAGTCAGAGAGTTGAATTTAATTTACATTATTTTATTCAGTTAAACTTAATGACACAAATAATTTAATATATATATTTTCAAATAAAATGTGCATACATATTTCTCTTGGTCTTTCGTTCGCTACATTGCCCATACACCACCAACCTTGGGGTTGGGAACTAAGGTGTTATGTCCCTTATGCTTATAATTTTATACTCTTTTCTTTCCCCTCACATATTCCCCTCCTCTTATGACCTGGGATCCTTCAAATGAGGTCAGAAGAGGTATCTTGTGGGTCGGAGAGGCGGGGTCAGCTAGTGCAGATCATTCTTCCTAACTGCACTAGCCGTCGTCGCGTTTGGACTCTACTACCACTTACCATCAGGTGGAGTAAAGAAATTTGCCCCCCTGGGCTATAAAAAAAATTACAATGGGTGGCTCACCCTTGAAACCAGAACACAACAATACAAAGTACTGCTGTTTTGCCATAGAATATCTGATGAGTGGGTGGTACCTACCTAGACAAGCTTGCACATAGCCCTACCACCAGTAAATAAAGATCAAAAAAGTGATATAGCATACACATTTTTTTTCATTAGTAGTTTACAAAATTTTCTACATTGCCGCTGTAAGAAATATTATCCAATCCTTAAATTGCCAAATGTGCCGTCAACCTTGTGAACTATGTAAGATGTTATGTCATTTATGCCAGAACACAACAATACTACAAAGGTAGTCTCATTTGGCCTCTTTCATTTTTGTGGTACCTACTCAGTAGTAATTAAAAATGTTAAAATATCTAAATTCAACATTCAAATAAGGCATCTACATTTTTCCCTAGGATTAACATTCTTAAATAATTTAAGTTGTATTTAGCAGAATAGAAAAAAACAAATTATTCATTTATTAATATTCTAGCAAAATCCCCTATTCCAAAATCTACCATTTTAAAATATATCATGCCTATTTTAATTATAGACATGAAATATCAGCTATAATAAATTAAAAAGAGGCATTTTATTTGTTTGTCAAAACAATCAAGTTAAGCTGAAGTTCTGCAAATTAAAAAAAATTTTAACAAAACAAAAACCGACTTCATTGGAAAAACAAATTAAAATGCACTAAAAAGTAAAAAAATAATTGCATATTCTTCTATAATTTGATAATTAACTTACTATTTTCTACTCATCAATATGTAATTATTGTTACTTTTGTCGATGTCAGCCAAGGTGGGCTTATAACTACATACATAGTTGTAGGTGAGATGTGCTTGTGTCGCACGCGCAACTTAACGAAGCGAATAAAAGTCAATTTGTAATGTGTATGTTTTTGTTTGTTTTTAAAAGATTCCCGTATTATTATTGCTAGGTATATTATAGTGTTTCCTTAGCTGACATCGACTCCAAAAATAACAATAATTACATATTGATGAGTAGAAAATAGTAAGTTAATTATCAAATTATAGAAGAATACGCAATTATTTTTTTACTTTTTAGTGCATTTTAATTTGTTTTTCCAATGAAGTCGGTTTTTGTTTTGTTAAAATTTTTATTTATTTTTCGATTTTTAGTGAATCTGAATTACACTCACTAATTTGTAGAATATGGGTAGACCTACTAAACGTGCAGCTCATATGAGACAGCGCCATTTATATTATTATTTAAATATATTAATCTAAAACAGTGAAACATAAAGAAAAATGCATTTTGGTACTTAATTAATAAATATTAGTTAATACGGTTAAATGTATGAATATAAATTAACATGTTTTGATTAAATAGATTTAGTTGGTGGGGTAATTTAGTTGGGCAGCCATAACATAACCAAATAGTTATTTCTAGTAATAATTAAATAAACTGCATGTTTAAAGATGTTGTGTTATACCATTCTTCACCATAAAATATGACGGAATGTCTGTATATTAAAAAAAAGGGGAAGTATCTATATTATCCTAACTAATATTATAAATGCGAAAGTAAGTTTGCTTGTGACGCTTTCACGCCTAAACCACTAAGCCGATTTAAAAAATTCTTTCACCCATGGAAAGTTACATTATCAGGGAGTAATATAGGCTACATTTTGTCCCCATATTCCCACGGGAACAGGAACTACGCGGGTGAAACCGCGGGAAAAACACTAGTAATCAATATATAAATATACATAAATATAACATGTATATAAGAGTACTTATACGATTCTATATATATATATATATATGTATAATTTTCAAAATTGGTCTCAACTTTTAGGAGATGTTCAAATATGTTTCAATTACAAACATATACATATATACTAATGCTTACATGTATAACTCATATTATAAAGAGGAAAGATTTGACTTTTGTTTGATTTTTTATTACGATTTAAATCAAAAACTACTCGACCGATTTTAAAAATTCTTTCACCCTTAGCAAGCTACGTCTTTACCGAGTAATATAGGCTTTATTATATTTTCAAAAACTTATAGATCCCTACTGAAAATGGAGCAATGTAACCCAACGTATCAAACTGTTGTCTATAAAAGTTATTATTTCGCGTGCGCTGCGAAAACTATTGACGGTATATAAAGAAGTGTTTTTTACAATAGTACTATAATTACTTGATCATAACGATGTTATGGTAGGTGAATGATAAATCTAGATAGCCTATAAAAGATTCGGCCGTGTATCGTTAATTTGCTACTAAGAATTGAAGATTTCCGTTACTTTGTCATGGATCCTATAATCAGAATCTAACCAAACTATCATCAAACAACCCTTGAAGTATACTCTTTCTAATAAAAAAAAAATCATCGAAATCGGTTGGCGTGATATTAAGTTATTCGTCCATTTGTCGCGCACATACCTCATGCAAATTTACGACTTATATGGTTTTCTCATGGATTCCATTGTCAAACCTGGACTAAAAAAAAATGGGACCCCATGGGAAGCAACCCCTTTCAAATAAAAAAAAAATCATCAAAATCGATTCACCCAGTCGAAAATTATGAGGTAACAAACATAAAAAAAAAAAAAAACATACAGACGAATTGATAACCTCCTCCTTTTTTTGAAGTCGGTTAAAAAAGAAAGCCCTTGTCAAAAGTTGATCATACAATTGAAAATCGATCAATCACGAATTACAAAATATGTCAGCAAATATCACGCATTACAAAACTAATATAGCACTCGACGACTTTGATACAAACGCTGATAAGCTAATCTGCTCGTAATAGGAGAGAACAATTTGATAACTCTACAGTGACCCGGCGGCCATCGAGACTGACGCACGGTGAAAAGTTAGTGTTCCATATTTGAAATTTATTTTTTCGATTTGTTTTTTTTTATATAATCTTTTTATTTTTTTAATTATAAGTTTCAATGACGTTTTTAGAGTGATATTTTAAATGGGTAATTCGATTTAAAATATTCATAAAACTTTTATTTTGAATTTGGAATTAATTCGATTCGCAGTTTTTTTGTATTATTAACAAATTATAATGTTAAACCTAGTCGTATACGTAATAATTGATTAAAAGGTTCTGACGCATAACGTGTCAGACGTTTACACTTTTTTATTCTATATTTAAAATTTATGATGAAATGGAGCCGTCGATGTGCTTATTAATTAACAAATATATCAGATGCAGTTTTAAAGTTCAAGTGACACAGTAATGATTTCATTAAAATTTCCGTTTACAGTCAATGCAGGCATAACCGGCTCGTACTCTTTCCTCAAAATTGTAAAAGCGGCGATTTTCTCATTAATATGAGACCATAAATAATGAGATTTTTTTTAAATCAGGTGAATAGTTAAAATAGCAAATGCGATATCGTTAACATTCTAGTTTCTAGTCTAAGATGACTTACTAAAAATAAAGCATGCAATCTTTCCACTGCTAACCGCCTCTGAGGTAAAAAAAAGTCTTTGTAATTCCGAACTAAAATTGGGCGCTTCAGAGTCTACAATTTATTGTTAATGTTTTAAAGATATAACGCGAGCCAGTCCTTTCACGTGCGGTGATCATGATAAAGGCTACACAACATAGTAAAGCTTTTAGTGATCGATTTAGTGACGCTTATGTGTATTTCTATAAGTCAATGTGTTTTATTTAATAATGCGACCTACCTATCGACCAGTGTATAATGCAAGTGATTTTTTTTTTTATTTCATAGGAAGGCGAACGAGCATATGGGCCACCTGATGTTAAGTGATCACCAACGCCCATAGACAATGGCATTGTAAGAGATGTTTACCATCGCTTACATCGCCAATGCGCCACCAACCTTGGGTTCTAAGATGTTATGTCCCTCGTGCCTGTAATTACACTGGCTCCCTCACCCTTCAAGCCGGAACACAACAATACCAAATACTGCTGTTTTGCGGTAGAATATCTGATGAGTGGGTGGTACCTACCCAGAAGAGCCTGCACAAAGCTCTACCACCAGGTAAATACTTGGTGTTATTTTTACTTATACGACATCGTTTGAATAATGCGTCATTCGGTGTGAATAATCGGAGTTTCATGCGAACCGTAGTAAAGTTCGACGCTATCTAATAAGTAGAGAAACTCGCACTAGGCACATTTTGTGTTTAACAATGATAAATGTTTGAATAGTAGTTATTACGTTTTAAATTAGATTTACACGCTAGAGTTATAAAATTGGTAGTAAATCATTTGTGATAAACTTTTATTACATGATACAATTATAAGTATCTAATCGTTGGTCGATACTAGACTTTTATTACTTCTTAAAATCATTCGATACCCAAGTGATTGTTTTCACAGCCTACTTAAAATTATACGTTTACTGTATGTTAATAATTCACATTAATCGGACTCGTTATAAGTGAGTTTATATTGATGTATATTAAACTTTCATTTAAAAAAAATACAAATTTAAATTGTCAAAGAAATCCGCCTTACTGCTGGCTGGTAAAAGTACAGTAACTGTCTGTGCATGTCCGACTGTTGGATTAAGGCGTTCTCCATTTTTGAGGGGTAACTTCTCCCATAATTATTGAATAAGTTTATTTGTTTTGTTACTAACTAGCTAATTCGTTATAATAAACAGCAGCATTATATCGGCAACAATTGTGTGTCGCATTAAAATTAATCATCTAAAAAGTTTTGCTGACGGCACTTACAAAGTTTCATTTGACGTTATACGTTCCATTCTACAAGTTCCTAATAGCATTTAAAACAAATATTATACAATTTCGTAAATTACATTGACAGGCTTCGATCAATAATACTACTAGATATGTCGTCAAGAACAAAAACAATACTCAAATGTGGCACCGACCATAAAATAAAGAAAACGATGTAAAGGTTTTAATAATTTTAAACCTAAACTATGCCTTGTTCCCGACCACTAAAGTGCGGTTTAGATTGTATTGACATTCACTTACAATCCTACGCCATGAAAGACAGAAAGACATAGGAAATGTACAATAACGGTTATGTTATATATTCACCATTTCGGGCCGTTTTTGAAGCGCTTACCGCTAATCTAGTACATTATTGATCGAAGTTGACAGGATAGATAATATTGCTCTCTTTTAACACGACAAATGAGAATGAGATGGCACGATTTATATTATGAAAATAGAGTAGGTGTAAAAAAAAGAAAAAATTGCCTTTAAAATAGAATAAGGTTTATGACTTCTTAATACCGTCGTTATAAAAAACTTGTATCAGATTCTTCTTTGATCGTGAACTGTTTTTGATATTGAAACATTTGGCGCGCCTTGGGGGTACCACCGATTCGTATACCGTGATGGAAAACGGTGTGGCGCTCCCTTATACCGTCATGCTCCCTCTTCACTGCCGCTCTATACTGCCTTGTGTGGCTCTTGTATAATATCATAATTAACCGCGAGAGTGTATAGATTTTCTTTTGTTAAAGAAACTCTTGTTTGAATGTTTTTCTTCATATTTATTTATTTTCATTAATTCAAATTCTTTCCATAACCATGAATATCGATGTTTCATATGTGCCGGTCGACTCGTGACGGCGGCTTATGTTTTTTTTGTTTTCATTACATGAACACTGTCGTTGTGTGCATTAGCATTTCCACTGAAATGATCAGTTATTTCTCGTTGTAACTGTTTACAATTCTAAAGAATTTCACGTCAGTTAAATGGTGAAGTTGCCATCGGAACTTGGTAATAAAATTATAGTGAATATAAGTAGTTATGTGGTAGTGTGTTCGTTTTGTATCTGTACTTAATATATAAAGCTGAACAAACAAACAAACTGTTTGTTTGATCCGGCTAATCTCATGAACTACTGGTTCGAATTAAAAAAATATTTCTGTGTTGGATAGTCCTTTTATCGAGGAAGGCTCTAGGCTTATTATTATTTATTATATTTTTATAAATGATATGCGGGTGAAACCGCGGGGCACAGCTAGTTATAAATAAGGATATTTTAATCAGGAACCGTTTGTAGTGCTTGTTCCAGTAAATATACGTGTAAATGTTTAATTTTACGATTTATTTATCTTGGAGTTTGGTGTTATCCTACATGTGGAGTGGATGTGGAGCACATAGGATATATTTATGTTTTACAGCTCGTAAATACTAATTCACTCTGCAGTCGGGAGTATAATAAGTAATGAACGTTGAACTCATTATTTTTAGATTACGCCGAATTCATATAAGAAGGTTATCAAAATATGTAATATGCGGACAAAATATATAATGCGGACTGTGAGATTTTGATGGTTAATTGTAATTTTTATAGGTTTCAATAGTTGTGTGAATATTACACGTTTATTATTTTGTTTTTGTTGGTAGAAGTTATTTATTATATTAATATTTTCTGTAAATTAATTAAATGCATCTATCTTGGTACAAATGTCTAATTGAAATGCGATATTCAGTTAGAACTCGTTCACCTAAACATCTTTTATTGTGACATCAAAGGTGTACTATCTGTAGTTTTTTCGATTAAATGTTGCTAAACCCATTTTTTTTCTAGTCTGGAGTTTTTGTTATTTGTAGATATAGGTATATAAATAACACATGTTATGTAATGATAAATATGTTATTAAATATACGTATATCTAATCATATCCTCATTCACATAACTTATTCTAATAATACTATCGTTCGAACTCATTAATTATTTATTCGTGAGGTCATCATCCTGTTAAAATGTGGATTATACAATTATGTCGTAACTAGCTGATACCCGCGACTTTGTCCGCGTTGCTTGATATATTAACAAACTGTTCTTATGTACGAAGGAAGAAACATCAAAAAGATCGCAAGCAAAAATATACTTTGTTTAAACATACATCACTGAACACGCAGTGCATATACAAAACGTTGTTTCTTGAAACTATAATAACTTTTTATTAAATGAAGATATCGCAATAATTATTTTTTAATAAGGGCCAAGTGTCTAAGAAATAAAATTTAGAAAATTTCATTGAAATCTATCCAGTAGTTTTTCCGTGATGTGCGCACAACTGCAGACCTCTATCATTTTATTTATATAGATAGTCTGTAACTAAAATCATATGCTCTAATTTCAAAAGCTGGTAGAGTATAGCTTCTAAGTCACATTATGAACACAAATTGAAAAATGAATATTTATATATAAAAGAAAAATTACGATAGCAAATTGCAATAGATTGGATGGAAAATAGAAACAAAAAAAATGCACACACATTACTTAAAAGCTAAATAAAGCGCATTACACGCATACGGGGACATGCACACACGCGCACACACGAGCGCACACACATAACAGACAAACACACACACAAACACAAAAGATTTTTGAACATCGAAACGTAATTTTTCAAACGAACATTCAATTACACGTAATAATATTATCTAAGTACGGATGTATGACGCTGAATAATTTCCCGGAAACGTTAATTAGCGTATACGTTTAGTATATCACCGGCTACCCGTCCCGGCTTCGCGTGGGCGATATAATGGTCTAAGTAAAACATTTATATCGTAATGTATATCTATACTAATATATAAAACTGAAAAGTTTGTTTGTTGGTTCCGGCTATGTACCACCCACTCATCAGATATTCTACTGCAGCAGTTGTACTTGGTATTGTTGTGTTCCGGTTTGAAGGGTGAGTGAGCCAGCTTAGTTCCCAAGGTTAGTGATGCATTGACGATCTAAGCGATGGTTTACTTTTCTTACAATGCCAATGTCTATGGGCGTTGGTGACTTACCATCAGGTAGCCCGTATGCTCGCCGCCTACCTATTCAATAAAAAAAAACCCCACATAAACCATTCTCATGAATAACTCCGTCCGTTGGTGAAAACCGTATCAAAATGCGTTTATTTTATCGCATACACACAGACAGACTGGGCAGAGGACTTTTTGTAATATTATGTAGTAATAGTGATTTGTCGGTATTACTCTGTTCTTATCTGGTAAACCTTTTACATTTATTATCTTTATATGTATCCATTCTATTTATTTTACTCGTCCTGTACATGTCCTGTTATCGATGCTATCAGTCACACTCTGTGTCAACACTTGTTAAATTAATTATCTTTTTCTGTATTTTTGAAAAGGTTTTTTTATTTATCTTTCATGTTTACAAGTTTAAATCGATATGATTTTTTTTTTGAGTGTCTGATCGCCGGCAAGAGTTATATAAAAACTTTTAACTTTGTAAAAATATATCGA
This sequence comes from Nymphalis c-album, assembly GCA_963151315.1. Classification (NCBI taxonomy): domain Eukaryota; kingdom Metazoa; phylum Arthropoda; class Insecta; order Lepidoptera; family Nymphalidae; genus Nymphalis; species Nymphalis c-album. Next base: position 4,463,415 of record OY720610.1, read on the forward strand.
ATGCGGCTCGGGAATGTCCGCGGGAATGTTGATGAAGGTGTAATATACGACATCACGTATAAGCATAGAATAGCGGTTAATCACTGTAACACACTTATCTCTTTGTCTTTATTGATTTGACATGTAAAAGAAAACACAGCTTTGTTTAACTTATCAGTCGCTTAGCAACGTGTTATGACCAAGGCCGATAGTCATTACGTCATTGTTGGGTTTTTTTTTTGAGAAAGTTAGTAATTCGTTATCTTTTTTAACCGACTTCAAAAAAAGGAGGAGGTTATCAATTCGTCTGTATGTTTTTTTTTTGTTACCTCATATCTTTCGACTGGATGAACCGATTTTGATGATTTTTTTTTATTTGAAAGGATTTGCTCCCTAATTGGTCCCATTTTTTTTAAATCCAGTTTTGACACTGGCATCCATGACAAAACCATATAAGTCGTAAATTTGCATATATATGTGCGCGACAAATGGACGAATAACTCGATATCTATTCAACCGATATCGATGATTTTTGTTTTATTGGAAAGAGTGTACTTCAAGGATTGTTTGATGGCAGTTTGATTATATTCTGATTATAGGATGACAAAGTAACGGAAATCTTCAATTCTTAGTAGCAAATTAACGATACACGGCCGAATCTTTTCTAGGCTATCTAGATTTATCATTCACCTACCATAACATCGTTATGATCAAGTAATTGTAGTACTATTGTATAAAACACTTCTTTATATACCGTCAATAGTTTTCGCAGCGCACGCGAAATAATAACTTTTATAGGCAACTGTTTGATACGTTGGGTTACATTGCTCCATTTTAAGTAGGGATCTATAAGATTTTGAAAATATAATATAGCCTATGTTACTCGGTAAAGACGTAGCTTTCTAAGGGAGAATTTTTAAAATCGGTCAAGTAGTTTTTGATTTAAATCGTAATAAAAAGTCAAATCTTTCCTCTTTATAATATGAGTTATGCATGTAAGCATTAGTATATATGTATATGTTTGTAATTGAAACATATTTGAACATCTAAAAGTTGAGACCAATTTTGAAAATTATACATACATATATATATATATATATAGATTCGTATAAGTACTCTTATATACATATTATATTTATGTATATTTATATATTGATTACTAGTGTTTTTCCCGCGGTTTCACCCGCTTAGTTCCCGTTCCCGTGGGAATATGGGGACAAAATGTAGCCTATGTTACTCGCTGATAATGTAGCTTTCCATTGGTGAAAGAATTCGACAACAAGAAGACAAATCGGCTTAGTGGTTTAGGCGTGAAAGCTGACAAACAAACTTACTTTCGCATTTATAATATTAGTTAGGATAAACGACTCGGTTTGTTCGATGGTAAAATTACGTACGACAAATAGAAATGATTCGTTATTCGTTTTAAATATATAATCCCGCTATTAGTGTGCTAAATGAATGACATTTTGAATGAATGAACTTGAAGATTTATATAATAACAGTCCCAATAGATATCACTCAGTGATTTCAATGGAACTTGAAGTACGATCAATGTACATATTAAGTCAATATCTTAGGGCAGAGGGTAATAAAGATGATAAGTGGCGTGTAAATATTTCAATTAAAATGTACTCAAGTGCTTATAAAATAATAATGACAATCAACGCTTGATAAATGTAATGTTAGTGAATTCTTCAAAGGTCATGAAGTCACGTTTGGTCAGTAAACAACTGAGTCTGAGATGGCCATCTCTAATCGTGCGTCCACACTGAATTCGCGGTGACTTGAGCCTAGGTGGGCGCGACGAGCGCTCGAGCGGGGGCGTGCCGTGACGCGCGAGCTCTTGTAGCATTACGAGTTACGACGTATATCAGGTGTTGCAAGCAAACTATGGACGAGGATTTGGTTTTTTTTTACTAGACAGTTCGATCCTGAGATAGGAGGTTAAATAAAAACAGAGGAACAACTGTAAATTTCTCTTTTATTTCACTCCATTACTTTCATGTTATTGTGCGATTGCTGTGGTGTGGATGTTTACTTTGGCATACAGGTGGTCCAGATTGAATCGCACTTATAAACAATTCAATATTTACCGCTATTTTACGACAAACTTCATACAGACACAGATAATTGGTTTGATACCACCGCCACCCGCGCATTGGGTCGCTCGCTGACTAGGCCCGTAGTGCGGCCAGAAAGCGCGGACCTCCTGTCCGCGCGTTTGAATTGAAAACTACGCGTCTCCTCACATTTTTTAGAGCTTCTTCGCTTTATTTAGAGCGTACCTTGATCTACTCTGGTATCTTCGGCTAATAGCCACATAGTCCGTATTCTGGATCCTTGTCTTGTTGCCCAAAAAGCAAAGCGGGATGGCAAAGCTCTATTATATCGAATAAATAAAGATCTCAATTCGATCAGCTTAAATAATTAAATTATCTTTTCCAGAACAATCATGGCACCCGCAATCCTGGTGACGGGCGGGGCGGGCTACGTCGGCTCGCACACGGTGATGTCCTTGCTTGAGCGTTCAGACACGGTGGAATTTGAAATAGTTGTCGTAGACAACCTCACCAATGCGTACAGGTCAGTTTTGTGTACTCGATAATGTTCCATCCGATGGTGAATGGTCGCCACCGCGCTTAGACATTAGCGCTGTAATGAATGTTAAACAGTCATAGGCTTTGTGATAACTGACTCTACCGCCAAACAAAAAAAAATGTTATTGTTTAAGTTCCAGTCCGAAGGATGAGTGACCCAGTAAAATGACAGCCGCACGACACATGACTCATGTGGTATGACTATTAGGTCCTCAGGTTTATAGTGCTTTGGTGTTGCGAGGAAGGGTTAATATTTCTTACATCGCCAATGTTCATTGGCGATGATGGATGATGACCGCTTGTCTATTCGTCTAAGTATTGTATAATAAATTATATTTGACTAGCTATGCCCTGTGGTTTCACCCGCGTATAATTAATAAAAATACGAATAAAAATCAGCCTAGAACCTTCCTCGATAAAAAGACTATACAACACAAAAATAATTTTGAAATTCGAACCAGTAGTTCCTGAGATTAGCCGGATCAAACAAACAAACTCTTCAGCTTTATAAAGCGGTACCGAAAAATATATCAGTCACAAGAATAAAGCTACGAAGAAAATTGAACAGGACTATTTGACAGCTAACAATAGCGTGACAAATTAAACAATTTTAAACCTAATTCATATGGGAATAGAATTTCAAATAGATTTTTTTGAATGCAGATCGGATGGCGAGAAAAAACCGGAACCATTGAAGGTGATAGAAGATATGACGGGGAAGAATATACACTTCTACGATTACGACATCAGGGATAAGGAAGGATTGAATAAGATATTTTCGGCTGTGAGTTTGTCTGTACTTTGTTGTTCTCTCACTCTTACTACATATTAATATTAATCTCATACTTCTCATAGAGACTAGTAGTGAAAATGACTTTTTATTTAATAATAAATAGTTAAGTATTTCACTTTATAATTAAAAATACTCAAAAAGTAAAAAAAACTATCATTTAATTACTTTAAATAGTAACAAAAGCTAACTTAAACCAAAATTACCCAAAAAATAAAAGTAAGATTCTTCTTCACTTCCTTTATTGCCCCGACCTGGGATTCGAACGCATCTGCGGCATCATATCTATCATTTATTTTTATCCCTTCCTCGTGTACAGTAATATACAATACATAATATATTAGTATTGTAAAAGACTTGTTTGTTACAGCACAACATCGAATGCGTGATCCACTTCGCAGCGCTCAAGGCAGTCGGCGAATCCGTCGAGAAGCCGCTGGAGTACTACCAGGCGAACATATCTGGTACATGCACGCTGTTTGAGGTGAGACACTCTATTATTTACCAAATACTAGTTTCACCCTCCCAGTAGGACATTTACGTGCTGTTTTTACAGACCTCTTTTTGCTGTTTTGCATTGAGCTAATAAAATAAATAACATCTCACATCATGGATACAGTTGTTGGTCCTTCGAGCCTGATATCACTGTCAAGACATTACTTCCAGGTAATGCGCAATCACGGGGTATACAAGCTAGTGTACAGTTCGTCGTGCACCGTGTATGGAGAACCGGAGAAGCTGCCGTTGGACGAGTCACACCCCACTGGCCAGAATCTGGCGAGTCCTTACGGACGCTCCAAGTTCTTCTGCGAGGAGATTATGAAGGATATTTGCAGGAGTGATCAGGTGTGTAACTCTATCTGTGAGTAATTTTAATTTTTTTTGGCGAACAAGCATATGGGCCACCTGATGGTAAGTGGTCACCAACGCCCATTGACAATGGCATTATAAGAAATTTTAACTATCGCTTACATCGCCAATGTCCCACTAACCTTGAAAACTAAGATGTTATGTCTCTTTTGCCTGTCCCTTACACTAGCTCACTCGCCCTTCAAACCGGAATACAACAATACCAAGTACTGCTGGCTTGCGGTAGAATATCTGATGAGTGGGTGACCCAGACGAGCTTGCACAAAGCCAAACCAGCAGTAAATTCATATTAATATATCGAGCATTCTTTGAAGAAATTAGAAATACTTGGATTACATCATATGAAATCATAATGATAAATTATGCTGGTGTTTCAGAAATGGATGGTGATATCCCTGCGGTACTTCAACCCGGTGGGCGCTCACCACAGTGGGCGGATCGGCGAGGACCCCACGGGCATCCCCAATAATCTCATGCCCTTCATATCGCAAGTATGTTTACGGACCGATTATGTCAATGATTGGTAAACGCTATCAGGGCTATCTTTAACCTATTGAAGCCCCTGGACACATTAGGACAATGAGGGCCCCACGAACCTGACATTGATATATTTTTTCGGTATTAAAATATGGATTATCGGGGACTGCATACACCTGACACGTGCTCATATTGCCCAGTGGAAAAAAGTCCCCCGAAAACATAGGCTTAGAATGCATAATAAAAGATGTGCATATTAATTATTATTAATCACATAATTAATTAAATAAGAAATAATATTTTTTTGCTCTCCACTCATACGAAATCAGTTGTATAGGACATCGCAGAGAAACATTTTCCATTGTGACGTCACATCGCTCGGAAACCGTATTCAAGTAAAAGTTAATCTGGATTGATGTTTAGTCGCTTACTACAACTTTTAATAAGTTACATATACAACTGAAATGTATACTCCAGGTAGCAGTGGGCCGCCTTAAAGAACTGTTAGTCTTCGGCAACGACTACCCGACAATAGACGGGACCGGCGTCAGGGATTACATCCACGTGGAGGACTTAGCCGAGGGCCACGTTAAAGCTATCAAACTCTTCAAGCAGCCCGGCTTCAGCGGTTTCCATGCCGTTAATTTGGGTAAGACTTTCTTTGACTTTAAGATGATTCTTACATATATAACAAGTGACAGACTTAATAATTAATATTTACTGATTTTAACAAAAAAATAATACAATGAACTCTTTAATTATATGATATAGTGTCTGGTCGTCGGTCGCTTTACAATTTTTTTGTGTTTTGGTATCTCACGACATAATCGCTCATCGCTCCGTCGTATTTGAGGAACAAACAACCATCATTACAATGCGTCCCCCCCCCCCCCCAGGCACAGGCACGGGCTACTCGGTGCTGCAGATGGTGTCGGCGTTCGAGCGCGCGAGCGGGCGGCGCGTGCCGCTGCGCGTGGTGGCGCGGCGCGCGGGCGACGTGGCCGCCAACTACGCCGACGTGTCGCTCGCGCTGCGCCTGCTGGGCTGGCGCGCCACGCGCTCGCTGGCCGACATGTGCCGCCACACGTGGGCCTGGCAGAGCGCGCACCCCGCCGGCTTCCGGGACTGCTGACCGACCATCTCAGTTCTCGAGGTCGTTCACCGAGTGAGAATGGTCAATATTTCTTACCAATCAACTATTACTACGTCTAAATTAAAAAAAAAAACAAATTTGGCGAATGCACATGCAAATATTGTCTCAGAACATACTTCGCTAATGGGTTTTTATTATTGAAATATAAATATATATATACAGTATGTTGCAATGCCATAAACGACGCCATATATAAAATGTTCAGTGATTCTTCGAGTACTTAAAGTACTTGTAAATAACTTTAATTATTTTTATTGTAACATATTTACAATTTGTAATTTGAATTGGGTGATAATGAAATGAGAACACTATTCTTTTTTAATTATTTATCAAATTTATTTCTCTATGGTGTTCAGGCCCAACCTGTGTTGCCACTATGTTGGCACTAAAAACTATAATTCATTATGAACATTGTTCGTTGCATTTAATATTAACAATCGAATATAATTTATTATAATGTTATATATTAATAATAATGTTATAATATTTATAATGGGAAAAACAATAATTAATTATGTAATATATATTTGGTGGTGTAAGAAATTAACATCAAATTATTTAATTTTATATCTCTCCGTCACAAATTAATGTTAAAAATTATGTTATATTTTTTATTTATATTGTTTAATGGCATGATATTATACATGTCTATTGAGTCATTTGAAAAGATTAAAAACGTGATGAATTTACCAAATATAGCAAAATGCATATTATTTATCTAATTTTAATATATTACATAAATATTTAAATGTATAATGAGGTTGAAATGGCGTCACTAAAACGTAGCCAAACGGGTGAAAAACAAACATTGTTTTTTACCACAGGCAATAATTATAGAACATCCTTATATTATAATAATATTTGGATAGAGTATGTGCACTGCCAGTGTCTGGCTAATAAGCGGTAGTATCTTATTAACTGATGGCAATATCCCAGAGCGGCCTGTATCAATTTTAATTACCCTTTCATTCTTAAGGTGTGATATATCGAATTATATTATTCTTAAATATGAAGCCAAAGAAATATTTTTAAATATTTATTAACCAAGAGGTCATTCCACATGCTAAAAACTGTTCATTACTGTGAACGTCATTTTAGCTAAAACCAAATAATATGATTTTATTTTATATTAGTCATTATAAATTTAATAGTTACCAAAATATTTTTCAATTAATTCTTTAATAGTTAATTATGCAAAAGTAATGTTTTATTTATTTTTAAATATTCGATATATAATACTGTTATTAAAATTTATATTTTTTTATTTTATAAAATTACGACTAACAATAATGTTAATTGAATCCTGTTTAATTTCGATATACTTAGTATTAAAATTACCATTTTTAAATGTTCCTAATGTGTTGCCATACTCAAATAAATATTTATTCCAATTTTAGCATTTAATTATATATTATGTAAACATTCATAACCAAAGTGCTTTCCAAAACTTAGTGATTACCAGTTAATTTTATTTTGTTATTTATTTATTACAACAATAATTCCATTGTGTTTTATTTATATTTTTTGAATGTTTTAGCAATTTTTGTCACTTAATTCATTCCAAAATTGCATTTTAGCTAAACTTCTAAATATTACTTCAAATTTCAACTTTGGTTGGTGCTGTATTTTTTATTTTATAGATGATTCGAATGTTTTCTTTAGCGGTTGTAGAATCAGAAATATATCATAATAATTATATAAAGTGGTTTTCTTTAAACAATTAATCCCTTTACTAGACAAAACACAATAATAGTTCCTAACCCAAGAGGCTCTTGAGAGAGTACAGGGCAACTTGGTTTGGACTCCTGACACATACAAATGCATTAATTATTAACGTATAAAAAAAAAGGAAAACATAAATGTCCGCAAGTGAGAATAAATAAAATTAATAATAATAATTTTTGATTACATTGCTAACCATGTGCCTGTGTACATACATTTTTGTAACAAACCAATCTAAACTACCTACAATTAGTGATTAAGGGGATTCATAAATATTTCATATTAATAGTATACTTAATTTATCTTATTTTGTTTTCCTATATTTCAGTGATTTTGTTATACATAATTTGTAGTCTTCATCACTTTACGTTAAGTATGTCGTTGTCTTTTTAAAATTGTAAAGTTGGCAACATGGTCGTTTAAAAAAAGCGGCAGAGTTTTAAATATGGAGGCATATAACAAATACCTGGCGAACTGGATATATTATATTTTTATTTGTAAACAGTTTCGTCCACCACTTCTACCATAATATTTGATATAGACATATCAAAACTACATTTATATAAATAAAACAATCAGTCTTAGCATATTTTTTATTATTATCTAAAATTACAAATCCTTCATTATTTCAATCGTTACAAACTATTTCACGTGATTACTATTCAGCGCATACGTCACTCCCGTCTAAAAATATCAGATTTACATTTTTACAACAACTAACATTACAGTTTAACACGATGGAAACATCAAACAAAAAGGTGAACATAAAGAGAAAGTGCTGAACAAAGACCTAAGTTCATCTTAAACAATAAAGAAAGAAAAATAAAAAAAAAAACTTAAAAACTAATTTAATTGTGAACGGTGCATGAATAAATGAACAAATGCAAAAATGTACATGCATGTACATTTTTCATATAAATTATTAAATTAAATGTAAACTGACATTGCACCGATAAAATGAAAACGAATTAGAAAAATGAGAATACAGTGTCAAAATACGATTTGTACTAAGTTTTTAATTCTCATTTAAGGCTCAAAGGTCACATGCCTTTAAAAAAGAATTTTAGAAAAAAAAAATATACTTAACCTAAAACTTAGAAATCATTATTGTAAATTTTGACTTTATTAAGATAACAAAAAAAAGTATTATGCTGAAAAATACATAGCATCGAGCACACATGTGAAAATTTTGTAATAAATCACCTCAATATAATTGCATCAAACAACACCTTATAATATTAACAAGCATTAGGCATTCCAGAACGGAAATGTCGATTCCATATATCTATCTAGCTGTGCCAAGCACATATTACACATGTAAACGAATAATCATAAGGCATTTGCTATCATTTCGTTATAAAATTAAACACAATCAGTTGTGTTACATTCAGTTTTTTTTTTTTTATTCAGTATGAATCGACATTTATATTGGAAACTGTATTTATTATAAGGCATCCGTTGGCGGAATAGATCAGTTATAAGTACGTAGAATTAAAATGCCAACAATAACTATTATATCATCACGACAAATATATAAAACAATTTTTGAGGAAATTAATATTGAAGATATTTTAAAGTATATATTTTTTTATATACTTTGCAACATTAAACTAAATGAATGAACAATTTAGTTACATTACATTCTAATAAGTATTATAATTTCAAATTCTATAAAACTTGTTTTTTTTTTTGTTTAATCTACACAATCAAATGATTATACTTAAATAACATTTGATGAGAAATTAAAAAAAATATATAGTAGGCAATAATATTAAATTTCTTAAATTGAACATGTTTGAAATCAAGACTAGACCTTACTTTTTAAGATACTGTATGACAGTTTTATAGTGTAAACAAAACGGTTGGTTATTTATGTACAGTCAGAATTCTATCCTCGTACCAACAATATTAGTAAAATGTATTTTTGATTATACTTAGTTTATGATCATTTTTATTCTGTATGACTATATGGCCAGTCCAATTAAGAATCTTAGACATGTAACAGTAACCTCACCACCCATGAGTTGTGGTCAAAAGCACTATGAGTCTATGACCATGTTACAGTCAAAAGTAAATGTAACCAACTAAGGACTCTGGCTGTAGCATATCATCTATCTATATAAATAAAATGATAGAGGTCTGCAGTTGTGTTCGCATCACGGAAAAACTACTGGAGAGATTTCAATGAAATTCTCTTAATTTTATTTCTTAGACACTTGGCACTTATCAAAAAAAAAATTATTGCGATATCTTCATTTAATAAAAAGTTTCAAGAAACAACGATTTGTATATGCACTGCGTGTTCAGTGATGTATGTTTAAACAAAGTATAATTTTGCTTGCCAATTTTTTGATGTTCTTTTCCTTCGTACATAAGAAATCTTTGTTAATATCAAGCAACGCGGACGAAGTCGCGGGTATCAGCTAGTACATTATATAGTTATTGGTGACATTTTAACATGAGTTTGTTATTGATGTGATCGCAAAGCAGACTTTAGTTCATATCTTCTGTGGAATACGAGCTAAAACTTTGGTTGTTAGGTAACTAAGATTGGAAGGGTCTAAAGTGTGATTGCAACCACATCAAACTAATGTGACATATTAAGTTTAAATTATAAAATATTTTGATGAATCGTAATATTTAAATATATATTTTTTTTTACTTAATTCCGGTTTATTGCCAAAAACGACTCTTCATTCAATTTAATCCTGTAACATGACAATTCAAGTGTTTATAAAACTGTACTTGAATTAAGAATCATTTGATAAAGATTTCATTTCTGAGCCATACATTATCATTCACTCTTGGTGTGATAAAGCCGTACGCCAAAATAATGGATGGTTCCAGTTACATATATAGGATATTAATTATTTTTATTTGTGATGACAACCATGGGAACTTGATGGTGATTGGTAATGTTATTACCTATACACTGATTTGTAGAGGATTTCAGTTGTCTTTTATTATAATGGTGCTTATTCTGTTCTACACAATCTCTAAAACATATTTTTTTGACAGAATTTTATAATAAGCAAGGCCAAAACTGTGACGGGCCTGCAATCTTGAAATTCATAGATTTTGTAAAATGGTAATGGTAGCAAGAGAAACGACATATTTCACATTTTCTATATAAGCTTAAGGATTTCACACATTATTCCGGAGATCACAGTAAACATAACCCGCACATCAAATAATAATTATTCAGTCATTCATTAGCACAAAAGCAGCGTGTTTTTCAAATATGTTCACTACATAAATAAAAAAATAAACTTTTCGTTTTTATATCAATGAATCAGTTACCTCCATTACTTTTAACAAGAAAGAGATAGCAAAACATAATTGTTTAAAGATTGTATTTAACAGAATGAATTACAAAAGCTCAGTTTTTTTATATTATAAAGAGCACCATTATGAAAACTCCATAATCCATAATTTTCAATATATTTTTAATTAATTTTAAAAAATATTTTTAATCTGTGAAAGTTCCTTTTTAAATTAAATAAGTAATTTATCAAATACGATTCATCAAAGAACAAATTACATATTATAGCTTTTATAACTTAAAAACAGTTGTGTACAACTCTTTTGAATATAGTTCATTATCTATGAACAATATTGTATCGTTTTTTTATTCTATATATTGGAGAAACAAAAGGAACAGAGTTCTATGAAAGAGATTCTCTATGGTTTATTATAGCTATGGGTTTTTTTAAAATTATATGTATATTTTTCATATTCTGGAGGTTCTCATTTATAAAAATATTGCTTCTTATTTATACATTAACAGCAACCCGATATTTCATAAAGTCCCCATCTATTTCTATATCCTACGAGAAAATGTAGCTATTCTAAAATTGGCCACTACTCTGGTAGCTCAGCCAATAGCATAAATATGTTGCAACACATTATTAAAAGGCAATATTAACTTAAGCTACTAATGCGAATTGCAAAATGCATAAAATCTTAAAAGAATCTTGAAAATTAAAGAAAAAAAAAACAAAAAGAAAATAATAAAACTGTGTAAAATACACATATTATAAAAATAAAGTGTTGCTAGTCGAAAAAATTGCAAATATAAGACAAAAAACTTTAAGGTGTTTATAAATTGCCATATAAAAATACATACGGTGTGGTGTCAATTATTTTTATGTTACATTGGTGTTTCATAGTTCACTAAAGTCTTTAAAGCACACACTGGGTTACCCTTCTCTCTTGATATTGGGCATCTGTGGCGGCGGCTCGGCAAGGCCTTTGACCTAGAAATTACAAATTAAATCATTACATTAATAGCGGTCATTAAATATCAAGATGAATATCAAGAAGGTGTAGAGGTACATACAACGGTTCCTCAAAATATAAAATAACAATACATCTGTGTTTAAATTTTGGGTTGTCTCAGTAGGCGAGAGTTATGCGAGTCAATAATATCAAAGGTCAAGGGTTATTAACAACAATATTAACAGCAGTAACAATAACAGTATTAAAAGCAATTCATAGAGCAATTCACTAAAAAAATTTTTATATAATATCATGGTACAATTCGCTTCTAAAGCGGAGCAGAACTATTATCAACGACCAATCGAACAAACTATTAATATTTAGCAAATTGAATTATTGTGCTTACAGCTGGCATATACTCCAATTTGTTTTTGGATAAAACCACGAGGGCACAGCTAGTACATCATGTGTAGAGTATAAAAGAGTCTAATACATACATTCCATGCCAATAGTTATTTTTGTGTTAAGTGTAGTCGTAGAGCTTATAAATTAAATACGAAAAGTCATGTCTAAATTACCGAGCATTTTCATACACAAATTGAAGACATTGAGCTTAAGTAGTACCTAGTAATTACTATTTCAACCTTTATTACACATGCCAGAAATAAAGGATACACAAAATCATCATATATTCTACCATCAAGTTGTGTTCCAGTTTGAAGGGTGAGTGAGCCAGTGTAATTACAGGCACAAGGGACATAACATTTTAGTAATAGTCATAATTACAGGGACATAACATCTTAGTTCCCAAAGTTGGTGGCACATTGGCGATGTAAGCGTTTTTGGTGTTGTGATTGTCTAGTGTTGGTGATCATTTACCATCATGTGGCCCATATACAATAAAAAAAAATTATATAAAATAAAAGGACTAAGTATAAAAGGCCTTATCCCAATTTATTTCAACACCCACAGAAAGGACAAAATAATATTTATACAGCTAAGCATATTTTCCTATTTCAGATATATAACACACATCATTTAAATTACATGATTGTACAATTTTGAAAATATAACTATAACTTTAATTAATTTGATTGACTATCGTTAAGTACATACTTTAAGTCTTGCAGCAGTCTTGAGGAATGCCGGCAGCTGTTCCTGGGACACATTAACCTCACCGGCATACATGAACTCGAGTATCGCTTGTAAGTGCAAGTATGACACATCTTTTAATATAATTATGGGATGTTTCGATGGGTTCTCCTGTAAATAAAAATATTTGTCATTATATAAAATCTTATATACCTAGTGGTATATTACTACTTTATTTACTGTTTTTTTTTCTTATTAATTTAAAAAGTATATTAAATTAATAATTTACATTTTTTCAGTTCTCATTAATTTTAAAAATAATATAATCATAACAAATTTATAAAATAGGTATGTGAACGAGTAAACAGCCTGCCAATTTGTATGTGACCACCATCATTAAACATTGCTGCTATTAGAAAATTCAACCATTCCTTTGATTGATATTACAACACTATCCTTGGGAACTAAGATGCCTTGTGCTTGTAGTTACACTGGCTCACTCACCCTTCAAACCAGAACAACAATATTAAGTATTGCTTAAAATGTAGTATATGTCATGAATGGGTGGTACCTACACAGATGGGCTCATAGTCCTACCACCAAACAAAACCTTTATACTTAATGTTATAAAAACAAGATTGTAAACAAATATGATTGAGACTTTTATATTATATGTGGTTTATTCATAATTAGACTAAAATAAATGCAACTTTGACTGATCTAAACAACATTGGCCTAACTAAACACAATTTATAGGTGTTATGTGTTTAACATTGGTCTTTTTCACTGATTTTCTCTTTCCATCAACAGTAGTTTGACATTTGAAAGAAAGAGAAAGATTTAACTATACAACTTTTGTTAGTGATGTTTACATACCTCTAATAAGCTTTTAAAATATGGACTACATGCTGATAGCACCATTTTGTGTGCCTTACACGTCTGACCTTCACAAGCTAATGTTACCTGAAAGATTTAGAAATATATCTAAATAAAAAGAAAATTGTATAACTATAGGAATGACTTATTTCGAAAACGAATTCACAAATGATGAATAAGAATACATATCAGAAGCAAATTAATTGCTTTAAGTTAATTGACACATTCTGTATCTTTTCTTTAACATTTTCAAAATTTTGTATTGAAAATAATGATATTTCCGTGGACTTGAAAAGATTACGGCTATTCTTACAATATATAAAAATATATATCAGTTAGGTATATCATAAGAATTTTAACAATATGACCAACACTTCATTTCGTTATTCTATTATTATTTTTTTTACAAAACAATAACTCTCATATTATTATAAGTAATCATGCAATAGGAATTAGTGAAGTGTTTAAATAAATTCTTGTGAACGAGGGGTTATTATGAAAATATATTTATTTAGAAGGAAAAATTAGAAATTAGCAAACACTTAATACTCACGTCTGTAAAACTTTTTTCATCCCTCAAATGTCGAAAAGATGTAACCATATTCGTCTGGAAGTCGTTCCATTTTAGGAAAAATTGCTGGTCCCCCATATTGAATGATTTTTTTTTACTTCTGAAATCGTTTACGTATGTAAATAAAAACAATGTTTTAACGTTGGTTATGACAAAAGTTACCGTATATTTAACAGTTATAACTACTTGGACCGTTAACTAAATAATGAAAAACATTAAAATTGTATCTAGAAATTGTGCATTATAGTTTTCTACCTACGTCACTATGTGGAATGCATTGCATAGAAAACAAGCCTAGTTAGACACTTCATTACAATTTAAATAAATAAACAATTTATCGACACCAAAACTCACTTCGTTATTACCTCAAGGCCAACAAGTATTATTTTCTAATTATTACAACAAGTTAGATAATTTCATCTGAAAATAAAGACGCCGTCTCGCATAAATTAGCGACTTCTTTCTATTTCTTCAAATTCCTTCATTCACCTATTTTGTGTTGCCACTTGCCATATTATAATAATATATGACCCTAAACAAACTTTCAATCCTAATAATTTGATATTAATGTTATCTAGTTTTACTTATTATTCAGTCTTCCATTTTGTCACAAAAATTCTACATAAGTATGATCACATAAAATTATATTTTAATATTATATTTTTTTTATAACTTAATAAGCTACATACCACAGTGCGACTGTATTTTATTTAGCAAGCCCGAACATAAAAACAAAATGTTATTAGTTTTTTGTTAATAATCTACACTGCTAATAAATTTATAAATTAAAATGTAAAATAGTTTATATTATTACAAATTTCAAATCTTGCATCCCCGTAGACATGATTATTTAAAAAAGCAAGAGCATGAGCTGCGTTCAAATTATTTACTGATAACTAGCTAATACAAAAATATAATATTGGGAAAAAAGTAAAACCTTTATTTGTAGGAATTATGTAAGATAATATGTCATATCTGTATTTTATTTAAGGAACTAGATTGGTAGCTATTTTGTGCAGAGTAGAAATATAAAAAATATGATTTCAATAGTTATTAATAACATTATTTAAATAATTTGTGAGTATATAAATATATAATTATATTTATTTTACTTGACTTGTGATAAACATGGAATATCGCAAAATTAACTAATTTTCTATAAATTATTTATTTGCGTTTGCACCCAATATGAAGTATAAGGTATTTCTGAAGTATTAAATAGCAATATTAAGTAAAACTTTGTATTTTTAATAGAAGGTTAAGTAAATATAAACAATTAATATAAAAGCAGTATTTCTTTATTTAATCCACCATAATGTATTTCACAAAAACGTTTTTAAAACGACACTCGTATTGCAAATAAAGAGAGAGAGAGGCAAAAGTGAATAGTAAATACGCTTCTTAAACATTACGAATAATAATTATTACATTTAAATCATGCATAAAATGGTAAATTTTAATTTATCTTTAACATTATAATCTTAAATAACATTAATATATTAAAACACACAAACTACTTTTTGAAAGGCCAAGCGGTGTTGCCACATCTTATAAATAGGGACTTAAATTAAGTCTATTTCTAAATAAGTACGTAATTTAACTTAAATATATTTTTTTTATATTTTAATACAATAAAAACTATAATAATTCTTTAAGCACAGGTATCGAATACACATCAATGTAATTACTGACCGTACATAGCAAATTAGCTTTTATAATATAATTTGAATTGGAAATTTATATAATTACAGTTTCAAATATTTCCATTCAATCTAACTATAATTGACATGAAGCAGGTTTTTAAAACTTAAAATAGCCACACTTATAATTAATGCTTAATAATTAAAAAGCTATATATTCAGATAATAATATATTATTTAATATTTAAAAGCTTTAATGACATAAATTGAAATACTTTAATTTATACTGAATAAATTACAATATTATTGCTTATATAAGTAATTTTACACGATTTAAAATATTACCCATTAATTTTATAATATATTTTGTATTTGGTATATAGTTAGCGTCTTCTATTATACAAAGCAAAGTTGGAACTTAGGTATATTCTAGCGTATGATTCGTCGATCCGTCGAGGACACTGAATTGTCTTAACCTAACTTATATTATCGAGTTCATAACCCAAGTTACAATAGTAATGCACCAAAAATATTAAAAAATCGAAATAAAAAAACTATAACTCTGTAATATTCTAACAAAAATCGTTTAAAAAAAAACAATATCAAAAAACATCGTTGAGGTAAACAAAAGTCCACCAAGAAGCCTTTGGTCTACATAATTAGCTATACAATTTATAATAAGAGATCCTAAACATTCTTAAAAGCAACATTATTAGTCTTTGTCATAAAGAAATGCCATGAATTTGAGCAAACAAAAGTTATCCTACGAAAACTTATTTAGAAATGAAATTATTTAAATACTATATCACTATTTACACTATGTAAAAATGAATAGTTACATTATAGAAACCTTAAGTTAAAAGATAGAAGAAAGATATGTAGAAAATATAGTTATACTTTAAAATAGATAAGTACAGCGCACGAATTTATACTATTCATTGGTAGGATATAATTAAATGAGGTTTTATAACTAATTTATATCTTATACTTAACTTTATCATGAAAACTGACATTTGGTTATTTAAGTCGATATTTATAAAGAAAATATAATTGACTAGAAAATTTTGGATTTGAAAAGTATTTGGCTGAAATTCACAACTATGAAAATGGAAATTGAAATATCGGTGAAGATATAAAAAAACGTGAATAATGCGACTAGATGAAAATGCATACGTGTTTTAGCTAGTTTATAGTTATCTTAAAATATTAGGTACACTTTCAAAACTATCGTATCTTATAATATATACAATAAAATATAAAACAACACAATGTAACACTACAAAGGTCAGTGTACTTCAAACTGGCACTAAATATTTCGTTGCTCGTCAACCCACAATTTAATATGTACGTATAGTACCTAGAATAAGGCAGAATAGGACGGTATATGCTATATTAAGGCATCTAAAGGCACCTACATATCTTATAAAGCTTATTTACAAT
Organism: Nymphalis c-album; assembly: GCA_963151315.1. NCBI lineage: Eukaryota > Metazoa > Arthropoda > Insecta > Lepidoptera > Nymphalidae > Nymphalis > Nymphalis c-album. The sequence goes on from OY720610.1 coordinate 4,480,843, forward strand.
GTTGTAAAACAATTTATTCAAGAGAAAGTCATTTTTATGCGAATAGCACATCTATTTGACGATAGATGTCGCTGTGCAGTATAAATTAAACTTAGCATTTGCTAAAAATGATACAACTATTCGTTGGTAGATGGCGTTGTAGAAGGATTCTCGATTGTTTTTGAATGTGGAACTTTTAGTCCTCGCGGTGCTAAGATAAGCCTAGCTGGAGTCACGAGGACTAAGGCGTACTCTCATTTGTTTACTCCTAAGAATTTCGCGGCTTCGTCTGCTGAAGAGAGTAGTTTGTTGATGATGGTCTTGTCGGGGATACCAAGAAGTTTTCCGATCAGGTCACCTCCATTTTCGGTGTCATTTTCGGCTTCGGATGAATATTTACGCGATGTCATCTCCAGTTTGAGTTTTTTGTCGTATGGCGCAGCGGGTGGCGAGTTGTTGTTGTTCACGTTGCATGGGACCTCGTTACCGGAGCCATCGTCTTCTTGGTAGCGATAACTATGACAAAAAAAAACCATATTATTTTCCGTGAAAATAGTATAATGTATTATGTAAGTTATAAATTGATTTCTTAATCAAAAGAATTGTTTTAAATGATCCTTTAAATTTTATATAATTAATATTTAATAATAAATCTAAGAGTACGTTCCTGAAATATTCCACGAAATATCTACTTACCCATTAGATGTGTCTTCCCTTGGCGAGGACTCTTCATCATCGGTTTCTTCCCTGTGCTTCTTCCGGTGTCGCAACATACTGTGCTTCAATGTAAATCGTCGCCTGCACAGGTCACAGGCGAACGGTCGCTCACCGGAATGTGTACGCATGTGACGCCGCAAATCCTCCGCTGACCAGAAGCGACGAATGCAGAAAGCACAGACGACCTGATGAGTAATTATGTATTAGAAAAAGATTCAGTGTTAATTTTAGGACTATTTATTATCAATTTCACTAGCTCACTTCCTCATATAATATAGCAGACAATCCTAAGCTTTTTTTTTAAACTATAATCACCTTTCTGTTCGCATGATCCGGGAATTTTCCTCTATCATCATCATCTGCGCTCTCGCTGCGATCACTAGCCGCGTCCAATGCACCCTTGCTAACCAACTGTTCGTACTCAGCTGTATGCGCTGACGCAAGATGTTCCAAGGCCGCTGTTCTGTCACCAAACGAACCCTCGCAAAGATGGCATTTGAAGACTAAGCTTCCATCGACTTCTTCATCAGGGTTCGGAGAACTTGGTTGCGAATCACCCGTCCCATGTCGAGACGCCATGTGTTTCTTTAGCGTTTCCAGAGACGAAAAAGTGCTCGTCGGACACGAGGCACACTTAAAAGGTCTTTCTGGCACACTTCTATCATTCGTTTGTGGTGGCGTCATGGAATCTTGAATAGGTTCCGCCAATATGGCTTTAGCTGATCCTCCATGTTTCCTGAGCAAGTGGCGGTCGCAGTTAGACTTGGTGGTAAAGAGGAGAGGGCAGTGGGGACATTTAAACGGCTTCTGCCCTGTGTGAGTAAGGACGTGTCTTCGGAGAGATGAGGACCAGGGGAATTTGCGATGACAGTAAGGGCACGATACGCGGTTCGGTGCGAGACTGTAAGCTGACTTCTTTTTTGGAGGTTGTATACCAGTATCCGATTCTGACCTGCAAATAGAATATTAAATTAAGTATTAATATAAATTATATTCCAACTGAGATTATTTAATTTTTTAGTTTTAACAAATAAATGAAGATTAGCTAAAGAATTATTTACTGAATCAACTTACTTATTTTCATCGCTTCCAGAGTTGTTTCCCTCGCTAGTGGATGCGACCAGGCCCTCCTCATCCTCTTCTTCATCGCTTCGCGTGGGCACTACGGGCACCACGTTATCTTGGCTCGAGACACCGTCTACTCCAGCCTCGATTTTTTCAGAAGTAATTGGGACTGGTTTATTGATAAGGTTTCCAGCTATTTTAAGATCAAAGTCCTTATTTAGTTCTTGCTGACGTGTGGCCATTAGAATTTCCGCAGCAGCTCTATGAGCAGCTGAATGTTCATCTAATTTCTGTTCATCTGGCTCCTCGTCGATAACTAGTGTATCGTCTTCGTCTTCCTCATTGTCAGCAACTTCGTCGGAGTCTCTTCTTACAGGTGATCGATCAGACGTTTGCAATGGTCTTTCCAGGTGACGTGCTAACAACGCATACTTGACTCGATCAGCTAGTGTGTCAGGCGTAGGATATGGTGGGGGAGCTCTTGGTGTTGGACGCCTAACACTCCAATGTTGAGGATGTTGCTGCTTTACATGACGTTCCATATTTGAACGAAGTGTAAATCGAGCTGAACATTGAGAACAGGAAAACGGCCGTTCAGTACGATAACGTCTTTGCTTTTGCTTAGGCATAAGTATACCGTTTTTTATCACCATCTTAACGGAATCATTTTGAGAAACAAGATTATTATTTGTTATAGGACGTGGAGATTCTGAATGAGGTGGTGGGGTTGGCGTCGTAGAAACTTGGATTGGCTTTTGTTCTTCCTCTTCAGGTTCTTGTTTGGGTTGTGTTTCCGATTCGTTCGTTACCAACCTACCTCCAGACATGCTAAGGCTTCGGATGATTTCTTTTTGTATGCGTTGTTTCATTTCGGTTATCTCTTGGGAATCGGTTGGGTGAGGAAAAAAAGAGGTCTGTAGAAAGTATGGGTTGATAGGAAACGAGGGTGGGATGGGTAAACCCGGCAGGCCTGGCACTGCACTGGCATAAAGTTGAGACAGCTGAGTTGCATAATAAGAAGGATCAAGTTTAGGTAGTGAGTTTTCGAAAAGTCTTTGCTGAGCAAGAATTAATCTGGTTTTTTCGTAAGCCGTAGCGGCTGCTGATGCCGCGACAGACGGTGAGGTGTCAAATACGGGGCGCGATGGTGCCTTAGGTTCATCATCGTCGGTATCGCGTTTTTTCTTGCTAAGATCTAACACATCGCAACTATTATTGTCACTCGTACTTAGGTCTACTGGAGCATCATCATTATACGTTTCCGGTAGTAGATCATTGGTCTTAAATGAGAGATCGGGAGTTCTAAATTCAGGTATTTGTGTGAGTTGTCCGATACCCTTAACTTTGATTCTGGGCATTGGCGGATCCGTCTCCCTCGGGGTTAAAGCGGGTGTATCGGGTAAAGCTTTTGTGAGAGAAGTAACTGGATGTCTCTCTGTTATGAAACTGGGATTATAATGTGTCAGTGGTGTTGTACTTCGAACTGCGGGTTCGCTGCGTCTTTCTACCTCTGGCGTGTGGAATGCTAGCGACCTCTTAACCTCTTCTCGCGCAATTTTAGAATTTACTTCATCGTTATTAGGATCTTCTGATGGATGATAAATTATTGAACGTTTCACGTCCTCTCTTGTTACTTTGGCGTGACGGTTACGTAAGTGACGTTCACAATTAGCTTTTGTTGTGAATGCGTAATTGCATACAGCGCACTCATAAGGCCTGTCGCCATTGTGTGTCCGCATATGCCGAACAAGAGCCGCTTTGTCCAAAGATGCATGAGGACACATGTTGCACTGGTACGGGCCGGGACCAGTGCCACTAAGATGTACTCTGTTGTGTCCTTTTAAAGCGCGAAGGTTTGGAAATTTAGCGGGACACAGCCTGCAAGGGAACTCACCTCGCAATTTCATTCGCCTGAACTCTGCTGCGAAATTATCTTGTGTTTCTTCCTGTTCACGTTCTTTAACGATTGTATCGGGGGGTGTTAATACTGAACTTTCCAATGCAACCCTCGTCCCTGTCAGTCTTTCCAAAAGACTTCCAGCAGAAGTGACGTTAAGAATAGATTGAATATCAGCCAGGTCCCTTGCAGCATCTATATGCCTTATTCCATTAGTAAGATGTCCATCATCAAATTTAGGCGTGAACCGATCCATCGGTGGAGTTAAGGTACCTGGTATACCGAAAGACCTATTTCTTAGATCCAGTTTAGCGAAAAAATCTTCCCTCCTGTCACGATCAGGGCTGGATATTCGAGTGGATGATGTACACGTTTTTCTGTGAATATCCAAGATTTGTCCGGATGGAAAATCGCGTGAACAGTATTCGCAACGAAAGCGTTGCTCTGAGATAGATACGTGCGAACTTCGTAACATATCTGGAATTTTTTTTGCGGAGTAGTCGACGTAATCGTCATATCCGGATCTTGAATCATCCCCGTGCGCTGTGAAGCGATGAAAATCGAATGCATTTATCGAATCGAACCGTTGGAAACACTTGGGGCATTCGAACCGAGCTGTTCTCTTGTCCAGTGGAATAGGCGAAGGTGAAGTTGATGCGGCTCTCTTTCGGGCGCGTCTGCAGTCTTCTTCCTCGCTCCTGTCTGATCTGTTATCACTATCAATACTAGTGGTGCGCGTCGCGCGCGTCTCATGATGTTCAATCTTCATTTCTTCCTCCTCCTGATTATCCGCTTCGACTTTAGCCTCGCTGATCACTTCTGTTTTGATTTCTGCAACAACAAAGGAACGCGTTACTAACCATGGACTATGTTTGAATAACGGGGCGCTTTCATTTTACTATTCCAAGAAAACTCGACAATAGATGACTCAGTCGATTCACTTGTACGAATGTTACGTTTATTAGAATTATAGAATGAGATGTCTTTATTGTGAAACAGTTTTTACAATCAGCTAATAGATTACAAAAATTAAAAACGTGATGTAAGCTATTCCACAATGTTATTAATCATGAAATAACATCGATGTCTGTTATAATGCGATTTGAGGTTATGTGTTGTTAGGAGCGATTATTCCACGGCAATGTGACCCGTGCCTTAACCGCAAAGTTCTTGAGTGAATCAGTCACACCTATTGTCTTAAAGATGGTAAACGTTAGGCACGTCTCGAAAACTGTAAAAGGACGGCCAGCGATCCCTTTCGAGATTTGTTTTTACAATCATTTTGCCTAAATGTTCTTTGATCATTCATTAATTACGTCATTTCAAATAACAAGACAGTCTTCTTAAAAGTTCCTTTAAATACCAATCATAAAACACCTCCTCGAAATATCTCGGTTAAAATGGCGCAGTATTAATTGAATTTAATTGTAAGAGTAAATAACGTATAGATATATAACAATATGCTTAATTTATATAGTAGGTATACATATATACTACTCGTCTGATGGATATTCGAACCAGCGTATACATCTTGGGTCAATGCGTGTAGTTGGGAAAAACCATACGATGAGATAAATTTATTTGTCACACATTATTAGTAATTATTTAAATAAATCTTAAGAATTTTCTGTTTTTAAATATTGTTTTCTTTTTTTTTTAATACAAAACTAGTGTTTCTCAAATGTTAAAGTAATTTGTGAGAAATATAAGAAAATGATATTCATCCATTAATGATCTAATCAGCCGCGTCATAGGAACAAGTGTATATTATATATTAATGATATATATAGACCAAGAATAAGAATTTCATGGTTCCCACGTCAGTCGTAGTAAAATTGCGAGGAACGGGTACTTACATAACAATTATTCATTTATCAGTATAAATATATTAATTAGTTTTTCAAATACTATTGCACAAAGAAACAGTTATAGATTATATATATGTAGATATATAACATAGCATTTCTCGTCACTACGATGTTTCATTTGATCGCGTTAGAGTGAGGTGTTTTCGTCGGCCTCTGGTTGGCTGGAGAAAAATCAATACTGTCATCTACATCGCAACCGCTCTATGTGTTATAGCTATGTGAGCCACGACTGAATAGGTAAATTTTATTTCTAAAGGCGATTCAAACGCTAAAGCTAACATAAAGAAAAAAAAATAATAGACAAGTCATATTAAAAAGATAAAAATACTGTACCTAGTTGATACATAATATATAATTTGTTTGTTAAGAATCGTTGGCTTTCTTTTTTTAGTTTTCTGAACTGGTGATAATTTTTAATTTATTTTCTTATTTGATAACAGTTAAATTTTGTTCGTAATAATGATAAAAGAACTACCACGACCCATTTTCCTTAACTTCCTTCTAAAAATATCATACAAATATATAATATTTGGCGTATTTATTATATAATTGAACTTATTATAATATAAAAACATATTAAATCAATTTCACGTGATCTATCCAAAGGTTGTCTGGAAGAGAACGGCCTTTGAGCGATAAGAACTCTTTGTAATCTTTTATCGATTACAGTAGATTATTGTACCTATTCTTATATATATACAAATTAAACAGATATATTTATTATTATATATAAATATAGTATAATAGCTATCGTACCCGGCTACGTCGTAAGGGTATAATAAAATTTGTATACAATAAACATATAGACAATCATTTTTTTTTATAGATCAATTATAATAATAGATTTTTGGTATATTTGTTATAAAATTGTACTTGAGAGAATTATTTAACAGCAACTTGTAGTGATCAGCACTTTCATGGCAAAAACGCGTCTTAGTTCGTAAAAGCTATTGAAAAGGGCGTTTCCTTTGTCAAGTACGACGAAAGGGGTGTGACGTCACTGCTTTTGAATTAAACAGAAATTAGGTATAGTTAGGTCACCCTTATTAAAACGTTAAATAAGTATATACCCTGGACGTGGTTATTTGATACGAGCTTTTATTAGACATACTTAGTGGTACGCCTTTGTGGAAGGCATTCTGGGTAGATAGCGCACACTAAGATGGTCTACAGCCAAGGAGCAATGTTTAATATTGTCATAGTTCGGTTTGAAGTGAGCCAGTGTAACGATAGGTACAAGAGACATAACTTGTTATTTTCCAAATTTTTGGGCTCATTGGCTATGAAAGGTAATGGTAAAAACATCATTTGTTAGTAATGTGTGTGTTGAATTATGAATCAGTTCTAACTGATTAGGAAAAATTTGGCCACATTTTTAGTGTTAGAAAATCTGAAAATTTGCAACCATTTTTAGTGCTGGTTACAATACAAACTAAACCTACTATACCTACTATACTATACTACAATACAAAAATGTATGCCTCCGTTGTAAATGGCTACCCAGGCTACCGTAACTGAAATAGACCTTAGCTTAGGAGCTTAAATTTTAATGATGTAAATAAAATTCACGCAGTATTATTGACACGGATATATTATAATTTAATGAAGTTTCTTTTTATTTTTAATGAAAATATAAATCACTAATACTTTTGTAATTTAAGTGGGTGGGTGGTATCGGCTATTTTAGTTTTCTCTGAGGGGAAAAACTATTATAATCTCTTCTGATAAAGGTTTTAAAATGTTTTATCAGCTTTATCTAATATTTACTTTCATTATATATCTTTCCTCGTGGTTAAATAATATCTATGTACATACTTATATATTTATCTTTAAGATTTAAAGCGGTCTGATTATAATTATTATGTACTTTCATACACACGTAGTTTTGTATTGATTTGTATATCTGTAGTAGTGTACATATTATTTAAATGACGACATCATATACAATAGTATGATTATTATGTTAAATATCTAAATGTACTTTAAAATTATTATTTTTTAGACGAGTGGTTTTCCTTTAGTGGCGATTCTAATGGTATTTTTACACGAGACCAAGTTATTAAGCCTGTCATAATGAAAATTCAAATTTTATTTACACCTAGGCGTAGAAATCGTTCAATTGCAAAGGTTTGGCTTGTTCAATGACTTAAGCACAATTGCACAAAGCTCTACTTGGTAGATACCACCCGCGCAATGGCGCATTGACAATAAGAGCGATGGTTGATATATTTTACATTGCCAATGTCTATGGGCGTTGGTGACCACTTACCATCAGGTGGCTAATGTGCTCGTCCGCCTACCTATGCTATAAAAAAAAACCAATACTGTGTCTATTTAGAATAGCCAATGTTGGCTTAGTGGTTTGGCTATTGGCCTCGTAAGTTTTATCCTAAATGCCTTTATTACATTTTGTATTGGGCTGGACAAAGCCGTCCTCTCCTTTTTAGGTGATTTAGACATTTAGTTGGTACAATACTGGTTGGTAACTCAATGTTTTCCTTCCACAACTTTAGAGAGTTGAAATCATGATCTATACTGAGTCGTACCTACATTATTACAAATTCTATTATCCTCTCGCTCTCTCACATTTTAGCAAACGCATCATTATCATACATAGGTACATATCTATATTACTAAATCGATTAAGGCATCCATATATAATAGCCGACAAAGTCACACCCGCAATGTATGAAAAAATAACATGTTTTCAGTCTTTCACAAATTCATTCTTGTCACGTCAACAAACCTGCGAAACGCGACTACATATGTAGGTATTATAAACCGAGCACCCAGCTCCACCATACACGCGGACGAAGCCGCGACCAGAAGCTGGTATTTAATGGTTATTAATATTGGCCCTTTAGCATCAATTATCATGTACAATATCATGAATCATACATATTGATCTATATTAATAGAACTTTGCGATCGCAGCGTCTATCATCGGATTGTCAGTAAACAACGCCAATTGTTATCTGGTCTGACGGAAAACCCCAATAATTTAACTAGCCCCATAAGTGGGAAGCCGCGGACGGGGACAAATTTCTATATAAATCAAAATGAATGAAAACAATAGATCCAATAGAACCAATTATGATGAAACTTTGGTCAATTGTTTTGAGAAGGTTGCTCTCCGAAAGGAACATGTTTATTTGTCTGTCCTTCGATTTGAGTGTTTTACAGTTTAAGACTATAGAGATTATTACTCGTACGAAGCAGAGTTAGATAATTGTAATTAATAACAACTAATTATAATATAATAATAATAAAAGTGTGACGTCAACATGACTCATCGATAGGGTATTTCGGATTTATTATGTGATCGAGGTCGTCATCCAATTATAACCCGCTGTACTTTTATTATATATTTATCATATAGTTCGATAAATTATTTATAGAGAGAAATAGTATTGCGTTGTAAACGGATAATGATATAATTATAACGCGTTGAGTGCCGTTGACATCCTAATTATTAAAAAAAAATCAAAATTAGCATAGTTATGTCAAACTGTTACCACTGAATATGGCCCGTCTTTTTATATATATGAGATAGATAATATAATGCCCTTGGTATTTTTTTTATTGGCTTTTGTATACCTACAATACTGCGTCAACGGCTAGGAGGACGAGGAGTTGAAAATCAAGCCTGTTAATTTAAAAAAAAATTGAATTTGAACAAAGAATTTAGAACAATTTTATCAAAGTTTAAATACAGAATTGATGGCCAGTGGTTTTATATATGTATATGAGAAAGGCAACATGATGTGTAGGTACAATCGACCCAAAGAGTTTCTTTCGCCGGTTCTTCTCAGGGCTGACAATCAATAAGTAAGTGTAATACTTCATTATTGAATAAAGTAATTTGAATTTTACCCTGTTTCTTTTTTATATACTATATTGGGTCACCGGGCGGGAGGACGAGGAGTTGATTATATACTTATTAAACACTACACGTGGATATATAATATAAGTACATCAATAATGATTAAAGTCAAGAGTATTTGTCTATTACTCTTTTTCAATTTTACTAAGCGCATGTGGTGTTTATAAATGACTAGCTGTGACCCGCGGTTTCACCCACGTAAATTTAATAAAAATATAATGAATAAAAATCAGTCTAGAGCCTTCCTCAATAAAAAGACTATACAACACTATTTTGTATTTGATCCAGTAGTTCCTGAATTTGGCGTGATCAAACAAACAAACTCTTCAGCTTTATATATTAGTATAGATTAGCTACAAAATTAATTATATGATAATTACAATTGATATACACACTTATAAATATGTATTCTAAGATGATTATTAAATAAACTCGTATAAAATTCCTCGTAGTTTCGTTTTTCGTCGACGTGTCATACCTAAGTAATAATTTCTTACGTTATCATCAAATACGTCGCAAAACTAAGTATCCGTTTTCAGAGGTTCAGATAAAAACATCCGGCAACGAGAAACGATCGAATTACCTAATGTGACGAATTCATTCGCTCGATTACAAATATATCATTTATTATATGAAAACTATTTCAACAAATAATTTTATACATTTATATATTTTTGATATAATTTTTTCTTTACTACATTTTTGTGCAACGTTAATGTGTAACGGTGGTTTGAAACGTTACTGACGCAATTATGAAGAGGAATAAGGTTATATTATTTTAATTTATTCATTTATTACAATAACGAAGAAGAATCTCAATTACGAGACCAGACTCGAAGCAACCCATCAGTAAATGACATTTTTTAGAAATTTTAAAACCATTCACGAGAGAGAGAAAGCGCTACTTGTCATCCTTCTCTATCTTAATTCACAACAGTATCGACACAATAATTACTTTAAAATGACAAAGATGTAAATTGTTTATAATATAAAATTACTCTTATTTATAAATAAATCGCTCGCGAACGAAGTTCATATATACCTAATCAATTAATTGATCAATGTACGTTTTGTGTCCGTATTTCAAAGAAATCATCGTATCACGCAATCTCATGAAGTAATCTGATGCGACTGCTTTTTACAATGTTTTGTAACGCTATTTAATTATTTATATATGTACATTTTATTATAAAATAAATAGCTTTAATTATGAACATAAGATGGCCCAGTGGCTACAACGCGTGAATCTTCGTATTGGAGCAGCGTGGTGGAATAAGCTCCAATACCTCAAAAAAGGAGAAGAGGCCTTAGCTCAGCAGTGGGGCATTCACAGACTGTCACAAATACACAAAAATTAACATAAGAAGACGAAAGAAATTTACTCGGTGGTAGAGCATTGAGCAAGCTCGACTGGGTAGGTACCACCTGCTCATCAGATATTCTACTGCAAAACAGTAGAACCTACTTGGTATTGTTGTGTTCCGGTTTGAAGGTTGAGTGAGCCAGTGTAATTACAAGCATAAGGGACATAATATATTAGTTCCCATTTGCAATGGCGATTTTATTTTTAGTATTTGTAGTTACAATTCCACTGTCTATGGGCATTTGGTGGTGGCCTATTCGCTCGTCCCTATACTATAAAAAAAATGCTGCTATATTGAAAAATTAAAAAATATATCTGGCTGATGAATACACCGATAAAATAAATAATTCGGGAAATATTTCTCAATAATATGATTAGTTCCATAAACAACGATCGTCACGGTGTGACGGTGTGCCGGCGTGAACCCTTTACGCAACGTAAGTAATTGTTGTACGCGGAAATTGCGCGTTTAGCGGCGAAATTTCGATATTTTGTCACATTTCGAGGAATTATCTTGTAATGCAGATTCGGAGGCGTTCGATGAAAACTTACAAGCAATATATACGGTGCGAAATCGAAACACACAATTGCGTTATTTGGCCGATTATATTGTTAAAAGTGAACACTTTTAGTCGACTCGTACAAAAAAAATCTATACTCGATTTTTATGGTTCATTAATCATACTTATATAGTTAAGAGATGTTTCTATTATGTTGTGTTAAAAGTTTACTATCCTCTTGCGACTATTAGTTGCTAAGGTGAACGCACTTTCCAAAAGACGCCAATAGTCGTGTGGTCACTATCATGGGGATACGGAGACGCATAAACTCACCAGTCCAACCATCAAATTCTCAGTCGAGTTCACTCAAGTTCATATACGGAGAAAAGGTGTGACATACATGCTTGCGCCGTGACTTCCTCCTTCCCGCTTATACGGAATTTAAATCGACCTATCACCATCCAGGCAATATCATCCTTTAACGATTATTTCATACAATTCTCGACCTTATCGGAAAGTAATAAGGCGGTCAATTTCGTCTAACGGTCACGACATCGCATATTATAATTTGATTGATATGGTTGGGACGTCGCCGATACCGCTTTCTGCCACACTCCAATGAGCTCAACGGTACTGAATTACACCGTGTATCTTAAGCCCTCATTTATGGTGTCGCCATTGACAATTACCGACCGGTGAAGATTTCAAAAATATTATATAAACGACTTTGTCCCTTATCCGTATAGCTATAACGTCGGTATTCGTAAGACGTTAGAAATAAAGAGGTCCGATATGTGACAGTAACATGGCTATTGTCTAGAAATTGATAATTTACGTTTGTTGGACAGCCTCGTGTAATACGATTCAATTTGCGAGTGAAATTTAATATGGTAGGCGTACCGCTAATTTAAACTAAGTAAGTACATGAAAATATTTATGTAACAATCGCTTGGAATGTATAAGAACTATTTCATAAAAACTCATTCGTAATTAATTAAAAAGTATTCGTTCGATTTTCAAAATGGGCTATCTTGAATGATCCTGATGCAAGGCGCGGCCATTTTGTGAAGGTATAACGAATGCATGTCAGGATCGCGTCTTCCGCGACAATTTAACGGTTTCTTTGCTCCTGGTTATGATTATATTTTTTTTTATCAAGCGAGCCCTGAATGAAAATAGACGTACGGTTATTAGTACTATGGAACACATTACATATATTCAATCTTGGAATGTTTCGAGAAAGTTCGTGTGTCAATGAAAAAAAACGGAAATTTAGACTAATTTCCGTTATAATAAAATAGTTTTTTGAAAACATTGAAAGAAATAATGACTTATAATATATGTAATTATATGGATTTACTTCGTCTTTGATATTATTGCGTGCCGAGTACGCTGATAATATAGCTTTCAATCGGTAAAAACTTTTTAACATCATTTAATTACAATTTGAGTTTATCCATTACAAACACACAAAAAATCAAATATTTTCTTTTTATAATTTTATTATAAATTGTAGATAAGAATAATGTATTACATTTACAACATTTAATACGAACTTATATACTTTCGATATACATTCAGTCAGTCAGGCTGTCAGTCTGTTTTAATGTAAAGTTAGTGATAATCATTTAATGATTTGAAAAAAACAAATTATGTAAGAGCTGCACTCGCGATCTTCGTCAAATTTGCTTTTCGCATCATTTATAATAACGCCTGGGTATGTATGTTTGCATGTTAGGTTTCTTTGGACGATCACCGTGTCAAAAATTGTCTCACAATCGAAACAGTACAGTCGCGATCAGGTGAAAAGCTGTAGTCAGCCAAGTCTGTTTAATTATTATAATTATTAGTCTCTATAAGAAACTTAAGATTCACTAATTTTTAGATAAAATCGAGCAAATTAGAATATAATTTAACATTAGTAATCGAAAATAATAAGTTGTATTGATTATTTGAGAATCCCTAACGGAAAGGTAATTTCATGTTTATATAATTGTTAGTACGCACACCGTCCGAAAGATGGCGTTAGTGGTATCGACTGTATCGCATCGCTAGGGATACCATATTTTTTACACTAATATTACTCTACGAGGTAGTATGTGTTTGTATTGTATTAGTTATGGTAATCATATCATCTATACTAATATTGTTTGTGTGAAAGTAACTGTCTGTATGTAACGCTTTAACCACAGAACTGATTTAGTATGAAATTTGGTATGAAGCAAGCTGAAAGTCTAAGGCAGGACATAGACTTTAGTAGGAACCATTTTAGTAGGGATATATTTATGAATAAACTTCTTATTTATAATTTATTTCTTCTGTAAATCTTTCCTTTGATAATAAATAATGATTAAAATATTTTTATACGAGGTAACGCTAATAATTGTAAATTAATATTACATAGGTACCGTTTCAAGAATTGTATTGACTTAAAATTTCTCTTCGAACTGTTAACCAAAGGGTACGCCATTAAGGTACCCGAAGCGTTTAAGATAAGTTCAATTCGGTGACACATTAACAAACTCCACACGTATCCCGTACATTAACTTCAGGTACACGCGTGGAGGAGGTTGTTTACCTTTCGGTTCAACTTAACTTTAATTTATTCCCTAGAAAACCATGATATCAAGTCAAGTATCAAAGGGATAAAACCATAGTCTTCAACGACATTTAATATAAACTAAAAAATATTCTATTGGATTTAAAGATGTCGACTATAGTACATTCGTTGTAGTACTTGTTGGTGTTGGCACATATACATATATAGATATATAGATTAAGACTACATAAGCTGTTAATATAACCGATTTTAATTTGTAAAAATATGCAATTTTCTTTTTTTGTCTTCGTATTTCACCGAGCTGAACCGGTCGCTAATATTCAAAAGAAATTTTCCAGTCAAGCTATCTTATCCGACGGATGTGTCGTCATTGCGCACGTGACGAAAGGTAAATATTAAATAGAATTTACTCATCTCGGTTTTATCGTCATCCAGTTGTCCAAATTTGCCGATCCGGATAGGCCTGGACGACGAGATACCGTTATATCTTACAATGCGCCTTTTGTTGTATTTGTCATACTTAGGGCATTCTACGTCTTATCAGATAGCCTTCGAGATTCGGAGAACTAATGTCTTTTGTGTATAATTTAATATCATTGGATTTTTATCGATTCAGTTCGAAGATCATCAGGTATTTGGATCAGTGTTAAACTTGTGATCGGTGGCTTTATTATTTATATAAATATGAAACATCGTCACAATAATAGTCTCTTCACAGCTCACGTAACTCCCCGTCACTCCTCCATGTACGAGATATTGTAAACACAGGTGTGACGAACACAAAAGGATGTTGCGCGCTCCCAAGAGATAGATTCTGCGGCTGAGCAAACTAAATTCCGATGATTGTCTCAATGAGTTTCTAATGAAGTATTCTTATAAGAACATACGAATCGAGGTGATGATGAAATTCTTATTTGAATTATATTAATATACGAAATGTGTTAGAAATGTATAAAACAAAAACAGACGGTCAGTCGGCTCGCGACAACGCCAGGTGCGATTCTGTGGAAACGTTGAGCAAAATATTGAAAAAAAAACATGATCGCGTTTAAAAGCCACGTTAATACGTCATGTTTAAAATAGATAAAATATAACAGTTGAATGGAGACGATAAATTAAAAATATATATTTAATTATTATCTGTTTCAATATGAAACATACCAAATTCCTTTTCTTTATTCATATTGGCATACTATATAAGAAAAGGTTTTACCATAACAATTCCGTTTCCTTTCGCTATAGGTATACAATAAAATTATCTTGATTTTATTAAAATGTATAAGATTTAATCATTCGTTTAAACTTTGTTACTATTATCAATATTCTTTATCGCTTATTTATTTTAACGAGAATTTTAAAGATAAAACGCCAATAAACATGACACATCAATTACATATGGCGTATGGAAAATATGTTTTTGTTTTCTGCGTTACCGACACCTGATTGGTTGTTTTATAATAAAATAATTTATCATTTTTCATTATTTCAACTATTCCGAATGTCAGTAAAATCGTTCAAGGCTTATTCTTAACCGAACGCTTTATGTATTGTAACTATATACCAATAAAAACTCACTACATTATTAAATAATAATTATTCAAGAAAGAACTATTTAAATATTTAAACTCAAAATAGGACTTTTTCCTCTCTTTATTAGACAAGCTTTTACTTATTATCTACTTACATTATTCGTATAAGTTTATCTTATAATTTAATCAATGATTACAAATAAATTGCGGGTAGTTACAAATATTTGGTGTCCAGTAACGCGCACGCGCCAAGTGTTGCTACCAGAAATAATCGTCAGTCTTCAAATTACCACGGCGGTGATAGCACGGGTCGTCTTACGAGATGTCGATTGTAATAATGGCTTATGGTTATTGACTGGTGCTTTGCTTACATCCTGTTTTTGTTTCGTTATAGATGTTAGTACTTCAGGAAGTAAATGACAAAGCTCGCATCAACGATGTGTTTGTTTATATTTTTATTGTAGCTAACGGATTGAGATCGAAAAGGTATTATAGTACAGTATAATAGTTTATTTTTATATATATATTAAAGGTGTTACTTACGTTGGGATGCAGGCGGCTCGGCCGCGGGTGGCGCGGGAGCACTAGCGGCTCCCTGCATGGCCCGCGAGCGCAACGCGCGTCCGCGACGGCGCCTGTGCAACAAAAATATACTTCATCATTAATTAAGACCTATATAACATAGGCTTTGATGATCTATTTAAGCTGACCCAGAACGACTTGTGTATTTTATTATTAGGTATTACAAAAAAACTTCGACAAGTATTGAATATTTGGATAAAAAAAGTAGTTTTATTTACCAAGCAGGTAACATGTACAGATATTAAAATATGTAAGAGATTTTTAACTACATTCACTAACAAAAATATAGTATTTCTTGCGATAACGTGACCAACCCACAATAGTGATCAATAAATATAGATTTATTAGACAAAGAGGCGCGTGAGTCACAAATCCTTATGTTTATTGATTCGTTTCCTGTAAACGTTCTTCATTACAAAACGTTATTAATACAAATGATACAATTTCTTTTCCGTATATGACTTTATTTAAATCAGATCACATGTAAAATCAAACACGTAAGAACACATAACAAGCCAATATAAATTCTCGACTAGATTTTTTGAAATAATTTATATATTTAATTGATACAATATCTCTATAAAAAGCAAGCGTTTAATAGTGTTGTATGATAATGTTGCAGCTTATGTTCTGCACTTTGAGTGACCTATTATAGAGACAATGCGTGCTAATAACCTGGCGTTGGAATGCACCGTGCTACCTGCGATTCAATACGTAGCTTACGTCTCGTGGACGCCATTTTGTCTATCTAAATCTTTATCTAAATGTATTAGATGTTTATATTGAATTTATATTAAATTTTGTCTATTTTCATGTATGACTATTATCATTTCTCATGTATATGTATGACTCATGTATAATATTATGTTTATTTCATACACGTTATATAAAAATAGTATAATATGTCCATAAAAATCCGTAACCATGGTAACCGTATTTCGTTAAAACAATTCAAAACCGAACGTTCGAAACCTTTAAAATGTAAGCGATATAGAATTACAAACAATTTTCTATACAATCTTCATATCTCATACATTTTCCGTCTCGGTTTTCGCAAAAACGCCAACAAAAGACAATGAAAACCGACCGCCGGTGCCTTTGAAGCCTTACGTTACTTAGAAACGTGTAAGAATCGTAATTCAATATTTATTACTATCTTAGCATTGACGATAACGGTGAGAGCTGTTATTATTTTATGGACGATAGATGATGATATCATTTTAAAGGATAATACATTTATTTACATAAGAATTACTTGCATTAAACCTTAAATATACCTATATCTCGGCGATAGAGCTTTGTGCAAGCTCGTCTGGGGAGGTACCTTATAAGATATTCTACCGCAAAACAGCAGTAATTTGTATGATTGTGTTTCAGTTTGAAGGGTGTGTAAGCACCTAATTGCAGGCACAAGGGACATAACATCTTAGTTCCCAAGGTTGGTGGCGCGTTGGCGATACAAGCGCTGGTTAACATATCTTACTATGCCAATGTCTATGGGCGTTGGTGACCACTTACCATCAGGGGATTTCGCTTACATTGAAAGGGCAATTTTTTTTAACGACAAATAAATGTCGAAGTTGTTCATCTGTCTACCAATTCTATGAACCAAACTTGCAGTTTGTGAACGCCCTCTTATATATGTGTACTTTACTGTATTTTTTTTTGGTGAACCATATTACGCATTAGCTTCGTATATTTTCCTTTAATTGAATTGTCATGATCTTTTACAAATACGGCGTATCTCGATCGAATAGCAAGATGGCGGCCTTTGTGAGCTATATTAGTTTTACATTATCACGTATCAGTAGAACAATGACATTATATTTTCTGCTTAAAAATTTAAGCTGTTTAGGCTATGGGTAGTGAAAGTGGGTAGTGTTATTGATTTGTAAATTTCTCACACTATTTTACCTAAACATTTTGGGACGAGTCTATATATTGAGGAATTTGGCATAGAGGAATATTATGTTTTTTTTTAATTATTTACAAGTGATCAAGGAAATCAATAGTAACAGCCTGTGTATGTTCCATTGCTGGGCTAAAGCATACTCTCCTCTTTGGAGGAGAAATTGGAGCTCAGTCCACCACGTTGCTCCGATGCGGGTTGGCGAAATCAATAATACGAATATTATTGATTATCTAACATTAATATACAATGAGAAAAGAAACAGCTAATGAACGAGAAGGTTTGAGGGATTACCCCACCACGCTGCTCCAGTGTGGGGAAACCATATGTGAGATTGACATCCCGACCCATTCAGCTTTCGATGTTATGACAAACGATATAACAAATATTTTTTTCCGTAACCGTTACGATGACTACAAATTCCTCACAAGAAATACTCATCGCTTATGTTGAGAATCAATTAGTCTCGCTTATCAGTGATAACTCACAAGGATTTCACCTGTTATCAGTGTAGACGTGATCGGTCGACAGTGGTTAATCTATTACAAATAATTATTTATAAATTTGTCAATTCTATTCGGACATCTTGAATTTTAATATTCTACATGAAACACTTACGACCTTATATAAGCGTAGAATGATTAGTTTAAACAACGCTGTCTTCTTTTCTCGAATGTCAAATCAATAATGACAGAAGGAGACAAATCAGTGTTTAACTAAACAGTCGCTCTGCCTTTATAAGTAAGGTCATTAATGGCTTCTTGATTTAATTGTCATTATTGTCATTCGGTCCTGTTGTTCTATTCTGTAAGAACTCGTATCTCTCTTGAAAATTTGAAAATTGGCTACAATATATTATTTTGATGCGTATACCCCCGTGTAAGCGTTATAATTATAATCAATGTCGCATATTACTTTCTGACATTTGTCGATAATTTTCCAGTGTTCCAAGTTTTACTGTAATATATTTTAAACATTTTAAAGCTTTATAATATTGTCCGTAGATTCATATATGAAATTGATTGTAAAGTAACAACCTGTAAGCCCTACTGGACTAACGATATGCCCTTTCCCTTTGTTTTATCTGCGAATTACGTTGATCTGTAACATTTCTTACATTTTTCTGCTGTTTGTGGTAAATCACAGTAAAGCTATGGCGCTTGTGGTTTTCCCAATCAACTTCTTTTGATACAACGTAATTTAATTTATCAAGTGCTAAGAGCGTCTTGAATTCGTCATTTCTTTATAACTTTCAATCTAAGACAACCTTTTTTTTCTCGCGGAAGAACGCATGTACGCGTTTCCTCCACATGAAGTGGAAACGCTGAAGGCGCCGGAATATCCACTAATAAACCAGTGGTATCCTCACCGTCTGGTCGGGGGGAGCCACGGAATCGCTTGCGCATCCTACCATGTCAAGCGAAGACACCCTGTATCATTGTCACTGTCGACAGGACTGGTTAATATCGGTAAGAGAATATGAATAGCGACGTAACGGGGAAGTCCAGCTCCCATACATGGTACCACTCGATGCGGTCCCTATATGTACCATCATTCTTATTAATTTCAATCTCTGAATGTTTAGCATTTAGTATCTAATGACATCATATTATATCCTGAAACTAAGACTATTTCGTTGTTATATTGAAAATCGGAAGCAATTACACCAATTTAAATTAATTACTTATATTTTTGTTTATTCACTGCTCGTCCAATTATGATATACGAAAAAATAAATTCAAGATTGTCATACAATAGTAAAAGTTTAAACAATATCGGTCTAGTCGGTGGACACAAAGGAATTTAAATTTGTAATGCGCATCTATTTGAAGTAGTTTTTGCGCGGTACACACACACGCATGCGTATGCTTTTTTATATAATAATATATTTCATTATCATCATAAATTTTATGGTAATTATGACTTGCTTGTATCACCACTTTATAAAATGTAATTAACTAAAAAAAAAAACCAAAAAACTGAAGAGATAAAAAATATATTATACTCTAATATCAAAGATCATGGCAACATTACATAAGATTAAATGAAAAACTGTAACGTGTTGTACACATTAAGAATGAGGTAATAATATTTAAACTAATTAAAAAATATGGCAATACTTTATAACTAATCCGTGACCAAGCTGTTATGTCTCTAGTTTTATTATACATATATATTCGTATATAATATATTACATACTTGTTATAAGATGTTACTATTCTTTTTGGTTATTAGAAATAGGCATAAGTAGTTGTAGTATGTTAAATATAGGTATGTCTCTTACGTCCGAATACTGAAACGTCATTCAAATATGAAGTGGAACTTAATTATTTGAGACGCTGTTAATTTAAAATTTCGAATACTAAATTTGAAATTAATGGCGTTCCAAATAATTAAGTCCCACTTAATATTTGAATGACGTTTCAGTTTTCAGCCATTATTACCTTAAATAGAGGTACAAGGAGATTTACCTATATGTAAAATTAATTAATTACTGAGTTTATTATTATATTTGCGAATTCAAATACTAGTTTGCTAGGTTTTATTTCTTTGTTTTGTAATTCATCTAGGGATCCTGAAACCTGACCGTATCGGACGAGATTCTGCTTAACTTCAGATGGCGAGATGTAATCAACTTTTTTTTAAGCGCATGTCTAAAGGCTTTAAGCTACATTAATATAATTAACAAATTCAACAAAATTCAATTCAAACAAATTCATAAACGAATTAAGGAAGTCAATTTTATTCTAATTGTACTATCTAATAGAGCTTGTATTGTATAATCATAGACATTGGCATTGTAAGAGATGTTAAACATCGCTTAATGCCAATCGCCAATGTTCCACCAACCTTGGGAACCAAGATGTTATGTCCCTTGTGCCTGTAATTACACTAGCTCACTCACCCTCCAAACCGGAACACAACAATACAAAGTACTGCTGTTTCGCGGTAGAATATCTGATGAGTGGCTGGTACCTACCCAGACGAGCGATCACAAAGATCTACCACCGAATCTACAACCCAATTTTTATTAATACATGCGTCAAAATAGTATGACTTGGTGGTAGAGCTTTGTGCAAGCTCGTCTGGGTAGGTACCACCCACTCATCAGATATTCTACCGCAAAACAGCAGTACTTGTTATTGCTGTGTTCCGGTTTGAAGGGTGACTGAGCCAGTATAATTACAGGCACAAGGGACATAACATCTTAGTTCCCAAGGTTGGTGGCGCATTGGCGATTTAAGAGATGGTTAACAGCTCTTACAACGCCAATGTCTATGGGCGTTGGTGACCACTTACCATCAGGTGGCCCATATGCTCGTCCGCCTTCCTATGCAATAAAAAAAAAAAAAGTATATCACAAGTCGGCTGTCGATATTTCTCAAGTGACTAATGAAGTGATTTCTTACTATCACCGTTCAATTCGATACACGATCTAGTTAGACTTTTGAGTATAATTTCAATAGAATACCTGCACCTGTTGATTTCTCCGTCGTTGCTTGCACATAGATTTCTTGATATAGGCTTACGTGCTTAATAATTATTACGAGCATCATTTGAGAGGCTGACGCAATCATACAAGATAACTCGTATCTCTTACACTTGAAACGTAAGTGCAATTATGATAATAGTGAGATGAAACGGAGATTTTAATATGTTGTTTCTTTTACAATAATGTTATTGTTTTAAAATAATTAACTTTATAATATACAATATTAATATATAGAAATATATAATTTTTTTTGAATGATTTATAAATTTATCGAAATTCGAAAACGGTATGTACTTACATTATATACATAAAATTAATAGTTAATATATTGTTCTGTAATTGTGTGTATTCTTTTAAGAAACTTGTATATAAATAGAATGTTTTAAAATTATATACCTACGGCTAGTATATAATATAGGATTGTACACTGCATTTTATTTATAAGAACAAAATGTTAGCTGTGATATATAAGCTAAGTAGTAGTAAGTAAGTAATAAGTATATTTAAAAAAATATTTACTGACTTTAGTATATATTTCTACTTTCGCCCAATTAGAGTAGCGCTCGATTTATTATCATCTTTACGTAAAACTTTAATAAAATCGTTTCAAACGTAGTTTATGTTAAGTTTCAAATTATATTAGAGAATTTAGGTGCTGAAGAGGCGGAATACAAGGGAACTCAAGGTAATCGCGTCGAACATTCGAGCATTTCAGCTTTCAACCTAAAAGTATACAAAGATGGTTGACCAGGACTGGTGGATGTATCAGTACATGACTACATAAAGTGGATAAATGATGATGATCATAGGTATGATAGTTTGTATTACTTAATATATATGTACCTATATATATATAATACTTATTAATTCATATAATTAAATACAAATCACACTGTTTTCGTATGGTTCGTTTATCGATTTCACCAGTTTTTTTTAGGAGGGAAAAAAATATGACTAGGTACCAAGTAACTTAATCGTTTTATACATTAATTATATTATCATTTTATACGTTTATATTGTGTTTATATTTTATATTATATGTTTACATACTATGTATGTATTTTATTTAAACATAAAATTGAAACATGTTTTTTTTAAATGTTTTTTTTTATCACTTTTATCTTATTAGAAAAATGTATAGTAAAATATCGGTTTTATTTTTAATTGAAATAGTAAATAAATTTAAATTAAGATCACTTTTTGTTATTTATATATTTTACTTTATATAAGCTTCGGGTTATGTGTTCATTTTTTTTAATTAGTATTAGTAGTATTTATTTATATAGTGTAGATAAACAACTATAAATATAATTAATTTATAATACATTAATTATTATTACAATGTCGATAAAATTGTATTAAGTATATAAATATTATTAATCAAATATTTATATCGGATGTGTTTTTAATTTCTTTGCCGACGTGAAGTCATAAATTTAAAAAAAAGTGCAGTCTTGTAATTTTTTTATTTTTATATCGTATAGAATAACCTACAATTTTGAAGTACGCTTATTAGCTTCTTATAGGTTTTTAAATTGGTGTTTATATTTACTATATAGGTATAAATTGGTTTAAATATTGGTTAAATTTGTTACTTTTTATACAAAGACGAATATCACATTCCATACACAAATAATGTATTGTTTTATATATAAGTAGTTAACACCGAAAAAAAAAGAACGAAAAAGCAACTGTAAATTAATTTAAAAATAAAAACCCTTCAAGATCATTATTTGGTTTGTCTATACCTATTTAAAAAAAATACAAAAGTCACAATGGTCCGTCGGAAAATTAATATCAAGTAAGTACAATTTGTTTTTTTTTTATTTCTAAAATAATTTCATGCTATGCAAAAAGTCCGGACAACCTTTTTTAATTTGGCACAATTATTTGTATTCAATATCCACCATATTAAAAAAAGTTCGTCAATTGAGTATTTTTTTTTTGTTCAAATTATTTAAATCAACAGTTTATCACTCGCTTTTAAATAAAATATGAATTACGCAAAATATTACCACACATCATTTTTTTTTTATATAATAAAATAAATATTATTGAAATATTAAACGATTTTTTGTTTAAAAGTAAGGTCAACAAACGACAAAGCATTTGTCAGCCGCTGCAGACACTGAGCCTACTCGATAATACAATAAGGTATCACTTAGGCACCTAAATACAAGCATAGGGCAATGGCAGCCGTAACAAACGATAATTTGCATTGTAATCTAATCGGTATAGCACTTACCCAATCGTGGATAACTTTTACGCTATCACACCTCGTATGAAATTATTGTAACGAAAAAAGTCCAATTCCACAAGATCGAAGTTCCAGTCTCTCACTTATCACAACAGCAGCTAAACACAGATTTTACAGTCTTTCAAACACTAAACAAACGTTCTAGGGCACTATTTATTTTAAATAATGTGCATCGGTCACTCGTGTTGGAGGAATATCATCTTCCGCGGGAACGACAACCTCGCGCGGCGAGATGTCGTCTCCTTGTGATTGTGATGAGAGTACGCACTGTCGCTCTGCTCTCGGGGGAGCAGAAGATGGCCGCCGATTGGTCGAGAACGGCGCGCGGGGAGAAGGAGAGAGCGCATCTCGCGCGGGACGGGATAGAGTGAGACGGATAGTGTCGATCGTTTCGTCGTCCTGCTACAGATTGTCCGGCGGGCGAGTTCAGGTGGATCATTGAGAGTGCGTAGTGATAATATGGAGATGCCCAAACGAGTGTTCTGTTTTAATCAAACATTATTTAGTGCGCATTATCTATAAGATTAATACAAGAATATGGCGACAAATTTACAATGTTATTTATACATAAGAAAATAAATATTATAAAAATATATGATACTCTTATTGACCTAATTAAAATTTAATAAAAAAAATCCTTGTTTTCCTTTGATTATGACATTTTGTATTATTATTATGAAATAAAATAATAGATTGTCAGAACGACAGGCTAACCGTTCCCTATTAAGTACTTTATATTTAAATGTGTTTCCTTAGAAGCCCATTACCCTAATAACAAACAAGTATTTAGTTTTAAATTATGTTAAAAAATTCAAGCAACGTTTTAAAGTTTACACTAGCTTGCACAAGCATTTAGATATATAATAGGTACCTTATTAATAATTCGTAAAAATATACTTACAGCATGGGCTCGATTTCAACTCTGACATGATTATAATATATCAACTGGGTATATTTTAATCAGGATCATTAAAATTAATACCCAGTATCTACTAGTAAAGCAGGAAAATTATTTGTATTCAATTGGTTCATTTTTCAGTCACATAGTGATTTAATTAATAAAATAACATGTATCTTTATATATTTATGAAAATTTAACGAATATTAGAAATGAATTATAATCGCGTACGTTATAGGATAATATATTTTTTTAAATGAGTGTTTCTAAAAAAGTACCTACTTAGCGTATATCGGCCGAATACTGAAACGTCATTCAAATATGAAAATGAAACTTAATTATTTGAGACGCCGTTAATTTAAAATTTCGCATACTAAATTTGATAATTAATGGCGTTCCAAATAATTAAGTCCCACTTAATATTCGAATGACGTTTCAGTATTCGGCCATATATCTCTTATCTACAAAATAATTACAAAAAGTCGATTTTCGATTGTGTCCATCTCTGTGAGGTCGACCTTTTATAATCGGTCAAACGTTCTTGAACAAACATAACGCCCTTCGATCTGTCAACACGTGGCCAATGTAAATTTGAAGCTCACCACGATCTCATAATACCAAAAAGATCACAGATGACAATTTTTATAACATAAATACACCATTGATATATAAAGTATAAATATTCTTTAAATGCTATATATATCTTATCTAAAATCAATAGTCTTCAAATTATTAACCATTCAGGTATCTGTTCGAGACAAATAACAATAAAACAACTATCATACTACAAAACAATATTATCATTTACCATGACATTAATTGATAATTGATAGCATGATAATTATTAATATTTCGTCTCAGGGTAACTGACAATTCGAAAAATATACAAAGGAAAATGATTATTGAAATGTAAGTGTACATATTATCTTCACGGAGCAAAGGACACATACGCGTTTAT
Organism: Nymphalis c-album; assembly: GCA_963151315.1. NCBI lineage: Eukaryota > Metazoa > Arthropoda > Insecta > Lepidoptera > Nymphalidae > Nymphalis > Nymphalis c-album. The sequence continues at coordinate 4,506,301 of OY720610.1, forward strand.
CGTGGCAAGATGGTGTTAGTTAACGGTTCTCGAGATATCGTTTAAAGGTGTTCGCTTGTATAGGAAACTATAATTATTATCTGATATGACCGATATTGTGTAAACAACTAACGTGTACCCAATATTCCTAGGAAGGAATATTATCTTCACTTGCTTATATCTATTAGGGTCGTGATGGTAATTATTTAGATATTTGTCTAATATATATGTGATGTATTTAAATAATATATATTTTAATTCAATAATGATGAAATACACATTAATGACTTATAGTTTTCATTGTAATATCCTGTAGTGATAACGATGGCACTTACCTTACTCAATTCAACATAATAATAATCACTTAATTGCTATCGAATATTAATTCATATATATTATGTATTGAGTGATATATGGCCGAATACTGAAACGTCTTTCAAATATGAAGGGTGCTCAAATATTTGAAACGTCTTCGAATTTCAAATTTCGCATACTAAATTTTGAAAAATAATGACATTCCAAGCAATTGAGTCCTAATCATATTTGAATGACGTTTCAGTATTCGGCCGTTATACTATTAGACTATTCATTATTGAAGTATAAACATGTTCTCGTGCCAAATCGCGGAAACCGTGCGAAATTCATTCACTAACCGGCAATGACATTTACAAACATGGCGTCCGTAACGGAAAAAATAGATGGTCAGGATGTGCAAGCTGTTAGTTTACAAAATAATGCTTAGGGTGGCTGTACGATGATAAACTACTGTAATTATGACGTAACTGCTTCATTTCCTTGCTGGTTTTTCTCTATAAAATCTAGATTTGTTACGACTAGTCAATAAACACGATGGCAAGGTTCTTTTAAGAGCTCACTCGAAACTATGTAAGTACTTATCGATTATTATAAATCAGTATAATTATAGTCTAATATATTTTATTGTTTTTGTTGATATTTTACTTATTGGTTTTTTTAATGTCAATTAGTACATAACCCATCCGATTGTATTCATCATCCAAAAAGTTAATAATCATATAACGTAATCGTCTAAGTCTCGCATGTCTACCAACTGGTGTGTAATTGCACGACAATCTATTTTTTTTTCTCAATGAAGCCAGCGGTAACTGACACTGGCCGGTAGGAATGTCTTACAACGTTAGCGCGCGAGTAAGAAAAAAGTTGAGATTCTTTTTCGCATTGACGCTTCCGCCATGTTGTTCGCGTGATGAAAATGATGTATTGGTCAAACGACGTTCTTTCACTTTTGTTAGTTAAAAAAAACAGTTTTCTTCTATGATTCCGTTCTTCCTTGTTCATTCATGTTTATTATTATCAGTTATTGTAGTTAAGTAATTTTGTTAATAGATATTTAATTTCTTTATGGATTTGGTAATCGTAGCTCAAACATGTATATAAATAATTTGCATTTACTTATATGTATGTATCTTAAATACAATCGTTATATCTTTTGTTACTTCACAATTTTCCGATAATATTTGATACTCAATTTTTTTTTCATGCGGAGCGTAAATCGAAAGTGATATTTCATTATTTACAGTCGAGGCTGTTTATATTAATTAAATAATTAAGGTTACACACTAACTCTTTATAATATCCGAGTTTTATAAAATGTCAATACATCACATCTATCGTATTTGGCTACAATATTTGTATGCGGCGATATCAGCTCTTCTTACCCGTGTCAATATTGTTAGACGGGCCATTGACCTCTGACTGCATCGTACATGATGAGAATATCGTATCTTACGTGTTAAGACTCTATTTAGAAGTCGAATGTCTTATCATCTTATGCATATATAAATATCTCACTACGATAGAAGTCATAAATAGTCGCATCCATACTTTTCTTACGTCAATGTTGCGTTTTGAATACGGAATTGTTTAAATATTCAAAATTAGAACATAATCGATTTTGAAACGAAAATTGTTGATAGTCACAGACTATAGAATTTTTATTTTTTGTTTAAAAAGTTTTGTTGTTTTTTTTAATGCTCAATTCATAAGAGTCTAATACCATATATTACATTGAACTTATTAAACCTCACTGATATTATTATTAGTTTTTTTCATTTTGAATTCTTGCTCGACATAATCGCTTTCACCCATCTCATGTAATGGGGGCTTGTAACTGCATGAAAACGATTTTTGCAGTAGCAGCAGTTATTATAATGTTATTTATTTATTGTGTTAATTAAGAGTAAATATGTTACTAAAATAAAATAAAGAGCTTTAGAGAATTTAGGAAATGTTGATTAAGTAGGTTCAAGGTTATTTAGGAAAATGAAATCAAAAAGTTGAAAAAAATAGGTAATGATTATGAAAGGCGTTTAGGCTACCGCCTTTACAGGTCCTGCCGCCCCTGGCACGTGAAGCCTTGGACAATGAACATCATGTAAATTCACTGCTGGTGTCACATAGAGATGATTTTAGATACTTTTATGAAGGCGGACGGGCAGATAGGCCACTTGATGGTAAACTTTCACCATCAGCATCGTCCATTTAAATCGGCACTCAATGCGCCATCAACTTTAGGAACTAAGTTTTAATGGCCTTTGTGTCTGTACCTGTAGTATCACTGGCTCACTCACTCTTTAAACCTTAACTAAGTGATACCAACCCAGCCGGACCTGCACAAAGCCCTACCAAGTAAATGATGCATAATTTTATCTAAACAAACAATATTACACGCTGACCAAAAACTTGTAATAAAAACGGCGCCAAGCCCATACAATAGTAAAATATATTAAAAATTATAATTGCCGAAACTTAGATCAGAATATTTCATTATAATATTACTAAATAATTTTATTATTGTAATCTTAAGCCATCTAAATTATTTAAACTTGAGAAATAACTTACGCTTAAGTAATTTGCTTAAGTAATTGAACGGTTCAAGAAGGAGGTTAGTTGCAACCGCTTGACATTCAGAAATTATATGTTTCATAAGTCAGATGAGATGAATTTAAAAAAAAATTAACATTTTTTCCGCGTGGACCTTGATACAGCTACACGCAGCGGTGAACAGCGCTCGGAATTAAATATATATGAAGTGACACTTCATATGCTTTTGGTACATAACTGTTCGTTTTTATTTTGACGTACGCATTAGATTATTTTTACGAATCTAATGATATTTTTAGGTAAATTATACTGTGTATAAGGGTTAAAAAATATTTCTCTTTATCTACACACAGTGATATCAATTACAATTTCAATATTATTAAAAAAAATGCCTAATAGAGAAGTGCAGTGCTACTTACAACACGTTTCACTTTCACCAAATAGTTTTTCACCAAAAATAGTTGATATTTAGATTAAGATAGATAAGTTTATATGCTAACATAGTAAATAAATTAATATTATCAATAATACATTGAGAATATAATATATTACATAATATAGCCTTATTGCAAATGCTGTATTGAATTTGTGCTATAAACAAGTACAATAAACGAATTTTAAATACATGTAACATTAGACTGGCGGCCATTGCACTTGACCAAGTGATGTCTCGTCCAGTTTTTATAACTCTCAATGTTTCTAGCGGAGGCAGTATAGCACATCGCAATCAAGCCATTATAATTATAATTTAAACGTTTCACAAGTAATCTATTACGCTATCTATGGGTGTAATGTCGAGTACATTCACGCTGAGCTAAACGAGCTATTTAGATTTTTGTGTGAAAATAACTATGTCATGAATATATTCAAATTCAAAATACTTTATTCAAACTGGAAACTGTAGTAGTTTCCAGTTTGACAATCAATAAGAAAGTGTAACATACGGTTCGGAACAGAAACACCTAGCCCTGAGAAGAACCTTTTTTAAGTTGATTTTTTTTTTGCCTTTTACAAAAAAAACAAAAAGAAATAGCCAGATGACCTATTTCAAGAGAGACAACTACGGATATATTATAGAACACAAGAGAGGGCACGCCTGTTTGCCACAGGTGCACTCTCTATGAAGGAATTGTCGTCGTAATCTGGTGGGATGGCCCGATCGATTAAGAGTTTGGTCACGGGATTTTCGAGGCACGGGAGTATAAGTACTTCCTACTTCCATGCTCGGGGCTGCTACTGAGATTCTTCGAAAGGAAAACCATGTATTGGTCGGACCTGGGGATTAAATCCAAGGTCTGATCCTGTGGCCTTATATCAAATAGACGAGTCAGTCATGTAATAATAACATGGAGGCCTGATGATAAGTGGTCTCCGTCATGACATTGGCCCTGGATATTAAACATCCCTTACATAACCAATGCGATACCCTTAACTAACCGGAACACAGCAGAATGGAATGGTAGAATAAAATCAAATTCAAACAACAAAAATATTCAATATACAAGTGTTACACTTACTTATTGATTGTCAGAAGTCATAAAGTAAAAACTAGGTAATACTTATTAATATTATAGAGGTGAGTCTGTTTGCGTACCTGACCCCTCCACCCGCACACTCCGTCCCCCGTATATCGTTCCAATAATATCTTTCAAAGAATACATTTGCTTAAATTGTATTCATCTCTTATTATTTGGTCGTTGTTATTCGTGGAATCGATTTACATGTTAATAACGTCGATAAACGCGTTTCGGTAATTAACATCCAAATTGGAGACTAAAACGTAAGATAACAAATGAAAAGGTATAATTCCGTGTCTGTCTGGACTGATACCGAGTGACATCAGGTTCATTTATTGGCAGTTTTTTAACACCATACAGTTAAACTAAACATATGTATGAGAATGACATTTTTCAACGATAAGTCACGTGGTCGTTCTCATACAATTTTTAGTTTTCTATTATCGTTTACAATTGTAGAATGTCAACTTGGCTAGGGCCTCTGAACCCTTTTTGGGGGGTTCCCAGTACCCTGGGACTCCTCCCTAGAGAATGGAGGCCCGCATAGGCGGGCCGAACGTCGGAGCGTCACGGTAGCATGCGCAAGCGATCCCGTGGCGCTCCACTTAAGACGAGAAGGGTACCGTGGTGGTTTTAGTCGGTAGGAGTCCGACATAACCCTCCTTCAGAGGGTACCCATGAGGGTTTCCCCACGTTAAAAAAAAAAAAGGGCCTCTGAACCCTGGCGCTAATCTGTAATTTCATTACTCACCTGTGAAATTTTGACAACCGACATATTGGTCCAAGATCCCAGAGCTGCCAGACGTCACGTATTTTCTGACGGATGAAATGTGGACGATTGAGTAGTGTTAGTATGTACTATGATCGTATGCCTACCTGCTAGCTTGGTCAAACGGCCAATTTCCAGGTATCAGATAATCAAGGTACATATAAACATTACTTACTTCACGTAAATTCTGACGCTCCATTTTTATATATGTTCATCCGACAACTATTTTAAAACCTTTGACAAGAAGACAGACCGATCCAAGGGGCCAATCATCCCCTAAACTAAATTTTAATATCTATGTGAGTGGGAGCGCGAGAGCATTATCTACGCGCATGAGACTGAGTGAGAACGACTGCGCTGTTAAGGCCATGAAAATTACTTGAACTGATATTTTATAATTTTTAGAACTTTTGTTGACAAGTAAATTATGGCAACAAAAATAAGAAAAAAAATTGACATATAAAAAATAATACTATTTAGTTAGCCGTCATTTTTAAATATTTTTTCTATTTATTAATTAGAAATAAAAAATATTTGGTATTTTTAAAAAATATTTTTTATTTCTAATTAATAAATAGAAAAAATATTTAAAAATGACGGCTAACTAAATAGTATTATTTTTTAGTTTAGGGGATGATTGGCCCCTTGGATCGGTCTGTCTTCTTGTCAAAGGTTTTAAAATAGTTGTCGGATGAACATATATAAAAATGGAGCGTCAGAATTTACGTGAAGTAAGTAATGTTTATATGTACCTTGATTATCTGATACCTGGAAATTGGCCGTTTGACCAAGCTAGCAGGTAGGCATACGATCATAGTACATACTAACACTACTCAATCGTCCACATTTCATCCGTCAGAAAATACGTGACGTCTGGCGGCCCTGGGATCTTGCTCTATATAGGGATATACTATTTTGATGCGTGTTTTCTTAAAATATGACGTTAATTACGATCAATATCGCATATCACTTTCTGTCACTTCACGATCGTTTTTCAATGAGTTTCGAGTTTTTTCTTACAGGGGAAAATTCTGTTAACAAATTGTCCTTTTATGACAACCGAATTGAAGCGTGGTAGTTGTTAATTTAAGTATCGGCTATTGGCATAAAAGTTTTACTTGGTGGTAGAGCTTTGTGCTAGCTCGTCTGGGTAGGTACCACCCACTCATCAGATATTCTACCGCAATACAACAGTACTCGCTATTGTTGTGTTCCGGTTTGAAGGGTGAGTGAGCCAGTGTAATTACAGGCATAAGCGACATAACATCTAGTTCCAAAGGTTGATGGCGCATTGGCGATGTAAGCGATGGTTAACATCTCTTACAATGCCATCGTCTATGGGCGTTGGTGACCACTTACCATCAGGTGGCCCATACGTTCGTCCACATTCCTATGTAATAAAAAAAAAAGTTAACAATTAAGTTTGGTTTTGACATAACGATATATATAAATATATTAATAACTCGGCTCCAATTTGAATTAATTATTATTTAATTTAATTATTTAATTAATCGTATGGTTTACTCAAAGTTGGGTCGGAATCGAATCGGAAAGGTATCGTAATCGTTATACATTAGTAGAATTCAGCCCCTGATTATCCTACTGAACTGCTAATGTGATCTAGCTAGTAAAAATCGGCTTTAAATAATAATGAGTGAACTAATTATGGCCACTATTAGTTATATCTTTAGACATTAACGCTACCAAGGATATTTTTAATAATCACCATTGTGGAGAGATCTATAAAGACGACAAAATTAAGAAAGAAAAGTTACAGATTCGGTCAACGTCTGATTGTAAATTCTTACGTCATTTCAGTTCATATAACTTTATACACAAAAAAAACGCACTGTTTGACAAATTTCTTCGATATTAGTATTTGTATATATAATGTACATTGATCAAATGAAAATGTACTTTATTTAAGGCACTTACAAGTCATTTTCGAATGCCATCGACAATCAGTTGTTACGTTTTAGTTATAACTACAATTCATACATTGAAATTTTTATATCCTGCACGAAAATCAACGAATACTCATTCCATAATTATTTATCATCTGTATAATCTTACATAGAATAATAATAAGTTTTATCCATTAGGAATTATTTAACTTAAACTTTAAATGTAAGTACAAAAATGTATCTAAAGTTTTTTTTTATCTGTTTCTGCTATCTATCTTTTAATAGGGAACTGTGAGTTACTACGAAGCTAAATGTACTTATAGGTCGTACTCTTCTGAGAATTCAGACTTATTGTGCATTCATGTTTAGTTTTAAGTATGAATAGTTTGACCTCATTTAAATATTTCATGTAAAAACCCTAATATTATATACCTACAATGATGTGTTAAAAAAAAAACTTTAAACCAGATGGTAATACCCCATCGACCATGCCGGAACCCACTTCTCTCGCCATGTCGATGTCGTCGCGAAAGCGGCCGGATGGCTGCGCGTACGCATCCCGCGCGTTGCGCATGCGTAATGACCTGTCAAACTTTTCTCCGGAGGTATTTTTCGATCAGTCATCTCAGTGACGTAGAGTTATTGTTGTGGTTTCTGAATCATATTGCCCTGTTTGGGGACAATTGCGTTATTAAAGGTCATGTGCGGGCATTAATTATCGAAATATTAAACACCTTATAAAACAAACAGAATATATATATCCTTGAACATTACATGCAAAACTATTCAAATGTCGTTTTCGTCTCATTTAGCGTATTAATACAAAATTCTGGCCTGTTTATAGTTTATTGCAAGATATTTTGCACGTATAAACGAGATGGCGCATATGTATGAAATTAATCGGGTTCTAATTTTGAAGTGTTTAATTTAATTAAGATTTTTTTAATACACATAAGTAATACAAAAACAACAGTAGCAGCCTGTAAATGTCCCACTGCTAGGTTAAGGCCTCTTCGCCTCTTTTTGAGGAGAAGGTTTTGTAGCTTAGTCCACACCGCTCGAATGCGGGTTGGTGGGATACAAATGTGACAGAATTTCAGTGAAATTTGACACATGCATGTTCCTTCATGATATTTTCCTTCACCGTCAAGCACGAGATGAATTATAAATCACAAATTAAGCACATGAAATTCAATAGCGCTTGCCCGGGTTTGAACTTTGAACTCACCATCATTGGTTAAGATTCACTCGTTCCTACCAGTGGTAAGGACTCCATCTCGGCTTGTACACAGCAATAACTATAATTTTAATTTATTTCTTACAATAAATTAAATCAAATAATGAATAAATGGTAAGTAAACTAATGTCATAATAGTTATAATGTGGCAGAATTTCATTACAAATTATATCACATTGACAAATTCGGGAATCCCCACAATGTTTTTGTTCCTGCAGAGAACGATATCTTCGAATCAGTTGTTATATCGGCTGAATTTCTTTATTTACTAATGTTTGTAATAAAAACACCAGTACATGTAATAAATTTTATTATTTGTTACTTTTAATTTCTTTAAAATTTTGAGATTCTTTATAAATCTAAATAAAAAAAATATTATATTTACGTTAATTCGGTAACCGCCATTTTTTTTGATAAGCGCGGGAAAAGCTATTTTTGACTTATTCAGAAAGCAAAACCAATTACGTTCGGAAATTGATTAAAATTTTATTAAATCGGACGCAATAACCAAATATATAATTAGCAAATAAATGCACCTAATTTAGATAAAATCATTGTAATACGACTCGATATCGACTTATCTATATTTTATAAAAATATAAACTTTACGCTTAGAATAAACTTTTATTTAATAATTAATGTGAAGTAGCAGACGCATGTGAGCCATCTTTCCGCCAATGAGTGTGTAAATGTATCACTTTTGCTAAAATGTATATTGCGTACGTGTCTTGTATTTATTTTGCTAATTAATATTAGGTTATTACGAGATCATTTGTAAATGATTATACATTCATCAAACAAGGTTTTTATTTACGAGTTAAATTATTTTTTATTTAATAATTTTATATACAAGTTTTTGGTTTATTAGTTTATTAAACAAATAAGAGTTCGTTATTGACTTAATACTTTGTTAAAGACTCAAATTGCTATCTCATTCTCAGATGTGAAGTTGAAAAGGATAGCATATGTTTTAAGTGTCAAATAATTATGGTTTAGACTTTTACAATGAAATACTTTTCTCACATAATTCAGTTGTCAATTGTCCTTTTCTCTTTTACTCCCAAAAGGAAAAAGTGCATTCATTTATTTCAATAACATTTATCATTTTAGACAAAACGTCATAGCTTTACTAATTAGTCATTAGCAGTAAAGTTGTTTTATGTTTAAAATATGATAATCACATGAAATTGTACTTGGTGGTACGGCTAGACAAACAGACTGCAACACTTAGTATTATTCTGTTCCGGTTTGAATGGTGAGTGAGCCAGTGTAACTACAGGCATAAGAGACATAACGTATAATATCCCAGTAATGGTCATTGCGGTGGTAATCACTTTTATGTATATAAAAAAAACAGTTAAGTATATTAAAAATATAACACTATTGTCTATTGCAATAAAAATGATTGAATTTTTAAATACTTAATCTTTATTGTAATTATAATATTCAATTTAATAAAGAAAACGTATTTTAAAGTTATTTATTGTTGACTGATTATTATTTCACTGTTGATAGATTTGGTCTTACATTCTAACATTTAATTTTCAACTGAAATAAGTTACAATTCAAATACGTATTTAATTTGTAAAGCGATTTTGATACTTTTATTTTAAAATGTCGCACTCATGGTAATTAGCAAATATTTTTTTGGAATTTTAAGTAATATTATTCTGGATCCGCTAATTAGACGACATATGCGGTAGATCTTAAAACCGATCGATTTGCATTACAATAGAGTTGCGCAAGCGCATTATTAACATTCCTCTCTGTCAGGTCCATTACTTAAGTGACTTTCTATCACCGCTTATCTACTGATTTCGTAATGATTTCATTGGAGATACATTGATTATTATTACTCATTAGATTAGCAAAGGGTTCCTCGAATTCTTTTTTGACTCATTTGCGTGTAGTGTTATCCATATGAGATTTGGCATTTAAGCCAGAATATTCTAGAAAAAAACCGGCTTTTGTTACGGTTTAAGTTGTTAAGGAGCCGTCTTCTCGTTTGGAGTGCCCAAACGTGGCGTGGGCCAAAGGGGCCCCGGCAAAATAACTGATTTGCAGTACCTACGATTTAGAATGATTTTTTAAGTTCCAAATTAAAGTACTAAGCTAAGCTATAATATTATGTAGTTAAAAGAAAAAGTTATCGCCGTAATTAAAATTAAGGAACTGTAACCATTAAATGTAATACAGGACGTATCGAGGGCAAGAAACACCGCAGATAAGACAAAAATGTCGAGTCTTGTATACACAGGGGCCCCGAGATACTAATGTGCCCAGGGCCTCCTATAGGTTTAAGTTGGGCCCTGAACAGGCAGAAACTAAACATCTCATCTCCCCAAGGTTAGTGGCGTTTGTCGATAGAATTCATGGTTAATTGAGTTCTTACAGTGCTAATGTCCCTTTACCATCATATGGCTCAACTGACAGCCTGCAAATCAAGCCAGGAATAGTATCACCTTATACCGCTGTAAGGTCAAACCGGAATTGTTTATTCCACGTCCCAGTAATGAATTCCAATAATTATAACTTAGACTAGAATAACACAAAGACGCAATAAAAGATCACATACATATTCAAACATGGCCTGCTTGTCACCTCTGACTCCACATCCGTCGCCGCGTCCGACGTTGAAAAATAACTGATAATAAATAAAATATATTATGTTTCCAGAGGAAAAATACAGAAAAAAGACAATGCCAGATTATTATGGAATTTTGTCCACAAAACTATTATATGTAAATTACTTCTTTCATAAAATGTATTCGAATATTTCCCTTGAAACGCTTGGGTTGCGGCTTTTCTTTCAGGGCTATGATGACGATGTCTGAAAATTATCGGACTAGGCTGACATTTTAGAAACTAGCCAATTGCACAGGACATACGATCAAAAATCCGACTCGACACAAAATATTTCAGGAGCAGGACTAACAGTATAACGTCCAGACATAGCAGCTCAAACACTGCCAAATTGCAGAGTACGTGCTGCTGCTTAGAATTTCTAGACGACAAAACTCAATAATTGTATTGGCCCGATCTGGGAATTGAATCCAGGACCGCCGGGTCTGCGGCCTTACATGTAGCCACGGAGCATACAACATATATCTATATACATACTTAATAATATAAAAGAGGAAAAGTGAGTTGCGACGCGTTAAACGTGCTTAGTTTTTCTTTTAACTTAGTACGACATTCATCCCTCAACATTTCCAAAAGATAAATTTACATACATAAAAAAAATAACATACATACAAACTTCAAAATGTATCGCATCAAATATTGTGTCTGAATAATTATTATATTATCTATAGTTCGTTCATTAATAACAAAATCCCACTTATATATAGATAACACATTTCGCATACATACATACATAGGCACATACATGACATAGCGATATACAGACATTATACATATTACCGTTTAAAAACAGTGTTATTAATAATTTTCATTCTTTTTTATGTTCGGTTTTTAGCCGAAGGGAGCAGTATTCAGCCAAATGCCGTAAAATCATAATTTATAATCTGTGGCTTGTATCTTCGATTACATATTATGATTGTTCATTATTATGATTACTCAAAAATTATCAAGTAACGTTGATGACGTAATTATTTGCATATTTATGAGATCTCGACCTGTATTACCTTTGACGCGATTTCCGCTGTCGACTGCAATAGTGTAAGAAAAAAACATACTCGTACGTCACAGAAGATATTCTTACCCTGCGACATTACTTGCATACATTGATGGTTTATTTTTGTGGAACCTACCAATCAATCCTGAGAATTACATAGCTTTAGCTAATCTAAAATTATTTAATAAAACAAATTCACATAGCGATTATCGATATCGTTTGTAGAAAATAGTCGATTGATCACGTGATCAGTAATTAATATATTGTTTTGAATTTAGACAACAATTATTCTCGAATGATCTTCGCCTAACCAGAGGCCCTAGCCAAGTTGACATTCTACAATCGTAAACGCTAATAGAAAACTAAAAATTTTATGAGAATGACCACGTGACTTATCGTTGGGAGATGTCATTCTCATACATTTGCTTATTTTCTATTAGCGTTTACGATTGTAGAATGTCAACTTGGCTAGGGTCTCAGTACAGTCTATATATAGAGATGAATGCCTTGTAATGGATATCAGTAACAAATAAAATATACCATGTTGTCAAGCTATAATCGTAAATATTTCGATTGTTTACTGTCAAATGCTTGCACGACAATGCACTTTTAAAAGCTTGCTGATGTCACGATCAGGGGCCCTAGACAAGTGGCTTTTACGTTAATAGAATAGAATAGAAAACAACAACCAATGTATGAGGCTGACATTCGCGTTCGACTCGAAACGTCTCGAAACGTCAAACGCGAATGTCAATTTCATACATTGGTTATTATTTTCTATTCTATTCCATCAGCGTAAAGCCACTTGTCTAGGGCCCCAGGTTGTTTTCGCAATTCGTATTTTATCTTATATCTGACTCTAAATTTTAGGTATTTGATTATTATTATGGATAGAAATTATACAATATAGAATGGGCCATTATTTTTCGTCCCATAATTTCGTTCATTTATCTTATTTCGCATGGCCTATTGCAATCAGCGCCTCTTCTGCCTTTGGTCTGGCCCTACACAAAGTTGAAGCAAGCGTTATCTGTCAAGTCGGTACAAACATCCAATATTCATTCTTTCAATCAAACAGCTGTATTGCAACAACTGAATACCACGAAGCAGATAATTAAAATGCGTAATATAATCTGTGGTTTATCTACGATACATTTCAATGATTATATGTTTATTAAATATAATTATATTATTCACTTTATTTATAAAATAAAACTTTTTCATGAATTTAATTAATAGATATGAAAACAAAATATAATGATGTAACATGATTATTTTAATTTCTTAAATTATAAGTATTTCCTATAAAACTATTTGGTATTTTTTAATTTGAATAATTATATAAACAAGCTCTTTCATTTAAATTAGGCTAAAGCTAAACCAACTATAGAATGATTAAAATTAGTCGTAATTGTGTAAAAAGAATTAAAAGATAATAACGAGGTATGTACGGATGCAGTCTACGAAAGCGATTTTAAAATTTCATATAAAAAATTATTTGATTCGATCAAAAATGTTGCTGTTTTTTATGTTTACTTATTTTTTTTTCTATTTATGTATGGTGTTGGCCAGCTGGAATGGGTTGAAAAGATTTGATTCAAATTTTTTGTGACTTTTTTTTTATGAAAATAATTCTTACTAATAATATAAATGTGAAAGAGAATTTGTTTGTTTCGCTTTATATTATCTACTCAACTGAGCATCATGAAATTTTGCATACATGTGCATGTAGTGATATAGAAAAGGACACAGGTTGCCGATAACCTCACACGCCAATATCTTTAAGTACTTAGTAGTAACAGCCTATGAATGTCCCACTGCTGGGCTAAGGCCTCTTCTACTCTTAGTGAGGAGAAGGTTTTTAGAGCTTATTCCATATAAGTACTTAAATGAGATCAAATGAACTTCATCATCATCGTTTATGTCTAAAAAACTGATTTGATTTCAAAGTATAAATAATAAGTATCAAAAAGTATTTCCATGTTTCATACTTTGATTCTTATCACCACAGATAACATTGATAAATAATAATCTTTTCATCGTTACTAATTTATTATCTTTACCTAAATAATAAAAAAAAAATTGTCTGTGAAAATTAATCTTTGACTTATTTATATTTTTTTCGAACTGTATATATTGTCACTGACCTCTTGTATGACTTTGATATCTTTAGCGCAATGACAGAATAAAAAACAGCATTGTTTACTGAAGTAATTAATTGTCGATGAAATATATGTACATATGTATATATTAATATTTTTAAGGAGAAAATTAAATAATTGACCATTTATAGTTCTTTTATATGGCTTTCAAAATTTACATTTGCAAAAATCCTTACAGTTTTGCAGTAAATTATAATTGTTCAAATTATTCTTTTTTTCACACAAAGTAAGTTAATTAAAAGTACTTATTGAGGTAACTTGCTGTGTTTGTTATTAAGTTTAAGCCCTTCCCTTCTCTTTTCTCTTATCCTACGGTGTTTTAGCATATTGATTCGTTGTCGTTGACAAAGCATTTTCAGGGTAATGTGCTGATCCTACAACCATGGATGGGTGCAGATAAAAGTTACTACTTTTATCGAGCAGGCTTTTATTTATTTTTTACTATTATATTTTTTATATCTATATAAATAAAATGATAGAGGTCTGAAAAATGATTGCGATATCTGCTAGCTATAAAAATAGAAATAGAAATTGTTACAAGAAATATTCTCATTGAGAAAAACTAGTGGATACTGTCAGTCAAATATATTTTTAAACAATTATTTATTTGACATGAAATTTCCTGCAATAACAAATCTTATATATGACAATATCAAACAAAGCTACATAACAATACATAATGGGATAGTTAATGTTTACAATTGACCACATTCTGAGCGGAGATTCCCACGATGTCGTTTACCGGATTATGTGAGATGACTCTTATTAGGGCTGACACTGCGTTTTAATTAAAAATCTTAACTTTATTAACTACTAGCTGTGGCCCGCGGTTTCACACGCGTGCAATTAATACAAATACAATGAAAAAAATTTAGCCTTTTTAGGCTTCGGGGTTTTCCACGATAAAAGGACTATACAACACAAATTCGAACCAGTAGTTCCTGAGATTAGCCGGATCAAACAAACAAACTCTTCAGCTTTATATATTAGTATAGATAAATATTTGTGAGGATTTACCCAGATATGTTTAAACGCGTAAAGATTATATAAAGATTTTAATATTACGTTACATTAGGTTTTTTTTATGATAGAGGAAGACTGATGGGCCACCTGATGGTAAATGATCCCCACCATAGACATTAGCGCTGTAAGAAGTATTAACCATTACATCAGCAATGCGCCACCAACCAACTAAGATGTCCCTTGTTCCAATAGTTACACTGGCTCACTAATTCAAACTGGAATACAACAATACTAAGTATTGCTGTTTTGCAGATAATTTTTTTTAACTTAAATCCTTTAATTTAACTAAAAGATTTAAAATATTTACATTATATTATGAGAATCATCTTACTTAACTTACCATGTAAGTTCTTTAAAAATATATTTTAAAAATAAAGTATAGAATACAATAATGCATGTGGCAACCCCAAGATAATGCATAATCAAATCTCAACGTAGACAAGAACACCTGAGCCATGAGCTCAGTAATTTATGGGAATCTGAGATAATATCACATCTCTTCACTTATACTAGCGTCAGATCCTAGCTTTACGTCCCATAGGTGCATAGTTCGTACTAGAACCTAATCATTAAGGGGCCAGTATCGACGGATACCGGACTGTGCGTAAGATATTGAAGATGGCGCAAACAATGGTGCGTTTCATTTCCACCGTGTAGCCAATTGCAAACGAAGGAGAAAATATAAATACAAAAATCATCATCATCATCATCAATCGTTGTCCACTGCTGAACATAGGCCTCTCCCAAGGTGCGCCAAAGCTCCCGGTCCTAAAAAAACTAGTGGCCTTTTTTTAAGCGCATCTACCATATAGGAGGATTTGCTCATACTCGCCACGCTGGGCAGGCGTGTTGGCGAGCGCATTAGGGGGTAAGTTATTTACGGGGGGGACGCTGCTGCCCATCCCCCCTTTTCCCCGTCCCTTAGTCGCCTCTTACGACACCCACGGGAAGAGATGGGGAGAGCTATTCTAAGCCCGGCACTCCACGGGCCAAAAAATACAAAATACATATGATTGACATATTCCATTCGATTTGTTAATAGCTGTTCTATATTATGCACTACAAACATTTAATGATTAATATATCTTTATTAATAATACAAATATGAGATGGGCCTCTGGAGATCGTCTGCATCTTAATCGAAGACTTCAGCTGTTTACCCGTGAAAGCGTTACAAACAGGCAGACAGGTACACGTGTATAATATTAAATATTATGGATTATCTTAAATGTTGTTAGTACGACTTGAGTTCGCAAGTTATGAAGTACATTTCGGTCACAAAATGTATTCGCTCACATGCGTAAAATTATTCGTAATTATTCCTAGAACAAAGTACAACATACGAAATCAAGTCATTCGTTTGCTCTTGTTAATATCGTTTCAGTATAATAAATTAGCTAAATGCACAATGTATTAAAATTAAAGATTGATTGTCTAGACTCTAGAGCTTCTAACGATAATTTTAAGAACGTCCTGACTGTATTTTGGAATTAATAGGCTTAGGATCGATTCTAAGTTTTTGTTTAAAGTTTTGATCAATTGTTATGGATAGAGCGTTTATTTAAACAATATTAGCAATAAAAATGCTTGAAGTACTATTTTCGATTTCAAATTTCTATCATGCAGCTCATGCTCATACCGTTCGACGTTCCAATTTTAAAATCAAAATCGATTCGAACAAAGATGGATGACAGTGAAAGCGCGGTCATTGGTCGGCGAGCACGCTGCGTGCGCGCATTGATTCACGCTTACAAACTAACATATACAGTGTCATTATACCTTATTACATAACATTAAAGTTGATAATTGTGCATCAAAATGTTTTTTATAATTTTTTCGTACACTACCGCTCCGCAGCGCGTGCGAAGACGCATCATAAGATGTAATTGCCCTTTTGTTTATTACTTTACAGTGGTTTAATTGTAGCTTTGTTTCGCTCAGATTTGATGTGATCGTTAATCCGTGTATCTATTTAGCGATCTAAGCAGTAATTTAGATGAAAATACGTGCGTTGGTTCATTGAAAAAAACGTAGACGCGTGTGTAAATAACTAACGCGATCTTGTTAATGTAATACTTAATAATTTTATTTTCATATAGATTATTTTAAAGTCAAACTCATTACAGTGAGAAAATTTCAGGTCATATTTTGTTTAAAACGTTTTTTATGATAAAGGATGAGAAATGAGAATTGATTAGGTACTCTGTTCTTAATTTCACTTTTATTCTTACTAATATTATTAATGCGGAAGTATGTTGTTTGTTTGTTTGTTACCCTTTCTTGTGTTAACTACTATACCGATTATCATGATCTTTAGTCTACATGTTGTTAGGGGTTTACAGAAAAGGACATTTCATAACATGCCCCCACCCCCTCACTCATAGGCGGACAATGCCGCGGCTGAAAACTAATTAACTTATAAACTCATTACCACCTATTATGATAAGATTCGTTTTTATAACGATAATTCTACCGCTAAACAGCAATACTCGCAGTGACAGTGTCGCAATTTCTTTCAAAGGGACCTTGATCTAATCTGATGAAAGGAAATATCTCTTAAATTAATAAAAAATATTTTTTTATTAATAAATTGCCCTTGCGAGTTGCGGGGCCCCCTTTTGCGCGGGGCCCGTAGCAATTGCTACTCTTGCTACGTGGTTAATACGACCCTGCTACCGGCACAAAGGACATTACAGCATTTCTATTTTCTATTTCACCTTTTCATTATAAACTGCAATAATTGAGTAACTGTTTTTAGACAAACATTTATTTTCTCGTCCGACTTTTCCTCCTTGTTCATGTGTGTGTGTCTAGGGCTGCAGGCTGCAAAAACATTACGTATTGGGATCGGATGCACGTGAATTATATACAATCCGTCAAAATCTTTTAACACAGCCATAAACAAAAATAAATAACACCTGATAAGTAATTATTTGTCAATAATATCCAATAAAAAATACATACATTTCGAAAATAATTTACAATTTTTACACCAAAAATCATTCACATACAAAACATTCAATTAGATAATATAACGTATTCAATTCTCCAGTTTTATAAGTTTCAGAAAAGGGGCAAATACATTCTTATTTATTACTATGTCCTACATCCAATATGATTTGGGCATAATATAATCTTTGTCGATTCAACCACTGAACGCTTAATAATAAAAAAAATAGTCTTTTTATTTATAGACCGAAAAATTTCGTCGACCAATTTGCTGTGATAATTGTGTGAAATATTCAGATAAAATAATAATAATAACGATTTTAATTCGGTTGACAGATGTAATGAACAAGAATAAATGATGACATAACAAAAGACGTAACAAAAAGATTTAAAAAAAGAATTTGAAATTATATATTTTTTTCTTAAATGTAATACAAACTCTTTACACGTTTATAATATAAAAATGACATTTCTTTCTTATTTGTAAATCGCTGTACATATTTTATTTCAACTAAACAAATTATATATTGTTTTATATTTTGCACTGATTACGGCTCGTTAACTAGTAAACTATCGCTTTCATATCATAAAGCCAGCTGTCCGTGAACGCTAAGTAAATACGCGTTTAGGTTACGTTAACGTTATTGTTACGATGTGGTTTCGATCTCGGAGTCGCCACCGTGACGTCAGTAGTAGTTTTTACTGATTATGATATTTTTAACGGTAATATTTATGTTGCAAATGGCATAATGTCCATTTGCGTCATTTTATAAGTTTCTCTTTTAAATGTCAAATAAAATGAAAATATTAATTTTGAATGGTTTTTAATTTTGCACAGATTAAACTAAATTTTTATTTTTGGTTATTTTTTTTTTAAATATTGAATGATGCTAAAAAAAGTTAATCAAATCTGTGTGAGAGGATAAGTTTGAAACTGCTTTTTAATCAGATCCAACTACAACCAGTGAAGGTTATTTAACACGCACTTTTGCTGTAGTCCAATCATCCCCCGGACTTCAACGGCGTCCTAAGCCGAGATCCGGCCTCACAGAGGAGGCACCCTTGGTAGGACTTCGGTTCCACTTGCGCCCCTTATATGGGCTCCTACCACCCGGCTGAGTTCATCTCATCCCTTCCGGTGAAGCTGTAGAGGCCACTAGGACCAAAAGCAAGACACATTCCGAATAAAAAAAGTTCAATCAAAAGTATTAGTATTTTATTAGGTCGTGTTTTATTTGTTTTAGTAAGTGTATTTGATTTGAATTAAAACATAATTGATTACAAGGAAAGCATATTTTGTTACGGATATTCATTATTTTTAGTGTCAAAAAAAACAAGCGTAAATTGAAACGCGAGCACGTTCTGCAACGATGTGAATAAAAAAAATAAAAAAGTGAAGTTTCCTAAGAATCGTTAGAGCAGTCAAGGTATTAAATTCTTAATTGGTTTCTACATAATATAAATGTTTGAATGTTGCCATAATAAAAAAAATAGCACATATTTAAAACATACGTATTTCATAATATATTTATTTCACTTATGTATGTATTTCTAGACAATCTTTTAATGAATGATCGATTCATATAACTTGAGGTAATTATCAAATACTTAATCTAGAGCCATGAATATAGCACTATTCAACAGGAGTGCTTAGGCTTTTAAGTCTTCAAGCTTCACTTCTTAATTTAAAAAAATACATTATACATAACACTTGTATGTCTTGCGTGATATCAATTTTGTGTGATTGCGGACCACCATAAGGTTTTTAAAAAATGTCAACAAGCAATCCAAGAGAAAAGTAGGTACTTGTTTTTTTTTAAGAATGCGTGGTATAATCACGAACTGTAGGATATATGTGGTTTATTGCCCTGAAATAAAATCGATATGTTATTGATTATCTTGAGTATTGCAATTGTGATGCTGCCTACAAAAACACGCAGGTAGATTAAATGACGGAAATCGTATCACAGACAAGATACAATAAAGGCACAGATAACACTTCTGTGGAGATACCTACAATTAATATCATATGGAAACCATATGTCTATCAATTTAATAGCAAAAATTTTTTGACGTGACAACGTCAATGCTGGCTGCATGCACGAAAAATTGTCCCGTTACGCTCATTGTCACGTTACTCTGATTGTACGCTTGCGCCGCATCTATCTCCCTTTCACTCGATTGCAGTCATTTCATCAATGTTTTGTTATGACGTTGTCACGTTAAACTATCGTCTGTAAGCCGACTTTACAGACAACCATTTCTTTATATAGGTTCATGTGTCTATCTGTCTGCACACGCTAATCTTGGGAAGATGAAGACGGTTTTCTCAGATTGATTAAGCTCAGTTTGGAGCAACATTTTGGTTTTATTTTATTCAAATCTGAAGACAGTGAAAAGAGTTATCATTATTTAAAAGATCAGGGGATTAATACCGACTTGCAAAGGCATTAGGTATTTAAAAAAAATGTTTAGCATTTCACAATCGATTTGGCTTTGAATTCAGTTTACAGAATAGCCTTTTTGACCCAAACATCTCATTATGAAATCAATTAACACCTTGGAATACAATTATGTACATTGAATTAACTATTATTATGAGATGTTTATAACATTGTAACTGTTTTTTTTATGAGTTGTACGCCGTTGGCCTTGCTCGATTAGGCGTTACGCGTTTAGGTTCCAAAAAAGTAGATAAGTAAAAAAAAGAATATTTTCGAAAACAGAATCTGTTTTCATGTTTATTTTTATTGATTTTTTTAAGAGGTGAATGATGAAATCGCTTTAAAATGTTTTTGGATGAGAAATGAGCAAATGCGCCACTTGATAGTAAGTCACATTCCCTCATAGACTGCACTGTTAGAAGTATAAACCACACCAAACAATACTCCTAAGCTGAGTATAACGATGTGCAGGCCAGCCTGGAGGGGTAAAACCCACACTAGTGATTCTACCGCCAAGCATGTAGTAGCTTTGTATTATCTTCCAGTATCATTTGAGTGAGCCAGTGTAATTACTGGCACAAAGGACATAACATCTTAGTTCCTAAGTTGATGGCGCATTGGCGATGTAAGCGATGTTTACCAGTCTCTTAAAATGCCTATGAGCGTTGGTGACCAGTGACAACTTACCATCAAGTGGCCCATATGCTCATAAAAGTATTTATAGCATTAGGTATGCTATAAAAATTAAAAAGTGGAATAAAAAGGGGACTCTTTGACACTTGTATCAAGGAGTTTGGTTTCTAAATGCTCATAATGTAGTCATTAGACCAATGAGGCTGTAAGATGCCATACCGTTGCCCTAATAATCGGATCTATTCATATTTTATCTGTCAATGTTGCTACGACGGACGTTGCTTGCGACGGAATCCTATAGCGGTAATAATTATAATATGTTGATTGGGAAAACTCAATTAGGTTAACTAATAATGATACATATAAAACAACATACGGGTTTGGCTGCAGTATTTACATATATATTCGTCTTGGATTTAAACATATGATTTACAAATGTAGTATTAGTAAATTATATGATTACTGAAAGTGTCTATTATATTTTAATAAACTTTAAGCCCAGATATCGGTGACATTTGCTGAGAAGATGTCGATAATTTCAGATTGTCTGTTGATTGTAAAACTAGTCATAAACTAATAGTATTTTTATAAGCTCACGAGAACAGGTCTCGCTTATTATTATGATAAAATAAAGATAAAACTCGATAAATAATTTCAAGGAAAACTATTGAAAATAAAAACAAAGATAAAAAAATATATTATACAAAGTCCGGTTTTCAATTAATTGAAGGTTAGGAAAATATACATATATAATTGTATTAACATGTGTATATTATGTAATGTAGATAATTTTTGTGCACAGAACTGTGCACAATAGAATCCCATAATAAAATGATGTAAACACGATACAATACGATAAGTACGATGTAAGTTAGAGTCAAAGTCAAAAATCTTTATTCAATACTCAAGCAAAACACACTTATTGATTGTCATAAATCTACCGCCGATTCGGAAATAAACACCTCAGACCTGAGAAGAACCGACGAAAGAAACTAAGCGGGTTTTTTTAATTTATATTTAGCTTTTTCTTTACAGTTATAATTGACTTAGACAATATATTCTTATTTATTTGAAATAGCCTGAAGGCGATAGTTTAATTCCCAGTTATTATTTCTTTTCAGAAACTAGACATATGATAATCCATGAATAAATGAATCATTTATAAATCTTATTCGATTGTAGTTGATTTAGCACAAGGGCAGTTATACATTTTAATTAACTGTTTCATATTATTGAAATACTTAAATATGTAATGGGTCGTGTCTGTGCATTAATTAATGCACGAATGATAAGAATAATTTTAATAAAACACAAATGAGTATTCCGATTTCATGTCAATAAAATATAATAAAAAAACATACATTAGTATTTTAAGTATAGAAATGTCGAAAATTGTTGTTTGTTTTTAACCGACTTCAAAAAAAGGAGGAGGTTATCAATTCGTCTGTATGTTTTTTTTTTTTTTTTTGTGTTTGTTACCTCATAACTTTCGACTGGGTGAATCGATTTTGATGTTTTTTTTTTATTTGAAAGGGGTTGCTTCCCATGGGGTCCCATTTTTTTTTAGTCCAGGTTTGACAATGGAATCCATGAGAAAACCATATAAGTCGTAAATTTGTATGAGGTATGTGCGCGACAAATGGACGAATAACTCAATATCACGCAAACCGATTTCGATGATTTTTTTTTATTAGAAAGAGTATACTTCAAGGGTTGTTTGATGATAGTTTGGTTAGATTCTGATTATAGGATCCATGACAAAGTAACGGAAATCTTCAATTCTTAGTAGCAAATTAACGATACACGGCCGAATCTTTTATAGGCTATCTAGATTTATCATTCACCTACCATAACATCGTTATGATCAAGTAATTATAGTACTATTGTAAAAAACACTTCTTTATATACCGTCAATAGTTTTCGCAGCGCACGCGAAATAATAACTTTTATAGGCAACAGTTTAATACGTTGGGTTACATTGCTCCATTTTAAGTAGGGATCTATAAGTTTTTGAAAATATAATAAAGCCTATATTACTCGGTAAAGACGTAGCTTTTTAAGGGTGAAAGAATTTTTTAAATCGGTCGAGTAGTTTTTGATTTAAATCGTAATAAAAAATCAAACAAAAATCAAATCTTTCCTCTTTATAATATGAGTTATGCATGTAAGCATTAGTATATATGTATATGTTTGTAATTGAAACATATTTGAACATCTCCTAAAAGTTGAGACCAATTTTGAAAATTATACATATATATATATATATATATATATATATATATATATATATACTAGTAATCAATATATAAATATACATAAATATAACATGTATATAAGAGTACTTATACGATTCTATATATATATATATATATATATATATATATTTATGTATATTTATATATTGATTACTAGTGTTTTTCCCGCGGTTTCAGCCGCGTAGTTCCTGTTCCCGTGGGAATATGGGGACAAAATGTAGCCTAAATTACTCCCTGATAATGTAGCTTTCCATTGGTGAAAGAATTTTTTAAATCGGCTTAGTGGTTTAGGCATGAAAGCGTCACGAACAAACTTACTTTCGCATTCATAATATTAGTTAGGATAATATAGATACTTCCCCTTTTTTTAATATACAGACATTCCGTCATATATTTATGGTGAAGAATGGTATAACACAACATCTATAAACATAAAGTTTATTTAATTATTACTAGAAATAACTATTTGATTATGTTATGTCTGCCCAACACCCCACCAACTAAATCTATTTAATCAAAACATGTTAATTTATATTCATACATTTAACCATATTAACTAATATTTATTAATTAAGTACCAAAATGCATTTTTCTTTATGTTTCACTGTTTTAGATTAATATATTTAAATAATAACATAAATGGCGCTGTCTCATATGAGCTGCACGTTTAGTAGGTCTACCCATTTTCTACAAATTAGTGAATGTACTTCAGATTCACTAAAAAGCGAAAAATAAATAAAAATTTTAACAAAACAAAAACCGACTTCATAAAAGAACAAATTAATATGCACTAAAAAGTAAAAAAATAATTGCGTATTCTTCTATAATTTGATAATTAACTTACTATTTTCTACTCATCAATATGTAGGTACGAATGTGTTGTGTGGTTGATAATTTATTTACAATTATTGTTATTTTTGGAGTCGATGTCAGCTAAGGAAACACTATAATATACCTAGCAATAATAATACGGGAATCGTTTAAAAACAATTTACACATTACAAATTGACTTTTATTCGCTTCGTTAAGTTGCGCGTGCGACACAAGCACATCTCACCTACAACTATGTATGTAGTTATAAGCCCACCTTGGCTGACATCGACTCCAAAAGTAACAATAATTGTAAATAAATTATCAACCACACAACACATTCGTACCTACATATTGATGAGTAGAAAATAGTAAGTTAATTATCAAATTATAGAAGAATACGCAGTTATTTTTTTACTTTTTAGTGCATATTAATTTGTTCTTTTATGAAGTCGGTTTTTGTTTTGTTAATTAAATGTAAGTTGGTGCGAAGATGTATTTATATGTTCAATCTAATTTTATACAATACTTACCTATGTATTATTTAAAAAAAAACATTTTGTGATAATTATGATTATATTCTTAGTCAAGTAAAAATTAAGCTGTATTTAAAAAAAAAAAAAACTAGACATGTTATCATATGCTCTCGATAGAGCATATGATAACATTATCTATATGTATTAACTATATTTTCCATTAATAAAATTACGTACTTATAATAAAAATAAGTAAAACACATCACACACATTCCCCGATGTCGGGTGGTAAAACTAAAGATCAGAAAGTTGTCGCTGACCACTTGTCTCAGCCGAGGGGTCACTCATTTGAATACAATGAAGAAATGCGCGTGCGCAGGACGCGTACATGCGCCGCGCGAAAGAATTTCGTTTCGGTTGTATTCGGTTATGTGACTTTGTTATTCGTTGCTTTATACTCACTCTATTTGTCATAAATATTAACAAATAGTCAAATGCTTATATACCTTGGAATAATATTACGGATAATAATACGAATAAATAATAAATAATAACACTACGAAGGCGATAGTGAGTTTGTTTGTTTATTATGATATCACGTCAACACTACTGAAAAATTCAGGACCTATGTAAGGGAAATGTATATATGACAATTTGAGCGATTATTCTATAATGATATTTCCATAATATAGACTATATTATGGAAATATCATTATAGAATAATGGCCCTTGCCAAGTTGTCATTCTACAATCGTAAACGCTAATAGAAAACTAAAAATTGTATGAGAATGACCACGTGACTTATCGTTGAGAGATGTCATTCTCTTACATAGCCTCTGGATAATACATAGAAATTTAATACGGCAATAATAATAATTAAGATATAATATTAATCGTGAAACAAATTCGGTACATAACAACATCTTCAGTTATATATCCAATGACGTCATTTAAAAGGAAACATCTAAAAATCTAAGTATTAACTGTGGATTGAGATGACACTTGACTAACGGCCGAATACTGAAACGTCACTTAAATATTAAATGCAACTAAATTATTTGAGACGACGTTAATTTAAAATTTCGCATACTAATTTAGTAGCTTCTCAATGTTAAGTAGCAGTTAACTTTGAGGGACGTTTCAGTATTCGGCCGTTAATCTGTTGAGAGTTTTAGGACAGTTACGATGTGTAAATATCACTAGAAATATTAATAACTATTATATGTATATATTTTTTGTAAATTTTCAATAACGAATAAGTTAGAAAGAAACAGGGAGAGCACGAGGACGCTAAAGGGAAAGCGAGACAGGTATCTGATTCCAGCGACGTGCACAGATATTGTGACCGTGTTGTATGTTATGATGACTTCCTAAACGATTCCGGCTACAAGGCAATTTCCACAGATTATACTTGACTAAAGGAAACTGAATTTATATATGTGTGCTGGAAAAGAGCTGCACTCTATATTCCCTCATTCATTATCGTATCAACAACTTTGAACGCTTTGTGAAGTACTAAGTCCCTATCCGTGCTTTGAAGCCAGGGAGCTCATCAGCCAGTTATTTAATTATACGTCAAGAGAACCTTTGGTAATGATTACGTCATAGATAGAAATATCTTTGTTCCAGAATATGTTTTTAATTAAATTAAGTGACGTGATTTATAAATTTAATCGTCTTAATACGTCGTTCGTTAAGAAAACTACAAACATTTATTTGTACGTAAAATCCTTAACTAACATCGCGTGGGCGTGAGTAGTATCTTAGCCAATGTTTAAATTGTTATTCGATTATCGGCTTTATTGTTAACGTAATACGGTCTTTCGTTTCAGATGAGTGTGCCCATCTGGAGAGACAAGGACGCAAGACCGAGAGATTAGAGTATTGATCGGTCTGAAGCCATTTCGTTAATCTTGCAGTCTGCAGGGCGGATTTCGTTTGGTTTTCCCCTTGGATGTATTATGTCTAGGTGTGGCGTGACACTTATCTCAGGCCCATTATATACTTCGGAACTGTAATAAGATGTTTAATATAATTAAAATTCAATATAACTGAAATAAAACTCTCAGATTTCAGTTTTAAAATTATCTTTATTTTAACTATTGTAATAAGTCGTGCTATTTTGTAATAACTTCGTCACAACCGACTTATGATGATATGCTATTTTGATTCGTATCCTTTAAATGTTATAATTATTATAGTCAATTTCGCATATCATTAACTTATACTTTACGATCTTAGTCCACGGTGATTTTTGAGTTTGTTCTTAGAGAAAAAGAAATAGAATCATCACGTACCTAATTAATGTGACTGAAACTTGTATGTATGTAAAAACTTGTAACTAATATCTAGTTGTAACTTTTTATGAGTCGAACATATAACTTATTATATAACGTTTAAGTTTCTTATAAATTTTACATGAAAGTAAATGCGTTATTACATTACCTAGTAAAATCTTGAAATTTAGCAATATTTCAGCCACGCAAGATACTTGAAGGGTTACGACATACGAATGAAAAACTTTGCCTAGATATGTGCTTGTAGCGTACAAAAACATGTACGTTGCGTACGTCCTGTTCAACAACACAATTATCACGATCTAATAAACATTGATCGAAACAGGTTACTACATGTATCGGAATTTATTGCGTGCATCGATTTGCCAAAGGATTTGATAAATGTTTCATTAGATAAAATATTAGGATTGCATGGCGCCAATTCTACTAACAATCACTTTATCGCAAACGAATCGTTGACCGTTGTGATCTAATCGATTCCCTATTTTCTAATTTAATAATCGACTAGTGGCATAACAATTAACAATTCATTTTGGTTTTCACATTAACCATGTTAATTTTTTATTGCATAGGAAGGCGGACGAGCATATGGGCCACCTGATGGTAAGTCACCAACGCCCATAGACAATGGCATTGTAAGAGATGTTAACCATCGCTTACATCGCCAATGCACCACCAACCTTGAGAACTAAGATCTTATGTCTTATCCCTTAAAACCGGAGCACAACAATACAAAGTACTGTTGTTTTGCGGTAGAATATCTGACGAGTGGGTGGTACCTACCCAGACAGAGCTTGCACAAAGCTCTACCACCAAGTGAATCGTAAAAAATCGTAAAGCTTTGGTTTCGATCTGAATAAAAATAGAATAGTTGCATTTGGATTGTAATTGAATCGAGGACGTATCGTAATCGTTAAAGATTAGTAGAATTGTCCCCCTGTATTTTATCTGGTACCGCATTGGTGACACTTATAACTTAGGATATCAAAATCGAATTAAAATAAATTACGCTCCATTCAAATAGGCTCTAGTGAATATTGAGTCGTTTTACAAGTTTTAAAGTTAACATCGGACGAAAAGCTATTACAATTCTTTCTAATACGTAAATTCAAAGCTTATATATTGAATAAATAAATCTGAACTATAATTTATATTTTTTGAAATATGTCTGTGTGTGCATCTCACGTTATGACTAATTATCTATTTTATTTATAAATTATCATCAGTGATCAGATATGTAGGTATCTTCTAAGGTGCGCCAACTTTCCTTTCTGTATTTGATTTTTCTTCTTTTCTTTCTCTCATCTTTTCTAATTGTTCAGGTCAGGTTCCATCACCTTCAGATCATTGTACCTGTCTGGTAGTCACCCTTGCTTTTATTGTTTTTATCCCTCAAAATACATCAAGCATAGCTATTTAGATTGGATATTTTCAATAAACGAATCCCGCAGTTAGTGTTTTGTGTAAAAATTAATCTTATTAAAAATAAACGCTGAATTTACATGTAATTTATGATAGGTCTCAAGATATTCGAGATGCATACATACACAGATAAAACATATCATATAGTATAGACTTCGTAGAGGTTTGAGAACATAAGGACCTCCTTGAATCTTCCATACAGAATATTAGAAGTACATATTATATCAATAATACGTTATAAAGTACATTCTTATAAGTATCTTGTATGTTATCTATTGATTTTTACGAAAATTGAGTTAAATTATTCGGACTGACCTAATTGCCATGATATCAAGAGATATCAAAGATGGCGGACACTAATTACAATGCTTCTTTAATATTTATTGCATAGTTACTTTTCATTTTGTGTAACGTTTTCAAACAATATTTTCTTATATTTTCTTTGGGATTATGTTTGAAAACCCACAAAGAAGGTACGGAAGTGCGCTGAAAGGTTCGAATATTAATTATCACCACCCTCCGCCACCGCCCGACCACCCAACCACCCTGGGACCCCGTCTCACTAGCAGCGCCTGGTACCGAAACCTCATAGTTTAGGAGATAGACATTGTTTTACTCATAAAATAAAGATTATATTTAATCAGTGATTTTACTTGTCAATTAAATCGAAGTGGTAACTGGTAAGGCTTTGTGTGGCAAGCTCCTGACAGTCGTTAGACATCCTATCCATATGAAAGCTTGTAATAGACTCAATCACATTGTAATATATAATATTAGATGTAATACGAACTATTAATTATTATTATTACTGCAGAGTATCTTTCATTTTTGATGTTCGACAATGACAATCTGCAACAAATTTTAATCTGGCAACAAGTATATTGACAGACGCTCTTAATGGCGGGAAATGAACTTTGATCTTTTTAAATATTAAAAATATTTTGTGATTGCGAACAGTATAAGGTATCATTCATCGATTAATTTAATATATATTTATTAAATATTGTATTAAATTATTTTATTGAAGTATTTGTGAAATAAAATAATAAATTCGATGCATTTAAATTGCAAACGCACAAGTCAAAACAGTAACGCTTTGTAATCAGACAAGACTAACTGTCAAACGCGCTTTTTTAAATAATGACCCCGCTACAAACACTATTATTATCTATATCATAAAACCGATACCTTCTTTATTTATGGTCAATATTTCATACTAAAAACTATTCACAGAGTAAATAGAATTAATTCTTTATATGTAATGCACTTCTTATACCACCAGTGTGCAGAGGGACTTAACTTGTTCAATTACATTATAATAAATAAAATCGTTGCCATCACTCATGTTTAATATCTAATCTAATCTTTCCTATTATTCGTAAAATTATGTACCAAAATAATGATATTAATATCTAAGATTTGTAGTCATTTTATGAACTTTGAAACAGGATAGCCCTGTTTCGCGTAAAATAAAAACGACGAATAAAATAAGTGTTAAAATTAAACTTTTAAACGAAACTGAACCTTATGCTATAATATTTACGTCTCAAATGCAAAAATCGTGTTTAAATATAATCAATTTCCTATCAGCTAGAGTGCGTGTTAATTAATATAAAGAACGAAATAACAAATCTTAATTTTTTTTTTTTCTATGACATAAATATATAAAAACTTTTTTTTTAAGAAAAATTTGGGCAAAGGAGCTCCTGTACTATTTCCCGAGATTTCCAAAACGCAGACAATGGATTTCCGAACAATGGTTTTCAAAGGTGTTTGATGGGCCTCGAATATGTATTGTGCGTACTGCCTTTATGTTTTCATGTTAGGGGAAAATGTAGGCGTTTTCAGTTATGTCTCGATATACTTTAGGAGATTGTTTTTATATTATTGTTGGTTGGTTGGAATGTTTCTTTGTTTATATAAATTCATTGTTTGTAAAATATGTGTATAAATAAATAAAAAATAGCGTAAAAACTTTGGTTATTTATTAACTCATATTGACCCTAGACGATCTATCTCGTCTAGGTCTGGTCGCGTATATTATTTATCTATCAAATTTGAGGTAATACAATACCTTTGTTATTAATATGTATTATATATAGTATATACGTATTAAAAGAATGATTATTCTAATATTTTTAAAAAAGGTATTGCATCTTTAATAATAGTTTCTTATATCGCACTTCTAAAGTATATAATTCTTCCTCTTAATGCTTCCCTCTGAAAATCTCAGCCAATAGGACCTCTGTATTAAATAGAATGCGATCTCGAATTATTCCTGCAGAGATACAACATTACTCCCTGTATTCTTGCCTTCAAGCCACAACTTTGAAAAATGTTCAACAACTATTGTCTTTAAAGTACATTTTACTATATCTGATGTTAATGTTCTTCGGACCATTTTAAAGTGAACCAGGAACGAGATCGATTCTCTCAAAGTGGACGTATCAACTCGTTATTCAACTTAATTCCTAGAACATAGAGTTCTGTATCGCTTGGAACAACTAAAATGATAGACCAATTTAAATATGGAACATTCAAAGATGGTTCTCTAGGGAAAAACTAGAGGCGTATCATACGATATTAGACCTTGTAATCGGGTATGTCAAAGAGTTAGGGTTGAAATTTCCTTATAGTGAACTGAGATAGGTTATTATTCTGTTGTGTTATACCTTGGATCGATTTGCTCTGGGGAGAACGGGCCACGTCAGATACCGGCGTTTCCAACCGTGCTATATAGTGGTTTGTATTTCGAATTACGTAAGCGCTTCTACTGACAAAATGAACCAAACATTATTTTTGAATGTTTTTTTTTAAATAAAATAGGTTAAGGTTATAAGTACATACTATAATTGAACTTTTTATAGTAAGTAATTAATGAATTTTATAACGAATAAGCTACTCATACGCCTTTTTTGTTTGGAGTAATGTCTTAATTTTAACTTAAATTTTAATGACTCAACTCTCTTTTGATCTAGTCATTAATGATGCTTTAATTTAATACATAATTTTTATTTTAAATTCATATGTTTTTTTATGTGTTATTGTGATTGTGTTATAATATTATTATACAAAATAAATATATTGAACGCGGTATATATAAACAAACCATATTTATCGTGTTTTTTTATTTTTTTACAAAATATTTGATAGTCATATTAGTTTATGCATTTGTATATAAATCGATGAAAAGTTTACATAGGATTAAATTAACAAATCCTAAAAGAGATCTCCACAAGAAACCGGACAGTCCATGGAACATATAAAAATGTACGGACATAAAAAATATGTACATTTAATAATATATATATATATATATATAAAATTCTTTATACTGTTTTCTTTTATTTCAAAAACTTTCATCTTATAAAAGGGCGCCGTTATTTGCGCATTAGTAGGCGCCGCCCGCCCTAGTGTAGGGGGATCAGCGCTGTGTATATAGCCATGGATGAAAAGGGGTGAGTAATACGGACATCCCTCGCCAGTGTAGGTACTTATATAGTAAAATTTAACTACTGTTACAGTACAAATACGAAAAATATTAACAATAGGGATAACTTTAGCATTGAAGTTACGATCATATTATTTTAATGGTTCTTTCGTCATCAGCAACCTTATCTGAATGACTTGCAAACTAATTTAAAAAAATCCTTCAAGCTCAAACAAAAGATCAAAATTCAATATATAATTCAATATGCAGCATGACGCTTACTCATTGTTTGCTAAATTCAAATCGATAATACCCTGATCTGAGAGGAACCGGTGAAAGAAAGTTAGCTGGTAAAAACTATCTTTGTTTTTTGACTGCCAATAATGACTGGCAATCTAGTGGCTACTTTAAGGCCGCGTATCCCGACATTCTGAGTTCAAATCTCAGGTCACACCAATAAAAGTTATTGGGTTTTTCCATCGAAAAATTCTAAATAGCAGCCCGGAGTTTCAAAGCTGGAAGTTTGTACATTCGCGTGCCTTTGAAAGCACGTTAATCCATTGGTCCTGCAACTGAACACCTTCCGGTCATGTCGGATTATATTATTAGTGTGAAGGAATTAAGTGCACCTGTGTTTGCGCACACACTTGTGCATATCTCCTGCGCAGTTGGCTAGTCTCCTTTGAGATTGGCCGCCGTTGCTGAAATCGGTCAAGAGGACATCATAATTATGTTCTATACCGAACGTTTACGTATAAAGCGGACAAACTTCAACGTATTGAAGTATGTCCGCTACTCGCTATTTCCTTATAATATAGAAAAGTGTATAACATTACCTACTAGATAAAATCCAAAAAGAATGGTTGTTGTTTTTACTTTTACCATCAATAGCTTAGTGTAATGATTATAGGTATTTGAATTTATAAAAAAATTTTGTGATATTAAACATTATAATATAAAAAATAAATTAAATGAAATAGTTCAATAGCGTATGTAATCATGGTAATTAGTTTCATAGATAATATAAAGAGTTACATACCTAGTTCAGTATTAAATTAAAGTTCGTCTATATAACATGTTCTAAATTGCGGACCACCTCAGCTCAGATAATTGTTGACCAAAATTTCCAAGTAAATAATATATATTACAAGATAAGAACAATTAATTTTGAAGGTTTAGTTATTTCAATAATTCATGGAATTTAATGTGAACGACGCAGTCATGATGATGATGAGTGATGACGCAGTCTCGATCGATAACAAAGGTTTCAAGAAATGAATCGAGTCGAATGCATTTTAGTAAAAGGCTTAATAAATTCGCGCTATGCCAAATATCTAAAAAAAAAATAACTGTCAAAATCATTTGACATTTAAGTTTTGCCCATGGCTGCGTTTAACGTTCGTGAATAAATAAGCCACAGTTGCATTGACCCAATATAAGCATTCTAACTATAACATAGGCTAGGCAACTGTGCAGGATGAGTACAAAGGCTGAAATAAACGATTTGTTTAGATTGCGGACGCGAACGTGGTAATGTAGCGGTTAGCATTGCGATAAGAGAAGGGTGATTCTAAAATTAAAAAAATATATTATAAAAACATGTTTTATATAAAAAATATTGTATCTTTGATGTTGACCGTTTAAGAATTCCATCATTTAGTTTTAGGTGTTTTTTTATAGCATAGGCCACCGGATGGTAAGTGGTTCTCAACGCCCATCGACAACAAAACCAAGTACTGCTGTTTTGCGGTAGAATATCTAATGAGTTGGTACCTGTACCACCATATTGTGTGCATACTATAAAAGTTATAAGTGCATCACGATGCAAAGACAATGGGAAATTAACCATCACGTTAAACAATTCCGAAACATAAGTAGGTTCTAATGCCGCTTGCGAGATTCGATTAAAAAAAACACATTCCGATTTGAATAAAAAAAGATTTGGTAAACCGAAACTAGTTACATTAAAAAAAAAAACAAATAGAAAATCATTTTCAGGTGATGAGGGGTAAATAATGTTGAAGTTGAAAAAACCTTTTTATTTTTAATAGCATTAACTACCTATTCAGAGTTATTTAATCGTATTACAATTACTTTATTTTAAAAGTATCTATTTTAAATAAGAGGCCCTTGTCAAGTTGACATTCTACAATTGTAAACGCTAATAGAAAACTAAACAAATGTATGAAAATGACCACGTTACTTATCGTTGAGAGATCTTATCTTATTCGAATACTAGAAAACTCTTTCCAATAACTTGCTTAGTATTGATATTTCAGTAAACAGATTTTATAATTGTCATGAAGTACTTATAACATAAAATGATATTTATTTAACAATATTTTGTAGAATTACTCAATTGATAAGGTGAGTCAGGGCCGCGCCTGCGCGATGCGGGTTCCGGAGTTCCAGAGAACCTGTAAACTGATATCACACAATTATAAGCCTTATCATGTAAAACTTAAAGTTGACATTGCTAAAAAGGTCAATTAACAATTATGCAGCACTTTCAAGTATTCAGTCAAAGTGTTTTAAGCTGTATTGACTAAGGGTTAAAGTTGATATTTCTGTAAGATGTGATGATGATATTAAGAATAGATCCGTTGTTGTATTCTGAAGTGGTATTCAAGTGTTGTTGTTGAAGAAAATTTTTGTTTCAGTTCCTAGTGATATCTATGTTTATAATTCCTCTTAATATATATATATATATATATATATATATATATTTGTTTATGTAATCTAATATATGGATTGTATATTTATTAATTTAATTGGAATTATATTATCTTATCAGCTAGGAGTAGATATTTAATACCATTTGTTTTATTTTAATCTATACAATTACAATAAATAGGTCTGGCCATTTTTTTATGTTTAATTATAAATATAATTAAACATAAAAAATGGTTGTCTGTAAAGTCGGTTTACGGACGATAGTTTAACGTGACAACGTCATAACAAAACAATCTTCTCCTCGGACGCATAGCCCAATCGAGTGAAAGAGAGATAGATGCGGCGCAAGCGTACAATCAGCGTAACGGGACAACGAGTCATCTTTTTTTGTGCATGTAGCCAGCGTTCATCGATTTATTAGACGTTGTCACGTCAACAATGAAAATATTTTCGTTATAATGAAATGGATTTTATCCTGAATTAGGAAATAGAATTCTACA
The DNA here is from genome assembly GCA_963151315.1 of Nymphalis c-album. Lineage (NCBI taxonomy): Eukaryota > Metazoa > Arthropoda > Insecta > Lepidoptera > Nymphalidae > Nymphalis > Nymphalis c-album. The sequence goes on from OY720610.1 coordinate 4,541,280, forward strand.
ACGGGAAAATTCGTTTTTAGAAGTAGTATTGTCAAAACCAATATCAAAAGCGTCTAAAAGCTCCTAAAAGCACTTTTGAACGATTTTATATGTATTGCCTAACACAGGTTCAGAATTGACATAGACTCTATCAAGAGGATATGGCAAGGAAAACAGTGGGTACTGCTTTAGATCAATTTATAAGTAAATATAAAAAAAAATATTCTTTATTCTGTATAATAATAATAATAATAATTTATTTATTACTTCTAATTTATAACATAAACACTGGTGGTGGACCTCTGACCCCGAAACTAATGTAAATTGTATTATCAGGGTCAGCGATTCTTCAACAATTAATTGCACACAATATTATAATGCTTTTAAAAATGTATATAAAAAGAAAAGAAAATTAGAGTAATTAAAAGTAAAAATAAAACATTTACAATATATGAAAACGAATGTAATTTTTTATCGTCCGTATAGTCTTATCGAGTATTAAGACTTATTTATCAGTTTTTTTTTGACATAAGATTTAAATTTATTAATAGATTAAGGCAAAAATATCTGAGGAATTTTATTTTAGAGACGGTTACCATGTGTCTTAAAGATTGTTTTTATTTTGGGGAGTTGGACATTCTATGGGTAAGTCACTTGTGTCAAAGGAATCAGCTTTTGAGAAGAGGTTCTAGCCAATCCCAGGCAGCCAGATGACTGAAGAACATGGTGGTAGCGCGCCTTTAGCTGCGTGCTGATGACGAAAGGCAACAGCTCAAACGAGAATCAACTAAAGTATACCTGTACAGTCCACTTGACTTCATTTATGTAGAACTAGCTACCCGACTTGACTTCGCATTGACTTGAATTATATAAGGGTCGACATTAAACGAACGTACGTGGCGCACGCCAATAAAACTCACAGTCGAGTCGAAATGATCTGCAATATTCATCGTCATATTTCAGTTTGTAATATATATATGTATAAGTGAGCTAGTGTAATTGCAGGGACAAGGGACATAACATCTTAGTTCCATCAAGGTTGGTGGCGCAATGGCGATGTAAGCGATGGTTAACATTTCTTACAATGCTATTGTCTATGGGCGTCGGTGACCACTTACCATCAGGTGGCTCATATGCTCGTCCGCCTTCCTATAAAATAAAATAAATAATAAAATATATTAATAAATAATACACCTAAACCTTTCTTATGAATTACTTCGTCTATTAGTGAAAACCGTATGAAAATCCGTTTGGTACTTACTTTTAGAGTTAATCGCCTTCATACAGACAGACGCAGCCGAGTTATATAATATCCTGTGATGATGGATTTAAAAAGACTTTGATACGTCATTCCGTGGAAGATTCCCATTCAATAATCTTCACATATCTGGTAAATTTGTTTCAGAAGCGATCGACCTATAAATTATAGTATTTGGTCGAGATAAGGTTATTAGAGTCAGATTATCTTTAAGTATTTTGAGCCTAAATCGTTGCTAGATCTTCGTTGACAAGATAAAGGTACATTTGATATGTTATCGGAGAAATTCGGCAAAACCAATAAAATGACTTAGTAAGTAGTCCACTCGAAGCGTCTCAATTACAATGACATTTTATGATAAATACATTTAAACCTGCTCTTTATCAGCGCTTATCATAATTTTTTTTTTTTTTTTACTTTTTATCTGTGACACTAAACGCTGATATTCAGAATTTCGAAATCTGTTCTTTTTTTTGGGATATGAAAAGTACTTCGTAATGACGTCAGAAGAATGTGACAAGAGATGATAAAAAAATTAGTCATCTTGACTTGTCTGTCATTTTTGAGGTTGCCAATGTTAAAAGCCAATCAGCAATCAGGGTTGATTTGACAAACAAAACTCAAACATTGTATTTTGATAGTAATTAAATGAAGAAATAAGTTCCGACTTCATCCCATCATATCCATCGAATTTGTAATTTTTTTTTAAAACAAACAAACACAAAAAAAACATACAATCGAATTGATAACCTCCTCCTTTTTTTGAAGTCGGTTAAAAAGGGGTTTAACGTAAAATATCCAAAATGCCGATTTTCCTGACAGTCCTATTATGAACAGAAAATATATACACACAATGTACACACATAATTAAATAATATTAGAATAGAATTCCATTCTAAAATAGATAGAATATGCTTTATTGTACAACAAAAAGAGTTACAGGAACATACAGAATAATTTAAAATTATATAAATATAGTTAGGGGATCCCCAAACAACAGTGTTGTTAGAAACGCACTAATATCAAACCGCCGCCATTTTGTTAGTGGACAGAAAAGTAAACTAATTAATTATTGTTCGACTAGTGATTTGTTATTGTGTTCAAATGTGTTATCTTAATTTTTAAGAATAATTGAGAATATTTTTTAAAAAGACCAAATGGAGGTTTATTTAAAATCAATTTTTACTTCTGGATGCTAAATATATACATATGTATGTCATGCATAAATGGCAGTCTTGCTGCTACTGCTACGAGAGCGATCTCCTCCATACGTCCAGGTAAAGTTTTATTTTGAAGTGAAAACTTCTTTAGCATCGTTGTGATTTGAAAGTCGATGAAACGAAAAAGCGACAGTAAAAAGAGATAGACACATAAATTCATAAGATTTAACGTGGAAGAAAATGAGATAGGAAGCATTATACAGTTGAAGCCAACATTTTTGGAGGAAACCTTCTCACACGTTTTTATTTATTCACGTATTTGTATGTTTTTGTTAATTAAGGTACAGTCACCCTACAGGCTTAAATGTATCGTATTTTTAACCAATAACAATTAATAAATAGGACGGAACGCTGCGCAAGAGAAAATTAGTAGTGTAATATATATTTTTTGTGACTATAATTGTATGCAGTAATTGATTACTGGAAGTGGCCAGTGTGTATAGTTAAGGAAAATAATCCATGCATTCAAATAGGTACTTAGCGCATTGTTTGATGAACCTTAATTTTATTGGTGCGTTCAAGTCATGAATCGATAGGTTTCCAAGTATCGATTTTTTTTCCATGAAGCGCTCATGACGGAAGTGTGTCACTTTTGATCATTATCAAAGATTTATCGGTTTTGAACTGTAGTTCTTTTGAGTCATTGGTTTAAAGCTAATAACGCTTCGGATCCTGAGTTTAAACTCTGATCGGGAACATATATGGAGTTGTTGGTATTTTCTTATATGCCAGTGCTTTTGATAGCACGTAAATCCGTTGGTATTCTGGCTGATATGTGATATCTCGCCGGTCGCGATAACAGCGGTGCTGCAAAACAGCAGTACTTTGTATTGTTGTGTTCCGGTTTGAATGGTGAGTCAGTGTAATTACAGGCACAAGAGACATAACATTTTAGTACCCAAGGTTTGTGGCGTATTGGCGATTGTTAACATTTCTTACAATGCCATTGTCTAAGGGCGTTAGTGACCACTTGCCATCAGGTGGCCCACATGCACATCCGATTGCCTATCCTATAAAAAAAATCTCCAACAACAATACAACAACTTACAATAACATTACATCCTACAATAATGTTTAATAATATGAACGCTCCTTAACTTATAGGAGACCACATCAAACATATTAAATAATGACTAGCAGAATTAAAAACAAAAAGTTACATAGTGCAATTAAATTAATTAACATATTAACTACAAAAAAGGTAAACAATGGTTATTATGACAATGTTGTGCAAATGTGAATTTAACATTTATGCACTTTAATGTGTATGCCGTGTTGGCTGGTCTGCTTTGAGAATGACATTAAGTCATTAGCTTGACTATTAAGTAATTTATTACATAAATAGCCGATAATCTAAAGTGCATAAGCATACCTTATTAAGATATATATTTACCATCTTAACTTTAATTACTAATTTAGTTTTTTTTATGGGATAGGATGGCGGACAAGCACCTGATGGTAAGTAATGCTGATAGACATTTAATAGATGTAAGATAAGCATCGCTTACATCGCCAATGCGCCACCAACCTTGGGAACTCAGATGTTATGTCCCTTGTGCCTGTAGTTACACTGGCTCACTCACCCTTAAAACTAGAACACAACAATATCAAGTACAGCTATTTTTCGATAAAATATCTGATGAGCGGATGGTACCTACCCAGACGAGCTCGCACAAAGCTCTACCACCAAGTAAAAGTTGGAGTTAGTGCCCAGTTTTTACTTTAATATACACAGGGATATATCTTTAATAAGTATGTAGGTACTTATTTGTTAAATATGCTTTCCTAGGTTATTTTTTTATTGACGTTTATAAATAGTTACGAGCAAAAAGGTTATATTACGATAGTAATTTGTAATTAAACATCCTAAACGATTACAATTCATTAAAATGCAACGCGGCGTCCTCCATTCATGAGTATACTGCACGTCTTGGAAGAGATTCTGAAAAGGTGACTAGCTGAATTCTAATCCATCCTGACAGATGTGTCATGAGATCTTCGTATGATTAACATACTCTTCTATTACATATTAAATACGTATGATAATATATTGAAAGATAAACGAAATTGTTTTAAATAGTTCATTAACATTATGGAGTATGCGTTAATGATAATTGAGATGTACTAAATATTTAATTATATAATGAGAAAACATTAAAGAAAAAACAGATATATATTATAATAAATGGCAGGTTGCCTAGGGGGTAAGTCCGACTCGTATGCCGTGACGTCATTTCAATCGTAAGCTATATACTTCGTTGCTTTATAAGTATGTTGTTAGAATAATAAAACATAATATATTACTCTTATTAAAGAAATTATATTTTTATTAAATTCTACACATTATTTATTTATTGGTTTTATTTCATTATATCAATTTCGAAATTTAACATGGCAACATTTTTTTTATAAGCTCAATTGGTAACCATTTCGAAATCTTATATAATAACTACAGATTAAAAAAACAGGATCACCGTAATATAATTTAACAATTACAAGATCTTGATAAGATTTGTGAACGTTCCGCATCTTAAGTGTTGGACAAACAAGTAAATTATCTTCCATATGTATTATCGACACATTATCACGATAACCTAACCCAGTTTCGGAGATATACACTTATTTGTACAGTGACCGGCTTTCTATTTATCAAAATATATTTTGTTTTATTCTATATATATATATTTTTAAGTTTTATAAATCGGTTATGTGTTCCTTACAAGTCTTAATTATTAATAACACAATTTTTAAAAAGCTTAGGTTTGACAACTAATATGACTTCAAAATTGTTTGAGGGATGTTTATTACATTTAATTTATAACTACACAAAGGTCAGTTATTTGAAAAAATAATAATTGCGAACGGCTCTTTCAATGAAACGCATAAAATTTCAATGTATATTTTTTTCATGGCGAAGCTACATTGACTTGTAACATGACGATTAAAACATATTTACATCTTATTAAACATAATTATATATTTTAATTAACATCTTTTCTTATTGTTTATTTATGATTAAAGTTACATTAAAACAAATTATTCCTCCGCGACTCCGAAGCTAGCTTAAAGACTTATCATCAACAGCCTTGGTCAACTAAGCAATTTAATCTTAAAATAACACACATGCACCGAACAATTTTCAAATGACCAGCATTATACAGCTCATTCCATATTACCCTTCGCGGAAGCCGAGGACGGTGACGGAATCAAAATATCCTCTTGAACACGCCAGTTATACCTGACCCCCCCGTCCCTGCTCGCCATTAACAAGAGAGACCAAGTGAGAGATAGTCGCTGTGTTTTGATAGTCCAAGGTACGGTGGACGAGGTTGATAGACAAGGTGTGCCGTTACATGAGTCGATCATCGCATGTGAGTGAATGAATGCTGCCCATTCAACTGTTTCGAGGAAACGAAGAGAATATATTGTTTTGATTGTAAGATCGGTTGAATCCTTGTTTTATTTAATGGCGAGTTATGTCAATATTTTGTACTTTTCAGGATTTCCAATCAGTGTTTAAACTTAATAAGCAGAGATGGCCCAGTGGCTACAACGCGTGTAAATACAATCTTAACCAATGATCGTGGTTTCAAACCCGGGCAGGTACCACTGAATTTTCAAGTGCATATTTTGTGTTTATAATTCATCTCGTGCTTGACGGTGAAGGAAAACATCGTGAGGAAACCTGCATGTTTCAAATTTCATTCTGCCAAATGTGTATTCCACCGACCCGCATTGGAGCAGCGTGGTGGAATAAGCTCCAAAACCTTCTCCCCAAAAAAGGAGAAGAGGCCTTAGCCCAGCAGTGGGACATTCACAGGCTGTTACTGTTTAAACTTACGGCGATATAATTTCTCTTTTATTATTCCTGTAGAAATAATCTTCAATTTTATTCGTTTGTTTTTAAAACGTGTAGCCTGTAGAGGTCTCACTGCTGGACCTCTTTTTGAAGAGATTTTGGAGCTTACTCCAGGAACTCCAATGCAGGTTGGTTACACGTGGCAAATTATCATCCACAACATGCAGGTTTCCTGACGATTTTTTTTTTCTAATATATTTGGATACAAGTCCCTTTTACACTGTAGGTTAGCGCTGGACTTTTGAAGGTTAAGCCCCAAAGGTAGTGGTGAGGTGGTGAGGTGTTGGCACGTGCGATTTTCGCTTTGTAATTATATATTGATTCATATATTTAAACATGGAGTATTTAGTGGAATTCATTCAATAATAATAATGTGGTTTCGATATTGGAATCATCGTTTCGTATTATCTAACGTTTCGTTAATTATGGTCATAATTAGGTTTATGTTTTACGTATGTTACCGCTATATTAATACAATGATTTTAAAATAAATGTACAGTCAATGACAAAATGTTTATGTTATCCCTTGGGTTCTGTGAAGTAGGAGCTTATTTGACCACGCTGCTCTAATTCGGGTTGGTGGATATGGCTGTGGCGTTTTACGATATATACCTTCACAGCTTAGCACAAATTAAGCACATGCAAACCCAATGTGTGCCTGTATGCTTAAGCACCACACATAAAAGAACAGATTCATAACTTCTGGGCTACATCTGCTGTTTCTTTTATTATTAATTACATGATTATAGGAACAAAACCATAGTCTCCTGCAGACCGATATCGAGCATGATGATGACATCTGAGAGATAGATTAATACTGAGAGCTATAAAGAAGATATAAAATAATGCCAAAACACAGCTGTTATCTCTATTCTCTTACTGACTTCATAGGGACGACATCCGACTCGAGTGGATAATTTCACCCAAAAACCTTTATTGGTTCGACCAGTGGAAATTATAATGTGTTCACATGTTACACTTAAGATCAAAATAATTTTATTTATGAATAGAATTGAAATATAATAAATATTTTATATAATGTCTAACACATATCGTAGTGACAAATTTAAATTTTTTTTTGGCGCGAAAGTGAGCTCAATGTAAAGATTTTATTTCAGCTGACTGTATTGTCTATATGGCGGCTCAAATTATTTAATTGATTCATTAATATTTATCCTCGTATGGACAATTACGCATCTCGCATCGTAGATAACATTTTAAGCAACAATTTCCATAAATGTTTGTTAATAATGAAGCTACACAATTTTGTTATTAATCATCATCATTACGTCAACCAAAGAAGGTTTTTTTTTTTTTTTGTATTGCATAGGAAGGCGGACGAGCATATGGGCCACCTGATGGTAAGTGGTCACCAACGCCCATAGACATTGGCGTTGTAAGAGCTGTTAACCATCTCTTACATCGCCAATGCGCCACCAACCTTGGGAACTAAGGTGTTATGTCCCTTGTGCCTGTAATTACACTGGTAATATTCCTCGACAATATCAACTAAGACCTTCTCCTAAGATCAAATATTTAATAATCACCTTTCCCAGTTCACATTTATTTTGATATATTATACATAAACTGGACTATATACCTAATATAATTAAATCCTTTCATAATATAATACAATAATGATATTAAATAAATAGTAGTTCTAGTTAAAGTTGCTTAGCATGTGATGTAATATAATCAAATTCACATCAGCCAGGAGAGGAAATTAAAGAATGGATAGCGCGGAAGCGTCGGCCGTTGGCTCGGTTCGCGGTACACATATTGATGTTGGCCGGGGTCCTGGGATGAGAGAACGCTTATATTCCATACATACAGTAATACTGTTCGTGTTTAAAGATTTTCATATGAATAGTTAGTGTTGTATTAAATACGATTGTATTTAATTTATACTATTTTATATTGATACTTATTAATATTAAATTAACGAAATTGTAAACGTTTGGTACTCTTACTAATATTTTTAAGGTAATTTTATATTTATTACGAGTTACAACATTTATAGGATATTATACATTGTGTTTTTATGATATATTTTGTAAGATATATACCATATAGCATACTATGTGTATCAATTTAGTAGTTAGGTGTAATTTTTCAAGATGGCGATTACAACAAAATCTATTAGTAAACTAAAAGGATTTCAGATCGTGATTTGCGTTCACTTAACTTACATTGTTGTCTTGATGTTGATTGAATTAAGTTAACTAATTCCTTTATTTGTAAGTATAAGGAGATAACGCGAAAGTATAGCTCGTATCGTGCATATTAATTACTTAATTCGGTGATTATTTTATTAAGGACTATACGATCGCTTAACAGAACGTATCCCGTTTATTGTATATTGAATGGGACAATTGAAATAAATAAAATAATTAAAATTAATTACTCTACATTAATTTAATGCAAGGAATGTTGGTAAGAATGCTGGCGGAATTTTAAACGTTTAATTACAATTACGGTTGTCTCGACAAAAACCTATCTCCTGAAGATATTGACATGTAATATATAATTTTAATTAGTAACTATCTGCTGTTGGTGTCTGTGTTCTAGAAAATAAAATAATCTTTGGTCTCATTTCAATATTTTAAGACTTTTATCAGAGTATTGAATAAATTTATCACAAAATTGTGAAAGATTTTTGCTTATATTCTTAAAATATTTGTTTTTGTTTATATAAAGCCACGTTATTATGCAAATTTTGTTATATACATTATTTATATGATATATTATGTATGTTGGGTCAACAACGAGTCCTAAAGACAAATTTCAAGGTAATTAAAACAAAAGTTTCTGTCGCTGAAAATAGCTTGCGACGCCATTTTGAAAGGTCAAATTCAATGTCCACAATCAACGATGATCACAATATTATTATGTTTGTTTTTGGTAAATGTGCCACGAAGTATGTGTTTATGATTCTATCTATATGTTTATAGTCTATGACTCGGAACATATCAATATGTTTTATTTGTGTGTGTATATTAATGTTTGGTTGTAGAATGAAGATTTTGGGTAATGTCTATACTTTATAGTTACTTGTCTCGATAGTAAGTTATTACAGATTTGAGCAGTTGTGTTAATTTTATGATTTAGCTTGTTCTACGCTTACGTTGATATATATATATATATATATATATATATATATATATATATTTACATGTTATATGGATTTGACACTCATTCTTGATTTAGATCATAAAAATGATCATTTATCGTATAATTAATAAATATACGATTAATAAAAATCAGCCTAAATCCTTCCTCGATAAAAGCACTGTACAATACAATTTTTTTTTTAAATTCGAACCAGTAGTTCCTGAGATTAGCCGGATCAAACAAACAAACTCTTCAGCTTTATATATTAGTATAGATGTTTAAGTAATGTAAATATATCGATTATTTTTTATGTCTCAGACGAAAGTATAAGAATAGAATAAGAAAAACTTTATTCTTTAAAAAAATAATCATCAATTTAATAAAAAAATATATATTTTATTAATTGTAAGGAATTGTAAGGTTTTCTAATTCGACAACGGTACCCTAAAACAAAGATTTGAGAGTCGGAAGCGACGGGCGTTAGCTCGCTGCGCGACCATCATATTGATTAGACGCTTCGCTCGTAAGCTGGGTCGTGTTGTAAGTAACAGTTTGTTGGAGAACTTGTGACGATTTACGACTGAGTTTATTTTAGATAATAGTTACCGAGAAAATTATACGCTACGGAATGCCAATAACTTAGTGGAGTTTATTTATTTTAATAGATAAATTACGTGTTTTATTAATATTATAGATATATTTATTACAAAGTTTTTTTTTTTAATTTTATATCGCATGTTAGCATTTATATATGATAATTTGTGATTTTAATTCATCTCGTGCTTGACGGTGAAGGAAAACATCGTGAGGAAACCTGCATGTGTCAAATTTCACTGAAATTCTGTCACCAACCCGCATTGAAGCAGCATGTTAGAATAAGCTCCAAACCTTCTCATCAAAAAGAGGAGAAGAGGCCTTAGCCGAGCAGTGGGTTATTCACAGGCTGTTATGTACTTACTTATATATCAAGTATTGCCACTCTCATATCCATGTCAAATAACTGCCAATTGGCTGAAAATATTGAGGCTGGCAACACAGTTAAGTTTATACTTTATCCGTTTCAGAACATGGACTCAATTAAAGCTTGATTTTTAAAAGCGGGTTTTTACATTTACTAAAATAAGTCCAGTCAAGTAAAGTTCAGCTTAGTGACCTTAATTGTGAACCTAAAAAGATCAACGCGCCCTACTTTTGTGCACTGTAAGAAATGTTGCATTCGTTAATAAATACAATATAGCAATAAAAAAAATTCTTGATTTATTTAAATACAAATAACATATTGCGTTTCATTACATTGTTTTTTTTTTTAATTTCAAGACGGATTTTTTTAGGTCATCAATCAATTAAATTATCATTCGTAATATTACCCTATATATTATCATTTAACATTAATTATAAATTGTAATAGCAATTATATTTTCCGTATGCTAAATATTTAACAAGCACAAATAACACTGAATTATCTACATCGGCTCAGATACCTACTTAGGATGTCTCTCACATTCACTTAAATTCCGATGTTCAGCTTTTAGTGGTCACTCGGAGGCGATTTGAATTTAACGATCGAATGTATGTAGACTATTCTGGAACAATTCGAATTGAATCGAACGAATGAGATTAATTTTTAAATTTAGAATCTTGCATTTAAAATCTGTATTGCTTTCCAATTTTTTTTTAACTATATTAGTTTAATATTATACCTACCAAGAACGACGAACTTCCTGCATAATATATTCTTTTAAAATTGTAAACATTTCTCACGTAAAGGTTATTATTGTCTTTTTGAGGAATTAATCTTACCTAATTAATGTTAAGTTCTCTTCTATTGGTGGGCGATTAATCTCAGTAATCACTCTGATTTTTACGAAAATGATCGTTATAGGAACGGACTACTATATTTACAGTTATATACAGATGTATATGTGATACTTAATTGCAGATATAAATAAATTTATCTATTTAGATAAGAGTAAAAAGGACTTAAATATGATTACATACGAGTTTATTCAAGTTGAACAGAATAAGCGCCCATTGCATAGGAATTCGCGATGTCAGTGACGCGAGACGACATCTCAGAACAAGATACGATCTCAATTGAATCTCTTTACTTCATAAAACTATATATAATTACGTTCTCGGAATACTTAATACGAAAAAGGGCATTGTTTCACTAACACATATAAAATACATGCGTGTATACAGTGACATACATACATACAAACGGTCATATTCGTTTCTTAGAAAGTATGGTTCGAAAAAAAAATATCCACTAGATATACGAATGTTATATTGTTTTGTTACACCTGTATTTAACAAAATATCAAAACCTCTATACCAGATGAGAATTTGTGGTATCAATCACGAGACAAGGTCATCTTAGTTCCCAAGGTTGGTGGTGCATTGGCGATGTAAGCGATGGTTAACATTATAATGCCACTTTGCATTAAAAGACATGCAATGCAGGTTCAATATTCCTATTGAATCACTTTATCCATTGGTGATAACCCTATGAAAATCCCTTCAGTAGTTTTTAGTTTATCAGTCATCAGACAGAAAACGAGGAGGACTTTGTTTTATGTTTGTTTTTTTTTGCATAGGAAGGCGGACGAGCATATGGGCCACCTGATGGTAAGTGGTCACCAACGCCCATAGACATTGGCATTGTAAGAGATGTTAACCATCGCTTATATCACCAATGCCCCACCAACTATGATGTTATGTCCCTTGTGCCTGGAATTACACTGGCTCACTCACCCTTCAAACCGGAACACAACAGTACCAAGTACTGCTGTTTTGCGGTAGAATATCTGATGAGTGGGTGGTACCTAACCAGACGAGCTTGCACAAAGCTCTACCACCAAGTAAATGTAATGATAAGAATACAATATTCAAGTAACTATTTGTTTTGTCTACAGAATATAGATAGTAGTCTACGAGGTGTAATTCACAAGCGTATCTAGAAGAACATATGTGCATATGGACCACTCGTAACTCAGAATCGATCGATTATTTATCAATATATAATAACGATTCGTTAAATATAACAACTGGGCCTTACAGAGCTTTCGATATTTGCTGACAGATAACAGATGGAACTTTGCAAAATCAATATTTGACATTTAGATTAATTCAAAACCCGTTCTCAGGATTGTATCAAGATTGTAGTTTGATCCCTTTAATACCACGTAATGAATCCTACATAAGAAACTACATGAAAACCTTATATAAAAACGTTGCACATAAATTAGAATTTATGTTTGTAGAGGATGACGAGATTTTTTTAAAATCAATCTAAAGTTGCGATATCTATACTTTTTATATTAGTAATATTACAAATGCGAAAGTACCACAAGTGATTTTGAGGAAATTTGCATATACACATAGCCTATTATTATTATTTTTTTATTTCATAGGAAAGCGGACGAGCGTATGGGCCACCTGATGGTAAGTGGCCACCAACGCCCATAGATAAGGTCATTGTAAGAGATGTTAACCATCGCTTACATCGCCATTGGGGAGAAGGTTTTGGAAATTATTCCACCTCGCTGCTAGAATGCGGGTTGGTGGAATACACATTTCAGTGAAATTTCACACATGCATGTCTCCTCAAGATGTTTTCCTTCACCGTCAAGCACAAGATGATTTATAAATCACGAATTAAGCACATGAAATTTAGTATTGCTTGCCGGGGTTTGAACTCACGATCATTGGTTAAGATTATGCGTTCTTACCACTGGGCCATCTCGACTTTTGAATAAGGCCTTGTATAAAATGCCAGCTTTAAACAAAACGTTATTTTGAATGCAGGTACTGGACATAAGTTATCTTCACCGCATGCCAGTGTAATTACAGGCACAAGGGAGATGACATCTTAGTTCCCAAGGTTGGCGGCGCATTGGCGATGTAAGCGATGGTTAACATCTCTTACAATGCTAATGTGTATGGGCGGTGGTGACCACTTACCATCAGGTGGCCCATATGCTCGTCCGACTACCTTTACAAAAAAATATCTGAATATTTGAATCTAGTTCGAAGTGGAGCGTATCATATCTGTGACTGTAAAGTATAAACACGATGTTCCGAGTACAACATAATGCCTCATTGTTACATCTCTCTTATCAACGGGCTGAGCATCACTGGACAGTGGAATCAAATTCATCCCACGGAACGATAAACTCGAATCTTACCTCGAATTACTTGATGCTAAGTTGTATTGTTTTAAATTGAGACTGTTCTTCTATTGATTTTTTTAAAGAAAGGGAATGGATTTTTATATATCTATAGGAATAAATAAAATTTCTGAGACTAAAACATAATCTTTTTTTTTTGTTTTTTTTTAGACAGCCGCTACTTTCTAATAATTTAAACATATACTAATATATAAAGCTGAAGAGTTTGTTTGTTTGATTCGGCTAATCTCAGGAACTACGGTTTCGAATTTAAAATATATTTGTGTGTTGTATAGTCCTTTTATTAAGGAAGGTTGTAGGCTGATTTTTATTCATTATATGTTTATTAATTATGCCCCGATGAAACCGCGAGGCACAGCCAATATGTAAATAAAAAAGCGCGGTTTAAGCTAGTCAATAAAAAAAAATATTTGGACCTTTTTATTTTAAATAGACTGCGATTAAATTGTTAATCAAATAACTCATCAATAGTTTAATTATTTATAGAACACCAACTAATTACACAAATCTAAGAACTTTTCATATATTAGAGGTAGTAAATCATATATTAGAGGGTCTATATATTATATATAACTACATAACTCCAAGATTAAGAAATAGATTACAATTAGTTACATATGAAAAGTATATAGATTACGTACACAGGATGTAAAAAAATAGGTGTCCGACCCGTGAAGTAATTATTACATAACTACCGAACTACCAAAAAAGCGAGTCCAATGTGAAAATTGAATCTTACAATTACTTTAGGTAAGTTATATAACCTGGATTTACCTCGAAATCTATCGAGGTATGAGGAAAAAGTACAGGAATACCGGTGTCACGGTGAATCGCTTCCGAAAAGTCGTAAACAAATCACCGGTTTTCCAATAAAAACTAAGACGGGCTTATTCTGTATGAATGTAAGGTATTCGTTTTTATTATAAAACCAGCTGTGCCACGCGGTTTCACTCACGTATGGTTAATAAAAATATAATGAATAAAAATCAGCCTAGAACCTTCCTCGATAAAAAGATTATACACAATAAAAAAAAAATTAAATCCGAATCAGTAGTTCCTGAGATTAGCCGGATCAAACAAACAAACTCTTCAGCTTATATTTAGTATATACATATATAGATTCCTAACATGCTTTAATTAATAAGGATTATTAATCGATAAATAATCATATAGATAATAAAAAAGTGTCAAGTCCGTATTCTTTGATTTTTTACAGGATAGATAATAATTCCATTATATTTTGTAATTATGTAACTTGATTGTCAAAAAAGAATAACTACAGAGTTTAATCTTAAGAGTGTAGTTTGTCAAAAAAGAATAACTTCAGAGTTTCTTGTAGTCACGATATTATCCACATTCTGAACTGATAGTAGGTTTAAATTTAATTTAATATAAATTTTACTCGGTGGTAGAGCTTTGTGCAAGCTCGTTTGGGTAGGTACAACCCACTCATCAGATATTCTACCGCAAACCAGCAATACTTGGTATTGTTGTGTTCCAGTTTGAAGGGTGAGAGAGCCAGTATAATTACAGGCACAAGGGACATATCTTAGTTCCCAAGGTTGGTGGCGCATTGACGATGCAAGTGATGATTAACATTTCTTACACTGCCAATGTCTAAGGTCGTTGTGAGCACTTACCATCAGGTGGCTCATATCCTACAAAAAAAGCTTCTCGTAAGACATTCAAAAACACAAATCGAATTTATAATATTGTTATAAAAACGTTTAAATGCAGTTTTTGCGAAGTCGACTCCCAGAATACCGCAGTGTCTACCGAGCGATTTCACCAAAAGCCATTGTATGCGGATTCTGTGTATTGAGAGATCACCTGTGTGGCTCTTGCATACAAATCGAGTACTTGCCTGGCTTGGTGAGTACTTGCATGTGTTAATTTGTTTTGATACCTACCATGGACACTTTTATTTTAAAATACAACATACGGTTTTTAATTTCAAGTATATGATATTTATTTTTTTATGATTATGTCCTTATTGACGCCTAGCTATATGTGTAAAACCGCTGAACTCTTTCTAGTTTTGTTATATTTCGGTATGAATGGTGAGTGAGCCAGATCTCGGGCACAAGGAAAATTACTTCTTATTTTCCAAAAACAGTCAGATTTTTTTATGAATATTTACGTATTTGAGTTATAACATATAATAAGTACTATAGTAACAAATTTATTGTGAACAATAATAGAAATTTAGTGGTATGTGGTCACCACCATAGGGCATCGGCGCCGTAAAAAACATTAATTCATTGCCTATATAGCCAACACGCCACCAACCCTGGGGAACCGGAAACCTTCTCACCGCATAAGTGGCACTGTTGATGGAACCTAAGCGTAGTAGGTATGTGGTGGTGGTACTAGGCCCTACTACATAGGGCCACCACCACCACCTACCACGTAAAATTATTTATTAAGTAAATTAATGTATCTTATTAATGAACAAATATTACTAACACTAGTAAAATGAACCACATTTTGACAGACCCTAATTGAACTCACTGTGTTTTCATTATGAAAAAATTAGACCAAACTTCCCAAAAGACCGTCATGCACCATGTTACTTTAAATTTCGACTTCAAAGGCATCTCATCTCCCAATCTTTGACATCCAAGCGACCCATTCACTCTCATTCTTTATAACACAACATTTTTAATACTGGCCAAACATTTCGATTTAAAAATGCATTAATACATTTTTTTTAATTTACGAATGAGGCAACGACCGTTAGTTACTGATATTATAATAATATGTTAATATTATTCCGTCTATACGAATAGATTAGGAACAGGTAAGGTTGCACACAACTCGTACCTCGATCTATATCTACGCAATTTCGCGTTTTTTAAATGTCTGATAGAAACAATAAATTAGACAAAATTAAAGCAATTATTTTGTAATTGGACACAAAAACCTATATTATGATTGGTATTATAATATCTTAATGAATCAGACGCATTCAGACCAAGGCAAGTATACCTTTTTTTTAAAATTTATACTATCTTAAAGAGCGTTTCTCACGCGCTGTAGCTACTCATATATGGTATGTATCTCAGATAAAAGACAAATACATTCAAATATCAATTTTATTGTCTGGAAACAAAGTTCATATTAGGATTGATGGGTTTGATATTTTCAAACACTAATTTTCTTTAAGTTTGTTTTCCACAACATATACGGCGTATATGGAAATAAAATCTCTCGCATTAAAATCACGATTCTTATATATATTACTAGCGACCCGCCATACCGGAAATTTTTTGAGTAATTTTTTTATTTCTATCAGAAGTGTATATTTTTTAATAAATAAGGACAAGTACTTAATAGAAACGGAATGACATTTATAATATAATATTT
This sequence comes from Nymphalis c-album, assembly GCA_963151315.1. Classification (NCBI taxonomy): domain Eukaryota; kingdom Metazoa; phylum Arthropoda; class Insecta; order Lepidoptera; family Nymphalidae; genus Nymphalis; species Nymphalis c-album. The sequence goes on from OY720610.1 coordinate 4,558,263, forward strand.
TTGTTTATAGTGACTTTAAATTGCATAATCTATTTAAAACTATATGATATATTATGTAATACGTTTATGTGTCTTTTTACTTGGTGGTAGAGCTTTGTGCAAGCTCGTCTGGGTAGGTACCACCCACTCATCAGATATTCTACCGCAAAACAGCAGTACTTGTTATTGCTGTGTTCCGGTTTGAAGGGTGAGTGAGCCAGTGTAATTACAGGCACAAGGGACATAACATCTTAGTTCCCAAGGTTGGTGGCGCATTGGCGATGTAAGAGATGGTTTACAGCTCTTACAACGCCAATGTCTATGGGCGTTGGTGACCACTTACCATCAGGTGGCCCATATGCTCGTCCGCCTTCCTATGCAATAAAAAAAAAAAAGCTTTCCATTGGTGATTTTTTTTTTAAATCGGTTAAGTGGTTGAGGCGTGAAAGCGTAACAAACACACAAACAAACATTCACATTTATAATATTAGTTAGAATTACTATTTCTAGCATAACATAGCGTCATTTGAAGATATAAAAGTCCATCCAATGGACGTCAGTACTAAGAAGGATGTCCCTCTGTCTTCGCGGTCGACTGGCTTAGGTCTGGTCGTGTCGAGACAGGAGAAAAAAAAAAACTTAATACCCCATCTTGTTCGTTATTTTATGCGAAAACGTTGGTACCATTAAATACGGTGGTACGTATTTATCTTTAAGTTTGTTTCCTTTTGAATAAATTACGTGTTGACAATGATGGAGGTGGAAAAACATATGTATTACGAAACAGGTTTTATGTATTTATACAATATAATATACGTTATTTAGTATTCAATTAAATGGAAACTATTTCTTTATAAAATAGAAGATATAAGATAGGTTTTTCATATAATTTTGACAATTATGGTATAACTTTTGTATTTTGTTATTTTTTAGAATAGGATGTTTAATTCAGTAACAACATTTGAATGTCCCAATGCTGGGCACTCCTCTCCTCTTTTGAGAACGTTTGGAGCTTTGTGGAAACCACGCTGCTCCAATTCGACAGCGACACATGCAGGTTTATGCAGAATGTATTTCTTCAGCGTCAAGTAGGAGATGAATTATATTCACAAATTAAGCACATTAATTTCAGTGGTGCTTTGAACCCATGGGTTAAGATTTACTCGTTCTACGACTGGGCCATCTCTTTTTGTTCTTTTTTACATTCGACAGTTAGAAAATAAGTAATCCTTACATACTATTAATTAAACATAAGATTAATAAATACTAAGTAAATTATTATTAACTATAATTCTTGGTAAAATTAAATAGTAACATACTTGACGCCGTTTAATTTAAATGTCAGTTGAACAGCGCGACAGTCCCCTCGCATTTCCTCCGGCGTGAGGAAGCTCACAAGATGTTCTGTCATGGTCTCTTGCTCACAAACGGTTTTGTTTGAAATATTTTACTAACCCAGCATATCTGTTTCTATAAGTTATTCGGTTAATAAAATAAAGGCACTTATATATAATTTTTTCAAGTATATTCAAACGAAATAATAAAGATAACGCGTAGGAATTGTCCTTGACTTTTGAATGAAATTTCTATTGAACTTTAGTAAGATTAAAAAAGGAAAGAAATATATCTTTGTCCCTCTGCCGAGCTCTTCTCTCTATTCCTACTATAATAAATGATTAATGCGTTATTAATTATAAATGAAAAAAACATATGAAATGTCATTTAAATTAAACCAGTTGTTGTGTAGTGACAAGTAGATAGGCAAATATTAATTGTAATTAAAACACTGTCGAACCGGTACGTAATCCACATGTTCCTATACAAAATACATATTAAGTTTATAAAAAAAAAAGAGAATAAAAGGCAATATATACTATTATGATAAACTTGATAATTTTCTCTGCTTATTATTTTAAAAATATATATTTAACATTTTCAACAATGGCGGATTTGTTAACAATATGCCTATGTGTTTTAGAAAATCATAACATAAGAAAGAATAAATACAAATAATAAAATAATTCCGTACTTTATTAAAAATTCAAAATATTATTGGTAAGTTAGTTGTTTAAAAACAGAAGGATTATTATCTGTTGGTAAAAGGTTCTTGGTTAAATAAGAATTTAAAAAAAATAAATGCGTCAACTGAGTTCATTGACCCCATCCAGATAGAGTTATCAATAATAATTGTTACTTTGCATAGCTAATTACTTCTCTGAATACCAGTTCAATTAAACCGTGACATTACACGACATGTCCTCTAACCGTATTCATGAAGTAGAATCAAGCAAGATGTTATTTCTGCCACGGTCTGCTGGTTACATACTTTAAAAAAAATATCCAGCCTTTTCCCGCCATTTAACAAATACAGAGTAAAAAGGCATTCAGCTGTCACCTTTGTTTCTTTTAATATTTTTAATCTGTTTTCTATTGAAATGTGTCAGATAAATAGAAATCATTTATAACATTTATTTTATTAGTCATTTTGTTTTTACTATTGTAAATTAAATATTAAAAGAGATATTATCGCGATATCAAAAGATTGATTATGGGTTTCTTTAAGTAGGTACTTATAAAAAAAAAGAGTAATTACGCATCCTACACCTACTACCTAAGTTTGTTTTAACGTATTTTTGTTAAATTATACTTTTTCGATTAATAAAAGTTCAACAAGAATAATTAATTAATTTACTGACCAGAACAGACCTGCCAAAAAACTAATTGCAAACGTGAAACAATATTAGCCAGTGTCAAGGATTCTAAAGATTCAGTTCAGTTTAAAAGTTATGGTGGAATAAAGAAACTCACATACATAGATAAACCCTGAAAACATTACACTTTTCTGTGCCGTCGTGTAACACCTGGGTAGTAACTCTCATAATAATTATATAACCTACCCATTTGTTTTTTGCGTCGAGTTTAGGTTGAACGCTAGTTTTGAGATAAAAATACTAACTTAGGTGGGAGGCAAGATGCCGTCGCGGTCTGTTGCCTCTAGGGTCCGGATGACCTCATAAAGACGCGCCATGCACTTCTTTGTTCGTTTATGAATTGAGAAAAACAAGGGTAAATTTGAGATAAGTATGTATATGAGAATAATACGAGATCTTACGGTCTGTTGCCTTACATCACGCATGGGAAGTTATTTTTATTTGATTTCAAATACAGAAGTATTTTATAAATATAAAACCTTTTTTAATTAAATATTTAACTACAACTACTGTATGGTATTACCAGTATCAAAAATCATATTTAATTATACCGATTGATATTTTATGATTTAATAAAAAGGAGCATTATATACAATTAAAACTGATCGCGCGCAACAGATAATTAAATTAAAAAAATAATAATTAACAGGTTATTTAGTTAGAAATTCACGAGACGGTAACATGTAAATGCTAATCACCTGCGGAAGCTGTTATCAGTGTACTGCTCTCCGACACACTTCACTGCATCCATTATCGACCTCGTCACTTATGTTATACCTACATACATACATACATAGGTGTATGTACAAACGTATTCCTTTTCGTCTGTATCACTTAAAAAACTGGAATAAACATGAGATATATATAACGAATAGTTATTTAGTGGAGTCGCAAAGATAAGAAAATATATTATGTCGATGTTTAAGTATTAGATAATCTGCCGCAAAACAGCAGTACTTTGTATTGTTGTGTTCCGGTTTGAAGGGTGAGTGAGCCAGTGTAATTACAGGCACAAGGGACATTACATCTTAGTTCCCAAGGTTGGTGGTGCATTGGCCATGTAAGCGATGTTAACCACATTTTTTACAATGTCATTGTCTATGAGCGTTGGTGATCATTTACCATCAGGTGGCCCATATGCTCGTCCGCCTATACAGTAATAAAGTATTACTAAGTTAAGTTTCTTCTTCTTAGTCGTACACTCCTGACGGAGTGGTAGTGGTTATGGAAAGTCTGATGAGTTGGTTGCGGCTTTTGCGAGTCTTCTCCATTTCTCTCTATTGATGGCACTGCGTGTACATTTAATAAGAGAACACTTCGAAGATAATTTAATCTGGTCTGTCTATCTTGTGGGTAACCAGCCGCGAGAACGTTGGCCTTCTACTCTTTCTTGTACCACCAAACGTTCCCAGGTGTTTTCATTGCGGATGATATGTCCAAACATAGTAAGGATTCGCATTTGCACAATCGACGAAAGTCTTTGTTTGATGCGAAGCTCTTTAAGGATAGAAACGTTAGTGGGATGAGCAGTCCATTTTATTCTCAGCAGGCGTCTAAGTTAAGTTTAAGAATTACTAACATTGTTATTTACTTCTCCAACTAAGCGTAAAGATTGTGTTTGTAAGGACAAAAATAGCAAAAGGGTCAGAGGCCCTAGCCAAGTTGACATTCTACAATCGTAAACGCTATAGAAAACTAAACAAATATATGAGAATGACATCTCTCAACGATAAGTCACGTGGTCATTCTCATACAATTTTTAGTTTTCTATTGGCGTTTACGATTGTAGAATGTCAACTTGGCTAGGGGCTGATCGAAATGCGACGTTTATATTGTTAGGCGTCCAGTAAACCATTGCGCTTTATACGTCTTGTGTATTTTACCTTCGACGTAATATTAATTAATATTATAAATATTCTGAACAATACACCACTGGTCACGTCGCATATAATTTTATGTGTACGTAATTAATTTCTTCATTTAAAAAAAAAGCAACGCAAAGCTGCCCACAACACAAGCAGTGGCGTAGCTAGGTGGACAAGGGCCCCAGTGCATGGAAAAGGAATTGGGTCCTCACCCCCTCTTTCCACGTAGCTTGAACTTTTTTTTTCTTTCTTTTATGGTCCTCTCTTTTCAAAGCATAGGTTAGGAGGCCCTCTTAGCTCCAGGGCCCTGGTGCACTGCACCGCCTGGCCCTACGATAGCTACGCCACTGAACACAAGCCGCGTTTCTGAAAAATGAACAACATTTGCGACAAGTAAGACCTGGAGCGACTGTCGAAACCCCACGACGTAATTGTAAACAATATACGTGCGCGTATGTACGTTTAGAGTTTCGTTAGTAAATCTATATAAATAAAATGATAGAGGTCTGCAGTTGTGCGCGCATCACGGGAAAACTACTGGATAGATTTCAATGAAATTTTCTAAATTTTATTTCTTAGACACTTGGCCCTTATCAAAAAAATAATATATTGCGATATCTTCATTTAATAAAAAGTTATTAAAGTTTCAAGAAACAACGATTTGTATATGCACTGCGTGTTCAGTGATGTATGTTTAAACAAAGTATATTTTTGCTTACCATCTTTTTGATGTTTTTTCCTTCGTACATAAGAAAACTTTGGTAATACATCAAGCAATGCGGACGAAGTCGCGGGTATCAGCTAGTATTATATATATCTACTGTCATTTGTGAATAATCCCTGACCGGCAAACTTAGGTTATAAACTTTACCATAAAATGCTGAACGTTCGGAAATGAGTAGTAACAGCTTAATAAAGTAAAATTATGATTTTAATAGCTAAATAATATTAAAACGAATTGCAAAATAAGTTTTGTAGCAATTTTACAAAGTTAAAACTTGTTTGCGCTATGTACTTATGTATGTATATACTTAAATTGGTATTTTTAGTTTATTGAATGTGAAAAAATACTGTTTAACTTTTTTTTCGTTTAAAAATGTAGAGCGTCTTTTTCATAAACATAATAAATAATGTTAATAAAAATATATATACTATATTATATTATTATTATATTATTTTAATAAATATTTTGTTAAATAAAAATAAATTGAATATTAGCTATTTCTAGCCAATGTGAACATTTTTTTCACCGTTTATTCTGTAGTTAGTTTAGTAATTGAACGCACATTTCTTCAAAACAAACAAGAAGATAATACATACATACATCCTTTATGTAATTATTCAGTTCGGATGAAGCCCGCCCGCGTCACGGAACAATTGAATAATTCATTTCAGCATCTGTATTCAAATATAAAATGGTACGCGCGTTATACAACAGCTAACACAAAATAGAAAAAGAGACTTAATTTACTAAAAGAAATTTAAATGCTCATATGTTTTAATCTATATATCGCTACATATTATAAAACAAAGTGCCCCGCGTTTCCTATGTGTCTGTTTGAACGCGATAAATGAAAAAACTGCTGAACGGATTTTCATACGGTTTTCACCAATGGATAAAGTGATTCAATAGGATTGTTTACGTGTATAATTCATTAATCTTTTCTGTAAATTTGTTGCAATGTGAAGATAATTGTTGAAGAAGTCGTAAAAAACGAGCCGGGAGCTTTCATCGAAAACGCTGTAAAATCCCTTTGAGTTATAACAAAATAATGCAAGGTAAAATTGTTCTCCTTTTATAGATCTACAGAATAGTCCGCGATGGCATATGTCTATCTTTTAAGGATAGCTAACTATACCCACTTTAATGTTTAAAAATGGTTATATAATAATGTTATAATTGGAGCTATAAAAACGGATATGATTTGAGTAATGGTTTAAACGGTGTGTGAGCCAGTGTAACTACAGGCACAAGAAACACATCTTAGTTCCCAACGTTTGTGGCGCATTAGCGATGTAAGGGATGGTAAATATTTTTATCAGTGTCTCTGATTTCTATATCATGTGACCACTTATCATCAGGTGGCCTATTCGCTTGTATGCCTAACTGTTTGATATAAAGAAAATATTGTTAAAGTAAAATACGCAAAAAAGCTGCTCTACTACTTTAGGCTAAAAACTAAAATGTTACGATACTAAGGTATTAAGTCAGTTAATTAAGTTCAGGTAATAAGTAAGTTGTCAAGCCTTAGTATTATATATATACTTAGCTCAAAGACTGAGTCAAAGTGTAAGGGAAGGAACAGTGCAAGCGGCCTCGTTTCAAAGCCAAAAGACAATCCTTTGGATGAGATTTTTTCTATAAATTGTAATATCATGTAAGTTCTATGTATAATTTGTTTAAATATAGTTTTATTATTTCTTTATTATCTAGAGTAATCTCTATATATGTATATTAATGTGTTTATTGAATCTTTTAACAATTTCGCGTAGTCCGTTCTACGATAGAGCGCGGTATTCACTATGTTTTTTATTATTACCATATTAAATTTTACGCCAAAAATTATTACAACAGTTAACCCACATTCTAATTAAGACTATTATAATGAAACGTTTGTTTTTTGTTCTCTTGTTTGACGTCACGCGAGTTTTGCGTTCGAACTATTTTTGTCCTGTGGAAATGGTAAGTAAAAAAAGTTTTTATTATAAAGAAAGGGTCATTAATTACAATTAAACAACTTTGTGTGTCACGGTAAATGTATGTTATATTTATAAGACTTTATTACTTTCATTTTAACAATCAATTTTGTAAATATGTTAAAAATAAATCCATACTATTCTTACGAGTATTTATTTCGAAAAACAATGAGCAAAATAAAAAAAAACAAAACAAGATCGAACGTCCGGCGATTGGTGGACGCGAGGTTGCCGCTCCGGTCCCCAGCGGAGATGCGCTACATCCGTCTTTTTTACCCGTCAACGCTTTCTCTATTCTATCTCTTTCACCCACCTCCGCAGGATCGTCTCGCTTCAAGACGTAACTGAGATAATTTTATCTTTAAGCTTCGAACGTGACTTTTTTTTAAATAACCAAATCGAAGAGCCAATGAAATTAAAGCTGGCATTTGTCATTGATTGTTTTCTTTTACTTTGAAGATTTAGATATACAACTTCTTTATATTATTAAAATATCCGTTGAGCTCTTCTATAAGAAACTCGAAATTCACCGCAGAACAAGTGATATGCGACATTGACCATAATAATAATAAAATTTTAAGAACACGTAGTCGTAAGTCGATTATTAACATTTCACAGGTGAGTTCTGAAGTGAGTTCTTATAGAATGACACTGCAGATAGTAAGAGTCGATAAGGTCAATTTCTATTGATTTTTTTATGTTGTATCTTATCATATTATCATCTTTGAATTATAAGTATAATAAAATCAAATGTTGTTTTTAAAGCAAGCTCGCAGCACAAAGCTCTACCACCGAGTAAATCTTAACCAATTTTTGTAGATACAAACTCAAGCTTGTCATTCTTGACGATACAGAAAAACATTGTGAGGAAACCTGCATATTATGTTTGATGAAATTCTGTCCGAAGAGTAGTGTGATTTGATATGCTAATCTAACGTAAACTTCTCCTCAAAGCCTAGCCCAGCTATGGGACATTCACAGGAGGTTCTTTTATTTTTACTTTACCATCAAGCTCTTATGAATAGATTTATAGGCAACTAGCTGCGCCAAGCGGTTTCACTCGCGTATAATTAATAAAAATATAATAAATAAAAAAATGCCTAGAGCTTTCCTCGATAAAAGGACTATCCAACACAAAAATAGTTTTATAATTCGAACCAGTATTTCCTGAGATTACCCAAATCAAACAAACTCTTCAGCTTTATATATTAGTATAGATATCAATATATTAGTTTCAGTTTCTAGAAAAGTTATTATAATATATAATTTTTAGTTGTAAATTATTGTTTTATAATGAAGGCGAGACCGCAAAAACTAGCCTATTAATAATTGTGGTAAGATAAATATCGTACATACTCACTTATTATATACACAGACGTAACGTAATAAATACTCGCGAATTGTATGTAATAATATAAACAAAGATAAGACCGATGGCAACGGTCGGACCCAACTGTCTCGAGAAAGGGTCGCGTGCGCAGGTTGAAGAGCTATGAAGTTCATAGACATGTCACATATTGGTAATAAATAAACCACCTGAAATTATATTTAATATTGTTAATGACTGTCTCTAGGTATTAATGGCAAAATGTTAAAGATTATAACATAACGATTTTCGGAATTGTGAGTCAATTGGAAGAAGCTGCTAATGATGATTGGTTATGCTTTGATTGGAAACGCTAATTGGATTGGATTGGTTGGATAATGTACATTTTTTTATAATGTGTAATAATGTTTCAGTACTATTAAAACTATATTAAAATATTGTAGAGAATATAACAATAAAATAGCAACTAGACTGTAAGTTACCTTGTCAGTGTTGTGCATATCTGTAATTGGTACATACATATATTAGTTATATTTAGCTAAATTTCTTTATAATAATAATATCCTGGGACATTATGGGACATCAGACATGGTTGTGGCACAATAAGCCAAATTCTGGTGAGATTTACAATGACATGTGTCTTTCACGAAAAGTATTTAAAAGTAAACTTAAGTGGTGTCAGAGTCACCAAGACCAAATTAAGCTTGATATTTTAGCTTCACATCGTAAGGCTAAAAATTTTCAGAAATTCTGGAAAGCTACAAGAAAGTTTGACATTAGGCCAGGCCTTCCTGTGAGTGTTGGGAATGCTGATCGGCCTGATGACATCGCTAACATGTTCGCTGATCATTTTAAATTAAGATCTCCACTGGGCTCACCATTGCGGGTGCTCGATGACGGATGCTGTCGTGACTCTGATTTGATTCGTTTTTCCTCCAGACAAGTCACAAACGTAATTAAGAAAATGACTAGAGGTAAGTCGCCGGGTCATGACGGTCTCAGCATTGAGCACTTGCAACATGCCGGTCCTCATTTACCTAGAGTGCTCGCTATGTTTTACTCATTGTGTATGTGTCACTCATACCTCCCCAGTGATCTCATGCGAACAATAGTCGTGCCTATTATTAAAAACAAAACAGGCAACGTTGCTGACCAATGTAATTATCGACCCATCTCCCTGGCTACCATCATCGCAAAAATACTGGATAGTCTGTTGGGTGCGCGACTGGATAATTTTCTTCAGTTACATGATGCGCAATTTGGATTTCGGAATCATCTTGGCACTGAGACTGCGATTCTCAGCCTCAAGCATACCGTGCAATATTATACAAAAAGACGAACACCTGTCTATGCTTGCTTTTTGGATCTTTCCAGGGCTTTTGACATGGTATCGTATGATATGTTATGGAAAAAGCTGCGGGAAAGAGAAGTGCCATCGGAACTGTTGCGTATATTACAGTTTTGGTATTACAACCAGGCAAATAGTGTGAGATGGGCCGATAAATTCTCAGTACCGTATGGTTTGGAGTGTGGAGTTAGGCAAGGGGGGATAACGTCACCTAAACTATTTAATATTTACATCAACGATCTAATCGTTGAGCTCAGCAATAAGAAAATTGGTTGTCGCATTGATGACATCAGTGTTAATAACATAAGTTATGCGGACGATATGGTGTTGCTGAGCCCAACGGTTAGAGCGCTTAGAGAGCTACTGACCTCGTGTGAGAGTTATGCTCGAAAGCATGGGCTCACTTATAATGTTAAAAAGAGTGAGTTCATGGTATTCAAGGCCGATAGTGGTAAATGCCCAGAATACGTGCCCGTGATAAGTCTGAACGGAAGTGAACTAAAACGAGTTCATCAATTTAAATATCTTGGGCATTACGTAACTGACGACCTTGATGATCAGGTGGATATTGAGAGGGAACGTAGGGCACTGGCAGTTCGTTGTAATGTATTGGCGCGCAGGTTCGCGCGTTGTAGCGCGGATGTTAAAACGACGCTTTTTAAAGCTTATTGTCAAGTGTTCTACACGTGCAGCCTGTGGGTAAATTACACTCGGCAAGCTCTCAGTGCCCTGCGGATCCAATATAATAATGGATTTAGGATGTTGATGGGGCTGCCGCGTTTCTGTAGTGCGTCAGGTATGTTCGCGACGGCTAATGTCTCTGATTTCTATGGCATTATTAGACATAAAGCTGCCTCGTTGCTCTGCAGAGTACGAGCCAGCTCCAACTCCATCCTAAAGACTATAGCTGAGAGATATGATTCTCCAATTGTGCGTCATATTGTTCGTACATGTATAACTGGCAACGAACTTGTGACCAAATCTTAATAATAAATATTTACTAACATAGACTGTAAGCTTTTAATTATTTTTACTAACCCACTATGGATGTTACTTATCCGAAATAAAGTTTATTTTATTTATTATTCACACAAGAGCATCTGATTCCAAACTAAGCAGAGCTTGTACTATGGAAACCAGACAACTGGTATACTTATTACTATATACTATTTTTCTTTAGTAAATACATACTTAGTAAAAACATGTTGAATATAAGTCTCGTAGATGTGCATTTTGAAATAAAGTTAAGTAATATAAAGTAGTTAAATTATCTGCCGGCTCTATTAGTTCATAAGACACACCGGCAGGTGTACCGGCGTCACCTTTAAGAAAAAATAACATGCGTGGGGAAGTTCGACCCTTGCACTGACGATCGATGCGTGTAGGCCATTGCGTAATTTCTAGTCGTCTGACATTTTGTATATTATGTCGATTAATAGAATGAAAGACGGATAAAATGTTTTCGTTTTGTTATTAATACGCTATTTTATTAAAATAAAAGACGGGGTTACTTTATTTTTTAAAGATAGATAAAATAGTTTTATATTTAAAGCTTGTTAAGTTTGTTAAATAAAAAACTTTTATTTAACAAACTTTTTTTAAGTACATAATATGTTAATATGAGCACTTTTGTGAAATTCTGTCACGTGTATTCTACCAAACCGCATCGGAGCAGCCTGGTGGAATAAGCTCCAAGCCTTCCACAAAATAGGAGAAAAATCGTTAGCCCTGAAGTGGGACATTCACAGGCTGTAACTATAGAACTGTCGATTATAATTTAAATGAAAGTAAATAATAGTTTAATTTAGCTTTGTTATAAATATCGTAAGTAATGTCTAACCCTTAATATCGTGCTTTGAATACAAATAGTCGGTTTGTTTATAAGTTTTAATTTTACTGGGTTATCGTGACTCAGTCGTTGGGAGACATCCGCCTATTGTCAGCGTATCGACATATCGTTAAATACGTTTCGCGATTATGAATATTTGCTTTCAAATAGATTAACTTTAACATCGATTATATTTATTATGTTTATGTTTTTGGTAAATATTTTTATATATAAATTCAGAGGTCCTGTGATCAAAACCTGAGTAGTCAAAGAAGTCAATGGTCGAACGTAGTGTAGAAGTTAGAAATAGATATGTCCGTCTCTTTCCCGTCCTGTTGGTTTTGGATAATAAGCATAAAGAAGAAGAGAGAACCGAGAATTCACCTGTGTTAGCATACTCTGTAGGGAATTCGCTCATATTATATATAAATATGATTTTGAGAATTGCCACCATGGCCTAAATCAATACGGATTAATATCACAATATCAAGTAGCAAATTAACAATATTTATATTTACCGATGAGATACAAGATAATTTAAAAGGTCATCTTGCGAACAATGAATATATTATTAAATCGCTGTCTTCCGAATTGTTTTCAATTCGCTCGTGCCGTATTAAAAACATCAGTTCAAAGAATAAGTATGTTTCTCAAATGTTATATCAATAAAGAATCAGATAACAGATCATATAATAAACGTTTTGAAATATCTTGTAACTTTATCATTTTCTTTCTATTGATAGCGCTTTTTAATTGATTTGTAATGCTTGCTAATTATATGTCACTTTACTTTTTTTTTTAAGTAGTTGAGCAAATGCCACCAAGAGCAATTGTTCATCCGATAATTAAAATATATTGTTACACAGATCATTAATGTAATTTTTTGTCAAGATTATAAAGCTAGACTGCTAGAAGATCGTTGTCCAATAGTAAAGCTTATCTCTATCGCTCTAATCAACGGCAAAACATATTAATATTTTAGATATTATGTCCCTCTTGAAATCACATGGTTTGCCTTCTCGGTTCACATGTATTTAGGTATGTGTAACCAGTTATCATCCGCGATGGTGTACCCTCGTGTTAGTGGGATGGGCAGGTATTAGGTTAAAGAGTATCCTATGTCTATTAGGAGTCAAACTTGCATCATTCTAAATTTCATCAAAATCGTTTCAGTAGTTAGCAGTGAAAGCGTAACAAACAGACAGAGTTACTTTCGCATTTAAATTAGTATCGATTTTTCGACGTATTGACTGAAAAGTTGTCTTTCTTGTTGCGTTATTGGTTATTACTTCATACTAGCATCTTAAGAAATGTCATTCACACGCATTACAGAGGTTGTTATTTTAATTAAATTAAATAATAATTAACAACGAATGTAACACGACATTAAAGTACACCTTTCAACGATTGAGTATCTTTTACACGCCCTCTTGGGCGTAAGTGTTTCTTTGTTTTTAAATAAAACAAGTATTGAATTTCATATACGTTTTGCATCGACTACTCGATAATGACAAGCATTATGTTAAATAATTATTATTACATTGGTCTAGTGGCTAGCCTGTTTGTTTACAGTTCATGATTCAAATTGGGGATGAAAAGGATAACAGTTATTTCAGTCAAGAAGTTCTCAATAACAGAACGTAATTGATAAGCTCGTATTGCGCATTTTCGTGCCTCGGTAAACACGTAATTCACGATTTTGGACCAACACTAGCAGAAGAAATAACTGACGACGATTAATTGACTGGAAAGGGGTACAATTTAATAATTGATTTTATTTCAATAATAATATATATTTCTTTAACTTAAAAAAGCCCATACTTATATTAAGTATAGACCATATACGTTTTTGCGAATAGGTTTTCATACGAGTACAACGCGACCCCTCTAGCCTCACCCTCGATGACGTCACCACGTTGACTCACGGAACCCGAGTGGATAAAAACAGCGAATGACCCGTTATTAAAAAACAACACATGTTCATTAAGTTTGCGAAACGTTAATTCCCTATTGTCAAATGACATGCATGGTGAAAGGGACAGAAAATTGCGACGCCTTGATGAAGAGGAAGACAAATGATCAGATGGTATCAAGAAGGAAGTAGGCTTAAACTGGACGTCTTCGCGTCCGGATTACCTTCTTGAATAGGTGGGATACTGAGTGACTGACTCAACAAGAGATCTCTTAAACGATTGTTCCGATTGACTTGAAGTTTAGTATAGTCAATTCTTTTGCGACGAAGACGTAGGAACATAAGTTCACAACTAAAAGTTGAAATTCGGAACGAGCATACATATCCTGATCTAGTATCAGAAATAAAGGCTTAATTAACTTTATCTGGTACTGGTATTTTAGTATTTTTTTAAAGTTATTTTAGAGCAACCTTAAAGTAATACTATTAATAATTTGAAGTATTCAAAACAAATGTTAAGTGGACCATAAACACTGGGCAAATAAGGGTTAAACTGTATTCATAATACTATTTTATTCATACATATACTAACTATGTATTGATCCATTTTTTAATTGCACATAAACGTCTATAAATAAGTGGTATTACTTTTTTTTTATAGATTTCAGTTTTATAATATTGTTGTTGGCGATTGTATTATTTTAAGTTACCTTATATACTAGCAGCCTTATTTATAAACGTTTGGCGGGTGTTTAGTTAAACAATGTTGTCCTCTTCTTTCGTATGTCAAATCTATAATGACAGAATGAGAGAAATGAATGTTTTACTATTCACCAGCTAAGCAAAGTTTATAAGTAAAGCAGGTACATAAGATTTATATGAAGTAAATATTATACAAGATATAAGTATAAGAATCAGTTGATAAGGCTGCATATGATTATAATAAATATAAATGATCTGCTTGTTGAGTTTTCTCTCATAAAACGCTGTATCGTTTTTGATGAAATTCGGTTAATAGATGGTATAATTTTAAAATAACCTACAAGGTGAAAATAGAATAAAACTGTTCAACTTACTACTAAGTCATTACTAACTTTGCTGTTTTGTAATCGGAAATAAAATTGTGTATATTATTGAAACCTGTTTAGTTATAATATGAGGGTGTTGTCACCATGGTAACCGTACACCATGGCGCCCTACGGAAGGGTACGGCGGAAATGAGGTTTATTCCCTCACCGGAAGTGGGTACCTGATGGTTGTCTATCTCACCGTACTCAGTTCAATTTCTTACTTGATTAATTGCATGCGCTTTGAATTATTTTGTTATTACATATAAAAAATGCACTTTCTTAAAAATAATATTTTATTTATGTAGAATATAAATGTAAATGTTGTTTTGAGTTCAGTATAGTTCTCAATATCAATTTAATTGGTATTAGATATTGTTATGTTTTAATTTGAAACGTATATGAGTATTTAACTATCTATTTATATATCTCTATATATCTACCAATCATCTAGAGATCTCCTACACTCTCCGCCCAATAGACTTGAAATTTGTCACAATTGGACACTGTTGTCACCCCGACGATGACGCTCATTAAGAATGGATTTTATACATTTTGACGATTAGCTAGTTACATATATAATTAAACTACTAAATCACCCGTCAGCTTTTTTTATTTATTTAATTAATTAATTAATTAACAAGTATCTATTTCTTCATTACATATTATAAACTTCTAAGCTTTTTTTTTAAGAATCTGATCTAAAATTTGACAGTTATCATGAAACAAATATCTAGACAACTACGCATCTATAATAATATTATTATTCGTATTAGACGCACAGATTCAAAATGCAAATAAAAAAAACGCAGTATCAATCACTCAAATGAAATTTGATTTATACTTATTATATATATATACCGTTGTATCAGTAATCAGTGTTGCAATGATAAAAAATGCCATGTTACTGATCGCGTGGCGGTATTAATGAACAATGTTACTTAATTGTAATTATATATATTGCAACACTTGATACTGATTTATTCGCTCAGTGAGAATTTAACAACTAGCTATTTTCATTTAATTTAGTTCCCAAGAATTAAAAAAAATACAAAAAAAAAATCATTAATGAGTTCTTTGGGTAACAGTAAAGACCGAGAAGAATCAGCAATTCATGACAATCAGTATCTCTTTTTCATAAATATTACGACATTTTGGAGTAAGTGGAGTATCGCTATGTATATTAAAACTGTTTTCAAATTGCAAAGAATGACTCCGACCTATTTATAATCTTGGAGTTCGAGGCTAGCGATTTTATAATATAATAGGTATACTACAGCTGCGTCATAATGTGTTTACAGCAATATTATTTAACGTAACATGACTATTCAAAATTTATACTTTTTACGTACTTGAATAAATCATATGTACATATATCGATTAATTTCATTATTTTCAATACGATGTCTTTATCTGTACGTAAAATATTTAAAAACTAATTGACATATTATTACGTACAGCCTATACTGGTCGATTTATAAGTATAAAAAATGCACAAGAGTTCCTTATGTAGCCTAAGTGAGCCCTCAGGGGGCAAATAAAATTTAAATGAGCATTTTTTTTATTGTATAGGAAGGCGCGCCTGCATATGGGCCACCTGATAGTAAGTGGTCACCAACGCCCATAGACAATGGCATTGTAAGAAATGTTAACCGTCTCTTACATCGCCAATGCGCCACCAACCTTGGGAAAAAGATCCGTCGTTTTTGAAGTTAGAATCATGAGATTAGGTATTTAGGCTTCTATTTACAAGCCAGATTAAGTTTTTAAAAACTCTCAACATTCTAGAATAGTCAGATGATTCCTTAACTGTTGCTAAAATATAACAAATGTATAAATGCTGCTAGCATTCTTGCCACCATTCCACGCGGTCACGAATTGTAAAGTAACTATTTTTAATTTTCATTTGTATTTAATTAAGGATTTAATGTAAATAAATGTCATTGAAAAACAAACATATAAATCATTACAGTAACTAAAGTAACAGTCTGTGAATTTCCCACTGCTGGGCTAAGGCCTCTTCTCCTCTTTTTGAGGAGAAGGTTTGGAGTGAGAAGGAGCTTATTACACCACGCTGCTCCAATGCGGGTTGGTGGTATACACGTGTGACAGAACTTCTGTGACATTTGACACATGCTGGTTTCCTCGCGATGTTTTCCTTCACCGTTAAGCACGAGATGAATCATAATCACAAATTAAGCACATGAAATTCAGTGGTGCTTGACCAGGTTTGAACCCACGATCATCGCGTTTTTACCACTGGGCCATCTCGGTTTTTCTCGACTTTTTTTAAATCATTACAATATGGACATTAACCCTAAAATCACAACAAACACCAACTTGTGTAATAATCACATCATTATACATCATTTCATGATGTTGGGGTGCGTTTGACTTTTCCGATTCGCCACATCTGTGGGGCGCCAACAATAGACGAACCGAACCCTCGTCAATATAATCACGGACATAGAACAGTATATAAACTAGAAATGGTTTCGTATTTAGACAATTGAAACTACTGAATTTCTTATGTAGGCAGAAAACGAACAAGTTAACCTGATCGAAAGTGACTACTTGGAAGAATGAGTTAGTTCTATTATTGAAGTTTTTGGATATAATTTCTAACATAAAGCTAGCTCTACAGAGCGGTTGCGTTATTAAGATTGTATTTTGGTATATTTTTTGGGTTTTCAAATAATATAATGATTCACAATTCATGTGGATTTGCACTCCCGTGGTAATATATAAAATACAATCGTTGTATTTGTATTACTCGCTTTCTCTGTTATTGACAAACCCATCAAAACGATTTATTTTTCAGGGAATTTAAATTGTCCCGAATTTGGAAAAGCTCGTAACGCCGTTAAAAAGTTGCCGGATAAGGATTTCGGAATATAAGTTGACAGATGTCATTTTTGCTATATCTCCTGTTCAGAGGTAGCCCTGTTCAGAGGCTATGCAGGTGATGCAGTAAAACAGAAAGGTGGCTTTTTGTTAGAAATGATAAAGTTGATTACTTTTATTGATTTTTTTATTTCAAACATACAAAAGGGATATATTTGTATTAATTCCTTAACAACTTATCCCTTTTAGGTTTTTATTATATAAGTCAATATACTTATTATGTAATGACATTTTAATTACAAACAAATAATCTAACGCGTTTGTCTAAAATTGACCAGATTTCTGTTAAAATTTTCTGGTTAATGATTTGCTAATATTTCATAGAATTTAAATGGAAATTTCTTCATCATATACATGAAGTTCGTACAGGAATTTCTAAACCCTACAAATATTTCTTCTCGGAAATTACAGCTGCAAATTTTCCACAAGATAATTGATGAATATTTGTATATCTTATACAAGAAATACAAATAAATTAAACGCATAACCCGCATTGATTTTAGTGTAGTTGGATAAAAATTGGTAGGAAATCGTTACAATCTGCAATGCAGTGGTCTTGCTCATGGGAGAACGATTAACGAAAAATCCATCCATTATTATTTATCCTAACAGAATATCTTCCAAATTAAGTAAGGATTGGGGGTAAAACAAACGATCGAAGGCGTCGAAACCCCTGTAACAAAGTAAGCTGGTTGATTCTGTTCATAATAATTGGTAAAGAATTCGTCTTGATCGAGATGTATTAGGTGATCTTTGTATGTGGATATTTAATATGAAAATTAGAGTAAATACACACATACAAGTTTAATTTTGGTATATAAAAGTATTAAAACTAAGGTATTTACTTGGTGGTAGAGCTTTGTGCAAGCTCGTCTGGGTAGGTACCATCCACTCATCAGATGTTCTGCCGCAAAACCGCAGTACTTTGTATTGTTGTGTTCCGGTTTGAAGGGCAAGTGAGCCAGTGTAATTACAGACACAAGGGACATAACATCTTAGTTCCCAAGGTTGGTGGCGCATTGGCGATGTAAGCGATGGTTAACATTGATTACAATTCTATGGGCGTTGGTGACCACTTACCATCAGGTGGCCCATATGCTCGTCCGCCTTCCTATGAAATAAAAAAAACAAAAAAGGTACTTTATAAATATAGGTATGTAGTGAAATTGCTTTAAAATAATTTTATTTTTGATATTATTAGATCTTCATTATGAAATAATAATCTTGTAAAATGTTTATCAAAACATAGAACGATAACAGATGAAAATTGATTTTTTGAATCTTAATTAATAACTTATGCAAGATAATTTGAAAATAATCATGCTGTGCTTTAGACTTTTAGTGTCTCAATCAGGTCTGTAATTTCAGAACATTAGTAATTATTATATAAGCTTTGTCTCTTTGTGTTGCTTATTAAATGAAGAATAATTTCAAATCAATCAAACCAAACGGTTTTCTGAAACAATGTCATAAAGGGAGGTGGAGTTATTCAAATGAGATATAAGCACTATATCAATTCTTCTGGGAAGCGAGGACGGCGGTTGCCATGACAACGTGCCGCATCAACACAGAGACACGTGTGAATATCCAGGTGACCTAAGATTAGGGTACAACGAGAGAACGAACTGTCATTTACAAAGTATATGACCTAGATTATGCTACATATATATTATATTATAAGAATAGCAATTATTTAAAGGCAAAGTATGTAAAATCTTCTCTCTGTGTTTAAATAAATTACTGTTAAATATTTATTTATTACTTTCGAGCTTTTCTTAATTGTGATTCGATGCAATTTTTTTAAATTTAAATACAAGAAAATAGTTTACAAGGTTGGCGCGTAGGTTATTTAATAACTACTCGGTGGTAGAGCTTTGTGCAAGCTCATCTAGGTAGGGACCACTCATCAGATATTGTACCGCAAAACAGCAGTATTTTGTATTGTTGTGTTCCGGTTTGAAGGGTGAGTGAGCCAGTGTAATTACAGGCACAAGGGACATAACATCTTAGTTCCCAAGATTGGTGGCGCATGGCGATGTAAGCGATGGTTAACATCTCTTACAATGCCAATGTCTATGGTCAGTGGTGACACCTGACAAGCATTATTTCATGTCACTGTTCTAGTTGATATTCATTGATAAATCAAAATCTTTGTATAGTAGATTTAACCGGATTGAACTTAGTAACCGTTTTTTAATGAGGTCTTTGCACGCAAATCCGACATTGAAATACGCAATCTCATCGCGCCCTCAATTAAAATTTTTGAGCCCAATGTATCCCTAACCGATTTTTATCCCCGTGTTGTTTATCTGCCACGTCATCGATGTCATAGTCCGATAGTGAGCTATTACCGCCGCGTTATCATCACGACATTCATGCCAATAAAATTGACGCTTTCATTTTGTTTTTACTGAACAAATTAAAAACACATATAGGTATTTTCAGTTGTTTATTATTTATTTAATAATATATTTTTTTATCAAAAATATAAAGTACAGTAACAGCCTTTGAATTTCCCACCGCTGGGCTAAGGGTGCTCTCCTCTTTTGAGGAGAAGGTTTGGATCTTATTCCACCTTACTGCACGAATGCGGGTGGGTGGAATACACCTGTGGCGGAACTTCAGTGAAATTAGACACATGCAGGTTTCCTCCTCATCATTATAATCACAAATTAAGCACATGAAATCAACGATGCTTGCCCGGGTTCGAACGCACGGTCATCGATTAAAAGTCACTCGTTCATACCACTTGGCCATCTAGGCTTGTAAATATAAAGATTATTTTTTAATTCGTTCGAGAAAATCCTAATGGCAAAGTTCTTCGCTTAAAGATACTTCGCAATAAACCATATCTATATAGCGCAGCGAATCTAGAGATCTAAGATGTTATATCTCTTGCGCGTAAATATACTGGGTCACCCTTAATACCACCACCACCATAATAATTACGAAAATATGATAGTAATTTAAATTAACTTCTTAATAAGTTTAAATTGTTTTGCCATTTATATTATGGCTTAGTGAGGCGAATATATTAAATTGCTAAGCAATTTGTAATTAAGACAAAGTACCTTATGAAACAGAACGAAAAAAAAGCAGTCTTTATACCCGACTGTACCTACCCACTGTGGTAAAAACACACGTCTTTTACATATATATATATATATTTATGTATATCGAAACGCACCCTTCGCCAGCGTGAATCTCAGCTTATGATTATTATCGTTAAAATCTGCCATTTACACGTGCAAAAGCCTTTTTGAACTACACTGTTATGTAACAGCTAAACTGTAAAATAAAAAATCACAGATATAATACATATTTCAATTTTTTTTATTTGTATAGAATAGATAAGTATATTTTTTTACAATAAATTGTGGGTTTTATAAATAAACATCTATTTTATGTTATAATTAATTTAATTCAATATCTATAATAAGCTAATGATAATTGTAATAATGAACCTTAGTCACATACAATGCTATTACATCTAATCTAATTTATTACTAATTTTTGTATCAATGATTTGTTTTTGACCAAATCAATTGCTCTTTTTATTTATAATATCTAATTTTCCATTATAAATATAACAATTGATTAGGCATAATCTTGATATCACTCTTTTTATTGATTATTGTACTGTCATGCCATAGTGGCGTTTTATTTTTTAATTTTCGTATTGATACTTATATTAGTACAAAGATTTTAGTGTAATGTTCTAATAAAAAATATTTGCATTTTAATCCGAGCATATGAGTTTTGAGCTCATATTTCTAACGAATGCTAAGTGAAACCTAGCATGTTATTACTAGAAATCAAATTACTATTTCTGCGAAAGAAAGCATGACGAAAAATATTAAAAAAGCAACAAATTTAAATTAACATTTGACATTTAATAATTAAATGCCAGTGTTGCCAGATCATAATACGTCTAGAAAAATGAGAAAAAAAGCAATTAACACTTGACATTTCACTTTTCTCGTTACTAAATGTCAGTATTACCAGATAAAGTAACGATACCCATGAGATGTGGCATTTAGGCGCCCCGAGGGCAGATTGTCAATCCACCCTCGGCGCCATGGCGACCAAAGTCTAAACATCGGCCCCTATTAATCTCGAAGTTAGGGCGTGTCGAATTCGAAGGGTGACCAATTATTTCACAATTTATCTTAAAGACTGTGTAAATAAAATTTATTTCTGTAAAAATATATAACTTTCGTTAAAACTAAAACATGCATATGTAATATGTATACCATAATTTTGAATGATGTTTGTAATAATTTTCTATTAAAAACAATTAAATTGAATAAATAAAGTTTTCTTAATACGTATAACAGTTTTTTTTTGTAACGTGTATGCACATCGCTTAACATACATTAAAATTCATAGTTTTTTTTTTATAATTGACATGGTAACCCTATTATCGTGGGGGCGCGGATTGATACCAAATTGGCGGGAAAGCTGGCTATTTGACAGATCATTTTTTATTTCGTTCGGAAATTTGGCAGTCATTGTTCCACAAATTACAAACCAGCTGGCCAGGAAGTGAATTAGGTTTGTTACACCTTGAAGGGTGTGTGTAAAATGTTTTAATTTAATTAATCTGATTACATGTACACTTTTATCTGCTATAAAACTGAGTTTTTACATCCAATAAAGAAAATATTCATACACACAATTTTAATAAATGTTTTTTTTTTTTACATTATAGGAAAAGTTATAAATCCATTAAAAAACAGCCAAAGAGGTTTTAATTTATTTAATCTGTGTAGCTTTATTAGGTTAATCAATAACCTAAATTGGATCTATCGTTCTTAAATACCTGACAGGGTAATTTAATCTCTCTAATAACATAATTGGATTACTCTAAAAATTAAGTGTATGTCAATCTTAGTGGACTTATATAATTACCTAGTACCGAAATTTCTAAACGAAATTTGGAAATACGGATTTGTAAATGAAATAAATAGGTAAATAGCAATTATATGATAAATAATAATTGTCCTGTCTGTTCTTCTTGGTAGACTTTACATTACCTGAATATATAACATGACGATTCAAAATTACTTTTATAAGCGTACTTCTTGAATAAAGAATATTTAAAAGTTGAATTTCTATGTTATATACCTATTAGTACCCACAGTTTATTTACCCAAAGTAAATAAGCAATAGCTTATCCAAACGCCATTTATAAGTAGCAGTCTTTATTTTGGGCTAATTATTAATATGGTAATATTGCTGACAACAAAACCTTTACAATGATGGATAATTTCTTTTAGCAGGAATATGGCGTGAACAGTATATTAATTTTTACTTTTTTTAATGCCTTACATTGCCAGTTGTTTTTAGGATTTCAGTAATTATCTTTAATAAATATTAATTATATTACACATGTACTAGGGAAATCAGCTTATATTCTAAGTAAGCGATACGTATTTTATTGCGCGTGCATCATTTAATTGGAACTTTAAACATCATGATTTGTGACGCAAAATATTCAATTTATTAGTGCTTGTCGCACATCACTTTTTGACATACCGATTGAATTCTATTACTACTAATGAATCTGTAATTAATCTGATTGTTATATTAATTATGTATATGTATTACAAATGTGGCATTTAGAATATTTTGAATGCATCATGAAATGGTATAGAATAGACAGTAACAAAATAAAAATCGATTGTTATAGTTACACGTACGTCTATGTAAGCGGAAAGGTTTTATTGAATAAGGTTTCATATATAAAATATTCATGAACATTTTCCGCCATTAATCAATGATCTGACTCGCTCCCTCTTCATAACTACGTAATGTTCTGTTATTAATTGTAATAATTAGTAGAACAATCAACAGTCTTATCTTACCCAAAAAAAGATGACTGAGTAAGAAGTATGAACCAATCTTTACACTTTGGGAAAGAAGATGTTATGTTAAGATTAGATCCATATGGACCTAAGGTCTGAAATTAATAAAAATTATTCAATATATTTCAGTGCAAGAATGTTTGCCAACTAGCGGTAGATTACGAGTTCTTTTTTGTGACAGATCTTTCTCCTGTACTCCTAAGGGTTTCAACAAAACATCCCTTATAAACTTAACCTTAAATCGGGACACAGAAGTTTCTAAACGATTAAGAAGTGTCAAAATATCATATATTCATATCACACTGCGCGTGCGCCGGCGATCACGACCGCATTGTCCTCTGTTCGCGCGTGATGCGTTGGCGTGATGGATGCATCACGGATATGTTTAATTGTTTTTTAATTTACTTTCATTATGTTTCATATATTTCTTTTAATCTAGAGTACTACTATAGAATTTCTTGTTAAGCCAATTGCAATAACCAGTATATAAGTATAAGTATTTTAAATATAATATATACATTAACCCCACGCAAAACTACCCTATTAAGTACAGATATTCTATAAGAATTAAATCTCAACGCAGAACGCTAACGTGATATGTGTAATAGTGATATGGGAAATTGACTAAAATTAAAAGGATATACGTATCAAAATAGCGTAGTGCCGTAAATCGATTTTAAACATTTCATTAGTGATTTCTTCTCCAACTTTTATAAAAAAACTTACGTCTGTAACTCCTTTATTGCATTTCAAGTATTGACTTTGCAGGTTATATATAAAAATTAGTATAAAGTTATCTGTATACCTACATAAGTACATACGGAACACAATAACACTAAGAATTGCCGTTTGGCTTTGACGAGAATTTGCACCAAATTATACATAAGTATATAATTAAATATATAATTTTAATATGCTTATTAACGTGTACATAAAAAACTACATGAATTATATGAAACGAAAACAAAGGTGCGGTGAAATCATTGCCGAGATGACGCCCTGCGCACGCGCCTGTTAATCGAACGTTGAACCGTTTATTGATTTTATCCAACGTTTACTTTTTATCAACATACATCACGCTCCGAATGTAAAACGGAACGTTTTTTGTGTACGTTTGAAGATGTTTTCATATTTCTACTTTATTATACAAATGTCATTGATTTATTATTTAATATGAAGCCGAGATGGCCCAGTGGGTACAACGCGTGAATCTTAACCGATGATAGTGGGTTCAAACCCGGGCATGCACCATTGAATTTTCAAGTGCTTAATTTGTGTTTATAATTCATCTCGTGCTTAACGGTGAAGGAAAACATCGTTAGGAAACCTGCGTGTGTCAAATTTCACTCAAATTCTGCCACGTGTGTATTCCACCAACCCGCATTGGAGTGGTGGAATAAGCTCCAAAACCTTCTCCTCAAAAAAGGAGAAGAGGCTCAGCAGTGGGACATTCACAGCCTGTCATGATATTTTTTTATTGTATACGACGGTCGGTCGGGCGTTCAGTCGGACGAGCTTATGGGCCACAATGGCATTGTAAGAAATGTTAACCATCGCTTACATCGCCAATGCGCCCCCAACCTTGGGAAATTAGATGTTATGTCCCTTGTACCTGTAATTACACTCACTGACCCTTAAAACCGCAACACAACAGTACCAAGAACTGCTGTTTTACGGTAGAATATCTGATGAGTGGGTGGTACCTACCCAGGCAGGGTAGTCTGTACTATAAATGCGAAAGTGACCAATAGTCACGCTTTCACAGCTGAACCACTGATACGATTTTGATGAAACTCGGTGTGGACCAAGGTTACATGAGTTACATCCCAAGGGACAACGTACACCTAAAACCTGACCCTTAAACGAAGTCAAAGCTGCGTATGGTCACTAGTTTATAAACACATACGTCATCACTTAAATAAGCTAATCATGCTAATGTAATAAAACCCCAATAATGTGCATTTAATCAAAACCATTTCCCCGCAACGTTTTTTTTTTTTTTTACTCGGGCACGCGTTTTATCCCATGATCCTATCTCACGGTGATCGCGTGTCAGTGTACAGTTTGCGAGCTATTTATATGTTACCATTGTACCTCGATTCGAGCTCGAATTATATTTATATATAAATAATGGTATATGATTCAAAGCTGTAGTGTTATTATGTTATTAGTTATTGTAAGATGTACATCGATAATTTTTTTATATATCATACATATTTCGAAGATATACAAGCGTTATATTATAACCTATTATAACGCAAAGTTAAATCAAAATGTTAAAATGTATTTATTAATAAATGTAGTTACTGAGAAATTAACTTGAGAAATAATAAAGAAATGATTATTTTATTTATAAAACACATGTATCATAATCATTAATTAAAATAACCATAGTAATAATTATACTGTCTCACTAATCAAAAGCAACCTATCAGTTAAGTGGATCGTACCATCTGTAAATATAGTTGAAAAAGTGAATTTAATTCGAGTTTCAGTAGTAGTATCTTGTGTTTACGTTCACCAATTTACTGATTGTTGCGAGGTAACGAAGGGAGCCAGCCTGCGTTGTAATCTATACTAATAGACGACGTTTGCGGGGTCGTCTGTGTGCAACAAATTGTCCAATTTTATTATAATTAAATTTTAAGAGAGTGAAAATATATTTGTTTAAACACATGCGAATATCTTCATTTATTGCACTATCGTACACAAACATGACAATTTATATTATATTAAAATTTTAACACTTCAGAATCCGTCATACGAATTTTCAATCACGTGACCTGACGCGAGTTTAACAATTTTTACCCATTGCAAAAAGTGCACAACGCCACTAAAGAAGTTCCACTCCAAAAAAATTTAAGCCCTGAAAAACATAATTTGAATGAAGACACGTAGGTGTATTAAGCCCATTTTCATTTATTTTTATTTTAATATAAGTCATTTGTACCAAAGGTAACGACAACCACAACCAATACATACATACATCCCCAATGTGCCACCAACCTTGGGAACCAACATCACTCATCCTAACCGGAACACAACAATATTATGTAATGCTGTTTAGCGGTAGAATATCAGATTAGCGGGTGGTACCTACTCAAACAGGAGATCAATTCTACTAATATAAATTAGTAGGGAAAAAAGCTAAACGTCAACGATTTTGTTTCGATTCGATTCCGATAGAATGTATTTGGAACGTTAATGACGTTCCAAATACATTTCATTTCAAAATTTAGTATGCGAAATTTGAAATTAATGACTTTCCAAATAATTAAGTCCGACTTCATATTTGAAAGACGTTTCAGTATTCGGCCATAAAATTGTCACATTATCGGAATCGAATCGAAACAAAATCGTTGACGTTTAGCTTTTTTCCCTACGAATACAACGATCTAGTTTCAATTCGATCTGTCCTTATTCCTCAAAAGTTAACAATGAATTTTGACTTTGACATGGTTTTCTGAATTTTGTATATAGATCATCATACTGTTTCGATTTTATGAGGAATAATCTAAGGCCCTAGCCAAGTTGACATTCTACAATCGTAAACGCTAATAGAAAACTAAACAAATGTATGAGAATGACATCTCTCAACGATAAGTCACGTGGTCATTCTAATACAATTTTTAGTTTTCTATTAGCGTTTACAATTGTAGAATGTCAACTTGACAAGGGCCTCTGGATCGGAATCGAGTCGCGAACGTTAATAAACATTAGTCGAATTGCCCCCTAGGCTTGCACAAACTTCAAAGTATGTCCAAAACTTTTATTAAACTTTAGCTATTTACATAATATATCTAATTACATTAAGATTTTCCATTAATTATAAACATTATTTTAATTAATCGTTTTTATACCACAGAAATAATACACTGGACAGTGTGAGTGTACTAATGTTGACATGACAGAATAAATACAGTCTACGTTAAGGGCTACAGAGTACACACGAGTTGAAAAAACATTTCATATTTCAACGCTATTACCTAAGAAATTAATTTTAGACTTAACTGCTCATACTGGAACGCCATTAGTACATAGATTTTATGTGAGTAATGTTTAATATTTTTTTTTATTTCATAGGAAGGCGGACGATCATGTGGGCCACCTGATAGTAAGTGGTCACCAACGCCAATAGACAATGGCATTGCAAGAGCTGTCAACCATCTCCCACATCGCCAATGCGCCACCAACCCTGGGAACCAATTTGTTATGTCCCTTGTGCCTGTAATTAAACTGGCTCACTCACCCTTCATACCGGAACACAACAGTACCAAGTACTGCTGTTTATATATAAATCTATACTAATATTAAATATATAAAGCTGAAGAGTTTGTTCGTTTGATCCAACTAATCTCAGAAATTACTGATTCGAATTTAAAAAAAAAAGTGTTGTATAGTCCTTTTATCGAGGAAGACTCTAGGCTTATTATTATAAATTATACGCGGGTGAAACCGCGGTGCACAGCTAGTGTTAGTATATAAGGCGAGATAAAAACCGCCTGAGTTTGCTTGACTAATACTTCTTAAGTGTTGTATTTACTTTGGCTATAAATAAGTGTTTTACTTTTAATATATAATCATTTAAATTCAAGTATATAAATCTATTAAAGTTATTATTCATTGTATATTTCTCGCAGACTGTGACTATATGAAAATTGTTAAAATTTTAAATTCATAAAATAAATATCGCTCTATACATTTTTCTTTACAAATATACTAACCACTACCAACAAGCGAAGCGGTGACTAGTAATGATGTTTGCCCACTCTCCCCCGAGATACGTTCCGTTTTACGTGAATTAAAAACGCAACCCCAACCTCCCCTTTTATTATAATCATGAGCATATTTTTACGATATTCAACCTTCCTACAATGTTTTTAGGTTATTTTATTTTTATTCTGTTAAGAATAATATTGTTAAATTATGATAACATTTATTAATAGACGAGGAGATAAATAAGATAAGATTATGCACGTAAAAATCGTAATATTATTAATGATATTTGTGAAAGTTTGTATGTTTTTTATATACCTTTATATATAAAGTAAAAGTAAAGTAACAGCCTGTGAGTGTCCCACTGCTGGGCTAAGGCCTCTTCTCCTCTTTGTGAGGAGAATGTTTTGGAGCTTATTCCACCACGCTGCTCCAATGCGGGTTGGGGCAATAATAATATATAATTAATGTTTTAAATTTTATACACCTTCCCTGTTAAAAACCACCATTTTGTTGGTGGACAGAAACGTAAAGTAATTAATTAATTAATTGATGAGATTTGCGCGCGTTAATTGTTGATTTCGATTTTTAACAGTAATTGAATGACTTACATCCCTTTGTATAATTATTGTTCTATGTTTAAAAATATAATCGTCTTTTTTGTTGCATTGCCAAGTTTTTTTGAGTTATTTATTCTTAGCAAATTATTGTCCCAATATTCACGTAAATAAAACACAACAAGTCATTGGTGTGAATTAAATTTGATATCTATGGATGGCAAACCGCCTAACCTTAACCGCCGTTTGTAAAAATAATTTCATTATTTTTGAAATAAAATAAAATAAAGACGTCTAAAGACAAGCAAGGCAACATACCTACAGTAGTATAAAAACATAAACAATAGCATGTATCTTTTTTAATCCTTACTTAATGGTCTATCGCTGCCAAGTATCATAGTTTAACTGGGTCTCATTATAATAATTGAAAAAAATAATACGAAAATGGCCGATCCCTTACAAGGAGGTTGTATTTAGGACATGAATATGCTTACTAAGAGTAACCATAGAGCGATGATGGCCATAGATTTGTAGACATCCCGTGGCGCTTGACATCAAAGTTACGAACAATATATAGTTTAGGAGCCGATAATCGTTTTAAAGGTTGTTAAAAATTAAAATATTTAGGGTTGTGACTTAATATATTGCTAATTCAATTAGATTGATTGATTGATTGATCGTAATTGAATTATAATGAACTTCGCATGTGTTACAGGCCTTTTTAAGCCTTATTTTTCATAATGACATAAGCTAAGAAAATATAATAAAATTATGAACGAAACCTCTTCACAGGGATTGTGCTAATATGTCATCCCTGCATAGCCTTCATATGAGTTTTTACAATATGGTCTATATGTTATAAATTGTAGCTTAAATATTATACAGTATTGTTCTGAGTATGAGTTCATCTGGTGCTCGGCGGTGAAGGAAATCATCGTAAGGAAATACGTGGTGGATAATAAACTGCCACGTGTATTCACCAATCCGCATTTAAGCAGCGTGGTGGAGTGAGCCTTAGCCCAGCATTGGGATATTTATAGGCAGTTACTTTACTTTGTTTTTTATTAAA
Organism: Nymphalis c-album; assembly: GCA_963151315.1. NCBI lineage: Eukaryota > Metazoa > Arthropoda > Insecta > Lepidoptera > Nymphalidae > Nymphalis > Nymphalis c-album. The sequence continues at coordinate 4,588,110 of OY720610.1, forward strand.
ATACTCCTCTATACTTAAGAAACTATATAAGAGAAAATATACCTACTAATATTTCTTCTAAGGACTATAGGATATCACAACCCTCATCTCAAAAAAAATCACTTCAAAATATTTACAACTTCTGTCACGTGTTCTTATTTTAAATTTTTTATCGATATCTATTCAATAACAATTTTACAATCGCCTCCTGGTCTATAAACTTCAATATTCAGGCCGCGTCGTTCTTCGAGCGAACGCTTCTGCGAACATATCAGCAAATAATGCAGATTCGCGTCACTGCAGCGCCTCAATATTAACATCGTATTTAGGACAGGAGCAACGAACTAACATTAGGTGACAATCTACTATAAGTCGCCACCTTAAACGAAAAACGTACTATATAACAGACGTACATAATAGACACCACATCACCACCAAACCAAAGAGACCACACCAAAGAGACGGTCAGTATCTTAGATATTCTAAAAAGACATTTGAAGAGATGCCAGATAGGGCTATTACAGTGGGAGATAAAAGCTTAACTCAAAACCTAGATACCTTATTCACGTAATAGTTTTGAAGTGGAATTCTTGACCTGGATAGGAAGCTTGATTGTATAAAGATTAGACACAATTATGTCAGTGTGGTGTTAACTTGGCCAATTTGTAATCCATAAGATTAGCCATCTCAGGGTAACAACGAAAACAAGTGTAAAATTATGTATGTAAACAAAATATTTTAATAATTATTATCATATTATTACTGAATAAACAGCCCGTAAGTGTCCCACTGCTGGGCTTCCAGTCTTTTTGGAGATGGTGTTGAGATTTTCAAATACTTCAATAAACACGTTGGTCATTGGCTGGGATATCATAACTGATAAACTGCAGGAACTGCAAGTCTATGTAACATTTATAATAATGGTTCCTTTCATGATGTCATAGACAGAAAAGTTGTACGAAATCCTACTCATAGATAAAAGAGGAAAAGTTTAAAGTGAAAGTTTGTATATGTGGACCATAAGACAAGAAAAATTAAAATTTATAACGTACTTCGGTTAAAATTAAAGAGAATAATATAATAATAATAATAATTTGTGAAATTCGTGTGTTGCGTTTTAATCGCTAGGAAATATTTGTACAGTATCGGTAAGTATTCGTTATCTTAAGGTGTGGACGAAACGTTTTAGTGGTTATCGCCGCTAGCGCAGGCTCTCTGGTGACAATGACGCCATAATCTGCTGCGCACGCGCCGATTCTAGACCGGTGAAAGGATAGACAAGCCAATATTGTATAGGTATATAATACAATATTTTAACATACGAATATAAGGCGTCAAAAAAGCTTAAATGGCATAATATATTCAATTCAAATTCGTTAATTTTTTATCACAATTTGTAACAATATTACCAGGGGTCCTCGTACTAGGCTTCGCATCTATATATATGCGCTTGTTAATTATTTCAAATTAAGAACAAATGGTTTTTTTTAATAAAAAAATATGATGAAAACAACATACGAATAAAAAATCATAGTTCCTAAGCAGCTTACTAATATTTCCTATTTAATTTAATGTTTGAAATTATCCTAGTTTAAATACATAATTTGTCAAATATCATGTAGTATAATAATAAATAAAAATATAATGAATAAAAATCTGCCTAGAACCTTCCTCGATAAAAGAACTATATATACAACACGAAAATATTTTTCGAATCGATCAAACAAACAAACTCTTCAGCTTTATATATAAGTATAGATGATCGAATACAACGAATAGAACTACAAACTTATATATCTTATGACAGTATATAATATAATTATATAAATATATAACTGCTGTTTCAAAAACAGTATGAATTGAAAATAAAAATTGAAAATAAATAATAATAAATTGAAAATTAAAAATGATGTAGTCTCTAACACTTTCTACAGTCTATATATTGGATTCATCTCCTGAGTATGCGGAGGGACATTTGTTATCACTAACGATACTCAGTAAAACGGGAGGCAACTGAGCTAAGTTAATTTCTAACAAAGATTTTAAATTTTAAGGTAAAAAAGTGATTGGTGCCACTGCTGTCTACGTTGTTGGAATTTCTGAACTTATCTATTTGTCACGAGATTTTTTCAATCTTTAAAACTAAGAAATCGCACGTCTTTTGTAGTTATATTTCTATGATTTTTATTGTGTTTATTAGAAACCAAACAAACCGATATCTTACTGTTGTTTTATGTTTTGTGCATCAATCAGTCTTATTATTTTTATGTCTTCGTGTTTTTATATCCAGGCAGCATAGAGAACTATTTTATAACGCGTTTGTTGAATGTTATTAAATGTTTGAGTTCTATTTATATTCTATGACTTAACATTTACTTGGCGGTAGAGCTTTGTGCAGGCTCGTCTGGGTAGGTACCACCCACTCATCAGATATTCTACCGCAAAACAGTAGTACTTGGTACTGTTGTGTTCCGGTTTGAAGGGTGAGTGAGCCACTGTAATTACAGGCACAAGGGATGTAACATCTTAGTTCAAAAGGTTGGTGGCGCATTGGCGATGTAAGGGATGGTTAACATCTCTTACAATGCCATTGTCTATGGGCGTTGGTGACCACTTACCATCAGGCGGCCCATACGCTCGTCCGCCTTCCTATGAAATAAAAAAAACATGGAATTCAATTAATACAGCTACATATTCAGGTACATATCGTGTTATTTGTTCGATAAAGACAAATTTCAGGCACAATTTTTTTTATGCACATGTCTTTAAAACGATAATCAATAAATCGTTTGTAAAAATAGTATTACCTACATGAAGTAACGTTTCTCTGTAGAATCAATAATCTTTTTGTATATTTCGTTAAGACTTCATTACTATAACTATAAATGTTCTAAGATATCAAAATAATTTGAATTTCACTTCACACAAACACATGTAATGTTTTTCTCAAGTCAGTGATCATAACCGTTTCGAAAGTTAATAACAGCACGCAAAATTCCCTGCTTATTGTGTTGTGGGTCTAATTTGACACGTATTACGGGTAATAATACAATTGGTAGGAACGTGGGATTCCCCGTCTTATTCTATTATCTTACCGCAATTCTGGGATTTCTAGACACAGTATCCATATTGGTGTTGACCATAGTTGTCGACACTTTCATACTTTAATCAAGATTTTGTGATTTATATACATACATATATATGATGAAATAGTATTTATGGGCATATACACAAAAGCGGAATGCTAGTCAAATGCACAGGACACTCTCTTGCATCTCTCACATCCCATAATCCTCTCAACTATAGGACATTTATGTCGTATTACTTTTATTGCAAGATATGTATGTCAAATTAATCTAATTAGTAATGATATTAAAAAAAAAATTAAATGCTACAATATTATTACTTATGTAATTTTTTGACGTTACAACGTCTAATAAATCGATGAACTCTGGCTGCATGCACGAAAAATTGTCTCGTTACGTTCATTGTCCCGTTGCTCTCATTGTCCCGTTGCGCTCATTGTCCCGTTACGCTGATTGTACGCTTGTGCCGCATCTGAGATAGATGATCTTTCACTCGATTGCAGTCATTTCATCAATGTTTTCTTATGACGTTGTCACGTTAAACTATTGTCCGTAAACCGACTTTACAGACAACCATTTTTTTATGAATATAAGTGTACCATTGGAGAACAACCCGCTATGACTGATTTCGTCGTTCTGTTCGTACTCCGTGTGTCACACACTATCATTCTTTTGTTGTCCAACAGAATGAAGTCCTCAGTAACCTCATGAACACAGCGTATACTTTATCTAGTAGATAGCTGTCCCTTATTATTTGAGATGATAACGGAATATGGATCGCACAATGAGATGGTCACTGATTCGATTCTGTTTAATGTATACTAGATATTCTTAACTATAATGACATTACATTGGATCATTCACTCTTTTTTTTTATTTATTTTATGTTCAGAGGTCTTCAAAACAAAATGACAATCAATAAATACATATGATTACATTTCTCTTGATGTAGACAGTAGACACGACATGCGCTTATTATTAAGTATAAATTAGCATCTAGCCTATCTTTAAAACGGAACGCATTGCAAATTGTTAATATTTGTTGTTATATAACTCATAAGTGGGTGGGACCATAAATATTCTATAATCATATATGGCACATATTGGACCACAGACGAATAATCCTAGAATAAAGAGTTCAGTTACTTTTAGTTGATGGGGATAATAGATAATAGTAGTTTGAACAGAAAGAGTCATAAAAATTATATTATACTTTGTACAATAACACATTTTTCAAATTAATAAAGGTCGAAGAATAAGACCTGAAATAACGGGAAATCCCGTATAATTTTAAAAATAGAATGCAAGTTATGAATACTAATAATGTGCCCACAAATCTAGAAATTAGCTCCCCCTGTTCCTGGAAGCCAGCGCCGCAGTTATCCGGCTTTTTAGCTGAACATAAAAAGAACAAACGGGGAGTTTGTTCCTCCCCGCAGAGGGCGAACTCAATCGATATACACGTACAATGTACCTGTGTTACCATGGACTATGTAACTCGTGAGACTGTCCTGTTTAAAAAAAAAAAACAAACAAAATAAGTATGCTAAATTGAAACCTCACAGCACAGTATTTTAAGAGAATCTCTCTCTCTCTCTCTCTCTCTCTCTCTCCGTGGCATTTATTATTCCCATCTGATGGTGGGGTCTGCCTTTCTGGTTTTTCTCTTCCACTTCGCTCTATCGGACGTGTCCTCATCGGAGACATTGTAAACATTTTAAGAGAATAAAAATTCTATATCTTATTACAGGTTCAGGATGTAGATTTCGTGAAGGAACGGAGATAATATACATTACATATGTACACATAACAGTTAATATATCTTCCTGAGGTTAAGAGATTCCAATGCAATATCAAAATTTTACGAGAATGGAAATTAATTTATAAATTAAGTACATTGTTTTTATTATTAATAATAATAATAATAAAAGCCTTTATATGCATTAACTATTGTGTACAAGAAATACAATAATTATAACATAATATAGCCACATAGTAGCATGCAAATATGTAGTACATGTCAAATTCACAAAAAAAAATCAAAATTATCATTACAATTTCATCATTAACAATTTCATCCATAAATTATTACATTATTCGAATTTAAAAAGTCAGATACAGAATAGAAATTTTTATCAATTAGCCAAGTGTGTAGTTTTATCTTGTCTCTATTGACATGTAATACATGATTATAATACATTCTTGTCACATAAAATATGTTTTATCATGTACATGCGTTTAGTCATTTATTAATTAGGGACTTGAGTCAATTTTATTGGTAGCGGATCTGAAGCCCTTCCGAAGTTGACATTCTACAATCGTAAACGCTAATAGAAAACTAAACAAATATATGAGAATGACATCTCTCAACGATAAGTCACGTGGTCATTCTCATAAAATTGTTAGTTTTCTATTAGCGTTTACAATTGTAGATTGTCAACTTGGCTATGGCCTCAGATTATTTCGTTTAACAAACAAACTCTCCAACTTTGTAATATTAGTATAAATTGTAACAGTTGAATAATACGTACTATTTCTAACTTTAAATCATAATTATATGAGCAGTAGTATCCGTAAAAGTAGAAGAGTCCGGCTTCCTCCCCCAGAGTCCATGGTCACAACGTACACCCTCAGGTGAGTCACGTTATCTATTCAGCTGTGTGCGCGCTGTGTGTGTGTGCGCCGAGACTGACTGGCGTCGGTCCATAGACTTGGCTCGCTGTGAAATGGCCGATTTTTTCATCCAACCACGATTAGAATAGTAATGCATCCACTTTTCGTATCTATGGTAACATCGGTTGGTTTAAGTGATTATTTTTGAATAAATGCTATTATACTTTTTTTTATATAATAGGCAGGTGAACGGATGGATAATCACCATCGCTCATCACCTTTGGCGCTGTAACATGAGACCTTGTGATAAAAAAAGAGTAAGAGTAGTTGTAAAAATAACACATAAAAGAATACCAATACGAAATTAGGACACTATACAGCAAGGCAGGCGCGGGTTTTTAATATTTCATCGTTTCAGCACGCGCCTCTCATGGGAGCTGCCGTAAGATAACCCACTACTAACAAAAATATGATACTTATTACCTTAGTGATAAGGTTGGTTTTCAAATAAAATGTGAAATTGTACTTTTTACTTCTAAGCATGAATGTGTCCACTTTTGACACACCCTTTATTTGGTTTGTCGTTTTATGGAATATTAAAAATATACGTGGTCCGCGATTATATCTCCTTTATTTAATATATAATAATTTTATGTTGTTATTCTGTCATTATATAACTAACTGTTCTGCATGACACCGTCATTTTTTGCATGCTCCCCGTCATTTTTTTTTACGTAGACATGGTATCCATTTTTCCATAAACAGCCTCGTTTGTCTAGTGGCTAGATATATGGCTTCACATCCCGAGGTCCCCTAGGTCCAAATCCCAAAAAATATCTTGGGGGTTTCTGTTGAAAAAATCTCAATAGCAGACCGGAGTCTGAAAGTTGAAAGAGTAAATACTCCCATGCCTCGTCTGATCGTCCATGCCTGAACTCTTTCCGGTCGGATCGGAATTGCGCACACACTTCTGCACTATATGTCCTTCGCAGTTGGCTATGGCCATTGCCGAAATCGGTACAAAGACATTATTATTAGATAGGTATTTATTTTTTCTTTTATAGTAAACACCTGCCCACCTGATGGTAAGTGGTCACCAACGTCCATCGAAATTGGCATTGTAAGAGATGTTAACCATCGCTTATATCGCCAATGCGCCACCAACCTTGGAAACTAGACCACGGATAGGCTCGGAGAGGCACACTCGCCCTTCAAAGCGGAACACAACAATACCAAGTACTGCTGTTATGCGGTAGAATATCTGATGAGTGGGTGGTACCTACCCAGAAGAGCTAAAATGTATAATGCATATACTACGCATAAACAATTAATAAACATATTTACTTAAACAGTAAAATAGATTCTGTGCACCGCTTTATTTTTCTCGTGTCCTTCACCCAAAGGTGGCTGGAAGAGACCACTATTTATATAGCGATAAGATCGCCTTTTGTTCATACTTTTCTTAAATAGTATTTATAATTGTATGTTTCTGTGATCTTGTATGTGTTGTACAATAAAGCATATTCTATTCTATTAACTAACGAAAACCTAGCGCTCTTTGAAGCTGCATTGCATAATATAAAAAAGATTCCCATTACACATATGAAATATTATGTTCTTACGCGTGCATATTAATAAGTATTGTGATATGAGAACGAACAGTGAGTGTACATTAACATACATAACATACTAGTTTTTTGTATCTGTGAGCGAACTGATGGTTACCGCACGTCAGGTCAAATAATGTTTAATTGATCACACATCTAACTTCCAGACTCCGGGCTGCTACTAAGAATCTTTGACAGAAAAACTTTAAAAACTTTTGATTGGCCCGACTTGGGATTTAATGCTAGGACATTCGGATATTCGGCCGTATAACTAACCACTAGAGTGACTGGACCACTGGGCTGTCAAGTATATATACTTAGTAAAATTATATACTCAAACCTTCTCCGAATCGCGATACATCTTCTGGTATAAGTGGACGAAGTAGTTTTCTTAAGTTAGGCATTACAATAAACGCCTAATATTAGATAATAATCCTAATATTGAGAATCGGAAGTCAAATTCATGGGAAATTTTAACAACACACAATCATGATGTTCCGTGATATATATTTTTTTTAAATGTGTATATTTATTTAAGTCTTATGTAATTATAATATTCGGATATACGAACACTTTGTTATGCCGACGTGAAGATCGCGGGACCCGTTGAATCTCAACACAGCTTATTGTAAACAAATGTAAAGAATCATTTACAAAAGCCCTTTCATAAGTTATCCGTTACACCTCTAATCTTCATAACCCTTCTATATAACCCTAAGATACAAAAGGTCAAACTTGAATTACAAATGAATGGGTCACATGTCCTTTGTTACTAAAGACCAATCCGTGTTTTTTGTTCCGTCCACTCTTGTCCAGTTCTTTTACGAATGGTCCAGATGACCCGTAGGTCGCGTTACAGGGTTAAGGGTCAGTAATGAGTGGTCAGTACGGGTCGAGGTCGGTAATTTTATTAATTTTATGCTATATAAGTCTCTTTAGTGGACTGTGTAATATTAAGTAGGCGTGTTTCAAGATTATATTTAAGAATTCTATTACGCATGATAATAATTACCATTCAAAATGTATAAAGAACTATTTCGTTTATTTTATTTGCATTAGAATATAATATTAATTTAATTTATTCTCAAGTAAAAGATTAATGAAACATTAATTCATTTATTGTAAGTTTTGTTAATAATTAATAAATGAATAATGAAATTAGACAGGGTATTCTAATTATTTAAAATGTTACCTTAGCATAATAACAAATCTGTCAATTTTCAACAGATTAAAAATATAAAAGCTGTCAATTAATGTCAAATTTTGAATCTCCGTCGTTTTTTCCATAAGTTTTCGTTTCCATAAGCTTATTTCTTTGTCCTTTCGATACATAATATATAATATTTTTATGATAATTTCGCTTCTTTATAACCTTAAAACGTTTTTGACCTTCGTTTTCATAAGCTGGCAGAAAAAAATTAGGATTCGTAATAATTTCTTCATGTCTCCTATATAAGAACTCTTTGAATTTTTTTTTCAGTACCAGCAATTCCATAGACAACGTCTTCGATTGTAATCTTTGATAATAGTTATGTGTTGTGACAAGAGGTAGAACAGCGACTATAATCAATACCGTCATGTTTACGAATAAAAAAGAAACTGATAAATAAACACGTGGAGTTAGTGGAATTAATTGATTCCACAGTCATAGACAAATTGATGTTACGTTTCATTTACGTTTTCAAATTATAAATTTTGATGGACTTAGGAATAACGTCAGACGACTGCAAAGATTAAATTGTAATTTTCAAATATGAATAAAATATCCAGAATTCCTTGCGCACAACATTCGTTCGGAAATAATTAAAAAAATTGTTTTACAAAATAAAGAGTTTATCCGTTAGTGAAAGAATGTTTTTTCCGATGTAATTTTATTGTTTTTGAAACATACCTATATTTATTTCATAGAATACCTATTGCATATGCCTAATACCATCAAATTGTATAAAAAATACAGTTCCTAGAATGGTTCAAAACCACTATAATTTTATTTATCTGAATAAAGAAATCTAACTTTCAATTCAAACAATGATTTATAATCCTTTAATATATATGTATAAAAATATTTTTTATTTTTTTAAAGAATTAATTACAAAATACTGGTGTTATTTTTGTTATACTAATTAAATTTCAAAAAAAGAATGAAATTTAGCGCGCAAATTTTATATATTTTTTAATTCTGCTATCTAAGTTCGCAATGATTTTGTTTCATTCAGCCAAAAAATTCATTTAATGCTCAACTACAATCGTTGTCTCCTTTAATATTTTTCTAAGTCCAGCTGCGACCAAACAACGATACAAGGGCCGTTACGTGAAGAAACTTAATTGCCAATATTTGCATAAACACCTCGGGGTGTGCAAAAAACTACAATGAAAGGGCAGTGAAAGGATGCCATGTTGATAGATGGCTACTAGTTACACAGTAAAGGGGTATGGTATAGACACATCTGCATTTATCTAGTTGAAGTTATACTTCTAATGCGACTTCCAACAAGGTTGCGTTAAATGTTTAACGCTACCATGGAGGGGGCATGAAAGCACTGTTGCGTTAAACGTTAAACGCTCCTGGGGAGGGGGGATAGAAAGAATAATAATAATAATAAATGATATAATCTTAATGATGCTAAAAGAAGTATAACTTCTCACGCGCGTACATAAGTACGGTTTTTACTTATAATAACTTTCAACCTAAATATATAAAACGCAATGTTTAGTTATTTTAAAAGTATTTCTCTGTTGTAGTTTCATCTATCAATCTATCAATCTGTTTGCTCATTCGATCAAAAATAAAACGGAGCTTAATAGTGAGAAAAACAATTGAGTGAAACAGCACTACGCCCTAAGTACATATATAAGGGATATATGCATTTAGTTGACTAGCTGTGTCCCGCGGTTTCACCCGCGTATAATTAATAAAAATATTATGAATAAAAATAAGCCTAGAGCCTTCCTCGATAAACCAGTAGTTCCTGACATTAGCCGGATCAAACAGACAAACTCTTCAGCTTTAAATATTACTATAGATATGAAATCTTAATTCATTATGAATAAGAAATTTAAACTATATACTTGGATTAAGCTACAGATTGCAAATTAAAAAAAAAACACACATTTACAAAATGAATACCATCAAAAATTCGCACTATAATACGCCACTAATCTCATCAAAGACAGCATCCGACGTCTAGACCCCATTAAAAAAAACAAACATACCGACACAATAAAAAGCTAAATTACCATAAACAACACATTATAAGATGGCGGTTAAGGGAAACCGGTCCGAACCGGTTTTGTCCGGAAATTGTCAGTTCCGACACCGTTCGACAATCGTCTCTTTGTTTTTTTTATGAGGTACAATAGACCCGGTAGTTGGGTATTAAGCGATTAGCGGGTCAAGAATGGGATGGACGAAGGGTTAGATGCAGGGAAGGAGTCGTTTTGTATGATGTAATTGATTTTGCTCATCTCTGAGTCTAATAGTTCCCATGGATTTGCGGGTTTAAAATCTGTAATTTAAATATTCTTATGGGATAATATTACATGTTATTAATATTATAACTAAATTGTTGTAGTATTCGACTTACTTCATAAAAAGGTATTTTGTAACAAAAACTCAATTTTATATATATTTTATTTATTCTTGAATTGACTGCCTCGTTGGTCTAGTGGCCAGATATAAGGCTGCAGACCCGGTGGTCCTGGGTTCAATTCTCAGGTCGGGGTCAATAAATAGTTATTGGGTTTTTCTGTCAGAAAATTCTCAGTAGAAGCCCGGAGTTTGGAAGTTGTCCCTTACCTCGGAAAGCATGTTAAGCCGTTGGTCCTGCGCCTGACTCTTTCCTGTCGTGTCGGTTTTGCCGTCCCATCGGGTTATGAGAGCTAAGAAATAGTGAATGCACCTCTGTTTGGACACACACTTGTGCACTATAATATTTCCTGCGCAGTTGGCTAATGTTTCTTGAGATTGGCCACAGTGACCGATATCGGTCTGGAGGACATTATGTTAACTTTTAATAAAAAAATATCGTAAGCTTTAATCAGATTAAATCTTTGTTCATAATCCTCTTCTTCGGTCTATCGTTTTTCCGGCCTGGATACTCCAGAGTCCGCTCTCCTATATCTATTCCTACACTTTGCCCGATCTAAGACTTCCTCCTTGGTGAGATCGTACCCTCACATCGTCCCTCACGACATCGAGCCATCGCTTCTTGAGCCTAGGGTCCGATAACTGAATCGTCAGTAATGGACAGCTGGCTACTGGAACAAAGAATCAGACAGTTTAGTTAAAAAGATTACTAAAGCAGAACTTTATGACATAACGATATAAAAATAAACGCTCGACATATCAGCATGGGAAATGTCAGAGTTCTCATCTCAATCCATGTCATTACCTGGAAGCGGTAAGCTGAATGTGAGAAGTTCATAATACATAATACCGAGAAACAAGGAGATAAAATATAATAAAAAAAAATATCTCAGTGATATAACTCGAACCCGACTACGGTAATTGTGACGTTTGAAATGATTAAACTCGGACAGAGCTCAGCGTCTAGTGTTTTATGAGTTTTCGGCCGTTGGTCTCATCTTGGCTTACACTGTAATGGGATACTAACTCTGCCCCGCGGTGTCATCCTCGCCAAGGGATTAGGTAATATGACTGTTACGTACATAAACATTTTTTTTTAATTTCAATTCTACGTATTTTTTTACATGTAGTATATGAATATTTACAAGCACATAATGCCCGTATTAAGTAATTGTCAGTTTAATTATGTTTTTGTCTACAGTGAGGTTATTCTGTTAAAAAAAAATTGAGAGTCGTAAATACACAATCGTAAAACGTCATATGCGACATTGATTATAATCATCATGTAATCATCATGCAATCATCACAAGTCATTATCCAATGCTGGTCAAAAAGCAAAATGCGTCACAGTTCCGTAACTCCATATTGGCTATCTATACTAATATATAAAGCTGAAGAGTTTGTTTGTTTGATCCGACTAATCTCAAGAACTACTGGTTCGAATTTAAAAAATAATTTTGTGTTGTATAGTCATTTTATCGAGAAAGGTTCTAGGCAGATTTTTATTCATTATATTTTTATTAATTATACGCGGGTGAAACCGCTGGGTACAGCTAGGACTAAATATAGCATTTAAAGGATATTTGCACGTTTCATAATAAAGTGAGTGTTGAACATTTCACGAGTGAGATTCGAAGTGAATTCTTACAGAATGATACCGTTTGCCTATCCTATAACACTAAACTTTAAGCTCACCGCAGAAAACCGTCGTGGCATGTCCGAAACTTATATCCGACATTGACCAAAATAATAACATTTTTACAGAATGCAAGCATCAAAATAGTATGTCACTATGAGTCGGTATGATCGTGGGTTCAAACCCCGGTCAAGCACCGCTGAATTTCATGTGCTTAATTTGTGATTATAATTCTCGTGCTTGACGGTGAATGAAAACATCTTGAGGAAACCCTGCATGTGTCTAATTTCACTAATATTCTGCCACATGTGAATTCCACCAACCTGCATTCAAGCAGCGTGGTTGAAGAAGCTCGAAAAGAAGAGGCCTTAGCCTGTGGCTGTATCATCTTTTCCCTGAATAACTTAACACTGGGATAAAAAATCATAGGTGACCCCGGGTAAAAACAACTGTCATGTTTTAATAGGTGTATGTTGTTTATATGTGAATTATATGCTTCTTTTCTTTTTTATCATCAGATATTTTATGTTTAACTTAGGTTTTACTTAGGATTATAATTATATGTATCCTCATTCTTGTATTTCTGATTAGCCAAAAGGTTGACTGGTAGAAAATGCCTTTAGGCATTAAGTAGGTACCAACCGCCTTTTGTACTAACTTCAATAATTTGGCCAATATTTTTTTTAAATAAAATAAAATAATGACTTTGCTAACTGTCAGAAATATAAAAATAACTACTTACCTCTGTTTTGCAAGGGTCTATTTAACTATAATTTAAAACTAAATTGATTTATTTTTCATAGGTTAAATCTGAATATCAAATTGTTTTCTATACAAACGCAATTATTATAATTGTAAGTATTGGCAAGTTACTCGACTGACTTACCATAAACGGGCGAGTACTAATTTGATGTAATCGAGGCATCATGATAAGAAACGCGTTTGTAAACGATAGTAAGCCATTTAAAACCACCGAGCTATGTATCAAAAGACACACGATATTCAATCTTATTTAATAGATAATAAAGTTGATATATCTATGTAGTTGTCTTTGGACAACGATAAAGCATGCTAATAGTTATGTAGTTGTGTGAGGGTAGCACACATGTTCAGCTGTCATCACGATTCCAAGCTCTAATGTTTAAGTGATAAGGTTCAAATTTGTTTGAGTGTATATTTAAAAATAAGGTACTCCAGTCTCGTGGAGGTATTAGGGTCAACGTTTCGCACCTTGTATTGAAAGCTTGTTCTGTTATCAGTTACGAAGTACACGAAAACACATATGGTTTAATATCATTTAAAAAACGTTGTTTCTTAAATTGTTTGGACAATAACTCGACGGAATTGAAAACACAATTATTATGTTTATATTTATATACAATGGACCGTATATTATAATTACTTGTGTTATATTAAATGTATTAACTTTTAAGTTATTGTAATATATTTGTGTTTCGACAATTGTTTGACAGATTAGATTTATAAACTGTATTTCATTAGGACACACTTATCTATAATCTATATAAATAAAATGATAGAAGTTTGCAGTTGTGCGCGCATCACTGAAAAACTACTGGATAGATTTCAATGAAATTTTCTAAATTTTATTTCTTAGACACTTGGCCCTTATCAAAAATATTGCGATACCTTCATTTAATAAAAAGTTATTAAAGTTTCAAGAAACAACGATTCGTATATGCACTGCGTGTTCAGTGATGTATGCTTAAACCAAGTATATTTTTGCTTGCGATCTTTTTGATGTTTTTTTCCTTCGACATAAGAAAACTTTGTTAATATATCAAGCAACGCGGACGAAGTCGCGGGTATCAGCTAGTATTATTATAAATGCGAAACTAACTCTATCTGTCTGTTACGCTAAGCTGCTAAACCGATTTTGATGAAACTTTGTAAGCAAGCTTACATGTGTATTTAATATGAAGTAATTATCATCTATTTCATACTTTGAAAATAATTATTGATCGATTTCGAAACATTTCAATCTATTTAATAAACAAAACACCTAAGAAACGTTAATCAATCGACTCATATAGAATTAAGCCTACCTACTATTAATATAAATGAGAAAGTGAGTTTGCTTGTCCGTTACGCTATTACATCGTAACTCCTCAATCATAGACATAGACCTGTCCTCCCTTTCTTCACCGGCATCTAAAGGTAGTTTTATAAAATTTAAATTTTAAAATTTATTTCATAATCCTGTGCGGCTTTTGCTTGTTGATATATGGGTATAGATAATGAATTTGAGCGTGCACATTCAATTTCAATTTCGCCGGCGACTTCTCCGAACCGATATGACACTTTCCATCAGGTGAGCCTCCTGCTCGTTTGCCCTCTCTTACATAAAAAAACACACTGCACTATATTGTAAAGTGTAAATGATTTCAATGTTCAGTTTATGTTCCTAAGTAAATAGTTGTTAAAGTCGCATAACTAATAACATTCGATCATTTGCTTTAATAAATGTTATATTTCATCTTATTATACACGACGGCAATCCGACACACGCACAAAGATCAGACCAATGACTTTACTTGTTTGCAATTTTAATTTAAAAAAAAGTAAATAATTTTAATTGGAAAATAGGAAAATTTCAATTTTTATAAGTAAATTTGCTTTTCTATTTAGCGCATATTTATCCATGGCGTCTCAAACTAATATTTCAAGTATAAATACGCTACGTATTAGAAAGTATATAAGAAAAGGTTTTCTGATTCGAAATTTAAAAAAAACACGTAAACAATCTAATAAGATTATTAATTATCTGTTTAAACATTTCATAATATCTATAGAATAGTCTTCTTTGTAACCAGAGCAGCGTTACCTTAAAAGGTGACCCACTCAAACACAAACAAAAAATATATCAAAATGAGCTCAGCCGTTTCGAGAAGTTCAGTGACGTACATATAGAAGAGTTCTCTATACAAAAAATAAAATATTCGACTAATTCAAATTGATATATTTGTTCGGATTCAATTGAAACACTTGGGTTCAAGAGTGATTGTGCAATAACACACACAGAGTGACAGGAGAGTTGATTCATATTTCGCCAAGAACCAACCAACCAATTTCGCCATCCTATATTCTATATTATAAAACTTATATAAACGATAAATATTTTTACATTTTTCTTATTCTGAAATACGATATTCATTTTATAGCTTTATTTACATTAAAACCTTATATAAATACAAATAAAAATTACAAATAATTACTGTAACTGTACAAATCGTGACCGCGTAGAATGGTGGCATAAAAATGCTATAAGCATTTACTCTTTGAATAGCAGTTCCGATTCGCTGATCGAAAAATGAACCAGCCCTCCTGTCACCAGTAGAGACAACACGACGGGGTGTTTCTCCAAGTACTGCGCTTAAACTGCAAACGTAATAAAAATCTAATTTGGCATAAGTAACGAATATTTGTTAGGTTTGTTCGCCTCAGCTATTTCCGCGGCAGCTCCGGCTTTTAACATTAATTTTATTTTCATAAAATTAATTACATATAAGTGATAAGTCCAAAGAATTGAAAACGGTTAAAATATTTAAACTTCGAAGTAAAAATTCAGTGAACGATCCCATATCTTAATCTCGGAGCGCATCTCGGCGACGACGCATTGTTCTCAGATCAATTTGCATAACCCTGCGATGCGACGGAACAAAGCTCCGTATCTCGCAGGGTCTAACTGACCCATTTCTATTTCGCAAACCCTTCGAAACAAACGCAAAATTTCTCACTGTCCACAACAAAGGGTATGACCAAAACCCCTTTTGCTACGATTTTTATGGGAAACAGATTTCTATGCTCTATTTTTTTGCATTGTCCGATACTCAATAGACTAACGGATTCGCCTTTGGCGGGTGTTTATGTGATTTTAATATAATACGCAATATAATAAAGACGTATTTGCACCTGATGTTACGTGACCGTTATACGTCTATGTAACTTGGTATCATAGCAATTATTAATTTATTTCGAATAATAATAACCGTCTTTTATTATGTCATATATATGTTATTAAGAATGATAGTTATTAACTGTGAAACGAGTATTATATGGTGGTAGGTAATAGTCTGGGAAAGTACCACCCACTCGTATATGAACACTTTGTGTAGCTGTGTTCCAGATGAAATCACAATTGTAAACAGACAGACAGTAAAGGCTTTAATGGTATTAGTAATGGTTTAGTCATCTTAAAGTAACATTGTTTGAAAGAGATAATTACTACTTATCAAGAAGTACCTTTGTTTTCTCAAAAAACAGTCGTTAGATATGGAATGGAAATTAAAGGCAATAGAGTTAAATTGCCAGTTCTGTTTTCATCCGTAGTCCAAACCTGTCACAAAAATTTAAAAAAAAACATGAGACTCGCAAATGTTTAAATAATATAAAAGAAAAAAGCGTTATAGTGTCATAATTTTACCGCCAAAAACTATTTTGATATTCGAACATTAATCGAATGATCATTACAATACAAATAAAACTAGTCCAAGCCTGACAAAGTATCGAAATAAATTTTCAGTTACAATCGAAATTACAAATGGCACCATTTAACTAAAAATTACATGAGAGGTTATCGCGATTTTCCGTCTAACCGTTGATGCACCGGTCTCGTTTTAATTGTCTATTCACTGGGCCGGGTCACTCGGACCGGCCGGACTCAGGTAGCCAACCCGTGCTCACCTGAACACAATACAAAGGTCACGACAACCCTTTATGCTAGTTTAAACACCCCGAAATCGTTGCGGCGTGATTGATAGGGTCAACCCTGCGTCAAATGACCGAACTGACCCATGGCTTTAGAAACCCAACCCTTTCTTACAAGGCATTATTTGTAGTCCCTTTCGCGAATCTATTACATTGTTCATCATCTATTCAGTTCCTATATCGGACGTTCGATGAAATTTTTGCGTTCGTGAGAACGTTCTAGTTTCTTTGCAAAACTGTAACGTCCAAGGGACAAAGGTTTTTTTTAAAAATTTGATGGGAAAGTGCGGCGTTGTCTACTAGACAAAGGAGTGGTCTCCATTTAATGATTCGCCATTGTGTTAAGCTGTTCTTTGATACATTTATTTTTTGTTTGGTCATTTGTGACCGTTGGCTAACGTATTTGCCGATATTATATAAGCCGGCACGCAACGGTTAAGTCTTCTGATGCAGCGCATGCGCGTCGGTATGTTAACCTGGACTGTGCCAATGAACTTGGAGCTATGAACAAAATATATCAATTGTAATAAATAACTTGATATTGAGATTTAGGATTATTAGGATTGCATCGACTTTATTTTTATTCTTTCCCGATTTTTATTAAATTTGGAAACATACTAACTGAGCATTCGTTTCTGGTATAAATTCTCACTTTTCATTATTCTGTCATTAAATTAAATGAATACGGCATATACAGGCACAGAGGACATAACATCTTAGGTCCTAAGCTTAGGTGGCGCATTGGCGATGTAAGCGATGGTTAACATTTCCTACAATGCCATTGTCTATGGGCGTTGGTGACCACTTACCATCATGTGGCCCATATACTCGTCCGCCTACCTATACAATAAAAAAAACATAGAAGATTATGTAGATGGTAAAAAAGTGTAACATTACTGTAGTTGTAGTCGATATAATTTCTAGCCTATGATTTTATTTCTAGATTGAATTAACGCGATATCTTGCATAATCTGTGACTTTAATTAAGGATTCGGCGAAAAATGGCTTCTTTAATATTGTTAACGTAACTTTGGAAGTAAAATTAAAGTGAAATAGTGTTGTATTATAAGTAATAGTGTTGTATGATATTAATCAAGAGCTATGTTTAGTGCTTAACAGAGTTAACACAATAATAACAGACCTTGTAAGTGTATTGAATACAGTAAATTGACATTTTTTATTGACGTGACAACGTCTTATAAATTGGTTTGCCGGGTGACACTTCAAGAAACTGCGTTACGCTCCGCTCACGTTATGCGCTCACAATGAGAGCGAGTGAGAGGCACGCGTCCCTTCCACTCGGGCAAAATCACTCAGATAGGAACAAGTTAAGTTGTAGTAAACGCTGTTTCATTGTACGCAAATGTATTGCAAGTTATTGTATGTATATTTGTATATAAATACGTATGTATGTGTAAAGGTAAAAATAAAATTTTGTTAATATGAAATTCAGTGCGAGATTCTTTGTATAAATTAATGTTTTAAATATAATTCTTTGTATAAATAAATGTTTTAAATTGTTACTATTATTTCATCCTTCTTCCTACTATACGAATGAATATTCACATTAAAATTATTTTACCACTCAAAGTCGTTGTCACGTAAAACTTTCGCCCGTATACCGACTTTACAGGCAACCAATTTTTTTTAATTATTATATAGTTTTGATTACCTTATTTAAAAACAAAAATAAAGAATGTTCAAGAAACAGAAGATTGCGTTTCATACGTGATACATGAAAACTGCGCTTTTAAAACTTTAATACTAACTTCATTCCCGTTGAAAGAAGTTTAATTCTTAAAACTATACAACCTATCACTGAGTTACATGAAAATCCGTCTAGCAATTTCTATTTGACGATGGCAATTATATTTTTATTACATGTATATATAAAATTACGAGATATATTTAAAAATTCTTATAACGGTAGGCTCAGTAATAAAATTCACTTCAAGTTAAAGAGGAAACGGCGTGGGAGATAGGGGTGCGGGTTGAGCCCACCTGTGTGTACTGCGACTAGTTTTGATACTTTGTGTATTTTATACGAGTTGTATAACTTTCATATCTACCGAGTAAATAACAAGATAATCTTCTATTTATATTTGCAGCTGTTTCTTTGAAATATATATATTTTTTATAATAGAGTAACTTCTGACTTTCTTATAAAAAATTACTCCGTAAGGCTCCTAAGGATTACTTTCAGAATAAAGTTAGTTAATTTTTTTCGTTGGTTTAATTAATGTAATACATTTTTAAATAATTTATCGAATACAAAGTCTATGTTAATTAATACTTAATTATAGTTAAAATTATATACATATTTTTAATAGTTATTGATGCACTAATTCTTGAAATGTTATAATCACATGACATGACCGTTTACTGCGATGAGTTTGCTTTTAAAGAATAGCCCTATTTTTTAAATATGTATATATTATATCCAAATAACAGCTTAGCATATTTGTAATAAAGGAATAGTTATATTTAATATGTTAAATTTAGGTTGAAAAATAGATTTCAAAGTTTATAATCATATGAGAAATACTTAAAAACTATTTATTGATTCTTATATATCTTCAGACATCCTGTAAATTAAGTAAATCAATTTTTTTACAATAAGCTTCCATTCATGACAGGACGGTTGGCATGGTTGGTAGATACTTGCCTTTCGCGCCGCAGGTCGTGGGCTCGATTCCATCCCAGGACAAACATTTGTGTGCATAAACATGTCTGTTTGTTCTAAGTCTGTGTGTAGTTATCTATATAAGTATGTATTTACAAAAGATAAGTAGTACATGTAGTGTATCAGTTGTCTGGTTTTCATAGTACGAGCTCTTCTTAGTTTGGGATACTTGGTTTATTATTCATTTTCAGAAAGTTCGACGCGATTAACATTTATTCGATAAACTGACTGTATAATATAAAATTCTAATTTCGAACGTAATGTCAAATAATAAAAAAAATCGATTCATCATTTAACTACGAACTGAAGATATAAATATATGATTCAGAAATTTGAAAAGAACGATTAAAACTATTAAAATGAATACAATAAGTTTTTATGAAAAAGAATAATAAAAAAACCGAAAAAGCATCATAATATAATGGTTCAATTATTCAAGTATCAAAACTTGTTAATCGATGCGGTCAATCGAGCGTTGTCTTGAGAGGAAGCTGCAGGGGCGCCAAACGTTTTTACATTACAATATACAACTAAACACAGCCTTTTTATTTTTATTTTTTAAATAGAATCAAATTCTTATAAGATATTTTTATTTACGTACAGATATAGAAATAGTTAAAAGTCCCAATAAGTAACAATAAATAACATAACTTATTTAAACAAATGGTAATTAAACAAATAAATAATACTCAAGATTAAATGTCTTAAAGCATAATATTACTTTTTATAGTCCGTTAATTTTAAATATACAATAATTCAAAATGAACCAAAAGTTTGTGAACCCTGGTATTGAACGCACCTGCCGAGCGCACGTGCCAACTGCTACCTACCCCTGCATCCGGGGACCGATGGACAGTTTTACTTTTAACGTTTTTATATCTTTTATACCTTTCTGAGGGCATTTTGCTGCATCACTCGATTACACCAAAGATCCGTTCGTAACATTATAAAAGGGATTTTTTTATAACCTGTGCCTATATTTGTTATTTATCTTTCTATATCTAACTTTTATGAATGTGAGAGTTTGTGAAACCTAACAGCTTGACACATTCATATCACTTTGGATGCAATCGTATGTTCTATGTTAACTATCAGATGTTTTTTTTTAAATTTTATAAATTTACACTTAGTTATTTGATAAGAGTTAATACTGTCTAATATTAACAATGCGAATGTGAGTTTGTTTATTTTGTTTTAACGTCTTTAGTACTAAACTGATCATCATGATATATTGCTTGTACTCGGTGGTGGTAGGGCTTTGTGCAAGCTCGTCTGGGTAGGTACCACACACTCATCAGATATTCTACCGCAAAACAACAGTAATTTGTATTGTTATGCTCCGGTAAAAATATTCTTAACTTAAAATTAAAAATATCAAAGATATTGACAAAAAAGACCATCAACATTTCTTAAAAAAATACTACAAATTTCAAAACAAAGAAAGAAAAACAAACACTTCATATACAAAAGAAACATAAACAAAACAAAAACAAAATGTTATATATATCACATAATTACTGTTATTTATGATGCCTATTTCATTACTTAAGTACTTAAGTCATATCAGTAACATTTAGTATAAAAATAAAACCGTATTCTATATTTAAATTTGGCGCCAAAACAAACGGACTAACGTCTTCGCAATATGGCGCAAGACGTTGAACGAGTTAAATACATAAAAAGTACTTGACATGATCTAACAGACGGGCTACGATACAATTTTTAACGCTCCTAGTTAATAGTTTTTGAAAGTTATATCCACTAAAGCTTAAAACGTAACATTTAACTTTTAAAATTAAACCACAGACTAAATAATTTTCAAATAGGTTGGCGATGTGTCAATTATTCCACCTGTCACCAACTACCATAGACATTGGCACTGTGAAAAATATTATCCAATCATTTTATCACCAATGCGTCACCAACATTGGGAACTAAGACGTTCTGTCTTTTGTACCTTTAATAACATTGGTTCAGTCACCCTCCAAGCCATAATGCAACCATAATATTGCTGTCAATGCTTCAAACCACGATTACTTTGGGTTAAAAACCGAAATTAATTTTATTCAGTGTAGCTTTGACAAAAACCAATTAACAAGCTTAAATTAAATGCAAACTACCACTGGTTCGTCATGTTTATTACAGTGCGATGCACCGACAGAAAGGTCATTAATTTTCTTTTTTCCGATATGTAATTAAACTAGTTTATCCTGTATGAATAACAATTATGAACGAATACTAACTTAACGCTATTTTATTATCTGTATAATGTCAAAATCTTTTTGCACATCTGTGAGTTTAGAGATTAGAGATTTAATTTTTCCCGAACTTATTGACTTTTCGTTTTCGGGGCCGAGAACTTAGTACCTATTATAAATTTATTTTGACTTCTAGTATTTGTACATTGATTTTATTTTTCAATCAAAACACATTTCTTATCACAACATTATAATTTAAATAATAGATATGCAATGTAATATAATCAAACAAATATCGTAAGTACATAACTAACCTTTGTCGCTCTGTCGGTTAAATAGTATTTGCAAGCGTGTAGCTCATCACATAGATCAGAAACGGGCACGACAGGTGGCTGACCAGCTGCAACTTACATAACGCGCACGCGTCTAAATAAACTCAAGTTTAATCCTGTATTTTATAAAAACCTTGGGTTAATGGCCAATTACTAGACAATTTTCTCTTATATATTTATGTAATGACACTTTATTGAATTTAATCCTAAATTATCTTACTCGTCCAATTGAAATTATTGCCAATGTGAAAAAACCTTTATTTTTTTACCTTTGCGTATTCGACATCACATTAAAAAAGTTAATGCAAACAGACTATATTTTATTCCATCGAAATCTACCGCTTCCGACCTTCCGTATAGTTACGGGACTAAATCGAATTGTATTAAAAGTTTAACAACATAATATAATGAGATACATTGCTAATATATTTTTTTAAATCGCTAACTCTAATCTATTTTTCCTATCTATCTATATCTCTCTCTCTCTGCGTCGTGTTCCTCATTACTGAGGGTCGTGACCCCTTCCACTGACTATTTTTCTTACGATGTCGCGCCATGTTGCTCTGTGGGTTGCGACGTGTAGTGCATCGTGGACTTTCATGTCGAGTGTGGTGCGGATTTGATCTGACCAACGCGTCGGGTTCCGTCCTCGAGGTCTCTTTCCTTCCACTTTGCCGGTGATAACAGTCTTTTCCAGGTTACCACCTTCCCTTCGGGCAATGTGACCGAAGTACTCAAGAAACCTCTGTAGGCAGATGGTGGATAGCCTTTTCGTTATTTTGAGTTGTCTCAATATCGATACGTTGGTTCTGTGTGCTGTCCATGGGATCCGGAGCATCCTTCTCCAACACCACATCTCGAAGGCGTCAATGCGTTGCCGATCAGCTGTTTTAATTGTCCATGTCTCAGCAGCATACAGAAATATCGAGAAGACCAGTGCACGGACAAGACGCACTTTGGTGTTAATAGATATGTGTCTATCCCTCCAAGTCTTGTGCAGCTGGGACATAGCACTCTTAGCCATTCCGATGCGCCTTCGAATTTCGACTTCGCACGACCCAGTGTTGCTGATGTTGGAACCCAGGTAAATGAAGTTCTCTACAATTTCGAGATTTAGTGAACCAGTGAGTTCCAGATTTTTAGTTCGATCTACAACCATAACTTTCGTCTTGGACCTGTTTATGGAAAGACCCATATCAGTGCTTATCTCCTCCATCCTGCTCAATAGAGAAGCCATCTCGGCCTCAGTTGCTGCTAGAAGTGTCGTGTCATCAGCGTATCTTAAGTTCGTTAGTTTTACTCCACCGATACTGACGCCACCTTCCCAGTCTTCGAGCGTTCGCCTCATAATGTATTCCCCGTAGATATTGAACAGGACGGGAGAAAGCACACACCCTTGTCTTACACCTTTACCAAACTTGAAGGGTTTGGAGATTATCTCGTCTATCCTTACGACTCCTTCACTATTGTAGTAGAGTGTCTTGAGTAGCGTTACAAGGTGTTGTGGTACGCCCAATTCTAAAAGAACCTTCCATAGACAGCTCCAGTCGACACAATCAAAAGCTTTACTGTAATCGACGAAGCACATGACCATTGGCGTGTTGAATTCGTAAGACTTCTCCACTAGTTGCCGTATGTTCAAAATTTGCTCACGAGTCCCTTTTCCTTTGACGAAACCCGCCTGCTCCTGCGGGATCTGCCAATCCAGGTAGTAACGGATCCGGTTGTTTAAGATATAGAGCAGTATTTTGCTGGCATGGCTGATGAGCGCTAGTGTGCGGTAATGGTCACATTTTCGTGTTGACCCTTTCTTATGTAAGGGGACCACGACAGAAAGGGCCCAGTCCTTTGGCCATACACCGTTACGCCAAACTAGGTTGCAGATCTTGTGTATTATGTCGATCCCAGTGTCCCCCAGAGCGGTTAGTGTTTCAGCTGTTATTATATCCGGCCCTGGAGCTTTCCTCGATTTTAAAGATTTTAAAGCCGTAATTACTTCTGATCGTAATATACTAGGCTCCAGTTCCAAGTTGGCATAATTCACTTCGGAGTTTCTTGTTTCGTTGGAGTTTTTGTATAGGTTCTCGCAGTAACCACGCCATCTTTCAGATATAGCGTCCAGCTCGTTTAAGAGGTTACCTTCAGAATCCTCTATGACCCACGTTCTCGGTTTGAACTGTTTAGATCTATCTTTTCCTTTTAAAAATAATTTCGATGATGCTTTTTCACTAAATATAATATATCCCAGGATTTTTTTAAATTTGATATAGACTCGTAATATGGTCACCGGATGGTAAATGGTAAGAAATATTAACCAACCTATACATTGCCAATTCAAACAATCTTGGGAACTAAGATGTTATGTCCCATGTGCCTAGGTACACTGGCTCACTCACTCAATACAAAATAGTAAGTATTGTTAGTATTGTTTGAAGCTAAAGTTTTATATGAAGAAAGTTTGATGACTGACCTACCTAAAATGGTATTCATATAACTTGAACAGTGAACAAAGACCAATTGGAGATCTCATCTGCGCGGCGTGGTGAGAAAAAATACTCATATTGATTCTTATATAAAGTTACAAATATACATATAATAGTTTTTGATAAATAATATATTTATAAAAATAAATCGTCTTCAAAAAAGCGCCGCTCACATAGTCCCCCCTTGTGATATTCGCTCGAGTTAATTCCCGTGACGTTCCCGTGTTGACTTAAGACAAACCGTTTCTAGCCTGTATTGTATAATAATTTCCGCATAGGTATAGGATATATATACAGATACACACTGACAAAATTCGCGCTCTAAGATACTCAGTAGTTACTCTTTTTATTTACAATTATCTTATTTATACTAATCTTATCGTTTACCTATTAATAACATGTCGTTGGTATAAACAATAGGTATAGCAATTAATGTTCTATATTCAAAACATTAAAAAGTTCTTCATCAATTTTATCTCATTGAGATTGCGTGACTACCCAACGGAAGGGAAGCTGCGGTGCGCCACAGCTGATAAATATTTTTTTCTCACGAATCCCCACGCGCCCACGCAACAGATAACTCTTATATTTATAGCATAGAAACAATACCTTAGGAAGGTCCTTTCATACATTGTTTTTTTTTTATATTTTTAAAAATCGAACCCGCAAACAACACCACATTTAAAGCCTAGTAAAACAGAGGTACCACTTTCCCATTACTCGTATATTTGAGTACGTGAGCAGTGGTAAGGCTTCCTACCTCTCGGATTACCTTCCGACCGGACGACCGCTCGTGCTATTGTATTATGGTGATCTTTTGTGGTACATACGGATATAAACACAGACTTTTTTTATTACTTATAGACGTGTGACGTCACTCATCAATTTATTTAATAATTAAAATATCATTAAATTATTTTTGATAAACTAATATTGTAATAATGCTTGATTTGTTTCTTTGGCTAATCATATTTAACAGGACGAATAGATCTCTTTTATTTCGGGCTCAAAAACGTTTTTAAATCTTAATCAAGTCCAATTAGCATAGTTAAGATAATGCACACACAGAATGAGCAAACACTTAAAGGACAAAAATATATATACAATCAGTTTGTGCAATTGCTAATATCTTATTATAATTAAGGTTAAAAAAATATCGTTAATAAAACATCACTATGATATTAAATAATAATACTTATTTGTGTGTGTGTGTGTATGTGTGTTATATCACAAACAAGAAGAAGGAGACGTTATAGCCAGCGATGCGCGTCGGCAGATGTGTACACATCTGGTGGCTGAACTAGCACACCCTCGAATAACTCCTTACGGCCACTCACCTCGATCAGGAATTCCTTTAATGGTATCAAGATTAAAGGATTCGAACTAAACATAGGGTCGCATGTAGAATATAATTTCTTTAAGCTTATCTTTAAGCTGAACATAATAATATATAGCTTTATTTAATGTGGATATACATATATATATTACTTTTTTATGTCCATATTTGTATATCAGTTTAAGACATATACAATTTTAATGATGGCAACAATCGTTTATATTAAAACTTGTAATAAGTAAATTAATTATACATATGTATATTTATGTACTATCGCTGAGCTTATGCCTACTTCCCTATTTGGAAGAGAAAGTTTGGAGCCTACTCCATTATGCTCCAATATGGGCTGGTGGATACGCTCGAGATGAATTATAAACACAAATTAAGCACATAAATATTTAATAATAAACTTTGAGCTTGGGTTAGTTATCTGTTAAGATTATCATCTTCTGAGCCAGCATTGTTGCTTTAGTGTTTTATGAAATATTTTTCAAACTAAAGTTTAAAAAAACAGACAACTTTTTTGGAAAATTAAGGCAAGATCACATCTGCGGAAGCAACGATGCATAAACACAGTACAAATAAATCATCTGTAAATCGAATGTCACACCTGTGAGAAAGCGATTTTGAATTTTATTTTAAATGTCATTTGATAAGTGATCGTGTCAGATTTCCCATCAGGATTAATAGAGTGAGGGAATTAAGAGTGGACCTGATTTTGCGCTCTCACTTTGTAACTATAAAATCTCTTGTCCAGTTAGCTAACCTCCATTTAAAATGGCCGCCATGGCTATAAAGTCGATCAAGACATCGACATCATCACAAAGAAAGTCACGTCAAATAGCTAGTAAAATTTAATAAACAAAATTGAAACTAGTTTCGTTGTCACAGATTAAACATAACAAATACGAATGGAAGTTAACTTTTTTATTCCATGATAGCCCAAAGACATTTAACATAATTCCTTACAATGGATCTGATTTTTAATTCTGATATACCAATACCAAAAACTTTAAGCATAATGAAGAATATTTTAACAATTTATATTAATTTATATATCCTATCGACTTTAAATCGAATTTGAGACAAATGGAATTCAACAAAATCATTTTTGTTCGATGGATTAAAATTTTAAATGAATCCCTAAATCGAGGGCGTTTGGTATTTGCATATTTTAAGGATATCCTGTTAGAATAAAATTGTATAGGAATCGTTGATTTTCACGTCTAATTACAAAGGTTTAAAGGATGCTTAGTAGTTAGTATGCTAATCGTATAATAGTTTAGTTAACTTGATTAGATCAAAATGGTTGATTTCTTTTGTTCGGTGAATTTGTTGTTTTTTTTTTACTTTTACAAATTTGCCTGTTTATAATAAGCATGATTTTCAGACTTTAAGGTTTTGACCTTATTGTACTATGTTAATTAAATGCGGGTTGACAGTTGTGTCTCCTCACGACTTTTACCTTCACTCCCGAGCTCAATTTGAATTATAAGCAGAACTTAAACACATCCTTATAGCAAGATATCAACTTCCAAAAGCATTGGTCTTATTCTAATAAGTAGATATACGAAAGCTTTCACCCAACAGACATGACAGGATAAAAATAATAATATTTCATATCTTAAAGCGTTATTAGGCCCATATATATTTTTTAAAGACTGAAACACAGTCTTTAAATACATAGTTTTAAACTTTATTAAGTGTCTAAGCCAAGGTAACTGTAACTCATTGATCCTCTATTATATTCCGAGCCCACCATCAAACCAGTGGTCGTGGTAACACCATGTTGATACGCGACTACGTGTCTATCGAGTCGTGTCATTGCTGGGTTACTTGGCGACAAATTACCACTCTCGTTTCACCGTGCTCGTTTTCATTGTACCGAATAAGATTTTTTTTAATCTTAAGTTTTGGAAAATGTTTTATATTATGTAATTATATCAATATAAAAATATATAGGTTAAAGACCCTTTCGTTCTTCGCTTCTTCCTTCATTAACAAATGTAAAATTATTTAAATTCAACAATTACCAATTCTTATTAATTAGTCTGTATTTAATTCGCACGACTCAGTAGTGTCAAGCGTCAAAACTTTTTGATATTAAACGTAAAAAAAAACGAATAACAACGTGTCCACTTCTATTTCATATAGGAATGGATTATTTATAATTTTTCTTATATACTTGTATTCAATTGAAGAGAAACTTCTTAGGTGATGAAAGTTTAATTTCAAGGTAAAACGTTTCTATATTTATATAAAAGTTTTTTACACAAAATGCTTTAACTTCTGTCTCATACAGCTGCATTAATTAATGATATTTTTAAGTTAAATTGAATTTTTTTTCAAAATTCTTATTTATTTCAGTTGATTTCTCATTTTAGTCCCATTTAAATCTCAAGAAAAAATACCCAATATTTAACGGTAAAAAATAGGACTTTGTGGACTCGAATCTTATTTGATTTGGATTTGGTTTTGTAAACAGATAATTAATAATTTCACCTTTTCATATATTTTAAATATATTGTAACTTGGAAACAATGGAAACACACATAAGAAATTGAACCAGAGTCCAGCGTTACCCACTGTGCGAAACATAGCATGTCATGTTTGTAATTTTTCTTTATAATCCATACATTTTGCGTAGAGAAAGGTTCTACTGTTTGATATTGAATGCGTTATGTAATACATAACATAATATATGAATTAGAGCGTCCATATGATACCGTTGTACAAAACGGAACAAAATATAAGAAGTAGGAAAGCTATTGGTAATTAACAACAGTATCGCTTAACATTTTATCTTCTTCTAAATTAAGCAAGCAAAGATGGTCCAGTGAACTGAACGTGAACGCGAAATTTAAAATGACACGTAAAAAAATATTTGAGAAAACGTCACATTAGCATGGAATAATTATTGGAAAAAATATGGGTCATTTCGACTTAATAGAGATTTTTTTTCGAAGATTCAGTTTCCGCTCTTTGTGACAATAACATACGTTTTTTTTTGTTAATTATGCAAATGTCTGACAAACGAACGCATCGTTTCGATGACAATTTGCGATCAACGTAAAGATTACCTAAATCGTAAGGGAATATTGGGAATACATTATTATTTAAAACAATCGATTGAAATATATTTTAGATAAGTCGATATTTAAAAAAAGAACAGTAAACAAAATTTATTTTTTTATGTCTATATTTTTTTTTAATTTAGAAAATTACGTATTCCACATTCAGCCCAATTATTTACTTTTCAAAAATATTTTAAATAAAACTGTCTGTCTTGTTGCGAAAATCATTTAGTTTAGTAGTTTTAAGCTATGATATGTTAATAATACCTAATCATTATTCATTATTATGAGACATTTTAATATGGTAACGATAAATAAAAAATGAGATGTCAAGTCTTTAAACGAAACGACATAATTCATCAATCAACAGACAACTGATAAATCGATAATTACTTAAAAATATAAAAAAAAAGAACAAAAAAACGAAATATTAAAACTATAATTCACACGTGTAATTACGTTCACGTCCAATTAACGTAAATCATTTGAAATAAATTCACTAAAGATGGATAAACGGAAAAAGTATAGGCATTTTTAAACATTTTTACCTTTCGTGGTTGAAAATAATGAGCAAAAACTATGTGGTATTGAATCTGCAGTGCATTGACACCGCAGGTGCGTCGGCGCGTGCGCACCACCTTGCGCTGGACCAGAGATTACAAGATTACTCGCTCCGGATTTTTTTTTCTTCGAAGAATGTCCATTGATATTTAAATTTTTTATAATTATTCAATTTATATTAAAATGTACGTTATTAACTATTTGGTATTTGTGCTATATAAATTGTTATCTATTGCTTTCTACGTAAGTTTTAGTAGAAGAACGAACAAAAGAAACGGAACCATCCCTTACATCGTCAATACGCTACTAACCCCGAAGTTACACTGGCTCACTCACCAAGCCGAAACACAACAACACTAATTCCTACTTGTTGACAGAATATGATACGACGAGAAGGTGGTACCTCACCAGATTGAGTTGCACAAAGACATACCAATAATAACCGCCACAAACATAGAAATGTTACCCCTCGTTATAAACGGCAATATGACCACAAAAATCCGAATAAATTATCAGTAGTAAAATACATAACTCAATTTGTCTTCACAGAGGGGTAAAACCAATAAGGTCAAGGATATATTTTTAATATGATTACCATACTGGGATTGATCCAATTGACAATTTGACACAGATTCAAAATCAATGTAATTCAAATTAGAGACCTATGTTAGAATCGTTAAAGCTTAAAATTGAAAAGCAACAAGATAAAGTCGAAAGTCCTCAACGTGAGTCAAGCTACATAAATACAAAACCATCCGAACTATGGTGAAGTCTGTGACGTCGACGTGACTCAGACGTACAATGTACCCTGAATCATTTAGTGTCTGGTTTAACAAAGAACACAAGTATAGGTATTTTGAAAGTCTAGACTAACGCGTCAGACGACAGACCTATGTTCCTATATATATCAATCATTGTATAAACATGAGAAGTAAAGATAAACTCATAATAACTAAGCTTTCGACTTCGCAAAGTTACTTCTTTCCTGGGCAGTGTATTCTATAATAACATTCCGCAGACCATTTTAAACTAACCAAAATGTTAAAAAAAAAATTATAAATAAGATTTTTTTTTTTTTTTTTAATTATATCAATGATGGAAGAGTTTGGAGTTATGTTCATACAGGATATATAAATTACATGTAATGTTCTGATTGGTAAAAAGACTAATTGCTGTTCTTGCCGGTTCTTCTTGGAATCTACATTGCGAAAAGGTGGTAGCTGCCTGCTTGACTACTTGACATCATATACACATGCGGGCCGAAGACTGCCACGGAAGTGGTTTTAGTGGATAAAAATCCCACCAAGCCCATTGACATCACGTCATGTCAGCCGTAATCGATAGTGAGTTCTATGGTTTTTATATTTATCAAGATAATATACTAGCCTTTTATAAATATAAGATTCAAATATATTTCGTACTAAAAACAATGTAATACAAATGTGACAGTTTGCGCCACCTGATGGTAAGTGGTCACTAACGCCCAAAGACATTGGAGATGTTAACCATCGCTTACATCGCCTATGCGCCGCCAATCTTGGGAACTAAGATGTTATGTCCCTTGTGCCTGTTATGATACGGGCTCACTCACCGTTCAAATCGGAACACAACAATACCAAGTAGGTACTGCTGTTTTGCGGAAGAATATCTGATAAGTGGATGTTACCTACCCAGATATCTTAAGTCCTTCTCTGTACTCCTGGCGACTTGGGCCTGAATTTCATCATGATAGTTTAATAGTTAAGGCGTTAAAGTGTAACAAACATATAAATAAACAAATAAACACACTTTCGCATTTATAATATTAGTAAAGAATTAAAATACCATTCTTGTACAGACTTGCAGAGTAAGTATAATTATCGATTACCTAAACTTATAAATTGTGCAACTTTTTTTTTTACGTTGGTTAATTTATAAAGACCTAAGTAATCTATTATTTTATAAATTATCTAATTCGACACCTATTAATGACTTGATATTTTATTGTGTATTATACGGAAACTGTTTAGTAAGAATAATGCTAATAAGTACATTACGCTTCTTGACTTCGTACTCGGTAAGCTAGTCTATATAGGAAATGGTTAAGATGTATTCGCCAAATGTTGTTATAATTAACACAACATAATATATCAAATCGGCGTTTAATTGATGTTTTTAAACACCGATAAGTTTAATCTTGTTGCGTACGTCAGCTGTCCAGCACCTGCCCGTCGTATACGGATTTCCCGACCGATGACCTCTACATAATATTTGATATATATTCTGACACAAAAATATCATTAAAGGCAATACTGCGCAGTATGTGTGTATTTTTTTAATTAATTTTAACATGCGTGCTAAACATTCAGCCAGTGCTATGATTGATTTAAAAAAACTATTTCTATTTTGGTCAGACAGTTAGGTTTATAATGTTTTTACATTCAATCTTGGTAATGCCAGTACATTTAAATTTAATAATTAAATATGTAATATATTATTACGTATTATTTTTAATAATTTCAAAAATACATTGTTTTCACAAAAACATGTATTCTCACATTTTCTTTAAAATATAACATTGTCTTGTGTGAATATACCCACATACTATAATTTGACTATAAGATCTTGTTATATATTCCGGTGAATTTGTTTTTTTTTTTAATGTAAGCACGTAATCGTCCAAAAGCAATGTTTTTAATAAACCGAAAAATAAACTAAATTCTTAATTTGAATGTATCTTTTTCCAATTAGAAATTAAAGATTTCTGCCGGTGATGCCATTTTCTCATACATCTCGATAAGAAATAAACAATCTATAAAATTAAAATAAGTTTTCTTGATAAAATATATTTACGAAAATTTGCTCTGTTTTAAATAACCCTATTAACTATTAAAGTCGATAAATATAAAAAAAACTTAGCACATTAAATCGTTATTCCAATTAAAAATAAACTTTATGTTAAAATAAACTAATGATTACGAAATGTACATAATTAAATGGCGCGCACGCGTCCACCATTTTGTTTAAACATGGCCAATAATATTCTGAACAAACACATATCGTCGAAACCTTCTTTATTCATTCATACATTCATTAGCAGTGATTGGTATTAAAATAATCATAAAAGTAGCAGCTGGCTATCAGCTGTCGTATTGGTACCGTAATCTGACCCATAGACCTGCATAAATGCCCTTGAATGATCGATTTTTTTTGAGATCGAAAGTGAAAATGAGAATGAATGAAAAGAATTTAATTTTTCTAATTAAAATCTAAAAATAAGGAGATCTTTTCAATTTTGATTCAAGCGAGACTAGTAGTACACATATGTATGTATATGTTACAATTTAACCACAGAGCCTTAAACAGAATATTTTGACAATTCTACGACATTTTATTGAGACCCTTTAATTGTTATGACAGGAGATAAGCGCCATATTGTGAAATTTTAAATACATCTGTATAAATACGAATTTTTTTTAACAAAAACCGACACTTAGATTTTGATCCAACTCTAATAAGAATTCAAACAGTCTATATAATTGCGTATTCCCTTATTTATTTCATGCAAACAACAAGACTACATATTTATATCATGGAATACAGGACACAGACAGACACAATAATAATTTTTAATTGCTAAGTTAAGAAAAATAGTCACAAATTTCGTTACGTGAAAATTGATATATTTTTTTTAATTGTTTGCAACAAATAAAATAAAATAACATCAGCTAAGCAGTCTGTAAGTATATTACGAACACTATATAAACGTACCTACTAAATAATAGTATATATTTAAACTTGTAAGCCTTAATAGCTCAAGGGTTATTAACAATGTAAAAATCGTATACGTTAGGCCTTTGCCATAATAAAAAAAAAACAATATTGAGATGTTTTGGCGCCAGAATATCCTAATTTTTACGTGTCACTCCAACATTACACAATTCATATCTATTGTTATAGTTTCAAAACGTGTCTTGTGTATTGTTCATTAAATACGGAATCTTTAATATATTAATTACATAAAACAAACAACATATTAATTACGTCTGTAATAAGCATAATATTATGGTAAAAAAAAATTCAACATGTCACAAGACACGATTAAAAAAAAATGTAAATCGAAATAAAAAAAAACTATTTAACATTCATAATAACTATCGATAAATAGAATTTTTAATGAATTAATTAATAAAATATGCTAAAAAGAAAGCAACAGGTAGCAGGTTAGCCCGTGTCTCATATATATGTGTGCGTGAGACAGATGCTGCGGACATCTGTCGCGGCGCGTGCGCAATACAACGACCAGATAACCTTGATACTAGAATTTACTTATAGTTAGATTAAATGCGGGCCCATCCTGTTCTAATCTAACAACCTTGTGATGTTAAGGTGAGTGAGCCAGTAATGTAATAACGTTTTATTTAATCATTTAATTGATTATATAGTTACTGATTATATAAATTGAATTGAATAGAAATCATACAATTAGTTAGTTACTTATTATGTTAATGCGTAGCAATGAACATACTTCTTAAATTCAATATACATATAAACAAACAAACATATAAACAAATTCTTGACACTTTTGAGACTCGTACGCCTACCTTTTTTTCTAAAAAAAAGTTACACTCTGTTTAAACTGTGCCTACCATGTAACTTAATTTAAAAGTATAACCGCTGTGAATTTTAGTCTCGAGAATGTACAATACCTAAAATCACAAATTTTATTATGTTAGCAAGATTTTTTAGGTAACATAATAATCACATCTTTAGAATGCCATTAACGAAGACAAACAGCTTTGCTTCTTAATTTCTAATACGGACAGCCGAGATATCGATCACCAAGAGACCACGAGTGAATTTGTAAAGTTTAAAAAAACAAGTTTTACATGTAATATATATGTATATATATCTCTGTTCTATAATCAAAACCTTATTAAATTTAAATGTAATTGAATTAATTAAAAGTATCAAGACGTAACAATCGCAGTACATGACTGGTCAGCTGTTTAGCGCGAGCATCTCGCGTCTGCTTGTCTCAACGTGTGTGGACTCTGAGACAGTCAGTGGATCATGTTACAAGCGCTGCTTAAACATAATTATAATTTATGTATTATTATAATTAGTGTTAATTAGAAATCTCTTTGATTTTTTTTTATTTGACAAGTGATATGTGACGTTTTAATAATTCAGCGGTATATGAGCCTTTTCGATGTGTAAGATGCTGATACGAGCTGATAACTTGGAATATTGTCGTCATTATTATCGATACGAAATAAAAAAAATATATAGTCAAATTGAGTTATATATATATATCTAATGTTATTGTTTGTATATATAAAAAAATACTTTTGTTAAAATGATATGTTTTTTTTTAATCTGTGTCGCAAATAAATAAAAACTTTAACTTTCGATTTCGTTAAAAATAAATTTTACAAGTAGATACAACAGAATTTGTAATATAACTATTATATACTAACTTAAATTATTATTATCTTCGTCAACATAATATCGCTATAAGCTAAAACTTGGACCACAAATAAAATTGTGACTCACGCAGACAGTGACCGTGCAATCTTGAGCCGTTGCTCGTAATTATAACATGTGCGAATAAAACTATAGTATCAAATACATTCGTCGTTGTATAATGTATTACGTCATCAGATAATGATCAGCGTGTTATCACTATTGCCTTATCATGTCTATTGAGAAATATTATAAATTTATTGCAAAACTAAGGCCCTTTTTCAATTTCAATTTGACTATATTATTATATAGATTATAGATCACCAATTATAGAGACACATAGCGATCGCTCGTTAGGCAAACATCATCCCTGCCGATAATTTCTTAACACTACATGGCGACCACGACCACTCTGACAAGAGTGCCACGAAGACGAAGAAGAAAATATTATTATTATTATAAATAAATGGTCCTCCAGACCGATTTCGGCCACGACAGCCAATATCAAGGGAGATTAGCCAACTGCACAGGAGATATTATAGTGCACAAGTGTGTGCGCAAACACAGGTGCACTCTCTATTCCATAACTCTCATAACCTGATGGGACGGCAATCCGACACGAAGGAATTTAATTTAAATTATTAGTATATTATATTCTTAAACGTTGATTAAAGTCAGTTTAACTTTAACATATCTTAATGAACTGTAGTTGACCAATGAGCGTCTAGTATTTATTCGTATTTTTTATTATACATATATAAGTTTCGAAACTGATAGTTAGGGCAGTTTTAGAATATAAATTTAAGGTAGTAGTTAGTTTTAGAATTAAGGTGAGCCTGTAAATATCTCACCGCTGAGCTAAACCAAACCTAATTTTTGAAGATCTTATTACACCACGTTCCTCCATGTTTGAGCACATGAGAATTCCATAGGGTTTGGGTTTTAACCCAGGACCTTCGGTTAAATTTCATATCTTCTAGCCACAGAACCACCACCGCTTCTGTAAGATGATCTTAATTGTCAAATGCTGTAATTAATATATATATATATATATATATATATCTATTAACAATAGATAGAAATTATAATATTATAATAATAATAATATCCTGGGACATTATTCACACACGGCCATCTAATCCTAAACTAAGTAGAGCTTGTACTATGGAAACCACATAACTTATATACCTAATACATATAATACTTTTCTTTTGTAAATATATATTATGTTAGGTTGGCCTATATATGGTTGGCGTTCTTTGAGGCTTTCGTCCAGCAGTGGACGGCAATAAGCAGAAAAAAAACCTATATATAATTACACCCGACTCAGGACAAACATAAATGAACATGCACACAAATGACCTGGGAATAGAACCACCCGACTGCGGCGCGAATGACAACTATTTAACAATCACGTCAACCGGCTCGTCGAATTATATTAATCATATTGAAATAAATACCTTAACAAAATTAAGTAAGTATATTGTTCTTATTTAATAATATTATTATGTTGTAGCTAATATTACCTATATTATTGTACATAACATAATGTAAAGTATTATATTATCATCATTACACACATATGTAATGATTAGTTTCATAAAGTAATGACGAGTATAATTATTGCGTTTTTTTATCAGATTTTAGTGATTCTGAAATTTTAATTGAATAACTTTTTTATTTTATGATTTATTAAACACGAATTTCTTCCTTTCCGTCATTTTTGAGTTGACACTATAAAGGACTCTGGTAGGGACTCATCAAATATTCTACCGCAAAACAGCAATACTTGGTATTGTTGTGTTCCGGTTTGAGGGGTGAGTGTGCCAGTGTAAATGCACAAGGGATATAACATCTTCTTCATCGTTCTCAAGATTGGGGGCGCCATTTCAATGTAAGGGATGGTTAATATTTCTTACATCGTGAATGCTTATGAAATATGGTAACAAGTAACCACCAGATGCCAGTGAATCAGAAGTAGCATCTTGCGGGTGAGCAAGGCGGGGGCGGCTAGTGCAGATTTTTCTTTCCGACTGTACTAGCCGTCGTCGCGTTTGCACTCTACTACCACTTACCATCAGGTGCAGTCATTTGCCCTCTCGGGATATAAAAATAAATATAATAATACATCACGTAACCGACAGTAACAGAGTTCGAATCGTACATTTTTCTTTTGTTCCAAAAATCCGTTTTACGTTTCATTGCAGTGTAATTAGCTATTGTTTCAACTACCAAGACGGGTTCTGTCGCAACCTGTTCCACGCCTTAACCTGTTCTATAAAATACGGCAAAAAATAGAAAATCGACGAAACGAAAACAAAAAAAAACCAGCGACAGATGCTGACAATAGTGTACAATCGTTAACAGAATTGATTTTTAATAATAAAATGAACTATGTTTGTGTTGTATGTGTAAGTGCCGCACACACATGGAGGTTATGTAACTAATAGCCTATGGTCCATTGCTATGGACCAGATGAGTTTTGAAGCGATTTCCACTACAATGCTTTAATGCGGAGATATTTGTACCTACCTACATGTTTTAAA
Organism: Nymphalis c-album; assembly: GCA_963151315.1. Classification (NCBI taxonomy): domain Eukaryota; kingdom Metazoa; phylum Arthropoda; class Insecta; order Lepidoptera; family Nymphalidae; genus Nymphalis; species Nymphalis c-album. The sequence goes on from OY720610.1 coordinate 4,626,000, forward strand.
ATCTCATTAGTCATGCAAGCTCCTCACAGTGTTATCACTAAATGAAATATACTTAAACAGGAAATAAATAAATGTATATTATAATAATAATAACCTGGGACATTATACACACAAGTCTATTTGATCCCAAACTAAGGAGAGCTCGTAGGTACTATGGAAACCAAGACAACTGATTAATCAATACGACAAGTTTTTATAGTAATTTTGAATCAATCTTCCGTGCTCTACCCACGGGAACAACAAAGATAACGTTTGATGTCTTATATATGTATGTACATATATATATATAGGTAATGTTTATATCATGCTTTATTCAATGCCACAGAGAGTATGGACTTTGAGAGAGTAGAGCTTTGTGCAAGCTCGTCTGGGTAGGTACCACCCACTCATCAGATATTCTGCCGCAAAACAGCAGTACTTTGTATTGCTGTGTTCCGGTTTGAAGGGTGAGAGAGCCAGTGTAATTACAGGCACAAGGGACATAACATCTTAGTTCCCAAGGTTGGTGGCGCATTGGCGATGTAAGCGATGGTTAACATTTCTTACAATGCCATTGTCTATGGGCATTGGTGACCACTTACCATCAGGTGGCCCAAATGCTCGTCCGCCTTCCTATATAATAAAAAAAAAAACTCAAAAAGATTTGTGTTTAATAGTGTAATAGAGATTCATATTTCAGCATTTTTTTGTAGTTTAATGTAATTCAATTCTTTGATTTAGAAGCTATGTTAAATTGACTGATCGACTTCGGTAATAATATGTACTTACATAATACATATGTGATGAAAATAGTTAAACTATTATTTATAAATTTGTAGGTACTGTAATAATTATAATTATAGTGACTTGTGTGTGCAACTGTACAGGAAGCTTTGGCACGAGCTATCTTATAAAAACCGTTGACCGTCTCCCATTGACATCTAACCTGAACAATGACACAGAATATTGCTATTTTTTGGGGTATCTGTGGGTATGACAGATTGAAGTACAGAACTGTAATCAGTCTGCTGAGTTTCCTGTCAAAGTCATTTTTGTCAATGACAGCTTTATCAAATTAATAAAAAAAACAAGACACGTTTTCAAAATTATTTTTTTAAACTTCTAAAAATTGTGCTTGAGTTAGATTCCATTCTATAAAATAATATTATTGCGATTTCTAAAATAAATCGTAGGTACACGTCTACTTTTTATACTACGAAGGTTCAAATTTAAATGAAGTAATTTTAAATTACATTTTTTAAACTTAATAGCTTATATCCCTTTATAGATAATTATTCAATTAGATTAGAAAATCTTAAGAAAATGATGTAGCATGATACATAATTACTTATTTTATTTGTAATCAAATAAAAATGAAATACGTAGGTATGTACACACGTATAAATTATATTATTGTAAAAGACGGCAAATAACAAAAAAGGACCGTTTATATAACACGAGAAAAATAAATTAATCATCGATCGCAAGTTATGAACGTACACGATAAGGTGTGCCCTTAATTCAGTGAAAGTCAACGGCAGATGCTAGACTGTTTATTGCTTTCACAAAATTATACACTCGCTAACATTATGCATGCGTTGTCACATAGAAATATTGGCAATTCAGAACGAACATATTTACGTTACATTTTAATGGTAGCGTTTTTATTTATTATCTGCTGTTTGGTTTTTTTTATATCTCCCATCAAAAGCTGACTGCTGACACTAAGTTATACGTTTTCAATAAAATCGCATGATGTCCGTAGAAAACACATTTTTAAATTTTCATTAATATGCCTTGTCTATTAGAAATTTGAAAAAAAAAACATAGAATTAACACTTAGTTAGCAGGAATGTATGATGACAGCATCGAATCCCGCGAGAAAAATAAATCAAAATTGAAAGTGGCTTGAATTGTCCTATTATACAAAGGCTTTAAATTAAAGTTCAAATGATTTCAACAACAATTTTAATTCAGTTATTTATTACATAACATAGATATATTAAAATTTAGGGTCCACGTACAATTATGCATAAGGGACTGCATATGTAAACCCATATATAGCTAAATCCGCCTTTTGGAGAAAATCAAGGAAATTAAAAAAAGAACATTTCGTTTTAAATGAATGCTAATGAGAAATATTATCTTATCGATGTGGCTGTAGTTTTCCTTATTGATTACATTAAGTCTTAAACAAAGAATATGTATTAAAAAATACGATTAAACCCAAAGGTGTTAACTAAATTATTTAAATACATTAGATAACAATCGTTATATCATTTTTACTATTTACATAACAAAAGTATTATGTAGACGCATGCGTTTAAGATTCTCGCTTCCAATTGGTTGATCTCGTGAGAGGCGTGGTCACAGCATCCAATGATCGGTGTTCATCTCGTATCTCGTACGAGATAGGGGAAAGATTTATTTGGGAAACATGTAGGTATTAAATTACAATGATGATTGATAAATTGATATAATCTTGGTTTCACAAAAAAGATAAGCTTGGCTATGGTAAGTACCAACTTAGAAAATAAATGAACTAATGACATTTGTTTTAACTGAATGGTAAGTAATTATGGTAAAAAGTTATTAATAAAGAACTACAAAATAGCATAGTTAACTTAGCATTTTATTGTACAAAGAATGTCTGTTGAATTGAACATAAAAAACTAACAGATTCTTATACGTTGTCCGTTTTTCGCTTTGTCTATGCCCGGTTTTCAGAAGATAAAAATGTTTTAATGACATAGTAACAAATACTGATGGTAGAGCTTTATGCAATCTCGCCTGGGTAGGTACCGCCCACTCATCAGATGTTCTACTGCAAAACAGCAGTACTTGGTATTGTTGTGTTCCGCTTTGAAGGGTGAGTGAGCCAGTGTAATTACCGGCTCAAGGGACATAACGTCTATCATCCCGCATTGGCAAAGTAAGCGATTTCAAACTATCGCTTCATTTCTTACAATGCCAATGTCTACAGGTGTTGGTAACCACTTACCACCAGGTGGCCCATATGCTCGTCCGTACACCTACCTACCTATACTATTTATAAAAAAGAATAATCTGAAACCAAAAAGTTATTGCCATCAAAATAGTTATTTTAAATTATGCTTCTTCTTATTGTACACGTACATGTATATACTTATGTACATAAACAAATCTGTTGCCTATTTAATTAATTAAACAAAACTATTTATTACAGATCGTTGTAACGCCATCTCTTGGAGTGTACTGAAATTACATTCATTAGTAATTTTACAACATAATATACGAAGTATATAATAAAGTTATAAAAACAAACATTTATGATCTTAATTAATAATTTATAAACTTCAACGCATTCGTTTGCATCTACAATTTAAAAACGATAAACATTGTGTTATAATGACTACAGCCTTATCAGGGTGACATCTAGTGGTGAGCAGTATTCATTAAAATGAAACTTGTACAGCTATCAGTTATTTATTAATATATATGTACTAGAAGTTCAGTAAATAAATATTTCAGTAATAAATAACGTTATACTGTATGTCGTTGTAACAAACGATCATATGATTATTTTATTAAGAGCGTTTAATCGTATGCTTATCTATTTTCGTTCGAAGTAAAACTTCCGGCTTCCCAATTATTTATAATTAGTACATAATTAATTATAACAAAAATGTTTTGTTTATTGTATAATAAATAAATAAACATTATTTCACAAATACTTACAATTATTTTATAAAATATTTTTCTAGATTGAAATAGACTGATTAATGACTATCGTTAGAGTAATATTTTCAGAGCAAGCATGTTAACTTGTATTTTATATTTATCTCATATTTAATTAGGGTCTGCGATAATTACGTGTTTCTACAAAATGAGTACAACTACTGGTATTTATCATTGGAAATTAGGCGATATTGCCCTAGCAAGAGTTTGTAAAAAAATTTACGCCAAAGTACAAGTAGTAAAAAACGAAGATGGTTTGTTTCATGACAGAAAAGGTATGAATACACTTAGTTTTTACATTAATAAAACTAAATATATACTAGGTGCTGCCTGCGGCTTCGCCCGCATTTCTAGGCTGGGGATGTATTAGATACCCATGAGTTACCCTATATCCTTTTCTGAACTCCTGAAACGTGTGATGCAATATTTCATGATGCCGTTAGTTTCGGGATATACCTAGCAATACATGAAAGCGTAACAAATAAACGAACAATCGCAATTATTATACTAGTAAGGTATTAGCATTAATATGTTCGCAGCAAATTAATTATGTTTAATTTTGTTACCAACTCATAGGCAAATAAGTCTGTCCCATAACTTACATTAAAAATATTTACTTTAAGATGTTATAATGGTAAATATCGGTAGTGAATTAATATTTAAAGGAAAACTTGGCAATTAATAGCTGATGGGAAGACGCGCGTCATTTTAATATCTTATAGATAACAGTGATATACTTACCTACTCATTTCGGCAGCATTATTTACGTAGTCGACATTTATTATAAGCATCATAATAAAGGATGAAATGGCTTTCATGTATTATAAAAAATAAAATCGATTTCATTAAAAAATGGGCCACTTGTGGCAAAAAGTGGTCGCCGCCATTAGCCGCCGCCGTAAATATATTATTAAATATATACCTACTTTTTAATTAATCTAGTATTAGAAACAATAACTTTATTACTAGGCATAAATGGTAATTATTTATAACTTCTACATGAACTATTAAAATAAAACATTTTCATGAGATAATGTAAGCCTTTTTGTTTGTGTTGAATGAATATTTTTATTTATTTTATAAAAATTTTGGATATTGTTTCTAAATAACTGACAATAAATTATTAGGGCAATATAAGAACAAATAAAAAGAATAAATAAAAAGTCATAGCATAGCATGCATTGTTATTGAAAATTATTGATTAAATTAAATTACTGTCTTAAATATGATGTTACTAGGTGGTAGAGCAAGCCCGTCTGAGTAGGTACCACCCACTCATAAGATGTTTTACTGCAAAACAGCAATACTTAGTATTGTTTTTTTTCTATAGTTAAGTACTGCTGTTTTGTTGCTTTCCCGTTTGAAAGATGAGTGAGCCATTGTAACTACAAGTGCAAGGGACATAACATCTTCATTCTCAAGATTGTTGGTGCAATGGTGATGTCAGGAATTGGCTGGTGGACTATTTGCCAATCACTTTCCATCAGGTGAGCCTCCTGCTCGTTTGCCCCCTCTTACATAAAAAAAAGCCTACCTACATAAAAAAAATGTTGAATAATTGACCATAAATTCATATTCAGTTTTAGGTATATCAGCTAATAATGAAGGGCTAACAATAACAAAAGAGCTTTGTTACTATGTAGAGATTATTCGGTCTAAACAACGGTTGTGGCTTCCATACACATGCATGCACTTAGCCGAACGCTCTAGACCATTCTATGGACCTGCTTCTAAACCTGCGAGTAAGCCTGCTGTCAAAAGTATTCCAAGAAAGGTGATTTTTAAAATTGATGAATATAGAAATTAGGAGAAATGTGTTGGATACATACACAAGCATACACCAATATAAAAAAGTTTTTAACATCAAGAAATATAAATAATATTATTAGTTTTTTTTTTATATACTCACAATTTATTTTATTTCATTCTGTCGAATTCACCAAAAATTAGTTTATTAATATTTAATTATAATTTATCAAATATTAGATATATTATAAAATAACTATAACTACTTTTATTTTTTTATCTGATTTATTTTTATGATTGATTTATTAAAATTACAGAGGAAAATTATTGAAGACCATATTTTACCCTTAAATGTTAAACCATCAAAGTTCAAGGAACCAGATTTGAATGTATCATTTGAAATCAGACAAATGCCCCTTAAGCAAGGAAAATATGATAATGCATTCAAGGAATTTGTTCGTCTCGGCAAAGAGGAAATATTTGATTACTTTTATGATTGCCTTTGCCAGAACAAAGATTGTAATGAAGATATTATTGATTATCTTCAAAATATCGATGCTAGTACGGAAGATAAGTTTGAATTGGTCATCAAGAATATTGTTAGTGAAAAGGAAATTGAGAATTATCTACATCAATGTTGGAGGTATAACTTTGTACACAAGCAAATAGACAGCAAGGACACGTCAGAAAATTCTGTGAGTACTTACAGAAATATATTTTATTTATCTTATTGTTTAGCATCCTTTTTTTATTGTATAGGAAGGCGGACGAGCATATGGGCCGCCTGATGTTAAGTGGTCACCAACGCCCATAGACAGTGGCATTGTAAGAAATGTTAACCATCGCTTACAACACCAATGCGTCACCAACCTTGGGAACTAAGATGTTATGTCCCTTGTGCCTGTAATTACAAACCGGAACACAACAATACCGTGTACTGCTGTTTTGCGGCAGAATATCTGATTGTGGTACCTACCCAGACAAGCTTGCACAAAGCTCTACCACCAAGTAGAGGCACACACACAGAAGTACACACTGTCTATGCACTATAGAGGTCATACTATGGCTTTACTAAAACCTATGATGTTATGTTTCTTATGGCTACTAATAATTTCAAATAAATAAATAATATCAGTCTATAAATATCACACACTTAAGGAGAAGATTTGGATCTACACATGTTGGAGAATTTAATTTGACACAGGCAGGTTACCTTACAATGTTTTATTTATAACATGTGATGCATTATGAAAACAAATTATGCATTGAGGATTGTGTACAATATTAACTGCAAGTATCATGGCGCTGATTCTTGTTATTATAATTATGTAAGACTAATATTCAATATTTTCAAAAATAATTCTTAGAAGTATGATAAAAATTATATATTTTTTTTTCAGAAGTTTTCTTCAGCCAAAGCACCTGTTACAGTTCATGCACCGTGGTGCTTAGTTTGTGGTGTTGGGGAAAAGTTGAGAGAATGTACCAATTGCCCGTCGTCTTTCCATCTTGCTTGTAGAAGAGAATGGTTAACATCTATAATACGTGAGTTTGTGCATTTTTAGAATTGTTCTAAAATTTATTCCAAATGGTTTCAGGCACTGATGTTTGATTCGACTTAATGAATATAGTTTTTATATTTCAAGCATTGTGTGGTAGACTGCCTCGTTGGTCTAGTGGCTTGATATAAGGCCGCAGACGCGGTGGTCCTGGGTTCAATTACTTGGTGGTAGAGCTTTGTGCAAGCTCGTCTGGGTAGGTACCACCCACTCATCAGATATTCTACCGCAAAACAGCAGTACTTGTTATTGCTGTGTTCCGGTTTGAAGGGTGAGTAAGCGAGTGTAATTACAGGCACAAGGAACATAACATCTTAGTTCCCAAGGTTGGTGGCGCATTGGCGATGTAAGAGACGGTTTACAGCTCTTACAACGCCAATGTCTATGGGCGTTGGTGACCACTTATCATCAGGTGGCCCATATGCTCGTCCGCCTTCCTATGGAATAAAAAAAAAAAAAAAAAGGTTGGGCAAATAGTAATTGGGGTTTTCTGTCACAAAATTCTCAGTAGCAGCCCGGAGTTTGGAAGTTGGAAGTGGGTACACTCCCGTGCCTCGGAAAGCACGTTAAGCCGTTGATCCTGCGCGTGAACTCTTTCCGGTCGTGTCGGATTCCCGTCCCATCGGATTATAAGAGCTAAGAAAAAGAAAGTGCACCTGTGTTTGCGCACACACTTATGCACTATAATATCTCCTGCGCAGTTAGCTAATCTCTCGAGATTGGCCGCCATGGCCGAAATCGGTCTGGAGGACCGCACCTGCAAGTCCTCGGATGTTGCAGATGTACATGGGCGGTGGTAGTCACTTTCCATCAGGTGAGCCTCCTGCACGTTTGCCCCCTCTTTATATAAAAAAAAATCAATGTCTTCCCCAACAAACTTATTGCTATGTTTAACACCACGGCGTCCGCACAATACAGAATCCTGTATGCGTATGCCACGGTAAATATGTCGTAAAAATCAGCCAGCTGGAGTAACCCAAACTAAGTTTTTGATGAGCCTGTCCGATCGGTTTTGATGACACAAGTTATTCTTTTTCGAAGCATCCATCTTGTATAATGAAGTCTAGCCGCGGCACCAAAAAAAACTTAACCGCATCGAACTTCTGCCAATGGGCAAGCAGAGAGGTATGGATGGTGTTGACTGGAGTTTCTCTGACCTGGAAACTGGCGTCGGTGGAGCTAATCGCAGGGATAAGCTCGTCCTGAATTGCGAGCGAGCACTGTTGGACCTCATCCGCCTTTTGGTGAAGGGTGGCTGGCATATTATGTCGCCGGGTTAAATAGGAGTCCAACAGTCATCGCTTCCAACTCAGCTGCCTCAAGCAGCCTCCGCATACTATATAATATAATATACTGTTTCTATAATTGACTAGTGAATACAGTTCTGTCAATTTGTTCTCAGGAAGGATTGATGTGGGTTTATTATGTCGCTCGTTCCTGCGAGAAAGAAAAACAGACAAAAATCTGTTATTTTCAACTTAATATCTGAAAGTTTTGATTGTGAAGTGTCGGCCGACATTGCAGCGCCGCCGGGATCGGCCCACATAAACACTAACTGTTTTGTCCACGTCGTATCGATACGTAATGCCAATTATATTATAATCTATATTATTTTCGTTTCAATCTACATAATTATTATGTTTAAAATATGGCACTAAAAAGACTTAGGTATGTTACGACTGGACATTTTGTTACAGATCGTAAAAATCCACCAAAAAAACCTCAAAAAGTGACATTTGTAGAGAAGATCTTATCGAGCACTCGAGTTATTTGCACGGTGCAAAAAGACAAGGAGAACGTCGACCTGTGTCCCAGTTGCATGTGGGGCCCCAAAGTTGGGTATGTAACAATAATTATCTTAAAACATTTCACATATTTAGCAAAATCTAATAACGAAAATAAAAATCTTATTCGTATGCATTACATTTTCATAGATGGAGCAATAACGCCGCAGGAAATTTTGCTTGAAAATTTGAAGTTAAACTTCAACAATATACAATAAGCATTCTCGATTTATGTGCATTTTAAAATATATACTTGTATACTAATCTATACTAATATATAAAGCTGAAGAGTTTTTTTGTTTGATCCGGCTAATCTCATGAACTATTGGTTCGAATTTAAAAATTATTTTTGTGTTGTATAGTCCTTTTATCGAGGAAGGTTCTAGGCTTTATAACATCACGCTACGACGACGAAAAAAGGGCACGGGATAAAATCCCTATTTTACCCGTACGAAGTCGAGACGGGCAGCTAGTATAATATATTTACTGTACTAACATTATTATCAACGTTGAACGCTGTCTTAGATTTTTTTTATTGTATAGGAAGGCGTACGAGCATTTGGGCCATCTGATGGTAAGTCGTCACCAACGCCCATAGACATTGGCATTGTAAGATATGTTAACCATCGCTCACATCGCCAATGCGCCGCCAACCTTGGAAACTAAGATGTTACGTCCCTTGAGCCGGTAATTACACTGGCTCACTCACCCTTCAAACCGGAACACAACAATACCAAGTACTGATGTTTTGCGGCAGAATATCTGATGAGTGGGTGGTACCTACTCAGACGAGCTTGCTCTACCACCAAGTAAGATTATACAGTGCTATGTATCTAAAAATGTAGTAAATGTCGTGTGTTGTATGTAACAAATAGCTACGACGACGTGGTGTGGCACAAGCTGGGCAGCTGCCCGTGGTGGCCGGCGCGCGTGCTGACGCCGGGCGCGGCGCCGTCCTGTCTGCTCGCGCGAGCGCACTCGCCGCACCACTGGCCGCTCAAGTACTACGGTAACATCACTTTTATTATTCTCAACAACAATAATAGAAAATAAAGCGACGGTTACATATAAACAACGTTTACGAAATCAAGGCGATGAATTATTATCTTAATCTTTTAACACAAGCGAAACAATCCCAGACTAATGCAAATTTTGGAAGCTTTATAATATTCGCGTCACTAAATCTCTTTTTTATGCTTTTATTAAAATCGCTTTATTTCAGGTACGTTAAACTATTCGTGGGGCGATTCGAACAGAATGTGTTTGTTCCTACCAAAACAGACGACAGCCTTAAAACCAAGGGATGAAACGCTGCGCCAGGCGATGCTGGACGCGTGTGACGATTACATCGCTGTTTATTTAACATAAATCAAAAATATTTAAAAATAATATTACAAATCATTTCTTTTAATAAAATATTTCAATTGTATTTTAAGTTACTACTAAGACTAATAAATAGTCCCTTGGACGATATATATAAAAAAATAAATTACGCGAGTATTAAAAATTTAACGTAAATTCAGCTGTCGACTGTATGCGGGCTATCAGCTCTAGCGTGAACGTAAAGATTAACTATTTTGTTCATACTACGCAATAAGCTGAACGGGTGACAGTCAGCGGTGATGAGCCAATCGGCGACCGCGGTGCGTAGTATAAGTATTACAATTGGCTGCTGGGTCGGTGACTACACAGAGTAGTGGTTTAAAGCGTAAAACTCGCTAACAGACGGAGGCTCACTTTACGTTGTGCCTCGCTAGCTTTTAATTATAAGATTCTATTGTTTTTTTTATTTAAAGTAGGTTTTTATTAAGTTTGAATTTTTAATAAATAATCATGAGAAATGTGAACGAATTAAATATAGAAATCTAGTCTTGTCCTTGTGTTGTTTAAGATAATAAAAATAAAATGTTTATCGAAAAAAAAAAATTATAAAACTGTCAGTTATGAAAACATTTTTTACAATTGTTATACAAATAAATAAAATAATTTTAAAATGTATTTTTTTTATTTACGTGCCTTACTTTACAGTGTCGACATTTTTATAAGTACCGTTAATGTACCGTTATCGTTGTTATTGGCCGACTATAATAGTTTTACTCATATTTTTATTATATGTATAGTATAGATATAAAGTTATATCAAGAAAGATCAAAGAACAAATACCTCATAGATAAATTGCTATTATCTGTACCTACTGTTTTATTTTAATATCTATTTTTCTATAGCAACACTAAGAATTTTAATATTTTAATCGTTGTGTTCAAATACCATTAAATAATAAAAACACAAACAATATTTCCGACATATTTTTATTAATCGTCTTTACATAAAAAATAATACTTTATACATTTCAACATTTAGCGCTAAGCATTACTTAATGTGATTCATTAACATACAAATTTTGTACTTACATTAAACATAACACGCGACAGAAGCAAAACTTCTTTATGCGACGGAAACGTTTCACTCGAACGTTACACGAAGACTAATATCGCGTCGAAAGAAGTTTTACTTCAAACATTGATACTATCAACAATTACTATGATCATTTAATATTAATAACCCGACTTGCTTGAAAGTGAAGTAATGCTTTCAAATTATACAGTAACGAAGACGAAATGAAAAATCGCCAAAAAACCTGCATGTGTCTTCTAAAATGTTGGCACACGGTTTTATACCTTTTTAATAAACAGGATGCTTTTGCCCAAACGTGAACCAGAACTGTTACTGCGCTGTAACGAACGGGTCACTTCGAAATTAAATATACAGGGTTATTTTTAATGACGAAGCAACCTCGCAGGATTAGATAGCTAACACCATAAGCAACAACTTTTGTTCTATGACTTTTAATAATTTGTTAGATTTTATTTTCATACAAAAATAAGTATTAATTTAATTTCCCGCTTGAACGTTTATAAATCTACGCGCAACCCAAAGATCGACGCGTCACGTCAACCTTTCCTGTATGAATGAAATGTAGACCTACAAACGTCACGACAATACAACAAAAACAACATTTTTTTTCTCATGTATTGAGTTATGTCCAAAGTCGTAGAACAAAAGTTGTTGCTTATGGTGTTAGCTATCTAGTCCTGCGAGGTTGCTTCGTCATTAAAAAGAACTTGTATAATGTTCTATAAAAAAAGAAATAATATAACGTAACTCACATATGTTATTTTACGAGGGAGTTCTACGTCATTCATAGTATCTCATAGCATTCACTACCGACGAGGTTAATCAGTTAAATTTTACAACATCACTACAAGATCGGGGCGGGTCACTATACCTAATATATTGAATGATCATATCACAGATTATAAATACATATTACAGTTTTATTTTATATCACAATTTTGTATGTGGAATATATACATTGTTTTTATTATATCTGTTTTTTAAAAAAATAAAAAATATACGAAGACTAAAATTACAAAAAAAAACATTGCAAACACTGGCAACACATAGCCTGCAATAATTAACTTAAATATATTAATAACATTTGTGTTCGATTTTTTTTGTTTACATTAAAATCTCATTAGTAGGCTATTAAAATTTTACCGTCAGCTTATAACGCTGATGATTTCAAAACTGCATATTCGTTGTTCAAAAGCTGTTCCATGAGAATAATTTCAAATCTCAACTTAATAAATACAATATTTAAAGCAGTCAATCATAGACAATCACTAAATTGATTGATGAACTTACGATCGGGTCGAGAAACGAGTGTCAAATAATTTCTCACGATATATTCTTTACAGACGTACAAACGGACTGTTAGTTTTATTTTTAAACTATGACCTACGCAATCTCAAAAATACTATTTCGTCACTAAAACATCATTTTCAATAAACTTTTGTTCGTACTCGAAAAAGTTTTCTAGTACGAAGTATTTCGATAATCCTCGATGATTAAGTTACGCAAAATAAATTTTGCTCATGATAAACCGCCTAAATATATCTTCCTTTAAAAAAATAATGAAAAAAAAAACGAAATGAAAATATTTTTAATACTTCGTAGTAAATATATCAATTTCAAATAATTCACGAAACAAATATAAAATTAAGGCAAGATCACATCTGCGGGAACAACGGTCCGTAAACGACAAGTCATAGACACACGACTGAAATCATCTGTAAAGCGAATGTCACACCAGCGAGTTAGTTATTGTGAATTACTATTATTATAAACGTAATTGGCTTAAAGTGTCGGAGTTCGGTCTAGATTATGAGAGTTAATAAAGAGTTAATTTACCGTTTGCACTTGTACAGTATAATATGTCCCGAGGAATTAATTACCTAGTCTCCTTTGAGAAATGCCGCCTTGGCCGTAACTGGTCATAAGGAATTGATCACATATGAGATATATCTTGTCACAGTCTATTTTGTCATGCAATTTGTATTCGTAAGCTCGCTGCATAATGCACTCGTGAATCATAGTGATTAAATCGATCGTGTGAAAGTGCCTTTAGTAAGGCAACACCTACACGATGGTTATCCTAGCTGCAAGGTTGAAATCCGATGACTCTCGGCCGAATACTGAAACGTCATTCAAATATGATTAGGACTCAATTGCTTGGAATGTCATTATTTTTCAAAATTTAGTATGCGAAATTTGAAATTCGAAGACGTTTCAAATATTTGAGCACCCTTCATATTTGAAAGACGTTTCAGTATTCGGCCATCAATGGTTGATAGTTAAAGGAATGATTTACACTGTAAGCGAACAACAATACATAACCATCATTCGCTATCAGAACGTTGCTTGTTTACTATACTCAAAAAAAAATTTTTTTTTTATAGCAATCGCTTTAAAGTACTAAAATTTAGATCCTAATCGAAACTATTTTCCCATAAAACCTTTTCCTATTTTAATCATGTTATTATTGCATTTGCTAAGAAGGTAGAGATTGAGTATGAACATTCATGTTTGCAGCGAATGCTCGTATCCTTTACGAAAATCGCGATTTAAAAAAAACTCGAAAACAATTAAGAACATTGCTGTTAACGTACATTAAAAATAAAACAATAAGTCAATTCCAATAACTCATATATATAAAAGGCATAATTGGTATAAATGGTTATCGAAAAAAAAAAAAAACTAACGATTCGATTTTTAAATGCACACGGGCGAAGCGTTAGCAAAACTATATTGATCTAAAAACTATTACCCCTTAATGAGATTAACTTAAAAATTAAAAACATAAAACTAAATACATACGTCGCTTATTGTTAAGAATTGTCTAGTTTGTTACGGACTAAGCTCATTCCCCCGGTCCGATCACTAACGCACTCACTGCGAAGAACAGGAACACAACACCACCGATTATGGTAACTGAAACGATAAACAATTGATATATATTAATATATAAATCTATACATATACAGGGTTATTTTTAATGACCCAGCCACCTCGCAGGACTAGATAGCTAACATCATAAGCAACAGCTTTTGTTCTACGACTTCGGACATGACTCAATACATGAAAAGAAAATGATTTTAAAAGTTTTTGTCGTACTGTCGTGACATTTGTAGGTCTATATTTCATTCATACACCAATGGACGACGCGACGCGTTGACCTTTGCGATGTGCGTAGATTTATAAACGTTATTCTTGTATGAAAATAAATTCTAACAAATTATCAAAAGTCGTAGAACAAAAGTTGTTGCTTATGGTGTTAGCTATCTAGTCCTGCGAGGTTGCTGGGTCATTACAAATAACCCTGTATAGTGCCCGTCAATAAATATTGCACATCGACATTTGAAAAGAGACAATCGATGAATTTGGCTTCGTAGAGCGTTATCTCTGTCGCACAAAGCACTAACGGCCGAATACTCAAACGTCTTTCAAATATGAAGTGGGACTTAATTATTTGGAACGCCATTAATTTCAAATTTCGCATACTAAATTTTGATATTAATGACGTTCCAATTAATTAAGTCCCACTTCATATTTGAAAGACGTTTCAGTATTCGGCCGTAACAGTCGTATCTATTAGTAGTTGTTAAAACAATGATGACTTCTGTGTGTATAATTGAGAAAAATATAATATCAAATATTTACAAACAACTGTTTCTCAATATCAGAGCGGCGACTTTTGGTCCGGGAGGTAGCGTTGAATTTTAGGTAGTGAGTTTAAGCCGATCGATTGCCGTCATTTTTCAATAGAACTCGAATGACTTATAAGTGTACTAAGCGTCAGCTGGCGCACCCGCGAAGGTTTTGACTGTGGTATGTTGCGAAATTGAAGAAAAAAAATAATAGTACGCCGGTTGAAACCTTTTTAACCGACGTCAAAAAAAGGAGGAGGTTATCAATTCGTCTGTATGTTTTTTTTTAATGAATAGTTAACCGTCAACTGCATACTGAGATGTTAAAAAAATATGAAAAATAAAGTCACAGTACGCCGGATGTTTAACTATGTCATTGCTTAGATATATAAAAATACGAAAACTACTTGGACAGCTGACGGTCGGCTTAGTAGTTATCTATCTACTATCTGTTAACATCAGCCGGCTGACTAAGACTTTTGTATTTGCAACGCTACCTCCCGGACCATTTCAAATGCTATGACAACGAAGTTCGACCCAATTCCGAAACGACATATGTAACATGTTTATATACATCCAAATTAATGTTTTAAAACTCAACGTCCAAAGGTTCTCATTTGTCTCGACAATAAAATAATATTTACATTAATTACACTTGCAACACACAACTCGTACGGAACAATGGATATTTACATCGGATTAAATTTTACTGCTCGAGTGATAAAAGGATGAATTCATACCTTAGTTATTTATAACTTAATGTTTTCAAGGCAATAAAGTGTATGAATAACATTTATTATTAAAACATAACAAAAACTAATTCATTGAATAAATATATATATAAACTTTGTTATTTATTTAATTATATATTTACTCATAACACATAATGTACTTAGATAAAAACAAATCGTTATTGCCGCCAAACTACTAATGCAGTTTATAGGTCGTAATAAATTTTTTTTTGTTGTCTTTGCCTTTGTGTTATCTTTTTATTTTTGGTGAGCCTGTATGTTTTTATTAGCAGGCAACATCACAACCGAAATTCCAGGATATCATCTTCTATGATTTTTTTTGTTCCACCTTGAAGGGCGAGTAAGCCAGTGTAATTACGAGCACAAGGGAAAATAATATCATAGTACCCAAGTTGGTAGCGTATTGGCGTTGTGTAGGTTAATATTTCTCATAGTGCCAATGTCTATGGGCGGTGGTGACCACTTACCATCCCAAGTGACCCATATGCCATTCGCCTTTTGCCCCTGATAACACAACCAGATAAAAGAGTGGATTTATATTGCATTTCGTATATTGTTCGGCAGCATGAATACATTTAATGGAAAACAAAGAAAATCTACGAAAACGTTAACGAGCTTCGCTCAGCACGAAGTTCACTCATAAAACGAGTGTGTGTTTGTTGCGTATACATACAAAAGGTTTGACGCGGAGAATTAAGCAAATTCTTCTTTAGGCACTCAGAAAGAAATACTTACCAGTCCTAACAGATATCTTTTGTGCAACCATTCTGCCACCGATCACAGCCAGCCCCGTACAGAGGGCGTGTCCCAGCGACCCGCCCACGACGACACCGACAGCGTTCTCCCTGGTCGCGAGCACCACCGTCGCCAGCTGGGACCTATCGCCCCATTCCGCTAAGAACGTCAACGAAGCTGCTTGCAGCAAAACTTTGAGCATCGCATTGCGTTTACGCCGACGGTTCTCAGCCTGACCCTGCTCCAACATGTCAAGAGTTTCCTCTTTTTCCTCCTGGAATTTATAAAATAATTCCATTTATAGCAAAACTATTACGATGATGACGTAACAGTACATACAAGTATCATAGAACAGTATACGTAAATATAGGGTGTGCATTGACATACGTGACAGGAAACATACAATATATAACCATGTGAAATTACATTCATAATATAATCAAAACATGCTGTATATAGCTTTGAATGTAAAATAAAAATAAAGCGTCCTGAGAAAATTTAGGCGATGAATAGAAATATTCAAATGAAATAAATTATACGCTCTCAAGATACATCGTAAGAAAATCTATTTATGTACGTCTGGTGAGATAAACTGACGCACGGAGTTGAAGCGTACTAGAATATAAGAAAGTAAAATTATATGAACATGATGCGTCAACTATATTCAATATACTTGCTAACCTTCGAACAAATAAAGCTATTTTCAAATTAATCAAAAACGACTTTACTTATAAATATTGTTCAGGTGATTATTTACTTTTTAATGATAACCTGAGAGATATCAGGGGTCGAATTCTGCTAAGATATAACGATTACGAGTCGTTCCTGATTCGATTCCGATGGAACATTGTCTATATTTATTCGGATCGGAATCGAAACGATATGATGATAACATATACCGTTATGTCAAAAACAAACCTTATTGTTAACGATTGTGTCAACAGACGATAATTTAATTAAAGAATAGGAAAACGTATAACTATAAACAGCAACGATCATGCTTCGATTCGATTGCGATAAAGTGGCGATTTGTTAGTAGAATTGGCCCCCCTGTTATTGAATAATTTTACTTGGTGGTAGAGCTTTGTGTAAGACCCTGTGGGTAGGTCCCACTCATCAGATATTCTATCGCAAAACAGCAGTACTTTGTATTGTTGTGTTTCGGTTCCAAGGGCGAGTGAGCTAGTGTAATTACAGGGACAAGCGATTATTAACATTTCTTACAATGCCATTGTCTATGGGCGTTGGTGACCACTTACCATCAGGTGGGCCATATGCTCGTCCACCTACCTGTACGATAAAAAATAAACATCCACTAAACAACGTTTATAAGTAATAACAAAATTGAAACTATCACGAAATACGATTGGCCATCTACATACATTTACCTAAACTATTGTAATCAGTTACAAAAGACTTTTTACTAATAAATATGAACTAATTATATAATAATATGATAAAAATAATCAAAACACAACGAAAAATGATACAGTTTGGCCATATATCTTAAGCAACTTATAATTCGACCAAAAAATTCATAAATGTATTCGGAAAATTTTCCTCAAAGTTTGCAATTTTTACAAGTATGTCTTAATTACGATTTATTTTTTGGTCAAATCTTCTATACGTCAAATATTTATAAAAATGATATCAAATGCTGAATTCCTTTGCGATTAATTAGAATTACATAAGCTGATTCTCAGAGGCTGTGATGTGATCTGTGCATAACGCAACCTAAAAAGCTAAGCTAAAAGAAAAAAAAAACTAATGTGTCATTCGTACTGCCAGGCATAATGACGTAAGATCACCCTCAACGGTTCGGATTGGGTCGAGGGGCCCGCTTGGGGCTCCACTGGCGTCTCAGGGGCCTCGACTTCAGGGGTACGAGAAGTACCCGGACCTTGGGACCGTTCAGACGTGGAGCCCTCTTCGGGCGACCTCGATCGCTCTTTGGGGGAGCCCTGTTTAATGTTAGACAACTTGATACCACCATTAAAATTATAAATCAGTTATCGAATTTAATTTTCAAATCATGAATCACAAAAGGAATTACATAACCACTAATTAATTATTATCAACCAAAATAATATTTAATTCTAATATAGGAAGCTTTGATTAAATTGATTTATGATATTTTAATTAAAGTTTTTATAGAGATAATAAAGATGACACTGATAAAGGAATTCAACATTTGCATTGTAGGTAATTAAACACTATCGCTATATATGTTTATCATGTTAGCTAAAAAAAAAAAATTATCTCTGCGCTATCAAGTGAGATTATTTTCAAGAGCCTCCGTGACATATTTCGCAATGATATCCTCGCGTAGACAGTAAAGGGGTTTCGATAAGATGATAATAAACATTATATCTGAGAATCACTATCAATTTCAGTAGTATGATTTAAATAAAGATGATGTCTTGACTTTGTATAAGATCAGACAAAGATAGAAAATCCCATTTCATTTCTACTTTTCATGGAAAAATGGACTGATCTGACTGATATTTTTCCAAAAAATCCGCACAATCGTTTTAAAACACGCATCATTAATCCTAAATAATAATAATAATAATAACATGCACATATAATTACCTGATCCTCCCTCCTCTTCAACTCACTCTGAACCTCCTCCAGCTCCTCCTGGCCCTCGTTCGGATCCATCTTCCAACCATCCCTGAGCATTTTCAGACCGAATATCGCGAACAGGGCAGCGCTTATATAATGCGTGTACACCCTCGGTATCACAGTGGCCACCCACCCGAAGGCAGCTGATAGGACGGTCATAAAAACTAATGCGGAAATCGCTCCAGCAAATACTATGACCCTGGGATGTTTCATCGCCATTATAGCTGCGATGAAAAATGTCTTATCTCCTAATTCTGACACTATCACAACTGAAATAGACGCTAGGAAGCCCTGCCAGAAGCTGCCTTGGACGGCAGCTCTCTGAAAAGAGAAAACGATTAAGTTTAATTCAATTGCCTACAAAGTTTAAGCTTAATAATCATCATATTTTTTTCGTTGACAACGTATTGACAACGTAAACAATTATATATTATCCTTAGCCCCGATGGGCAAAATGTTCTAAACAAAATCACAGTCCAGGACACTGCTCTAGTAGTAGATTGGTGAATATATGTATTGTATGTACGCGTTTTATAATAATATATTTTCAAATTCAAATTCAAAATACCTTATTCAATATTGAAGTATTACACTTACTTATTGATTGTCAAACTGGAAACTACTACCGGTTCGGAAAAGATACACCCAGCCCTGGGAAGAACCGGCGAAAGAAACTCAGTGGGTTGTATTTTTTTTTTTGGTCTTTTTATTGTCTTTTACAAAAAAAACAATAAGAAATGCCATGCGGCGATCGTCTCATTCCCAAAGTGTGCTATCATCCATAAATTCATTAATTGTATAATAACCTTTAGCACACAAGCGAATTTTTTAATTTTTTTTTTATTTTCTTTCCACATCCAAAGATTCTCTAATGTTTTTGAACTAAATCAACGTTACAAACATCACATCTTAACTAAAGGATTGTCAAATAAATGTAGCGAGTTTGGATTACTGCAAATATTCCGAATTTTCAAAAAAGCATTTTTTATAACGCTCATTGATTTTATACGGGTTTACATTGTTTACTAAAATAATTGACAATCACTGTGTTAGCAATCGTTTGCAATTACACAACATTATAACATTTTTATTGAAGACTTTAGTAGCCAACATAGAAGTTGGTGAATTTTGTGGAAACTTAACTTAGGTATCATCAACCATAAACATTATCGATCGTGTCATTGACGATAACATTCAAAATTTATGAAACAAAAGAAAGTACCGATGTTTTACAAGATTTTTTTATCAGACAAGTGGCTCGTTTATCTTATTACTTGAATGGTAGGTAATTTGTAATACGTGATGTCGATTTATCGATTTATATGAGTGGCGAAAAAACCCATACAATAATAATGTCCTCCAGACCGATTTCGGTCACGGCGGCAAATCTCAAGAGAGATTAGCCAACTGCGCGGGAAATATTATAGCGCACAAGTGTGTGCGCAAACACAGGTGCACTCTCTTTTCCTTAGCTTTCATACCCGATGGGACGGCAATCTGACACGACCGGAAACAGTACAGGCGCAGGACCAACGGTTTAACGTGCTTTCTTTTTATTGGCCCGACCTGGGAATTGAACCCAGGACCACCGGGTCTGAAGCCACTAGACCTTTGGTCTCACCACCCATATAAAGCCAACACCATGATATTCCCATTGACAGTGACACTGTAAGAAATTATCCATACTTTACATCGTAACTGAGCCGTGATAATTCTGGAATGGAAACTAAGATGTTATATCACTTGTTCCTTAAGTTACATCGACTCCGGAACAATGCTTTTTTTTTACTGCATAGGAAGGCGGACGAGCATATGGGCCACCTGATCTTAAATGGTCACCTACGCCCATAGACATTAGCATTGTAGGAGATGTTGACCATCGTTAACATCGCCAATGCGCCACAAACCTTGGGAACTAAGATCTTATGTCCCTTGTGCCTGTCATTATACTGGCTCACTCACCCTTCAAACCGGAACACAACAATAGCAAGTATTGCTGCTTTGCGGTAGAATATCTGATCTGACTGCTAAGTATCACTGCTTGACGATAGATGGAATACTTGATGAGTGTGTGGTACCTACTCAGATATGCTCGCATAAAGCCCTACCAACATGTATTTGATTATAACTTAGCTAGACATTTGAAATTAGACAAATACCAAATATGGCTACTTTCAAGTCATCTCTATTTTTATATGATAGAACTGCCGCTAAATGGCAAAACCAGTTGTATAATATATTATAAATATATTTTTGCATAATGTGGCAATACTTCAATGATGGCGGATGCTATCAGGAAATAGGAATATTAAACTGACATTGTTACTGCAGTTATTTTGTAACCTTTTTTATTAAAAGTTTTTCGTTTATAAAAACCTTTAAATAGTATGATTAACTTCCTTAAAACAAAAACAAAAAAAAAGATGCAAAAACAAAGGAAAAACGTTCATCGGTTTCGCTGCATGCATCAAATATCAAAGTCACGACCTTAAGGAAAAGCGAGCAGAGAATATTTATTTTATTTATATACTCTTTATTGCACACGAATATAGACAAAAATAATAGGAGTAAAAACAAAAACAAAGAAAAGAAAAATGTACAATAGGCGGCCTTATCGCTAAAACAGCGATCTCTTCCAGGCAACCTTTGGTAGAGGAGAGATATAGGATGGTAGGGGTGTACAAATTATTTAATACATAAAAAAAAATAGATACAATATATATATGTATATATACGATACATAAATAAATATTCATAAATATATAATTATATAATAATATAATATACATACACATTATAAATATATACATTTACATACTATAGATACTTACATAATAAATAAAATATTTAATTGCAGTATTTCTTCATGAAGCAAGATAGTGCTCTTTTATCATTTTTTTAAAAGAAGTAATAGTAGGTGCACGTCTTGCTTCTAGTGGAAGAGAGTTCCAAAGACGAATTGAATGGACTGTAAATGAGTCACTATAAAAAGATGTTGTATGGGGTGGTATTTTTAAAACCAAATTCTCTTCAGAACGAAGATTATGGCTATGTGAAGAACTAAGAAATTGAAAACGTTCTTTCAGATATGAAGGAGAAGGCGGATTGAACAGAATACAGAATATTTTATTTGTAAAATATTAAATACTGTCCAACTACTAAAATAAAAGCGAATATGACCATTAAACAAACAAATACTTCTACTATGTCTTAGCTACCAAAGTGTTCATCATGAAATTTGCGCTGACGTTGTCATGGCAACAGCCAAAGTACATAAGCTACGTAACACGTGCCCTTACACGCTAGCAGAAACAAACTACATATATATAATTAATATATATAAAAAGTACATATTTGCGAGCCTCGATGTATTACATGAACTGTTTAATAATGTAGATAACTGGTGCTTATGTAACACAATAATGTGTTATTTATAATGAATGCATAACTGTGAGACACAGTGTCGCTTATCCAACGATGACATTTCAAGGCGCGACCTGAGGTTAACAATTAATTTTATATTTTATTTAGTAACTGAGTGCCAGTTGAACGGATTGGCCGGTGTCGATCTAGACACAGGGAACTGATGAAATTCACACACCCTGGATGAAACGCAATCGACATTGAAATGTTCCCAAATTTCAAGTTTCCCTTTATTATATGTACTGGTAAAACAATTTGAGTGCCTCGTTAGTCTTCACCTTTGGTTCCCAGAGTGTTCCAGGTGGACCCCCAAGGGTTCACAGGAGACTCGACGGGGGGGTCTACGTTGGCGTGACATTGAAATGGGGGTCCAGAAGTCATAAGCTGTCCACGAAATATCGTTTGCTTTCGAAAAAAAAATAAGCACGCTTCGGAAAGCACGTTAAGCCGTTGGTCCTGCGCCTGGACTCCGGTTAATAAGAGTTATGTACCGAGAGATGGTGATACAAAATTTCAGGTCATTTGTACCAGTATGGCGACTCTTCAGGGGTCTAATTACGTAATGACGAAGAGGAAAATGATGATCATAGCGCTGGTACAGACGACCCAAACGCGTGGGCATTAAACGAATAATTGTAAGATTTTCTGCGCATTTTGCGTCCTGCGCAGTTGGCTAATCTCTCAACAGATTGGCCGTCGTAGCCGAAATCGATCTGGAGAACAATTTGAAGAAATAACAAGTTCATGCGATCACAGCATGAAGGGCTCGTGTATAGTTGTTGAATGACATTTGGATTTTATTTTATTTCATTTTTAAAAAAATCGATCGATTTTATTATTCACAAAATTTTATAATATTTGCCAACTATCTTTTTAAATTAAACGGAGCTATATGCGCGTTACAATCATAATTAATATATGTGTGCATAATATGTTGGTTTAATATAATTTACAGTCTTTATTTACATCATAATGTTTCCAGTAAACAAAATAAACGATTGTAATTTTATCCTAAGAGCATTTATGAACATCAGATTTATTTTGTGAAACACATCCGAGAAGTTATAAATGAAGACAAAGTAATGTTAATATCCCAGCTAAGCAAAAGGACTCTTCCACTCTCTTCTTAAAGAGGTTTGAAATAGCTCCAATGAGGTTGAAAGAGGCATGTATGCCTGAATCATAATTGACACATGCAGGTTTCCTCACGGTATATTCTTCCAATGCCGAGAACGAAATGAATTATAGACACAAGTTAAGTATATGAAAACGTGGTGCTTGCTATCAACCGAGTACACCTCGGCTTGGATGTAAAGTATGTTTAGAATTGGTTTGTACCTAATGTAACGTGGATCTTCGTTTAGGAGTTACATAGAAATATAAATAAATAATGGCCGAATACTGAAACGTGTTTCAAATATGAAGCGGGGCTTAATTATTTGGAACGCCATTAATTTCAAATTTCGCATACTACATTTTGAAATTAATGACGTTCCAAATAATTAAATCCCACTTCATTTTGAATGACGTTTCAGTATTCGGCCGTAAGTATTTCATTTAAAATCATTTCATACTTGTCATTGGTTTCAATCTTTCTAAGTTATTCTAACATTGACATTAAAACATAATTTCTGTTAGTCACGCGATACATAATAACGTAATCAGGCAAAAAAATCACGGAGATCATTCACAACAGCCCGCATTGCAATATCATAAAAAAATATCCTACTAAAAATATACCACAAATTGAGAACCCGACTAACTTAAGAAGCACAAAATAATATAAATTATAATATTTAAAATCTGCGATTTTAAGCTGTTTGACATCAAAATATTTAAGATTAAATTAACAACACCAGGTTTTTTCAAAATATTCATACAGTTTAAAGCAGGAC
This sequence comes from Nymphalis c-album, assembly GCA_963151315.1. NCBI lineage: Eukaryota > Metazoa > Arthropoda > Insecta > Lepidoptera > Nymphalidae > Nymphalis > Nymphalis c-album. The sequence continues at coordinate 4,650,262 of OY720610.1, forward strand.
AGTTAGTCGCCAACTGGTCAGATGTTGTAAATACATACACTTGTGGTACTTCCCCTTCACTTATTTCTATAGTCTGGTGGGAAGGAAACTTCACCATCCAGCCAGAAGATACGAAGTGAGTAATGTTACCGACTACTGACAAAGAAGTCCGAATGACCCGACCGGGATGCGAACCGAAGCGAGAGAATCAACGAGGCAATAGAAACACTAGCTGTTAGTTAATTTTAAATACAGACTATAGCTTCGCTCGCGGCTGCGCTCGTCATAATTAAGAATTTCGAAGAACCTTACTTTTTACAAGCTCGTCTGGGTAGGTACCACCAACTCATCAGATATTCTACCGCAAAACAGCAGTACTTTGTATTGCTGTGTTCCGTTTTGAAGGGTGAGTGAGCCAGTGTAATTACAGGCACAAGGGACATAACATCTTAGTTCCCAAGGTTGGTGGCGCATTGGCGATGTAAACGATGGTTAACATTTCTTACAATGCCATTGTCTATGGCCGTTGGTGACCACTTGCCATCAGGTGGCCCATATGCTCGTCCGCCTTACTATTCAATAAAAAAACCAATCTCCAATCTCTTTCCTCAAAAAAGAACATGTTTTTCATACAAACTTCCATCTCTAACTCACTGTGCAAAAGGGACCCAGTCAGTGACATTCAGTCAGTCATTCTTATAGGTACCTATATAGATAATGAATCAGCATTATTTGGTTGGTAGCAATATATCTAAATTTCATAATATATTTATCTTTATGGACTATGTTAACACAACACGTAGCGATAAAGAAATACAATAAAAACTGATAGATACCAACGCGTCACTCCCGATACGGTGATGTAAATATTTTTTATTTACAACGATACCACTTATTAAAGCCGGACAGAATAAATATAGGTTTCAATTAAAGGATTGACACTGACCGAATTTTGGTCACAGCAGTAAATCTCATCAACATTACAGAAAATATTTTTCATGCATAATTGAGTGCAAAACACATGTGCAGTCCATGTTCCCTCAATCACATCGTCGGACCAAAAAGAGGAAGCTGTAGAGTTATTAATCTATACTAATATATAAAGGTGAAGAGTTTGTTTGTTTGATCCTGCTTATCTCAGGAACTACTGGTTCGAATTTAATAATTATTTTTGTGTTGTATAGTCCTTTCATACAGGAAAGCTCTAGGCTTATTATATTTTTATTAATTATACGCGGGTGAAACCGCGGGGCACAGCTAGTTCTTAATATATATATCCCACTTACACAGACTTGCATGACGGGTGTTTTGTTTTTGTATGAAGTTGTAGTAAAAATTAGAAAAAAAAATGTCATGCTTGCAATAATTTTCTGTATGAATGCACTTCATTAATCACTCGTTTAATTTTGATAACCAATTTTTGGTGATATACTAATTTAATGAGAGTATTTATTTATTACGGATCACCAACAGAAGATTCATTATTACAAGACATCACACACATTATTAAAAAATATTTTTATATGATCTTCCAATTATTGGTAATGACATCATGCATAATTTAACTGTAATATACAGTTTTGATTTTAATTTAAGTTAAAAAATAAAAAATCTAAATAGTAATTAAACATTAAAATCAAATACAATTATTCATTAAAATTAGGTGTTAGTTTCACAAAAATATACAGAATTTTAAAATCATAATAAATCTACATTAAGATTGAATTGAGATCTGAATAAAAAAATAATCTAAATTAAAATTAATGATATGAAGCGTGTAAAATAGTACCTCAGCGGCCAAGCAAGTAGTCATATATTTTTTTCTTAAATACTTTGATGGAATCATTTGCTATATCCAAATCGTCTATGTGCTGAGCTAGGTCGTTATAGAACCGCATTAGTCTGGTGAGTATTCTTGAAATGTTATTATTATAACGATCAATGTCGCATAACACTTTCTGACATTATACGACCGATATCTGCGGTAAGTTTCTAGTGGTACCTACATAAGACGTGAATGAGTAATGAACAAACAGACAAACATTTGCATTAATAATATTAGTAAGGATAAGCTGTATTAATGAAAGCGATGTCGTGAAATATTTATTAAAATGTTTCTCGATGTTATTGCAAATTATAATTCATGTTTTGATATCCTTATATAAGCGATATCTCACTATTAACTATTCATTAATATATGTTTCGAAAGAAATTCTCCAACACATTATGACGAAACGACATGATTATTCATTATACTGATAATATATTTAAAATAAATTTTAGCTATTGATATTTATATTATTTTTGCATGCTTGCAGATTCCTTTGAGTAAAGTATAATTTGTATTATCTTTAATTAAAATTGAAATTAAACTCAAATACGAAATTACAATAAGTTATTATATATCGCAAAATTACTGTTTTTATGTTAGCTTAATCCCGTATCAAGATTAGACGTGATTTTCGTAACGAAACTAGTTACGAATTAATTTTGTTATAACTAGTTTAAACCAGTAATAACAAGTATTTTCTGATAAATAAATGTAATCAAAACGATATGTCAAAATTATAGTTCAATGACAACAACTGTCAATTTGTGAATTATAATCACAATCTTTTTTGAGATTGTAAATAAAAAAAAAGCATACAAAAAGTTACCGATCGACTTGCACTATGATAAAATACAGTCTTACGGCCGAAAACTCAAACGTCCCACAAACTTAAACCCTACTTAACATTGAGAAGCTCCTAAATTAGCATGCGAAATTTTAAATCAACGGCGTCTCAAATAACTAAGTTGCATTTAATATTTAAGTGACGTTTGAATCAGATTTTTATTTTCAAATCCTTCATCTAAAGTTACATTAAAATATAGTTTGTATATAATTAAATCGTTAAGCGGGCGCGTTATATGCGCTAACCTGTAACTCTAGCTATTATAGATAACGAGGACATTCGGATGTTCTGTGCCCGTTCCAACGTGCAGAACCAGTGCCGTTCAATGCAAACGTGCTATAAAGTTCATTGACTTTGTTAATGAATACATTAAAAAAAATACTTGGATTTGAATTTTTTATATTGAATGCTTGTTTTTTTTTTATTTTTTTTTTTTTTTTTTTTATAGCTCGGGAGAGCAAATGACTCTACTCCACCTGATGGTAAGTGGTAGTAGAGTCCAAACGCGACGACGGCTAGTGCAATCACGAAGAATGATTTGCGCTAGCCGCCCCCGCCTTGCCGGCCCGCAAGATGCCTCTTCACGCCTCGTTTGAAGGAACCCAGGTCATAAGAGGAGGGGAACACGTGTGCTGGTAGAGAATTCCATGTTTTGGAGGTGCGACAAAGAAAAGAGTTGCCAAATTTCTTCGTGCGCGATGGAATTGATGTCACAGTTAGGCGGTGACATCGGGAGCCAGCACGCGTAGACTTGTAAAGGAATGGGGAAGCAGGAATGAGGGAGAATAATTCCTCCGAGCACTCGCCGTGATACAGCCGATAGAAAGCGCTCAGTGCCGCTATCTCTCGACGCAATTGTAAAGGCTCGAGGGTGTTGGTGACCTTTACGTCGCCAATAATGCGAACCGCACGCCGCTGCAACCGATCCAAGGCCTCCAGTAAGTACTTAGCGGAGCCATCCCAGAGGTGCGAGCAATATTCGACGCAGGACCGCACCTGTGTTTTATACAACAGGAGCAGTTGTTGTGGCGTGAAAAAACGCCGCACCTTGTTCAGGACACCGAGTTTTCTTGAGGCTGTTTTTATAACAGCCTCGATGTGATCCCTTGGATTGAGGTCGCACCGAATGTCAATTCCCAATATGGCGACTTTGCTTTGTATCTCCAGCGTAGTGCCACAGAGAGAAGGAGGAGGGGAAAATGGCGACTTTTTCGCTGTGAGAGCGCATACCTGTGTTTTCTTGGCGTTAAACTCGACAAGATTATCAGAGCCCCATTTGGCAATGAGTCCTAACGTCCTATCGAGTTCAACAACAAGATCCCTCCGTCTCTCCTCAGTTTCCGCCCGCCCAGCTACTGCGCGTCCGTGGTATCCCCCGTGCACTGTACTGTCATCTGCATAGCAATGTATGTTCCCGAGAGAGAGCATATCATTGATATGCAGAAGAAAGAGTGTGGGGGATAGCACAGACCCCTGGGGGACCCGAGCATTCACTACATGGAACTGTGAAGCGCAACCATCGACTAAAACGCGAAGGCTACGCTTGTGTAGGAAGCTGGCAATCCAGGTGCAGAGCTGAGCTGGCAGACCGTATGCCGGCAGCTTGGAGAGAAGACTTCTGTGCCAGACCTTGTCGAAAGCCTTGGAGATATCGAGGCTGACAGCCAACGACTCCCCATGCTTGTCGATAGCTTCACCCCAGAGGTGTGTTACGTACGCTAGAAGATCACCTGTGGACCGTTTTGGCCGAAACCCGTACTGACGATCATTAATTAGACAGTGATCTTCTAGGTAATGGATCAGTTGGTTGTTTAAGATCCGTTCCATCACCTTACAAAGAACTGAGGTGATAGCTATTGGCCGATAATTTGCCGGGTCAGATCGATCTCCTTTTTTGGGAACCGCTTGCACATTAGCTTCTCTCCAAGAATCCGGCACACATCCTGTAGAGAGAGACAGCTGGAACAGGCGCGTCAACACAGGAGACAGCTCCGCTGCACACTTCTTCAGCACTATGGCTGGTATTCCATCGGGACCACTAGCTTTCCGTACATCGAGTGATTGCAGCTCTGCACGCACATCACGCTGCCTGATTTTGATGTCAGGCATCGTGTGGCCACATGAAGGTATTGAAGGTGGCAGCGCACTGCAATCATCGATCACAGAGTTATCCGCAAAGAGTTTTGCCAGAAGATCGGCTTTCTCCTGCGGACTGTGAGCTAGCGATCCGTCCGGATTCCTGAGCGGTGGCAGCGAAGGTTGGCAGAAATTGTTTTGCACAGATTTGGTCAGACGCCAGAAGCTACGGGAGCCCCTAGGATGCGAAACAAGGTCATGACCAATCTGTGCAATGCGCTGTGCATCCGCTCTTGAGTATGCCTTCCTACAGGACTTGGAGGTTTTATTGTAGGTTGCTTTCAGTGAGTCAATGTTTGATGCCCGGCTAACGCGGCCATTGATCCACGCACGATATGCCGTCTGCTTAGATGACACAGCATCGGCACATTCGCGAGTGAACCAACAGTTACGCGTACCCTTACTGGTGAGGTCTGAGTTAGGAATGTAGTATTCCATCCCCAACAGGATCTCACCAGCAATAGCAGCGGCGCCAGCAGTCGGGTCATTCTCACTGAAGCAACGTTCCTTCCAAGGGACTGACGCATAGTAATCGCGCAAACCGTCCCAATCTGCTGACTTATAGTGCCAAATGCGACGTTTGCATACCGTTTGTGACGGCAGCTTGGCCTGTGGCACTTTGGCAGATATCAGGCAGTGATCCGAAGAACCAAGAGGTACCCGAACCTCAACCTGATATTCTACCGGGTGGCTAGTCAGCAGAAGGTCCAGTAGAGAAGGGGCTTGCCCGCCAATGTCTGGGATCCTGGTGGGCTGATCAACCAGCTGGGTCAAGTCATGCGTGAGAGCGAAAGCATGAGCAGTCCTACCAGCATGGTCAGTTTTGAGGGACTTCAACCATGATTCATGGTGAGCGTTAAAGTCCCCCAAAAACACCAGTTCCGCGTTAGGAAACTGCTCCTGCGCAGCATCTGCCACCCGACTAAGATGGTCAAATAGTCGGCTTGTCTCCAAGTCACCATTGTGGGATCTGTAGAGGCACACGTAGACTCGACTCTGACGAACCAAGTCCACACGCACCACTAACATGGAGAAGGAAGGGTCCTCCAAGCAGCGCAGACGGTGACAACAAACATCCGTCCTGACGAACAAGCATACTCCGGCTTTCGCTTTGAAGGATTCTTCAAGCATGTAGCCGGGATAATTAAGGTAGCCGGTATCGCCAGGACGGAGTATTTGAGTCTCCGTAAGAAACAACATTGCTGGCCGTGCTGTCTCAAGATGGTGGTGGACAGCATTGAGGTTAGCGTGGAGTCCACGGATGTTAGCGAACTCAACCTCAAACAGCGAAGGTATGGTGGGGGTGTGCACCGCTGTACGACCGTTATCTCTTTTATGCGCTGTCATGAATTTGGGAGAAAAAGGAAGAGACGTGAAGCGAGCGACGCATTGTCACGATAGGGATGGTCAAAGTGTGGAGCTGTGTTTCCCCAAGAAGCTGCCAGAAGGGAAAATAAACTGATCCGCCGGACGGAAGGGCCCCCGAACCCTCCCGGTAGTGGCCGCCGGGACCCCACCGTCCGGTCACCAACCGGCACGACGGTCCACTCCGAGATTATGCGTAGCCTGGTGGGGCAGCCTCGCGAGCTGGTTAAGAACGCTTGGGCCCCTGTACTCTGCCACGGGCGGCCAGCGGAACAACCGTTTCTACGGGTCTCCCTGACCGGCGGGTCAATATAATTTCCCCTAGCATTGGTTCAACAGCAACTTCCACCGGACCACCACATATCGCGGCAATGCGCGCTCGGGCACTGGCTGTACGCTGGCTGATCTCGAAACGCGGCTGCAAGCAGCCACTTCACGAGTTTTTCACCATGCGTACGGTGGTAACAAGCCAGGCGGATGATTAACATCCTACCACCAGAAAATTTTATTGTAAAGGTAGGCGGACGAGCATTTGGGCCACCTGATGGTAAGTGGTCACCAACGCCCATAGACAATGGTATTGTAAGAAATGTTAACCATCGCTTACATCGCCAATGCGCTACCAATTTTGAGAACTAAGAAGTTACGTCCCTTGTGCCTGTAATTACAATGGCTCACTCATCCTTCCACTCACAAACTCACTTCGGAACACAAAAATAGCAAGCACTGCTGTTAAGCGGTAGAATATCTGATGAGTGGGTGGTACTCTACCACCAAGATTCTTGGTATTTGTTCAATATAACTGAAGAAACTATCAAATTAAAAATATGCTTTGTTCATGTAAGCAAGGAAACACTTTTGAATTGTTAATGTACTAGATAGAATCTTAATTGTAAGGCCAACCGGTTCGTAGTGTAGATTCCTACCAGAAGAAGATACTCGTATTAACTTACCAACGTTAAATATTATCACCTATTTAAAATGCAATATTATACTGACTTCCTAATTATTAATTAGTATTTTTAATTCATCTAACAATTGCAAATTAAGGAAATCATAAAGTAAAATACCGCATTTGTCAGGTTAATTTCAGTTTCATACCAATGTATCCACCGACCAACCCACACTAGACACTGCTGACAATAGTTCCAAAAAACCTTTACTTTAAGATACGACAATGACGAGCCGTTACTTTTTTAATTTACTAATCCTTCAAATGAAATGATTAAAATGTGAAATTATATTTATTTTAGAAGATATACCGAAACAGATAAACATACATACATAGCCTGCTATAATCATAACCATAGTTAAATAAATATTATAGTTATCGTGTTCTTATCTTTATCTACAACTTTAACGATGTGCAATCAATTGCTAGTTCATTATAAACATTTTGTAAACATAGTATGTAAATATTGTACTATATAATTTTAATTATATAGTTTGGCATTTGCAACTTCTATCTATACTTATAAGAGGGTAGTCGTTTTATTTTGTTATGCCGTAGTGTAAAAACTACTAAGACAATGTACAAAATGAAGTTTATACCAGAAAATGCAGTGCGTTTCGGACAAGGATTTAGTATATAATATTATTATATAAGAAGCTGTACTTCGCAGTTTCACCCGCTTTAAATTTTAAAGTGAAATGAAAATATATACTGAAAAATAAATCCTTAATTGATTTTCTTATGTTTAGTATTTTTTTAAACACGTTATATAAAACAGAGGTACAACTAGACATGATAATATCGCCCTATTTCATCCACTTCATACGTATGAGCGAAGTGTATAGGTACGTACCTACACTTTGCAACTGTAGCCAACTGCGCAGCAAAAATTATCGAGCAATGTTAGTGCAAACGGAGTTGCAATCCCTAATACTTAATACTCACATCCGATGGAAAGACAAAGCGATACAACTGCTGAGAAGAATTTTAATCATTTTTTTCAAGTACTTTTCAACACTATCGCACAACAAAAGTATGTATACATATAGTATGTAAAAGGAGGTCGTAATGCAACAAACATTACTTATCAACCAACGGGAAGTGAAAAGGAATTGGTTAGTGATAGTGACACCCTAACGGATTGTGCTGTTGCCCAGAGGCATTCAATTTTGGCTATAGTAGGTCGAGATCTCTCGCTTCCGAGAATGGCGTTAATCTCGATTGGAGACCACCGATTGGAGAACGGACCACAATTCTGCAAGTGTGTCATGTCGCAGGTTGCTTCCTGTAAACCCCCAGCAATAGGCGTCACATTTGCAAGTGATATTGTGACGTTCCGGGGGACGTACCACTTGTTTTTAGTAGGTATTCCGTCGCACTCGGCGCCGGTGAGTGCATCTCTCACCACACTTCGTGTACGGGAAACGCGTAAAAAGCTGTTTTCAGCGCTAACAAAAACAAAAAGACGTTACAGAGAGTTTTTTGACATTGAAATTTGTACCTCATAATTGTAGCTGTCATTAGACCACATTTTGTACGGTTACACAATGCTTTGTCTTTTTCTGTCTAATGCAAAATCACTAATGATGGATAGAGACAAATCGATTATAATTGTACTTCAAACATTTATGATATGTAGTTGAGTGCGAGTCATACATTTTATCAGCAAAACCATATAAAACTTAGACACGTGAACGTTAAGCAATAGCTTTATTTTATTTTTTTATATCTTACTGAAAGACTGATAAACGAAATTGCATTTTAATTATTTATTAATGTATATGTATTTCAATATCAATTTATTTAGGTGAAAGTTATTCGAGCGCGACGAGGGAAAATATTCAAGGTTAAATTTGAGCGCAACGATTCTTTGAAACGTTTAAGTGAAACGTTTCCGACAACAAAGTATCAGATGGCCAAGTGTCTAACCTATTATTATATTTTTAATATTTAAATGACGTTTCAGTACTCGGTCGTAAGGAATTATTAAAGGAACTATTATTATTATTATTATACATTAAGAAATAGGATAACCAAATTTTCCCACAGAAAAAAAACGATAATTTTTCGCTCATTAAACCACATAACCATCAGAATAATATAATCGTACCATTTGCCAAAATACATCATAATTTTAGCATCACCAAAATAGACTCGGACTTCCTGACGTAGATACGTGCGTCAATGATTACAAAAAATTAAAATGTTGCCATTTTAACTTTTTATATTTTAAATAGAAAAAATAAAGTTACATAGATAAAGATATGGATAATTTTACATTTAAGATAAATATATGCCTAAGATATGCGTAAGTTTCGTAGGATTATGTTTACCCATCAAAGACATTGATATTTGATACTATGTAGAAATCTAGATTAATATTATATAATATAATAATAATAACCTGGGAAATTATTCACACACCGCCATTTGATCCCAAATTAAACAGAGCTCGTACGATGGAAATTTTTCAATTTAAAAATATACTACTTTTCTTTTTGTAAATACATACTTATATAGATAATTACACCCACACTCAAGACAAACGGATATGTTCATGCACACAAATGTCTGTCCTGGGTGGGTTCGAACCCACAACCTGCGGCGCGAAAGGCAGGTATCTACCAACCACGCCAACGGGCTCGTCAAATAATATAATATAGCTGAAGAGTTTTTTGTTTGACTGATTTGGTCTATACTAACTGACTAGTTTAAAAATCTTTTTAAGTGAGTTCATTGACACATTACATAATAACAAGTTACGACTCATATAGGCGGAGTAAAACCGTGTAAACAGTATATCAATATAAAATTTATAATTACACCAAGTTCCTTTATTTATATCGTTTTTCGACACCAGTAACCGATCGTTTTTGAGTTACGACTAACGTGCCGTTAAAGTCTTCGTGGCTTTTATTAAAACATTTTTCTAGGGACATATTGAATTGCAGATCGAAGGCAATTGAACAGAATTGCAATCCATAGACACACCTATAAAAAAATTAAATGAAAAAGACAAACCTATATTCATATTGACAGCAAACCTGTGACATAGTGTGAAGGCGATATCAGACGTATTCGCTTTAAAGAACTTTTCATTTGAGTGAATACTCATTTCTATCTTCTTCTTCGTCGTTACCTCACTAATGAGGATCGTGACCATATATGATTTGTCTCCACTTGCTTCTGTCCTGAGCCAGTTCAATGGATAAACTCATTTCTATACAAAATGCCAATATCCTACATCGATTCGGATCGGATTGGTTTCCTAATGACGTCATACGTCACTTTTTCTTGATTTATGAAATTAGTTTAACCACATCACTCTGAGTGAAAGAGCCAAAACGAAAATATAACCGCCGCAGTCAGTATTGCATTTAGATGAACAGTTCTGCACAAAACGAGTCCAATTTGTTTGATGACAATCAAATTGGACTCGACGAAGACGTAGGCAAAACGAATCGTACTTTGAACATATAAGCCGGACATCAATGCGCTATTAGGGATCTATGACGTCATTAACCTTGTTTCTATAGTAACACTGGCTCAACCTTCAGTGTAACACTACAACACAAGGAAGTCATGTTCAGCGGTGAAATAACACATGAGATATGTCCACCATGTAAACCGCCACAAAGTAAATTTAAAATTACACATCAAAATGTCAACAAAGAAACAATAAAACAATGAACGTGTCTTTGTTATAATAATAATTTATCTATACTAATTTAAATTTAAAAGTATATATCATTCAAACAGGCTCATTGAAACGCTTAAACATAGGCATTGTAACGGCCGAATACTGAAACGTCACTTAAATATTAAATGCAACTTAATTATTTGAGACGCCGTTAATTTAAAATTTCGCATACTAATTTAGGAGCTTCTCAATGTTAAGTAGTGTTTCTTTGAGTTTGAGTGCGCCTTTGAGTGACGTTTCAGTATTCGGCCGTAAGGCCGACTTGGTGGTAGAGCTTTGTGCAGGCTCGTCTGGGTAGGTACCACCCACTCATCAGATATTCTACCGCAAAACAGCAGTACTTGGTACTACTGTGTTCCGGTTTGAAGGGTGACTGAGCCATTGTAATTTCAGGCACAAAGGACATAAGATCTTAGTTCCCAAGGTTGGTGGCGCATAGGCGATGTAAGCGATGTTTAACATCTCTTACAATGCCATTGCCTATGGGCGTTGGTGACCACTTACCATCAGGTGGCCCAAATGCTCGTCTGCCTTCCTATGAAATAAAAAAAAAGAAAAAAAAGACATTTACAAGATAAATTACAAGCTACCAACAGGTTCTAAATGTTGATTCTACTAAAACCGGAATCAAACTCAATACTTTTCGATGTACTTACTTTTTTAATGCGTTATATTTCTATATTTTTTTTGTACGTTTTTGTATGTCTAGTATGATAAGTTGTTATAAGTTGATAATTGTTCGTCGGGGCGTCACGGCACTAAGCGCAAGCGACTCCGAATAGACAGAGACAGAGAGTGGGTAACGCTAGTTTTTCCAGCGAGAAAAGGACTTGATTATTTCGTAGCCAACTTACAACTTTTCAACTTTTTTTCTTATCGAGTGTTATTTTAATTATTCTGTTATCATTAGTCCGTAACATGACGTGTTGATGTCCTGATGAACTACTGGACCGATTCAAACAATCCTTTACCAGCAGTGAGCAATATAAAAATATGAATAATTTATTTATACAATAAAATTTGAAAGCTAAATAATCAGCATGTAACATAGGTTACATTTTGCTCCTGTATTCCCACGGGAACGGGAACTACGCGGGTGAAACCGCGAACAAAACGTTAGTAAATAATAAAGTCTGGTTGATGAGGATAATATTTCTTTCGATTCTCATTTAACGTTGATATGCTATATTAACACTTAACAATATCTAATATCATAGTTGTTATATTCAAAGTCGCATATCAATAGTTTCTCCGTGATTGATTTCATTATCCAAGTTAATTTTTAATAGCGATGATGATTCAGTTTAAATAATATTATTCTGATCGGTAAGTGACATGATAAACGTTCATATACAAAATCTTTATAAACACAATATAGCCGAGACGGCCCAGTGGTCACAATTATCATCTTAACCGATGATCGTGGGTTCAAACCCGGGCAAGCATCACTGAATTTTCATTTTTTTTATTGTCTAGGAAGGCGGACGAGCATATGGGCCACCTGATGGTAAGTGGTCACCAACGACCATAGACAATGGCATTGTAAGAAATGTTAATCATCGCTTACATCGCCAATGCGCCACCATCCTTGGGAACTAAGATATTATGTCCCTTGTGCCTGTAATTACACTGGTTCACTCATCCTTCAAACCGGAACACAACGATACAAAGTAGTGCTGTTTTGCGGCAGAATATCTGATAAGTGGGTGGTACCTACCCAGACGAGCTTGCACCAAGCTCTACCACCAAGTAAATATGTGCTAATGTAATTCATGTGCTTAATTTGTGTTTTTAATTCATCTCGTGCTTGACGGTGAAAAAAGTCTGCATATGTCACTGAAATTTTACGACATGTGTATTCCACCAAGGCACCAACCCACATTCACAGCCTTCTCCTCAAAAAAGAAGAAGAGTCCTTAGCCCAGCAGTGTAACATTCACAGGCAGGCATTTAACTGTACTGTTACTGTACGTTATAAACAAACAATTTGTTCTTAAAACACTAGTATTTAATTAAGATAAAAATTTAGCACCAGTATTAAATGCTAAAATTTATTACGTTTATCAGAACGACATACATACAGTAATGAGAACACAGACGAGAACATTACATGTATCAATTATAACTGTGTCAAGATCTATACTTGAAATTATTATAATTGCAAACGTGACTCTGTCTGTCTGTTTCACGCTTTTACGGCTAATTCATTAAACATTCAAAAAACACAGTAGCATGCGCAAGCGTTCCCGTGACTCTCCTTGTAAAGACGGGAGAGTCCCGCTGGTTTTTAAGTGGGTATTATTACACTCGGCGCTTTAGACACCGGCGAGTCCCAAATCTCCCCCCACTCCTCTCTCGTGGGTGGAACGCGTAATGCGTTTCTTCAGCGTTAAAAAAAGTCTAGGAAAGACATAGACTACGAACGCCAAGACGAAGATGAAAACAAGTGATTAATAATAAAAACAAATACATAAATAAGTACCTGAATAACTATATTCATTAGCCATGTCCTAATATCCGAAGATTCCGCTTCAGGTACAACAGTTGTAGACAACGGAAAATCCGTTGTAATCAACGGATAATCCGTTGTTATATCCGTAAAATTCATTTTTCGAAACACTGGCCACTACACGTTTTTATACAACGAAAAAAAAAAAAAACAACAATATTAAAAAACATAAACGTCACTTTCATTCGCGCCAAACGGAACACTGACAACCGTTCGAATCGTCGCCATCGTCGTATTCATTTGATATTGATAAAGGATATCTTGAAGAACATCTGATAATATAAGATTTCGTTATATCATTCGACGAGTTATGAAGCGACGTTCGCACGCGTCCAGTCACATGGAAATACGCGAACGTACTACGATGTTATGTAGTTTTCGAGGAAAACTTAAACGAATAATTTAATAGTCAGTCAGTTTATCGAAGGCTACGGACTTAAAACGCTGAGGCTAGACCGTTTCGAAATACTATCTAGCTTGAGCGTTGAATTTTAAGTAAGGAGTTTGTATCTAATATACCTACTTATTTGCTCAGGTCAGTATGAACTATTAATAGAATCGTATTACGTAAAAGCGTAAAAAAATATCATCGCACTATGAAACATTGCAGCAGATGTCGTTGTGTCTAGCCGTTGTGTTTAGAACTAGCTGTGATCGCCGCTTCGCCTGATTGGAATTCAACTTTTGACTATTAGAGCCCTATTACGACTACTTACCAATAGGTGATAAGTGCACTTACGTATTTTATAAAAAAAAAAAAATGGTTGTCAGTAAAGTCGGTTTACGGACGATGGTTTAACATGACAACGTCATAACAGATAGATGCGGCGCAAGCGTACAATCAGGGTAACGGGACAATGAGTCATCCTTTTTCGAGCATGCAGCCAGCGTTAATCGATTTATTAGACGTTGTCACTTCAAAAATGTATATTCGAATCTCAATATATATGATGAATGAGAATGATAAATGTCATTCATTCATTAGATACGATTTAGATCGTTTGAGTCATTATGTACAAACAAACTTGAAACAGCGTAAAATACGATTGTATATATCATATAGGCCATTGATTACAATAGTAACAGATTAAAATGTCCCACAGCTGGGCTAACGTCTTCTCTCCTTTTGAGGAGAAGGTTAGCATCACATCGCTCCAATGCGTTTGTGGATACAAGAGACAGTTTGTATCCGATAGCTACAGGTCTTCGCCATGTTTGTCTTCATCGTCGAGCACGAGATGAACACAAATTAAGCAGGTGAATCAATTAATTAATACTTGGCCGAGTTTTAACTGGGAATCATTTATTACGTTTCGTTTACCACTCCATCATGGCTCTCGAATCTCGATACAATAATATTATGATATTGATTACAATAATATTATATTATTTAAAGAACATATATACATACATATTTGTAAAACGGTTTACAATATTGGTGGCGAATTGGCGATGTAAGCGATGGTTAACATCTCTTACGATGCCAATGTTTGTGAGCGTTGGTGACCACTTACCATCAGGTGGCCAATATGCTCGTCCTACTTATGCTATAAAAATACTTATCATCATATCATTTAAATTTTAAAATAAACATACAATAATAAACGTAAATTCGTCCGAGGCTAACGACTACAATATAAACAGCATTTGCATATTTTTATATTTAAAAATTAAGTCAAGGATATTATAACATTAATGAATACTTCCTACAACATACATCCTCATGTACGGACGGAGAAACTACGAATTGATCACTATAATCATAAATAGAGTGACGATTTTTTTAATGACTTACTGAAATAAATACTAAGCCATTTAACATAAAACTTATACAATAGGACGCGTTTCTGATATCTTTTAATACATGATTTTTTTTTATTTACATTAAAGCCTTATGAGTTCGGACATAACTCAATATATGAAAAAAAATGTTTTTACAAGTTTTTGTTGTACTGTCGTGACAATTGAAGGTCTATGTTTCATTCATAAACGAAAGGACGACGCGACGATCGCGCGCGCTTTGGATGCGCGTAGGTTTATGAATGTACAAGTGGGAAATTAGATTAATACTTATTTATGTATGAAAATAAAATCTAACAAATTATCAAAAGTCGTAGAACAAAAGTTGTTGTTTATAGTGTTAGCAATCTACTCCTGCGAGGTTAGTGGCGTTTTATAAATAACCCTGGTTAATAAACTAACAAAACACAGGTAACGTTGTCCTTTCGAATATATACTAACTATTACTCGTTCACGTCTTAGGGGTGGGGGGAGGCGTCAGATATAAAAAAGTAGCCTATGTCCAATATTGGGGTTCAAGGTTGACATCAAACATCATCAAAATCGGTGCAGTAGTTAAGCCGTCAATGCGTAACAGAAGGACAGGTAGCATTTATTTTCGCATTTATAATATAAGTATAGTCAGATTTTAACTTGCTATCGGTTAATAATAGTTGGCGTTTTGCAGCGCCATCTAGCTGTGAGATACAACAATGTGGATATAAACATTATGTTATAATAAAATCAGCCAAACAGTTTTGAAGTTAATCTAAACGGACATACCAACATAATGAATCTTTTATAATTAATATAGGATCTGGGGTATAATCAGTACCATAGATGTATATATTATGTATAGTAATACCTATAGTAGTACCTATGATACCGGTATGTACTTATAAATTATTAATTTATAATTATATAATATTATTATGGTTTTTCTCAAGGTAAATAAAATACATCTGAATTATAAATAATAATTAATTAACCTTGTAGTGTAATTTGCTGTTGCGTATCGCTAACGCCATCTCTTGGCGACTTAGCTCAACTATACAAATCAAATAATTAAACATAAACCATTAAACTAAGTATATTGAAAGTCGAGTTGGAATCTTCCACCGGGTCGAAAAATAAACACCCTGGCCTGACAAGCTCAACCGGCGAAAATAACAGCGGGATTGCTTTTTATTTAATCATGTCTTGTAATTGTTTACAAATTTTCATTATAAAAAGAAATAGTCAATGGTCGCCATCAAAACTTCGTATGGGTAAAAGATGGAGGAGGCATGCCTCACGGTATCATACGCAAGCGATCACGTTGCGTGGATCTCGTTAAGACAGAAAGGGTTTATTAGTGGGTATTCTCATGTTCGAGGTACACTCGGCACCTTGGACACCGACGAGACCCACATACCGCCCTCCCCCATTCACACGTGGCGAACACGCGTAATACGTGTTACCAGCTTAAAAAAGGAGTAGGAATGCTTTCAAAATAACAAAAAAAAAAACAAAACATTAACAAAATTCTACGATACGCCACAGACCGGGGAAATACCGCCAAACTCAGGGATTTTTTATTTATTTTAATCATCATCATACTCAAAGCGATCAATTCATTTCCGATACGTGTGTCATTGAACATATGGCTAACAATATTGTATATATTTATATACACAGATAGACGAATGGTCACTGGCTTAGTCGAGATTATAAATAATAATCTATTCGTGTAAATGACGTTTTGAATTACGTCAAGTTCCGACTGTAACTTTGAAAATCAAATTTAAGTTCACATAAGTAATGAGCTAGAATAGTGTAGTATGTACTATAAATTATATAAATAAAGATATATTAATCAAAAACTGTTTCAAGCGAATAAGCAAAGCTATGCATAAATATCATAGAGTAGGTATTTCAAAGGTACTTTTTTTTATTTTAACTCCCTAATCGATTGAAATTGGACTGTTATTAATTTTACTTAGAAATAACTAATTATTATAATTAAAGGATAAATAATTTTAATTGCATTATTTAAATACTAAAATAAATAATTAAAAGAATCAAGACAATGATCGCGTCCTTATGACAATAATTAATAATCTTCATCAAACTAGAACAAACCTCAACCTCAATCAATATTCACTAATTAAACTATCTTAATTATTTGATTTAATAAATAAATATTTCGATTAAATATTAAGAACATTATTATATATTTTTATTTTATTTATTATGCTTACTTCCAATCTGATAATCCTTACGCTGATACATTTATAGAAACAATTAATACAGACTTATTATAAGTGTAGGGATCCATTACAAGTAAACACAACATGCTAGTAAAACATCGTGAGGAAACCTGCATGTGTCAAATTTCACTCTTTCTGCCTGCCACATTCTTCATTCTGCCACATGTGTAATCTGCCAACCCGCATTTTAGCAGCGTGGTGGAATAAGCTCTAAGCCTTCTCCTCAAAAAAAGGAGAAGAGGCCTTAGCTCAGCAGTGGGACATTCATAGGCTGTTTCTTTACTTTATGGTTAATACTCGGGTATAAAATTAGAAGATTGATTGACGCTTCTCTAGGCCACAGTAATAGGCCGTAGCCTTCTGCCCAATGTTCCATGTTGCACGCAAACAAAGCCTTCTGCGAATAATATAATACTTTAACCTTAATAGTTAAAACAAGAAAAAAAACGTATAATTCTTGTCAAAGATATCAAACTAATAGTAATAGATATATGTTACCAGTAATTCTTATAATACGATAAAAAGTTTAATACTGAAAAATATAAGCATATACTTAAACTATTACAGCACTCACCGTGTTATTATTGTATATAACATATTTAAAGTAACAGCCTGTGAATGTCCCACTGCTGAGCTAAGGCTTCTTCTCCTTTTTTGGGGAGAAGGTTTTGGAACTTATTCCACAGCGCTACATATTTAATTATATATAATTTCACAAGGGTCATAGCATCTTAGTTCCCAAGGTTGGTGGTTGGCGATGTAAGCGATGGCTAACATCTCTTACTGTCTATGGGCGTTGGTGACCACTTATCAGGTGGCCCATATGCTCGTTCGCCTTCATATGCCATAAAAAAATGAAATCTCAGGTAATTAACACATGATATCCACATCGTCATCAATCATCATCCACCTTTACATCTCACTGTTGGGTGTAAGCCTCTGCCTCATTCGTGCGTCAATCTGACCCAATATCGACCTGCGAATTTGATTTCGACCCATCATATCGGTTGACTTTTTTGATTGCTATCCTTTAACATAGGTTATTAACATAAATAAACCCATGAAGGACAGTGACAAGTCGAGTCATCTAATAAAATAGAAGCATAACCAAAATTGCTTGTTATTTTATGTTGTACTAGCTGATACCCTTGCCGATTTTACTTGGCGGTAGAGCTTTGTGCAAGCTCGTCTGGGTAGGTACCACCCACTCATCAGATATTCTGCCGCAAAACAGCAGTACTTTGTATTGCTGTGTTCCGGTTTGAAGGGTGAGTGAGCCAGTGTAATTACAGGCACAAGGGACATAACATCTTAGTTCCCAAGGTTGGTGGCGCAATGGCGATGTAAGCGATGGTTAACATTTCTTACAATGCCATTGTCTATGGGCGTTGGTGACCACTTACCATCAGGTGGCCCATAAGTTCGTCCGAATTCTTATACAATAAAAAAAAAAATACCCGCGACTTCGTTCGCGTTGCTTGATATATTAACAAAGTTTTCTTTTGTACGAAGGAAAAACCATCCAAAAGATCGCAAGCAAAAATGTACTTTGTTTAAACATACATCACTGAACACGCAGTGCATATACAAATCGTTGTTTCTTGAAACTTTAATAACTTTGTATTAAATGAAGATCTCGCATTTTTTTGGATGTGTCTAAGAAATAATATTTAGAAAATTTCATTGAAATCTATCCAGTTGTTTTTCCGTGATGCGCGCACAACTGCAGACCTCTATCATTTTATTTATATATATTAGTATATAAGCTCAGTATATAAGCTTACCAGTTTATAATGCACGTATCAAATTAATTTTGACGTTTTTGTTTAAAAAGTATTTACTATTATATTATATGAATATATAGACAACTAGAGTTTTGCCTGCGGTTTCACTCGCGTAGTTCCCGTTCCCGTGGGAACTCGGGGACAAAATATAGCCTATGTTACTCGCCGATAATGTAGCTTTCCATTGGTGAAAGAATTTTTAAAATCGGCTTAGTGGTTTAGGCGTGAAAGCGTAACAAACAAACTTACATTCGCATTTATAATATTAGTAAGGATTACATTATTCGATATAAAATAAAGATATATGTTATGCATATTACTTCTATAATTATTATACATTTATATATTTACGGCTTTATTCTGATGATTAGTTTAATGTTCAAACATTATTCGATAAATCGTTATGTATATTATCTAGCTGCATTTTTATTTCATTGTAAAGAAGCGGTACATAAAACCATTCATATCGACGACGTTGTTATATAGTACATTTATAATCTTAATACAAAACCTGCGGTTTATATTATCGGGGAATTACTTTTAGTTTTGTAGTGTTTTGTTAAGGCTTGTCACTTATATAAAGAAAAAATATATTTTGACTTTAAAAATGTCAGTTTTAATACTATAATAAAACAACGAAATAAATGTATAAATGTAATTCTGTATTTAGTGATTAGGCAAAACGTATCTAACAAGCGGATCGCTGTTAGAACTTTGCAAGTATATAATACTTTGACATTGCTATTTCTTAATCAAATCTAATACATTATTAATATCAACTTTTTATTATTAGTTCTAATAAATCCATCCGATACGAGCTTCGTCGTACGCGTATCATTTTGTATGTTAATTGTAGTGTTTGTATTTAATAATAACTATAGTAATAGTTATTTACACTGTCTCATGCTCACGTTATGGTGGGACGAACGTCATTCGAGTGAGAGCCATTGGCCAGAGCGGACGTGTCGCTTGCGCATACGGTGTGTTGTCGAGCCAGTGAACCGTTAGTGTAGTGTACAGTATATAGTGAACACTACATTAATGATGGTTAGTTACTTAGTACTATGGTAGAAAATTAACGCATTTCGCACCAAAAATGTAGAATGTTTCTATTTAAATTGCAAAAGAGCAAAGAACAATTGGTAAACGTTCACAATACGAATGAATCAGACTGACGTTGGGCTATCTGTGTATAAATATAAATTTTAAAGGCGATCGCTTAAAGGGTATATAATATGATGTGTACAGCACACTTTCTAACGGCGAGCTACAATAGACGATAGCATAAAAAACTCCATTATAAAATATGTATATGCATAAATTCAAAGTGGTTTCGTCGGTGAGACGGCGTCGAAAACAATTAAAGCGCATTTCCACGAAGCCAATAGACGCGAGAATACACAAAACTAAGACATTCAGCCAGGCGATTGAAAAATACAGCGTAATTCAGCTTCTTATGTACTAAACATCAATTTTTATTTATGAGATTTGACAACCCTGAAATCTTTTATCAACTACACAATGGAGTGACTTCATCGTTTGTAATTTCCATACAGAGGATAAGTACGTGCGAAATTATAATATGTAGTATATTTATTTCTTAGAAGATTTTTTGAAGTATTAATATTTTTGATGCGCATTTTACAATTATTTACATGTTAACTTAGAGAAGATTTTAAAACAATAATGTCCTCCGCACCGGTTTCGGCCACGACGATCAATCTCTAGAAAGATTAGACAACTGCACAGCCTGTGCTTTTTGTCCTGTGCAGCACAGGACAATTTATATAGCACAAGTGGGGTGCAAACACAGGTGCACTGTGCTAAGTCTCCTCTCCCTATTTGAGGAGAAGGTTTATGAGCTTATTCCACCACGCTTCTACTATGTGGGTTGGTGGAATACCCATGCGGCTGAATTCCAGTGAAATTAGGCACTCAAGTTTCCCTACGATGTTTTCCTTCACCGTCAAGCACGAGATGAATTATAAACACATTAAGCACCCTAACATACACATAGAACTTACTACGACAAATTATAAAATTGCCTTTCATTACAACGATAAAATACAAAAATATATACAATATAAATATATTATGTACCATAAACAATAAGAGATAACATAATAAACTATGTCTATATACTTTATTTGAAACGTTTATATTCTCGTATTTCATATTTATTTGTATAGTCATCAAAAGTGTGATAATAATATTATTAATTTAACTTTTAAACAAAGACATACATAAATGTGTTGTGATTTTTAAAATGAAATAATCTGTGGATTATTTTAACTCTTGCAAAGCTACAATCAATGTAAACGATTACAATAACCAAATAAGATTCCAAAATATGTATAAAATAGATTAAAAAAATATATCATTAAATAATTTTACTATTTATTTCATATATTTAGTATATAAGCTGAGCTGAAGATACCTAATGAACCTACCTATATACCTAAAGAACTCTTGGATTTTATATCTATGCTAATATATAAGCTGAAAAGTTTGTTTGTTTGATCCGGCTAATCTCTGAACTACTGTTTCGAATTAAAAAAAAAATTTTTGTGTTGTATAGTTCTTTTATCGAGGAATGCTCTAGGCCGATTTTTAATCATTATGTTTTTATTAATTACTAATTACGAGGGTAAAACCGCGGGGCATATGTAGTAATTTATAAAATTGTACATGTGTTAATAAATCAAAATTCTAAAACAGAAAAATCGTCAACTATGTACGGTATTCATATTCGAAGCCTTATTTTTAATACAATACAATATATATATATATTCTTCTATTGTAATAAATCAAACATAGGTACACATTGAAGAATAATTTTTAACAAAGCAACCTCTACTCCAAAAAAAAATTTTACTAGTCTATTTATAATCCTATTATAATTATTTAAATCTACAGTTAAAATCCTTATGAATCCGCTAAGAATTATTATAATGCATACATTTCAAAGTGTTTCTTATCTGTAAATCCTCAGATATCATTGGCTTATCACAAGCTGCAACTATTACAATGACTCTGATAATAAAGTAATAAAAAATAGTTTTATCTTTGATAAGTACACATGATTAAGTCATATAATTCACTTTTCTAATAGAACATTTTATTTGAATCTGAATATTATACAACAAATTGTATACTCTACTTGCCCTGATGTGACATATAAAGCCAGATACAAGTCCATTGACCATAATATAGGTTTCCATAATAAAAAGCATTCAAGTCACTGTATATACTTAACAAATTAAACAATGATAAAACACGAGAAAGTAAATAATTTAATTGGGGATTAAGCCAATTAAAAGCTCTAAGCATTATCTTGATGCCTATCGGCTATCTTTCAATGGGATTTAAAAAAAGCTAACTTCATGGCTTCAATGGAAAGAAAATTGTAATTTATTGATATTATTGTAAGCTCTTTTTAGTGATATAATAGACCCCCAGACCGATTTCGGCGACGGCGGCCAATCTCAAGAGAGATTAGCCAACTGCGCAGGACATATTATAGTGCACAAGCTTGTGCGCAAACACCGGTGCAATCTCTATTCCCTAACCTAACTCTTATAACCTGATGGGACGTCACTCCGGGACGACCGGAAGGAGTTCAGGCACAGGACCAATGGCTTAACATGTTTTCTTAGGCAGGGGAGTGTATACACTTTCAACTTCCAGTTTCCAGGCTGCTAATGAGAAAATTCGACAGAAAATCTCAACTGCATTTTATTGGTCGGACCTGGGATTTGTACCCAGGACCTCTGTATCTTACATGCAGCCACTAGACCAACAAGGCAGTCATTATAAGACTATATACCAATGTTGATATGGCTCACTAAGAATGCTTCAGTTCCTTTCACAGTATAAAATCCTTGTACGACCAACGTCTTGTACTTTTTAATACCACTAAGTTTAATCCTAGATAAGATTTAATGGATGGAATTATAATATCCAATATTAATTTAAAAAAACACCAAAAGACACAGCAAGTCTTGGCAAAACAATGGCAGCAGTACATTGTTAATATCAATCCCATACATAATCTTCTATACTAATTCGAAAGAATTGAAACATTTGCAATCATTGCAAAGGGTACACCAAAAGATTTATCTTATCATAATTCTAGCTTGTTAAAGTGCATTTTTATCAATGTTTTTATCAAATCATTGATATTATCAAACGAGACAGTAGTCAGGATCATTTTATCATAAGAATTAGTTTTCAAAACAATACCAGATTTGTTTTTAAGTTCACAAATTTGACGTAACAGCTTGTTTATTAGTTCTTATGTAGGATAAAAATAATTGTAATATTTTTAAAAATTTATTAGAGTAATAATAAACATATTTTGAATGTACATAATTATACAAATAGAAGGTCAATGAACCCTAAATAAAATTAATATAATGATTTAATAAATGTAATATGAAAAATAATTACAAATTACCTATTTGATTTAATAATAGTTAATACTGTAGGTATTAATTTTAAATAAAGGAAAAACAACCTTTCACGATTGGTTTTTAAGTATTGTAAATCTGAACTTACCTCTATGGTAGGTGATGGTGAGGGTGTATGGTTCTGAGAACTTGATAGTGTACATACTTCAAATACTATCGCAGCCAATAAAATACTCCTTAAACGAAGCATTTTGTTTCTAAAAAAAAAGAAAAAATAGCGCTATAAAAATTAACTTGTATTATCTTCATTAGTGGTTTACCTTCAGGTTATGAAAATGACAATAATTCATGTAATAAATTATTTATGTAATTTCAGCATATTGTTTTTGGTGAATGAAGATTTTCATCTATTAATTTACAATTTCTTTGTAACGTCACCGGTTAAGTGAATGGTTAAAAATGCCAACCCATCGAAGGCCAAAAGTAACTTACATTTTCTAGTAAAATGTTGAATTATTGTTGTACAATACAGTAAAGTATCAATATACATTCATTACGTTAGTATAAGATAAAAAGGAAATATATCTTTTTTTTATTATTTATCACATTTTCAGAGTAAAATTGCTCGAGTTGACATAAAATTAAAATTGTCGACACTCGACTGTCACTTGTCAATTGTCAAGGTGTCAAAAGTTCTTTACTTCTGTCTTTCTGAACGAAAAAACGTGTTAACATTTTACTATGTATTTTATGTACACTTAATTTGATGTTTAAACAAAATATTTTTTTTTATCAAAACACATAAACCTTCATGTCTAACACATATTGAACAAATGAAAAAAAATATAAAATCAGTTGAGCTTAAACAACAGGTATCTAATTTACGATTTTTTTCTGGCAATACATAAATTAAGTTCTTTCAATCATTGTCAAATAATTTTGAAGAAAGTTATGTTGATATTCATTTGTTTCCATTTTTTAAACAACCTAAAAAGTTAACATGCCGACAGATTATCGAAGATTTAATGGACCCGAAGATAGTATTTCATATAACCGTTTTACTAAAGACTATTTAAGGAGTTATAATGACTTGCACAGAGATTTAATTGATGAAAATGAACTTCGAAAAGACGGACGGACCTTGGATGAGGCGCGAAGCATGCAAATGTTCTGTACGTGTTTTTAATAATTTTCTTGGGACTCCAATAAAATAAAAAATAAAAATAATATCTTTGATTTCCAGTTGGCCGTACTGATATGATATCACAAGCGAAAGGTTCATCTTACATAGAATTAAAGAAAACAAAAGTTGTGTGTTCCGTATTCGACCCTAGAGAAATTATGCATCAAAATGAATTTTGGTAATTCCTTTGGTATTGCTGCGTATTTTATGTGTAAAAAAATATTTATGATTGATTTATTATTTACTATTATAACTTGCTTTTAGTGCACTTGGGCAACTGTTTTGCGAAGTTAAATTCGCGCCATTTTCGTGTCCTAGACAAAGACGGCCCCTCGCTCCTGATTCAGAAGAAAAAGCACTATCAGTAGCTCTTAGAAAAGCTTTAGAACCAGCAGTATGCCGGCATCTATTTCCTAATTATCAGGTAAAATATAAGTGGGTTATAACTCGAAAAAGAAAAAACACGGCATGGCAAGCATATTAATACAATGCCTAAAATCTCACTATAAAAAAGTCAAAAAATCTCTTAATAGTTTTGATGATATATTTATATAATCCAAGTTTTTAACTTTCTGTTTTCACCAATCTTCTCTTATTTTCAGTTAGACATATTTGTATACATTCTGGAAAACGATGGATCATGCTTAGCAGCAGCAATAACCGCAGCTGGGCTAGCTCTTGCAAATGCCGCTGTGCCCATGTATGATGTTATCACTGCTTGCTCTGTTGCTGTTATTGGTGACCAGGTGTTTGTAGACCCGTCAGAGGCTGAAGAAAATCTTGCAATAATGAACCCAGAGAAGGATAACATAAATAATGGAGTTATTACGATGTCAATGATGCCAGATTTAAAGCAAATTACAGATTTCAGACATATTGGCTCAATAAATTTTGACTGTATCATGAAAACTATGGAGATATTGCAGAGAGAATGTTTAAAATTTCTTCCACTCATTCAACAAATTTTAGTTTTAGATGTCAAGAATTGTTACGCACAACGAAAGCAATTAGACATGGAGGCAAAAGAACGGGAAGCAGCCCTCAATGCAAAAATGGAGGAGTGGAAGTCATTATTAAAGAATGATTGATGTTTATCAGTGTTTTTCATTTTAATTCCCTTAATATTATATTTGAAGCAAGTTATTGAATTTTACAACATATCTTTTTCTTGAAACATATCAGTTTCTTGATACTAAATACTGATTTCTAGGGTTTATCAAATATACGAATTCTTTTATTAAACTTTATCTAACCATTTCCCTAATCAGGTTAAACAGTTAACCACTAAGAGTAATGATTAATATTGGATCTATTTATTACTATTAATTGGCTCTAGATTTCTAGAATATCACGAAATATCTATAAGTTATTTCATTGTTATGAATAAATAAAAAAAGTATATTTAATAAGTAGTTCCTTTATTATAATTTCTTACAGCAAAATCAATATCAGCAATCAGCAAACCACAGTTTTACTTAACCAACTTCTAACCTAAAATTAATTTAATCCTCCGGTTTCTCGGGAGGTGGTCCACATGGCTGAAGCATTTTTTCCATTAAATTAAATTTTACTCTCGCTTTTGATTCATTTTCTACAATTGCAAAGTAGCTAAGAAGATCTGGATGCCCCATATAACTGCAACATGAATCTCTATGCTGGTTCGTCAGCCATTCGTATTTGGTCGTATCTGCGTGACCTGTACCAATATATTTACTCTGTAAATGCTCCAACTGGCTGTGTATGTTATACCTTTCTCCCATGGTCCTGTAAAATTTATAAACAGTTTAAAGTTTTAATTGATATTCTGCATTCTATTGATATCGTTCGCACTCATGCTGTATTTCACTTATTGATATCTTTGCTAACATTTATGTAAATATTCAACACATACCTGTATTTTTACAAGTTATGCTCAAATTAATTGTAAGTTATTTTTCAATTCTAACTCCTTTCTCCTGTATTGTTATTTATTTGACGTTTCGAACTTTCGAAAGTGACATTTTAAATACAGATTAATATAAATATAACATGTTTCTGTATGCTTTGAACCACGGTCTTATACACAGATTTATTAACTATAGTACTTTGGCTTAATGATTGCTGTTTAGTTCAATCTACGGCCGCCAGAGGCATGGCAATCGGCATATGGATGTGCTAAGCACTTTTTCAAATCCAAACAAAACAGTTAAATAACGAAACAAAAATAACAACAAATCCGCAAAACTCAACAAAACGATATAACAATGTTTCAAAAACACATTACTTGGCAGAAAAAATATACGCCGCGTGTCATTCAACCATGTCCGATAGCAACGACGTACAGCGGGAGTTGTCGCGAAATAAAAGTTATATCATAATCACACCAATCTCTCACCGCTGAAATTGGGCTTCGTTGATAAACCTGTATACAAGACCGTGCTTCGAACATACTTAAGTCTTACATTATTAAAATCGGTAACGAAAACCGAATTCATTTGGACTATAATTTTTTGCTATTAGAAATGGTTAAAAAACTATTTAAATTGCTAAAACTTAAATCTACCGCCACATAGTTTGTGTATAAAATAATTATGAATAAAATACTATTACTTAAAATAGAAAAAAACATTTTTATTATGTAAGTCATATTTCTCGTGTTGTATTTAAAGTAATAGTGTTAGTTATAAATAATTAATTAAGATTTATAATTTTAAAATATATTTGTTATTATTGAATATTTATGTTTCAATGTCCAAATATAATAACATACAATGGTCTATTGCCTGTTTCCAGTGGCTGAAACTAGAGTACAAATAAAATTATTAGTTTCTATGGCAACCATTATTCCGGCCTCGAAAGTTCTTTTAAAATTAATTTTGTTATTCCTATTGTTATTAAACCATGGCAAATAAAGATAATCTAATAGATGTAGAACATAGCGATGTAAGCTTGCGAAGACAAGCAAAAAAGTTAGTGAAGTTAAAAAACGGTATAAATAAAAGACCAACCCATCTCTTTAAGCATGAAAAATCTCTCATTGAAATAGTGAGTACTATGCAAAAGTTTAATTATTTATTTAACTATCAAAATGTGTTTGTATTTTACCATTTCAATTATATTATTACAACAAACAATTCCATTATTTTTTACAGCCTAAACCCAAACACCCAAATCATATTATTTATGCTTATTATCATAACAATTACATTACGAAAATTGAAAATCTTAACATGCTTTATAATTTGACACACTTGCATCTACAATGGAACAAAATAACAAAAATTGAAGGCTTGAACAATTTGACGAAATTAAAAAAATTATACCTTAGCAACAATCTAATAAGTGTCGTCGAAAATTTAGAAAGCCTAAGGTATTTAGAGGAACTACACATCGAAAAACAAAATATGGATAATTCAGATGCCCTGTGTTTTGATCCAAAGACTATGATATCTATAGGGGTATATATCAGTTATATTTTATTATATTATATTAAAGGTTAGATTTAGTATATTTTAACAGCATTTCGAGGAATAAAAAAGATATATTGAGTAGAAGTTTGACATTTTCGGTAAGCGTTTTAAAAGTCACAAGAAAGTCACACAATTATGTATCGTTCATCATTGTCACACTTGAACAAAATAACTTGTCCTGTTCTAACAGTGATAATAATACGCTCTAGGTATCAGATAGTTTTAATAGCACTGTAATTTTGGATCAAAGGGTTCGTAGTCAGTGGGATAAAGGACCAAACTTTTACCAAATATTTACGACAATTTTTTAACGCCAAACTCTTGATACCACAATTTTTTATACAAAACGAATATGTTAAATTTATATTATTTATCATTTTAATAGGCATCTTTAAGGATTCTGAACGTGTCCGAGAACAAAATTTCCGATGTGATTTGGGCTAAGCCTTTACGTCGATTAGAAGTTCTAATTGCCAAAAATAATAAATTAGACAATGCAGAGGTATAATTCCATCATAATATTATGATTATATATTTAAATAAATTTTTGGCTTGCCATGGTTGTCTAATCCTTCATACGTTTCAGTCCATAGCTGATGATCTTTGTACGTTGGTTTGTCTTGTAGACGCAAACTTTATTGGTAATCCAATGTGTAAAAAGCATCGATACAAAGAAATTATAATCGCGAGATGTGCACCTTTACGTAAGTTTTGTGTATTGTCATTTTTTTATTGTACATATTGGTAGGCGGACGAGCATATGGGCCGTGATGTTAAGTGGTCGCCGACGCCTATAGACAATGGCATTGTAAGAAATGATAACCATCACTTACATTTCTGACGAGCCCGTTGGCGTGGTTGGTCAGATACTTGCTTTTCATGCCACAGGTCGTGGGTTCGGTTCCCACCCAGGACAGACATTTGTGTGCATGGACATGTCTGTTTGTCTTGAGTGTGGGTGTAATTATCTATATAAGTATGTATTTACAAAAGAAAAAGTAGTATATGTAGTATATCAGTTGTCTGGTCTCCATAGTACAAGCTCTGCTTATTTTGGGATCAGATGGCCTTGTGTGAATAATGTCCCAGGATTATTAATTATTATTATTATTTCTAATGCGCCACCAACCTTGGGAATTAAGATATTATGTCCTTTTTGACCACATTCAGAAGTCATATTATCTCCACCTATAAGGGCCGGTTTTTTGATCGATAGTTAACTCAACAAATGGTTGAAAATAGTTACAAATGGTTAAATTTTGCCAAAATGTGTTTTTTCATCAATAGTTAGTATAACAAATGTTCAAATAATGAACTATTAGTTATAAAATTTAACCACCCAACGTTGGAGGGTTAGCATTCTGACTAATGGTTAACTCACAACCATGACAGCTGTCGACAGTTTTCTTGTTGTCAACGTCGTATTTTTCAAATATTATTTGATTATTTATTATAAATTTAAATATAGTTCGATATTATAATATGTCGGAAAGTGTATCAGGCGATGATATTTTTGCGGATTACGTGTTTATGAGAAGGCCGAAATTTTCCGTTTGTATGGCCATATCGGTGGTCCAAGTGCTTTTTACTTAACTCTGAAGGAGCAATGTTATGTGTTGACCATTTGAACCATACAAACCAAAAACCTACCACAGTGGCACCGTGGAAACCGCCATCTCAGCAAGCTTTGTATGATGCCGTTGTATGATCGAACCATACCGATATATTATTATTAATTCTGTGATGTTATAAAATATAAATCAATTATGTAACAAACATTGTACAATTAAAATATTTCAAACAAATTTAAGGCGATCTCATTGCACCCTCGACGTACTTATTTGCTCAGTAAATATTATTATATTAACAATAATGCTACGCCTTGTTTTCCTATAGATCAGCACATACTTAAATAACATATAGTTAAGTTTTATTTTATGAACTAGTTGCATAAAATCTAGTTTTGCCTTTCATATTTACATTTTTCTAATAATTATACATTTTTTTAGAAAAGCCTGTTTGTTCAATCTCGTGTTATTTTATTTGACTTTTAATGGCAGTTCAAAATCTGTCAAAAAAGACGTTTTATTCACTCATTATACATGTGTTGTCACATAGAAAAATATTACCCCCAAAAAACCATAGATATTTTAAGGAAATCTTTTCCGATTTCACTGGCAATATAATAGCCAAAGGTTAAGATTGACTTTAGTTAAAACAGACATTGAAAAACGAAATAGCCGTTTGACCATTAGTTAACTAGTTAACTATGGTTAATATAACAAATTGTCATACGGCATTTGACTACGGATCAAAAAACCGGCCCTAAGTTACCTAACTATAGACCTTAAAATTTCAGACTCTTCTTTTACTAATCTTCTTCTTCTTCTTCGTCGTTCCCTCACTAATGAGGATCGTGACCATATACGATTTGTCTCCACTTGCTTTCATCCTGCGCCAGTTCTATAGATCTTTGTAGAGTTTCTCCTGTTGCCTCTACAATGTTTTACACCATCGTGATGGAATTCGGCCCCTGGGGCCGAATTCTAATATTATATCTCTATTAAGAGGCTTGCAAAATAAGTATTATTTTTGCATAACATTCTAAAATATTGATGACAGTATTTTTTTTTTTTGGTAAAATCAAGCCCGTACTAAGTGAACCAAGCCATATGATCGAAGCAGTTCGAGTAAAATTATATCATTTTTGGCTAGGTGAGGGGGCCCTTCATCCGGACGGTCCCCTAGGCTGATGACTCGTAAATTTTGTTGAGTAAAATTTAAATTATATTATTTCAGGCATTTTAGATACAGTGGCAATCCATAGCACTTCAAGAACATTTTTACAAAAGTTTGACAAAGTTGTAAGATTACGGCAATTGAACGAGAAAAATAAACTAAATATGACTCGTGATGGCGTTGAAGATTTTTTCGAATTAAATATGTTACCTGGACCGCGAGCACAAAGCGCGTTGTCTATATCGGAATTCTCTAATCAGAAGCCAAGACGTACGTAAATAAAATCAACATCAAACAATGCTTATAAATATTCTTACTTGGAAAAACTTTAACAGGAGTTTCATATTATTTTATTTTTATTCTATATTTTTTCTTGGAAATGTTTTGTTATAAATGGTAATTAATTGTATTATGTCCAGTTTCAGCAATAGATTCATCATATACATTTATGCCTCGAGCTTTTTGGCGCAACAAGACATCTCCATCTCCCCGCGATGATGTACCACCCATGGAGCCTCCTCCTTTAGCTAAGAAACCGAACATGGAAAACGATGGATCTGCCATTAAGGGAATTCTTAAAAAACCTATGCCCATGAAATATATTTAAAAAATGTTTGTCAATTTTATATTTATTGTAATAAATTTAACTTAGTTTAATTTTCCTTTTTGAAATTTGATAGGAAACTGCTTAGTTTGGAGTAAATAAAAATCGTTTAAACCCAATCCGCTGAGCTTTTTCAGAACAATAATATATATTATGCGGTAATCGGTATCAATGATTTTAAAAAATACAAGATATATACGGTGTGTAAAAAAACCGACACGATACCTCATAACCACTTCACGGGTCCGACGCAGCCGCCTGTCCAGTTATATTAATGTTATCATTTTTAAAATAGGTAAGTAAAAAAAAGTAAAGCAAGTAAGGTAAAAGCAAGTAAAAAAATTACACCGTTTAAAATTTAAAATTGATATAACTAAATGACGAAAATGTAACAAGTTCGTAATGAGTCAACTGTGAATATGAACAAAACGCGTAAAAGCGTTTTTCCTTCTATCGAGATTTGAAAAGAAGGATTACCTCGCAAAATTTATCTCGCCCACAGGCACATAAAGGTCCTGCGCCGTCACTGAACGGTGGTCGGTGCCGCAACGTCAACATATTGTGTCCACACACTAATTTATTTCTTTTTTAAAATTGGGTGTTGCTTTATGCTGCTGGCCTTTACAGAAGCGTCACCGGGCGTTTGAGCGAGTACTGTACTAGACTCCGCCTTGAAATATGAGCCGTTACGGGCGCCGCCTGACGTCTACTGAGGGTGTCTCCTTTGAGATCGCACCAGGCTCAGGACGTAGTCGATGGGGACCACACCCTAAGTACTTACGGAATCTTATATATATTTTGTGAACTATGAAAACTCACTTGACAAATGCAAAAATCCGTCCATTGTATTCACGGTCTTATACACGACCGTGACCGGGACTGTATTTCCTGTTGACAACTTGTCGATTTTTACCTATTTCCTGGCACTTGACAGTTGACAGTTGTGACAGTTTGAAAATCAACACAAAATTAGGTTATGTTTACTATTTATAAAAATGTATTTTATGAGTTAAAAATACAAACGCCGCACAAGAAATGACGCATAAAATTATCGAAGCATTTCAAACTCTTAATGAAGAATCATCAGGTATAAACTTTGTTATAAATGTAAGGCGTATCCATTTTATATTATATTAATTTAGTTAATTGGTGTTATTTACTTCATAACAGATTTATACCTGGGCGGTGATATAGCAGAAACAGATAATTTGGAATCACTACAATTTCACAGAGATTATGTATCAAAAAATATCCCAGTTATTTTTAGAGGGGGCTGTAGAAACTGGCCGGCCACACACAAATGGAGTTCAGATTTCTTCAGGTAGCCACTAGCCACTACATTTGGTAACTACCTTAAAATATGTGCTGTACATTTATTAGAAATGACAAAAATGAGTTTCATATATTTCTTAAATGAGTTTCATTAACATATACAAATTAATTCAAAATTAGTTTTTATTATTTCTAGAAAGAACTTTGCGACCAAGACGGTGACAGTAGCACTCACTCCAAATGGTTTAGCTGATGGAATAACTAAGAATGAAGATGGTGTAGAATATTTTGTTATACCGCAAGAAGTTGAAATGACAATGTCAGAATTCCTAGATACTTTAGATGCTCAGAAGTATGTATTGATTTTTTGCAAACAAATTTATTATTAAGAAAGAAGATATATCTATATATATTATTTTTCTGGATAAATCCCTGTCATATCAAACTCAAATCTTTTATTTATAAAAAAAATCTCCAATGCAATAATAAGTTTGATTTAATTCATCATTGTATTTCGATATACATTGTAAACTCCACATAATGTCACTCAATTTAACTACAAATTCTCTAAAGCATTGAAATCACTAAACTTCAGTTGGCTTAGCTTATTTTCTATCCATACTTTGTAGCATTACACCCACTCTCAATAATGACAACAATACAACATTATGAAATAGTAACCAGGGTTTTCTAAGTTGCTCATCAGAAATATTTTCAGCTGTGTACGTTCTTTTGTTGCTTTATTATCTACACCTTAATAAACTCATCTCAATAAGTGTTCTCTGGTTTAAATATTTGTTGTTTGTAAATTTTATTTGTGATCAGGAAATTATACAAAGTTCAATTAAAGTGATTTTTCTTCTCTCCATTTAATGATAGAGTTTTATGTCGAGTTTACACTGTATTTCATTTACAAACAATAATTCGTTTCATATGTATGTGTTTATTTTGAATTAATTTTTAGTGAAAATGTAATTCCCTACATACAGCGGCAGAACTCGAATCTGACAGAAGATTTTAGTGAGTTAATGACAGACGTCGTGAGTGAGATAAAATTTGCCAGTGAGGCGTTTAATAAGGAGCCTGATGCTATTAACTTTTGGATGGGAGATGAAAGAGCTGTTACATCAAGTATGAATATAATATTTACAATATAAATATAATATTTAGACTTTCTTACCCCTGTACTGTCAATAAAATGTTATTATTTACTTTTAACAAAGAATTGAATTAAATATCATTCATGGCATTTTTTCCGGTATTATTTTACTTTTTACTGGATGTGTACAGAGTTGCCTCCTTCCTTATAACGCTAATGCCCCACCAATTTACTAAACTAAGATGCTATATGCCTTGTGCCTGTGGTTAACTTGACTCACTAACCATTCAAACCGGAACAACAATACTAAGAATATCTCGACAATATATCAACAATACCTAGAAGAGCTTGCACAAAGCCGTACCACCAAACATATAACAGCTTAAACTTTTTCAGTGCATAAAGATCCTTATGAAAACATTTACTGTGTAATTGATGGATATAAGGACTTCATACTGATTCCGCCCACTGATTTACCCTATGTACCATATAAACGGTATCCCCAAGCTGAATTTAAGAAAAGTGGGGACAAATGGGATATTGTACCTGTGGTAACTGAAGGTGGCCATGACGGTGATTATAACAATGATTGTGGATTACCTTGGATTTGTATTGGTAAGATTGTTATTATTATTTATTTAATCACAAATGTATTCATGAAGTTGTGCTTTGTAGTAGTCTTTTCTATATAAACTGATGATAGATGGTACACATAATATTGGTGCCCAGAAATATTAACCACTTAATTATAACGAATGCACCATTGATGCAACACAAGCAATGTGATCTAAGTTGGTGTCTCCTATTAATACATTTTCTCACTACAAAATATAAATTTGTCGAATTAGAATAATTAATAATCGGGTGGTACCTTGCCAAAGTTCTACCACCAGTTTAAAAAGTGATACTAAATCGTCTTTCAATGTTAAACGTTTTATTTTATTATTTCAGATCCTCTTAAACCGGATTTAATAAAATACCCAGAGTTCAAAAGAGCTCATATATTTAAGCTGCGTCTATATAAAGGCGATTGTCTATACCTCCCTAGTCTATGGTTTCATCACGTAACCCAAAGCCATGGCTGTATAGCTGTCAACTATTGGTATGACATGGAATTCGATATAAAGTACTGTTATTTTAAAATGTTGGAAAAGTTATGTGATAAATACTAATTTATATCAAATAAATAAATATAAACTTGTCTATATTGTGTTCGGAAAGACACTTTTGTAATATATAAATTATTGTTTTGAATTAAAAATGGCTTTTATTTTTTCCTTGTCGCAATTAATAATGTTGTTTAATCTATGTGACGTTTGTTGTATAAATTAAGCACTCACGCTGTAATAAAAACTTTAATAATTATTTCATTGTATTTAATAATTTCTTTATGGTTAAAAAAAAGCAAAAAATCTCAAATACATAGAAGGGGTATAAAAATAAATATACTGTTATATAAGATTGGTACGATTACACTTAAAATGTTGACGACAACCTTTTTTGATGCGCTTGCTGAATGCTTCATTACTTTCATCCTCTGTAAACAAAGTGTTATTAAAAAAAATAAAAGCAAATTCAAATTACGTAGGTACACGTCAAATTAGACGTTTTACAAAGTATTCGGATTTTTTAATATTTTAGTTATAGACTAAGATCCGGCTGCAAGATCACTACGTTCATAACGTATAGGATCCAAATCTATTTTTTATGTTTAATTATAAATAGGAGAGCCCATTTTTGCCAGGGTGCCAGTCAAAATTTGCCCGCAAGTACTTTTAATTGAAATAATAAGTATTGACTTTTTGCAAAAAATTTCATTCACTTGTTATAAGAATAAACTACAATCCACTCCATAGCAGTGTATGTAAATAACTCGGAAAAGTATGGTTGCCGTTACCCACTCGGCCGCAACCTATTCGCAGCCAGGTCTAAAGAGGTCATATTTTGTTACGTTAATACGTTCATGACGTATATATATCTTTTATATATAAAATTGAAGCCATTTTTTTTCTGTGCATGACAAAATACCTCTGCCTGTGTAAAATTGCCCGCAAATAGGGGCTGCCTGCTGTTAAAGATTGATCAAAGTGAAAGAGAGTTAGCGTGTTACATCGGTAGTCAGACGGTGGTAGCGATATAAGCTGATATTAATTATTGTCCAATCCTTATTTTTTGTATTGAGAACTATTTAATACGATTTATTTTCGATGAATCGGATTTTGAATAAATGACATGAAAACGTATTATAGATTTTATGAATGTATAGATTTCTTCAATGTTTTCTTTAATTTTTACTAAAAAAATGTGTTTTAAGAATATTTAATTAATTTGTTACCTATCGCATAATTTCCTCTTTTACATAAATAGTCGGTTTTTATTTTTCATAGATACTCATTTTTGGTTGTCATTCTACAGAGCGTAATCGAATTGATTAATAATTAAAAAAACATGTGTGCAACTCACACTTGGTAGAAGTGAAACCTTCAAAACTTTTGGCACTATGCCTAGGTACCACGATCATAAGAAACACTGTATAATGCTACCTATTTCATTTTCTCCCTCCTTAAATCTTTTGAATTGATGTGTCTTTCTCTTGTTACTGTCGCTTTTCCGTTTCATCGCTTTTCAAATCACAACGATGCTAAAGAAGTTTTCACTTCAAACCTAATGTTTTTTATGTTCCTTTAATTTTATATGCACTCAACCAAAATTTTATGAACTATTAAATTTTTTTCCCCAAAAAGCTTCAAGTTCTTGCTTATTTTTTATATAAAAACTGTTATTTCTCCGAACACTGTGTGAGTCAATAAAATGTTATGTACTTATATTTTTTTGTTGCGAAACAATAACACTGACAAACACGTTTTAGAAGATGCATTATTAAAGTCGAGCATATTTTTTGTTGTACCACACACGAACCACTTCTTCATTTCACCACGTAATAAAAGCATGTTGTGACGAGCTCCAAAACAATACGGTTAGAATGAGAATGTTGCTGTTTATTTAAGAACACCAGCTGTCAACGAATGCACTTAATAGTGCACTATATCCATTATATATTTTATTAAATAGTTCTAATTACAAAAAGTAATGATTGGACAATAATTAATATCAGCTTATATCGCTACCACCGTCTGACTACCGATGTAACACGCTAACTCTCTTTCACTTTGATCAATCTTTAACAGCAGGCAGCCCCTATTTGCGGGCAATTTTACACAGGCAGAGGTATTTTGTCATGCACAGAAAAAAAATGGCTTCAATTTTATATATAAAAGATATATATACGTCATGAACGTATTAACGTAACAAAATATGACCTCTTTAGACCTGGCTGCGAATAGGTTGCGGCCGAGTGGGTAACGGCAACCATACTTTTCCGAGTTATTTACATACACTGCTATGGAGTGGATTGTAGTTTATTCTTATAACAAGTGAATGAAATTTTTTGCAAAAAGTCAATACTTATTATTTCAATTAAAAGTACTTGCGGGCAAATTTTGACTGGCACCCTGGCAAAAATGGGTTCTCCTATTTATAATTAAACATAAAAAATAGATTTGGATCCTATACGTTATGAACGTAGTGATCTTGCAGCCGGATCTTAGTCTATTATGTCTTAACATTTGAATCAATTCCAAAAATCTATCCTTACTATATATATATATATATTAACTACTTGCCATTTATTAAGAGCATTAAGAAAATACAACTTTACATATATATTTTCTTTTTTAAATTTATAATTGGAATCACTAACGGCCGAATACTGAAACGACATTCAAATATGAAGTGGGACTTATTTATTTGGAACGTCATTAATTTCAAAATTTAGTATGCGAAATTTGAAATTAATGGCGTTCCAAATAATTAAGTCCCACTTCATATTTGAATGACGTTTCAGTA
This sequence comes from Nymphalis c-album, assembly GCA_963151315.1. Lineage (NCBI taxonomy): Eukaryota > Metazoa > Arthropoda > Insecta > Lepidoptera > Nymphalidae > Nymphalis > Nymphalis c-album. The sequence goes on from OY720610.1 coordinate 4,688,051, forward strand.
TTCGGCCATTAGTGAATAGATATTGTGTACCAGCCAAGCTATAAATCATTCAAGGTAAAAATACCATCAAGTGCATACACGTGCTTTATTTATAATTAAAAATTTTCAATAATATACTAGACACACGTCTTTATAAACAGAAGCATTAAGTTTGGTACCATTTTATTGAGGATTTACTGATTTTGCACTCCAATTAAGGTGTCCAAGCGTAAAGTTTGCTTGTAAGGAGTGGGGGTCGACAATAGCTCAAGGGCTAGGATCGTACTTACCATGACGTCGGGGTAGATGTTGGCGGCGGGCGCGCTGTCGACGCGCTCGCAGCGGGCGCGCGGCGAGCACACGCCCACCGCGTTCATGGACACGCACGCGTCGCCGGCCGCCCAGGCTCGGATTCGGACTTTCCTGCACTTTTTATTCGCACAGAGTCTAAGGGTTATGTTAGCTGAAATTTACACAATCTTATATTATATAAATGCAAATTGAGCCCTGATTTGCATCAGTAAACGTAATTATTTTATTCTGACAAATTATCGGTTTACTGGTGGGCTCTGCGAGCTCGTATGAGTAAGTACCACCCCCACTCATCCGATATTCTACCGCAAAACAGCAATACTTGCTATTGTTGTGTTCCGGTTTGAAGGGTGAATTAGCCAGTCTAGTTAAATGCACAAGGGACATAACATCTTAGTTTCCGAGGTTGGTGGCACATTGAAGATATGAGCCACAGTCCTAGTCCTGTTCTTAAATATTTCAAGTAATCTACTTAGGATTGTGATAAATTGCAGAATTTTTAAATATTATTAGTTTATGAATAGAGATAAGTTTTAACTCGTATACAAAAAACATGAAGTGAACAAATGCTAACGTCCTCTGTAATCCTCGTCAGGCCAATTATTTGGCAGCTTAGTCGAAGCCATTATTGCTTTGGCAGCGAATTCGACCCCAACGCAATGACTTTTGCCATCCCTATCGGCAATTATTTGGCAACACACACCACACATTCTTGCCCTTCTCAATGCACCACCCTATAAAAAAAAAAACTTTGTTGAAACGTTGACACAAAATAAAAAATAGTACGGAAATACAGACTAAAGAATAAACACTATATTTACCATAAGTATGGCGTACATATAAAATAATAATTTATACGAAATGACTATCAGTCAGCTTGACACGAATAAACAACTGAACTGTCCGTAATAAGCTTTGCTCAAGTGACCCAGGAAAAAGACCACGCCTTATGATATATGGCCTTATATTAGGAAGCCAACATATAACATACTAGCGTTTTTCCCGCCGTTTCACCCGCGTAGATCCCGTTCCCGTGGGAATATGGAGACAAAATGTAGCCTATGTTAATCGCTGATAATGTAGCTTTCCATTGGTGAAAGAATTTTTTAAATCGGCTTAGTGGTTTAGGCTTGAAAGCGTAACAAACAAACTTACTTTCGCATTTATAATATTAGTTAGGATTGTTAAAATTAATTAACATTTTCTTATTAAGTATATAAAAATAGCGTTACAACTAAATTCCGAAACAATGGAAAAAACACACGCGTGGTATTAGAAGCAAGAGCTATTAGTAATAGACGAACGGGAAAATGTACCATCTGATGGTAAACCATCATCACCGCCCATAGTCATAGCGCTTTCACAAATATTAACCATTATTTACATCGCCAGTGCCTCACCAACCTTGGGAACTAAGCTCCTACTCCTTTAGCTCTACTTGCCGGTAGAATACTTGATCTGAAGGTTGTACCTCAGACGCCTACACAAAGCCCTATCACCAAATACGTAAGAAACAAATAAAAATTCAATAACCGGTCCAGTTTTCTCGCAGCTGCACTCCCTGAGGCCTAGTATTGCACAATCGGCCGCGTGACACGTCTTGTCCTCCAAGCACCGGCCCCCGAGGCCGCAGCGACAGTCCGACGGGTCCTGTTCACAGGTGCAATGTCTCTCTTGCATCGTACAGTCCTTTTGTGATAACAATGAACAATAAACGTACTATTCATAATGTGTTGTGTTTTGTTTATAATTCATATAGTGCTCATTGCTAATTGAAAATATTCTTAAAAATACCAAAAATTGTAAAGAAAGTCTTTACAGTGCCGGCCTTAGGGCCACTGAAACCTAGGGCAAAAACTTTTTGTGGCGCCCACTGTGTTAATTTTGTGCTGATGTGGAGTGGCTGACATGTTTTTTTCCACAGCTCTCACACTGTAATTGTGTATAAATAGTGGCAATAATTCCCTTTTTTTGTTTTTGGTTCAGTAACTAGATTCGGGCCCTTTTCTTTTCACCTCGGCGCCCCCGCTTGGCGCCCCGGGCCGTCGCCCTATCTCGCCTACTCCTAAAGTCGGCACTGACTCTTTAAATAAATAAATACGAATGTATCTTTTTCTTCTATGCGTTCCTAAGCAATTAATCCGATTTTGATAAAACTTTGGTTAGTATTTCTGCGTTCGCCCACGAAAGTTTCTAGCAAAACAAAAACAAGACGCTTTCTTAGTATGTTTGTCCTTCATAAACGTTTTATATAGACCCATCTGTGCGAAGGCGGGAACAGGGTATATTGTTTTGGGAACAATCATAGCGTTATGAAACTTACAATGCCGCTCGCTGTAAGATTAGCGTATTCACAATTTGCGTTGCAGCAGAGCCCTTGTGAAGGGTGACAGGACGCTTTAGGCGCTACAGAGCAACCTTCTTTGTGCAATGTCCTGAAATTTATGCCAACGTTACTGTACTAATTTTTCCTCATTACCAAATCTATAACCTCCAGCAGTTCCCAAAGTTAGGAAGAAAGTAACTATATAATATCTTCAATTATCTTTTTTAATTGTTGTAAAAACCTTGGAAAATAACAGGCCATATACCAATCAGTCATAAACATTTTACTTTCTTAATCATTACGAAAAATAATAAAACTAACCCTTCTTCAAATGTGAGGGCGCCTCCTGCCCGAGGAGTGCAACATGGGTCTTTGAACATGCAATGGGAGGGAAGACCACAATCACAGGCTTCTCCGTTTTCCACCACACCTGAAGAACATCATGCCATTGTCGATGTATCAAATATCAAAGTAAAGCTGAGAGTTCTACTATAGAGAAATATTCTACTAATGGGAAAAGGCGTCGTAGTGACGTAAGAGGGATTCTCAGAGCTTTTAACACAACAGTGTTGTTCACTTGGGGTAGAAATTCATTCAACCTTAATTGACAAGATGTCTTTCTTTAACACCAAGAACGAGATGGATTACAAACGCATGAAAGTCAGTGCATGCTCGGATACTTAGCAATGTTGTTCCAATTTAAATGTTGAGTGAATCAGTGTAAATACGGGAACAAGGAGCATAACATCTTATGGCCTATAAGCCTATTTCATAAAAAAAAATACTGAATTGGTTATGATATTTTTTTAAGAATTTGAACGCTTTAAGACCTTGAACTTACCATTACCACAAAAAGGCTTATCAATTTCTGACAAACAGTAACTCATGCTACTCAAGGTGGCTGCTATAAGTCGCTTGCTGCAAAGTGAGAACTCAAGATGGTGGGAGGTGGACGGTGACGACTGCGAGCCCATGAGGTATCCTTGGCATTCCGGGTTGGGAAAGCGATCATCATGGTGTGCGCCAAAACTATGACCTACATAATAATTGCAATGAGCGTCTAAGTTACTCATTATGATGGTAGCTTAATTGCGTCTGGTTAACTTATATAGAAGGTGGAATACCGAACAGTCCTGAGTACAATTCTGTGGACTTTTTCATGACCTGGCCCGAATTTTTCAATCAAATAATTCTATCGAAAAGTTTTGACATATTTTTTGAAATTTATTTTTTATGTGATTTGATATTCCATCATTTCATTAGTGACAGAACAGAAATTCCAAAAATGAATATAACGTATTAACCCTTTAGCCTAAATTAAATTCACCTAAGGATTTTGATGTACATATAAACTTAAAATGACGTGATAACCAATACCTATTTCATGTGCCAACGTAAGAGCCGAGATCCTCTCGGGAACGCGCTGGTTGAGTTCGACGGTGGCGTGCGCGAGCGCGAGCGTGTTGAAGGAGCGCCCGAACGCGCGCCGGTCGCACAGCCCGCCCGCCGCGCCGCCCATGCCACCGCCCAGAGACGTGAAACTACGTTTTTTTAATTTATTTTAGGGCGGCATTCGAGTGCATTAGAAAAGGGGTAATAAGTCTATGTTTGATCAAGCACATGTACATAATGTCAACTATATTCGTGAGTATTTTTTATTTAAAGTAAGTAGGTAATCTAACTGTCCCTTGTGCCTACTAGTACATAATATAAACCGAAATACAGTAATAGGGCCCATAACCTTTTATCTTATCATTTATTTTACTTGGTGATAGAGCTTTGTGCAAGCTCGTCTGGGTAGGTACCACCCACTCATCAGATATTTTATCGCGAAACAGCAGTACTTGCTATTGTTGTGTTCCGGTTTGAAGGGTGAGTGAGCCAGTGTAATTCCAGGCTAAAGGGACATAACATTTTAGTTCCCAAGGTTGGTGGAGCATTGGTGATGTAAGTGATGGGTAACATCTTTTACAATGCCAATGTCTATGGGCGTTGGTGACCACTTACCATCAGGTGACCCATGCGCTCGTTCGCTTTTCTGTGGAATAAAAAAAAATCTACAAGATGATACAATAATGTTTTTACAGAGTGTGGTACTCGCGAGACCTACGTAAAGCCCATCCATCATGAACAAAATTTTATATTTATCATACTTTTTCCAATTTATTAATAATCACCTTAATCCGAGTGTTCTATTATGAAATGCATGTCCAGAGAAAGCGACACCGAGACAGACCTCAGACAGACGCCGCAATCTCGCGAAGCGCATGAGGTAGTTTCTACCGTCTACTACGCGGTCTTTTGCCAAGTCTCCGAACACCCGTTTATTGGTCTCATCAGATGTGAGGACGAGGATATATTTTACAGAGAAACCTGAAAGTATTGTGCAAAGTATCAAGGTTAGTGATTGCGATTAACTAATATTATAAATTAGAAAGTGGTTCGTTATTTGTCACATTTTCACATCTTTCAACACCCAACTGATCATCCTGAAATGTCTATGGCTGTGGACGAAAATTAGTAATATTATCATTTAGCAATATTTTCTGGGATGCTTACCAATGTTATCTGGGACACCATCTTCATTGAAGTCAGCATTTCTGAATATAATGTCGGCCTGTGCTACAGCATGCATCATTCTTTGAACGACGTGGTTGAGACTAGAATTTGCATCCTGAAAAGAAAACTGACATCATTATATATCGTCAACATAATTGCCCTTATCTCATTTATTTGGGGTCATTGTACTTTTGTGCGCAGTTGGCACCCTTAGAAACGGGTGCTCTAGCAGAAATCGTTCAGGGTCCACGTAATCACCATCTATTACTTAATAAAACAAGATACATACATTCTATAGTTTCATAAGAATATCATTCTATATTATACATTAAAATCCCCAACAAACGGTGCCAGCTAATCAAATAACATTAATATACTTAATATGGATGACTTTTGATATTTATCTACTTTTACAAAGAACTCCTTATCAGCCAGCAGCAGCAGGTCGCAGATGCGTGCGGTCGCGACTCCTGGCTGGTGCTTACGCTGTTCTATACGGTACGGGAAGTAGGGAAGATGGTAAAAGCCTGCACCTAGCTGGAAAAAAGATTAATAGGTTTTATACTTTTCTATGCGAAACTTTCTGTTAAAGATAAAATGCTGTCATTTTTAGACTTTTGTATACACAAAAATTTAGCAAATGCGTTTCTTAAGCATTTCGTTCAGATGTCGCTGGCGCTCCTTACATAACAATCCTATTTATTATTTGCTTATCCCACTTATTTGAAGTCTAGTGGTGCCAAATCCCCCTGGGAACGCCTGTGACTTGATTTCTTAATACGATCTTAATTATATGTATATAACATAATAATCCTGGGACATTATTCACACAAGGCCATCTGATCCCAAACTAAGCAGAGCTCGTACTATCGAAACCCGAAAACTGATATACAACATATACTAATTTCTTTTGTAAATACATACTTATATAAATAATTACACCCAGACTCAGGACAGACAGACATATTCAAGCACACAAATGTCTGTCCTGGGTGAGAATCGAACCCACGACCTACGGCGTGAAAGGCACGTGTCTTACCAACCACGCCAACCAACTTGTCGAAAAGTAACATTGTCTGTATTGTACGTGAACACGCCACGAAATTCGTATGATTATGGCTTTAAATAACAATTGGTCAGAGGACAAGCGGTTAATTTTTTATGGTTTATTTAACTCAGAGAGAATAAGTAAATAAAATATTATGTATGTTACACATCTTCACCTGATCACCTGGTCATCTCGACGAGACCGCCGAGGTGCAGCCATGTTATCGTTTTCCAGAACACCAAAAAATTTTTTCGGATTGTCTTTTCCATATGGATCAGCATGAAGAGTTCGATTGCCTTTGTTGTTATCGAAATCAAATAATGATTTATTTACTTTAGTTCACGGGAACGAAAACGGTACATATTCAAACGTAGGGATTTCATAGGGTTGGTACCACCAACTCATCAGATATTCTAACGCAAAACAGCAGTACTTGGTATTGTTGTGTTCCGGTTTGAAGGGTGAGTGAGCCAGTGTAATTACAGACACAAGGGACTGGATCTTAATACCCAAGGTTGGTGGGGCATTCCCGATGTAAGTGTTGGTTAACATGTCTTACAATGCCAATGTCTATGGGCGTTGGTGACCGCATGCATCAGGTGGCCCGTATGCTCGTCCGCCTACCAATTCTATAAAAAAGAAAAGAATATATATATATTTGTAGTAATGCTTGATATAAAAAGTGTCTATCTGTTACGCTTTCACGGAGCTATTACACCAATTTTGATGAAATTTTCCTCAAACCTTGACCCTCAAAGATGAACATATTTCTTATAGCTCGCACGCCCTTCGAGAACGCAGACGAAGCCGAGACCAAATACTAGTTATTAATAAATGTTTTTTTTTTATTTATTTGATATTATCATAAGATATATAATATATTTAAGTTTAATTATATATATATATATATATATATATATATATATATATATATATATATATATATATATATATTGGTAAAAGATAAATAAAAGCTACACAAAACTTTTTTTTCTGATTACTTGAACTAATGCTTCGCTTTTTATATCCGAGATAACATTCTTAAAATTATATATATAATATTATTTAATACCCAAATGAAGTACTCCGTAAAATTGATGGTCATCCCCAATGTAACCCTCAGCTGAGCCAGCTGTCGGGCTACCCACTGGGAAACCATATGCCATAGTAACATCTGCCAAACGAAAGCGTACTTTGGTATCGTTATTCGATTCAGGATCCAATAATAATGCTGAAGAATTTGAAGCTAAATGTGATAACCCTGTAAAAATGAAAATGTCATTAAACATTATCAAACAATTATGAAGTGGAAAGTTTTCATAATTATGTCGAATTATTCAAATATATTTAATAAAATGATTTATTTCAACAAGTCACCATAATTAACTCAACTGCACTTGAACTGGATAATATGGTTTTTAAATTAAGAACTTATTTTTTTTATAATGTACATATTAATTTGCACATAATATACAAAGGTAGACTGACAAATTCCCTTGAGTATTCATTATATAATAAACTAAAACTTAATACAGATAAATAATTAATTTATAGTTTCGTTTCATGACTAAAAGTTAAATATATCATTTATAATACATAATGATAAAAACATATTATTAATCTCTACTGTTACCTATAGCCTGTAATTTTAAACAGAGTAAATGTCTTTCATGTCCAAACTTTGCTTCTAAAACTTGATATCCGTAGGCGCTACAAATCTTTTCTGCCCTTAACATTTTTTCTTTATGATCTAAGCCTTTTACTGGAATCGGAAAGAATAGTGGAAGAAATAAAAACAGAATCCAGGTCATTGTGGAATTTAGATTTTCCTTTGTACTCAATGTTTTTGTATGGACCACATAAATAATATCATTGATCCTAAATTTAAATTATAAGATGTTAATATGACATATTTTATGAATAAAAATTCATTCAATACGAATCCGCATTATTGACGCGCACAATAAACTGTTAATGTCGTTATTTTTTTTATAATTATGATCGAGTTTTGAATGAAGAAAACCTTTTTAAAGGATTTGAACACAAACTAAGTTGGATAAACATTTCATATTACGATATTTTATTCGATCAATTACAATAAATGTTGATAGAGTATTTATTGATTATATGATAGAGTGATTGATAGTTATATTATATTTATAATTTATTCTGTATATATTATTATTTGATGACCGATGGAACTGACACGTGTTAGAGTGGAGACCACGCTTTGGCAAACGTAGTGTAGGACGCCCTGTGGAGTGGTGGACCGATTTCGAAAAGGTGACAGGTACGGGATGGATGAGGGCTGCCCAGGATCAGGATGGTTGGCGTTCTATGGGGGAGGCTTTCGTCCAGCAGTGGATGACAAAAGAGTTATTATTCTTATTTATTTTTATGTATTATGTAAACATATAATATATAGATACCGTTTGAAACAATTAAAAAAGGAAATATAATCTGTGACATAAAGATTCCGACCGTACATGTCCTTATGGACGTTACGCAGGTGACGCAACCGATCATATTATTGCAATACAGTAATAATATACAATTAATAAAGAAAAAATGTGGCCGTCATGAGACATTTGACTGATATGAAACATCCATCCATGGAAACCAAATAAAATACAAACCAATAAAGTACATAACGAGCACGTGAGAGAGAAATTATGACGTCACGGCATACGAGTCGGTAAGACCGAAGCGCCAAATACGTTTCACATTAAAAAATCATAGACAATAGTAATTTTTCAAACAATTAATAATAAGAACATTCTATATTCAAATTATGTCATTAGAATTCAGTACAAACAAATTACAAATTTATTTTATTCAACGGTCAAAGTTGCATCATTGATATAATTATAATAGCTTGTATCACGTTGCAAGCAAGGCGCCGGCATTTGAACTGCTTAGACAATCAATACGTGATTAATTATAGAACTTTCTTTAATCGACTTAGCGATTTGAATAGTATTTTGTCATACATGTCAAACAGTCACGACAGTTGACGTGAACCATGAATGAGATTCTATGATTAATATATTCGATTTTGAAAGAACTAGCTTATACTCAGAAATAAAACGGGGCTTCAATTAAATTAATATATTATTTGCTATCATAAAATCCTTTTATATAATTTGGCGCGCTATGCTCGTAAGATATTTTATATGTGAAATCGTTTCCTGCCAAAAAGGGAAACTGTCGTTGTTCTTGCTTACAGATAAAAAATGTAGAATATTGTTGTTTAATATGAAAAATGACAGACACTCTTCAGTAATTTCTTCCTTCCTTCTTGCTTCCCCTTTCCTTCACAAATCTACGCGTGCTGGCTCTCGATGTCACCGCCTAACTGTGACATCAATTCCATCGCGAACGAAGAAATTTGGCAACTCTTTTCTTTGTCGCACCTCCAATACATGGAATTCTTTACCAGCACACGTGTTCCCCTCCTCTTATGACCTGGGTTCCTTCAAACGAGGCGTGAAGAGGCATCTTGCGGGCCGGCAAGGCGGGGGCGGCTAGTGCAAATCATTCTTCCCGACTGCACTAGCCGTCGTCGCGTTTGGACTCTACTACCACTTACCATCAGGTGGAGTGGAGTTATTTGCCCTCCCGGGCTATAAAAATATTAAAAACTAATAATAATACGTATTATGTTCAATATTATATATCAAAATATTATTGACTCTTACAATTTATATATATGTAAATTAAATGTTATAATTATGTGAAAAACAATACGTTAATGTTTATTTCCTCCGATTGAATGGAAACTTTGCACAAGTTAACACGTATCGGACTTAGTACGAGGAATAGGCGGAGCGCGAGTTGTATAAAATATCATACAATTTTTTCACAAAAAATATTTAAGAGTACCGTATGTGCTCTCTAGATACGCCATTTAATAAATTATTAGGTAGGTCAGAAGATATGCGGGAACAGATAAATTTAGAACCGCCATTTTGGTTTTATATGTCATTATGCCATGGTATGGGAAAATAGAATTTGATTAGTATATCCAGTGTCGGGGTTTGAAGGGGGTGCGATGAGGCGACGACGGCCCGGGGTGTCAAATTTGCGGAAGCGATGAAGTCTGGAGCCGAGGTCAAAACCAAAAAGGTCCAAAATTGGTCCAAAAAGTAAAATTTTACTGAACAAAAGCATGAAAAACAATTCAGAAAATTATTCATAAATCAATAAAATTTTCAATCAAAATAAAAAGTCATTAAAAATATGAAATGCACATTAAATTCAAATATAATTTAATTTTACGCGCTTATTTTTAATAACGTCACTACTTCACAATGAATTAAGTATTTGTTTATTTATACACGTAAAGCGATAGGTTAAAAGTAAAATCAGCCGGATAATTAACTCACATAATATTTTAGGGCTGACGAACAAACTCCACTCCCAAGAACGTAATTTCTAGTATTAGGCAGTGCCAGGCCGTAGCCAAGTTGACATTCTACAATTGTAAAAGATATACGGCCGAATACTGAAACGTCATTCAAAATGAAGTGGGACTTAATTATTTGGAACGTCATTAATTTCAAAATTTTGTATGCGAAATTTGAAATTAATGGCGTTCCAAATAATTAAGTCCCACTTTCGTATTTGAAAGACGTTTCAGTATTCGGCCAATAGAAAACTAAACAAATGTATGGGAATGACCACGTGACTTATCGTTGAGAGATGTCATTCTCATATATTGGTTTAGTTTTCTATTCAACGACGAAAGTCAACTTGGCTAGGGCCTCTGGATTAAACAAGCGCGGGCCCGTAGCAATTACTTTCGTAGGGCTTTTTTTTTCTCGCTGGTAAAACGCGTTTACGTTCACGCGTTTTAAGGGTAGATGGGGCTCGCTAAAAAAAAACCAGACACGGGATCGCTTGCGCATGCTACCGTGAGCCCTTGATCTGATCTGATCTGATGAAAGGAAATGTCTCCTACATTAATAATATATATATTTTTTACTCATAACATGTCCCTGCGGGGCCCCTTTTTCGCGCGGGGCCCGTAGCAATTGCTACACTTTCTACGTGGTTAATCCGGCCCTGATACTAGGTCACTATAAAACCAATGGTTCTAGACGACTTCCGTTGCTTCACTCATCTCCGTTGTAAATGGGGTGTGACGGCAGTTCCCAAGGCTGTGCCCTTTTTACTTCAGTATCTTGGTTCGCCATCAGTTACAACGTAGGGGTCGTCGGGTCTGAAAAGATCGCTTGGCATGTGCAACAGTTGTCTCAAATGCTCTACTCTTTTGCAGGGCGATCGATTTCAATATACAGAAGGAATGGCTTCGGGGTATCTGTTGTTGATTCCAGACGAACACTTTTTTTTGCTTAAATAATAAAAAAAAAAAAAAAACTATGTGATTCAAATGTAACAAATTATAGCGCGATTTAACTTACTATCAACGCCATCTACTATCACGCAACAAAAACTATCCATTAAATAATTATTAAATAATTTTTTTACTTGTAAAAATGAAACCACTTACACATCTGACATAAGCGGTTTTTTTATAACTTTATTTATATTCCGCCAAAATACGAGAAGCAGTGCCTTCGTTTCCTTTTCGCGAAAGATCACATCGCCTATCACATGACACCCGAATTTTAAGCTTAACAAACATGTGCTTGTTTCTAAAATCAATTGCTATCGGCTAAAGGAAGAATTGTGACTGCATTTTGTAATAATTATCATCGTACATTATCAAGTTAAAATAACTATATCCTTCATTCAATTTGAAATATAGTTAACAAGATAAAATCATTAAAATGCAAAACGTAGGTCATTGTACTGTAGATATTATCTGCACAGAAAAAAATAGTCGAATTCGATTTAAGAGGCGCGGAAAAGGCTGTGAGATTTGGAGATATATACATGAATATATGTCATTTTTGTGATTTCTATTTAAATACATTATTCTTTTAGAACAAGTTTATTTCCTCTTAAACAGATTACCCTTTTCATATATTTAGAAGACATAAAAAATTTAAAAAGATATTACAATAACTTAAAACGTACCTATGTATCAATAGTAAGTATCAATTTGTTAATTGCCTTAATTACTTGGAAGTGAATGTTTCTTTATTATAATAACGAACCGAATGCATTCGTTTCGTTATTAATTTATTATAAATATTTTGCATTGAATATTACCCTGTAAGTAAGTTTGAGGAATTATTAAATATTGTTATAACTAACTTAACATGCACTCAATATAATATTAGTTAATTTAAATATAATAATAATAATAAATATCTTTATTGCACACTCAAGAAAAAAAACAAAAAAAAACAAGTCAGATACAAATAAAAGTGAAAATAAAAAAAATAAAACGATGACACTTAGGAAGGATGATGCATGCAAGGGGCGGTCTTATCGCTCAAGTAGTGATCTCTTCCAGACAATCCTGTATTAAGATGCTAGCAGGACATAATATATTTACAGTTACATGAAATTAATCTGCGATATCTGTGATCTTAGCGATAAGACCGCCTTTTGTACATACCAATAGTCTTTTTTTGTGTTTATAACTGTATGATTCTTTATCTCTTCTGGTGAATAAGAAAATATATTATATTCTATTCAACTAATGTTTTTACTGATAAGAGTGAGCGAGATGGCCGAATGAATCGATGAATTTCAGGTACAGATTAATTGTTAGATCCGTAATTTGTTTTAAAAGAATCACTTAGTCGGTGGTAAAAGAAAACAACGGGAGGATCTGCATGTATAGGATGAAAATCTGCCATATATCCAAATCACACTGAAGCAACATGTATGAAAAAGATATAAGACGGAGTTACGTTCGCATTTATAATGTTAGTATAAAATATAGATCGATCTGTAATATAAACTTCCAGTTGACCCCAGAATGACCTCTATCAATTGAACTATCTCGAGTCTCGGCTTAAAAAATGCAAGTAAAAATAAAATACTATTCAATGATAAGTTCGTATGTGCGTTGCCATATTTCTCCGAAACGATTAACTGGTTTCAATGCATACATTTTAATAACTTTTTTTGCTATTTTCGTTCGTTGTATTTGCATGGGTAAAGAGACGAACGAAGGGATTGAATACAAATAGAAAAAAAAACGGCCAAGAATGAACTGGAATCGCACGTCGCGGGTTCCGTACTCTTTTAATAAAAAATATATTTTTTTTAATGGCAACTTTATTTATCTTGTAGAAGAAGATGATTGTTTGAGACTTATTGAGACTTATAGTTAGAATGATTTTGTTCTGTAAAGATTTTTTTTACATAATGTTGCACGATTTTAGTTTTCAACTTCTTCCGATCATTCCATTCAACTTGTACTTTTTAATACAATTAGAGAAATTATTATTGTTTTGTACATATATGTATTTTTCTGATTAGTTTAATGTGTCGGATATAAAAACGTTGCATGAAAAAACGTACACGCCAATTATAGTTAGGAAATTATCGTATTACGTACAGCACAAAAAACGGTTACAAACGGACGGACAGACAGTTATATTGAATATATATCTCTGTTCAAAAACGGCATGGGATGAACTTTGTTAAAGCATAAAGGCTGTGCCGTCGAATGTCTCTAAGCTTGTATGATATTTTAATTAAAGGAAAATATTTCTATATATTTATCGGCGATTAGCCAAGCGTGCCTATGATCTAATAATAATATAGCGGGAAAATAATACACAATTAAGATATAGTGTTTTATATATATCTATACTACTATGTAAATCTATTGGTTCTGTCTGTACATTTATTTTTTACACATAATTTTGTGATAAATAATCGTTTTATGATGCAGTGATTCACATTATACTATTTTTTTCATTTTTGTCTATCTGTCTGTATGTCTTCTTATAACTCAACAACGGCTTGACCAATCTTGATGAAAATTGGTACACACAAAGAACATGTGATGGAGCAAATGTTAGGCCATATATAAGATCGGTAAAACTTACGGTATCTTATGAAAATTAATTTCAAATCGTTAATTACGTATTTCCTTCTTTACCTTCTTCTTACATTGTGTGTGTGTATGTGTGTGTGAGTGCGTGTGTGTTATTATAGTAATAAAATAATTTATTATTTTTTTATTAATTATACGCCGGTGTACCTTTCCATACACCTTTGTAATTTGATAACTTTTCTATCTTCATCATTAATAAAATGAATTATAGGATTTTAACCCCAAAAGCCGGAAGAGGTAAGTGGTCGACAAGGGTGAAATTCTGTTGGTCAGAAAATAAACTTTCATTTCAATCAGTCGGTTAGAAATAAGCTGTTCTCACCCAGCTAATCGCTAACTGGCTAAGCTCTGCGGTTAAAGTCATTAAGGTATACAGAAATATCGGTCTTAGTTATAATCGTAGTTTAGCGGTTGTTTAGTTAACCTGTTACCTCTCTTTCTGTCATCTCTGATTTGATATACAAATGACGAAGACAACAATATTTATACGTAAGTAAAGCCGAAAATTACTTTGAAAAAATATGTACTTTACTTCATCTTAATGTAAAATAATAGTTTATATAAGGTCGTTTGATTAGCTTATAATATACTAGCTGTGCCCCGCGGCTTCACTCGCGTATAATTAATAAAAATACAATAAATTATTTTTTTCATATAATAACAAACACGCGTGCGCGCACACACACACACACACACACACACACACACACACACACACACACACACATACATGAAACTATGTACAGACAGAACCAATAGATTTATATAGTAGTATAGATGGTGTTTAAAAGTTTTCTTAAGTTTAAAAGAAAAAAAAAGATAAATATTGGAAACTGTCAATGGTTTCATCTCTATATCTTTGGACTTTGATTAGTTTTTGACAGTACGCCAGAAGAAGATGTATGAGTAGGGTCTATGTCAGATGCCTGTTTTAATTAAAACGTAGTTTTTAGAATTAAGATTTACTGTGATAATAATATAAAGATTTGAGAAATGTTCACACATACAGGATATATCATCCAATGTTATGCAATATATAAATGTTTGATTTATCTATTATAATATATAATATTATATATTTTCTTTAATAAAGTTTTATCATTTTCAAAATCTTGTCAAAAATCAATAACCATTTCGGGAAATAATAACTAAATCTAAGAACAACCGGTGTAAGAAACTCTGCGGTGTACATACATTTTTGTAAAATAAAAAGTGTTGTATGAAAGTCTTCTAGGTATTTTTTTTCATTTAGAAACGGTTTGGAGTGTAAGTCACCATGCTTCTCCATTGTGATTACGTTTTCTATGTTATTTTGTATATGTTAGTTCCCTTTCAATTATAATAAAATTAGGCTCATGGTGTTTGCCTGGGTTTGAACCCGTAACATTCGCGAGGCAAGCCACTGAGTCATCTCAAATCTTATTGTTATTTACTTTATTGATGTTTTATTTGAATCTGCTCGGGGACTACAGTTAGAAATATTTAGGCTTATTTCTGTCAACAGAAAAACAAATTCAATTAATAGTAATTAACAAACAAAAAAAAATCAAATAAATATTTGTTTAGTGACTAAGCTGCAGTTATATCTGCGTATGTAATGTATTAATAAAATTTCGCGCTCTCGTCGTAGATGTGACCGTATCGTGAATGGACCTATACGATTATGTTCAGTCGGATACATGGTCCAACCATGGTATGCTCATTTGAAATAAGAACACGGGACAAGGCGCGCGTTCCCGCATAATTTTAAAACAGATTAAATATAACTTATCGTTTTTTTTTTTTTTAGTTATAAGTAACTCGCGAAGTTTAACACATTTGGGCTGTGATAAAAAAATAAATTAAAAATGTTGAAATATACAGTGAGAAAGTATTGTTCCGAAGGAAGCAAGCTTAATCAAGTAATGGTGGCACTTTTGAGTAAGTTTTTGTTTTTTTTTTAATAAACTTGATTCGTTTGTCTAACCGGTATAAAAATATTTCAAATAAAAAAAAACCAAGAATGAATATTTTATTATAGTTTAAATATATATCAGAAATCAAATGGCGTAGACAAAACTACATAAAAATGTAAATTTAACATAATTTATTACAAAGAAAATAAATTAGATAACTTTAATTTAAAAATACTTTACTTATGTTTCTTCGAAATATCTTGTCTATGCCTTCATCTCGTAATGACTGATGCTATTAAGTACTGTCACAACGATTACAGCGTCATAAGAAAGCTGCGGGCTTTGAGCTTTTAAGCGCTGATTTAGATTTAAACTGTTTCTGGGAATGTCATTACATTGTGTTGAACAAACTATTTTAATTAGTAGTACTTATACAAATATATAAAACCTTCTTTGAAACTATTTTAATAATTCTTGTCTTATAAAATTTTCATACTAATGCTCTATTTAAATGTTATTAATTAATTTTGATGATGTTTTTTTTTTGTTATAATATTTGTCTCCTTCTTTCATCCGAAAGAGGTTTGGAGCTTTGGAGCTTTTACAACTACGTTGCTCTAGTGCCGGTTGGCGGATATACATTTGAATTTCTGTCTTATTGATGTATTTTATAGCTTTTTTAAATATCAATAAAGGGTAACCTAAAAAAAATAATGTTATTTTAATGTGATATTTCACACGAATTATATTTTAATCATCTACTGAAAATACGTTATATTTTTTTCTAATTTTAATTATCTTTTTCAATGTAATCGTTATTGTAATTGTCTACTAATCCTGAGCTCACCGCCCGGTTCGCTTCAAGCCCACCGAGCTCAAATCTTAAAGACTACAAACAAAGAATATTCATTACTCGCTTTTTTGTTGCGGATAGGCGCCCTAGGATGTTTATTTAAGCGGTAAAACAAAACTAATCTATTTATTTATATAATATACAATTAAATCTCTCTCTTTCTCTATATATATATATATTTTATTACAATTAGGGACTTTTGTTCTACAAATTAAATAATATAACTCTATGAAAATGTTTTATCATCTATATAATCTTGTAAATAATAAGATGACTTCTATTTGATACTTATCATCACCAATCGCCAGAAACTGGAACCCACTTTAGATGGGTTTGTTCCAGTTGACGTAGTTGACATCATCAGCTGTCTTGAATTGTATACAGCACTAGCTGTGCCTTGTGTTTCAGCCGCGTATTATTCATAAAAATATAATGAATAAAAATCAGCGTAGAACCTTCCTCGATAAAAAGACTATGCAACACAAACATAATTTTATATTCGAACCAGTAGTTCCTGAGAATAGCCGGATCAAACAAACAAACTCTTCAGCTTTATATATTAGTATATGTATATATAATACGATCAATTGTCGCGTGTTCGCTATAACTGGCAAACGCAAACTATTGCAGTTCGATGCCCGATGAAACAAAAAGAAATATTTGTATTGTTTTTTGCTTGCTTGCTTCTCCGTATTTGGGTAGTTTATGTACTCCGTGTATACGGTGAAATTTGTGAAATGGAATTGGATACGTTATTTATATACATATATAAAATTCCGGTGTGCGTATGTTCTTCTCTTACGAAATGGTTTTCATTTAATTTCACCAGATAAAATGTGCGTAAATCTTTAATTTGAATTTTAATAATCCTACTCCTTGAATCGGTGGAGTGAAATTTGTGAAATTTTGACCAACTATTGGTGTTGCCAATATTAATAAATTTATCGTAAAATAATTTATTTTATATGACAAACTTTTTAAAATAAAAAAGCATGAATATATTTTATTTATTTCTGCATTCATATACAATTTAAACATTACATATATACTATTAGATAGTATATTAAAGAAATATTAATGATATTAACATAGTAATATGTGATTCACCATAAAGCATAGAATATGAATGCATTGTTGTTGCACAAATGCACGCTAGTGTTAAGCGCATGTGTCTTAGTACCCAACAATTAGCATATGTATACGAAAACAGTGTGTTTGTAAAAAAGCACGTTGCTGATTCGAAAGTCAGTCTATTTTTATTAAGCTGTGAAAAATATATTTAATATACATTAACAGCCTGTGAATGTCCCACTGCTGGGCTAAGGCCTCTTCTTCTCTTTTTAACCGACTTCGAAAAAAAGGAGGAGGTTATCAATTCGTCTGTATGATTTTTTTTTGAGAAGATGGTTTGGAAGTTTTTCAATGCTGCTCCAATGCGGGTTACAGTATTTTTCAATAGTTACACTGGCTCACTCACCATTCAAACTATAACACAATAATAGTAAATATTGCTGTTTACCGGTAGAATATCTAATAAGGGGTTTTTTTTATGAATATTACGGCCTCATTTGTCAAAGATTATTTAAACAATTCCATGTCCTCTTCTTTCATATGTCAAATCGATGATGGCAGAAAGAGAGAAATGTTTATATAGTCGCTACACAACTTAGATAATAAACGAATAAAAGCCATAAACAATAATAGTATACATATACAAGTCATATTAATGGCGATATATATTATGTTAATGTGTAGCTCTGCTGATGATTTCAAGGCTGTGTCGTTGAACCTATTACATAATTCGATATTAAATGTTGATAATGAACCTTTGATTTAAGTAGCTGGTTAATACGCAGGAGGCGCGAGAGAGTGACAGCCACTCTTCGAACTATTTTTGTATTATAATTAATAATAATATCCTGGGACATTATTCACACACGGTCATCTGATCCCAAACTAAGCAGAGCTCGTATGAAAACCAGACAATTGATATACTGCATATACTACTTTTATTTTGTAAATATATACTTATAAATAATTACACTGAAACTCAGGACAAATAGATATGTTGTCACATAAATGCCTGTCCTGGGTGGGAATCGAACCCACGGCATGCGGCGCGAAAGGCAAGTATCTACCAACCACACTCTGGCTCTATCTAACTGGCTCATTCTCTCATAAATCATAATCATCATTCATTCATAACACCCGTGGATTTTGGAGAGCCCAGATGGCACAGTGGTGGTGGCATGAATCTTAATCGATGATCGCGGGTTCAAACCTAGGCAAGCATCAACGAATTTTCAATTTGTGTTATATACTTGCATGTGTATAATAAAAAAAATCTGCTTTATTTAATATATACCAAGTTGCATTGAATCAGCGTGGTGTAAGAAGCTTTCAACTTTTTCCTCAAAGAGGAGTCCTTTGTCCACCACTAGGACACTAACAGACTATTACTTTAATTTAGCTTTCTAAGCTATCCAGGGTAATGAGAAATTTAAATACTTGCCAAATATGAAATAACTAACTTAGGTATTATAGCTAAAAAAATGTAAAACTCATGAATATATAATCATTCTCCGCGGTAAATAACATAAGTTCGCTTTTCCTACATATAGCATAGAATTAACGTTTTCGCGTAATATTTTCGCACGACACAGGAAGTCTGTAATTGAATTATATAATATTCGTTTCTCATAATACTCTTTATATCTAAACTAAAATAAGTTGTCAGGAACATATATTTCTATCTCCTTTTTTTTCTATGGGATGAATTTTTCATTTTTTCTATTTATGTTATTTTCTTATGTTGGTATGCCTTAATAAAATAAATTTAAGCTGCTCATATATATTTCAATATTTTAGACCGTCTCAGCATCAACCTGTGTCATTGCAATTAAAATAAAAAAAGTAACTGTCACAGCGCCAAAATAAAAATCAATAATCTAAACAAACTTTAATCATCAACGTCTACTTTCTCTCTCTGGATACGCCGTCGGTATTATCGATGATAATCTAAATTAATTAATTACAATATGTCTACATATTTAATTGGTGAAAATGGATTTATAACGGTGAAACAATCGTTTAAATAATCTTTAAAGCCATTAATGTAACTGGTATAATATAAAATATACATTTATAACAAAGTAACGGATTTTATTATATATTTTCTTATATATAATTGATGACATAATTTGATAAGAATGCCATATATCTCTCTGTGAATATTTAAACCTTAGTTTAAGACATACAGCTCTGTGACATATGGCTCTGTGAATTTTTAAACTAAGGTAAGGTTCATTGTATGAAATTAATAAACTCTTACTATAATAACTAGCTAACTAGCCAGGGCTTATAAAAGTGCACAAGTGTGTGCAAACCCAGGGGCAATCTCTATTTCCGCATTCTCATTGTCCGATGGACAAGAGATCAAACACAGGAAAGATTACTGACAACGTTGAAGAGAAAACAACTAAAAATAAATATTAATGAATGTCCGAAATAAATCTGGCCCCAAAATCTGTAATAAATAAAACATTACATTACATACGGGGTATTTATATATTTTATTAATAAATTAAGACGTAAATTAATTATATTTTATTCAAGTAAACAATGAAGCCTTTGTGTGTGGTCAATTTGATATCTAACGCTGTTTAGGAAAGCAGCCTCTAAAGAGGAGATACTATAAGAAAGTTCCTCCTTTAAAACAAAAACTTTATAAGGTTAGTTTTCACAAATATTGTCTTTGATCAATCCGATAACCCGAGCCTAAATCCAAGTCTTTAACACTTTAACACTTTTAACAAAAAGGTTTTATAAAAGCATAATATATTGTAGTTTCTATTTCTTCAAATAAAAATATATTTATTAACATCGTGTTTTCTCTTAAGTTAATATATGTTTAAAAATTTAAAAACCGTTATATGTAAAGTTTTAAAACTTGTAAATTATTAAAGGTATATATTAGTTTTCTACGAGATTGTTATTTATTAGTTTTAGTCGGAGCTTCGTGCGTAGGACGTTAAGAATAATTTCTGATTCGAGTATACGGGCGGAAGTCGGAGCCGGTTTCCATTTGATCGTGACGACATATTTATCGTTAGTTCGGTTAGTCGTGACGATTTTTTTAACACTATGAGAGTAGTTTGTACTAATACTGTACACAGCTGATAAAACTGGTTCTTTTTATCTATGGTTAAGTAAATAAACTCGTTCATTCATTAATTTGCGTATTTTACGACACGGTACGTTAATTTACAAATATAATATAAATGTAACCTACGTTAGACATGTGATTTACCCAAAACGAGACCTTTCCATTGCATTGTGGATGAGTTGACTTCTCTGATTATCCATAATGCGAAAAACTTGGCTTCGTTATTTTGTTGTCTACGTTGTCCATTCCATAGAAGTTCCACTTATCACGACAGCCACCATAAACAGATTGTCAGATAAAAAGCTATAACTGTATTTATATATAAAAACAACAAATTCTAAATGAACATGTCAATTTGAAAGTTTAACATACACAACTTTTTTTTATATTATTGGCAGGTGGACGGGCTCGAGGGCCACCTGATGTAAAGGTTGTTAAATGTCCACCACCGCCCATAAATTTTGACGACAATAGAAATATTCACCATTTCTTACATCGCTTATACGCCACCAACCATGGGAATGAAGTTGATATGTCACATATTCTTGTTGATACACTGGCTCACTCACTTTTCAAACCGAAACGCAAAAATACTATGAAATTAATATTATAATAAAATAATATTTTTTTAAAGTAACGGCTAACTTATCAGACGATAAAATGGAAACCAGCTACAAATCCTATATTTGTTATTTAGATTGAACAACTTAATAATAATATTTTATTAATACTTGCTGTGAATAGTTAATTAATTTATATGCAAAGGATCTCCCATTTAACTTCAAGTTCG
Source organism: Nymphalis c-album (assembly GCA_963151315.1). Classification (NCBI taxonomy): domain Eukaryota; kingdom Metazoa; phylum Arthropoda; class Insecta; order Lepidoptera; family Nymphalidae; genus Nymphalis; species Nymphalis c-album. The sequence continues at coordinate 4,709,962 of OY720610.1, forward strand.
ATAATACATAGGTAGTACAAATGCATATATATGTATATCAGTATTTAACAAAATATAAAGAATAATATGAAATAGTAATTATGTATGTAAAGCCTAATTATGTAAAGCCATATTATTTCATATCATATTATAACACTAGCGTTTGCTCGCGGTTTTACCTGCGTAATTCCCGTTTCAGGGAATACAGACAAAACGTGGCCTATGTTACTCGCTGATAAAATTAGTGGTTTAGGCGTGAAAGCGTGACAAACAAACAAACACACTTTCGCATTTATAATGTTAGTTAGGATATATATTTATCTTATTATAATAACTTTCAGTCAGGCATCGAATTATAGTCAAATTAGCTAATCTCAAATACGAGTCAGCTGCCGGAGCTTGCATTATAATAGCATTATTTACATATCTTTATTCAAATATATACTCGCACATAATCAAGTAAAACTTGATTGTTACTTTGTAAAGTATATTATATTAGCTACTAATAATATTAAATAAAGATTATAATTTCTAATAATACATAAAAAATGTGCCGACGGAAGCTAGGTTTATTGTACAAACTAAATACTAAACTACAGGTTACAAAATACTGATTTTAATTGATATATAATGGAAGGAACGTGCTACGTTAATTATTTAACACATTAAAAAAACATAAAGTAATTAATATAGTCATTAAATATGATACAACTGGGCAAAGACCTACTATCGTGATAAAGAGAAGAATTTGTAGGTTATTCAACCATACTGCTCTACTTCTACGAGTAAGGCTCCTTAATCGAATTGTCACTTAATCAAAATCGAAATACTTTATTCAACATTTAAGTATTACACTTATTTATTGATAGTCAAACTAAAAACCGGTTCGGAAAAGAAACGCCCTGGCCTGACAAGAACCAGCGAAACAAACTCAGTGTTTTTTTTAATTTAATTCTTCGTTACCATTATCATCTTTTTTTTCATTATTTCATTTAATTATCGACTATTGGCATAAAATTTAACAATTAAAGATTTTGATATGAAATATGTTTACATATATAGAACCGACTGACGATACCTAATAACCATTTCGCGGATCGGACAGGATTTTTGTTACATCCTGTATGTTAACATAATATCGCAACGATTCCGATTCGAATAGATATAGAATATTTAAAGTTGAATTGGAATTTATTTTGAAACGTACTGTAGTCGTTATAGATTAGTAGAATTTGACCCTTGTGGGATAATGTAGGTAGTTACTACACTTACTCGACAGCATTATCCGTATAATGGCGGCACTTCAATCCCATCCCCATCAATGCCCATCTGGGTAGGTACAAATCATATATTTTATCGCTAAACAGCAATTATTAGTATTTTTGCGTTACGGTTTTAAGGATGAGTGAGCCAGTGTAAGTACAGTCACAAGGGACATAACATTTTCGTTCCCAAGAATGGTTATGCATTATCAAATAGTTAATGCTTCTTACATCGCCAATGTCTATGGGGGTTGGTGACCATTTAACGTCAGGTGGCCCATTTGCCCATCCTTGCCTACCTATAACATAAAAAAATACCATAAACTATACAAATAATATCCAAATTAAATGATATGACCATAACTTTGAAATTCGAAAGTAACGGAGGGAAATAACTCAATCAAAATAAAGTCAAACACAGCACATACACAAAGTCCACGAAGATACAAACAATTATAAAACCTTTTTACAGAAAATCAAGTCGATTAGTAATTGTTCCATTACGCGAAAGACAAACAAACTAATAAACACTCCGTTACTCACTAACAATGTTATTTATCTGCGCGTACATAACACGCGTTCCAACTCATTAGGACACATCAGCTGTGCAATTGTTTTGTTTATAATGTGTGTATGGACGCTGGGGTGAATGACCGACTGTTTTGACAGATTGAAAAAAATGTCTTATACCAAGGTACGTACCGGGATTTATGTAGATTCTTGGTATCTGACTGCGGTGTAGATTCGATTACGTATATCACATTACAAACATTCAAATTACCTGTTGCTAGGCTTTGTGAAGGCTCATCTGGTTTGGTACCATCCACACATCAGATATTTTACCGCAAAATCATTTTTGTACCATTGTGTTTCGGTTTTATGGATGAGTGAGCCAGTTCAACAGGCACAAAGGACATAACATTTTTGTCCCTAAAGTTGGTGGCGCGTTGGCGATATAAGGCATGGCAAATATTTCTTACATTGGGTATTGGCCCGCCCGTCTATATATTCTGTAAAAAACAGTAAAATCTTTTAATTATTATAATTATTACAACCAATGTCGTACTCTTTGATATTTCATCTTAATCTGCTATGAGTTTCATGTTCGTTCAGATAGTATGTAGGTAGTATCTTAGATAAAAGAAAGGTTGTCTGCAAAGTCGGCTTACGGACGATAGTTTGACAACGTGACAACGCCATAACAGATAGATGCGGCGCAAGCGTACAATCAGCGTAATGGGACAATGAGTGTAACGGGACAATGGGCGCAACGGGACAATGAGTCATCCTTTTTCGAGCATGCAGCCAGCGTTCATCGATTAATAGACGTTGTCACGTCAAAAAAACAACAACAAGAGTAATGTATCGGTATATCATTAGTCTCGATACTGATTGTCTTATAATATCTGCTCATAACTCTTTTTTTTTTAATGAAGGTAGGCTTACGCTTGACGACAATTATGCCTAATGAAATGCAATGATGAGGTCTTGATTGATGGAGTGTTCTCTGAAGTTGCTAAGTGTTATTTGAGTGTATAATGTAAGAAGGTTGGAAATCCCTGTCATGAATAAAAATTAGGGTTTTTTGTAAAAAATAATAACTCAAAGTAAGATTAAATATTTCGTCATTTTCATGTGATAATAATTTCGTAAATTTTATTTAAGAAAATAATTGTTTTGTATTATATGTATTTTTTAATATTAAATATTCGTCCAATAATCGAAATTTGATAATAATTACATAATTATGTATATTAAAAAAATTGAAGAAAAACATATAATGAATTTTAGGATTTCGTTTTTTTTTCTATAACTGACTTTAGTTCGTCAATATCTACCTAACAAAAAAAAAACGGCTCACAAACACGAGAACTATTGGACTAAATAGAAAAAGACAACAGTTAATGTTTTGTCTTTTTCTATTTAGTCCAGTCATCTTAGTCAAAATTAGGTGAGAATATCGGAAAATGAGATACCCAGCAGAATATTTCTATAAACTTGTATTTTGGCAATCTATAAGTTGTCTCAAAACCTGTAGGGTGTTCGCGTCTATTAAAGTTTGAGTTCAAAGGTCACCAAACATCGAATTTTTGCATATATATCCTATGGGTTTTTCGCTATTTATCTTTATATCAGTATTGTAGAGAATTATATTCCCTACAACTTTTGTTTCAAAAAATTTTTTATAAGTTGAAACGTATTCAAGATAGAGCTTTTAGAGCATAATGTAAGGTCAACTTGTATAGTGCAGGTAAAAACAAAACACTATATAAAGTCTATTAATTATTGATAATAAATAATTAATAATAATTTTAATTTGTTATCAACTATTACATTAGATTTAATCATTTTTTTCATCAATTGAATCTATCTATTCAATAATACATTTAACCGATTCCTAAAATTAAAAAATAATTAAGGGAAAACTTTAATTACATTTAAATTATATTCTCATTTCCACTAATTATAATTTAAGTAGACAATAATGGAGTACATATACTTTAAACTCCGTAAACTCTTAAATTCTTTCATAAGGTTAACAATGATATTTGGGAATTTTAGCCTATTTTTATATTATACGTTCCTCTTGATCATTTTTTTGCTGTTTCCTTCCACAAATTAATCACAAAATAAGTGGCATTTACCCGGGTTCGAACCCGTAATCACCATAAAACTTGGCTAACATTCCAAACCAAATTCAATAAATTGTGACAGTTCAAACAATTTATTCATAAACAATGACTTATTTACGACCTGGTTTGACACGAGTCAACATCCTATTAAATATTTAAAGCAAGCCAAATTTTTCTAAAATCTCTTCATTATAACATAATTGTGTAGCGACGTCTATCTCGCCACATACGAACTATGACCAGATGTATCCTACATCGCGATATTAAAGTTATCAGAGCGTATGAACATAAATACAAGAACCCGACAACAATCGTTGGGGGGCAGTAGCCCACCAGACACAACACCCGTCTGGTCGGAGGATCCTTCCGTTTCAATGGTGACCACCCCCAAACTAATAAAAGCCGCATAAAACGAGCATTGAGTCATAAAACTTTGTTTCCATGCAAATATTATATTTGTAGCATCACTAATTTATAATAAAAAAATATATCTTATAATTGATACAATAAATCACAAACGTCATATTCTCGATCAATCAAGTCGTATATTTATAAAACAAGAAATGACTTATCAGATGTTACATGTTACAGGCAATACTTCTTGGTAGGTATAAACAATTACAAAAGAATTCATCGCGGATTTTTCTTAGAAGAGTCAATGAATTCTTCGTAATTATTAATTTACGATTTCTATTATTATAATATAAAGAAACATTTTCCTGTTGTACCGTACCGTTCGTTATCTTCCGAGGCGTGGCTTGTTGGCACTCCACATTTGGATCTATAGGAGGAGTTACTGGTAGCAGTATACCAGCGAAGTTTTACCACTTGGTGGTAGAGCTTTGTACAAGCTCGTCTGGGTAGGTACCACCCACTCATCAGATATTCTACCGCAAAACAGCAGTACTTGCTATTGTTGTGTTCCGGTTTGAAGGGTGAGTGAGCCAATGTATTTCCAGGCACAAGGGACATAACATCTTAGTTCCCAAGGTTGGTAGCGCATTGGTGATGTAAGTGATGGTTAACATCTCTTACAATGCCAATGTCTATGGTTGTTGGTGACCACTTACCATCATGGCCCGTACAGAAGCATAGGAGTTAATGTGGAGGGAGAACCTCCAGGCATTGCTCCTTCGCCAACGAAATAAGAGAGGCTTCTCCAAAAAAAAAACAGTCGTTCCATCACGCTGTATAGGTGTGGATATAGAATATAGAGTGGCAGAATTATCGTTATACGTTTTACAGATGAATTCAAAGTACAAAATACTACAGAACAGTTTAGTAGTACTTGCCTGCATTTCAATCTGCGATCGTCAAGTAAAATCCGCGGGGTCCATCCACTGTACGGTCCTTAGGTAAAGCAATAATGAAAAGTAACTAAAACATGACGCATGTATGACATTTGGTTTCAGACTTCAGTGCACACTGTTCTAGAAGCTTCGAATATTAGATGAATTAATAAGAAAAACAGAATGATAACTGCGGCAGAGAACGGCCCATGTAGCCAATTGATTTTCAATTACACAATGACTTGATTATAAAAGTCCATATTATACGATATTACGTTACAGCTCTGAGAACCTATAGCATTATGTATTCACTTTATATAGTATTCTATAATCTATACATATATATTTATATACTTTTGAGTGACTTTTGTGTATTGTTATATTTTTTTGCTGTATTGAATTAATTATTAATTTTATTATAAAAAATCAATATATATATATATATATATAAGCCATTCCTTACAAGTCATCCTTACATGTAATCTCCTTGTGGAGGGTACCCACAAGGAGATTTACTGTCTAATAATTACACTGGCTCACTCACCATTCGAAGAAGTGGTAGAATAATCAATGAATACCTCGAACCCAAACTACGTACAAATCCTTCACAGGTTGAACTTAATAAGCATATTTTAATAATAATAATGTCCTCCAGACCGATTTCGGCCACAGCGGCACATCACAAGAGAGATTAGGCAACTGCACGGAATATATTATTGTATAGTTATTATAACAAGACTTATATAACGTTTGATGATATCAGCATGTTATAAATAGAATTTTATTCTTCAATAAAACGAAGAAATGTTTTTAATTAAACACGTGGAAAACCTACATAAGACGTCGACTACAAAGTAATAAGTATCAAATGAACGGTATGATTGCATCAAATGAAATTAATTATACTGCAAATAGTTGTTATGTATTGTAAACATTACATAAGTAAGGATCTTCAAACAACACGTCAATTACGGAACTATTTATATACTTAATATAACGACTATCTATACAAGTAAAAACATAAGTTTTATAGGGGAAAGTTATAAAAATATTTAAATATAACAAAATTAGTTGGTGGTGTTTTTATTTATTTATTTATTTATTTATTCTTTATTGCACACACTACAATAACATAACATAACATAGAAAGAACAGGTTTTCCATAAGAAAGTATGCAAAGGCGGCCTTATCACTTACAGTGATCTCTTCCAGGCAATCTCTTTAATAAAATAATGTTTTGCCAGGAGAACTGATCGGGCACAGTGTGCGAACTGATACATACATACTGAATTGATACATAAAATATATATAATATAATTACGTAAATACTCTTATATATTGTTTTTGTGTAGGTAAAGTTCGTTTTATTCTAAGTTTCACTCGTTATACTTTTTTTTAAATTTTTCAGTTGAGAAGTTTATTTTATCATTAACGTACGGTGTTATTTTTAATATGAAAGAGACCTTTTTTTGTTTATGAGATAAATATTTTTTGTCTAAATAGTTTTTTTTTATCGAAGATTAAAAAATAGGTACAAAATGTTTAAAGCCGATTCCTATTGTCATAATGAAAAATAAACAAGCCCTCCACCAATAAAGGCAATAAGTAGGGTTTTTAAAGTTACCTAATTATATTCTAATTTGTTTTTTTTATGTTTACTATGCCACATCCCTTTCAAATATTAATTTCATAATAAATGCTAGAAGTATAATATAAGATAAGGAATTAACTATACTCATTTATACAGAAAATATTTATTAAGAAACTGGTAAAATAAAACGGCGAATAATAATAAATAATTAATTGTACTGCGATTACTATATCACTTTAATTTTTCAATTGTTCACAGTGGTGCTGCCCGTATTTTCCTATGGAATGGGGATAGGCTGGTTATCACCAATGGGGGCACGGCTCATGTCCGAAGATTCACCGGCAGCGGAAGCGGTACACCCTGATGTTATATCTTGGATGGCCTCCGTCCCCTACCTCATCGGTACACCGGCGGTGTTTCTCTTCGGGTATATAGTGGACAATTATGGAAGAAAAAAGGCACTCATGTTGACTTCATTGTCGATGGCTGTAAGACAATCATTAAATCTTTTCTCAGCGGATAATTACGTTTTAAAACAAAATTGTTTCGAATTTAATTAATCTAGTTCTAGAGTCAGTTGTTTCGTGCATTCTGTGCGCTGAAAATGATACAGGACCAAAGATTTTATTTGTACAAGATTTTGGAAATATGACTCTTATATATTAATTTTATTTAATTTTTTCCACGTATTTCATATTTTCTCTATTGATGTTTTTAAATAATATGTATATATAATAAATTAAATAATTAATAGAGACCTTTGTGCATTGAGGTCAAACCTTTGTATATTTGAGTATATTTCACAGTTATCATATTAGTAGAGTAGTATGAGACTCATGAAATCCAAAAAAATTTTTATTCAAATAATTTTTTACAAGTATTCATGATTTTTTTCGGTGGTTATTGGTTTGGAATATGGATTCAGTCAAGCCTGGACTTAGATATACATATGTAGGCCTAGGCATACATAACTAAAAATTGCCTGATGATTTTAATTGAGGGCAATATTCATGTATTAAAATTTAAACTGAAAACATGGCGGATAATCTTTATGCGTTTTCTTTCTCAGCTAAAATATATTTAATAGCAATACTGTTATCTGTTTATTTAGTAAGATTTTATTAATTACATCTTTGTAACAATTTCTATGCTAATTTCGAGTAATTAAGTAATTTATTTATTATGAATATAACTCATTAGCTCATTAACGTAGCATACGTCTTCCATGTGATTCCAACATTGACCTTCTTACTCATGAATATGAGTAATAAAATTATGCAAAATCAATTCTTCTTTTTTATATATCGATACATATTATAAAATTGTCGTGTCTCGACATTAAATGTATTATATTAAACTTGAATTGTATTAAATTGTCCGTCTGTGTTCATTTCGCGTTTGTCACTTAATATGTAGGTATTAATATACGATTATGAATCTAATTTTGGTTTGTGGTAGGGCTTTGTGTAAGCTCGTCTGGGTAGGTACCGCTCATCAGATATTCTACCGCAAAACAGCAGTACTTGACATGATTGTGTTCCGTTTTGAAGAGTTAGTGTGCCAGTGTAATTACAGGCACAAGGGATTTAACATCTTAGTAGCGAGCGATGGTTAACATCTCTTACAATTCCAATATCTAAGGGCGTTGGTGACACATATAAAAAAAAGTTAAGGGTTTTGTTACAATTTGAATATCAATTCAATGTTAAAATTTATTAGATATCTGTAGAGAACGGCAAATGCAGTACCATTCTTTTTTCGACTAACACCTTCGACCCCTGTAACTTAGTTGTGGACACAACTAGAGTATATTTCAAAAATACATTATATATTATATATGTATATATACATTACGAGCGATCGCAATCAAAATAAATCCATAAATCTGATTTGATAACATAATCACATAATAATATAAAATATACTATTTAAAATACTCATTTGCAGACATTGCAGACCTAATATATGCAATATGTAAAAACGCACAAAAAAAACGATAATATAAAATATTATGTTGCCGTGCGATTCGTTATGTATAAATTATTACATAGTTATAAAAATGTCTAATATCGATAAGCTTATTTATATACTAGCGTTTTGCTCGCGGTTTCAATCGCGTAGTTCCCGTTTCCGTGGGACTACTGGGACAAAATGAAGCCTATACTCGCTGATAATGTAGCTGACTATTGGTGAAATAATTTTTAAAATCGGTTTAGTCATTTAGGGCCTTTCACGGCTTTACTACTGAACTGATTTTAATGTAATTTGGTATTAAGCAAGCTTGAACCTCAAGGAACTTCAACGCGGGCGAAACCGCAGGCAGATAATAAATACAATAATTGACTCGGTTTATATGAGTTCTCAGTATTTTCCAATGCGTCCTGAGACATAGCTTTTACGTTAAATATTTTGGATGGAATTGTCGGTGTCTCCTTCAATACCATGTATGTCATGGCCCATGTATGTCATTTAATATCTGGACGCACATTGTGGTCTATTTCTGATATATCTATATTTTCAGGTAGCCTGGGGGTTGAAATTGTATTCGACTGAAAACTGGGCTTTAATATCAGCTCGAGCTGTCATCGGCCTTGGAGTCAGCGGTTCCTATGTGGTAACACCTCTCTACATAAAGGAGATCAGTGACGATTGCATCAGAGGCACATTGGGGAGTCTTGTAGTTCTATCACAGAATTTAGGAAATCTCCTAGTGTACATTATCGGAGAGTATTTATGCTATCATGCGACACTATGGATCTGTTTAGCAGTACCGTTGATACATTTACTGGTATTCCCAACGATGCCGGAGACGCCGTCCTATTTATTGAAAAGCGGTAAAATTGAGGTGAGTTAAAATTATTATTACAGTTTATATTTTTATGCACCTCTCAAAATTGGTTGCATAACCTCTAAAATTTGACATAAAAAGTAGATTATTCTATAGAGTAGAAAAATAAGAAATTGCAGTTTTACGAAATAAAAAGTGATTTATATTCTCGACTGCGTTTATTTAATATTGCTTAATTTATACTCTTACAATGCTATGTGGTATGGTGGCAGATTTGAATGAATAATCATTTCGAATTACTATTTAAATATGTATATATATTAACAGTCTCAATCAATCAGTAACAGCAATACTAGTTTGATCTGACATAGGTACCAATCCAAATTTATTCCATTATATAAAGCTGAAAATGTTGTTTCTGTGAGCGCATCAATCTCCTTTTTAGAAAAAAATATGTTTACCTTATATATCTTATTTATTGAGAATACACAATATCGCATTACGACCCACAAGGGCGGAAAAGTCACGTGTAACGCGGATTAAATCACTCAGTGAAGTAGCAGTAATTATAATTAATAGTTAACGGTATTGTTATTTAACTGAAATTGCAAAGATTTTTCGCAATTTATCAACGTTTTTCCCGTCATGAAGATTTCTTACTATTAATACCATAATAAAGGTTTCTCAATTGATTTTGATATTAATTTCCTTGTTCATAAATCTTTAAATGAGGTGACTTATTTGATCGTCTTTTAAATAAATAAAAACAAAACGAGTTCGAAGTGCTTGTAAGAGCCTCAACTATATTATAAATATATTTGAATATTTACGCCATTTATTGAGTTTCGAATTAGACTTATTTGAAAGAAGCTCGAAAGAAATACCCGTTTAATGTTGATACATAGAATTATTGTAAAAATATTGACAATAAAATTGAACTTGAAAAGGGAACAAAACGTATGAACCCTAAGTTTGAAATTTTAATCAGCGGTCAGATCTCACTTTGTGAAAAACTCGTAAAAGCTTGAAAGGAAAACAGTAATACGCTATTTTGACACGTGTATATTGCGTGTATAATTATTTTTATATTAATTATCGTATAAATCACTTTAGTTTTTCGATTTTGTTCTTACAGAATAACTCTCGTAGTTTCAGATATACAAGATAGAATGTACTCGTATTTTAATAATACTTTAACAGAGACATCAATGAACTTCTATTAAAATGGCCAAAGGGCAGCGACAATAGTATCCAATACTTATTTAATCGAATATCTTGTTATTAAAAAAAAGTACCTTTTTGTGCAATTTTATGAGCAAATTTGTGATAATTTGTGATAATAATTTGCTTATAAAATTAATATATTTATATAAACGATAAAAAGGTAATAGTAATTGTTATTTATCATGCAGAATATATAAATTTATTGTAAGCAATTAATTGTGTATATATTAAAATGAGATTCTATTCGATTCTTATTGATAGAATTTACATTTAAACATGCGCGTACTTTTATTATAGGACAAGCATTATTGTTTTCGAATATTGGGTGCTTAAATGTTTTTTTTTTATTTATTTATAGGAAGCTCGCTCAGTTTTGGCCTGGTTACGCTGCCGTCAGACCACAGATGCCGTGGTGGATAGCGAATTACAAGCATTACTACTGGAACTGGAACAGAGCAATTCTGGAAAGTTCTTTCCAACATTAAAGACTTTAGGTAAGAATTTATTTTAATTTTGTACCTATTTTAAAATTCAAATTAGTTTATATAAAATTGTTATTATGTTATGTATCTGTAATCTATAAGGCGTATGTTTATTTATTGATATATGATCCAGTTTTGTCTCGACTTTGCACTTGTGCTTTTTGTCTAACACGTGTCAATAGGAAAAATATTTTTAAATGGCGGAAATAATATATGCTAGTACGGGAAAAACTGATTATTGTATATACGATGAATGAATAAATTACATCAATATTCTTTATGTAATATTAATTATGAGCCAGACGTAACTGCCCGTTGGTTTTGTAGTAATAATAATATAATATCCTGAGACAATATTCACACATGGCCATCTGATCCCAAACTAAGCGATATAGCTAGTACTATGTAAACCAGACAACCGATATGCTACTTTTATTTTGTAAATACATACGTATATAAATACACTCAGACAAGACAAACAGATATGTTCATGCCCACAAATGTCTGTGCTGGGTGAGAATTGAACCCACGATCTGCAGCACGAAAGGTACCAACCACGCCAACCGGTTCGTAAGTAGTTAAGTTATAAAGGTAGAAGTTTGAGTCCCGGGTGAGTCCAGTGAGAAAACATTGAGGTTTTATGAGTCTGGAAGTTGGCACTGAATTTTCGTATGCTTAATTTATTTTTAGTATTTATTTATTTATACACCAAACTGGTCTTTTTTGAGTGTACCAGCTGTTTGCTTCCTGTTGGTACGATACATTATCATACATTAGGTATGAGCTATACAAATATAGTCGTTACAGTGTACAAATAAAAATCACTAAACATAAAACGAAACAATAAGAATACCAACGTACAAAAGGAAAAAAATACCAGTTGCCATGAGGAATATTAGCGTCTGGGTGACCGAGGTTAGTTCGTATCGCATTTTTTTGTAAAAAAATATTTTTTTGGAAATACATATTTCTACAGCTTATATTTAAAAAAATGGAGTCAAATCGTTGGAATAAGTAGTTTTCCAGATACTGGAAGTAAATAGATATTATTTAATAATTGTTCCTTTAATTTTATAATCTCGTAGTAAGCGTGGAAGGAAAACATCGTGAGGAAAACGCGTATTATATCTATCAATTCTATCACCTCCATAGACGTAGCGTGGGGGAATAAGATATTCTCCTCAAATGATGTAATGGTTTTAATGAAATGTCTCATTTTTTTAAATCAAGACAATTTTATATTCATGATCTTTTTTCTCACGTCAAGAGTGCAACAGAGATGCGAATAGTGTGCGAATGTGTCGCCGCTATATCGGCCGCCATTTATAAATATTTTATATATTTGTGTTATAACGGTGTTTTGTGTTTAATTATAACATTTATGGAAAGATTTCTAAAACCCAAGTCGTCATAGACAAAGATCTTATTTAATTATTCAATAAAATAGAAATTCAACGGCTATGTTTTATTGCTTTCCACATCAAATATACTTACCTATTTTATTATTATATACATATATTAATAAATATCTTGTCATGGATCGGATTAAGAATAACTTTACTGTATAAATTAATGCAAATGAAAAAAAACTAAGCTATACTTAGGACCCTTTTTATAAGTCTTGAACATTACATTACATATACTCGTTAACGGAGTCTGACATGGTTCAAGGTTAAACTCTATTGAGTCTCAATTGAATGATTTGTCAACTTAAACCAGCATGACAACAACTGGCTTCCCTGGAAGTAGCTGATCTCTGGCTGATACTGGCGGCCGGACTTCGAAATTGCGCTAAAGACTCATTATTCCTAATATCTATTCAAAACGACATTTCTAAGATTATATTTGATATACCTTTAATGCTCTGAAACTTTAATTATAACAATCAATCAATCAAAGGTAACTTTATGTAGGACTAGTTTCCGCCTGCGTAATTGGGAGGTGACAGGTTGACAGGGTGACAGGTTGGGAGGTGGGCTAGGTGTGAAAAATCTCTGTCCTCTCTAGGGATTTCAAGTTTGTGTCATACAAAATTTCATTAAAATCGATAGTTTTATTTAAGGTTTTACTGTAAATAAATATTGTAAAATTTAAGTAAGTTTAATAACATTTTTTTTTAATAACATATTTAAATCTAGCTACTGGTTTACTCACCCTTCAATTCAGAATACAAAACAACTATTGCCGTTTCGTGGTATACATATATGATCTGTAGGTAGTCCAGACGAGCAATATACAACCAAGTTATCAACCTTTTACTGTACCTATATATGTATATAATATGGATCGTCCTATCATCTATGTCAAAATGCTGCTTGTATATACAATGTTTGTCCTGCACGACCTTAAATAACGCGAAAAGCTACATAACAAACACTTATATTAAACGTCTCAATGTCATAAATTCCGCAGTGTACATAGACCCTTAGAGCTACACAAAGTATTAACAACTGTATGTATTATACAATACCCTTAACCTAGAGTCGACAAGTGTAAACAGACATGTTTACAACTCGTTAAATAACCTTTTCGGTCATAACTATAATATTGTTTCCTTTGCGTCAACATAGCGACCGTAGCAACTAAGTAAGGAGTAACGGTGCGTCGAGTGCTGGCTAAACAATACAATACTTCCCATGTCAAGTAACGAATTTGCTTTACGTTTTGACATTCTGTTTATGCATCTAAGTGGTTCGGAAGTCTACCTCGGCGACGGTAAACATAACTGTGTACTGGTCGCACCGGTTCGTCCTATTTTCGTAACGGTTCGATTATTCGATATATTTGTTAATGGTTCTCTTAATGGGTTCACGGCAAATATGCGTGAGCGTTGACATTTTAAATATTTGAATCGATGAAATTTCGCTTCGGTACGTTTTGGCGGGAATTTTAGTTTAAATGTCATCAATGACAGTTTTTGACTGCTTCCTTTGGCTTAGATTAAGACGTACCTAATGTTTTTTTTTAAATTATATATCTTATCTAAATATTCAGGTGAGAGTTATAATACCTTATGTCAATTTATGGGAGATTTAAAAATATTTTCAATTCGCAATTGGCCCTCTGAGCGCTCAAGTTTAATTGGAGCCATTCCTTAAAATCCTTTACTGTCTTTGCAGCACATCAACATATGTACTACATATGTATAATATGTATGTATATATATTTAAACGACTAGAACAAATTGTTTTAAGCATTGAATGAAGACCCACATTCAAGTTAAATATTGTACAGTGATTTTTTATCAAATGTCTTGTTTTTAATATGTAATAATTATGTAATAATAATAATTATAGTTTATATTTAAAGATTTTATGGCGAGGTTTCTTGTACGAGAAGATTTAGATTCTAGAAATACGTACCTATATGGTATATATTTCTAGTTTCATTCTTTCCGATTTCAACGGCGTCCTAAGCCGAGGTCCGGCCTCACGGCACCCTTAGGACGTCCGTTCCCCTCGAGTCACACATGTCGGCTCCCAATCCTCGGCTTGATTATCTCGGCCCATCCCGCCCGGTAACGCTGTAGAAGCCAATAGGGCCAACAGCATTACACAATCCGAAAAAAAACTTACAAACTTTAATAAATTAATCTAATAAAAATTATCTTCATAATATCCGCAGTGTCTGACCGCAGCACATTCCGTGCGTTCCGTATAACTTTAACGATCACACTCGCGAGGGAGTTGTGCGGTTGTCTGGCTGTGCTGCACTTCGCTTCGCTGATCTTCAGCAAGGCTGGCGGCGGCTGGGTGCTGTCAGCTAATGAACAAGCAATGGTGTTGGGAGCGGTTCAGCTCGTCGGATCTTGCACCGCGTCTAGTTTGGTCGAAAGGACAGGACGGAAGGTACTATTTTTTTAACATACTACAAATTATTATAACTCAATCTGAGGTCCAGATTATAAAACTTTAAGTGTATTAATAAAAGGTTGGCAGACATGCAATTGATCCACCTGATGGTAAGTGGTCACCGTTTATAGACATTGGCGCATTTATAGAAATATTAATCAAGCTTGCCGGTTGAATATGTGGAGAGTGAGTGGTACCTCAGACGGGCTTGCGCAAAACCCGACCACCAAGTAAAATGACTAATTAGCACAATGTCGACTGGGTGGGTTCGACTTCCATTCGACAATCTTTGGGATTGGTCGCTAGTGCCGAAAGACATTTAGGTATTAGATATAAACCACATTATTACATGTGATCCTCCTGTGTAGCCGTTGCTGGGCACGACGTGCGCGGTGTCGGGCGTGGCGCTGGCGGCGCTGGGCGCGTGGTTCGCGATGAGTAACGGCGAGCACGCGTGGCTGCCGGTGCTGGCGCTGTGTCTGTGCATCTACTGCGACGCCGCCGGCCTGCAGCCCGTGCCCTTCGTTATAATGACCGAGATGTTTTCTTTCCAGGTGTGTTATTATTATTTATAGTCCTTTTTTGTAAAATTGGAAGGCGTTTTCGGTCAGTTGATGGTAAATGGTAAGTGGTATACATTGGTGATGTAAGAAATAGTAACCATTCTTTACATCGTCAATGCACCACAAACTTGGTGTCTTTAGTAACACTGGCTAACTCACCCTTCAAACCGGAATACAACTATTCTAAGTACCTATTACTGTTTGGCGGTAGAATATGTGACGATGGTTCACGTTACCATACTGCGGGTAGATAGATATTTATGCAGCACAAATACCTCCGATACAATGATTTCCTCGTGATGTATTCCTGCACCGGCAGCATTAGAAGCACAAATTGCGTATCTTAAACTGACACGAAATAATCTCTCTTATTTCCATATTATCCAAAATTATTAAATGAAATACAAATATTGATAGGAAAATCTCGTTTAGTATAAACTTCGGGTGGGATTCCACCAACCGCTTATAATATAGCTTATTATAGTTTTGCAAAAAGCGGTCACTATTGTACCTAGGTCCAGATTTCTTAATATGTTTTTAATAATAATAATTGATAAAAAATTCAACAACATTGTACTTATATTAAAATTGGCGCTATTTAAATCTAGACCAGTATCATGAGTACCTAATAACATGCTTTTTTTGAATAGGAAGGCGGACGAGCATGTGGTAAGTGGTCACCAACGCCCATAGACAACGGCATTGTAAGAAATGTTAACCATCGCTTACATCACCAATGCGCCACCAACCTTGGAAACTAAGATGTTATGACCCTTGTGTCTGTAATTACACTAGCTCATTCACCCTTCATAACGGAACACAACAATAGCAAGTACTGCTGTTTTGTGGTAGAATATCTGATGAGTGGGTGGTACCTACCCAGACGAGCTTGCACAAAGCCCTACAACCAACTAAATGTATTTATATTTTCTCTTCGTTAATTATATTGTATCTGTTTCAGTACCGTGGCACGGTCACGTCGATTGTTATAGCATTCGCGTGTGCTCTCGTCTCAGTACAACTACGAGTCTTCCAACCTCTGGCTGCAGAAGTTGGACTATACCTAGTGTTTTGGATCTTCTCAGCTGTATGTCTCGTCAGCACGGCATACATCATCTTCTACGTTCCAGAGACAAAGAGGAGATCTATAGAAGAGATTTATGCAGAGCTCGGCGGGAAGAAAGAGAAAGACGCAGAGGCTGACGTCACAAGGCTTTAAGCTGTAGGTAATATTAGGAACGGATTTCCTTTCAAACAACTTGTCAATGCTTTGACTAAAGGCTTATCGTAAATGCCGATTAATGTGCGAGCTGTGTAGTCATCGTCATAGTAGAATTATGTTCTAGTAATTAATATTCTTTTCGTTTTAAATGAAGATAAATGTCATTAATGTGCTGTTTTTTAAGCTATGATTTAGACGATATTTTATCTGTTTAGTACTCTGAAGTCTGTGGTGTTAACTTTCTTGGCTTTAATCAGTTTTTAATGTCAGTATATGTTTATATATCTTCAGATATATATTATCTACGTATGTGAAAGTAAAGTTCGACCGCTGTGAAAATACGTTCCTTTCATTTATATTCATAACTTTGAATGAACAAATTACGATACAAATATTAACTATTATGTCAACTTTTTATATATGTTATAGAGGGTAGAGTAAAGTGTCTTCTTTTGTGTCCCTCAAAGTGTATGAAATTTAGATAGTGCTGCTGCTAATATTCGAAAATTTCAAGGAATTAGAGATAGATAGTGAGACATCCGCCTTAAAAAGTACTAATTTCAAATTAGCCTTTAATAAATGTATATTTTTTTTAAAGTTTTTTACTCTCTAGCTACAGCGCCAATTACTAAAACTATTACGAATTTATGGAATTCTTATTTCATACATTTCGGTGGAGACAGATGAGACACTTCACCTTACCTCTACATTCCATAAAAAACTATCCCTGACGAACTGACAAGTGTCAGGAATATACCGTCTCAGCGGACGGACTATATCAATCTTTATATTCATAATATTTGGTGGCGCATTGGCGATGTGAGCGATGATCTCTTACAATGCCAATGTCTATGGGCGTTGGTGACCACTTACCAACAAGTGGCCCATATGCTCGTCCGCCTACCTATGCTATGAAAAAAACATTACGTAGTTTAAGTAGAATTTATGTAATGGAAAAACAAATTATTAGATTTAGTAATAAAAATCTAGACGTTATATTTATCTACAACTAGCCGCCGGAATTTTAGTGAAATATATAGGTATCTTATGTGATAGTTGTATGCCTATTGTCAATGTCATTGCAGTCACAATATCATTACATTTTTTATAATCTGTGTCCACGGTCCTATACACAGGTCTATCAACTACAATAGTGGGGGTACTTCGGCTTAATGATTGCCGTTCAATTCAATTTACGTCCGCAAGAGGCATGACGATAGATGGATGTTTCTCACAACGAAACGTAAAAATAAAACAAATCCGCAAAACTCAACAAAACGATATAATTGTTATATTAATAACAATGATTAAATAACACGATACTTGGGAGAGATAAATATACACCGGCAAGAGACCGACCCATCGATAGCAACGACGTACAGCGGCGTTGACGAGAAATAAAGGTTATATCACCCCATGTGGCACCATCGTACCAATCTCCCGCCACTGAAATTGGGCTCCGTTGATAGACCTGTATACAAGACCTAAAACCAATATACTAAGAATCGAATTAAATCATTTTGATAGTTGAATCCAAAGGGTCATAGTAGCAATACTGTATGATCTATAATTTAAAATGAAAGATCTAGTTCTTTGGTGTTTAATATTGTTAAAATATATATCCACGACCTACTTAAATCTGAGTTGCCTCGCTTTGATCTTTTGAACGTTCAGTAGAAGGGCTTACAAAACTATCTGCTTATAAGTATGAAATGGGGGTAGCTTGAATATTGTCAATACATATACATAATACATACATAGCGCATGTAAAATAATAAAACTTAAGTTAAATTATTTAATTATAATTTTAATTCATATTATAAATAGATGATATATAATTTAAAAGAGAAAAAGTAAACTCGAAACGATGATACTATATCCATAGATTATATATTTAAAAAAAACATATTATGTATGTGATATAATTCTCTTTCAAGGTTCAGTATCCGATACTGTGAAGACTGGGTGTTAATAAATATTTATATGAAAGAAATGCTTTTATTTAATATATTGTTCAGCTGCGGAAATTCCTAAATAGGATTACAGAGAATGATGATTCAACCTTATTATTTATTTCAACCACACTACTAGTTTTTAGTGGTAACAGAAAAACGTATTTACTCAAATTAGAAATGGACACATTTACTACTTTTATTATTTAACAATTGAAGGAAACAAAGTTTGACAGAGACAAAATTATAATTAGTTAGTTTAAAATAAAACTTGTGTCAGTATTAGTCCATATTCATATATTCCATATAATTTAATATAAGCATATAACAAGGGGTGGATAGGGTTAAAAATAAAACACAAAATCACAAGCATTGGAATGTTTACAATTGCAACGACAGTCCTTACAATACCATAGATGTTGGTTACAAGCCTCGTCTTGAAAGACAGTCTCACTTTGCCCGGGGGTAATTCAATTAAAATATCTCCTCTATCAATAAATAATATATCTGGAATCATCTACTCAACCCTTTCGTTGATATCACAACCTTACAACGCCCTCAAGCTAGGAATGAAACGTTTCGCCTTGGCCGAATGGAATCAAATAAAATAAAAAAAACAAATAGGCCTGACAGTTGACATCTGACAGTTGTCATGTAAAAGCACAAAGCAAGACCACCTTTCCTCAGCTTCACTCCGAAGCGTATTTTTTTACACAAATACAAAAAAAACATTGCATAAAATATTCGGTTCATACATACATACATATTACATCACGTGACCTAATAGACAACACATAAAAAAATCGTATTTTCACATAAACGACACAATATAGAAACGAAGTTTTCACTTTGTGCTTCCTACTTATATTACATAAAGTTACATAACACATATTATCTAGTCTACGTTTTATATGAAATCTATTATGATATAAAATACTATTTACTTATAGTATTACATATAGTATGGGTTTAAAATATATATTAGATAGTTGAATATTTCATCTGTGACGGGAGAAGGGGGGGGGGGATACTTTATAAAATCTAATATTTAATTTATAATCTTGAAATACAATAGTAATAAGTACATAACTTACGAACTAATGCGACGATCTTTATTATATGACATGTAAAATAGTTTGAAAGATATATATATTTCCAAATGCAATAAAATTAACCTACGACCATATGTGCCATCGAATAAGATACGGACATCGCGTAAGTGTGGCTGCAGCTTTACCAATCTCGTCACCGATTTTAGTTCATCCCGGTAATCATAAAACGTTAATATCCAATACACGCACGTCATATAAAAAAATCACCATCGTCATATACTTTGGGTTATTCTAAATGACATTCACAAAATTTCTAGCTATCGAAATAAATTAAAACTATGGTAGAATCCATCACATGTCCGGCAAGACACCTCACGCCTTACATTATTGCACTTAATTATCTAAAAATAAATGATATGCCAAAACCTAGCCTACCTTAGTACACTTCGATCTATTACTTACAAAATGTAAACAGTCACAGTTGCCCGATAAGATCTGAAACATTGAAATTGACGGCCTTTGATAGAATCTATACTTAAAAAAAAAACAATAAGTATATTTTTCTTATTATTACGGCTTAACCACTAAACCGATCGTTATGAAAGTTTGTTTACACGTTGTCAGGGGTACAGAAATAGACATGGGGCACATAACACCTGCCTATATACATACGCAGGGGTAAAGTAGTATTATATGATTGGTAGATAACAAAACCACGACCGATCAAAAAAATTGTGCGGTCCTTTTAATTTTAGAGGAAGGCATAACGCTATATCGTTATGTGACATGACCTTGGGCCACTGCCATTTCATTCTACTGTAAAAAAATCCAATAAAAACAACTGTTGGCGGTCCTTTGTCTGAGTGCACCAGGCTCACCACTATTAGGTACATATGGCGAAGGCTCATGAGGCGAAGAACCTAACCTAGCAATTAATAATACTACATGGCGACCACGCCTTCTGTAACAACAGTGCTACGACGTAGCAGCGAAGTATTAAATAATTAATAGTAAGTATTACATACAACTGCATAATAATAAAACGTTTAAAAAACGTGGCGGAGAGGCATAAGGGACACTCCCTTGTGAGACTCCCTCCCATGACGTTTGCCGTCACGGCGGACGATTCGATCTTAAAGGGCACGCCAATAAATGTTACACATCAAGACTAGATTTTTTCCATAAGTAAACTGTAATATTGTTTTATAAGAACTTTTACAACGAAAGAGGTGTCCAATGTATTTGAATCAGTATTTTTTATTCTTATTTAAGTTAACATTTTGTACATATTAAATTAAAATGCACTAAATATATGATAATAGTGAATATACTTAACTTAATTTTTAATAAGACCATCATGACATTAGACTTAGAACATTGTCTTTTACATCGTCTTTCATAATTATGTTTATTATTAATCAAAGACTATGAAAGAGTCCACATTAATTTTTTTTTTAAATATAAATATACAGTTAAAACGATCGATCTACTCGAGATCGTATGTAATATAATATTAAACCTTAAGTACAAACCAAATTAAAAAAAAAAAGGCAAATGCTACAGATATACAAAAACACAATATTATGAAATCGAATACAACGCAAAGATCTTAAAACTAAATTCCTAATTAATTATCATAACAATATTACAACGAATGCAATAAGTATTTCATTCATTCATTCATGGACGTTTATATTATTAGCATAATATACAATTTAGCGAGGGTTGCCATTACTCAAGAGTTATCCATAACGCTTAGTGATCGGGAACTATCGTTGATGAACTTACTGATCACATATTAATCTGTTTTAAAGTTCGACCGTTGAGAGAACGCGTTCCTGACGGCTGTCTGACGTCATAACTTCAGTGATACATTAGGACTAGATGATGATGTCCTGTTGTCGGCAATGGCGGCAAATCTTAAGAGAGGACTCCGCACAGGACATATTATAGTGCGCAAGTGTGTGCGCTAACACAGATGCACTCTTTATTCTGTCACTCGGGAAGGCAATCAGAAAAAACAGTTCAGGCGCGGGACCAACGGTTTAACGTGCTTTCCGAGGCACGGTAGTGTACACCTCTTACTACCAGACTCCGGACTCCGGACTACTACATATTGTTCGATAGAAAAACCCAAAACCTTTTCACTGGCCAGACCTGGTTTAAGCCCAGGGTCTCGGGATCTGGCCAACGAGGCCCAACAAAAGATTATTTTTGTATTGACATAAGCTTGTAACAACAAGTTATAGATTATAACATTGCAACATAGCAATATTATAACATTAATAATACGAAAAAAATTTAATAAGGCAAAAAGACTGTACACGGATCTCAAGGGAACGCATTCTCTTACAGCCGCATATTACAATAAATTATTACGATATTTCATGAACAACGTATTAAATAACCAAAGAAGTTAAATTATTAAAAACATGACAATATAGTTTTTGTATATCATTTAGATTGGTTGTTAAAAAAACGTTAATACAACAGATTAAATTATTGCAAAATGTAGTCACACATAGACAAAACAATCATAAATACTTATGGCAACCCTGATCACTAAATGTCATATTCTAACTCATATTTAAATGAAACGAAGCTGCCACAGAATAAAAAAGTCGATTAAAAATGATTTTGGTTTGAATTTGGCATTCGCGGTGGTACACCAATGTTCAGTCTTAATATTTATAAAGGATTCATTGCTTGATAAAATTTGCACTGCCACACCAACAGTTGAATAAGAAAGCGACATTTTCGCACTCATTATTACCAACGTCATGAAAAGGACAAAACTATACGAATTGTGTATGAAAGAAAGAGAAGAATATGAAACATCATTTCTCTATTATATGGGAATGCGTCGGCGCTAAAAAGTCGATAGCATGAAAAATCTTAAAACTGGTAAAAATACAAAATTAAATAGATTAGTTTGGGTTTTTAAAATTTCACATACGACTTGTTTTTATTAAATCTAAAAAAAGTTGATTAAAATTTAATAAGAATTTATTTTTTACTAAAAATAAAATTAATTTAGACATATATAAAAAATGGATTGCATTAGCAATACGTTAAGATTTGGGATGATTTTTAAAATGGATTCAAAGTGATAATAGGTAAAGGATGTGTACGGAAGTATAAATTGACATTTTTGTACATTTTGGAAGGAATTGACAAATGGAAGACAGAAAGGGGAGGGTAACGAAATTCCCTATTTAAAAAAAAAGACAATATGAGCTTTAAAAAAACATAAAGCTAAAGACTAGACTCAAACAACCAAAGGTACTTTAAAGATTTTTAAAATTAATTATACTAAACTTTCAAATTGTTTTTCAAAAAATATTTTTAGTTTTTTTTGTTGTTATTAAGAGCTAAGTTAAAATTGGAAGTTTAAAATTATCAATTTTAATGACGATAACTACTCGCTACTTAAATAAGTACAATTAAAACGACAAGTTTTTACCTGTGATATATGAATAATGCCATCTCCAATTGTTATCTTGCCAAAACCTTTCGAAACTAAGAGATTATTTATTATTAAATTTATTGATTTTATATAAAAAAAATAATCGAATATTATGTTATAATGTAGTGATGTGTCTCCGTTTGTAATTATATCAATCATTAATGTATAATCAGTCTGTTTATTTTCGACTACGTATTTTTATTTCTGAATAAAAGTACAATCAGCAACAAAAGTGACAATTTCTTTTTGTTGATACGAAAACAATCTTACAATTACAATCAGACAAGACAATACTTAAATACGAACGCTTACAGTTCGATAATAGTTTATAATAATCCTTACAACAATTAATTTCTGATACACTTGTCTGCGCGACTGTATATATTATTCTTATTAATAGATAATATATCAAATCGACAGTATTTCAAATCAACGCAATTTCTCTCAAAACAAAAAAGTTTAGAATTTTTTTTAAAAAAACTGTCCGATGTTTATTAACATGTATTACGTAAATTCATTTAAGTTTAAACTTTATTCCCATGTAATAAGGATCAATATGATTCGAGATAACATTTACGGTTATAGAAAACGTATAAATCGAAATCGGCCTAAAAGAAAAAACTAAGTTTTTAAAGTAGAAGGTTTTATATATAACCCACCAGACTCAACAAACAAACTACAGTGATTCGTTTTATATTATTACGTATACGTTAGAGTACTATGTGCGCGGGTAGTAGTGTCCCGTACGAGCCGGGAGCGGAGGCGGTATGTCCTGCAAGAAAAACACATATATATAAATATCATATTTATCAATATTATATAACTATACAGGGTTATTTGTATCACACCAGCAACCTCGCAGGACTAGATAGCTAACATCATAAGCAACAACTTTTAACTTCGGACAAAATTGAATACATGTAAAAAATGATTTTACAAGTTTTTGTCGTACTGTCGTGACATTTGTTGGTCTATATTTCATTCATACACGAAAGGACGACGCGACGCGACGATCTTTGCGACGCGTGTAGATTTATAAACGTTCAAGCGGGAAATTAAATGAATACTTATTTTTGTATGAAAATAAAATGTAACAAATTATGAAAAGTCTTAGAACAAAAGTTGTTGCTTATGGTGTTAGCTATGCAGTCCTGCGAGGTTGCTGGTTCGTTTCAAATAACCCTGTATATGATTGAACTAACTACATCATTAACCCCCCTTTTGTACCAAATAATTAATAAAATCGTCTTATATTCGTTTTATTATATGATTTCGTAGCATTTTATATCTTTGAATAGATCTACCAAATACTTTTAAAGTTTAAAATATAAATTAGATTCAAATTAATGGATTATTTATATTATATTGTAAGCTGTTTAGTTGTAAGCTAAGGTCAAATAAAATCAAACAAATAAGTGCAAAACAAGAAAAACGTATCAAGTGAAACAAACCTCAAGCACTACTTATGACGTAATAACACTAGGTGGTAAGCTCTGAAATAAAAAATAGCGATTTAAAAACAAAACAAACAGAAAAACAAGGGTTTACTTATACCTATCTCAAAATATATATATGTACATGAAAAAAAATTCAAACTAAAACGAACTCTACCACTTAGAAAATAAAACAGAAATTGCGCAAAATAAATGCAAAACTAAACTTAAACATAAGCCACAATTTACTAAATCTTAAAAAAGGGCTATTTATAATATAACACAACATCTTAAATTTAAAGTATAATGGACTCTATTTCTTGGCTAATAAGGTATAATCTTACCTGCACATTGTTATCGTGTATGTAGTGTCGCGGAAGCTGCGGCCGCGGCATCGGTTCATCACTGTCCTCATCTTCTTCGAAATCTGTAATTGTTTAAACATATTTTTTTACGATTATCTTTTCACAGATAATCTATATAGTATATTTTTTTATATTCAATTAAATATCATTTTTGTACATAATAATAAAATATAGATAAATATATTGTATTACAATATAAAATTATTTGTTTAGCTAGAAGAGAACTAATTTCTGGCTAAAAATCTTTAAACTATAACAGATTAAGTAGGTAATTTAGTATATTTTTCAAGAGGAACGTGTATGGTGATCTTTATATGTAACAAATTCGCATCTGTCATTGAAAATACGGTCTGTATTTTCTTCGAGAATTTCCGTTGCCAGTCTTCTATGAAATCCGGATCGAACTAGTTTTTAAGTGGGCGTCTATATGCGGAACCAGTTAAACATTATATTTTTTCACCACGTTTTGCTCATTTGAAAAACAATTGACGTATGAGCGGTGCAATGCTAATGAGCGAATCAAGTGCAGACAACGCAAATCGCGACTCCGTGTATTCGTAAGCCCGGCCGTTGAGAAAATGCATTCGTGGCAGTAGTTTTAAAAAAAGTGTTGTTTTAAAAAAATACTTATTTTTAACTATAAGAGAAAATAAACGAAAACAATATTTTTTTCGTAAATAGCTTCAACGTTACACCATCGTCAATTCGATCACGGACTTGTCAAAAACGCATCCAGTCAACGACCGGACATTGATACAAATATCACAGTGAAGTGACGTCATAATAAATGCACAGATTAATAATATGTAAGCATGCATCATTATTATTCATGCACGAATACAAAAATTGCGTTGTAATACTATTTGATTATAGGATCTGAAACGATGCCGTTAGCTTCTATTTTAGACTAGCTGTACCCCGCGGTTTGACCAGCGTATAATTAATAAAATTATAATTAAAATAAAATTATAAATATAATTATAAAAAAAAACTCTTCAGCTTTATATATTAGTATAGATATCTTAAATAAGTAAATATATAGGAGTAAAACAATAATAATATATATTATATAATTAAGCAAAATCAAAATACTTTATTCAACAAAGCAGCATTACACTTATTTACTGACAGTAAAATGAGAAACTACCGTCGAACCCTGATGAAGAACTGATCTGAAAAGAACCGACGAAAGAAACCAAAATCCATAGTCAATAAATCAAACCCAAAAATATTATTTTCCCAGACTTCCGCTTCAATAGAATTTATAAAAGTCAGTTATGAAAAAAATCTAGACATCAATGTAAAGATTATTATTAGTTACAAAATGGACTCTATCTACATACAAATAAAGATTATAGTGCAAATGAATCTACATAAACAATCTCCGAACACTAACCGATTAGTGGATAATAGAACGTAACTCACCCCGTCTCTTTCTCGCCTCCAAACCTCCCTTCACCGTATCCTCTGTGTCTGAACCCTCTGCAAAACATTTAGCAACATAAAACGACTAAACACATATAGATATAACTTTGCTCAATGATAACTCAAAAATAAAAATGGATAAATAATTAACTGATACTTCTACACAAATGGAGTGACATTATTAATATGTTGGAATGTATCAATTTTTTTTTTAATCGGAATGTATCTGTTACTTTTTTTTTGGTAATACAAAGGTTTAAAAAAAAAACGCCTATAGAAGAGGCTGCAAATTTTCTAAGGGTGTCGATAAAACATGCATAAAAATTGACAAATGCGTGCCATGTCACCATAATTACAGAACATTTAGAAACTGATAAACCATGCAAAAGTCCTAAACACTATTTGGAAAAAGAAGAATAATACAAATCGACAGGTAATCGAAGATAACGAAGTCGTCACACTCACCAGAATTGAGTTCTCGCACCAAAGTCGACATCGCGTTCGTGACTGAATCGGCGGCGTACAGCAGATCGCTTCGTAGACTCCTGTTGTCTATGCCCACTGAAAATTATATCACATATTGTATAAAGATCAAAGATATAATAGAGTCGAGAGAGGCTAAACGTGAATTTTAGCCGAAGTTTGCGAGCAATCTCACTTAGTTTTTTTAGGAAATAGGCCACCTGATGGTAAGTGAATGTGGTGAATGAAAATGGTGACAACAGCCCAGCGTTGTAAGAAATATTGTTTGCAATGCACCACTAATTTTGGGAATTAAGATGTTAAGTATTTTATATTTCTTCTTATATTCTTCTGTGAATATCCCTTTGCCTGGTTAAGGTCTCTTCTTCTTTGAGAAGGTTTGTAGCTTTTTCCACCAAGCTGCTCCAATGCGGGTTGGAGGAACACACATGTGGCAGAATTTCAGTTAAATTAGACAAATTCCTCGCGATGTTTACGAGATGAATTATAATAAAAAATGAAGCACAATATGACACTCAGCGATGCCTGCCCTTTGAACCCACGATCATCGCTTAAGATTCCCGCGAACATTTTGGTTTATTTAGTATTTTAATATGAATATATCTTGTACTTACTAGTGGTAGGTCGTTGGTTCTGATGAAAACTTCTAGGGTCGCCTCCCATCGATTCCATCGCGCCTGTAGTTAAAAATATACACAAGCTTTAATATATTGAAAATTGTTTCAATTTACAAACTGAAAAAAAATATGTTATTAGATTTTTTTTTCATTCCATTATTAATTATGTGACTATGTGACCTAAATGTTCCTTGATAGTTAAAACAACGTGTCATTAACACAAGTCATTAATGCGTTTCTTAACTAAGATCCACACACTTACTAGCAATAACCTCTATGTGTCCGTTTAAACGTACATCATAAAAACGGCCATGTGCTCATTATAGTTCATTCTAGATCGTCAACGCTCTACATCGGGCAAGTCAACGGTATTCGTCCGTCGACTTGCCTGACGCTGACCCATACGAGTGTAGTATTTACGAAATAAAATAATACGAAAGGAAACGAAATGAATCGTAAAACACAAATATTTCTTTCTAAAAGCAATGATCTCTTAAATACCGCCACCGTCACAAACGGTAGGATGTGACGGTGCGCCCGTAGGTACGTACCGCGCGCGGCGTCGGAGAGCGCGTAGGTGGCGAGGCTGTGCGACATGTCGACGCGCTCGCGCTCGCCCAGCGACGGCGTCTGCGGCGCGCTGCGCACCGCGCCGCGACCCTCCCTGCGCACACACACACCGCGCATGTAGCCGTGCCGTGACGCGTGCTACTCGCTTACATCGCACATGCATCACCGAGCTCGGGAACTCAGATGTTATGTCCCTAGTGCACAGGCACTACACAGTTTTACTCGGTGGAAGATCTTTGTGCGAGCTCGTCTGGGTAGCCACCCACTCATCAGATATTCTACCGGAAAGCAGCAGTACTTGGTATTGTTGTGTTCCGGTTGCAAGGTCGAGTGAGCCAGTATGTTTTGCATGCCTCGGGGTTCCCCCTCTACCCGGTCAATTTCTCACCGGCAGTCATATTTTAAAAAAATGTAAATTACCATAAATTTGCGACATTGACCGTAATAATCGTAACATTTCCAAAATACATGCATCAAAATCATATATCACCGTAATTCCGTTGTCAAGATTTCACGGGTGTGTGATAAAGTTAATTCTTCCAGAGTACGAAACGAATTTTGGTCATAAAAAGTGGGACTTTCTCCGTTTAATACGGGAATATTTGCGCAAATACAGATAATCTCGTACACTCTCACTCTAATGGTGAGATGTCGTGGCAATTTAATGTTACAAATAAGTTTATCTCTCTCGACGTATATTTCACAAGGCTTACCTCTCCGGCGCGGAGGGCTGCGGTTGTGATCCAGGTAGGGGAGGACTCTTCGTCGATCGCGGAGACGAATTCGGTGTTGACCTGGGACTCGACTGCTGAGTCTGACAATGATACATGACTTCTAACTATCATTTCACAACTTAAATTTCAAAAAAAGTAATGCCTTAAAACCCACTGTGGATTATGCCTCCATCCCTTTTGAAATGATTTGAACCTTATACCAGTGCGCTACTAAATTGTGTTTTTTTATGAACACGTGGCAGATTTTCATCCGACACATGCAGGTTTCCTCATGACGTTTTCTTACACCGCTGAGCCTCGTGCTCGGAATGAATATATATAGAATGTTTTATGTATAGAACTAGCTGATACCCGCGACTTCGTCCGCGTTGCTTGATATATTAACAAAGTTTTCTTATGTACGAAGGAAAAAACATCAAAAAGATCGCATTCAAAAATATATGCTTAAAAATACATCACTGAACACGCAGTGCATGTACAAATCGTTGTTTCTTGAAACTTTAATAACTTTTTATTAAATGAAGATATCGTAATCTATTTTTTTTGACAAGGGCCTAAGAAATAAAATTTAGAAAATTTCTTTGAAATCTATCCAGTAGTTTTTCCGTGATGCGCGCACAACTGCAGACCTCTATCATTTTATTTATATAGATTACATAAAACAATGACAATAGAAGCTAAAACTTGTTATAATATGATAAGGCATTGGTTACCTTAAGCATTCTCATGAGGCCTTCGAGTTGATGCATGAGGTGCTTCCTGGACTCCTGTAATGAAGACAGGTGTCCCTCCAGCTCGTCCTTGCGCTGCCGGAGCGCCCGCAGCTCGGACACGAGTGGCGGGGCGGAGCCCTGCCCGCCCACCGCTTCCGCTTCTTGCTGCCGTCTGATAAGTTATAAATATATATTTTATCGTTATCTGTGGGGCTGTCGATCCACACACAGGTGTGTACTTTTATAAATGTAACGGATACAATGTAATATGACAAGCCGGTTGGCCCACGAAGGACAGACATTTGTGTGCATGACTGTTTGTCCTGAGACTGGGTGTAATTATCTATATAAGTATGTATTTACAAATAGGATTAGTATTAGTTGTCTGGTTTCCATAGTACGAGCTCTGCTTAGTAGGGGTTCATATGAATTATGTGAATAATGTCCCAGGAGGTTTCTAATGCTTTAAGTATTGGCTTTGAAATTTCACGAATTAAAAATACTAATAAATTTTACTTTTGTATCTTCAACAACATAAAGTGACAGCCATAAAATGTCTCACAGTTTACCAAAGGCGATCTTCAGGTTGAGATTTGTGAAAAAATTGTAGTCATCAGTAATCCTAAATATTTTATCGTTATCCATAAAAAATGCACGAACATAAAATACAACGTTAATAACATTAGAAGATATATAATAAAGGCAGAGAAAAATGTGAGTAGAAATTTGATAATAAGAAAAAAAGGGCGGTCGGGGAACTCCCGTCAAGAACGAAGCTCTGTTTTTTCGACTCAAACCGTGTTTTAAAATATAGATTTTTATTGATTATATTACTGTATTTTTGTCACACCAAAAAGCATTACAACCTCCTTTATATCGACCACCTAAATTCGAACGCCAACACATCGCATTTTGTAGCATTTGGTAGGTACAGTATGAACGCTATTTCGTTATATGACGTGACCTTGCGCCACTGCCATTTCACTCCCCGTAAAAGAACCTCGTTCCAAAAACAACGCCTAAAAATATTGGAGTTGCTGCTAGTTTACCTTAGACGAGCGATCTCTCTCATGATCTCCCGGTTCTTGGCCTCGAGCTGAGATATCAGTTCGCGTTGCTGTCTCGCCGCGTCCACTTCTGAACCCTCTGACGATGACCGGCCCTGAAGATAGAGCGACTTCAATTAATTAGACCGGTTTTACGCAATTCCCAGGAACATGCTATTAAAATGCGACGAAAGCGAAAAGTTTTTAGCATTTGTTTCATTAATTTAAACTTTTTTTATTTGTTTCTTAGATTTAGCTTCTCTAAATATCCTAAAAGATTAACATACAAGCACACACACATACACATAGATACGGTAGATGCTTACCAATTCTGGTGTCAGAGATGCCGACCTGCCGGCTCTTGGCTGCGACGAAGTAAAACAATAAAAAATATTTTTATTCACAAATAATTTATAATAAACAGACAGACGAGCAAATGGGACACCTGATGTTAAGTGTTCACCACCGCCCATAACCGTTGAAGACGATACCACCTTGAGCACTTTCGGCCACGGCGGCCATAGTCAAGGGAGACTACACAACTGCGCAGGACATATTATGCACAACTGTGACCGTTAATACAGGTGCACCCTCTTCTAACTCACTCCCATTATCCGATGGAACAGGTAGATCTGACACGCAAGAAAAGATAGGAAAGTATTCTGTCGCAAGACGAACGACCTCGCATGCAATACGAGGCATGGGACTGTACTATACATTATACAGTACATAAACAACTTCTAAGCCAACAACAACCAGGCTGCTTCTGAGAATCAGGACTTCGGTATCTGGCGCCTTATAAGCTAGCTAGCAACCTTACCATCAAGGCATTCGACCATATCCATTGGCCAGGTCAAAAATATTAACTCAGCGTTGCCGTAGGAACTCAGATGTTACACTGACCACATGAATACAAAATTTGAAAGTAGAATAACTTTTAGTGGGTGGATACCCACCCCAGACGACCCA
This sequence comes from Nymphalis c-album, assembly GCA_963151315.1. Lineage (NCBI taxonomy): Eukaryota > Metazoa > Arthropoda > Insecta > Lepidoptera > Nymphalidae > Nymphalis > Nymphalis c-album. Next base: position 4,741,671 of record OY720610.1, read on the forward strand.
CCCAGCTTACACTAAGACCTACCAATGAAGAAGTAAAAACTTTTAACAACATTCATAAATTTGACCACAAACATTTATTAACTCTTATTGTATATACATATACTCGTATTGTGTGCAATGAAGTTTTTAAATAAATAAACAAGTACGTTTGATGAGTTTAATACTTCCGTTAAAACAGCTTTGTTTGATCCAGCAACATTATTATGAAACATGGCTTTACAAGCCACAAATACATTTTCACAAAAGAGTTTTAACTGTTTTTTTATTTTTTATAAATCATTGACATATATTTACCATGGTACGATTTTCGTGCGCCAATCTAGCCGCGTATCTCGCTATGAGGCGATGCTCATCGTCGACTCCCCGGGAGAGGTGGTCCGCTATACCTGAATACAATTGACAATATACAAGTTACACCAACATTTATTCCCAACTGCTTCGCGCGTTTTCACTCGCGACGACTGACCCACGTGAGCGAGATGTTAAAAAGACTATATCATTCTTTAACAGATAGTTTTACTTTAAATTCGACTGGACACACAAACTGGGAGGGGAGAGCGGCACGAAAGCGGTCCCGTGGCGCTTCCCGTTAAGACGGAAAGGGTAACGCTGGTTTTTTAGCAGGTATTCCTCACTTAGGGCTCACGGCGCCCTGGAAATGTGGCGAACCCCACATACTGGTCTGGTCCCGTGGGGGAAACGCGTAATGCGTTTTTCCAGCGTTAAAAAAAAGGTGTTGGGTATAAAAAGCAGTAAGTAAAATTATATCGTTCTTTGGAGTTCGAGCTCATTGCACAACAAAATGTATTTAATGGTTTGTTGGAGCCGCGAAAACGTAACAGAGACAGTTTAAAAAAAATTATTTATACTTAAAAAGGCCTGGATGTAATAATTTACTTCCAAAAGTATTATATATCCTAACGTTCCTTAAAATTCTTTTAATTTTACAGTTGTACGTTTTTTTTGGGATCCCATTTACGAACACGTACATCCCACAATTGAATGATTATTTATTATTAACCGTGTCAAGTCGTCTGACTAACTACAAGATTATGCTTGTCCTTTGCATTAAAGGCATCAAACATTGGTATAATTTATTTAAACTACTCACTGTACCCTGCGCGCTGTTGCGCGCGTTGCTACGCTACTTATTAATTATCAAAAGATTGGTCGTACCAACTCAGAAACCTGATGAACCTGACCCAGAAGTGAAGATCGCTTCGCTGAAGATCATGACATGATCAAATGCATAGTTAACGATTCTATAAAGGACATACAGACAAACATATAAATATATATATGTATATATATATAGACATGTTTTGCCCGCGGTTTCACAAGCGTAGTTCCGGTTCTCGTGGGAACTCGGGGGACAAAATATAGCCTATGTTACTCGCCGATAATGTAGCTTTCCATTGGTGAAAGAATTTTTAAAATCGGCTTAGTGGTTTAGGCGTGAAAGCGTAACAAACAAACTTACATTCGCATTTATAATATTAATAAGGATGTTGCCTTTAACAAATATTTCAAAACGAGTATACTAGCAATCAACAGAAATGATTTAGAAAGATAAGCACGAGTTAGATGCGAGTAGTACTCACTGCGATGCGTCGACCTGGAGGAGCGGCTGTCGAGCGAGCCCGTGTTGACGTACCCGCCCGCGTACTCCGGGAACCCGTTGTGAGCCGGCACCGGGGACGGCGGACTGGGGGGGGGGGGCGATTTGAACATTACTATTATAATAATGTGAATTGCTACTTGGTACCAATAGATGGCGTTGACTGAATTCGTCAAATGAATCGTGTTGTCATGACTCACTACTTAATTATCTACAGTGTGAATGTGATTAAGTTAAAATGATCAGACCAAATAAATTATACTTTGAACATATGAAAGGTCTTCCTTACTTTGATACTCCGAAATTTCGGCGTAAACAAATATTATGAATTAGGTATACTGTTTTGATTTTGTTAATGTTTAAGATCAAATTACATTATGCCAAATATTTATAATATTTTTATTTTTATTTTAAACTATGTTTTTTGTAAGTACTTAATAAGGCTTGGTAAATTTATAATGAAAGTGAACAATTACACTATCTAACCAGCAGTACATACTCGGTGGTTTTATTTCGGTAAAAGTCTTATAGCATCAATACAATTATAAATAATAATAATAATAAATATCCTGGGACATTATTCACACACGTCCATCTGATCCCAAACTAAGCAGAGCTCGTACTATGGACAACTGATATACTACATATTATACTACTTTTGTTTGTAAATACATACTTATATAGATAATTACACCCAGACTCAGGACAAACAGACATGTTCATGCACACAAATGTCTGTCCTAGGTGGGAATCGAACCCACGACCTGCGGCGTGTAAGGCAAGTGTCATACCAACCACGCAAACCGCCAATTAATCAAGTAACACTATTAGTATTATTGGATCTATATTTTGACACAAAAGACACATGTACTGGAGCCTTCTAGGTCACAAAGTGTATGGCCGATAAGCACAAATATGAATGAGATGTGACTCACACGATGTGGCTGAGGTTGAGCGTCCGCTCGGGCTGGTCGGGGTAGCGCGGCAGCTGCGGGCGCGCGCGCTCGGGCACGCAGCGGAACGACTTGCGGAGCGTCGCGCCGATCTGCTTCGACGGCGACTTCTGCAATGCGATATTCATTTGAATATCCTATAAAAGGACTGCTAAATATTGATCGATGTTCTACGATTAAGAATGTTACCCAATTTTTATTATTAGCTCTCCATATTCTCTGTCAAAAATAAAAAATACAAGTGAAAGAATTACTTCGATACGTCAATTAGTTTCCGACTTATAGAAGTAAACGTGCGATGCGGTCTCGTGCTCGGTGTGACGTCATTTTACAACACTCGCTCAGTCCGCTCGCGCTCTCAGCACGGTGTCGTCTTACGTTTGGCGACTTGCTACTAAGCGGAGCGTTGTAAAGTGACGTCAGACGCGGTCACGTGACTGTTAGCGGGACTCGATATTTTCGTAAGTTTAAATGCCTGTACAATCAAAACTAATAGGTATTTTTGAATACAACAAAAACTACTGTATTTGTATACACACAAGCTTTACTGTACCAAACTTTCAACCGATTTGGCATACCTATTAACATTCTTAATTATATTATCAGTCCGGACCATGTCTCAAAAATATAAATACACTTATAATATATTATGCCGCACATTCAGCAGCAGTGTACTCACGTAGGTGGCGTACTCCTTGACCTCGTGGTCGTTGCAGTGCGGCGGCGTGACGTGTCCGCGCCAGAAGCAGTCCTGGCACAGCGTGTAGGCGGCGCAGCGCGTGCAGCGGTAGCGGAACCCGGCCAGCGAGCCGCGCCGGCACGCGCTGCACGCCAGCGGGTGGACCACTGCGGGACACACCACATACAGACACTACGGGACACCAGCGGGACCCGGCCAGTGGGTGGACCACTGAGGGCGGGGGGGACCACATACAGACAGTACGGGACACCAGCGGGACCCGGCCAGCGGGTGGATCCACATAACGAACAAGTAAAAATGCATTCTATTGCTTCACGAATCGGATCGGATCAACTCTGCTGATGTACTTGTCTCACTTTCAAAAGGTCGCATCCATTCTGATCGCACGTCGATTATATCTATCTTTTAATCAGAATATAGCTATTTAACTTATTATAAACAATTTATTAAACTAATTTAATATCATACCATTTTCAACGCTGGCAAGGCGATGCAACAGAGGCAACCATACGAGACAAGGAGGTCCTGGATCTGACATCAATGTGTCTAAGAAATCGTTTACTGTTATTTTAACATTCTGTAACAGAAAACATAGTAATTAAAAAAATATTATTAACTATACACATTAATTAAAAAATGAAGTACTATATATTTCATATTAAACTACTAACGATAATGGTAACTGGTAATATAACGAGAAAATAGTGAACATATTTGTAAATGGCAAACCATAACATGTTGTTTTTTGTAGCTATAAAATTATGCATAATACATATAGTTATAAGTTTAACTTGGCCAATTTACTCATGTTGACAAATTACACAATAAAATATTATATAGATGGTAAATAGCGTGAAATTAGCATTAATTTGTTTTAAAATAGGGTTTATAATCATTTAACTGTAATTAAGTAATGTAGTTATTTAATAGGTGAAGAAGAATAGCTTCCGAGTTGCTTACCAGTTCTACATTCTTAACAGAATGGTAATTTATAATTTAATTTATTCTTCTAAAATGAGAATTCAAAAAAAGAATAGTTCTTGTAAGATCGTACTTGAATAAGGTATGTTTTAATTTTTTCTTTACCTGATTAAATATCGATATTGCCAAGTTATCGTTGTAACTAAATGACGGGGACTCATACACAGCCGCAGGTAGAGCTAAGACTTCACGTAGATAGTCCGACAGTCTCTTCATTAACAAGTGACCATTGCCGTCAGATAGTTGAGAAAATATATCTGAAAAATAATTGTACTGTTATTAATCAATGGCTAACCAGTGCTCACTGGGTTATCTTAAGCTCTTTAAGTAGACATTATGCAGTTTTTGAGATATATGTCTGTAATTTGTATTTGCTACTCACATCTTAGTTTATCCATAAGTTTCCCAGCGCACATGGTGGCCAATGCAACTTTGATTGAGAATACTCTAATTTTTCCCACATTTTCTCTGAAAATAACATTGAATTTTACAATTATAATTATATCTTTTATAGGCAACAAAATTGTTGTAGCATACCTATACATGAACTTGTAAAATGACCATTCAAAAATTTGTGCAGTAGCTTACTTGAATATAAATATTTACTAATTTGATTTTTAACTAATGCAAAATCATCTCTTTGTGTACCTTATACCTAAGCTATCTTAATCTGGTTGAGATTTAAAATCAAACTTGTTCTTAGTAAAATATTTTCTATAATTAATTAGTTTTACGTAACATTTGTAAGTATTATATATGTATTAATTATATAGTGTGGAGCAACCAATTTCTAATTAATGAAACAGCTTTATGTATATAGATGTTACATTATTTCGTATATAAAAAGAAAAATTTGTACTGTATTCTCGTCTGCAAGATTTATTCAAACATGTATTACCCTGTACTGTACGCCGACAGTAGCCAATTTAAAAGCAAAGCAGAACACGCTTCGACAGACACTTGATTGGCAGGTGGCAATCTTTTATTCAAGTTGTGATACAATGATGAAACAAGCGTCTCCAATCTGGTGACATTTACACAGGCAGTCGGTTCCAGAGTATTGAGTGCGTTTTCTCGAAAGGCTTCTATTACGTTCCATATATCTATTGCATGTACTGAAAAACAAAAACAATTATCGGTATAAAATTAACAGTCTGAATCTCGTAATATTTGGCTGCTCTTCTGACACACACACACACACACTGCTCCAATACAGGTTCGTAGATATACATGCAGTAGATTACTGCATCACACATGCAGATTCCCTCCCAATATTTTCTTTTAGCAATGAGGAAATCATGCATGACATAAATTATAAACAACGTTGTATAATATTGTTTAGTGTATTATTCTTTATCTGATCATAGTGTACAAGAGTAACAGAATAAAGTATGTAAGAAATATAAATACAATTTTATATAATGTATGAGATTCACTTTTTTATTATGCGAGGAAAGGAAGACTATCAGGCAATAAGGTAGGCAATGCTCGTAGGCTGGACTAGTAGCATTAGAGACTGACATATAACTGGCTTAGTAAATTTTTCACATTACATAAATATATATATATATAGTATAATAGTATGTTTTTTATAATCATACTTATATTATTAATATTATATACACACTCACAGTTACACTTCTTTTGGACAAATCGGAGTTTGCAAGCGGTTCTGTATGATGCAAATCTTATAAGGTCAAAGTTCTGATCCCTCATTTCTTGAAGTAGTTGTGAACGAGGGTCCAATGGCCCACTGCCCACTGGGATTGGGGGCATCACACCCATGCTCTCACGTTCTAGCGACATGTTAACCTTAAAACAATTTCAATGATCATATATATTATTTAACTGCTACAGTAGTTTTATATATCTTTAACATACATTATGATCTTGTATACATCTATAATAGATCACATCTTATAAAAATACTATTGTAATTCAAGGTGATTAAATAATTAATATTCAAGTAAAACAATATTACTATAAAATAAATAATATTATACAAATACATATTGAAAAAAAAATTTAAAGAAAAAATGCTTTTTCTTATGTTTCATAATAAGAACAACTGAATAAATATGTGTGAACTAGTATTTCATAATAATACATTGCATTATTGGTCATTGTTTGTAATAAATATTACAAAACTATTGCAGTTCCATTTTTTTTGTTTAGTATTTATCCCATAAGTTTGAATTATTAATCAAAATTATAATTGCCTTTTTTTAAAAAATACAACGTACGTTCTTTAAATGTTACTTATTATAACATTTATGGCATTTTATTGTACAAAATAATTAAAATTATAATCATACTGATTGTGTAAATTCAAATTAAATACTTACTTCCTACTATCTCATCACTTTGTCAGGAAATTAGTCACAAATCTAAGCAAAATATAGAAGTTATTTACTTATATCGATTATATAGAAAAGAGCAAGAATTTAAGTTTCGCGAATTATGGTTCAACTAGACGTTAAATACACAATTTGTACTTCTCAACCCACTCTTCAATAAAAGGCAGCACAAATCCTATATATTTTTATAAAATAAGCAATGTTTAGTTTAATTCAGAATTAAAGTCATAAATGGTACTGTGAATGTGAAATGACAAGTCTGCCGACTGCCATTGAATTGGACTGACGTTCCAATTATGGATATAAAGAAAAATAATTATACTTACTTAAAATAAATTTGATAAGGTTAATCCGCTTGAGATCATTACAGTTAAGTTTAATTTTTTAATCATGAAAATAAATAACCTACAGTTTTTTATTTTTATACATAGAACTTCATGTATAAAATATATCTTTTGTTTTATTTTTATGCGTTGTATGAAACACATGTTTGTAAAGAATGAGTTCTTAGGGAGAGCGCTCACGAGCAACTTTAGTTGCGGCGACAGTCGTCGTCTCGTCACCTATCCAAAGCGGAGCGCGCTCACGGAGGGCGACAGAGACAAAAACTTTTTTGAAAACAGATTATAAATTAGATTTAATTCATTCGAACAAAATCAAAATACCAAATTAAATCAAATCAGTTCAAATTCAATCACATTAAATTAATTTAAATTGAATTCATCATTATAAATTAAAATGAAATTGATTGCAATCAAAGTTTTTGCTAAGCAGAGTGAAGAATAGCTAAATTGACAGTCTAATACGTGTAACAAAGATTAAAAAATTAAAGGTAAGTAAAAGATTAAAGTTAGCTGTCTGTTGCATCCATTTAGAAAGTAAGTCATTCATTTATTTTTTGATGTTATTGACGCATAAGTTTTTGGTTTAATTTTATTTATGATAAAAGGCACTTTAATATTTACTGCTTTTAATACGGAGATGAATATTTTAAATAATAATAACAGTCAATTATATATAATTTATTAAATTATTAAGCTATAAATTTAAATAGTAAATAATGGCATCTACTATTGAATTCGTACGAATCCATATGAAACACCATTAAGACAGTAGTTTAATGTTTTAAAAACACAATTTTCTATTTTCCGCTGTTTTTTTTAAGTCGGATTGTTGTTTTTGTTTTGCTAAGGCTGGCAACACAATGACAAATTTAGTTGCCCTTGTGTTCGCGGTGACAGCAACTATTTCGTTGCCGCGTGAGCGCACCTCCATACAAGCGCATGGACGCGGCAACTGTCGCCGCAACTAAAGTTGCTCGTGAGCGCTCTCCCTTAGAGTTATTATAAGGACCTTAATTTAAGGGGAAAAAGCCTAGTTTTTTTTTTAAAACACTCCAGTTAAAAATAATATTTCTTAATAATGTTTTTGTCTATATACAATCTACACCGTAACTTGAAAATTATTTTGTCTATTTATGTTATTTCGTTTACACTTTCGTCACTTCCAGACTTTTAGCACCTCTACGAGCATGTACGAAAGACGACTTATTCAGGAGTTGGTAGTGAGACTAGTGACTAAACAAGAAATACGAATAAGCACAATTATGTCCTCAAGTTACGGTATTTTGACGTAACAAAGAATTATTTGTATGTCCTAGTAGCATATTTTATGTTCGTAAATATTTCTTTGACTATGAATACCATAATGATAGCGGTTTCTTTATTATTATAATTAGTGATAATACTAATGTGGTAATGGTGACGAGGCGACTGTTCGTGGCGCCAACTTTTTGGGGTCGCCGAAGTCTGGAGTCAAAGAATAACCATGAAAAAAAAAACAATTTGAGAAAATTATTCAAAAATCAAGAAAATGTCCAATCAAAATAAAAAGTCAAAAAATATGAAATGTGCATTAAATTAAAAAAGGAACAAAAAAAAGGAGGAGCAACAAAACTTTCTACGTCCAGGTGACATAGGTGTTGCAAGTTTGTATCGCGGGTCCGTCATTTTTTATGTAAGATTCTTGAGATTTTATTTACAAGCCTGTCTGTGGTTGTTGTCTGTTTCATGGTTTTATAGTGAGTGGTGCTTTTTAGTGCTAGTTTGAGGAAACGTTTGAGACTAAGAGATTATTTAAAAATCAATCAGTAAAGATGTTTAACTATACATATATGGATTTTAATTAAATAGATCGGGTTCAAATCTCGTGCTTCCAATTAATTTTCTTTGGTTTTTTTTTAAAACTGCAAGAGCGTGAAATAAGGCTTGAAAGTTTGTATGGAAGGTCCATCTATTTGGATATAAGAAGTATAAAATTTTACATACAAGCCTCTAGTTAGTAATAAATAAATACGTATTTCAGGGATTTTTAAAACTTCTTCGCAAGAATATGAAATAAGGGTTGAAAGTGTGTATTGAAGGTCCGTCGATTTTTATTTAAGAAGCATGAAATTTAATTTTAAAGCTTCTGAGCAAAAATATATGAATACTTAATTTGTCATTTTTGAGAATTATAAGGACCTTAATTTAAGGGGAAAAAGCCTAGTTTTTTTTTTAAAACACTCCAGTTAAAAATAATATTTCTTAATAATGTTTTTGTCTATATACAATCTACACCGTAACTTGAAAATTATTTTGTCTATTTATGTTATTTCGTTTACACTTTCGTCACTTCCAGACTTTTAGCACCTCTACGAGCATGTACGAAAGACGACTTATTCAGGAGTTGGTAGTGAGACTAGTGACTAAACAAGAAATACGAATAAGCACAATTATGTCCTCAAGTTACGGTATTTTGACGTAACAAAGAATTATTTGTATGTCCTAGTAGCATATTTTATGTTCGTAAATATTTCTTTGACTATGAATACCATAATGATAGCGGTTTCTTTATTATTATAATTAGTGATAATACTAATGTGGTAATGGTGACGAGGCGACTGTTCGTGGCGCCAACTTTTTGGGGTCGCCGAAGTCTGGAGTCAAAGAATAACCATGAAAAAAAAAACAATTTGAGAAAATTATTCAAAAATCAAGAAAATGTCCAATCAAAATAAAAAGTCAAAAAATATGAAATGTGCATTAAATTAAAAAAGGAACAAAAAAAAGGAGGAGCAACAAAACTTTCTACGTCCAGGTGACATAGGTGTTGCAAGTTTGTATCGCGGGTCCGTCATTTTTTATGTAAGATTCTTGAGATTTTATTTACAAGCCTGTCTGTGGTTGTTGTCTGTTTCATGGTTTTATAGTGAGTGGTGCTTTTTAGTGCTAGTTTGAGGAAACGTTTGAGACTAAGAGATTATTTAAAAATCAATCAGTAAAGATGTTTAACTATACATATATGGATTTTAATTAAATAGATCGGGTTCAAATCTCGTGCTTCCAATTAATTTTCTTTGGTTTTTTTTAAAAACTGCAAGAGCGTGAAATAAGGCTTGAAAGTTTGTATGGAAGGTCCATCTATTTGGATATAAGAAGTATAAAATTTTACATACAAGCCTCTAGTTAGTAATAAATAAATACGTATTTCAGGGATTTTTAAAACTTCTTCGCAAGAATATGAAATAAGGGTTGAAAGTGTGTATTGAAGGTCCGTCGATTTTTATTTAAGAAGCATGAAATTTAATTTTAAAGCTTCTGAGCAAAAATATATGAATACTTAATTTGTCATTTTTGAGAATTTAACCACAAACCAGAAATGGGTCGGGCACTTCAGTAAAAAAAGTGGTCTGATCTGCTTAAACTTACTGTTTTTACAGCAAAAATAAACCATAATTAACCTATTTTATATTTCTTATTTTATCGCGAGCAAAGCCGCGGGTGAACCGCTAGTATTACATAAAATGCAATTATTGCTTGGAGATATGATATTAAGACATAGAGTACGTCACATTCAGAATTAGATTGTAAATCGTAGACTTCCCAATTCTGAATCTACAAAAAAGCTCAAAAAACATAGTCTAACACAAAATTAGTTAAGATAAACAAAGGAAATATATAAATATCACGCCAAATCTTTATGTAATATAAAATATAGTTAGACACCCAGACATTGTCGTACAATTGTATTAAGATGAAAAAAAGAAAGAAAATTAATAAAAGTCATTATATACAGTATCTAACACCTTTAATTATTAATAAATGAACACAGTTCACATTGATGTCTAAACAATTCAGATTTAACATTTTTAATATAGTAATTAATACAATGCAATATTTACATCAATCACTCACATAGCATCTACTCTTTTGTTATATACATGGTTATTGTTTTAACTCGCTCGGAGCACCTTAGAAACTACAAAATAACAATAAAAAGATCAATAATAAAGATAAAACGAAATATCTTAGAAATAAATTGCATTTCAATCGAAAACTTGTTTTCATATGTCAAAGTATTTCATAATAGCGTTGGTCGTAATATATAATCTATATAGTAAAATAAACAATTAAAACACTATTAACTCGACAAGCTAAAATAATACATTGTAAGGCTGATAAATAAAGTAAACATTGTAGGTGTTATTGAGACAATTAAATAAGGTTATAGCCATAGTCTTACCGTAGCACATATTTTATAATTTTCTAACATTTACGCTACCTACTACGCTATCAACTACAATTAAATGTTAAAAATGAAAAAATGATATACGACTAAAGTATCGACATTTAGTAACGTAATTTTAATTCATACACTTAAAATTAATAACAACATAAATACTTGATTAACAAAAGTGTGTCTGTAACATAACAATTTGAAGGGGAAAGTATATTAAGTAACACACTAATATATAAATATTGATTACATTGTGTACATTATTCAGGTTTATTACAATACGAATATTTTGTAATAATATATGTACAATATTATTGTTTCTGTCACAGATTTGATTACGAGTTTGGCCCGAATGACTTCCAATTTATATAAACTGTTTTAAGATTATAATATTTCTTACAATTAGATTATACATTTGTAAGCAAAATATGTATGGTATAATTATTTTATACATTGATACCGCGAATAACTTGGGACCCGCCCGAATCTTCTACTTTATAACGATTTAAAATACGAGTATATAATTATTATATTATTAAGATTTTGTGTTACCATAAAAAAAAAAGTTTTGACACACCCAGCAGTTAGCAGAAGAAGACTTTGTTACTAACACGACTACACATATAATAACATATACGGACAAATGAATGTAAGTTTGAGATAAACATTACTATCTTATCCTATATACTTAATAATATAAATATTTATCTAAAATAAAACGAACACAAACAATTATATTACTATAAGTGTTTAACACAACAATTGGACTACTAATAAAATGTATTAACTTTTTTTTTGCATTTAAATACAATATGACTAGATTTATACAAATAAGTACGAACACAGTTACATAAAACTACAATTTAATTAAGTTAAATTTAAGGGTTTAATTTTATCGATTTTCCACGATATATTTATCCCTCCCACAGACCACATTGATTAAACACAAGCGACTTTACGAGACTGCATTATCATATCATGGCATCAAATTAAAAGTTATGGCCGAAACAAACAAGCGTAAAAATACTTTGCTGTATTTTATCTGGGTGGATAATATTGTTAATAATTTTGCAAATGTGTGGCTATAGCTTTAGATGTCACAATGATTGCTCCTCCCATATAGTCGCAACAATTAATTCTACAAACTCGCCAGTAACATCATCAAATTAGTTACCATACTTTATCCCGCCATCCGTACTTTTGAATACACTTGGACATTTTACGGTATCGAACAAAGCCGCCTTTTATTGAACTTGCTCTAAGCTTGCAGACGCAATCCTTGTTATTTGAATATGTAAGTCCATCTGGTACTCCTAGGTAAATAGATCCAGGTTATATGGTCCGGACATATTTGTCTAAACGTATAGCCAATGTTTCCAAGTGAAGCGACTCACAGGCGCTCCACCACGTATCGCTTCGTGCTCTGATTCTGGTGATATACAACATGCTATGCGCTGAAACATAAAAAAAATGTGTATTATGAATAAGGGAAGTAATTAAAAACAAATAAAAACACAAGATAACAACAGGTATTTGCTGTATTATGTATATAAATAACTAGATATTATTGTTAAATATCGAAAACAAATTAAAAAAAAAACATTTACATTAAAAGAAAAAAAAAGATAAAAATAATAATCAATAGATTTAGAGCTTAGAAAGACAGCCTTACCTGTTTGCAAGTACCAGGAGTGGAGATAAATTTATATATAGCCACTAGAGGGATCATCAGAATAGAGGAACAGGCTAATCCCCAGCCAAGTATGACAGCCCACTGAGGATACATGTAGTGCTGGTATTGGAGAGGCTGCTGGTACAATAGACCGAAGACCACTACACCCTGGAAGAAAAGTTATATCAGAAAAAAGATTTATTCGAGATAAAAACAAAAACTAGCTGTAGTACAAAAATTTGCACAATTCCTTACAATTATGAAAATCGGACTGACGAATTTCCAACAAATCCTCCAATATAATCCTGGTCTAAATCCTAGCATTTCTTCAACGTCATCGGAAAATCTTTTCAACCCTGAAATACAAATTTGATACTTTAGACTTCATCTACTCCATTTTTTACCTAAAAAATACCTAAGCATGTACCATATATGGACATAAATAAATGCCTATTATATGGAAACTCTCTCCAATGGTGAGCAAAGGCCTTTAGGAAAACGTTTGGAGCGCATTCCATCACATTGCTTCACAATGGGTCAGTGACGACTTATAAAGTCGATGTTTTTTACAACCAAGCACGAGATTTGAACCCGATCTATTTGATTAAAATCCATATATAGTTATATATCTTTACTTATTGATTTTTAAATAATCTCTTAGTCTCAAACATTGTCTCAAACTAGCACTAAAAAAGCACCACTCACCATAAAACCATGAAACAGCCAAAGCTTCGAAAAGCGCTGAGCATAGCAAAGATATCCCAGCGGCATATGTGTCCAACAAGTGGAACATATAGATTCCTCCCTGCAAAACGAAATAATTGAGCAGAGTTTGAATAGGTTACATAAATCCATACGATTAGCGTAATATTTATTATAACTAAATAGTGTCATTACAAATTATGGATACAAACGAAAAATGTTTTTTTTTAAAGAGATTCCGTCTTAATTACAGGTATGGTATAATATATTATTTTTAAGCATTTGAACACATGCGTTAAATTTGTTGAGATCCAACAGATTTAGGCATTTTTGGGCAGATGTTATGTGATATCATTTATATTGGACTAACCGGTGTTATGTTGATGCAAGCGACACAAAAGGACACACACACAACGATAAGTGTGAAGTGCTCGCGTCGCAGCCAGGTTGCTCCGCAAGCTCGCGCCTGGTCCAGCAGTCCAGTGATCACGCACTCCAGACCACCCATCTAGTTATTTGGATAGATCAGGTCAAGTGATAACATATTATACTCTGTTATTATATTTAAAGGAATAAAAATAAGCTTTGCTTTTGGGGTAATTAAATTGATTTCATCTTACTCCCGAATCCAGCCCCAACATGATCAGCATAAAGAAGAACAGCATAGCCCACAAACTTGCTCCGGGTAGAGTTGCAACTGCTTCAGGATACACTTGGAAGACTAAACCTGGACCTACAAATTAATTAGTGTTTAAGAAAATACGATAGTTTACAACTTGATTAATATTTTTATAACTGTAAGTTAAAGCAAAAGCCGGTATAACTTCAATAGAATCACGAAGCCTCCTCCTAAAACTGCCTACCTATAGCAGTAAATATTATAAGCAGTCCTTCACTGTGCAGGCAATAACACTTTGGAACGACTTACCACTAAGCATAAGACAATCTAAATCGCTACAAATATTTAAAAATTCTCTGAAGAAATTCTATTTGGACACTAATAATGATGACATTTGAGATACAGTTATTTATTATCCTATTATACTTTCTATTATATTTATTAATAATATTATATTTATTTATTTTTATTACATATACTATATAGATATATGTATGTATATATGATTTATTTATAAATATCTATAATCTGTTTTATATTTTATTTATTAGTATTTTTTGTATTTATGTATCTGCCATATTTATTGAGTTGTATTTGTTATTATTTCATAATGTAAGTTTTTACTGCACCACCATATTGCCGTCTTCCATACACATTATTCCTCTAACCCAAAGGTTGTCTGGAAGAAATGGCTTATAAGCCATAAGACCGCCTTTTGCTTGGCCAACTTTGTTTAAAGAATATATATTTTTTTATCTTTATGTATATTTGGTGTGCAATAAAGAGTAAAATAAATAAAATAAATAATAGAGAGAAATTTGTTAAATATAAACTCAGCATTTTCTTCACATCTTCCACCATGATTTTATCGAGCAGAAATATTTTTTCTCCAAAGACTCAAAGTCCAAAGGAATTTAATCTACGCAGTAATAATCTCTTTAATGATTATGTATATGCTCAATGACTGCCTATGACTGCCTCGTTGGTCTAGTGGCTTGATATAAGGCCGCAGACGCGGTGGTCCTGGGTTCAATTCCCAGGTCGGGCCAATATATAGTTATTGGGGTTTTCTGTCAGAAAATTCTCAGTAGCAGCCCGGAGTCTGGAAGTTGGAAGTGTGTACACTCCCGTGCCTCGGAAAGCACGTTAAGCCGTTGGTCCTGCGCTTGAACTCTTTCCGGTCGTGTCGGATTGCCGTCCCATCGGATTATGAGAGCTAAGGAAAAGAGAGTGCACCTGTGTTTGCGCACACACTTGTGCACTATAATATAAGTCCTGCGCAGTTGGCTAATCTCTCTTAAGATTGGCCGCCGTGGCCGAAATCGGTCTGGAGGACCTTATATGCTCAATTTATATAATCGGTCTCACCTTCAGTAGCAACGGATGAAATTGGAACGCCTTGTTTATGGGACATAAAACCCAGGTAAGTGAAGATTACGAAGCCGGAGAAGAAAGACGTGAAGCAGTTAACCAGAGTAGTTACGAGACAGTCCCTGAAATTAAAACAGATATCATGGAGAATGCTAAGGCCACTATAGAAAAAAAATGTTTGCTTATTTAAAAATGAAGTTGTGGTAAAAATAACAATTACAGAACATTATTGTTCAAGATTATGTGCTACGGCATTTTAGGCAAAAAAAACAAATTAGTTATGTTGAGTATGTGAATAATATATAATATTATTGATAATTATTTGAAGATAATTACTGAGCACAATAAAAGACGTCCGTTCGGTTAAGCGTTTAATTGCGAGAGATCAGCATACATATTATGTTTACAATTACCCACAGTTATAAAAGTAATATTATAAAACTACCCCATACATTACAAGTTATTATTAGCACTTTTTAAGCATAAGATTGTTGTTGAAGATCTTCTTAATATAATTCATAAAAAGATCGTCACCTTTTTAAAACGAAGTAGTAAATATAATTAAAATAAATATAATCTAAGTAATACTAAAAATTTCATCAGTTTTGTTAAAAAAAACTAGCAATGTTCATTTACAATTAAATAATAATATTAATTGCTCTTTTAAGTGTTAAGACTGTAAGAGTTTGGTTCAATAATTGTTTTCCAATAGGTCTTAAATACCTGTAACAGTTGTTATGAAACGTGTTGTAGCTCGCATAAGACAGATGCACGCCAAACCCAGCACCGACTGAATAAAAGATTTGAACTGCAGCATCCACCCAAACCTGAGATTCATTATTAATAATTTAAATCAAGTTTAAATTTGCTGTAATAAAGTAATTAATTCTTATGACAATGACTTCAGTTCTTAATAACTTCCTCACCTGAGTGTCTTTCAATCTAGCCAATTCAGGGTTCAAGTAGTAAGCAATGCCTCGTGTTGCTCCCGGCAGAAGGAGACCTCTAGCGAGGAGAATTGACAACACTACATACGGCATCGTAGCAGTCATCCATACAACTTTGCCTGAAAAAAAAAACAAATTCAAACTTGGGCATATCTGCTTACTATTTTTCCAAGGAGTATTTTCTCTAAGATACGAATAATAACAATGTTTAATGTTATGTTTTTCATTTTTACATAAACCACATTCAGTAAGGTTTTTTTTCAGTGTAGAGGTCCTTAGGTGGACATTTACGTCTTAGCAGTTTTGTTTTCAAAAATATATTACCAGAATAACAGTTTTATAACAAAATTGATATTCATATTATGAAGAGCATTTAGCTCGAGTACTGACTCATATATAAAATAGTCTACCTCGCAATAATCGCAAGACTATTATGTGATTTCGAGGCTATTTTATGCATTATGATAGAAACTTATATTCTACACATGTCGACTATTCCTCGATTAGTAACATAAGCAAAACTGGAACAGTTAATAAATAATTCCATAAATAAATAATTGAGTAAAAACGTACCTGAACTTTTAACACCTTTGAACAAAGACAAGTAGAGCGTGATGTAAACAATGCCCAAACAGATAGCCAGTTGCCATTTCGGTAATCCTAAATCGTTGATGCCTTCAGAGTTCTGCATCTCGAGTACCGCTCGGCTACAAAACGAAACAAATGTTTTAATTAATTTTATACGTGATTATACTTTTATAATTAAATGCTCGAATTTTGAGACATTTTGAACGTAATAGGCATAACTAAAAATTTTGATCTATAAACTTAAATCCAAATCGGTCTTAAGCTCTTCGAGATATTAGTGATGAGGAGGGTCATATCTCATCACTTTTAAGTACAGTCATTCTGACACAGGCACATTTTTTTGTCGATTAGAATTATGGATGTTGTGAAAAAAAAAAATGAATTAAAATCCTGACTCCAGGAACATGCAATCAATTAATGCATACTCGGACGATTTTTTTGTTGTTGTAGGCATTCGTGGAAGTTATTTTTGGCAGATACTATGCCATTAGCAGAGACATAATTATATTCCTGTTTTCGGTTAAGAACTCACCTAATTTAATTACTTACGCAATGATTTATATCATACAATACCTATAAATATAGATGAATCTATGTTCTACTAACTCAACTTACTGAAAAAATTCAGAAGCCGGCGTGAAATGAGAAAGTGGTCCCTGGTACAAGACGTCAGTTTTGTTGGTCTCGTTCGATTTAGCCGCGTCCCAGCACTGCTCCGTGTTCCAGGAATTATCGCAGTGTAACCAGGGTAGTTCAGATCTAGCAGATGATATCAGGAAGTATAACGCCCAGCCTGAATTTTAAAAAGACCTACATTATGGACTATAAAGTAAATATTTAATGTTATATTTTAAGTAAAACTGAACGAAGTGCGTATCTTTAGATGTATACGAATAGAATATTAAAGATCTATTTTTAAGTGGTTGTAAGTCTCATCCCTTATTCTAAACAAGGAATGGTTGGCGTAAGAGGTAGTCTTCAGTCTTCAGCCTTTCACTCTAGGTCGAGGTGCATTATATATAAAAGTATGTATTATGCATTTGTACAGTTATTCAAAATTTTATTATTTACCTAAATATGTATATTAGTCAGCTTATAACCCATAACAGAGACATTATTAGGCCTGACTTATATTATTCTTTAAAATCATCAATAGCACAATCAATAGTACTATAAGTGTTAACTCACATGTTAGGGAAAGGGAAGGAGATGTTGGTTTTGGGGGGAGATTAAAATAAGTAACTACATACTGCCTCGGGGTTTAAGCTTGCTTCATACCAAATTTTATCAACATCAGTTCAATTCAATGTTCTAGCCGTCTAACGTTACGGACAGACATAGTTTTGCATTTTAAATATTAGTATAATTATAATGTAAATATATATAGTAACATATTATAATAATATCTGTCTATTTATAATTGTACAATTAAGCAGCCTTAACTAAACTTCCAAAAGTATCATGTGAAATTGTTGATAATATGGGAGATAGTTCGTTAATTGGATTAAAATACAATTAATGAAGTATGCGATACGTAATTAATTACCTCGCATCTCAGTCTCGGTACTCATGTACATTTAATTAATATATTACAATACTAATTCTATTTAGTTTGTAACTATTTGTGTGTTTAAGGTTAGATTGTTCACAAATACTTGGTCAAAAATATTCGGTGTACTTTTACTACTTATTTTTGAGGGGGGAGGGGGGGGGTAGATTTTATGTTAGATCTGTTCGTACATCCTTCGTGGCTATTCTCCATTGACTATTTCTGATCTGCCAATAATGGAGATATGTTTTTATTGAAATTCACATACCGTCACCAACACCCATATATATTGGCATTGTAAGAGATGTTACCATCGCTTACATGTCCAATGCGCCACCAACCTTGGGAACTAAGATGTTATGTCCCTTGTGCCTGTAATTATACTGGCTCACTCACCCTTGATACCGGAACACAACAATACCAAGAACTGCTGTTTTGCCGTAGAATTTCTGATGTACCTACCCAGACGAGCTCGTACAAAGCCTTACCACCAAGTAAAGTATTTAGAAACTCAGACTTCGGTTGCTATTTTATAATAGTATACCGTAATAGGTAGCATTGAAAATGAGAGATAAAAAAGGTTATGAAAAGGTTTATTCGATTCCTTCAGTTAAAAGCATATTGGCAACGTTAGGTACTAGTCAATGCCAAATGCCTAAGGGCCAAATTGGCTTACAATCAAAAGACCTTCGTCTAATGGTCGAATGTATTTCATTATAACACGTGTATATGCCAATAGTATGATTGTGTAAAGAAAAATACTCACCAATAATAACATTGTAGTAAAACGATACGTAAAACGCGACCATCACTGCACAAAAACCAACACCTGAAAAAGAATACATTTCTTATTATTAAATACAAAATTCTACAGTACATGATAACACCCTTACTAATATTATAAATGCGAATGTAAGTTTGTTTGTTACGTCTTCACGCCTAAACCACTAAACCGATTTTAAAAATTCTTTCACCAATGGAAAGCTACATTATCAGCGAGTAACATAGACTATATTTTGTCCCCGAATTCCCACAGGAACGTGAACTCCGCGAGTGAAACCGCGGGCAAAACTCTAGTATTTTATATTGCTTTAATTGTTTGTTAGTAACTGAGTAGTATACTGACTGACCTAAATGAGTAGATTATTCACATCAAACAAATAAAATGACAGAATAAGAGGTTTTAGTGCAAATTGGTTGCAATGACACAGACAAAATAGTAAATTGGACGGATTATAGTTAATTGGATTGAATTTTAAAATTAGAATCTCACAAATTACTCACCCTTGAATAGTGGGCAGATCTTCCAAAGCGTGATAGGCCCTTGCCGATTGTATTGCCCGAGAATGAGTTCCATGTAGAAGAGTGGTACCGCACCGAAGATTAACATCAGCATGTATGGTATCAGAAAAGCACCTAAGAACACAAATATTGTATAAAATTACCATTAAATACTTTTTTATAATTTATATATAATTATAAATATAGCTAAGAACTTTGAAAAATACTCTCTTTAATTTACTGCTATTGTGAATGCTTTAGGGAAGGGAGATTTGGACTATGGTAGAGGAACATTGGGCAACAATTAGGAGAATAATTACGATTCAAATTATGAAAATATTCTTAAAAACTAATTCTTAATACCTATATTGATTGACAGTATTTTCAGCTTTCAGCTATCTACTTGAATAAAATATGATTTAACTTCAATATTCTTGTGTTAATCAAAGTCTTGCTGCAGTACAATTTACAATACAACTATAAAATAGGAATACAATACACTAAACTAGGTAAAGTAGCCCATACTGACCTCCACCGTTCCTATAGCAGAGGTACGGGAAGCGCCAGACGTTAGCGAGGTCAACAGCAAAACCGATTATGGAAAGAAGAAAATCTGCCCCGGTGCCCCACGTCTCACGACCGTCATTTATTTCTGAGTAAAATATAAAATTATTAAATATTTTCCTTAGCATTGTCAACAATAACGCACTAACATTAAACTACCGAAGTCACTCAAGAAATGAATTATTTGTTATGGCTATACAGCTTATTTCATAGCTTTAAAATATAATTTAAAACAGAGTATGACTTAGATAAATGACACTGGCCATATTTTTTTTTAATATTCAATAAAAAAACCATTACTAACCTGTTTTACCAACACTATTTCCTCGAACCCTTTTAGGTTCACTGTAGTACACTTCTTCCTCGATTTGAGTTTTAGGCTCCTCTGAAGAAAAGACAATAGAAACATTAATTATAACCTTAGAGTTCTGAAACATTCTTATGTAGCATACACTTCTTGGCACAGTTATTATTTACTGCGGAATAAGAGTGCCAATCTTGAAGATAATAGCAGTCATCTTCATTTAAAGAGGAAGTTTCGAGAAAATTTCATCACGCTGCTCCAGATTTATTGAATATATTGTCTATGTGGAAGAATATCGCCTGTAGCATGTGTCTCACGGCGTTTGCTTTAAAGATGACACGATACCAATTACAAACACAAATTAAGCATGACGTGAGACAACTCGGTTGAGCACGGTTGGTGTCAATCGCCTTTTTTGAAGTAAAATAAAGTTGTCTAAATATAAATGTACTTACTTTTATAACATGAGAGTGTTACGACGGAACTCTTAGTTGACTTATGATCTGAAACAATTAACTAAAATTAATGCCAATATAATAATATAATTCTTGCCACCATTCCACGCGGTCACGATTTGTATAGTAATTATTTTTAATTTTTGTTTAAGGTCTTAAGGTAAATAAAGTTACTAAAATTAGAACACACACGTGCGCGCGCATACGCACGCACGCACGCACGCACACACACACACACACACTCACACACACAGACGTGCGATGTATGATACAAATAATTGAATACTTTGACTGACGAGAACGCTTAGAATATTTTTTTCCCTACGTCGCATTTAATTTAATTAATAACCCTAAGCTCATCTTTTAGAAACTGTAAATATCAGATAATGTGTTCTGCGATTAGCCCTTTTCTGCAGCATACGGATCGGATGTGATGGATATTACCACTAATAGTTTGTCAAAGACAATATTTCGTGGAAGAATACGAAGCCATATCTAAACTAACCTTTGAAAAAATTTTATATGTAATTCGTTTTTGTCTATATAAAATTATAAATGCGACAGTAATACCGTCTGTCTGGCTGCTCGTTACAGTTAATCAACTGAATCGTGTTCGATGAAGTTTTGTAAGAACAAAGTTCGAACCCTAGGCAATGACATAGGCTACTTTTTATAACAAATACAAACCTTCCCTTCCTAACACGAGCGAAACCACAAGCGAATATTAGTCTAATGTAAAACACCTAGCCATTATTATACCTACCATCGCTGATAGCATACCTGACCGTTGGATCTGAAAGCGTAAAATGCCTTTCATAATACAGCGCCAAGTCCTCAATAACGTCGGTATTCGCACCATCTATAATAGGATGCCGATGCGAAAAAATTCCACCTCCTGAGGTGATTGTGTGACTGCGGATCGATTGAATGGGAATGCGGATAATTGGTTTTCAAACAACTTCCAATATGAATAATGAATTATATATTCAAATTATATTACGTTTCATATAATTACGTACACATATACGTTTGATACCTATACATATATATCAACATAAGTTTCACACGAAATCATCGTCGTCTGTCTCTTCTTTTTCTTGGTAATATCGGTGTTTCTAAATTCAAATATCATCTACTTTTTTAATACGACATCGAGTCGAGATCGAATACAAGTCCGAATACAGTAGCAGCCTGTGAATGTCCCACTGGTGCTCCAATGGGGTTTAGTGAAATACACATGTGACAGAATTTCATTGAAATTTAACACATGCAGGTTTCCTCACGATGTTTTCCTTCACCGTCGAGATGAATATTAAATCACAAATTAAGCACATGAAATTCAGCGGTGCACGATTATTATCGGTTAAGATTCACGCGTTCTTACCACTAGGCCATCTCGGCTTTTTATAAGGTCCTCCAGACCGATTTCGGCCGCGGCGGCCAATTTTAAGAGAGATTAGCCAACTGCGCAGGAGATATTATAGTGCCCAAGTGTGTGCGCAAACAAAGGGTGCACTCTCTTTTCCTTAGCTCTCATAACCCGATGGGACGACAATCCGACACGACCGGAAAGAGTTCAGGCGCAGGACCAACGGCTTAACGTGCTTTCCGAGGCATGGGAGTGTACACACTTCCAACTTCCAGACTCCGGGCTGCTACTGAGAATTTTCTGACAGAAAACCCCAATAACTATATATTGGTCCGACCTGGGAATTGAACCCAGGACCACCGGTTCTGCGGCCTTATATCAAGCCACTAGACCAACGAGGCAGTCGGCTTTTTATAATAAGTCCGAATAACATGTGATATTTGAAGTTTAAAAAACCAACCTTTCCAATGAAAAAAGTCGCAGAACACATCTAGTGTTGAATTACGGTGTTCATGTGGACTTATTGCCACTTCACAATGCCTCTTAACTTGTATGCTCTCCTACATATTTACTGTTACATAACATGTCTATTGGTCTCCATAAAGGGTCAATCTTCACTTTCTAAGTTTTATTTGTGTTTGTATATACGAGTTTTACGAGAATTATTTATTTTCATTTTCGTGTTGCATATCTTTACAAGACTTTTTATCTTTACTTGGTGGTAGAGCTTTGTGCAAGCTCGTCTGGGTAGGTACCACCCACTCATCAGATATTCTACCGCAAAACAGCAGCAGCAGTTTGTACTGTTGTGTTCCGGTTTGAAGGGTGAGTGAGCCAGTGTAATTATTATAGGCACAAGGGACATAACATCTTAGTTCCCAAGGTTGGTGGCGCATTGGCGATGTAAGCGATGGTTAAAATCTTTTACAAAGCCAATGTCTATAGGCGTTGGTGACCACTTACCATCAGGTGGCCTATGTGCTCGTCCGCCTACCTATACAATAATATAAAAAAGTCATGTAAACGTCAAATCAATTGTGTTCATAATAAATTAAGAAAGAAATCTGCTTGAGGCATAATGAAATACATAGATGAATATTTCTTTAATGGCGTTAGATTGTTTTTTTTTTAAATTTAATATGAACACAGATATACCATAAATATTTGAGTTACTAACCAAATGCCCGCGGCGTGCTGCCAGCGGAACAGTAACCGTCATCACGTACGCTGCGCCCGCCGGGTGTACCGCTGGTGTTCCTGCTGAGCAGCGCAGGGCTAGCACGCTGCTCCTCATATGATGGAGCCGTGTGAGTTACCACATTCGCCCCACTAAGGGTTGCCTGCAGAAAAATTATAAGACATCACGAGCACATGAACTACAGTTACAGATTTACCAGATTAGGTCAAATTATACCAATTAATTCCATATTCAAGTAGATATAAGGCGCTTTTTTCATCGTTAAACACATACTTCTGTCAACTTTTGACAAAGTTGACCAGTTACCAGGCGATGTCAATCTCAAACCGATAAACGAAACATTATTTATTTTGTCCATGAATCACGAACCATGAGATCAAAGTTTATGTTCCTTGTCCATGTATTTATAATGGCTCACCGGAACCCATCCATATAAAGTTTGGCGCTGACTTACTTTTGTTTTACTAAGTCCTCGCACGATATCTCAGTGATAATTAAAATTAGATTTACCAAAAAACTTCTTACCACAGTGGGAACCTTGTCGCGGTAGTCTCGTTCGTAGCTGGTGGGGCGTGGTCGAGATGGTAGTGAGCTGGTCAAGTCTGGCTTGTGGCAGCTGACATCCACTTCTTGCTCCTAAGGTAAAAGCAATGAAATTTACAGAAAACTGAAATAGACGATAGCTAGCCAGAACTTCGCTGAAGAGGTGTATTATGGTCACTATCTTGACAAATAATAATGATAATTCAAGCCCAGGCCTAGAAAAAATTCTCTCAACGTCTCATATTTTTCATTAGTATTGTTAAATATCACTGACCTGCCCCCTTTGGGGAGAGGAGCCACGGCGAGAGCCACTACTCGAAGACCTATTGCTGGCATCTGCAATAAATCAAATTCAAGATAAAATCACCACCTTCCAATAATAATAATTCAATAAAAACAAAACATCAATTCTGTGAAATAAACACAATATCAATACATATATAAAAACACAAAGAACATATAATTTTAATAGCTACGCATGCATTAGTATTGATAATAATACATTATTGTAGGGTAACTTTTATCATTAAACCATAGATAGTTTTACAACAATGTAACACACAATTACCTCGATTTTAAAAACAAAAGAGGTTATTAAATTTTCCTTTTTTTAATTTATATTTTTCATTGACAAGGTATAAAATATAGTACATTGCACATTGGACGGCCCACTGCTTAAGTTTATAATTCTTGCAGTGCACAATCCCAATTACAGTGAGCGGTGAACACATACACACATTTTTCCAGCGAAAAAAACTACAATAATTAAATCATATTTCTAAACAGTACTTTAGCAGTGTACAAGTACTACTTATTAATAAGAACTACGTATGAAACTTCTTTTTTTTATTGAATAGGAAGGCGGACGAGCATTTGGGCCACCTGATGGTAAATGGTCACTAACGCCCATAGACATTGGCATCATCATAAGAGATGTTAACCATCGCTTACTTCGCCAATGCGCCACCAACCTTGTGAACTAAGATGTTGTGTCACTTGTGCCTGTAATTACACTAGCTCACCCTTCAAACCGGAACACAACAATAGCAAGTACTGCTGTTTTGCGGTAGAATATTTGATGAGTGGGTGGTACCTAGTACCTACCTAGACTAGCTTTCACTAAGCCCTACCACCAACTAAATACCTAATACCTTTCATTGATATGAAAATATTTCATTGATAATATAACCCTTATATTCCGTCGAGGAGATTTTAATTATATGATAAAAGAGGATTATTTAATTATCGAAAGTCAACATAAGTCGCGTTCGAATCGACTCTTTTTAATAGGCAAAGATATCAATCAGTTAAAAAACTTCATAAAAACTTTCGCTAAGTTAGACTTGTTTACCTGTCACCTTGTTTTAAAATAATTAGTTTAAAAAAAATACAAAATGAATTTAAATTAAGAATACATAATATCTGCTATTTGTAGCTACTAGTTCGTATCCTAATATTTCGGAATAAGAAAGAATCGAATAAATGTATACTAATATTATAAGGTCCTCCAGACCGATTTCGGCCACGGCGGCCAATCTCAAGAGAGCCAGAGTGAGATATATTATAGTGCACAAGTGTGTGCGCAAACACAGGTGCACTCTCTTTTCCTTAGCTTTCACAATCCGATGGGATGGCAATCCGACACGACCGGAAAGAGTTCAGGCGCAGGACCAACGGCTTAACGTGCTTTCCGAGGCACGGGAGTGTACACACTTCCAACTTCCAGACTCCGGGCTGCTACTGAGAGTTTTCTGAAAGAAAACCTCAATAACTATTTATTGGCCCGACCTGGGAATTGAACCCAGGACCACCGAGTCTGCGTCCTTATATCAAGCCACTAGACCAACGAGGCAGTCACTAATATTATAGATGTAAAAGTAACTGTCTGTTACGCTTTCGATGCAAAACCACTGAACTGATTTTGACAAAGTTATATAAGCAAACTGTAACCCCGAAGGATGATTTGTTACCCACAACTCTTGCACGCGAAACTGTGGCGAATGCTAGTGGTAAATTTAGAACGATATGTATATTTATATTGAGTCAATTTAGTTCACAAGTACTTTTCCCAAAACTAAATAAAATCATCAACTTTTTAGTTAAACAAATATATATTATTCAGCATTCATGTATTCACTGACTAAATTACTAAATACGTTGAAACCATTATCGTTTAGAATAGTGATGTGACACATGCCAATCTTCATTCCGAATCACGAAGGCGTATGTGACTTGACATTAAGATTTAATTAAGTATCATAATTACATAATCTTAACGTATCTGAAGATAAACGAACTTACAAAACATTGTAAACAACATTATGTTAATCAATGTTGTGTCTTCTTTTTTCGAATGGCAAATCAATCATTACAGACAGAGAGATACCTATTTGTATTTAAGTAAAGGTTTATAAGTGAAGCCGATAATTTCTTAGTTATTTATAAAAAAAAATTACTTTCTAACTTTATTTAAAAATAAAGCTCAGGTATTTCATTTTTAAATACATACGCTTGGCCACAAGAGCTTAAAAACATTTGATTTCTATTAGAAGAAATAATTATAATAATAAAACTTTTCTAGTATTAGTACTACGATATAAATGTAAATATCGATAAAAACCGTTACTTTACATCACTAGTCTAGTACTTGAAACTTAGTCTACCGACTAGAAGATAGCACAGCTAAGGATACTTAGTAAGGATCTTAATGTAAGCGCCGTTAAATCCCTCGTATTTTCGCAATCAAAGAGAAATAAGCTGCAGTGCATGTACTTACTTGTGGTCACCGCTACCTCTGAGAATATCAAAATGTATAATAAATAATATTGTGTTTACTACTAATGAAAATTCGTTAAATTTTCCTTTGAATATGACGTTATAATATAAGGATTGAGAAGCTGTGCAAAGACCACGGAAAGGTTTGAAATGGTAAGTGGACACCGCCATTCAAAGACATTACCGCCTAATACTGCACTAGCTTGTTCACTGGCACACTCACTAGAACACCCTTCAAACCAGAAAACAATAATTCTAGGTATTGCTGTGTGGCGCTAAAATAAATAATGAGTGGATGGTACCCAGGTAGGATGGTACCCGGAAGGTATCCAGACGGGCTTGCACACAACCCTACCATCGAGAAATTTCTTGTAATACCAAGTATTACAAGTCTATTGAGTTTCGCATGTAAACACATTAGCGACTGGTCTCGATAGCGCAATTTAATCTGAGACACTATATTGACATAATCTTCTATCTAAATAAAAATATAGTTAATATCTAACTAGCAGGTTTTTTATATTATAGGTATGCGGACGGAAGAATGGGCCACCTGGTGTTAGTGGTCACCTACGCCCATAGAGAGTGGTATTGTACATTACTTTAAATAAAAATCATCGTCAATGCATCACCAACTTTGGGAACTAATATGTTATGTTCCTCGTGCCTGTAGTTGATCACTCACCCTTCTTACCAGAACGGAATAATATTAAGTACCTATTGTTGTTTGGTTGAATATGAATGGTATTATGGTAAAATACAACGTACTACTGCTTCCCACTTCCCTTACCTTCCCGAAGCTCTCCCGCGCCCACGCTGTTACCCAGTACCGGCATACCCGCCATGCCGTCGGCTACGCGTCCATCATTCTGCCATGACCGCTAGAACAAATATCACTCGTTAATAAAAGTCACACACTCACGGCAACAAGTCATAATCCTATTTCTAGACGAAATAACAAATTTGTTGACAATTGGATCCGATTAGCATGTAAATAATCTTTATCATATATTATTATGTACAAAGAATGCCAAAAGATACATCACCACCCCCAAAAGTAGACAAGTAGTTTTGAGTCCTCTTTTACAATTTTAATTTAAATATAAGTCTACCCCGGGTTCGGAATGCAAATTCTACAGTAGAACCGTCAAAAAACTCAGTAGTTACTCTTTATTATAATCAGAAAATTATATGCGATAAAGTAACAGCCTATGAATGTCCCACTGCTGAGCTAAGGCCTCTTCTCCTTTTTTGAGGAGAAGGTTTAGGAGCTTATTCCACAACGCTGCTCCAATGCGGGTTGGCAGAATACACATGTGGCAGAATTTGAGGTTTCCTCACGATGTTTTCCTTCACCGTCAAGCACGAGATGAATTATAAACTCAAATTAAGCACTTGAAAATTCAGTGGTGCCTGCCCGGGTTTGAACCCACGTTCATCAGTTAAGATTCACGCGTTCTAGCCACTGGGCCATCTCGGCTTTTTGCTTGCGATAACTACATACGATTATATCTATATATCCTATATAAACATCAACGAATACTATCTCCAAGCTATAAGCTCCTATCATTTATAAAATGCTTTTAAATATAATATGACTTATTTATTAAAAAAAATACATAACAAGTTTTAAACTTATTTATTGTTATGGTGTTGCTAATTGGTATATAATTCCAACTAATATTATAAATGTGAATGTGAGATTGTTTGTTACACTTTCACTCATAAGCCACTAAACCGATTTTAAAAATTCTTTCACCAATGGCAAGCTACATTATCAGCGAGTAACATAGGCTACATTTTGTCCCCGTATTCCCTCGGGAACGGGAACTACGCGGGTGAAACCGCGGGCAAAACGTTAGTATATAAATTATATAATATACCTATTTCTTTCTGATACGTCGAGTTAAAAAGGATAAGAAGTGACTAATGTCGAATTAATACTACATTCAATGAGAGCAGTTCTTACAGAGCATTGTTAGTTTCAATAGTTACGCTTGCATTTTAATTAAGTTTCTGTCACAAAGGCTAGAAGAGACTTGTAAGTCATAAGGCCGTCTATACACGATTATAACTGTTTAGTACACTTTAATTATTATTTTTGTGTTACTTGATCAATTTTTATAACCAACAAATGTACTTTTAATTGGTTGTTATTATAATTTAGGTTTTTATATTTATACACTACACTATTTACTTAACAAGAGGAGTACGGTACATAACCCTTAGATTTTCATATAAATTTGTATATCTATATAAATTAAATGATAGAAGTCTGCAGTTGTGCGCACATCACGGAAAAACTACTGTATAGATTTCAATGAACTTTCAAAATTTTATTTCTTAGACAGTTGGCCCTTATCAAAAAAATTATTGCGATATCTTCATTTAATCAAAAGTTATTAAAGTTTCAAGAAACAACGATTTGTATATGCACTGCGTGTTCAGTGATGTATGTTTAAACAAAGTATATTTTTGCTTGCGATCTTTTTGATGTTTTTTCCTTCGATAAGAAAACTTTGTTAATATATCAAGCAACGCGGATGAAGTCACGGGTATCAGCTAGTAGAATATATTTCTACGCGATTTGCTATTAGCTCTGCTTTAATTAATATATCTTTATTTATAATATAATACAATTCCACTTAAATAGTTATATCCAGTTTATTTTTAATTGAATAATAACTCGGGAACGGGAGTCATAACTCATACCGTATAGCGTCAATGCACCGTAGGACCAACCATAGCTTAAAACCTATGGTCGGTATGGTATGCCTATAGTTTTTTTTTATTGCATGAGAAGGCGTATGGGCCACCCGATGGTAAGTGGTCACCAACGCCCATACACATGGGCATTGTAAGAGATGTTAACCTTCACTTACATCACCGATGCTCCACTAATCTTGGGAACTAAGATTTGTCCCTTGTGTCTGGAATTACACTGGCTCACTCACACCTCATACCGGAACAAAACAATAACAAGTACTGCTGTTTTGCGGTAGAATATCTGATGAGTGGGTGGTACCTACCCAGACGAGCTTGCACAAAGCTCTACCACCAAGTAAAAGTCTAGTGCTTGAAATTAAACTTGGGTGTTGTACCCACTTGAAACTGAACCGTTTGGGGTGAGTGAACCTGCAGAAAGTCCTACCAACTTAAGGTAAATAATAAAATGAAGATACCTTTAAGGCTGTAACACAAATAATACTAATTTTACAATTGTGGAGACTTAGCTTAATGCTTCATAAGGAAATTTGACTTTGGAATTACTATATTTCGCGTTAATGAAACAGCCTTTTGTATCAAAATAAAACGTCATAAAAGTAACGATAAAACTATTAATAAATTATTAATTCCAAAAAGTATAATAATGTGTGTTAAAAAAAAAGTGAATGAAAATTTTTCGCTAAAGTTCATCAATTTCGATTAAGGTCCGAGAGACTGGAGCTGTGACATACACGTCATCAGATATCGGGTTAACGGATTTCAAATGTAAAAAAGGCATTACATGGCACAAAAACAGGTGAGAACGAGTTCGTTGACCCTTTGCTAAGGCTACCTATTTTATTACTATTATCTTTTTGTTTACACTGGTAGTCGCACAGCGGTGGGTGGTGGCAAAGTAATCAGTATTGAATATTTTACAAAAACAAATGAATTTGCATGTTTTGAACATTGTTTTTTCTACTCTTATTTCTTATTTTTTTGTTGCTTACAAATTTAAAAAAAGAAACAGGTAATCCAAAAGAAGAGGAAAAGGTGACTGAACTGGTTTCTCTTTTCCTATTTATATCCCACAACTGGGCTAAGGACTCCTCTTCCTTTGAGTAGAAGGTTTGGAGAATCTTCGACCACCCAATTCGGGTGCTCCAATTCGGGTTGTTGGATATACATGTGGCAGAATTTCAATAAAATTGAACCACATGCCTGACTGTGAACCCGCGGTCATCGGTTAAGATTCACGCATTCTAACCACTGCGCCATCTCTGCTCTCAGTTGTCGTTTTACTAAATATTTATTTATGTTTGTTTAATTTCCGTCGCTTCGTCTTAATTACTTTTACTTGATCGTATCTAGTCGAAGCATACTGAGATTAACGATTTCCAGCAACTCCAGCGCGGCAAAGTAAAACAAAATGTGTTATTTGACAAATTTAAAATGTACTGTGGACCACCTGATGGTAAGTGGTCACCACCATTGGATGGTTACATTAGCGATTTAAGAAATAATAAACATTTCTCACATCGCCAATGCGCCACCAACCTTGGGAGCTAAGATGTTTTATCCCTTGTTCCAATGGCTTACTCACCTTTCAAATTGAAACGCAACTAGAATAAGTATTGCTGTTTAGCGGCAGACTATTAAATGAGTGGGTGGTACCACCAAGACGGTCCTGCACAAAGCCGAATGAAAGATGTCAATTAAGATGCACTATGCAATCTTTATGTTGAAGATATCTTTGTGAGATGTTAACCAATTATCATAAGCATGAGGGTAGAAAAATTAAGACGCTTCCTTAGTACACACATTTAATAACCATTGAAATATTTTTGGTTTTAATATTAATTTTGTAATCCAAAATTACTGTGATACATTTATAGTATAAACTGTTGCAACAGATAATAATAATAATAATATTTATTTCAAGTATCATGGACTCATTTTGTTAGTAATACAAAAACTTAAATGTCTATGTTAGTACTTAACCTAAGGCTATCTAAAAAATATGAATATTTAGATATGTGAGTCACCTCTGCGCCATTCCATTAGAAATAGCGCAGCAGTGACCCACATATGTGCAGTCCAGCCTGCCCGCGATTAGTTTCAAGATGCTGTTGGTACTGTCCCGCACTCTGCGCACCAGGGCTCCACATCTTTTACGCATAGTAGTATAAAAACAGTCCACGTGTGCCTCCGCGAACATCCCTGATGCGCTACAAAATCGGGGCAGCCCCATCAGCACCCTGAAAGCATTGTTATATTGTACACGAATAGCGTTGTACGACTTTTGCGTGTACTTGGCCCACAGGTTGCACGTGTAGAAATTCATACAATATGCTCTGAACAACGTGCCCTTGACGCTGTCCGAGCAGCGCGCAAACCTGCGAGCCAGCATGTTCGCTCTTACTGACAACGCCCTCCGTTCTCTTTCAATATCAGCGTCGTCTTTGAGGTCTGAAGTCAATATATGGCCAAGATATTTAAATTGGGAAACCCTTTGCAGTGCTGTACCATTGAGCATTACTGGTGGTACACTACTTGGCACTTTACCTCCGGCCTCAAAAACCATCACTACACTTTTCTTTGCATAATAGTTAAGACCATGACTTCCCACATAATCCTCACATTTAGCCATCAGTTTTCTAAGACCACAAACAGACGCACTCAACAGCACCATGTCATCGGCGTAGCTTATGTTATTAACACAAATACCGTCTATGTAACAGCCGATCCTGGTGCTGCTAAGCTCGGCGATTAAATCGTTCACATAAAGGTTAAAGAGCGTTGGCGAGCTCAATCCTCCCTGCTTCACCCCACACTCCAACCCATATGGACGTGACAATGCTCCTGCCCATCGGACATTATTGACCTGATTCTCATACCAAAATTTAAAGATATTGATCAGTTCCGAAGGTATGCCAATCTCGTTCATTTTACGCCATAAGATATCGTACGAAACCAGATCAAATGCCTTCGACATGTCAAGAAAACATGCATAAACTGGAGTCTTACGCCTAGTATAATATGTGACAGCATGCTTAACACAAAGTATAGCACTTTCTGTGGATAATCCAGGTCGGAATCCAAACTGGTTATCATGCGGTTTTATGAACTTATTTAATTCTATATTGAGCACGCTGTCAAATACCTTCGAGATGACCGTAGCCAACGAAATAGGTCTATAGTTGTTTTTATCAGCCAGGTCGCCAGTTTTGTTTTTCACAATAGGCACAACTATCGTTCGTATCATCTCGCCAGGCATAAAACTATGGCTCAAACAAAAGCTGTACAGCATACACAAAACCCTGGGAAGATGTGGCCCAGCGTATTGAAGATGCTCAATGCTAAGTCCATCATGGCCCGGGGATTTACCTCTACTCATATGTTTGATGATATGTGCAACTTTGTCATATTTAAACTTAATACACATTTCCATGTTGGACTCAACATTGATCACTGACTGAGAAGGCCCCCGTGGTGATTTTACGTGAAAGTGATCCATAAAAAGATCAGGAATCTTTTCAGGCTCACACACACCACCGATGCTCACAGGGAGGGAAGGCTTGCTGTTCATTTTGTTAGTATTCTTCCAGAAACCGCGGAAATCCTTTTTCGTATGATGTGAAGCTAGAATATCCATTTTAATTTGCTCCTGATGGTTTTGACACCACCTTAAACGGGATTTAAAAATCCTTCTAGCCTCGCACATTTCCCTATAAACATATCCTGCGGTTGGCTTATCATACCACAGCCATAATTGAAATTTTTGTCTTGCCTCCCTGTGTGCCTCGGCTACAATTCCAACCTATCACTCTTATTTTCCTTACACGATACCTACTGTTACAATATAGGATTTACTTTTTGTTCTTATTATTTTTTTTTTTACTAATATTAAGGATGAGAACGCGTACAAATCTTGAACGAGGATCGTGGATTCAAACCCGGACAAGCACCTCTGAACTTCATGTGCTTAATTTGGGAGTATAATCCATTTCGTGCTTAATGGTGAAGGAAAACATCGTGAGGAAACCTGCATGTGTCAAATTTCACTGAAATTCTGTC
Organism: Nymphalis c-album; assembly: GCA_963151315.1. Classification (NCBI taxonomy): domain Eukaryota; kingdom Metazoa; phylum Arthropoda; class Insecta; order Lepidoptera; family Nymphalidae; genus Nymphalis; species Nymphalis c-album. The sequence goes on from OY720610.1 coordinate 4,775,557, forward strand.
ACATGTGTATTCCACAATGGAGCAGCGTGGCGGAATAAGCTCCAAACTTCTCTTCAAAAAGAGGCGAAGAGGTCTTAGCCTAGCAGTGGGACATTCACAGGCTTTTACTGTTACTAATATTTTATAAACGGTACACAAGACCATTGATAATGTTCTCTCGACTTTTTGTGACGTAGTCAGACAAAAATGCTCAAATATGGACTTGAAACGTATAAAACAAAGTTTTAAGATTCCTTTCCCGTCCCGCCCCTACAGTCAGGGGAGTGGAAACAATTGTCTTCCTTCGCACACCATCAAATAGGGTGAAATGAAAAGATCCTTTGAAATTGTGATGTTTCCTATGACAAATATTCTCGTTATGCATTTGCATCTTTCATATATTTTTTAAACGAATGCAAAAGTTAAAAAATTTAAAGAAATCAAAGTTTATATATAGTTAGTCATATTAAATATATCCCTAGCCATTGAATTTTGGGACATCTTAATGTACTAAAAGCCTTCAAAATATTCAATTGTGAAATTTGAAAGGATTGTTAAGGAACGCTTATGTGCTAAAGGATATTATACAATCAATGGCTTCTTAGATGATTGCACACGTTGGGAATGAAACGATCGCCTCCAGGTTATTTCAAATGAAAGATAAATAAATTCTGTAATTGTATAAATTTTCTATATTGTAAAGATGAGATAAAAAAGAATCCCGCTTAGTTTCTTTCGCCGGTTCTTCTCAGGTCTGAGGTGTTTATTTCCGAACCGGTGGTAGATTTATGACAGTCAATAAGTAAGTGTAATGCTTGAATATTGAATAAAGATTTTTGACTTTGACTAAAAATAAATTAGGACCTAATATTGATTGTTATGGAATGCCCGTTCTTAGCACTGGATAGTCTTATAGTTTTGTTTAATTATTATTTCAACACCCATTCATTTCGTATTACACATTTACCGAGCATCTCGCGATGGTCACATTTTTTTTCATATATATTTCACTTGAGTGCAATAAATAGTCGTGTCTTTATATAATAGCAGTTATTTTATTGGTCATAATGCAACAGACGGAGTCGACATAAACTAACAGATGTATCTGCTATTGGTAGTAAAAACGAATGGTTTTCTGGTAAAGGCTGTTTTATGGAGTTTCTGTCTTTCAATTAAATATTGACCATTCTTTAGTATTATCTTTTTTTATTGTATACGTAGATGGACGAAATGTTATCCATCGCTTACATCGATGATATTTCATCGACATATTCGATGCTCATATAACACGGTGGAGCAGCGTACTGAAAAGAGTTCCAAACTTTCTCCTTAAGAGGAAGGGAGGCTGTGATCTTGAAACGTTCATTGATCACTCGCAGTGCACGGTTTAGTCACAATGGCGAAGGGAAACATGCATCCGCCGGATGAAATTCTGATATATATTCGCTAAATCGTAATAGAGTTGTCCTATTTCCTCTCACTGAAGACTTGAAGAGGATTAAAATAAAATATTTGCTCGGAAATATTTATTAAACTATGCCTTAGGTAGAATAAGAGTTTACATAAAAAAATAGATCGTAATACATACATATATACTATTATTTAACACGATGCATACAATTAAATCTCCCAGTCAGCATGACTTTTTCCGAAATCATCAACTATCAACAGTTAGTAAAGTAAAGTAAAGTAACAGCCTGTGAATGTTCCACTGTTGGGCTGAGGTCTCTTCTTCCCTTTGTGAGGAGAAGGTTTTAGAGCTTATCCCACCACGCTGCTCCAATGCGTGTTGGTGTAATACACATGTGACAGAATTTCAATGAAATTTGACACACGCCGGTTTCCTCACGATGTTTTCCTTCATCGTAAAGCACGAGATGAATTATAATCACAAATTAAGCACATGAAAATCAGCGGTGCTTGATCGGGTTTGAACCCACGATCATCGGTTAAGATTCACGCGTTTTTACGACTGGGCCATCTCGGCTTTTTTTCGGCTCGAATGAAATGAAAGACACCTTCATCATGATCCACTCCGATCATTTATGGGCATGAGAAATTGGTGAAAAATTATGCATTGACAGGCAGACAAGATGAGGGGGGGACTTTCTTTTATAATATGTAGTGTAAATCACTAACTTGGTGGTAGAGTTTTGTGCAAGCTTATCTGGGTAGGTACCATCCACATCAGATATTCTACCGCAAAACAGTATTACTTGGTATCGTTGTGTTCCGGTTTTTAAGGGTGAATGAGCCAGTGTAATTACAGGCACAAGGGACACAACATATTTGTTCCCAAGATTGGTGGCGCATTGGCGATGTAAGCGATGGTTAACATTTCTTACAGCAGCAGGCCTATGCTCGTTCGCCTATAATATAAAGAAAAAACTACATATTATAAAAGCTAGTGATATAATATCGAATCATTTTTTCTCTCGCACTTTTCACTTAAACAAGGTCATATGACCTTACACACAAGGCCCTGAGGCAGAATCAAATCTAGTCCCTTCCTGTAGCTTAAACGGATCATTAACGTTTGTATCAAATGTAACAAACGGATAAACAGATAACGAAAAAGTTCTATATAATACAAATAGAACTCACGAAGGGATGTGAGCGATTTGAGAAATTTGAATCTTTTGTAAACGCCAAGAAAATGTCAACCTACATTTTTGTATGGATAAGACCAGAATATTATGTCTTATTTCAAATATAAATTTCCAACTTATGTCTTATTTCAAATATAAATTTCCAACTTATAAAATATATGAATTATCATATTTGTATATAATTTGAATTTGAATAAATCAAAATCATCAGGAACATCACAAATACTTAGGGTCTTGGGCCTTAAAAATATTAGTAGTTAATGTAAACTGTTGACGCCTATGACAAACGGACAGACTACTGACTAGATATCCTATAAGGGTTCCTTTTTCATCAAATGAACGAAAATGATGAACGAAATAAAAACTATATTTCACTATACACAATATATATATACTATAATAAGTTTGATCAAAATTGTAACTTTTTTTTTCCTGAATGAGTGTATGGCGTATGCTGTTAGCCCTACTGGCCTTTACAGCGTCACCGGGCGTTGGGGCGAGTACTAGACTCTGCCTTGAAATTTGAGCCGTCTCGGGCTCCGCTTGACGTCCCTCCTGAGGGTGTCTCCTATGAGATCGCACCTCGGCTCAGGACGTAACACGTCGTCAAATTGTAACATTGACGTTCTGTTAACGTACTTTTACAAAAAAGACAATCATTTTAGACAGCATGATTCAGAAAATTCAAATAATTAATCGACGCCATCTATTGACAAAAAGTAATAAACATGTTTTACTAATGAAAAAGGTTTTACTCTCAACACCAAAAAAAAAACATGTTTTATAACGGACAAATGAATAATACAGATCTGAATACAGTTTTAAATATATCTAATCTAATCGTAGTTGAAGCTCAATCAATAAGTTGTTTTCATTTTCTCCTGTACCCGCTACACGTGTAGCTTCTGATTCACGCAAGGACGTTTGTTTTTAACTGGAAATATTATTTCAAAGAGTTCGAAAATTATTTTTAAAAATGCATGCACAAAGCTTGCTTATTTTTTTATGGACGGAAAAAGGCAAAAGAAATGACGAGAGTGATTTCAATGTTTTGTTCGAAAAATTGTGGTAGTGTATTATGTTACCGATTATAATTAATTCTGACCACTGATCTACCTGTGTGGATCATATCTTGATGTTATGCAATTAACTAGTGTCCGCTCGCGGCGTCACCCGTATTTCTTTGTTTATTTTTAACAATATAAACAACTTTTTTTTTTATTTCATAGGAAGGTGGACGAGCATATGGGCCACCTAATGGTAAGTGGTCACCAACGTCTATAAACAATGGCATTGTAAGATATGTCAACCATCGCTTACATCACCAATGCGCCACCAACCTTGGGAACTAAGATGCCTTGATTATATCCCTTGTGCTTGTAATTACACTGACTCACTCACCCTTCAAACCGGAACACAACAATATCAAGTACTGCTGTTTTGCGGTAGATTATCAAATGAGTGGGTGGTCAAGTCAAAATAATTAAATTTTGGCACTACAAAAACAACGAAAGATTTCATGGGCGTTGGTGACCACTTACCATCAGGTGACCCAAACGCTCGTCCGCCTTCCTATGCAATAAAAAAAATAAAAAAATATCTTGAGTGCCTTTCCGTCTATGGACAGACACACAATATACGCTATAATTGTTTTCAAAAATACATCTTTAATTTATGTTTAATATTCTTATAAATTATTTCTCGTTTTGTTCAATCATCATCTCAAGCGTTTAGGTGTTACTCTTAATCTTAAATATCCTTTTCTGTACCAATACTGTACCAACACTGACAATGTTTATGGAACAATAACGATCGCTTGAGAAGTTAAACGTAAAATCAAATGTAATAAAATTTAATAAAATTCCGCGGTCTATACTTGAGCTGCCTCTAAGCAGACTTCAGTTTGTTATTAAAAAATATCTCCCTAGTACACTGTATTGCAAAATTTCTATAATAACAGAATATTGGAGTAAATCTGACAACAATTCATGGATATAATGTTTGCTGGATATCATGTAGAATTTACTTGTTAGTAAGTTGAGTCGATGTCAAAGAGTGGTTAGAACTTTACCTAGTGGTAGGGCTTTGTCCACTCATCAGATATTCTACCGCAAAACAGCAGAACTTTGTATTGTTATGTTCCGGTATGAAGGGTGAGTGAGCCAGTGTAATTACAGGCACAAGGGACATAACGTCTTAGTCCCCAAGGTTAGTGGCGCATTGGTGATGTAAGCGATGCTTAACATTTCTAACAATGCCAATGTCTATGGGCGTTGGTGACCACTTACCATCCGAGAAAAAAAACATCGCGCGAATCTTAACCAATGATCGCGGTTTCAAGCCCAAGCAAGCACCATTGAAATTTAATGTACATAGAATTTTTGTTTATAATGAATTATAAGCACATCGTATTTGGCGGTGGAGAAATCATGTGCATGTGTCAGGGATAGTATCCTGCCATATGTGTATCTACCAGCCAGCATTGCACCAGCGTTATGGAATAAGCTCCAAACTATCTCCTCAGAGGCTGTTTGACAGGCTGTTATTTTACTTTGTGCTATTTATATAAATTAGTGTGCTTTTATTCATTTGATAGATTATATTACCGGACGATTCAAAAGTACTTGTGAAAGTCTATTTTTATAAATAATATTATTATATTATTAATCAACAATCAACAATTGCTAATAAACAACATCTTCTATATTCAAAGCACATTTGAATCGTCAGTACAGTATTGATTTATTTTTGGGGTTGGTGAAAGGAAGGATCCTCCGACCGACGGGTGTTGTGTCTGGTGGGCTACTGCCCCCACGATTGTTGTCGGGTTTTTGTATTTATGTTCAATCGCTCTGATAACTTTAATATCGCGATGTAGGATACGTCTGTTCATAGTTCCTATGTGGCGAGATAGATGTCGCTACATATTTATTGAATTAAATTTAAAACTACCACCGCAATGTAGATCCTAGCGTGAAGAACTAGCAATTAACTCAACAGTAAGTATTTTCCATCAATTTACATAACTACGTTAATTAAATACAATTCAATTTATTTAACTATAAACTGTTTTCAATACCCTATTAATTGCCTAGTAAATGTTTTATTTAGTTGGGTTAAATTTATATGTTTTCATATGACACTGAGACTGAATCATTTTGTTACCAACGTCTACCAACTGTTGCGGCAACACCGGCTGTGACGTCGCAGCAATCGTACCACGGAACGGAAGCACCACCGTCGCAGCCATATTACCACCATTAGAACCATTATCATTCGATTTTCGCAACCTCATTGTACTATACGCAATATTCCAAAGCCAACTCTTTAATTATCGCATTACTAAGCAGAAGCAAGGTTACAGATATTATACGATTCACCAACACATTTTGAGATGGGATAATTTGACAGATATCAAGTCGGGGAGTGAGAGTGAACAAGGAACGGATGCCATGAAAATGCCCACTTAACATGACACACCAACACCCGTTGAAAATATCAGAGATTTATAAAATAATTTATAAAAAATCCCCGTAATTTATTTGTGATTATTATTTAAAAGTATAACGAATTAAAAAATATTCGAAGGATTTATATTGAATTAACTGTATTGTAAGTAAATTGTAACATGATTGTGAGTAATTGGTTACCAATGCCAATATTGGCCATCTTACATCTATCTATACATATAAATAAAATTGGTGTGTCTGTTTTTAATATTGAAATAACCGCTATTTACTACATGCATATGAATATATATACGGTACATACACCAAAATAACATGTTTTACAATTTTTGTCTGTCTGTCTATCTGTCTCTCTGTCTGTTTGTTCCGGCTAATCTCTGAAATGGCGGGACCGATTTTGACGGGACTTTTATTGGCAGGTAGCTGATGTAATAAGGAGTAACTTAGGCTACTTTTATTTTAGAAAAAAATGATAATAAAAATAAAAAATGCAAACACAAAAAAAAAAAAAAACTAAGTAAACTAATTAACTTTTTTGTTAAACTCCACGCGGACGAAGTCGCGGGTATCAGCTAGTACTAATATATAAAGCGGAAGAGTTTGTTTGTTTAATCCGGCTAATCTCAGGAACTACTGGTTCGAATTAAAAAAATATTTTTGTGTTGGATAGTCCTTTTATCGAGTAAGGCTCTAGGCTTAGTCTTATTTATTATATTTTTATTTATTATTCGCGCGTGAAACCGCGGGGGACAGTTAGTTAGCAATATGCCAACTGTGCCGCCGTCTGAGAACTTCTTAGTAGATGGTATGAACCTTGTGCTTGTAATAACAGTGTTTTCTTTAAATGTATATAATTATCACTTGGGTCTGTACTATATATCTCACTCTCTATTGCATCAATTGGTGATGAGGTTGATTCCTTAACGTCCAATCCGATCCAATTTGCAAGTCAAATACAACTACAATGCTACTAGCATTCTTGCAACCATTCCACTCGGCTATCATTTGTAAGTTAGCATTTTTTAATTCATTTGTGTGTTTGCAATATATTTTATTTCAATTTACATATACTTAATAGAATTATAATGTTAGTAATTCTTAAAAAACCCAAAAAAAATCCATAAATCATGATAATGATAAGGCGGAGATGGCTCAGTGGTAAGAATGCGTGAATTCGTCTTGTGCTTAACGGTGAAGGAAAACATCGTGAGGAAATCTACATGTGTCTAATTTCACTGAAACTCTGTCACATGTGTACAGCGTGGTGGAATAAGCTTCAACAAGGTTTGGAAATCCTCAAAAAATTAGAAGAGGTCTTAGCCCCAGCAGTGGGACAATCACAGGCTGTTAATGTAATCATGATAATGATAATAACCAAAATACCATAAAATAAAGCATTATCATTGCATAATAATTCTTATTTTTGAGACTTTAAATAGATTTCTATGAACATGTCATTACCATTAATATGGCAGAAAAATAATTGTAAAATTTAGCTCTTCATAAAATATAACACACAAAATGGCTACGTGGCTGACTCCGTAGCTCGAATGAAGTTATCTGTAGCAAGCGTCGCGCTCGTGGTTAATGTAGCGAAGCTACAATTTATAAAACTGTGGGACAGATAACTGAGTCACCGGTTATATTATCATGTGTGGAACTAGCTTAAGGTTTTTTTCTTCTTTCGTTAAATGACAATTTAAAACAGTAATCTTCGTTTAAGGTCCACGAGTTTTAACACCGTTCGGTACATTTTTAATAATTATTTATTGTAATAGCAAAAGCACAGATACATATACTGTACTACGCAAATGTGAGTATGATGAGTATTTGTGTGTTTGTGTGTTACACTTACACGTCTAAACAACTCAATCAATCATCATGACATTTTAAATAAATGTCGTTTAAAGAAAAGAACAAAGTAGCTACAACATGTCCCTTCGCACAGGCGAAACCCTGGGTTGAACTGTGGTTGATAATAAACATACAAAAACAAAACAAAAAAAACACAAACATACAACACGTCCTAAGTTACTTAGAATTCACTCACATTCACAAAAAAAAACTCAATTAAAACCGGATGAAAAATCATCTCATCCGCAAAATTAACTCATAATAATGAAATTTAAGTTAAATAAATAATAGAGGGAAGAATTTTTCGTGCCAAAGTAACAATATAAATTGACATCGTTTCACTCAGTGTTATCGTTAGAGGCAATTGTTTCGAGTCCTTTTAATTAAAACTCGCAGGTATAAAGAGTTGGTCACGCTGTAAACAGCGATTTATTTTAATAATTTTAATCCTTACTTACTTTTACATTCATGAAAAAGTGAGTTTGTTTGCTTGTTTATTTATTTGATCGTTTGCTACGCGTTAACTTCTTAACAACTCAATAACTCTCCCCGCCACACATTGTATGTAAACATTGCAAAGTAGAAGTAGTAAATAGTAAATATATATCACCGAAGAATGTCGTCTATTATACTTACATCACAAATAAAATGTATAAGAATGTTACAATTAAAACTTGTATGGTTATCAGTACAACTAAAATTTTGATACTGAATCTGTCTGGAAATAAAAACATCACATTAAAATTTCATTGAATTTTACTGTTAGGGTAGAAATTCTCAGTAACCACCGGTTGTCTGGAAATTGGCACTGCTTTCACTCCCATGCCAAATTAAGATGTTGATTCTGCTTCTGAACTCTCTGGTCGGTTCGTTTTGCTAGGATAATAAGAGCAAGGGAATAGAGAGTGCCCCTGTGTTTGCGTACACTCTTGTGTACTATATGTCCTACACAGTTGAGACTTGAGAGTGGCCGCCGTGGAGTGTCCAAAATTTTGTCAGGAGGACATTATTATTATTTAAGTTACTCTCCGAACTTGGATATTGGAAAAAAATATTGGTAAAGTTGTATCAATGCTCCCTGAGATACACAAGACACTGGTCACGTGTTGGTTAAAAATTTTACAAATCTATAAAACAGATATAATTTTTTTTTATTATTGTACAGGTAGGCGGATGTTCATATGGGCCATCTGATGGTAAGTGGTCACCGCCTAAAGACAATGGCATTGTGAAAATGTTAACCATCGCTTACATCGCCAATGCGCCAACAACCATAGGAACTAAGATGTTATTAATACTGTGTGAACTAAAACATATACACATTTATTCATAGCAATAAGACCTAACTCCTTGGCTGCACTGTTATTGGGTAATAAAACTATACCAAGCCGGCCGTGCCTATAAAATATCTTTAGTCATAGCTCATTAACCAAGACCTCAGGCTCGAAGTTTACGAAGCGAATTACAGACAGATAGGCGGACGGAAAGTGAGAACCTGTGAATTATTACCAGATTATATAAATGGCCAGATTTAAATCTTGATCCTTGAGCCCAAAAAGTGAAAAGGAATTCGAGGAACATCTTTCACACTGGCGATAAAGCGGAGCCAATATTTCTTTAACTGAACTTCAAAAATAAGATGGTTCTCAATTTGTCTGTGTTTTTGCGTATACAGAGTAACTTGTAAAACACCATCAACCTCGCAGGACTAAATAGCTAACACTATAAGCGACAACTTTTGTTTTACGACTTCGGACAGAACTCAATAGACAAAAATGAAAAAGTTTTTACAAGTTTTTGTTGTACCTACTGTCGTGACGCTTGTAGGTCTAATTGTTCGAGATTTTTTTTTAGGTGTATAAGCATACGATTATAGCACGACCACCAATATAACACCACACCATATTTTTTCACCTTATTTATTGTATTGTATATGATCCTTGTTGATCGAAATAAATGATTTTATTATTATTATTTATTTGATTCTAGTGGGTAGCTAATACGGCTATCTAAAAACTAGATTCAAATTGCGTTTTGAACCTAAAGAGTTCTACCAGCAATAACTCGACCTCTAAATATCCGTAAGTGTGAAATAACTGTTAGAGTTTTGGAATTCTTTCGTGAAGTTAAACATAGTTCGACAGAAGCATTTTGATGTTTAATTTTTTCCTAGTTATTCAAATCTTACTTGCTTTCTTTTATTATTTTTTCTTTATACGTACAATTAATAAAAGCAAGAATTTGATTTAATAATTATGTTTGTATAGTAATTATTTTTAATTTGTAATTGTTTTTATTTCAGGTTTTAATATAAATAAACAATAGGACATAACTCAATACATTTTCTTGTATTGCATAGGTAGGCGGTATGGCATATGAGCCACTTGATGGTAAGTGGTCACCAACGCCCATATACATTGGCATTGTAAGAAATGTTAACCATCGCTTAAATCGCCAATGCACCACCAACCTTGGGACCAAAGATGTTATATCCCTTGTGCCTGTAATTAAACCGGAATACAACAATACCAAGTACTGGTTTTTGCGGTAGAATATCTGAATAATAGAATATCTGAGATGAGTGGATTTTATCTACTCAGACGATCCAGCACGAAGAACTACCACCAGTAGATAAATTATGAGTTTAAATACAATTATTCAGAAATGGCTAAAAAATATTTTACTTTTATTTAATCCACACATTTGTTCATACATTGTTGGTAACGACTTTAATTTGGGCTAGTTTTAAAGCAAATACGATTTACTGTCACCTGAATAGGATAACATGTCTAAGCTCCATTACAAGTTGAGTTTTCTTGGTCTTCGAAAATATCTTAATATAGAAGCCTCATGAGGCTTATTTTATCGTAATTTATGTGTAAATATAGTCGATCCGTGTAGAACCATAATCATGTTAAAGCTAAAAGTAGTACCTAGTTAGTAGTAAGCGTTAATTGGTTTTCTAAAAGTGTACCTCGTTCAACGCCAGTACACCGATCGATTTGAAAGCTAAGTGATTGTCTAATGTTCTGTGATCGAGTGCTGGTGATGATGAATTATTGTTATCAGCGATATTTTCTTATATACGTTATCAATCTCGTATATAAATTATATAATTTCAATTTATTTACAAAAAAAAACACCTTTTCAGTATACCTAGTTTTTGTTAATGTATCTAATTATCAATTCTTAATTCAATCTGTACAAAGAACTAAATATGAAAAGTTTGTTTGTTTGTTTTTTATTTTATTTGAACGCGAAATCTGAAACTACGAGTCCAATTTGGAAAGTTATTTTTGCATTTGATAGCCCAAGTCTCGAGGAAAGCTACAGGCTATATAACTCACGAGGGTGGTTGGGCAGTAATGTTTAAGCCGTGTGGAACAACTAATGTAGTAAGCAAAGAATACCGTTCAGTGACGTCATTGTTTTTTTTAATACTAATAAAAATAAAAAACTTCGTTCAATTAGTTTTTTATAAGCACTTCTTTCTTATTTAACAACTTTACGAGTTGGTTGTGCAAGTCTGTCTGGATGGTAACCAATTATACCTATATTGCTATGTTCCGGTTACAAGGGTGAGTGATTCGTTTATTCATTATGGTATATTCAAGCAAAATGAATATAATATTTAAGTTCACGCTTATGGCGTGTAGAGGTAGTTTAAACTTAATATATCCTGTAGAGCAAACTTGTACCTATATGCGTAGATTACTTAATCCCACTCACTCATCAGATATTCTACCGCAAAATAGCACTTGGTATTGTTATGTTCCGGTTTGAAGACCAGGCAGACATGACATCTTAATTCTCAAGGTTGGTGGCGCATTCTCAATGTAAGCGATGTTTAACATTTCTTACAATAACAATGTCTAAGGGCGTTGGTGACCACTTACCATCAGGTGGCCCATATGCTCGTCCGGCTACATATTCTATAAAAAAAAGTTTCGGATCCAGTTACCCTGAGGTACATACAAGTACCATACAAGGAAATGTACCGCTGATACGCCTTGCTAGAAAAAATATATAAAAAAATATATATATAGTCAACATTACTATTTGTTTTTTAAAACTATTAACGCATACGTTTAGGAAGACAACTGTCACAAAACATGATGGAAACAAAAGTAATTAAAAAGTATATTTAATAAAAGATATCACTACCCTGGGGCACTTAACACATCGTAAATTAATAACGCCGTGGCTAATGAAAGTAACTATGTTAGCAAATGTATGGACATAAGGTAGCTCAAGGCTGCCAGCAAATCTATATAGTGACTTCAACAGTTTTCATAATGACGCCTTAAAATGAGTTTAAACATATTATTTTAAGTTTGTCATATTTGTTTCAAAAAAAGTTATCTTTTGAAACTAAATTTTTAGTTTAATTAAAAAAAATACTAGTAAAATAAATAAGTAATTATGACGATGAAAAAATAATTAAGAAACACTCTGCCTTGCCATGGCTTTATATCGAAAAAAAAAAACAACAACAATAGAGCAATAATAAAGCTTTTTTATAGATATTATAAATTGGGCGTATTTGCTTTGCGTTATTATTTGTAGAAATAATGCGGTAGAATATTTTGGGTGAACAATGGCTGAAGATTTACCGAATCTCTTGCAATATCAGCATATATTTTTTAAAATACTATAAGAAGCAAATTAATCATCCATCTGAATGTTCGGATAATAGAGTAAAACATCTTAAAAGCCGCAATCGCCGAGTGGTGAAAAACCCGGGCAAAAGAGTTGCTTAAACTGAATTTTCCCGTGCTTTATTTGTGTTTATAATTCATCTGGTGCTTGCGAAGGAAAACATCGTGAGGATTCGCATGTGTTGAATGAAAATCTGCGACATATCATTGGAACAGCGTGGTTTTATTTGGTGTTTTCCCCAAACGGAAAAGCTTAGCCCAGCAGTGGGACATCAATCTGTTTTACTGTTTAAGTATCTGTATTTAATGACCTTCAGTCGAGATTCACCGTGTGATCAACCTGACAGTTTTATCAGCCAATATACAGCTTGGCTTTACAACGACGCAACGCTGCCAATTTGGATAGTTCAATGCAACTGTCGTTTAATCTTTTGTAAGAGTTTTTGTTTTAGTGCTAGCCATATTAGTCATCAGTAGAGGTCTCTAACTTACTTATGTACTTTGATACATATGTAAGATTATAATATAATTATTAGACAGTAATTATAAAAAGAATATTGTGTTTGTGACATATTTGTCTATTTCGTTTCATACAGAGTATTTGTAATATATAAATATATTAAATTGAGCTTTTAATAAATTGTAACTTTGTTATTAATGTATTTTTTGCGTCAGAAAGTTGTTAAAAATTACATATGGAAACGTCTTAAAGTAAAGAAAATTTTAGAGAATTTGTCATGTCCTTTTTATGTCACATTTAATAATATAATAATAATAATAATATTCTGGAACATTATTCACATCTGATCCCAAATTAAGCAGAGCTCGTACTATGGAAATCTGACAACTGATATACTTCGATATACTACCTATCTTTTGTAAATACATACTTATACAGATAATTCCACCCAGCCTCACACAAATGTCAGTCCTGGGTGGGTATCAAACCTACGACCTGCGGCTGGGACCAAACACGCCGACCATCTCATCATTTGTACTATCCTCATTTATACATATTTGTAGTAATATTAATTAATTAAACATAATAATGTCAATATGCATGTGTCCAATGCGTACACACATCAAACGTTGCAAACAAATGAAACACTAGGCGACATGCATTAACACAAAGCTACCAACAAGTGGTAGAGCTTTGTGCAAGGGTGAGTGTACCCACTCATCAGATATTCTACCGCATAACAGCAGTACTTGTTACTGTAGTTCCGGTTTGAAAGGTGAGTGAGCCAGTGTAATTACAGATACAAGGGACATAACATCCTACTTCCCAAGGTTGGTGGCGCATTGGCGATGTGAGCGATGGATAACATATTTTAAAGTGCCATTGTCTATGGGTGTTGGTGACCACTTAGCACCTATGCAATAAAAAATAAATAAAAAATAAAATAATTCTTCATAACTACTTAAATATCATTACAACGAATATCGTGTGAAATCGTACCATTTGATTTATCATTAGGACGATTACGAAGGGTTGTAATGATGTTAACAAGTGTCAAGGGCATGGCGGTGCCATTATCACACGAAACGATCGCCCCAAGGATACCTTCCTATGTACACCATGGTCACTGTGGGAATTTGTTAAATTTATATCTAAGGTGGCGAATATAATATTGTAATTTACGAAAAACATATATATTTGAAAAATACATTTTAATTGTTACAAAATTATTTTTATATATATACTTATGTTATGATATTCTTAAACTAAATTACCGTCATTGCAGTTAACAGTACTTATCAATAAAAATGAGACAAATAAAAATAGAAAACAAGTTTCATTATTTTTTTTACAATACTGTTGATAAAAAATCTTTATAGATACGATGGGGCTAACATGTCCAATGGACAAAAGTCTCAAAAAAAAATCTTTATATTCGTAATTTTGTGATTTTTTTTTTAATTTTATATTTCTCTTATGTCCCAAAAGTATATCCTCAAAATTAATATATCCCTATTGACAAATATTACTCTTAAACTAGTTATGGTCCAAGATCCCAGAGCTGCCAGACGTCACGTATTTTCTGACGGATGAAATGTGGACGATTGAGTAGTGTTAGTATGTACTATGATCGTATGCCTACCTGCTAGCTTGGTCAAACGGCCAATTTCCAGGTATCAGGTAATCAAGGTACATATAAACATTACTTACTTCACGTAAATTCTGACGCTCCATTTTTATATATGTTCATCCGACAACGTATTGCTAAAAAACTTCGCGCTAGAATCTACGCAGCTGTAACGTTTATCATAGAAGAAACAGTTTTTCATCTTATTTAATTAATTATTACATAAGATTATTATTAATTATTTAATTAATTACTTATTTAAATAATAGTTTAATTTACATTGCTGAACGCCGGATGTTTTGTCTTCTAAGGATAATATATAAGTTAGGTAGATATAAATATCTTATAACAGTAACAGCCCATGAACGCCTCTTCTTCTCTTTTGAGGAGAAGGTTTGGAGCTTATTCCACCACGCTTCTCCAATCCGGGTTGGTGGAATACACATGTGACAGAATTTCAGCGAAATTTGACACATGCAGGTTTCCTCACGATATTTTCCTTCACCGTCAAGCACGAGATGAATTATAATCACTTGCCCGGGTTTGAACCCACGATCATCGGTTAAGATTTACGCGTTCTTACCACTGGGCCATCTCGGCTTCAATATCTTATAAATCAAAGCCTAATTAATATGGACTTGATTATTATTAAGATAACCATTATACACATAAACACCACATTAATGCAAGGCATTAGGCAAAGCAGTTTAGATAAGGGACACAAAGATCGTTTGCCAAGAAGCTTTATATGTCCGGAGAGATAAGAAGGCATTTAGGGTATCTAAGCACGAAGCCCTATTCACGAGCGAACTAACCTCTGTTAAGAGAAAAGTTACTCAATCTCATTATTTTAATTGCAATATTTAATTCGTATATAATAACTCAAAAGTATATATAGCCCATACAGCTAAATAGTTAATTTTTTATTAGTTTTTGTATGGGTACATTGAGTTTCAAATTAGAAATACCAAAGATTGTCTGACGATGAGAGATATTATTAAAAAAATAAATCGATATTTAGTTATGATAATATTGTAATTAGCTACGATAATTGTCTGATTAGTTTAGTGAATAGATAATAATAGATATCTTGGATCAGATTAACAAACATCTGTTTGGTTTTCTTGTCCAGAAGACTTTTACTCTTTGGCAGTATATTTACTCTTGATCCTCGAAATCACGTTCAACTCTTGACACGCGGATGAGCACATGGGCCATCTTATGGTAAGTAGTCACCAACGCCCATAGACAATGGCATTGTAAGATATGTTAATCATCGCTTACATCGCCAATGCGCCGCCAACTTTGGGAACTAAGATGTTATGTCCTTTGTGCCTGTAATTACACTGGCTCACTCACCCTTCAAACCGGAACACAGCAATACAAAGTACTGCTGTGCTCCGGCAGAATATCTGAAGAGTGGGTGGTACCTACCCAGACGAGCTTGCACAAAGCTCTTCCACCAAGTAAATTGCCGTAAGAGTGAGTAAAGTGCATAATTTGTTCACAACTGTACATTATAAAATCTTGTGCGCAGTTGGCTAGACCTTGAGATTTGATATCAGAACTGGAAATCTATCAGGAGTTTTCAGTATTTATCTAAACAACAGTCACTCGAAGGATTTATATCAATTCATTTGGTATTTAATTCCGAGGTCAAAGGAAGTCTGATGTTAAATCAGTCTTATCTTATCCTTTATAGCAATCCTTTGTTTACTTAATTTATTTGACCATTCACTGTCTTCAAAATCTGAATTTATATTTAAAATTAGAATTTGTAGAATAAACCGTTTTTTATACTCTGTATTTATAACAATCAACAAGTTATTAAATAAATTTTAATCCAAAGAGGAGGAGGTTTGAAATTCGTCCGTTTCGTTAGATCAATTTGGATAATTGATAAAAAGAGTCGCGGGAAGACGTTGGATGCGGGTAGCGCAAGATCGGCCACAATGGAAATCCTTTGGGCCTTTGTCCAGCAGTGGACGTCATTTGGCTGACATGATGATGATATTGAATGATCATTAAATGGCATACAATATTTTTAAATTATCAACCAACAAATTGTTATTACCCGTGCTTCCTGCATTTATACAATGATTAGCTACCGTTTACCGTTTTACGCGTTGGCCTTACACTAAAAGCGAGCTAAACAAATTTCTAACGTCGAATACAAGTACAGAAAAGCTTCTACATTTATATATAAACAGATATTTGCTACAAATGTAAAACAATAGCTAAACACTTAGATTTGGTTTGCACTGATATTCATTTCATTAATTGTATTCTAGTTCAGGAGAGAACACTTAGTTTAATGCTTTCTATTGAATTGCAATAAAATGTTGCAATAAACAAATTTACTCGCATACTGAGTAATTGTTTAAAGTGTAAACGTTTTATTTGACTTCGCCTTTTAGTATGTGCGGTTCATTCCTGCAATTGAATTTAGAAAAACCAACCACAGAAACTTTTAGATTTAAATTTAATGTAACCATACGATTTTTTTCTTATTGTATAGGAAGGCGGACGAGCATATGGGCCACCTGATGGTAAGTGGTCACCAATGCCCATAGACATTGGCATTGTAAGAGATGTTAACCATCGCTTACATCGCCAATGCGCCACCAACCTTGGGAACTAAGATGTTATGTCCCTTGTGCCTGTAATTACACTGGCTCACTTACCCTTCAAACCGAAACACGGCAATACAAAATACTGCTGTTTTGTGGCAGAATATCGGATGACTGGGTGGTACCTACCACCTTAAATTAGAAGAGTTAAATCTGAAGTTAAGTAATTAAATAAAATTATTGAAAATTGCATGCGATTTTATAAGCGCGGCGGGGGGGGGGGGTTGAAATGACTCTACTCCACCAGATGGCAAGTTGTAGTATTGTCCAAGACGATGGCTAGTGCAGTCAGGCAGAATGATTTGTTCTAGCTGCGCAAGATGCCTCTTCACGTCTCATTTGAAGGAGCCCAGGTCATAAGAGAAACGTACCTCCAAAACATGGAATTCTTTACCACGTGTGCTGGTAAAGAATTCCAGGTTTTGGAGGTGCGACAAAGAAAAGAGTTGCCAAAATTCTATGTAATCTTCAAGAGAGATTTAAATTTAATAACTGATATAACTAAAATGATATAAGGTAATTTATTATGAACGTGAACACGTTGACCAAAAAAAAAACGAATTGAGTTCGCTGAGACAAACTTGTTGTTTCTAGAACTTTCTTAGTATAATAACCAAAAGAGTTTGCGTCTAAATAGCTTTTATATATTACTTAGAAGCTTGAATAAAACTAGTTGTTTCAAGTAATATCTGAGTTGAACGAACTCACCTTTGTTGCAATGTAATGCATAGAATTAAAATATAATTATATTTGCGACTGATGTTATACAGGTATAAAATAATAATAATACTATTAATTTATTCTGCCTTCGCGCGAATTAATATTTTTTAAATAAAATTATATTATAATACAATCTCTATCGTGTCGATCTGTCATTAAATAACAATGTACAATTTGTACTATATGTAAAACCACTGTTCCAAATAATAGCATATTAGTATGTAACTTATGTTTAAAAATAATTTGTACGCATCATATCTATACTAATATATAAAGCTGAAGAGTTTGTTTGTTTGATCCGGATAATCTCAGGAACTACTGGTTCGAATTTAAAAATTATTTCGATGTATAGTCCTTTTATCGAGGAAGGTTCAAGGCAAACTTTTATTCATTATATTTTTATTAATAATACGCGGACGAAACCGCGGGCACGGCTAGTTTTTATATATGAAAATGTTCGAGACAGTGACTAGAACGAGATATTTAAACGAAACTTGTGGATTCAAGTATCACTGAATTATCCTCAACATTTCAGTGCTGTTTTGTATGTGTGTTATTTGTTAATGTGTCCTTTAAAAGGAAACATAATGAGTTAAACATATATATATTATAGTTATTCGTATTTTAACAACTTATGGCCGAATACTGAAACGTCTTTCATATATGAAATGGGACTTAATTATTTGGAACGCCATTAATTTCAAATTTCGCATACAACATTTTGAAATTAATGACGTTCCAAAAGTCCCACTTCATTTTGAATGACGTATCAGTATTCGGGCGTTAAACTTTTAAAATACATTTAATAGTTGTAAGCATCATATTATTAATATGAATCATTATTTTGTTTTATATAAACTATAAATATAAAAAATCGTCTTACGATACAGCTGGACAAAGCTGTCTCACGCTGTGAGCGTATGTGAGAATTAAATTTACACGACAAGCCATTAAAACTACTCAATTCGTGGAGTGAGAACAATTCATATAAAATTTCTTCTTCCTTATAAAATTTATTTTGCAGATGTTAAGTTAAACACTTTTTATCTCTTTCTGTCTTCAATTAATTCATTCATTCGTTAGAAAGAACAAGATACAGTATAACATTGTTTTAACCAATGACCTCTTATAAAACCGAGATGGTCTAGTGGTAAGAATTATCTTAACCGATGATTGTGGGTTCAAGCAAGCAAGCACCACTGAATTTCATGTGCTTAATTTTTGATTATAATTCATGTTGTGCTTGACGGTGAAGGAAAACATCGCAAGGAAACCTGCAAGTGTCAAATTTCATTGAAATTCTGTCGCATGTGTATTACACCAACACGGATTGGAGCAGCGTGGTGGAATAAGCTCCAAACCCCAAAAAGAGGAGGTCTTAGCTCAGCAGTGGGACATTCACAGACTGTTACTGAGTCACCTCGTATAAAACATTTGTTAGTAAAGCTGAATTTGCTCCGAGCTTTCACCTGCGGTTAAGATTGCATTTTCGTACGGAGCTTTGAGGCCCTAGCCAAGTTGACATTCTACAATTGTAAACGCTAACAGAAAACTAAACAAATGTATAAGAATGACCACGTGACTTATCGTTGAGAGATGTTCAGCAGTATGTTGAGTAGTACAGAGGGTAATGCGCGCACCAAAAATATTGAAAAATAAGTAAAAGATAAAACAATTATTCATTTCCATTATCATTTATTGTTTTTTTTTTTTTTAATGACAAATATTATAAGCGTTCATAAATACATCGGCTGCTCAGATCTCAATTGGTTCCTCCTTTTTTGAAGTTTTTTTTTTATTACATAGGTAGGCGGACGAGCGTATAGACCACCTGATGGTAAGTGGTCACCAACGCCCATAGACGTCGCCAATGCGCCACCAACCTTGGGAACCAAGTAGTTATGTCCCTTGTGCCTGTAATTACACTGGCTCACTCACCCTTCAAACCGGAACACAACAATACAAAGTACTGCTGTTTTACTGGGTGGTACCTACCCAGGCGAGCTTGCACTAAGCTCTACCACCGAGTAATACTAAAAATAAGCAAATCAAATATGTCATTACGTTAAATCCGTAACAGACGAGCACGCGGTATAATTGAGACGGAAATTAGAACCACAACGGATATTACCCACAAACAAATTATTACTGCTTAAACATCATTTTCCTATAATATTGTATCGCTCCTTAACAGCTAACGTCTCTACATCTTAAAGACGGCACATATATTTATATGATGATAATATATATGAGTATTGAAACATATATAATCATACAGAAAATCTCGACAGATTCATAAGATTTTTTATCAACCTCCGTTGATTTGAAGAGAAAAGTTTACTTTAATTTGTATTATTTTAAAGTTTAAGTGAGAAACTAATTTGAACGATAATGCTACCCAAGTAACGCTGCACGGCATCCATAAAAGGAATCTTTGATCAAGATACAGTGTTTATTGTTAAAGCAAAGCTTACAAGAACATTCCTAGTTAATTATTTTTTAAATAATTGACCAATTAAACAAGTATCAATTAATTTAAGCAGATGCCTACGCCCTAGTCTATTCAGTTAAAAAAAATAAAAATAAAATAACACTTTCTTCCATGACATTTATGGAAATGACTACTTGCCTTTGCTTGTTTGCTTCGTTTTACAAAAAAAAAGTTACGATAGCTTTCCCGACGTGGCTGTCAATACTATTACAAGAGACTTACTACTATTGAATAAAGGCACCCTTGTGACTACCAAAATATCTACGACACTGATAGCCACAGCTTCATCGTTTTATATTGATCTTTTTGGGAAAGTAATAGATCATGATAAGAATATGGGGAAAGCTGAATCAGCCAAAGAAGGATTCACTTACGAGCTGAATACTACTGTTACGATATTATTTTGGTTTGTTTTGGCATTTTGTTTATATAATATAGGAAGGCGGACGAGCATATTATGAGCCACCTGATGGTATGTGACCACCAACACCCATAGACATTGACACTGTAAAAAATGTTAACCATCGCTTACATCGCCCATGCGCCACCAACCTTGAGAAATAAGATGTTATGTTGCTTGTGCCTGTAATTACACTGGCTCACTCACCCTACAAACCGGAATACAACAATACCAAGTACTGCTGTTCTGCTGTAGAATATCTGATTAGTGGGTGATACCTACCCACACGAAGTTGCACAACCCTAACACGATTAAGTAACTGTGTTATTAGCCTTTTAATAAAGTAACAGCTTGTACAACACTTCTGTGTTACTGAGGTGAAGATTTGGAACTATTTGGATTTGGAAGGTGAAGATTGGAACTTGGTGGTAGGGCTTTTTGCAAGCTCGTCTGGGTAGGTACCACCCACTCATCGGATATTCTACCGGAAAACAGCAATACTTGCTATTGTTGTGTTCCGGTTTGAAGGGTGAGTGAGCCAGTGTAATTACAGGCACAAGGGACATTACATCTTAGTTCCCAAGGTTGGTGGCGCATTGGCGATGTAACATCTCTTACAATGCCAATGTCTATGGGCGTTGGTGACCGCTTACCATCAGGTGGCCCATATGACCGTCCGCCATCCTATGCAATAATAAAAAAAATCACCACGATGCTTCAATGCGGATGGATTCGATGGATCATGGGACAAATGCAGGTATTCAAAAATATACTTGAAACCTCAATGGGTTTGAAGCCGCTTACGCTGTACTTGAGAAATATTCAGTCATATTTGAATATAAATCTTTCATCAAACCGAATCATATTCGCAACTATGAAAATAGCTTTATTAACAATCCCAATCAATATTAAAGAAAATAATGAAAACTAAAATTAAATTAATACTCACTGTAATACAATTACAATATAAAATAAAAAACAATAATATCTTGATTTCTATATGTTTTCTTTGCGAATTTTGTCAACACAAATATTCAAATGAATAATGATATTATAATGTAAATAGCTGCCACGTTCATCTAGTGCCTAACTTATAAGATCCGAAGTTCTGGGATTAAGCCCCGGATGTGACCCATAAAAAGTTTGAATATAAATCTTTCATCAAACCGAATCATATTCGCAACTATGAAAACAGCTATATTAACAATCCCGGCAAGTATTCGACAATATTACTGAACAATAATAAATTTACCTCCGCTAATACGATCGGAGTGCATCCACTTATAGAATCATCTTGCAACTAGGTACTTCTTTGCATTATTTCAAGGGAACTAAAGTCCAATAGAATTTAACAAAGCTCTCAGTTTGAACTTGAAGTTTATTACCAGCTAAGCGAACTCGTTATCCTCTTAAGCCCTTATTGCTTTGCCGACCTTGTGTATATACATTTTTATATATGTGTACTCGGTACATAAATATAATTATATAGGAAAGTTTTCTATCTTATTTATATTCAATTATTTACATTGATTCTGCCAACCCGCATTGGAGCAGCGTGGTGGAATAAGCTCCTAAACCTGCTCCTCAAAAAAGGAGAAGAGGCCTTAACTCAGCAGTGGGACATTCATAGGCTGTTACTTTATTTACATTCAAAAACTTTTGCATATACAAATTAAAATGGCTACTGCGCATATTATGACCGCCTGGCACCTGGAATGGTGGTATGAACGCTTGCAGCATTTCTCAGTTGAATAGCTGTTCTGATTCCCAGGAGAAGTGAACCCGTTCTCCAGCGGAAATGTCACTAATACCAGGTGTATAAGTGTTTGATCTTTAGCTCCGTTTACACGTGTGGCGGAATTTATTCGTTACATGTAGGTTTCCTCACGATGTTTATTTCACTACTCCATTCGTGATGTTTTATAAATACAAGTTAAGCATTTTGTTCCTGATTTTTTTATGTAAAACGAGGAAGAGGCTCACCTGGTGGAAAGTGACTACCACCGCCCATGGACACCTGCAACATCCGAGGACTTGCGGGTGCGTTGCCGGCCTTGTTGTTGTTTGTGGGTGAATGAGGAATTCTTTATAGTGTTACAACAAATATAAGTGTATCATCTTCGTTCCAATTTGTGGTGCTTTGGTGATGTAAGGAGTTCTTCCAGCGTCAATGACTAATGGCATTGGTGTAACTATCAGGTGGCCCAATAGCCCGTCTGCCATACTATTTAAAAAAACTCAACGTAAATAATTCTCATGTAACATACTTGGATTATTGTTCCTTTTTCAACCCAAAAATATTACAAACTAGCTGATACCCGCGACTTCGTCCGCGTTGCTTGATATATTAACAAAGTTTTCTTATGTACGAAGGAAGAAAACATCAAAAAGATCGCAAGCAAAAATATACTTTGTTTAAACATACATCACTGAACACGCAGTGTATATACAAATCGTTGTTTCTTGAATTTAATAACTTTTTATTAAATGAAGATATCGCAATATTTTCCTACTACTATACTATATAGTAGTTTTTCCGTGATGCGCGCACAACTACAGACCTCTATCATTTTATTTATATAAATAATACTAGAAGTATATAAGAGATACCAACAATAGAGCAAACTACATGTTAACAACAGTTAACAAGGTATATTGTCAATCTCCTCGGAAAACATCGTCAACTTTGATTCAACACTAACATAAATATAACATTGAAAACGCAAATTCTTTATTGTTAAATCAACGACGGTGTTGGTGTATTGACAAAACGGTTGTTGTAATATCAATCATAACAACATTGTTGTTGAAAATATAATTAAGAATAATTTAAAATATTTCTTTATAACCACTAAAGTTTTATTTCTAATATTATATAAAATAATACTATTTTAATTGTTTAACCGATAAATATCCTCGTTTCTTCTGAAACGAATTTACATATCGACTGGATTCATATTGTAAAGCTAGGTTTCAAAAGTGCAAATAAATAAAGTCTGTATTCATTATTTTTTTGGGAGATTTTATTCAACCTGCAATGCATATTTGTGTGTGCCAAATCTTGTAAACTGAATTAGGATCACTTCCGCAACTATGGTGTTATAATTTTAATTCGTTTGTGTATTTCAACTGTGAATGTATTTGATGGTAAGCATGAGCTTTCTACACCCAGGATTGACTTCAACACACCACGCACAACCCACGCACACCAAATTTTGTGTTTAAAAATTTCTGTTTTAATTTATTTTGTAAAGACAAACGTTAAAAAATATTTAAGAATATAATGAAAACTAAAATTAAATTAATAATCACTGTAATACAATTACAATATAAAATAAAAAAACAATAATAATTTGATTTCTATATGTTTTCTTTGCGAATTTCGTCAACACAAATATTCAAATGAATAATGATATTATAATGTAAATAGCTGCCACGTTCATCTAGTGCCTAACTTATAAGGTCCGAAGTTCTGGGCTTAAGCCCCGGATGTGACCCATAAAAAGTTATTGGGTTTTTTTTTATCAAGAACTCCTCAATAGCGTCCGA